>OY728135.1:467939268-472939268 GCA_963277665.1 Viscum album
GGACATTTTCTCCCATTTAGAGGTGCATCAGGTTTCAACTCGATGGATTATTGGCCACGGTAAGATTAATTTTTGGAGGTCGAACTAGGTGAGTGTTCCACTCTTCTTCCCTGGCTGCCTGATTCTAATGGTGTCCTTCAGGGAGACATATGGATTGCCCTCATTTATAACTGCCATTCTAAACCCGGACCAGTGGGAGCTTTTTGATAGCAACACACAGAATAACGAGGTGGAAATGTGATGTTTCATAGGATTTGCCTTGGGATAGTTCTCCATCAAGGATTACACCAGGTCTCTTGCTACTGATACGACTCTAGAAGAGTGGCATCAATGTTCTGATTCAAGGAGTTCCCAGAAAAGATGAACATCTTTTCCTGGAGGATTAAGAACTCTACCATGCTGACAAACGAGTATCTGCAATGGAAAGGCATCCTCTTGGTGTTCTGCTGTGTATGCTGTGTGCAACCCAGGAGGGAGTCAACGCTTCCCCTATTCTTCAAGAGAGAATGAGTTGAACACATTTGGTCCATGTTTTCAATCAATTCTCATTGTAGCCAGACTCAGTCATTCTTTCACAATTTTTTGTCCTCCTAGTTTCATGGGGTAGGGATTAGAATGAAGGAGAACAGAATTCGGGCTTTTGCTCTTTCTTCCATCTACTGGACTCCTTAAGAGGCTAGAAACTAGGAAAAGAGGGGTGATCGTCCCTTAGTGAGGTTCCTTCAGATGCAGGAAAAGGATCTCACCATTGAGCATGATTCGGTCATTAGGGGTGGCAAGGCCTCTTCAACCCACTACAGCTTCCCCAAAAGGACCTGCCCGGCCAATTTTATGGGTGATTTGGGGGGCAGGTGGGTACACTAGAAGCCCCCCATGCATGGGTTGAAACTGAACATGGGCAGCTCCTTCAAGATTGGGATTATGCAAGGCAGGGTACTTATTCGTGATTGGTGTGGCTCGGTGTTGGCATGTTTCAGCACTTTCTTAGGGGAATGAAACTCTATGGGGGCAGAAATGAGGGCCCTTCTCACAGAGCTCGCAGTTTGTAGGAGGTTGGGCTTGCAGGTGGAGGTTATTGAGTATGATTCGGAGGCTTTGGTCAATATGGTCAAAGGGACCTAGGAGGTTCCCGGGATACTTAGTTATTTAACCCGAAGGTGTTCGTTGGAGATGAGTCTGGGCCAACAGGTCCATCATGTTATAAGGGAAGGTAAGTTTTTCTTTTGACGCGCTCGCTAGTTTGGGAAGTCCAGAGGAGCCTCTTGTCGTGTATGCTAGTATTGGGTCGCTCCCCGTGACCTGTTTTTAGTTTTTCCAAGGGGACACTCTTGGTTTACACCATTTTCGACCCCCTAGGGGTTTCTCAGTGCATATGTAGTGGGCCGGTGGACACTTCCTTACCTCAATAAATATAAAAAATTTGATTCATGCATTAATAAGGTCATTACTGCATCATCATTGTGTAATTAATAAATTTAATTATGTAATGTCAAAAAATTAAAAATAAAATACCATGATGTATGAAATATTTTTATATTTATAATCAATATTTATAATTGAGTTTATCTTATGTATAACCCTATATTAAAAATGGTTTAGTAATTAAAATTTGAATTTAACACTTTTTACTCATCTTGAAATAAAATAATGATAAATGCCTTATTCTAATACAAGTGGATCAAAAAGGAAAATATTTTATTCCTAATGATTATTTTGGTCAAAAAATAACTTTTCCAATAGAATTAGGACATGTTTTAGGGTAATTATAATATCAATTTTAGCTTTAATTACACTATTTACTTTTAACTGTGGTAAATAAAATTGAAAAGTTACTATTCACCAAAAACATTATTTTCATCATATTGATAACAAATTTACATAATTATGTCAACATGGTCTCTCAGATTTTTGAAATTTAATTCACAAAAGCGGTAAATTTACATTTCATGCAAATTTTGAAATGTGCCTATATGGTGTGTAAAATGCGTTAAATAGTTCAATAAAATTTTATATATCTAATTCTCTTAGGAAATAACTCTAATGAATTAAATTTAACTAATATAGGTATTATGTAGCTATTTTTACTTTAAAATGATTTTAAAAAAATTATTTTTTCATATAAAAGAGGGTTATAAACAATAACATAGTGTTTTCACTATTCATAAAAAATGATGTGTTTCAGAAAAATACCATAAATTCACCCTAAGATAATTTTGATATTCCAAAGCCTAAAATGAAGTCCAACTTGAAAAATAATAATTATAAAATTTAAAAAATTGGGTATTACTATTCATAACTATTTTTAAAGTCTAGTTTGATTGGTCGAGTTGTGCTTGAACTCGATGTTGCACAAAACAAAAACTATTGAATTACTCATAAAGAAGTGTATTGTGGATGCATGGGGTTTTACATCCTCAGTTTCATCTCTACACCCAATACATATCTTCCCTCATACACATCCATACTACAGTACATTAAATTACATGGTGTAGTTCACTCATATTACATTAAAACTACATAAAAAATGACATTGGTTTTGATTAATGTTCTGACAAGATATATTGGATTCTTCACAAAGGATCAATCACAACCCTGAAACACAATCCTCATTCCAATAATACAAAACAATCATGAGTGCCTAATCATATGTATTCTAGATAAACGTATCCAATTATTGATAAGAAAAAAATGGGAACATGATATAGAACCTCAGATATATATATAGAAGTTATTATTAATAGTATACCCTCATACTTGTACAGGGATTCAACACCTGAATGTTTTTTATGGTGACAAATACCACATTGTTATTTGTGAAATAAATATGAACATGTATTAAATCTATAAGATATTCACAGAGTGAGATATAATTTCCCCTAAATGGTTGTGACGAGCTCAAACTCCCATCCTATTAAACAATGTGAGTTTTTATGTGTCCTGGGGTTTGAAACCAAAAATGAAAACCTAACTTTGAAACGTAGGGTCCTTTTTGATAATGGATATGAAACCATAATTATGTTCACTGAGATACAAGAAATTGTAAATATATATACCCAAAATGAATTCCAGGGAAATAAAAATTGTGAACCAGACCTGGAATCATTTGATAATAGAATAAATGGGTTATCATATGCAATTGGATTCATGTTTTCCAAACTCGAAGATACCATACCATTATTTGGTAATTAAAAAAATTGTAATCTTGATATGAATCTTTCAAAAATAGAATAAACTTAGTTTACACATGTTGCAATATTTTTCTACAACTTTAATAGATAAAATGGTGAACTCAACATTACTCAAAAAATAAATAAAGTTCAACAGGTATATGAATGTTGATATAGTTTTCTCCACCTTTAACAAAAGAAAAAAATAGTGGCCATGATTTTAATATTTAAATAATAAAATGTAATTGGTGTTCCAGTGAAATAGGCAATTTCACAATACACATTACTGTCAATAAAAATGGTCAAATTGACAAAAATATTGATTAAATTAATTTCATGTTCTAGTTAAATGACCATTTTACATACTAGTGATGATGTACTGATAGAGAACGTGTTCTTTATTATCCTTCGGATTGTAGATACTATTTTAACCAATATAAAATTGACCCACTATCATGTAATCATCAAGAAAATCCTCTAAAACATCTCTTAGGGTCATAAAAAATATCACCCACCCTAAATATTCAAATTTATGTAGATAATTAGATGGGATAGAAAAATAAAATATTTTGTACGATCCCGACCCTCAGGGATACCTGTATTGGTCTCCCTATGATGAAGCATGTAACACTGTTTCATTCAATGAAAAAGGTAGTGAAACCAGTGATTCTTATAGTCAATGTAAACCACTTCAAAAACATATCCCAAAAGTGTGGAAATTATTATATTCCTTAGATTAGGATGTTTGATCATGGATTTTACTACAGCTCCCTCTTGGTTCGTGAGCAACCTTGAAGGGATTCATTCATCCCTTGTCACTAACGTTATCCCACATGTTTCACGTAGTATCCTAATGAGGAAACAACCCAAAAATTCATAACCCAATACACTCATGACAAGGTACTGATGAGATATCAATGGGTCATGTACGAAACATATCTAAGGGAGTGGGTTCATATCCTCACATCCAATAAAAACTCTTATTGGTATATTTTGATGACGACTGGAGAGAATTATCATATCCTAATGCACCAATATTATGTATGGATTCAAGTTTTAGAAAACACTATTGGTGGAGGTATATATCCTAAACCCCACACTTGAATTTCACCTTCATATCCCATGTAACAATGTTGAAAAGTGTTGGATTATTTCCCCACATCAATCGAAGATATATTCTAGTATAACATGGAGATAGAGAATGAGTAAGATTATATAGCACCACATAAAACATTGATGTTTCAATTTTTTATGGAAATAGTAGAAAAACACTTCCATCATATTTTCTCACAAATGTAGATATAAGGAAAGGGGGATATTTCCTTACAAATAGTGGTATCATCATATCACTATGGTCAACAAGAATAGGTGTTTACTCTATAGAATGTACACATTATTTCATTCACCCAAAAAGTTTATCAGTATATTGTGGTAAAGGGATAGGAACAATAGTGTGATCACTCCCCCCATTCAGGCTGGGGCTCACTAACCTAGAGTGGAAAACAAATGAAAATATGATTAAATTCGTGTTGCAGAGAGAAAGTAGAAAATGAAAAATGTAATGAAGTATCCTATCATCCCTAACCAACTATGTCTCATCAGTATTATTTAATTAGAACCTTTGGGTAAGAACATATCCCTACTGATAAATATAATTATCATATTCATGAAACTCATAGGATCTGGGATCATATCACTACTCTCGCTAATGAATTACAATAATGTTGTCATTCAGAGGTCGTACAAGTGAATGTGCATATACCTTATCCCATTTTGTAGGGATTTTAGGAAATTTTCATAAGGAATGAATATAATAATCGGGATTATAACCCAACTTCAACTTGTGTTGAATGTTATATTGTAGAAACCACTCACTAGATGAATCATATCCCAAAACATTATAAAAAATATGACCATTATACTATGGGATCTTCTCAGGGACATGATCATCTACCAAAAAACCAATCATCATCATATTTTGATTAAGTTCATCTATCAAGATCATATCTATTCTCAACTATAATGAAAGGTCATAATACTCCATCCAAAACATTAGATATGCTTAGATGACTAAACTACTCAATTCTAGTGTCCTGAAGGTTGTACAAATATTTTTCTCCAAAACACTGGGTTCTTTCACAACTTATTATTAAGAAGATGAAGATATCTACCTCGATAATACTCCTCATTGAAGTATAGAGAAGGATCAAAAGGTTTTTACCCCTAATATTGATTTGGGAAAACCTTCCCATAGTAATTTCATACCCAAACATATAAATCAATACCTTATCAAAAAAATTTCTTATAGATATTATCTCAATTAAATAGATCAAAAAATTTATTGTTCCCCATCAACTCTCATTAATATCTTTATATTCATAGTAGGTGACCTAAAAAATAACCTATGTGGCCTGAGTGGGTTGAGTAATATGGATTTGATGATGAAAAATCCAACATGGATATTCAGAAGGGTCTGGCTAAAAAACAACTAACAACCTTCATTGTCATTCTTACTTATGACTATGATATTATAGATGAGTCATGGGAGGAGTGAATGAATTAATCATATATGAATATATGGTCAAACCATCATCACATAAATTCGTGAAACATCCATTATCTGGGATCTGTGGGTAACCTCTATATCATAAATACACTCTACATTCACCTAGACATGTCCATATTTTTCATAACAAGAGTCCTTGGATCCAAGGAGTATAAAAAATTAATTTAAAATATTTCGTCTACATCATGAAAAAAATCTATAAACTAATTACTAAATAACATTATGTAATTGATATATGAGGATGGGGAATGTATAGAGCATTAAACATTATCTTATCCATATCGTAGTAAATCAACTAGGATTCAACATCCTGTAATGTCGTAGCTACAACATACATCAGGGAGTTGTTTAATGTTTCTACTAATGGGCCAATAAAATGAATCTCCTCTAGTTTTAGGAGGAAAATATTCTATGAATGTAGATAATGAGGTCCTCTAATAGGATCTTCATTTTGGAATCTCATCAGGATGGGAACACACCTCAAAAATAGAATCTAAAGTTATATACTACTTGAATTTCATCGCATACAATGTTCCCCCCATCATAAGAAGTTGTCTTACCACACCCATGCATGAAAAATATTGATCTAAAATAGGAATAAAAATTATAGTCCACCATGAAATCCATCTTGGAGAAAACAAATCCCATTGTATTTGTGGAATTTTTATCTCAATCATCACCACCAAGGTTATCACACCCCAATGAAGACCAAACCAATTCTGGGGAAATCCGAGATTAACCCTATCCCATGTAGATGGGGGAATGTATTTGACAATTTATATACCTTAAATCATCCTATCCTCAAAATAATGATAAAAAAGGATAAAAAATCCCTGAATCAACCCCATCCTACAATAATGGGGTAATTTTCATAATTATCATCACCAAAAAAAGAATCAATCTATTCTACGATAGATGTAAATACCCATAGTTTGAATACCAACTAATCTTTCCACAATGAGATGATCTTAATTCATTCGGATCATACTTAGAAACTGTGATCCAAAACTCCATTAAGGTCACTATCCATAGACTGGTAACGAGGTACTGATTAGAAATAATGGTCAAACACCAAGGTTCATAAACTAAGATTTCCAAATAGGATCACATGATGGGGTGAACAAACCCAGAACACCCTGAGAGGGGAAGGGCGAATCTGGGTGTCAAAATTGTATTTTAATCGGATGGATATTTTCCCCATGTTAGTAGGAACATTTTAAACATGTCTGATGAGAAAGTGCAAAAAACAAACTATCACATGAAAATCAAAGACACAAAAAGTTTACTTGGTTAAAAACTATGTGATACATATATAAATAATATGCCGACAGTTTTTTGGTTTTAAAAAATCTACTAATATTCATTAGTTGTAATGTACAAAATTTTAGTATAGTTACTTTGTTCTAGACACACTACCCTTAAAATGTTTTGGGGAAAACAAAATGTGTCCCTCAGATCACTTCTATTTGCTCTCCCTTTATCAATATGTTGGGAGTAATATGATCTTACATTATCTACTTGCAGGTTATTTTAGTGGATTTGTATTAAATCATGCATCTCCAAATGTAAATAGATTCTCTGTTGAAACCTTTTTTATACACATATTAAATTATCTTTTCTATACACTTTTAGTTTGTGAACTATTCCTTTATGAAGTGGAATGTTTCTGGAAATATATTTTTCCTTTTTCTACATACAGGGATACCCCATGTACCACATGTGATGTGTGGACCACTTATCCTTTGTGAACAATACTTAATCCATTATCTTTCTCTTATTCCTTGTATTGTTTCCCCTCTGCAAACAGGTTCCACTTCCGCGTACTATTTCGCCTCCACATACATCCCATATTTCTCTATGTATGTCAAGTGCTACATAGACCGAGTTCTTCCTATATATAATGACTTTCCTACATAGATCTGTCTTCCCTTTCCAAGCTACAATTCCCCTCAAAAACCATTTGTTAAAATGGCTACAATGCAAACCTCTTTTAGTCTTCAGCGAATTCTAGGAGAGATAAATTAATCTAATGAAATGCACTCTTCAACTCTTTTAACAAAGGGATTAATGCTCATTATAAAGGAAAATAGATCAGCTTAATATGCTAATCTGAGATTTTATCAAGTCATTGATGAGTCTCATCCTTCATCTTGTATCATGCATCTCCCGTGAACCATTTCCTAACATGGTCCACATACCACCATTCTCCCTACATAGCCTCAAAAATCATCACTTTAGTTTCATAAATGACAAACAATATCACAAAGCATTTATTTTCTATGAAATACGAGCCTTACCACATACCACATTCCTTTCCACAAACTGTTTTTCATCCTATAAAACATTCTCCCTATATGGTTTATGGTTTTGCATTCTGTGTACCATAATTCGGCATCCGCGAACTATTCTAGCTACATTGTTCATAGTTCGCCTTGTTTCCAAAAAATATTCCTTTTACAAACTCAAAATTCTAATTTTGAGGCACCAAATTTCAGAAAACACTGGAAAACTGTTCCACCTTAAACACATACTTGGGCTTGTATTCTAAGATCTCTTATATTAAAAGCTCCTTGATAATCTAGATGAGGATTTATAACAACATATAACCATAGTCCTTTTCCAATAAAGAAAAATGTTGGTTTTGATAGTTCCCCCATTTCAGTTTCTTAGATAACCATAGATAAATACAGTGAAGCACCCATCACAATAAAAACAGGATACCACTCATCCGTCATTCTAAGTCTACATGAGTAATGCTCAATGTAAGAAACAAGATGGAATGTATGAATTGGGTTCACTTAATACCAAACACTGAAGTTTTTTCTCCATTCTCATTTTCTCCAAACGTTTTCCCTCTTGAAACTCGTCATTCTCCCCCATTTTAATAGTTTCGAACCATAAAATTTTGAATTTATCCATTCTCTCCCATTGGAAATAAACAAAAAATAAAATTTTGACTTGTATAGCCCAACACTCACCCATTTTATTGTATCTCCCCCATAAACCAGCATCACATAAACAAACAGATTAATATATTTAACATAATGATAGATAGGGGAATTTAATGTCCTCTTCATGCGCTTGAAGGTGTTTGAACTCTGAGGTTTAACCAATACATCTGAAATACATGTACTAATAAGGGCTTAGAAAGAATTTCATCCACTTGATCATTAGTTCCAACAAGATCGATTTTAATCATGCCTTGTTCAATCTTTTTCTTGATGAAGTGATAACATATTTTAATGTGTTTATTATTTGATTACAAAAAGGGATTATTTATAAGATCAATTGTGATTTTGTTATCATAGTGAATCAGCATTGGTTGTTTCAACTCATCACTAATATCAGTCAGTTGTTACATCATCCAAATTATATAAATTCCTGCTTTTGTCATGGAGATATACCTATATTCAGTAGTTCTAAGAGAAGTTATTTTAAGATTTTTACTCTACATGATCACACATTTCTTGATAATAAATAATATTATACCACTTGTGGACACTCTATAAACAATATCTCTCTCCCAATAAGCATCATAAAATTTTGATAGTTCACTATTTATTCCCACAGAAAAGTATGATCGAGTATTTTTGTTACCTTGAATGTACCTCAAAATTCTTTTCACTACCTACATATGTTATTCTTTTAGATTAATTTGAAAGTGTACTTCTAATCATGTTATAAACACTATATTTTTTCATGTCTCTATGAAGTATAGTAGAAGTACAATGATTCAATTGAACATTTTGGGATCAAGAGGGGTCCAATTTTCATTCATTACAGTGTTTATTCCCCACCTCAATAAGAGTTGACAACTGTTTGGAGTAATTCATTTTAAAATTCTTCAGCATGTCCCTTGCATACTTTTCCTGAGAGATAAAAGTGTATTACTTCCCTTAAATCACTTGAAACCCTAATAAGTATTCGATTTAACCAATCATATTCATTTTATAATATTATTACCTATGATTTGAAAATTTATCCACTAATCCCTTCCTATTTCCATAGAATATAATATCATCTACAGAAAATAGTACCAAGAACTGGTCTTTCTATGAATTGATAACATAAATATTCTGATCCACTCTTCCATATTTAAATTTTAGCATCCTTATATAAGGTTACATTAGGGTGTACCACACTCATGGTGCCTACATCGTTCCATTGGGAGCCTAAATTAATATACAAACCTTCATTTCATCATTAATAATTAGAAAACCCAATGGTTGTTTAATGTAGACTTATTTTTCAATAAAACCATTTAATAAATCTGTTTTGACATCTATGTGATACACTTTTTATCCTTTTTGAATTTCCTAGGCATAATGATATAAAATTTTCTCCAATATAACCATTAGAGAAAATGTTTCTTCAACATCAACACCTTCAATCTGTGAACAGCCTTTGCACACCAATCATTCATTATTTATGAAAAAATTTCTATTCACATAAAATTTGTTTTTAGAATTATACTTTGTTAAAATCACATTGTGGTTTTCGGGTTTCTTAACAAGATCACATGTTTGGTTCTTGTCAATATGATCCAACTCTTCATTCATTGACTTATCCCATGATTCATCATTTGCAGCTACTTCAAATGAGGATGGTTCCACTACTTATAAGAATGTAGATTTCACATTATATCTCATTCTTCTTATCTGTGTGAGTGTTGTCCAATCCCCAATTATGTGTGGTTGATCAATTTCGGCTCTTCCATTTTTCCTGGGAGGTTTAGATGAATTTTCGGTATCCATGGTTTCCTCTTTAGATTCTTATTTTGATTCAACATCATCATGTGATTCCTGAGTTTCTTTCATTCCTTATGTTACTTATATATTTTGATCCACTCTATTTATAAATTATTTTGAATCATTAACCACATCATGAGATGAATTCCTTAAGACATTATTTGTTTTATCTTCAATAATAATAACATCAATGATTTCTGCATTTTTTCATATATTATTATTGAATAATTTGTAGGATTCTATATTCATTTAATATCCAAGGGATGTTCCATTATCTTCAACATCACCATACATGCCTTGATTTTATTCTTTGTTTCAGATAATGCATTTACATCAAAAAATAATACTTGCCTTCCATCCTTCAATAACTCATAGTGTGTCTTGGTTTCCCCCATATAACGCCCTATTGATTTTTTAATATGAACTTCATATTGAACAACATTTTTATATTAATGTCGAGAGATATGACACCTAGTTAGCATATTTATGGCCATACTATTCACCGATTTATTTGGGAGCTTAATAAATCCATTTTTCTATGGAGTTATTAGATCATCCAACTTATTCTGAATTTAATGTTTCCTTAGGGAATTTTCAAAATCAATGGATGTGTATTCCCATCCAATATCAGATCATAGACCATTGACTTCCCTTTCAGTATCATTTTCATCTATTAATTGATAAGATTTATTATAATCAATCACTTATCGATTTCTATGTATAAAAGTAACAGAATCCATTATACTATAATAAAAAATGAAATGGATGAAGTACCATTCTCCATATGTTCTAGCAACATTTATCAGGCCACATACATCTTTATGGATGAGATTAAGAAAATTTAAGGCACTTTTCTTCTTTGACCAATATGAACTACAGACCAACTTTCCTCACATACAATCATCACAAGTCTTCTCCCATTCACAGTTAAAATTTTCAATATCCACAACAATATTAAGTTTGGATATCTTTTATAAGTATTTTTTATTAATTTTCCCTAATATCTAATGATACACATTGTTTTATTCATCAACTATCATGTAGAAAATTTTCTATTTACTATTAACATGATATATGTTTGCATTTGTTATATAACATTTTGTGAGAGAATTCCATGTCATTACATTGATTTTGAACCCTATGTTATTGAATTTTAGTAGAAGTCATGATTCATTTATATGTCTCACACTAAGAAGACTTTGATGTAACTCATCCACATGGAGAAATTCAGTTTTCATTACCTCACTATTGCCTAGTTTAGTGCTTCCACTTCCATTGATCTTTAAAGAACCATAATTACCTAATATTTTTGTTCCATCTAACATTTTCTTAACATTCATTAATTGGTTTGCATTTCCTATCATATAGTATGAGGATCCAATAACAAGAATCCATGTGTTGTTATTCTTGGTTGATTTGAGAGCTACTTCGACATGGTTAGATTTTTCAATTTTCTTCTTTTCCCTCTATGAAATATTATATTATGTGAATTATAATGATGTCCTTTAAATTATATCTTCTACATAAGAAGGTTCTTCATACTCGTAATCTCTTTCTATAAGAGAAAAATAGTTTGAATGAGAAACAATGTCTAGTTGATGAGTATTGACTTGTCTCAGAGTTCTGAATGAACATTTCATGCCATTCCTCTTCCTGTAATAAATATATTCACGGAAATAATTATAAAAATGAAAAAAATATCAAAATAAATTAATTCTTATATATGATTTTGGATATGATTTTCTCACCTATGTTGGACTCTTATCTCTTCCTTATTCAAATATATCCTTGCCTCTTCAAAATATGACATGGTATGGACGAGAACGCCACAGAAATGAAATTTAATAAATTGAAATGTCTTCTCATTTCTATTAATCCTCATTTATTATTCCACAAGAAGATACTTTTAATGCTTATAATCTTGAAATTCCTTTGGATATTTTTATTTATCCCATACATTTGAATTGAGGGTCTATTTTTCAGCACTTAATGTAACTTTTCAACCTATCCAATATTCTTTATGCCTTTATTTTGGATAATTTTATTTCCAACAGTTGATTTTTTAGCATCACAACTGATTCCACTATTACCCATGCATGTATGTATTTTCTCGTTTAACATATTTCCAACTCCATAGTAACCATTATTTGATCTGTCCAACAACTCTATATAAAATTATTTACCAACATTATATTCCTCTTTGTTTCTTTTTAATTTGATCCATTTTTCAGTTTAATCCTTATAGTAACAACTTCTTCCTTGAGCCCCACATATGTATTGTAATTATTCTCAAGTATGGAGGTAATTACATTAATGACCTTCATTTATTCTTAAATTCATAGATTTAGTCCCAATACATATTATGTACTTCCAATGTTTATTTATTTCTATTTCACTAGTAATTCTAGTTATTCAATATTAGTTTCTAGTAGACTTTCATATTTAGAATATTCAACCCCAATTTCATTCCACATTTTGGATCTCTTAAATTTATTCTCAAACATACAAAAAACCTCTTTAGATTGAAACTTTAGATCAGTATCAGTGGTCAACTAATTATCTCCAGCTTCATCTTTAGAGGGTTTTAATTTTTCAATTACATTCATCATTGATGTCTGTGTTATAGATTTAAATTCTTTTTCCTTATCCTCGATGAAATCTTTATCATCGTCTTATTCTTCAAAGACAAAAATATTTTGTTATAACTTATTTATAGATTTGAAGTCTCTCTTTTTGAAAAGACGTTTCCTAGGATTCTGAATTCTTTTGAATTATTTTTATTCATCATCGAACTTTCTTGGGAAGTAAGAGGAAATGTGCCCAACTCTTACCAAAAAAACATACCTGTGGTATACTACCTTGATATTTCCATTTTGACTTCTTAAATTTCCCTGAAATGGTGGAACGAATTTATTTTTCCTCATTATCTTCATCAACACTCTCTCTTAAAATTTCTAGTTTGTGTATGTATATTAATTCCATTTCCTTTCTTACACGAATCGTTGAATCTTAGTGTTTGACTATCATTTCAAAATTTATCAGACTGCTCACTAGATCATCCTATGAATTTTCAGAGAGATCCCTTTCCTCAAGGGGTGACACCATTGCATTATTAAGAGTTGGAAGTGTTCTCAGCATATTATTTATAATATAAATGTATTTATTCTATCATAAAGTCCTCATATTTCTCCACCACCTTCAGTAATTCATTTAAAAAAGCTACCATCATTTTTATCTAGAATCATTTTTCGATCATCGAACCTGTTGTGAAAAAATGGAGTTTCACCCCCTTCAAATATGATCTCTTATTTTTCTCATATAGACTAGGAATAAATAAAACTCAAAATTTGTAGATATATATGATCAGAATGATATGCAGTTTGGTAATTCTTTGATTTAGCATAAGTATCTAGTATTTTCCAATTTGTATCAGTCACAGATAGACCCATTGGACTAGTGACTTGTATTTCTTATGCAGTGGATAAAAGACATCCATTCCATGAGATATTAAATTAGTTCTCATCCAATTGGTAAAAAATAAATATTTTTCCCATCATAGTGTGGGACACCCCTAGCATTTACTATGTTCTCCCTGAGAGTAATGATAATCAGATTTAGGAGGAACAACCTCTAACCCTTGATACCACATGAAGGACCCTGGAACACCCTGAGAGGGTATGGGGTGAATTAGGGTGTAAAAATGTTCTTTTAGTATGATTTATCTTGACCCCACATTGGAAATAACCTTTTAAACCTTTTAAATGTGAATATATAGAAAACAAACAATAACATGAAAAGGGAAGGCACAACAATTTTACTTGGTTCACCACTAAGCAGTACAATAAAGGAGCATACAAAACAAATGTTTTAGTCATACCAAAATCCACCAATATTTACTAGTTTTGGAGTAAAATGTTTTAGCACAAACATTATGATCTAGACGTGTTCCCTTTACCGGGTTTTATTAATAGCACACTTCATCCCTAAAATCACTTCCATTGACTCCCCCTAGCACAATACATTTGAAATAATCTAATCACATTTTATCAATTAGAAGGTTTCTTCAATGTATTAGAATTAAATCTTCTATCTTCAAATATAGATTGATTATCTATTAAATCCCCTACTTCACACCTATGTTAAATTCACTTTTCTTCACCCTATTAGTTCACGAACTATTACTCTTCGAATAGGGATGTTCTTTTACATGTTATTCTCCATCCTCTATGTACTGGGATACACCATTCATCACATGTTTTTTGTGAACCACTTCTGCTTTGCAGACCTTCCTTGCTCCCTGAACTGCCTCTACCTTCATGTACTATTTCTTCCCCTTAGACTGGCCCCACTTATGCATAAAATTTCTCCTCCATTTACTACCCTTCATTCTCTGTGTACGTCAAGAGCAACAAGGTATGTGTTCTTCTTCTATGTAATTCCCACAGCTATGGAATCCTATCTTTCCTTTGCAAGCTATAGTGCCCCACTAAAACCCTTCTGAAAAATTGATTCCATACAAACCTCGTTCGGTAATTGAAAAATTCCAAGAGCCATGAATTGCTCTAAAGAAATTTTCTCTTCATCTCTTTTAATAATGGGATTATGGATCATTATATAAGAAAAAATATCCATATAATATGATAATCCAATATTTCACCAAATCATTGATTTTACACCACCTTCACCACATACCATTCATCTCCTAGGACCCATTTTCCCAATAGTTTTGACATATTTCCATTCTCCCTATGTAGAAACACAAATAACCACTTTACTTTAGACAAAGAAAACCCATCCCACAAACCACGTTCCATTCGTGAACTCCAATCCTCTCCACTAACTACAGACATATCTATGACCTTTTTTGTGTCCCACAAACTCTTTTCACTTCATAGTTCATGGTTTTCCATTCTACATGACATATTTAATGATCCACTGACTGTTCTCGCTACATGGTTCATGGTTCACATCCTTTTCCAAAACTATTATTTTTCCAAACACATAATTTGATTTTTTTCATCCCAAAATTTTTTAATACACTAGGAAACTATACCAAATTAAACACCTTCATCAGCCTATATTTTAAGATCAATTATACTACAAACTCCATGATCAACCCGACCTAGATTTACAACAAACACAAACCATACTCCATTTCAATCAAAGAACAACCTTAGTTCCAATAAGGGAAGTATTCGAAATACCCTTAACAAATCATACTTAAATATTACATCTTAATAGATGAATATTCATTGTATTACATTATGATCCTCACCAAAAACAATTAGTTCTAGTTACTTTTTAAACATGCTACATAAAAAACTATTTTATAGGAGAAGTATATCATCTCTCAATAATGTATTCGTATCTATAACCATTCTTAGAAATATCATACATAATAACTTTATTCATAAACTGAGGAAAGGTATCACTTGAAATTGTGACCTCAAAATCTTTGTATGGGTAAATATTGGAGATATTACCACAACATGATCATAAGGGTATCACAATATGATAAAAAAATTTGTTAACCATACATGGCTTACTATAGATCATTAAAACGAGTCATGTTATAAATCATCATTGCTCATAATACAATAATCATAATGGAATTTAAGTACATATCCCAAGATATCATAACATTTTCAAAATATATGGACTTATTTTGTACACATAAGCTTATAACTTTTTGAAAATGAATAATAAGAAATATGTTCACTCATCATGTTATGGACATGAAATTAGGACCTCACATTACCATATAGGTATGAAAAAAGTTATATTAATTACCTTATAAACATGAAATACAACTCCATGCATAAAACTATGAACATGTAATCGGATTCATGCATGACATTTTGATCATGCAATCAGTTTCACACAAATCAGATTTACTTATTATTTTTCCATCTTTACCCAAGTAATTGGGTGAAGATATAGGTCCCACCCATCATATAATCTCTACATTTTTCTATCAATACATCATAAGATATTCATCATAAATGAAATAATGAAAATATATGGGTTTCATAATAATTACATCATATGATAACCCATGGAAAATAAATGGGATTCATAAATATTTCATCATAACAGAACCCAGGAAATAGAAATGGTTTTCATTCAATTATCTTTAAAATAATCATAAACCATTCATAGAAAGAATAATAATGGCATCCCTTTATCATATCCCTATTCTATCATAATTAACATAAAAGGATGTCATAATAGATAGAAAATTATTTGTAAAGATCACTTAAAACATTTCACTTGGAAAACACCTATTTCTCTTCAAAAATATTATTTAACCTATAATGTTTTTTACCAAATATTGAAATCAATTTTTTTAAATTAAATTTTAAAAATATAAAACAGGATTTAAATAAATGATTTGACATGATGGTAAGAAATATGATTCATGTTTTACATGTTAAAAACATTGATTCGAATCCAATTTTTAGTAAATGAAAAACATGCCTTGTTTGTAAAATTATATGAATATTCCATTAATTTTTATTAAAGTTAAACATGTGTAAAATGGACCTTAATAAGTTATTATAATTATGATAAAAATCTCATTTATTTCTAAAAAATGGTTTTGGAAGAAAAGAGTTTTTCAGTTGAAGAAAGAAATAAAGAAAACATTTAAACTAATTCCATTGAACTCTTTGGTACATAAAGAGATGAAAATTAAGTCGAAAACTGAATTATTATGTAATGAAAGAAGGGGAATATCAAAAATTATTTTATAGAGTTATGGACCATAATATTTCATCATCATAATCATTATCATAAACATTCTTGACAAACTATGAGATTGAATCATAAAAAAATAACCCTTTGGTAACACTGAATGGAATTACCTAAGGAATGAATAAAATTAAATTAATCATAAAATATCATGAGGATAAATAAATTCATGAAATAAATTGTATATGAATATATTTATACACTACATAAAATAAGACAGGTTCATAACATAACATATCTACCACAAAATAAAAAACTAGGATGAACCCTTACCGGTTTGGAAACTTCTGAACTGTTAAAACTATGAAAGAGAAATCTTAATAAGAATATGTAATTAACCATAATTATTAGTGTAATCCCCATAAAATTCACTCATATATATTATATGGATAACATAAAATAAATGAATGGTGAGTATGTAATGTGTCTCATAGAAAATAAATGTGGGATGGAAATCCCATACCTTAAGTATCAACATTCTACATACACATTAAAACCACTTGTATAATAAATATATGTTTATTATAAATATATTATAGAAACATACACATATATATCATACCATATATTTATTACATATGACTTTTTATTTCCCATTTTTTAACAATTCTATGTTAAAATCATGTAATCGGTAATAAATGCTTTTTTTATGAATGTTTTAATTTTATTTATTTTAGATACTTTTAAATTTAGAATGATTAAATAATATCCATATCATAATAAATAAAAAAAATATAATATATATTTAATATTTTTGTAATTTATTTTAAATCATATATTCTTAATATATAAAAGGAAATGCACGGTTCATGGTGATTGTAGGTCATAAGAATGCAAGAACGTTGTTTCCATTATCCCAAAAAATAAAATGAAATAAATGTAAAAAAATATTACATTTAAATAATCATTTTTATGTCATATATATTACATATATTAATTTAATTTACCCTAATTATATTTCAAGGATGGAGTTAATGAAAAATGAAGCACACTTATTCGTGAGGAGGTAGTCAACCGTAAACATGGATGATGTTATCATATACGACACAGAATTGAAAGTAAGATGGTATATATTTTATAAAACATAAATTAGTATATTTCTTCTAAAAATATCATCTATTTATGAATATTTAAACCATTATCATACCTTACCATGAGAGGTATTTATGGGAAGCATGTCACATTGATTAGAAAGGAGGTATATGTCATCCACATGAGAAATATTATCATTTTACATTTGAGGGATGAGGAAATAGTTTTGGGTCATTAACTAAACATAAAATCATATTATTATATTTAAAAAACACACAATTTAATATAATAATAATATAATAAAAATATAATTATATGTATACATAAATTAAATAATACGCACAGTTAGGGATGTTACATCTTCTTCGAACATATTCTATTAGATTGCACCAAAATGATTCATAGGTTAGATTTATTACCAAACTATGGATTTTTGTTATAAGCGGTGGAATTTAAGGAAGGTATTTTGGCATGTTGTGTATAATACTGTGTGTTTTGGAAGTTTGAATAAGAGAGTAGACTAGGTGGCCTTTTATAAGTGATGTGAGTGTAACACTTATGTTTTTTTAAAATAAATAAGGTGTACTCGTGTTGTTTATATGAAAAAAGAACCTAATGGTCCATTATCAAACCATATATGTTATATGGTTGAAATATGGCCATGAATTAGTTTTAAAAAAAATTGAACGATTTACCCCCCCCCCCCCGAACCACATTCACAGAGAAACTTGATTGGTTGAACTGTCCGGGCTCGGTAGCCCTAGAGGGGGATCTTGTAAAGATGATGCATGTGACATGATAAACAAACCAAGATGGATGATATAGAGAGATGTAGTACTGTGAACTAACCTAGGGGAATGAAAATAATGAGTTATCAAACCTGAATGTGATGAATGTGGGGCATGGAGATCCTGACTGATCAGACCTGTGTAGAAACTATGAAGTGTGATGGTCTACCTGATATCACCTAAAGCATACACTAGGTAATGATGGACTGTTTTCGCTTGGACTAGTATACTAAGGCCTATAATGATATTTATAAGACTTATTATGTCTTTAATGTTGATATTTTCCCATGATTCTTTCTTTTTTAATGAATCTGAAGAAGGTATTGTCGGGTCATTATAGAAAATTAGTTAGAACACAATTCTAGGTAATATAATATATGTTTATTCTTGATAAAAAATTATTATTATTGATTAATACACTTACATAATTGAGAACACAAGGTTATGTATTCATTGGCTATGTCCTGCTAAGTCCTGTACCCATGCCCAACTTGGGAATTTCAGTGTACTTGTAGATTTCATCTAGATTATGAAGAAGGGGTAGGGCATTGTAGAATATTTCTATATGGAGGACTATGGAGCTCATAGTGGGAAATGATAGATATCAATGGGACTTGCAGTCTATTGTTTGTTTACTCATTGACATTTTTTACTTTGTAATACTATCCACATTTGGGTGCTAATTTTATTTACTTTTCTTATACTTCATATTTACCTTTCTACATGATTACTCTGATAACTTATATTAATATTTGTTGTTTTTTATCAATCCTATTACATGATACTTAGGGTATAGACTCCCCAATGAAAGATTCATACCATATCTACTAGTTGGTATCCTCTTATGTACTGGGAGTTGCGCATGAGGTCACATGGAATTCCATCTTAGAATCATTGGTTCGAGTCGGGAATTTAAATTAATACAATGTCACATTTCATAAACATATTGGGATTCATGTAAATAATGTTAAAAGAGGTTGTTCTTGTAATAATAATTATTAATGAAATTAGTGTTATTCAGAAAAAATATTTCTCAAAATATTATGGTGTTACATTATCCACCCACTAAATTGAATTTCTCTCTCAAAATTCATAACAATGGTACAGAAAATTAATGATTTTTATGACTCATTACATCCTCTGGTTCCGATGTAACATTCTCAAGATGTTGGTTTCTACAGAAAACAATGAATTGGTTCGTGGTCTTGTTTCATTGAAATTTATTTATATGATATAGAATATCCACCAATTTTTTCCACATAAAAATGATTATGCTCTTGTGGTATGACCTCGAAGTTTAGTATATTTAATTGATCAGGTATGTACTTACTTAATAAAATATCATGAACCTAAGATAGGATAGATGGATGTGTAATGTCATATGAAACGATCCCAAATTGATCAGAAATTTCAAAGGGACCTATATACCTACGTAATAGTGTTCCCTAAATTATTCCATGGATGAATTCATATAAACAATTTATTAAAAAAAATAAATTATATATCACATTAAATATTATCAACATAACATTTTAATGAACTTTTTATGGCCCTTACATGTTTTATAAGGGCCCTAAAATTCTCTATAATTTCATTAGCTGGATCAAGTCCCAATAGATTCCATTCTCGAACTCCATTCCATTATATTGGATTTCAAAAATAATTTCCATAAAGGGATTTATAAGGATCAATTTTAATGCTCATGTAGAATATTTTATTGTATGAAAACAATGATAGAGGGAGGTTTTGATCCTAAATACCTTTTAAATCATTGAATATGATCCTAACATATCCTATAGGGTTCAAATTTTTCTCTCATACTGACCATTGGTTTGAGGATGATATGTAATTCTAAAAACCATTTAATATGATGAGAATATTGTATAAATCACAAATACATTGACGTAAACATTGGAATCTGATTAGATATAATCTAAATGGTACTCAATAAAATATTTTTACCTCCATAATTTATATTTTAGAAAGAGTATCCAGATAGATTTCTTTTGTAAAACAATTAAGTTTTCTGATTTCATAGGTTGATTGACTAAAAACCGTAACTACATAAACATAAAATATAATATTAAACGAAAATAATACTACTTCCATTAATATTATGTAAATAAACTATTATGAAATTTCAGCTCAATAAATTTTTTCACTTAAACAAATACAAAACCAAAAGGTTTTATTGCCATAAATGAATCTTTAAATATGATAAAACTTGATAAAATCCAATAAAAAAATTAAAATATGTTTCAAAGACATTGAACAAATAAAAATCCATAAATCCATAAAACCATGACGGTATCAGTAACTCTTATTTTAATCGTACATGGATATATATACACTACAAAATTTTAATTAATACTTTATTCCATATATAGGATATTATCATAAAAAAAAATTCACTATAATATTTTGTATGTCCTTGTACCACTGGAATAAAAAAATGTTATTTAATTATTCTGGAATCCATTTAAAGGGAGATAATCACATGAAATTTCACTAAAATATAAACAAAAAAAAATTATTGGCTCATTAATTATAAATCAAACCTAAAATTCCCAACTACGGAGGGGGATAAGTGTTTCCTAATTATAATGATTCACATTATCCATTATGATTGAAAAAAGTTTCCCTTTTTCTATTTCCATAATATATTGATGTGGCCTATCATACACATTATCCCTTGTGTTGGGGGATTGATTCGCATAATTCTAAGACTCCTTAAACATGAAACAATGGAGTGTAGTTTGTGCATTCTGTTGAGTTATCCCTCAATTCATTTCATTCAATGGACTCTTTCTAATGATTCTATTTTTCTACTCTATCAAAATTTATTTTACACTTATAAAAAACCTCTTTTTCCATTAATTAATTCACCTGAGTGAATCTCCCCACATTTCTAGAATATAAGTTACTAAAATTTCTTCCCACCATGTGATTTATTTGAGTTCTCATGAGGCTATATATTCCTTTTCATTTTAAAACCATTGGAAAGTTCAAAATATTAAATATCCATTTCTAACATCAGTGCACACCAAGTGATGTATTTATAGAAATTAATGTCACTTAATACCAATTTCTTTCAAAAAAATTGGCCTTGAGAAACCAAAATAATTTATCAATTTTTTTTATAGACTGATGAATAAACGAAAATTTTACCATGAAATTCTTGTAAAATTTTCTTCATAGGTTCCAATATATTCACCATCATTTTTTTTGATCATGGGAAATTCTTTATCTATTATTTTTTATAAAATAAAATGTAATATATTTCTAAACTAGATCCACATTAACTCAATTTTTGTACATGGATTTAATTATATCATCTTTAATCATATTCATAATATGGTTCCATGAATGATCCTCTACACCATCCAAATGTTATATATCCAAAATTATTTTTACATGATTTGAAAATTTTGGAATGTAAAATATATTTTTCCTGGTATTGATCCATTTCATATTGACTAGTGGATCAATTGATCCAATAGAATTGGGAGGATGTTTCCTCATGAAGGAAAAAAGAGTATTATTCCCTCTATTAATTAATTATATTTTTAGTATAATTAATTTCTTGAGAATATTATGTCTGCCATAGTAATGATGTTTTTCATTCCATCCCCCCAAACATTTAGTTTATCAGGAGAAAAATCTTCTCATTTTCAATTTCATTCATCAGGAACACAATTTATTTGGGTTCCATCCATTGACTAAAAAAATGATTTGGGTTAGAAAAACAAATCATAGTGGAAAACCATATTATCTTGATATATTATTTTGAGTATATCTAAATCATGACACATTATTTTAAAAAAATGATTATTTAAGATTAACTTAGTTCAATAATGGTCATTTTTCAATTTCATCATGATGGTTCATAAAGAGTATTGTAATTCTCATGGCATAACCCTTAGGTGTGTCAGGCCATGCGTTCAACAAGGATTGTTGTAATGCACTAGGTGGTGATCAAGTCCAACTCAACGTGCCCTTTTTGGAGTTATTACACTAAGGTACCTCTCTATATGATCAAAATCAACTTGAAGTGCTCAGATAAGGATTTAATTTCATGAAAATTCCTCACCCAATCCTATACGAAAATTAAAAGATGTTTTCTTATACATCGACTCATCCTTATACATATCCATAGAGATATCACTGAATATTTCTCATCCCAGTTTTCAAATGTTGACTGAACTTTTTTATGATACCAATTATAAAGGCCCCAAACTTCTCATTCATAAATAATACATATTAATCATTGAATATAAATTTCATAACATAATGATCTATTCAAATATCATTTAGTACTAGTGACATTGAAATGTTTTACATAAATAACTGGTTCATAGGATACCTATAACTTCTACCACAGATTTCTAAATATGTAGAACCTTTCATGGACATATCTTACTTAAAACCTTTCTTAAAAAACATGGGAAGGGAAAAAATAAAATTCAGTGAGTTTAGATTCTTAGTAACAGTAAATATTTTAAATATTTATACTACATGATGATTATAGTACGGGATAATTGGAATAACATTGTAAAAGGATACCATGCATACCAAAAATCACATACATGAGTCTTGGAAACAATTATGGAAATTTATAATAAATGAATCATAATGGAATCAATGAATATATGACACAAGTGAAAAAAAATTGTATAAGACGTTGATTTTATGCATATATATATGAATATGACATTGAGGAAATGTATAATTTAAAAAATGTGCACTCTATAAGTTATGATAATGAAATAAGGGTCTTGTATAAGCTTCTATACATGAAAGTAGGTTCATTGATAACCATTTGAAATATGACAACCTTTATCTTTATTACACACTTAAACATGATATATTACATAAATTTCACATGATACAACATAGAAGATTGAGAGGTCTAGTGACTGTAACACCCGAGACATTTATAAGAAATATTTTGTTTTTATTTTATATAAATAATCAAAGGAATCTTTCACTACACACAACACTATCTTAGCTTTCTTTACACGCAATCACGACCTTCCTTAATAGCTTGCGTCGTACGCAATACCGAGTTTCACTAAACAACGATATGCTATTAAAATATTATTAAAACTAGCCATTATGAATAGTAATAACCACATTTTAAAATTTTATAAATATTATTTTTTAAAATGGACTTCATTATTGGATTTGGAATATTGAAATTAACCTAGGGTGAAATTTTGGTATTTTTCTGAAAATTTTCAATTTTTGATGAATATTGAAAACACTAGGTTACTATTTAAAAACCGACTTTTTATTTAAATAATTATTTATTTTATTTAAATTTATTTTATGTCAAAATTGATACATAATACCTCTATAAGATCAATGAAATTCATTGGAGTCATTTTATAATAATTTTATATATATAAAAATTTTATTGAACTTTTGACCGTCTTTTACCCACCTCCTAGGAGAATTTGCAAAATTACATAAAACATAATTTTACCACTTTTGTGAGTGGAATTTAAAAAATCTAAGAGACACGATTGATGTCAGTATGTTAAATTTGGTTCAATGAGATGAAAATAATTTTTGGTGAATAGTAACTTTTTACTTTTATTTACAACGGTTAAAAGCAAATAGGGTAATTAAGAGTAAAAATGATATTATTATTACCCTAAAACATGACCTAATTCTATTGGATAAGTTTAATTCGACCAAAAACAACCTTAGGACTGAAATATGACCATTTAGGCCCACATGGATTAGATTAGGACATTTATTATTAATTTATTTAAAGAAGAGTTAAAATAGTTAAAATCAATGTTTAATAAGTAAATAATTTTCAATATGGGGTAATACATAAGATAAATTCGACTATAAATATTAATTAAAAATCTAAAATGACTTCCTACATAATCGTATTTTATTTTTAATTTTTAGACATTATATAATGTAATTTATTAATGAAACAAAGATGATGCAGTAATTATCTTATTAATGAATTATTGACATAATTGATGTTATAAATAGACAAAAAACGTAATTTCAGACTTTTTATGAATTCCACTAATTTTATAGGTTATTATGAAATGATAGTATTTATTTAATTAACTTTTTTGAACTAATCATTCTATTATGATTTTCACAAAAATCAATTACTAAATAGTGTCAAAATTGACATAAAATAGTTTACAAAACAAGTATTATATTATTAATATTAATTTTATTACTAAAAATCTAAGGTTTGCCCAAAAATCTTAGATAAGGTTATATATATTAATAATAAACAACTTGGGGTTTTTTGGCATGTTATAGTAAGTTTATTAATCTTATAGTGTAAGAACACAAAAAGACAAGGTAAAAGTAAAATTATCTAATTTCAAGTTAAATATAAATGATAATGTTAAAATAGTAAACGCAACTTGTCCAAATTATATTGTATGAGAGGTTTTCGGCCCATCCCCACCTTAGCTTCGAAATAAATCAATTTCGAGCTATTTAAAACCGAATATGGATTTATAAAAAAAATAATATTTTTAGTTTTTCCAAAGGTGCCCCTATCCTCCCTTATAAAAGGGAACCTCCTCCCTCTCTTCCTCACACCACTTTGAGCCTTCAAGCTCGGAAAACCCCTGCCAATTTATCCTCTCCACTTCCCTATAAACATCCTAGAGGTCCTGGTCTTCTTCAAAGACCAATTTAATGCCCTAAAAGGAGGTCTCAAAGAAGCGCTTCAGAGAAGAGGTAATGTCCGTTACTCATTCTTTCAAATTTATTTCTTCTTTCACTTATTCTTCTTTAGATGTTTAATTATGAATTAATAACATCAGTATACCTCATATACTGATATTTTAATATAAGTATTAAACATCCATATTTTACCATCTATCCAGCCTACGGAAAAAGAAATCACCGCGCGTGCGTACGTACGGAATATCGTCTCCACACCATGGTGTAACCTATTTTTCACCACCACCTTACTTGGATGGGTATAATGGTGTAAAGAATGAATATATATGATTATTTTAAAGTGATATTTATTCTGAAATAGTATAAATACACTCTAATACAATTCCACGATCATGGGAATGATATCATCGCTCATGCGTACGTACGGAATACCATCTCCACGATGTGATGTGACTCGTTCTACATGATTTTCATTGCATAATGATTACATAAATGAATTGAGTGAATAAATATGATATATATTACACTAATATCATTCTGTAAATGCGGTATCTATAACCTAAAAAGAAGAATAAGAATTTATTCGACAAAACACGCATTAGAACAAAAAGTAATAAACACCCGAATAACAAGTAGCAATGAAATATTACTGTTAATAAGCTAAGAATATGACCATATATGATATCATAACAATGATTATGATTCTGAAAAAATTCAATGACATTATTTAAATGATTATACAGGAGGTTCAGACACTTACGAAGAAAATCGGACCTAAGGTAAGGGAAATATCACAATATCATTTTTATCCGAGATTGTTTATAAATTGGAATTTACTTGGGTGTATTTTATCATCCACATCCATGTTTCCTTAATATTTAATACTATTTCCATCCACCTAGAATTTTTTAAATCCAATTTTACCCTTCGGTGAGTTTTAGTAGATGATATGAAAGGAATCTTTTGTCATTTTTTGTACGAGGTACTTTTTGACTTTTCCAACAAAAGTACGAGAAAAATGTTTTTTTACTTATACGAAATGAATGGATTTTTAAAAAATTATTTCCCGGAAGCATCCTTTACAAGTTTTAATGATTATTTTTAATCAACTTCTTTTAGTTTAGAACTATATGACATATTAAGAAATGAAAATCGTTTTTGAAGTAGAAAGGATATTTTCCTCAAGAATGGAGTTCGAGTGTTTAATCAAAATGATTTTCCATATAAGATAATAAAGGGTTCTGTTTCTATCCCAACTGTTACATTGATTTGATTATGTTGTGATGGAATTATTTTTATGAATTTCTTTATATTTTATGAATTGTTTTATGATTTCATGATGTTTAAGAATCCCATTTCTATTACATGGGTTATGCTATGATGTATGGTTTATGATTTGGTGGCACACATAAGAATGGTATAATTATGAGATGGGTGGGACCTATATCTCCCTCCAATGAATTGGGTAAAGATTTTATATCTCATGAGATAGACATGTCTGGAATGGAAGGTTAAACCGGTTCAGTGAAACATGATTGAAACGAGGAATGAACTAGGTTCAAAAATGGACTTTTTCCACTAAGATAGTCTTGGCAATGAGTCTTGACTAATAAGAAAAGATTCTCTATGATTATGTGTGTATGCCACAAAGATTCATGTTTTAAGTTATGATTATTGTGATTACATTTCACTGCAATGATTTATCCCATGTTATGAAATTATGATCTCTTTTGTAGGAAAAGATTTCCAAAATGTTATGTTCTTATGAATATGATGTGATTGATATTTCTTTTGTTTACCCAAACTGAGCATTTGAGCTCACACTTTTATATGTTCTCTTTCCCCAGGTCAGGAAGAAGGTTATTAAGTACGATATGCCAAAATGGACTATATATATGATGAAATAAGTAGGAGATAGTGTAGACGCTTTATGAACCAGCTGTTTATGTTTCCCAGTTTCTAAAGACATTATACCTATACGGTCCTTTCATGGTTTTGTTATATGTTGTAATAAGTGTACTTCAATTTTCAAGTACAAACAATGTATGTAAAGTATGGGTCGTTATAGTTGGTATCAGAGGGAATGTATGTAGGAATGTATCTGATCCTTGGGAACTCTCACATTTGAGCGTTGGAAGAAGCATGGCTCTCCGCCCAAGGGCTTGATGAGGAAATTGCTGCCACTGGGGATGGTGGTGTGTCCCGCCCAGGGGGTGTATCCACCCATGGAGTGCCCTGAGAGGTATCAATTATAGTCCACTGGAAGTAATTCCATACTGTTACAGTTGGTATCAGAGGAATGGTATAGTCAACCTTTCGAAACTAGGATGTGAAAGCCTTAGTAAGAACCCTAAGGATAAGTATAAGAATAGACCACAATATTAGTGTTTTAGAAATGGCCATGAATAACCTATGATATGACCTTAAGTGTGAAATTTTATTCTTGATTATGTGGTTTTCCTATTATAATTAGTGTTGATCACACTATTCTTCTTGGTTTTAGTCAATGGATGGAACCCGAAGGAACTGTGTTAATGCGGAATGCGACGGTCAATTCAATGATTGTCCCCCTGAGCAACCAAACGTTATGGGAGCTGGAATGAAAAATCTTGTAGCCATTCTCACACAACTTTCTCAAGCTATGAATCATGCAGGACTTCTAAATGAGAAAAGGAAGGAGCAACATTCTGTTGAATCCTTCATGAGACAACGTCCACCTTCATTCAGCGGGTCTACTGATCCATTAGTTTCTGAATAATGGATCAGTACTACTGAAGAGATATATTAAGATCTTCAATGTTTTGAACATGATAAAGTCATCATATCAGTGTATCATTTGGAAGGTGATGTGTATCAATGGTGGAATCATATCAATAATATGAGGCCAAGAAATGAAATTGAGTCCATGGAATGGGACGAGTTCAAGAACTTATTTTTCAATAAGTAATTCCCTCGTATTCTCCGAACAAAGATGGAGAAGGGGATTCTTGTACTAAAGAAAAAGGATGATGAATTTGTTGGTACCTACGAAGAAAATCTTTCAAGACATGCAAGGTATGCTTCTGGCATTATTATCCAACCTGAGAGTAAGATCGATCGATTCTTTGGAGGCTTAAAACCAAGTCTTCGAAGGGCATTATCCATAACGTACATGAATAGCTATGAGGAAATCATTCAATGTGCTCTCAAAGTTGAGATGGAGATTGAAGTAACCCATCAGTCATATGGGTTTGATAAGAAGAGGAAAATGGAATTCAAAGGAAAATATAAAGATCACACTGAAAAGAAGATGAGTTTTCCCTTATGCTCAATGTGTGGAAAGAAACATGGAGGGAGTTGTCTTAAAGGGACAAGTAAATGTTTCCAATGTGGAAAGGAAGTTCATCGGGTATTTGAATGCCGCAATGATGAGAAAAAGATTTCTAGAGATACGAACAATGAAAAGGCTACACAGAGTGCACCACCTACACTTCAATGTTACAAGTGCACGGAAATGGGGAATTATGCCAATAAATTCCCTAATCCAAGGGTTGTTGATGATGATCGACATAAAAAAACTCTTAAGGCTAATGAAAAAGGAAAGTCACATGCAATTTCTATCAACGATGTGGAGTATGATAACGAAGTGGTAAAAGTTAATCATACCATCCACTCTAAAGTAGCAAATGTTTTATTTGATTATGGATCCACCCACTCATTTATTTCTAAAGATTTTTCTATGGATATCACCATATTAACTAAATAATTAGATGTTGAGATAGCTGTGACAACCCCTAATGGAACAATAGTTGCATCAAATGTTTATAATTCTTCTCCGATTGAAGTTTGTGGGAAAGTGCTTCCGGCAAATCTTGTGATCCTTCCTATAATGGAATTTGATGTGATTCTTGGCATGGATTGGCTTTTTCTATATGGATCTCATATCAATTTCCAAAGAAGGGAAGTCACATTTCATATTCCAGATCAATCATTGATCTTCAATCGATGCAAGGATGAACATAACCTTCAAGTGGAAATTTCTTCCATCTTATGGGTCTTGATTCCACTAAATGAAGGTTATTTATCTCAAATGGTTGGAGATAAACACACAATTAAGAATATGCCCATTGTACGGGAGTTTGATGTTGTCTTTCCGGAGGAATCTCCAGGTCTTCCACCAAATCGTAAAGTTGATTTTTCAATAAAACTCGTACATGGTGCTTTACTTATTTCAAAGACACCTTATAGAATGGCCCCAATTGAGTTGCAGGAATTGAAGAAGCAACTCCATGAGAATCTTGATAAGGGGTTCATACGCCCTAGTGTGTCACCATGGGGAGCACCTATTCTATTTGTTAAGACGAAATATGGATCAATGAGACTCTGCATTGATTATCGAGAACTTAACAAGATCACTATCAAGAATAAATATCATATCCCGTGTATTGATGACTTATTTGACCAACTACGCGAAGCTCAATACTTTTCCAAGATTGATATTCGTTCAGGGTATCATCAATTAAGGGTCAAAAGGGATGATATACCAAAGATGGCTTTCCGTACAAGGTATGGACACTATGAATTTATAGTGATGCCATTTGGTCTTATTAATGCCCCTGTTATCTTCATGGATCTGATGAATAGAGTTTTTAGGGACTATCTTGATCAGTTTGTGGTAGTCTTTATAGACGATATTCTTATATATTCAAAGAGCAAGGAAGAACATGAATATCACTTGAGAATTATATTGAAGACCCTTAGAAAGGTGAATCTTTATGCCAAATTTACCAAGTGTGAATTTTGGCTTCAAAAAGTTTCATTTTTGGGTCACATAATCTCAAAAGAGGGGATATCTGTGGATCCAGCAAAAACAGAGGTTATTGAAAGATGGTCGAGACCAACAATAGTAACTGAGATCTGATGTTTTCTTGGTTTGGCTGGATATTATCAACGTTTTGTGAATGATTTTTCGAGATTATCTAATCCACTCACCAGGTTGACGCGGAAAGGACTTATGTTTTTTTGGATGGAGGAATGTGAAGTGAAATTCAAGGAGTTGAAAAGAAGGTAATCCAGTGCACATGTGCTCACACTGCCTTGTAGTGGAGAAGGGTTTGTGATTTACATTGATTCATCCAAGAAGGGATTGGAGTGTGTTCTTATGAAAAATGATATGGTGATAGCTTATGCCTCACGACAGTTGAAAATCAATGATAAAAATTACCCAACTCATGATTTAGAGTTAGCTGCGGTAATCATTGCTTTAATGATTTGGAGGCATTATCTTTATGGAGAAAGGTGGGACATTTATACTGATCATAAAATTTTAATGTATATTATCACACAAAAGGAGCTGAATATGCGCCAAAGAATATGGTTGGAGCTGATTAAGGATTACGAATGCTCAATTCATTACCAACCTGGGAAAGAAAACAAGGTGGAAGATTCATTAAGTCGACAAGACCATGCCAGTTTATCCATGCTTATGATCACAAAAGATCCAACATTTATGGATTTACAAAGATGGATTTTGGAATTATAATGAAAGGAGAAAAATCGTATCTTTCTCAAATGAATGTTCTTCCATCTATACATGTTATGATTAAAGAGGCACAGAAAGAAGATGTAGAGTTACAAAAGAAGGAGAGAAATGTTCCTGAATTCAACCTTTATTGTGATGAGATAATAATGTTCAGGAATCCGGTTTGTGTTCCTCCCATCCCCGAATTAAAGAAGGAGCTACTGGATGAGGCTCATATTTCTTCATTCTCTATTCATCCAGGAAGCACGAAGATGTATAGGGACCTGAAATAGTACTTCTAGTGGGATGGCATGAAAAGAGATGTTGCTGAATATGTCTCTCGATGCTTGGTTTGTCAGCAAGTTAAAGCTGAGAGATAGAAGTCTAAGGGGATGTTACAACCATTACCCATACCCGAATGGAAATGGGAAAACATCACTACGGACTTTGTCACAGGACTTCCTAAAACATCCAAAGGCAATAATGCTATCTGGGTCATAGTTGATCTTCTTACAAAGTCTGCACATTTCATTGCTATTAGAGAGGATTTCTCTCTGGATCAGCTTGCCATGATATATGTAAAGAAAGTGGGAAGATTACATGGAGTACCACATTCTATTATATCTGATCGGGATCCGAGGTTTACCTCAATGTTCTCGCGAAGTCTTCAGCATACTCTGGATACCGAATTGTGTTTCAGCACTGTTTATCATCCTCAGACAGACGGTCAGTCTGAGAGGACAATTCAAACTCTAGAAGATATTTTGATAGCTTGCTCTATAGATTTCAAAGGTGGTTGGGATCAACACCTACCATTGGTGGAATTTTCTTATAATAATAGCTTTCACTCCAGTATTCAGATGGCTCCTTATGAATCTCTCTATGGAAGGAAATGCAGGACTCCAACTTTCTGGGATGAAGTTGGGGAAAGAGAGCTATTACGACCTGATCTTGTTGATGAGATGGCAGAAAAGGTCCGATCTATTCAACAACACATAAGAGCAGCTCAGAGTAGAAAAAAATGTTATGCTGAAAACTGAAGAAAAGACTTAGAGTTTGAAGTGGGTGATAAAGTGTTCTTACGAATATCTCCTTGGAAGAGAGTAATGAGATTTGGAAAGAAGGGAAAGCTGATCCCTAGGTATATCATTCCTTTTGAAATATTGGATCGTGTTGGGAAGGTAGCTTACCGATCGGCGCTTCCACCGAATCTCCCTTAAGTTCCCAATGTGTTTCATGTATCTCTCTTGAGAAAGTATATACCTGATCCTTCACATGTACTCAACTCAGAAGTTTTACTGCTGGAACAAGATCTTTCTTATGAAGAACAACCGATAGAGATTCTCGATTGTAGTGAAAAATTCCTACGAAACAAGACCACTCGCTTGGTGAAAGTTTTATAGAGGAACCACCAATTAGAAAAAGCTACATGGGAGCTTGAGGATATGATGAGGGAGAGGTATCCTAATCGGTTTGTTACAAGTGATGAATTTTGAGGGCGAAATTCATTTTAAAGGGGGTAGAATGTAACACCCGAGACTTTTATAAGAAATATTTTGTTTTTATTTTATATAAATCATCAAAGGAATATTTCACTACACACAACACTATCTTGGCCTGCTTTACACGCAATCACGACCTTCCTTGATAGCTTGCGTCGTACGCAATACTGAGTTTCACTAAACAACGATATGCTATTAAAATATTTTTAAAACTAGCCCTTATGAATAGTAATAACCACCTTTTGAAATTTTATATATTTTATTTTTCAAAATGGACTTCATTTTTGGATTCGGAATATCGAAATTAGCCTAGGGTGATATTTTTGAATTTTTCTGAAAACCATCAATTTTTGATGAATAGTGAAAACACTGGGATACTATTTAAAAACCGACTTTTTATTTAAATAATTATTTATTTTATTTAAATTTATTTTATGTCAAAATTGATACATAATACCTATATAAGTTAAATGAAATTCATTAGAGTCATTTTACAATAATTTTATATATATATAAATTTTATTGAACTTTTGACCGTCTTTTACCCACCTCTTAGGAGAATTTGCAAATTTACATAAAACATAATTTTACCACTTCGGTGAGTGGAATTTCAAAAACCCGAGAGACACGGTTGATGTCAGTAAGTAAAATGTGGTTCAATGAGATGAAAATAATTTTTGGTGAATAGTATCTTTTTATTTTTATTTACCACGGTTAAAAGTAAATAGGGTAATTAAGAGTAAAAATGATATTATTATTACCCTAACACATGTACTAATTCCATTGGATAACTTTAATTCGACCAAAAACAACCATAGGAATAAAATATGAACATTTAGGCCCACTTGGATTAGATTAGGATGTTTATTATTAATTTATTTAAAGAAGGGTTAAAATAGTTAAAATCAAAGTTTAATAAGTAAATCATTTTTAATATAGGGTTATACATAAGATAAATTCGACTATAAATATTAATTAGAAAAATAAAAATACTTCCTACATAATGGTGTTTTATTTGTAATTTTTAGACATTAAATAATTTAATTTATTTATGACACAATGATGATGCAGTAATTATCTTATTAATGAAATATTGACATAATTTATGTTATAAATACCCAAATAAATGTAATTTTAGCCTTTTTATGAATTACACTAATTTTCTAGGTTAATATGACATGTTAGTATTGAATTAATTAACTTTTTTCGAACTAATCATTCTGTTATGATTTCCACAAATATCAATTATAAATAGTGTCAAAAATGACATAAAATAGTTTTTAAAACAAATATTATATTATTAAATGGTATTTTATTCCTAAAAATCTATGTTTCGGTCAAATGACTTATATAAGGTTATATATATTAATTATAAACAACTTGGGACTCGTATGGCTTGTTATAGTATGTTTATTAACATTATAGTGGAAGAACACAAAAAGACACGGTAAAAGTAAAATTATCAAACTTAAAGTTAAATATAAATGATAAGGTTAAAATAGTAAACTAAACTTGTCCAAATTCTATTGGATGAGAGTATTTCGACCCATACCCACCTTATCTTCGAAATAAATCAATTTGAAGCTATTTAAAACCGAATATGGATTTATAATAAAATAATATTTTTAGTTTTTCCAAAGATGCCCCTCTCCTCCCTTATAAAAGGGCACCTCCTCCCTCTCTTCCTCACACCACTTTGAGCCTTCAAGATCGTCCAACCCCTGAAAAATTCTCCTCTCCACTTCCCTAGAAACATCCTAGAGATTTTGGTCTTCTTCAAAGGCCAATTTTAGTTCCCTAAAAGGAGGTCTCAAAGAAGCGCTTCAAAGAAGAGGTAATGTTCGTTACCGATTCTTTCAACATTATTTCTTCTTTCACTTCTTCTTATTTAGTTGTTTAATTATGAATTAATAACATCAGAATCACTCATATACGTATATGTATTATAAGTATAAAACAACCTAATTTCACCATCTATCCATCCTACGGAAAACGAAATCACCGCATGTGCGTACCTACGGAATACCGTCTCCACGCCGTGGTGTAATCTATTTTCCACCACCACCTTACTTGGATGGGTATAATGGTGTTGATAATGAATATATATTATTATTGTAAAGTGATATTTATTCTGAAATAGTTTACATACACTCCAATACAATTCCACGATCATGGGAACGATATCATCGCTCGTGCGTACGTACGGAATACCGTCTCCACGATGTGATGCGACTCGGTCTACATGATTTTCATTACATAATGATTAAATAAATTAATTGAGTGAATAAATATGATATATATTACACTAATACCATTCTGGAGATGTGGTATCTATAACCTAAAATGTAGAATAAGAATTTATTCGACAAAACACGCATAAGAACAAAAAGTAATAAACACCCAAATATCAAGTAGCAATGAGATATTACTAATAATAAGAAAATAATATGACCATATATGATATCATAACAATGAGTATGATTCTGAATAAGTCAATGAAATTATTTAAATCATTATACAGGAGGATCGGAAACTTACGAAGCAAATTGGACCTAAGGTAATAGAAATATCACAATCTCATTTTTATCCGAGATTGTTTATACTTTGAAATTTACTGGGGTGTATTTTATCATCCACATCCATGTTTCCTCAATATGTAATATTATTTCCCTCAACCTACAATTTTTTAAATCCAATTTTACCCTTTGGTATGTTTTAGTAAAAGATATTAAAAGAATCTTTTGTCGTTTTTCGTACGAGGTACTTTTTGACTTTTCCGACAAAAGTACGAGAAGATTGCTTTTTTTAAACTTATACGGAATGAATGGATTTTTAAAACATTATTTCCAAGAATCTTAGTTTTCAATTTTTCATGTTTTTTTAATCAACTTCATTTAGATTAGAATTGTATGACATGTTATGAAATGAAAAGTGTTTTTGAAGTAGAAAGGATATTTTCCTCAATAATTGAGTTCAAGTGTTTTATCAAAATTATTTTCCATCTAAGATAATAAAGGGTTCTATTTCTATAACTAGTATTACATTGATTTGATTTTGTTGTGATGGAATTATTTTTATGAATTCTATTATCTTATATGAATTTTTTTATGATATAATGATGTTTAAGAATCCCATTTTTATTACATGGCTAATGCTATGATGTATGGTTTATGATTTTGTGGCACACATAAGAATGGTATCATTATGAGATGGGTGGGACCTATATCTCCCTCCAATGAATTGGGTAATGATTTTATATCTCATTATATAGACATGGCTGGAACGGCAGGTTACATCGGTTCAGTGAAACATGACTGAAACGAGGAATGTACTCGGTTTAGAAATGGACTTTGTCTACTAATATAGTCTTGGAAGTGAGTCTTGAATAATAAGAAATGATTCTATATGAATATGTGTGTATGCCAAAAAGCTTCATGTTTTATGTTATTATTATTGTGACTACATTTCCCTGCCATGATTTATCCCAGGTTACGAAATTATGATCTCTTTTGCAGGGTAAGATTTCCAAAATCTTATGTTCTTATGAATATGATGTGATTGATATTTCTTTTGTTTACCCTTACTGAGCATTTGAGCTCACCCTTTTGTATGTTTTCATTACCAATGTCAGGAATAAGGTTATGAAGTATGATATTCCAAAAGGGACTATAGATATGATGAAATAAATGGGAGACAGTGTAGACGCTTTATGAACAAGTTGTTTATGTTTCCCAGTTTCTAAAGACACTATACCTATAAGGTCATTTCATGGTTTTGTTATATGTTGTAATAAGTGTACCTTAATTTTGAAGTACTAACATTGTACGTAAAGTATGGGTCGTTATAGTGACTTTTGGGCTTAGGATCTTTACATAACAACTTAGAACATGAAATACACAATCTTTATTGAAAACATATTTTACATGACCACTACATTCTGTCGAACATAGCATTGCATAGGATAACCTGATAAAATGCATGAATAAAGGGTGATCTATAAAGATAAGTAAGAGAATAAACATGTAATAACATGAGGAATATAATACATGTTAGACAATAGGCATATCAATGGAGCATAAGAAAAACACTAACATAAAGGCATGATAAAGCATGATAATCTTAATATGGAAATGTGGCAACAACATTTAACATAATTTTAGCATGATCCAAGCGTCATTGCACATGAATAATGAGTAAAAACTCATTTATATTGAATTATCATGATTAAATCCTCATTTTAATTGACATATCATGATACTAATCTTTACCCCATGCATTGGATCGCTATCAGGGCACACCCTTCTTAAACATTTCATTTCATGCATAAATGTGCCACATGTATCATATAATATGGATTCATTAAAACTCATCATTTATTCCAAAATAAAAGAAATGTGGAATTCATACATGGAACACTATAATCAATAATTAAATGTGTATAAAGTTGAATACCCTTGATTGGGAAATGGGCATGGTATTCACTACATAATGACATTGGCATTGAAAATCGCGGTGCAATTTCAGCATCCGAACGACATGACATAGGAATTCATAAAAATGGTTGATGAGAGATAAATGGTTGTCTCATAATATTTAATTAAAATGGAAATTTAGGGGTTCATATAGATACAGGTCAAAACAAAATTAATTGAATTTATATTCACAATACAAATGACTTTCTTGCATGTAAATGAGGAGAGAATGATTCCTTAAGGAATTTCGGCATGGTAACAGGTGTACATGGGAGGCATTAATGAGAGATAAATGGGTCTACCATTATCCTAACATAAATATGGAATTATGGGGGAGGTTAAAAATCATACCCCAACATTTTTAATTAAAAACAATGGCATAAATACTTAATGAAAATTGGACAAAAAATGAGAAAGGATGAAATCCCTTACATGGAAGTGTGATCCCAAAGTCATTGGAGAGGCTTGAGAGAGTCTTATTGGGATCTTTAGGCACCATTTTAGGATTATAGAGAGAGGCGTTCAGTGTTTGGTTGAACTCCAAAGGCTTTGAGTGAAGAGGAAGTGTGAGCTTTGGTGAGTTTATATAGGAAAGGAGAGAGAATTCTTTAATATTTATGTTTGGGTCACCACATATTAAACAAATAAATACCGAAAACCAGCCCATGGTTTTTTCCCATGGTTTTTTCCAAATGGGAGTGGAAAATAATATTTTATATGGCCAATTTCCTAACTTCTTAAAATATTAATGGTGATTATGTGGAGGTGAGTCACACTATCAAGGAAAATAAGTTAAAAAGACAGAATGTTTTATATGTCTTGGAGGGTCAACTATAGATTTGAAAAATAAATAAAACCAAACTAAAATCACATTATTTTAATGTTAAAACATATATTGGATGAACAAATCATTTATTATATTTTATTACATCACTATTGGGTCATTATGTTGTCATGAAACAAATTATATATTTAAACGATATTTAATTTTTACCCAAAAATTCGAATCTCTCACAAAATTATGAAACATTCACTATTGGATAATTTTGAAGTCCTGATTCGAAAAATAATATTCATTTTATTTAACTAATTTTATAATATGTGAATTTTTTTCTTTTAAATTAAAAAATATCATTTATATAAAAATCATGGGTTTTGACAAAAATGGCTTCCAAAACATAATAAAAATTATAATTTCATTCATTTATATTTAATAAAAATGAATTTAATTATAAAAATATTTTATTAAAATATTATTCAATTCAAAAATCCATTAATTCATCAAAATATATTTCTTTGTTAAATATTAACTAAAAATATTATTTATGCATTTAAAACTATTTACAAAGTAACAATAATAAAATGAATACAGATTCTTTATACAAAAATAATGTACATAGACCAAAGGGTATGGTGTGTTTTTGTGATAGACTCCTGTGGTGGCTCAGATAACTCCGCTCAGGTGGTAATCTCTATTAACTTCCATTTCCCTCGTAGTTGGTTCTACTCATGATTAATGTGTTCAAGCTTGGCATGGGCTTGGTCAATAGAAAATCCCAATGATGTAACCTCCTTTCCGAGCTCCGATAAATGGGATCCATAAGGGGATAGTCTACTGAATGAGGCCATCTCTTCCTTTTTTAGAGAAAATCAGGTTTTCTGAAGCCCAAAATTGATACTAATCATGTGATCATTGTTCTTCGGCTATATTAGAAATGATCACATTTTGTAATGGTATCTAAAAAAAATCATAAAACCAAAGAAGAACACATAACATTTTAATAATGAGACATTTAATAAGATCAAGAGGGATTTCCATTAATGAAATTATCGGTTGTTACGTTGAAATAATAGAAATATCTATTCATATCATAGAAAACATGTAATATAGTTCATGAATAACATAGTTAACATCTAATCGGATTCACACTTATCATATTAACTCGGAATTTATCTATAGCGACCCAACCTTTTTCATAAATTACTATTATAACATTATAATGATAAACAAAATAATAGTATTACACCATGAGGATATAGGGTTTTAGTGTCTAGGGAATACTACGAACAATCATAACATTTACAACTTCAAACTTAATCATTTATTTAATTCAGTTATCTCCACCTTCTTATTATCCCTTGAAAACTCCTTAGTACACATAATCACCTAAGGATATAAATAAAAATGGGAAGGATAAAAGCCCAGTAAGTGGATAAATAAGAATTATATAGCATAGGGTGAGTATTAACATAACATAGAAAATGGATCATGAATATAATAGGAAGCATTAACATATGACTTGAAATGTAGAAATGAATAAAAAATGAAACATCACGTCCTAGTGGTTTACTACCACATATAGTTGTGAAACATTCTAGCATCGTTTTCACTCATCATTTTCCTTTTACTCATGTGATTAATCACATTAACCAATGAATTGGAGTGCTGTATACTTTTTTGAACACCCATCACATTCAAACATTCATTTTGCGCTATATAATTCTTGGTGCACCCGTCACATCATAGTATTTAAATTATCATGATTTCCACATGTAATATATATATAAATATAATTTAACATAAACACTAGTAGGAAATGGGTTTAAAATAAAAAATAATACTTTAATAAAAATTTGGTCTCCAAAATAAATAAGGAATATCATTCTTTACATAGAACTATTAACCATGAGTGAGGAGTGGAACAATATTCATGAAGTAAAAATGGTTTGTTTATTTGAAATAAGTGTTATTGTGGAAAAAATTGGTATTTTCAAAAAATAAATTAGATATAATTAATATCATAGAAATGGAAATATAATGTGGAATAAATTATTTTTAAGGATAACCCATACCGAACATTGAGTGAATGATGGAGAACCCGAAGATGAAAGTTCAGTTTGAAAATTTCCCCATACCTTGAATCTGAACACTTTATTCAATTTAAAGTCTAGTATAACCAAATTATTTTAATTAATTAACAAGTACAGAACATTTGGTAAATTAATATGGGTCATTATGGTTTCTTTAGGTTATTTTAAAGTCATTTGGAAGAGTTATAGTGTTTAATTTCATTTGATGAGAATGTTTGTTTTTATGGTTTTCTTGAAAGGTTCACTTGTATTCATAAATATGAGTTTTTATAGATCATGGATAATAATGAAGATCTGATATTACATATTATTAATTATATCGAAGGAGTATAAATTTTTTATAAGGATTTATTTTATATACCATGTGGATGAATCATTAGTTAAAATTCAATTATGATCGTTTGGGTTAATTCAAGAGATTTTTCGACCACAATAAACTTGTTTTATTTTATCACTTAGTGTCATGTAAATAAGTTAGTTCCAGAACATAAAATGGGAGAAAAAATACACCAAAAATCTTTTTTCAACCATTTTATGGTTTCATTGATAAACTTTAAGGATTTGGCATAAAATGGAAGTGTGTCACCCATGATTTAGGTAAATCAACACATCACAGGAAACAATTTCATTTTATTTACCCAGGGAGGGAGTGAGGAATATAATGAATAATATTAAATTAAAATGATATAATATCATTATATCAATAATAATAATGTTATCATGATATTTGGATAATAGATGATGAGGATAAAAGAAGAAAAGAAAAGAAACTTGAAATGAAAAAAGAAAAAGAGAGAGGAATTACCTCTTGAATCCTAATCTTGTGATCCACCTTAAGGCACATAGGCTTGGAATATTGATGAGACCAAAAGCAATTGGACATGGGGAAGGGGCTATAGAAGATTTATGGGTTAATTTTAGACATGGCTTGAACCTTGAGAGGTGTGAGGAAATAATGGTGTGAAGTGTGGTATTTATAGTGGAGGGGTGGGGGATTTCTCAATAATAAATTCATTAATTTTTTTATTTCTTCACAAGATAAGTAATAGCGAGTCATCCATGACTAATTAAAGTAATTCTATCATTTGAATGCAAACAAATTGGTCCTACAGAACATCATACATGACTCTATTATTAGTGTATTTACATTATTTTGTAAATTATGGTATTTCACTGCTCATAAAAAATTCATTTATTTTAGAAAAATCCCAAAAATTCACCCTTACTATTTTTCTACGATTAGAATCCAAAACTGATTTCCATTTTTCAAAAAAAATTTCCTCAATATGATTAAATTAATATTTCATTACAATTATAATCTACCCGAAAACTACAGTTATAAAAACATTTGTTTACTTATTCAAAAATATATGTTCATCCTAATTTTCATTAAATCCTTCATATATACTATCATAGGTGAGATTACTATTCATAAAGGTATATAAATATTCATATGGGTAATATTACTATTCATAAGTGTAAGTTACTATTCACCACAAATTAAGGTTGTTTTATTAGACTCCAAAAATCGCCCTCAACGCAAACCTATATGCCAGATTTTTCAAAATTCAAAACATAGAAGTGGAAAAATTATGTTTAATGGTCAAATTGTACATAGTATAATTTCATTGTGCTTCCTAATATTATTATATTTTATGTCATGATTTAAAGAAAGTAATTCCCTTGATAAATCATTAGGATGTTACATTCTTCCCCGTTATGTAATTTCTCCCTCTAAATTTCATTTTACATAAACATGTGAGGATAATTCTACTTCATCGACTCATCTAGTTCCCATGTAGGTTCTTCAATCATATTGTTCCCCCAAAAAAGTTTTTCATGCTGATTTTCCTTGTTACATATAACCTTATCTCTCCAGTATTGAATCTTCACTAACTGCTCCTCAAAAGAGAGATCATCTTCTTGTTTTACAACCATTGAGTTCAGTACATGCGAGGGATCTGGAATGTACTTATTTGTATTAATACATGAATCAAATAATCTACATGAGCCGTAATATATGTAAGTGAAAGATGAGTGGCCACAGATACTATATGGTCATGGATGTCAAAGGGGACAATGTACCATGGTCTTATCTTCCATTTCACTCTAGACTATTTAACTCTCTTATATGGAGATATTTAAAGAAATAATTTATCCCCAACGTCGACACTATTTCCATTCGATGGTTTTCAGGATAGCTCTTTTTTTGACTTGGTGTAGCATTGATATGTATTTGGATGAATTTAACCTTCTTTTTCATATCATGAACAGGGTCAGGTCCACGTATCATTCTTGCTCCTACTTCAACCCAACAAGTAGTCGTTCTACATCACTTTTCATAAAAATCTTCATATGGTGCAATATGAATAATTGAGTGGAAGCTATTGATGTTTGATAACTCAACCAATGGGAGATGCTGATCCCATCCAACATTGAATTCTAAAGAGGAGGATCATAGCATGTCTTCAATTGTCATAATAGTCCATTTATATTGTCCATCTATTTGGGGGTGATAGGCCATGCTAAAATTTAAATCAGTACTCAAATCATGTTGAAGACTCCTCTAGAATTTATATGTGAACCTTGGATCACAGTTAGAGGCAATTGATAGTTTAACACTGTGAAGTCTCACAAGGTTCCTCAAATATTTCCTTTAAAGTTTTTCAATACTCAAATAGAAATATAATAGGCAGTCCTGGTGATTCATTCAACCACAACCCATATCACATTATTTTCTTTTAACTTCTTTGGGAGATCTGTGACAATGTCCATAGTGACATTCTCCCATTTCCACATGGGTATATGCAATGTATGCATCAACCCTTTGGACTTTCTTACTCTTATATTACTTCCTAACATACCAAGAACCTTGAGATATATTCCACGATCTCATTTTTCATGTTATCCCACCATAAGTGTTCAAGGAGATATCAGTACATCTTGGTGATACTTGTATGGATACAAAATTTTGATCTATTTTCATTGTCTGATAGCTCCTTTATCATGGGTGATGATGTAACACAAAGACACACGCCAAAATGAATCACACCTTCATCATCGATATGTATCTCTTGAAGATTACCTTCCATTAATTTATTTATCTTCTTTTGTAACTCTAGATCATCAATTTGTGCCTCCTTAATCATATCTTGGATTTATGGTTGCACAATAATTTGCTAAAGGAAGGATGTATCCCCTGCCCTTATGATTCACAAATCCATCCTTTTCATATCCATAATGATTGGGTCTTTCTCAATATGCATCGTGGATATAGTAGAAGGTTATTTTCTACTTAGAGCATAACCTACCACATTCGCCTTTCTATGATGACAATTAATAGATCAATCATAATCATTGATTAGATGTAACTATCTTCTTTGATGAATGTTGAGCTCATTTTGTGTGAATATATACATTAGGCTCTTGTGGATGGTGTATATGTCACACATCTCACCATAAAGGTAGTGCCACCATATTTTCAAGGCAAAAATCATGGCTTCTAACTCTATATCATGACATGGGTAGTTATGATCATGGAGCTTCAGCTAAAATGTGGTAAAGGCTATCAAATTATCGTTTTGTATGAGTACACAACCCAATCATTTCTTTGAAGCATCACTATATATCAAAATAATTTCTCCACTTTTCGGTAGTGTGAGTACAAGTTGTATGATCAACCATCTATTTAGCTCCTTGAAAATCCCTCACATTATTTTGACTAGACATACATTAACCCTTTCCTTGTAAACATAGTTAACATGCTTGACAATCATGGGAAAGTTCTCACAAAGCGTCGATAGTACCCAGCTAATCCAAGAAAACTACGGTTTTCTATGACACTAAAGGGCATGGTCCATTCTTCAATCACCATTCTTTAAGAAGGGTCCACACACTTGTGACCACATGTCCTAAAATCATGACTTGCTTCATCTAAAAGTAACACATGATAAACCTGGTATAGAACTTCCACATTTTCAATGTCTCCAACACAAATCTTTGAAGTTCTTCATGTTACTCTCTTCTCTTGATGTAGATTAGAATATCATCAATAAACACTACCAATAATTTGTCGAGGTAATGTTTAATGACTGTATTCATCAAATCCATAATGATTTTAGGAGAATTAGTATGTCCAAAGGGAATCACCAGAAACTCATAGTTCTCAAACCTTGTACATAAGGCAGTCTTCTAAATATCTTCCATCTCACCTTTAGCTAATGATATCCAGAATGAAGATCAACCTTTGAGAAGTATTGAGTGCCACTTAACTGATTGAACATGTCCTAAATCCTTGGAAGAGGATATTTTTTCTTTATTTTGATCATGTTGAGTTCCCAATAGTCAGTAAAAAACTACATTGATCCATCTTTCTTCTTCACAAAGAGCACTCTCAAACCCCATGGTGATGCACTAGGGAATATGAACCCTTTTTCTAAATGATTTTGCAACTACTTCATTAACATGTCCAGTATGATTTGAGAAATCCAATTGGGACCCTTTGAGATAAGAGTAGATCCTGGAATGGGTTCTGTTGATAAATCCACCACATAATTTGAGGGAAGTCCGAGTAACACTATGGGAAATACATCACAGTATTATCTCACGATGAAAATTTTCACAAGGTTGGAACTTTCCTTTGACTCAACAATTTGGGAGAGGTACGCTTCTCCATAGGGTATCAACACCGGCACCATTGAAGGATTTTTCAATTTAGATACATATTATTCATTAAATTTGTAGAGGATCATGGGATGATTCAGAATATGAAAATATATTTCCTTATCCTGATAGTTGATCTGTTCTCTATATAATGAGATCCAATCCATTCCCAATATACCGTCAAATTCCACCAAGGGAAGTATTAAGAGATTCTCTGGAAGAATATCCCCAAATATGGAAAATAAAGAATAGTCAAATATTTCGGTTGAAATGCTTTCACCACTAGGTGTTTTTATAGATATATTTACATAAAGGTTTTGATGATTCAATTCTATAGTTATAACAAACATTCAAGATATAAAGGAATTCGTAGAACAAGAATCAAGAATGACTTTTTCCAAACATGAGTGAATAATAAGTTTACCTTGAATGACTTCATTACCATTATCTAATTATGAAGTAGTGATGGTATAATCATTTCCTTGTTCCATTGGCTTTGGTGGATTCTAACGCTGATTACCCTCAAGGACTCAAGGGTTAGTTCACTGTTATGCATAGTTACCTTGGTCCTTATAGTTGTAGCATTGGACAATGGGTGGTTATCTCGTTTCTTCCACTACATTCTCCTTCCTTCTCATTTCTTTTCGACACTCTTGAGAACGACTTCCTTCTTTCTCACACTTGATGAATTTTACCATCCCTTTGAGGTAGTTATCATAATGCAGCTTCAAAAATTTTTAGCATGTGGGTCACTGAGTTTTATTACCAACTTAATCATTAGATCCACCTGCTTGATTCTACAGCATTCATTTCTTATTAACATAACCGAGGGACCATTCTACAAACTCCATATCCACTTTGAGAGGACATCAAACAATGCCTTCATAAGTCCCAAAGGCTCAAATTGTAAGATACATTCTAATGTGTGGTTTTAATCCAGTAAATAATCTATCAATTTTTCAATCATGGTTGGTAACAAAAACCAAACCATACCTTGAAAGCCTTGTGATACTAACATTATAGGTTTTGATAGATTCTTCTTCCTTTATCATGAGATCTATGAATTCTCTCTCTATCTTCGTATGAATATTTTATGGGAAATACATATTAAGAAACATGACCTTAATGTATTCCCACTCCATCTCATCAATTTCCACCCTTTTCTCAGTGTTCTTAATAAAATCCCACCATTGATTGGCCTCTCTATCTAGACGATATATGGTTAGTTACACGTTCTCTTACTCAGAATAGTGATGCATATAAATGATCTTCTCCAGGGAGTTGACCCACTTTTTTTCATCTAGTGGATCGAAAGATCCACAAAAATGTAGTAGTTATTACCACATAAAACACTTGATAGGATAGTTGCTCCATCTTTGGTGATGGAGGACTTTCCCCTTTACTATAGTTATTGTTCATAACATAAGATACATGGGAAAGCATCTCCATAAGGTTTTTTTATCTACCTCCCAAAGCATTAGGGATGTCATTCGAGAAATCGTGGCACTGGCCCTCACATAAGTTTTTGTCCTGGTCTCTGCTGATTCTCACCATTTTCTAAAATTGAAAATCATCAAAACAAAATGTATGTTAACAAACTGTAATAACATATTTATTTGTACATTTTTTCACAAAAGACTAACTTATGGGATCCCTATGTAAATCTTCTTTTTTGAATATTTGTACTTAGTCTCATAATGGAGGTTTTCTATAGGGTTCACTAATCCTAATTCACAAATTAAGTAAACCTTTCCTATGATACCAACAATAGTGACCCTTCGTTTTTCATACATTTCTGTTAAATCATTATAAAGATAAAAACATAATATTATTATACCATGAGGGTCCATAGTTTTAGTTTCTTGGGATAACTAGGACCAAACCTAAATATTTTTTTAATTCAATCTTCTCTAACTTATTATTATCCCTTGAAAAATCCTTAGTATACATAATCACCAAATGATATACATCAAAAAGGGATGATATAAAATCCCAGTAATAGGATAGATAATAACAATATAGCATGGGGTGAGTATCAATATAACATCGGCAAGGGATCAAGAACAAAAGAGGAAGCATTAATAAAATTCTTGAAATGTGGAAATGTATAAAAAATGATACATCTTGTCTTGGTTGTTAACTACCAAAAATAGTTGTGAATAATGCTAAAATAATGTTAAAATATCATTTCCATTATTATCATTCGATTAATTACTTTAGCTAGTGCATTGGAGCACTGTATAATTATAGGCGCACCTGTCACATTCAAGCATTCATATTGTGCTATATAATTGCAGGCACACTCGCCGCATCATAATATTTACATTGACATGCATTCCACATTAAAAATATATAAAACATGAACATTTCATAACCCATGGAATGAAATGGGTTTAAAATAATAAATAATAATTTCACAAACATTTTCTCCCCAAAGTATAGTGGGAATACCATTCTTTACTTACAACTATTAACCATTATTGCAGAGTTGAACAATATTTATGATGTAAAAAAGGCGTGTTAATTTTAAAGAAGAGTTCTTTTGGAAAGCATTGATATTTTACTAAAATAAATTAGAGACCATGTGTATCACATAAATTTAAGTAAAATTATGAATAAATTGTTTTCTATGAGATATCATACCAAGCCTCGAGTGAATGTGGGAGAACCTGAAGAAAGAAAGTTGAGTTCGGGAATTTCCCCTTACCTTGTATCAGAACACTTTCTTCACTGTAATGTCCGGTATAACCACATTATATTCATTAATTAACAATTAAATAACCTTCTGAGCATTAATATGGTTCATTATGGAATCATTAGGTTATTTTATGGGCCATTTTATGGGTTATAGAGTTTAAATTCATTTCTTGGGAATGGTCTTTTTTATGGGTTTCCTGAAAGGTTCACCTGTATTCATAAATGGAAGTTCATATAGAACATGGATAAACATATAGAATAGATAGTAAATGTTATTAATGATATTATAGGAGTTTAAATCATGTTATAATGAACTATGTTATATACCATGTGGATGAATCATTAGCTAAAATTTAATGATGATCGTTTGGGTTACTTCGGGCAGTTTTTTCATGAAAAATGAACATGATTTATTTTATCACCTAGTGTCATGTAAATAAGTTAGAAACATAAATAAGGGGAAAATAAAATTTACAATCTTTTTTCAATGATTTTATTGTTTTATTGACATATTAGAAGGAGTTCACAAAAAATGGAATTGTGTCGCCCTTAATTTAGGTAAATTAACACATCACCAGCAACAATTTTATTTTATTAAAAAAGTGAGGGGGAGGAATATAATGAATAATATTAAATTAACATAATATCATACCAGTATATAAATCATACTATATTTATCATGAAATTTGGATAAGGGATTTTCAGGATAAGAGATGAAAAAAATAAACAAGAAAGGAAAAAAGAAAGAAAGTCATATAGGAATTGCCTCTTGAAACCTCCTATTGAGAACCCCCTTAAAGAACCTAGGGTTGGTCATTTGTTGAGACCAGAAGCTCTTGGAAATGGGGTAGGGGATAGAAAATATTCTTGGGAAAATTTTATACATGGCTTGAAGTTTTAGAGGTGTAATGAAATGAGGGTGTGAATGGTGGTATTTATAGTGGAGGGGAGAGTGGATTTCTCAATATTAAATTCATTAGATTATTATTTATCCACAAGACAAGTAATAGTGAGTATTAAGTGACTAATTACAGTTATTGTATCATGTGAATCTGAACCTATTGGGATTATATCATCAGAACATCATACATGAATCTATAATTAGTGTATTTAGCTTATTTTGAAAATTATGGTATTTCAGAATTCATTAAAAAATCTACTATTTTCAAAAATTCCCAAAAAATCACCCCAACCATTTTTCGATGTATAGAATCCAAAAATGAATTCCATTTTTCAAAATTAAATTTCTAAATAGTATTTATTAAATTTTTAATTAAATTCAGAATATTCAAGAAATAGACAGTTTTTAAACATTTTGTTTTATTTTTCCAAAATATAGGTATATCATAGTTTTACAGAAATCCTTCATATATACAATCATATTTGAAGTTACTATTTATAATGGTATATCACTATTAATAAGGGTAACATTAATATTCTTAAAGGTATGTTACTGTTCACCTCAATTTAATTTTGATATATTAGACCCCAAAAATCACAATGAACGCAACCGTGTATATCTGATTTTGGAAATTCAAAAACTTGAAGTTGAAAAATTTTATATAATAGTGACATGGTACTTATTATAATTTCATTTTGATTCCAAAGGGGATTATATTTTATGTTGTGATTAAAAGAAATGAATTCCCTTGATAAAACAGTGGGTTGTTTCATTATCCACCTTTACAAATTTAATTGGAGGGATACCTAGGGACAACCAATAACATAATATCTACATTATCCTTCCATAAAAACATAAAAAATCATTAGATAATATTCTTTGAAATAATATGGTCTTCATAAACATTGCATTATGTTATTACCATTGAAACATAAATGGGTTTCATAAACATTTCATCATTCCAGAATACATGAAAAACAAATTGGTATCATAAACATCACTTCATAATATTCCTATACCATTCCAAAAAAGAATAATAATTATATCATTTAATTATATCCCAAATAATGTATATGTTACATCAATGGATTTCATATAGCATGGAAATTTATTTTGAAATATCACTTATATCAATTGATCATGAATTTACGATTTTGTCTATGAAAATATATTTTTAAAATAAAAAAGGTCATAAAAAATCCACAATACATTTCATTGAAAATATATTTTGAAAATTATAAATGAATATTTAAATCATTTGTCCTTCATGGTGGTGGGATATTCTATTCCTCTCATTCAGGCTGAATAAACAATGATTCCTTTTACAATTTCAGTAACTTAAAAATATGCCCTCTTTAGAAAATGAAAAGAAGATTCTATTATTTTTTTAGTAAAAATAAAAACATTGTAAAAAAATTTATTTTTCAAATAAATTTAATAATATTGAAAATATTATTCTACCAAATTTTTATGAAATATGTTTTATTAATGATGTGTTTTGACTGAAGAGATAAATAAAGATGTTTTTTCTTAAAAATGGACTTATGAACTCATTAGTACATAAAAAGAGAAAAAAAATTAAAAACATAGATTTATCATGAAATAAATAAGTTTATATAAATATTTGAATGACCTATAGGTATGAAACATAATATATCATCATCAAAATCATAATCATGATGAATATCGATAAGTTATGAGAGATTACTATAAAACCCTTAGCACTTTGATAACATTAAATCATAAGACCCCATGAAATAATAACATTACATATCATGAGAATAAATAAATTCATTGTATTACATTTAAATGTAGAAGTTTATAGACCTCGTGAATGAGGAACGATATATAACATAACAGATGTCTCATAGAAGGAAAATTGAAACAAAAAATCCTTTACATAATTTGTATCTTTTGAACTACAAGCCCCATTAAATAAGAATAATAAAATAGAAATTTAAATATATATATCTTTAATGTTAATATTCCAAAAATAAATTCCTAGAGAGTATATTCACCATATAAATGATTCATAGGGGTGAATATATAATGTGTTTCATAATAAATAAAAGTGAGATGGAAATCCCTTACAAAATGACTCGACAAATTTTTTAATTATACAATGATACAAAATAGTAAATAATTGTTTATTATAAATATATTAATGAACAATTTTATATATATAATGCCATATATGATTTACTTATGACCTTTTATTACCAGATTATTAATAATTATTTTTTAAAATCATGTTTCTAATAATAGTTACTTTGTCTTTTTTGTATGTTTTGATCGTATATTTTATGTTCTATTACCTTTATACTGGTTCAATAATATATGTTATTTTATAATTTATATAAATATAATATATTTTATGAATATATTAATTTATAGTAATTCCTCAAAGATATATATTAGAAATGATATACATCATTCATGGAGATAGTAGTTCATACTTACATAGGAACACTGTTCCATTTAATTGACAGTTGAATTGGAAGAAATTTAATTCATATATTGCCATAATAAAATCATATTTCTGTAATATATATCATATATATTCATTAAATATACCCTAATAAGCTTATATTAACTTGGATAATAAAAAATGAATAACATGGCTTCATAATGTTTGTACATTGTCATACACTCAAACTACGTTATTCTGTCCCCTGGGAATGAACAGTAATATGATATGTTTGATATCACGATTAAATATATATTTTTTGTACAAAATATCAATTATATGAATTATATATGTCATAATACCCACCTATGATAAATGTTGATGGTAAATTTTACACATTGCTTCGTGAGGCGGTAGTCCAGTATACACACATGGGATGTTATCATTTCACTTTTGATGGAAAAGTAGTTTGTTGTACGTCATGAAAATAACATTAAAAGATATCATTATATTTAAAATAATTATATTTTTATATTACTGTGGTTTAATAATAATTGAAGGATTTGGATGAAGAAATAAAATAAAATGATTGGTTAAGGACATTATTTCTTCTTCAGATAATTAATTTTAGTTTACAATAATATTATTATTATTAAGGATTTATGACCGAAGTATGTTATATATTATGATAATTGATGATTTAAAATGGATTTGGGTTGGAATTTTTTAAAAAATGGTTTTAGGAAGTGTGAATATTAGAGTATATCGGTGTTTCCATTATATGTGAGGTGATTGGCACACTCGTAATGTATGAAAAGAAAATTTGTACCAATATTTTTAAAAATTATAAATGACTGAAAAATGTCTCATTGTAATATATGGGATGTTATAAGGTAAATATATAGAAATTTAGAGGGTTTTTGACATTTTTCTAGGTCATTTTATGCTTTATCCTTTTAGTTTAACCCCTAGTAAATCCATTTTCACCTTAACATACTTAATTATTTTTTATTTTTTACTATTCATAACGTCAAAAAATTTATATTATTAGATAATATAAATTACGTAGATTCGAAATAATGATTTGTTTTTTCTCAATAAAACTCTTGAAATGGAAAATTTTAAATTAAAATTTACCCTAAAGACATGAGGAGAAATCAGTTTTCCCAAGAGAAAATGTTCATATGTATTATACATGTTTATATCAAAATAAAAAATAAAATTGATTTAAATGAACTAAATTAGATTAATACGTATATAGTAGAACATATATTACTTTTAAAACCATATTAAATTATATTGGATGTTTTTAAATTCATTAAACAAAATAACTGTTCTTTTTACAAACCATTATTTTTCAGTATTTATCATGAAATTTTTTATTTGAGAAAAAAATAAAAAATTCACTCCATGATATTTTTATAAAATGATTTTAAAAATAAATTTTATTTTTTCAGATAAATTTTCTCAATGATGGAAAAAAATAAATTTTAAAATATGTTCTCAAAAGGTGGAAAATCATATTTATTGAGAAATATAGTTTTTAAAAGTTAAATTGTATATATTGTTGTCACATGTCTTGAAAAACCATATGATGAATGATAGAAATTTGATTGAATATATAATATATAAATTTCACTAAAATTATTCATTGAAATCTATTTTTTAAATTTATTATCTAAAATCATGTTTTATCAAATAAAAAACATATTCAAAAAAATCATTTTTTTCTAATGGTCTTCATATTAACTACTAATTAATTATACATCAAACAATTAATTATATATATATGTGAAGATCATATATTTTAATATTTTATTTAATCCTATTCATACCCATAATTCAAAAGGCTTCGTCATAACCATCATATTACTTAATAGTGTTTTAATAGTTTATCTTGTTTCATTAAAAATCATCGTTGCGTGTAATGTATGATGAACTTTGTGTTACATGTAACAAAATATATTGATGAAATTAACTATAGTTGAAAAAAATAAAAAAATACAAATGTGTTACAAGTACCAACATTAAAATCCTATAGTGGATGAATGTGGGGGGTAGAACTACCCTATTGCATAGAGAGTAACATGGAAATAATGATCACACGATATTCCTTAGTGAACATATTAACCCTAAATACTGAAAATGATGTAGAGCAAGAAACAAATATAGAAGGAAGAAATGAAAAAATCATACCATGTGCAGTGGTTTATTTGGACAAAAAATATGACGTTTCACATACACAAAATTAGGGAATGATTAAGAACCTTGATCCTCGATGTGGTGAGTTTTTACCTCAATTGAATAAATATACTTGGGATAAAGGGAAATGTGTGTCTACATTCCACTCACCACATACATTATATGAAATCCCCTCTAAAGAGTAATAGTTATTATAATGCAATTATGGGATATGGACCCTCAAAAAAATTAATTAAGAACTAATAATTGGTAATATTACCAAGGGTAACCATTGTCAGAACGAAATTCATATCCCTCCTATAACACAAAAACAAAGAATATAATCCTATAACAATGGAAAAATTTAAACAACCAATCGGCCCTAAATCCAAGGAACCAGTCAACATTAATGAAACAGTTTAGGATAATCATGACATTCCTTCATTGTAGTAATGACATATTCCACATTTGGGTGATCATATCATCCTAGTGTGTATCAAGAATCAAAGGGATATCTATAAATGACCAAAAAATCATGCATATCTTCCTCCCTTTATATGGGAGGTGTTTCAGATAGAGGTACTTCCAGAACTCCTCAATGCTAATGATTCCTTAGTTTTCTGAATGGAATCTATATAATCTGTTTAGTCAATATGGTTTTCCTTATGGCTTTTCCATTCCTTCTTGTTTTGAAAATCACAAACACCTTATCTTTAGAAAAATTGTGTTCTTAAGGAAAATCGCTTTTATAAGGAAAATTGCTTTCTTAAGGAAAATTTCTTTTATAAGAAAAATTATCCCTATCATATTTTCATCCATATTTTTCTTAAGTATGAGATTCAGATTCATTTTCTCGGAATCGTTGAAACTTAGATATAAAGCATTCTATTTAGGATTCGGATTCTGGATAAGAACTATAAGGAAGTTTCATTCCGAATTCCGGATATGAACTCTGACTAAGTTCTATTCCAGATTCAGGATACGAATTCTAATGAAGAATTCACATTACGAATTCTAATGAAGAATTATCATTCTTAATTCCCATTATGAATTTTGATGAAGAATTCTCATTATGAATTCTGATGACGAATTCTCATTACGAATTCTGATAAAGAATTATCATTACGAATCCTTATGCTGAATTCTCATTACGATTTCTGATAACGAATTCCTATTCCGAATTCTCATTCCGAATTTACCTATTAAACAGAATTTGAGTATCTTTGTTTTATATACTCTGAATTAATTCAGACTCCGAAATATATTTTTGTTAGACTTCGAACTTTTATATTGCTTACTCTTCTAAAATTTGTCCACTATTTATTATTCTTCCTTACACTCCGTACCTTCACTCCGAAGTTTTCATTCCGAACTTTTATGTTATAGTTTAAAACGATGTCGTACATTCTGTTACACTTGTTTTGTTATAAAACGATGTCGTCTATTCTGTTTCTTATAAACCATTGTCTAAGTGACACGTGTACAGGTCCCTCCAATCTTTAAGGAAAATATGACCGTTGGAGAAGGAGCCGACCTTACCTATAAATAGGAGCTCATTTGAAAGAGCTCATATTTGATGATATTGATGATGACTGATGACAGATGAACAACTTGGTTTTGTGCATACATGCTGTTGAAGTGATTTCTAGAGAGAGAGACTTTTATTAACTCTCAAAGCTTCGTGCGACTCCGAATGTTGGTGATTACATTCGAGGGCTTCCGGGGATAGGAAGACAGAGGTGCCGACTACCTTGAAGTTCAAGGGCTTCCTTGCTGAGGAAGACAGAGGTTCCCAACTACCTTAAAGTTGAGGGCTTGCGGGGATAGCAAGACAGAGACTTCGATCTTCGTATCGAGGGCATACCCTGGTGTGGGTAAGACAGACTTTCTTGAAAGTATAAATCAAGGGACCTTTATCCAAGGTTGTGGGATACCCTTCTCTTTGGGTTAAAAGACTTATATCTTGTTACTTGTAGTTTTACTACTTGATTATATTCCGCTACATTTTGTAATATAAGGAAAGTATAACTTTCTTATACTTCCTTACTTGTACTCTGTTTCATTTAGATTCTATACGCTTTAAGGTAGAAGCTCATATTGTAATCTTTTGTTAAGTTTAAATTTCCGGAACCATAATTCCGGAACCCTCATTCGGAATCTCTTTCCTAGTTTGCATTCGGTGTTAAGAGGTGTTGTGAATTTTCTTAGTTTAACTTTGTTAAACTTAGCATTTTCCTTTGCTTAAGGAAAACATAGTTAATCCTAACTAACTTTAAAGGTTCCAAAGGAATTTTTTAATGTATACAATTCACCCCCCCACTTGTATATTGATCATCTACATCACTATTTCGATCCTACAATTGGTATCAGAGGTTGGAAACCTCTTACTCTATACCAATCTTACATTTGGTATCAGAGAAGGTCTATGAAATACTTGTACTCACATAAAAGTTTTTCTTGCTCACTTTTTCATTCCGAATTTTGATTCCGAACTTTTCCCATTCTGAACTTTGTTATTACGATTCTTTGCTACTAACAAGGTTGTGTGCAAAGTTATTTTGAGTATGGCAGGAATCAATGTTGGATCAATTGATAATCTGAATCCTACAAGACCACCAATTTTTGATGGTAATGGCTATGAATACTAGAGAGATCGTATGAAGACTTTTGTTATCAATACTGGAGTAGACAACTTTGTTATGTTTACTGGTGATTATAAAATTCCTGACAAGGAAGTCAGATCTTTTACTAATCAGGAAAAGAAAGAATATCAACTAAACTACAAGGTACGCAACACTTTACTATGTTCAATGAGCAGAAATATATATAGCCAAATTTCTTCTTGTGAAAAATCTTACTGTATATGGAAGAAGTTAGAGGTTACACACTTTGGGACTTCCAAGGTGATTGAGACTAGAAGAGCTATGCTTAGAGCTGAATATCATGGCTTCAATTTTCCTAATGGAGAACCTATCTGTAAAGTTCAACAAAGATTTATGACTATTGTCAACAGTCTACAATCTATGGAAGAGAAAGGTTTAGATGATGAAGCTCTTCTGGATAAAATAATTGATATTATGCCCAGTGAGTGGGAATCCAAGAGAACAGCTATAGATGAGAATAGGAAGGTCACTCAAATTACTCTTGATGAATTATTTGGAACTCTTCTACAACATGAAACTAGAATGAAGAGAGATGCTGACAACATCAAGAAGAAGAATGGAAATGGTACTGTTTCTTTTACTACAACTTCAAATCATATGAAAGCTAAGACTCCTGAGAGAGTAACTAGATCCAAGTCTAAGAAAGTTATTTTCCAATCCGAATCAAGTGAGAGTGAAGTTTAAGAAAATGAATTAGAAAATCTTGCTCGAAGGATGAACAAGATAGCTGGGAAGAGAAATTTTCAATCTAAGTATAAGAAAAAGGAAAGATAAGAAAGATGGAGAAGTTACTTGTTATGAATGTAAAAGAGCTGGACATATTAGACCAGATTGCCCTATGCTCAAAAAGAAAGAAAGGATGGAAAGACAATCAGACAGAAACAGAAAGAAGTATTATAAAGCCAAAGCTAAGAAAGTTTTGAAAGCTAATGATACCTGGAGTGCCAGTGGTGGTGACTCTTCAGATGAATCTTCTGATTATGAATCTTCAGGACAGAAGAATCTCGGTCTTATAGCCAGATTACTTATTGATAATCATTGTCTTATGGATAAGGTATGAAATGATGAATCTTTGACCAATGTTTCATTAAATTCTAATGATAGTAAGTATTATAACTCTTCTGATGAAGAATCATCTTCTGATGAGGAAAATACTTTACCTACTTATGAAGAAGTCTCTAGGTTTACTGAACTTCTTGAGATTGATAATTCCAAACTCAATAAGAAACATGATAAGGCAAACTCTAGGAATTCTATTCTTAAAAAAGAGATATCAGATCTTTCTAAAGATCTTAATAAGAAAAATGCTGATTTTGAAAGTATTTCAAAAAATCTTGAGGAAGTATGTTCTGAGAAGAACAAACTTTCTAAAGAATTAGAAAAAGTAATTTCTAAGAAAAATGTTTTTGAGCCTAACTCTAGTTCTAAAACTAATGATTTTGAGGATAAAAACTTAGTTGTAAAACTCAAGTCCGAAATTTTTTCCTTAAAGAAGTGTTTATCAAACTTTACCCATGGTAAGGAAAATTTTGATAAGATGTATTCCCAAATACGACCTTTAAGAAATAAATCCAGATTTGGTAATACCCATGCAAAACCTATTTTTAGTAACAATTATTTTGTTCCTCAAAGTGCCCCATTTTGTACCAACTGTTAATGTGGTGGTCACTGGGCAAAGAATTGTTTCTTAAAAAAAACCCAATCTCTAGGATTTCACAAAGCTTATTTTTCTAAGAAGATGTGGGTTCCTAAAATTTTATTGTCAGGAAATCTCGGATCCAAACAAGTTTGGATTCCGAAAATCTAATTTTCTTCTTGATTTCAGGATAATAAATAATGTACCCGCAATAATACATGGTACATAGATAGTGGATGTTCCCGGCACATGACTGGTAACAAAATCTTTTTTGAAAAGATTAATAAAACGAAAGGAGGAAAGGTAACTTTCGGAGATAATGCTAAGGGAGAGATTGTTGGTATTGGTAATATTGTTTTTCTGGGAAAACCTTGATTTCAAATGTTCTTTTTGTTAAGGGTCTTAAGCAAAACCTCATTAGCATAAGTCAGTTATGTGATAAAGGTTACCTTGTGAATTTAAAGAATGATAAGTGTTTAGTTCACAATTTCAAGGAAGAATTTATTCTCTTAGCTAATAGGAAAGAGAATGTCTACACCTTGAACATAGAAGATCTTAGAAGCCAAGATTTACCTTTCCTAAGTGAAATGGAAGATCATTCTTGGTTATGGAATAGAAGACTATGTCACTGTAATCTTAGAAACCTATGTAAACTCTCTATGAAGAAACTAGTTAAGGATCTACCGGAGCATAGATTTGATTCTTCTAAAGTTTGTGATCCTTGTCAATATGGAAAGCAACATAAATATAGTTTTAAATCAATCAGTGAAGTCTCAACAACTGATACATTACAGTTAGTGCACATGGATCTTTTTGGTCCAACACAAACTGGATGTATTGGAGGCAAATACTATGTGTTTGTTCTAGTTGATGATTACACTAGATTTACTTGGGTCTATTTTCTAGCAATAAAATCTGAAGCTTTTTCCTATTTCAAAAGTTCTAGAGCTCATGTTAAAAATGAGAAAAACCTTCCATTGAAAACTATTCATAGTGATCATGGAGGAGAATTTCAAAATTCTGATTTTGAAACTTTTTGTAGTAAGAAAGGTATTACTCACAATTTTTCAGCACCTAGATCTCCTCAACAGAATGGTGTAGTTGAAAGAAGAAATAGAATTCTTCAAGAAATAACTAGAACCATGTTGAGTGAATATTCTATTGCTAGACATTTCTGGGATGAAGTTGTAAGTACTTCTTGCTATACTATAAATCGAGTTTTGATTAGTCCTTTTCTTAATAAAACTCCTTATTAGTTATGGAATGGTAGAAAACCAAGACTTTCCTACTTCGTGGTTTTTGGTTTCAAAGTATTCATTTTGAATACTAATGATAACTTACATAAATTCTCACCAAAGTCTGATGATGGAATTTTCTTAGGATATTCCACAACCTCTAAGGCTTATAGAGTTTTTAATAAAAATACTTGCACTGTTGAGGAAACAGTACATGTAAAATTTGACGAGTCAGATCCTTTTGTTTTTAAATCATCTCAACTTACATCCTCGGATGTGTTTTCCAAAACTGATTGTCAACCTTTGATAGAAGAACCTTCTGATAAGGATAATGTTATAGAAGATACTTCTGAAGCATTTACACCAGAAAACTTTCTACCCTATGTTGATGAGCAGGTTTTACAAAACCCAAATCAGGTGTTTCTTAAGAATCATCCCAGTGATAGTATCATTGGTGATGTAAACCAACCTATAAGGACTAGAAGTTCCTTAAGAAATGAAGTAGAACATCTAGCATTTCTTTCCCAATTAGAACCTAAAAGCACTAATGAAGCTTTAGGTGATGATGATTGGATCAAAGCCATGCAAGATGAACTAAATGAATTTGAAAGGAATAATGTCTGGACCTTGGTTGAAAGACCTAAGGAAACCTCTGTTATTGGAGTAAAATGGGGTTTCAGAAATAAATGTGATGAAAATGGAGTCATTGTTAGAAATAAATCTAGACTTGTTGCTAAAGGCTATAATCAGCAAGAAGGAATAGACTATGAAAAAACCTATGCTCCAGTAGCTAGACTTGAATCTATCTGTATTCTACTTTCCTTTGCAGCATTCATTAATTTCAAACTTTTCCAAATGGATGTAAAATGTGATTTTTTTAACGGTTATGGTCAAGAGGAAGTTTTTGTTGAACAACCTCCTGGCTTTGAAGATACAAAACATCTGGATCATGTTTTTAGACTTACCAAAGCATTGTATGGCCTTAAACAAGACCCACGAGCATGGTATGATAGACTCACTGGATTTTTACTTCAAAATAACTATATTAAGGGAAATTCAGATCCAACCCTTTTTATAAAGATAGATAAAAAAATGTTTTGATTGTTCAAATTTATGTTGATGACATTATATTTGGTTCAACTCAGCAATCTTTGACTGACTCTTTTGCTAGTCTAATGAAATTTGAGTTTGAAATGAGTATGATGGGTGAGTTAACATTTTTACTTGGTTTTCAAATTACTCAAAAACCAGAAGGAACCTACATATCTCAACATAAGTATATTAAAGATCTTCATAAAAAGTATGGTTATGACAACACTAAAAGTATAAGTACTCCCATTGGTACCTCAAACTCTTTAGACCGTGACGAAGCTGGGAAACCAGTAGATCAAACATCTTTTAGAGGTATGATAGGAAGTCTACTTTACTTAACAGCTAGCCGACTAGACTTAATTTTTTCAGTATGCTTATGTGCAAGATATCAATCCAATCCTAAGGAATCTCACTTAAAGGCAGTAAAAAGAATTTTTCACTACCTTAAGGGAACCATGGATCTAGGATTATTTTATACTTCTGGAAATGATTTTGTTCTAAAAAGATTTTCTGATGCTTACTTTGTTGGATGTAGAATGGATAGAAAAAATACATCCGGATCTTGTCATTTCTTAGGAGATTCATTAGTTTCTTGGTCCTGCAAGAAGCAACATTCTGTAGCACTCTCCACTGCTGAAGCTGAATATGTAGAAGCTGGAAGTTGTTGTGCACAAGTGTTGTGGATGCAACACACTCTCACAGACTATGGATTGAGTTTTACTAGAACTCAAATTTTGCGTGATAACACAAGTGCCACTACCCTCAGTAAGAACCCTGCACATCACTCTCATGAAAAACACATAGATATTAGGCATCACTGTCTTAGGGATCACACACTCAAAGGATATATTATTCATCAGTTTATCGGAACGCAAGATCAACTTGCTGATATTTTCACAAAATCATTGCCTTCTGATAGATTTGAATATATTAAACAGAAGTTAGGAATGATAACCGTAAGGTAATATCTCTTAATTAACATTCTGTTGAAAAAGACTCCTTACAATAATAAACTCCTTTTCATAGGGGGAGTACATTTGTTTGTTGGTTTAATTAATTATTTTTTAGTTTGTTTTCAAACTTTTCAGAAAGAAGATTTCCGGAATGGAACTTCCGGAACTAAAATTTTTCAAAATGGGCATTCTCGTACAGAATACTTCTGGAATGGAAGTGTTCGTATTGAAAATTTCCGGAATGAAAATTTACGTACTGGCAGTTACATAACCAGATTTTTTGTACCGATTTTTTACCTATAATGTGTTTTTCGTATTGACTTTTTCGTACTGAGTTTTTCGTAGTGAGATTGTTTTCCATAGTAAACTTTTGAGAACATTGTCTTGTCATAATAAAGTTTTTTTCGTAATCATCTTTTTATATTATCCATTACGAATAAACCTCCTCAGTCAATCCGAAAGGTATGATTTCCCTACTCAAGTTTTCGTAGTCATATATTACTTACTGGAATTTTCTTATATTATGTTTTCGTAATTTAGTTTTCTTAATTCCTTGTTTAAATAAAAACCTCAAAAAGATCGGATTCAAGTTTTCAACCGTCAGATTTGATCTCAGCTTATCACAACCGTTAGATCAACCGTGGAAGTTGAACCGTCATTTCATTGCCTATATAAAGGGGACCCAAATACTTGTCCCACATCAATCTCAAGCTCTCGCGTCCCGAATCTCTGCCTCTCTATTTTAAGATCGTTCCGAACTACAGTTGTCTACGTTCCGAACTTCTCATAGGATTACAGATCCGAAGGTCTGCGGAGTTAGCATCTCAAGAAATGTCATCCACTAAGCCTATTTCTCAGTGGTTAGTTTATAGAGAAAGGTTAGTCCATCCGGATTTCTTTAACAACTATGATTCCCTTATCTCAGAGAACATTAAGTTGAATGGCTGGGAAGATGTTGTTGTATCCAAACTGGGGACTCAAGACGATGTTTTACAGAGTTACTTGTTGAGTTCTATGAAACAATTTCCTTCTTCCAGGAAGATAATAGGGAGAAGTTTTCTTTTAAGTCATATGGCAAGACATACAAATATTCTTATACCAAGGCAGTAAGCTTGGTAGGGTTGTCCTATGAAGGAGAAGCCGAATTTATTTCTCATGTATTGCCAGACTCTAAGGGTAGATTCGATAAGGAAAAAGAATTAGAAACTCTCGGACTAGCTGATGACAAGGCTCCGAAGATTGCAAGTCTATCCACAAACTTCCGGATTCTAGAGTTGTGGGTGAAAGGACTTATCGTACCAAGGAAAGGCGATAAAGACAGCTTGAATAAGAGTGAGATATATATCTTAGATATCCTGATAAATATAAGGAAGTTTAACTTCATGATGAACATTCTTATAACCATTGAGAATCTTAAGAAAGGAAATCTCAGAGCTCAGATCGTAATGTACCCAGCAATATTATCAAAGTTGATAGTTCGGTGCCTTGAATCTTTCAAGGAAGCTTGAAGATCTAAGCCAAGGGTTTGTAAAATTTTGTTGGTTAGTGATGAAACCCTTAAGATGATGGATGTGGCTTTCAACAAGGAGATTGGTGAGTTAGTTGATTTTCCTAATCAAGAAGAAACGGTTCCGAAGGCTGCTGAACCGGAATCAACCAAACCAGTGAAGAAAAGAAAGTTAAATGAAGTCTCAGCTGAAGTCGAAGATCCTAAGTTGATGGAAGTTCAAACCGCTCCTCCAAAACCAATGAAGAAGAAGACCTATCCTGATGAGGTAGTTACAAAGTGGAGAGCTAATAAAGTGAAAAGGAAAGTAGGGGATCCGCAGTTCGGATTGGACCCTGCAGAAGCTAAGGCATTAAAGGAGAGAACTGCTGATGAGCTTGAAAAACAAGCAAAGGAGAAGAAGCTCAAGAAAAAGATGACAGAAGTTGAGGTAGTCAAAGCGTTGTTGAAGTTTAATGAAATAGTATCCAGAAGCATCCTAGTTCCGAGATCATTCTCCCTGGAATCTCTACCTGAGACTCCAGGAAGAAACCTTGATTTTCCGGAAGAGACTACAGCTGATCATGTTGAGAAAATTGAGCAGATTCAGCAAGTGGGAGAGGAAGAAGAAGTTGCTGAAGGAAGCGGTGAAACATGAGATCTTTTGAAACAAGTTGATGATTATAAAGGATCACCTTCGGAACATCTATCACTCCGAACATCAGAGGCTGAATCCTCTAAGTTAGTAACTCCAGAGAAGGATAAGAATGAGGAAGATGTTGTTCAGAAAGTTGTTGATGAGATTGTTCAAGTGTCTACTGGGGAGCAGAAAACTCCTGATCAAGAATCAATTCCGAAAAAAGACAAGGGAAAGAAAATTCTTGCTGATACTCCGAGCTCAGAAGTGAGGAAGAGGAAGGAAGTTGGTAGCTCTTCAAAGAGAAATCTTGAACTTGTTGAAGAAGAAATTTCTCCAAGAAATGTTTCAGATTCGGAGTCATCCTCGTTGGGGCATGACTTTGTTGTTCAGTCTTTGAAGAAGTTGGTGGGAACCATTCCGACCTTCTCAAGTATTGACTCTAGATGTCAGATGCTCCAAAATGCGTTGAATCAGAAAACTGACTCAATATCTATGGTTATGGACAAGTACGTTGAGATTGAAGCTCAGTTCAAAACCTTCTTTATTGGTTACGAATCTCATAGAAAATATTGCCAGAGGATGACAAATTGGTCGAAGAAAACTGTGGAAGAGATGAGGTTGTTCGATGAGTTTCAAGACAACGTTAAAGATGCTTTTGAAACCGAGGACAAGAAGATAAATGAGTTAACTGCATCCTTTGAAGAGAAGTTGACAGAAGAGAAGAACTTCCGGATTCAAGAAGTGAGAGATCTCAATGGGAAGCTGAATTCCGTTTCTCAAAACTGGAAGTTTGAAAGGGATCATCGGATCGATTTTGAAGAAAGGATGAAGGCTCAGGAAGAGAAGATCAAAGCTCAGGAAGAAAAGCTGAAAGCCCAGGAAGAAAAAATTGAAGCTCAATCCGAATGAATAGTTGCCTTAGAGAAGCAAGCTGAAGAAGATCATAAAGACCTAAAGAAGATCAAGACTATTCTAAAGGGGCTCATGTCAAAGGAAAAAGATCCGAAATAACCAAATCCGATCTTTTTGTTGTAATTTTTTCTTTGTTGTCGAGATTTCAAACCTAATGAAATTTGTGCCTCTCGTTTCTTTTGTTATCATTACTAATATTTCACGTACTTTGTTATTTTTTCCATTCCCTCCAATTATTTTTGAAAATCACAAAGGGGGAGAAGGAAAAGATCCTTAAGAAAATGAAGAACTCTAATAAGAGTTTATCAAAGGGGGAGAAGAAAAATATCCTTAAGAAAAAGAAAAACTCTAATAAGAGTTTGTTTAAGGGGGAGCTTTTTCATTAAAGAGGACATTCTTATCTATCACTCCGGAAATCTGAATATGATCCTTGTAGTCTCAAAGCCTAAGGGGGAGTTAGTCGTATTCATTAATATCCTTAATGCAAAGGGAGATAAGCCTTAATGTTTTTCTTTCTTCTTATAATTTCTATTTCGTAAGGATGTTTGTGCTTTCCAAAAAGGGGGAGATTGTTGAGTCAATAAGGTTTTCCTTATGGCTTTTCCATTCCTTCTTGTTTTGAAAATCACAAACACCTTATCTTTAGAAAAATTTCTTTCTTAAGGAAAATCGCTTTTATAAGGAAAATTGCTTTCTTAAGGAAAATCGCTTTTATAAGAAAAATTATCCTTATCATATTTTCATCCATATTTTTATTAAGTATGAGATTCAGATTCATTTTCTCGGAATCATTGAAACTTAGATATAAAGCATTCTATTTAGGATTCGGATTCTGGATAAGAACTATAAGGAAGTTTCATTCCGAATTCCAGATATGAACTCTGACTAAGTTCTATTCCAAATTCAGGATACGAATTCTAATGAAGAATTCACATTACGAATTCTAATGAAGAAATCTCATTCTGAATTCCCATTATGAATTCTGATGAAGAATTATCATTATGAATTCTGATGACGAATTCTCATTACGAATTCTGATGAAGAATTATCATTACGAATCCTTATGATGAATTCTCATTACGATTTATGATAACGAATTCCTATTCCGAATTCTCATTCCGAATTTACCTATTAAACAGAATTTCAGTATCTTTGTTTTATATACTCTGAATTAATTCAGACTCCGAAATATATCTTTGTTAGACTCCGAACATTTATATTGCTTACTCTTCTAAAATTTGTCCACTCTTTATTATTGTTCCTTACACTCCGTACCTTCACTCCGAACTTTTATGTTAGAGTTTAAAATGATGTCGTACATTCTGTTAAACTTGTTTTGTTATAAAACGATGTCGTCTATTCTGTTTCTTATTAACTGTTGTCTAAGTGAAACGTGTATAGGTCCCTCCGATCTTTAAGGAAAATATGACTGTTGGAGAAGGAACTGACCTTACCTATAAATAGGAGCTCATTTGAAAGAGCTCATATTTGATGATATTGATGATGACTGATGACAGATGAACAACTTGGTTTTGTGCATACATGCTGTTGAAGTGATTTCTAGAGAGAGAGACTCTTATTAACTCTCAAAGCTTCGTGCGACTCTGAATGTTGGTGATTACATTCGAGGGCTTCCGGGGATATGAAGATAGAGGTGCCGACTACCTTGAAGTTCGAGGGCTTCCTTGCTGAGGAAGACAGAGGTTTCCAACTACCTTGAAGTTGAGGGCTTGCGGGGATAGCAAGACAGAGACTCCGATCTTCATATCGAGGGCTTACCCTAGTGTGGGTAAGACAGACTTGCTTGAAAGTATAAATCAAGGGACCTTTATCCATGGTTGTTGGATACCCTTCTCTTTGGGTTAAAAGACTTATATCTTGTTACTTGTAGTTTTACTACTTTATTATATTCCGATGCATTTTGTAATATAAGGAAAGTATAACTTTCGTATACTTCCTTACTTGTACTCTGTTTCATTTAGATTCTATACGCTTTAAGGTAGAATCTCATATTGTAATCTTTTGTTAAGTTTAAATTTCCAGAACCATAATTCCGGAACCCTCATCCGGAATCTCTTTCCTAGTTTGCATTCGGTGTTAAAAGGTGTTGTGAAATTGCTTAGTTTAACTTTGTTAAACTTAGCCTTTTCCTTTGCTTAAGGAAAACATAGTTATTCCTAACTAACATTAAAGTTTCCAAATGAATTTTTTGAAGTATACAATTCACCCCCCTCTTGAATATTGAGCATCTACATCACTATTTCGATCCTACAAAATGGGGGGCACACCACCCAGAATCCTGAAAGAAGTTTTGCCCTAGAGTTGGGTCCATATTTTTATCTAACAAAATTTGTGTCCTACTGTGACATGATGATGGTCCCTCAATACACATAGGACGAAGGACAAATTTTTTTTGGCATGTACTTATGTTGGACCAGACATTTTTTCGTATATGAACTTTATAGAAGGATCCATAGTTCATTGGGAAGAACTTTATCACCAATTCATTTGTGAGATCTTCTCCATGCTAAGAAAAATGATGATATTCAACCTCAAATATTTAATGAAACATGATAAATTTTTTGTTTTTGACATTATAAAATGATATAAATGGTTAATATACTCACTCAATATCACACTCTTATAAGAGCCTTCACTTGATATTTTCATTGAGAACCATTGTGATGAGCTACAAACAAATTTTATCATAATGAAATATCAATGTGGAATCCTTATGTTCTTATAGATTGAACAATGGCTAGAATTTTACATCCAGATCACTTGGGCCAAATATCATTGCATTCCCTTCATGTAGGTAAAAAATCCAAGTATATAAGAGACTACATGTCTAACCCTATAACTATTAATGAGGCCAATCCATGAACATAATAAGGTGCAAATTTTATTAACACCTCCCTCAAAGTGATATAAAATCAACATGATCCACTTTATTTTATCACAAATATGGAAAATAATATTCATAAAATGTTGATGACTAATAAACCCAGGGAGTTTAACCTTAGTGGCTACCAAGAATAATTCCCTTTTCATAGGCAACCGGGTCACACTATCTAGTATTGTGTTTTCTTTAATCATAGCCTCCCATTCAAGGTTAGTTCTGGTATGTGATATCGTGAATTTCCTGAAACATGTGACATATGTGTCCATCACCCAGTTAGAAGAAGAGGATGATTGAAAATAGTTTTTATCTTGGAGTGAAGATAGGTTCAATAATTGGATTTCTTATAAAATAGTAGACTGAAGTCATTCCACTCCAATACAATTGCTTCATATAATATTAATGATCTACTCAACTAGGTAGTTGATGATGAATATTTCTATTTATGGTAAAAAAACATCCAAATATATAAAAAGAAAGAAGAGAATGATCCATACCAACACCTTCAAAAAATCCAAATCTTGAATATTTTATTCCTACAACCTTAGTAGATTGGGAAACAACCCATCAAAAGGAACCCTTATCAGATAAAGAGATAATTTATTTTCATCTCAATGAATTTCACTTAACATATCCCATCTATAATAATAAAAACTCCCCTATGAATGATTTCCACATATCTGATTAGGGATATGGGGGCCAAGGATGAAATGGTGAGGTCATAAGGGACAACATGAATATCGTTAAACCAATCAATCTAGTCACACCCATGTGGAATATATAAATGTGGATAAGTCACATCATAGGACACATGAGAAATATAAACCCATCATTGGGATGAACGACCCTCTAGAACAAAAATATGATATTCAAAAAGGGTTGGATGTTTTAGCACCCAAAATATCAATCCTAGATTCCTTCCAAATCTCAAAATTACTCTAAGATTTAATCATTCAGGTCCATTGGATTCCAAAATATTTTGATATGAAAATCTCCATAGATAATGTTTATCGAATTTATACAATCCTATATGAATTTCATATATCCATATCATTCAGAGAACATGACCAGATGGAAGTTATCATGGGACATATCATTCCCCTATATGTTTTAGAAAAACTCTATAATGTTGAAATATAAAGGGATCTAGTTTAATATGGTTCTTGGATTAATCCCATCCCAGTATGTACAGTCTGATCATTGGGATACAATGTGGGTAGATTGTCTCTGAAAAAGATGTACATTCAAGGGTTTTACAATTGTGAGGAATGTATCCTCAGAATGATCAAGATTAATCCATGCTTTGGGGACCAGATGTCTAATGTTTAGTTATTGGTTATCCAGAGACACACATTATAAAATTTCCAACTTGAAATACATTGCATTCATAGCCATGTTGTGTTACCATTGACATTTCATCAAATCATTAAATAACCCATTAAATTAATGGTCGGTATAGTAAATAATGACAATTCCCGCTTATAGTATTGTATATATGTACTCACAGAGGTATGTTTCTACAATAAGGAAGGAAATGAACCAATGGTAAATGACGATATACAAATTTTTCCCCCATTAGTTTGGTAATAACACATAAAAATCAATGTATCATCCTTGAAAAAAATTATGTACTACATATTAAACTGATTGAGGAAGTATACTTAAATCCAGCAAGTTTCTATGATCCAAAAACATCACCCACCAATGTTTGTTTGATTGAAATCATGTTAGTTTAAGTGGATTCATCAAAGGGATTCCTAACTAATGTTTTTTCTAGATCTGATAATTCACCCATTCCATTATAAAATTTAAAATCCCCCGAATATATTCATCGAAACTCATGATGTACATACATATCTTACCAATAATAGCACTATAATGGAAGAAAATAGTCACCTGAATCTCTATGTGATGACTCTTCAAATTCAGTATAATAGTTCCACTTATAAATACCTTGATTATCTTGATACATACTAGTATCCCCCCAAATTACCCATGATTTATAAAATTGTCACCATAGAAACATTAATATAATAAGAAGAGGATGAAATTAGTAATGCTCCTCACATATTTAGGTACTCCATCTCCCACACCATCGATGAGCCCACATTAGTGAATCATGGAACAGATGAAGACATGAGATGTATTTTTATTAATGACTCATTATCTCTGAAGTATAAGGATATGTATATTTCATTTCTAAACCAACATATATATGTGTTCTATTGGAATTATATAGAGACTCATGGGAAAAACTATGATGTTTCCACACATCACATAGGATTTCCATATGACCATCAAGGTATTAAGTAGGAAGAAATAACAATAAAATAATTTCATGAAAATAATTTTAAATCAAAAGTTATGAAATAGAACAAGGAAAAAAAATTTGATAGGTGTGGTGCCCCAAATGAGATTCTCACATCATCCCCCACCCAGAAAAAGAACAAAAATATTAGCATCTCAAAAAATTTTAGAAACCGTACTCAAAACATCCAAAATGATAAGTTCAAATTACATATTGTAGAACATTTAATCAATATGACTACTAGATTCAAAGAACATTCCAATAATTATTGGTATTAATGGTATAATTGGATAAATATTGACCCTGAATATGGGGAATCCACTGCTTTCATACTACATTAGGGGATCTTCAACTGCACGGTCATTCCATTTGTATTAAAGAACAGTAGTTCTAATTAATTATTTTATTTGCATCATATCTCTAAATTATTATTCGGATGAATAATAAAATATTATTTCAATGAACATGTAATTAAATATCCATAGTGTTGTGATCATATCACTAATCATTAAAAATCATTAGAATGCTTATAAAGCATTGTGTGAAGACAAATCATCTAAGGTTAACATTCAGAGTAATGTTTAGAAAATTCCTTGGCTTTTATTTATACCACTACAACCATGAGTTTGATCCAAAAAGTACAGTATAATCCTACCAATTCCACCCCCCCAAAATCTTAATGAACTGACGGTGCTACGAGGGAACCTTTCTCGAAGTCATAATTTCACAGCCAACCTGGTTAGAAATTATCTCCCTTCACTATGTTAATGAATGGATTTTCCTACCAATGAGATGAGACCATAAAAGAACCATTTAATATGGCCCAATATTATATGTTGATCCCACTAGTCATGATCCCACCGGTATAAATAAAACCACTTATCTTATATCAGGCCACCGTGGAATGATATCTTTGTTATCTCCTCACACAAAACATTAGTACAAGGATGAAAATAGTCGTTACTGTCTCAGTTAGATGATGATATATACAAAAACATGATATTATGATATCAAAAATAATGTCGTCACAATATAATTTTTAGTCAAAAACCTTGAGGAATTGAGAATACCACCACGAAGTCCACTTCTTATTTGTTGTCAACTAGCTAAATTACATTAGGATTACCTATGTTATGTATGTGGTTTTCTGAATGGGTGGTTATCCTTCAATAATATGTCATCCAATTACTATCATATATGTAAATTAATTAAAATACCCTTTCTAATTTCTTGGTAACACATCCCATAACATAAAACACACCAGTCGACACAAAAATTTTTGATAAAGAAGTTTTCTATTACCATGAAACTACCCAAACATGGTATGTAATGGCCCCAACTTTTATAAATAAAATTCCCTTCTTGATTGAATTAAATTACATATTATGATAATAGAATACATTTACACTTCATTGGTTAAATAATATAAAATCATATTCAAAGACCATAAATTATTATAGCCATTTATAAAATAATTGGTGAAAGTGAAAATATAATTAATATAAATATAGGGGTACGAATAGTAAAATTGACAGAGAAAAAAGAATATATGGACCCAACCCATATGATCATACAGTATGAATCCCATATATAAGAGATTCTTATGCAGATTACATCACAATTATTTTCCAATTTTCACTTCCAAATTGAAATCACACAAATATGGCCTGGGTAAAAGCTTTTACGGGATATGTTCAAGCTTATTGAGATCATGGCCCAAACCACGTACTATGAACCACCAATGAGAATATCACCACCAAAAAACATACTCATTGGGTGTTTCATGGTGAAACAAAGAAATATGTATCAGGACCCTAATGAGATAAAAATTATATTGAATTTTTAGTTGACTAAGTGTAACATTTCTTTATTAATTTCATTAAATGTTTAATGATTTTCAATTTTATATGATAAGAAACACATATTATTTTTTTAATATGAAATTTTTATTATGAAATTATTTTTTGATGTATTAATGAATTTTAAAAATAAATTATATATGTATAAGTAACAAAATTAAACAATTCTTATAAAATATAAATGTTAATATGTATTTTATGTAGTAATATATATTTTTTATATGGGATTGAAAATTGTTATTGTCGAGAAACCAACATTTTTTAATATATAACAATTATTATTTTAAAAGTGTTAATTAAAATATTTATTAAATTAATTTTTTTAATAAAATAATAGTTTTGGATTAATCTTGTCGAAATTATCCAATAGTTAATTTTTCATTATTTTATGATAGTGGAATTTTTGGGTAAAATTTAATTATGGTATATGTGTTCATTGTGTATTATAACATCATAATGACTTAAATGTTATGTAATAAATGAAATAAAATGTATTAATGACCAAATATATGCTTCCCCTTTATAATAATAAATTTTTAGTTTATTTATTTGCTTTCTATAAAGCCTTTATGAATCCTTGAAATCAAATATTATATTTGAATGTTTTAAAATCAATCATTATTAACATCACTCACTTCCACATAACCAGGGGTAAAATTTTACCAACTCGAGTCATTGAACATATAAAATAAATAAAAAACATTTATTTTTAAAAAACCGTAAAAACATTTATGATTTTAATTGATTTATTATATATAGTGAAAAAATTTGTTTTGGAAAAAATAATGTAATCCCTTCATTTTTTATATATATACCCACCAAAAATCTAATTCATCTTCCCTAAAAACTCATTTATCATGTCCTTAATCTACCATCAATTCTCTATAGTCCCCCGAGGTTCACCAAAGATCTTAATAATCTCTTCCCAGTCTTTTTGAATCACCCTCTCATGTTAAGGGACCTCTCTCTCTTCTTTCTAATTAGAGAACTTTCTCTGTATTTAGCATTTTTAATCTAAATTGGTTATATATTCATGAAATTATTATGATACCTCTATTATCAAATTTATATATTTATAATATGAGATTACTTATCCAATATCATTATACAATATACTTATGTCATTATTACGCTAAAATTCAGTTTGGGATCCTCTACTTCCCTTATTTATTCAAGAAAATAATCTATTTCATTTACTTTAATTTATAATTCCTAGTGTTAGTAAATGTTTTTCCACAAAATTATTACTTTTATTTGGATATTAAAATAATTGGATACACCATTCACTAAAATAAAACCATTTTATGAATACTTAAATACTGTCATTTTGCTCCCAAATTTTCACTACATTTTTTCATGTCTACTTTATGTATCATGAATATCATCCCCCATTTACACTCAAGGGTATTAAAATAGATGAACCAGTCCTTAATTTATTGGGGAATTACATACATTTAACCCACACTCTTTTATATTGGGGATAAAATTAATAAAATTAACTTTATTTTGTATGGTATATGTGGAACACTTATGCACACTTGAAAAGAAAGCAATGATTACACCATGCATTATATAGTGTTACAATGCGTTGGGTAATTTTTTTGTCTTGTGTGACATAATATATGGGATTATGTAATAAACCAAATACATTATGGTACTTTTTATACAGTGTTATCATGTTTTGGTGGATATCCTTGACATATTATTATGATGAAATCTATAAATTTGTTTCCGCTTTCCCATGTTTCCTTTTTGTGATCATGTTATTCCATGCCTCATTGTTGATATTTATGATTCTCACCCATTTTAGGTCAAATTTAAATTCATATTTCCTAACATGTAATACTTGTTCCTTGTTATACCATGTTTATTCATGTATTGTTTTTTATATCTCACCCCTTTGATATGAATGTCCCCAGGTCACGCCATGTCATTTTAAGAATGATGGAAAATTATGTACACGTTAATATGGTTTTCAGTAATTCAAATAAACCCCCTAGTGTTATGTTATTCTATAATGTATCTATTTTGGAAAATACAATGGGATTCTTGATCTTATGGGTTGAATTGTATGAATTCTTTTGTAACAAATCATGAATTAATTTGTTATAAAGACATCGGTTTTCATTGATGGTATTAGTGGACAGTTTAGTTAATTTTCAGATTAGGGTGAGAAAAATATAGTGGAATCCTTATGGATAAGATTAAAAAAACATCCATAAATTTTTATAATCTATATATATTAAGTGGCTTCTAATAAAATACAATTCATTCTATATACTACTAGTGAATTTGGCTCTTAAAAATGGGTACCAAGGGGTAATAATCCCAAAAGGGGTGCATGGAGCTATATTTGATCATCACATCATGCATGAAAACGGACCTTAATGGACACCTAGATTGATATTCCTAGGTGATATGTTTTATAAAATTCACATTCCCATTAAGAACCATTACCAAGGGAATAAAAATGACCATATGTGTCTATGACTGGAAATAGATCATTAATATCATCGATTGAAGAGTATAAATTTATAACATAAGGATTAAATTTCATTCATAAATATAATATTAATATTATTGGATTAAAATTTATGTTTTCAATATAGTTTAAGTACTCATCATTAATTTTCCAGTTATTCTAGACAATGGATGAATATATGTGGAACTGAGTAAATATTCAATGTTAAGGGAAATGGGATGACTCACAAATAATTCCTAACCCGATATGAGTAGTAATTGATATATTTGTGATTATACTCACCCAGTTAACTTAGGTTAGGAATAGAAACCTGAATCAAGTGGAATGAATAAATCCACCTAAGAATTAACAAGAAAAAATTGATAACATTAGGTGATAAATTCCACCAAATTTCAGTCGATCATCTGATTCCATAATTCTGGAACAATGAAACAACTCCATTGAAAAGATCATATTCATACAATTTTTTTGAGTTAGATAATTTTATATTGGATGTTTTTTGTATGTAGGGATAACCTAATCATTGGTTGATAATGACCGAGAATAGTAATCCTAAGGAAGAGATCAAAGTGATGGAATGGAATAAATGTGGGGAAAAATCAGTGATTCTTTTCCCCACACACACCAACATAAAATGTAATGTTATTTTCATTCTCTCATTAAAAAAAATATGATGAATACATTAGAGTTTATGGGTAAAACTTCACAATAAATTTAGAATACATCATCATATTAATTGTTACCCCTGAATGTATATATTAGTGCTTTATTGGTGTTATCAAATGAGTCTATAAAATTCCATAACAATTTGGGACTTTGATAGCTTTGAAGATATTATCTAATTTTCTATCCAAGTATAAATGGAGATCATCAAATATAAAGGGTCTCAGAGGGATAAGAAGATGAATGTGGAGTCTAATTCTGGAGGGGCAATAGGAAAATCTAATTGTGGAATGAAATTTCAACATCCCCTTTTTCAAAATAATAGAAAGAGGCACCCCCAAAAAATCCTAATGGGGGATGATTTAGGTTTGGAAAGGATGGGCTCCTAGAAATCAATTTTCGATTTGAGAAACTCACTATTTTGATGATGTAATGGAATCCACCTATAAATCATCATAATATTCTTTATTTTTTCAGCAACAAGGAACATGGTAACATTTCAAACTAAGTCACTAAGCTAAGGGTGTTTGGAGAAAATCCACGTCATCAAATTTCAAGGTAGCAAGGGAGAGATTATCTGACCACAATCACCGAGGAGGATCTCAATAATTATGTAGTGATAGTTATTCTAGTTGTTTATTCAGGAATGTGAAATGAACAATTTTTATGGTTCTATGAATTCTTTTATATCACACAAGGTTATAAGAAAAGTTCAAAAACCACCACAGAGCATGGAAGTAATGATTAATGTGAAAAAAATGGGGTAATATTTAATAATATGTGTATAACACCTTTACTATTAAAATTTATGTTTTGAAAATAACATCAAATGTTTTGATAGTACCCTTAGTGGATATTAATGTAATTATGGATATACATTGTCTTTGCTTATATATTTCCAACATAAAATTCTATGATAAATAAATCAGCCTCTATATCTTGAATAATCCATTGAGTCAGAACATATCCTGGAGGAGGATGAATCATTATTAGAACCTACATATAAATAATGAATATTGTTTCACTATGAGAATGAATATATAGCTAAATTTTTTTGAGTCTAAGGGAAATATCATCCTTCAATAAATTCCCTTTGTGTGGGAATATGATGATGTATTTCGTGAATAATTACGTGGTCTTCTTCTATGTTTAGTGGTTTAATTTTTGACACCCTAACCCTTGAAATCATTTTGTTTTTTTCTTTTCTTGATCATGGATCTTTTTATTTTGGTTTAGGTTGATCTGTAGTATAAAAGTTTGTGTTTTGGATGTTTTGGGTGAGTTTTTTTCTTGTGCACTGTTTGAGAATAATCATTGGAAAACCATGCATGCCTACCAAGATAACCATAACGACATTTTTGGGTGTCTATTAGTAAGGTGCACGAGTTTGGCATGTTTTGGGAAACTATGTGACACCCATGTGGCATTTTTATGTAACCAAACAGAGGTGTTCAACATGGATGGAACATTATTTGGAAACCATGAAGCCAGTCCATTCGAGGTGCCCCTTTCATCCATTATATGGTGAATGGTTGGAGCATGGTTTTCCAAACCGTGTGGACAAACTGTGTTAGCTGCCCAGCCATTAAAAATATGATTCTACCTCTTTGACCCTCCATCCATTAGTTTCATTTGAGTTTTATCCTCTATCCATCGACCTAGGCTTAGTATGGAGACCATGGAGACCATCATCACTTACTCACCATCATATGTGGATTCTTTTCCATAGAACCTAGGTAAGATCCTTTGATTTTTCATCATATTCCTCATCCCTCTCCCTTATCTCTCTAGTTCATGGGGTTTCCTTTTGGGGTTCCCTCTTAGATAATCACAATATATTAGGGATTATGTGTGGTTCGATTTTCTTGATGTTTAGGGTGTGAAGATTGTACATTGGTGTGTTTTCCTTCTTCTCATAGATTTTCATCGCATTCTATCTCTATTTCATACTTTTCAATTATGATGTAATCTATTGATTCGTGGTTTCTTTAAATAAATTTATAAATATTTTCTGCATACCTGTGATGCTTTTAGTGAATTTATTATGATGATTTCGTGTTTGTGGAACATGTTAAAAAAATTTTATGGTATTATTCAAATATTCCTATGTATATATGCACATAATGTGTTTCATAAAATATTAATTGAGAAATTATAGTAAAACTGGGTTATTTGAGTTGTGTTTCCCTTATACATGATTTATTAAATTGGTTGAATTGTGATTTGGTATTTATATGTGGAAATATTATACTTTTATTTTATGGTCTGTCATATTGGATTAAAAATATGAGGTGATCCTTTAAAATTTATTTTTCATGATTTCGTGAATGTTTGGGGTGAACAATTAGATGTGGGAACATCTATGGGTTCTTGGAACACACTCAGGTATGGGAATAAAAATGATAATAGTCTGGAATAAAATATATTCAACATTAATTCCTAAATTTCAAAACACTTATCCTACCTCATTCCCTCATATATTCAAACTCTCAAAATTTTAAAAATGGGATCTTTGTTTTAAAATTATAGGAATGTTGTTTTGAATTTTTATAGAATGTATGTGCTATTTATTACATCAAAAGGTATATTGTTTCTATATTGTATGAATGCATTTTTGGAACATTTTGACACTTTTTATGTTTTAACATGGTTTAGAAATGGTGTTCTAAATGGAATTGGATCTGTAATGTTAAGGCATTTATGGACTTATACATTTTAAGGTGGCCTTTTGGACATCGTATAGAATAATTTAGTGATATATTGGAATTGATAGTATCGAATTTCTAGATGGACATTTACATTATTCTAGAAATGAAATGTGGTTTACGATGTGTAAATGCCTAGTTTTGATACTGGAATGTTTTGAGAATTTTTGTATCTGACCATGTGACATGAGATCATGTTTTCCACATATGAATTAATTATTGTGAGATAAAAACCCATATTGTGTATTTCCTTATATGGGTTATCTTATCGGTAGTCTCATTGTTTTGGCTAGGAAAGTTTATTGAAATCATGTAAGGTGATTCGCCTGTGTGAGGGCCTCCTACTTACACAACAAACTTTTTGCATGGGTTTTTTGGGTGTCTTTTAGAGGGTCACATGATGTTTGGTTAAAGACCATCATTATATGGTTTCTTATAACCCTTGACATGATATGGATTGGTCATATGTGCTACTAGATTTGTTTGTTATGGGTGTCTTGTTTGAAATAGACTATGGAGCTGCATAATATGATGGTAGGTGAGCTAGACATGAGTACATTCAGGGATCCCTATAGGGATGTTTAGGAAATGACCATGATTTATTATCTACATTTTCTTGTTTACATCCTGTCACATTAGGTTTCTAATTTTTCCTCCTTGTTTATCTTAGTGTATATTGGTATTGTATTTTTGAACATTGGTTTTGGTTCTAGATTTGAAATGGTAATATGGTTTCAAAATTGAAAAATGTAGTGCATTGTTTTGAAAAAGGGAAAAATTGTGTTCGTTTACCAAAATGATTAAAACCAAATTATATATATGTATTTTAAAACTAGTGTTTATAGAATATTCTTGGAAATGAAATGTATGGAGTCTTTTGTAATTGTGTACTAAGCTGTTAATTTCACCACCTACTTAAACCATTTTGTGTTGGTAGACCTGAGTTTTTTGAAACATCATATTCCTGGTTCTTATGCTCACTATTAGATAAGGTTGGTCTTGTGGTTAGAGGTTACCAGGATGTCACATGGTTATCATAGTAGCATGGTTCAATCTCATATTTTCTTTAGTTTATGTTTCTTTTATCTATTAAAACTAAATCAGTTATGTATATTTCTTTTTTGTTTAGTTATTGTGGTTTATTAGTTATTTAAGTATATTTATTTTTATCCTGGTTTTTTAGGTTAAATAATTCACACAGTGATTACATTAATTCCTAACGCTTGTTTCTATCCTGTAAGGATCTAGAATTCCCTTTAGACCATGTCTCAAAAAGGGTCGAATTTCGGTGTTGATATAATCCTAGATTGATTTTTGAGAAATTGGTATTATAGAAGGCCCTTTCTATATGGGGTGTCTGGTAGTTGGAAACTATGAATTTTTGGGCATGGATGTTAGGTATATGAAGAGTTTTGTGAACTCTTTCTCATTCAGATACACATGATTCTTTGTGTAGTTTGTTATTTGAGTCATTTTTCAATGTTTTGGATTGAGGGATGATAATGGACTTGATTCGGTGTGATGTTGTGATCTCACATAGAGTAGAGACCCATTTTCGGTCCATGTATATTGTTCAAGGACCATTATGTTGTTATTTCGTACTTAGGGAATGTCTCGATACCATTTAATCGGGTTATGTATGACCACTAGTCCCTCATTCCGGTATTTTGGCATGTGTTATGACTTGTTTCTATTTCGATGGGTATAAGGGACCATATGATGAAAAATGATCATTTATTAAAAATAATTTATTTCAAATGAATCAAAAATTAGAATGTATGGTATTTATAGTCAAAATGTTATGTGTTGACTATTTGTTATATTATATGGTTTTGATGATGAAATGGTAATCATGTCTTTTGGTACTCATATAGAATATTTACAAATGTGAGGATGTGTATGGAAATTGCATGAAAACACTTGTGTTTGGATGATGTATGTAGAAGTAGAAGTACACATATGTAAGAGTTCATAGGATTCCATGGGTGAGTATATGAAATCAATGGATTATCTGGGTTTTTCTATGATTTCTTTGGATGGGAAAATGATTTCAAAATATGTTTGTGGTTTAAAAAAGTGGGTTTTAGTATTTGTAAAGTGGCATTGGAATAAGGTAGTCTATAAAATTAATGTGGAAATTGGATTTTTTAAAATAGGATTTTCTTTCATATGTATGTTTGGCTTGAAAGTCTGTTGTTTTGGCTCAAGATGTTTTTTTATTGTCTCTTTGTTTGATGTTGGTTTTTTGGCTTTTATTTCTCAAGTGGATCAAAATATGCCACCCAGAAAGGTCCCCAAAATTTATACTGACTCTTTTCTAGTTCATGGGTATCCTCAGTTGTGGCCTATATTTTGTTGTGATGAAGGATCATTGGAGGTAGTTAAGTGTCTTGAGAATGTAGAGTTCGTCTTAATATTATTGCGAACTCGGTATTTTTTTAGATTTGATGATGTTTTGGGTTCATTTGATGGTCCAGCGTTGGGGGAATGAGATTTGTTTTCCCATCCATCAATGCATGTTGGGATGATGTGGGTTGTTTTTAAGTCTGTCCTTATATGATGGTTTATATTTGAGTAGGTGAAGATGATGAAAATGAAATATCTCATGAGCATTCAGTAAGGCCATCGAATAGTGACAGACTATATTGACCGATTCAGAGAGATGGTTTCCTATTCACTGGAGTTGGTGTCACATGATCTTCTAAAAACCTCCCTTTTCATTAGGGGTCATCATCATGAGATAAATGAGATATCTCTCTCCTCCATGGATAATAAGTTTAAGAATTTAGTGGATCAAGTGTTCAAAGATATGTTGGGTTCGATAGTTCATATTAGGGACTTTTTCTATCTTTCTACTCTTGAAGGTTCCCTATCCTGCAACTGGTATGTTCTAGAATGTCATGTTCCTTAAAAGTCTATTTCATTGCTTTTGACTCCTATAAAATCAATCCATTCACTTTTTGGCCACCAATGTGGCTGGTTCTGGCATCAAAAGTCGTCTTGTGACAATACATTGAAGACATGACATTGTTCTAGCTATCTAGGTCTTTTGGTGTTGTTTTGTAGGAAGTGTCACCTTAAAATGACATTGTGATTAGAGGATTATACCATATAACTATGATGTAGGAGTTTCTTTAGTCATTAGGGAATCATCCACATGCCTCAAAGTCAATCTCAAACATATTCTAGGAATCACTAGGGGTGTAGAGATTCTTAGTCCAGTTTTGGTCTCCTATGTTGGGGTGGAAACATATGGGGTTTCCTTGTTTTTTTGGTTCTTATAAGTTCATATTTTCATTATAAAGGTGAGATGAACTTTTCATCTCATAGTTCAAGGGGTTTTTGTTTATCAGGATGTGTACCATTAAACTTTTATCCATTGTTTGGGCCGATATCAGTTTTTTCTTTTAGTTGTCCTCATTTAAGAGGTGTTTGTGTTTTTTGGATTTGAGGGATGATGGTTCCAGTTCTCTATCATCAAAGCTCCTTTTGTCATTTTATTTCATTATGTTTAAGTTTTTTTACTTGTTCGGAGCTATTTTATAAGATCATGTTTGTAGTTCCATTGTTCCCTTGTTATATAGACCCAAGTATAATGGTTGTAGTTACAATTCCTATTTAGGATCCATTTTGTTGGAGGTTTAAATATTGATCATGTGAGTTGAGTTCTTTTTGCTGAGAGAACCCTATCATGTTGTTCTGTTTCATCTGGTGTTATGGTTCCTTCATGATAGTTCAAGTGTGATTTGTTGAGTGAATGGTCACCCCAAGGTCCGTGGTTTCTTTTAGATTTGATGAAGCTTGGATTTCAGTTTTAGAATTCTTTCGATTGGGTGACTTGGGGGGGGGGGGTCGAAAGAGTCTATGGTGGGGATAATTTTCACACCATGAATTTTAAATTGATTGTTTTTCATTTCATTTATTGATCATGTATATTTTTATCTAGTTTTGGTAGTTCCTCATTTTGAATTAATTATTTTCTGATGTTTTAGTGGAGTATTTGGCATGGAAATGATTTTTGTACAAATTTTGAGAAACCGAATGGAACTGCCCAGGAAAACATGTGGCCTGATTAGGGTTTTTATTAGTGAGATTTCTAGATTTTACACGGTTTCAAAAAATATACAACAACTGTGTGAATTGGTTTTTCAATAGATAGATATGTTCATCACAGTTTCCAAACGGTTTGGAAACTGTGCGGCTAGCCCGTACAAGGAGCCCCTTTTATCCAGTAGAGGGAACATGGTTTTCCAAATTTTGCAGCCAAATGGTGCGATCTTCCTAGTAATTAAAAATATAATTTTACTTATATTTCCCTCAGGCATTTTAACCCTATTTCATGTTTCTCCTCCCTCCTCCAATGTTGGTGCACCCGGGGGACCTTGGAAATGATCCCACCTTGTTGAAAATCATACATAGACGCTTCTCCATCGAAGCTATTGTAGGATCTATTAATGATTGGTTTATTTGTTAATATTAATCCTTTATCTCTCAATTTATTAAGGTTTGCATATGTGGTTTCCTTTTTTTCCAAACCCTTGATTTTGTGGTTGGTGTGTGGCTTGATTTTCATGATGTTTCGGGTGTGCAGATTGTTCTTCAGGGTGTTTTCTCCCTTCTCTGTGAGTTTTATCACATACTTACACTATTGGGGAAGGTGCCTCAATAATTGTCGTTTATGATGAATTCAATTGATTTCTTCGGTACTTTTGATTAATTTATAAATATGATTCCTATTCCTGTGATTTTTTTATTGAACATATTATGATTCATTCATGTTAGTATAAGTTGTTAATAAATTATTTAAATTTTTTTATTCATATGTGACTCTGTATATATGCACCTATTGTGTTTGATAAAATATAAATTTGCATGTTAAGGTAAAACTGGGTGATTTTTGTTTTTTAATGATATGTTTTATTAAATTAGATGGATGGTGATTTTCAATTTATATGTTGAAGAGTTGACTTTTATAAAATGCTTAGTAGTATTTTGTTGTAAAACATGCGGTGTTTCTTTAAAAATAATTTTTGGTGATTTCCTGAATGTTTTCCATGAACCATTGAATGTTGGAGCATCCATGGGTACTTGGAATGCACTCATGGATGGTCACACATAGTATAATAGTATTGAATCAAATTTATTCAACCTATAGTCCCGAAATTCAAAACACGTATTTTTACTCCTTCTCACTTTTCATAAAACCCTCAATGTTTTACAAATGGGCTATTGGTTTTCAAATGAAATGGAAGTGGTTGAAATTATGTTGGAAATTATGAACCATTTGGTATATCAAATTTTTGTTGTTTCTAAGTGGTATGAATGAACGTTGAAAACCTTTATTCATTTTTTATATCTTACATGGTATTTCAAAAGGTAATGAAAATGGAATTTTATTTGGAATGTTCAGGCCAGATTGACATTATGTATATAAAATTGGTATTTTGGAAATGGATTGGAATATTTTTTTTATATTGGAATTACTAGTATTGATGGCACGATTGGAACCATATGTTATTTTGGAAATTAAATGTCTTTTTTAATGTGTAAATGCACAGTTGGCATCATTTAATAATTTGAGAAATGTTTTATAAAACCTTGTGATGTGATGGTCTGGTTGGCACTTATGAATGTCTTGTTTTATGATGGGGAACCTTATGGAGGCATTCAGTATATTGGTTATCAAATAGGTTTTGTATGTGTTTGGGGTTGGAAAATGTGGTGATAGAAGGTACGTTGAGTCACACATGAGAGGGCCTCTAACAAACATATGACACTATTTCCATGGGTTTCATAGGCATCTTTTAGTGTTTCGAGTGAATGTTTCTTATCAACCACAACTATATGGTTTGGTACCCATTTGAATAGATAGGGAAAGGTGGGATGTTCCACTATATTGGTTAGTTTAGGGAGGCCAGTTGGTTATAGACTATTGGGATACACACATATATCGAAATGTGAGTCTACCCCAAGTACATATTGGGATCGCTCTATCGATGTTTAATAAATGAACATTTTTTATTTTCTGAATTTTCTTGATTACATTAAACTATATTAGGATTCATGTTTTAAAAACATATTAGGGTTAGTTTGTATTGGTGTTTCTCTGTTGGAATTATGTTTTTCTTCTGACATTGAAATGGTAATATGGTTTGAAAATGAAAATATGGTGTCCATTGTTTTGAAAAAGGTAAAAATTGTGTTCATTTACCAAAATTTGAAAAACATACATTTATATATTTATTTTCAAACTAGTTTTTAGGTTTTGTTCTAGGAATGTAAATGCATTATAGTGACCCTAGTATTTTACACATAACATTTCATGATTTTAAACATAAATCATCAAAAGAGTAGAATCCAAGGATCGTTAGGTCTAGTGTCTTGGAAGACTAGGTACATATAACATAAAACATAGGATAAAAAAACTTATTTATTTAATCTTATTAATGAGCTCATAAGATCTTTTGGGCCCTTACATCGGCATAGGGTATCCTGGGGAACACATGAACAAAGGGATGAGCTAAAAATCCCATTAAGGGAAAGAACATAAGAATAAACTTTAAGAACATGAGTTAGGAGGCTTGACATAATGATATTAGAAGCATGAAACATATGAAATCATAACATATAAACATGGGATCATAAAAACATAGGAGAAAATAATCATGGGATCATATAAGCATGAGATTATATAAGCATATTTTAATAGAGATGTGGAAGCAAATTTAAACAAGACTTTAGTACGAGTCAAGGCTAACATTGAATCTCATTTACCATAGTAGGAAAAGCCAAGGCTAAGCACCCAGGACACTTGCCCATAATATTCACATGATACATTAACATTACCCAATGTATTAGAGCACTATATAGGTGCACCCATCTATGATTATTCAGGTATATTCTTGCCACATAAAGAACCTCAATAATACAAAAACATAATAGTACCCATGGAAAGAAATGGGCACACAATCACGTCATGAAGCATAGTAAAAAGGGGTGTAACATACAAGCATCCATGAAAGAAGGGAATTAAATCATAAATAGACATTAATAATTTACAAAGGCATAAATCATGAAAATAGATAACAAACTGAAGTGATAACATGTAAAATTAGTTTTTAGGAATCTTTGAGTCAAAACATTTTAGTGCGGTTTAAGAAAACATCAAATATCTCTTAAAAAGAAAAGCGATATAATAATTTTTATAAAACCACAAGTAAAAAAGGATGGTTTCATATTGAAAATACTGATTTTATTATAACAAAGGTGACTTAAAACAGAGTATTTAGTACACTTGATAATAGGAAAGAACTCGGGATGTTCCCTTAAAACGGGTCCACTTATCGGGAAGTAATGAGGAGAGAATCACTTAAAATCATGCATATCCCGGAAATAAAGTGATGAAATAGTCTGGATAAATAGACTTGGAACATGTACAAAATATTTAGAGTATTCACAATAATATACAAGATAACATCATTTTGGTAGAAAGGTAGATAATACAACCCGAAGGAATAAAAGAGGTTCGGGTAGAATTCATTATGGATTATGGGCATGCTATCGGGAGTACTTGAAGGGCATAGTGAGAGAGGAAATATAGTTCTAATCCCTTATAAATAAATAGGGTAGTATGTGGGAAGTGTGAAATCATACCCCATAATTAATAATTTCACACAACATGTCTTAATATAGTGAACAATCATGAATAAGAGTGAAATTGAGAGGATCCCTTACCTTAGGCTCGTTGGTGTTCTACACTTGATATTAATGAACTGAATAGTAAAATTAGGTTTATTAAAAAATAGTTCAAGAACCATATCTAAAATTAAATTATTCCTTATATCCTTTTTAGGTTCATTTATACCCATCTTGGTTGATTACGAGGTCCAATTTCATTGTTCGGGTCTGTTTGTTTCATTTGTTTTAATGATCGATTCAATTGTATTTAGGTTCAAATAAATTGTAAGATGAAATAGGTTGTCCATAATTGATGTTATAAAATTATTGGACATCCATTAGGTTACATTGTTAAAAAATTAATTTGGTTAATTATAGTGAAAGAGAACCTTCACATTAAACATTAATTATAAACACTTGAATTAATTTTAACGATTTTTCCCATAATTTACCTTTTTTGTATTGTTGTTTTATATCATGAGTGTATGAGGATTAAATAACATAAATAGGAAATATAACATATATAAAAATCGGTTTCAACCATAACATAAATGGTTTCATGACCAGAATCAAAATTATAAGAGAATTTGAAAACACATTATCCATGATGTTGGTAATTTGACCCATCACGGACGATGTTTAATTCTAGAACGTGAGGGAGGGGAGGAGAAGTATGATGCTTGAAATTTACCTTAAACATGATTATAGTCTGGAATATATGATATTATGGAGCTTTCATGACTTCTGGATTAGGGAATGGGAAGAGGACATAATGATAGAAAGAAAATGAATACAAAACACTTGAAAACAAAAGACGGTTCTTACCCTTTGATCTCCTCTCTATGAGACTCCCCTTGGGGGCTTTGTTTTTGGTATTTTGGAAAGACCAGAAATCCTTGGACGTGGGGAAGGATCTTGGGAGGGTATTTGGGCAGAAATTTGGCTAGTAACAAGGCTTGAGAGGTGTGAGGGAAAGAGGTAAGAAGAGAGGGTATTTATAGTGGAGGAGAGAGGGGTTTCCTTAAAATAAAATTCATTAGTTTATTATTTCCCCATAAGACAAGGAATAATGAGTCTTTCATGACCAAGTATATTAATAATATAATTTAATCCAGAACCAATTGGGCTTACATCAGTAGAACATCACACATGACTCTATAATAAGCTTATTTAGCTTATTCTTGTAAATTACGGTATTTCACTATTCATCAAAAATTCAAGTAGTTCAGAAAAATCTCCAAAATTTACCCAAACCATTTATCGAAGTGTAGAATCCAAAAATAAATTACATTTTTCAAAAATAATTTTCTAAATGTGATTATTTTAATTTTTAAATAAAATAATAATTTATTATCAAAACCAGCTTTAAATCATTCATTAACTCATTCTAAACTATAGGTATATCGAACTTCCAACATGAATATTTTTTCTATACCACCATAGGTAAGGTTACTATTCAATAGGGTATATCACTATTCACAAGGGTATGTTACTATTCATTAGAGTAGGTTACTATTCACCAAAAAGTATTTTTTAATTAGACTCCAAAAAACATCTTGAATAGAACCCTATATGCCGGATTTTCGAAATTCCAAACACAGATGTGACAAACTTATGATTAAAGATCACTTATCACCTAGTAGTTCATTATTGTGTGATTTTATGGAATATTTATAAGAAGTAAATTTCCATTAAAAACATTGGGTCGTCACATTCTTCACCCCTTAAAAATATTCACCCTCAAAATTTCATTTTACCTTCTAGGCCAAAAACAGATGTGGGTACTTTTCCGTCATTGATTCCTCCAACTCCCATGTTTCTTCCACAAACATATGGTTCCTCCAAAAAACTTTGACAAGATGGGTTTTCTTGTTGCATAGAACCTTATCTCTCCAATCCAGAATCATTATTGGTTGCTCCTCATAGGAGAGATCATCTTCCAGCTGCACCACCTCTGAGTTTAGTACATGTGAGGTATCAGGTATGTACTTACTCAAGAGGGATACATGAAACACATCATGAACTCGAGAAAAATTCGGGTGAAGTGCAAGAAGATTGGCCATGGTTCCTATGCGGTCAAGGATCTCAAAGGGGCCAATATACCTTGGGCTTAGCTTCCCTTTCTTTCCGAATTAACTGACTCTCTTCCATGGAGATATTAGAAGGAAGGCAATATCTCCAACGTCGAACTCCAAATCCCTTTGATGATTGTTAGCATAGCTCTTTTGCTGACTTTTAGCAGCGTTGATGTGTTTCTATATGACTTTAACCTTCTTTGTCATCTCTTGAAAAAGATCGGGTCCAAGTAGCTTTCTTTCACTGACTTCATCCGAACAGGTTGGAGTTCTACATCACTTTCCATACAGAGCTTCATATGGAGCCATTTGAATACTCAAGTGGAAGCTATTGTTGTATGAGAACTCAACCAATGGGAGATGCTAATCCCATCCACCTATGAATTCTAGAGAGCAGGATCTAAGCATATCTTCAAGCATATGAATAGTTATTTTACACTAGCCATCAGTTTAGGGGTGATAGGCCATGCTGAAATTTAATTTAGTACCCAAACCATGTTGAAGACTCTTCCAGAATTTAGATGTGATCCTTGGATCGCGGTTAGAGACAATTGAGAGTGGTACACCGTGCAGTTTCACCACTTCATTCAAATATATCTTTTCATGTTATTTCAAGTGAGATATCTTCCCGAAGGGCGATGAAATGGGATGTCTTGGTGAGTCGGTCAACCACAACACATATCGCATTATTTCCCTTCGAAATCTTTGGGAGACCCGTGACAAAGTCCATAGTAACATTTTCCCATTTCCACATGGTTATAGGAAATGGATATATCATACCATTGGACTTTTGTCGCTCAGCTTTAACTTTCTGACATACCAAGCACCTTGATATATATTCCACAATCTTCTTCTTCATGTTATCCCACCAGAAGTGTTCTCGGAGATCACGATACATTTTGGTACTCCAAGGATGGGTAGATATGGTTGAGCTATGTGCATCATTCAATAACTCTTTCATTATCTTCGGATCAGATGGTACACATAATCGTGCCCCAAATCATAAAAATACTTCCTCGTTAATTTTGAAATCGTAGATTTGAAATTTTTAACAGCTTCCACCCTTTTCTGAATTTCCACATACTTTATTTGAGAAACCATTATTTTCTCCAAGAGGTATGGTTGAGAAATTATTTGTGAAAGGATTGATGATGTTCCTCCATTAATGATTCCCATGTCCATCCATTGCAAATCTAAAAAGATCAGATCCTTTTCAACTCTCATCATTGATAAAGATGCATGATCCTTTCTACTTAGAGCATATTCCACCTTGTTTGCCTTACTAGGATGGTAGTGGATTGAGCAGTCATAATCCATGATGAGCTCTATCCATCTTTATTGGATCATATTAAGCTCTTTCTGTGTGAATATATACTTGAGACTCTTGTGGTCATTATATATCTCACATTTTTTCCCATAGAGATAATGCTGCCAGATTTTCAAGGCAAAGATCACAGCCGCTAACTCCAGATAATGAGTTGGACAGTTTTTCTCATGGATGTTCAGCTTCCTTGAGGCATAGGCTATCACTTTATCATTTTGCATCAGCACACGACCTAATCCCTTCATAGAAGCATCACTATACACCACAAAGAGATCCCCACTGGTAGGGAGTGTGAGTACTGGTGTAGTGATAAGCCTCTTTCTCAACTCCATGAAACAGTCTTCACACTCTTGTGTCTAAACAAACATTACTCCCTTCTGTTTCATCTTGGTAATTGGGATTGACAATCGTGAAAAGTTCTTCACGAATCTTCGATAATACCCATCTAGACCCAAAAAGTTGTAGAAGTCCATTACAGAAGTTCGTCTAGGCCACTCCTCAATTGCCTTCATCTTGGAAGGGTCCACAGATATCCCTTTGATTTTGATAACATGCCCCAATAATGATACTTCCTCCATCCATAACACACTTTTACTGTACTTTGCATACAACTTATCCATTCTCAATGTCTTTAACAACATTTACAAATGCTCTTCATGTTCATCCTTGCTCTTGGAGTAAATCAATATATCATCAATAAAGACTACCAAAAATGTGTTGAGGTAATATATAAAGACTATATTCATTAAATCCATGAAAATTTCTATAGCATTAGTGAGTCCGAATGGCATCACTATGAACTCATAGTGTCCATACCTCGTTCAAATGGCAGTCTTGGGAATATCTTCCTTCCTCACCTTTAGTTGGTGATATCCTGACTGAAGGTAAACCATAGAGAAATTACTGGCCCCACATAGCTGATCGAACAAGTCATCTATCAGTTGAATGGGATACTTGTTTTTTATTTTGTTTTTATTGAGCTCAAGATAGTCAATGCAGAGGTTCATTGATCCATCCTTCTTCTTGACGAAGAGGACTGGAGAACCCCACGGGGAAGAACTCGGGCGTATCAAACCCTTCTCCATATTCTCCTGTAACCACTTCTCCAGCTCTTCTAGCTCTATGGTGGCCATTCTGAAAGGTGTCTCTGAGATTGGCAGAGATCCAGGGATAAGTTCAATTGAGAACTCATCCTCTAGCTAAGGAGGAAGTCCAGACCACTATTTGGGGAATACATCAGTGTAATCCCTCATAATGGACATGTCTTCAAGCATGATTCTCTCCTTTGTCTCAATCATTTGATCTAGATATGAATGATCATAAGGATGAAATATCCAAAATAGATACGATGATTCTAATGGAGACTCATATTCCTCCTTGCACTTGAAAAGAATCGGAGGATGCTTCGGGATGTGAAGGGTAATCTCCCTTTCCCGGTAGTTGATGTTGGCCTTGTACAAAGATAGTCATTCCATGCCCAAGATAGCATCAAATTCAACTAAAGGAAGTATGAAAAGATTTTTTGGGAGGTTCAGTCCACAAACAATAACCGGGGAGGAGTTATAAACCATGGATGAAATAATTTCCCCATTCTTTGTTCTCAAAGACAACTTTTCCTCCAAATTTTGAGGTGGTGTTTGAATAGTTCTTCTAAACTTTTACGATATGAAAGAATGCGTAGAACTAGAATCAAATAGTATGTTCTCTATTCATAAATTAATAAGAAGCATACCTATCACCAAATCATTTTCTGGCTCCACCTCAGCAGTAATGATAGCATAAGCCCTTCCTTGTTGCCCTGGAGGATGTTGCCGATTGCCTCTGACAACCCTTGGTTTAGGGAAGTTGTTTTCATAATTCCCAAGCTCTCTGCGGTTATAACACTGCACCGTAGGCTGAGTGTTGATCTGAACCTTCCTTTCATCTTCAAGATTAGTTGGATTTATCATATCCCGTCAGCAGTTCTTGGCCAGATGACTAAACTTTCAGCAATTGAAGCAATTCTTGGTTCCCTTCAAATAGTTACCAGGAGGCTTCTTCCCACAATTTTTGCAAATGGGAATGTTGGAATTCTTCCCATCATGGGATTTGTTTTATGGAACACCCATGTTTTTTTCCATCTTCCACTTCTTGTCACTGGGACCTTGAGACCACTGAGTGTCTCCAATCTCCATTTCAACCATGAGGGCACAACAGAAATCTCCTCATAGCCGTCGAAGTCTCGAATCACCAACACTTTTTGTACACTCGGCTTTAGTCCACTAATGAATTGATCCACCTTGATTTCGGAGTTCATGAAAAAGCCAGAGGCATACCATGCATGCCTAGTAAAGTTTTCTTCATACGCCCCGATAGACTCATCTTCCTTCTTCTTGAGTCTGAGGAATTCTCTTTCCATATTGAGATGGAGTGTTCGAGGAAAATATTTGTTGAAAAACATATTCTTGAATTCCTCCCAATCTATGGAATCGATTTCCTCTGGGGACTTTGTATTCTTGATCAGTGTCCACCACTGATCAACTTCCCCATCAAAACGATAGACTGCCAATACCACCATCTCTTCTTCTGAGCACTGGAGGATGATAAATATCTTTTCAATGGAGTTAATCCATTGTTCTACGAGGAGGGGATTAGAAGATCTACTAAACAAGGGAGGCATTTTCCGCATGATGGATTCTACGGAAACTTTCTCTTTCCTTGGAGGAGTGGTCTTTCCACCTGATTCAAGTTATTATTCATAACTTGTGCCAGCTGAGCAATTACTACCATGATGTTTTGAGCACCCGCTTCCGTCACATCAGGCATGTCATTAAGGAAATCATAACATTTCCTATCACATTGGTTGTTGGAACTTGTTCTTCTATTTCATTCCATTAACTATGAAAAATAACATATAATTATAGGTCATGAATACTTAGTTATTGATCATAGGAAGGAAACATTGAACATCAAAGGATAAACTTATAAAGAATAAGTACACCCTGAATTGTGATTCCTTAGGTTTATTTCTTGGTTATCGTCAATATATTTCTTAACATATATTCTTATGGTCTTTTTCCCCTAATAATGGTTTGTACTAATCTCATGAATCTACCAAAGCATATCCCCCGGGAGTGTCATAACCAAAAGTGAAGCAAGGCCCGTTGATGTGCACCAGTTCCCGTTCGAGTCTAGATCAAAGTGGTGCTTTCGGGTTTTACCCCTAGAATACATCTATTCCAGAGCCGCCTTTATCTGCTCGTATCCAGATAGGGATGTATTTTTTTAATAAACTACTTACTCAATACTCACAAAAATTTGGTAATGTTTTCTAATAATTAGTCCCATCCTTAAGGTTCTCACTAAGGTGCTCTATTCCTAATCTCCAAAAACAACTAGACCATCCTCTGATACCAACTATAGAGACACTATCCATTTACACATAACATTTCATGATTTTAAACATAAATCATCATTAGAGTACAAGCCAAGGATCGTTATGTCTAGTGTATTGGAAGAATATGTACATATAACATAAAACATGGGATAAAAAACACTTCTTTATTTAATATTCATAATGAGCTCCTAACTTCCATTGAGCCCTTACATCTGCATAAGGTATCCTAGGGAACACATGAGCAATTGGATGAGATAAAAATCCTAGTAAGGGAAATAACACAAGAATAACCTTTAAGCACATGAGTTAGGAGACTTGACATAATGATATTAGAAGAATGGAACATATGGAATCATAACATATAAACATGGGATCATATAAGCATGAGATTATATAAGCATAGTTTCATAGAGAGTGGGCAGCAACATTAAAAAAGACATTAGTATGAGTCAAGGCTAACTGCCAATCTCGTTTCTCATAGTAGCACAAGCCAAGGCTAACCGCCCAGACCGTATGCCCATAATATTCTCATGAGACATTAACATTACCCAATGCATTGGAGCGCTATCTGGGCTAACCCATCTAATCTTATTCATTTATATTCATCCACATAAAGAACCTCAATCATACATAAACATAAGAGTTCCCAAGGAATGAAATGGGACACAATCACGTCATGAAGCATAATAAAAATGGGCATAACATACAAGCGTCCATGACAGAAAGGAAATAAATCATAAATAGAAATTCATAACATATAAAGGCATAAATCATGAAAAGACACCAAAAACTGAAGTGATAACATGTAAAAAGAGTTTTTAGGAATCTTTGAGTAAAAACATTTTAGTGTGATTTAAGAAAACATCAAATATATCATAAAATGAAAAGCGGCATAATATTTTTTATAAAACCAGAAGTAAACCCGTAGTGTTTTCATAATAAAAATACTTATTATATATTAACAAAGGTGACTTAAAACATATTATAAATTAAACTTTATAATAGTAATGAATTAGGGATGTTCCCATAAAACGGGTTCACTTATCGGGATGTAATGAGGAGAGAATCACATAAAATCATGAATATCCCTAAAATATATTGATGAAAATTCATGATAAATAGACTTTTAACATGTACACTACATTTATAGTATTCACAAAAAAAGATAATATAACATCATTTTGGTAGAAAGGTAGATAAGACAATCCGAATGAATAAAAGAGGGTCAGGTAGAATTCTTTACGAATTATCGGCATAGTATCGGGAGTACTTGAGGGGGCTTAGTGATAGAGGAAAGGTAATTATCATCACTTATACATAAATAGATCAGTATGGGTGAGGTGAAAAATCATTCCCCATAATTAATAATTTCACACAACTTGTCTTAACATAGTGAACAATCTTGAATAAGAGTGAAATTGAGAGGATCCCTTACCTTAGGCCCGTTGGTGTTCTCCACTTGAAATTAATGACCAGAATAGTCAAATTAGGATTATTAAAAAATAGTTCTAGAACCATATATAGAATTAAAATATTCTTTATAACCTTTTTAAGTTCATTTATACCCATCTTGGTTGATTACGAGGTCCAATTTCATTGTTCGGGTCCATTTGTTTCATTTGTTTTAATGATCGATTCAATTTTATTTAGGTTCAAATAAATTTTAAGATGAAAGTGGTTGTACATAATTGAAGTTATAAAATTATTTAAAATCCATTAGTTTACATGGTTAAAAAATTTATTTGGTTAATTAGAGGGAAAGAGAACCTTTACATTAAACATTAATAATAAACACTTGAATTAATTTTAACGATTTTGCCCATAATTGACTTGTTTTTTATTATTGTTTTATATCATGAGTGTATGAGGATTAAAAAAACATAAATAGAACATATAACATATATAATAATCATGTTCAACCCTAACATAAATGGTTTCATTTTCCGAATCAAAATGATAAGAGAATTTGAAAACACATTATCCATGATGTCGGTAATTTGACCCATCACGGACGATGTTTAATTCTAGAACATGAGGAAGAGGAGGAGAAGTATGATGCTTCAAATTTACCATAAACAATATTTACATACATAATATATGAGATTATGGAGCTTTCATGCCTTTTGGATAAGGGAATGTGAAGAGGATATAAGGAAAGAAAAAAAATGAAAACAAAACACTTGAAAACAAAAGAGGGTTCTTATCCTTTGATCTCCTCTCTTTGAGACTCCCCTTAGGGGATTTGTTTTTGGACTTTTGGAAATAAAACCAATACTATGACGTGGGGAAGGAGATTTGGAGGGTATTTGGGATGAAATTTGGCTAGGCACAAGGCTTGATAGGTTTGAGGTAAAGAGGTAAGGAGAGAGGGTATTTATAGTGGAGTAGAGAGGGGTTTCCTTAATATAAAATTCATTAGTTTATTATTTCGCCACAAGACAAGGAATAGTGAGTCTTGCATGACCAATTATATTAATTTTTTATTTAATATCAAAAAAATTGGGCTTAAATCATCATGAAATCACACATGACTCAATAATTAGCTTATTTAGCTTATTTTTGTAAATTACGGTATTTCACTATTCATAAAAAATTCAAGTATTTCAGAAAAATCCCAAAAATTTACCCGAACCATTTTATGACGTGTATAATCCAAAAATGATGTCCATTTTTAAAAAATAATTTTCTAAATATAATTATTTTAATATTTATATAAAATAATAATTTATTATCAAAACTAGATTTAAAGCATTCATTAACTCATTATAAACTATAGGTATATCGAACATCCAACAAGAATATTATTTTTATACCACCATTGGTAAATTTATTATTCATTAGGGTATATCAATTTTCATAAGGTTATGTTACTATTCATTAGGGTAGATTACTATTCACCAAAAAAAATTATTAGACTCCAAAAAAACATATTGAACACAACTGTGTATGCCAGATTTTCGAAATTCCAAACGCAGAAGTGGCAAACATATGTTTAAAGGTCACTTATCACATAGTAGTTCATTATTATGTTATTTTATGGAATATTTATAAGAAGGAAATTTCCATTAAAAACATTGGGTCGTTACATGTATGGATTCGATTATGTTTTCTTAATGAGATGTTAATCTTACACGCTACTTGTAATATTCGGTGTTAGTAGACCTGAGCTATTTTGCATTTTCAGGATCATGGTTTGTGTGGTCATTGTTATTGTATGTTTGGTCTTATGGTTGTCGGTGACCAAGAGTTCACATGGAGATCACGGTAGCATGGTTCAGTATAAAATTTTTTAATTATCTTATTTTAAAAAATTTAACTGAATAACCTTTTTATATTTATTTGATATTCAGTTATTGTTGGTTCTTTAGTTTTATCAATTTATTTTTTATCCTAATTTATTGGCATAAATCATTTCTACCATGATTAATTTGAAACCAGACTCTATTTTCTAGTCCCTGGGGTTTGAGAACACTATTTGAGGCATGTCTTGGACTAAGTAAGATGTCGGGTTGGAAGACATATCGTCCGGGTTCATGACTTAATTTTTAGTAATTATTATATGTGGGTCATTTCCAATATAAAAGAATACATATAGAAAGGATTTTAAAAAACATGAGTAGCTAAATAATAGACTATTAGGGAATCTGGATAATTTTTTCATAAACACACTTTATTCACTATGTAGAGCACAAGTCCTCTTCATTATGAATAAGGATAGATTGATTTCACTTTTCATAGATTATCCCAATCTCAACCATATCATGATAATGTACAAGTATCATCTACCATAGATTTATGACTTTTTCTATCATATATGTGGATTATAATAATTATCCTAGGTGGATCATCAGTTATGGTATTATCATGTAAGGTTGAAAATGAGTATATCTCTGACAATTCATTAAATACATGGTACGGGAAACATGATTTCATAGTAAATCCAATTTTGACTCTCTAATTATTTATTAATTTTTAAATACTCGATTAATAGAGTATTTATGGATTACCTAGTTAAATTTTTGGTTGTCTTTATAGTTGACGGTCTAATATACTCTAAATGAAAATAGGCAGATGGGGAGCATTTGAGAACTATGCTAAAGAACATATGAATGGATAATATTATTGAGAAGTATAGAAAATGTGAGTTATGTTTGAAGGATGTATCATTATTAGGGAATTTTATCATATAAAATAGCATTTCTATGGGCACATAAAATAAAGAAGAGATTTTAGAATAATATAGGCCAAAATTTATGATACACATCCATAATTTACTTGGACTGGAAATGTATTATCAATGATTCAGAATAATTTTCTCATGATTATCAAACCCTCAAACAAATATAACATGAAGGGAAGTCAATTCTGTTTTCAATAATTAATGTGAAGAGGGATTTCTAGGATATGAAAAAGTAATCTGTCACAAAAACTATAATTATTCTACCCACAAGTGAGGAACACTTCATGGTATATTGCGATGTTTTGAAGAAGTGATCTGGATGTGTGATAATGTAGAATGACAATGTGACAGCCTGTGGCTCAAGGAAATTGAATGTTCATGAAAAAAACTAATCAAATCATGATCTGGAGTTTTTTTAGTGATCTCCAAAATTGAAATTTGGAATCATTATCTGTATGGGGAAAACTATGAAATATATATTAACAGAAGATCCTGAAGTATGAATTCACATATAAAGATCTGAATATATGAAATGAAATATTGTTATATATGATTAAGGATTATGAATTTTCATTCCACTACCATAATAGGAAGTTATATAAATTAGATGTTTCTTTATATATAAAGGATCCTAGAATTTTATCATTGGTGATTATTGAGAAGGATCCACACATATTAGACTTGAAAAAGATGGACATGGGAATCATAAAGGAAGGAAAATCATCATTAATTTTACAAATTATTGCTCGAATATCCCCTCTAGAAAATTCAATGGATGACCAAAATATGAATTTAAAAATCAATTGAAAGAGGAAGTTATAAGAAAAGGGAAATCATCACAGTTCAAATTTAAGAAAGGAGTTATAATATTTGGGGTACAACTATGTGTAACAACAAATATTATGTTAAAGAAGGATTTTATGGATGATTCATATATATTGACCTTCTCAATATATCTAAGGGGAAAAATATGTATTGAGATCTCATAGAGAACTATTGGTTGTCCAATATGTTGAAGCAGATCATGAAATATACATCACGGTGTAATTTAGGTCAATTAGTGAAGACTGAAAGGGAAAAATACAAAGGGATGATGGAACCATTACATATACCTATACGAAAATGGGAAAACATCACTATGGAAATTATCATTATTCTTTTGAACCACCCCATGAAAATCTCACCATCATGTATAATACTATTAAAGTGTTTTCTAGTGTTATAAAGTAAGATATATGTATAACCTATTAATTTTAATATTTATTTTTTATTTTAAAAATAAAATTGGTTACAATTAATTTTTATTGTCATTAATTTGTAAATTATTTTGATTTTTAAATGATAATATAAAAATTGTATTTTCGTGTAATAAAAAATTTCAATAACAACATTCATATATGATGAATTTACAAATTTGAAAAATAATTCATATTTTAAAAAAATAATACTATTAAAAAATCTTTTATTATAAATAAATTATAATATAATTATTATGAAGTCCAATGAACTTTTTATAATGGTTCAAAAACTATTATCATTGAAAAACCATCATTTCACAAAAAATGATGATTATTGTTTTAGAAGATTGAATTCACATATATATAAATTTATTTAGATAAATAATTACTTTTTTAATCATCATGTTGAAATTATACAAAATTTAATTTTTAATAATTTTTTACGAAATTAAATTTATTTGGTAAAAATCAAATATTGTAAAAATAAATTGTATGTATTATGACATAATAATGAAATGTTTTTTTAATAAATTATATAAAGGATATATAATTCCCAAAGAAAATTTCCCATTGAAAATAATAGGTTTTCTGTGTTATTCAATTAATTTTACAATGCCTTTTTGATTCCACCAAAACATATATTATATTTCAATGTTATAAAATCAAATCTATCTAAACAGGAATCACATCCACATCACCAAGGGTAATATTTCAATTAGTATTAACATTTTCCATATAAAAAAATAAAACCAATATTATTTTGAAGAAAATATTTAGATAAATACATTAAATTTATTTTAGTTTTGGTTATTTTATTATATAGAGTCATAAACCATGTTCTGGAAATAGTAATGTACTCCCCTCACTTTTCCTATCTAAACCCACAAAATTTCCCCTTCCTCTTCACCCAAAAAACATTTATATCTTACATACTCATCCATACACTATATAGAGTCATGAAGTAGTTCACAAAAGCTATCATTAATCTCCACATAAGCTTTTAGAATTTCCCTCTCAAGAAATGGGACATCTCCCTCTCCTTTTCAATTCAAGATCCTTCCTTCTATTTGGCCTTATAAATCGTAATCAGTTATGTTGTAACTAGTTAATAAATTTTCCTCCACATTACAATTGATTTCATAATATAATTTATATTTGTTGTTACAATGCCGAAAAAAATTAACGGATCCTCTCATTCCCTTTGTTATTTAAGCATCTTTTCAATTTTATGACTTTGAATTTTCAATTCCAAATATTGGGATATGTTTTTCCAACACCCAAAATTGCTATAATTTTTATTTAAAAATTATAATATTCCCATTTAATTATTATGAAAACATTTTATGAATACATATGTACTTTAGTTATGCTGCTGAAAGTTTACTGCAATTTTTCATATCAATTGAATGTTCTGGGAATATCCAATATCATTTCAACTCGAGTGTATACAAATAGATGTACCTATAATTAATTAATTGGGAAAATACATGAATGTGACCCTAACATCAAATGATGGATTTAAATTGGTGATATTACACCTTATAATGAATGGACTATGTAGAACACATATGAATGTACATGATATGAAAGAGACATGTGCACCCAAACTTTTATAGTGCTCCAATGAATTGGGAAATGTTTAAGTCTATGGATATTTCATGTATGGTATTTGGGAGTGAAACTAATAAATTATAATAATCATTACCCCATGTTATGATGTCATGGATGTTTTTCTTGACCCATGTTTATGATTTCATATTTAATTTATTTTCAACCATCCCATATTGCCTTTATGTTATCATGTAATATCATGCATTATAGTTCATATTTATAATTCTTATGCCTTTTATTTCTCAATTAAATTCATTTTCTACATCAGGTAATATTATCATCATGTTATGAAATTTCTTTGCATTTTAGGATTTATATGTCAATCCTATCTTATGTGTGTCCCTAGGTTTTCCCATGCAGTTTTCAGAATAAAGGAAAATTAGGGGTATGTTAAGGAATTTTTAAAAAATATTGATCTCGCTCACCCTCATTTTTTGTTGATAGGTAATGCAACAAATTTAATTACCCTGTAAACTTAAATATTATAGGGTACTTTATGTATATTTTTATGTAATAAATACTAGGGTTTTCATATGGGAGATGTATTGTGATGGTTCCCCCATAGTCTATTTCTAATGAGAATGTAAAAACCAATGATCAATTGGGTTGTTCTATGTATTATATTTGATTCCATGAACAAAATAATTTTATCATATTCTTTATCATATTTTAATGGATGCAATAATATGAGGTAGAGTACTAAGCCCTTATCATCGACTATGATCTAGAGTTAAGGATACATATATCCTGCATGATAATGAAATAAGACTTAGAACTATTAATAAAACATTTAAATGCTGGGAATTCCATCATGATGTATAAATTATCCCCCACCCATCATTTACATTAGAGAAATTATGGATGAATTAACTTTTGAACCAATGCTACATCCTATCACATGATAAAAAAACATCTCATGTATTGTAATTAAAAATATAGCTACAGTCATGGAAGATCATGATTTGGATGAAGGGTTTTCACACATTACCCGATTAAGGTTAGTCATATCAATCATCATATATGACATGAAGGATATCTTTAAGAACAATGTTCTACCATAACATGATAAATCTATATCCACCCCTATATAGATCGATCCTTTAGTAAATTACCCCAAAAATGGTTCTCTAAGGATAGATTGATTCAAAAGGGAATAGTACGAAGCCAGGAAAAAAGTCACCATTTAGAATAGGAAAGTTGAACATATATCCTTCTATAAATAAGGAATAGATTAAATCTTAATTATAGGAATTATATAAGGATACAATTATGTCATCATAGAAGATATCCTTGTGGGATCCTGTAGCACTCATCAGTCGAGAACCAGAGACTCCCATCAAATTTGTGGTGTGGTTACTACTAGAAAATATTTTATCAATACTATTTGGAATTAACTAGTATGTGTTGTGCATATCATATTAATAAAAATATTATCCTAAATCCCCTATATTAGCTACTTATAGTTATGTATTTTAGGTCATTTTCTATAAGGGAATGGAATTTTTGCGACTATATGCCCAATGTAACATCCTGAAAATTTTATAATTTTTTTTTAAAAATAAATATTATAAATTAAAACATTGTTGTTACATGAAAAACCGATTTAAGTGTGAATTACTCACATGTTTATCTTACATTATATGTGTACTGACCCAAAAATTCCATGTAACTCGTTTTAATTATATGGAAATTCTACGAGTCCATGAAAATTTACGGCGTGTGATTATGTGGCCCAGCGTGCCAAGAATGAATTTCTGAACATTTTTTCATGTACATTCAGTAAACTTGTGAGTGGGTTTTTGTAACTTTTAAACCGGTGCTTGAAATTGAAATATAAGGACACCATTGAACTCACAGCACTGGTATTCTCTTGAGGAGAATTTCACCTCAACGACAGTTGGTTGAGGGTAAAATTAAGTTTTTGTGTTTTTCGTGTGAGAATAAAATACAATAAAAATGTGTTAACATTTTTATTTGTTGAAACCTCCCACATGTGTGTTATAGAGGTGGGGACCATACGAACTAAAACCCCCCATTTTGAATTCAATGCATGGTGGTGGGAAACACCCAAACCCTTCATAATGGGGTGTAAAACCTATCAATTCCCCCAATTAATTATATGTGTCAACATAAATTAAATGTTAAGTAATTAATTTATTTTATGTTGGCTCCTCACTTGATTGTTGGGGGGAAAGTGTGGGAAAAGGGAAGATATTTGGAGATTGGTGGAGAAACTCATCCTCCAATGAAGAATGCTCTCTGGAATTAGTGAACGAGGACACCACTTGATCTCGGATCGGAGGCAACTTGCGGAAGCAACACACATCGACGCCACCATCTCCAATGACTTTGTCTTCATTCTCGAAAACTCCTTCAATAAATGAAAAGGTAGGGTTTGATGTTTTAAAGATATCCCTTTCCCTTTCATGATGTTATTTGTGATTCAAAAGTTGTGAACTGCTTGCTACCACTCAAAAGCAGTGGGTGCGGGCCAAACAAATATGGCCCGACCTCTTCGCAATTCCATAGTGGGTTTTGATGAAACCATTGTGATAGAGGAAGAAAATAACCGAGCCAGCCACAACGAAGGTGTGGCACACAACCACGCCCCACAAAGAGGACGGCTGGCAATCCGACCAGTCCTGGTGCCCCGCCGCCCCGCGGCACCCCCCTGTGGCCGCCCGATGCGGTCCGGGATTCCCAGTGGGCTAGGACGACCCAAATCGGACCGATTCGACCTAGTTAGGGTTGGGCCGGGTGGGTTTGACCGGGTCTGACCTGACCTGGACCAATTTCGACCTTATACATACTTTTGGCCATAACTTTGGCACCAGGCATGCGTTTGACGAACTGTCTATGGAGCTGGAAACCTTAGAGAGAGACGGTCTCTTTGATATACCCCACTAAAGATTTTGATAAAGTTGTGGTATGTTTGGGTTGGATTGATCATGAATCCAACCGGGACCATGGGACTAGAAAACGAATAACATACAGACCGGGTGTCTGATTTCTGCACTGTGTGTTGCGATGAGACCCCTATGACTTGGAGGACCTTGAAGTTTCTTCTTTCTAGAACTTTATAGAAGTTGGATTATCCACCATTAGCTTGAGGAGAAAACTCTCCCAGATTCATGCGTGCTTAGTGCGAGAACCATGTAGCTATCTATGATGATGTACAAGGATGCTATGTGGGTATGATGATGTACTGATGTTGTACTAGGATTATGTGTAGGTCCGATGATGTATGGACATTTTACTAAGATCATGTGTGGGACTTTTGATGAAGAGTCTTTGAACTATGATCATGTGTGGTTCATATAATGTACTGACAATGTACTAGGATTATGTGTGGTTTTCACAACGTATTGACGATGTAATATCATCATGTGTGGGTCTGACGACGTACTGATGATTTACTAGGATCTTGTGTGGTTCTAATGATGTAATGACGATGTACTAGAATCTTGTGTAGGTTTGACAACATAATGACGATGTACTAGGATCCTATGTGGGTATGATGACGTACTGATGATGTACTGGGATCATGTGTGGGTCAGACGACGTACTGATCATGTACTAGGATCTTGTGTAGGTTTGACGAAGTAATGAAAGTGTACTGGGATCCTGTGTGGGTCTGATGACGTAATGACAGTGTACTAGGATCCTATGTGTGTTAGATGACATAATTACATTATACTAGGGTCATGTGTGGGTCTGACGACGTACTGACGGTGTACTAGGATCATGTGTGGGTATGACGACATACTGATGGTATACTAGGATCCTACGTGGGTCTTACGATGTACTAGGATCCTCTGTGGGTCTGACGAGGTAATAGGATCCTGTGTGGGTATGATGATGTACTACTATCCTTTGTGGTTATGAATATTATTTAGGATCCTTCATGGGACCAGCTCTTAATAGAGTAAGACGAATTAGTAGTTACATCTAATCATCTCTACTACTGTACCTATGTTATACCTACTGTGAGTTGAGTTCATACCTATGTGGTATTACCTTGGTGGTATTCTTCTATGTGGCATACCTATATGGTACATATCTTCGGGGTACTTCTTCCTTTGTGGAACAGTAGATCTTGTGATTTTGATTTGGACTCTGTGTTTCCTCATGATTGAGATAGGCATACTTGATAACTTAGGTATATGTATGGGCATATACATAGGTTGGTTTTTCAGTTGATTTCATAATTTTTGGATTATCCTTTTTCGATTTATGTGAGACCTTGATGGTCTCGGGGTCCCAACTGAGTATCTTTATACTCACCCCTGCATGGGCTATGCCTGGACCTTGTTGTGTTTTGTGCAGACGATAGACAACTCTGACTGAGGATAAGGGTACCAGGACTAGACGGTTCCCGGAGGTGGACCATACGGCATGTTGGTATGCAGTGGGTCCAGTGGATGAGGAGAGATGAGGAGGCGATCTATACCTACCATTTAGATAGGACCCAAGGAGGACGACCCAGTAGCTATCTTTCTCTTCTTCAGCAGCATTGTATTTCAGTTTTAATTTCACCTTTACTATTGGGATTGTATTCCGGCCCATCATACTGTCAGAACTCTTTCAATATATAGTTTACATGTGTTTATATCTTTTTGTGTGCTTGGTTGTGTGTGTTCGCTGGATATAATGGAAATTCCTCCTCGGTTTTAGGGAATACGCCATTCAGTGCTAGCCGCTAGCCCCTGGCCTATAGAAGGCGTGCTTGGGATAGTCACGACACGGGCCCCGGAGGACGGTTCCAGAAAAATTGGTATCATATGAGTCAGTTATACCATATAACAATGGAATATGATCAATTTAACGGTAATAGTGTATAGTGTAGTGGGTGTGGTTATCAGTTTTGAGAATCCAGTGTTGGTGTGGAGACCGCCATATCCATACACCAGGACCCCGAATTCTTATTTCTGACTCAGTGCATGAAAACATTGATTGTGTGTGTGTTTTCAAAAGTATTGTTTTGTGAACTCCTTGAGTCATATCAGCATGTATAACTTATTGACTGTGGTGAACCTTTTTTTTTAGGATGCCTCCACGCAGTCAGCCAGCTAGGGTTCTGGATATAGTACGCACTGACAGCCCACCGAGTGATGATGCCTCAGTGTAGGGCCCTCTTCCAGTAGATGCACCAATGGTACCATTACCCATTGGACCACCGAAGCTACCTTCCCCAAAAATAGATAGTGAATGTCATTGGAGCGCGTTGCACGAGTTCCAGTGCTAGAGGCCACCCAGTTTCAGGGGAGAGATGGACCCACAGGCAGCTAAGTACTGCCTGGAGGTTGTAGTGAGAGTCTTCTAACTAGCATGGACACCAACTAATCTCTTGGTTATTATTACCGCCATCCTTGTATATATAGTATTGAGATGATGGAGGGGTTTGGTGCTCCAAGTTCACAATGAGGTGATGCTTCTCTGGGAAAACATCGAGGTCTTGTTTCAGAAAGAGTTTGTCCCAGCAACTCTTCACGCGGTACACATACAAGAGATTGTTCATCTAAACTAGGGTCGCATGACTGTTAATCAGTACTCAGAAAGGCTCACCGAAATCTCATGCTACTCCACTGATATACTGTGGGACCCATTATTCATGGCTCAGACCTTATTGTAGGGACTCAGGAGGGAGATTAGGGCTTCTATGATTTCACTCAGTATCCCGATGCGAGTGATGGTGTTAAATAAATCCCTCTTAGTGGAGAATTTTCATACTTGGCAGACACCAACAGCGAGTCCCACCATTGGACATCACATAGAATATTCTTCTGCAGCTGGTAGTAGACAGATGTCGTAGAGATCCAAGAATACCAGACCTACTGCTGGATGGCCGCATGATTCAGGGTCAGTGGTGCGGGGCATAGGAGACAGAGCAGGTCATGCGACAAACATGCAGTGTTTCACATGCGGCGGGAAGGGTGACATGGCTTGTGACTATCTCACCCACCATATGTATGATTTTCAGACGGTCAAAGGACCGCCTTGGAAGATATAGAGGTTCGACCGAGGACGTCCGCAGGGAGCAGGTGGATGTGGCAGAGGAGCTTGTCTTGCAGCTGGTCATGGTCAACGATTCGAGATGTTACCTCCACCACCAGGTGGTCCACCCTGACTGGAGGGAGTATGTGGATAGAGGCTAGCTCAGCTCTAGGCATCTGAGGCCCATTACCATGGCGCTTTGGAGATGATATGAGTAATGATCTGTGTCTACTCCACCTTAGCTGCAGTACTTATAGACACAGGTGGCAGTCATTCTATGATTTCCACTACCCTCATTCGGAGCACGGAGATTCCGACGAAGCCATTGGATCGATCCTCATGGCTAGAGACTAATAAGGAAGAGGATTTTATGTTTACACATTGGTTCCAGTTGTGTGAGCATACTCTAGGTGGCAAGATCTTCGGTTGGGATCTCCTAGTAGCGCCATCGAGGCCTTACAATGTCATCTTGGGTATGGACTATTTATCTATAGTCCATTATCAGATTAATTCTATTAGGTTCAAATTGAAGTGCGTTCACATGGATGGGACCATTTTACCTTCTCCAGTGGGAAGAGAGCCTGTGCAGTATACGATGGACTTACACGTAGGAGTGTAATGCCGATAACTCGTCAGTTGGCCAGCCATACCCTCAGAGCGGTTGATGTGGAGAGTCTGAGTTATCCTATAGTAGTGGACAAGTATGTGGATGTCTTCTATGATAATGTTTTGGGTTGACCTCATCGTAGAGAGATGGAATTTTACATTGAATTTTACCCCGATATGGCACTGATATCTACACCAGCATATCGAATGGCTATTGTGGAGCTTCGTAAGCTGCGAGTACAGGTGGAGGACTAACAGGGCAAGCGGTTCATTTGGCCTAGTGTTTCTCCTTGGGAATCCACAATTGTTTTCTCCATGAAGGTGGATGGGATCTTGAGACATTTTTTTTTACAATCGGCAGCTAAACCAGGTGACTGTGAAGAATAAGTACAAACATCAGAGGACTGAAAAACTCTTTGATGAAATGAAGAGAGAATGATGGTTCTTGAAGTTTGACCTCACATCAGGCTATCACCATCTTAGAGTATGAGATGAGGATGTGTATAAGACGGATTTATGATTTCGTTACGGCCATTACAAGTTTTTTTATTCCATTCAGAATAATTAACACTCAAACTGTGTTCATTGGAATCATATGTAGGATCTTTCAGCCATACCATGATTGGTTTTTAGTAATCATCATCGACGACATTATAATCTACTCGGCTACTGAGGAGGTGGTTTCCTATCATTTGCAGATAGTTCTAGACACACTTTGAGAATACTAGCTCTATGGTAAGCTCTCAAAGTGACAATTATGGATCAAAGAGGTTCACATTCTAGGAAACATCATCTAAGAGGCTAAAGATGTAGTCGATCAAATGAAGAATGAGGTGGTAATTTTTTGGGAGCCACCCAAGAGTGTGATGGAGGTACAAAGTTTCTTGGGATTAGCTGGATACAACATGAGATTTGTTCCAGATTGATTCAATTTTGAAGCACCTATAACATTGTTGACAAAGAAGTTTAAACCCTTCGTATAGTAGGAGAGATGATAGCAGAGTTTTCAATAGCTGAGGCAGAGGATGACTAGTGCACCCATCATGAAGCTGCCAGAGGAAGGCATAGGTTACATAGTGTTCTGCGACGCATCAAGGACTGAGCTCAGATGTGTCCTGATGTAGGAGCTAGTAGTGATCACATATGGTTCACAACATCTGAGAAAACATGATCAAAACTACGCTACCCATGACCTTGAGTTAGTAGAAGTGGTCTTCCCCTTGAATATGTGGAGGAATTAATTGATGGGTGAGTGTTTTATAGTCTACTCGGTTCATAAGAGTCTTAGGTATATGTTCTCTTATATGGACCTGAACCTAAGACAGTGATGTTGGCTTGATTTACTCCCAGAATCTGACATGAAGATAGTCTATACTCCTAGGGAGGGGAACATTGTACCAGATGCACTCAGCTAGAGATATGGTATACAAATTCTAGGTGAGGAAATGGAGAAGCTTTCCACATTGCAGATATGATTTGTGGATTGACATGGAGCACCTTTTCTTTAGTTTCTTATTTTCACTCCCCCACTTCTTCAACGAGTCCAGGTGGCACAGTGTGGGGATGCTGACTGTGAGTCTCAACATGCTCAGATATCCACAAGACATGCACCTGATGGATTATATGAAGATGGGGAGCACGTCATTCTATCCCGTGGATGTACCATGGTACCAGTGTCACTTCAAGAGGAACTGTTGAGGGATTTCCACACATCCCCTCTAGCGGTACATCCAGGAGTGGTGAAGATGTACCAAGACCCCTGATGACATCCCTGGTGTCCGAGAATGAGGAAATCAGTAGCAACATTTGTCTCCCACTACCTAACTTTTTAGCAACTGAAGGCGGAGAATCAGGTACCAGCAGGCTTGGATCAGATTTTAGAGTTCCAGATTGGAAGTGGGGTGGGATATCCATGTACTTAATGACAAGACATCCACATACATCTAGAGGTCATGATTCTATCTAGGTGATCGTCAACTGACTCACCAAGTCGACCCATTTCTTACCTATCAGATAGCAGGGATCAGTAGAGACTTTTGGATGCCTCTATGGATAGGAGATTGAGAAGATAGATGGAGTACCATTGAGGATTGGATCTAATCATAATGAATGATTTACTTCTCGGCTATGGACAGGGTTGTAGGAGTCTATCAGGATGCAACTTCGTTTGAGCACTGCCTTCCATCCTTTGACGGATAGCTAGACTGATCGGACCATTCAGACCCCCGAGGACGTGCTACGTGCTTGCATCATCGACATTAGTTGTGGCTGGGAGAATCTCTTGCCGGTGGTGGAGTTTTCAAAAAGGAACAGCTATCACTCCACCATTGGGACGTCACCTTTCAAGGCGTTGTATGACCAACCTTGCAGATCTCTTTTGTGCTGGACTAACCCATGGGAGTCAGCACTCGTGGAACTAGAGATGGTATGGCCTACCACAGAGAAAGTGTAGATAATTCAGGATTAGATGAAGACTACACAGAGTAGTCAGAAGTCTTATGCTGACTTGATACAGAGACCTCTGCAGTTCAAGGATGGAAACCACGTCTTTCTATGGGTCTCAGCCCGAAAAGGATTACGGATATTTTTTTTGAGGATTCAAGCTATCTAGGAGGATCATCAAAACTTTTCAGGTCGCCAGCAATGTTGGCGAGGTGTCTTACTACCTAGAACTTCCCCCTCAGTTGCACCGGGTGCAGGACGTCTTCCACGTTTCCCAGCTGAGGAGGCACGTTCATGACCCATCCCACATCATCGACTACTGCGAGCTAGACATCGACGATGGGGAGACATTTATGGAGGTTCTAGTATAGATTGAGGATCGACAGAAGTGGTTCATTCATGGGTGGTCAATACATTTGGTGCACATTCATGGGCTGCATGAGAACCTCCTGAAGAGAACATGGTAGTGGGTGGTAAAGATACATGCTCAGTACCCCCACTTGTTTCCTTATTTTGAGTTTTATCTTATGAGGACAAAAAGCCCTGATGTGGGGAGAATCAAAAGACCCAGAAATTCTATGTAATTTTTTTAATTATATGGGAATTTTACGACTCTGTGAGAATTTATGGGGCTTGATTTCAAGGCCCGATGTGCAGGGAATGAATTTATGGATTTTTTGGGTATGTTCAGAAAACATGGAGGTGTGTTTTTGGTAACTTTTAAACCGGTGCATGGAATTGAAATTTGAGGACCCCGTTGAACATGCAGCACCGGTATTCACTTAAGGAGACTTTCACCTTGATGGTAGTTGGTCGATGTTGAAGGATAATTTTTTGTGTTTTTTGTGTAATAATAAAATAAAATAGAAATTTCAAGCATTTTTATTTGTGGAAACCTCCCACATGTGTGATATAAAGGAGGGTACCACCTGAACTAAAACCCCCCATTTTGAATTCAATTCTTGGTGGTGGGGACCACCCGAACCTCTCATAATGGGGTGGGGAACATCTCAACTCCCCCTATTAATTATATGTGTCAAATTAAATTAAATGTTATGTTATTAATTTAATTTATGTTGGATCCTCAATTGATGGTTGGGGGGAAAGTGTTTTTAAAGGGAGGATCATTGGAGATTGGTGGAGAAAATCATCCTCCAATGAAGAACACACTCCATAATTGAAGAACGAGGATGACACTTGAGCCCAGATCATAGGAAACTTGCAAAAGCAATGAACTTCGACTCCACCATCTCTAATGACTTCGTCTTGTTCCTCGTGTCATCCTACAATGAATGTCGAGTTAGGGTTTTATTTTTGAATACCTCCCGTACCTTTCTTGATGTTCTTCGTGATTCAAAAGTTGTGAACTGCTCACTACTACTCTGATGTAGAGGGTGTGGGGCAGACAAACAAGGCCTGACCTCTCCAAAATTCCCTTGAGGTTTTGATTAAATCTTTGTGAAGAAGTAAGATGTGAACCGAACCAGACACAATGAAGGCGTGACACACGATCAGGCCATGAAAAGAGGATGGATGGTCATTCGGCAAGTCATGGTGCCCCACGGTGCTCTGTCGTCCTACGGTGCCCTACCGCACGGTGGCCACCCAGCACTGTGGGTCACCCAGCGCAGGCTGGGACGGACCCAGCGGGCCGGGCCACCTAGAGGGCCGGCCAGACCCAGCGAGCCAGGATGACATGAAATGGATCGGGTCAGTCCATGTTGGGTCGGGCTATGCTGGTCCGACCCAGTTGGTCCTACCGGGTCGGACTGGACCTGAACTAGTTTCCACCCTATACGTACTTTTGGTTATAACATTGGCACTGAGAGTCCGTTTGATGAACCATATATGGTGCTGGAATCCATGGAGCAAGAATGTCCCTTTGGTATAGAACAGTAATGTTTTGGATTATGTTGGGGGTACAGTTGTCTTGGATCGAGCTTGAATCCCACCGAGCTCTCAGGTCTAAAAGGCTAATAACTTTCAGAACGAGTTTCTGATTAATACACTGTATTTTTCATTGAGACCCCTATGATGTGGCAGAACCTTGAGATTATTATTCGTGGGACTTTGTGGAAGTTGGATTATTTCCCAATATCTCAAGGAGCGGACTCTCCCAAAGACAAGCGGGATTAGTGCGAGAACCCTATAGCTGGATGTGATGATGTACTAGGTTCCTGTGTGGATTTAACGACATACTGACGATGTAATAGGATCATGTGTGGTTCTAAAGACAATGTAATGTTGTCTTAGGATCCTGTGTGGGTCTGAAGATGTAGTGAAGATGTACTAGGATCATGTGTGGGTCTGACGATGTACAGACGATGTACTAGGATACCGTGTGGGTATGACGACCTTATAACGATTTACTAGGATTCCTTGTGGGTCTATAGATGTACTAATGATGTACTAGGATCCTGTTTGGGTTTTTCGACGTACTGACGATGTACTAGGATTTTGTGTGGGTCTGATGACATACTGACGATGCACTAGGATCCTCTGTGTGTCTGAAGAATGTTCTAACGATGTACTATGATCCAGTGTGGGTATGCTAACGTACTAATGATGTACTTGGATCCTATGTGGGTATGACTTCTTACCGATGGTGTACTAGGATCTTGTGTGGGTCTGAAGATGTAATGATGGTGTACTAGGATCATGTGTGGGTCTGACGATGTACTGATGATTTACTAGGATCTTGGGTGGTTCTGAAAACTTACTAACGGTGTACTAGGACCATGTGTTGGTTTGAAGACGTTCTTAAAGTTTACTAGAATCCTGTGTGGGTCTCATGATGTACTGATGGAGTACTAGGATTTTGTGTGGGTCTGACAACGTAATGATGGTGTACTAGGATATTGTGTGGGTATGACGATGTACAAGGATCCGATGTGGGTCTTACGAGGTACTAGGATCCTATGTGAGTCTGAGGATGTACTACAATGATCTATGGGTCTAAAAAAGATTTAGGATCCTTCAGCGGTCTTCCTATTAATAGATTTAGATGAATTTTTAGTTACATCTTAACATATATACTAATGTACCTATGATATACCTATTTTGAGCTGAGTTCATACCTGTGTGGTACTTTTCCTTTCTTGTAATACCTCGGTCGTATTATTCTATGTGGCGTACTTATGTGGCACTTATATTCGGGGTACTTATTCCTTTTTGGAATAGTTGAGCTTGGGATTTTGAGTTGGACACTATGTTTCCTCATGATTGAGACGGGAATACTTGATACTTAGGTATATGTATGGGAATAAACCTATGTAGGGTTGTCAGTTGATTTCATGCATTGTGGTTTATCCATTGTGGTTTTTTTGAAACATTGAGGGTCTCAGTGTCCCTACTGAGTATCATTATATGCACCCCTACACGGGATATTCCCTCACATTGTTCTGTTTAGTGCAGATGACAGACAATGCTGACTGAGGACGAGGGTACCAGGACTAGACGGTACCTAGAGGTGGACCACACGAAGTGTCAATACATAGAGGATCTGGGTGGACGAGGAGAGATGAGGAGGTGATCTGTACCTAACCTTCAAGTTGGAACCTCGAAGGATGACCCATTAACTATCTTTTACTTCTTCAGTTTCATTTTGTTTCAGTTGTACTTGCACCTTTATTTTTGGGCTTATATTTCGGCCCCTCTTACTTTTAGCACTCTTTTTCCTATATAGTTTACTCGTGTTCGTATCTTACTGTGGGAATGGTTGCATCTGTTTACAGGATATAAAGGCAATGTCATCCTGGTTTTTGGGAATACACCTTTCGGTGCTAGTCACCAGCCCCTGTACTATGGATGGAGGGGTTGGGGGTAGTTATGACCCGTGCCCCGGGGGAAGAGTCGTGACAATATGTGACACTGTGTTTTTATAAACAGTGATATATAATTAATATTATTTTTTTAGGGGTCCACTAAAAACTAGACATTAAACCTATTAATATTAATATCCATACATAGTTTTTAAATACTAATTATAATGGTTTTAAATAAATAAATCACATTGAAAAAAAATAGTTTAATTATTATAAAATTCAATATCTATTTCAATATAACTATTTTCACTAAAAAATTCATTCAATCGTAGTTTGTAGGAAATATTAAAAGCATTTTTATTAACATTTTAGAAAAAATATTTGGAAAAATAAAATTCATTTTTGAAATATAAATGTCAAAAATTTTAATGACTGAATTTTTGAGAATTATATGAATGAATAAATATTTAGTGAAGAGTGAACATATTGGTATATATTAATAATTTTCATTTGTTTTAAGGGTTATAAAAATATTGATGTTTATTTTATTATTGTTATAAAAGTAGCACCAGTTCAATTATATACCAATTAACCTGTGTTTCTTTATTTTAATTAAATACATATTTTATTTGGATATAAAATATTTGTAAACATTTTAACTTTTTCCATTAGAAAACCGTCATTCTTGTGATGTCTGTATGATTAATTTTAAAATGAATTATTATAATTATGTAAATAGAATTTGTAAAAACAATTCAATATCAAGAATAAATATAATTTATATTATATTATATTTCCATCTTATTTTTTTACCATAATTAATTTTAAAACCTGTAAAAATTATTTATCACTGTTAATGTAAAAATTGGTTTATCAGGGGTTAAATGAAATAGATAAGGGTTAAAATTGACAAAGAACTTTTCCAAAGAAGATTATATATAAATATATATATATATATATATGATAATTATATTTTATGGGTTCTATAATATTACATTTTGTATTCTTCTGGAATTTGAAAAATTTTGGCACATGTTTTTCTTTCCAAAAATTAAAAATGTTCCACTCACTTCACTTATAAAAGGCCGCCATCTCTTATTCTAATCACACTATAAATAACAATTAGTTCATCCAATAAAAACTAAAATAACTTAATTAATTTCTAACTCACTTATTATAATATTTATTTTGGTCCTAAATCCAACCAAGGAAGGCTTTTGGTAAAATAAAAATAGAAGCTATCTAAAGAAGAGGTGAAATCCCTAATTGTGCATTTTATTTTATATCTATGTCAACCTTATTCAAATATTATAAACAATATTGATGTAATTAAACAATTATATTCAATATAATGAGATATATTTATGTCATGTACATGATCTATATCTATATCTTCTTCCATCAAATGGGTTATGAAATCGTCATTTCTATGTAGGATGTACAATCACCTCGTAGACTAATGTTATTCTTTTTTCATCTCCACCACTCAAAAATTGATATAATGAAGTATTTTTTGTTATATTATATATATTTGATTAACATTGAACTATAATCATTATATTACATATTTATTAATACTCTCTATTCTATTATAATATGATAATGTCGATCATGTGTACGGTAGACTACTACCTCGTGATGCAGTTTGATTTTTCCTTCACATATAAATTGTATGAATGTAATAAGGATAATTTTAAAACCAATTGTTGTAAAGACCCATAAATTTAATGAAGTTTGTTTCTTAAATTCTTTGGGATTTTATGAGTACACAGTTTCTGACGACACCTAATTCCGAGGCCCGGAGTGCCCGGAATCAATTTCTGAAGTTTAGCTTGGGTTCGTTTAGTGAACGAACGAGCATGTTTTCCTATGTTTTGAACCAGATCTCAGAATTGAAATCCGAGGGCACTGATTAAACTACATCGGTGCTATTTTTTTAAGAGGACCTTTCTCGAAGGTGCATTTGATCGGGAGGAGTTGTTAAAAAATGTGTGTATTAAATGTAATGTAAAATAAAATCATGTTACAATTTTATTTTCATATTCTCTGTGGTTTAATCCTATGTGTGGGAGTTGGGATGGGACCCGCTGGTTCTAACTACCCTTCAGAGGATAAAGGTGTGGTGGGGCCCACATCACCTCAAACACTTCACTTTCCCTAACACCCCCTTTATGTGAGTATCTATTCTCTCTCTCTCCATCATTATTCTTGTCAACATAACATCTAATTAATTAAGACAACTCCAGTTTAATTAATTAAGTAATTTTTTTTGAATTTTGAAGTTTTTAAATGCTTGGCATGAGTAGATAAAATAAGGCAAAGCTTTTCTTTATTTTAGGTTGTCTTTTTTGTGCTATGAAAAGGGGATAGGGCTCTTGAGTTATTTTTGAAGAACTCCATCATCAATGAAGAACGACAACACATCGTCAAGGATCATCGATTCGGCGACACAGTTTCTTTCGTCCTCTTCTTCCTCCATGACAAAGGAGGAGGCACCGACGTGGAAACTCGCCAACAATGTCACGCCATAAAATCTTCTCTCCATGAAAAAGGAAGGGAGAAACCGATTCCTCCTCGAATTCTCTTCATCGACGTTTATGGAACCTCACCCCATGGCGCCGTTTTCCACGATGCTCATTGTCTGACAACTTGTGTTGAGGTAGGGGATAAATATTCATTCAAGTATTATTTAACGATCTTCATTGTTAAATGATTGGCCACTTTTTATTGATATAATAGGAGGAGATCAGACTGCACAAATATGGCTGATCCTCCTCCCCTTTTTTATTGTTGATCGTCATTATGGATTGAAACGGAGGTGACGCGGTGGCATTGCACCACGCGGGAAGGAAAAGGACAGTGGCCGGAGTGGGCCGTGGTGGAAGTGTGCGACGTCAACGTGCCATGCCGGTGAGACTGAAAGAGGCCACGACAGAGAGCGGGCCGTGAAGGAGGGGCGAGCGCCACACTGGAGCACAAAGGGGCCACGGCCGGGGTGGGCCGCAGCGGAGGGGCGCGGCAACGGCATGCCGCGCCACTCGGATAGAAGTCGCGGCCTAAGGCCGCGGTGGTATTCCAAAGTGGCGGCCTGCTGAACCAGCCCCTAGCGCCACATGGAGACGGGATACGAAGGGTCCTGTGGTTACAAATAATTTCAGCCTTAATGGCTGGCCATTTCAGAAAAATAGGGGGGGCAGCGCCCCCCCCCCCCCCCCCCCCCCTCGCACCCCGCTCGGCCGCGAGCCGAGCCGAGACGCAGGCCGCAACCAGCCGTGGGCCGAGCTGCGCCCAAGTAGGCCGGACCGCGTCATCCGGGCCAGGCCATGCCAAATAGGGCCGAACCCGGACCCAGATCGGGTCAACCCGGTTCGGGCCGACCCAGGGGGTATTGGGGCGGGTCGGACCGGGCCAAACCCCCTATTTTCGGAAAGATTCTCCCAAACGCCCATAACATAGGCTAGAGACCTCTGATCGATGCACCTTCATTTGATTAGAGATCCTTGGATCGATCCAGTCGTTTTGTTATATTACACCCCAGGTTTTAGTGAACATTGGGTATGGACAGGTTGGTTTGAACACAAAACCAACCGGGCCCTCGGAGCGAAAACACTTATAACTTGAGCTCCGGATGTCTGATTGACATGTCGTCATATTTATTTGATTCCACTTAGTGAGATGGTAATTTTGGATTAATACGCTCAAGGTTTGGATGCATAAAGAGTACGTTCGGGTTGGTTTTGGCTTAAAAACCAACCAGGCCCCTAGGACGAAAAAGCCAATAACTCTCAGACCGGGCGTCCGACTGACGCGCCGTCTATCGATTTGAGTTCCTTTTTACGAGATGGATCATTGTAATACATCAAATATGGACTTTTTGAAGGTTGATGTATTGACCCCCCCTTGGCTTGTGGATGAGACCCTCCTACAATCAACCGTGTTGTGTGCGGGAACACTAAAGCTTGCTGCGACTGCGACGACGATGGCGACTATACTTGGATCCTCCATGGGTTTGGCAGTGATGATGACTGTACTTGGATCCTCTATGGGTTCGACAGTGCGGAAGATTGTACTTGGATCCTGCATGGGTTCAGCAGCGATGACGACTGTACAAGGATCCTACAAGGGTTCGACAACAATGGTTATTGTACTTGGATCCTGCGTGGGTCCGGTAGCGACGACTTCTGTACATGGATCCTACATGGGTTCGGTAGAGGAGATGATTCAGAAGCTACATATAATCATCTCCACCCCTCTTCGTAAGTAGTATTCCTATGTGAGCTGAGTCTTGAATTTCAATTAATATCTTCGATATGATTGACTTGCTTTCCTGTGTGGATTGGGACGTACTTTCCTGTATGGATTGGGATATGTTTTCCTCTGTGGACTGGGTTGTATTTGGCCTCGTGTGCTAGATCCGAGCTGGAATTGATGACTTAGGTATATGTATGGGTACATCACTAAGTAGAGTTGGTTGATAATTTGTGATTTTATCTTTCCTTTGTGGTTTATCCTTCGTGGATTCTGGGAGACATTTGGGGGTCTCGCGGTCCCTACTGAGTAGCGTATACTAACCCCTGCACGGGCTATGCCCGCACTACATTGTGTTGGATGCAGACGATGGACATTGATGATCGAGGTGGAGGCTCGTGGAGCTCGATGGTACCTGGAAGTGGATCACTGGATGGGATGTTCACAGAGCGGACGGCTAGAGCTGAGGAGCTAAGGAAACTATCTGTACCCACCCTTCAGGTGGGATTTCCAAAGGATGGCCCAGAGTTTCTACTTTACTTTTCTCCTACTCTTGTTTCTTTTTAGTTGTACTTTACTTTCAGTTGGGTTTCAATTCGGGCCCATTTACTTTCCAGTACTTACTTTTGTACTTAATTTACTTAGTGTTTACTTTAGCTTGCATAATTTGTGGTGTTTATTTACTTTATAAAGTCAATGCCTTCCGTTTTTATTGGGATTTATGCCTTTTAAGCTAATGGCCAGCCCCTGGCCTATGGAAGGCAGGCTTGGGGTAGTCACGGCATGTGCCCTGAGGATGGGGCATGACAAATTGTTATCAGAAGAGTCGGTTCTACCGTAGAACACATGACTCTGATCTTTCATCTATATGAAGCAATAGTGTTAAGGGTATTGAGTGTGGTTATTAGTCTAGGGAGTCCAGTGATAGTGTGGCGGCCGACGTATCCATACACCAGGACCCTGACTTCTGATTTTTGACTCAGTGAACGAAAAAATTGATTGCATGTGTGATTCAATGTTTTCTTTCTGATTACTTGTGTCAGCTCACTAGGAATATTGAATTGACCGTGGCACACCTGTTTCTTTTCAGGATGGCCCAACAAAGGCTGGCAGCTAGGTTTCCGAGCATTGTGAAAGACGTCATCCCACCGAGTGAAGAGGCCTCGGTGTAGGGCCCCATTATAGAGGAGGTACCGGGAATACCTCTACCCGTCGATCCACCGATGCCACCAGCCCCAGCTTCTGAGAGTGCACATTGTCTGAGTGCACTGCATGAGTTTCAGCATCATAGACCACCCAGGTTTTGCAGGGAGACGGACCCTCAGGTAGCTGAGGATTGGATGGAGGCTGTTGTTCGAGCCTCCAGATTAGTAAGGATACCAGATAACCTCGTGGTGATCTTTGCGGCGAGTCTCCTGCACGCGGATGTAGGTAGATGGTGGAGCCTGATGCTCTAGGAGCACGACGACGCATCTCTTCTTTAGATGGAATTCGAGAGCCTCTTCTTATCGGAGTTCGTACCTGCCACCCTTCGTGCGGTGTGCATTTAGGAGTTACTACAGCTGTGGCAGGGCACCATGTCTATAGCCCTGTACTCGGCGATATTTACTGATCTCTCGTGCTACTCCACGGACATGGTACGGGACCCATTTTTCTGGGCCCACACCTTCGAGCAGGGAATGAGGCAAGAAGTCCGGTCATTGATGATCTCCCTCAGCATTCGGACGCAGTCAGGAGTACTGAAGAGAGCCCTTCCTGTAGAGAGATTTATTGCTGAGCCTATACCAGCAGCGAGACCTACCACAGGGCGACACGTATTGGTGTCTTCTGCAGATGGCAGTTGAATGATGTCAGAGGGGTCCAAGCATACCAGAACATCAGGTGGACGAGCTCGAGACACTGGTTCGGAGGTGCGAGGCACACGCAACAGAGCCAGTCATCCGAGAGGCAGACAATGCTATGCATGTGGCGGGCAGGGCCACATGGCTCGGGACTGTCCGACCCACCATGCAGAGGAGTAGTAGACGGTTGAGGGACCACCCAGGAAGAGGCAGAGGTTCGACTGTGGCGGTCTGTAGGGAGTAGGCAGACGAGGCAGAGGAGCTGGCTGAGCAGTAGGTGGTGAGCGACGCTTTGAGGCTCTACCACCACCACCACCAGGAAGTCCACCCCGACCATAGGGAGCTGGCGGAAAGTGGCAGGCTCAGCTTCAGACAGTGGAGGCCTACGACCACGGCGCACCTGAGATGATTCGAGGTACTATCTATGTCTAATACACCCTTTCTGCAGTTCTTATAGAAATAGGAGAGAGTCATTCTTTCATTGCCGCAACTCTTTTTCGGAGCTCAGAGATTCCGACGGAGCCATTGGCTGGATCCTTATGACTAGAGACTCCTACAAGAGGAGATTCGACAATTACGCACTATTTCCGGTAGTGTGAACTTACTCTAGGAGGTGAGTGCTTCAGCTGGGAACTTATTGTAGTGGCGTTGAGGCCTTACGATGTCATCTTGGGCATTTATTAGTGATCTACGTTGCATGCTTAGATTGACTGTATTAGGTGTAAGGTGATATGTGTCTACACCGATGGGAGTAGGTTCACCTTCACTGGTGAGAAAGAAGATATTGCAGTGTAGGATTGACTCATGTGGAGGAGATGACAACTGATCACCCAACAGTTGGATAGTCTCATCCTAGGAGCAGTTGATGTGCGGAGTCCGATTTTTCCAGTTGTGGTGGATCAGTATGCGGAAATTTTTCCTGACGACGTTCCAGCACTACCACCTCGCAGAGATGTAGAATTCTATATTGAACTGCACCTTTGGACAACTCCGATATCTACTCCAGTATATTGGATGGCTCCCACTGAGCTTTGAGAGCTACAAGTACAGCAGTAGGACTTGCATGGCAAGGGATTCATCCAACCCAGTGTTTCACCCTGGGCATCCCCGATATTGTTCGCCAAGAAGGAAGACGGAAGCTTGCAACTGTGTGTCTATTACCATCTCCTGAACCAGGTGACCATTGAAGAATAAGTATCCACTTCCGAGGATCAACGAACTCTTCGATCAATTCATGGGAGCATGATGTTTCTTTAAGATAGACCTCATGTCAGGCTATCATCCGCTCAGAGTTCGAGACGAGGATGTGCAGAAAATGGCCTTCACGTGTCGGTATGACCTCTATGAGTTCTTGGTTATGCCTTTCGGCGAAACCAATGCTCTAGCAGTGTTCATGAGTCTCATGAACAAGATCTTCCAGCCTTACCTTGATCGATTTTTCATAGTCTTCATTGATGACATATTGATTTACTCGACTACTAAGGAGGAGCACACCTTCCACTTGCCGGTTGTACTGGACACACGTTGAGAGCACGAGATTTATGGTAAGCTATCGATGTCTCAGTTCTGGATACGTGAGGTCCACTTCTTGGGGCACGTCATCTCTGAGGTAGGAATTGCAGTGGATCATGTGGTGATCGAGGAAGTTCTAGATTGGGAGCCACCCAGGAGCGTGATGGAGGTGCGGAGTTTCCTAGGTCTGGCTGTGTACTATTGGTGATTTGTGCCAGACTTCTCTAGAGTTTCAGCACAGCTTTCAACTTTGAAGAAGAAGGGGAAACCCTTTTTGTGGTCAGATAGATGTCAGCATAGCTTCCAGGAGCTGAGAAAGAGATTGACCAGTTCACCCATCTTGAGGCTACCGAAGGAGGGAGTAGGGTACGTAGTATACTGAGATGCAACAGGGTCCAGACTCGGGTGTGTCATGATGCATGAGCGGGCAGTGATCACTTAAGGGCCACAAAAGTTGAGGAAACATGAGCAGAACTATGCTACCCATGACCAGGAGTTAGCAGCAGTGGTCATCGCCTTGAAGATGTGGTGATAATATCTGATGGTCGAGCGCTTTACAGTCTATTCTGACCAGCAGAGTCTCTGGTACATATTCTCACAGAAAGACCTGAACCTGGGACAGCGGCAATGGATCGAGTTTCTCCAGGACTATGACTTTGAAATTGTCTATACTCCTGGGAAAGGGAACGTAGTAGAAGATACTCTTAGCAAGAGGACAGGAATTCTGCTTCTTGGAGAGGCGACAGAGTAGCTAGCCGCGTTGCAGATATTCTTCGTGGATAGAGATGGTGCATCCTTTCTATAGTCGCTTATAGTCACTCCACCACTTCTTCAGTAGGTCAGAGAGGCACAACTTGGGGACATTGACTGTGAGACGCGACGTGCACATATATCCTCAGGGCATGCACCTGATAAATTCTCTATAGGAGGATAACACGTCGTCCTTTTCATAGGACGTACCATGGTACCCGTGGAATTATAGGATTAGGTGCTGAGAGACTTTCACATTTCCCCTCTAGCGGTACATCCTGGAGTAGAAAAGATGTACCAGGACCTCAGATGACAGTACTAGTGGCCGGGTATGAATAAGGCTATGGAAAAGATCGTTTCACGATGCCTCACCTACCAGTAGGTGAAGGCAGAGAACCAGCTACCAACAGGTTTGGTACAACCCCTAGAGGTCCTATAGTGTAATTGGTACGTGATATCTATGGATTTTGTGACTAGGATTCCACGTACTTACAGAGGACAAGATTCCATTTGGGTGATTGTAGAACGACTCACCAAGTCAACCCAGATTCTACCGATCAGAGAGCAGTGCTCAGTGGATAGCATGGGATGCCTCTACGTTCAGGAGATCGTACGGCTGCATAGTGTTCCATCGTCTATTGTATTTGATTGAGATTCTCACTTCACTTCCCGACTTTGGAAGGGGTTGTAGGAGGCATTTGGGACACAACTACGCCTGAGCACCACCTCTCACCCTAAAATTGATGGTCAAATGGAGAGGACCATTCAGACTCTCGAGGACATGTTCCGTGCATGTGTCCTCAACTTTGGTCGCAGCTGGGAGGATCACCTACCCTTGGTGGGGTTTGCATACAACAATAGCTACCACTCCACCATCGGGATGGCACCATACGAGGCATTGTACGAAAGACCTTGTAGATTATCTCTGTGCTGGACTGGCCCTGGGGAGTCAACACTCGTAGGACCAGAGATGGTTCATGCCACGACGAAGAAGGTACAGATCATCCAGGAGTGGATGAGGACTGCTCAGAGCTGACAGAAGTCCTATGCTGATAGGAGGCGGAGACCACTAGAGTTCGAGGATGTCGACCACGTTTTCATATGGGTCTCACCTCGACGTGGATTATGGAGATTTGGCCGGGGCGACACGTTATCTCCGTACTTCATCGGACCATTTGAGGTTCTCAGCAGAATAGGCGAGGTGCCTTATCGACTGGATCTTCCACCTCAGTTGCACCGGGTGCACGATGTCTTCCATGTATATCATCTGAGGAGATACGTGCACAACCCGATGCATATCATTGATTGCGGGGAGCTGGACGTCGATGACGGGGCGACTTTGGCAGAGGTTCCGGTGGAGATCAAGGATCGACAGGAGTGGGTCCTATGTGGACGGTCGATTCCTCTAGTGTGCATCAGGTGGCAGCACGGGAACCTCCAAGAGAGCACATGGGAGCATGATGCTCAGATGCGTGCTCAGTAACCTCATTTGTTTCCCTTGTTTGTGATGTATCTTTATGGGGACATAAATCCCTGAGGTGGGAGTAATGTAAAGACACGTAAATTTCATGAATTTTTTTTTCTTAAATTCTGTGGGATTTTTTGAGTACGCAGTTTCTAACAGAACCTGATTCTGAGGCCCGGAGTGCCTGGAATCAATTTTTGAAGATTAGCTCGGATACATATAGTGACCGAACTTGCGAGTTTTTCTATCTTTTGAACCAGAGCACGGAATTGAAATCTAAGGGCACCGATGAAACCGCAGCAGTGGTATGTGCTTAAGAGGACCTTTCCTGAGGGTGTATTTTCTCGGGAGGAGTTGTTAAAAAATGTGTGGATTAAATGTAATGTAAAATAAAATTGTGTTACGATTTTATTTTCTTATTCTAAGTGGTTTAATCCTATGTGTAGGAGTTGGGATGGCACCCACTGGCTCTAACTACCCTTGAGAGGTTAAAGGTGAGGTGGGGCCCACACGAGCCCCAAACTCTTCACTTTCCCTAACTCCCCCTTTATGTGAGTAACTCTTCGTTCTCTCTCTCCATCATTAATCATGTCAATATAACATCTAATTAATTAATAAAACTCAAGATTAATTAATTAATTAATTGTTCTTTTTGAATTTTGATGTTTTGAAATACTTGGAATGAGTAAATAAAATAAGGCAAAGCCTTAATTTATTTTGTGTTGGCTTTTTTTGTGCTAAGAAAATTGGAAAGATCTCTTTAGTTATTTTTGAAGAACTCCATCCTCAACGAAGAATGACGACATTTCGTCAAGGATCATCGATTCGGTGACCCGGTTTCTTCCATCCTCTTCTTCCTCCACGACAAAGGAGGAGGCACCGACGCAGAAACTCGTGACATTGTCACGCCATAGAATCTTCTCTCCGCAATAAAGGAAGGGAGACACTGCTTCCTCCTCGGATGCTCTCTGTTGACGTTTACAAAACCACACACCGCGACGCCATTTTCCGCGATGCTCATCGTCTGAAAACTTGTGTTGAGGTAGGGGTTAAATCCTCCTTCAAATATTATTTAACGATCTTCATTGTTAAATTATTGGCCACTTGTTATTGGTATAATAGGAGGAGATCAGACCGCACAAACACGGCCGATCCTCCTCCCCTTTTTTATAGTTGATCTTCATTATTGCTTGAAAAGGAGGCGACATGATGTTGTTTCACCGTGCGGGAACGAAAAGGACTGCGGCCGGAGCAGGCCGTAGCAGAAGTGTGTGGCGTCGACGTGCTGCTCCAGGGAGACTGAAGGAGGCCGCGGCCGGGAGCGGGCTGCAGCATAGGGGCGCGGTGCCGTCACGCGGTGCCGGTCGGACAAAAGCCGCGACCGAAGGCTGCAACTGTTTTCCAAAGGGGCGGCCGGCTAAGCCGGCCGCCAACGCCACTTGGAGGTGGGACCCGAAGGGTCCCGCGGTTACAAAGAAGTCTGGCCTTAATGGACGGCAGTTTTGGAAAACTGGAGGGTAGCCCCCAACCCCTCGCACCCCGCGCGGCTGCGAGCCAAGCCGCTGCCAGGCCGACCTAGGGGGTATTGGGTCGGGTCGGACCGGGCCCAAACCCCTATTTTCGGATAGATTCGTTCAAACGCCCATAACATGGGCTACAGACCTCTGATCGATGCACCATCAGTTTCATAGAAGTCCTCGATTCGAGACGGTCGTTTTGGTATATTACACTCATGGTTTCTCTGAAAATTTTGCATGGACAGGTTTGTTGAAACACGAAACCAACCAGGCCCTCGGAGCAGAAACATTTATAACTTGAGATCCGACGTCGGATTGATGTGACGTTGACTTCATTGGATTCCTCTTATTGAGACGGTTCTTTTGGCTTACTCCACTCTAGGTTTGGACGTAGCAGGATTATAGTCTGGTTGGTTTTAGATTAAAAACTAAATGGGCCCCTGGGATGAAAAATCCAATAACTCTCAGACCAGGCGTTTAACTGACACTCCTTGTCTCCCGTTGAGTTCCTTTTGACCAGACAGAACATTGTGCTCTATCAACTATGGAATTCGTGACAGTTGATGTATCGACTCCCGTTGGCTTGTGGAGTAGACCCTCCCAGAATCGAGCGTGATGTGTGCGGGAACCCTAGAGATGGCTCCGACTGCAACGACGATGACGACTGTACTTGGATCCTCCGTGGGTTTGGCAGTGATGATGACTGCACTTGGATCCTCCATGGGTTCGACAGTGAGAAAGATTGTACTTGAATCCTGTGTGGGTTCAGCAACATTGACGACTGTACAAGGATGCTACGAGGGTTTGACAGCGATGGTTATTGTACTTGGATACTACGTGGGTCCGGTAGCGATGAATTGTGTACATGGATCCTACGTGGGTTATTGTAATACATCAACTCTGGACTTTCTGAAGGTTTATATATTGACCCCCCTTCGCTTGTGGAGGAGACCCTCCTACAATCAACCGTGCTGTGTGCGGGAACCCTCATGCTTGCTGCGACTGCGACGACGATGGCGACTATACTTGGATCCTCTGTGGGTTCGGCAGCGATGACGACTGTACTTGGATCCTCCTTGGGTTCGACAGTGAGGAAGATTGTACTTGGATCCTGCGTGGGTTCAGCAGCGATGACGACTGTACAAGGATCCTATGAGGGTTCGACAATGATGGTTATTGTACATGGATCCTACGTGGGTCTGGTAGAGAGCACTTCTGTATATGGATCCTACGTGGGTTCGGTAGAGGAGATGATTCAGAAGCTACATCTAATCATCTCCACCCCTCTTCGTAAGTAGTATACCTCTGTGAGCTGAGTCTTGATTTCAATTAATATCATCGATATTATTGACTTGCTTTCCTATGTGGATTGGGAAAAAAATTCCTGTGTGGATTGGGTTATGTTTTCCTGTGTGGACTGGGTTGTATTTGGGATCGTGTGCTAGAGCCGAGTTGGAATTGATGACTTAGGTATATGTATGGGCATATACCTAAGTAGAGTTGGTTGATACTTTGTGATTGTATCTTTCCTTTGTGGTTTATCCTTAGTGGATTCTGGAAGACCTTCGGGGGTCTCGCGGTCCCTACTGAGTAGCGTATACCAACCCCTGCATGGGCTATGCCCTCACTACATTGTGTTGGATGCAGACGACGGACATTGATGATCGAGGTGGAGGCTCGTGGAGTTGGATGGTACCTAGAAGTGGATAACTGGATGAGACGTTCACAGAGCGGACAACTGGAGTTGAGGAGCTAAGGAAACTATCTGTACCCACCCTTCAGGTGGGATTTCCAGAGGATGGCCCAGAGTTTCTACTTTACTTTTCTACTACTGTTATTTCTTCTTAGTTATACTTTACTTTCAGTAGGGTTTGTATTCGTGCCCATTTACATTCTAGTAATTACTTTTGTACTTATTTTACGTAGTGTTAACTTCAGCTTGCATACTCTGTGGTTTTTATTTACTTTATAAAGGCAATGCCTTCCCTTTTTATTGGGACATACGCCTTTCGTGCTAGTAGCCAGCCCCCGGCCTATGGAAGGCAGGCTTGGGGTAGTCACGGCATGGGCCGTCAGGATGGGGCATGAAAAATAGGTATCATAGGAGTCAGTTCTACCGTATAACACATGACTCTGATCTTTCTTCTATGTGAAGCAATAGTTTTAAGGGTATTGTGTGTGGTTATCAGTCTAGGGAGTCCAGTGTTAGTGCGTCGACCGACGTATCCATACACCAGGACCCTGACTTCTGATTTTTGACTCAGTGCACGAAAACATTGATTGCATCTATGATTCAATTTTTTCTTTCTGATTACTTGCGTCAGCTCACCAGGAATATTTTTTTGACCGTGGCACACCTGTTTCTTTTCAGGATGGCCCCACAACGGCTTGCAGCTAGGTTTTCCGAGCATTGTGCAAGATGTCATCCCACTGAGTGATGAGGCCTCGGTGCAGGGCCCCATTATAGAGGAGGTACCAGCGATTCCTCTACCCGCCGAGCCACCGATGCCACCATCCCCAGCTGTTGAGAGTTCACATTTTCTGAGTTCACTGCACGAGTTTCAGTGTCATAGACCGCCCAGGTTTCCCGGGGAGACGGACCCTCAGGCAGCTGAGGATTGAATGGAGGCTATTTTTCGAGTCTCCAGATTAGTAAGGATACGAGATTACCTCATGGTGATCATTGTGGCGAGTATCCTACACGTGAAAGTAGGTAGATGGTTGAGCGTGATGCTCTAGGTTCACGACGATGCATCTCTTCTTTGGATGGACTTCGAGAGCCTCTTCTTCTCAGCGTTCGTACCCGCCACCCTTCGTGCGGTGCGCAATGAGGAGTTACTACAGCTGCGGCAGGGAAGCATGTTTGTAGCCCTGTACTCGGCAATATTTACTGTTCTCTCATGCTACTCCACGGACATGGTACGGGACCCATTTTTCTGGGCCCAGACCTTCGAGCAGGGAATGAGGCATGAAATCAGGGCATTGATGATCTCCCTCAGCATTCGGACGCAGGATGGAGTACTGGAACGAGCCCTTCCTGTAGAGAGCTTTATTGCTGAGCCTATACCAGCAGCGAGACCTACCGCAGGGCGGCATGTAGCGGTGTCTTCTGCAGCTGGCAGTCGATGGATGTCATAGGGGTCCAAGAAGACCAGAACATCAGGTGGACAACCTCCAGACACTGGTTCGGAGGTGCGAGGCACACGCAACAGAGCCAATCATCCGAGAGGCAGACAGTGCTATGCATGCGGCGGGCAGGTCCACATGGCTTAGGACTGTCCGACCCACCATGTAGAGGAGCAGTAGACGGTTGAGGTACCACCCAGGAAGAGGTAGAGGTTCGACTGTGGCGGTCTGCAGGGAGCAGGCGGACGAGGCATAGGAGTTGGCCGAGTAGTAGGTGGTGAGCGATGCTTTGAGGCTCTACCACCACCACCACCAGGAGGTCCACCCCGACCACAGGGACCTGGCGGACAAGGGCAGGCTCAGCTTCAGGTAGTGGAGGCCTATGACCACGGCACACCTTAGATGATTCGAGGTACTATCTATGTCTACTCCACCATTTCTGTAGTTCTTATAGAAACAGGAGAGAGTCATTCTTTCATTGCCGCAGCCCTTTTTCGGAGCTCAGAGATTCTGACGGAGCCGTTGGCTGGATCCTTACAGCTAGAGACTCCTACGAGAGAATAATTGATAATTACGTACTATTTCCAGTAGTGTGACATTACTCTTGTAGGGGAGAGCTTCGGCTGGGATCTTCTTGTAGTGGCGTTGAGGCCTTACGATTTCATCTTGGGCATTTATTGGTAATCTACGGTCCATGCTTAGATCGACTGTATTAGGTGCAAGGTGCTATGTGTCCGCACAGATGGGAGCAGGTTCACCTTCACCGGTGAGAAAGAGGACTTTGCAACGTAGGATTGACTCATGCAGAGGAGATGATAGCTGATCACCCAACAGTTGTCTAGTCTCATCCTAGGAGCAGTTGATGTGCGGAGTCCGAGTTTTCTTGTTATGGTGGATCAGTATGCAGACATTTTTCCTGACGACGTTCCAGCACTTCCACCTCGCAGAGAGGTAGAATTATATATTGAACTACACCCCAGGACAACTCCAATATCTACTCCAGTATATCGGATGGATCCCACTGATCATTGAGAGCTACATGTACAGCTGGAGGACTTGCAGGGCAAGGGATTCATCCAATCCAGTGTTTCACCCTGGGATTCCCCGATATTGTTCTCCAAGAAGGCGGACGGGAGCTTGCGATTGTGTTTCGATTACCGTCGCCTGAACTAGGTGACCATGAAGAATAAGTATCCACTTCTAAGGATCGACGAACTCTTCGATCAGCTCATGGGAGCATGATGTTTCTTGAAGATAGACCTCAGGTCAGGCTATCATCCGCTCAGAGTTCGAGACGAGGATGTGCAGAAAATGGCTTTCAGGTGTCGGTATGGCCTCTATGAGTTCTTTGTTATGCCTTTCGGTGCAACCAATGCTCCATCAGTGTTCATGAGTCTCATGAACAGGATCTTCTAGCCTTACCTCGATCGATTTTTTATAGTCTTCTTTGATGACATATTGATTTACTCGACTACTGAGGAGGATCACGCCTTCCACTTACCGGTTGTACTAGACACACGTAGAGAGAACGAGCTTTATGGTAAGCTATCAATGTGTTAGTTATAGATACGTGAGGTCCACTTCTTGGGGCACGTCATTTCTGAGGCAGGAATTGCAGTGGATCATGTGATGATCGAGGAAGTTCTAGCTTGGGAGCCACCCAGGAGCGTGACGGAGGTGCAGAGTTTCCTAGGTCTGGCTGGGTACTATTGGAGATTTTTTCCAGACTTCTCTAGAGTTGCAGCATAGATTTCAACTTTGATGAAGAAGGGGAAACCCTTTGTGTGGTCAGATAGATGTCAGCATAGCTTCCAGGAGCAGAGACAGAGATTGACCAATGCACCCATCTTGAGGCTACCGTAGGAGGGAGTAGGGTACATAGTATACGAAGGTGCATCAGGGACCGGACTCGGGTGTGTCCTGATGCATGAGCAAGAAGTGATCACTTACGGGTCACGAAAGTTGAGGAAACATGAGAAGAACTTTGCTACCCATGACCTGGAGTTAGCAGCAGTGGTCTTCGCCTTGAGGATGTGGTGATACTATCTGATGGTCGAGCGCTTTACAGTATATTCTTACCACCTGAGTCTCTGGTACATCTTCTCACAGAAAGACCTAAACCTGAGACAGCGGCGATGGCTCGAGTTTCTCCAGGACTATGACTTTGAAATTGTCTATACTCTTGGGAAAAGGAATGTACTAGAAGATACTCTTATCAGGAGGACAGGCATTCTACTACATGGAGAGGCGACAGAGCAGCTAACCGCGTAGCATATATCCTTCGTGGATAGAGATGGGGCAGCCTTTCTACAGTGGCTTATAGTCACTCCACCACTTCATCAGTGGGTCATAGAGGCACAACTTGGGGACGTTGACTGTGAGACGTGATGTGCACATATATCCTCAGAACATGCACTTTATATATTCTCTATAGGAGGAGAGAATGTCGTCGTTTTCAGAGGACGTACCTTGGTACCAGTGGCATTACAGGTGTAGGTGCTGAGAGAGTTTCACACTTCCCCTCTATCAGTACATCATGGAGTAGCAAAGATGTACCAGGACCTCAGATGACAGCACTAGTGGCCGGGTATGAATAAGGATGTGGAAGGGTTCGTTTCACGATGCCTCACCTACCAGTAGGTGAAGGTAGAGCACTAGGTAGCAATAGGTTTGGTACAGCCCCTAGATGTCCTGAAGTGTAAGTGGTACGAGATATCTATGGATTTCTTTACTAGGATTCCACGTACTTATAGAGGACAAGATTCCATTTGGGTGATTGTAGACCGACTCACCAAGTCGGCCCACTTTCTACCTATTAGAAAGCAGGGCTCAGTGGATAGCATGGGACGCCTCTATGTTCAGGAGATCGTACAGTTGCATAGTGTTCCACCGCCTATCGTCTTTGATGGAGATTCTCACTTTACTTCCCGACTTTGGAAGGGGTTGAAGGAGGCATTTGAGACACAACTACGCCTGAGCACCGCCTTTCACACTCAAATTGATGGTCAGATGGACATGACCATTCAGACTCTCGAGGACATGCTCCGTGCATGTGTCCTCAACATTGGTCGCAGCTGGGAGGATCACCTACCCTTGGTGGAGTTTGCATACAACAATAGCTACCACTCTACCATCGGGATGGCACCATAAGAGGCATTGTACCACCGACCTTGTAGATCATCTATGTGCTGGACTGACCCTGGGGAGTCAACACTCGTAGGACCAGAGATGGTCCATGCCACGATGGAGAAGGTATAGATCATCCAGGAGTGGATGAGGACTGCTCAGAGCCGATAGAAGTCCTATGCTGATAGGAGGCGGAGACCACTAGAGTTTGAGGATGTCGACCACGTTTTCTTATGGGTCTCACCTCGACGTGGATTATGGAGATTTGGTCGGGGTGACACATTATCTTCGAACTTCATCGGACCATTTGAGGTTCTCAGCAGAATAGGTGAGGTGGCTTATCGCCTGGATCTTCCACCTCAGTTGCACCGGGTGCACGACGTCTTCCATGTATCTCAGCTGAGGAGATACGTGCCCAACCCAACGCATATCATTGATCACAGGGAGCTGGACATCAATAAATGGGCGACTTTTGCAGTGGTTCCGGTGGTGATCGAGGATCGACAGGAGCAAGTCCTATGTGGACAGTTGATTCCTCTAGTGCGCATCAGGTGGCAGCACAAGAAACTCCAAGAGAGCACATGGGAGCATGATGCTCAGATGCATACTCAATACCCTCATTTTTCCCTTTTTTGTGATGTATCTTTACAGGGACATAAATCCCTGAGGTGGGAGTAATGTAAATACACGTAAATTTCCTGAAATTTTATTTCTTAACTTCTTTGGGATTTTTCAAGTATGCAGTTTCTAACCGAACCTGATTCTGAGTCCCGGAGTGCCCGAAATCAATTTTTGATGTTTAGCTCGGGTACATATATTGAACGAACGAGCAGGTTTTTCTATCTTTCGAACCGGAGCACGAAATTGAAATCCGAGGACACCGATGAAACCGTAGCGGTGGTATGTGCTTAAGAGTACCTTTCCCGAAGGTGTATTTGCTCAAGAGGAGTTGTTAATAAATGTTTGGATTAAATGTAATGTAAAATAAAATTGTGTTACAATTTTATTTTCTTATTCTAAGTGGTTTAATCCTATGTGTAGGAGTTGGGATGGGACCCACTGTCTCTAACTACCCTTGAGAGGTTAAAGGTGAGGTGGGTCCACATGAGCCCCAAACTCTTCACTTGCCCTAACTCCCCTTTTATGTGAGTAACTCTTATCTATCTCTCTCTTCATCATTAATCATGTCAACATAACATCTAATTAATTAAGACAACTCAAGATTAATTACTTAACTAATTGTTCTTTTTGAATTTTGAAATTTGAAATGCTTTGAATGAGTAAATAAAATATGGCAAAGTCTTATTTTATTTTGGGTTGGCTTTTTTGTGCTAAGAAAATGGGACATAGCTCTTGAGTTATTTTTGAAGAACTCTATCCTCAACGAAGAACGACAACACTTCATCAAGGATCATCGATTCAGTGACCCGGTTTCTTCTGTCCTCTTCTTCCTCCATGACAAAGGAGGAGGCACCGACGCGTAAACTCGCAACAATGTCACACCATACAATCTTATCTCCGCGACAAAGGAAGGGATACACTACATCCTCCTCAGACGCTCTCTGTCGCCGTTTACAAAACCACACACCACGACGCCGTTTTCCGTGATGCTAATCGTCTGGAAACTTGTGATGAGGTAGGGGTAAAATCTTCCTTCAAGTATTATTTAACGATCTTCATTGTTAAATTATTGGCCTCTTATTATTGATATAACAAGAGGAGATCAGACCGCACAAACACGGCTGATCCTCCTCCCCTTTTTTATAGTTGATCTTCATTATTGCTTGAAAAGGAGGCGACGCGATGCTGTTTCACCGCGTGGGAACGAAAAGGTCTGCGACCGGAGCGGGCCGTGGCGGAAGTGTGCGGCGTCAACGCGCCGCGCCAGTGAGACTGAAGGAGGCCGCGGCCGGGAGCGGGCCACAGCGGATGGGCACAGCGCCGTCGCGCGGTGCCGGTCGGACAGAAGCCGCAGCCAAAGGCCACATCAGTTTTCCAAAGGGGCGGCCGGCTGAGCCAGCCGCCGGCGCCACCTGGAGGTAGGACCCAAAGGGTCCCATGGTTACAAAGAAGGCTGGCCTTAATGGATAGCAGTTTTGGAAAAATGGAGGGCAGCCCCCCACCCGTCGCACCCCGCGCGGTCGCGAGCCAAGCCACGGCCAGGCCGACCCAGGGGGTATTGTGCCGGGTCGAACCGAGCCCACACCCCCTATTTTCGGATAGATTCGTTCAAACGCCCATAACATGGGCTATAGACCTCCAATCGATGCACCATCAGTTTCATAGCAGTCCTCGGATCGAGACGGTCGTTTTGGAATATTACAGTCATGGTTTTGGTGAACATTGTGTACAGACAGGTTGGTTCAAACACGAAACCAACCAGACCCTCGGAGCAGAAACACTTATAACATGAGCTCCGGTCATCCGATTGATGTGCCGTCAACTTCATTGGATTCATCTTATTGAGACGTTTCTTTTGGATTACTCCACTCAAGTTTTGGACGTAGCAGGAGTATAGTCTGGTTGGTTTTAGCTTAAAAACTAACTGGGCCCCTGGGACAAAAAAGCCAATAACTCTCAGACCGGGCGTTCGACTGACGCTCCTTCTCTCCCGTTGAGTTCCTTTTGACGAGACGAATCATTGTGATATGTCAACTATGGACTTCATGACAATTGATGTATTGACTGCCGTTGGCTTGTGGAGTAGACCCTCCCAGAATCGAGCGTGCTCTTAGCGGGACCCTAGAGCTGGCTGCGACTGCGACGACGATGGAGACTGTACTTGCATCCTCCGTGGGTTCGGCAGCGATGACGACTGTACTTGGATCCTCCATGGGTTCGACACTGAGGACAATTGTACTTGGACCTGACGTGGGTTCGGCAGTGATGATGACTGTATTTAGATCCTACGTGGGTTTGACAGTGACGGTTCCTGTACATGGATCCTACGTGGGTCCGGCAGCGACGACTTCTGTACTTGGATCCTACGAGTGTTCGGCAGAGGAGATGATTCAGAAGATACATCTAATCATCTCCACCCCTCTTCGTAAGTATTATACCTGTGTGAGGTGAGTATTGACTTTCAATTAATATCTTCGATATGATTGACTTCCTTTCCTGTGTGGATTGGGATGTACATTCCTGTGTGGACTGGGTTGTATTTGGGCTCGTGTGCTGGAGCCGAGCTGTAATTGATGACTTAGGTATATGTATGGGAATATAACTAAGTAGTTTTGGTTGATACTTCGTGATTCTATCTTTCCTTTGAGGTTTATCCTTCATGGATTTGGGGAGACCTTCAGGGGTCTCAGGGTCCCTACTGAGTAGCATATACTCACCCCTGCACGGGCTAGGCCCGCACTACGTTGTGTTTGATGCAGACGATGGACAACGCTGATCGAGGTGGAGGCTCGTGGAGCTAAATAGTTTCTAGAAGTGGATCACTAGATGGGATGTTAACCGAGCAGACGGCTAGAGTCGAGGAGCTGAGAAAACTATCTGTACCCACCATTCATGTGGGATTTCAAGAAGACAGCTCAGAGTTGCTGCTTTACTTTTCTGCTGCTGTACATTCTTTTCAGTTGTACTTTACATTTAGTTGGGTTTTTATTCTGGCCCATTTACTTTCCAGTACTTACTTTTGTACTCAGTTTACTTAATGTTTACTTCATATTGTGTACTTTGTGGTGTTTGTTTACTTTATAAAGGCAATGCCTTCCCTTTTTATCGGGATTTACGCCTTTGGTGTTCTCTCTAGCCCCAGGCCTATGGAAGGCGGGCTTGGGGGAGTCACGGCACGGGCCCTGAGAACGGGTCGTGAAAATTGTGATATATATTTTAAAAAATTATTTAATGTTAATATATTATTCACTGTTCTCCTTTTGTATCCTTCAATAAAATAGAAACCATGTTTATGGGTATATATTTGCTACAATCTCAGTAAATGGAATATTTCACTTTATTTATCTAAATTTTATGGATTATTATAAACAAATATATACTGAGTATATATTACATTATATCATTTTTTACATTACATATATTATTTAACCCTGATAAATTTTATATGATATAAAATACTAAATCAAAACATACACGAAAAAGAAAGTCATTATTAATTAAAACATGAATTTAACAAGTAATTTTTTATAAATGGGTAATGAAAGAAAATTTGTAAGTAATATATGGTAGGATATATATATATATTTATATATAATTATGGTTTTATGTTTTATTTATAATACAAATTATTTAGTATACATGATTTATAGGACTTTCATCTCAAAATTTCTTTCATGAGACACCTTCTATATTCACCACCTATTTTGTTTATGTGGAGTATATAATACCAATAAAATTAATTTTATTATTATTATAAATAAACTATTATAGTAATATATAGATCCATTTTAATATATAACATTCATTTTGTTTACAGTTCAAAATTTAACAATGTGGTAAGGTATTTTGGCCTAAATTTTTCTACTTTGATGCATATGTTATTGTGTTAACCTATATATTTTCATGTGGAGTATATAAAATAAATTTTACCTATAATATCATTAATTTATTTAGAATACTAATATTTTACATATCAATTGAATTTATTCTTTCATGGGGATTATATTTCAATGTTACTATTGTGGTATGGGTTTTGTTTTACAATATCAATGTTTACCAGTGTTCTTGAATTTGCTTCTAATGATGAACTATTTGGATATATCTATCAAGAAACTCCGAAATTTCCTTCTATTATTGCTATCTATTGATAATAATGTTTTGTATCATTTTACTATATTTATTTACTAAAGAGTTATATATAATTATTTTAACAAAAATCATATCTATTTCTCTCTTTGGTCAAAAAACATTCTTTATCCAAAACAATGATTTAACAAAATTCAATTTATTTCAAATTATCAAAATAATCAATTAAATACATTTTTACCCAAGATGTGTTTTGATAAATGGTTTTTAATGGGTCATATTATTATTTTACAAACAATTTTAGAATATAATTTACCAAAAATGTGAATGGAATATTCTTTTAACAATTTAGATATGAATTGTATTTTATGATTCCAATACCAACTCATTACTTTCAAACACAATTTTCAAGTTTCAAAGAATATTTTAAATAAAAGTTTTTTAAAAAGATTTTATTAACTTATTATTTTTAAAACATTTTTTCCAAAGTGGAAAAGATAATTTCCTTAAGAGAGTTGCAAAATTATTTTTCATTCAAAAGAATTTTCTATATAGTATGAAATCCTTTCATATTACTTATTATTTACAAGGGATATGATCCAAGGATACCAATATTATTATTTCACTAAATGGTTTAAATTTATGAAGAAAATATGTTTATGAAACTAATTTCTATTCCAGGGCCTATACCAAGATAAAATACTTAATAAACATGATTCTTTTTCAACGATAATCATTTCATGAAATGATGAAGCGATTATGAAACCTATTACTTTCCCAAAATTTGTGTTATGAGTTAATTTTTTCAATACAATTTCTTTTCATTAGTTATAATATGATAATATATATATAATCTTGTGGATCAAACATGCAAGAATTTCATTATGTGAATGGTGGGACCTAAATCCCCCTTCAATAAATGAGGTTACATTTAATGTCATATCAGATAAAAGGAGACATGGGAGGTTATCCAATGCTAGAAATAGAGTTCATAGGAGTTTATCTACGGAACAAAAGAGGTTTCACTGAATGTAATCCCATGCCCCAAATATGTTAGTTGAGAGGTTATCCCAATCCTAAAAGTGGCTACATAGGATGTTATATAAAATATTTAAGGAAATAATTTAGTGGTTAACACCAGCCTAACATATTTTGGATGTCTTAGTGGTTATCCTTGAAAAAATATTTTCTATGATTATGTGTATTATAAAAATATATTACTTAAAACAATGTTATGTTTTCATGGAACATGTTCTTTGATTCCATTCTTGTTCTTGTCTTGTGATACACTATAATTTATACCACTACTCATGTTTAGATCACTAATTTTTTGGGTATGGATTTTATTTATTTTTTCTAATGTTACAATGCCTTAATGATTATGATATCTTGATATCTCAATTATTTACACTTAATATGAATCAGATCCCACCCTTCCATATTTTTCATTACCCGAGGTTATGATGAATGCTATTAAATATTAAATTTCTAGGTTAGGTACTATTTAATAAGAACATAGTGGGAGGTGAAATATCTCACAAACAAATAAGTTTTGTGCGTTTCCATTTCTCCTGATGAACTATACATAAGTAATTCTTGTAGGGATAATTTTGTTATGTAATTAATATTTATCTATTATAATGAAAAATATATGTATGATTTGTTTTGGTCATTACAGTTGGCATCAATTCATAGTTTTGTTATCTTTTTGAAACTATGATGAGAAGAAATTATTTTGATTCCTAGGTATAATTATATGAATATGTCTAGGTATATGAATATGTATAAATCTATGTATAAATCAATGCATTTAAAAATTAATGGAATTTTGTCAAATTATAGAGTGAGTGATTTCATTAAATTACACCCTTGACTAGATAGTACAATTTGATGTGGCTTTGGAACATATGCAACGAGGGTTAATAACCATGAATAGGCTTTATTAATCTCGACTCCAACATCACCTAGTGAATGAAAACTAGCCTCGTTATACACCTAGTGTGACACTACCGGGTGTTATGTTTTGGAAACTCAAAGACTCTTGGTGAACCATTAAGAAGGATTTAAAAAAGGACCAAGAATAACCTAGGTTATGCCTAAGTTGTCATTGATTAAAAATACAATTTCATTATTTAGACATCGCAAAATGAGATTTTTCAACATTATGTGGTTTTCAATTATGATGAGTGTCTCTCACACTATTTATTCTCATTTTATTCATTGGATAAAACCGAAAGTAACCATACTAATGATGAATATAACAAAAAATTAACTGATTTTGGTCATTTAAAGAAACTTTTATCAGAGATGAAATGAAAAAAATTATTGCTACGGTTACAAAACTTTCCCAAGCAATGAATCATTCTAAATATTAAAATATTTAAAAGAGGTAACAAATTTATGTTGATTCCTTTACGATGAAATGTCTACCTTCATTTAGTGTGTCTATTGTTCATCCAGTTGTTGATTAATGGATTAATATCCCATAATTGATAACTTCAATTCTCTATTGTTCAGAGCCTAAAAATTTAATTTGGGATGTATATCATTTCTATGGATAATCATAAAAATTATGAAATCCTATTAAAATATGATTCAAGAAGAGGTTAATGACTACATTTAATGGGATTTGTTTTTGAAGATTTTAGTCTGTAAGAACATCCTCTATATTCTATGAAAAAATATAGAGAAATAATTTATCAATCTCAAACATAAGTATGGTGAATATATTGGCATCGAAAAATATAATTTTACATGACCTTAATGGTATGATTATATTTTAATTGTCTATCTAGAAAGAAAAATTGATCATTTCATCACCATCTTATGACCATGTCATCACATTTTCTTGGCTATAAGAGACATTTGAAGCTATAAATAAGTTGTTTGATTTTCATTGAATATAGAAAAAAAATGGTAAATTCTAAAAATTCATATGGTCTTAGTAAGAAAAAACATATCGAGTCTCATGAGAAATTGAATAAATCACATGTTGGAAATAAGTTCCAATCTCCCTCATGCCAAAAATTTGAGAAGAAACACGATGTTGAATGCCTTAGAGGAACAAGATGGTTTCGAAAGTGTATAAATCCCTACCATATTTTGAAATAATGTATAAGTGATGTGAAGATTCCAGTAAATGAAATGAATATAGATAAATCTCCACATAGTGAACCACTCACACTTTAGTGACTCAAGTGAGAGGTGTTTGGTAATTATTTGACTTAATGCCCCAATAGATGTTCAAATGTGGTTGGGAATCCACAATAACATTTGGATATAAAGGATAAAGGTAAATATTATTCAATCACAACGAATATCATGAATCCTGATGATTAGGGGATAATAACCTCAAATCCTTAGCTGGGAATTTAATTATTTACATAGTATGAATGACCCCAATGAAATTTTCATTGTTAATCCTTTAGTGAAATATCACATGACTTTGATCATTTATTATGTCCTTCTATGTGGATTTATGTATAGAGAAATCACATTTTCTACTCTATCAATATAATGATGGACTAAATATTGTAATGAAACTATTTTTGTATAAGGGTAATTCATATATTTGGAATATGAAGTGGAATATCTTTTGAAATTGTATATATCAACATGTATGATTAACATTACTAATATGTATACCATCATTAGTTTATGAGTTTAAGGTCATTCATAATGTAAAATTCTTTTACACCCCATTTGAGGGCTTATATTAGGCGAATTTATCACGATTAAGAATATTTTAAGAGGCTGATTTTAAAAAACATGCCTTATATTTTTTTATGTTTTATTAACAATCTGTTTTTGGCAGTTATTCATTCCCACATTTTGGACCAGTGGTTAAAGGTACTGATAATTTTTAGGGGTTATATTATCATTTATTTTGAGGTTATATTGTTTTTAATCCAATAAACATAAAAAGTTGTTACATTTTTTATTATCTTCGAATATATTACTTTGGATACAATTTTGATATTATATATTAAGGATGTGGTAAGGATTCATATGGTACCACATTAAATTACATCTAATTGGGAACTAATGATTACTTAGATGTTTTTCTAAATTCTTTAGAAATATCTTGATACATATGTGAGTTTTAGCATTTTTTATCATACTTAAATAGATAGTCAGCCAGAGAAAATAATTCAAACCCTTGAGGATATTTTAATATCTTGGTTTATGGATTTAAAATGTGGTCCGGAGTACCTCTTAATTATAGTTTATCATTAATATTCCAATAACTATCACTTGAGAAATCAGATGGATCCTTATGAATCCCTTTATTGAAATAAGTGTTGATCTCCTATGTAATGGAATTATGTTTTATAAAAGAATTCACTACGTCCTAATAAAGGTGATAAAATCGAAGATATGGTTAGATACATTGAGTAACACATATGGAAATAAAAAATTTGATTTAAATTTCCTGATGATAACCACTGATGTGGTGGAGAATTTTATGTTACTAAGAAGGATTTTATATGAATTTACCTCTTTAAGATATAAGGTAAAACTAAGCCCTAGGTATATCAGTCTAATTAAAAGTCATTATTATATCAATATCAGATATTATCACTTTTTGCTTCCCCCAAACCGATTTATAGTGCACATTGTGTACCATCGATCTCAATTGTATATTTGAATACATGATCCTTCACATGTACTAATCATAGCGGTCGTGCAACTGGGGCATGATTTTTCATACGGGGAAAAAATGTGGGTGATTCCAGGTCAGACAAGGAATGTTCTATTAAACTATACCACTAAAGTAGTCAGTGATCTATAGAAAAACAACATGTTTTGAGAAGATACATTGGTACATGATGATCTAATGAGGTAGAAGTAGCCTCAGTTGTTTGTTCTAATGTGACAAATTTTGAAGGAAAATTCATTTTAAAGGGGATAGAATGTAAAACCACACGGATTTGATAAATTTTTTTTTTTAAAAATAATCTTTTCTATAAATTTCATTACACATCACACTATGATAGGCTTTCACTACATTGAACACTGAGTTTATCTTGAGTTTCACGCTATAATTATTTTTTACAGGCCATAATCTATTTTTAATAATAATATTTAAATGAAATCATTATAACCAACCCATTAAAAAATAAAATTGAATATTAATAACTACTTATGAAATATTAAGTATAATGGGTTTATATACAGAAAAAAATGATAAAAAGTAATTAATTTTTAGAGAATGAATTATATGATATGAAGATACTATTTAATTTAAACCATATTTAGGGAATTTGGTTAAAATATATATTTTATTTAAAATAATATAGAATTGTTTGATCACATAAAATTCATTTTTTAAATCAAAATTTAAAAATTTTCTTTGGGTGAATTTTGAAAATTGGATGAAAACATAAATTGTTTAGTGAATAGTGAAAAATAATTTTTTCATTATGATTGGTCATTTATTTTTAATAATTTTTAAAATATAAAATTTTGTATTTAATGATAAATTAGTTCCATTATATATCTATTAATCAAGGTTAGGTAATTGTAGTCATTTTAATATTGAATAATGATATAAAAACTTTTCAACATTTCAACATTTTCTCTTTGAAAACCAGTTTTCTTATTGTGTCAATAAAATTATTTAAAAATTAAATTTCACCACTTATTTGAATTGAATTAGGAAAGGGATGATTCCATTTTTAGAATCAGATTAATTTATAATATATAATATTTTTAAAATAATTTTTTATCCTAATTTATATTAGAAATAGAAAAAATTATTTACCTTAGTTAATGTAAAAATTAGTTTATCTAGGGTTAAAATAAAAAGATAAGTGTTGAAAATGACATAAAACATGTACAATATGTATTTTATGTCCATATATTTACCTTATATATTATAGTATCAATAATAGTCCTTTTATGATCCTTTTTAAATGTTAATAACATGGTTACACCATTTCAATTGATAATTTTCCAGTATCCAACACACCTAACTTATAAAATGACACATCATATCCTCTCCCCTTCAGACATCAGAAACCCATTAGTTCATCCAATTACTAAAAAAATTAACTTAATTAATTAACTCATTTACACTAATAAGACTTTTTTTATAAATACATCGTAGGAAGAATTTTTTTGCAAACCAAAAAAGGATTCCGTAGAAAATGTATCAACCTTAACATGACATTTTATTTTATATAATCTCCACATCCTCCTATTATAAATAAAACCATTTCATATAATAAATTGAGTATCTCAAATATATTAAGACGTTTTAAATTGAATGACATTACATATATACATATCCTCTTCCATAAAATCGGTTTTGAAATAATAATTCATGTGTATGGAAAACTACTACCTTGCGAACCAATGTTATTCATTTTCTATAACAACCTATTACAAAAGAATATAATGATGGATTTTTTGTTTTATATGATATTTATGATATAAAATTTCTTATTTAATCAGTATTTAACTATGAATTCTTACTTTATATTCTATGGGAATAAGATAATGTTGATCATGTGTACATCAGACTACCGCCTTGTGAAGCGATGTGATATGTTCTTTACATATGCTATGGATTACATTAAATTAAAATATACAAAATATATATAGTATTTATATCTATGTTGAAACTTAGGATATTTTTTAATCATGTTCAATTTAATATGACAAAAATTACCAAATTAAAACATACACTAAAATAAGTAGTTAATACTAAAATCATGATTATAACATAGAGTGGTTATAAAATGGGTAATAATATGAAATAATTAAATAATGTATGGAATGATATGTATAATAATGACTCAATATTATATTTATTATAAAATTATATTTATTATAAAACATTTTGGAATGTAAAAAACGGAATTTGAGACTTAAGGTAAAAGAATTCCATGTCACTTTTTACTTTTTTGAGACACCTTCAATATTCACAAACATTTTCATTTTATTGATTTATATACATACAAGGGGTCTGTTTTTTATTATTAATCTAAAATTATGTTTGTTTACATATTTATGTAAATATACCTCTTTCATTGGGTTTATGGATGAAAAGTTACAAAATTAACATTGTATTTTTTTCTCAATTTTCCTTCTTGGAAACATGTGTCATGTTATGAACCTATAGTATTTAATGGGGTTTGTTTCAAGCCCCTTGGATATGTAATATCATGAATTTTTTTTATTCACTTTATATTTTAGATTTCATTTAAAATATTTCTTTTTTGTGTCTTATGATTCAAATTTACCAATGTTGTAAGGTTTTTATGTTATAGTGTCATTATTTATTAGGATTTTTCATAATTATTCTTCCAATGATGAAATATTATTATATAAATGTAAACATACATATTTAATTCCTTATAATATGGTTATTTCATGATTAAACTTGTTTCCTTTCATTTTACTCTATTTCTTTTCTCAATATGTCAAATTAATGTTTTATGAAAAACCCATCTTTTTATATCTCTTTGATCAAGGACCCCTTTTTTCTTTGAAATAAATGGTTTCCAAAAAAATTTAACAAATTATTTTAAATTTTAAAAAATTATTTATTAAATACTTGTTTTATGATGTTTAACTATTTATCAAAAAAATTAAAGGAATATTCATGTTGTTTTCTAAAAAATCCCCCTTTAGATTTTGAAAAAAATGTGAATATAATATTTTTAACATGTGTTTTAGGTGTTGTAATTTCTACATTCGTTACTAGATCATTAAATTAATGATTCCATTCTAGTATTAAATTTATTATTTTAAATAAATGTATATCGGACAATTTTTTTGAATATTTATTTCTAAAAAGTGATTTTCAATGTGGAAGGGATATTTTCTTAATGAAACGTTCCATGTGATTTTTATTTCAAAATATTCTTTCATTATTGATAAAATCCATTTATGTTACATAATTATTACTAAGGATATGATCTCATGATCCAATTAATATTATTTCATTAAATGGTTAATTTTTACTATGGAAATATGTTTCAAAACCCTATTTCCCTTCCATGGGATATACCACGATATAATTCTTTTAAAAATAGTTTCTATTTACAAGGGATACTGTTTGATGAAATGATGAAATTATTATGAAACCAATTTAAATTCCAAATTATATTTTATTTTGAAATTTTTATGGAACTCATTTATTTAAATGTGTTTTTATATGAGGATTTTTTGACAATGTGAAACCCCAATTTACGATTTTCAATATATGAGGAGTGGGGACAATATATCCCTCTAATTCATTGGGTAATGAAAAATGTAATGTGAGATAAAAGGATAAATGGGTGGTTTTCCCAAACATGAAAGAGGTTGCATGGGAGATTATCCAAATACCAATGTCTGTAAATGGGTGTTTAACCAAATCCTAACATATTATGAACATCTTGGTGTGAATAGTTTACATATAATTTTATATGACTATTTTTATACAAATAATATATGCCTTAGGAAATGATACATTATAATGGATAATGTTATTTGATTCCTTTATGATTCATATTTTACGGGCTTCTATGATTTATGTTCTGATAAATTTTTATGTTCTATGATGTGAAGGGTACGATTTTCAACAACTTTTTTTTCCACGTTCTCATACCATTATGTTCAGGATATATTTATATCTCACTTATTTACCTTTACTAGGCTTCTTAAGTCATCAATTATTATGTGTCCTTTCCCCTCGGGATGAAAAAATGTATAATGCATGATTTTTCTAAAAAGGGTACTAATTATGATGCATATAGTTGGAGATAATGTACCTCATTTAAGAATAATTTTTTTATTCATCCTTATTTCATATGGAATTAACCCTTAATGATTCTGGTGTATGTCATTATGTTATGTAATAAATATTTATCTATTAATATATAATATTTATTTATTTGATGTTTGGTTTTTTCATCCCAACTATAGATAAGATATTTAAATACAACCTAATTGATTTATCCTTCTTTTCCAAATGGGATAAGGCCATAACACTCAAGGATGTCCTAGTGTAGAATATCATGAACATTCAAAAGACCAATATTAATACTAGATTCAGTTTCCCTCTAAACAAATGGACATAAAATACAATGAAATGATGTTCCTATGTGATAATGTGAATGAACTGGGAGTTCAACATCGTATCCCACCATTCATCCTGCTATCGTAATTTACTAGATGGTAGGTAGAGTTCCTCAGTAAGACCTTATCAAATATACTCTATAAAACGTCATTCATGGACATGTAGTCTTTGTATGATGAGATACACCATTATTTATGGGAATACCAAACCACCACACTCACTACCACGCAAGCGACCACAAACTCATTGGTTTATAGTATTGAGGAAGTGTTTCTAATCGATGACTAGTTTACCTCACTCATAATATCTAAATGTGGACATCTCTCAAATGATGAAAAATTACAAAATTAGATAGATGAATTAGAAGGGATCATTGAGAAATTATTATGAATGTTTCACTAACTTTAAGTAAATAAGAAGTGGATTGTGTGTAAATTTAACAAAAAGGATTTCCATTGCACATTCCTCCAAGGATAATTGGTATAGGTTAAAAAAACAATGATGATACTAGGGATTTATCATCTATTGTTGGAACCCAATTATGATGGTCCATACCTCATACATATGTTTATTTAAACATATCATAATCATTGGACACAATGGATAGGGAATGTGTTATGGCTCCCACCAATATGAGGGTTGTTAAGAAGTTCTTATCATAGATAAAATCTTTAAATACATGTACCGATGTTAGTACATTAAAATGCCCAACATTTCATGTCCTTGTAGAAAAACATTAAACTGCATTTAATTTGATGTCCTTATCAGAAGATGTTAAAATTCATTGAAGACATCTGGCCACATTATGTTAAACTAGTTGCGGTTTGTTAGATCAATAATTATTCACTATACATGAAATAAATCATTTCATAAGAAAACATATGTACCCCCATTCCTATGTGATATTCCCACTATCATATGATAACTTTTTCATGAACTGTGTGTGGATTGATTATTTTTATCACATGAAATTTAGTGATTTTAAGATTTCAAATATGGGATATAGTTGTAATAAAAATAGAAAAAATAACCACTCCCTTGTTTTTTGTCTGCCCTTGGTGGGGAATATTCCATTGAAAAATTATTTTTCTCTAATTTTTTTTATTAAAATAAATGTAGGGATTCCTAAATCTCATTTTGTGGGTCCATTTCTAATAAAAATGAATAAAATGTCTCCTCCGAACATATTTATCAGTCCAATGAAAGGACTCTTCAATTATAAGATAATGTGTCGCTTGATTCTAATTACAACAATACACATAGTGATACACAAATATAAAATAAAGGGTCCAACAATAATATAAACTATATAATGAACCCTCCTCCATCTGTATGGTTCACACTAGTACAAATAATTTTCCACACCGTAACGAGGTGTTCCTTGATTCATGGTATCAATGGATATATAGGGATGGAAAGATCTCAATGCATGGAAACAATAGTTATATATGTAAAAGTTCAAATCTTCCTTCATATGTAACAAACCAATGATGGGGACCCTAATAAGAACTATGTATATCATGATTCCAATTTATATAGGATATATAGTTACTCCAAAATCAATAAAAAATTAGCCCAAACATAATAAAAATGGATAAATACCCCTATCATGTATGGTTTATACCAATGAAAATAATTTTTGTTCCTTCTAAACTATGAATTGCATGATTCATATTAACATATTATATGTAGTGATGGTCAAATCCCAAATATTAAGCCCTATCAAAATATGATAAAAACTCATTTTCCCCCACATCGGATCCCAAGAAGGACGGGGAATTTCCAATGTAATAACTATGTGTGTCTTGGTTCATGTAACCTTGATATATGTAGGGAGACCCAAATCTGAAATACTATGCCCTACCATAATAAAAAAGAATCATAGGGGATTAAATACACACTTATCTACATGTGGTCTATAAATATGCATGGAGATTTCTCAATAACTACACTTTGATTGATTCTTATCATCACAAAATACAAAATGACAACTAGATTCTCCATTCCGAGCCTAGACATGAGTTTCCAATACTCTAAATCTTGTCCCCCCATGAAATTAAAATCCATATGGAGACTTTAGTACAAAAAACATTGTGAACACCACCACAGAATCCCTGTAACACACTCTCACACTGCTCAATCAACTTTCTAGTTACCCTATTTACTAAAGTCGATCATGACTAATATGATCATAGGGAAGCTGGAAGACATCTTTAACTATTGTGATCTAGACATGTACAAGACATATGACTATTTCCTAGTCGCATAATGTCAAACTACATGATAATGTATTAGTATAATGATGTTTAACATCCAAGACAATAGGGTTCAATACATTTTGGCTTAACATTTAGGGGTATTTAACCCTTCATTAATATAACATTAACCCTGAACCAAAATAATATATTTCATATCTAAGTTGATACAAATTGATTCTTTGAGTTGAAATTCTTCAGTTGGAACCCCATTATCCATGAGCTCACATGCCCTTGGTTATCCTTGTTTAAAATTAGTACCATAGACTAGTTAATCCAAAATTACTTGCCCTATGATTCACTAGTAAATAAAGAAAGTCCTTTTATATTATGCATAGTTATGTTTTGGTCCCAAAGGATAGGCCCCCATTAAATACATAATCTATTGTCCTAATTATGTAAAATATGGTCTTCCTTCAATATAAATGATTGGATAGTACCCACTGTTCCTCATCTTTAGTTCACTCAGATATTATTAGGTTATAATTTACACATTCTAAAACCCAACTCTTCTAAAGGGGTGGATAAAATTAATGTTACTAATCTATGTATCACACACAATGTCAAATAAAGGTTATGAAATTTAATTCATATACCATTTAATTTTGGAGTATATTCCCCAATGAATACTAAACTTACTTGATCGTCAAAATCTCTTTATACACCCACTTTTACCACTATAAAAACTCAATTATACCATTTAATTTAATATCTAAATCCCTATTTCCCTTGAGAGAATACCCTATTGGAATTTCATAGTGTATTGGAAATATAGACTACCTAATCCTAAAGAAACCCTATAAATAATCATTGGTGAATAACACAATTCCTTGGAGTATGTTTCAGGGGGATGTTTTGGGCCCTAAATAGACCCCTATAGGTTTCACTAGTGAATAACACTACATTTAAGAGCTTGTGCTAAGAGTTGTTTTGTCCCCACAATGAAAGTCCCCATAAATATCATGTGTTATACATCTAATGGTGTGTTGTTGGTCCCACCAATAACCAAATGATCATCCTTCATATATACATCAATTTTCTCTACATATAAAATGGATTTTAAAAGAATGGATGGATTGTGCATTCATATTCTGAGTTATGATAGTTGGATTTTATGCTACATATAATTTATGTCAGATTCACAAGTGGCGTGGTTCTAGTTACCATAGTATACGTTGTGAAGTACGTTCCTATAATCCGAGCACTAGACATAATAAAATAATGAATTATCTTTTCCCATGTGTTAGTTTGTTCTATGCGAGGATCCAATATAAAAATTATATGTGGCCACATTCTGATTCCCTTGATATACATAGTGATATCTATTTTACATTCAGGTTCAACCAATAATTTTTCCCAACATGAGAATTAGATCCCTCTAGAGAAAATTGGCACGTGAGTGGCCTATGCTAGAGAGTAGTTTTTTTATGGAGACCCTCAATTTCATACAGAGACATTAAATTACATATTTGATAATACATAAAACATTTTGAAAATATATGCCAAAAGACTATAATAGGTCTACTGCCTTTGGAAATGTTGAAATAAAAACACCAGTACATAAGTGACCTACACTCTATCACACTAGATTCATCATGAATAGAACCCTTCTTAGACACACAAAAAATACTAAATATCTTCATAACATGGGGAATTAAATATAATAAGTGCTGAGAAAAAAATCTTAGTATGGGTATAATAGGGACACATATACTTATAAACAAAAGCATATGGGTATGAAAACGTGATCAAAACATATTAAGATCATATCCTATGTTGCAAATATTATACACATGAATCATGGAATAAATCATGGAAGTTCATACTACGTGAATCATATGAAAATAATGGACATAATAAATAAAATCATAAAATAGAAATAAAACATGAAATTATGATAGACATATAAGCATATAATATGAATTCCATAATATCTAAGGAATTTAATCCAAGACCATATTTGTAGTGTGGGTTCTCTCCCCAAAATATATTGGTAGTAATGGTTCACTCCTATGTACATATAAGTAGCATGAGTTCAATCCTCAATCCATCCTGGTAGTCATGGATTAATCCCATATCCATTGTAGTAGTCAAGGTTAAATCCCATGACCATAATAGTCGATATCATGATATATAAATCATTAACCAATTCATTGAAGTGAGATATAGGTCCTAATATTCTCTAAATTAAATCATAAATACATGTGACACAAAATCATAAGAATTCATATAGAAACCCATGAAATAATATAGGTATTATAAACATGTAATCGTATCATAACATGTGTAATGATATATGTTTTTTAATCATTTCAACATAAAAATAACCCACGAAAAGAAGTGGGTTTCAAAAGAATATTACTTGTGGATGAGAAAATGATTTCACAAAAATATGACCCCTGATAAAGAAATCGGTTTTATAAAGACAATAACATTAATGATAACCCATTTAGAGAAATAATATGAACCAAACCTTTAGATCATTTCCTAAAAAGGCATGGGTAACATCAACAGACGTCATCTTAGATTGATTTTTTTGAAATATCATTAAGAAAAAATTCTATATGAATATAAAATTTCTTCTTTGAAAATGGATTTTTAATAAATAAAACCATTGGAAAATAACATTCTTAGAAAATATGTTGAAAATGTGTAATGAAGACATGAAATCGTTTTGAATAACATTTTCATTGAAAATATATAAAATAAATTCAATGAAATTTCAATTCCTTTTTCTATAAAAGTATTTTTAAAACATGTAATGAAATATAGAAAAATATTTCAATCCCATTTCATTAAAAATAACTTTTAAAACATAAAACATAATCAAATAATGTTTTTAAAACCATTTCTTTGAAAATACTTTGAAAACATGTAAATAAGGCTTGGAAAAATTTTAAAAACAATTATCATCCCAAAATTATAAAAGAAGATTTAAACCATTTTTAAAATCATTTTTCCTTGATGATTACGATTAGATGATGTTTTTTAAAGATAATCCTTTAAAAATCAAAGGATGATTCAATGAAATGATGGCAGGTAACTCCGTACATGTCATTCGATGTAAACAAATATTCCTTTTTCTAGGTAAGAATGTTAAAAATTAATTTTTTTTGAAAGAAACAAGAATGTTCATTTGAATAGATTGGTAAATGAAAAGACGGTAATTTTTCATATATATTATTGGATAATGGTATAATATTCTTGGAATATCTTTCTTGAAAACATATATTTTCGACCAATTTGAGGGTAAAGTAAGGCTTTCCTAGAAACACATTCTTAACAATCATATAGAACAAAGAGTATAAACATTATACCAATAAGTTATTATATCATAAATAAACATATGTTAATTAATCTCATTAATTTCGTTATATATGGATCATAATATATCATCAAATTAAGCATAAAGATAACAAATCATGAAAAGTGATGATATTTGTTCCACAAACTCTTATAAATTGCTAACATGGGATCATACTCTATATATAAGAAAAAAAATACATGAAGAATAAAATATCATTAAAATAATGAGATTAATGATATAACATGTAAAATGGATATATATACACCTCATGAAAAGAGTTTAATATGAATAATAAAACATCAGTCTCTAAGAAGGAAAATTGAGACCAAACTATTTTACTGATTTGGTAACTTTTAAAAAATTAACTTGATGGAATAAGTATTTTAAAATGGATATGTTAATACTAATAAATATATGAAAATTATTCATATAATTCAATCATGTTCATTATATATTGTTCACAAAATTAATGAGTGGAGAACATAACTTGTATCTCGCAGAAATTAAAAGTGAGAAGAAATCTCCTCACCTTGTGTCATGAATCTCTTCATACTCATACAAGATTCCTATTTAATATATATAATTCTATAAATAATATTTTAAAATATAATATTCCTATAGATAATAAAATTTTCTTTTTTATTATTTACTTATATTACCATTTTTTAATGATCATATGTGAAGGTTTCTCTTCGGATTATATTCACATTATTCTTTGCATTTGACTTAGTTTTTTATATCATTATTCCTTATAATTATATCATTATTATAAATTATAAATAAAGATGAAAATATATTTTTTGACCATTATATTTATATTATAATAATCTATATCATAAATATGTGTCATATTGAATACATCATTCATGGAGATGGTATTTTGTACAGAAGAATGAACATTATTTCTATTTTTATTTTTTTATTGAATGAATGAATGAAAATGAAATATATGTTTATATATATATAATATATTTACATTTGAATTATAATTATATATATATATATCATATAATTACCCAGAACCCATCCTTAATAAATTTCATGTAGTGTCTGAACAATTCACATTGCTTTGATGGGCAGTAGTCCATACTTCCTCAAACAAAATTATCGCATTCACACCAAATAGAAAGCAAAATATATGTGTTGTTAAATGAATAAATAGTATTAAATAAATAATAAATATAATATATGGAATATATAAATATATTTTATATCTTTATGGACACCATGATTGGTGGTAGAGAAAAAATGAGCAATAATTGTTTCGTGATATTTCATCGTAAAGAGAAACAATACTTTTATTACTGATTTGACAGAGGTTTCTGTAAGTTTAATTATAAAAAATATTATCAAAAAATCCTAGTATTTTGATAATACTTGTTTTTTCTAAATAATGGAATAAATATTGTGGAATAGGTGAATAAGGGAAACAATGGAAATGATCTTGAGAGAATATGTTACCTCTTATTCGAGAAACTACACTTGGTTTGAACCAAACGGATTACTTGATTTGAATTAATCATTATTAAATTATTATATGAGGAAAGGATAGATTTTAAGAGCTTATTTGGGAATATTTTGGTCAATACAAGGTCTTTTAGTGGTTTGAGGAAGTGGGAGGATAGGAGGCCTGTTTATAGTGGGGGAGGAGTGACACACTTTTAAATATTTGAAGTGAGAATTAAGTACATGTTTTTAATGTTAAATATGTATCCAATAATGGATAAATATTTATAAAATTGTAGATAGGATAGAAATATTACCATCCAAGGAATGTTAGAAATGTTTCTTGGTTGTGTTGGGTCTTATATTCATGGTTTGGTTCATTATTACCATAAATTTTCTCTTTCACGTTGTAATTAATTGTAATGAATTTCACTAATAGTTTTGGTAAAAAAAAATTCACCATATTAGAAATGATAAATTATTATGATTCAGAATATGTAATACATTTTTCCAAAATATAACCATAAATTGGATGAAATTAATTTAAAATTAATCCCACTGACGGAACGACACTGCGGGTTTTCAAAGTAAAAACATCCCAATTTTTACTAATATTGTTATACCCAATTTCATTGTAAAATTGGTTCCATGAACCTCAATTAGGTTAATTAGAAAATATATTATCAAAAAAACTATTAAAACAATTAAAAAACAAACGTTAATAATATTAATATGTTTTTTGAGAAATTAGTTTTGAATTAAAAACCATTTTTAACTATTCATTAAAAAATCAAACCATGTGAAAAAATACCAATAATTTATAATAACCCAATTTTTATTTCTCTCCAAATAATATGACATTTATTTTTCAAAATATAATATATAAATGTTCCAAAAATTATATTGAGAATGTGTTCTCTAATAAAAGGTGGTAAAACTACCTTTATAATAAAATTGGTTTGTATGCATCAAATTAGGTTAGTTCTTATCTTGGGTATATAGAATATATATGATTAATATAAATGATATTTTATAGAATATATAACATATGTTTTGCATTAATAACACTTACTAGTTGTAATTATTTTAATTTAATAGGTTAGAATAGCATTGTGACTATAATAATATATTCTTTTATATTTAAGCAGTTTTCATATTCATTTCTAATTATTTGGTAACCAATGAATTAATATTATAGTTGTGTAAACCATATATTTTAATTATTAAGTGAGTATTATTCATATTTATAAACATAATAACATGGTTATATTCAATTATAATAATATTATTAATAATATAATAAAGTTAGGTAACACTCTGTCTTGCCTGTTACACAAGCCATCGAGGATAGTCAAACATGTGTGTGATGTATTCTAACCTTGTTTTTCATTGAAATATATGCCAAATAAGTGTTTCATGTACCCTAATTCAAGATATTTCCATGTGAAAGGAACGTTTGACCAAGTGAGAAACATTTTTTAGTTATGTAATAAATAAAAAATATTAAAAGATTAAATTAATTCAGAAAAAAATATTACACAAAATTTCCAGTTGTTACATTATACACCCACTAAAATTAATTTATCCCTCTAAATTCTGCAGGGTTTTCAAAGGATTAATACATGGATGTTTCATTTGTTGAACCCCACATCGTAAAAATGAATACTAAAACTTCTCTTAAATTGGGAAAGTTGGATCCATAATGGTTACCCAGAATAACATATTACTCAATTTATACATTGGAGAACATAGGGTGAGAGTGAATATAGGACATATATTAAAAGAAAATATAATAATAGGCATTGACTGAGGTCATCAACAAAAACAATTGAATTATCAAAGAAAATTTTGGGGCCTCAAAATCATAAATCTGTGATGATTTCAAAAGCCATCGGTTCATCAAAAATTATGGTATTAGGAAAAAATGTTTTATCATTATATTATATTTGAATAATATTTCATTGACCAACAATGAAAATATATATAAATACTAGATATATTTATATAAAAAATCCATTCTTTTCTTGTGATTTTATCTATTTCTAATTAATCAAATTCTTCAAGAATTTGATGTCCAAAAAGTAAGTTTTATTATCAAGGTGCTTAAATACAGCTTTTGCAGATATTTAGGCCTATTAAATAATTAATATTATAAAAATTTATCTATAATTACTAATAAAAATTAACATTGTTTATACATTAATAAATAAACATAAAAATTAACACTACTATTTCAACATAAATAACTATTCATTAGAAATAATTATACATTTACCCAGACGGTGTGTAGGCTAGTGGAAGGCATGAAACCGTTATCATCCTTTTGTCATCATTACTTCAATTTTTATTTAGAAAACAAAACAATCCATACCAAATAAACAGAAAACACAGAAACAAACACATATGGGGGTCGGAAGTAGTGAAAACCAAGGGCATCCTCTTTAATCAGATTGACCCCTTCGAGCTTCAAAGAGAAAAAATCATGCAGCCAGACGGGGTCAGAGCCCAGAACATAAAACAAAGCAAGGTGATCCACCACTTGGTTACCCTCGCGCCATACGTGACTGATTTTGGTACCATTAGATATCATAACATTGCTAATATAAAATATGGACAAAGGAGGAGGACAAATGTCTTTGAGGGCATTATGATGAATTTTAGAATCAGTTTCAACATCTGAAATCACAATATCCTTCTGGAGGCAGAGGGTAATACTTGTCAACATGGCTTTGGCTTCCACCTGGATGGAGGAACCATACCCTAATCGAGAGGGAAAAGCTATAAAGACTGATCCCCAATGGTCCCGCACCACACTACCTCCGTACAGGGCCCCCCCCCCCGATGAACATGACCCGTCTGAATTGAGTTTGAGCCCTCCAGAGGGCAGAGACCTGCGAACCCAAGAACCTCTAGAAACTATCGACAGGACTCCATGGGATAGATATTGCATCCAGCTAAAGGATGGAGCATCACACAAGGATGGGAAGAGGAAAACCAGATCCGAAAGAATGCATTTCGACCTCCAGATGATGGATCTACCCGAGGCGTGGGTCCCTTCGAATCTCCACTTATTTCTAGCTTGCTAGATCACCCAACAACCAGAAGATAATATCATCACACAATCCGTTCTCTCTGATCTTCTATCTCTCAAACCATGAAAACATCTCTGCAATAATTGAATACCTACTAGAGAAGGAACACAAATCCCTATAAGATCCCAAAGCAACACCATACGACATGTTCCCACTCCCCCAAGAAGAAAAGGTGACCCGTAGTTTCCTCCTGTGAAGCAGTACAACAAGAACACCTGGAATCCAGCGAAATTCCACCGTGTTTAACATTATCATCAGTGGGAATGTCATGATTCCTAATCCTCCATAAAAGAAAATTGAATTTCGAAGGAAACAATATAGACCATAGAAGCTCATTCCACCCATCTGACAGCATCAGGGGGCACCTAATACCTCGAAAAAACCAGAGCAGAGAAAGTCCCTGAAGAAGAAGCAGTGAAGACACAGCGATCAGGAGCCTAAGAAGGAGTGATGAGATCATATAAGGCCTTCTGTTCCACATCCATCACTGTATTAATAATGCACGAGTGTTGTCTTACCCCCTGAACGGAAATGAGAGTAACTGGATAGCAAGGAAATCCAAACACTTTTCCTGTCTAGTTTTGATGCCAGAAGAAGATGACACCCCTACCTATAATCCATTGTGAGTGTTCACAAAGCGCAGAGAAAAGATTCACCAAATTAGTCCATACCATAGAAACCCTTTCTTCCCACGAGAGATGGCCATGGAACAAAGAATGCATCGTTTGGACCCAAAGAGTAGACTGATCCACAATTTCTCACGCCAGTTTATCCTGCATACCACTGAGAGTATCAGCTAGACTGCACACATTAATACCACCTTCCCTAGAAGTCTTGGCCACCTTACTCTAAGTAGCCCAATGTTTTTTCCGTTCCGATTGAGGATCCTAAATGAATCCAGAAATAAGCTTTTCAATGCTAGTAATGACACCCTATGGAGATGCAACCGCCGAAAGAGCATGCACTGGAGTTTCCAAAAGAACACTATTAATGAGAGCAATATGCCATCCAAATGACAAGTATCTATTTTTCTAGATATGAATTCAGTCCTCCATCTTGGAAATAATGAAGTTAAAATCTCAGACATGATAGGATGTCATCGAACATACATGGTGTCCTTTTCTAAAACCACACTAATATGATATCTGATATGGAGATCCTTGAAATAAGGTTAATAAAAAATTATCCTTTTAACCAAGGTTTTTAATACCAACTCAATGCATAAATACTTCCTCCAAAGTTTAACTTAAACATTTAATGAATGATTAAATTTATAATATTTCTAAAATAATAAAATCCAGAGAATTAGAAATAATTCAAAAAAAATATTAACATTGATCCCCCCATATATTAAAAAATGTATCTCTTGGTTTTCACATTCCAAACATGTCAATTCCCGCATCATATATTCCCTTAAAACATGGTAATAACATTAATTACTATAAATTCTTTTTGAAAAACTTGCATTATTCCTTGTTACGATGATTACTGGATATATTATTTAAATTCAAGATGTTATAAACATCTTCCTTACTGACATATAAAACATTTTCAATAATTTATTCAAGGTTATTTCGTAATGTTAAATTTACTTATTCATATCCAGAAAATCATTATCCAATCCTCATTATCTCAATGTCAGACATTAATTAAGGGTTACCTCCCTTTAATGAAAATATCACTATTGTAACACCCCATGATTTCATAGTGTGTTATTTCTTCAAAATAATTCAATAACTTGCACTACACGCAACACCGAGTTCAAGCGCACCATGACTTACCAAACAAGCCGTTCAAAAAAGGTTATGAATAGTATTAACTAAATTTTAATCTTTATATAATCCTTATAATTTTAGAATCCATATTATGAGTTTCTTAGACATAATGTAAGAACAAATTCATCTTCAGTATTATAGTTTTACCATCTTTTAATAGTGAACCCTTTTTAAATAAAATATTTTATACTTTTTGACTAAATGGGGACATCAAAAAATTTAAAATAAAACATCCCAAGCTTCCACAGTACGCTTTCCTTTGAATAAAACAGTAGCGTGTGTTGTACGCAACTTCGAGTTTTAACACACACCACAACCGATCAAACTAGCAGTTATGAATAGTAATACTTAATTTTTTGAAATTATATATATTTTATATTTCAAAATGGACTTCATTTTTGGATTCGGAATATCAAATTTAGCCTAAGTTGAAATTTTGGTACTTTTCGGATAACTTTCATATTTTGATGAATAGTAAAAATTACTAAATTTTAATTAAAAACAACTTTTTTAATCAAAATAATTAATAGTGATAAATTATGATTTTGAGTGGTTTTAAAGTATATTTAGAATATATTTTTACCATTTAATATAATTTTGGTCATTGGACATAATTTTACAATTAAACCGAACATAAGCAAGTGTCAATCTTTTGATAGTTATTATCTCTTAAAAACACGCTTTTTTGTTTTGACAGCGGGAATTAATTTTAAATTAATTTCTGCCACTTCTGTGTTTTGAATTTAGAAAAATGGATTCCATATTTGGAATCAGGATGTTCAAATTGTGTAAATAGGTAACTTTTATTTTTAGACAATTTGAATAATTACTGCGATAAATATTTTATTTACCATGGTTAAGGGTAAATCCGGTAAATAAGGGTTAACAAATAATATTATAATAATACTAAATTACCCTAAAATGTGTCTTAACCCTATTGGTTGATACATGGTCGACCATGGGCATCTTTGGGTCAATTTTGGGACCCCATTGATCCATTTGTAAGTGATAATGACACTTTATTTTAATTAAGTTAAAATGAATACAAAAATGGCATAAGCTTACATCTTTTAAAAGAACAATTTTTACATACGGTTATACATGTTGGATTTTCGATTATAAATATTCATTAGAAAGATAAAAATATTTCCTACATAATGATATTTTATTTATAATTTTTAGACATCAAATAATTTAAATTATTAATGATACAATAATGATGCAATGTTTACCTCATTAATAAATCATTTAAATAAATAAGATTATAATGATTAAAATATTATCTAAAACCTGTCCAAATCTTATTGGTTGATGTTATTTAGAATATGAGTCATCTTATCGTCGACCTCAATGATTTTGGGACCATTATAAACCGAATATAATTATATTATAAAGTAATACTTTCAATCTTTTTTAAAGAGCCCCTCCTCTCCCTTATAAAAGGAGATCACTTCTACTCATTCCTCACACCTCTCAAGCCACTTGGCTCGTCCAAACTCTCCCCAACTAAGCTCCCCACATCCCTCTCCTCCTCTTTGAAGCTCCCCCTTAGGCATAAAGAATTTCAAGAAGTCCTTTGGTTCCAACCAAAGTGAGTTACCTAAATTAAAGGTTACATTTTCTCTTAAATTATTTTCAATTATTTTGCTTCTCCAACCCCCAAACTCTTTTTATTTCCTTTATTTTGTAACAAAACCAGTATCCACAATATACTAGGATATTATTATAAGAAGGATTCAAACTACACATTCACACAACTCCATCTAATGGATGATGAACATAATGATTCTGTGGATGGCAAACTAACGCCTCACGAAACGATGATTGTTCAAATACATCTTACAGCCTCTCATGGTGGCCATTAGGATGGCACTGTAATTAAATATGATATTAATGATATATATTTTATATATAAGCTTCTGTAATTCCATTTTATTTCATACAATTATTCGTTTCATGTTGTATATACATACGATAATTTCATTTGAGGAAGTGCGGACTACCGCCCCCTTAAAATGATATGACTCGTTCATACCACACATGGAACGTATAAAGGATGGTGTTAATGAACTTAAGTAACATATATAAAATATTATATTTCACTGGAATAGTAATATACCTATGTATCATTTGGATTCGATTCTTTTAAAATAAAAATAAAATGGAAGTAGCGTTCGTGCGTACGTACGGACTACCGTCTCCACGAACGCGATGAGATTCATTCTCCATCGTATCCATTCAAGTATAACTATGATTTGATGATTTAAAAATGATGTTTAAGGACTTGATACCATTCTGTATATGAATAATATACATCCCATTAATAACGAATATGGCTCACATAACAAAGAATATAAAGTAAAATGAACCCGTTAACACCTGAAATGACGATAATTCTAAGATATTATTAACAAATCAATGTTAAAAGATCATATATGATATCATATTAAAGTAACTGATTCTTGTATTATTCAATAACAATTATTTCACCATTATACAGGAGGTAAACCTACCATCGACCAAGGAAAAAGTACAAAGTAAGGGATTCTCTTATCTCACTTTCAATTCTGTGAGATTTCCATTGTTCGCTACTAAATTACTGAAAGTGGTGTATTGTGTACTTCCATTTGATATATATTATCATGATTAACTTTATATTCATGTTATTCTGTAAATCATTTGGTGGTTATTAACTTTTGGCCATGCGACTCAGTTGATTAACGTGGTAAGGGGTTTCTTGTCTCACTTTTAATTCCGTGAGAATTCCATTGATCACCACTTAATTATTGCATGTGGTGTATGTGTACTACCCATGATTGTATTCATTGTGTACTATACTTTATTTTATGGGTATTTACATCATCATGGTATTCTCTTTCTTTCATGGTTGTTTGTTTCTTAAGTTACCTAATCAATAAGGGAATTTGAGATTTCAATTTCCACTCATTTGGCTTTACTCATATTTCATTGATTATATTACTCTATGATTATGTGTGGAATCACTATTCATTTGATTATGTCATAATTTCCACTCCCCTTCCTGTGGATATAAGTTTGATACACATAATCACTCCATTGATAATTCTCAATTCATTGATATGAATTTGATAAGAGTAATTTTAACTCATTCTCCATTTGTTGAGTTAAACATCCAATTCGTTGGTATTGTTTTTACAAGAATATGTGTGAATATACTTTGATTGATTTACACTGTATATCCAATCATATTTAGTGTATTTATATTTGTCACACATAATTATGTCGTTGATTTATCCTTAAACTAAGGATACAACCTTTATGAGAGATTTCATCTCAATTTACATTCCATTGAGACTTCTTTGATGATATACACCAAATCACTTTTATGTGGTGTATATAATGTACTTTGACATAGTATATCATGAATTCCTTTATTCTCATGATATTACAATGTTTTTATTACCTCAATTATTTGTATTCAAGTGTCTCTCTTTTGGTTAGAAACTCTAACCAAAATACCATATTAAAATGTTTTAAAGAATTATTCTTCTAAATCATGCTCATTAATGTCCATATTTTAAAAATGGTTTTAAGGATTTATTTTTATGGACATTAAAGTTTTAAATTTAAAAATCCTTTTAAAAGTTTCAAAGTGGTATGGGACACTTTGATTCAAAAATCTATTTTTGAATGTCTTCTTGACAAATAGTGTGACATTTAAAAGTTTTCAAGAAAAGGGGGATATTTATCTCAAATAGTTATGATGATTATTTTCATCTATGTCAACATCCTTCATTATTCATGATTGAGGTTAATGTGATACAATACAATCTTTCATATTGTATCAAATGAGTTATGTTTGACTGTGGATGTTCTATTTTTATACCATTCATGGTTTGTGGTTAAAGTATTGACATTTCGTATGCTAGTTTTAATAAGAATGTTTATTTTATGATTAAACCTATTCATATGAGGAATGCATTGGACTTAATAAGTGACGGGTGGAGCCCGCTATAGTTCCTCGATGCATCGGTTGGTCTCATTAGACAAACTAGTGTCTTGGCACAAGGCCTTGGCAAAATCTTATTTGTAGTCTTGGCACGAGGCCTTGGCTATGTGGTTATGATAGTCTGGCATTATGCATTTCATCATTATGAAAGTGGTTATTGATATTGCATGTGATCATTCGACTAGTAGAATATCCATGTGATTAAGTAAATGGCATTATTTCATTTTACCTTTGCCATTTTATGCTGAATTTCAAGTTTCAAAGGCTTTTGTTTTAGTTATAAATTGCCTTTAGTGTTTATGCTTATTTATGAAAGCGTCTGCTATAATGTTATCCTTACTGATCATCCGAGCTCACCCCTTTCAATGTTTTATTTTTTTTTCCTGGATTATGAAGAAGTAATTTATGAATGACCTGTAGGGATAGTATGAGGGGATATGAAGACAAGATGTTTTTTTTATGATGTAATGTAAAAATTTATGGATGTATCTAGTTATTCCAAGGCTACTAAACTAATCGGTCTTTCGAGACTTGATCTTTCTCATGATCACGCCAATGTTATGTAATAATGCACCGACTCTGGGTAACTAGGGTCGGGGCATTACAGTTGGTTTCAGAGGATGTTTAGTATAAACCTTGGTAGCTAGATTTAGATAAACTCTGATTAGAGCACGTAGACCTAAGATGAACTTTGAGGATTAGTATAAAAGAACTTCCTAAAATTTTGGTATTGTAGAGATTTTGTGAGTTTTCCGAGCAATACATCCCTGTCTGGATACGAGAAGGTAGAGGCGGCTCTGACACAGATGTACCTAGGGGTAAAACCCGAAAACACCGCTTTGAGCTAGACTCGAACGGGAACTGGTGCACGACAACGGGCCTTGCTGCACTCTTGGTTACGACACTCCCGGGGGATATGCTTAGGATAATTTAGATTTTCTTTACAAACCGATTTAAGTAATATATACATAAGATGAGAGTAAATGACCTTGGTTAATCCTAATATGTTTCAAATTGAGAATATGGTGACATTTTAATCTCTAAATGATTTTACGACTACTATTACTCACACAATGCTTTCTGGTTTTAGTCAATGGCTGGATTCCAAGGAAGTAATAGTGACTTTGAGAATGATGTACAAGGTGGGAATGGTGGTGGCAATGAGCAACAAAATGGAATGTTGATAGGCGTAAAAGATATCGTCTTTATGCCAAATCAGTTTTCCAAAAATATGATCAACAACATATATATTAACCAACTCCCGGACTCAACAAGGAAGAGAAAGGTGATAAATGATAAGATCTCCAGCAATGGAGACCATGGAGAAAAGAAAACTCAATTTTCATCATGCTGGAATTGTGGAAAGAAACACCCAAGAAAGTGTCTCAATGGGACAACGAAATGTTTTACGTGCGGGAAGGAAGGACATAAAGTGAAGAATTGCCGAAGAAAAATGAAGAGTACTATGGAAGAAGATAAAAATGGTCCCAAGAGTCCATTTACAGTCATTTGTCGTAAATGTAGGGGACCTGGCCATTACCCGAGTGAATTTCCTATTTTATAGGATATTTTCTTGCTCAAAGAAGAAGCTATGTGGAAATAAATGGTTGGAGAAAAATTTAAAAAGTATTAGCACTCCTTGTTGATGGGTTTACTTTGGAATAATTTTCTCTTGTATTTGTAACCCCTCAGTTGGCCATGTGAGAATGATATTTGAGGAATAATTGTCTCTTCTCTTGTAGATATAGGTATAAATAACCATTTGGTTTTATATGATCATTGGGGTTTGAGAAAATGATAAGTTATTATAATTTGGGATGAAAATGCAAAGTATGATATAACATTTGTGGTTAAATTATGTTATTTTGAAAAATTTATCTCATTTGGTAATATTATAGAATATAGTTTTTGAAAAAGGACAACACGTAGACCGTGTGACAACCCGTCGCGTCGGACAAAGCTGTGGGAATCGAACCCACAACCAAAGTGCGATTGGGATTTATCGCCTACCACTGGACTACGTGAAGTCAGTGGTTAGTATGACTATTTTTTTTGTTAAATGATTTTATTGATCAATAATAAGATGATTTGGGTTCTTATGTCTTATCAAATGAATACCCTTGGTATAGGAAAATGATTTGGTGATTAAGTGATAAATGTTATTTTGGAAGATGTTCGTTTTGTTAGGAACACTATATGCCCAAGGAAAATAGAATACAATGAGGTTTCATTTGTAGAGTAATGGTGGATTTTTATCTACATTTTTATTGTTGATTTATAGTGATCTGGGTTATTTATGGAAATGATTAACCTATAACAGAGAATATGTGATGATGTTAATTACTTTTAATTATGTGACTTTAAGAGTATTTGATGTCATTTGGAGATACAATGTAACATGGGAGACTACATACTCAAATTCTTCTATGTTTTGGGTTTCAATATTAGTTTGGATTATATTAAAGGATTTTAAGGACAATTGGTTACTGAATGGTATCTATTTAACTTTGGGGTATTGTTGGTTTAATTTTAGAAATTAAGATTAGTGCATATTTATCTCAATGAATATCCTTTTGGGGGATCATTAGATCATTCACTAGCCATTTTGGTTTTGATTAATCTTCAAAGACAATGTAAATATATGGTTTATCCTGCATGGATCATGTGATTCTATAGAAGTTTATTCTAGCTCTTCCAGTGTGACCAAGTCTTCTTGAATACTCATCGTTTAAAAAAAATTGAGTTAGTGGTGGAAATTTATTAAAGAATGAAAATCTACTTAAAATTTAAGTATATCTCATAATGTTCTTAGTCAATATCATAAATGATTTCCTCTTCCTTATGTAAGGTAACTTTAAAAAAAATGTTGTCCTAGATGGTACCTTAAATCATCACTAATTTATGGCTTTGGGATTGTTGGACTTTTCATAGCCATGTTCTCTACCACTCTCCATCAGATAATTGATGGTTAGATTTCTCCTCCATATCCATATTTTCCTACATGGAACCCTAGTATGTGTTATTTTTGGTAATCTTCATACTTTCCACTCTTTATTTTAAATAGAGGCCTCATTAAATCATTTTTCGATGTGGGATTTCAACTAAGACATTTTGAAATGTCAAAAATGTGTGATCCCAATACCCTATATTTTGTTGAACCGATGGTACTTCAAATCATCATAGATTGATGAGTTTAAGGACCTCAATTTTATACTTGTTTGTGATTGATGACCTCAACCACTACCTATAAATATTTACGTTTTTCCTCCAATTATATTTCTCTAATTGCCACCAATGTTCTCCTAATTGAGATCATAATTTGGTAGTGACCCTTTCATTTTTCTTTTCCTCATATTAAGACTAAATTTTAGTAAACCAATTTACGATGTGGGTTTTCCCACAAATATATTTTCTATTTTCAACCTTTTATTTTCGAAGAACAATTTCAAATTGCGAGGACGCAATTTATTGAAGGAGGGGAGAATGCAACACCCCAAGATTTCATAGTGTGTTATTTCTTCAAAATAATTCAATAACTTGCACTACACGCAACACCGAGTTCAAGCGCACCATGACTTACCAAACAAGCCGTTCAAAAAAGGTTATGAATAGTATTAACTAAATTTTAAACTTTATATAATCCTTATAATTTTAGAGTCCATATTATGAGTTTCTTAGACATAATGTAAGAACAAATTCATCTTCAGTATTATAGTTTTACCAACTTTTAATAGTGAACCCTTTTTAAATAAAATATTTTAAACTTTTTGACTAAATGGGGACATCAAAAAATTTAAAATAAAACATCCCAAGCTTCCACGGTACGCTTTCCTTTGAATAAAACAGTAGCGTGTGTTGTACGCAACTTCGAGTTTTAACACACACCACAACCGATCAAACTAGCCGTTATGAATAGTAATACTTAATTTTTTGAAATTATATATATTTTATATTTCAAAATGGACTTCATTTTTGGATTCGGAATATCAAATTTAGCCTAAGGTGAAATTTTGGTACTTTTCGGATAACTTTCATATTTTGATGAATAGTAAAAATTACTAAATTTTAATTAAAAACAACTTTTTTAATCAAAATAATTAATTGTGATAAATTATGAATTTGAGTGGTTTTAAAGTATATTTAGAATATATTTTTACCATTTAATATAATTTTGGTCATTGGACATAATTTTACAATTAAACCGAACATAAACAAGTGTCAATCTTTTGATAGTTATTATCTCTTAAAAACACGCTTTTTGTTTTGACAGCGGGAATTAATTTTAAATTAATTTCTGCCACTTCTGTGTTTTGAATTTAGAAAAATGGATTCCATATTTGGAATCAGGATGTTCAAATTGTGTAAATAGGTAACTTTTATTTTTAGACATTTTGAATAATTACTGCGGTAAATATTTTATTTACCATGGTTAAGGGTAAATCCGGTAAATAAGGGTTAAAAAATAATATTATAATAATACTAAATTACACTAAAACGTGTCTTAACCCTATTGGGTGATACATGGTAGACCATCGGCATCTTTGGGTCAATTTTGGGACCCCATTGATCCACTTGTAAGTGATAATGACACTTTATTTTAATTAAGTTAAAATGAATACAAAAATGGCATAAGCTTACATCTTTTAAAAGAACAATTTTTACATAGGGTTATACATGTTGGATTTTAGATTATAAATATTCATTAGAAAGCTAAAACTATTTTCTACATAATGATATTTTATTTATAATTTTTAGACATCAAATAATTTAAATTATTAATGACACAATAATGATGCAATGTTTACCTCATTAATAAATCATTTAAATAAATAAGATTATAATGATTAAAATATAATCTAAAACCTGTCCAATTCTTATTGGTTGATGTTATTTAGAATATGAGTCATCTTATCTTCGACCTCAATGATTTTTGGACCATTATAAACCGAATATTATTATATTATAAAGTAATACTTTCACTCTTTCCTAAAGAGCCCCTCCTCTCCCTTATAAAAGGAGACCACTTCTACTCATTCCTCACACCTCTCAAGCCACTTGGCTCGTCCAAACTCTGCCCAACTAAGCTCCCCACATCCCTCTCCTCCTCCTTGAAGCTTCCCCTTAGGCATAAAGCATTTCAAGAAGTCCTTTGGTTCCAACCAAAGTGAGTTACCTAAATTAAAGGTAACATTTTCTCTTAAATTATTTTCAATTATTTGGCTTCTCCAACCCCCAAAATCTTTTTATTTCCTTTCTTTTGTAACAACACCAGTATCCACAATATACTAGGATGTTGTTATAAGAAGGATTCAAACTACACATTCACACAAATCCATCTAATGGATGATGAACATAATGTTTCTGTGGATGGCAAACTAACGCCTCACGAAACGATGATTGTTCAAATACATCTTACCGCCTCTCATGGTGGCCATTAGGATGGCACTGTAATTAAATATGATATTAATGATATATATTTTATATATAAGCTTCTTTAATTCCATTTTATTTCATACAATTATTCGTTTCATGTTTTATATACATACGATAATTTCATTTGAGGAAGTGCGGACTACCGCCCCCTTAAAATGATATGACTCGTTCATACCACACATGGAACGTATAAAGGATGGTGTTAATGAACTTAAGTAACATATATAAAATATTATATTTTACTGGAATAGTAATATACCTATGTATCATTTGGATTCGATTCTTTTAAAATAAAAATTAAATGGAAGTAGCGTTCGTGCGTACGTACGGACTACCGTCTCCACGAACGCGATGAGATTCATTCTCCATCGTATCCATTCAAGTATAATTATCATTTGATGATTTAAAAATGATGTTTAAGGACTTGATACCATTCTGGATATGAATAATATACATCCCATTAATAACGAATATGGCTCACATAACAAAGAATATAATGTAAAATGAACCCGTTAACACCTGAAATGACGATAATTCTAAGATATTATTAACAAATCAATGTTAAAAGATCATATATGATATCATATTAAAGTAACTGATTCTTGTATTATTCAATAACAATTATTTCACCATTATACAGGAGGTAAACCTACCATCGAACAAGGAAAAAGTACAAAGTAAGGGATTCTCTTATCTCACTTTCAATTCCGTGAGATTTCCATTGTTCGCTACTAAATTATTGAAAGTGGTGTATTGTGTACTTACATTTGATATATATTATCATGATTCACTTTATATTCATGTTATTCTGTAAATAATTTGGTGGTTATTAACTTTTGGCCATGCGACTCAGTTGATTAATGTGGTAAGGGGTTTCTTGTCTCACTTTTAATTCCGTGAGAATTCCATTGATCACCACTTAATTATTGCATGTGGTGTATGTGTACTACCCATGATTGTATTCATTGTGTAATATACCTTATTTTATGGGTATTTACATCATCATGGTATTATCTTTATTTCATGGGTGTTTGTTTCTTAAGTTACCTAATCAATAAGGGAATTTGAGATTTCAATTTCCACTCATTTGGCTTTACGCATATTTCATTGATTATATTACTCCATGATTATGTGTGGAATCACTATTCATTTTATTATGTCATAATTTCCACTCCCCTTCCTGTGGATATAAGTTTGATACACATAATCACTCCATTGATAATTCTCAATTCATTGATATGAATTTGATAAGAGTAATTTTAACTCATTCTCCATTTGTTGAGTTAAACATCCAATTCGTTGGTATTGTTTTTACAAGAATATGTGTGAATATCCTCTGATTGATTTACACTGAATATCCAATCATAATTAGTTTATTTATATTTTTCACACATCATTATGTCGTTGATTTATCCTTAACCTAAGGATACAACCTTTATGAGAGATTTCATCTCAATTTACATTCCATTGAGACTTCTTTGATGATATACACCAAATCACTTTTATGTGGTGTATATAATGTACTTTGACATAGTATATCATGAATTCCTTTATTCTCATGATATTACAATGTTTTGATTACCTCAATTATTTGTATTCAAGTGTCACTATTTTGGTTAGAAACTCTAACCAAAATACCATTTTAAAATGTTTTAAAGAATTATTCTTCTAAATCATGCTCATTAATGTCCATATTTTAAAAATGGTTTTAAGGATTTATTTTTATGGACATTAAAGTTTTAAATTTAAAAATCCTTTTAAAAGTTTCAAAGTGGTATGGGACACTTTGATTCAAAAATCTATTTTTGAATGTCTTCTTGACAAATAGTGTGACTTTTAAAAGTTTTCAAGAAAAGGGGGATATTTCTCTCAAATAGTTATGATGATTATTTTCATCTATGTCAACATCCTTCATTATTCATGATTGAGGTTAATGTTATACAATACAATCTTTCATATTGTATCAAATGAGTTATGTTTGACTGTGGATGTTCTATTTTTATACCATTCATGGTTTGTGGTTAAAGTATTGACATTTCGTATGCTAGTTTTTATACGAATGTTTATTTTATGCTTAAACCTATTCATATGAGGAATTCATTGGACTTAATAAGTGACAGGTGGAGCCCGCTATAGCTCCTCGATGCATCAGTAGGTCTCATGAGACAAACTAGTGTCTTGGCACAAGGCCTTGGCAAAATCTTATTTGTAGTCTTGGCACGAGGCCTTGGCTATGTGGTTATGATAGTCTGGCATTATGCATTCCATCATTATGAAAGTGGTTATTGATATTGCATGTGATCATTCGACTAGTAGAATATCCATGTGAGTAAGTAAATGGAATTATTTCATTTTACCTTTGCCATTTTATGCTGAAGTTCAAGTTTCAAAGGCTTTTGTTTTAGTTATAAATTGCCTTAAGTGTTTATGCTTATTTATGAAAGCTTCTGCTATAATGTTATCCTTACTGAGCATCCGAGCTCACCCCTTTCAATGTTTTTTTTCCAGGATTATGAATAAGTAATTTATGAATGACCTGCAGGGATAGTATGAGGGGATATGAAGACAAGATGTTTTTTTATGATGTAATGTAAAAATTTATGGATGTATCTAGTTATTACAAGGCTACTAAACTAATCGGTCTTTCGAGACTTGATCTTTCTCATGATCATGCCAATGTTCTGTAATAATGCACCGACTCTGGGTAACTAGGGTCGGGGCGTTACAGTTGGTATCAGAGGAAGTTTAGTACAAACCTTGGTATCTAGATTTAGATAAACTCTGATTAGAGCACGTAGACCTAAGATGAACTTTGAGGATTAGTATAAAAGAACATCCTAGAATTTTGGTATTGTAGAGATTTTGTGAGTTTTCCGAGAAATACATCCCTGTCTGGATACGATCAGGTAGAGGCGGCTCTGGCACAGATGTACCTAGGGGTAAAACCCGAAAACACCACTTTGAGCTAGACTCGAACGGGAACTGGTGCACAACAACGGGCCTTGCTGCACTCTTGGTTACGACACTCCCGGGGGATATGCTTAGGATAATTTACATTTTCTTTACAAACCGATTTAAGTAATATATACATAAGATGAGAGTAAATGACCTTGGTTAATCCTAATATGTTTCAAATATAGAATATGGTGACATTTTAATCTCTAAATGATTTTACGACTACTATTACTCACACAATGCTTTCTGGTTTTAGTCAATGGCTGGATTCCAAGGAAGTCATAGTGACTTTGAGAATGATGTACAAGGTGGGAACGGGGGTGGCAATGAGCAACAAAATGGAATGTTGATAGGCGTAAAAGATATCGTCTTTATGCCAAATCAGTTTTCCAAAAATATGATCAACAACATATATATTAACCAACTCCCAGACTCAACAAGGAAGAGAAAGGTGATAAATGATAAGATCTCCAGCAATGGAGACTATGGAGAATAGAAACCTCAATTTTCATCATGCAGGAATTGTGGAAAGAGACACCCAGGAAAGTGTCTCAATGGGACAACGAAATGTTTTACGTGCGGGAAGGAAGGACATAAAGTGAAGAATTGCCGAAGAAAAATGAAGAGTACTATGGAAGAAGATAAAAATGGTCCCAAGAGTCCATTTACAGTCATTTTCCATAAATGTAGGGGACCTGGCCATTACCCGAGTGAATGTCCTATTTTATAGGATATTTTCTTGCTCAAAGAAGAAGCTATGTGGAAATAAATGGTTGGAGAAAAATTTAAAAAGTATTAGCACTCCTTGTTGATGGGTTTACTTTGGAATAATTTTCTCTTGTATTTGTAACCCCTCAGTTTGCCATGTGAGAATGATATTTGAGGAATAATTGTCTCTTCTCTTGTGGATATAGGTATAAATAACCATTTGGTTTTATATGATCATTGGGGTTTGATAAAATGATAAGTTATTATAATTTGGGAAGAAAATGCAAAGTATGATATAACAGTTGTGGTTAAATTATGTTATTTTGAAAAATTTATCTCATTTTGGTAATATTATAGAATATAGTTTTTGAAAAAGGACAACACGTAGACCGTGTGACAACCCGTCGCGTCGGACAAAGCTGTGGGAATCGAACCCACAACCAAAGTGCGATTGGGATTTATCGCCTACCACTGGACTACGTGAAGTCCCTGGTTAGTATGACTATTTTTTTGTTAAATGATTTTATTGATCATTAATAAGATGATTTGGGTTCTTATGTCTTATCAAATGAATACCCTTGGTATAGGAAAATGATTTGGTGATTAAGTGATAAATGTTATTTTGGAAGATGTTCGTTTTGTTAGGAACACTATATGCCCAAGGAAAATAGAATACAATGAGGTTTCATTTGTAGAGTAATGGTGGATTTTTATCTACATTTTTATTGTTGATTTATAGTGATCTGGGTTATTTATGGAAATGATTAACCTATTACAGAGAATATGTGATGATGTTAATTACTTTTAAGTATGTGACTTTAAGAGTATTTGATGTCATTTGGAGATACAATGTAACATGGGAGACTACATAATCAAATTCTTCTATGTTTTGGGTTTCAATATTAGTTTGGATTATATTAAAGGATTTTAAGGACAATTGGTTATTGAATGGTATCTATTTAACTTTGGGGTATTGTTGGTTTAATTTTAGAAATTAAGATTAGTGCATATTTATCTCAATGAATATCCTTTTGGGGGATCATTAGATCATTCACTAACCATTTTGGTTTTGATTAGTCTTCAAAGACAATGTAAATATATGGTTTATCCTGCATGGATCATGTGATTCTATAGAAGTTTATTCTAGCTCTTCCAGTGTGACCAAGTCTTCTTGAATACTCATCGTTTAATAAAATTTGAGTTAGTGGTGGAAATTTATTAAAGAATGAAAATCTACTTAAAATTTAAGTATATCTCATAATGTTCTTAGTCAATATCATAAATGAATTCCTCTTCCTTATGTAAGGTAACATTAAAAAAAATGTTGTCCTAGATGGTACCTTAAATCATCACTAATTTATGGCTTTGGGATTGTTGGCCTTTTCATAGCCTTGTTCTTTACCACTCTCCATCAGATAATTGATGGTTAGATTTCTCCTCCATATCCATATTTTCCTACATGGAACCATAGTATGTGTTATTTTCGGAAATCTTCATACTTTCCACTCTTTATTTTAAATAGAGGCCTCATTAATTCATTTTTCGATGTGGGATTTCAACTAAGATATTTTGAGATGTCAAAAATGTGTGATCCCAATACCCTATATTTTGTTGAACCGATGGTACTTCAAATCATCATAGATTGATGAGTTTAAGGACCTCAATTTTATACTTGTTTGTTATTGATGACCTCAACCACTACCTATAAATATTTACGTTTTTCCTCCAATTATATGTCTCTAATTGCCACCAATGTTCTCCTAATTGAGATCATAATTTGGTGGTGACCCTTTCATTTCTCTTTTCCTCATATTAAGACTAAATTTTAGTAAACCAATTTTCGATGTGGGTTTTCCCACAAATATATTTTCTATTTTCAACCTTTTATTTTCGAAGAATAATTTCAAATTGCGAGGACGCAATTTATTGAAGGAGGGGAGAATGTAACACCCCAAGATTTCATAGTGTGTTATTTCTTCAAAATAATTCAATAACTTGCACTACACGCAACACCGAGTTCAAGCGCACCATGACTTACCAAACAAGCCGTTCAAAAAAGGTTATGAATAGTATTAACTAAATTTTTAACTTTATATAATCCTTATAATTTTAGAATCCATATTATGAGTTTCTTAGACATAATGTAAGAACAAATTCATCTTCAGTATTATAGTTTTACCAACTTTTAATAGTGAACCCTTTTTAAATAAAATATTTTAAACTTTTTTACTAAATGGGGACATCAAAAAATTTAAAATAAAACATCCCAAGCTTCCATGGTACGCTTTCCTTTGAATAAAACAGTAGCGCGTGTTGTACGTAACTTCGAGTTTTAACACACACCACAACCGATCAAACTAGCCGTTATGAATAGTAATACTTAATTTTTTGAAATTATATATATTTTATATTTCAAAATGGACTTCATTTTTGGATTCGGTATATCAAATTTAGCCTAAGGTGAAATTTTGGTACTTTTCGGATAACTTTCATATTTTGATGAATAGTAAAAATTACTAAATTTTAATTAAAAACAACTTTTTTAATCAAAATAATTAATAGTGATAAATTATAAATTTGAGTGGTTTTAAAGTATATTTAGAATATATTTTTACCATTTAATATAATTTTGGTCATTGGAAATAATTTTACAATTAAAGCGAACATAAACAAGTGTCAATCTTTTGATAGTTATTATCTCTTAAAAACACGCTTTTTGTTTTGACAGCGGGAATTAATTTTAAATTAATTTCTGCCACTTCTGTGTTTTGAATTTAGAAAAATGGATTCCATATTTTGAATCAGGATGTTCAAATTGTGTAAATAGGTAACTTTTATTTTTAGACATTTTGAATAATTACTGCGGTAAATATTTTATTTACCATGGTTAAGGGTAAATCCGGTAAATAAGGGTTAAAAAATAATATTATAATAATACTAACTTACCCTAAAACGTGTCTTAACCCTATTGGTTGATACATGGTTGGTCGACCATGGGCATATTTGGGTCAATTTTGGGACCCCATTGATCCACTTGTAAGTGATAATGACACTTTATTTTAATTAAGTTAAAATGAATACAAAAATGGCATAAGCTTACATCTTTTAAAAGAACAATTTTTACATAGGGTTATACATGTTGGATTTTAGATTATAAATATTCATTAGAAATCTAAAACTATTTTCTACATAATGATATTTTATTTATAATTTTTAGACATCAAATAATTTAAATTATTAATGACACAATAATGATGCAATGTTTACCTCATTAATAAATCATTTAAATAAATAAGATTATAATGATTAAAATATTATCTAAAACCTGTCCAATTCTTATTGGTTGATGTTATTTAGAATATGAGTCATCTTATCTTCGACCTCAATGATTTTTGGACCATTATAAACCGAATATTATTATATTATAAAGTAATACTTTCACTCTTTCCTAAAGAGCCCCTCCTCTCCCTTATAAAAGGAGACCACTTCTACTCATTCCTCACACCTCTCAAGCCACTTGGCTCGTCCAAACTCTGCCCAACTAAGCTCCCCACATCCATATCCTCCTCCTTGAAGCTTCCCCTTAGGCATAAAGCATTTCAAGAAGTCCTTTGGTTCCAACCAAAGTGAGTTACCTAAATTAAAGGTAACATTTTATCTTAAATTATTTTCAATTATTTTGCTTCTCCAACCCCCAAAATCTTTTTATTTCCTTTATTTTGTAACAACACCAGTATCCAAAATATACTAGGATGTTGTTATAAGAAGGATTCAAACTACACATTCACACAAATCCATCTAATGGATGATGAACATAATGTTTCTGTGGATGGCAAACTAACGCCTCACGAAACGATGATTGTTCAAATACATCTTACCGCCTCTCATGGTGGCCATTAGGATGGCACTGTAATTAAATATGATATTAATGATATATATTTTATATATAAGCTTCTTTAATTCCATTTTATTTCATACAATTATTCGTTTCATGTTGTATATACATACGATAATTTCATTTGAGGAAGTGCGGACTACCGCCCCCTTAAAATGATATGACTCATTCATACCACACATGGAACGTATAAAGGATGGTGTTAATGAACTTAAGTAACATATATAAAATATTATATTTTACTGGAATAGTAATATACCTATGTATCATTTGGATTCGATTCTTTTAAAATAAAAATTAAATGGAAGTTGCGTTCGTGCGTACGTACGGACTACCGTCTCCACGAACGCGATGAGATTCATTCTCCATCGTATCCATTCAAGTATAATTATCATTTGATGATTTAAAAATGATGTTTAAGGACTTGATACCATCCTGGATATGAATAATATACATCCCATTAATAACGAATATGGCTCACATAACAAAGAATATAAAGTAAAATGAACCCGTTAACACCTGAAATGACGATAATTCTAAGATATTATTAACAAATCAATGTTAAAAGATCATATATGATATCATATTAAAGTAACTGATTCTTGTATTATTCATTAACAATTATTTCACCATTATACAGGAGGTAAACCTACCATCGACCAAGGAAAAAGTACAAAGTAAGGGATTCTCTTATCTCACTTTCAATTCCGTGAGATTTCCATTGTTCGCTACTAAATTATTGAAAGTGGTGTATTGTGTACTTCCATTTGATATATATTATCATGATTCACTTTATATTCATGTTATTCTGTAAATCATTTGGTGGTTATTAACTTTTGTCCATGCGACTCAGTTGATTAACGTGGTAAGGGGTTTCTTGTCTCACTTTTAATTCCGTGAGAATTCCATTGATCACCACTTAATTATTGCATGTGGTGTATGTGTACTACCCATGATTGTATTCATTGTGTAATATACTTTATTTTATGGGTATTTACATCATCATGGTATGATCTTTCTTTCATGGGTGTTTGTTTCTTAAGTTACCTAATCAATAGGGGAATTTGAGATTTCAATTTCCACTCATTTGGCTTTACGCATATTTCATTGATTATATTACTCCATGATTATGTGTGGAATCACTATTCATTTGATTATGTCATAATTTCCACTCCCCTTCCTGTGGATATAAGTTTTATACACATAATCACTCCATTGATAATTCTCAATTCATTGATATGAATTTGATAAGAGTAATTTTAACTCATTCTCCATTTGTTGAGTTAAACATCCAATTCGTTGGTATTGTTTTTACAAGAATATGTGTGAATATCCTTTGATTGATTTACACTGAATATCCAATCATATTTAGTGTATTTATATTTGTCACACATAATTATGTCGTTGATTTATCCTTAACCTAAGGATACAACCTTTATGAGAGATTTCATCTCAATTTACATCCCATTGAGACTTCTTTGATGATATACACCAAATCACTTTTATGTGGTGTATATAATGTACTTTGACATAGTATATCATGAATTCCTTTATTCTCATGATATTACAATGTTTTGATTACCTCAATTATTTGTATTCAAGTGTCTCTCTTTTGGTTAGAAACTCTAACCAAAATACCATTTTAAAATGTTTTAAAGAATTATTCTTCTAAATCATGCTCATTAATGTCAATATTTTAAAAATGGTTTTAAGGATTTATTTTTATGGACATTAAAGTTTTAAATTTAAAAATCCTTTTAAAAGTTTCAAAGTGGTATGGGACACTTTGATTCAAAAATCTATTTTTGAATGTCTTCTTGACAAATAGTGTGACTTTTAAAAGTTTTCAAGAAAAAGGGGGATATTTCTCTCAAATAGTTATGATGATTATTTTCATCTATGTCAACATCCTTCATTATTCATGATTGAGGTTAATGTGATACAATACAATCTTTCATATTGTATCAAATGAGTTATGTTTGACTGTGGATGTTCTATTTTTATACCATTCATGGTTTGTGGTTAAAGTATTGACATTTCGTATTCTAGTTTTAATACGAATGTTTATTTTATGCTTAAACCTATTCATATGAGGAATGCATTGGACTTAATAAGTGACGGGTGGAGCCCTCTATAGCTCCTCGATGCATCGGTAGGTCTCATGAGACAAACTAGTGTCTTGGCACAAGGCCTTGGCAAAATCTTATTTGTAGTCTTGGCACGAGGCCTTGGCTATGTGGTTATGATAGTCTGGAATTATGCATTCCATCATTATGAAAGTGGTTATTGATATTGCATGTGATCATTCGACTACTAGAATATCCATGTGAGTAAGTAAATGGCATTATTTCATTTTACCTTTGCCATTTTATGCTGAAGTTCATGTTTCAAAGGCTTTTGTTTTAGTTATAAATTGCCTTAAGTGTTTATGCTTATTTATGAAAGCTTCTGCTATAATGTTATCCTTACTGAGCATCCGAGATCACCCCTTTCAATGTTTTATTTTTTTCCAGGATTATGAATAAGTAATTTATGAATGACCTGCAGGGATAGTATGAGGGGATATGAAGACAAGATTTTTTTTATGATGTAATGTAAAAATTTATGGATGTATCTAGTTATTCCAAGGCTACTAAACTAATCGGTCTTTCGAGACTTGATCTTTCTCATGATCATGCCAATGTTATGTAATAATGCTCCGACTCTGGGTAACTAGGGTCGGGGCGTTACAACTATCCCATGAAATCATGTTTCTATATCTTCATCGCCATTCAAAATTTCTTTTTTTAGACCACAATGAAAACTTATACAGAAAATATTTAAATATTTCATGACTCATATAACATAATCATTTAATTACAAATCCTAAATAGTTCATTAGTGAGACATTATTCATAGATCAATACTTAGGCATCGTCAACTCATTACTTAATACATATTTCCTAAAATAAGTAATATGAACCATTTTATAAGGTTCCTAAACCTTTATCTAATCATTCTTCCCATGATTAATGTAAAAAATACTAAAAAAACAGTAGATACCTTTCAAATATAATTTGTGGTATTTTTTCATCAAAAGTATAACCAATACTCTTACTAGATTTCTAATTTTCTTTACACAATTTATACATGGGAAATTGAAGTTCATAATTCTAATACATTATACATATGAAACATTCAATGTTTACCATGTTCCTTCTATTTTTCTGGAATTCCATAAACCAAAAAGAACGAGATGAAAAACCGATATCATAGAGAAAACCACACAATCATGAAACATTACTTATAGGATATATAAATCATAACACTTAAACATTAATAAATAACACCTTAGGTTATCCCAAAGTTATTCATAGTTATATTTAATTTTAATAATTCATGAAGATTCTTAAAGAGTTTGTGAATTCAAAATGAATATCCCCCAGAAGTGTGAAATCATGTGTGCAAGAAGGCTCATTGTTGTTTACCAGATTACCACAAGTCAGCCTTTGAACAACATTTCGGGGTTATTACATCTAGGTACATCTATTCCATATCCAAATATTCTTTTATTATTTATATAGGGATGTATTTCTATTAAACAACTCACTCTGTCCATTACAAAAATTCTATGACATTTTCCAAAATGTTAACTCGTTCTTATACTTGTATTTATAGATAACCATAGAGATATTCTTAGAAACAAAACTAGGGATCTCACTATGATTTTCACATCATATTTTCATATGGATAACTATACCTTTTCTCTGATTCCAACTATCTATAACCGTTATTTTCATACATTGAGATTACATTACATTTCTAGAATACTTAAAAAATTATAATAAAAGTCCCCCAAAGACTGTAACTGGTTTAGTACCTTTAAAAAAAAGGAAAAATAAACAGGTGTACATTTGTGAGCTAAATTATCTTTGACTAGGTTCTTCATGACTAGTACCCATCTTAGACACATCATACATACTACATATCTTCACATCCTTGGTAAGAAAAAATAAAAATATGTGAGTTAAAAGTAGGAGTAAAGGTAACTAAGAGAAAATATTACTATAAACATGAGCAACATGGTATGATAATATGATCAGAACATTATTAGAGCATACACTTCAGGTCAAATATCATAAACATGAATCATGGAATAAATCATGGTAGTTCATAAGACATGAATCATTTGGAAATAAAGAAAAAAATCCTTTAATGTATAACATATAAGGAAAACAAAGAATTTTGGTAGACACGTAAGAATATAATATTATTTCTATAGTAGCTAATGAATTTCTTCAAAGACCATATTAGTGGTATGGGTTCACTCCCCATACCATTTGGGTAGTCGTAGATCACTCCCTTGGCCATCTTAGTAGCATGAGTTCATTCCTCATACCATCATGGTAGTCAGGGTTCACTCACATTGCCATCATAGTAGTTGAGGCTTTATTTACCAATACCATATTAATCAATCTCATCAGATAAAAATATTTACCAAATTCATTGGAGGGAAATATAGGTCCCACCCATATCATAATAAAATCATACATAGATGTTACCCAAAATAATAAATTATCATATATTAACCCATGAAATGAAATGTAAATCATAAACATGTAAACAAATCCTATGCTATAGAAAGAGATAGTTTTTGTAATCATTTCATTATGAACATAAAAAATGAAAAGAAGCGGGTTTTAAAATCATTTAAATATTGAATGAAAATCAATTATAAAAATATAACCCATAAAAGAGAAATGGGATTAATAAATACCATTAGATTAAAGATTACCAATTTAAAGAAATAATACGAATGGAACATTTAGATATTTTCCTAAAAATGCTTGAGTAACATCAACATATGTCATCTTATATGGAAAATAATTTTGAAATATCTTTCCAAAAAATTTCATGGGTAAATTATCCTTTATTCTTTGAAAAATGTTTTTTAATTAATTATATTTTTTTGAAAAAAACAATTCTTAAAAAATAAAAAAACATATATATAAAGAATACTTGAAATCATTTTGAGAAGCTTTTTAATTGAAAACATATTAAATATTATTCAAAACATTTTAATTTTTTTTTATTTGAAACAATTTTAAAAAAATAATATGAGATCATGAAAACCATTCGAAAACCATTTCTTTTAAGTATCTTTGAAAACAAACAAAGAAAGAATTAAAATATTAGGAAATACTTTTCATATATAATATATAAAAAACAGATAAATAAGTATTGGAAAGTTTTCGAAAACATTTTTCCTTAAAAACATATAAAATATTATTGATAAAAAGTTTGAAAACATTTTTCCTCGAAAATGAATTTTGATTTTTTTTTAAATATTATCCTTTTAAAAATGCAGAGGAATATTCAATGAAATGATGGAGGTTAAATTCATACATGTCATACATTGTAAAAGGAAATTATGATTTCATGATGAAAAAGTTATCAAAATTCCTTCTTCATAAAGTATAAAGATTATTACAATGAAGAGATTTGTAAAATATTGAAAGGGTAAAACATTATTTACATATTATAAGTGAATGGTATAATATTCTTGGAAAAACATTCTAGAAAACATATATTTCCAAAAGAAGAGAAGGTAATTTCGGTCTTTCCTAAAAACGCATTCTTAAGTATCTTATGGAACAAATAATAGTAATATGGTACCAATACATTAGTATATCATTAATAAAAATAGGATATAAATATTACTAATTTTTTTTGATGTATGAATCATAAGATTTTATCAAATAGAATATAATGATAACCAATCTTGAAAAACAATGAGATTTTTACCATATAATATTATAAGTTGGTAAATGAGGATCATACTCTCCATGTAAGAATATGAAATTACATAAAGATTAAAATATCATGAAAAGATTTATATTCATGATACAACATTTATAATTGAAATACATACACATATAAAAATATTTTGGTGTATAACGAAACAAGAGTCTCAATGATGGAAAATTGAGACAAAAATATTTTACAGATTTGGAAACTTTTGAAACATAAATCCCATGAAAGAAAGATCATAAAATGGATATTTAAGTACTCATAATATTTATTATAAGATATATATAATACAATAATGGGCATTACATACACCACAGAATTGGAAACTGTGGAAAACATAGCTTATATCACATTGAAATTAAAAGTGAGATGAAATACCCTTACATTTTGTCCTGACTCACTTCACCCTCATATAAGATTCCAATAAAATAAATAAATGTTTATTATAATTTTTTAAAAAAAATATTATTATAAAAAATACCATATTTTTTTATTATATCTTTATTTTTTCCAATTATTAACGATCATATGTTATGGTTTTACTTCAGGTAATATTCACTTTGTTCTTGGAAAGTTTCATTTTTTTATAATTAGGATCCCAGAAATTATATCATGATTCCAGAATATAAATAATTATATAAATATATTTAATATAAATTATATTAATATTAAAATACTATATATCATATAGAATTATGAAATTTAATACACCTCTCATTGAGACGATTAGTCGTACGTACGCATGAATGTTGTTTCTGATTTTTTGTCATACTGAAAAAAACAAAAATGTCATATAAGTTTATATGTATATAATATAATGAATTTATCATTTAACTGAATTATATAAATTATAATTTCACTAATATAATCCTTATCACATTATATGTAGTGTGTGAATGAATCACATCGCTTTGAGGGGACGGTAGTCCACACTTCCTCAAAAGAAATTATCACAATTAGACTAAATGGGGAGTAAGAGAGACGTGTTATAAAAGTAATCAAGAAGATTAAAGACATAATAAATATAATATATGAAATAAATAAATATATTATCATTCATAATGGCCACCATTATAGGTGGTAGTGGAAAAAATGAACAATCATTGTTTTTGAAGGAAGTAGTTCATAGTACATAGAAAAACAATGTTTGTTACCCATTAGATGGAGTTGTGTGTAAGTGTTGGAAGAATACATGGAATAAAAACATTATATAAATTTTTGGAACCTTTTTTTCATTCAATAATGGAATGAATATAGTAAATGATGTGGAGAAGGATTATAAAGGAAAGGATCCTGAGAGAAGATATTACCTCTTAATCGGGTAATTGCTTTTAATTTCTACTAAAAGGATTCCTAGAGTTTCTTTATGCCCAAGGGAAGTATTATATAAGTAAGGGTTTGAATATTTGAGCTAATTCTCTCTAATTATGGGTCATCCAATTGTTTTGAGAGGTTTGAGTAAGTGGGAGGATAGAAGGCCTTTTATAGTGCGGGAGGAGTGGCATTATTTTTAATATTTGAAAAGGGAATTCCACCCACGTATTCTAGGATGATTTAGGATGAAATAAGAACCCAACAAGACTATATTGAGGATATCGTAGATATATGAAAAAACATGGGTGTTCGAAATTGTTCATGGATGTATTGGTTTTATATTCAATGTCTTGTACTTTACTAGCCTAATTTTCCTCTTAATAGAAAATATCATTTTTAATAACATTCACTAATATTTTTGGAAAAAAAGGTGACCTTATTAGACAATATAAATTAATATGATTCTAAATATGAAATAAATTTTTCAAAATTCTGATTAAATAATTTTCAAAAATTAATTTATAATTAATCCCACTAAGGGGATGACACTGTAAGTTTTTAAAGTAAAAATATCCAAAAGTTTTCTAAATTTTTATACCAACTTTCAAATTGAAATTGGTTCAACGAAATAAATTGGATAAATTGGTACAAAAAATTATATAATTAAACTATTAAATATAATATAAATATAATTTATATATACAAATAAATAAGTCAGAAATGTGGTTTTGAATTAAAATCTAGTATTTTTAATGATTTATTAACAAATGAAACCTTATGGAAACATTATAAAATATTATCCTAACATATATTTTATATATCTATTGAAAATATGAAAATCATTTGACATTTAAAATCAATAAATTTTCAAAAAATTGAAATTATAATTGGATCTCCATTAAAAGGATGTAAAATTAATTTTATAATGAAATTCTGTTTTTATACATAAAATTGGGATTGTTCTTATATTATGTATATAGAATCTATTGTATGAATATAAATTTCTCTTGATTATATAACATATTTATTAAATTAATATCACTTAACAATTTTAATCAATTTAATTTACAAGGATAAAATATCTTTTGGACTATAATAATATTTTCCATTATATTCAAATGATATTCATATTCATTTCTAGTTATTTGGTATCCTAGGAATTCATATTATATTTATGTGAACCACATATTTTAATAATTTGGTTAAAATAATTCATCTTCATCAACTTAATAAATAGGTTATATTCCATTAAAATAATAAGTCTAATAATATATTATAGTTTGGTAACACTAGGTCTTGCGTGTTACACAATCCATTGTGGATTGTCAATCTTCCATGTATTGTACGCTAACCTTGTTGTTACATGTAATTTACACCAAGTAGGTGTTGTGTGTATCCTACAACAAGCCGGTTTCATGGGAAAAGAATTTTTGAGTTAGTGAAAAATTGTTTTTAGTATTGCATGAAATGAAAAATATCAAAAGAATAAATTAATACAAAAATAAATATTTCATACAATATTCTGCTGTTACATGTTCCCCCATCCCAACACATGATAAAAATCTATGAGAGTAATATTCATACGGTGAGGTGCATAGGAATGATTCTTACACTCACATGATACATGAAGACACACATGTCTCCATTCCTGGGCCTATCTTATATGCAAATAAAAATATTTCTCCTTCCCTTGAATATGGGACAAACCAATACAAGGGATTATCTAATAATAGCTACACTTTCCCTTATTACAATGTTATATGATACATAATGATGGTTGTATCATCCATTTCATGCCTAGATATGAATTATCATCACCCCCCAAACTTGTCTCTTGATTTGATCCAAATTTTTGTGGGAATTACCACCCATAGAGAGATGTGTATACCCCTGATGATTCCTTATCTTGTTCAATTTAATGGATAAATCTAATGACTAGTTCTCTCTTGTTTGTCACAAGAAAAAATACTCATCAAAAATAAGGGAACCTATAATGTTTCTCTTTCTACTGTGATAAAAATTCATTCTACCCAAAGGTAGTTAAATATAACCTAGTCATGTGATATTAAACTATATAAGAATGTCTTAGTCACATTGTCAAAATGAATGACTATATCCTAGTATCATGATGTTAAAATATAAATTAAGAGGAATTTTTGTTGAAATGATCATCCTAGTGAGGATTGTGTACTTTGGGACACATGGATTATCCATTCACCCTAAAATACATTCAATACACACTAGTGTAACATTTAGGGTGTTTCAACCCTTCTGTAAGTTTACATTATCTATGAACCAAAAGCATTACTTCAATAAATTTTTTTATTTCAATAAATTATTTGTGTTGATATACTTCTCTTGGAAACCCATGATCAATGAGTGATCCTCTTGGTTCCCTTCTATAGAAAATTCCTAATATTAACTAGTTATTCTAAAAGGACCCCATTAGTATTCAATGTTGAATAATGAAATTCCCCACAGCTTTCTCTTAGTGTATATTACCATCCCAAAAGAGATGTATCGTATATGAATCTGAGAGATATTATCCTGATTTCCTGGAATATTGGCTCTTCTCTATTATCAATGGTAAACATCCTCATTTTATGTTTACTTTGATATTATTAGGGTTTGATTTACACTTCCCATAACCCAAAAATATAAGTGGATTCAGATAACCTCATTGTAAAACAACTCTTCATGATGCCAATTATCAAATAAATATTATAATATAGTATTTTGGTACCCCAAAATCATGTGGTATGAAAATCTAGTGAAGACCCAATTTCCATAAGTTAGTTAAATTTCTTGTTTATACACCCTAGTCATAGGATTTTAAACTATACATCTATATCCTAGTTGGACAATGTTAAACTATAGGACATATGATCCATCTGAAAATACCTAAAATTTATTAATGATGGTCATCATATCATAAAATGTTTGCTAAAATATGAATGATTCATATTCATACTGGAATAATTATAGAAATTGCATTTCCATATATAGGATCATACTCTATATTAATTTCCCCTTAGCTACCTATGATGCCAAGAACTACTGAGGGAAAATAAAAAAAATACCACCACACAATATATATGAGCAATATCTAAATATGTAATCCCTCTAGGACTACAGGGGTTATAATTCATATTCCTATAGGATATATATTTAAACTTAGACAACTAATCATGGAATCCACCCAGGAATTCAATGAAAAAATAATGTGTTCCATCTAACATTAGTGTATAAACAATTATAACGATTGTCCAGCTCATGGAAGGCCATTTACTAATGTACGGAATAATTATTCGATCCAACATGAGAATGACAAAGACTCACAAATATTGTGTATAACTAGGGAGAAATTTCCTCAGACAACATATGATCCAAATTAATATAGGGATCCAAAATGAGAACTATGTGTGAATTTCATATGAGTTATATGTATGAATGATGGGACCATGCACATAACTACCAACTAGTAATAATTTTTATTTATAAAATCAACCTCCTGAATCAAAATTACTCAAACAAGAATAGGTTTTCCTAAATGATACTTTTCATAATTTTAAAACTATTCACACATCCTTACCACATGAAGAAAAACAATAAGGAATATTCTATCATCGTATGACATTAAAATTCATGATAGAGGGATCCAAACTACATGATGTTAAACTATGCATACAATCTCCCATCATCCCATCTTATCAATGGACCAAAAATAAGTATACATTGGTCTACCAAATCTTGGGGTTCATTTGTCATATTTTTGAACACCTTGTCTCATTAATCAGGCTCTATTTTTTTAGTGCCTTGTATAACGGAAAATATTCAGTGCCCCAAGGAATGAAGAACACCAAGAATCAAGGGACCCTTTGGTCGAAAAGGCATGTCTTCCCATTTCTCCAGTATATGGGGCCCTACAATATCATCTAAAAGATTCATTTCCATGATAAACGTTTTTTCTAGTCCTCGTGATCTATAACATCATCATAGTTGAACATCTCACCATAGAGTTATCTGAGATCATTATCCACATGAGTTTCCCATATCATTAATCATAATTTTATAACCTTGATTCATGATTTACCTCAAAATCATCGTTTAATTGAATGGGAGTGGGAGTATTCTCGGCCTTGGGGATCCAAATTGGGCACATTCACAACACTCCATTTATAGAAGTTCCACATGAATCATGTCCATAAACTATTTGAACATTGGTCTAAATAATAAGGACAAAAACTATTAGTGGAAGTGACATCAAACAATTTAGGTTGATAACCTGTAAAGAGTGGTCAAAGATATATTCTTGTTTACCCCTACTAAACACTTCATCTCTATAGTTTATGAAATATTTACTACATTATTAAAAAGTGAATAATGTTTTTAGGGCCTACATTATTTTCCTAGTAAAAATTGTGATATGCTTTCTGGACCCCAAGTCTAGAAAAATGACAGTGTAATAATTTTTTACACCTATCCATGATAATGTGTTCACTAAGTAGAAAAATAACTATTTTTTCTCAAATCCTCCATGAATAATATGTTCTCCATAAAAACATTCATATATATGATGTTTGAGATGTTACCCTCAAGTTTTTTTATTCATCATGCTACTATAGGAACACCATTTCCATTTGTTATCCCTCTTTGTTCTCCCAATATTAGATTGAGAATAGGGGTTAACTTCCCAAAACTTATTGAAGTAGGATTCATGGGTGAATATCACAATTCCACAAAGTGTGTCAGTATATGATTTTCGGTCTCAATGTAAATTTACCCCATAAACCCATGAGTTATTATCCTGAATATGTGTGATACCAGTTCCTTCATTACAGATGGTCAACCTATACCCCCTAGACACTATTTTAGTTGATCCAAACAATCATAAATCATGATTTAAATTTACAATGATCAGAATATTTAGGTGGATTCAATAACCTTTATTTTACACTGCCATTAATTATTCCAATTATCAAGATAAGGATATGGTATTCCATTTTAAAACATTTTAATGGCCCTCCCCGTATGACTTGAAACCATGTTATGTATAGCCTAAACATCACTAAAATAAAAATAACTACCCTTGTTTAAATAACCTTAATCATATAGTTTATCTTTCATATTATACTTAACTGTCCAAGTGTTGTAATCTTCATAAATCTCACATGGAAATTCGAAAGGAGAGAGAGACCCTTTGTTTGACTATATAAAATTAGGGTCTACATAAGGCCTGTAGACTAATAAAATAGAGGCATATCCTCCTTTAAGAAATGGAACTCCATTCATTGTATGATTTGACAACATTGTAGTGGAACATAAAACCTTTGTGTTCTTTGTAGTCATCCACGATGTGTCTTACACACTACATCACCTATGATTCAAACTATGAGAGACATCATTTACACAAACCAAATTCTAAATATCCACGTAGATTTAGAAACCCTATAATTACACCACTATACTATGAAAAATATTACCACAAGGATGTTGAGTGTTTGAAACCATCATTAATACCCATCCATCATATTAGAATAAAGGATTTAAGTTTTTCAAACCCTTCTTGAACAACCATCCATTTAAAAATATATATATTTGGAGTACAATGGAAAATATGCACTAAGCTAGAATAACCTAAACTATAGGAACAAATGGTCCAAATTATAAGACCATATACTATAGAACACAACATTCTAGATTACAATACATTAAACATCAAATTTAAAGAGACACAATGCTTATTGTGACCGAAACCCAAAAAGTAAACCCTATGAAACATTTGACTCTCCTGCCTCTAGGAAATATTTTTTTTATTCAGGAAACATTGAGAATTTTTGAAGCAGAAATTGAACAAAATTTATGAGGATGAGTACCCACAAATGGAATACTAATTGAGATATAGGTCCATTCCTGGTAATATTTCCCCATAAAATTCATCGGTTAATTTTAAGGATGAAAAAAATATAAAAAACATCTAATCATCAATTTGACTTCCTATAAACAATTATTATATTATCTCTGATTCCCATGATATAGGTTAATTTTAGAGTACACTTACTATGTTAAATATTGGTAAAATCAACATTTTTGAACTAGCTGGTCATGGGATAATTGGTTAGATACACAAATGTGGATTCTTATTCCATTGATCATTTATGGATATACTTTATAGATATTTTACTCTAAATTGAGAATATGTGTTAAATGGTTATGTTTTCTATGAATTATAATATTTAAGGGATATATTTGATATTGTACATGATATTGAGTTAAATATATTCTGTTCACATGATGAATGATTGAAAACCAAATAGATTCATGTAATATTTGATAGGGTTTTCCATTGATTATTTATGGTGGATGGATAAATATCTATCTTCTAGAGAATTTTTTATTTCAAAAAAATAAACATCTTAAAAAAATTATACATATACATATTAGGATCTCAACAAACTCTTGTTGGCTGGGATATCTAAATCATCAAATGTTTAGTGAGAGGTATCATTTGAACACTGATGTGTCATCTGCTCCAATTCTTCTATCATCGCCACATGATAAAGAGTCTTAATGAGATATGACAACCCTTAACAACCATTATAACTTATTTATAATAAGGATGATGATATATAATGAAATGAACTTCCATGCTCAATAACTAATTCATGTTTTGTTAGTTGTGCAGTCAATTTATCCATTCTATTGTTCAATCCAGAGACTTTATGAAGTCTCTTTTAAATCACCTCTAAATATAAAATTATTGATAAGAATATTTGTATACTATCATCACATTTTCACAAGTACCACTTGTACTATCCATTTCTTCAAACAAGTATTATCTATATTGTGATATCATATAATTTCCAATAATCAAAACCACCCCTCCCCATTCAAAAAAATATGCTAGTGAAGGAGTTCATATTGGTCATGGATCTTCTCCAATGGTGTCACCATAATTATTAGGTGTATTTTATTCCAAATTAACCATTTTGGAACATTGGAACATGGAGAAAATTTGGGGGAGGACATTAGAAGGAATGATGGTTGATGGGATGAATTTAGATACCATGTTCAATAAAAGATATAATAGCTAAGCCAACAAGGAAGCAAGTGAAGATGTCATGTGTGTTCTCCCACTAAACATTATGTTATCTGTCACTCGTACCAAATATCTATCCTCCTAAGAACCCCATAACCTGTTGACGATAGGCTCATCCAATGGAGATAGAGCCTTCTTGGGGGCTCTCCCACGACATGAATCAGTTTTATCACTACTATTGACAAAGGTCTAAGGGAATCATAGTGCATATCAACATGATGAACTAATAGATTCATTATAAAAATTGGATAGGCTTCCAACCAATATTGAACATAGTTTAAATATAGATAAATACAAGTATAAAAGCAATCTAATAATGGGCTTATAATATATATCTTCCTACACCAATATAATCCCAAATTGGTGAATGTGTCTGAGATGTTGTTCTCAATGCCTGCTAACTATGGTATAATGTGAAACCCTTTGATTGAAGTGAAATTAGTGTGAAACTGGTAGTGTATCTATGTATCATAGATAATTATCTCATCTATAAGAGATAAGAGAACCACATCCCAAATAGATTATTTATACAATATTTTCGAAGAGGGACCACTTTCAGTTTCAATAATCAACCTAATAGGTATGGGGTAAGGAAAGAAATTGAAATTGTTCTTATGAATCATCATATAAATGACCAAACCAAAACACAATGGCATCACCTAAACCCTATATATGTGTATCATCCTGGGTTTAAATTCCACAAGGAATATTAGTGACATTCTGGTATTTCAATCACTAAAAATGATTCCCTATGCAAAAAAAATGAAATTGGACTATAATCCAGTAATAGACAAAACCATACTGAACATGTATAATAAGTTGATAAAGTTGAGAGATTTTTGGCACTACTACGTCGAGTCTATCCTTCTTCCAATTATTATTCAATAAAAAATGTGCTATCATGAATGCCAATAAGTGCAATATAGTATTAGAAAATGCATCACTTCAAAAATACGAAAAATATATACTATTAACTAAAGGCCTAGATATACCTATAGTGTCACCATATATCCCCATTAATAATATTAATCATCCTACATAATGGATCATTATGATCATGTGTTACCCTAACAGTGTTGAGATGGAGATTGATGATGTTGTATGGAAGTTGGACAAAAATATCTTCAATAAATGATGATGATGATCCAAACATTGAATGAAATAATAAAACACAAGCTCAAATATTTATTTAGGCTCTATTTCATGATGATAATCATTCCTTATAAAGAGTTTCACTACAATAAAAAAGGGTTTATCTGGTGTGAGGGCATTACCAGTATGAGATAGAAACGTAGTAAAAAACCCCATTTGTCACCATTAAAAATAGCAATGATAATGGTGGTATATAAAAGCATTTTTTAGAAACGATACAAGATTTATTTAAAAGAGAAAAATATTCTTGTTAAATGGTGACTTTTATCAGTGATTTTTTAAATACGCTGATAAATGGGAAATTTTATGAGCTCTTTTTAAAAAACGCTGATAGGGGGGTTATTAGTGATTTTTTAGAAACGTCGATAAAGACACCCATTTACCAGTTCTTTTCAGTATTGTTAACAAGGGTGTACATGATGAAAATATTCCATCAAAATTAATATGTTGATATGATGATATATTCATATTGATTTATGTATAAAATAATGTTTTTAAAATATTTCCCATAAAATAATAAAGAAATATTTTGAATAATTTTTTTTTATTATTACTGACTAATAGTAATTTAATATCAATTTTAAAATGAAAAATCAATAAATCAATAAAATGTATAATGTCAGGTTAAAAAGTAACTTGAACATCAGACAACTATAATTTTTGATATGGGTGTCTCTGTGGGCTCTACCAAATATCAAATCAATGATTATGTCATGGTTTATGCCCCAAATGACATAGGTAATAGTCTATCATATTTTCATTTCTAGAAATGGCCTAGAAGGCCCCCAGAAAAGATTTTTTAGTCAGAGAACCTGAATTTATTAACTTTTGAAGGACATTCATCCTTGTTTAAGGGGGACTTATTGACATTTTTTGTGGTTAATAAATTGGTTAACTGGGATTACATTCGTATAGATAATATGGTATTTAAATTTTATCATTTTTAATTAAATAATTTGTTTTTTAGTTAAATATATGTATGCTTTATTTTACTTACATCTAATAAATAACTCTTATAAATACATATATCAATATATTTACAAAAAAATGTATAGTATAATTTATTTAAATAAATAAATATTCTAAAATATTATATAAAACAATATATAACCATTTTTTACATTATAAAAATATGTTTATATTTTATATTTATACATATATGTGTGTATTAATAAATAGAAATATATTTATATTATATTCTTGTATATGTAAATGAATATAATATTTAACATATTTAGATAAAAATAAGTATATATATATATCACACACACATATATTGTATAAAGGTATTTGAAAATATTTATATAAATATGTTAATTATATATATATATATATAGAAATATCATTAAATATACATCAAGTCATCATGGTGTAGTGGTAATAGTGTTCTAACTTCGAAGCAGATGAGCCTGGTTCTAATCAAGGTGGGGGACAACATGATGCTAAGAAATTCGAAAAGTGATAATAAAAAGGGTTGGTGGGGTGAAAACCACTGATAAATGTGGGGGGGGGGGAGAATTGGTAAAGGTGTCTTGGATAAACTGATAATGTTTTCGTTCTCTTGGATATTCAAATAAACATAATTTTACTACCTTTAACAGTTCATCCTTTGTTATTTAAAATAATTTCGTGTTGAATTATACTATTAGTAGCACACAGAAAAATGTTGTTAAATGGGGCATTAGTAGGGATTTTTTTATGATTGATAAATGTTGCAGTCCTTCAAACGTTATCCAACTATTAGTACTTCTTTAGTGATGATAAATGCTTAATCTCGTCTAGTTAAAGGAATATTTTGTAGTAGTGGTTCGAGTATGCTCAGGTTTGTTCAAATGATCTATAGAAGGAAGGATTTCATCATACATTTCCCTATGTGTATGTATTACCCCAATATGATTAATATACCACAGGATGATTCCTACATCACCATGTGTTGTTTATATATAATTGGTTTCCAGAAACCAATGAATTATCAGATACCTAAGGATTTTTAGTGGATGGTACATGATTAATGGATAAATACATCTCATCTCATAAATATGGATAACATATAGTTGATCATAATATTATATTAAAATCTACCTTACATTGAATGGACAATCCCATTCATCAAAAATACTATCCCCATGGTGAAAATACCACATTGAACTCCACACTCTTTTTGAGTTGTTTATAGAGGAGACAAATATGTTTCTGTAATAACGAATAGTCAGATGAAGTAAAAAATCACAATCATCCAGACCCATAGGGGAGTTAACCAATGTATAGGATAACCCTAGGAATTGGTCAATAGTTAACTAACATTCATAAAAAACAATCAATTGAATATATTTAAGAGAGGGTTAAAATATTTAGATATATGACTATTATCAGATGACGAAATAGAGGTGTATTCTATAATGTTTAATCCATATAATGGTAGATTATGTGATAGGGATATTTTTGAATTTCAGTATGAAGAATTCAATTTAAAACCTCATTGTTCAGAAAGATCTGGTAATGAGGACCAGCATTAAAGTTACATTCAATCATAGATCTCCATTAAGCCATCTTAGATGATGTATTCATACTAGAACCCTCATATGAGAGTGGGTAAAGAAAACATAATGAGTTATACAGTCATAAAAATTAATTTTTTAAAATAATTGAATTATTGGGGTGGTATTAGGAGAATCATATGATCAATTCCAAAATTCATGAATCTTGTGACCCCATTCAAGAAAAATATCCATATTTATTATTCTTAATTACATAAATCACATAACCATAATAAGGTCACATGAATTAAGAAACCATGTAGAACCAGTGGATCTATAAAATCCCGAAATACATCCTCACATCTAAAGTCACACATCACAAAAAAATAAATTACCATTGATTAGATCATGTATTGGTTTAGAATGTCAATTATAAAAGGTGATCATGAGATGATTGAAAGCGTTAAGATCATGTGATAGGTTCTTGTGATCATTTCCCATGATAAGGTTACATAATGAGTTCTTCTGATGTAATCACATAAGAGATGAAATCGTAAGATATATAGATGTTTGGGTCACATGGGAAATGACCTGGCTCCAACAATCCTATTTAAATAGAACATTATAAAATATGAACATGCTCTTAGAATACAGGAAGACTCTCTTAATATTAACTATTATAATACCAAGTGACAAAGTAATCTATTTACTTACTCAGAATCAAGTCCTTATTCTTCCAATCTTCACTTCTAAGGGGTGGAATTTATTAGAGCTCTCAAAATGAGAATGGATAAATTTAAATTGATGAAATACCCAAAGAATATGTATTATTTTATCCCTAATGGAATGAATGGAGAAACAAGGATTCATGTAGATTAGTATCCCAGGTTACATGATCCACATGGAACTTAATGAGAATCAAAATCTAATGATCGTAGGAATATCACAAAAATGGGTTGTGTGCAACACATGACCTATCTATGATCACCCAAATCCCCTTCAACAAGAACTCATGGTCTTTTGAAAGATTCTAGATGAGAACTAATGATCATTTGAATCCTCTCAAGTGATTTCTTATAATCATGATAAATGTTGATTTGAAAATGCCTTACAATCATGAAAAAGGATCTTGTGAAGAAAAGAAAAAAATATGACATCCTTATATGAAGGATGCTACACTATTTTATTATTGAGGGTTATTTTCTTTTTATGATTAGTTCATTGATCATGAAAATTATTTTTGACACGACAACTTGATATCATGAAGTCCTTTAGATGAGTGATATTGACCATCAACAATTTTATGGATGGTTTCATCGAATTATGAAACATGTCGATCGATAGACACCTAACAGCCACCCAATACATTTAGAAAATATAAGATGAAAAATATTTCAACATTATAAAAAGAATGGTTTTGATTTTTTTCAGTCGAAGGTGCTATTAACATCCTTTGATCAAGTTACTATTCATGTAAAGGCCCCTGAATTGGCCATCTTGATCCTATAATGGGATCTAGACATGTTATAATCATATTGAGATATTCCCTTGACATGTAAAATTAATGATAAAAGGACTATTGGACATATAAAATTGATTATGAAAAATAAAGTTTGGCATTATTAATTAATATTGAAGATGTATTTTGTAAATACATGGGTTCAATAAATATAATAATGATGGAGTGATCATAGGGTCACTTTTCTCACATGACACAATGATGACATCATGGATTACCTATCATTAGATTATGAAAAATGAATGATGTTATGTTGCCTCCACCAAATCGAGTCAATATATTAGAAATATGTATTGGGTAAAGTGGTGTAAATTTTGGGTGAAGATGACTTTAAATTCCCCCATCACAAGAAATAAATTCAAAGGTTCATAGAGGCAAATGTAGTCTTTCTAAAAGGGATAAGAATGCAACAACAAGAAATTCTATCAGGTAAGCATGTGGAATAACTTGAGGGATTATGACGTATATTAATAAACATTTATTGATAACCTCATTGATCAGGTGAGAGAAATTTTTAATGACACCTGAATACTAAGAATGATTTGACTTCATATTGAGTTGATCACATGATTCCATAATAGGTCATTGACATAAGAAAATAGAGTTATTCATGAGATAAGGTAGGAAAATCATGGAAGTTTATTACAAAGATAGAGGTGATGATTTTTATTTGAGGGAGCCATGCCCTTCAAGTGATCTGTTCATAGATCACAAAATTTACCTTATAAAAGGTTTGAATGATATGGGATGTTCTATATATATCAACCAAGTTGAAAAAGATCCCCTAGACACATTATCCAGATCATGCAACATCCCTTGGACATGTTATCCAGGTCATGTGGAGTCCACTGAACATAACAGCCTCTATTATACAAAGCACCCTAGGCACTCCAACCTTGATCAAATTAAATGGACTATACATGCTAGATTCAATTAGGTAAAACACCCTATACATGTAATCATTGATCATTTTATGTGCCTCTTAGAAGCCATGTTCAATAATGTGAAGCACCGTCGACTTGCTAGCATCAATTACAAAAAGTGCCATGGACATGAAGGATTCGATCATGAAAAGATCCCTAGACATGTCACGTTAGACATGTATAATCCCTATGATATTTTGACCTTGTGTGGAAGATTCCCTATTCATGTCAAGTATACATCCTTAATCCTGTCATTCTTTTCCAATAGGAGTACGTTGACATGTACTGTCAAACCATGTGAACTGCCAACTATTGTTCTTTGGTCAAGCATTCCCCTTTCAAATGGTATGTTTCTATAATGGAATTGAGTTATGCCCTCATGAATCCTTATTGGTATCATGGGATCTAAATTCCTTTAAAACAATATCATTCAATTATTCATGGTCTTCGGTCTCTATCTGTTAGAGGATAAGGGTTTGATATCTTCCTTTGGAGTCTACATCCATGTAATTTTCTCAATATTCCATTTAATCTATTTCATAGGACAAACACACTATGTGTATATTGTTCTTACCCAACCATAAAAATATTTGGAAACATAGTTGAACTATGAAGCCTTTTATTCATGTCCCAATATACTACTTATTATTTATTCCTAAGGATCATCCATCATATTGAAAACCACATCATGACCACATTAGGGCGTAAGTGTTCCATCCATATGCATTCTGTTTGATCACTTTCTATTCTTATTTGTCACACCAATCATGAATTAAATGACATTAGATATTTTTTAATGATTTTGTCAACATAATCATGACTCTCCTATCAAGGAAACCATAGTGTGAAATCCAAATTCAATAAAATAGTAAATATGACTCTATACATGGGAATTCCACTAAATGTTGGTCTGTAAGGAATGTAAAAATTAGTAAATTCATGGGGGAATAGTCCTCATGTGTTTTATTTTTTTCATCTCCGCCCATCAGTGAGTTAAAGAAAAAACATACTATAAGGTCTCTAAATCCTTTTATAAGTAGGATACATTTGATTCTGTCTTATGGATCATGCTTTAAACCTAATGTTTATTTACACTCATATACATCCTTACCTGATGATTTTAAACTACAAGATTTAGTCTTGTATAACTACCTTAAGAATATGTTGAATGAAATATTTTTTAATTATTATTTTTATAGGACACAATAATGGAGGTCAAAGATTAAATCCCAACCCTGAAAAACCAATCGCCTTCCAGGATGGAAATAAACTCATGAGTTAGTAGTAATATAAATTCAAAACTAAATTAACCCCCTTGGTTATTTACAAATAGAAAAAAGATGGGGAACCTATGATACATATAGAGTGAATAGTTGATAAAACACCCTCAACCATATATAGGTTTTCAATATATAATTGTTTAATTAGGGTAAATAGTCCAAAAATTGTACTTGGGAAAAATTATGGAATATATATTAAATCAATATTGGTGTCTTATAGTAGGAAATAACTCCAACCGAAAGGGTGCGTTGAGATCGAACTCTCATTCTCCCGACTAAGGTGAGTTTCTAAGAATCATTGGGTTTGAAACCCCAAATAACTGTCTGGAAATGGAATATAGAACTGTGTACCATTATGGATGTGGGGATATTTTAGAGTGTCCATTATAGATAATAAATTATAAGCATGGATAGTCAACATGAATTTGGTTGAAGCAAAAATAGTGATCCAAGAATGAATGCATTTGATAATCGAATAACTATGTTATCATAGTTGTTAGGCATCTTGTTTTATAAAACTAAATATACCATACCATTTCCTTTTTAAAAAATGGTTAACATGGAATGTGTTATTAAATAATAAAATACAACAGGTTTACTCATGTTGAACCATTTTATTCCATTTTTAACCGATATATGAATTGTGACCCTGAAGTAAATTTGGAAATAAAAAAAATAAAGATTACACACATTGATCCATTTTACTCAACCATTAATGAAAAAAATATTATTTCTTAATTTAAAAATTTATTATTTGATTATGTAATTGTTTTATTTATGTACCATAAAAAAGGAATAAGAGTGGGCATATTTCGTTAATTTTAATGACTGAAGATGATATTTGAAAAATACGTTAAACACATATAGGAACATTTATTTTACCAAAAAACAATCTTAATTTTATTATTAACATATTATAATAATTTTACTTAATTTTCCATAGTCATCTATTATTTATTTGAATATAATTTTTCATGTAAGTTGTTGAACCATCCCAAACATAAACACACTATAAGTTGATGGGTCACTATGTTTAAGGAAGAGTGTAATATAAATATAATAGTATAAAATTAATTAATTTATATTTTTTTAATATTCTGAATCGTATTTCAAGAGTTTTGGATAAACAATTTAAACAAGTTTATATGTGTTAAACATTAATTATAGTATGTGATTCTCTGCACGTATGCACCATTAACATTATCATTTCTCAACGAATAACATGGAATAATGGTTGATAAAGAATTGATTATTAAATTTCATAAATAAATTATGTGTATCAATTTTTTCATCAATCACATTATCCATAATATTCAAGAGGGATTGTGCTAAAAATAGAAGACATTATTTTGTGGAGTTTTCCGCCATACACTAAATTAAAATATCAATTTTTCAATGAATTAGATATAATTAAGGTATATACAAATTATAATTTAAGAATTATCAATGAAAAATATTCATTATATTCATTTAAAAAATCAATCCTTGTTATTATCCCATAAAGGTGATGCAGAAAAAGAAAATATTTTGTTTCATAGTGGCGGTATTCTACGAAAATGGATGAACGATATTCTTTAGTAATTTTTTGTTAATAGAAAGTAATATGTAATGTCTATCACGTTGATATAAGGAAAAGTTATATATTTTAATGATATATTGATATATCATTATATTATTATATTTATGAATTTTTTTGTAGTGAAAAATTAATAATAAAATATTGAGGTTTAATTAATACTCATGTTGGGACAATGAAATGTGTCTATAAATCACCCTTGGTAAATAAATAGAATTAAAAAATAATAATTATAAAAAGAGGCTTATGAAAACAAGAGATAATTCTAGGTGGGGATAAATATAAGAGTTTTAGTATGAAATTCAACATAATAAGCTTGGAATGAAGGGGTTGAATCCACCTCCTTTTATATGTGTAGAAAAGTCATATTTTGTGAATACCCATTATTGTTTAACAATAACATGACAATAATAATGATCAATAACATAAATATCATGAAATAATAGATTTTGGGGTTATTTAATTTCAAAAAATCCCCCACTAGTCATTTTACCACATGTTATAAATATGTTTCATTTCCTTTAGTACTTGATTTTTATATTTACCATTTTGGTTTTGCAATGGTAAAATGGTTTCACACTAGTAATTTAAATTTTTTTAAAAATATAAGTTAACCAATATAAAAAAATTATGATATAAACCTAAATTTTGGACACATGTAGTATGTTTTAGTTTTTTATATAAGTTATAATTAACTTCAAATTAAAACATTTATTTTATAGAAAGACTATTTTGTAGAAAAATATAATTTTTATCACTAGGTATTCTTAAGGTTATATAACAATTTTTACTAATTAAATGGATGTTAATGTATTTATATTTTAATAAATATGTATATATATTAATATAATGTTTTACTATTAACATGACAATTATCTTTAATCCAAGTAATAATAATTTAATTCTATAAAATGTAAATATTGTTATTAAATAATAAAAAATGTTGATATAAATTATGAAATCCATTTTTTGTATATAATTTATAAATTTATTGAAATATAATTTTTAATATAATCATATAAAAATTATATTTATATATAAATATTATTAATTCTTCCAAAACATTAAATGTTGGTTTCATAAATTCCACCATGTGTTTTTATAAGATTTAATTTAATTTAAAAATATATATATTTATATAAAAAAATTTAATTAATTTCATTTAATTCCAGTATCGTGGTAATGAAAAAATTTGATGGAATTAAGAAAAATAACATTTTTTACTATTTATCAATGAAATAATAAATTAAGAAAAAATTAACAAATTCACCTTAGGTTAATTTTGATACAACGAAATCGAAAAATAAATTTTTTAAATAATTAAAATATTAAAAAATATAATGTCATCTTTTGAACTAAAAATAATAAAAATATATATATTTATATATAAAAAATTATTTTAAAGAAAAATTTTTTAAAAACATTATGTGTAATAGTTATATTTTTTATGATTTTATATTGGATTAAAATGGTTTTATTAACTAGTGGTTTTGTTATTATAATTTTTTTCAATAATATTCAACCAATATGTCATTTCCTATTTTAGTTTATAATTGAATGTGAAACAACTTATTTATGCAATTTTGGTTTTAAAAAAATATATTCTGAAACTAAAGGTGTTACATTCTCACCCTTAAATGAATTGAATCCTCAAAATTTTAATTAAAACCCACTATTAATTTTTCTTAAGAGTATCAAGAATATAATAATAACTCAATGTATTTGTTTATTGGGATATGTATACTACTATTTAAATTAAAACAATGAAGAAAACTATTTCAATCATAACAGACATATATATTAATATTCTCATACATTTATGCTAGATTCCCCCTAGTTAGGGCTTAGGGGCTTCTAGATATTTACATTCCACAACATCATTTTGAAGATCCCACTTCGAATAAAATATTAATATTCCAATGATTATGATAATTTCTAATAGAATCAGAGTAAATGGTAATATGGATTTGAAATATTAGTAATAATATGTCTTCACCATTGACACTTTCATTTGAACAATTGATACTATGTCCAAAATGATTCATTATATTACTCTAGTGGTTTATCATATGTCACATTTAGTTGTGTACACTCATAATTCAAAACCTATTCTAAGGTAATTAGGAAATAAAACCTTCAAATGGATTATAATGATTATTTTATTAACCATATATTGTCCTATGGGAGAGTCTAGTTAGGTGTACATTCATAGTAAAACTCATCATGTACTAGAGTGATGATTGAGTTGATACTTAACAATATGTTTTAGGGTGATTACCCAAAAGTGAATATATACCATTGTTGTATCCACTTTCCAATATCCAAACATTGGTATAATTGCGTGGAAACCACCCAATCTCTCCTTTAATCAATCTTTATTTTTCCATCCATACATAGACTTATATCTTACAGTTATTAATTATGTTTCCAAATGTTATTTTATTATATTATAAAAAATAACTATATTAATCCTTATAAACAACTATATCATTTTCTAATACCAACTGAAGCACTCAAAACCCACACTCTCTTTCCCAGTTTATTTAAACATTATCCAAGATAAAAAATAGGATGAAACTAAATTCTTTTATAAAATATTACAGTAAGATGTTTTTGGTAGAACGAGATATTTCCCAATAGTGAAAAACTTTATTATTGAGATAAAACAGAATTACTGAAGTCCATAAAAGGAATTTTTATATATTTTTCATTCACTATATGATAATAGTTGACTATGAACATTATTGAGAAATTTTATATTAGGATTGGTAATTTATTTATTTTAAAGACCAATTTCAATGTAATTTACTTCCAGATATTTTGGAATAAGGATGTACTTCACTAAGGAGGGAGAAACCATACAATTTCTCCATTTGGTAGTCAGATTCAATGAAAGATTAATGATTCCATTTCTAATAGCTATCAAAACTGTGGTGGAATCAAATTCAAGACATATATTAATGTATTCTAACAATTTTATAATATACACCACATTAATAACAATTTGAATTTTGGAATCAAGGGAAATAATGAATCCAAAAGGATCAAATAATTATCTCATTGCTTCAGCCTTTTCATTTCATAAAATTGGGCCATAAACGGATGGGCCTGGATTTTATCTTGATGCTCCAACAATGATGCATTTGATCCAACCAGATCATGTATAAATGCACCTAACGTCCACAGTTCTGTAAAGAGGCCTCAAATTACTTGTAATTCTAAATCGCTTATAAACTCAAATAATTAAATAAATTTTCACAATGGCCATTTTTAATCCGATTATCCATCTTTACAATAGCTATAACTCTTTGAACTATCAATTGTATACAGAGAATAACAAATCCATGAAACCAGTTTCTAGTGGAGAAAATTTCATGGATTATTTTTTAGGATGCCACACCAAATAGAATCATCATTTAATTAGGGATTTAATTATTCATAGTGAGTAGAGTTTCAAGGATTATTATTTTATAGGTGATGCAGAGATCAAAAAAATAATCAAGGGATTTACACAAGGCAGTATCCATAACAAATGAAAAAAAGTGATCAATGTACACCTTGTGATGATTTCATTAAACACATCGGGATTAGAGGTTAACAATGAAACCTTGTAAAAAATCATATTTGTGATGATTTTGATACATAATTCTCCAAGAAGCAGAGAATCTAGAATGAAAAATCCACCGTCTATTTAAAAAATTCCCCCAACTGAACACATGCCCCATCACAGCCTCACATTAGATATAATTAGGACAGAAACCAATTGGGAGGTCGTTCTAAGACAAGAATATAATACCCAATAATGATCTTATATATCACAAAAATAAAATTTATTTCTACTAAAATCACACACAATAAGGTCGATTACTTTCATTTGATTGAAAAAATATGTCAAAGCATATATTAGTAGAATTTAATGTTTTGAGAAAAGGTATATGGATCTAGTTATGTGACCAAAATATTAAGGATGAATTGATGTTGTCCAGCCATTGTGATTTCATTGAAATGGTGGAGAGATGATATTTATGTTTGGTCTATATAGATGAGTCAAAATAATTGATATTTATAGATTTAATAATTTTTAAAAATATACATCTTAGATAATGAATATCATTTTACTTATCATTAATAAGTCTTCACATGAATTTGGAATAAAAACATGATTTACTTTACAATTATTTTTAGTATTATGCCCACCATATTCAACTAGTTTACAACCATTATTCTAGGTGATGGAAAAAGGTCATATCTAGAAAAAATCTCACTCTAGATAATGATTTCTATATTAGTTTTGATAATATTAATGATGTAATCCCACCATTTATAGACCATAATAAAATAGAATAACAATGACACAATCACGCCTCTGATAAGGTTAACCCTTCCATATATGAAGGGAATCTTATCTATTTATGAAGACATATAATTTTTTAACTAGATTAAAATTTGATAAAAATAACCAACAAATTTGCATCACAAAAACATTGGTAATAAAATATAATTGAAGGGTAACAAACCATCCAAAACACCCATTACACTAAGGAGGCTAACGTTTTAGGATGCATTAATTTTTTTTACTGTATAACAATGATTTTTTTAAACTGATCTCCTTCCATGAAATTATCTCATATTGAAGGGGATCCTTATTGATGTTTTTGATGTTCCTATTATTATCTTGAGGGAATATAATGATGTTATTAATATATAAAAGGAAATTAAGAGAAACAATGCCTCTAATAGCTCTAATAGGAATTATTTTCTTATCAATAGACATGTTAATATCGATCCCACATAAGTAATCCTTAACAATTGAGAATAATATAGTAGAGAGGGAATATCATCTCCAAGAACCACTATTACAAGTGAAATATCTTTTATGGGAACCGTTGATATGCATGGATATGTGAGATGAGCCCTAGATAATTGTTTCTAATTAATAAATACTTTATCAAATAAAATAATTTCATAAAACCCTATAAACAAATCCCTAGTCTAATATATTAAATTATTTTTTAAAATAAATCTTGAGAGTGATATTTCCTCCTATGGTGGATTTATTAAGAATATTATTACATTATGAATCTGTAATAATACATTCATGAATAGTTATATCTTTGATAAAACAAAAAATTATATAGAGACACAATAAAGATGGAAATATTGTATAGAATATTTTCATGAATTATAAAAATAATTTTTTAAATTTTGTTTAAAAGTACTATAGGTATGAAAACATTGATCTCATTCAAATTATACACTTTGTAAGTGAGTGTAATAAATTGATAATTAATACCATATGTTATCTTTACACCCTATAAAAATGTTTGATAAGACTACAATTATCACAATGAATAATCTCTTCATACATTATAAATAGTCAACATTTTAATCCATATAGTCCAAGAAAACATATAGAGTTATGACAAAAAATAGATTCTTTAATCTCAAATTCAAAATGAAGAGTAATAAGAGTTGAATTTCTCCCATAATTTACAATACTAGATTTATACCGTACAAAAGGTCAATACTGGTATTGGATCCATAAAATAGATTCTTCTGAAAATAAACAATTAGATCCTCAAAATACTCTTATTTATCATGAAATACTAAATTACCTTTGAGGAAATCCATAGAACTATTCTAATTACAAACACTTTAAATATAGATCTAAAATATTGTGTTTCAATCACATTCCATAATCTTTTTGACTTTAAATATCTATATCTATAATAATTCCTTAGAATTTAAGTGATTATTATAGTCATGAATAATATTAATTTCCTACACATGAACATAAAAAAAAATAAAAACTATTGTCACACTCTTGAGTAATATGAATAAAATATTAGAGATGAATTATATTTTTGTCAATGTGGAAAAATTTCTCACTACTCTAAATATTCAATATTTTCATCATCAATTTTATATTTGTAAAATAATATAAAGAATCAATCTTGTAATTTTGGGTGTCTGATGGGTCTTGATCCACTTTTTCTCATTCATGATGCAATGCCCTAGCATTCTTGAATCATAATGGTATACAAAATTTAATATTTCTATTGGAATGAGTAGTCAAAATAAGATCATTGTCTGAATTTAATCTTACAAGAGTGGATCCTGAAATAACGGAACAATCATTGGGGTCCAAAAAATTTAGAAAAAAACAAGTCCAATATATGGTGCACCACTTCATTAAGATGATTTTTTTACCATGAATATTTTGCACTAACCAAGTAGACCTCGTGAAGACAAATATTTTCAATGAATGCCTTGAATTATCTATAAGATGTAGAAAAGTTGACCATGCCTGACCACTCATCCTGATTGATAAATGAATAGAAATATATCATTTGAATCAATAGACCATTTATTTTATAAATACAGTATGAATATTCATCCATAAATCTATTCTATCATGGCAACCAATGTAACCATAAATGAAGGAACAAAATTTTACTATTCCAAAATAGTTATATCTTAATGGGACTGGATGATATGTAGAACCGATGAATGATACACTATCTTGACTCGAATGAGATAATAAATAAATCCTTTTAACATCAAAACATGACTTATTAGTGGTAACCATTTGATATCCAGTATTCTCATGAGAAGAAATACTTTCCAAAATAATCCTATTGGGATTAGATTGACCCAAATGATCCGGCTTTAATTCCTTAATAAAAATACTAAGAGAACCAATTATTTAATGGTTGGAATGTACCTATTTGTTTCAAAACATAATCCTCATTTAAAAAATCATTTGGTTCTTGAGATCATTTTTTCTAACACCAAAATAATTTTTCATAGATAATATCCTCACAAATACTATATGATTCTAATCCTTGGTTGAAGTAACAAATTTTTCCATGATAGGAGTTTTTTTATTTTACAAGTCCAATTAATTTTCATGGATTGATTTATTATTAATAATAGGTTTGTGTTCTATTGGAATTATCTAAATGGTGCAGACAAAAATAGCAATAAAATTACCAGTGTTTCATAGAATAATCTCGTCCAGAAAAAATTTCCCTGCATCATTATTGAAACTATTATTAGAGGTAGTCATTTCTAGAAAATTATAATCATTATTTTGATCACTAAGAATTTTATACGGATTAATCCTTTCCACATCGTTTGTATTACTTCCATGAGATTGTGGAAAGTGTTTATTATTTTCTTCAATGAGACTCACTAGATGATTTAATGAAGAAACAGTCATAATTTCCATAACATATGAATAAACAACTAGGGATTTCCAAGCATAGATGGAGACTCAATCAAATTTCCAATAATATTAGATACCAGATTTTTTTATTCTATATTGGATTGATGATTGGTAAAAGTCATGTTGAATCCTTTGTTGAACCATCAATAATCTCTATAGAATAACTTCAAATAGAGTTACTATACACATAGATAGAAAACTAATTTTGATAATTTTGATTTTAAGAAATTGATAAATCCACTTAGTGTTCCAAAATACTTATAATATGCTAACCTTTTATAGATTCAACATGTGACTTATTTCCTAGAGAAATTTTATGATGCATGAAGCTATCTTCAATATCCATGATTCCATTTCTATCCATACTAGCTCTAGTATATTTATTCATGTTATTAATCTTTTATAGATACTCATATTTCACTTAATTAATAAGGGATTCCCAATTTTCATTGGTTTTCTTCAATTCAAAGGCAATTGATTTCATTTATACCCATTCCCCATTATCAACCCATTTTCTCAGGGTCACCATTTTCTAAAATTTCATTAAAAAAATCCAAAAAACCTTAAAAATGTCGGAAAATATTCATATTTTTTTATTACCTCAGATTTTTTATCATTTGAAATTATTCTTTTCGTATTTGGATGTTTTGAATAGAAATTTTAATAAAAAAATATTTAAAAATAAAATATAAAATCACCATTAAGAGTAAAATGATTAATTTTTATTGGAAAACCAATACAAGGAGTAAGATAATTTATAATTTTAGGATGCCAAATCCTCAAATTTTTACCATGTTGGTGAACACAAAATTGAGTTGTCAAATTTCATTGGTAGAAGGGATTGACATTGATATATTTTTCAATGATCCAAAAAATTCAAGGCATTAGATGAACATTCGAATTTTTACAAATTGGTTTTGTATAAATTTTATTTCCCATAATGATATTACAGATTCCTCTTCCAATCTTAATCAATATCCGTTCATTACCACCGTATACTTGTGAAAACATTGATTTTCCATTCATTTAATGACACAATTTATTTGAATTTGAGTGCATGACCTGACCATGAATTGATAACAAGTATAAAAAATCCTCTACTATAGTGTCTATAGATATAAAATAATCAAGAAACCTTTATACATATTTTTTTTTGAAAACTGGTGGTAAGTTAAGTTCATCTTCATAAGATTCCACACCACAAAAAGCCTCTAAAAAAGAGACTTCCTTAATTTTCATGGTCTAATAATTAACAAAAATAGTAGTTATTCAGTAGGTAGATTCTTTATTTTTAATGATTCACAAAACACATCCTTCAAGGAAATCTCCCAGCTTTGGTGAAATTATTCCATGACCCCAAAGGATTAGATTGAAAAATCATTTTCATCTAATTTTAGAGAAATGATAAGATTGATTCATAGGAGAAATTCCTCCACCATGAAAGAAGGAGACATCATGTGACCTATTAAAATCATAATTTCTAGAAGATAAACACTACAACTCATAAATCATTTCAAAATCACATGGATAGAATGTTTGGTGTGTTTATGAACCAGTTATATATGCGACATATTTTAAAAAACATGTGGATATCTCTCAATAATTGAAAAAAATAGACTATTATCAAGAAAAATCATTAGTTATAATCTTCTTTATCACCTAGGGAATGAAAATTTTAGAAATAGGTGATATATAATTCTCTGTGTGTGAAAACTTATCAATATGTCATCATGGGTAATATCATAACTACATAACAAATTCGGAGTAGAGGAGAATACAATTAATAAAAAATCATGGAATAATACATTTCTTCTATAATACATGACAACAATATATAATGTATCAAAATAGAAAACATATGATATGGAATAATAGTGATGAAACATGACATAATAAAAGAAATCCATGATGCATAGTCAACGACATAAAATATATAAGTCCATCGAAATAAATCATAATAGAAAACTATGGAAGTATCATTGATGTAGAAACCCTAAATTATGTGAGTGGGAATGACTACATGATTCCAATTAGAGGGTGGATAATGAATTATAACATAATTCACCTAATGAAATAGGAATCACTACCAGATTCTTATAAACATAGTAGAGTGGGAATCAATACATTATTCCCATAAAAATGGTGGATCATAAATCAATTCCTAATTTCAAGAAACAAATTTGATTTGGAATCACTTATTAATTTCCATTGTTGTGGTGGGTATGAGTAACTTCATGATTCCCACAAACATGGTAGAGTCATAATATCATAATGAATTTGAAAAAAATAGTGGGGAAAATCACTTTTTATTCCCAGAGTTGAGATATAATCAATACATGATATCAATAATCATATCATAAGATATAAATCATTAATCAATGTATTAGAGGTAAATGTAGAAACCCTAATGCATCTTAATAATCATCCATATATACACATGTCATTTGAAGTAGAAAACATTCTTCTTTAAATCATTAATTAATTAACCCATATAAAATAAAAATATTTCATGAAACTAAATTTATAGAAAATTATATATAAAATTTCAATATAGAAGTAAGATAGCAGTGTAAATGTGACCTTAGTGTAACATAATAATCATTAAGTATGTTACAAATAATGGAATGAACATTTGAAGAACTTTGGATATATTATTATCAATATAACCAGGGATTACCATTTGTTGAATGGCTTGAAAACCATTTAAAACTAGTATATTTAAAATGAAATAATTGATCGTGAAAAATCATTTAAAAATAATATTTTCAAACCAAATGAGAGTTTTTAGAAAAACATTTTAAGGGAATTATGTTTTTAAAAAACTATCTTGATAATATATGAAAAATACATGATAATTTATTTAAAAAAACACAAGACTTTAAAATACCTTTCAAAATAAAAAATTCATTTTTAAATTTATAAATTTTTTTCTGAAAATATAAGACTATTTTTTATTAATAAAAAATAAATAATCAAAATCATCTGAAAACCAGATTTTTAAACATGGAATGGAAGCTTTATTTTACAATTATTATTTTACCTTGGTAATAAGTATTTACCCTAGTAGTTTCTATTTTTTAAAAACACAATGTAACCCTTATAAAAAATTATGATGTTATAAAAAAATGATAGAATACATATAGTCCATTTAAAATTCTAAACAATTAGAAATTATCCTTTTATATTAATCATTTAATATATATAAAAACACATCTATATAAAAATGATGCTTTTACCATATAGTCTTCATAATACAATTTAGTATTGATTACAAACTGCATGAGTGTTATTTTATTTATATATAAGTTCAAAAAATTTATTAGAGTCTATTTTTGGATATATTAATTTATTTTATTAGATAAAATTACAAAATATTAATATTTTTTTAAATTAATAATTTTCCTATTATCCTGATAATTAACAATAATGTTATTAATTTTATTTTATAGCTAAAAAGAATATTAAAATTATTGCATAATATGAAATTTTTGGCCATAAATTTTAAATCCAATTTTACAATTTAATATCAACATTTTTTATAATAAATTATTAATAGAATAAAATAAAAAACATTTTTAATGAAAAATATTACTAGAGTTTCATATACAATAAAAACAGATTCATAACATCAAAATCATTTGTTAAATTATTTTTTTACATTATCAATGTATATTTTTATATAAATGTTTTTAATTAATATCAACTAGTACTTATATTATGAAGACTTCAGAAAAGATATGGTACTAGAAAAATATGTTTTTTTAATTTTCACCTAAAAATAAATTGTTTTAAAAAAAATATAAAAAATGAACATTAGGTTAATTCTAATTTTTGGAATTGAAAAATGACATTTATTTTATTAAAATAAAATTGTATATTTATATATTTAACATATAAAGGAATATTAAGTATATTAAAAGAATAATTATGTTTAATAATAAATTCCATTATAAAACATTAAATTATCCTAACAATATTTTGTAGGAATTTTTAACAGATTAAATTATTTATATTCATTATTGGTTTTATTAATATTAAATTTCCTTTATAATATTCTCCCAACAAGTCACGTCTCATATTAGATCTATGTTGTATGTCAAACAACCTATCGATATAATGTTTATTGAAATAGAAAAAATAATTTAGAAATATCAAGGTGTCAACCATGATAACCCTACATTCACCGAATACTAGATGGTATAAAAATATTAAATGGATTTATAATATAATTATTTAACAATAACTAACATATAACCAAATGAAACCACATAATATTCATTAAACACACCCTTATATGAAATAAAATCAATTTATCTATTGATTTCCTTAAAAATAAAATATAAATGAGGCATAAATACAATTTATTTGATTTATAAGGATCCACTATCATATAATCTATCATTATCATGTTAAAAGAGTAAATATGTAGTTGGATATCCAAGAATTTTTTTCTAAGGTATAAAATAAGTAATCCCTAAAATAAAATGAATGTATATTCAATGATTAATAAAAATACATGGTAAGAGTTTTACAATAGAAGGAAAAGAGATTATTGAAGATATAAATTGGAAAAACGATAGCCAATGCTTTGATTTATATAGTGGGGAACTATTACATTCATTTGGTAATGTTGTAACATGTTCCATTTGTGTGGATGTGAGTTATCATGGAATTTATTTTGGACATACACTAGAATTGGTTGATGAAGGTTTACAATAATCTACAATTTTTTGTAAAAAATTTGAAATTTTTTATGTATGTTAATTGATTACCCGATATTCATAGCATATATATCATTATACACATATGACTACATTAGAAAACATGACATATTTTTCTCCACTCACAGTATCCTACAATTATATTTGTATCATTGTACGTATGTTCACATATTAAGAATGTGATATTACAATTGATTTTATGCAGGTATGGGTAGGGACCCTTGGATGTTTTGAGTTAATGTTCAAGATCATTGTGATTACAAAACAGAGGATTAGAGGTGTTTTTAAAATATTTTTTCAAATTTATTTTCATTTAATTCACTTATATTTTATTTTAATACTATTTTTTGGGACATAATTATAGTGTACACCCAAACAAGACCATGACACAATTGAAAAATGTATCTTGATTTCAAGTTCAACTTATAAAAATAATAGTCCTGATACAAGTGTTGAGGATCTATATATATCAATTTGGGTTGGGATTTACACTCTGATAGTCTATAAAAATAATAACAATGAAGATGATAGAATAGTGTTATTCCATGGAAATAAATGAAATCATTTTCAATAATTTTATAATAACATAAATATAATTCCAATATCTTTCAAATAAAAAAATAATAACTCTAAGTAAGATAAAATAACTACATAATAAAAAATACAACTAAATCATTAAAAATATAATGTTTTTAATTACCTATACATGACTATAGATTCTTATAAAAATTGATCAAATATTGTCTTGGATCCCTTTAACGTAACATAAAGTATATAATTAGTATGACCTCATGATATTTATATATAGGGGAATGATAATAATTCCATATTATAAAACACTATAACCGAAAACATCCTTTCAAATTTAATATGATCATATATAAAATCAATAAATTTATTTAACGATTTAACAATACTATAAAAAAATATAGTATTAAAGTAGTTATTAGTAATAAATAAACCTAATTTACATTATAACTACATCATCTAATGCTAATGTGTTCCCTGAAACCAATTACGAATCAAATTTTCCAGACACATGGCCTTTATTAATTATATTTCAAACAAATGGAATCTCACATTGTGTGAATGAAATCATCTCAATTCATAGCTTAACCAAAGGATCCTTAAAATTATCCAACATCATATACTATCACATAAAAGAACTAATAAAATATAATATGTATAAAAATAAATTTATAATTAAAAAACATAAATAATATCACTTTTAACCCATATGAGATCAATTTTTTTTTAAATACTCAAATAATAACTTTGATACAAAATACACATTATTTTGACTGATACAAAATATTAGTCATTTTATTATCTCCTTAAAACACCCATTTTAAATAAAAAAAACAACATTTTGAGTAAATTCATTTATAACCATGAATTATCTTTTTAATTACCCTATTATGTTAAATTAAATGTAAATTATGGAAGGAATTAGTAATTTTACAACTAAAATTTTTCATTATAAAATCCAAAAAACACAATACAGACTATTTTTTTGTTTTAGGAAATCTACCCTCGATAAACACATGTATTAGAAAACTATCTTAAAATTAAATTTTTTGTTATCAAAACACTTTTAATGAGAAAGTGAGAAACCAAAAATCCAGAATTAAAACAAAATATAACCATAAAAGAATAAAATATAATGAAAAATACGAGATCTACCTATTCCCATCAACTACCATATATCGAAAAACTCTCACCAATGCATGACCACTCATCTAGTTGTCCCATTCGAGATGCATGAGCCCAAAAAAGATGGTTTAGAAATACACTCTCAAACATACAAATCCATATGGCATGCAGAGTTGAAGGATATTTTCTATGAACCCCATCTGATATAGATATAAGTTAAAATATGGTTGCATCACACCATACTTCACTTCAAAACACACTAATAACAGATCCAAAAGAAGATTGCAACTGAACCTGAAAGCCTCCAAAACCAATCGACAACTTCCAAAAAAATTACCATAGTCAATGAAGAGTAATTTAAGATTACCATAATCCTTTTACCTAAACAATTTCCATGAGAGAAATATTACCTTGATTCTTGGAGCCTCCATCATAATATTTTCAAACACATAGTCATGTTGTTCCATGGACTGTATGTACACCTTAATGCTAAAATTCCTTTTTTGAAACCCCTGACAAGAATTAGGTTATGTTTTTTAACACAAGCATAATGTGCCTCATTAAGGGTCACCCAAAAAGTCCTTCCCATAATTTAGGGGGATCCTCCATAGAAGAATTATGCCACAATAAATTCTCTACCATTTCACCCTCATAACATAACATTAATTTCAAGGCTTTATTACCCTATACCCTAGGTCTTTGATGGATCATATCATCAAAATCATCCTTTTTTATGTTTGTCATCCTAGTAGATCCATTCTCTAGAAGAGGTGGCAAGGAGATGTAATCATTCCTAGCCTTCATCTTCTAATTACAACTATTAATCTTCACTATTGAAGCTTCACCTACTGAATGACTATGTTCATCTCCATTGTATTCATTAATTTATCCCTGGACTTCCTCAGATGTGTTAGTAAGAACATACCTCAAGCCTACCTGTACAATCTCTTCAAATACATTTCTCATGTGAATTGTGGTATGATACATTGAATCATGACCCCTACATTCCCATCACTGTTTTTATATTCCACATCCATAGTAGGACCCTATATCCCATTCCACAAAACACCACTACCCAAACCAAACACCTTAGCAGGAACATTCTCCTCACTGTCTGCTATCTCCACCATGCTAGCTTTACTCCCAATATTTTGATTTTTCACTGGATCTGCATCCTACCAAACCCACCCACTATCATGCAACAAAGATGGAGGTAATTCAATGTCCAACCTCATCCTACTAAAAACATTAATAACAGTCAGTTTTCCTAAGGCACTAATGCCTTCTTAACAGTGGACCGAGATCGAGATGTCCAGTTAGACCCCACCTCAATTGCCATATCGTGAACCCCTGGACTGATGGATCAAATCTCCTCCATTTTTAAAAATCTAATGAAAACCCCTCCCCCAAATTATTATCCAATATATTATACCATTTCTATAATATCTCGACCTCATCATGTGCCTTAGACTCCATGCTGTAACAATTGCCCCGCATTGAAGAATACTGAGACCCCCAATGAAAGTAGTCCAATGAGTGTCACAGGTTGTTGAATCCAGAACATAAATTAGTCTAGGTTTCATATACCATAGGTTTCTTGTAGTGATACTCTTCACCCATAGTAATATACACATACTCAAATGAAACTCTTGACACATATATTTTATCAAAGACAGACATATTAATAGGGTGAGCAAGGGCATCAGTTAGACTATCTAAACACTAATATCTACCTATAAGTTTCCTTATCATACATATAATAAAACTATTTTTAAATTTAAGGGGGAGATTGGGAAATCTTAAACAATTCACCATAGTATGAGGATCTTGCTTCATACGCAAATGGAATGACCAATGAAACAAAAAAATTCCAAAACCATTGAAGCGGTAAGGTGAGCTTGACCAGGCATGGATGAGATTTTCCTAGAAGGTACAATGAATCATAATTTGGAAATTATCCAGAAGACCCATTGTCCCCCTAACCTTCAAATCAAATGAACCGAAGAAGTGCCTATTGAATGAGTCTATTGAAGGACATTGCTGATTAAACCTAGAAACTAGGGTATGCTTTAGTAGATTCGATGATTTTGAGAACTATATAGATGATAAATGTAGGTTATGGAACCTATCAAGAATCATCAAAACTTTCAGTCTAAGGACTTGAAGGAATGTAGGAAGTAAATCGGGATTTGAAAAGGGGATGAAGGTGGAAGTTTGTTCTTTAGTGTACAATGTGGGTCCCTCCCCGATCAGTGGTGAGGGACAATCGCAGTGGACGCCACCATCACGAAGAGGAGAAAACAATGGATAGGGTTCCTCCTGAAGAGGAAGTCGCCTACCATATATTAGCAAAAATATATTAAATAAAAATTCAATCTAATTCGTACAATAATACTATGAATATAAATATTACTAAATAATAATATAATGTAAAAAAATTCTTCCAATATATTTTTATTAATTAGTAATTCCCTTAATAAAGATAAAATCAAATTCAAGAATTATTCACCTTTTTCATATATAAAATCGTTATTTACCCTAGGTAATTTCACAATTCCATATCTAAACATATTTATATAATATTTTTAAAACATGAAAAATGAAATAAAATAATTCACAGTATATTGCAACAAATTTTTACATCATTGTTTCCATATATATAATTTAATGTCAATACAAAATAAAATTTTATATAAAATAATTAAATTAAATGCCATAAATTAACCTTTTCACCAAACATACATTAGAAAAATAATTTACACAAAGAAAATACTCTATGAGCAATTAAAAGACCAATGAATCCTAATTTTTCAACTTATAAACATATATTTCAATTAGAATAATATAGTAAAGAAACCCTAATTTCATTAAAAAAAATATAGGGATTTTGAATCTATTGCTGAGATGATTCAAACAAAAAAAGGATAATGGTTCCATTAATATTTCATAAGAAAATCCATCCTAGAATTTGGGGAATTAAAGAAAGAGACGGGAATGTTGTATTTCCATCAAATAAACCCTTTGAAGATGGAAATAAAATTTAAATCAATATTCAAGAATAAAATTTTACAGTTAAAATAATAAAAAATTCATGATTTTAGACTATCATGAATCTATTATCTTTCCATCGGCCACCCGGTTGCTTGTCATGAGGTTCTTATAAATCTACTCTTATAAAAGGTACCTTATAGTACTTAATAAAGAAAAATAATCAAATAATCCTCCCTCATCTACATCCTACCACCACAATAAAACCAAAAATAAACTAATTATTTTTAAAAAAAATTCATAGAAAATAAAAATAAAAATATAACAAAAATAAATAATGTCTCAAGTTATTAAAAAATTTCCACTATCAAAATCCACATATTTTAGAAGCGTAATTGAGTATCTATAATGATTATCTTAATCCATTGGGACCTAATTTCTAAATAACCCTATAACGACTCGGTTAGTATACATATATGTTATAAAAAACATAAACATGATATATATAATTTCCCTCTAATAACTAACTTATATGATCTGTAGAATGCAATAATATTTTAATAAACAATGAATCTGAATAAAACCCCACATCTTAATAATAAATAAAAAGATATGAATATTGTTCATAATTCATTTGGTGTGATGTAAGAAATACATCATGCATGGTAAAAATAATCTCTACAAAAGGCCCATTATCCACCCCCTTACATCAAAAATAAATAACAGTTACATGAATTATATCATCATGAATCAAAATTGTATATTTTTATTTCCCATTATTTTATAGATGATATTTTCTTGAAATCATCACTCATGTAACCATTTAATTTTTCATGAATTTATGAAAATTATGATGTGAATACCACATTATGAACACATTTGATTATATTGTGTATTTTATGAGGTCTAAAAATTTCATGACCATAGATATTTCCAAATACATCTATAATCTGAGTCTCTCTAATTTAGAAAAAATTTATAACATTAGTTAGTTGATAAATAATATAAAAAAATTTATCTTTAATTTTAATGTCATTGATAAAACCATAATAGTATTTAGGGTAACACTTTCTCATTTTTAATATATAATTGGTAATTAATGAAGAAATTTCATGGGACTATGTTGATTATATTTCACTCTTTTATTGGTAAATTATACCAAAAAGGGTCCTGAAAAGTCCCACATCATTCTAGGACACTAAAAATTTCATTAAAAAGTGTTTCCTTTGGGTTATAATATTATGAACAATATATTGAGAAATCTAATAATCTAACATCTCTTCCTCCCACTACGTTAATAGAAAAAAATCATGGAAATATATGATATAATCATCTTAAAGAGTCCACCCACGTATTTTCTACTATTCATATAATATTAAACTAAATGATTTTCACTCAGACCATAATTTTATAATGTATTTATTTCCTTTGATTAAGGATGAGGGGATGGTCAATGGTTCCAAGACAATATGAGCTTTCTCCTTAGATATATTAAGATGAAACTTATATAAAAGTGGAAGAAGCTTCAACTCATCTTTAAATCTCAAACTAAATTCACCTAAGATATCCAAGATAAATAATTAAAAATTAAATCCACTAGAATTGGACTATATATCCTCCTAAAATTATATAATTTAGGTTATTTAACCAATATCCCCTCACTTAGATTTAAATCCAACCCTTAAAATAGTCACATCAAACTATTTTGATTATTGTAGCCAATAAACATATCTATGAAAAATTATATTTCAAACATATATGTGTATGGAAAATTATAAAAGAAACAGGATCATGAGTAATGTAATTCTTCTATGTACTTAGAAACTTCTAAGAACCACCTGAAACTAATCTCTAACCATTATTCATTACACATCATGTACCCAAACAAGATGTATCTTAATAAAACACATAATGGTTCCCTATATCTAGTTGAATGTCAAATTTATGCTGATGTCAAAAACTTATTTAGATATTGAAATAAATTAATGAGTCTATTATTCATTTAAAAATTTATACCTTGGTCAATGTTATAATCATTTCTGTTAGGTGAGATAAATCCTAGAATAATCAATGATAATATCTTAAGAGGCATAATGAACGGTGAATCCTAAAGATATTATAATGAATCGTCTAACGAATCGTAACATCCACTATCACATTATCCACTAATATTTAAAAATTATGGATGATTTTTATATTTTAATTTACTTATATGGTAATTAAATGAAACTATTTCATTATATAATAAAATCAATGACCTGTCAATGTACCTAGTAAAATATCCACATATTCCCCATTCTCCTAATATGGTCATGATTATGTTAATATATCAATGATTAAAAAATTATTTAATCATGATAACAATAGGAAACATAGCTGTTTATAGACATAAACATATATGATGTATTAATAAATCAAAATTATATCATAATGTATTCAAAATATTCAGGTCTCAATTGAAAATATATCATTGAAATATTTATATCATGAACACCTAGATGACGATAACCTCATCAAAGATTGATCATTGAAAACCATCAAGCTTCCCTTAACTTATAAAAAATCATTTTTCATTGGTAAATTCTACCTTTTCATTATTATAATATTCTTAATCCCTTGATAATAAAAAGAAATAAAAATTACTTATACTAAATCTGGTAAAAATCAATGGATAACCACAAAGAGACACACTATACATAAATAATGTTTTGGATTCAATATTTTTTAACAATGTTTTAATCTCACTAATAATACCTTTATCTATAAGATATGTACGTATGGATATAGCGAAAGTATTCAATACTATTTTTTTTATGAAAAAACCACATTCTATTCTACAATAATCCATCAAAATCATAAAGAAACACTTCATGATATATATCAAATATTGGAGGAAAAATGAGCACTGAAAACATCCTCAAATGATATAAGAACTATCACTACTACATAACAGTTTTTCATATTTAACTACCCCAAATAATAATTTATTATTCTAGTGTGATAGTTCATCTCACATATAAAATCATAGGATTCATCATAAGATGGAATTATTATCAATCATCTCTTGTAGTGATTGATATAAACCCCAAAAAATGAAAACCAATCCATTTCAATAGAAAAATAAAATAATATTATCCTGTTAATAAAGAATACCCAAATATGTCTAAAACCACTAATAAAATGTCATATATTCAACGTGTTTCACTAGAATCCACACACATTCCAAATATACTATTCGTTGAAATAATTACAAAAATATCAACATCCAAATACATATAAGAAACCAAAACAATATTATATACAAACATTAGAAAAAATCAAGTAGAATAAAATTTTAACCAATGTATAATAAAAAAACATTATACATCAGTCCATGGAATGCATCTTCCCCGGAACCATTTATTCATACTCACAAAAAATGACATTTATATCCTTATACATATATCCTTCATTTAGGTAACATATATCCCACAAACTATATACCATAAAAAAACCATGCTATAATTGGATCCCTAGATAAATTTATATGTAAATTATGATTACCTTTATTCATTTTTTTAATGAATAAATTTGTTTTCACATAATGATTTTTATTCTATTTTACATTATTTTTGATAATGTATTGACAGTAATTATCACATTGAGAGGACATAAAAGTTCCCCATTATGATGAGAACTAAGAAGTGATATGATAGTATTTTTGAATATATGTTCGTTAACTGGATTATATCATTCTATTGAACACCATTTATATAGAATATCAATTGTGGAGGCTCATAAGATATCTCTTCTATTTCTAGTGATGTTCAACTATATTAATTTCAAGAAAGGATATTATGAGATGATATATACTTGTACGAAATTTATATTTATATATTTAATTGAATGTGAATGTATATAGATGTGTGTAATGATCCTCATACATTATGATTATTATAATTTCATAGCATGAGTCACATATATTTAGGTATATATATATTCCATGATTACATATATTTATGGAAAATTTGGGTATGTTGGGTGCACTGCGATTAATATAATATTAAAAATAATGTAATAAATTATTTATACCTTTAGTTATTTTAATATAATTTAATATCTCTAGCCCATTGATTATTTGTAGAACCACCTTGTTTCTGATGCTTTCTCTGGGGCGCGCGCATCCGTCTCCTTCGAGGATGAAGGACTCAGCTTTTTGTTACCCTGAATTCCTTCTTTCCAAAGGCAGGGGAAATTCACTCCATATTTAGGGACGTCTTCTCCTTGATCGAAACATGTTGATGGGATGTCGGTTTTTCCTTCCTTGGATTCCTCCTCGGAGCTCATCACCTATTCTGGGTCACCCTTATAGATTTAATACATTGTTCATGAAACTCTTCCCAGCTCCATATCATCATGGACACCAGTTAATTAAGATGCTTCTGTTAGAACATTCCAAGGGGTCTGGTCAAGGACAAAACCTTCGGTTAGGAGAGTAGTCATGTGGAGGCATCACTGGCGTGTCTGGACACTGGGGGGTTGGTGTGTCTGTCTTCTATCCTTTATTATAGGGCTTCTCAAAGGCGCGGAAGCCCGAGGCATCCCACATCGAACGTGGGGAAACATATGCCATAGGCATGAATCTGAGGTTTTCCTCATCTTCCCGTGTTTAACACAGGGTATGCCTCAAGTTTAACATCCAGTGGAGACAGATCAGACTGATCCGAACACTGATTAGAATGGATCAGATTGAGGAAACCCCATGAGGGAATACAGATATTGAGGCCAACACATGGGTGACAACCCGAATGTTGTGGAGGGGAATGGGGTGGCATTGTCTCACAAGGATGTGGTGGCCTGGGTAAGAATCAGGATGGACAATGGTTTTGGGATTGATCCTCGAAGAGACATTCTATGTATCCTCGTGGAAAGGAATCAGAGTCCACGTAGTTCATCTGATGAAGTCTTACCTCCGAATGAGGATGGAAATGGCATACCTCTGAATGGGGTCCCAACAGCTTACCACTGGATAAAGATGTTAATGTCTCACCGATGGATGAGCTGACAACAGCTTACCACTGAGAGTGGACCAGGGGTCTAGTGGTTATTGGGCTTGAACCTCAAGGAGGCTTCCTACGTACCATGCCTTGACATGGATCAAAAGCCACATAGTTCAGGGTTGTGTCATGTCGGAAAACCGACATGAAGATGGACCAAGGGTACGATGGATGATGAGCTTCAACCTTGTGGAGGCTTTTAAGGAACCATTCCTTGACATGGATCAAAGTCCATATAGTTTGGGATGGTGTGTCTGTGAACCGACGTGAATAAGGACCTTGGTTAAGGTGGGTGGTGGGTTTAATCCTCGTGGATGATTCCTATGTACCATGCCTTGAAATGGATCAAATTACATGTATTTTAGGTAGGTGTGTCAGATAACCGACATGAATAAGGACCTTTGTCCAATGGAAGATGGGCTTAAACCTCATAGAGGCTTCCTACATACCATGCCTTGACATGGATGAAAGACCATGTAGTATAGGATGATGTGTCAGAGAACCGACGTGAATAAAGAACATGGTCCGACGAATGATGGGGTTGAACCTCAGGGAGGCTTCCTACGTACCATGCCTTGACATGGATCAATGTCCCCATAGTTCGAGTTCGTGTGGGGATTACACTCTAGGTTGCCCAAGTGTTGGTGAAATGATGTGAAGGGGGTCAGAGCGAACAATGGATGGTGGGATTGAACCTCATGGAGGCTTCCTAGGTACAATTCCTTAACATCAATCAAAGTCCATGTAGTTCATGTTGATGTGGGGCTTACACTCTAGGCTTCCCCAGTGTTGGTGAACCGACGTGAAGGGGGTCAGAGTGACCAATGGGTGGTGGTCCTGATCTTCATGGAGGCTTCCTACGTACCATGCCATGACATGGATCAAAGTCCTCATAGTTTAGAAAAGGGTCTTGGAACACCGACATAGAGATGGTCGGTGCCAATGGTTGGTGGGAAAGAACCTCAAAGAGGCTTCCTACATACCATGCCATGACATGGATCAAAGTCCCCGTAGTTCGGGTGTAAATTTTAACGTCATGCGGGGCGGTGATAGTGACATGGTCGATGCTTACTCTAAGCCCATGTGAGTCGTACTCAGTGTGGGAAACAATAGGTAGCAATGAACTAACTATCACATCGTGAAAGGTGCATCCATGGGATGTTGAGAGCTGTGGGGCTTAAGCATTTAGGCGGCCCAAGGTGTCGAGACTTACTCCAGGATGGAGGCCCGTGGGCGACAAAGCGCAGCGGGAGAGGGACATGGGACTGATGAAAAGAGGATCCTCTTTCCTTATTAAGCCCTTTGATGGCCTTGGCACTAAGGATGTGAGGAGGGGCAAGGGTGGTCCCTCCTCCAAGAAAAGATAGGTGCTTACACCAAGGTGGCTGCCCTTCCCCATGGACAAACGCCACTCCTAGGAGGAAGATGTCATCCGTTGTGGAGACCAAGGGGCATGGAGAATGTCCAAGGTGGGGGAACCCCATGTGAGAGGTATGGGGCCATGTCATAGTGTAATGTCATGTGATGAGGACGATGGCGCTTGGCAGTTTAACATCCTGCAGCATGGACTAGGTGGGTTTTCTCTGTACCCCTAGGACTTATATAACTGGTACCCTCTACTCCTTGTGGGAGGGAAGGCATTGGAAAGGCCGTGAAGAGGGGGTGTCACGGAGCGAACCATTGAGGGGTCCTCGTTAGCATGGCTATGCATAAAAGAAATAGCCATTATCGTGCCAATGTGAAGAAGCATTAGGCACATCAACGCTATGGGAGGTATCTTCCAGGGGTCATTGAAGTTACATTGTGCAAACCAGGATGGTCGCATGGGAAAAGGATTTTCCAAGAAGAAGAGTCCATAGGCATGGGCCTTATGGAGCTCTGTTGGTCCGCGTGGCGGAGGGCACTTGCGAAGGGATGTGCTTCACGAAGTGGGGTGCCTTTTCCTTAGGATAGGGCAGAGGTGAAAATGGGAGGTGCTTCATGAAGTGGAAGGGAATTCACGGAGCATAGCCTCACAGAGCCATGGAGCCACGCTGAGCGAGGTATCAGGTAGCAATGTGCTTCGCGATGTACAGTGAACCTACCTTTGTATATGGATTATGTGTACATGAAGGGTGTTTCACGAATCATAAACGCTCTGCGATAATCCGGTCCCCTAGGGTGTCCCCTTCCTTCAGGAAATCCCTTAGGCTTTGCGAAAGGCATCCATCCCTCTCGGAAGAGGGGATCAAAAAGAGACAATGGGGAGGCACTTCCTTGAGTAAAAGTACCTTGCACAACTCATGGTTTATCGAGTGGAATTGTGCTTCGCGATTCAGGATATGAGAAGCCGAAATGTTGGATTGTCCATCTGGAGAGCTCGGGGGAGCCTAGTATTTATAGCCAAGAGGCGCCATGGAGCGGACCTCACATGGCGCGAAGAGAGGTGACGGAGCTTCACGGCGGGCTCGTGAACGTCAAATGGGTTCACAGAGTATCCAGCCCCTGTGCACTGTGGAGGGTTCGTGAACGTCAAATTGGGTCTCTGAGTGTCCCATCTCCTTGGCTTCGTGGTGGTTTCGCGAACGTTAAGTGAGTTCGTGGCGCCTTCGACCTTCTTTTCTGCGTGGCATCTGTGGTGCCAGGGGACTCTATGAAGTGGCTTCACGAGGTTGTTCGTGGGGCTGTCCTGGGGCCGCTTCCTCGTTCCAAATTTTGGTTCCAACAAATGCCCGGACTCATACATAGAGCCGCAGAAGGATAAAGGGTCAATGTATGAGGGAAATAGCCCAAATCCTCAGCCGTTCACGGTGTTGACTCGTGAAGAGGTCTTGCGAGGCGGATAGGGGGTGTGCGGGCTAGGCATGCCGCAGAGCTCTGTGATGGATGGAGGCACTGCGAGGCTCCACAGGCAGTCGCCTATAAATAGGGGGTCTTCCATCTCTTTTGTCCATTCCCTTATCTATGATCTTTTCTTCTTGCGCTCTCTATTCGAGAAGCTCTGCGTACTATGCGAGTGACCACTGCGAATTGTTTCTTCACGGCACACAACGAGTCCTTGACTTCGCATTTGCACTCCGTGATCCAGCTTTGAACACCGAGGCCACATTCCAACGAATAGTCTTTGTGAGCGGCCTTCGTGAATTCATACCGCGAATGATATTCGTTAAACATCCAACCAAAAGTCCATGTTTCAAAATCGAATGGACCACCACTAAGCTGCCTAGGGGGTCCTTGCGGATGCCGCCCGGAGGGACGAAATGGCGAACAACCTAGGGATATGAGAGCTACTCTAGAGCCACTCAGACCATTGTTATTTGGTGGAGCTACTATCGGAGAGCAAGAAGAACTATCCACTATGCAAGAGGTTCCTATGTATGGATTCGGGCTAAGGGATGAAATCATCATCCCTGCAGTAGGTAGGGATGATCCAACTTTCTGGTTCTGGAGCACGTCGTGCTAGCACCAATGGTTCTAAGCGCCTGATGGTCATGATCAAGAGGATTTCATGCCTTTCATTGCAGAATGTCTGTAAAATCATCTGAACAACGTTGATGGGAGGTCATTGCAGCCGGAGACGTCCCCTTCCCTGTACTGAACGATCCTTAAGGCGGTGTTGGGGAACCCGAAGAAGGGGTGGTCTGAGGAATGGGACATGTGTCAGGGCGACAACTTTATAGATGATTGGTCTTGGTCCTACTGGGTAGGCACCTCATGCGAGAAATTCAGGGTGGAGCTACGAAGAGTGGTCCTTTATGAGGTAGTTTGGGCTTCCCAGTTCTATATATACCAGCTGAAGTAGTTAATGCCGGAACTGCTAAGTCAGTGGTCACCAGGGAGCAATGCCTTCCATCTGCACCATGGGGAGGTTGACATCAGCCTGTGGGATGTGCATCAGTTCCTGTGGGTCCCGATACTAGGGGAGATTTATGACGAATTCCTCTTGAATATGGGTTCTCGGGAGGATCCGGAGAAGATTCCACGTCTGGTGGTGGAATTGATGAAGCTCTTACCCCCGGAGGATAAGGAGGCAGAGGGGGATGTCCACTTCATGAAATGGTTCAAGAAGTTCATGAACATCCTAGTAAACAGGCCATTCCCGGCGAGGCCTCGGACTTTCCCATAGGGTGCCAAGATTAAGGAAAACTCATACCGGCGGCTGCTGGGGGATAGCCAGTGGATGTCTAGGGAGTTCAGTGTCATCACTGAACAACCTCCAATAGTATGGATGACGGCATTCATCGCAGCCCTCATCTGTGGTTGGATCCTTCTAGTGAGGGATACAAACATGGGAGTTTTGCCAAGCACATTTTTCATGGCATCCCCTTTGGTGACAAAAGGGAGGCTCAACCTAGGGATCCTAATGCTCTCCGTGTTGTACAAAATATTGTGGCACATCAGTAAGGGGAAGATCCCAGGGTGCCAGAAATGGGGAGGAACATGACTTGTGATTCCTGAGGCTGGACCCTAAGCAAAATACTGGGGTGTCTCTACGTATCCTATAAGGATGGGAATCAATCCATACATAGTTCTAGAAGCACAATTTAACATCATGCAGGATGAGGAGAAGGCCGGTAGCTCCGATACACACCCCACCAAAACTACTAAGCCCACGTGAGTCTTGATCGATGTGAGAAATAAGAAGTAATGGGGGACGATCCTGAAATTGGAAGGGGAATGTTGGGGTAGAGGGATGCTTGGTGAATGTGGGCCCAATGGTGATAACTCGTGCATGATGCACACCTAGACTCATGAAGAGGTAGAGTAGAGTATGTTTGAATTCCACTTGAACATGAGGATGTGGAAATGTGTGAATCAGGATGCTCGCAATCTGGATCACAATGATGGAGGCATGGCGATGGAGGATAACTGTTGAACATTTCGGAAACGCAGAATCCAGATCGCGATAGCCTAGAATGGGGACAGAAAAATGAGGGTCGATCATTGACCATGTTTGAAACACAAGACAAGTCGCAAATGTCGCATGTGATCCTTAAAGATTTTGGCCCAAAAAGGTAAGAGAGCCCATAGGCCTAGCATCCATGGAGATCCCTTAGGCCGAGAATCCATGTCGTCTAAGGGTCCATTTGGATGTGGAAGCAGATGAGGATCAAAATAGCAAACTCACAAAGCATGGACATGGAACGAGGGGAATGTCCCTATGTAAATTCCACACTTTGGGATCTGTCAAAATGCATCTGAATACAATAACAAGATGTATTAGTTTGATAAATTTGAGTGCCATCCAATAGAGAGATATTAGATTAGGTTCGATGAACTCGGACCATAGGTGGTAGGAAACACTGGAGACTCATGGTGAGTAATTACAAAAACCCAACGCGAATGGGAACTGGGGGTTCCGACCCCCACGTGCTCCTTAGAGAGGTTTTGGGTCAAGGGACCGAAAACGAGGGTTGATATTGGCCCGAGGCCAAATGTACATGCGTTCCTATGTACCCCATGAGGATGGGGATCAAGCTGCACATAGTTCTTGAGGGGGGAACAGTGAGGTACCAGTGCTCGGGAAAAAGGGACATGCTGGTGTGGCCCTTTCACCAAAAAAGCGGCATTGGATAAATCTTGTTTGTCCCTAAAGGTGATTGGTTTTTTCTATTTTTTGAAGTGGCATGCCTAGTGTAGCAGGCCCTAGAGTCTCCACAAGAATCAGGCCGTATTAGGGAATGTCAAATGGTATGGCATGTGACCAATACCACACATGGTATCCCTTTGGGTGAGGACATCATGATGCAGTGTCATTTTTTGTCATGCATCCAAGATGATAATATCACTGTTTAGGATCATGTGATGGGACCATGTATGCATTTGAATGTCATGTATTGCTGACTAAAAAGAGACGATTCTAGGTGGGGAATATATACTGTGCAATAAAAGATGCCCGACATGAATGGGGACATGATCCCATATCACACCGTACACAATTCCGAGAGGGGATCCTCAGGCAAAGGGGAATAAATAGAGGTAAGAGGGAAAGGGGTAGGAGAAACTAGCTCCCAACTAAGCTGGAACTGGAAGAAGGATGTATGCTTTACCACTGGTTGTGCCTCATCATCCCTATCTTGGGAATCCAGTGAGTCAGTCCTAGATGAGGAATCTGGCGAATCAGCTTCAGTTGGGGAAGCGTCACCTTCCCGAGGAAGGGTTTCTTTCTCTACTGTTATCTTCCTTTTCCCCACCTGATAAAGAAGGTGATTCAGCACTCCCCTGGGGTATGATGCTATCCAGTTCTTGACATACCATATAGTCAAGTTATTTTCCTCTTTATCAACTGGTATCTCAAACACTACCCCTGTCTTCCCCCTAGGTATCAACAACCATAGTTATCGGGCAACCATCAGATGTTTCTCTTACCTGACATGCACAAGGGGAGATACAACAGTCTTCTGCAAACACATGAATTGACGTGGAAATATATATGGAGCATTGGCATCACATATAATCTCTCCGCCATTCCTGGCGACCAACACACCATCTCTCCAGGCCAGCATGTATGCCCTTAATTCTAGATTGTTTGTTACATCATCAAAAAGCTTCCCGGTTGGCAGATTTCCATAAAAATTGAAATTAAATTCCTTATACATGCTCATCCTCACCATCATGTCATATGAATTGAGAGATAGTGGAGCAATTCTAGATAATTCTTTCACTGACGGCCTAAAAGAACTTCTAGGGATTTGTACTCCATTTTGTACATTATACATCCTGAAGTGAGTGGCGATCCATCAACATAAAACATGAAATGGTCCCACTATTCTCAAAGAAGACTTGCCCATGAAGAGATGGAGTAATATCCTATGAATCTTTGCTAAAATGGGGTAGCTAACCCAACCATTTTTCCCTCATCCAACTTGGCCGCAATAATGAAGGTCCCTAGCCTGACGCCTCCCTTCGAGTCCTTGACTGGAAAAAGATAAACACTGAGCCACAAGGCCAAAAAACCCGCCAGATGAGTCTTCATTGGGATTATCTAACTCACCTCATATCCCCACTTTTCAAATTATCTTGCTTCTAGGGTCGGCCATATTGTGCCAGGAGCACCCCTTTTCTCTATTTTGAGGCAAGTGGTAGGACGAGTGGGCCTCTTCTCATTGGGCCCCTTATTCTTGGATCCCTTATCCTTCGATCCCTTTTCCTTCGGCTTCTTCTCCTGCTTATCTATAAGAATCATATTCATCCACTCCACTGGATGTACATCTTTTCTAGAATGAGTTAATGAGTTCTCTGAACTCTTGATCTTGTGGAAGATTTTCAATAATTCTCGATCTAAAGCTGGAGTCTTCTCCGAATAATTCCAAGTCGCCTTGGGAGGGATAAATTTATCATACATATCACCCAATATTGGACCCCTGAGATCATGTGGACATCCCAAAGACTGATTCCTACTTCTCTATGGTTCAGATGGAAAGAATTGGTTTCTATGCTCCAATGACTGAGTATCTCCGACATGAAGATGTCATGTATATAAACCTATGTTTTACCAGCTCAGCCAGCTTCATATATCACAACTCCTTTCAAGTCCTCGACAAACTATGCATTGGTTTCTCATACCCAGTATGCCCACATCCATGTTGGCTTCACACCTCCCCAGGATGGAAGTCCCAGCACTTCTTCCAGCCTTTGGATTGATCCATCTGAGAATTTCAAAAGATTGCAGGATAACAATATGGTAACAGCTCAAGCTTGTGAGGTTTAAGATCCGGCGTATAAGGGCTATGATGCATCATATGTTCCTTCTCCAATGTTCCAGAATTTAAAAATTCTCCTCCACATGAATATTTTTGGAATCAAAGTTAGTATAATTCCGAAATCAAGAAATTGGAAGATAGTTCTTTTCCTTTGAAATGGTAACTTCTCGCAGATGGCCATAGCCATAAAAAGGTAGATAGATGCATTGTGGGAAATCAAGATGATTCTCTTTCAGGTACTGGGCCAAATCGAGGAGAGTGATGTCGTAGACAGTATAGTAATCATGATGAATAATTCTCATCATATCATCCATCCGTTTTCTAGCCAATTAATCAGCCGTTCTGATTCTCTTGGGAGCGATTGAATCCGCCCAAATGTTGAATAAATTAACTCTTAAATGGGTTGATTTTTTATAAAATTTGTGAAAAAATTTGAGAAAATGGCAAAGGCATTAAGGTGCACAAGTCTAATTCTGGCGCGCAAGTATGATGTGTCATGCTTGTTTTTGGCATGCAATTATCACTACGTATGTCCAAATACCTTGACAGTAGCATGACAATGATGAAATAGCGGAACACAAAGCAACTTTCATGGAAAAGGGAACTTGAACGGCGAGAGATTGAAATTCTGAAATTCGGGGAATTGCATGAGAAATGGCCGCATATATATAGGACATGTCTAAACCCTACGCGCATAAACCCAACGTGCGCAACAAGCTGTGTTGAGGCCTGCGCGACTCCCACTAGCGCGCTCAACAGAATTTGTACGCCGCATGTTCCTTGATTTTCTTCTTTTCCTCAGAGTCAAATCCTTATTTCCTTCGGATCCAACTTTTAGGGGGGACTTTTTTTGATGCTCCTTTCCGTCATAGAGTCTAAAAGAATTGAAAAGGGAAATACCTTGAACCCAAAGTGATTCATCCTTTGAAAACACATCAAACATTTACAAAGGCACGAACAAAGTTTCAAATGCACTTGGGTCGCACATGTTCCACTAAGGTCGCGCATGTATACTTGCGCACCGCCCATTGGTCGTGCAGGTGACTTACGCGCCCTATTTGAATTTCACTCAGGGTTTTCTCTAACCTATAAATACCCCCTGTGGTCCACCCATTTCAAGGATGAAAAATTTCAGAAACTCAGATTTGAGCTCCTGGCACCCTAGTCTCTTCACAATGCTTTCGAACACTTCTAAGGTAATTTTCTTACTTAGAACGGAAGATCATAAGGGGGGGGGAAGGCCTATGTGTTGAAACTCATCAAAACTTGCATGCCTAGGTGGAAAACCCTTAAGCGAAATGGCAACTCTTGTGTGCCACCTTACCCCTTCAACATAAATTGTGTGCCACTCTTCTAAAAGAATCCAAAAATAGTACTACGGTTTTGAGCCAAGCCTCATCCAAGTATTAATCTAAGGATTCACCGGCGCGCAAGTACCCATGTGTCGTGCAAGTATACTTGCATGACCAGGACTTTCATGCCAACACAGGACTTGCACACCACCTTCTTTTTGGGTGCCCCTCTTGCCTATTTCACATGTCTTATGCACATCCACCTATCCTTTTTAAGTTAAGCCTTCAAAAATATCTCCAAAGCCATTCATGGCATAATTTCTTTGTTGGCTTCCTTATCTGTAAGGAATTCTGAGGAACATCTCTTATAACCTAGTTATTTACATATTTTTATTTCACTAAGGTTAGAGATTCCATTCATTCAACCTCATCTTTTAAAATGAGAGCATCCTTTACATGGGCCTCCTTTTCAGGAGTAAGCCCCAGTCCAAGATCTTTTGATTTGGGTTTCCTTATTAGGAGTAAAACCAAATCAAAAGTCCCCTAACCGGGGCATCCTACTTAGGAGTAATCCCCAGTCATAATTTTCTAAATATTGGTATCCTTCTCAGGAGTAAATCCCAACTATAATTCTCATAATATGGGGATCTTCTTCAGGAGTAAGCCCCAGTTCTCAAGTCCCATAATCTGGGCATCATCCTCAGGAGTAAGCCCCTGTCATAATTCCCTTAACATGAGAATCCTTTTCAAGAGTAAGCCCCAATCTCAAATATGGGAATCCTCTATAGATGTATGCCCCATGTCCCTTAATTTTTCAAATCCCTTTCACCTGGGCCTCCATCTAAGGAATATTCCCCAGTCTTAATTTCTCGTAACATGTCATAATTTAATTTTTATCTGGGATTCCTTCTTAGGAGTAAAACCCAATCATAAGTCCCCTCCTAATTTTATCATCTTCCTCAGTATTAAGCCCCATGTTAGAGTAACCAAATATCCATAAAGTACATATACCTTTATAGACATTGTTTTCGAGTTTCTTCCTTGAAGTAAATTCTAATCTTCATCTATTTGTGCAGTTGTACATACATAATATCCACATCATTTCATATGATGGCACAATTGTCTGGTTTCACCAATACCTTTTGTTTCTCACACAGAGCATGAATTACATGATCTTAGAGTGTAAAATTAATCATGACATCTTTATTTGAGCCATTAATCATGCGTAAACATCATACTCCCTTACTCGAACTACGTGGTTTCTGATTGCTTTTCCAAAACAAAGGATACGTAGATAGCCCATCTGCTAGTATGATCCCAACTCTAAAATAATCCTTTTCAATATGAATTACAATTATCTTCAAGTACCCCATTGATTGGCTTTAAAACAAGTATGGTCATCACAATGACAAAGAGTCTTTTATGTATTGAAGGATACCATTGACTATGAATCTATAAAAAATACAAATGATTCTCTATCAATTAAGAACCTAGAATACATATAAAATATTCTCTAAATCTCTTACATATCAATCACTAATTGTTTGATCTAAAGGAATACTCATTTTATACTTGGTAATTTAATAAGGATTCAAAAATATAACTTAAATCTATAAAGATAGTCCCGGAGTAGAAAACAATTCCCCTCAAAATGGTGTGATGAGACCAACCTCCCATCCTCTCGACCAATGAAAATTCTTAAGCCACATCATTCCACAACTAATGAGCACCTACCTTTGGAAATTAAGTCCAAATGGATATGGAATCATTGGATGTTTCCAGTTTTACGAACAAACCCGTTAGAAAACGATTGTAATGTTTGACCCTTCAATCAACGAGGTCATTCCAAATTCAAGAGAAAACATTTATACCAAGGTCAATCTAAAAAAACAATTTATGGGATAAATGATGAATTGTGAAGTAAATGACATACGATATGTATTAAATTAATTAAATACACAACATGATGACCAGCATAGCATAACACTTGGTTTTTTTCTTTTCATGGTGTGTAGATAGATTATATGGAGTGTAGTCTATATGGTTTTATGAATAAATTAATTGATAACATATCATAAAATAGATATCCCATGTTTTGTGATATTAAAAAGTATAAAATTAATGAGGATTAAATTTTTTTCTAGTTTAGACATAGTGTATCTTTTCAATCACCGCAATCGAAGAATATGTTGAGTAAGTAATAGGGGTTCTTGAAGAGTATGAGAGAGGAATATAGGGTGTGTGAATCATTAGTATATGCCATGTACCCTAGCAGTGATACACACAGAGTCCCTAAGTGGCTATCCTCAATAAATTTAAAGAGATATACAAGGTCTGTACCACATTAATATAAAATTTTTTTGTCATATAATAAATAAAAAAAATGAATTATATAACTAATAATTAATTATAGCATTGAACACTAATCTATATGGTTAATATCTATTGATTTGATAATGTAACAATTTTTTTATAATATTTTAATTATCAATAAATTACATGTAAAAATATATATGAATTATTGTGAATCAATTTATTTTCCATAATGAATCTGTTGATGTCTATTACTATGAATTTTCTAATGGATATTATTATAAACAAATAAATTAATTATTTAATTTATAAAATACGTTCTAAAAAGATTTCTAAATTATAAATAATTAATTAATGTCACTACTATGCTATTTATATATTTTTATTCATTTCACATTTATGGATAATCATGTTGTTAGAAAAAACATTATGTGGATTATGTTTCTTTTATAAAAAATTACTATAATGGGATTATAATTATTTTTTATATAATAAAAAATATTTCATGTGTTTCATCTCCTCCTATATGTTTTTAGGGAATTCATTCCCTTATTTTTATTTATGTAAAAACCCAAGCTAATATATTTTTTTCAATCACCATCATGTGAGTAAAACATCTAGTAATGGATGGATCACACAAGATAGTGGGGTAGGTCCTGATTGAAATGAGTTGATACCAATCTAGGATGTACATAGGTGTATAGATGGAATGTTTTAACTTTATATAGTGTGGGTTCAATGATTTATTCCCTTAGTATTGGTTTTGATACATAAACCACTAAATAAACTTAGAGTTAGATAAATATCATGATCATACCACATTATTTATGTATTTATATCACTTACAACATTGGTTATTTAATTAAATGGATGGTTATCACACTAAATTAATAAATTAGTGATAATACAAGTTGAAATTATCTGAATCCACTATGCATAAGTTTTATTTATTGATTTTTAATTAGTTATATAAATATACTTAAATTAAAAATTTATATAACATATATTAAATGGTATATTTGTGTAAAATGATAAAATCCCTCAGTATATTATTTAGTTAGATAGGACTTCCACAACTAGAATAATAATGATACCATAGAACTAGGTGTTTTAATGGATGGAGTCTAGAAATATTATTTTATTATATAGTTTTTATTGTGGTTTATGTTCACCTTAATCAAATTTTTGTTGAGTGTATTTAAAAAATTCTGTTAAATAATATTGTAAGATTCTAGTGTTGAGTAAATCCATGTTAATGATTTTAGGAATGGGGAGATCACTCAATAGACTAAAAAATTGTGAGTTAATGGAGTTGTAATATTTTACATACCTATAATCCTTTCATAAATTTATAAGGACATTTAATGGGTTTTGAAAATGTGTCAATGGATCCTTGCCACTAGAATATCCATTGAAGAGATGTTCCAAAACAAATTGTGATGGTAGTTGAGTTTTAATAAAATATTGCATGATTAATAAACCGATATGTTTAATATCTAAATTATAATCTATATAAGTTAATAAATTTATTCTCTAATTTTCTATTTAAAATGAAAAAACATGATATCAACTACATCAATATGATGTATATTATAGAAGGATAACCTTATAAATAGTAAAATTTCTATGAGTGGAAAATGAAATTGTGTGTTTTACTACACAAGGATAAATATAGATTTGTGTTGGAAATTTTTATTTTTAAATTCCCTACTAAATATTAAATCAATGAAAACTATATATTTATATGAAGTATTTCAATTTAGTAACATATGTTCAATGATTCATTCTATTATTTATTCTCAATGATCTTCAAAACTAACAAATGAGAGTAGACGAATATAGCATCACTTGTCAACATCATGATATTTATCCTGAGAATGAATGAAAAAATAGATATGAGATCCTGAATGCACTATTAATATTAAAACATGGGGATTTAGTGAAAAATGAGAATAATATAGTTTTGATTATTAGATACATTTAATTGTTAATAATCTTGTGTTTTAATATCCCTAATGATTTTGGAAAAGATGTCATTTTTAAACCACATCCAAATAAATTTTCCAGTTTCTTTTTCAATACAATATAAGAAATAGTAAGAACATTCTGTTAGAACTCATAGAACTAATTCAACAAATTCATAAGTATATGGTTCATGAAAACCATTTAGTCTGTATATTTTCTAAATTAAATAAAAATGAAATAGTTTTCAATACTCACTTCAAGTGTAGGTATTTAGAGGATTTTTATTCTATGAAAAAGGAATATCCAATGGAAGAATGAGGAAAAAAGACACAATATGTTTTTCATATGGTGATTAGGGTCATTAGAATATGAATTTCACCCAATTAAATAAAAATTGGGGTTATTTATAAGCATTCATTTTTGAGTGAAATATTTAAATTTTAACGAATTGGGTAATATAAATTGCTTCTGGTATGTACACCAAAATTAAAATAAATGATCCAAATAGATTTTAAATAATATATAGAGGATTGGGGGATCCTTTGGTATCTAGTGGAGCATGGAATCATTATTATTCTGTACAATAATAATATCTTCTATTTCAATCAAGGATAATATTGGTTATTATATCGAATTATTTTGAACCGAGTTTTAATGAGAATATAATATTTATCCTTCCTAGATGAATATAATTTTCTTTTAAATAATTTGAAATAAAATTTTCCCCCTTCAAAATATATCATTTGTTATTATACATCACATATAAATAAATTTAATTATGTACCATATTACGAAAACAATTTATTGTCAATTTGAAATGAATAAACATCCCACCACTCATAAAACACAAAGTTTTGTTATCACCACCTTAGTTTAGTAAATGAGAATATGTTAAAAATTACGTATCAAGATGAATATTTAGATTCATTTTAATTTAATCCATTATTAAAATTTAATGCTATTTTTCAAGAACAATTGACCAAACCATCATTTTTGTGTAGGTTTAATGGGTCGTAAAGCATCTATAATTGGTATACATAGATTTCTACAGAACTTTTTTAGTGTGATATAGTGTGGGAGATTATTACTAAAGTACTTTTACTAATGTGTTCGATTGATATGGATATATATACTTAATGAGGTATGCGTATAATTTCATATTTTAATTTACATATTTTTAAAAATAATTTTGCATCACCCTATTATATTACAATATTTTTCTATTAGAAAAAATTTATTTATTTTTTATAACTTGCAATACATGAAAAACCACGTTCAAACAAACCACTATAATGTCATGTTTTAATTTTTTTTTAAATTTCATCAAATTTAGAGAATTTATATTGTAATATTATATGTTATATTTCTAATTAAATATTTTTACATTCATCCAATATATTTTATTGGAATAAAATAAGGAGAAACTGAATTTTATACAGAAAAACCAATATTTTTTTTAATTTAGTATTACCACCTATTAATGGAATTCTTCTTTAACATATTAATTATGAAACTTTTATAAATTTTATTTTAAAAGAAATAAATAATTTTTGAAAGAGGAAAATAAAAGTAAAAGAGGGTAAAATATTTTTTATTTAATAGATGATTCTTTTTTTGAACAGGGAAAAATAATGATTTTTAATTGAAAAGTTATTTTTTATATGGTATATATATATTGGGAAATATATATTTTAAATTTAATTTAATGTCACAGTAGATATCTTATAAAATATTTAATCCAATTTTGTCTATTGGAATTAATTTCACATTGAAATTTGATATAAAAACATCCCACCCTATGGAATTTTTTTTATAAAAACCTGAATTCACATCCCATCAATGAGAATAATTTAAAAATACTTTCTTCCGCATATCTGATTGAAATTTAGAAAAAAATGATTTCATATTGGAAATAAAAATAATTCATAATTTATAATAAGTTAATAAATATATTTACAAAAAAATATTATTGAATGTCATTAAGATTAGTTACTACGATTAAGAAGAAATTTAGATTAACAAAGGAGTAAACATTAAAATTATGTCTGGAAATGTCCTATAAAAGTTTTCAAAATATATTTGACATTAAGATTTCAAACATATAATTTATTTTAACTGATTTAGTAGATTATTGGAGCCACATGAAATGATAAAATCATGGGTGGAATTCTAACATCAAATGTTTACATGAATTCCACTCATCCTACACTAAAAAAGGTACTCACCTCCCTGATTTATTCACACACAAAATTCATTTTGATCATCCGACCACTGAAAAAATATGCCACCAACTTCCCACCCCTATTCTTAGAAAATAAAATTTGGTCATAGATACACCCAATAATATATTTTGGTATAAACCAAAATGAGTTATCAAAAAATGAGGTAACGTTATCCAACAATCACTTTCATTTTATTTCTCAAACCATTCAATTATTTTTATATCATTATTATATAATATCGTTAGTATCTTCAATATAAGGACCATGAATTATATCAATTTAAATTATCTTCTTATAATTATTTTATATAGTATAAATCACATAAACCCACATAGAGAAAACAATATAAACTTTATAAATGAAGAGTTAATTGAATAAGATGTATTTCTACATGTTTAGAATTATGTTCAAATGGAATAGTTACATGGCCATTGAAATAGTAATATAACCCTTATGAATAGTAAAATAGCTAATAGAATAATAACCAACCCATTAATGTATAAATAAAATGTATTCATATTAGAAATTATGGCATGATTTAATTATATCAGAGTATAAGTAAATAGATTTTTTAAAATTTATTAACTAAATGTCAGTATTATTATAAGTAATTAATATTTAATTAATATTTTATAATTAATATGATGATTTAAAAAAAAATTGAAAATTTATTAAATTATTAATGTTTTTTTCTTGTAGTTATAAGAAATTTTTATTATACCTTATTTAATTTTTAAAAGTGTTGTGAAATCAGTTATAAATTTAAAATAATTACTTTTAGAGTAAATGATGATTAAAATTAAAAATTATATTTCTCACATGTAGGAAAATATTTTCATAAAATTTATTTCATATATAAATTATAAATTTCGACAAATGGTTATGGTGAATATTTGGGATTTTTCTAAAAACATGAATTTTTCATTAATATTGAAATATGATAATTTATAGTGTATACATATTGAAAATTAAATACATTAGTCATTGAGTAATAAATTGTGTAAGAACCATAATCTCATAGTATCATTCAATATTTTATAATATTTAGTGTTATTTCTAAAACTATTTGTAGACTTGAGCAGAAATAATAAAATAATGAATAAAATACTGAGAAAATCCCCTCTCTACTCCACTATAAATACCACCCCTCATGGCCTCTTTTCCTCACACCTAATACAATTTTATGTTTATCCATTTTCTTCCAAATAATCTTCCCAATACCCAACCCCACATCTAGTATCTATTGGTTTCATCAAAATTGCAAACCCTTTTACTTTAGGAGGTTCTCTAGGAGAAGGATTCATGATGCAGAATCCTCTTTGTTTTCTATTAATTTCTTTTGAAGTTATTTTCCTTTATTATTATATCCTTACCTCCATCTATCCAATATTCATGATAGTTGCATTATGTATTATATAATATAATATTATTGTGTTAATTTAATAATTCATCTTCTAATCTCTGCATTTTCACTTTAATTCTAAAAATAGTAATATGATCTCTAGTATGTCTATTTAACACCACCATGGTAGATGGATTTTCATTTTTCAATACCACATTCGTATCTAGTTATAAAACCATAATTATTGAAATATAATATTTTATTATAAATATTATAATTTATTTAATGATATGAAACAAATATATAATCCCTATGATAAATAACATGAAATAAGCTCAACATTGTAGTAAAATTCGCCTAATAAATTAAATTGTTTTCATCAAATATTTATCTAATGATTCAACCTTATACAATATAAAAAATTAAATATAAGACTAGTTACACTTATTTATGATCATTAAAAACAAATTATTTATATTCTAGAGAATAATCCCCATTTTACATGAACTTCTATATTCATATACGAGCACACCTATCTAGAAAACAACAAAAAAAACACTCATGAACGATGAAATTCAACTCTATAAAACATAGAAAAGACCATAAATGAACACACACAAAAAATAATTAATCAAATTAATGTATAAAATGTTTTTTAAATTTAAATTAATGGAATTAATTTTGTTTCTCAAGATATTAATGTGTATAAATATTTCGGTCAAAATGGAAGGGAATTATAAACCCAACTCTATTACATTAGGATTTATCTCTTTTAATCCATTTATAGTGTGGATGTTCCTTTATTTATACAAAAATATCATTTCATATTCCTTACCTTTTATTTTATTGTATATACATATTTTCAATCTATTTTTATAAAAAATTAAATGGTTTTCTAAAAAGAACAATTCATTCTAAAAACATTTCTTTTACTCTTCATGAGATTATGTCTTCATAAATCATAATTAATACCAATAATATTATTCAATTTTTATCCTGGGAACTCAAATTTTTATAAACTTATAATTTATTAAATGAATTTTATTCCTTTCCAGGGGTTTTTTTTATTTCGATGATTGAAATAAGTTCTGTGTAATATGCATGATAATGTAAATGTTATGATATGTCAGGTGCAGTCAGAATTGTATAGAACATGTAAATGATATGACGTGATTGGTGAGAGATGAATTATATAGTGATCTAATGCATTAATAATGTGGTTAATCTTCTAATATTAATTGAAATATACATTACCCTGGTTCTATTTTTTTAAAACAATCTGTGGTATTTTACCAATAAGATATGATGTTTTTTAATGAATTGCTACATTACATTCAATTATCATATGTTAACTATCATGATTATGGTTATTACCCTTTACTTTTTATTATTATAATGAGTACTATTATCACCCATGTTTTATGTCTCATTTTTATCTTCTTATTAATCTTTTAGCTCACCCATTCGTTTAATGTATATCCTCATCTGATTACTTATACCAAGGATAACATGAGGAATAATAAAAATCTAGAGAAAAAATAATTAAATTAATGTTTATGATTTATTTTGTAAACATTATATATTTTTCTAATAATCCCAATATACAAAAGCATTAGATCTGGGTTTTGTAATAATTTTATGCTATTTATCATTATCATTATGTAATAATCATCTATGAATATTAGGGTTATTGTAGTTGGTATCAGGGCATGGTTTAGTTAATTAGGGAATTAGGATTATATAACCCTGGAGAAAACCCTTAGTATGAGACTAAGAATATGTTATCACCCAAGAATATTTTTATTAGAGAATTATAATCATATTGATCACACAAGATATACTATTCGATTTAATTTCAAACATGAACATATTATTTTTTTCATGAATTGTTTACATATGTTTATTTCTTACCTTTTATATTTTAGAAAATGGTATGAACTAGTAGAAACTAGGCCAACATCCCATGCAAGGGACAATTCGTTGATTTATCAAATGACATCCACAGTGCCTTGGGAGGTTGAGTTTAAAATTTTATGGTGATTCTTACTCAACTATATGAGGCTATGAAAAATGACCTGAATAAAATGGAACATAATCCTTCACTAAAGAGTGATCAATATCTCTCGATTCTTTCACTCAGTAATCACCACTGACATTTAGTGGATCATCTGATCCACTCATCATGGAATTGTGTGTCAACTAAATAGAGAAGAACTTTTCTGTGCTTCACTATTCATAGAAAGAGAAGGTGAATATGGCCATTTATCTCCTAGATGGAGATGATAAAAAATGGAGGACTTTCATTGTAAACACTAAGCCAAAATATAAAATTGAGGAGATTGAGTGGGAAAATTTTAAGATAATTTTTCTTAAAAAATATTCCCTTAAACTCATCATGAAAATACATAAATAGAATTCATATAGATTATGTAAAATTAAATAGAATATTTCATCTCCTTTGAAGAAAATTATACCTCGAATGAAAGGTATTATTCGGGTTTTTTTTCTAGAGTGATAGAAACATTGTTAGATTCTACAGTGGTTTAAAATCACACCTTTGAAAGGATCTAGAATTTCAAGACTTTAGGAGTTTTGAAGAAGTTAATTGATGTGTATTGAAAGTGGTGATAGAGTTTGGGGAATGGATTCAATGCTATGGTAATTGTTGAGGAAGTGTTGTTTTCAACAATACATAATGTTTTTATTTAAAGGGGGAGTCTGTTGAAAACAATATTTTATCACATTATGATAATTTTGATGCTCAGAAATACTCTTAATTATTTTCTACTAATTTTATTTGTCAATTATATTGTAGCAATTTATAATTCATTATATTTTTATTTCTGGACGAAATTTTTTTGTTCATGATCATTGAGGATTAATTACTAATGTATTCTTATTAGCGTGTTCTAGAAACAGTATTCATAATCTACATATTTGGGATCTGATTTAGCGTGTTCTAGAAACACTGTTCACACCCTACATGGAGAAACGTAGCATAAGGATGAAATGCAGTGTATTATTTATGTGTTATTGAAAAAGTATGGAAAAGTAACCCTACGTTTGGAAGGAACCCTATGTTTGGGTTCTTGAAAAGTGTGGAAGAAAAAATGTACTTATGTTTTAAATGATACATTTGTTTCTCAAAAGTATGGTTCATCAACCTTACATTTTTAAACAAACATACATTCTTAGAAAAGTATGGATCATGTACCTTTCATTTGAAAGATTATAAAAGTATGGGTGGCCAACCCTATCTTTGTGATCAACCATAAGTTTCCAACACTACATTTGTGATCAACTCTAAATTTGTGATCAACCCTATGTTGAAAAACATACATTTGAAGGCTACATTATCAAACCTACATTTATTATATACGTTACATTCAAAGAATGCTTATTGTACAAATAGACCTTACGTTTCGCATCAGAGAATTTAAAGTTGATATTATTATGCAACAGTCAGTAGGATAGTTATTAGGCTGATTTGAAGCCGTATTTAAAGATGATTTTAAAACGTGTCTTTGATGAGTTCAGAGCGGTTTAAGGATCGAATTAAAAGGATCTTTTATTGGTGAAATTCAAGGGAAGTTACGACTACTCTATAAATTCAAATTTTTAAATATCATGAGTCAGAAGGCAAATTTTTTGGATCTAAATTTACAGGATAAGAGCTCGATGTTATTATATAGATGTGATATTTTATTTTTATAAAAAAAGAAAAACATAGACTATCAAAAACACACATGGATCTGCTAATTCAAAAAAACGACAAAGCTATATTTATTAAATAAGAATCATGATTGATGATTCACTCGTTCTACATCAAAGATCATTTTGGAATCTGCTAATGCTGATGTTGTAAATTATATTTCTATATCTACTAAAATAGCATCGAATCAGAACAACTCTTATTTTATGATCATTATTTCTGATGGAAATGATTCATCTACTGTTAATTTCATTCTGTTGCAATTGTGAAGAACAACTGGAAAGTATTTTAAAAAATGTAGATACCTTTCTTTTCTATTCTCGAGTGACCGACTTCTGTACTCAGTTGTGAAACGGTCTGTGGAAAGTATTTTTAAATGGTTATTTAGTGGATGGAGTTTATGTTTAGTAGCCTCCTGGTTTTGAAAATTCACAAAACCATATTCTATTTTTAAACATACTAAGGATCTTTTGGGCCTCAAACAAGCACCTAGAGCTTGGTATGATAGATTAATCTATTTTCTATTGAAAAATGATTTTACTGTTGGAATGGAAGATCCAACCCTTTTTAAGAAAACTATAAATTCTAATATTATATTGCTTCAAATTTATGTTGATGATGTAATTTTTGGATAAACAAAAAAATAACTTTGTTATGAGTTTTCAAAACTAATGAAAAAATAATTTTAAATGAGAATGATGGGAGAATTAAATTCCTTTTTTTGACTTCAAATTTATTAAAAATATTTTTCAATTGTTTTAAATGAAAGAAAATATATTACTTATCTACAGAAGATATTTTTACATAAAAATATCATGACATATAGAACTCCTATATGTACTCATATAAGACATGATTTGGATGAAACTAAAAATTCAGTTGACAACCATTTAGATAGAGGTATGATTGGTAGTTTATTATATCATACTAGTAGTATGCCAGATATAATGTATTCTGTATGTCTTTGTGAAAGATTTCAATCAAATCCTAAAAAATCCCATTTAACTACTGTTAAAAGAATTTTTATATATTTAAAAGGAACAGGTTTTCAATCACTAAATTATCCCAAAACATCTGATTTTAATTTAATTTCATATTCAGATTCAGACTTTGGAAGTTGTAGATTAGATAGAAAATCACTTCAGGAAGTTGTCACTTTTTAGAGAAATTGTTAATGTCGTGGTCAAGTAAGAAAAAACAGTCAGTTTCCCTATCAACAGTTGAGGCAGAATTTGTTTCTGCTGGCAGTTGTTGTTCACAACTATTTTTGACAAAAAACACCCTTATAGACTTTGGATTAAATTTTAATAATATTTTTATTTTACATGATAATACAAGTACAATTAATATTTTAAAAAATATTATTAATCATTCTAGGACTAAGAATATTGATATCAAACCTCATTTTCTAATAGATCTTCTTCTTAAAAAGGATATATCTTTGGAATTTGTAGTACTAAAATTCTATTAGTTCATATTTTTACTAAAAAACTTTCCACTACAAGATTAGATTTTATTTTAGGGAGAGCTAGTTTTATTTAATTTTAAATAATGTTTTATTTTATTATGTTGTTTCAAAGTCTTAATACTATTTTAAAATAAATTAGTTATCTATTTTTTTCAAAATGTATATGTTTTTTTGGTGAAATCAATTGAACTCTTTTTTAAAACCTAAGTAAAAATTATTTATGACACGAGAATCAAGGTTGTTAGAAACCTTTCAAATTCTGAATCATTTCATTTCTACAAAAAAACCCTTTCTCACTCATGGAGCTTTACCACTCTTTGTCCATTCAAACCTAAAATCCTTTGAAACTCTAATCCTCATTTGATCCTTCAGAGATTTCTCGCAGAAATGGCCACAACCAAGAGAAACGATGAGGCAGAGACCTGCACCGTCAAGAAACAGTGCTCTAAAGAAAGAAAATTTTTGCATGGAAAGATCATAGACCTAGAATGGATATATCAGACGAATCTTTTGTTGAAACAAGCTATTTATTTTCAAATTATAGTGCAGACCTTAAATGGTGAGAAGTTTGAGATTTTGTATGAAGTATAACTGCGATATTTCATTAACTCTGTACAATTTAGTCTAGGAGATGACGAGGATGGAATGGTTTCTATGACAGAGGATCGAGATGTCTTGATATCCTCTGTGGAGATTGGACAGATTCTAAACTATCCTCATGAGGGATTTTTTAATTTTGATTTGAATCATATTAGATAATTTCTGCATAAGTTTGAAGATATCATGTATTTTCTTTTTTTTTCTACTCTTATATGGAAGATGTTCATAATTGATCTGGATGAAGACCAGAAAATTCTAGTAAAATTTTGGCAAACAGGGATTTCATCGAGGATTTCTGAGTTAGTGAAAATATTGTATCCAGATATGTATATAATTTTTCTGTTAGTGAGTGATATAAGGCTTAACTTTTCTAGATACAAGATAGGGTTTCTTCATTACTACTGTCAAAGTGAAGTTAGGATAAATTTTTATCCATTCGGTAGATTCATCTCATATTGTTTTTTCAAAAAATACATGGTAAGGCTAGTGGAAGCCAGAGTTAGATTCCATCACAGTAACACCTTTGATGTTGTGACCCTCAAATAAATTTCTATATCTGGAGAACCTTAAAAGGGAAAATTTTTCCAGTAGCAGCTAAGGAAGAAGCCGAAAGTGCACAAGCTCAGTATTCTAAGCCCCAAGAAGGATATGTTGAGTCGAGAGTAAGCACTACTACAAGAAGAATAAGATTTGAAATTGAAGACACTCAAGAAGAAAGAAGTCAGGTGGGACTTCATCTCAAAGAAAAATAATTGTTAATGAGGAAATTGTGTCCCCTGTAATGACAACAAAATATTTACTCTCTTACAGCTTTAATAGAGAAAAAGTATTTTAGAATCCACCGGAAGAGGATACTACTCAAATTCCAGTGACTCCACAAGTCCAAAGTTAAATTGAACCTCAAGTTGTAGCTGACACTGATGTTACACTACAACAACAATAAGAGGCAGAGCCTAGTGAGGAAGTGTCTAGTCCTCAAGAAAATAAAGAAAATTTTATTTTAGAAAATCCAATCGAAGAACATCTTGCTGATGTTCATTCTAAGAATGTTTCTGTAGTTTACACTGAAGTAATTCATGAGGATTTTTCTGTGGATGAGTCCAGAAAAGACTCTGAGGAAAAATATGTAGATCAAACAGCTCAAAAGAAATAAATTGAAAAATCTAATGTAGATTCTCTACCTTTAGTACTGCTACATCACATTGAAAATGTGAATGAGAATCAAGCACAGGGTGCCTCCGATTCAGGGAATAAGGAAGTCAAAGAGATGTACAGGATGTTGTCTCATTTGGAATCTGAAAATGTTACTCTGAGGAGAGCCTTAGAAACCGAACAGTTGAAATTTTAGAGACTTAAAGGATGTACAGTTTCACAACAAGAAGTTGAAAATATTATACAAGAGATGTTGACAGGGGTATACAAGCTGAAATCACAAATGGTAATGAAGTTAGACCTATTAGAGTTTAACGAATTTCTGGAGGCACAATTTGCACCTGTCGGGAATAGTGCTCCTAGTGGATCAGGTAATTCACCTTATTTAATCAGAAGGTCTCAAGCTATCACAAGTTCCATGAGCAATATGAATGTCAGATTGCAAGATCTTAAATGTAACTGTGCTCTTTTATCAGTCTTGTATGATAATCCGTAATTTTTGGGTGATCAGTTGACATCATGTGAACCAAATATTAGACATGTGCTGACTCAGTTCATAGAAAAGCATTCCTTGTTTTTTCAATATAAGAAATACTTCTTGTGTTTTTTAGATTAAACCTTATATAATACATTCATATGACTCAATATACTAGGGATATTATTATTAGTCTTGGGGAAGGAATGATGAAAAGGCAGAGGGAGCAGTTGAAAGAAATCATGTCCGTAGTTTAGAGGAGATAGACCCTATCTTATCCCCTTACCAAACCTTGATTCATGTTTTCATCATGATTATACCTAATCCCTGTACTCAATAAAAATTTGGATTCTTTTTATTTATTATTTTTTGTTTTCCTGTCCTTGTTTCGATATGTCAGTAATCCAGATTTAATTATTGACAAACAATAAATGATATAACATTTCATTCAATTTTGTGCTACATTAAATGTCTTCTATTATATATTCTATGATTCTTTTTTATATCCCTAAAAGGGGAAGAAATTTGGATAGACCCAACATTTTATTTTTCATTCATATTATAAATTTTAAATGTTTTTTTTATTTTCTCTTGTGGGAGGAAATTATGTTAAATATAATATTGTACTTATCTTTTCAACATTCAAAACTATATGTAATTAATTTTGCATGTTAATTTCATTGGTTATTTTATGGGTTTTGTGATCATCAAAAGGGGGATATTGTTGAGAAAGTTTTGTTTTCAACAATACATAATGTTTTTATTTAAAGGGGGAGTTTGTTGAAAAAAATACTCTATCTATTTATGATAATTTTGATGCTCACAAATACCCTTAATTATTTTCTAATGATTTTATTTGTGAAGTATATTTCAGGAATTTATTATTAATTATATTTTTATTTATGGACGAAATATTTACGTTCTTGAACAATGAATATTAATTAAAAAAGTATTCGTATTAGCGTGTTCTAGAAACATTATTCATGGTCTACATATTAGGGATCTCTTTTAGCATTTTTTGGAAACACCGCTCAATTCTTACATGGAGAAACGCAACGTAAGGATGAAATGCAGTGTATATTTTTTGTGTTATTGAAAAATTATAGAAGAGGAACCCTAAGTTATGAAGGAACCCTACGTTTGGGTTACTGAAAAAGTTTGGAAGAAAAACTATATGTATGTTTTAAATGTTACATTTTTCCCAAAAGTATGGTTCATCAACCTTACTTTTGAAAACAACCATACATTCCTAGAAATGTATGGATCAAGTAACTTTCATTTGAAAGCTTATAAAAGTATGGATAGCCAACCCTATGTTTGTGTTCAACCATACATTGCCAACCCTACATTTGTGATCAAACCTATTTTCACAACCTTACATTTAAAGGCTACTTCATCAAACCAGCGTTTATTATCAACGTTACATTCAGAGGATGCATACTGTACAACTCAACATTACATTTGGCATCAAAGAATTTAAAGTCAGCATTATTATGAAATGGTCAGCAAGCTGTTTATTAGGATGATTTCGTGCTGGATTTCAAGTTGATTTTAAAATGTTTCATGGATGAGTTCATGGCTGTTTAAGGATCAAATTAAAAGGAGCATATCTTTGCGAAATTCAAGGGAAGTTACGACTACTCTGTAAATTTAAATGTATGAATTTCACGAGTTAGAAGGCGAATTTTGTGGATTTAAATTAATAGGAGAAGTTATCGATGTTATTATATAGATGTGATATTTTATTTTTATACAAAAAAAAATAAAAACAAAGACTATCAAAAACACATAGAGATCTACTTATTAAAAAAACGACAATGCTCTATTTATTGAAGAAGAATCACGATAGACGATTCACTCATTCTACATAAAAGATCATTTTTGAATCTTCTATTGTTAAAATATTGAATTATATTTCTATATATACTGCCACATGATTGACACAGAACAACTCTTATTGGAAGATCATTATTTCTAAAGGAAACGATCCATTAATTGTTAATTTCATTATTTTGCAATTGTGATGAACAACTTAAATGTATTTTCAAAAATATAGATAACATTCTTTTCTATTATCAAGTGACCAGGTAGTCGTACTAATATTTTTATGTTCTATGTGTGAACCAGAAGGCTTTGTTTTGCCTTAGATTGTAAAGGTGTCAACTTCCTGTACTCAGTTGTGAAACAGTCTGTGGAAATGAGGACCATATAGTGAAAATCACCAAGATCGTGGAGTAGAGCATTGGTGGAGTGGACTAGGGGCCTTCTATTCCAAAAACCACTATATATATTATGTATCTTCTATTTAAATTTCCTCCTGCATTAATTCATCTAATTAAAGATAAAGGGTAGAACATGATCTGGTGAAGAATTCTAAAAAGACTCAATTCACCCCCTCTTGTGTATATTTTGTATAATCCGATCCAACAGATATAATATAGGAATTATAGAGTTTCAAGATAGTGGATATAATGATAATGTGGGAACGAAAACAAAACCACCCAAATGTAAAAAAAATTTGAAGAAAAAAAAATCATAATTGCCTCAATGGGATGGGAAAATTCTATAAGTACGGGATAGATGGCCGCTAAGCTCATTAATATCCAAAATAGAAGAGGGTTTAAGACAATGTGGTGGGGGAAATGGGTGAAGAACCAATGGTTTAATTCTTCAACGATAAAGGGAAAAGGATCTATGAAATCGAGTGCACTAAAACCTGAGTCATTGAGGGTAATTGGAATCATCATGCTCTAAAGAAAATGTAGATAGGGAAATTTTATTCCATCCCTACTACTGAGGTGGAGCCTGAAAATGATGTGGTGAATGGAATTTTGGTATAAAATCAAGAATAGTGAACTTACTATTTTATTCTAGTTCTAAATATTCATTCAAATCATTAATTATTAATTGAACAATTCAAACACCACCCCAAAATATAGAGGTTATGTTATCTATAAGAACAAAAAATGTGGAAATTATTGTATCCAAAATATGTAGCTCATACCAGGTTAATATTTTTAGGAATAAAACAAAATAAATTATTTTCTATCATTATTTAAGGGATTTTTTATTCTATTTTTCATAATTTATTAGCTAACATTATACAAATATGAAATCAACTATTGGGGAAGGGAGATCACTCTCCACGTCATGAAGTATCCTATATTTCTGAAAAAGTGTAATGAGGTGGATGAATATTCTCTGAATACATCGTCTCATGTGTGGATATTATTTTCCTATAAGAAAGCATATCCAGCTCAAATGATTGAGGTAAAGGATATAATCATGATCAAAGTCATGCCCATTGTGAGGGACTACACAGATTAGTTTTACGAAACAATTACATGGTCTTCCACCTGGACGAGAAGTTGATTTCTCAATTTAACTTATTCTTGGATTTCTTCCAATATCAATGAAACCTTATTAAATGACCACCATCAAGTTGGAAGAACTGAATAAGCAGTTATAAGAGAATATAGATAGGGGTTTTATATGTATATGTTCTTCACCGTGGGGTGACACAGTCCTCTATATTTAGAATAGAGATAAAACATTGTACCTCTACATTTATTATTGTGATCTCAGCCCAATCATGGTAAGGAACATGTATCCCCTTCCAGGGATGGATTACTTGTTCAATCAACTATGTGGGCCAAGAATTTCAATTCAGTAGACCTTCGGTTGGGATATCATCATTTAATGGTGGGATTTGGTTATATTCACATGACAACAATTTGAATGAGGTATGGACATTTGCAGTTTGTAGTGATGAATTTCAGAAAGAATAGTTATCTTTTATTATTCATGGAATTAATTAATAGTCTTTTGAGATTACCGTGAATTTTTTTTGGTGGTCTTTCTTAATTATATTCTGACATACTCTCTATGGAGAAACAAGAGGCGAATTGGAATATTGTGCTAATGACTTTGGGAAAGGAGAAACGTTATGAAAAACATATTAATTGCGAGTTCTCGATGGGGGAAGTATCATTCATGTGTAATGTTATCACTATAAATGAAATATTTGAGGACCCTTTGAAGAAAAAGGAAATCAAAGAGTTTCCCAAGCCAATATATATAATATATATCCATAGTATTCTTTCTCTAGTGGGGTATTAAAAATGATTTTTAATGAACATATCATGATCTTCAAACACACTAACAAAGATCAATCAGAAGAAGTAAGAGTTTTTATGGATCTATGAATGTGAAGACTTTATCAATAATTTAAAAAATAGGATTATCATGACTCCAATACAGACACTTCTGAATAGTGGTGTACTCTTCCAAGTATAAAGTGATGCTTTAATGAAGTGATTCGGTTGTGTATTGATGGAATATTATAATGTGATATCCTACACCTTATAAAGTTGAGAAGTCATAAGAAAAAATATCCTACGCATAATCTACAGTTCGAAGCTGTAATCATTGCATTGAAATTATGGTGGCATTATATCTATTGAAAGAAGTGAGAATATATAACGATCATAAGATCCCAAAATATATAATAATAATTTGATCATAATAACTTCCTGGAAATGTGGTCAGATATCATAAAATATTATAATTTCTCAATCAACAACCACCCTTGAAAAGTGAATAAATTTGTGTATTCCATAAGTAGAAAAGATATTACAATGTTATTAAGAAGGAGAATTTAGAATAATTCAAGGATCTTAGATTTAAAAATGATGTAAATGAGAATAATTAATAAAGGAACATCATCAATCCTTCCCTAAATTATTTATCAACCACCCCTCAGGGATATAGGATGCCCAAAAAAATGAATTGGAAATTTTGATGAAGGATGAATCTATGATAAGTGGGAATAATGAGAGTATAAAATTGATGAGGGAGGAGTTGTAAGATTTGGGTCATGATTATTTGTACCATCCGATCTAGATATAATGATGGATCTTCTTAATGATTCACATAGATCAACCATCTATATTCACCTTGGGATAACAATGATGTATTTAGATCATAGAGATAACTATTGGTAGGATAATATAAAGAAGAATATCATTGAATATACATCAAAGTGCTCTGTATGTCAGTAAGTGAAGAATAAAAGACCAATGTCTAATGGGATGATGCAACATATTACAATAAAAATATGAAAATTGGAAAACATTTCAATGGAATTAGTTACGATACTTCGAGAGAAATTATAAGGAAACAATGCAATATTGCTTTTATAGATCATATTACAAATACATCTTACTTTATAAAAATTAAAGGGACTTCTCACTGGATCAAATTGTGTGGATATTAATCAAATAAGTTTTAGGGATACATAGATAACTACTATCTATTTTATCTGATCATGGTCTATGTTTAACCTCCATGTTCTGTAAAAGTATCCAACATGGTTTAAACACTGAGTTGAACATCAGGGTGGGTTTTAATCCTCAATCTGATGTCCAATATAAAAAAGCTATTCAAACAATAGAAGAAATGATGAGGGAATGTTCTATGTACTTAAAAGGATAATGATAATGACATATTCCTCTTGTTGAGTTATCTAACAAAAAATATATTCCACTTGATCATCCAAATGGCTCCATATAAATTCCTTTATGTTATAATGTGTAGAACACCTGTTTTCCAGATTTATGTTGGTGAACATAAGATTATAGGTCTTAAAATGGTCAATGAAATGATGGAGAATGGTAAAATCATTTAATATCCCATCAAGAAAGCCCAGAGTTGATAGATGATTTATGAAGTCAATCATTAATGAGACATTGAGTTTACGGTTGGACATATGGTATTCCTCTACATATCTCCCTGGAAGAGGATCAATAAGATTTTCGAAGAAAGTAAGGATGATTCATAGGTACATCAGTCCCTTCGACATTCTGGATCGAGTTGGAGTTGTGTCCAATTGACTGTAACATCCACCAACCATGTCTCAAGAACATGATGTATTCTATGGATTCATCTTAAGAAAATACATATATGGTTCTTTCATATGTATTGAATTCGATGGTGGTATAGTTGAAAATTGATTATTAAAAAGAGGAGAAGACAGTGAAGATGTTATATCATAGAGATAATTTTCGTTGGCAAAAGACTACTCACTCGGTCAATGTACTATGCGGAAACCATAGTATGAAGAAGAAACATGAGAGCTAGAGGAAGTGATGATGGATAAGCACCCTCACCTTTTACATATTAGTATGTAAAATCAAATTTTAATGGAGAAATTTCATAAGGGGGAATGAATGTAATTACATTTAATTCTATCAAATTAACTTACCTTCTTATAATTATGTCATATATTATGAACCACATAAAATAAATTAGAGAAAACAATACAAACTTTATAAATGAAGAATGGATGTTATACGAGGAATTTCTAGTAGTTAAGGAACTTATACCAATTAAATTGTAACATAAAATTTGGAATACTAATATGAACATTATGAATACTAAACCAGCTAATATAATTGTAACCTCACTAATGAAATTATAAATAAAATTTATTCATCTTATAAATGATAATATGACAAAATATATCATGGTATAAGGGAATACATTTTTTAACCATTATAAATTATGTGCTCGTTTTTGTGTAATTTATAAATATATAATTTCAATGTTTAAATTAATATAATGATTTAAAAAAATGTGTATTTTTATAAAATTTATTTATATATTAATATCTTGTTTTTTATGATTATAATATATTTCTATGATGCCTTAATTAATTCATCAAAGTGTTATAAAATCAATTATAATTTTAGAATCAATATTTCTGAGTCAATTATGAATTTAATTAAAAATAAAATTTTCATGTATAGAAAATAATGTACATAAAACGGAGTATGTTTTTAATTCTATAGATTTATAACTAGTTAGATTGAATCTTTTGGATTTTTCTAAAAGACATTAATTTTTTTTGAATAGTGAAATACACTATTATAATAAATATAAACATTATAAATTAAATACACTTTACCTCAAGTCATAAATGATGTAAGAACCAAAATCTAGAACTCTCCTTCATTATATTGATATATTGTTTTTGATAATTCTCAAACTATTTATATTATTGACCTTAAATAATAAACAAATTAATAAAATAATGAGAAAACATAACTCTCATCAACAGAAAATACTACCCCTCTCCACCTTATATCCTATGACCTATAAAGTTTTGATCCTTTTACATGTTATTCACAATAATCTTCCCATAACCCTCCACCTTTTCTAGTCTAATCAAAAGTACAAACCTTTTCCAAAATGATGTTCTCACGGAGAAGGAATCAGGATGTCAAATCCTCTTTCTTTTCTTTTATTTTCTTTTAACGTTATTTTAATTTTGTATTCTATCCTCTCCTACACCTATCCAAAAGTCCTCATAAATCATGTATTTTTTATATAATGTGATGTTATTATGTTAATGTAATAATTCATCTTCTAATATATTTCCTTTTCATTTTATTTTGAAAATGAAAATATGGTATATGGATTTTTCGCCACTGTGGAGGAATCAATTTCATTTTTTAGTACATTTTTCAAGGATTTTTATAAAACAATAATTATGGGAAAATAATATTTTATTAGATATATTATGGGTTATATAATATTCTAAATAAAAGATACAATAATTCTATTAAATAAAATGATACAAAATTATAATAGTTATAAAATCCTCCAAATAAATTAAATCATTTTAATTAACTTTTTATCTAATGATTCATCCTCATAAAATATAACAGAATGACATAAAGAACCAATTAAACTTATTTTTGTTCATTAATAACATATAATATCAAATCTACCGAATCATTCCCAAATCACATGGACTTTCATTCTCGTATACAAGCAAACCGATAATGAGAAATTTGAAAATGAACACTCCTAAAAGATGAAATTAAACCATATAACTCATCAAAAGACCTTAAATAAATATAAAAAAACTATAATGAGTCAAATTCATTTATAAATTTTTTTTATTTGTAAATTAATGAATTTAATCTTATTATCCTGCGTATTAAAGTGATTAATGAAATCAAACATAAGGTATGGGGAATTATTGAACCCAACACTCTTCTGGTGGTTTTTTCTCTCTTTCACTCCATTGTCAGCATAGATTTTCCATTATTCTTATATTAATTTCCTTTATTTTTACTTCCCTTTAATTTTTGGGATGTACGTTTTTTCATTCTCATATTATGAAGAATTTATGGTCTTCCAAAAGAACTCTTATTTCTAAAAAACATGTATTTTACATCCCATGAGATTGTTTCTTCCCTAATCAAGATTGATACCAAGAATATTATTCGCTTTATTATCATGGGATCTCAAATGTTTATGAATTTATGCTTCATGAAATGGAACCTATTATTTTCCATGGGTTAATTTGTATCCAAGATTGATATGTAATCTATATGACATGCATGATAATGTAAATTTTCTGATGTGATGGGTGCACCCAAAATTATAGAGCACATTTAAGTGTTATGATGTTATGGTTATGACTGTTTTATTTTATTATGAAGATGATGGTTATGTTCACCCATGTTTCATGACACCGATTTATCCTGTTACTAGACTTGTATGTCACCCATTATTTTGATGTATATCCTTAGGTGATTAATTTTACTAATGAGAACAAGAGGTCCAATAAAAATAAATATAATAGTGAATTAAAAATTTTCATTGTTATTATGTAAATATTTTGTATGGTCCTAATTTTCCAAAGACGTTAAACTTTTGGATCATGGTTTTGAAATAATTGTATATTTTTTATCATTATAATGATCTAATAATCCTTTAAAAATTAGGGTTGTCATATTCAATATACTGATACATTTTTATTATATGCGTTTGATTTAAACATTCACACACAACCATCAAATGGGATACACAATAAGCGTTCTTCTATACATTGGATTACCGCCTCATGACCAGATGCCATTTTTTCATTCATTACCACCTTCCACGGTTGTAATAATGATGCATTTATAGTTTTTATATTATCCTAATGATATCAATAATGTGTATAGGATTTTTATTTATTATACAATACATACCTTCATTCTTTCTATCTTTTGGAACATAATAACATCTAATGTGGACATATGAACTATTGCCTCCTTAAAGAGATGTAATTCATTCACACATTAAATGGAATTTATTAGTGATAATTTTAATAACCATACCTGGAATATATGAAAATATATATACTACTATAATTATAATAAACATATATATCATTAAATTTTATTTATTCCAAATAGGATAGAGAAATATAATTACCATTCATGTGTACGTATGACATTCAGTCTTCATGAATAGTTCATTAGATTTACTATCGCGAAATTTTATGTATTTTTCATAATAAATATATAATAAATATAAATAATATTTATATCATGGTTTATATTCTATATATGATAAAATAATGTTATGATTAATATGAATAAATGAAACAAGTCAAAAAAACGGAAAATAGGGCAAATAACCACTAGAATGATGAAAATGAAAGATTATTCTTAATCAATGGATTATAAAATATTATAAAATAAAGATATACATTATCATAAATCTTAATAACATTCTATTTTAGGTTAATAACATGCTTAAACCCATTATAAAGTAGTTTAAATGAAAATTTTTATCTTCATTTCATTTCTGTATTACTTTGAATTATCTCATCTAAGGGGTTTTGACTTTAAGATTACCAAGTGGAAACAATTCTCATTGTAATATCACTTTATTTTATGATTTTTAACTTTCCCATGAAACAATAACTTCATTATGATCAATTTCCATTGAAAATCACAATTATTTTATATATCCATACTCTTATGTGTTGTGTAAAATTATTAGATAAACTATATACAATTGTTCTAAATGGATTGTACTTTATTGTTATTTGATTAACTAGGTAAATATTTGTAAATCCTTATAATTTACTCAATATAGATATTTGACAAGGCACATTGTTCATGAATTAAATTGGTCTTTTGGTGTATGAGTAATTCTTCTGAAATTTATGACATGGTTTGGTCTCGGTTATTAATAAGAACTCGATGCATCAGTAGTATCATGAAAAAAATCATTTTGAAAAATTAGATGGGTTTCTACCCAATGTGTTAAACCGTATTTTGAATAGTATTGAAGGTAAAGATACCATGTACCTAGGAAATATGGAATATAATTATTAGGAATGTAATTAATTTGTAAAAATGTTGTTATTATTATTTATCAATAATATTTTCTCTTTGACATTATATATGGATATAATTCATTCATAGTTATTGTTAAATGGAATTTTTTAAGTTGAATATAATATCATGTTGATTATGAATTATTCAGTTACTTAAATAGAATGTGTATTTAGTTATTTATCTTTTTTCATATTTTTTATTCTTATTCATTCATTATTACATAAAATTTATTCTTATCCTTTCTAGTAATTTGATCTCACAATTTTATTTACATTAACTAGGATATGAAGATCAATTCTTGGAATGAGTTTCAAATATTCAGTTTATTAACTTTTATATTTTACCAGGTTTTATTTTATATTTCCCCATATATTATGGGTATCAATTCTATCATCTAGTATTACAAAACTACTAAACTTTTTAATCCTTCAGGAATTTATTTCTTGTAATAATGACAATATAATAATGTAATGCATGGGCTCTAGTCCTTTGGAGTTAGGGAATTACATTTGGTATCAAATAATATTTAGATGATTCCCAAGAAACTAGATTTAGAAAACAAAGATTATGGAACATAAACCTAGGATGGAAATTGATTTTTAGTATAGATGAAAATCCTTTAATTTTGGTAAGGTAGAGATTATGTGGGTCTTCTTAATAATAAATCCATTTCTAGATACTACAAGTGGACGTGGTTCTGGTAAAAACTGACCAAGGGGTAACAACTCCAAAAAGGTATTTTTGGCCAGACTCAAGCATAAGATTGTATAAGACAGTGGTCATTTCTACATCATTTAATGATAATGACATCCCTGAAATTAACTTCGAATCAAATTTTCCCAACACATGGCCTTTATTAATTATATTTCAAACAAATGGAATCACAAATTGTGTTAATGATATCATTTCAATTCATAGCCTAACCAAGGGATCCATAAAATTATCCAACAACGTATACTATCAAATAAAAATAATTACTACAACAATATATGTATAACAATAAATTTATCATTAAAAAAACATAACTACTTTCACTTTTATCCCATATGAAAACAAATGTTTTTTGTAAATACTCAAATAATAACATTGATTCAAAATACACTTTATTTTCATCGATTCAAAATTTTAGGCATTTTATTATCTCCGTAAAACACCCATTTTAAATACAAAAAAAAAGTAAGTCAAGTAATTTATGACCATGAATTATATTTTTGATTACCCCATTATGTTAAACAAATTGTAAATTATAGAAAGAATTAGTAATTTTACAACTCAAATATTTCATTATAAAATCAAAAAAACACTATACAGACTCATTTTTTGTTTTAGGAAATCTACCCTCGATAAACACATGTATTTGGAAACTGACATAAAAATAACTTTTTTATTATCAAAACACTTTTAATGGGAATGTGTGAAACCAAAATTCCTGAATTACAACCAAATATAACAATAAAAGAATAAAATATAAGGAACAGTAAAAGATCTACCTATAACCATTAACTACCTCATATCGAAAAACTCTCATTAATGCATGACCACTCAGTTAGTTGTCTCGTTCAAGGATTCACGACCCAAAAAAAGATGGCATATCCATACCCTCTAAGGCAACCAAATCATGATGGAATGCATAGTTGAAGGCTATTTTCTATATGCTCCATCTCAGGTAGATATAAGTTAATATATGGATGCAACACACCATACTTCACTTAAAACACACTAATAAATGATCCAAAAGAAGACTAAAACTATACCAGAAAGCCTCCAAAACCAAGCGATAGCATCAAAAAAATTATCCATAGTCAATGAAGAGTAATTTAAAATTACCAAAATCATTTTACCTAAACAATTTCCATGAGACAAATATTACCTTGATTCTAGAAGCCTCCATCATAAGATTTTAAAAAACATATGCAAGCTGTTCCCCAGACTGTATGTACTCCTTAATGCTAAATTTCATTTTTTGAAACCCCTAACAAGAATGAGGTCATGTTTTTCAACCCATGCATAATGCACCTCATTATGGGTTTCCCTTAAAGACCTTCCCATCATTGTAGAGGGCTCCTCCTTAGAAGAATTATGTAACAAGACATTCTCTACCTGTTCTTCTTCGGAGCATAATATTAATTCCAAGGTTTTATTACATTGGAACCCAGGTCTCTGATTGATCATATCGTCAACATCATCCTTTTTTATGTTTATCTTCCTAGAAGATCGAGTCTCTAGAGGAGGTCGTAAGGAGGAGTATTCCTTCTTACCCTTCATCCTCTAATTACACTTATTACTCTTCAAGATTGAAGATTCGCCTACTGAATGACTATTTTCATCTCCATTGTATTCATTAATGCATCAATGGACTGCCTCAGATGAGTTATTAAGGACAGAGCTCAAGACTACCTCTACAATCCCTTCAAATATTTTTCTCATGGGAATTGAAGATTGGTACATTGAATCAAGACCCCATGCTTTCCCATAAATATTTTTATATTCCACCTCCATATTAGGAACCTATATCCCATTCCACAAAACACCACTACCCAACCCAAACACCTTAGCAGTAACATTCTCCTCACCATCCGCTATCTACACAATGATAGCTTTACTCCCAATATTTTGATTTCACACTAGAGCTGCATCCTGCTGAACCCCCCCCCCACACTATCATGCAACAAAGATGGAGGTATGTCCATGTACAACCTCAACCGACTAAAAACATTAGTAATAGTCATTTTTTAAGGCACCAATGCCTTCTTCATAGTGGACCGGGATCAAGATGTCTAGTTAGACCCCACCTCAATTACTGTATCGTGAACTCCTAGACTGATGGATCACATCTCATCCATTAAAAAACTACTAATGAACCCCCCCTCCCCACATTATTATCCAAAATAGTATACCTTTTCCCTAATATATCAGCATCATCATGTGCCTCAGACTCCATGACGTGACCATTGCCCCACCTTAAAGAAGACTGATACCCCCTCTGAAAGTATTCCAATGAGTGTCCCAGGTTATTGAATCCAGAAAAAGAATTAGTTTAGGTTTCATATACCATGGGTTTCTTGCAGCGATACTCTTCACCCATATTAATCCACACATTCTCAAATGGAACACTTGACACGTCTATTTTAACAAAGACAGAAAAATTAATAGGGTGACCAAGGGCATCAGTTAGACTATCTAAACAAAAAATATCAACCAATAAGTTTCCTTATCATACTTATAATAGAATTATTTTTATATTTTAGGTGGATATTGGAAAATATTACCCAAGTCTCCATAGTATGAGAATCTCGCTTCAAAAACAAATCGAAGGACCATTGAAACAAGAAATATTCTAAAACTTTTGAAGCTAGGAGGTGAACATGACTATGATTTGATGATATTTTCCTATGAGGAAAAATGAATCAAAATTTGGAAATTATCCGGAAGACCCATTTTCCCCCTAACCTGTAAATCAAATGCACCGATGAAGTGCCTATTGAATGAGTCTATTGAAGGACGTCACTGATTAAACCTAGAAACCAAGGTATGCTTCAGTAGATTTGATGATTCAGAGAACTCTATAGAAGATAACTGTAGGTTAGGGAACCCATCACGAAACATCAATACATTCACTCTAAGGACTTGAGGGAATGTAGGAATTAAATCTGGATTTGAAAAGGGGATGAAGGTGGATGTCATTTCTTTGGTGGACAATGTGGTTACCTCCCCCATCAGTGGGGAGGGAGAATCGCAGTGGACGCCACCATGACGAAGAGGATAAAACCATGGATAGGGTTCCTCCCAAAGAGGAAGCCACCTCCCATATATTAGAAAGAAAATAATAAATAAAAATTAAAACTTATTAGTATAATAATACTATGAATATAAATATTACTAAATGAAAATATAATGAAATAAAATAAATTGTTTTAATATATTTATATTAATTATTAATTCCCTTAAAAATGATAAAATCAAATTCAAGAATTATTCCCCTTTTCTTATATTAAATCATTATTTACCCGAGGTAATTTCCCAATTCCATATCTAAACAGTTTTATATAATATTTTTAAAACATAAAAAATGAAATATAATAATTCACAATATATTGCAACAAAATTTTACATCATTGTGTCCATATAAATAATTAAATGAAAATACAAAATAAAATTTTAAATGATATAATGAAATAAAATGACATAGATTACAATTTTCAACAACCATACATTAGAAAAATAATTTACATGAAGATAAAACTCTATGGTCAATTCAAAGACCAACGAATCCCAATTTTATAATTTATAAACATAGATGTAAATTAGAATAATATAGTACGCAAACCCTAATTTCAATAAAAAATATAGGGATTTTGAATCTCTTGCTGAGATAATTCTAACACCAAAATGGATCATGGTTCCATTAATATTTTATATACAAATCCATCCTAGAATTTGGGGAATTAAAGGAAGAGATGTGAAATTGGTATTTCCATCAAATAAACCCTTGTAAGATAACAAAAATATTTTTAAATCAATATTCAAGAATAAAAATTTATAATTAAAATATTAAAAAATCATGCTTTTAGACAATCATGTATTTAGTTGCTCTCCATCGGCCACCCGGTGGCTTTTCCTAAGGTTCTTATAAATCTACTCTTACAAAAGGTACCTTATAGTACATAATAAACAAAAATAATCAAATAAAACTCCTCCATATACATCATTAATCCATAAAAAACCAAAAAGAAACTATAATTTTTTTTAAACAATTTCATAGAAAATAAAAATAATAATTTAACAAAAATAAAAAATTTCTAATGTTATTAGAAAATCCCAACAATCAAAATTAACATATTTAAGAAGCATAATTGAGTATCTATAATGATTATCTTAATCCATTTGGACCTAATTTCTAATTCTCCCTTTAAAGACTCAGTTAGTATATATTTATTCCATAACAAAACAGATACATGATATATATAATTTCCCTCTAATTACTTATTTATAGGATCAGTAGAATGCAATAATATTTTCATAAAAAATGCATCTGAATCAAACCCCACATCATAATAAAAAATAAAATGATATGAATATGGTTCATAATTCATTTGGTGTGATGTAATAAATTTATCATTCATGGTAAAAATAAACTCTACCAAGGGCACATTATACACCCCTCACTTCCAAAATAATGAATAGTTTCATGAATTATATCATTAAGAATCAAAATAGTATATTTATTTTTCCCATTAGTTTATAGATGATATGCTCATGAAAACATCACTCAAGTAACCAATTAATTATTCATGAATTTTCAATAATTAAGATTTGAATACCACATTATTATCACATTTAATTATATTTTGTATCCGATAAAGTCAAAAAATCACTTGACCATGGGGATTTCGAAGTTCATTTATAATCTGAGTCCCTCTAATTTAAAGAAAATGTATAACATTAGTTAGTCGATAAATAATATAAAAAAATTTATCTTTAAATTTTAATGTCATTGATAAAACCATAATGGAATCTAGTATAACATATTATAATTTTTAATATATAATTGGTAATTAATTAATCAATTTCATGGTTCTATATTGATTATATTTTACTCTATTATTGGTAAATTATACAAAAAAGAGTCCTGAAAAGTGCCATATCATTCTAGGACACTAAAACTTTCATTAGAAAAGTGGTTCCTTTGGGTTATACTTGTATGAACAACCCTTTGAGAAATCTAATAATCTACCATCTCTTCCTCCCACTATGCAAATAGAACAAAAATAAAATTGTGGAAATATATGATATAATCATCTTTAAGAGTCCACCCAGGTATTTTCTACCATTCATATAATATTAAACGGAATGATTTTCACTCAGACCATAAATTTATAAAGTATTTAATTCCTTTGATTAAGGATGAGGTAATGGTTAAAGGTTCTAAGGAAATATGACCTTTCTCCTTAGATATATCAAGATGAAACTTATATAAAAGTGGAAGAACCTTCAACTCATCTTTCAATCCCAAACTAAATTCACCTAAGATATCCAAGATAAATAATTAAAAATTAACTCCAATATAATTGGACAATATATCCTCCTAGAATTATATGATATAGGTTATTTAACCAATATCCCCTGCCATAGATTTAAATTCAACCCTTAAAATACTCACATCAATCTCTTTTGATTATTGTAGCCAATAAACATATCTATGAAAAATTATATTTCAAACATATATGTTTATCAAAAATTATAAAAGAAACACTATCATGAGTAAAGTAATACTTCTATGTACTTATAGGCTACTAATAACCATATTCCACTACTCTCTCGCCATTATTCATTACATATCATGTACCCAAACAAGATGTATCTTAATAAACCACATAATGCTTCCCTATCTCTAGTTGAATGTCAAATTTGTGATAATTTAAAATACTTATTTAGATATTGAAATATATTACTGATTCTATAATCTATCTAAAAATTTACCCATCGGTCAATGTTTTAGTCATTTCAGTTAGGTGAGATAAATCCTAGAAGATTCAATGATAATATCTTAAGAGGCACAATTAACGTTGAATCTGAAAGATATTATAATGAATCGTCTAACAAATCGTAACATCCACTATCACATTATACATTAATATTTAAAATTTAGGGATTATTTTTATAGTTTACTTAAATTATAAGGTAATTAAATGAAACTACTTCATTAAACAATACAACCAATGACCTCTCAATGTACCTAGTAAAATATCAACATATTCCCTATTCTCCTAATATGGTCATGATTATGTTAATATATCATCTATGAACAAAAAATTGATTGAATCATGATAAAAACAGAAAACATATTTCTTTTTAGACATAATCATATATTTTTTATTAATAAATAAATATTATATCATAATGAATTCAAAATTGTCATGTCTCATTTGAAAGGATACCATTGAAATATTTTTATCTCAAACACCTGGATGACGCTAACCTTATCAAATATTGATCATGGAAAACCATCAAGCTTCCCTTAACTAATAAAAAATAATTTTTCTTTGGTAAATTGTACTTTTTCTTTATTAGAATATTCTTAAACTTATGATAATCAAAACAAATTAAAAATTACTCATACTAAATCTGGTAAAAAAATCACTGGATAAGCACAAAGAGACTCACTATACATAAATATTCGTTTGGATTCAATATTTTTTAACAATTTTTTAATATCACTAATAATACATTTATCTATGTGATATATATGTATGGATATAGGTAAAGTATTCAATACTATTTTTTTTAGCAAAATCCACATTCTCTTCTAAAATATTCCGTCAAAATCAGAAAGAAACACTTCCTGATATATATCAAATATTGGAGGAACAATGATCACTAACAACATCCTCAAATGATATGATAACTATCACTACTACTTAACAATTTTTCATCTTTAACTACCCCAAATAATGATTTATTATTCTAGTTTGATAGTTCGTCTCTCATATAAAATCATAGGATTCATTATAAGATGGAATTATTATCACTCATTTATTGTAGTGATTTACATAAACCTCAAAAAATAAAAATCAATCCTTTTCAATAGAAAAACAAAATACTATTATCTTGTTAATAAAGAATACCCAAATATGTCTAAATTCACTAATAAAATGTCACATATTCAAGTTGTTTCGCTAGAATCCACCAACATTCCAAATAAACTATTCATTGAATGATTTAAAAAATATCAAAATCCAAGTACATATAAGAAACCAAACCAATATTATATACAACCAATATATAAAATCAAATAGAATAAATTTTTAACCAATTCATAATTAAAAAACATTATACATCAGTCCATGGAATGCATCTTCCCAATAACCATTTATGCGTACTCACAAAAAATTACGTGTAGATCCCTATAAGTAGATCCTTCCTTTTAGGTAACATCGCTCCCGCACACTATATACCATCAGAAAACCATTCTATAATTGGATCCCTAGACAAATTTATATGTAAATTTTGATTACATATATTCATTTTTTTAGAATGAATAAAGTGGTTTTCACATCATGTTTTTTATTCTGTTTTACATTTTTTTGATAATGTCTTAATAGTAATTATCACATTGAGTGTTCATAAACGTTGCCCATTATGATGAGAACTAAGAAGTGGTATGATAGTATTCTTGAATATATGTTCTTTAACAAGATTATATCATTCTATAGAACAAAAATGACATAGAATATCAAGGGTGGAGGCTCATAAGATATCAATTCTATTTCTAGTGAATTTCAACCATAGCAATTTCATTAAAGGAGATTATGAGATGATATCTACTTGTAGTAAATTCATATTTATATATTTAATTGAATGTGAATGTATATGGATGTGTTTAATGATACTTATATATTATTATTATTATAATTTCATATCACGAGTCACATATATTTATGTATTTATATAAACCAGGATGACATATATTTATGGAATATTTGGGTATGTTGGGTGCACTGTGATTAATATAATATTAAAAATAATGTAATAAATTATTTTTACCTTTAGTTATTTTAACCGAATTTAATATCTATGGCCCTTTGAAAATAAGTGGAACCACCTTTTTCTGATTCTTTCACTATAGTGCGCACATCCATCTCGTCCGGGGATGAAGGACGTGGAATTTTGTTACCCTCTATTCCCGCTTTCAAAAGGCGAGCATCATTCACTCCGTATTCTGGGACGTCTGCTCCTTTATCGAAATGGGATGATGGGATGTCGGTTCTTCCTTCCGTGGATTCCTCCTCGAAACTCATCACTTATTCCAGGTCTCAGTCATATATTTAATAAGTTGTTCATGAAACTCTTCCTAATGCCATATCTTTATGGACAACAGTTAATTACGCTACTTTAGTCAGGACATTCCAAGGGGTCCGGTCAGGGCAGCAACCTTCACTTAGTAGAGTAGTCACGTTGGGGCATCACTGACATGTATGGATGCTGGGGGATTGGCGTGTATATCTTCTATCCTTTATTAGAGGGCGTCACGAGGGCACGGAAGCCCGAGGCATCCCACATCGAACCCTTGGAAACATATTCCATATGCATTTATATGAGGTTTTCTTCAGCTTATCATGTTTGACACAGGGTATTCCGCATGTTTAACGTCCAGTGGAGATGAATCAGACTGATCAGAATAATTATTAGTGTGGATAAAATTGAGGAAACCCCTTCAGGGAATGCTGATATTGGAGCCAGCCGATGGGTGGCTTACCGATTGATGCAGAGGGTAATGGGGTTACATGGTATCACTGGGATGTGGAGGCCAGAGTAAGAATCAGGATTGACGATGGTTTTGGGCTTGAGCCACGAAGAGACTTCATACGTATCCCTGTGGTAGGGAATCAGAGACCTTGTAGTTCAACTGACGATGTCTTTCCACTCAATGAGGATAGAAATGGCTTACTACTGAATGGGTTCACAAATGATTACCACTGGATAAGGATGTCAATGGCTTACCACTGGATGAGGTGAAAACGGCACACCACCGAGGGTGGACCTGAGGTCTAGTGGTTGTTGGGCTTGATCCTCAGGGAGTCTTCCTACGTACCCTTCCATGACATGGATCAAACACCACATAGTTCAGGGTTGTGTTGTGTCGGCAAACCAACGTGAAGATGGAATAGGGGTCTGATGGATGATGGTCTTGAACCTCATGGAGGGTTTCTACGTACCATGCCTTCACATAGATCAAAGTCCACGTAGTTAGGGATGCTGTTTTGGGGAACCAACGTGAATAAGGACCATTGTATAGGTGGGTACTGTGAATGAAACTCATGAAGGCTTTCTACATACCATTCCTTGACATGGATCAAAGTCTACGAAGTTCGGTTTGGGGTGTCAGAGAACCGATGTGAATAATGACCCTGGTTCAATGGATGATGGGCTTGAACCTCGTGGAGGCTTTCTATGTACCATTACTTTACATGGATCAATGACCACATAGTTCAGGATGGTGTGTCCTAGAAATGATGTGAATAAGGATGTTGGTCAGATGGATGATGGGATTGAACCTTAGGGAGGCTTCCTACGTACCTTTCCTTGACATGGATCAAAGTCCCCGTAGTTTGGGTTGGTGTGGGGCTTACACAATAGGTTTCCCAAGTGTTGGTGAACTGATGTGAAGGGGGTCGGAGTGAACAATGGTGGTGGTATTGAACCTCTAGAGGATTCCTATGTACCATTCCTTGACATCGATCAATGTCCACATAGTTCAGGTTGGTGCAGGGCTTACACTCTAGGCTTCCCATGTTTTGGTGAACCGACATGAAGGGGGTCAGAGCGACCAAAGGGTGGTGGGATTGAACCTCGTGGAGGCTTCCTCTATACCATTCCTTGACATGAATCAAAATCCTCATTGTTTGGAAATGTGGCTTGGCACACCGTCACAGAGATGGTCAGGGCCAATGGTTGGGGGGCTTGAACCTCGTAGAGGCTTCCTACATACCATGCCTTGACATGGATGAAAGTCCCCGTAGTTCGGGTGTAGTTTTTAATGTCATGCAGGAAGAGGATGGTGTCATGTTCTATGCTTGCTCTAACCCCACGTGAGTCATGCTCGGTGTGGCAAACCAGAGGTAGCAGAGACCTGACGATCATGTCGTGAAAGGTGAGTCTGTGGATGTGGAGAGGTGTGGGGCTTACACTCTGAGGAGGTCCAATGAGTCGGGACGTACTCCATGATGGAGGCTTGAGGGAAAAAAGCACATCGGGGGAGGGACTTGGGACTAAAGAAAGGAGGATCCTCATTCTTTATCAATCCCTCCACAGGGCTTTGCACTGAGGATGTGAGGAAGGGTAGGGGTGGTTCCATCTGCAAGAAAATCTAGGGGCTTACACCAAGGTTGATTCCCTTCCTCGAAGAAAAACTCCACTCCCAGGAGGAAAATTTCATCCCTTGTCGAGACTAGGGGGCATGGAGAATGTCCAAGGTGGGGGAATCCAGCCTAAGAAGCATGGTGCCCGGTCACAGTTTAATGTCATGTGTTGAAGATGATGGTGCTTGGCAGTTTAACGTCATGTAGATCGGATGAGGTGGGTTTGCTCCTCACCCCTAGGACATACATAACTGGTATACTCTGCTCCTTGTGGGAGGGAAGGCATTGGCATTGCCATGATGAGGGGGTGTCACGGAGCGAACCATCGAGGGGTCCACGTTATCATGGCTATCTGAAGAAGCAATATCCATTAGCATGCCTATGCGAAGAAGCATTAGGCACATCAATGCTATGAGCAGTATTATCTAGGGGACATTGAAGTCACATAGTGAAAACATGGAGGGTCACACGACAAAAAGAATTCTCCAAGCAGAGGGATCTATAGTTATGGTCATTGTGGATCTATGTTGCTCTGCATGGAAGAGGGAACTTGTGATGGGGTGTGCGTCATGAAGTGGGGAGCCTTAGCCTTAGGATGGGGCGACTGTGAAAATGGGAGGTGCTTAACGAATTGGAAGGGCATTCATGGAGCACAGCCTCACGGAGCCAAGGTGCCTCATTGAGCAAGATATAGGGAAGCAATGTGCTTCATGAAGTATAGTGATCCTGCATTAGCATATGGATATTGTGTAGATGAAGGGTGTTTCGTGAAGCATAAATGCTCTGCGATGACCTGAGTCTCCATGGGTATCCCCTTCCTTTGTGAAATACCTTAGGATTTCCGAAAGGCATCCCCCTCAGAAGAGGTGATCAAAATGAGGAAATTGGGAGGCACCTCACAAAGAAAAAGTACCTCGCGCAACACATGGATCACCGAGCAGAAGATTGATTCGCAATTCAGGAGATGAGAATCCGAAAGGTCGAATTTTCCATCTGGAGAGCTCAGGGGAACTCGGTATATAAAGGCGAGATGCGCCCTGAAGCGGACCTCACGCGGTGTGAAGAGGGGTGATGAAGTTTCGCGATGGCCTCATGAACATCAAATGGGTTCGCAGAGTGTCCTACTTCTTGTGCTTTGTAGCGGGTTTGAGAACGTCAAATGGGATTGCTAAACATCCCACCTCCTTGGCTTTGTGGAAGGTTCGCGAAAGTAAAGTGAGTTCGTGGAGCCTTCCACCTTCTTTGCTTCGCGGTGTCCGCGGTGCTTGGAGACTCCACGAAGGGGCTTCACGAGGGAGTCCGTCGTGCCGTCGTGGGGTCGCTTCTTCATTCCAAATTTTGGGGCAAAAAAATTCCCCCCCTCAGACATGGAACCATAGAGAGATTAATGGTCAAATTCTGAGAGAAATCACCAAAATCCTCGGCCTTTTGCAGTGCTGACTGAGGGCTCACAAGGAAGACATGGGCTGCATGGGCCATGCGCGTCGTAGAGCTCCGCGCGGGCTGGACGCGCCACAAGGCTCCGAAGGCCATCTTATATAAATAGGGGTCTTCCATCTATTTTTTCCTTTATCTTCTCTGCGATCTTGTCTTCTTGCGCTCTCGATTCGCAAAGCTCTGCATACTCCATGAGTGACCACTGCAAATCGAGTCTTCGCGGCGCACAACAAGTCCTTGACTACGCATTGGTGCTCGACCGTTCGTCTTTTAATGTCGAGTAAATGTTCCCACGAACAGTCTTCACGAGCAGCCTTCGCAAACACACTTCCAAAATGATCTTCGCGAACCAGCCAACCAGCCTTCCTTGTTCCTGATGAGAATGTCCCACCAAGAATCATCTTAGGGGGTCCTTGGGGATGCCACCCAGAGGGATGAAATGGTGAATATCCTAGGACTAGGAGAGCTTCTCCGGAGATACTCGGCCAACAGTTCTTTGGTGGAGCTATTTTCGGAGTGCCAAAAGAACTATCCACTGTGTATGAGTTTGCCTCTGTATGCCTTCAGGCTGAGGGATGACGTCTTAATTTTTACAGCAGGTAGGGATGAGACATCTTAAAGGTTATGGGGCAGGTCGTGCTAGCACTGATGGTTCATGGCACCCCATGGTCATTCCCGGGATGATTTCTTGCTTGTCGTCATAGACTATCTGTATAATCATCTGAAAAGGTTGATGGGAGGGAATTGCAGTCGGAGACAGCCCCTTCCCTGTAACGAACCATCCTTAAGGAAACGCATGGGAACCCGAAGAAGGGGTTTCCGAGGAATATGACCTACTCCAGGGCTGCAACATTATGGAAAAGTGGGCATGGGCCTTCTCGGTAGGTGCCTCGTGCGAGGAGTTGGTAGCGGAGCTGAGAAGAGTGGCCATGTATGAGGCAGCTTGGCCTTCCTAGGTCCATAGCTACCAGTCGAAGCAGTTAAAGCTGTAACTGCTGAGCCAGTGGTCACCGGGGACCAATACCTTCCATCTGCATCATAGGGAGGTTGGCATCATCCTATGGGACGTGCATCAGATCATGGGGGTCCTGATACTAGGGGCGATGTATGACGAATTCTTCCTGGCTATGGGAGAATGGGAGGATCCGAAGAATATGCCATGTATGGCGATGGCATTGATGGAGCTCGTACCCGAGGATGATAAGGAGGCGGTGATGGATGTCCACTTCAAGAACTGGTTCAAGAAGTTCATGAACTACCCATAAAAAAGGCAGTTCCCAGCGTGGCCTCATACATTCCTGAATGGTGCCAGGAGTAAGGAAAACTCATATTGGAAGCTGTTGGAGGATAGCTCGTGGAAGACCTGGTTGTTCAGTGTCAGCACCGATCAATGGCCAATAGTCAGGCAGGCAGCATTCATCGTAGCCCTCATCTGTGGCTGGATCCTTCCGATGAGGGATATAAATATGGGAGTGCGGCCAAGCACTTTCGTCATGGAATTTTCTTTGGCAACAGGAGTGTGGGTCAACCTGGGGAAACCAGTGCTCTCTAAGTTGTACAAAATGTTGTGGCACATCAGTGAGGGGAAGAGGCCAGGGGCCGGAAATGGGGAGAAATAGGACTCTTGAATCCTAGGTCTAGACCCTGGGTGAAATACCGGGGTGAATTTACATATCCCATAAGGATTGGAATCAATCCATACATATTTCTAGAAGCACAATTTAGCGTCATGCAGGATGAGGAGACGCCCGGTTGCGCCGCTGGACACCCCACCAAAACTACTGATCCCACCTGAGTTAAGCTCAATGTGGGAAACAAGAAGTAATGGGGCACTTTCCCGACAAAGGAAGGGGAATGTTTGGGCGGGGGGATTCATGGTGAATGTCATTCCAATGATGCTAACCCGTCCATGTAGCGCACCAAGGCGCGCGAAGATGTTGAGTTGAGTATATCAGAATTCCACTTGAACATGAGGAAGTAGAAATGTGTGAATCATGGTGCTCGCAATCTGGATCACAATGATAGATGTGTGGCATTGGAGGATAACTATTTACCTTGGTGGAAATGTAGCATCAACATCGCATTAGCCTAGACTGGGGATAGACAAAAGAGGGTCTATCATTGACCATGTTCAAAACATGGGACCTGTCGCAAATGTCGTCCGTGATCCTTAGGGACATTGTCCTGAAAAGGTAAGAGAGATCAAAATCCGAGCATCCATCGAGAGCCTTTAGGCCTAGAATCCATGTCATCTGAGGGTCCTTATGGATGTGGCATAGGATGAGTATCCAAATAGCGAGCTCACAATGCTTGGGCATGTAACGAGGGGAATGTCCCCATGAAAATTCCACAATTCGGTCTCTATCAAAATGCATCTGAATACAACAAAAATACGTATTATATAGAGTAATTCGAGTCCCTTCCAACAAGGAGATCTTAGTTTAGGATCCTCGAACTCAGACCCTAAGTGGTAGGAAACACTTGAGACTTATGGTGAGTAATTTCAAAAACCTGACACGAATGGGAACCGGGGGTTCTGACCACCACCTGTTCCATGGAGAGGTTTTAGTTCATGGGACTGAAAATGAGTGTTGAGCTGTGCCCAAGGAAAAATTCACAGGAGTTCCTATGTACCGCATGAGGATGGGTATCAAGCTGCATGTAGTTCATGAGGGGGCATGGTGAGGTACCAGTGCCATGGAAAAAGGGGCATGCAGGCGTGGCCCTTGCACCAAAAGAAGCGACATTTGATAAATCTTGTTTGTCCATTAAGGAGAGTGGTTTTTTTGTCTTGTGAAGAGACATGACTAGGGTAGCAGGCCCTGGCATCTCCATAAGAATCAAGTCATAGTAGGCATTGAAAAATGGTATAGCGCCTGACCAATAACATACATGGTGTCCCCTTGGGTGAGGACATCACGATGCAAAGCCGGTTTTCATCGTGTGTCCAGGATGATAATATCAATGTTTAGGGTCATGTGATGGGAGCAAGAATGAATTTTATGGTCATACAGTGCAGATGTAGCTGAGACAATTCTAGGTGGGGAATGTGTACGGTGCAATAAAACATGACCGACATGAATGGGGACATGATCCCATATCACACCACATGCAATTCCGAGAGGGGAACCTCAGGCCAAGGGGCACAAATAGAGGTAAGCGGGACAGGGGTAGGAGAAACTAGCTCCCAAAAGTGTTGGACCCAGAATCATGATGTCCAGGTGATTCCACATATCCAATATAGATGAGGATTGAGCCGCACGTAGCCCTTAATTAAGATTTTAGTTTATAGTCTTAGTGATCAGACTTTGGGAGCCCTGAAGGACACCATATTGCATATTTGTACCCCTGACATGCAGAGGTACACTAAGGGATAATGCCACGAGTGTCAAGATTCCACTAGGACATAATGGGGTGGAATATAATGAGAATTAATAAACCAACATTCAAGGCCTGAAGGGGCAGGCGTGACGATGGAGGATTACTACTGAACATGTTTGCAACACAACATCCTGTCACTTTAGCCTGAAATGGGGAGAAACAAATGAGAAATGACCACTAACCATATTCGAAACATGGGATTTGTATCAATTTGTTATCTAAAACCCTCAGGAGTGTTGGCCCGTGACGGTAAGAGAGCCCTTAAGAGTTGAATCAGTGTCATTTTTTTGGGTCCCTTCAGTTGTGAAAGATAATGGAGGCCCAGATGAATGGGATCACGAATCTTGACAATTGGAAGGAACTTGCATAAGTTGAATCTGACACTCCTGGCTCTAGACTAGAGCACTCTTAACATGTTGGAAAACCACTTCAAGGGGTCGAGGGACACAACATGAGGGCGGCTAAGAGATGGTATGTTCCTGGGAGAAGGGAGGCATGGTGCCAAAAACCCAATGCAAAGGAGGGCATAGCCCTATACCACACCTAAATATCCCCCCGGTGGAGAGTGACAGGCCAAGGGGCCAAGGTGACCAGGAGATCGGGAGATCATTATGAAATGGGCCTCGAATCATAAACTAAATGTTCAAGCGGCCCTTCATATCCCATAAGGATGGGAATCAAGCCACACATAGTTCTTGATGTCACCTGTGGGTACGATACCCTATCAATGGGGGTGTATGGAATAGCGAACAACCTGATGTGAATGAGGACATAATCCCACACCAGACCATACACTCTTGGAAGAACTTGGGCTGGTGTCCAAGAATTCCAAGGGGCCTGAGGCTGGGCCCCGGTTATGAAGGCCTGACCAGTCTGTAGTATAACGTCTTATAGTGATAACGAGGGTTAGGGACCCAGGAAGGCCAACGGGCCTGAGGCTGGGCCTCTGTCAGGAAGGCTTGATCAGTCTATAGTTTAAAATCTTGCAGTGAGGATGGGGGGGACCTGAGAAGGACAAGGGTCCTGAGGTCGGGCCTCAGTTAGGAAGGCCTGACCAGTCTGTAGTTTAACGTCCTACAGTGAGGACGGGGGCTAGGGAAGGTCTCAAATGAGGATGTGTTCAGCACGGTGAGTAACCCGACGTGAATGAAATAACCCCACACCACGTCTTATTATCCTAGAAGAGAGAATTCGGGCCAAATGGCAGGTCATTCTATTTCTTGTATGGTTACTTCCTCATCACATCTCATAAGACCAGGTGAGTAGTGCTAGGTGTGGGAAACAAGGAGCCGGTCTCGGCTATCACCGTCCAATAGTCCCTGATAGGTGACATCTCTAGAAGGGAGTCTTTCGCATAGATACAATGGGGAAGAATGAACCACTACAGTCGATGTTTGGGACATTTGTGGTGGTCCTTACTATTTAGGACAACGGTTGACGATGTTAGAAACATAACATCCCTATAGTGACTTAAATGGGAGAAAAAAACGAGCATTGACCACTGATCATATTCGAAACATCTTCAAGGAGCGGGGTGTATATCCGGATCAAGGCTTGCTCGATGTGAATTATGGAAAAATTATGCACCCCGCCATATATCATAACCCGGGGGGAAGATTCTATCATTTGGGTAGGGCCGACAGACGAAATTTCCGAGCATTCATACGTATCCCATGAGGATGGGAATCAACCCATATGTAGTTATTGAAGGACATGGAGTTTTAACTTATTGTATTGAGGACGTGGGAGGATAGAATAATGGGAGTGGGAACATGGTGCGGCCATTATATCCATTGTAAAAGTGGGGCTAAGGAAGCCCATATCATACAAGGATCCTCCAAGAGAACTATACCCAGGGGGATAGTCGAAGAGAATAGCTTGGGGTAGGCTCAAAATGAAGTGTCTAAGCATTCCTACATATCCCATAAAGATATGAATCAAGTCATACGTAGTTCTCAAGATGTAGTTTAATGTCATGCATAACATTGCGCAGTTTGAAGTCATGTCGGACTGGACAATTTAAGGTTATGCGGGACCATCACGTTGTTTAGGGTCATGTGGGACCATCTAGTTTAAGGTCATCTAGGACCATGGGGCTCAGACAAAGTATTTCTTGTGGAACATGGAATTGGTGGGAGGAGTTATGTGGTCATCATCCATGTTCACCAAGGAGTATGCTCCATTGAGGTAAACCATGTGGACTATGTAAGGTCTTTACCAATTGGGCTCCACCATGGGTGGTTTCCTGCCAGGGATCATTGGGGCTCGAAGGTCCAATACCATGTCACCTTGAAGAAAAGAGCATAGGTGAACCTTATTGTTGAATGCTCTAGCCATCTTATTCTGATGTCTTTCTAGATTGTGCAGGACAGAGATCCTATTTTCATCATGTTCTTCTAATTCAGCTAGATGGATTTCAAACACATTATTTGATGCTTATTGGTCATAGAACACAGTGCGTAATGATGGAAGCTAGATCTCGATGGGAAGGACGGCCTCAGCCCTATACACCATGGATTATGGGGTCACCTGGGTGGTATTGCGCGTCGTTGTCTGATAAGCCCAGAGGGAGTTGTGGAGCTTGTCTGGGAAACTGCTTTTTTTCTATCCATCCATTTTCTGAAAAATGTTAGAGAGGGTATTGTTGAACACCTCAATCAATCCATTTTCTTGCGAGTGACAGCGAGAGGTATTATTCGAACAGATATTGTACTTGGAGTATAATTTCTTTAGCTCGGCTGCTCGGAAGTTGGTGCCATTATCGGCGAGGAACGCATGAGGGAATCAAAATCGGTGGATGATGATGGAGCTCAAAAATTCAACGATGGAATGGGACTTGACCTCCCTGAGTGGAACAGCCTCTGACCACTTGGAAAACAAATCTGTGGCAGTCAGGATGAACCTTCATTAGCGAGCTGTCGCCAGTGGGTATGGTCCCACAACATCAAGTCCCCACACTGAAAATGGCCAAGAGTACTTAGTGGAGTGGAGAGGTTTTGGCGGTCGATGAAGGAAATTATCATGAACTTGGAACGTGTGACATCTTTGGGAGAACATGATACAATCGTGGATCATAGAGGTAAAGAAGTACCCCAGTCTCCAGATCTGATGGGACAGTTTTGGCCTAGCATTGAGGGCACCACAAGAACCAGCATGAACCTCTTGCATGACCAGATAAATCTCAACTCCTTGGATGAAACGGAGGAGAACACCATCAAAACCGGGCTTATAGAGGATCTTCTCAAGATTGGGACCACTCTAAAGGGTAAACTATAGCGCGCGACATTGAATTCTCTTGCGCTCGGCCTGATCAGCCGGGAGGCAACCATTTTGAAGATACTTGACAAATGGGGCTCTCCAGTTGGGAGTAATTTCAACCAATAAATCTGAAGGGCCTAACGGTCCTAACATGGAGGATCCGGTGGTATGGTGGCTTACTCATAGGTTGTCGTCATCCTCTGGGGTGACAGGTGAAATGACTCTCTAGTGCACCTCATGGATAATCAGATCATCCTTCTTGGGCTTAGAAGGTGATGCAGCTAAGATGCCCAAAGCGTATGCTCGACCATTCTGTGACCGAGGTACATGGGTAACCTCCGGTCAAGAATGGAACTGAGCCATTAGATGGAGGGTGAACTCCAAAAATGGTACGAGCACTGGCATACTGACAACATAGTTTCCATTGACCTTCTTTATGACTAGCTCAGAATCCGTTTTCACATGTAAATGGGGCACATCGATCTAGAGGTCCAGCTTGAGGCCAGTAATGAGAGCCTGATACTCTACCTCATTTTTGGTACAACATTATGAGAACATAAATGAGTACTGAAGGCTAGCTTGCACCGGGGTAATGAATATGATACCAAGGCCCACTCTGTTGAGACTAGGATCATGGATCCTCCTACCAGTGGGGCTCTGGGAGGCACCATCAATGTGCATTTTCCAACATGGGACGTCATGATCAACCGAGAGGATTGCATCATTGGGAAAATCTAGGACAAGGGACTGATCTTCGGAGGTTGGATGGGTAGTTAGAAAGTCCACCAATGCAAGCCCATTGATAGCCTTATGTGGCACGAATCTGATGTCGAACTGATATAGAATTACAACCCACTGCGCTAGATGGCCAGTCAACATGGGGCGGTTCAGAATATACTTCAATGGGTCTACCCAAGAGACCATCTGTACTTCATGGTGCTGCAGGTAATCAAGAAACTATTGTACAAAAAATACGATCGCACAGAATCTCTTCTCGATGGTGATTTATCTAGTCTCTGTATCGAGGAGCATGTGGATGATATAGTAGAGGATGTTCTTTGTCCCCTCGTTGTTCTTCTAGGTGAGAAGTGCGCCAATAGATCGATCCAGGGTAGTGACATAGAGAATCAGTGGCTTTCTAGATATGGGTGGCATCATGCCCAGGGGCTGGAGCAAATAATGCATGATTTCTTTGAAGGTTGCCTAACACTCTTCATCCCACTCATAGGCAGAGCCTTTCTTCATTAGCCGAGAAATGGGCTTGCACTTCCCATCCAGATTTAAAATAAATCGACGTATGTAGGCTTAGTGGCCTTGAAAACCTCGATGCTCCTGAATATTGCTTGGGGGAGGCATCTGGAGGATGGACCTGATCTTTTATGGGTCAATCTCGATTCCTCGGTACCTAAAAACAAAGCCAAGAAACATCCCAGAGTTGACCCCGATGGCACACTTCAACATGTTCCGCTTCATGTGGCGGGAACGGAGGAAGCCAAACACTTTCTCCAGGTCCTTGATATGCTTCTGGCGCTGAAGATATTTTACCACCAGATCATCCAAAATTCATTCCAAAATTGTACTGAGGATCATATTAAATATGCAATTCATGGCCCGCTGATAGGTTGAATCTGCATTCTTCAGGCCAAACGGCATAACCTGGTAACCGAAAGTGAGTTGGTGTTCCCTAAAGTTTGTGGAATCTTCATCCTATGGGGGAATCCAAATCCAATTATATCTAGAGTATACTTCCATGAAGAAGAGGGTTTGGAACCACGCTATAGCTTCAATCAACAATTCTGTCACTAGAAGGGGAAAATCATCCTTCCGACAGTGGTAGTTGAGATCCCAGAAGTCGATGTAGACCCTAATCTGTCTGTTCTTCATTCTGACTGGCAAAATGATGGCTAGCCACTTGTGGTATTGGATCTTTTTTACGAAGTTGTCTCTGATGAGATTTTCAACTTCGGCCACAACCATGACACAGTGAGAAGGGTGAATCTTTCTGGGAGGTTTCTTGAACTCGCGATGGTTTGTCGGGAGACTGAGACGGTGGACCGCTACCTGAGGATATAGTCCTAGAATCTCATCATAACTCCAGGAAAACACATCATGGTGTTGTTTAAGGAAGTCCACAGACCTCTGCTGCTCCTCAAGGGACATAGTGGCATGGATCAATGTGGGTCTTTGACTTGCCTCTCTACCAAGGTTCACCTATACCAATTCATTGACCGTGGTAGATATGCCTTCTTCAACGGTGGGTGGAGCATCCTTAAGATCCTCTTCTCCACAGGTGGAGGAGGGATTCCTAGTAGTTGAGGCTTCCCCTTGGTCGGTGGAACCTCACAGGAGGTTGGTACGAGCCTGGACAGCAGTGGACAACATATCAGGGGAGTCACATGTCGTTGATACCATAGCGATGAAGGTGGTCAATCCAATCCTATCTGGCCTTCGACCCAAGGGGCACACTTGATGATATCAAAGCAATTTTGGCACATCACCTTGAGCCGTTTAATTACAGCCCGTCAAAACAGACACGTTTGACGTACTTCCATTCCCATGAGGCGGACATCCTGATACCATATGGGGTAGGAGGTTCCATGATTATCCGAGCCTGGTTTTTGTAGGAATATGAGTTGATTTTCAACCATCTCTTGGACATGGGAATATGCCTTCCTCTTGTACCTGAAACGACAAAGCACAACTCTATGTCGGGGGTCGTGGCCTCCAACCAATGTATCGAGAAGATGTAGGAATCATCCAAACCTACCCAGGGGTCACATTTGGTCGCGGCGGGCTCAACATCACTTTCTAGAATCTTCATATCCTTTCTCTTGTAATAGTCATCATCCAGATAACGGGCTTCACAAGAGGAAAAAGGAGATGCATCAACTTGGAGTTTGCCTACTCGACCATTAAGGGAGTACTTGAGGCATTGGGGATACGATGAGGGAACCTCTGCGTGCAGGTGGAGCCATGGCCTACCCAACAATGCATTGTATGTGTTTTCCTAGAAGAAGACCATAAATTCAGTACTAGCAACTAGGCCACCGAACGGGTTCTTCAAAAGGATCTTTCCGACCGGGGTCTGTTCTATCTTGTCATAACTCTGGATCCTTAAATCAGAGGGAGTCATTTCATCTTTAGAGAACCCTAGCTATTACAGCATCCGTGTCATGATAAGGTTGATCCCAGAGCTGGTGTCAATATGACAGAGACGAACCTCAACATCGCTGAATTGGCCGATGATGTACAATAGGCGGATTTTCCCCTGTATGGGAGAGCCTCCATAATTTCCCAAGAATGAGATGATGGCATGACATTTGGCATTCTGAACTGCTTCAGCGTGGATGGCTTCTGCAACCACTACCTCCATCTCGAACTGGAGGGGGATTATTAAAGTTTTAGTGGGGGCTTCACGCATGTCTGATGATAGTTGATGGGATTCAAGGATGGAAAGACTCTATGGGATGCCGACAAGGTGCTTGATGACATCATACTTTTGTGCCAGCTATAAGCTTTTGCTTACAAGAGTCTGCTCTACGATAGGAGTCATGGAGGGCCCTACAGGCTGGACCGATGACTGGCTGCTGCTTGGCATATCCAACTTTTCAATAGTAGAAGCCAGAAGAGTCTCTATAGGATAAGGTCCGAATGGCTGAGGTCGGCCTGTAGTGGGAAGAAGATGGTTGTGATATGGATGAAGTGGCTCTGCCTGATCCAATAGAAAAAGCATTAGTGGAGGCGGTCTTGACGACACTGGATGAAGAGGTTGTGCATGTTGAGCCCTGTGCTGGGCCTAATGTCTAGTCTCCATGGCACGCACAACCTATTTGGAGGTGCCAACTGATGCACCTTGACATCCAATATAGTCGCGGCTCCGCTGAAATTATCATCGGCTGAGGATATTGGGGAGATTCGCCTGGTGCTCCCCCTGATCGGGAGTCATATAGAGGTTTACCAACTCAACGGTGTTAACTGAAGCGTACCATTAACAGTCACTCAGAGATCCATCTACCACTAGAAAGATTCTGGGAGGAATCCCCATCTCAAGAAGGCTTGATGTCGCTATGAGTGAAAGACAGAGACGACATTGGTGAAGCACATTGCTTCTTCTTGCACTACCGATTCCTGCTATTTTGGGATGATGCCGACTGAGATGATGACGCAGAAGTTCTGGTCGCAGCATCGGACGGCTCCGGCTAATTCAACCATCCTTGAATGATTCCATGGGCACGAGAAAACGTTTTACGAGCCATCCATTCATCGTACTTCTATGATCCGTGGCTAGGAACCTGCTTCCACTCACCTTCGTCGTCACTACTGCTTTTTGAACTCACAAAGATACCCACCACTTAGGTCGGGGTCAGGCCCAACCTAACTATGTAGTTATCAACCTAGTCGTGGATCCAGTACATAAACACATAGCGCTTTATTGGGGTGTTCCTCAAAATCTGATTATAGGGGAAATAGTTGGGGAAATCGGTGAGATTCACCTTTGTCGGCCTTCTATACTCAATCAATCATACAATCCCCTGCTCTAGGGAACTATGGAAGTAACCGGGACCCGATTCTTGTTAAACGAGTAAGTCTGGTGTCTTATTTCTGGATATGGAGCCCTTGAAGCATGGCCTTGATGAGGAGCTGCAGGGGCCTGTCTAGGAGGTGGACCCTGATTATCTCAGTCAGGCTATGGTGGCGCATTACACGAAGGCGCCTGCCAATTCTAAGGACACTGCAGAGCCATATGTTGTACCTAAGGTGGAGGGCCTCTGCGAGGCTACGGTTCCGGTGCTATAGGTAGCAACTCTAGCTTCATGAGGGCCTCTATCTAGGCCACCATGATGGGCTCGGCAATGGAATCTCTCCTTGATGGTATTGCATGGGGCAATGGACGTGCCTAACTGGCCTTTTGTGGGGATTCTTCGAGGTGTTGGGCCTTATCTGAGAAGTCTTGGAACCCACCGGGATAGTTACGTGTGATCAGGGAGGGTACCATTTACATCTTGACATTTCCCTCGCACATCGCCAGTAATTCCTCCTGAGATAGTGGCATGTCAAGGGAGTATGTGATCCCCTTACACCAGGTGACAAAGTCCATGACTAGCTCATCAGGCCTTTGTATGAACATGAAGAGGTCAACGATACTGGTCTTCTGGGTGGTGGAGCTAAACTGGTGGTGGAAATGCCTGCAAAGGTCCTCCCATCTGGTCACATATCTGATGGGGACCTGGCTGTACCCTATGAGTGTCGTCCCCTCCAATGTCCGAACGAAACAGCAGAGCCTAGCAGCCTCCTGCTGTGCTGGAGTCCCCAACATAGTCCCACACCTTGAGGTGAAGTGGGCCAGATGTTGTGGAAGGTCCCCTGTCCCATTAAAGGGGGAGAAGGTGGGATTACCGAAACCCAGAGGAGTTGACATATCATCCACCCTAGATGGGTATGGCTTTCCATCTGGTGGGATTGGCAGCTGCCGTGTTTCCAATGCCTCAAGGCGGGCAACGAGTGCCGCCATAGGATCGTCCAAGTGGGGGTCCCTATCATAACGGGGGTCCCCAACTTCGAGTGGATTGTCATGTTCTTCAACACGACAGACAGGTTTAGCGGCTCATGGAGCGACTGGTGGGACGACCTGCGGGGCATGTAGGAGAACCCAGGCTAGATTCCTTGGAATTCCGCACCGCTCGGGAGGGTTCATAGAGACATATTGTGCCCTCTTTTGGTGAGTTCCATCTTTAGCCCTTTCAGTGGAAGTGGTATGATCAGGGTTTCCTAGAGGCATCTCACCGAGGGGAAGTTGTTCCTGCCCTTGCTTCCATGGCCTAGGATTTCCATAGTTAGGTCGTCTCTCTACAACACGTTCATCGAGGAGTTCATCGACCAACCTCTTTTTCACGGAAAATTGTTGGTGCAACGTGGCTTTCTCGATGTCATCCTATATCTTCTGCACTAAGGAGGATGGGTCGGAGTTCTTGATAACTCTGACATGCTCTTTTCCCTTACCAGCATTACGGCTGTGTACCAATGCCTCAGTGGGTGCAGGGAGACCTAGGATATTTCTCTGCTGATGGGTAATCCTCCTTGATTGGTCCAATAGTGGTGGTACACCCTTAGGCGGTAAGTCTCGATCGAGAAACATCATCTCGTCCTACTTTCCCACTATGTTAGCCATGTAGATCGTGACACTTCTTGGAGGCATGTCCTCAATATCACCTAGCGAGTCGGGTTGCCGTCAGATAGGGCTAAAGAGGAGGGCAGCATACTTCCCCCAGCCATGGAATTTCATGTGCGGGGTTTCTTCCCTAATAATTTTGCGGAGTACCTAGATACTCTGAATGCATTACTCCTGGAGAGCCTCATGGCGACCTGGTGACTCGGGGCGCTGGGATACAGTGAATGCGGCTAGATCAACTAGACGACACTTCTCATAGATGTCTTCAAAATGCACTTGGTTCCTTGGATATACCACACGCTGATGATGGATACTAAAATTCATCACTCAGAGGGTGTAGCGAAGATAATAAACTTCTTCTGGGGTGAGGGACTCGGGTATGTAAAAATCACCTGCTATTGTGGGACAGAACCTCTCGGGGAAGTGTTCCACTGCAAGAATTCTCCAGAAGCTCCTCAACTCAAATTTAGGGTCTGACCCTTTAATTCCCCATTCACCAACTGGGGTTTGCTGACGAAATGGCAGCGGTACTGAGGCAGACCACTACGACGGCAGGTTGGACAGTGGAGAATATAGCATACAGTCTAACTGGCCACTGATTCTCGGGCTTTACTCCGAAGAGTGGAGTGACCTGGCCACTACGTCACGGTAAGAGGGGCTGACAGCCGCCATTTCGGGCTTAGGGGACAGGGTTGCTGGTGGTGGGTCGCACTGCTACTTTCCGGCCATTGATCCACATAATAGCTCTTCATGATCTCTTGTGGAGGTAGAGAGTGCTTCCTACGATGATGGTGGTGACCACACGACCGTAACTTGTGGGGTCTCTAGATTTTCATCCTCCTGGATAATACTGAGGAGGGAATTGGGAATCCTATGGACCTCACATTCTAGGAGTACAACACTGATGCACCTCATCCCTACCCTGACACGTGACTCAGATGAGTGAGGGGATGGTTCCCGAGCTGAGTTGCACTATGCTTCAGAGTCTGAGAAGTGTACCAGTTTGATCTCCGTTATGGACTTCCCATGTTTCTTCATGTGGTAGCGATGACCCGCCCTCGTTCCCCTGGGTGTCTCCTCAGCATAGGGATGATTTCTAATATGTAGTCCTTCAGCCGCACAGATGCCAGGGTGGAGAGGGTTTCCACTTGAGATATCCGAGGTGTGAGGAGCACCAGGACAGATGTTTATGGGGGAATAGGGAGGACGTCCATGAAAAACAATAGAGCGTGAAAAACCTCCGCTCAAATGATGAGATCATGGGGAGGACCTCCATGCTTGCACTGAGTGGAGCGAGGCTGGACTTCACTCCTCTGGTTGTCATGGTGAGGAGGACCTTTTCCAGCTATGGAGAGGTCATAGGGAGGATCCCCACGTTATAGAGGTACCTGATGGGTAATGTCTCCATATCGATGGTCATGGGCATGAGGAAGGGCTCTATACCCAGTGATATGGGTGCGAGAGAGGCTTCAGTGCCGAACATCACAGCCATGGGGCATACCTTTATTCTGATTGGGGCTAGCACGGGGTAGACCTCAATACTGAGATTCGAAGCGGGGAGAACCCATGATTTCTATGGTATTGGTATAGGGAGGACTTCTATATAGGGTGGCATCACTGCGGTTTGGTTCACGGTGAACCCCACTCATGCCTGCGACCCGGAGAGTCGACCGAGCCTACAAGTGGCGTGGTTGGGGCCTCGATCCTAGTTGGGCATATATGTGATCCTGCTCATTGTGTGCAGGGAATTGATGATATGCGTCGGTTGTGGCTCAGGCCACAGTAGCCGTCAAAATTGACACCCCTTTGCGGGTGTCCTCAGCTTGTGCCGGATGCTAGCGTCGGGTCAGAAGAGCCGGTGCTGGTGGCGTAGGTGCATTGCTTTCTTGCTTGTCAAAGAGTTAGGTCAACGTAATCCAGGGAGTCGTTAATTCACTCTGGGTATAGGCTCCTGAAATGCTTGAATTTTGGGGTGGGGAGAAGCGGCTCTCCACACGGCCCTCAGGGGTGGCGTTGACAGTGGGGTCGGGTCGCCTTTAGGTCCAGGAGGGCAATATCTCAGGTCGGAATTATTCCCCCATCCTTGTAACGACAGACGAGGTCATTAATCCCCCTTAGTAGGATGACATCTGATGGGGATATGGGGCGTGGGTTCCCCACAGTTGTGGATGCATATGTCATTGCAGAAGCAGTGGAGCCACGCGAAGCGGCTATACTGACGTTTCCCCTATACCTGTGCAGGCGGCTGAGGGAGATCGTGTTCCCATGGCAGCAACCTGATTCCTGGAAGAAGCGACATTAAATTATTAACACATCTAGGAAAAGAAATCGACAACCAGTTCCCTAGCGCTATTCTGTCTTCCGTGGTTAGTAAGAGGGATCCACACTGACAACATCACAAAAAGGGATGCCTAACGTTCTACTGCCCAAACATCTGCTAAGTTTCATGCCAAGCCCGCTATTTTCATGGTGGGAACCGACACCGAATGTCTGGATCTGGTGACACGTCAATCTTTGGTTGCCCTGAGCTTTACTAATCTCCATATTGAGGAGAATATATTCACGTTGGTTTCAACATTTTCATTTCCGACGCTTGCATCGGGGCATGCAAATATGTCTCATTCGGGGATGAAGGACGCAACTTTTCGTTACCCTGCATTCCTTAATTCCAAAGCTGGGTGTCATTCTCCCCTTATTCAAGGAGATCTTCTCCTTGATCGAAACAAGATGATTGTATTTCGGTGCTTCCTTCCTTGGATTCCTCCATGGATCTCGTCACATAGTCCGGGTCTCCCTCGAATATTTAAAACGTTGTTCATGAAACTCTTCCTGGTGCCATATATTCATGGACACCAGTTAATTATGTTGCTTATATCAGGACATTCCAAGGGGTACGGTCAGGGTAGCAACCTTTGGTTAGGAGAGTAGAAATGTTGGGGTAGCACTGGCATGTCTGGATGATGGGATATTGGTGTGTTTGTCTTCTGTCCCTTATTATTGGGCTTCTCGAGGGTGCGGATTCCTGTGACATCCTACATCAAATGCAGGGGATCATATTCCATAGACATGTATCTGAGGTTTTCCTCAGCTTCCCCAGTTAATCACAGGTTATGCCGTAAGTTTAATTTCCAGTGAGGATAGATCAGACTGATCCTAACACTGACTAGAGCGGATCAGATTGAGAAACCCACTTAAGGGAATGCCGATATTCGGGCCAGCACTTGGGTGGCTTCCAGAATGCTGCGGAGGGGAATGGGGTGGCGTGGTCTCACCGGGATGTGGCTGCCCCGGTAAGAATCAGGATGGATAATGACTTTGGGCTTAAGCCTTGAAGAGATTTCCTACGTATCCATGTGGTAGGGAATTCGAGTCCACATAGTTTATGTGAAGACGGCATACCGCTGAATGCGGTTGGAAATGTCTTACCGTTGATTGGGGTCACAATGGCTTACCAGTGGATAAGGATGTCAATGAATTACAGATGGATGAGGTGACAACAGCTTACCTCCGAGGGTGGACCTAGGGTCCTGTGGTTATTGGGCTTGAACATCGGGGAGGATTCCTACATACCATACATTGACATGAATCAAAGATCACTTTGTTCATGGTTGTGTCATGTTAGTGGACCGACGTGATGATGGACCAGGGGTCCGATGGATGATGGGATTGAAACTCATGGAGGATTCCTATGTACCATACCTTGCCATGGATCAAATTCCACGTAGTTCGTGATGGTTTTTCGGGGAACCGACATGTATAAGGAACTTGGTAAAGGTGTGTGATGGGCTTGAATCTCAGTGAGGCTTCCAATGTACCATGCCTTGACATGGATCAAACTCCACTTAATTCGGGATGGTGTGTTAGAGAACCGAAATGAATAAAGGCCTTTTTCCAATGGATGATGGGATTGAACCTCAGGGAGGATTCCAACGTACCATTCCTTGACATGGATCAATGAACACAGAGTTCAGGATGGTGTGTCAGAGAACCAACGTGAATAAGGACCTTGGTCCGATGGATGATGGGCTTGAACCTCAGGGAGGCTTCCTACGTTCCATGACTTGACATGGATCAAGGTACCCATAGTTCGGGTTGGTGAGGGGCATACACTCTAGGTTGCCCAAGTGTGGGTGAACCGACGTGAAGGGGGTCGGAGCGACCAATGGGTGGTGGGCTTGAACCTCGTGGAGGCTTCTTATATACCGTGCCTTGACATTTATCAAAGTCCACCATGTTCAGGATGGTTTGGTGCTTACACTCCAGGCCGCCCTAGTGTTGGTGAACTGATATGAAGGGGTTCTGAGCGACCAATGGGTGGTGGGTATGAACCTCATGGAGGCTTCCTACGTACCATGACTTTACATGGATCAATGTCCTCGTAGTTCGGAAAAGGAGCTTGGAACACCGACACGGAGATGGTTGGGGCCAATGGTTGGTGGGCTTGAACCTCATAGAGGCTTCTTATGTACCATGCCATGACATGAATCAAAGTACCCGTAGTTCGGGTGTACAATTTAACATCATGTGAGATGGGGATGCTTTCATGTTCGATGCCTAATCTAATCCCACGTGAGTCATGCTCGGTGTGGGAAACAAGAGGTAGCAGACACCTGATGATCACGTCACAAAAGGTGCATCTGTGGGATGTGGAGAGGTGCGTGGCTTATGCTCTGAGGCGGTTCAAGGTTTCGAGACTTACTCTAGGATGGAGGCCCGTGGGCGACAAAGCACAGCGGGAGAGGCACTTGGGAGCGAAGATAGGAGGATCCTCATTCCCTATCATGCCTTTTTCTGGCCTTGGAACTGAGTACGTGAGGAGGGGTATGGGTGGTGCCTCATGCAAGAAAATCTACGGTCATACACCAAAGTGGTTGGCCTTCCCCAAGGACAAATACCACTCCCACTAGGAAGATATCATGCCCTATAGAGACCAAGGGGCATGGAGAATGTCCTAGGTGGGGGAAGCCCACATGAGAGGCATGAGGCCAGGTCACACTTTTACGTCATCTGCTAAGGATGATGGAGATAATCAGTTTAACGTCCTTAAGCTTGGACGAGGTGGGTTTGCAATGCAACCCTAGGACTTACATAACTAGTACCCTCTGCTACTTTTGGGAGGGAAGGCATCAGCAAGGCCGTGACGAGGGGGTGTCACAGAGCGAACCATCGATGGGTCCACATTAGCGTGGATATGTGAAGAAGCAATAGCCATTAGCATGCCTATGCGATGAAGAATAAGGCACAACAATTCTACTGGAATTATCATCCAGGGGACATTGAATTCATATCATTCAAAAATGGAGGGTCACATAAGAAAAAGTTTTTTCATGTAGAGGTGTCCATAGGATGGGGCCTGGGGGAGCTCTGTTGCTCTGTGTGGTGTAGGGAACCTGCGAAGGGGTGTGATTCGCGAAGTGGGGTGTATTATTCTTAAGATTGGGAAAAGGATTAAATGGGAGGTACTTCGCGAAGTGGAAGGGAATTCGCAGAGCACGACCTCACAGAGCAAAGGTGCATCATGGAGTGAGGTATCGGGAAGCAATGTGCTTCAAAAAGTATATTGACCCGACCTTAGCATATTGATCATGTGTACATGAAGGGTGTTCAGGGAAGCATAAACAATTTCCAATTACCTAGGTCCCCATGGGGATCCCTTTCCTTCGCGAAATCCCTTTGGATTCATGAAAGGCATCTCTCTCGGAAGAGGGGATCAAAACGAGACAATGGGTTGGCACTTTTCAAAGTAGAAGTACCTCGCGTAGCTCATGGTTCACTGAGCGGAAGAGTGCTTCGCTATTCGGGAGATGAGAAGCCCAAAGGTCAGATTGTATGTATGGAGAGCTCTATGGGAGCCCAGTATTTAAAGGCAAGAGGCACTGCGGAGCGGGGATCATGCGGTGTAAAGAGGGGTGATAGAGCTTTGCTGCGGGCTCCCGAATGTCAAATGGGTTCGCAGAGCATCCCACCTCCTGTGATTCTTGGTGTGTTCGTGAACGTCAAATAGGGTCGCTGAGCGTCCGACCTCCTTGGCTTCATGGCAGGTTCGTGATGGAAAGTGTGTTCGCGGAGCCTTTCACCTTATTTGCTTCGTGGCAGCCGCGGTGCTGAGGGAATCCGTGAAGGGGCTTCAAGAGCCAGTCTGTGGGGACATCCTGGGGCCGCTTCTTCATTCCAAATTTTGGTTCCAATGCACCTAATTAAGTACAATTCTATGATAGTTTTGTTTGAATGTTAATTTCTAAAAATTCAATGAAATGGGAATCATGACCATAGTTCAATTACACATGTATACAAGCTTCTAGATTAGAGATATAATGACAAAGGGACTATATTACATAGTTTACATTCATATATGGTCATTTTCATTATAGAATTTATGTTTTTATTTATTCGTGTCACAGTGTATTTTTTGATGATTACCCCGGACTTTAGGTGTAACAACAATCTACCATATAAATATGGGACTTGTGTGTTCACACTATGTTTTTTCAGAACCTCCGTTAAATTCTATATGAATTAGTCATCTTGAACAAATATAAATATTTACTCATATTCAATTGATCACAAATATTCAGTCTCTAATTATACAATATAATATATTTATGTGTAATATTAAACAAATATTTATTTACTAATTTTGGTGAATGTAATATTTACTTATTAATAATTGAATATAAAAGTTTTATTTAGTTATTTATTTTGTTAAGTATACATTAATTAAATAATGATAAATAATTATTATATCCTCATAGATAATAGATCGATGGGAAATGATATATTAAATATTATTGGTAGAATTATTGACAATTTTATTAAGGAAGACTAAAATTTATATTATTTATAACTTCAGAAAATGAAAATTAAATAATTATATTATATATGGTGTTCATCATTGTTTTATACAATAATATGACTTCTTGTGAAATTATTATTTAACTAACCGGAAATCAATATAAACCCATGTTTTCTATTTATAAACCTAATAACAATTTTTAACAATCAATAGTTTATATAAAATTCCATAAAGAGAAAGATTTATCTTATCTTAGAATGATCTAAAGAAAAAAATCATTCATCCATCACCAACCTACCATTTCTAGAGTGTTTAAAAAGAATCCTTCCACCATGATAGATTATTATGGTGATCATCAACTATCAATTCAAACATCAAAATCATCCATGCTAGAACCTGAGGGATTTAAATAGATATGTTTAGGGGTTTAAAGATAAAATGTACACAACCAATAAATGGATTCCATTCTTGAATACTACCATTGTAAGGAATATATGATGATAAATTGTCTAGCAATTCAAAAAGAACAAAACAAATCCGCAAAATGTATATATATATTAAGTAGAAATTATTTGTAATGATTGTTCTTTTTTTATTCATGTAAACTAATAATATAGTAAATTTCAATGTTTGTAAAGATCATCATTATGTACATAAATTATTATTCATTGATTAAAAAAACATTTGAGTTGGCTGCTGTAAAATAGGTGTCTCTACTATGTTAAAAAATGATCTGTTATTGGAGATAAATAAAATAAAAATTTTATTATATATATTATTTGATGATAAATTTTATTAATTAGTTGTCAATATTTAATTTCTACTTTATATTTTATCTAATACAATTTTTAAGTGTCATGGTTCAGTATCATAAAACGCTTCATTCATATTTCACAGGAGAATGAATAGATTATGCCGAAAAATGAAGAAGGATTAGAGATTCAATCAAAGAGATGTTGTAATTTCTAGCTGGTAGGTGAGGTTAAATGGTGTATCACCAATGAAATATTAAATATTGTGCTCGAAATATTATTTAATAAGAGAAAAATGGATTTAACCAAATTAGGATCTATTGTAAAAAATATATTTAAATAAGGCCAATGTTACCTATGTATTATATTAGAGGTATTAATAGTAATAAAAAATTATGAGAATATATGTGTAAATATTTTATATAATGAATATTTATTTTTTAATTCATAATAAATAATACTCAATTTCAAGTGATGTAATTTTATGGATTAAAAATATATTTCCCTAAAAATGATATTGATTTTATTTTTTGTACAAAAATTTTATATAATTCCTACCATTTTTAGAAATTTCAATTGATGAAATGAAAATAAATTTATAAATAATACTTTATATATAATATTAGGGTAAAATTTTATGTTTTTTATAAAAATATTTATTTTCTTTTGAATAGTAAAAATTATCGATTTTTATAAAACTCTTATTTTTATTCATTATATAATGTAATTTTGAAGTGCTATTATGCTTTTAATTTAATCATGAATTTAAATAATTATATTTTATTAATAAATAATTTAACTATTTAAATTTTATTCAAAACTGTATTTTGTTTTGGTATGTGTTAAGTGTTGGGGTTAAAGCATCATTTTATAAAAATATTATATGCACAATGTTTTTTATTAATAAATTAAAATAATATTTATTTATTAATGGATTTAATTAAATTAATATAAAATATATTAGGTAAAATATTTTAACATATGTTTTATTTTTATTTAGAAGTAGTGGAATTGATGTAAATTCATTTTTATTCTTAAAAATACATTTTTCATAACTGAGATTCCATTGCATTTTTCAGGCATATTTAAAATAATCTCTTCCATTTAAATTAATTTAATATGGTAAAATATATTTCATTTTTATAATAAAAATAATTAATTTAATATAGTAGGTTAAAATTAATTTTTGGTAATATTGATTAGTAAAATAATTAAAATTTCATAACCACAATTACCGTTAAAATTGGTTTACCATGGTGTTAAATGAAGAAATAGTGATAGGAATACCACAAAAACATTCTAAAAATACTATTTTGAATATAGTTAAACAATTTTTATTCCTATATTAATGGTATTTTTAATTTTTATCCACCAACACAAGAAAGTGATAATATATTATTGAAATATTATATGTAATTCTATTTTTGTCTCTCCCCTCCATTACTAAAGGGGAACTCTTCTCTATCCTTGTTCAAAAACATTTCGACCTCAAAATCATAATATAACATCTTAAAAACATTCCATGATTTTTTACAAAATCCAAGAGTATAATTATTTTCTATAATATAAATTTTGAAATTCGTAAGTTGTAATCTAAAGGAGGTATCCCAAAGAAATGGTTCAAATATTAACAATGCCCTTTAATTTTAATTATTTATATCATGTTCTTTAAAAATTTCATATCCTTAAAATGATGATTAATACAATATAATAAATATCCATAAAATTTATTGTGATTCTGTGACAACTATTTCCCACAAATTTTCATCAAGTGATAAATGAAGGTATCTCTCATTCATACGTGTGAACTACTACATCCATGTAGCCATATGATACATGTTCCATCCCCATCATTAATGATTTTTTATTGTTATGAATTTAATGATTATATATGAAATTTAAGAAATAATTATTCTTCTAAAATTATAATATATTATTTAACATATTAGCTTCTTAAATTTTAGAATATAATAATGACGCTCAAGCGTACGGGTGGACTACCACCTCCAACAAGCATTGTGATTCATTTTACCTCTAATATTTACATAAAGTGAAATAAGGAGAGATTTAAAGAATATATATGATATTTTTTATATAATAATGAATATTTAAATGTTAATTATTATTTGACATTCTTCTGTTCCATCCATTTGAAATATTAAACCATTACTCATGCGAACATACATATAATCTTCTTTACCATGTTATGTAACTTATTTTTCATCATCATATTAAATGAGAAGTAATAGAATTTTATATAATTACTAAATATTATATTTATGAAATTACTATGATTATATATACTATAAATCAATTCTCAATGTTCACTGATAATTAATAATAAGTTGAATAATACCCAAAAAAATGAAATAGTTATCACCGAGAAACCATAATTTTATGAAAATAATTATTAAAAAATATATGTTGAAATATGACAGGTGGATCATACATTATATTATAATTCTTTAAATGGGTTTTTATTTATTTTATTTTAAATAAAAAATTATTATAAATTTGGATAGAGGACTCAAAAAACATTTCGGATATAAGGAATGAGACTCTCATCTCACTTTTATTGTTGTCATACAAATTCCACAATAACCACATTTTTTTATGAAGTGTATATAATTCCCCTTTGATATGATAGATCTTGATTATCAATATATTAATGGTATTTAATTTCTTTTTAATTTATTCCATTCATGGGGTTTATGATTCAAATGTTACTAAGGAGGTAAGGGTTTTATATTATAATCTCACATTTTACATGGATTGTTTATGATTAAATTTTAGATTATTAAATTTTTTATATATATATATATTCATATGTATTTTATTATAATATTTATGTTTCATTACGTCACATTTTTTTAGTTTATTTTTCATTTTTTATATACTCAATAATCCAAAGGAATTTTTTTAAGGAAAATATAATTTCATTATCATTTCCCAAGAATCATTTTTAATTCATGTCTAAATTTTCATTAAAATGATTTTAAGAATATTTTCACTATTATAAATAACATTATTAAAGTAATTTTTATATATATTTGGTTTTCTTTAAAAATTATTAAAAGGGTTACTCTTTCCATTTTAAAATGATGTACTTTTTACCTAAAAAATAAAGATTTCTTTTAAAGATGTTATCAACTATAATAATGCCTTTGGTTGTTTCTTATGATTTACATGGTATAGGATACAATTTAAAAGTTTTTATAATTAATATGTATGTTTATTGATTATGAGGATTAAATAATTTTTAAACTAATTATATTTTCCATGTGTTATGTTATAATGAAATGGTAAATATTTTCATGGTCTTTTATCATATAAATTAATGGATTTGGATTTCATGATGGGTGAGTCAATTATAGGCCACTAATTCACTAGTTAAATGTTAATTTTTAATGTGATCAATGGATAAAAATAGATTTAATCAAAATCCAAAAATGGGGTTTATATGAGGTTATCCCAATCCCAAAGCAGATACATAGGTGGTTAGCCTATGCCTAACATATGATGAATGTCTTAGTGGTATCCATGACATATGATTTATATTATTATGATTATCCCAATGTTTATTTCATTCCATTATGAAATTATCATATTACAATGTTGTACTCCAATTTCTCATGTCTATTGATTCCATTGTGATTCATATCTTATGAACTGTCAACCATTATTCAATAACTCATTATTATATTAAATGTTTAGTGTGAATTTCAAATTTTATCATTATTCTCTTATACCATTATTATTATGATTTGCTTAAATATGTTATTTGATTGGTATCTTCCTTGATAACCCTATCTTATCATCTAATATCTCCTTTTCTTATGGATCATTTCCCCCTAATATAATAAATCTTTTATGTATGATATAATAACAAAGGATTCTAGTTGTAAAGATCTATGTGGGAGGTAATGTATAACTTTTATGTAACATTTGTTTCATTAAACATGTATCAATCAAAACTAAACCATTACGGTTTTTGAAAGGATAATATTTAGATATAATGTAAATTCGTTTTATATGTTGTAATATTTATTTATAAAGTACTTCGGTCACCTCAGTTGATATCCTATAAATGTTTAGTTTGTTATTGAAACATGGATGATATTATGTTAGTGAGAACCCTTTGTGTAATCATATTTAAAGGTATCATCCTATGTTATGGTAAGGAATATAGTGTGGTATTTCTAGAAAATACATCCATCGTGGGATATTAGAAAGTTTATTTAGTTGTGGAATATATTAACCATGGGGTAATAAATACCAGTGTGGTGGATTGGGTAATAAATCATTCCAAACCAATGCACTATGAGTGGGCCAAATATTCCACACCTAGATAAACACTCTCATGGGATATTCGTAGATTTATTAACATTTTTGATGAACTATTTTGATGGACTTCAATAGGTGGCCAATATGGATATCCTTGTTTAATCGTATGTTTTCATATATTGAAATCATGGTGTCATGATTTATATATTCTATAAATTATTTTCATAATGATATGATTTAATTCTATGAATATTGTTTCTCAAACATTGCATTTTTGTTTTAGACAATGATGGGAAGAATAAGGAACTGTGTTTACAATGGAATCTAATTTTTTTTCTGGAATGATAAATAAATTTTTATAGAATCTAGAATGAAAAATATAGTGGTTATTCCAAACATGTGATCTCTATTTATGATTAAGAACTCAAACCTATGTCAATTTCTATACAAAAAAATTACAAAAAAATGAAATTTTATGAAATTGTATATGATAAAGACTATATATTAAAGAATATTCAATTTCTTCCATGTTTATAATGATTAAATAATTATTTAGGAAAATTCATCAAAGTATTAATACAATCACCTATGGGTGGAAGGCAAGGGAATAAAAAGGTAAATATATTTAGAAAATTGAAACTTTTAGTTACCTCTATGGATTATAATAATGGTTTGCCACATGTAATTTTAATAGTTTAATTCATTATATATGGAATGTGTGAGCCTTATGAAAATATATTTCCAAGAGTGAAACCTCAAGAAAAAGATTTAAGATATTCTATTAGAATTTTCTTAAAAATTTAGATTTAGAGTCTATGAATGACTTATGAAATTTATGAATTATTTTTTTTAGTATTGCATACTTTAAAAGAAATAAACATTAATATGTTGAGGCTGATAAATCTTAATCAATGATTTATATTTAATATTACATGAACTAAGTATTATGGAATAATTCGAAGAATCAAATATAATGTTTAATGAAGGAAATAAAATGATTGAAGAGTTTATATATTTGGACTGAATAATTATAATATAGACTAGTTTGATCAATGATATTCACGTTATTATAATCATAAAAAAATCTCTTTATTTTTTTGTTGTATTGAATTAAGGATTTACAAGAATATATTGAATGTTAATGATAACTTACAAAATTGATTTTGTGGTAATGTAATATTTTTGGAAAACACATGATCGAGGAATAAATAACCCCTAAAATATTCTAGGTAATGATATAATAATAATGAGTTTAGATAAAGAAAATTATTAATATTGGTAAATTAAATTTTATAGTATTGGCGTCCCTGATATTGATTAGTGATTTGATGAAAAATTGATTTATGTTAACTTTGATAAAGATTATTTCGTTTTTTGGATTTATGTAATATATCCATTTGTCAATGTTGATATTTTATGAGGTATGATATTGTCACTATTTTGAAGAATATGTGTTCTATAATGTTTTTAATGTGATTTATGTTTTAGCATGTTTTTGGTTAGTAAATGATCAAGGTATTCAAATGTTTTATACGTGATATTAAGAGCTATATTATTTTTTGGTGGATTAAAGTCATATTATTTTTGGAAATCATGTTACTTTTTTTTATATATTTTTGTATTGAATACTAGATACAAATGCAATGATGTTTTTTTATAAATAATCAATTCGTGGAATAATTTATGTAGATCTTAGGGTAATATTATAGAAATGAATCATATTAATATTTAAAATAATAATTTTTCCATGTTACTTATCATAGCATAAAAAAATAATTTTGGGTTTCAAGAACCCAAAAAATATAAAAAGAATACATTTCCATCCTTTTATAGATCATAAAATAAATTAGATTCTTATTTTCGTGCTCCAAACATGGATAAAAATTCAAATTCTTTATTAGTAATTGGAATATGGAATACAAATAGTTTGAAATTAATTGAAACATGATACCAAAAGATGAAATTATATTTATTTATTTAATGAAATCATGTTAGTTTATTTATCGTATAATGTTTTATAATAATTAGTTAACTCTCAAAAAATGTCCTTGAACGTTAATTTCTTTTTCATTTTTCTAGTTATTTATAATGATTTGTCCATCGTTTTAACTACACATATATTTTTTAGTTTTGTGTAAATTAACCTTCTCATGACTGTATTCCCTATCACTGTATATTATTTTTGGGAGACTATATTAATCTTCCATTAATATATTTTACCTTCAAACTAATTTTCTAGTTTTTAGGGAACTTGATTGTTAGTTACATCAAATAACAATTAGGTTTCCCACTTTTCCACTTTAAAGAATGTTTTATTATCCATTTTTTTGACATAAGATTTTAAAAATGTATTTCAAAATATTTAATAACAAATTAAAAATTTTAAGGATACAATTTATTTAATGGGTGTATAATGTGAGACCCAAATAAATTGAAATAGTATTCTTGAGAGAATTATAAACATGAAACACTGAGCTTTTAAAAAACCGTGATATATATAAAAACTATTATTTAAATATTTTTTATAACTAATTTGTTCAATATGTTGTGTGAATAGGAATAACCAATATTGGAAAAAATATTTATAACGTTTTTATATAAATAAAAATTTAATAACTAATTCTTATTAAATAATTACTTATTTTTTAATAAAGAAATTTTATGCTTCGAAAATATTTTTTCATTAAAAACGTTTTTAACAAATTTTTTATAGTGATATTGTAATTAATTTTATGAATATTAGAATTATTTTATAATGATATTAATATCATTTATAATTAATAATTTCAAGATTATCTTAGAGTTAATTTGTAGAATTATTCTAAAAAGATTTATTTTTTCTGTGAATGTTGATAAAATGGATTTTTTTTGTAAAAAAATATTTTACATTCATTAAATAAATTAATTAAATGTATAATTATAAATATAATTTGATAATAATTTTAATTAATTATTATTTGACTATAAATAATATAATTAATTTAATTAAAATCAATATTATTATTATTTTTGTATAATTGCTTGTTTAGGATTAAAAACACATTTATCAAAAAACTGTCTTTATACTTGCATTGTGATTTTGAATAAATAAATTAAATTAATATATATTTTGTAATGTTTAAAAAAATAGATTTTTAGATTATATATTCTATAATAATTTTTAACATTCATTTTATGGTTTTTTTAATGTAAGGAATGAATGTAAATTTCAATTTATTCTAAAAAATACGATTTTCGTAAAACTGGTTTTCATTGAGTTTTGAGTGATTTTTTAAATTTAATATCTCAAAAAATTAATCTAGTAAAATTAATTCAATATTTTTAATAATCAGAATCATAATAATCTGGTATTTAAAACGTAATAGTCAGTCAGAATGAAAATTTAAAGAAGTAAAATTTTGTCACAACTATTAAGATTAAAGCGGGATCACCAGTGGGATAAAAAAAAGATAAGAATAGGAATGGAACATAAAATTATATATTTACAATTTTTTAATTACTTTTTTACCATATTTTGTCCTAAATTCATTTTATTCACCATTTGTAGCCACATTAAATAGTAAATGTCCTTATATTACAGAAATGTTTTAGGTAATTCTATGGGTGTAACCCCCCCCCTCACTAATAAAAGGTAACCTCTTCTCGTCCATTATCCACATAATGGAATCCTTCTAAATCATCCAATCTCTAATCCAATTCCTTCATATATACATCTATTTAACCATATATCATATTTTATTCTTCTGATACAAATATTTCAGTGCTTATGTTTTACGCCAATTGAGGACCCTCCAAATTGATGTATAAATCATAACCCAACTCTATCAATTTTATTTATTATTTCATCACATAAATAAATGTTTCATCCATTTAAACACTTTCATAGTGTATAATAAATATATCTATATGTTATTTTTATTATGAAATAATCATTTCTCAATAGTTCTCCAACAAATAAAAATGAAATTATTAGTTGTGTATAGGTGTGCACTACTACATCCACATATCGATATAATTTATTTCACATCCCAATACTTCATCAATGGGTTATTATGAGTTATTTTTTTATATACTATTTATAATTAATAATTATTATTCTATAATTTTATGATATTATCTTTAATCTTACCTTCCAATCCTTTAGAAATTGATAAAGTCACTCTTGCCTAAATGTGGATTACCACCTCTGTGAACATATGTTATTTATTTGTTATTGCTTCATTAAATTAATGGGAATAATAATATATTTAATGAATATATATTAAATTTATGATATAAAATATTTTATTTAGAGTTTAATTTTTGTTAACTTTTATTATGTTCTGTCAATCGAAATGTGAAAAACATCACTCGAGTGTACGTACAGACTACCATCTCCATTAAGTGATGTAATTAATTTTTCATAAGCACATTATGTTAATGGTTATAAAAGATTATATAATTATTAAATAATTAAATAATTAAAATTTTAATATTCTTTTTATCACGTTTCATTGTTCAATGCTCAAGGACTATAACTGTCTAGCAGGAACATAGACAATAAACCAAATAATTCCAACCTAAAACAATGATTTTAATAAAGAATTATTAATAAATGGGTGTTGAAATATTATAAGTAGATCATATATGATACTATATGTTTTTAAATTTAAATATCATAGAATTATAATAAATATAAATTTATTATATTGTAGTTTAGAATACTTAGAAATCAACCTAGACATAAGGTAAGTTTTTCTTATCTCTCTTTTATTTATGTGACACATATGCCATATTGAAAAGTTTTTATTTCATCTGGTGTATATACAAAAACTTTGAGAATTTATTTAATAAATTACTTATTTTCATGTTGTTTAGTGTTTCATTTTAATTTATTCCTTTCATGGGGGTTATGATTCAAAATATATAAAGCGGTAATGGTTTTACATTAAAATATCACTTCTTACCACTATTGATTATGAATAAATTTATAATAATGAAATTATATGATATATATCTCAAAAATATAAATTCATTTGTTATCATTATGTTATTTCAGTATATTATATGTCTCTTTTCATTTACCTCTCTTTATATACTAATGATATAGAATAATGTTTTTATTTAAAACAAACATTATTACTCTATTTTTTCAGAAATATTCTTCTTCCATGTTCATATTTTATTTGAAATATTTTCATGAATGTTTGTTATATTCACTAATGATTTATTTATTTCATTTTTATACAATTTTGGTACTATATAAAAATTTAAATAATAATATTCTTGTAGTTTTACAATCATAGAAATTTTTACCCAAGCTGTGAGTAAAATATTTTTTTATGTATACCACACGAAATAATTTCCCCACCATCAAGACTGCTCAATGTTTTGAAGTATTATTTACATGTTTCCTTTTTTATATTCTAACTAAAATTCTTCTTTAATATTTTTTTAGAATTTATATTTTAAATAATTTATTTCAAAATGAAATAGGTATTTTACTCAAGAAATGTTCAAGTTATATTCTAAAGGTATTTTCATCTATATCAACATCATTTGATGTTTATCATATTTTTACTAGGAATATGATCCAATGTTAACTTTTTTTCTTCCTCTACACAGTTACTAATTTTTGTGATTAAATATTCTGGGAGACTATTTTCTTTTTTATGGGTTACTTTATGATGAAAAGATAAATGCCTACATGATATTTTAGCATATATATGAATAGATTGTTATTATTACAAGGGAGTAACCAATATATCATTCAAATTAATTGGTTAATGATTAATGTTTTATGAGATCATAGGTCACACATGAGTTTATCCTATGGAGAAAATATGGTTTTTGGGATATCATACCAATCACAATGCAGGTAGACATATTTTTGTGCCAATACAAACATATACTGATTGTCTTCATGAGTTTACATAACATAAGATTTCTATAATTTGGATTCTTCCAGAATTTATGCCACACTATTGAAAATATCCTCTTATCCCAATGTTATATTCTCTTGGATCTTTTTTGTTGATTCTGTTTTAATTAATGTCTTATGAACTACAAAGAACTATGCCATGAATCATTATTATATGAATTCTTGGGTTTGAATTTCAAATGGTATGCTTATTTTTTCATACTATTATTCCACTAATATGATTACAAAAGATCTTTAATTGAAATCTACCTTACATCCCCATGCTAATAATCTGATCTCACAATTTTGTATGTTTTTTATTCTGTAGAATATAAATAATGTATTTAATTATAATATTTCTAATAGGGTTCCAATTGTGAATGTCTATGTGGGATATGTTTAGATATTTTATGTGCTAGTTTTTTATATATCCATAACTCCAAATAAATTAAATCATTTTTTTGGAGTAGATCACAATGAAATGTATTCAATATTCTCTAAATAAGTCAAAATATTTATGTTTGTTGTGTTTTGTTCATCCCACATAGTGTGTATCTAAAAAGTACATGTCATATACCAAGGTCCATCTATTTAAAAAACAATTAATTGGATAAACGATGAATTGAGAAATAGATGACATACTTTATGTATTAAATCAATTAAATACAAGACATGATGACTAGCATAGCATAACACTTGGATTTTTTCTTTTCATGGTGTGTTTATAGATTATATGTAATGTAGTCTATATGGTTTTATGAATAAATTCATTGAGAACATATCATAAAATAGATATCCAATGATTGGTGATATTTAAAATTATTACATTAATAAGGATTAAATTGTTTTCTGGTTTAGACATATTGTTTCTTATCAATCTCCACAATCGAAGAATATGTTGAGTAAATAGGAGGGGTTCATGATGTGTATGAGAGAAGAATATAGGGTGTGTTGATCATTAGTATATGACATGTACCCAATAATGATACACACTGAGTCCCTATGTGGCAATCCTCAATACATGTAATGCGATATACAGGGTGTGTACATCTTTAATATACAAAATTGTTGTCAGATAGTAATTAACAAAATTAAATTATATAACAAATAATTAATTATAGCATTGAACAATAATCTATAATGTCAATATCTATTTTGTTGATAATGTAACAATTTTTTTACAGTATTTAAATTATCAATTAATTACATGTAAATATATATATAAATTCTTTTGACTCAATTTATTTTCCATGATGAATCTGTTGATGGGTATCGCTATGAATTTTTTAATTGATATTATTATAAATAAATAAATTATTTATTTGATTTATTAAATACATTCTAAAAAATTTTCTACATTATAAATAATTAATTATTGTAAATTCTCTGCTATTTATTTATTTTTATTCAATTCATATTTATGGATAACCATTTTTTTAGATCAACTATTATGTGGATTAGGTTTCTTTAAAAAAAATTGTATCATGGGCTTATAATTATTTTTTATAGAATAAATAATATTTCATGTGTTTCATGTCCTCCTATTTGTTTTTAGGGAATTCATGCCTTCATTTTTATTTTTGTTAAAACCCAAGCTAAAATATTTGTTTCAAAAAATGTCATGTGAGTAAAACATCTGGTAATGGATGGATCCCATAGGAGACTGGGGGTATGTCAAGATTGAAATGAGTTTATACCAATCAAGGATGTACATAGGTGGATAGATGGAATGATTTAACTTTATATATTGTGGGTTCACAGATGTATTCCCTTAGTATAGGTTTTGGTACATAAACCACTAAATAAACTGACAATTAGATAAATATAATGATTATACCACATTATTTATGTATTTATATCAGTTACATCGTTGGTTATTTAATTTAATGGAAGGTTATCACACAAAATAAATTAATTAGTGATAATACACGGTGAAATTATCTTAATGCAGAATGCATAAGTTTTATTTATCGATTATTAATTAGTTATTTAAATTCTACTTAAATAAAAAATTTATAAAAAATTTATTAAATGGGATATTTGTGTAAAATGATAAAATCCCTCAGTATATTATTTAGATAGAAATGCCTTACACTACTAGAATAAGAGTGAAACCATAGAACTATGTGTTTTAATAGATGGAGTCTAGAAAGATAATTTTATCATATAGTTTTTCTAATGGTTTCTATTCACCTTAATAAAACAAATTTAGAGTGTAATTAAAAAATTCGGTTAAATATATTTTCAAGAGTCTAGTGTTGATTAAATCCATGTTATGGATTTTTTGGAATGGGGAGATCACTCCACAGACTAATAAATTGTGAGTTAATGTAGTTGTAATATTATGTATACCTATAGTCCTTTGATTAATTTAAAAGGACATTTAATGGGTTATGAGAATGATTAGATGGATCCTTGCCACTAGAATATCCATGCAAGAGATGTTCCAAAACAAATTTTTATGGTAGTTGGGTTTTAATAAAATATTAGGAGATTAACAAACCGATATGTTTAATATCTATATTATAATATATAAAAATTAAAAAATTTATTCACTAATTTACTATAAAAAAACAAAAAAAACATGAGATCAACTATATCACTATGATGTCTATTACAGATGGATAAACTTATACATGGTTAAATTTTCTAAGAGTGGATAATGAAATTGTGTGTTGTACTACACAAAGAATAATATTGATATGTATTGGAAATTCCTCTTCCTGGAGTCCCTACTAAATAGGATATCGTGTAAATCTATATATTTATATGATGTATTTCAATATAGTAACATATTTTCAATGATTCAGTCTATTATTTATGCTCAATGATCTTCAAAACTAACAAAACAGTCTAGATGAATATAGCATCACATGTCAACATCATGATATTTATCCTGAGAATGAAAGAAAAAATAGATTTGAGATCCTGAATGCACTATTCATTTCCAAACATTGGGATTTAGTGAAAATGGGAATCATATAGTTTTAATTATCGTATACATTTAATTCGTAAATATATTGGGTTTCAATATCCCTAATGATTTATGAAATGATCTCATTTTTTTACCACAACCAAATATATTTTCCAATTTCTTTTTCAATAAAATATAAGAAATAATGAGAAGATTATCTTAGAACTAATTTAACTAATTCAATAAATTTATATGTAAATGGTTCATGAAAACCATGTAGTCCTTATATTTTCTTAATTAAATAAAAATGAAATAGTTCTCAATACTCACTCTATGTGTAGGGATACTGAGCATTGTTATTCTATGAAAAAGAAATTTCCAATGGAAGAATGTGGAAAAAAGACACAATATGTTTTCCTATAGTGATTAGGGTCATTAAAATATGAATTTCACCCAATTAAATAAAAATGGGGGACATTTATGAGAATTAATTTTTGAGTGAAATATTTTAATTTTAATAAATTGGGTAATATAAATAGCTTATGGTACTCACACAAAAATTAAAATAAATAAACCAAATAGATTTTAAATAATTTATAGAGGATAGGAGGGTCGTTAGGTATCCAGTAGAGCATGGCATGATTATTATTCTATCCAATAATGATATCTTCTATTTCAATCAAGGATAATATATGTTTTAAAAGGTTATTATTTGAAAGTAAGTTTTAATGAGAATATAATTTTTTATACTTCATAAATGAAGATAATTTTTTTCAAAATTAGAAATAAATGTTTTCCCCTTAAAAGTATATCATATGAATAAACCTCTCACCACTCATAAAAAACAATCTTTTGTTATCACCACCTTGGTTTTGTAAATGAGAATATGTTAACAAATAAGTGTCAAGAAAAATATTTAGATTCATTTTAATTTGATCCATTAGTAAGAGTTAAAGATATGTTTCAAGAAAAAATGACTTAACCATCATTTTTGTATAGCTTAAAAGGGTAGTAAATCATCTATAATTATTATACATATATTTCTATAGAAAATTTATAGTGTAATATAGTGTGGGAGATTATTACTTCAGTACTTTTACTAATGTATTGGGTTGATATAAATATATATAATTAATGAGGTATGTGTATAATTTCATATAGTAATTAATATACTTTTAAAAATAATGTTGCATCACCCCATAACATTACAATATTTTCCTATTAGAATAACTTTATTTTTTTATAACATGCAATGAATGAAAATCCATGCTTAAACAAACCACTATATTGTCATTTTTTTAAAATTAGTTAAATTTCATCATATTTAGAGAATTTATATTGTAATATTATATGTTATATTTCCAATTAAATATTTTTACATTCATCTAATATATTTGATGGGAATAAAATACGAAGAAACTGAATTTCACATAGAAAAACCAATATTTTTTAAAAAAATTAGTTTTACCGGCTTTTAATGGCATGCATATTTAAAATATTAATTATGAAACTTTTATAAATTATATTTGAAAAGATAAAAAAACATTTTTTAATGATAAAAATAAAAGTAACAAATGGTAAAAAATTGAAAATTTTGTTTTAATTTCATTTTTTGTTGAACAAGAGAAAATAATGAATTTTAATGGAAAATTTATTTTTATTATGGTATATTTATAATGGGAAATATATATTTTTAATTTAATTTAATTTCACATTAGATATCATATAAAATATTTAATCCAATTCAGGTTATTGGAATTAATTTCACATTTAAATTGAATATAAAAACTTCCCAACCATTGGAACATATTTTCATTAAATACTTGAATTCCCATCCCATCAATGAGATTAATTTTAATTATTTTCTTAAGAATATATGATTTGAATTTTGGAAAAAAAATTCGTATTGGAAATAAAAATAATTCATAATTTATAATAAGTTAATAATTACTTATAAAAAAATTATTATTGAATGTCATTAAAATTAATTACTACGATTAAGGGGGAATTTAAATTAACAAAGGCACAAACCATAAATATATGTCCCAAAATTTCCTATAAAATATTCCAAAATACATTTGACATTAATATTTCAACCCTATACTTTCTTTTATCTGATTTAGTATATTATTGGAGCCACATGACATGATAAAACCATGGGTGGAATTCTAACATCAATTATTTACATGAATTCCACACATCCGACACTAAAAAAAGGTACTCACCCCTCTGATTTATTCACACATATAAATTAATTTTGATCATCCGACCCCTGAAAAAATATGCCACCAACTTCCCACCCCTCTTCATAGAAACTACACTTTGGTCATAAATCCACCCAATAATGTATTTTCGTATAAACAAAAATGAGTGATCCAAAAATGAGGTAACATTATCCAAAAAATCACTTTCATTTTATTTATCAAACCATTCAATTATTCATATATCATTATTAAATAATAACCTTAGTTTCTTTAATATAATGACCATTAATTCTATCAATGGAAATTATATTCTCATAATTATTTTATATAGTATAAATCACATTAAACCACATAGATAAAACAATATAAACTTTATAAACGAAGAATTAATGGAATAAGATATATTTCTACATGTTTAGTAACCTTTACAAATGGAATACTTACATGGCCATTGAAATATTAATATGACCCTTATGAATAGTATTCTTGCTAATATAATAGTAACCAACCCGTTAATGTATAAATAAAATGTATTCAAATTATGAATTATGACATGATATAATTATATCATAGTATAAGTAAATAAATGTTTTAAAATTTATTAACCAAGTGCTAGTATTTTTATAAGTAATAAATATTTAATTAAAATTTTATAAGTAATATGATGATTTAAATAAATTTTTTCATAATATTTATTAAATTATTAATTTTTTGTTATATTTTAATTATATGATAATTTTATTATAGCATAATTAAATTTTAAAAGTGTTATAAAATCAGTTATAATATTAAAATCCTTAATCATAGAGTAAATGATGTTTTTAATTAAAAATTATATTTCTCACATATAGAAAAATATTTTAATAAAAATCAATTCATATATAAATTATACATATTAACAAATGGTTACGGTGAATATTTGGGATTTTTCAACAAAAGATGAATTTTTCATGCATAGTGAAATATGATAATTTATAGTATATACACATTAAAAATTAAATAAATTAGTCCTTGTGTAATTAATTGTGTAAGAACCATAATATCATAGTCTCATTCATTATTTTAAAATATTTAGTGTTAATTCTAAAATATTTCGTAGACTTGAGCCGAAATAATAAACTAATGAATAAAATAATGAGAAAATCCCCTCTATCCTCCACTATAAATACCACCCCTCATGACCCCTTATCATCAACACTATCAAAATTTGATGTTTATCCATGTTCTTCCCAATAATATTCCCAATATCCTACCCCAAATCGAGGATATTTTGGTTTTATCAAAATTCCAAACCCTTTTTCCTAAGGAGGTCCTCTATGAGTAAGATTCATGATGTAGAATCCTCTTTGTTGTCTATTAATTTATTTTGAGGTTCTTTTCTTTTATTATTATATCCATAACATCACATATACAATATGCATGATAAGTACATTATATATTATATAATGGAATATTATTATGTTAATTTAATAATTAATCTTCTAATCTCTTCACTTTTCTTTATATTCTAAAAATAGAAATAACATCTCTAGTATGTATATTTAACGCCACCATGGAGGATGGATTTTCATTTTCCACTACAAAATTCATATGTAGTTATAAAACCAAAATTATTGAAATATAATATTTTATTATAAATATTACAATTTATTTAATTTGATGAAACAAATATATAATCCGTGTGATAAATAAAATGATACAATCTCATAATGTTAGTAAATTCCACCTAATAAATTAAATCATTTTCATCAAATATTTATCTAATGATAAATCCCCATACAATATAATCAAATGAAATATAAGACCAGTTACACTTTTCTATGATCATTAAACACATATTATTTAAATTCTGGAGAATCACTTCCATTTTACACGAACTTCTAGACTCATATACGAGCCCACCGATCTAGAAAACCACGAAAACAAATACTCATGAATGAGGAAATTCAACTATATAACTCTTCGAAAAGACCATAAATGAACATAATAAAACAATAATTAATAAAATAAATATATAAAAGGTTTTTTATTTTTAAAATAATAGATTTAATTTGGTTATTCAAGATATTAATGTTCCGAAAGCATTCGATCAAAATGAAGGAGAATTCTCAAACCCAACTCTCTTCATTTATTATTTTTCACTTTTAATCCATTTTTAGTATGCATTTTCCTTTATTTATTCCAAAATATCATTTCATGTTCCTCCCCTTTTATATTCTAGTATATTCATATATCAATCTATTTTTATATCAAATGTAATAATTTTCTAAAAAGAACACTTCTTTCTAAAAATATTTCTTTTACTTCTCATGATATTTTTTCTTCATAATTCAAGATTAATACCAGTGATATTATTCCATTTTTATCTTGGGAACTCAAATTTTTATAAAAAAATAATTTATTAAATCATTTTTATTCTTTTCCAGGGGTTTTTTATTTCCATGATTGGAATACGTTCTTTGTGGTATGCATGATAATGTAAATGTTATGATATATTAGGTGCACTCAGAATTGTACAGAACATGTAAATTTTATGATTTGATTGGTGAGAGATGAATTATATAGTGATCCAATGCATTAGTAATTTGTTTAATCTTATGATATAAATCGAAATATACATTACCCTGGTTCTATTTTTTAAACAATGTGTCGTATTTTACTACTAGGATATGATGTTTCTTTTTTATGAATTGTTACATTACATTCCTTTATCTGATGTTAACTATCATGATTATGGTTATTATCCATTACTTTTGTTATTATTATTTGTATTACATTTACACATATTTCATGTCTCTTTTTCATCCTCTTATTGATCTTTTACGTCACCCATTCATTTAATGTATATCCTCATCTGATTACTTATACTATGGAGAACATGATGTACAATAAGAATCTAGAGAAAAAAGAATTAAAGAAATGTTTATGATTTATTAGGTAAACATTATGTATTTTTCAAATCATCAAAATATACAAAAGCATTAGATCTCGGTTTTGTAATAATTTTATTTTATTTATCATTAACAGTATGTAATAATCATCTATGAAAATTAGTGTTATTATAGTTGGTATCAGAGCATGGTTTAGTTAATTAGGGAATTACGATTATAAAACCCTGGTGAAAACCCTTAGTATGAGACTAAAAATATGTTATCACCCAAGAATATTTTTATTAGTGAATTATAAACATATGGATCACCAATGATATACTATTTGACTTAATTTCACAAATGAACATATTCTTTATTCATGAATTGTTTACATATGTTTTTTCATAAATTTTATATTTTAGAAAAAGTTGGGAACTAGGAGAAACTAGGCTAACATCCCATGCCAGGGAAAATTCATTAATTTATCAAATGAAAACCCCAGTGCCTTGGGAGGTTGAGTTCAAAATTTTATGGTGATTCTTAATCAACTATCTAAGGCTATGAAAATTTTCATGAATAAAATAGAACATACTCCATCAATAAAGAGGGATAAATACCTCTCAATTCTTTTACTCAGTAATTTCTATCGTCATTTAGTTAATCATCTGATCTAATCATCATGGAATAGTGGGTCAACTAAATGGAGAAGATCATTTCTGTGATTCACTATTATTAGATATAGAACATGAATCTATCCATTTATCTCCTAGATGGAGAGGAAAACGAATGGAAGTCTTTGATTATAAACACCAGTCCAAAAGTTGAAATTGAAGAGAATGATTGGGAAGAATTTAAGATAATGTTTCTTAACAATTATTTCCCTTGAACTCTTCATGTAAATACATAGAGAGAATTAATATAGATGATGCAAATGTAAATATAATATTTCGTATACTAATATGAAAATTATACAATGAATGATAGGTATTATTCGAGTTTTGTTATCTACAATGATAGAAAAAATTGATATATTCTATAGTGGTTTAAAATCACACCTTCTAAAGGATCTATAAATTCAATAATTTGGGAGTTTTGAAGAAATTAATTGATGTGTACTGAAAGTGGTGATAGAGTTTGGTGAATGAATTCATAGTTATGGTAATTTTTGAGCAAGTGTTGTTTTCAACAATACATAATGTTTATATTTAAAGGGGGAGTTTGTTGAAAACAAGACTCTATCTCTTTATGATAATTTTGATGATCAGAAATACCATTAATTATTTTCTAATGATATTATTTGTTAAGTATATTTTAGGAATTTATTATTTGTTATATTTTTATTTCTAGACGAAATATTTATGTTCTTAAACAATGAATTCTAATTACAAAAGTGTTCATATTAGCATGTTTTGGAAACACTGTTCATTCTATACATATTCAGGATCTACTTTAGCTTGTTCTGGAAACACTGTTCATTCCCTACATGGAGAAACATAGCGTAAGGATGAAATGTAGTGTATACATTATGTGTTATTGAAAAAGTATGGAATATGAACCCTACATTTGGAAGGAACCCTACGTTTGGGTTGTTGAAAAAGTGTGAAAGAAAAAATGTACGTATGTTTTAAATATTTCATTTGTTTCTCAAAAGTGTGGTTTATCAACCTTACATTTGTAAACAACCATATGTTCGTAGAAAAGTATGGATCAAGTACCTTTCGTTTGAAAGATTATAAATGTATGGATGGCCAACCCTACGTTTGTGATGAACCATATGTTTCCAACCCTACATTTGTGATCAACCCTGCGTTTTTTATCAACCATACTTTGAAAACCTTACATTTTAAGGCTACGTCATCAAACCTACGTTTATTATCTACGTTACGTTCAGAGGATTCATACTTTACAACTCAACCTTATGTTTGGCGTCGGAGAAATTAAAGTCTATATTATTATGCAATAGTCAGCAAGCTAGTTATTAGGATGATTTCAAGCCATATTTAATGATGATATTAAAATGTGTCCTTAATTAGTTTAGAGCTGCTTAAGGATCGAAATAAACACAGATTTTCTTGGAGAAATTCAAGGGAAGCTACGTCTACTTTGTAAATTCAAAAGTTTGAATATCACGAGTCAGAAGGTGAATTTTTTGAATCTAAATTTAATGGATAAGTGATCGATGTGATTATATAGATGCAATATTTTATTTTTATAAAAAAAAGAAATCCAGAGACTATCAAAAGCACATAGAGATCTGATGAATCGAAAATATGTCAATGCTCTATTTATTTAAGAAGAATCATGATAGAAGATTCACTCGTTCTACATCAAATATCATTTTTCAATCTGCTACTGGTGAAGTTGTGAATTATATTTCCATATCTACTTCAATAGAATCGACTCAGAACGACTCTTATATGAAGATCATTATTTATAATGGAAATTATCCATCTAATTTTAATTGCATTCTATTGAAATTGTGAAGAACAACTGGAATGTATTTTCCAAAATTCAGATACCTTTATTTTCTATTCTCAAGTGACCAACATCTCTTACTAAGCTGTGTAGGTTCTATGAGTGAACCATAAGGCTTTTTTTTGCCATGGATTTTTAATGTGTCATCTTACTATACTCAGTGGTGAAACGGTCCGTGGAAACGAGCACGAGATAGTAAAAATCACCATGCTTGTGGAGTAGAGCGGTGGTGGAGTGGACTAGGGCCATTCTTTTACCCGAAAAACTATATATCTTGTGTCTCGACTATTTAAATTTTTTCTGAATTAATTTATCTAATTATAGTTAAAGGGCAGAACACTATCACATGAATAATTCTGAAAAGACAAAATTTACCCCCTCTTGTGTATATTTAGTATAATCTGATCCAACATTTTGTATTAGAGGTTGAGCTTTCTGATAAAACATTATCAAGCTAAAAGTGATTATACACAGAGCAAGATGACTAATACAAGACATGGAATTCCTATGGTCAAAGAACCGTAATTTAATGGAGAAAACTATAGATTCTTGAATTCGCAATTGATTATCTATCTGAAAAACCTTAGATACAGTGTATATTATAAGATTCTGACTCCATATGAAATACCAGAAAGTCCTGAAACAAGGAGTGAAGGTACTGAAGCAAAAAATGATATGAACTCGAAGGCAATAAATTCAATTATATGTGGTCTATGACATGATGAATTTAACAGAGTATCTCAATTACCGACAACATATGAAATGTAAAAAAGTATTCTTGTTACTTATTAAGGAACTACCAATATTAGGGAAATGAGATATGCTACTGCTAAACATAAATTTGATACATTTATAATGGTTGAAGGTGAAAGTATTACCCAAATGAATAGAAGATTGAGAGAGATTTTAAATAACATAAATACCATGGGAGATCCCATTAGACAAGCTGATCAAGCTTTAAAAGTACTGAGAGTACTACCATCAAGATTGAATGGAATCTCTACTGCAATCAGACAGTCGACACCTGTCAAAGACCTAACCATGAGATAAATAAATGGAACACTAATGATGTATGATGTTGAGATGCATGATGAATCAAATGATCATAATGTTTTTATCAAAATGGATGAAAATGCCTTGAAAGTGTCATCATAGAGAAAACAATATGCAGAAAAGTGTAAAAGGGAAATCAGAATGTTCTGAGTTATCAAATTCTGATGTGGAATTGGCTCAGCTTGGCTGAAAATTCACTAAATTATATAGAAAGAATAAGGGCTTTGGAAAATCCTTCAAAAAGTATGAAAAGGAAGTCAAATTTTATGAGTGCTAGAAAATGGGGCACATCAGACGTTACAATCCTCAGCTATAAGAAGAAAAGAGAAAGAAAGTCTTCAAAATAAATTATTATTAACATAAGGAAAAGAATTTAATGAAAGCTACACGGAGTGTATATTAAGACTCCAGTAGCACTTCTGAATCAGACCTAGAAAAGGAATAATCCAATCTGAAATCAAACATATGTTTTATGGTAGAAACAGATGAGGTGCAATCTTACTACTCTTCTGGCTCTAGTTCTGAATCTATTGACTCTAATGAAAAACTTGCAGCTTGCTACAATATGTTTGAAGAAAAATATGATTCTATATTTAAGAAGAATAATTATTTAAAGAACAGTCATTAGGTCGTGTCTGATGAATTAGATAAAATGCTGAAATAACATAATGAGAAAACTGAAAATTATAACTCAATTAACACTAACAATATAGATTATAAATATAATATAAAAACACTGCAAACTAAAGTGGATACTTATAAAAATGAAACCCTTGTTTTTACTCACGGAGAAAATACTTTAAATGAAATTCTTGGGAAAAATTTCATTAAAAAAGAACTATTTGGGATTGGCATTACAGCTGAAAAACCTAAGCTGTATAAGAATTATTTTATTCCCAGTACAAAAAGATTAAATTGTAATTACTGTGGAACAAGGGGACATATTTCTAAAAATCGTTTTTTAAGACAACCCCGAATAAGTGGTATTAAGAATGATTTTGTAACAAATAATTTATTTGACTCTTCTGTAATTTGAAAATAAAAACATGTCTACTTTCCCAGATCTTTGCTTGATAACACCCCTGGACCCAACAAAATATGAGTACCAAAGCAAATTGTGTAAATTCCTTTTCATGGAGCTGGTCACAAAAGAAAAAATTACATATGGTATATAGACAGTGGTTTCTCAAGGAATATGAGTGACAACTCATCGAATTTCTCTACAATCAATCAAAAATATTGTAGACATGTCACATTTGGTGACATTGCTAAAGGGAAAATCATTGGTTTTGGAATAGTTGGAGATCCAAAAGCTATCTTAATCAACAAAGTACATTATGTACAATTTCATAAAAATAATCTGATAATTATCTCTCAACTATGTGATGATGGTTATGCTATTGATTTTTCAAACAATTGATGTTTTGTTTAAAAAAATACATTTCTTTAATTTAGAGCAACTAGAACTGACAATGTGTATAGCCTAGATTAAAATTCTGTTTGTAAACAATAATTAAACTACCTAAATTTTAAAATAAATGAATCATGTATCTGGCATAGAGGACATGGACATTGTAATATATATGTTTCACATAAATTATATAAGAAATAATTTGTTTCTGATTTGCCTTGTCTTAGATTTGAATGTGACAGATTCTGTGATTCATGTCAACTTGGCAAAAAACCCAAATCATCCTTCAAATCTGTTTACTAAATTTCTACATCTACACCTCTAGAACATATGCATATGGATTTTTTTGGACCTTTAGTAGTAGCAATCTTGAATGGTAAATTATATGTATATATTTTAGTTTATGACTATTCTAGATTTACATGGATTTTCTATTTGATATTTAAAAATGATTCTCTTACATTATTTGAATGTGTTTGTAAAGCTGTTCAAAATTAAAATGGTTTTAGAATAATTTCATTAATTAGTGATCATGGTGGAGAATTTTAGAATCTATAATTTAATTCCATTCTCCAAAATATGGGTATTAAACATACCATCTCTCAACCAAGAATGCCTCAACAAAATGGAATTCTTGAAACAAGAAATAGGACTATTCAAGAAATGTCTAGGACTATGCTAAATGAATATAATATTCCCACCTATTTTTTGGGCATAATCTGTAAACACAGCCTACTATATAATTAATAGAGTTTTAATTAGACCATTTCTGAAAAAGACACTCTATGAACTCTGGATTAACAGAAAACCTAAAGTAAATTACTTTAATGTTTTTTGATGCAAGTTTTAAACCTTAAAAACTAAATGAAATCTTGGTAAGATTGATCCAAAATCTGATGAAGGCATTTTCATTGGATATTCATCTACTTCCAAAGCTTATAGAGTCTGTAATAAGAATTCAAGGGTTGTTGAAGAATCAGTTCATCTGAAATTTGATGAATCTAATCCCTTTGAGAAAAGGACATATCAAATGGATGAATCAGACTCTAATGATAACATTAGAATTGAGAACAAGAAAATTGATTTTGAAAAATATATAAATGAAATTCAGTCCAGTTCAGAAGAACATGATACTGAAGAACCTATAAGTGTACTTCCCAGACAGATTAAAACTCTAAATAATCACCCTTTAGAAACTATAATAGGTGACCTAGACACATGAATACAAACTAGAATAAATATAATAAATCTTGTATAATTCGTATGCCTTTCAATCCCAATTAGAACCCAAGTCTATCGAAGAAGATTTATATGATTAAAGATGGATCATAGAAATGCAAGAATAATTAAACAAGTTAAAAAGAAATGATTTCTGGGAAATTGTTGAAAGAACACAGAATTACCCTGTGATAGAAACCAAATGGGTCTTTAGAAATAAACATGATCATCATGGAATAATAACTATAAATTAATCAAGACTTGTATCAAATGTATATAATCTGGAATAAGGTATATATTATGATGAGACTTCTGCACTTGTAGCTAGATTAGAAGCCATGAGAATCCTTTTAGCTTATGAATCACATATATACATTAAATTATTTCAGATAGATGATAAATATGCCTTTTAAAATGATGATTTAGTGGAGGAAGTTTATTTTGAGAAACTACATAGTTTTGAAAATTCACAAAAACCAGCTTATGTTTCTAAACATACTAAAGCTCTATATGGCCTTAAACAAGAACCTAGAGCTTGGTAGGAAATATTAATCTCTTGTCTATTGAAAAATGATTTTACTGTTGGAATGGAAGATCAAACACTTTTTATGGAAACTGAAAATTCTAATATTCAATGGTTCCAATTTATGTTGATGACGTAATTTTTGGATCAACTAATAAATCCCTTTGTCATGAGTTTTCAAAACTAATGCAAAAAGAATTTGAAATGAGTATTATGGGGGAATTAAATCTCTTTTTATGACATTAAATTTTTCAAAATTATTCTAGTATTCTTTTAAATCAAATCAAATATATTACAAATTTACTGATGAAATTTGGACTTGAAAACAATGAGACATATACAACTCCTATATGTACTAATATATGACTTGATTTAGATGAAACTGGAAAATCAGTTAACAACAAGTTATATAGAGGTATGATTGGTATTTTATTATATCGTACTACTAGAATGCTAGATATAATGTATTCAGTATGTATTTGTGAAATATTTCAATCATATCCTAAAGAATCCCAGTTAATTGCTATTAAAATAATTTTTGAATATTTAAATGGAACTATTTTTCAATATCTTCTTTTTCCCAAAACTTCTGATTTTAATTTCATTTAATACTCAGATGCTGACTTTGTAAGTTTTAGATTAGATAGAAAAAGAACTTCGAGAACTTGTCACTTTTTAGGGAAATCCTTAGTGTCATGGTCAAGTACGAAACAACATTCAGTTGAGCTGTCAACAACTGAGGCAGAATATGTTTCTGCTGTCAGCTGTTGTGCCCAAGTGTTGTGGATAAAAAACAATATTATGGACTTTCGACCTAATTTTAAAAATACACCTATTTTATGTGATAATGATAGTGCAATTAATATTTCAGAAAAATCCTATCAATCATTCTAGGACTAAGCATATTGATATCATGCATCATTTTCTAAGAGATCATATTCTTAAAAAGGATATATCTTTGGAATTTTAAGTACTGAAATTCAATTAGTTGATATTTTTACTAAACCTCTTCCCACTATAAGGTTTAATTTTATTAAGGGTGAGATAGGTTTATTTAATTTTAAATAATGTATTGTTTTACTATGTTGTTTCTTTATCTTAATACTTTTTTAAAATAAATTAGTTATTTGTTATTCAAACAGTATATGTTTTTTTCCCATCCAAACAATTTTATTGGTTTTTAAAACCTAGGTATTAATAATTTATGACACAAGAATCAAGGCTATCAGAAACCATTCTAATTATGAATCTTTTCATTTATACCAAAAACTCATTCGCACTCGTAGCGCTTTACCTCACTTTTTCCATTTGAACCTAAAATCCTTCGAAACCCTAATCCTCTTTTGAACCTTCAGAGATATCCCACAGAAATGGCCAAAACCAAGGGAACCGGTGAGGCTAATTCCTACACTGTCAAGAAATAGCGCTCCGAAGGAAGAAAAATTTTTATGGAAAGGTCATAGAACTGGAATGGCTATATCATAAGAATCCTCTTTTGAAACATGCTCTCACATTTTAAAATCTAGAGCAATCCTTCAATGGTGGGAAGTGTGAGTTTTTGTATAAAGTAGAACTGTGATATTTCGTTATGTCTGAATAATTTATTCTGGGGGATGACGAGGATACCATGGTATCTAAGATAGAAGATCAAGATGTCTTGATATCCACTATGGAGATTGGTTAGATTCTAGAATAACCTCATGAGGGATTTTTTCATTTAGATTTGAAAAATATTGATAATTATGTGCATAAGCCTGAAGATATTATGTCTTTTATTTTTGGTTTTACTCTTATAAAGATGTTGTTCATAAAGGACCTGGTGCCAGATAAAAAAATTCAAGTAAAATTTGTGCAAATAGGGATTTCACCGAGGATGTCTGAGTTGGATAAAATATTGTATAAAGATATGTATATAATTTTTCTGTTAATGAGTGATGTAAGGCTTAACATTCATAGGTAAATGATAATGTATCTTCCCTTCTACTATCAAAGTGATGCTAGGATGAATTTTAATCCTTTTGGTAGATTAATCTCAAAAATTTTGTTCAAAAAGGATATTCTAAGGCTATTGGAAGACAGAGTTAGATGCCATCATAGTAACACCTTTGGTGCTGGGACCCTCAAAAAAATTAACTATTTCTAGAGCTCCTTAAAAGGGAAATTTTTACCAGTAAGGGATGAGGAAGAAGCAGAAAGTGATCAAGATGAGTCTACTAAGTCCAAAGAGGGTCATGCTGAATTGAGAGTAATCACTGCTGCAAAAAAATAAGATATAAAAATAAAGACACTCAAGAATAAATAAGTTAGGAGAGACTTCAGACACAATGAAAAAGAATGGTTAATGATGAAATTTTTCCCCCTGTAATGACAACAAGAGTTTTACTCTCTTAAATTTTTAACAGAGATAAAGTAGTTGAGAAGCCACAAGAAGAGGATACTACACAAATTACAGTGACTCCACAAGTCCAAACAGAAATTGAACCTCAAATTGTAGGTGATGATGAAGTTACACTTCAACGAGAAAAAGAGGAAGAGCCTAGTGAGGAAGTTTCCAGTCCTCAGCAAAATCAAGAAGATATTATTTTAGAAAATCAAATTAAAGAACAGCTTGCTGATATTCGTGCTGATAATTTTTCTGATGTTCAAACTAAAGTAATTCATGATGATTTTTCTGTGGAAGAGTCCAGAAAAGACTCGGAGGAGAAATATGTAGATCAACCAGCTCAAATAAAGGAAAAAAGAAAAATATGATTCAAGTCTCTACCTTTAGTACTTCTACATCACATTGAAAATTATAATGAGAATCATGCACAGGGTGCCTCTAATTCAGGGGATACAGAAGTCGAAGAGATGTATAAAATGTTGTCTCATTTGGAATCTAAAAATGTTACTTTGAGGAGAGCCTTAGAAACAGAACAGTTGAAATTTCAGAGACCTTAAGGGAAGTACAATTTCATGACAAGAAGTTGAAAATTTTAAGCCAGAGAAGTTGACAGAGGTATATAAGCTGGAATCAAAAATGGTAAAAATGATAGATCTATTAGAGTTTATAGAATTTCTGTAGACACAATTTGCATCTATCAGGACTAGTGCTTTTAGTGGATCAGGTACTTCACCTGATTTAATCTGATGTTTTCAAGCTATCATAGGTTCCATGAGAAATATTAATGACAGATTACATGATATTCAATGTAACAGTTCTCCTTTATTAGTCTTGTTATATAATCATGAATTTCAAGTTGATCAGTTGACATCATGTGAACATAATATTAGACATGTGCTGACTCAGTTCATAGAAAAGTTGTCATTCTGTATGGAAATAGAAGAAATACTTCATGAGTTTTTCAGATTAAACCTCATATAATACATTCATATGACTCAAGAGACCAGAGATCAAATTTTTAGGCTTGGTGACGGAATAATGAAATGGCTGAGGGAGCAGTTGGTAGAAATCAAGTGCTTAGTTCAGAGGAGATAGACCCTATCTTATCCCCTTACCAAAACATGATTCATGTGTTCATCATGATTATACATATTCCATGTACTCAAGGAAAATTTGGATTCCTGTTATTTATTATTATTTGTTTTCCGTTCTTTGTTCAAATATGTCAGTAATCTATATTTAATTATTCTCCAACGGTAAATGATATAGAATTTAATTTAGTTCAGATCTACAGTAAATGTGTTCTATTCCATATTCTAGGATTCTTTTTTATATCACAAAAATGGGGAGAAATTTGGATAAACCCAATATTTTATTTTTCTTTCATATTATATATTTTAATTTTATTAATTTCTTTTCTATTCTAGGATGAAATTAAGTTAAATATAATTTTTTATTTATCGTCGCAACATTCATAACTATATGGAATTAATTTTGCAAGTTAATTTCATTGGTAATTTTATGGGTTTTGTGATCATCAAAAAGGAGGAGATTGTTGAGAAAGTGTTGTTTTCAACAATAAATACTAATTTTATTTAAATAGGGAGTTCATTGAAAAAAATATCATATGTATTTATAATAATTTTTATTCCTACTAAACCCATTAATTATTTTTTAATTACATTCAGAGGATGCGTAAAGTACAACTAAACCTTACGTTTGGCATAGGAGAATTCAAAGTCGGTGTTATTATGCATCTATATACAAGCTGTTTATTAGGATAACTTCAAGCTAGATTTAAAGATGATTTTAAAACAAATCATTGATGGTTTCAGAGCCATTTATGGATCAAATTAAAATGACTTTTTCTTGGAAAAATTCAAGGGATGTTACGAGTACTCTGTAAATTCAAAAGTTTGAATATCACGAGCCCAAAGGTGACTTTTGTTGATCTAAATTTAAAGGAGATGTTCTCAACAATATTATATAGATGTGATATTTTATTTTTATACATGAAAAAAGAATAACATAGATGATCAAAAACACACAATGATCTGCTGATTCAAATAAAATGAAAAATCACTGTTAATTGAAGAAGAATCACGATAGACGATTCACTCATTCTACATCAATGATAATTTTTGAATATACTACAGCTGAAGTTGTGAAATATATTTCTATATCTACTCCAATAGGATCATCTTAGAACGACTCTTATTGGAAGGTCATTTTTTCTAAAGGCAACAATCCATCAACTGTTAATTGAATTCTATTGGAATTGTGAAGAACATCTGGAAAGTATTTTAAAAAATAAAGATACCTTTATTTTCTATTCTCGATTGACCAACTTCTCGTACTAATCTGTGTAGGTTTTTTGAGTGAAGTAGAAGGATTTTTTTCCTTAGTTTGTAAAGGTGTCAACTGAATGTACTCAGTTGTGAAATTGTTTGTGGAAAAGAGGACCAGATAATGAAAATCACCAAGCTCGAGGAGTATATAGTTGGTGGAGTGGACTAGGGGCCTTCTGTTCCCCGATGAAATATATATCTTGTGTCTCTGCTATTTTAATTTTCGCTGCATTAATTCATCTTATTAATGTTAAAGGGTCGAACACAATCTGGCAAAGAATTCTGAAAGACAAAATTCACCCACCTCTTCCGTATATTTAGTATAATCTGATCCAATAGAAATAAGATACGAATTATAGAGTTTCATGATAGAGTATATAATTATATTGTTGGAATGAAATCATAACCACCCATATGTCAAAAAATATTTGAAGCAACATAACCATAATTGCCTCAATGGGTTGGGAAAATTTTGTATGTACCGGATAGAAGGCTGGTAAGATCATTAATATCAAACATACATGAGGATTTACGACAATGTGGTGGGGTAAATGAGACAATATTCTATGTTTTAATGCTTCAACTATAAAGAGAAAAGGATCTATACAATAGATTTCACTAAACCCTGAGTCCTTGAGGGTAATCAGTGTCATAATCCTCCAATGAAATTGTAGATAGGGAAAGTATATGCAATCACTACTACTGTGGTGGAGCCTAAAAATGATGTGGTGAAAGGCACTTTGGTTATACATTAAAGAATAGAGAACTTAATATTTTATTCTTATTCTAAAAGTTAATTCAAATATTTAATTTTTAGTATAACTATTCAAACACCCCCTCAGAATATAGATGTTATGTTATCTATGAGAATAGAAAATGTGGAAATTATTTCATGCACAATATGTAGCTCCTACCAGTATAATATTTTTTGGAAGAAAACAATATAAATTATTTTCTATCTTTATTTCATGTTTTTTAATTCAATTTTTCAATATTGATTAGTTAAATTAATACAAATATGAAATCAACAATCGGGGAATGGAGATCACTATCCTCTTCATGAAGTGTCCTTTAATTCTGAACAAGTGTAATGAGGTGGATGAATATTCAATGAATACATCGTCTCATGTGTGGATATTATTTTCCTGTAAGAAAGCATATCCTGCCCAAATTATTGAGTAAAAGGATAGAATCATGATCAAAGACATGCCCATTGAGTGGGACTGCACAGATTTGTTTCACAAAACAAATGAATGGTCTTCCACTTAGCCGAGATGTTGATTTCTCAATTGAACATATACTTGGTTTTCATCTTATATCAATGAAACCATATAAAATGACCACCATCGAGTTGGAAGAACTGAATAAATAGTTATAAGAGAATATGGATAGGGGTTTCATATATATCAGTGCTTCACAATGGGGTGTAATAATCCTCTACATTAAGAATACATATAGAACATTGTACCTCTACGTTTATTATTGTGAGCTCATCCAAATCATGGAAAGGAACATTTATCCCATTCCATGGATAGATTACTTGTTCAATCAACTATGTGGGCCATGTATTTCTCTTCAGTGGTCCTTCGGTTGGGATATCATCATTTAATGGGGGGAAATGATTATATTCCCAAAACATCAATTTGAATGAGGTATGGACATTAGGAGTTCATTGAGATGACTTTCAGACTCACTAATTATCTATTAGTATTCATTGACATAATTAATAGATTATTTTGAGATTACCGTGAAAATTTTGTGGTAGTTATTCTTAATTATATTCTGACATACATTGTAAGGAGAAACAAGAGGTGAATTGGAATATTGTGCTAAAGACTTTGGGAAAGGAGAAATGTTATGAAAAGTATATTAATTACTAGTTCTCGATGGGGGAAGTGTCATTAATGGGTAATGTTATCACTATCAAATAAATATTCATGGACCATTCCAAAATTAAGGAAATCAAAGAGTGGACCAATCCAATATATATAATAGAGATCCATAGTATTCTTGATCTAGTGGTGTATTACCAATGATTTTTAAATAACTTATCATGATCGTCAAACACTCTAATAATGATTAATCCTAAGTGGTAAAAGTTTTTATGGATTGGTGAACGTTAAGACTTTATCAATAATTTAAAAAATAGGGTTATCAAGGCTCTAATACAGAATCTTCGGAAATGTGGGGTACTCTTCCAAGTATAAAGTGATACTTTAAAGAAGGGATTGGGTTGTGTACTAATGAAAAATTATAATGTGATATACTACACCTTAAAAAGGTTGAAAAGTGCTATGAAAAACTATCATATGCATTGATCTACAGTTGGAAGCTGTGCTCTTTGTATTGAAATTATGGAAGCATTATATATATTGGGAGAAGTGTGAAATATATACTGATCATAAGATCCCCAAATATATAATAATAAAATGATCATAATATCTTCTTGAAAATGTAGTAAGAGATTATAACGATTATAATTTCTCAACCAACAACCATCCTAGAAAAGTGAATAAATTTTTGTATTCCCTTAGTAGAAAAGTTCCTATAATGTTATTAAGGATTAGAATTTAGATGAATTCAATGATCTTAGATTTGGAAATGATGGAAATGAGAATCATTAAGGATGTAACATCATCAATCCTTCCATAAATTAATTATCAACCATCCCTCATGGATATATGATTCTCAAAGAAAAGATTTGAAAATTTTGATGAAGGATGAAGCTATGAGAAGGGGGCATAATTAGAGTATAAAATTGACGAGGGAGTAGTTGTAAGATTTGGGTCATCATTATTTGTACCATCTGATCCAGATACAAAGAAGGATCTTCTAAATGATTCACATAGATCAACAATATCTATTCACCTTGGGATCACAATGATGTATTTAGATCATAGGGAGAACTATTGGTGGTACAATATGAAGAAGAAGATTGCTGAATATACATCAAAGAGCCTGGTATGTCAGTAGGTGAAGAATAAAAGACCAAGGTATAATGGGATTATGCAACAATTACCAATAAAAACATGAAAATTGGAAACCATCACCATGGAATTGGTTATGATACTTCAAAAGACATTCTAAGGAAATAATGAAATATGGATTTTATGGATCATATTACAAAGACATCTCACTTTATCAAAATTCAAAGGGACTTCTCACTAGATCAAATAGTGTGGACATTCATCAAATAAGTTGTAGGGATACATGGATCACTACTATTGATTTTATCTGATCAAGGTATTAGATTAACCTCCATGTTCTGTAAAATTATCCAACATGGTTTAAACATCGAGTTGAACATCTGGGTGGGTAATCATTCTCAATATGATGTCAAATATGAAAAAACTATTCAGAAAATAGAAGACATGTTGAGGGAATGTTCTATGTACATAAAAGGATACTGATACTAGCATATTCTTCCGGTTGAGTTATATTACAAAAAACATTCCACTCGAGCATCCAAATGGATCAATACTAATCCCTTTATTTTAGAATGTTCAGAACGCCTTCTTTTAAGATTGATGTAGGTGAACATGATCTTCTAGGACCTAAAATGTTCATTGAAATGATGGAGAAAGTTAAAATCATTCAATATCACATCAAGGAATTCTAAAGTCAACATAAGATTTATGAAGTCAATCGTTGATGATCTATTGAGTTTAAGGTTGGAGATATGGTATTCCTCTACATATCTCACTGAAATAGGATCCATAAGATTTTGGAATAAAGGAAAGTTGATTCATAGGTGCATAAGTCCCTTAGAAATTCTTGATGGAGATTGAGTTGTGGCCATTTTATTGTAACATCCACTAACAATGTCTCATATACATGATGTATTCCATGTATCCCTCTTAATAAAATAATTATATGGTCCTTCATATGTACTAAATTAAAAGGTGGTATAGTTGAAAAATGATTATTCAAAAGAGGAGAAGACAATGACGCTGTTATATTATAGAGATATTGTTCATTGCAAAAAGACTACACACCTGGTCAATGTACTATGGGGAAAACATAGTTTGAAGAGGAAAAAGGAGAGCTAGAGGAAGTAATGATGGATAAGTACACTCACCTATTGACATCGTAGTATGTAAAATGAAATTTTAAATGAGAAATTTCATAAGGGGGAATGAATGTAATGAAATTTAATTATATCAAATGAAATTAACTTCTTATAATTATTTCATATAGTATAAACCACATAAAATCAATTAGAGAACACAATAAAATGTTTATAAATGATGAATCAATATTATTAGAGGAATTTATAGATGTTAAATAACTTATACCCATGGAATTGTAACATAATCATAAGAATACTAATATGACCATTATGAATACTAAACTGGCCAATAGAATTGTAACCTCACTATTGAAATTATTAATAAAATTTAGACATCTTATAAATGATAATATGATTGAATATATCATGGTATAAGTGAATAAATATTTTAAACATTATTAATTAAGTGATGCTTTTTTTGTAATTTATAAATATTTAATTACAATGTTTAAATAAATATAATTATTTAAAATAATGTGTATTTTCATAAAAGGTATTCATATATTATTATTTTATTTTTTATGATTATAATATAGTTTTATGACGCCTTATTTAATTATTTAAAGTGTTATAAAATCACTTATTATTTTGGAATCTATATTTCTGAGTAAATTATGAATTTAATTACAAATAAAATTTTCATGTATAAAAAATTATTTTCATAAAATGGAGTATATTTTAAATTCTATATATTTATAACTTTTTAGGGTGAATTTTTGAGATTTTTCTAAAAGACATATATTTTTTATGAATAGTGAAATACACTAATATTAAAATTAGACATCATGTATTAGTGGTCAAATAACACATTTACTTTTGAAATGGAATTACCATTCATATACATATATATCATTTACTTATAATTATTCTAAATATGATTGAGAAAGGGAATTACCATTCAAATGTATGTATGACATTAAGTCTCCATGAATAGTGGATTAAATTTCCTATTTCAAAATTTTATGGATTATTCTAAATAAATATATAATAAATATAAATTATATTTATATCATGGTTTATATTTTATATATGATGAAATAATGTTATGATTAATATTAAAAAAAAGAAACAATTCAAAACAAAACCGAAAACATGGCAAATAACACCTATAATGATGAAAATGATTTTTTTAATTAACGGGATATAATATTTTATAAAATGAATATATACATTATCATAAATGTTAATAAAATTTTATTTTAGGTTAATAACATTGTTAAAACCATTATAATGTAGTGTAAATAAATAATTCTATCTTCATGGAATTTATGTATTACTTTGAATTATCTAATCTAAGGGGGTTTGAATTGAAGATTACTAAGTGAAAAAACATTTCATTGCAATATCATTTTATTTTATGATTTTTATACTTTCTCATGAAATAATAACATCATTATTAACAATTTCAAATGAAAATCACAATTATTTTATATATCCATTCTCTTATATGCTGTGTAAAATTATTTCCTAAACTATATACCATTTTTCCAAATGGTTTGTATTTTAAAGTTATTTGATTAACTGGGGAAATATTTGTAAATCCTTAAAATTTACTCAATATGGATATTTGAAAAGGCACATTGTTCATGAATTAAATTGGTCCTTTGGTATATGAGTAATTCTACTAAATGTTATGACACGGGTTGGTCTCAGTTATTAATAGCCACTCGATGCATCAGTAGTCTCATGAAAATAATCAGTTTGGAAAATTAGATGGGTTTCTACCCAATGTGTTAAACATGATTTTGAATAGTCTTGAAGAAAATGTTACCATGTACCTAGGTAATATGGAATATAAAAATTAGACATGTAATTAATTGGTAATTATGTTGTTATTATTATTTATCAATGATATTTTCTCTTTGACATTATATATGGAAATAATTCATTCAAAGTTATTATTATATAGAATTTTTTTAGTTGAATATAATTTCATGTTGATTATGAATTATTCAGTTACATAAACAGAATGTGTATTTAGTTATTTACCGTTTTTATATTTTTTATTCTTATTCATTCATGATTACATACATTTTATGACTATCCATTTTCGGAATTTCATCTCACACTTATTATGGTTATATTCAGTAGGATATGAAGATGAATTATTGTAATGAGTTTCAAATTTGTAGTTTATTATCTTTTATATTATACCGGGTTTTATTTTATGTTTCCCAATATATTATTGGTATCAATTCTGTCATCTAGTATTATAAAACTATTAAACTTTTTATCCCTTTAGGATTTGATTCCATGTAATAATTACAATATAATAACGTAATGCATGGGATCTAGGTTTCTGGAGTTAGGGAATTACATTTGGTATCAAAAATTATTTCAAATAATCCTTATAAATTAGATTTAGAAATAAAATATTAGGGAACATAAACCTAAGATTTACATTGATTTTTATTATAGATTAAAATCCTAGAATTTTGGTTAGGTTTAGATTATGTGGGTCTTCCTAATAATAAATCCCTTTCTGGATACTACAAGTTGACGTGGTTCTGGTACAAATTTACCCAGGGTAACAACTCCAAAAATGTATTTATGGCCAGACTCACGAATAACCTTGTATCAGACAGTGGTCCTTACTACACACCTACTTTAGGAGTCCTATTGGATTTTCATAAGATAAATCAAATTTTCATTACAGGACATTATGAATAATTTAAGAGTAAATATGACACAAAAGAAACCAAATTTTATGAATATATTATTTATGATGCATAAATTTATGTTATGTGTTATTGAATATTTGAAATTATATATTATGACATTATGAGATAATCTAATATATTTCATTTTTTTGAAAAGGAACCGGGTAGGAAAAATGGTATCAATACACATGGAAAATTTAGATATATAAATATTGTGGAAACTTATCTAAACAGTATTGGAATGAATAAAATTATAAAAAAATTAGGGAAACATAATCTGGTTATGAAAAAACCCCTTTCCGGAATGGAGAAACCTATTTATGAATGATAGTCTCCTATACTGTATCATTTTATATGAATGAAACCATCATTTTTTAATGGGAATACTAACCCAATTGGAGTTGAGAGATGGATTATGTATCTAGAGAAGAAATTTATAGAATTGAGAAATGTAAAATGGAAAATGTTACACTTGTGTTCTGTTGTATCAAAGGTTATTCTAATCAATGTTGGTCCCTAATCAGGAATACTAAAGAAAGTGAAGATGTAGAACTCCTAGAATGGAGAACTTTTACAGAGATATTCTTCGATAAATTCATCCCTCATGACAAACATATTGAGATGAATATAATTTTTTTAGCTTAATTAAAAACGTAGAAGGGAGTACCAAAGATTTTGTAGCTACCATTACATTATTATTTTGGTATTTTATTGATTACATACTCAACATGGAGTAAATTATTTGTCCCTTTTTTAAGGGAATACGAAAAATCTCTTAAAGGAACTTGTCTCCCAAAATGATTCATAATATTATGGAGTTGTTTTATGATCCATCAACATAGAGAATAAATTTTATAGAAGAAATATATTAATGGGAAACCATGAAAAAAAGTGGCCATCTAAGAACCATGGAAAATGGAATTCATCAAAGAATAAGAAGAATTTTGACCAATTTCCATTTTTCACAATTGTGGAAAGTGTCACCATAAGAAATTCTCAAAGGGAATGTGATTTTTTATTAGTGTAAGCAAATGGGTCACCATGAAAAATAATTCATAGGAAATAAGTAGAATAATTTTATTTATTTTTATAAGTTTATATAGATGGGTCACTATGAAAACAAATTACCTAAGCGGTAAGGGAACCGACCACAGAAGAGGAATATGGGAGATGTACAAGATTATGTGATCACTATAGTGAATGTATAAGTACTAAATGATTTGGTGGAAGGTACGTTTATATTATATTAAAATTTTTCCAATTTATTATTTGATTCTTGATCATTGACCACTTATATATATACCACATTTTCTAAGAAATTTAGATATTTCCCTATAGATTTAATTAAATAATTTTCAGTTAAAAATCCTAGGTGTTTTAAAATTCCAACAATAATTTATCATGATGTCCCCATTACGACACACAAAAGTGATATATTTGATGACCATGTTTTCATAACTATGGTTGAATTTTATATAATCCTGGGTATGGATTGGAACAAAAAATACGATGAAAAAATTTATTTCAATAGGAGGGAAATTATTAATTTTGAAGAAGATATAGAATTTTTTATCTTTATTAAAGAATATTCTTAATTTTATTATTAAATAAATCCACCACGAGTGTCACTACTGAATAAAATTCATAGGGTTGAATAAAAAAAATATCTATTGAAAAAAATGTAATATTAAAATTGATGATCTACCGATTGTGTATGAATTCAGTAATATATTTCCTAAGGAATTACCTATACATTACCCAAATAATGATTTTGAGTTTTCAATTGATATGATCCCTGATTCATGGCCAATATCAAATATTCCATAAAAATGGCCACTTTTGAATTAGTGGTGTAAAAAAACAACATAAAGATTTGGTAAATAAGGGATTTTTCTACTGTATTGTTTCACCACGGGGATCACCACCCAATGTATTCCATGTTTGAATTTTTTGAAACACATCATGGATACAAATATTTTTAAAAGATTTGTCTTCATTATTGGTATCACAAATTATAAGTGAACGAGAAAGAAATTTTGAAGTGAGATTTTCAGATGAGGTGTGAAAATTATGAGTTTATATTAATGAAATTTGGTTTGGATAATGAAAAGTCTATTGTAATTGATCAAATGAACATACTATTCAAGGAATATCTTGATGATTTTTTTGTTTTCATTAATAATATTCTTGTGCATTCTAAAAGTTATGAGGTCTATGAGAGTCACTTATGGATCATTCTTATGACTCAAAAATGTGAAGAGTAATATGGTAAATTTAGTAAGTGAGATTTTAGGATTCAAGATGTTTATTTTATTGGACATATTTTATCTATGGATGGAATATCAGTTGATATTACAAAACAAATGATGTTAGAGAATTTCCTACAACAACAAATATAAATGAGGAATGATGTTTCATGTATTTAGAAGGTTACTATCAATGACTATTTTAAACATATTTCCTATTTCATAACCAGTTAAACATTTATACACATAAAGGGGTTATGATAGTTTGGACAATGGAATGTGATAATTCCTTTAACGAACTAAAGAGAAGATTAGTCAATGCTATGATTTTTAATCTACTATCTGGATGTCATGGGTTTGTCAAATATAGTGATTCCTCAATGAATCAACTAGGTTATTGTGTAATTCATAATGTTAATGTTATTTCATATGCATCAAGGCAATTTAAAACATTGTAATAAAACTAACCAATTCACGAGCATGAGTTAGAAACTATAATCTTTTCTTTAAATATATGGGGACAATATATATATGGAAAAGATGTGATATATACAAAGATCATAAAATCAAAAATACATATTCTCATAGAAAGGGAACACTATGAGATAAAAGCGATGTCTTGAGCTACCCAAGGATTAAAACCTCTCAATACACTGCCACCCTAGAAAATAAAATAAGGCATCAGATGCATGGAATAGTATAGACCATCGAGTCGAAACCTGAACGAGGATTTAGAAGGATCATATGTTTAGGTATCTAGTAAATATGGATATAGTAATTTCAAAAAAAAAGGAGAGACATCAATTATTTTACTAATGGTTGAAAACCCAACATAATTATAGAGGATGAATAATTCTCAATATGATGTTGATAAATTTCAGAAGAAAACTAATGGTGATAATGAATGCAAATTAGTAGACATTGTTTGGGAAGATGGTCTTCTAAAATTTGGAAAAATGATTTGTGTTCCTTCTATAACTAAGATTTAAAGTAAATTGTTTGATGATGTTAAAATATCAAATTTCTAGATACACCATTGTTTAACAAAGTTGTATTGGTACATAAAGGAACATTATTTTGGATAACATGAAGAGGGAAATTTATGATTTTGTATCTAGATGTTTGGTTTTTTAAGAACTAAATGTTGTGAGGAAGCATCACAATGGATTCATAAAATCTCTTATTATTCCTATGTGTAAATTGGTTAAAAATAATATGGACTTTATCCTGGGATAAAAATAATCTTTTAGAATCAATAATGAAATATATGTTATCATTCATCACCTATCAAAATATAAAAATTTTCTTGCTATAAGAGAAGACCTGCCTCTTGAGTGCCTTTCCAGGATCAATATTGTGGAATTTCTGAAACATAATGGAACACCTATATCAATTTTTTTAATCGATATCCCCATTTTATATAGAAATTATGGATGATTATTATGAAGGATCATGATACTAAGCTTTATTTGAGCACCACATACCTTCCAAAAATTGATGTACATTTTGAAAGAATAATTCAAACAATAGAATATATTTTGTGGTCATTCTCACTTAAAATTCATATTACATGGGATTAATAACTACTTTGGTATATTTTTCCTATTATAATCCTTTTTATCTGAGTATTAAAATGGCCCCCTATAAAGTATTATATGGTAAGAGATGTCATAATTCAACTTGTTTTGATTAAGTTGGCGAAATGAAATCATTATACTAGAATGTATTGAAGAAAAAATAGACATAGGATATTCAACATCATTTTAAATCATATCAAATACTTCCAAAGAGTTATGTTGATAATCAAATAAAATATTTAGAGTTCCAAGTGGGAAATGATGTTTTTGTGAAATTATCTCCATGGAAGAGTTTTATAAAGATTGGAAGGAAATGGAAACAATGTCCTTGGTACTTTGAACCCTTCATAATTCTTTTAATACTCATAATTTTTGCTTATTGTTTGGAAATGCCTCCAAATCTCTCAAAAGTGCACAATTTTCTCTCTATATCTATGATAACGGGGTACATAACGAAACCAAAGCATGTTATCCCCTCTAATAAAATAGATTTAGAAATTACCTTTCATACAATGAAGATCACATCCATATTACTGATACCATAGAAATATTATTGAGGAATTAGACAACTGATCTGATAAAGTTAATCTGGAGAAATCATTATATAGATTTAGTAATATGAAAACCATGGTATTCTATAGAGGATAAATACCAACATATTTGTATAAGGTAATACCCATAAAATTTAGAGGATGAAGTTTTTGTTGGAGGTACGAATGTAGCAACCCAATACATTAAAATATTTTCTTTTTAGAATAAATTAAATTTTTTAATAACTTGCAATACACACAACATCGGGATTAAACAAAACTATATTTAGTCACATTTCACAAAATAAATTAAAATATAACAATTTTTGATAACTTATATATAATTTTAATATCTTATATTTCCAAAAAATATTTATAAATTTTTCAATATATATTTTAAGTATTAGATAAGTGTAAACCATATTTTACACATAAAAACCTATATTTTTGTAAATGCATTTTTATCATATTTTAATGTCACACCTAGTTTTAATTTGAATTTGAAACTATTATAAATATAATATGATTACATAATCATAATTATTTAATGAAAATCATAAAATTTAGATTAGGTTTATTTTTTGGTATTTTTTTGATAAGCTTTATTTTTTAAGGAATAGAGAAAATACTAAATTTTAATTGAAAACTGCTTTATAATCTATGCTATTAATATGGATAAATTATTATTTTTTATTTTAAATTATCATTATATCAATTTTACATAATTTAATTTAATTTATATCATTGGAATAATTTTATCATTGAAATTGGATATAAAATCATTGAAAATATTTGAACATTTTTACTTTAAAACCCAATATTGTCTTTCTGTTAGTGGGATTAATTTAAAATTGATTTCTCACCCATATGTGATTGTAATTTGAAAAAATTAATTAAATATTTATAATTAGAATAATTTATAATTACTAATAACAAAAACTTATTTTTGACAAAATTATTTGTGAAAGTAGTAAAAATTAATTATCGTGATTAAAAGATAAATGATCAATACAAGGGAATAAACCATAAATTGAAGGGCACATATAACATAGAAACTGAGAAAAAAGAAATTATTTGTTCTTATATAAACCCAATAGACGATATTATTTGATTTATACTTTTATTGGTGCCCGATGACATAGTGAAAACATGATTGGGATTCCCTTTAAAAAAAATTACAAGAGTGCCACTCCACCTCCATTATAAAACGGAACTCACCCCTCACATTTAGTCACACCATACAAGCCATTTGAATCATCAAAACCTTGAAAACATTATTTCCAAAATTCCTTAAACTCATACTAGAATCCACCCTTTGGTAATAATTCGATCCAAGGAAGCCTTTTGGTATAAAACAAAAAATAGTTACCTGAAAATGAGGTAACATTCTTCAATAATCACTTTCGATTTATTTTTTTTCCAAACAATTAAATTATTTTTATATCATGATTATATAATAAACTATAAATTTTAGAGACATTGAGATGATTTTATTATAATATTTCAACAAATACTTTCACATGCATATATAAAATGGGATACACAATCCTCGTTCATGTGTATTATGGACTACCACCTCACAAACCGTTGTCTTTCATTCATTCATTAGAACGGCTCATGTTTGGTATATTTTTCTATTCATAGTTTATATATTATATATTTTAAATTTATAATGAATTTGTTCCTCTTAACATTTTAAAAGGTACATACATTCATTCTTTCCATTTTGTGTGAATAGTATAACATCGTTTATTGTTGTGTGGATTACCATCACCTCATAGAGTTTTAATTCATTCACCTATTACATGGAATGTGTTAAGGGAAATTGAAATAAAAATGGTAAAATGTATGACATAAATATGATATTGGAATTATAATATATATATATAATTTATAATTTCATTTAAATAAGTAAATGAAATGGATGTAGTGTTCATGTATATGTACAACCTACCATCTCCCTAAACGGTGCATTTAATTTCCTATCCCAAAGGTTTAGGGTGTATTTTAAAAACATTTATAATGAATATATACAATATTTAAATTAGGGTTTAAATTTTAGAGATGATTATATAATGGTATAATTAATAGAAAAAATAATTAACAACTCAAAACCTAATCGAAAAAACAAGGGAATTAACTCCCAAAATGATGAAAATGGTAAAATATTATTAATAAACGTGTTATAATATATTATAAAATAACTATATATGATATAATATATATTAATATGATTATTTTTTCTATTACTAACATGACTAAAATCATTAAACATAAGATCAAAGAGATATCAACTAAATGTAAGCATATGTTCATGGATTTTCATCTCACTATTTACATCTATGAGAATGTTATATTCAACACCTACTTCTTTTTGTATAATATAACAAATTATCCTTTTTATATATTATATCATGAATCCTTTTATCTTCATGTTATTTAATTATTATGTTGAATTATATCTTCTGAGGTGTTTTGACATGAAATTTTCTAAGGGGTAAAAGTTATATTTTCAATCTAACATTCTTTTGTGATTGTTAACTTTCTCTTCAAAAAATCTCCGTCTCATGAAAATTTTCCATTTTACATAATATTTATTTTAGATATAAACAGTCTTATGTTTTCATTATAATTATTTTCAAATCCTTATACAATTTTTCATATATGGTGTGTTCATGATAGTTATTTGATTAGCTAGGGAAATATTAGTAAATATGTATCATTTACTCAATAAAAATATTTTAGAATGTACATTTTTTTGAGAATTAAATTAATAACTATATATATGACAAATTAAATAGACAATCATGACACAGGTGGGGCTTAGTAGTATATATCCTATCAATTCATCATTTCTTTCACAATACAGATAAGTTAGACAAATTATATGGGTTTAAAAATAATATGCTAAAAAATCTTTTTAATTGTATTGATGGTAAATTTACCATGTAACTAAGAAAAATTTAATCTAATAATTAAAATTTTTTATTGAGAATTCAGTTATTCTTATTATCTATCCATGATATTTTCTCTTTTCCATTATATATTGATATATTCCAACTTCATTGGGTGTAAATAGGAAAGCAACAGAAAATTTGACATCGAAGATAATGGGTTTACCTATAATGTATAACCAATGTGAAAAGGATTTGTACAACCTAAAGGTATAAAATAAGATGGAATTATTTCTCAATTATTTATGCTTAAGTCAATCATATATGTGTGTATCATAGAATATTTTAGTTATAATTTGATTTCATAAAATAATGTTGCAATAGTATTCTTTAATGATAACCTTGTGATAAATATTTAGATAATAAAATACATGGTTTTGGGACGCTGGATAATTTTAATAAAGTGTGACTGTTCCAAAAATATATTAATTAATGGAAGAAATAATTTGTGACATTGAACAATCAGTTTGATGAATCCATTAAATAATTTATTTCTATATAAAATAAATGTTATAAATTTTTTTAAAAGTCGTTTAGTTATGGTACCATGTTAGATGATTTTGTTTTTGGATGCATGAAGTATTGTCTTTTGTTTTCAAGAAATTTTGGGAAGAATGGAAATCAATTCACTTTGTATGTATGGGTGAGGAAATACAAGAAAGTTATAATATTTTACATATTAAATATGATGATTCTTTGTTCATTCGTATTTAACAAAGATGATAAGTTAGTTAGAGAACATGTGATGCAATCATTATGAAGGAAATTGGGATTGAACATGCGGTCAATTTTTATGGTTGGTCTCGCAGAAGAAGGTGTCTAAGATGGCACAGTTTTTCAATCTTTTCCAAATTTTTTGGGTCAAAAAATTTGGACAAGAGATACCATTGCAAAATGTGTATATACTTGAATATCTCAAGAAAATATGTCAAAATAATGAATTTCGAACAAATAGGCTTCATTAAGAATGTTTCATAGAGGAATAGATAAAGTGGATGATGTTCTATAGGACTACGATGAACATCTTGGATGGAAGAGATGAAGAGATTTGAAAGAGAGGATTACATTAATAATGATAATTGTGAGTGGATAATTTCTGAAGAACAAATGATTTCACAAAATGATTCACAGTTATGATGAGATTTGTAAATTTAAAAAATAGACAAGGTGATTCAAGAAATAGATTGATTTTCAACGGAAATTTTTGAGGTCTATGATTGGGTGATAATGTGGTGATAAGGTGGATGGAAGGTTCTAGAGTCAGTGGGAAATGCCTACAAATAGACCTCCACCACTGAGAGAAATGTAGAACTACATAATGATAATTTTAGATCTCCAGATTTGAAAGAATTTTCGCAAAGAAATCAAGATTTGTGAAGATGGTAAGCTTCGCTAAACAGAGGAGCTCCATGGAGTTCCATTGAGCTTTGTGAAAGAATTTAACTTCACAAAGTGAAATATGTGCTCTATGAAATAGTGAGTTATGTGATCTAGGGAGCTCTGTGAACTAGTGATCATTGTGAACTATAGTTCTATGCGAATCTGGGAGCATCATGAAGGAACTATGAAAATTGAATATTTAGAGTACCAAAATTATGTGAGAAGTTATTATAAGTTAATCAAGACATGATTGTGGTATAACACTAAGTATTATTACGTTGTGCATGTAGTTTCTATCAGATTCTATAATGGAATGGGATGATTTTTTTTTCAAAGATCAAATTTGTGATAGTTTTTTAAGAAGCACATAGATATTGTATTACCCTACTTGTGCTAAGAGGGTGAACACATATTGAGGATTATCTCTCAAGTGCTAAACGACTGTATGGGTATATCCTACTCATTGTATTCCACATCAAAGGATTTTTTATAGGTGATTGTGAGGTTCTATATAATTTTTGTACCATAAAAATGAATTAGATACTCTTGTTGAGTAGTAAACCATGTTAAAAAAATTTCCCTATTATTGGGTGTGTTCAGAAGGGAAAGATCTCCTTAATCAGAGGAGAAGGATATTTCAAAAATAAAGGAAACATAAAAAATATATCATTGATTCACCCTCTCCCCCTATCAGTGATACTTCAAACCTGATTGGGTAACACCAATTGATATCAGAGCTAGGTCCCATTCATTTTTACTTTTCTGATGTCTTGAAAAGATGTTTTGATAGAGAATCTAAATTGTGTTAACATTAAGGATATTTTAATATTTTGAGGGACGAAATTTCATATATGAAAATATTTAATGAAATCTTATCTTATGTATCATTGATATAAAATTCAAGAAAATAGAATAGAAGAATTTCCTACTATTGATGAAAAGGTTCCTCATACCATTGCCGATAAGAAGAATCTTGAGAATTATGGAAGAGATAAAAATTCATTACTCTCCTCTCTTTTTGAGAGTAAAATTTAATTATTGAAAGTTGTTAATATAGACAATAGAATCTTGAGAAAACTGAAAATCATCTCTGGTGGAAAAACAAAAGTAAATATGGAAAAACGTAAAATCTGGAGACTAAAGAATGAAGACATAAATATCACTGGGCATGCATCTTTTGGGGAATTCTATAATAGGGTCAACGACATTTTCAATACTATCACATGTCTTGGTGAAAAGAGAGATGATTCTACATTATTTGAAAACATATCGACAATTCTCCAAGACAAATTTGATGGTAATGTTTCTTCACTAGGGGATATAGACCCTAAAACATTATCTCTGGGAGATTTTAATAGCAATCTCATCACTTAGGAAATTAGAATGGATTATATTATGGAGAGAAAATAAAATTTTGATAGAGAAATTTCTTTCATTTATTCAATGAAATAGAAGTTGAAAAAAATTATTATTGAATATGAAGATAGTGAATCTAACTCTGAAAATGAGGTGTGTAAAATTTTTTATGAAAATTCGTCCTTGTTTTCTAAAAATGATAACATAGGCATAGAAAAATACAAACTGAACTTACCTTTGAAATGTTTTGATTGTGGAGTTATTGGACACATTGCAACTAAATTTCCTCAAAAAGGGCAAGATGAAGACATTGTTGAAGATTATAGAAGACCAAGAAGTTCTTAGGAGAAACAGGGTGACCAAGATAAATATTCTGGTAGAGTAAAGGATGAAAAGTTTATCAAATCAAAAGAAGAAGCTTTTTGTCAAAAAATGAAGAAGATAATGATAAAAACAATGAATCTGAAAAATATTTTGTTGAAAAATATATAGAGTGCACTTTATTAAAAATGCTAATAATGAAGATTATGAGAGCAGTGGTACTGAAGAAGATAATACTCAACATAAAAATTATCTAAAAGAAGAGATAATGGAATGTTTGATAATGATGAAAAAACATGAGAAGGAAAATAGGATATTGAAAAATGAAAATTCTTCATCAAATGTCCAAGGATGTTTTCTTGATAAGAATAAAAAAACTGAGAAGGAGATTGATGATCCGGAAAATTCTCTTGAGAGTGAAAAGAACCGTAATGATCATCTAAAAGTAAAGTTGATGGAAAAACAATAGGAGTTAGAAATTGTACATCATAAATATTATAAATCTTAGGGAAGGAACTCAAATTTTAAAAACAATATTATAGAAGTTGGTGAATGTTCTACTAAAAGTGAACCTAATATGGATCAAAAATATTTACCTTCCATGGCTGAAAACAAATATGGAACATGAATTGATAAGAACAATCCTAGAAAGGATTTTTATGTGGTGAAAGTTAGTAATTCTGAAAAATCATAAGCATGTAAAAATCACAATTCCAAAATGATTTCAACTACTTTTGGTTCTATTAAGTATGAACAAAAGTTTGAGGTGGTGAAGAATGTTACAATTTAAAATATGATGATTGAAGGTCAGAAAAGTTCTGGTTAGATGATTGTTGATAAGAATGTTCACAGCTCCAATCAGTATGGGTGTTTCAGAGGGAAATATTCATTCCATGGATATTTTTGGTATAGTGGTGGGTTCAGAAAAATGGAAAATATGTGTGGGTTCAACCAAAAACATTACTACTATTACATAAGATTTAAAAGACATAGATTGAAGAGGATTCAATCTTTTTCAAAGAAGACACTATAAAAAAAAGTCTAGAAGACATCTAAGATGGTTGGTGTGAATGTTGAGAATTGGTTCCAACCACTGGAAACTATTCATGAAATATGTGACCGACCTAGGAATCTTTATAAGTGTTTCCTTATTGTGTTTCCATAATAAGAAATGTTCATTAAAAATTATCAAAATCGACATATTTTAAAGGAAAGAAAGACAGATTTTCAAGGTCTGGAAAGAATGAGTGCTTGATTTTTTTGCCAGAACACATTGAATTGGCTAGGAACTTAATGGAAGTAAACCAAAAAGTGGAAGAAAAGGATGAACAAAGAACCTAATGTTGTTGAAACTACTTTGGCAACTATGAAAGGAGAAATACCATTAATCCTTGATAGTGTCTTTTTGTCTAATATGACATGAGACATAATAATGTTAAAAAATGTGAAATATTTCAATGAATGAACAATGAAATTTGGAAATGATTAATCTCTATAGATCAAAGTAGTTGGGTCATCCATCATTAGAAAAAAATATGAAATATTAGAAAACACTATATGTTCATGGGATTAAACACAACATGCTTAGTGGGTCACCACTCTACGATGAGGGGAAAATATTTCCCTCATAAAATATTCATTTTTTTTTGAAAAGTGAAAATTATGAATGTGTAATTACAAAAGCCAATGTAAAAAAGGGAATTTTATCCATGTTTTTGAAGTATAGAGATCTTTTAACAAGGGTACGGTCAATGAAAATCAGTTATGGTATAAAATTTTAGGACATATATTTCAGAGAAACATGTAAAAGTTATCAATGTCAGATAGTGTCTGAGATATTCCTGATTTATTTAGAAGATGTTATTGGTGTTGCACTCATTATGAGAAAGGGACGATTACAAACTCTTTTCCTAAGAGAGTTGATATTCTCTCAAAAAAAACCTTGGAACATATACATTGTGATATCTAGGGACCAATGAGGAAGAAATATTCAAATAAAGATAGGTAATTCATTACATTAAATGAATACTTTACTCTCATTACTTCTGTTATGTACATAAGACATAAGTCAGATGCTCTGAAAATGTTTAGGATTTTCAGGAGTAAATAATAAAAGTAATGTGAGTATTTAGTGAAGAAATTGAGAATAAATAATGGTGGTTATTATTCGAATAATGACATTGAAATTAATCTTGGGAACCATGAAGTTTGTATTGAGTTTAGTTCATCGTACCCACCTCAACAAAATGGGGTTGTTAAAATAAAGAATAGATTTCTTGTGTAAATGGGTAGAACTATGTTACATTAACATAATATTTCTCATTATTATTTTATGCAATCCATGAGCACTGATATGTATATTCATAATTTATGGTTCTATAGTAAAAAAGTTTATATGACTCCATACAGAATGTTCTATGGATAAAATCAATGCCTAAAACACTTAAGAGTTTTTGAGAGAACATTGATTATAATGAAGAAAGGTGGAATCCATGGAAAGTTTGATGAAAGAAAAGACGATGTAATTTTTAAAGCCTATGCATCAGAATGAAGAGGATATATATGTATCAATAAATAAACATGAAGAATTATTGATTATTCAGATGTGAAATTTTTTGAAAATATAGTGATAAAAAGAATCCATATGCTAATGTGGATGTTGAGGAGGATAGAGAATAATTTATTTAAAAATATTATAATTCTACAGACTACGTTAATACCACTCAAGAAGAGGAATGAGACTCAATAATATTTAGTGATGAGGATGAAATTTGTACAAATCATCCTAGTCTGAGGAAAGAAGTGGAGGACGAGAACATTTTTATAGATCAACATAAGAGGGTTCAAATAAGATGAAAATGAATGTTATTACACACACTTATCTCTACTTGAATGTTGAACTGAATTATGTAAATAAAGAATTTTAGAATCTACTATAAGTTTAAGCTTTGAATGAATCACATGATGAGATAGAAAAGATTGATACTTGGAAACTTTAACCGAATCTGGACTACAATAACATTATTGATACAAAGTGGGTTTTCCAGAACATGATGAATGAATTAGGTGACGTGATGAGAAACCGAGAAGTATTGGTTTGAAAATTTTATTCAAAAAATGAAGGAATTGGTTTTTATGTGACCTTTGCACCATTTTAATGGTTTGAAACAATTACAATCAGTATTTCTATTTCTACACAACGAGGTTACAAAATCTTTCAAATGGATGTAAAATCCAAATTCAACAATGGTGATCTTGACGAGGAATATTACAATGAACAACCTTGTGTATTTGTTATTGGGAAGGAATAAATTCATGTTTTTAGGTTGAAGAAGGATTTGTATGATCTAAAATAGGCTCTGATGGCATAGTATTCTAAATTGGATAGTTTCGTGAGGAATATGAATTTCAATAAAGGTAGATTTGACAACAATATTTTCATCAAGGAGTGTCATGTGTTCTCTCTCATCATAATTGTTTATGTCAATGAAATTATATTTGGTGGAAATGATGAAATATCATGTGAAATATTTGTTGAGATGATAAAGAAGTCATTTGAGATTTCCATGATGGGAGAAATGAAATATTTTCTTGGGTTTCAAATTTTACAGAAGAGGAACCAAATTTTTATTTCTCAAGAAAAGTATGTTATGAATCATCTGAAGAATTTTTGAATAGAAAATATGAATCCACATTGTACAATGATTTCAGTGGCAACCAAGTTTTCTTATGATTGATAAGGAAATGAAGTTGAGAAGAATGTGTTTTGAGTGATGATTTGATGTATGTTATATTTGATTCCCCAAGACCCGACGTTTTCTATGTCATTACATTATGTGAAAGATTTCAGAGCACTCTTAATCAATCATATTGGATATCTGTAAAATAAATTCTCAAATACATTAAAGGCAAAATAACTTCTGGAATCAGGTATGATCACTCAAAAAATGTTCATATATTCATGTTTTCAATATGATGATTGGGTATGAAACATTGATGATAAAATATCCACAACTGGTGTAGTTTTCATTATGGACAAAATTTGTGTTAGTTGGAATAACAAGAAACCAAATTTAAAAAACTCTTATCATAGTTGAAGCTATGTATGTTTCTACTACTAAAGATTATACCAAGCTATTCTGGATGAAGACTCAGTTGGAAGATCAACATGTTGAAGTAATGATTCTGTTGATATTGGGATGTGATAATTAGAGTGAAATTAAGCTTACAATAAACCTGGTACAAAATTACCATTTAAAACACACTGAAAAAAGTTACCACTTCATCAAAGGTAATGTATAGAGGTATGAATTGAGGTAGGAATACGTTTATATATTGGAAGCAGTTGCTGAAATAATCAAAAAACCAATAATGAAGGAACCATTTTCTAAATTGAGGTTGAACAAAGGTGTCCATCCTCTTTCTCATCAAGGATGAGGTACGTGTATCTATATCCTCTCTCATCAAACTTTTGGATAGTGTTTTCAAGGAGGATAATTTTCATAAATATATTCTTATATAGGCATGCATAAAGGGGGAGTTATGGGTAAGTTGGGAATTTAGCATGTATGTGTGTGAACAATTCTAAATGTTTGTTAGAGTGGTTGTTGAATCATAGTAGGAAGTAATTTTTTTTATTGTAGGAATGTTGAAGATGTAAATAAGGGTGATGAGGAAAGCAGATGTGATGTGGTTTTATTGTCACTACTTTTTTACATCTTGGTCTTGCTCTCAATAATTCTTGTTTACTACAATGATTTATCTCACGTAGGATTAAAATTATTGATAATTGACCCATTTCTCTTTGTTTGAATGTTCAGTGATTTATGAATATTGGTTGAAAACAAAATCCTATGGTGGATATTTTTTGTACCAAGTTGGCTGATGTTGTTTTTGGATTGGTGAAGTATGGTCTTTTTTTTCAATGACGTTTGAGATGAAATGAAATCACTTCACTTTGTATAAGTGGGTGAGGAAAGGTTAAAACGTTACAATACATTCCACTGTAAATCAGATGAGGCTTTGCTGATTCCTATTTCAAAAAGATTATAAGTTGGTTAGAAAACTAGTTATGTAATCATTATGAAGTAAAGGGATATAAAACATGAGTTCAATCAGTATGGTTGGTCTTCCAGAAGTATGTGTCTAAGATGGCATAATTTTACTGTGCTTTTCAAATTTTTGTGGTCCAAATTTGGACTTCGGATACCATTGCAAAAAGGGTATTTCATTGAAGATCTTATGAAAAAATTTCATCATAATGAATTTTGAAAAGACATTCTTTATAAAGAGTTTTTCATAGAGGAATAGAGAAAATGGACGATGTTCTCTGTGGCTATGAAAAGTTTGTGAATTGAATAGATAAAGAGATATAAAAAATATCAATAAATCAACAATGAAAATTGCGAGTGGAACATTTCTGAAGCATAAAGGATATGACAGAATGATTCACAGTTGTGACGAGAGTTGTAAATTCAGATAATAGACATGGTGCTTCATGAAACAGAGTGAATTTCAGAAGAAATTTAGGATGTCTGTGATTTAGTGATAACATGGCACTGGGGTGGCTAGATGTTTCTAGAGTCAGTGGGAAATACCTATAAATAGACTTCCACCCTCGATAGAACTATATAAATACATAATGTAATTCAATAGCTCTATAATTGTAATGAAGGATCACAAAGAAAGAGATTTATTCAAAGATATAATGATCTTTGAAAGGGAGAATTGTGGCATCAAAGTGAATTGTTAGTGGAACATCGTGGTGGAAAAAAATGATTTGACAGAATGCTTCATAGTTATAATGACATTATTGAATCCAAAAAATATCCATGGTTCTTTATAAAACATAGTAAAATTTGGCAGAAATTTCAAAGATATGTGATTTTGTGATAACATGGCACTGAGTTGGATGGAATTTTCTAGAGTTGGTGGGAAATTACAATAAGTAGACCTCCACCAGTGAAATAAATGTAGAGAGAATTAATGACAATTTTAGAGATCTCAAATTGAGAAGACGGATCACGGGGAAAGAAGCCACTATTATGACAGTGTACTACACATAGAAAAGGAGCATCATAATGAGCTGTGGAGATTTGAGAAATAAGTAAACTTTGAAAAGAAAAAAATATTCTCTTGGAAATAGTTAGCTCTGAGGTATAATATGATCTTCATACTAGAGATATTTTCAAACTAGAGTGCTCTGAGAAGCTAGGAGATTTGCGAAGGATCTCTCAAAAGGAGCATTGTGAACTAAAAATTTGAGTACCCAAAGTAAGTTAGAAGTGATTTCAATTGAATCAATATATGACTGGGGTATAATACTATTATTTATTACGAAGTCCATGTAGTTCCTATCATCATCTGGATAGAAAAAGAGAAGATTTGTTTTCGAAGATCATATTTTTGAATGTTTGATAAGAAGTACATAGATATTGAATTACTCTATATGTGCTAAGACTATGTACACATAGTTGTCGATTATCTCCCATGTGATACACAAGTGTAAGGGTATATCCTACTCATTGTATTTCACATCAAAGGATGGTTATTTAATAGATTGTTTGGTAATTTATTATTTTTGTACCATAACAAGGACGTAGCTAACCTAGTTGAGTAGTGAACCTTATATATATTGAGTTCATGTGGTTATGTGTGTTATGCAAGGAAAGAACTTTTTAAGAGGAGGTGAAGGTTGTTTAAAAAATGATACATTGAAGAAAATGATATAACTGATTCACCCCCTCCGCCTCTCATTGAAACTTGGATCCTGACTAGGTGACTTTATTTGGTTGTTGTGAGGTCATCACCATTGCATTACATGTTAATGACATATTACTTATTGGAAATGATACACCATCCTTATAGTATGTTAAGTACTTGTTGAACATGTGATTCTTTATGAATGTATTAGGTGAAGTTTCATGTATTTTCAAGATCAAGTTATGTTATGAAGGATTCAAGAGGTTTATCAGACTAGGTCAAGGTATGTTTTTTAACTATATACTGAAGATATTCAGTATGGGAAAATATGAATGAAGATCAGTTCCAGAGTACCACAGTATATATATATCCAATAAAATGTGTCCTTGGACACAACATGAGAGATAGATAATGAGACAATGTCATATAGAATGTGTGGGATCATGTAATCATGTTATATTTAATTGATAATATATTTTATGTTATTTACTAGGTTATATATTTTTTTTGTTTATTGTGAATAATAAGATGATATTATTTGATTCTAGAAGAACAACATTGGTTTTTTATTAAGCAAATATTTAATTTTCTACGTTGTACTAAGAATATGTTTTATGACTTTTTATGGGACATGGAATTGGTTATATAATGATAAACTGACAGAAAATTCGAAAGAGATTTATTTTAACTAAAATCATTTTCAGGATATGTCTTCATTCTTAATATGGGATTTGGGATCTAAAAATATTCAAATACAAATTTTTCAATAATTCAATAGTAGAGACAAATGATATATCCACATATAATGTTGACAATAAAGTAGTATATACTTGAAACATTATTTATGATCATTATTTTGTAACTAGTATTTAAGGCCACATTAAATTATATTGTGAAAATACTGTAGTGGAAACTCTTGAAAAGAAGTCAAGATCACATTATTTGATGAAGAACTACTTTGAAACTGTTATCTCTTGGGGGATTTTTCCAAAATTCAAAAGTCATTATAATTCATGTTTCTATAGAGGATAAAATGGGAGATCCATTAACTAAAAACATAGACTGTTATAATCATAAACATAATGTGAGATCTAGCAAACTAAAATTTTTTAGTAGTTTAATCTCGTAAAAGTGGGAGTCTATTTAATATTATGACATATAACCGACATCTATTTAGTTTATGTTTACCTTTATTTATGGGTTTTGATTATGAATAATGTTTTTATAACATCATGGTTATTCTTCTATGTGACTTTGTATGAGATAATTCCCAAAGGGTACTTGTTTATTGAAAACATGCTAGAAGTTCCACACTATTACATATATTTTATATGATGGATTCTAAAATATGTGTTATTTGGCCAATATATATCTTTTGATAGGAAAAAATTGATATAGGATATTAGAGGTAGGGAATCATAATACAATGAGACTAATCCTCATTTTTATGCTCATAAATTTAGAGAAATGATATTATGATAACATGAATTCTTAGTAGTTATGAACTGAAATATGTCGGTCTCTGAGTGGGAATCAGTTACAACAGATGGGGACTCTTGTATGGGATGCAGAGATGAATACAGGTATTATGACATGTAGTTCTGTGGAGAGATGTTCGGCTTTTGTTGTACTGTAGATGTTTCTGTGAATTTATCAAGTCGCGTTCGGGTTTGTGTTATGGGTTGTGCAGTTTCTAAATTTTCCTAAAATTGTTTGGAAATAAAAAAATTAATTTTTAGTCAGTAGGAAGTCCACATTTATATTTTTCATTAGATGCTCAAATCAATGTACATGTCTAACGATCCTTATATATAAATATTATAATTAATTCATATCTTGACTTGTATAATTTTCTTTTCCATAAACCATGATGGAATTTGTTCATGGATAATTTGGGTATGAGGTGTGTGTCATGGTTTATATTTTATTAATTAAAAATGTGGGAAATTTATTTTCCATTATATTATTTTAATAGTATCTAAAATCTCTATCCCATTGATGGGAATGAATCTACATGATTAATTCAGTTGTTATTGTGGTTTTATTGATATGTTCAATTATAGAGTTTCAACGAAAAATAAATTGAGAAAATAATTTAATGGCACTACTATGTATCATATTAAATTATAAATACCATGATAAAATGATTATATTACATATTATGTGTTCATATGTGGTTATTTTCAGGGAACATTTTATCATCTATAATTATGGGATCCTTAGTGAGTTTATTGACACTAACCATAGACATTAGGTGTAAAACAATAGTCCTCAATAAATGGGGCCAATTTTCTCACATAATAAGTGCATTAATAAGATTAGTAATATACTATCTGAATTTAAAAATTGAATAAATATTAATAATGATTCATTTTGAGTTGGTGCAAAATATTCTACCATCAATAATTTGAGAGAATATATGTTAGTTTTGTTACATCATGACTTTTCTAAGGGGTACGAATCTTTTAATTTTAGTTTAAATATCTTAGGTTTTCCTTGAGTTAGCGATTAAATGATTACAGAATGATTAGGGATCATTTATGTCATGTTCAGAGCCCATGTCTCCAATATTTTAAGAACCCGATTAGGGAAGATGATTGCCACACTGTTAGTAGTAACCATATAGATAAAACATTTTTCCTAAAGAGGAGAATAATGGTTTTTAAACTATGTGATGGAGGCTACATAGTCCTGAAAAAAAGAAAAAATTATTATATGTGAATTGAGCATGGTTGGGGTGTAGTTTCTTATAATCGTATAGATAATTGTGAATGGTGTGGATGAATTGACTCTAAGAACCACATGATATTTTCATGATTTGGAACATTTTGTTCCTATCTCTATGATTGGGTGTCACCTAAGGAAGCTGTTATTCATGGTTAGTGCATGATTTGACAATTTTTGTCTACAAACCATGTCCACCTTAAATTTTTTGTTAAATAACAGTTTTCCCTTTCCTTTTTTAATATTCCCACGCTCTTTTATTCTCTTATCTCTATAGATAAAACCCTATACTCAAGCTCCTCCGTGATTCCTCTTTAAATATGTGGGATATATCTCTCATTTTATCTTGTAATTAGTCATCATATATAACATTAGATTACTAACATGATGTTTTCTATTTCCCTAATTTATCTCATTCTTTCATGAATCTGAAGATGAAAATAGATGTCGAGTCCTCTACCACTATAAAGTAGGTGTTCTTTACCATTCACATAAAAATATTAATGATTATAAATTCTCTCAATATTATCACCTTCCATAAATTCTATGTGTTTTCTCTAAAATTATTCGTACCATAAATAAATAATTTGGCCTTAATCATGATTCCATATTAGCCCCATGAAATGGTTGGGATTTTCAATCTCAGTGAACCATGTTGGAGATGGGTTTGATCTAATTCCCCATGTCGATGTAACAACTATGGGTGTGTTGGGATTTCTAGATGTTAGTATAAAGAAAAATGTGAATTAAATTAATCATTTTAAGGATCAATACCTCTTTGGAAACCTTCTAATTTAGTAATGAAAATAACATTATGTTAATATTGAAATGTTATAGTGAACATCTTAAAACTATTATATTTATTTAAATTTTTTTTCATTTTTATAGAAATAAATTTCACCTATGTTCTTTTATATAATATGAATGATGATAACAATCATGGTATGGCACCGACCTCGTGTTCATCGGTTTGGAAATAAGGATTGATAATTCAATACAGAATTGATGATGTAGAATATGTTTTGACAAAGATGTCGCTCTAATATATATCATGAAATTAAGATTCATAATCCATGGGCCCTCAGTTCTTATCCCACCTAGGTATTCATTGTAATGATATCACATTTGTTGAGTTTCTTGGACATGTGGAGCATACCACAGTCATTGTCCATTAGTCGTAGCCTATGTAGTAGTGACACATTGATATTTATGGAATATGAGAAAGAAGGTAGTTATTTCAATAGTTAACAATTATATATAGTTTCATTTCCATTATATAATTATCTTTTTTATAGATTATAATTTTCTACTAGGTCATTTGATGGATTTATTTTTAATATTTACTTTTTTATACCTGCACAATATTATAGTTTATATACACAATCTAGAATTCTAATCGACCCCATTGGTGGTGCTCCACTAATATTTACTCACACCCTATTTTGGAAATCTATTTGTACCTATATATAATTTAGGATTACAGGTATGGATTAAAGTAAGTGTCCAACTACATATTCTAATTTATTTATCATGTGGGAGCTAAGGAGAATAAGACTGGCCTGGCGGTTGAGATGCTCATGGATATAGACATTTTTTGTCATTATTTCCTTTTATCATACATGTATTATTTTTGAACATACTTAATTTTTGAATATAATCCTAACATAATTTGTATTATGATATTATTTATTAGTTATATGAGTTGTTTTATTATATGGATTTTATTAAATTCACATTCATTATATTTTTTAATTGATTATGATATATCTATTATTATATTATTCATGTACCTCTATGTTCCACATGGATATAGAGGGTATAATATCCCCACTATACTAAATGAGGCCATCAATCCTAGTGGATGGAATCTAGCATAAGGGGAAGTGTTCCTGGAGTATCGTGGCCAACCCGGTTTGGTTATGTACAAGTGAATTGGGAATGAGACATTAAAAATCGGTATGACAACCTATTTTTCTTACAATACAATTATAATATTGTAGAAAGCATACGTAGATATTTTAGAATTTTAAAATAATCCCTTTCATAGAATTAGCTAACCCATATACAGTAAAAAATCCAAGTTTCTATAGATGGTACATCACGATCTAGTTATTAACAGTTATATTTTTTTATATCACAATTAGGTTACGTAGAAGATTTTTACCATTTTTATGATTATGTATGTTTATTATTGGCCCTATATGGAATAGAAGTAGTGTATAATGCATTATCATAAGCACCGAAGGATTTGTATATCACACATAGAATTTGTTCTATTTATATTATTATGTGAGTTTCCTTCAGTTTATTATATATTCCTTTATGGTTATATCTATTATGTGTTTAACATTTCTACTGGAATTATCATAAATATAATTTGATATTATACTATTTGAATCAACCAAAAAAAGTGTTTTCCAACAAATCCTGATGGTGTAACCTAACCCATTACCATATATTAGAGTTATGAAATTCTTGTTACATGAGCTATAATGTTAATTAGTTTGGATTAGATGGATTTCCATTTCTAATTAAAGGGAGTTTCTTCCTCTATAAATTGGGAATAGTTCTGAATATGATTGAACCATCATAAAAGCCAAATTTCAGTTTCATAAAATAAAAATTACAATATATAAAACATAATTCATTGTAAATTGGGACTGGATTATGCATCAAACTAATCCATGATATATATATAAAAAAATGTTGAACTTTCAATTCATATTGAAATTCTTTTCTATTAAAAGGGTATTTAATTTTCTACTTAAATGGATATTTCATCTATATAATGTAATTGATAATCAATATAATTGAATCTTATGATAATAAGGATAAATTATACCCTTTCCCAAGCCTCAGTTGTGGGTTTCTGGGTTTGTGATTCCTCGAAGAGAATGGAGTTCTACCAATACAATTTATTTCAGTGTCATTAGTGTTTATCTTGAATAGTGAATGATTTATACTAAATAATTTTTCTTATTAGTTTTCACTATATTATATCATTTTAAAGTGTGAATTTTGAATTTTATAATTATGCCTCCATGATTTCCTCATGTCGAGTTATGTCAATATTGTGATGACCATGCATTAGAGGTGATGGGACCTATACCACTAGTATTTACACATGTACTGAAAACTATAGAACCTCTTATAATTCAATATATGGGAACTGATTATCTGTTTCATTAGGGTTTTCTATGGATCATGATTTTCATGAATGGATCCCCCCGACCTGCCTTATGTATGAATGATTTTATTTGAGTTTTTTAGTTGTATAATCCACCTACTTCATCAAAGGATGGTAGACCTCATGCTGTTAAGTTCTTAATTGAGACCATTTATTTTAATTTTTTAGCATATGAGATGCCACTAGAAATGAAGTTCAATAAAATGGATTATATGATTTTTGGGTACTCCAAGAATTGGTTGGATGTTATAAAATAGTAAGACCGACACTAAGGATGATTTAGAGGGATTTATAATCTAGTTTCTTATGACTAAATCTCTCCAGAGACATTGGGAGTTTAAAGATCTATGTAGTTTACACACCTAGAGTAGGGTGTTGTGTCTGTAATATACTATCCAAATCACATCGAAGAGATTCTTCACTTCACACGTATCATTACTTATAATGGTCTATCAAGGGTGAGATGATTTGAGGATGGTATCATGAAAGCTATTAGATACTAAGTGAACAGATTCCAATTAACTATCATTTTTGATATTTTGAACCATCCCCTTATATCTGAGAAAGACCTATGGAAAGTTGATGATGCTAGAGATATAGTTTTATCATCATGGATGGGTAGTGAATCATCCTACTGTAGGATATGTCACCTTGATTAATATCTCTAGGAAAATAGTATCCATGATATATGCATGAGTATTTATGTGGTTTGCCATTAGTGTTTGAATAATGGTTATATGAAACCTCTATGTGATAGATCCCTATTAGAGAGAAAACCAATGACTCACTTGTTTATCATAAGTTTTTAGGTGCGAAATTCCAACAAGTTTCTAGTAGAATAAGATCTTAATTGGTCATGTGTTATATAGAAAGATCAGTAGCTCCATGTCTAATAATGGTTTAGACAACTTCCGGATGATCAGGATGAGGTAGTAGTAATTTTCATTGTAGCTTGAATTATAATATACATCAGTATGAGAGTGTGCCAACTTATGGTAGATATGATATAGATCAAGGTCATATATCTGGCTAGATATGTGTAGTTTAGCTTATACTAGGGGAGTAGAGTTCTTATCCATCAATAGTACGTGGTATGATCTTAGTAGTGTTTACTTTATTATCTGAAGTATTTGAAAAAAGTACAGAAAACTAATTTATATCTATTAATGTTTTGTAAACTCATGGTCCTGTAATTGAGTGAATATGTGGAGTGATGAATCTTGACACTCCATTGGGTATTTAATCAGAGAGTGTATAAATATTCAAAGAGATCCCTCTTGAGAAAGGAGGTTATCATTTTCTATGAAATATTTTCATCTGAGATATGATTGTCATAATTTCGTTCTTAGAACTGACAAATTAACAACTTATCAAAATCATACCTATTTTGAAATGACCAATGTGATCATTGTGAGGGGGTATGGGAGAATAAATTATCTTTTTCTTTTTAAAATTTCTTATTTCCTATAACGAAACCTTCACCTCCTGTTAAAGAGTTATAAAATTTCTGAAAAAACATGTATCCTAACATAACCAAACTAAAAAACATTATTTACAAGTATAATACTAAAAATAGTATATATACCATTGAATGGTATGTAAATAATATACTTCCACACAATCCACTAGAAAAATTATTATATTTTCTTTACAGTAATAAGGGAATATCTATATATATTTTTTTCATTTCATCAAAATGAAAGGGAATGTAATTTTAAAAATGAAAAAATATAAAAAAATATTTCTTATAACTATAAAAACAATCACCAATATGCTCATTCAATTTTCATTTTTATTTTTATATAGAATCACTTTTATCTCTTTTTAAAAATTACTTATTATTCATTCACTTTCATTTCGAGAGGTATATGAGAACAATCTTCTTGGAATTTATTACGAAATATATGTACATTAAAAATCTATCTATTTTAATTGTCAATTTTGTTCATTTGGAATGTTTTTTTAGTGAAAATATCCAAAAACTTTTGTTCATCTGATTTCACCTACATAAATATTTATCTGGTGAAAACATTTATTTGTCTGTTTCTTCTTATTACAACACTTTTAATCGAAACAAAAATTCTCATCAGATTGTACAATAACAAAGAGGTCTTCAGTTAAAAAAAATTCAACCAGAATTTTATATTTAGGTGTTTTTATGATATCATTTTATAAAACCAATTCATCATCACTTCAACTTTTTCATGTATGAATAGTACCCACCATAAATTGAACATGAATATAATATTTTCATTCATGAATCAGTTAAAATATTGGATTCTAAATTTAATTTCCCATATAATGAAAACATGAAATTAAAATCTCATGCTCAATACATTTCACAAATTTAATATTTAAAACTTTCCTATGAAATTCACAAGAAAAAATGATCGTACACCTTTGATATTTAGAAAATTTAGTGATTAGAAAATATTTTCACATTACATATCCTTAAAAATTATTCATACAGAATTTCACTTCATAATAATGTTCTAGAATATGGAGGTCTAGAATGTTCATCTTAATTTTTCACCCAACATCTTCTCTGAAATGTTCATTCGAAATTTTCATCTAAAATTTTAACTTTTTTTCTAAAAATGATATTCTAAAAATTTCATCTAAATTGTTAATCCTAAACATTCTCTTTGTTCATCTAAAATTTTATTCCAACATTTTATCATTTTTCAATAGAAACATTCAGATAAAATTGTCACTCTATTCACTAAGAAAATTTAATTCAAAATTTTCATCAATAACGTTGATTTCAAATGTTCATCTAAAATTTTCCCATTGTTTATTTGAAATGTTCATAAAAATTTTCACTTTTTCACTCATAAATGTTATTTTGAAATTTTAAATTTTTTATCCCAAAAATATTCATTCTAAATGTTAATATGACATAATCATCTGAACATTTTCATGTAAAAGTGTACATCAGATTTCTATTATATAGAAAATTTCCATGGTCTGATAGAATTCAGGAATATCCATCACAAAATTTATACTGCCACCTATTTCATTCATTATATTCTTTGTAAAATTATTCCTTAACCAAAACTCATTCCATATTTTCACACCCAAATTAATTTCTCCACATTTAATCAAAACATGTAGATTATTAGATTTTGTAACTAGTGATGTTGGAAACTTTTTGAAGAGGAATGTTATATATGATTAATTTTCCCCACCATCATCATCTGGTAACTTTCTAATTGAATTATTATTAAGGAATCATTGTTTGGTATTTTACATTTTCTTATGGAAATCTCAAAATATAATTTTACCTTTATTAAATTCTATTCTAATTTTCATTTTCTATAAACTTTCTTAAAAAAATTTATCTAATATTATTCAATTTCTTAATGGGAGTTCATCCGATGTTTTTTATTTATGTAAAAATATTTCATCTAATCATTATCATTATCTGAAGGAATATTTGTATAATATTTTTCAATATCATAATTCATTTTTTCCAATATATTTAACTTTATTTAGTGATTTTTGTTTGATATTTTTCATTTTCTCAAGGAATTTTCATCCTATCTTTTTTACTATGTTAAAGAATGGTTATTTGATCATTTTTACCTTCTTAAAAAGTGCATGTCTGATCTGTTTCAATATATCGGGGAATTTTCATCCAATCTATTTAAGTTACATTAGGAAGGTTCATTTAATATTTTTTTCAGTTTCTTATGAAAATTGATTCCAAATTTATTCACTATTTTAATGAATGTTCATCTGATATTTTTCAACTTCTTAAGAGAAGTTTGTATAATATTTTTCACTCTCTAATATCCTTTTTTTGAAATTTTACAAAGTTATGTTATTTTTGTTAATATAAAAAATGTCAACTATTTCTAAAATACTGATGTCTTAAAAGAAACATCTAGAAACCCAAAAAATTCTTTAGCCCATATGGTCCCAACAAACACCCCATTTGGATGTTATTATCCTCAAATAAGTATAAATAACTGAAACTTTATAACACATGATATCGATTACATATGAAAAAATTATATCCCAACATGATATAAATCAATGAATGAAAAAATAATTATTTAATAGTTAAACCATGTTATCCACATAAAATTACTTTAGAAACTTCTTCTTAAAATATTCCTTAAAATATGAAAAATTGAAACCTTTCCCTTTTTCCCACACAAACATTATTTCCTATATCCACATGAACTATCTATTAAAATAGTTCACACAAGCTAAAATCTTATATTTACCTTTTTAAAAATACCCTTAAATATGAACATTACTTAAAAATTGTTAAGCATATACCAGTGGATAGATTTCTGTGACATCATTTTTCTCCCTCATAACACAATTATATAAAAACAAGATGAGATATGGGACCAAAACAACATACCATAACCATGAATAAAGGGAGGTTTTCCACCCATTGTTAACAATATATTATAAGGTATTTTCTTTGAAAAATTTATAGTGAATATATCAGAAAATTGTTCTCTTGTATGATCAATCTATAGCTTCAGTTCATTCTTCTCCACTTTTTGTTAGATGTTGTTATATTTTATGTCAATAAACATTGAACTAGAATGTTATGTTTGATTTTTTTGATATTTTTATAGCACACTAATTATCACAACATAATATTAGTAGTAAGATCACTATTACTAAAAAATCATCTAACTAAGTCATCATCCATATAATTTTTGTTTTATCTTTAGTGTCACCAACATACTCAAATTCTATTGTACTAAGATTTAATGAATTTTTCTACATTACGTTAAAAACTATAAAAAATTACCCCATAAATAAAACTCCACAAGATGTAGATAATCTATAATCAATAATTCTCAACAAATTATCTTATGTATAACCCATCAAATAAATCATTTCAGGGATATCTTATTTTTTACCAATATCAGTGGTGACCTTAATATATTAATGAATGTATATTCCTTCCATGATATGTGAATCCATTATAGAACATTGATACCAAGAACATAAATTAATAGTGTACATAGTTTTTGGTCTACAAGTAGTTTTATATAAAAAATATTCCACCAAATTTATAGATTTATTATGATCCAAATTTTTTCCTTCTACATCTTTGGAAAACATAGCTCTCACTAACATTGGGGTAGAAAATAGATTTTAATCATACATTATATAATTCATTTGAAATTCCTTAGAATAATTCTCTTGATATATGATAATATATATATTATATTGAGTGATTCATATTCTAATATAATATATCATTTTCCCTTATATGAAAAGTTTGAATGACTTCTTCATCTCTTAATAAAATTTCTCACATGTTTCTTAATCATTCGTGATGAAGATCACATCATCAACATAAATTATTATATTGGTTTAAATCTCTTTATTTTATTTCATATATATATTTATATCAACCCTTACTTTCTTCTACATAAGAATCATTAGCAAAGTATTAAATTTGGTATTCCATGATCATAGAGCTATCTTCAACCAATAAAAAACCTTTACTAATTTACACAACAATCTTTTATCTCTAACAATCATAAATCCACATGGTTGTTAAATATAAAATTCATCATCAATATTTACTTTATAAAAATATAACTTTATATTCATCTAAAAAATTTATTAACGTCACTGTTTATGAATAGAAAAAAGATTCTAATACATTCTATCATTCAACTTAGGAAAAAGGCTCATTAAAATCAATTACTTCAATTTGTGTGTATCATTCAGAAATCATTTGTTCTTTTTTTATTATCACCTCACAATATCATATAACTTATTTTAAAACAAATAATTCATTCAAATAACATTTAAACTTTTTTTGGTACAGTTTCTCAGGTATAATTCTCCTCAATTGAATCTAACTTTTCACTAATAGCATTAATCAACTAATATTACCTTCAAGATTCATCAAAATTTTTATCTCAAACTATAATATAAGAAGTATGTTAATATAATTTGTAGATGTTCTAGTTTGGAACTATTTTTTGTTGATATCTAATGAATATATAAACATCAACCTATATCTTCTACCTTTGATGAGAGATATGAAGATAATATTTATCAATTGATATAGATGATTCTGAATTCTAAACATTAGCAGAATCAATATTGTTACTATCATTGAGAAAAATTTCATATTTTTTAACTGAAATAACCTTATCTTCATGACCATCCATATCTGTAATTTTTTTTAAAACATTAATGTACTATTTTTTAGAACATTTAAATCTATAAAATCAAATATCATTCATATTTATTTATCAAAACATATTTATATACTACCATTAGGGGTGTATATAATAAATATTTCATCAAAACCTCTCTAATAAAACATCTAATTTTTTCCACCCTTATCTTTTATAATAAAAGGACTACCAAATACACTTTTGTTTTTAAAGCATAAAGTTACCTTATAAAACATATAATTAAAATTTATATCATATTTAAGTCTTTAGAAACATAAATTATGAATAAAAATAGTTGCAATGATAGCATTATTCCAAAACTAACAAGACAAATCATATTCAATTTACATTGTTCACTTTATCTCTTCCAATATTTTATTTTCTCATTTAGAAAACTCATTTTTGGGTTATGTGGTTCACTAAACTATTAATTAATTCCATTAATTTAATATTATCTATGAACTCGGAATTTGTATATTCACTACAATTATCAGTTTGTAACATCATCAATGAATATCCAAATTCATTCTCTACAGTTTTCCGGAAACTCTTAGACTTATTCCAAGCCTCTATTTTATATCTTAAAAACATAATATATTTAATGAAAGTAAACTAATAAATGAAATTTATTAACCACATATCTTCGTATATTGATTTTTACTCATTGGACTATATATATTAGAGTCAATCGGCTCTACGAGACAAGTTGAACGTATCTCAACTTTCTTATGAGCTCAGTTTATTATCATCCAATTTAAGAAAATAGAAAAAAATTTATCTATTAATATTTTCATATGAGTAATATCATTGATAGTGTGTCTCTTTATTAATATATTATATTCCTCTAACACATGTACCCTAGTATTTTACAAGAAATATGATTTTATTCCTTCATGCCAATATAACATGAATATAGTTTTACAACCAATTTGAATCAAATTTTCCCTAGTTCATTAGAATATAATTATAAAATTATAATAACAAAATATGTTTAGAAAAAAAACCATTTTGAATGAAATATCATTATTTTTAGCATAATTATTTGAAATTATAAACAAATTTTGATACATCCCATTAAAAAACTAGTTTCTTTTTTATTTCAGCTTCTCTTACCCAATGATGGAATATCACACAACATGGATTGAAAGTGACTCGTCGTGGGAAAAATTCACTATACATTCATTAATATTTTATAGACTATTCAATTAAATAAAGTTACTTATAATATAGGAAGAAAAATCGCTATCCAAAATCTATGGTAACTATCCTCTGATATATATGAATAATGTTTCAACAACAGGATCTTTTTAATTAATTTTTTTCTTCACATCCTTATTTTGATATTCACTATAACGTTTTTTATTATGTTACTTTTAAATGACATAATTTAATGTTTGTTTTCAGTATTTTCAAATCTTTCATGGATAGTTTACAAAATGTTGGAATCTATTTTTAGTATTTATAGAATCGTTTTAAGGAAACCATCATGAAGTGGAGGTAGATCCCTACAAATAATCTCCAAGTATCTATCAGAATTATTTTTATATTTATGATTGAAAAAAAATTATTCATTTTATCGGGAAAACGCCCACGACATTAGAAGTAACCTTTAATTAAATATTTTCTTCTGAAGCATCAATAATGTTCGAGTTGTTTACTAATTCTTCATAAAATTTATTACCTTCAACTTCTATGTTCCAATAGACACTAGAGGATTGGTAACATAATTTAAGTTTCTTATCAAAGTAAAAGAATCACTTGCAGTATATTTTTTTGTTAAAATTTTGTGACCATAAATAAATTAGGATTTAAAAATCCATTTATTCTAGGCACATACTCTATTTTCTTATCTTCCATTTCTATCTAATTATATTCATTATTCATATCAACCATTAAATATAACAATTGGTTATCCTTATTTGGTTTAATCATTATTTAAATTTCTAATTTCCCAATAATCGAGTATTGGAAAATTTCAATTCCTTTCTCTACTTTAACAAATTTTTATTTAACATATTCCAGCTCTTCTAATTTTACCTTCAAATTTTATTGATATTTAATAGAGATTTTTTGTCACGAACCAACCCGGGTCGACCCTGAACCAGTCACCCGAGCTGGTCTGCAACATGGCCCGAAGGGAATTCCCGATCCCCACGGGCTGGAAACTAGTGCCGGGCATCGAAATTAAACAGGTGGGAATGATTTAGCGCATAAGAAAAAAAAATAAATTTAAGCAGCGGAAATAAATGAAACAAAAGCAAAAAGGAAAGAGAAACCAACAACGCCACTAACCTGACCACGACTAAAACTCCATGTTACCCCTTGGTTCACCTTCCAATACCACAACCAATGTCACTTAGGAGAACAACTGAATCTGGAACCTGCAACAGAACTAAAAACAAGAAACACTATAGGCGTGAGTATTAAAACTCAGTAGGTAGGCCCGACTAATTCTATCCCAAAGCACATACCAATAAATAAAGAGTTTATCAATTCCAGGTTTGAACTAAATTATATAAAATATGTTTTCCACACACTTTCATTTCTAAAACAAGTAATAGTCCATTTCCCTTTTTAATTTAGAACAAGTTTAATGTTGAAAGAACAGGTGCATTGCATTTTTAAAACATTTTGCGAACAATTTAGAAATTTAAACTTTAGTTGTTAGTCAAAAAGGAAAATCACACACAAAACATGCTAAGGGAAATGGTAAAAGTGGCACACAAGGGTCAGCAACCGAACTCGACCTCTCAATCGTCCGCCACACACAAATAAACACTAAAAGAAACATGGGTCAAACCTAGGAGATCGTGAACAATCTAGAACGTACTATACATGTGACTCATCCTGAAGGCATGCCATAACTCGATGACGTCATAACACCCATAATTCTACTCGGCATAGCCCTGCATGGCCTAACCGAGGGGCCCAATCCCCATAGCAGCAATAACTCTGTATTCCCCTGCAATGGGGCCACTAGCCAGTGTGTGGTCTAAACTAGTACATCAATCGTTCTCAAAAAATTCACTCAATATGCCAGGTTCCCATGTCAACACAAGCAATAAAAAGGGGGTGCATCTACAATGTAAATAAATCAGTCACGTTGCAAAAACATCACATACAGCTCACGCAAACAACGCACACCAAAGGTCACCCCCCGAGTGGGATTTCCAAGATAATCCATTTCATTAAAGTGCCAAATGGGCCTTCACCAATTTTAAAGTAAAACCTATTTTCTCAAAATGCTCAAAACACTTGTTCAGAGGAAATTATTTATCTTTAAAACTAGAAGTATGTTTGAAATTCTGTGAATTATGTTTAAAGGCTAAACGGGCATTCTTTCAATGATGGGTGTCCGCCCGTCAAGAAAATGTTCCAATTGTTCGGTATAAAATAATCGGCTCTTTTCACACTAAATAATCATTTAAAATTTTATTATCTAATATTATTTATAATTCATTAAAATTAACAAAACCTCATGAAATTAATAAATTCTAAATTTAAAGTTGAGTGCAATGGGGACCTACCTCAAGACGTAGCTCGGAACGAAAAACGACACGGCGCAAAACTCCCGAGTTATGGCATGCCTTCAGGATAAGTCACATTTATAGTACGTTCTGGATTTTTTCACGATCTCCTAGGTTCGACCCATGTTTCTTTTAGTGTTTATTTGTGTGTGGCGGACGATTGAGAGGTCGTGTTCGGTTGCTGACCCTTGTGTGCCCCTTTTACCATTGCCCTTAGTGTGTGTTGTATGTGATTTTCCTTTTTGACTAACAACTGAAGTTCAAATTTCTAAATTGTTTGCAAAATGTTTTGAAAATGCAATGCACCTGTTCTTTCAACATTAAACTTGTTCTAAATTAAAAAGGGCAATGGACTGTTACTTGGTTTAGAAATGAAAGTGTGTGGAAAACGTATTTTATATAATATATTTCAAACCTGGAATTGATAAACTCTTTATTTATTGGTATGTGCATTGGGATAGAATTAGTCGGGCCTACCTACTGAGTTTTAATACTCACGCCTATAGTGTTTTCTTGTTTTTAGTTCTGTTGCAGGTTCCAGATTCAGTTGTTCTCCTGAGCGACGTTTGTTGTGGTATTGGAAGGTGACCCAAGGGGTCACATGGAGTTTTAGTCGTGGTCAGGTTAGTGGCGTTGTTGGTTTCTCTTTCATTTTTTCTTTTGTTTCATTTATTTCCGCTGCTTAAATTTTTTTTTTCTTTTGGGATAAATCGTTCCCACCTGTTTACTTTTGATGCCCAGCACTTGTTGTCAGCCCGTGGGGATCGGGAACGCCCTTCGGGCCATGTCGCAGACCAGCTCGAGTGACCAGTTCAGGGTCGACCCAGGTTGGTTCGTGACAGTTTTTTCCATTCATCATGATCCTTCTTCAGAACATTAATCACTTTAAGAAAACTTGATATTTCATTAATAAAAAATATTTATATTTTCTAAGACAATATCTAAAATCAAATTTTTTTTCCCTGAAATATGTTTTAAAATATTTCAATGTAGTTTTATCAACTCTTGTTTTAGCATAAACACAATATAAGACTCTTCTTCTACAGAACTACAATTTTGAAAACTTTTCAAATTTTCATATTTCACTTTTTCAATAAAGGTATTTTTAGTAGATTTATCACTGATTTTTTCAACATTTTCTTTACTATTATAATACTTAATATATTTAGACAAAAAACATCTCCTCTTGGATTTAAATATCATTTTATCCTTTCTATGTAAATAGTATATTGATTTTTCTATATTCTTCTTTTTTTGACATTCTATCGTCATCATTAGTTTCATAGTATTCCTTTAATCATGAGAAAATTAAACCAATATTCACAATAGATCTATAAGAAAAAAAATTTAGGTATAAAATTTCACTTATACTTCAGTATTCCCCTTCCAAAAGATTTAGAAAACAATAATATATATTCATAAAAAATCAAAATACTTACATCTGGTGTTAGAATAAATTTATTATTCTTCTATCAGTATATTTTTAGATTTTACTTTTGTATTTTTAATAAAGGAAAATTATATATCATCCTTTTATTTAGACTTTATAACATCATCTCTTCTCATTTTATACATGTTGAGAGTTCTACGAAGATCATCTAGAGATAGAGTTTCAAGATCACTATCTTCCTATTATGAAATTATAAAAACATTCTTTTTAGGAAGAATTATTATAATCATTTAAACTAATGATGAATCATATAACATCTCACTGAGTCATAATATAATGATTACAATGTCATTAAACCTTGTAATGAAGTCACCAATAGATTCAAAAGGATCCATTTGATATCCTCACACATTATCCTCTATATTTGTAGGATATATTTCTTAACGTCTATATTTACATCATAGATGTTCCTCCACATCTCCAAATTTTTTCGCAATCTCAAATCCCTTAACTCAAAGAAACTCAGTTTTATAGAGTGATGATATAATAGTTTTATTTAATTTCCGATCATTCCTTAAATCTTTCTTATCATTAACAATTATAAAAAAGTTATTTATATTAGAGAATGAATCTATCGAAGCTTAAGTATCATCATAACATATACACAAAAAAATAGTGACATTATATCCTTTCAGATGTGATATTATATTCCACTGAAAATAAAAATCACCTTACTATTCAAAAAATTATAAACATCCATAGTAACATCAATTTTTACCAAATTTATCAGAGTAAACAAAGAGATATTTCCATCTAATATTAATTAATTAAACCATGTGATCATTAAAAGGGGGTGGGGTGAATAAGTGGTCTTGTTCATTTTGAAATTTCATTTTTAATATGAAACAACATTAACATAATATTAAATAATTCTAACATCTCTTAAAAAATATAAATCGTAGCACATCCACATGAACCGAACTATTTACAAGGTTAACTACTAAACAGGCATAGCTAGTCCTTGTTTAGAAATAATTTAAAATCAAAAATTCTACTAGAAAACAATCCTTTTATGAGGTTAAAGAATGAATTGAATTCCCTTACAAATGTGTTTCACTTTTATCAATATAAAATTTTCTATTTTTTTTAAAATGTTAAAATATTTAACAATTATTTCATAAAAACATAATAATTATTCACCATTAGGGTCATTGTATTTTCACTGTGCTGCTTTTTTGAACACAACCTTTTTCACTTCATGTAAAAATACTCATTCTTTATTCATTTTATTACCCAGTAGTAGGTATGAAAATTTTTTGTACATTATTATGAAAACTTTATCTATTTACAGCTCATCCATTTTATATGTATGATTAGTAAATTCAAAAATATAATCCAATTAAAACATCCTTAAACATTTTTTTCCAATTTCAATTATTGGAAAAAAAATCAATGACATATTTTTTCATCTATATCTTATTAATGTAATACATGTGATCTAAAAAATATTCTTCTTCTTCTTAAACAACCGTCTGATTCTTTTGTTGGAAACATTCCTCAATGAATTTAATATGTATAACTATTCTGGTATCTCTGTCTAAAAACAATTATTATGAACTTAAAAATTTAATACATGATTAGTACACAATGTACTTCAAACATTCCCTTTATTTATAAATTCATCACATGGTAGATATGGGGGATTCTAAATTTAATTTCTTTCCTAATGAAAACATGAAATTCAATTCTAATGCTCAATAAATTTCCAAAATTCAATAATTTATGACCATCTTTCAAAATAAAAATTATTAATGAATCATCATCCCAGGAAATTTAACAAATTAAACGATCAATATAATATCCTCATATTTGATTAATTTAAGAAAAATTCATAATGAAATTCTCCTAATTTTTTTTGTAGAAAATGTTCTTCTATAATGATCGTCCAAATCGTCATTTGAATTTTTAATTTAAATTTTTCATCTAAAATGTTATTTTTAAATGTTTGACAAAAATTTTCAATTATATTGTCTAAAAATATTCATCAAAAACATTATTTTGAAATATTTATATGAACATTCCACTTTCTTTATCCATATTTTTTTTGAAATGTTCACTTATTCTTATGAATTTTTCTATTTTTTCATTAAAAACTTTTCATCTAAAATGGTCATCTTAAATGTCTGTTAAAAATTTTCATCTATAATTTTATCTTCATTCATCCAAAATGTTTATATGAAATGTTCAATTTGTATGTCAAAAATGTTACTCAAATATTTTCACTTTGTTCTTTAGATAAAGTTCAATCTAAATATTAACATAAAATTTTCATCTGAAAATGTTCCTAAAATATTTCATTTGATTTCCTTTATTTACATACATTTATCTATCGTCATGTATTCAAAAATATCTATAAAAAATTTCATACTACCTCGGATTCCGATCTTCTTTAACTTTATAAACATCATTTTTTTATCCAAAAATATATTTGAAATTGTAAATCCAAGAAAACATTTCCACCTTTCTTCAAAATGTATTGATCTAAAGAATTTGTAACTCATGATTTTATATATTTTTTGAATTTAATGGAAAATTGATAATATATTTTCAAAACCTACTATATCTAGTAAAATGGTAAAAAAAATCATAAGGAAAATCCATCTGATCTCATTCTCTTTATTAAAGAATCGACATCCACTATTTTCCCAATTCGTATGTAAATTTTAGCTAATCTTTTCCCTTAAATTTCATAAGAGAAAATTATCTAATCAATTTCACCATCTTAAATAATTTTCATCTGATAATTTCTACTTTCTTAGTAATATTTCATCAAAAAAAATTCATTTTTTTAAGTAATATTCATCAGATCATTTTATCTATCTTTTTAAAACTACATTCACCCTTGCTCGCTTTCTTAAGGAACGATCATCTTATCCTTTTTACCCTCATATGTAATGTATGAATGGTGTTTTACACATTCTTAGGGAATTTTTGTCCAATATTTTTTCAATTTCATAAAAAAATTACATCTAACATTTTTAACTATCTTATAGAATTTTCTATGGATCACTTTCACCTACGTAAGAAAATAGTATTCTATATTTTTCAAAATATTATTTCTTTTTTTAGAAGAAAATACCATGATATTTTATTTTTAAAAAACATTTACCGAAAACCAATATTTTTCATAAACAATCCCATACAATATCTTCAAAACTACATCGATTAACCAAAAAAATCATATTTAGCCAATCAGGTCCCCCACATATTATTATCATAATTTGGTTTTCTCACCATCCAAGGGTGGTTTCTAGATTCATAAAGGTGAATTTTATATCTAGAGAAGTCAAGAAGGTTGAGAACATCATGGTTTGGAACCGTAACATCCTTAATTAATGTTTTTCTTTCATAGTTATAAGGAAACATGTTAGACAGGTTTCCATCCTATAATGGATCATTTCATAAATTATTTTATCGATGATTTCCTAAGACCACCCCCTTATAAAGATGTGAAATTCACTATTGATATTTTTATAGGAGATGTATTAGTGTATATTCCTAATGTAGAATGGGATATCTATAAAAGTTGAGAAAGACCTAAGAATTTACGGTTAGTTGGAGTGTCATCCCAAATTTTTTTTCAGAGTGATTAAGGGAAACATCATATAAATTTTCCGCTTATAATGGATAATTTGACAGATGTTTTTCTTGATTATTTTTATGGACTAACTCTTGATATAGAGATATATAGTTGACTATTGAGAATGTTGTAGGAGAAGGACTTCGTTCTATTTCTCCATATAATATTTGTCCAAATATACTTACGAAACCCAAAATACAGTTGGAGGACTTGTAAGAAAAAATGTTCATATAACCTAATGCTTCACCTTTGGATTTTCCAATGCTTTTAACTTAGAATATGTCTAGAACCCTCTCAATATGAGTGGATTTCCTAAAATTGTATTATTTTATGGTTAAGAAATGTACCCTTTACCACGTATAGATGACCAATTTGACAATCTATGATGAGAAAAGGTCTTATGGAAGAGTGATTAGATTAAAAGTTAACATCATGTGAAAGTCATGTATTCAGATATAACATGCTTTCTATTCCATAGTATATATAGCTTATACATGTTTTTTTAATTTCATTCCACCTCATGAACACTCTAATAGTTTTTAAGGAGCTGATTAATCATTTTTCCATCCATACCTGGATTCATTAATTTTTTTTGGATGATATAATTGTGTATAATCATACACAATGTTATCCAACAAAACAGTTTGATATTGTATTCAATATAATGAGAGATAAATGGTTATATGTCAATGATCACATAAATTATTTTTTTATTGATAATGTTAACTCAATGAATGAAATTATCTATAACTCAGTAGTATCTATTGACCTAGAAGAGGTGAGTCATGTTCATTTTATGGGAAATCCCAAGAACGTTTTGGATATAAAGAATTTCTTGGGTTTTGATGGCTACTGAAAGCCTTTTATTTAGGATCTATCATGCCTTAAAAGTTCTATTAATGTTTTTAGTGTTAAGGTGTTATGTTTTCATGGTCGAACCCATGTGAAAATTACAATCATTAGATGAAAGGATTAATTTCATTAACATCGATTCTGATTTTACTAGATCCTTGAAAAGGTTATACAATTTATTGTAATGAATCTGGAATCATGATGAGTGTGATTATAATGAAATGAGTGTGGTTCATGGGGTACATGTGTCATCAATTGAGGCCTCATGAGTGTAATTACCTAACAAATGATACTGATTTGGAGATTGTGTTTCATACTTTTTGATTATTGAAACATAATTTTCGTAAGGAGCGGTTTTTGTGTATACTAGACATGAAATCCTCAAGTATATTTTCACTCCAAGTTATTTGAACCATAGATCATTATTCTAGATTCAATACCATCAGTCATTCAACATTGAAATTTCATATATTCATAGGAAGGGAAATGTAGTGGAAAATTCTGTAAGTTGGGTACAACCAGTTCAAGAAGACTATTTCCAGTGGCAGTTTAAGGCATTATTTTCTATGATACATCTGATGGTTCATGAGTGTAACATGCCAAAAAATGTTATTGATTTATAAGTGAACATATGAATTATTAAATTTGGTATGATGGGGTATATTTCTATTCCTAAATTCTTATTCCTATGGGAGATTGTTTTAAAAGATAAACAACCACTTGGTTAGGCCATTTACGGGGATGAGATTTTATGAATTCAATGATGTGTTAGGGTTCCTAGTAATGTCGGAGATGAATTAATGCAAGTGTCTCATATATCATCTTTTTATTGTACATACCAGTATTTTAAAGCTGTTCAATGACCTACACTCCTAGTATTATTGGACATATATGAAAAGAGAGATTGTAGTATTTACCACTAAGAGTTCTACATGTCCACAGCTGAATGATGAACACTATTAACAATACATACTATTATGGTATTTAACCAATTTAGGGTGGAAATTTAATTCTTTGACTATGAATTTTGTTAATTAATTACTAATATTTCATTGAGGAAGTGATGTGGTATGGGTGATCATGGACAGATTGATGATGGTTCTCCACTTATTCCAATTCAAGAGACTTCCCAATTGATGATCAAGGAAGACTATATTTCAAAGTGATCATATTCCTTCATAAAATTTCACATACTATTATTTCAGGGATGGATGATCATTTAACTTATCAATTTTGGAAGGTCTTGTAGAAGGCATGGGTTCAAAAGAACTATTTAGTACATCCTACCACCCTCAGACCAATAAAAAATATGACATACTTATTAGTTATTGAAGGACATTATCTAAGAATGCACCCTATATTTTGGAGGTTCATGGGATAAACAGTTACTTATAGATGAATTTGATTATAACAACATCTTTCATGAAACCACGAATATGTTTCCTTATGATACCTTATAAGGTTGTTGTGTCGTTCTCCCATGTGTTGGTCCCATGTTAGGAGATGTAGTACTACCAGGACCTCACCATGTTTAGGATACCTTGCAGTAAGTACAAATGATAAATAATTTAATAGATATAGCACTGTCGATATTTTGGTCTTATATAAATTTTCACCACTAAATAATGGATTTTGATGTGATAGATTGGTTCTTTGGTCATGTTTCACCTAAACTATGGAATTTACTCATTCAGTGATAGGAGAAGCTAACACTTATATTTGTTAGTACTATTGCGATAATAGATATAGTAATTCTTGTAGCCCATTTGTTTTATTTTCCTTATAGGTACCAGGTCATTCATTATAACATGTATATTTCACAGCCTTATAATTATTACTCAGACATGTCTTGTGTAGTTTATCATGATGATGTTGAGTTGGATGTTAATGCTTATTTTGAGGAGTATGTGGTGTGTATTATGAACATAATAATAATGTTTCTCTAAATCACGACAATTCCACAATCTCTAGTGTTATGGTTACATTACTGTCTATATGATGAGACCTAGGGGGGAGAGAGACCGACATATGTGCTCCATGGTTGGAAATATTATCAATTGGCATTCAAACACCATCCAAAGGAAAACATGGGGATGTATCATATTCAGGATGTGTAGATTAAAATAGCTATATATCCTTTAAATATCAATTTTTATCTTGTGTATATCCTTTTATTAGTTCATAATATTTTATATAAGGGTTCATGATAATATCAGTCATGTTCAGAGCTTGGAGCAGTAGATTTTGTAGAAACAGAGCATGGTGAATGGTTGGCACACATTTAGTAGTAATTTTTTTTCTTAACTGTGTGGCGCAATGTGGAGGTTCATAGTTTATTTAATAGTGAAATATTGTTCTCATGGAATTGAAAAATTTAAAATTTATTACAGGTGTAAAAATCATAGTTTGTTCTTGGTTTATTCTAACAAAGTAGCTAACCAAGCAAGGGGTGGAAGCATATGAGAGTGAAAACTACATGGGATTCTCATGGATTGGAAATCTTTTTGACCAAACTTGTGAAAGTGGTTCCACAATAGTTAGTGGGTTCATATGGATAATGTCAAATTTGGATAACCACATTTCCAAATTGTGTGCCCCATAAATTTGGTGGTAAATGGAAATTTATTTTTATTTCCAACTTTAAATTTTTCTACTTAAATTTTTCTCTTATCTATTTAAAACATACCCTCCTATAAAAATTCACCTCTTTTCATTTTCTAATAAATGGTATGTTCCCCTCATTTGGTCTTTGAATTGACCACCCTTTCTCCCATTTAAATCTAATTTTCATTTTTCTATTTCTATTATTTCTATTATTATTGGGGAAATCAAAAGATGATAATAGATAATTTGTTTCATACAACAATAAGATAGGTGGTATATAATATTTTATTAAAAGCTATTATGTTTATAAATTAATTTCATCATTCAACATTCCTGACTTTCCTTGTGTTTCCTCATAAATGAGTAATTCATTCAAAAATTATTAGACTATTACAATTTTTTCCTCTTTGACTATTTAAAAAGTTAGAATTTTCAATCTCATTAAACCACCATAGTTGCAGTTATGATCCAATTACAAGAAGTCTGAGATCCCCCTTTCGGTGTTTTTATCTTGCAACATGTTAGTGGAATCCTTATGAAAAATAAATAAATTACTAGAAGGTTGAATACCTATATGGGATCCATGTCATTTATAAGTGTAATATATTAAATGTGGCTTGTGAGATGATATGTGTAATAACATGGATCATGTATGTTTAGGTGAATGGTTTCACTTTGGAACGAACACAAACATGTACCAGTTGATCCATTATATTATATTCCTGATTATTTTCATTTTATATTGCACCGATGATGGATATTTTAGTATATAATTGATAATAGATTACATCATACGGTATCGATGAGGGAGGTCATAGTACGGAACTAAAATCCATCTTATAAATACCACAATATTATTATTCATCCACCATGGTCCCTAGGTTCCTGACCTGTGTATGTATACATTATACCATGTTCACCTTATATGAGTTATTTAGACTCATGGATGATTCTTTTGTTGGTGTCCTTAATTTTATTCCCATGTATGTTGGACACGTTTATATATGTAGGGTATGTTGAAGCTAGTATTGACATTTATAGTTTACTTTTATGTAAAGTTTCCTTTAAATTATAGATTATTATTTTCTATAGTTTATATTCTAAAACTGGGTTATGTGAGACATTCATATTTCCTCTTTACATTTTTGTACCAATAATTAGTTACAATTTAAATTCATGGGATATAATTTTAATAGAAATCATTTTTTGTGGCCTACTAATTATTAATTACCCAATGTTTGGGCCACTAATTAGTACATGGATGGAAGTTGTGAATGAAGGTTGGGATAAAGGTAAGCATCTATATATGGATGCTCTATTTTGTTCTATTATGGGAAATTATAAGCATAGGATTCTGCTAGTACGTATGATTCTCATGGAGAGAGACATTTTTGAACATTTTTATTCTTTATATATGTATATATAATTTGTAATCATACTATATTTTTTTTATTGCATCCAGAAATCATCTGTATAAATATTATTTACTAGCTTTTATCAATTTTTATAATATTTTCATGTCGTTATTTTCCATTTTTTATTATTATTCCATATCTTCTGATTAATTTATTTTCAAATTATTCTTATATCACTATTTCCATCTCAGATATTGAGGGTATAGTATCACTATTATATGAGCATGGGCCTTTTCTACTAGTTTGTAAGATCTTTCAAATGAGGAGGCATGCTTGAGGCCTTGTAACTAACCAGGTTCAGTTACTTATGACTGAACTGTTACTGATACAATACATGTTGAATATCTAATAATGATGTTTTCAATAAATTAATAAATATAATATTAATTAATTAATTAATTAATAATTTACAGGTATCTATTTCAATAAATAGATTTCAATTATTCATGCTTTAACAAATAATTTGAAGGATATGTGGTGAGTAAATAGACCAATAAGAAATGAAATATTAAATATTATTCTAATAAATATTGACTCTTTTATTTTGGATAAATTATATTTATTTTATTTGAGATTTTAGCACATTCCATGCAAATAATAATAATGGAAATAATAATTTTTTACACATGGGATTCATCAATGAATTTTGGAGGTTTTTGGAGCATGTATGGTTCAATACTAGAGTGATTCTATCCTTGAATTCTCTCACCCAAATAATAGTATGACAAGAAGTGGTCTACTAAATCACCAATGAATAAATAATTTCCACAAAAAAATTATACATATAAATTAAATATAATTTATATATTTTTATCCTTCTATATTGGTTCTGAATTTCATGTCATCAAATTTTGGGATTCATTTCACTGGTAATGATGTTTTTAATCATGTGCATCTTATATCATTTTGTTATCATGAAAAATTTGAGTTAACTACAACCAAATGTGAAGTTTTTTTTAGGTAAGATGAGCACCTACAAGAAAACATGGAACCATTATTAAAAAACAAAAATCGATCAAACAATTCTAAAATAATGAAAATTATATTTATCCTTAAAAAAGATGGATAACATCCAAAAGAAGATGATCAGAACTAATAAGACTATTCCCATAAGCACCATAGTTGGAAAGAATATCATCGAAATCATTTCCCTCATTGAAGACATGGTTTTTGATATAGTCAATGAATTAATGAATGTTTAAACAATTAATACATCAATTACAAATCTACCAATGAATTTGAGCATATGTAGTTCTGATAGAATACACAATAATGGTGAAATCACACTCCAACCATATCCTATTTAGAACTATTTATTTAGCACGATCCAAATAAACGATTACACCATGCATATCAGATTCTAATGAGGATACAATTCCAAAAGATCCATAAAAACAACCAACCAAATCCCAAAAACTATTCCATAAGATATCCCTATTAACTGAATGTCTTGGATTACCTCTTGAATCACCATATGTGTTGATCATTGTCCATCCAAAAAAATATATTTCTACAAGACCTTTATAGTGAACATCTAAGGATGGAAATTTCTACTAATCTTGATACGTCTATGAATGGAAAAGTCATGTATTTAATTCAAAAAAAAGACATTCTGTGGGACATTAACATTTATTAGGGCATCAACAATTCGAGAAATAGAAGCCTCTGATTTTAAGAAAACACCATCATAGAGAGACATATTCCTCTCTATCCAAGGAATGCTAACCAATTCTACAATAGAAACCTGGAGAAGAATCAATACATAGGGAGAATGCAGTAGGCATAACAGACCTACTATGGGGTCCCAAGTAGAAACAGAAATCATCTTATGGACATTGAAAATATCAAACAGAGGCTTAATCATAGTTTTAGTAGTAACACAACTCTTGATAGAATGATATAGGTCTTCATCATGTTGATGATAAATGATTCTGAATGAACATAAGGAAACTTCATGATCTTGAAGAGAATTAATTTTAGGAAATTATCCATGTGCTAGCCTCCAAAGCTAATTAAAATGATAATGAACAGGAATGTTCCTTTTGAATTTTCCTATCCATTGAAGACCCAAAATATGATAAATGGAATAATAATAGAAAGAGTTTGTGGAAAGAATACCATAGGAGTTCAGATCCAAAATCGAAAACTCACCAATAGAAAAAAAATCATTAAAAAATGATTTATATGATTTGGAACAACATCGATAACCATAACATGATCCTTTATTGAAATTTCATTGAAAATGTTAGAAACATCCTTGTAAATAGAATCCTAGAGGGAGAACCAATCAAATTAGTCCTTTAGAACTGATGTGAGGAGTCTTTAGAGGCATGCCAACGAGAAATAATGTCAATGAGGGAATAAGTGGATTTAAATGAGGAACACAATGAGGTGTCCAAATGAAAATAACATAATATTTCAGATTTATTAGGATCATAGATCTCAGAAAATCATTAGCTTTAGAATTTTCATATACATGTTACAAAGAAAGTATATTTTAAGGTGTGATTAAATAATCTGATATTTTTAGTTCCATGTGCCCCCATCTCAAAGGGTTTGCAGTAATTATTCCAAGACACGGTGACCAATCTTCTTTCCAAAATTATACTAGTCCGGATGTATTTCTTAATGGGCTCAATAAATTATTTGAGAAGTGATGTATGCCATTTATAAACCATAAAACAGTATACAAAATTAAAAATAATAAGAGAATTGTCTATGAAAACATGACCATCCATAGAGAGTGATTTGCATTTCTAATATGATAATTGCATTTTGATCTGACAAAAAATTATAAGGAAAAATAACAAGCCTTTGGACAACCCCATAACATAGGAACACCAAAAAACGGTAAAGGAAATATTCTTTCTCTAATCCCCACATCATTGATAATATATAATTTCCTAAAATAGGATCTATATTTACCAAAATAAATAAAGGATTTGTTCAAATAACATTTTGACTAGAGACTTTATCATAATGAAAACAGAATTTATTTATATTTTTAATGATTGAATTTCCCACTTGATTGAATAAAATAAGATCATTAGCATAAAAAAGATGGTTGGGTGTTGAAAGACCTCTAAAAGCACCGATAGCCTTCAAATTTCCATTAGTATCTATTATTGAAAGTAATCTGCTAAGATAATCTTTAGAGATGGAGAAGTTAATAGCCAATCAGGGATCACCTTATCTAACACCAATGGATCAAGAGAAATAAACCTCTAGTGAGCCATTCACCATCACATAAACATGAAAATATTGAAAAATAATATTTATCCAACTAATAAAATTTTATTTAAAACGAAACATGGCAAGAATTTTGAAGATAACGTCTCAATACATCATGTCAAAAGCATTTTTAATATCACATTGGAGAGAAATGTTCTCTTCTTATAATGGATATTTTTTAAGATTAACACAGTATGATGTAGAAATGATAATTTATTGGATAGACCTACATTCGATAAATAAAAATTTATTAGAATAAATAATTTTACTAGATATGGGTGCTAATCTACTAGCAAGATTTGAATATAATGTTGATTAAATCCAGATGCCTAAAATGGTGGATCTCACTAGAATTCTCCACTGTATGGATTAAATCAAGTAGTTGAGTATTTAATCCTTAAGTAAGTTGTTCTTTGTAATTATTAATTATAATCTTTCATACATCATCAAGAATTATTTCCCAATATGTCTGAAAAACATTTCTAAAGACATTAGGACCTAGGAAACTATCAGACTCGAGACTAAACAACATAACCATCATCTCTAGTTTGAAGAGAATGAAAATGAGTTTCGAATTATACTCCAGACTAACAATAATTGGAATAAATTCATCCAAAAGAGAATACATAGTGTTAGAACCATTAATGAGTCCTTTAAAATAAGATGTAATATCCTCATAACGATCATGTCTATTGTCCAAAATTTCATCTCCCCTCATAATAAAAGTAAGAGGATGATATATTTTCATAAATCTTTTTAAAGAGTTAAAAAACATATAATTCAAATCCTCATCGTTGATACTGGTTTCCTTGAAAGTAGATATGTGCATGGAATCTTTAATATAGAGAAGGTTATTGAGTTTATGATTCAAATATGCTTCTAATAAGATACTACTAGAAAATTCACCATGATTATACATATCCCAAAAACACTATGGGAGGTTAGAAGATTGAATATATCCTTATCAAGGTTACTGAACCTATCCTTACTCCAAATCATGATATTACCCTTGAGGATCATTAATTGGGGGATCCAAGAGAAAAAATAACTATTGAAACCGAGTGAGCCACATGAATCACTAATAATAAAATCACAATCAGGATGTAAAATACAATACTTATTAAATAATAAGGTAAGGGGAGGATAATAACATTCACCGGTGAGATGAACCATGATAGTGTGATGATTATAGTTGAGTCGAGAGAGAGTCATTCATGAAATGGAATCCAAAGAACTTATGAAAGATTCATTCAAAAAAACCATGCCAAGTTTACTAGAACCCATAAAATAGAGAATCCTTATATACCACGTGAAATTTTCAAAAACATGACTGACTTCATTCTCCTCATTTTTATCAATGAAGCATTTGATAACCCTTGATGAAATTGAATTATTCATTGATACCAAATTTAACTACGGATAATAATCGAGTTAATGTAAACAATGATGATCCATGGCCGATCAATGATGTTTTTGAGAGAAGTGATATCAGTCTAATGACATATAGGATCTAAATAATAGTTACTATTATAAATGAAGGACAAAATTGATTAATTCTAATCTCAGAATAATAAAAAGTAATATGTTTATAAACTGAGTCCACCAGTAGGGGATCAAGAATAAAGGAATGAGACAATAACCATAAATTCTTAAACTCTGATAAAATGATGTTCACACCTAGAAAAATAAATCCCATATTTTCAAGTCTTGAATGTCTATTTGAAAAACAATGTTTGGTTTAGCTAATCCTATCAAAATTGGTTTATGAAGAAGAATATAAAGCTTAAGAGACCTGATTATGGCTACATTATCTAGGCCCTAGAAATTCCAAAATAAAATCATTGTTTGGAACCAATTTTGGGATATGCCTTCCTATTATTCCCACCTCCTTCATTCGTTTTGATGATTTTAGGGGATCAACGGGATTTGGTCTTAGGAATCACTCGAGTTTGAATCAAAGTGTTGATGTCTACTAGATCAATCTTCTTCTTTTTCCTAATACTAGATAGAATTGGATTCAGCGCTGCCCATAGATTGAGTAATAAGGCCATTCACTTCCTGTACAAATTCTTAATAAACTGTATTTTTGTACACTTCTACAACAAAAAAATCATCCCAATAGGATGGATGAGAAAAAAGGATAGGTAAACCATTCTTCCTAGTACCAAATTCTATAAGCCTATTTCTTTTTTAAGTACATTTGGCTGATATCCTCCAATGATCACAGGGGAAACATATGGCCCTATCACATGGATATAGGAGATAAGGGTGGTCACATGAGAATAAATTTGATAAATTTCTTAGAGATAGAGTTCCTGCTACATCCTTGTAACTAAATCGGTGATGTATTTATCAATAAAATTGGATATAAAGTTCTCCTAGAAACTCAATTTCTTGTTGTAGTCCAAAATTTTAATATCCTGATAAATTTCCAAATCCAAAATAGCATCATCATTAGAACCTCCAAAAGGCAATTGGATCATTAGGAGAGGTGATGGACTGGGTGTTGGGGGAAGATTGTATTCTTCCTTAGAAACATCATCCAATGGCTTATTCCAAGATACCATTTAAGAAGTGGGGAAAGCATGTGGATCTTTCCCCATAGGCTGGTTTTGAAACATCTTATCAAGGATAATCCCTTTATTCCGATGAGAATTTTTTATTTCCATCCATTCATTATCTTCATAAGGAAACCTTAACATCTTTTGAATCACGCTATAGGTTTCTATAGAATTCCCCCATAATCATGAAAAAGACGTAGAAAGAATAAATGTACTCAAAATCATACATGAATTAAATTTTGGGTTCATTGTCAAAAAAAATAATGGATTTTGGAGGATTATAATCCAAATTGACATGCACAACAATTTGAGAATAAATGAAAATCTCACCATCACATGTTCCTTGATCCTTCTTAAAAGGTGTCCCAATACAAGAATCAAGATCACTAAGAATTTTTGGGTTCCAATAAATCAAATATAAAACATTAAGTGTAATATTAATTTTGGAATTTAATTTTTTCTTATTGAATTGATTAATGTTGCAGTCTCACTCCGAGATTCAAACCGGATCTTATATGAGATGAATATTTCTAGTAGAATTATCTATTTGTAAATTGTCCCCATTCTAGTAACAAATATATAAAAAACATTTTTCAATTTGGATAATTTTTCATACACTTATACCCTATAATATGGAGATCTGTTACATAGTATCATCAAATTATCATGGCTTTTCCCCTTTTGATAAAATCATTCACCACATAAGAGAGAGTCTGTAAATATTAAATCTCTATTGTTGAGCATCTGGATCTGCCACCACTGAGAAGCTACCAACTTCCACTTTTTTAATATAAGAGGGATTGTGATCTTCCAATTTAACCTGATCATGAACAAATTATGGAAACACTGTGAAATAAATTCCAATCTTCTAGAGAGAGGTATCATTAGAAACTCTCTTGGGGGAGGAATGCAAAGTGCCCTTAAAGGAAAACACCGATTATTGATTGAATGAAATCATGATCAAATGGTGATTTTGGATCAAATAAAATATCCATATCCAAGAATAAACATTTCCACTTCCCACACACACAAAAATATTTTTCTTCTTCAATTAGGACTGAAAAATCTAAAAGTACATTGGGTATTCAGGCCTAGGAGGTTACATGGTATAGATGGGCCATCATCCACCACCAAGAACTTTTATGTACTTAACCAACCACAAACTAAAGAGTAATGGCACCTGGTTTTTTGGGGTAGTTCCCAATGGGGTAGTGGGGTCCATGATTGATTTATTTTAGAATCTCATGAATGTACATTGGGGTTTTATACACAGGGGTTACAAGGTATAGGTGGTCCATCACCCACCAAGAAGAACATTTATATAATTCCCCAACCATAGGATCATGTGTAATAGAACCTTGGATTTCGAGCTAGTTCCCATTAGAATAGAGGGGTCCATTACTGATTTATTCAAGCATCTCATGCGTTTCCATAGTTAGGACTAGATCTCAGAACCATGTTTAAGGACTCCGTAGCCACAACCAACTCAACCATGCCCTACAGGCCAAGAGGAAGTTTAAATGCATCTATATCCTTCAAAACAATACTACAGAAGCTATAATGACAAAAAATTCATAGGCTTATATCTGGTTCATTATCTTTTTACATTGAAATTATTATAAGGAATCCAATCATGAAGGACCAAACAATTTTTATTTTTGGAAGACTAGAATATATATATGATACCCATATTACAATCAGAAATAGAAAAAAAATGATACATAAAAAACAATGAAAATATATCCTTTATACTCATTCTATGAATACATCTTCATATCACAGGTAAGGGAAAAAATATGGAAGACCATAAATTCTTATTTAGGGAATTATATAGTATAAGTAATTATGAATCAATAAAATTAAAAAATATTTAAAGGTAAATAACTAAATACACATTCCATTTAAACAACAATATAAAGAGTAATCAGCATGGAAGGACATTTAACTAAAACACACTCCATTTAATAAATAAATAAGAATGAACTATATCTATATATAATGTGATAGTGAAAATCTCATGGATAAAAAATAACAGCAATAGAATTATCTATAAAAGAAATTATTAATTATTGGACTCCATGTTTCTTAGGTACATTGTACCTTTTTCTTCACAACCTTTTACAAGAAGGTTTACCATACCATGTAGAAAACCATGTTAATGGGACAACTGATTCATATTATGAAATTGTTGATATATCAAATGGCTATCAATAATTAGGCCTCACTATTATCATTCCTTCAGAAATAATTCTTCATATAATTAATAATCATTTTAATTCATGAAAAATGTTCATTATCAAATATTTGTATTGAGTAAAAGATACAGATTTACCAATATTTCCCCAATTAATCAAATAACAATATAGTGCACACCATATGTAAAAGATGTATAATGTTAATGAAATAAATATACTCATCAAATAATAGTATATATATCTAAAATAAATGTGAGGTTTAGTGGAAAATTTTCATAATGTGTTGATATTTTTAAGGGACATTTGACAATCAGAAAAGATGGTGAGATGGAAAAGTTAACTTTTACCACATGGAAATTTTTATGTCAAAATCCATTGGATATGATAATTCAAATTAAAACATAAATACCCTTAATATATAATTATTCGTGATATAATATATCAAAAGGGGTAGTATATAAACCATACAAAAATTTGTAAGTGATGAATATGTCATTTTTCTCACGGATATAAAAATTTCGATGAAAATATCTTACCTTGGGTTTCATTTTGATTGATCACACTATAAAATATTGTATAATGGTTTTAAACATGTTAATAAATTAATTTAAAACCATATTAATATATATTATATCATATATAGTTTGTTAATAACATATTATATCCCATTCATTAATATAATTTTATCTTTTTCATCATTTTATATGTTAATTTCCTTGTTTTTCAAGTATGGTTTGACTTATTACTTGTCATTCCTATCAATTAGTCAATTATTTCATAATCTATAGAATTTAAAACATGATATAAATATCCTATATATTAATTATATAAGTACTTATAATAATAAAAAAATGGAGAGGGAAACGAAATGTGTCGTTCATGGATTCAGTAGGCCATACATACGCATAGATTAAACTTCCATTTTAATGTCATATTTAAAAGAATGAAATGTTAATGTCATTTTAAATTCCTGACCCATGTTTTACACATTGGTTCCTTGATCTAGTTGGTAAAATTTCCTTATACGCGCCACCCCAAATTCTTGGGGATGCTGACTAGCAGTTAGGGTATGGAATTTCAATCATGGGGAGATTATACCATCTTTAATGAGAGTAATACACAAGTAGAAATAAATATATATTAGTGGAATCTTATATAATAATGAAAACACCAATATATTAATTTAGTCAATTCAGGAAATACAATATTCAAAAAAAAAAAGTAGAAAACATGTCACGTTAAAGTGAGTGTGAAGTGTATAAAATAGAGACAAAAAAAAGACACCAATTACTCCCAAGTGGGTCCCAAACCACATCTAATTCCCTCATCAAATATCCATGAACAAATATGAAATATAACCCTATTAGATTTCTATTATGAAATATTTATAAAATCATATTCATGCACAAATTATTTAGCTCATGTATGGTGTCAAAACAAATCAGTAGTTCACCACTAATGGTGTCTAAAACAAATCCATTCTAAAATTGTGTATGCAGTTTTATGAATAAAGGAGTACAATTCATAACTAAACAGTTATCAAATTATCACATATATTTTTTATTTTACCGTATAAACCCTAAGGTTTACATGAACCCTTGTACCTCAATTCCTTCTTCGGCTAATACCGGAGTCTGTGAATTGTTTCACATTATCAGAACACATATAAACAGACTAATGGTATTTCATTATCCATTTATTTTAAAATTATTTAAATGATTAATTGTAACCATAGTCCAATTCCAACAATTATGGTATAGGTCATCATGCCTATGACCCCTTGGGATTCATAAATAGAATACCATGTCCTACATAATTTATTTCTAAGGGATTCAAAAACCAAAGATTATTTCCAGCTCTTGGAGAAATTTGAAATTGAAATCTGTGTCCCACACATGTTCATCAAATGGTTTATCACTATGTGACTTAGAAACAACAACCCATGTCCCGCTCTTGTGGGCTTTGGATATAGAAGACCATTACCCACTCATGTTCATCAACATTCATATATATATTGTATGAATGAAACAAAAATAATTATATCACATGAATCAATATTAATCGACATCATTATTATTTTCACAATGATTCTCAATAATTAAATTAACAATTAATTAATCACACTCACACAACTAATTAATTATATAATAAATTTATCACATCATTTCTATTAATTAATTTAATAACAAATTAAATACATTCATAAAATCTCAATATCTCAAAAATAATTCACCAATTAATGATGAAATTCATAACATCAATAAAACATAATTAGTTCTAAAATTATTTATCTCAAACAATAATTCAATATCACATTATTAATTTCACAATTAATTATTCTCAAATCCATCAATTTCACAGTTACTTCATTTATTATTTCACCAAAATTAATTAGTATAATTTGGAACTTAAATTTATATAAAAACATAGGAATTATCGAATTCTCATACACATAATAAAAATCATGACTATCGGATTTGAATATTAGACCACCAAGATCAATTTATTGATAAAGGATATCCCAATATAAATCCATATAAGTGAGATGCAAAATGATATAGAATAAGATCTGTATATATAACTCTAAAACCATGTTAAAAAATTAATGATCTCTTAGTTCTAGATATAGATACATATACATAGATATTGATCTAGAAAAATTATAATATAACTACCACCAAACGAAAGAGAGGACAAAAAAGGATGAATGAGAAGGAATCATGATAATATCCACTAACCATTGGGGGGTAAATATATTCTATTCAAGAATTAAATCATAATTAATAGAGGTAGGATAGAAATTGAATACCTTTATAAAAATATAAATTCGATAAAAATTATTTTTGTTTGAGTTTGGTTCTAATGGGGGATGTTTTGGTGGTTCAGGTGGATTAAAAATTATATTTAAGACCATTTAAAATATAGAATATAATTTCCTAGGCATGGGCGTATGGTTTTCCCTAACCACATTCCAATTATCCACCCATTATATTTGGTGTGCATTGTTTTTTAAAGGGGAATGATTTAAAAAATTGTGCACCACCCATGCAAACCCCCACTGTCAATGGTTGGAGGGTTTCCTAAGATGGGGATCACAGTTTTCTCTAATCATACACCAACCATGCATAGTAACTTATTCTTCCATGTTTTCTAAAATTCCGAAAAAAACACAACCTATTGGAAATCCCAAAATAAAATTACTAAATATAAGGAAAAATTACGTTAATTTCAATCTATATCAACTCTTGAAAAGGTCAGGATTTTACAATCTCCCCAAATTATAACATCTAATCCTTAAGTTAAAATCCCATGCTTTTCTAACATTCTGAGCCAAAATGTTTGGCCCACTAAGACCACATATCTACTTTTATTTCCCAATACTAATCTTACACATGTCTTTGTTGAAATAATATAGGAACTATTGGCACAGTCTGCCCATGGAACACTTTCACACTATAATCCAACACATATATTGGATGCACCTCAAATAACACATCTACCTCAATATCAATTTCATCTAAATTGATCACAAGAGAAGTGTCAAGGTGATACTGTCATAACTTTGACACATAGAAAATGAAATTCATATAAATTTATTATTGTGTAAGATCCAATAAGTATACCACTATCCATATTCTATCCACAACCCCAAAAGGTCAAACAAATCTAGGCACCGTCTTGTCCTATCTTTGTATCCTATGGTGACCCAACATAGGCAACACCCAAAGGAATACATGATCACCATCTAGAAACTCTAGGGGTATTTTCCATATATCACCACATGAATTATTCCTACTTTGAGCCGTATACATAATTTTATGAATCAAATGCACCAGCTCCAACATCCCTTGTATGAGACTCAGTTCCGACAACTCCAACTTACCAACCTCCATCCAACATAGGGGTGATCTGCATGGACAACCACAAAAAAGGCTGTAATGGTGGAATCATTATAATTTCAGGAAAAATATTACAATACTACATTACACTATTTCCATGTTATTCTCTAAAGATCCACTAACGTCAATAACACATGCATGAATCATATTCTCAAGCACTTTTATTGTATGGTTCGGCTAATCATATGTATATGGATGAAAGGATATACTCAATAATACATTCATACAAAGAGCCTTTTATAATCCCCTCTACAAGCATGAAGTAAAGTGTGATTAATGATCTAAAACAAAAGTACATGGAACCTCATGCAGACAGACTATCTTTCGAACATATAGTTCTCCCAACCTCTCTAAAGAGAAAGTTTCTTATATAGGCACAATATTGTATATTTTCTTCAGTTGATCCACAATAACCTAGATATTTCCATTCTTTAATGGTGTATTCAGGAGACCCACAATGATATCCATTTTCACATCATCCTAATTTCAATCTGGAATGGGAAATAATTGTAGTAATTGTACATGTTGTTAATGCTCAACCATCACCTTCTGAAAGGTGTGGCATCATGTCACAAACCAAGTTATCTCCTTTTTCATTCCGAACCACCAAAATTGTCATCATTCTACATGATAAATTGTGGTAACACATGAATTTTATTTCTATTTTGAGGAATTGAACTCCAACTTGATCTCTTATTGCATGATAATATGCACAACAAATCAATTCTCTACATTGATGATATCATCCCCATATGTTATTCAGCATAAAGGTGTATCCATACCCTCAAGGCTCTCCCTCATGTTCGGGCAACCCAGATCCTCATATTGTTAGTCCCTAGTTCATATCAAAAGTGTTTAATCCACTAAAACTAATACAATAGTCATCTTCTTCTAACTCTCTTGAACCACAATGTGCTTCTCAGTCAGCAATGTTATCATCTTCCACTCAGAACTAGAATTATAAACCCTGAGAGTTTATGTTTTCCTTCTCAAAGAATCGACCACATTGTTCCCCTTTTCTGGCATATATTCTTTCTAAAAATAAAATTACTTCATAAAATTTACCCATATTTACTATTATAAATTAATAACCATTTTCGAAAAGATATATCTTATGCTCTTGTGATCGGTAGACACAATAAACTTTTCTCCCAAAATATATTTTTTCCAATACATTAAAATATAACCCAGTAAATCAAACATCAAGTTTTGCATATTATATTTCCATTCATGAGGTCACAACTTCCTTGAACCATATGCCAAAAATTGATCTCCTTGAATCAGATATAGCTATGAGTTAAATCCTCGAAGCATCACAATCCATCATGTACTCATCCCCTAACTCAAGTAGGATCATGATCAGTGCAGATATCAAGCACTTCATATGCTCCTAGAACTCTTTACCACATGATTTTGAACAAATAAACTTAATCCCATATTTGTTCAATCATGAAAGAGGCACATCCAAATTGAAAACATCCTAGATGAATGTCAAATAATATCCAGTTGACCACATAAATCAGAGATATCAAAAACATTCTTGGGTTTCTCCCAAGAAAAAACTTCCTAATAATTCATTGGTTCTATAGACACACCATCCTCTAATATGATGTGTCCCAAAATTTTACTCGATCGATCCAAAATAGACACTTATATAGGTTGCTGTAACATTGATTCTCTCTCTATGTACTCCGAATTATGTAAAGATGTTGGGAATGATCAACAAGATTTTTGGAGTACCTCAAGATGTCTTCCAAAAACAACACCCGTTAATGATCAAGTTATATATTTATTAACTTATTTGTAATGTCCATAAACATTATTAGTTAGTTCATAAACCCATGTTTCATCCCAATGAACTCAGATAGGTAGTACCTACTTCTAAATCAAATATTCAGTATATTAGATGTTTGAAATTTCAACTGATGAAACTCTGTTCTCAATTGAATTTTATAAAATAAAAAATATCTCATCAACCGGTCAAATAATAACATTAATACATACTAGAGGATATTTGTTATATACTATCATCTTGTATAGTATCTGATAATCAACATATAATCACAAACTTCTGTTATCCTTATTTGTGAACAGTAATTGTGAACCCACGGCGATGTACTCAGTTGAAAAAATTCCTCCTCCTATAACTCTTCTTGTAGAGTCTTGAGATCTTGATGCTCTTTTGATTCCATTTTCTATAATGGAATAGAAACTAGTAAGATCCTAGAGAGATATCGATAGTGAATTCCACATCCCTCTCAGGTGGGAGCCCTGGTAGTTCTTTATAAAAGAAATCTTGAAAATTATAAACTATTTGTTGTGGAATGTACTTCTATACACCTCCATTATCTTGAACATAAGCAGTAACATGCCTATGTGTTCTCCAAGTTTATATGTAATTATCCTTTATCAGCCCGTCTAGGTATCCCACTCTCCATGTTGATTATAGTTTTCATCCTTCTAATAAATAAAATTCAATCTCCTCTGGTAATAATAAATGCTGGCTTTGTATGCGACTAGATAGTCAATGCCCATGAATAGGTATATGCTATAAATTTCAATAGTACAGAGATAAAATAAATTATACTCACTGACAATAAATGGAATATCTCTTTCACATAAATATATATCTAGACCACCCTCAAAATGTTCTATTAATATTCATAACCCCTCTCCCAAACTCCACTGCTAGTCTCAAAACATTAACAGTTTTTGAAGAAAAAAGGGAATGAGATACCCAAGTATCTGATACGGCACTTGATAATGTAAAGATACTAGAATAGTACCTATCACTATCAATGGACCAACCTCACTATCCACAAGTGCATGCTTCACTGCTTGCAAATATCCTTCCCCTCTTCCCTATGATATCATCTCATTCCCAATAGTTTCACCACTCTACTAATATGAGTGATCTTTCCATGAAGTACCTTGTGCACTACCTCTACCACCTCATCCAGTAGAACTCCATCTTCTAGACTGATATGGTATAGAATATCTTCTCCCTTCACCATAGTTTGGTCTAGATCCTCAATGAATGTCTATAATTCATGTGTTCCTACAGAACTTATGTAGATGACCCATCTTACCACAACCTCAACATTCCATTGGTTTTAGTGATAATGATCCTAGAAGTGTATCGTCCTACCACATTAGTGTAAAAATAAATTAGTAATGTCATGTGAAACTGATTCCTCTGCCTATGTATTACTCTACCCACTTCTCTGGATAAGAATGCTATAGCGAGGATTCATGCTATTAGAAATCATACCTTGAGTACATATATAATTAACCACATTTTCGACATTGGATGCCTCCCTCAGTATTACCTTGGCTATAAGATCCTAATCCATCATATTAGAAATTTTATTTTACATAAAATGGATAACATGGGACTTAATTTATCACTTAATCTTATCTTAAAGTCATCTCTACATGGTTGTATCATCCACTAACATCCGTGGAGAAAAGTTTTTAAAATTTTAAAGAATATATAACAGTCCATCATAGACATGCTCCCCTAAGTTAGTCTCGTGAACTCATATACTTTCTCATGTCTTAGTGTCTCTAGGTAGAAGTTATCTAAGAACATTTCTATAAATTCCTTCTATATCATACCACAATATTATCTAGTCCTATTTTAAATATCCTAACAGTGATTCATTGATCCTCGTAGAATATAAGGGGCCAACATGACCCTCTTTTTAGCAAGAGTTTTTAACTGTTCGTGTATCATCTCAATGGACTCAACCAAGATCTATGCTCCCTCAGGTCCAACTTCTCTAGTAAAAGTGTTAGGGTGATACAAATTTAACTCGCTTGTTATGTTAGAGATACTCTTCTCAACCCACCCTAGGACTCAATAAATGAATTAAATGAATCAATCAAAGTTATCTAAGACCTGCTCCCATGGTTCCTCTCATGGAACTATCGGTGCCTCAGGTTCCACCACTGAGTGATCATCCACCACAATTTCCTCTGGTCATCCTCTATACAAGCATCGTCATGAATGAATAATTCTACTACTCTAACAACATTCCTTAGGAAACTATTTCCAACATTAACAAATTTAGTAGAATGTAAAATCATAGTGATTCATAACATGAATTTTCATAATGTCTCGACATGCTATCAAAATTGAGGTTCTATTATTACCCTAAACCATTCTACACATAGTTCTTTCTTAAAAATGGTAAACACATTCCCATTATTCAAAATTTATTAGACACTAATTTATGAAATCTTTTCATCATTTTACCATTATCAGCTTAATATTTGGCATGATTTATAATTTAATTTCACAATCTAGGAAAAATAATCAGGTTTAATAAATTACACATAGCCTATTTTCTATTGATTCTTAAAATGAAGCATGTCATGATAACCCGGAGTTCCTTGAATGAAGCATGAAAACAATAAAGTAGTATTCCATTCTAGGACACGATTTAAATATAAAAAATCCATTGATGTAATAATCATATCACACCCTAAGTTCATCACCTAATGTGAAATTATATTCAACAATAATAGAGAGTTGTAATAACAATAATTCCCACCCTAGGTACTTGGGTTCTCCCCCATATATGGGTTAGCTACACTCATGCACTAGTACAAAATCATGGACTGAAATTTCATTTTCTCCTATATACTATTCCGAAATATTGAGAAAAACGAAAATTAAATGATCGTAAGTCTTTAATACCACTTTGTAACGTCCTGACTCGGGTTCCACACAGTATTGCCCCAAGCCTGTTAGTCACATGACCTCAATAATGCATCTCTGTATGCAACAAGATGTGGTCTAGTAACGAGGGTCTAATAATTAGATAATGGGGAGACTATAAACTCTTTTATCAGAGTACTACACTTACAGAAATAAATAGATAATAGCATAATATTATATAATCATAAAAATACAAATATATAAAGAGAATAATAGTAGTAAATATATTATCTAAGTGAAGTAAAAACACACCATGGTAAACTAAGTTCCATGTTCTAAAATAAAAACAAAAATTAAAGACACTAATAACTCTGAATAGGGTCTCAAAACAAGTATGGTTCCCTCTTCTAAGCCCCATTCCCAAATCAAAAATCTATCTGATGGACTTTTCACATAACTTAACTATCAATAGTAATGTCTATTTGGGTACTGATCTGGAAGACTGAGTAGGGTGTGAGTACAACATAGAGGGCCACCACTAATAGAGTATAAAATGAATCTAATCTAAAATAGTGGATGTAGTTGTATGAAGAAATAATTAAAATGATTAATTAAATAGTTGTCCCATTATCAAATACTATCAATTTAACCACATAATCCCCCTTATTTCCAATAAAACCCACACCTCAATACCAATATCAGCCCATGCTAGAGTTTGAGTCATTCCACATTACCAAAACACAAAATAATTGACTAGTGGGATTTAATTATCCATTGCATTTAAACTTATTAAAGTGTCTAATTATAAGAATAGTCCAATGCAAACAATTTTAGGTCTATGTCATTATGCTTAGGTCCCCATGCGCTTCGGAAATAGTAGACCATTTCCAACACACATTCATTAAAAAGATTATCACTACGGGCTTCTGAAATAGCATACCATATCCTACTAACATGGGATTTGGAAATAGAATACCATGTCCCACACACGTTCCTCAACATTCATATATATATATACATATATATATATATATATATATATTCCACATATTAATATATATCTTCAGAAACACAAAAAACTTTATACCACATAAATCAATATTAATCAACATTAATCCTCATTTTAGAATAATGATCATTAATTAATCCAACAATTAACTAATCACTCTTATACCATTAATAAATTCTAATATTAATAAATCACATCCCTACTATTAATTAAATTAATAATCAATTAATTCTATTTCATCAATCTCAAAATATCGTAATTAATTCACTGATTAATTATTCAATTCATGACATCAATAACTCTTAATTAAATCCATAATTAATTACCTTTAACAGTTTGTCAATATCACCTAATTTATTTCACAATTAATTAGTCTCATATCCCTTAATTTCAAAATTCTATCATTAATTAATTAATCCAAATCAATTAATTTAATCAATAACGTTACCTTCTAAACAACCCTATACATTCTACAATTTGAATACATGCAATCAAAATTATGACTATGGTATTGGAATATTAGAAAACCTACCTCAATTTATTGATTAAGTATCTACTAATAGAAATCAATAAAATTGAGTGGGACAATGATTTTGAATTAGACCGAAATTTATAACCTTAAATCAATGTTAAAAACATCACAATCTCTGTGATATAGATATATATCCCTAAATCTCGATTTAGATCTAAAAATAATAATAATACCACTACAAAAATTGAAATAGACAACAAAAAAGGAAGAACATGAAGGAAAAGGAATAATATACACTAATGGGGAGGGGTGTGGATCTTCATTCAAAGCATCAAATCACAAATAACGGTGCCTGTATTTCCTTAGAATATCTCCTGAAATCTCTGAAACCATTAAAAACCATGTTGTTCTGAGTTTGGGTCAAATTTGGGATGTTTTGGGAGTTCGTGTGGATAAAAAACTAATTATAGGGCCATTTAAAATATCTTTCATGGTTTCCTGGGCTAGGTCACATGGTTTTCTCTAAACTTGTGCCAACTATACACACCTTATTTTTGGGGTTCATAGTCTCTCTTTTTAGGGTGAAAAATTTGTCAAATCGTGCACCATCCATACAAAACCCCACTATTCAAGGTTACATTATGTCCTATGCTAGGGTGCACAGTTTACTCTAACAATGTGCCAACCCAACACATCATCTTTTTCTTCGATTTCCCTAAAATTACACCCAACCATATCCCATAGTAGATCCCAAATAATAAATACTCAGAACAAGGAAAATAAGTACATAAAAATCAAACGGGACAACTCAAGAAAAGGTCAAAATATTAGAGATATATGTGTATATTATAATTATAGTATCTATATATTTCATATATTCACATATATTTATTAAAATCATCCTCAATATATTTAATTAATGTTTCAATTATTCCCATCACATTTAGTATGCTATATTCCACACATCAACAAACTATGTTATTATGTTCTCACAAAATTGTATGCATGATTATGTATATTAAATAAAAATTATAGAAGCATAATGAAATATTAAATGTCATATATATCATATATAAAAAATAAATAAGTCATTATTCCAAACATTAAAGGTATTAATGGATGAATTAATGACATCATTTTGTGAGGTTGTAGTCTTTCATACACACGGATTATGATTACATATCCCATTTGATGGATGACTATGAAAGTGTATGTTTTAATATAAGAATAAAAACATCTTAGTATATTGAAAATACAAATTTTATTCTATAATAATTTTATAAAATTAATTAAATGGTTTGAGAAATAAATAAAATTAAAGTGACCGTCGAATAATGCTACCATGTTTTTAGGTAACTCTTTTTAGTTTATACCAAAAGAAATACATGATTTTCTTTCTTATAGTGAATTTGATTTTATCTAGTTGTATTTTTATAAATTAATTTTTAGAATTCATTGACCATTTTCTAATATGGCATGTGATTTTGAAACCTTGGGTTCTCTTTACAATTCATCCAATGAAGATGAGTTTTTAATTAAAGTGTGAAAGTGATTTTGCATTGAAATAGAATTACTTTAAATGGGTGACCAGATCAAATATTTTACAACACAATTTCATTTGGAACTTCAAATTAACCTTATCCAGGGTCTATTCATTGCCAATGTGTTTGTAGGGTGAATTTTTGGTTTTTGACGTAATAATCATTAAAATACTTAATAAAATTATTTTAATTGGATGTTCCATGTTGACGCTAAGGCAGTTTCGCTTTTGAAAAATCCTAGTAAAAAATCCAAGGTTATCATCATAACCAGGGAGTTCCCATAAGTCAAGTAGGAGGACACTCCCTCTTCATTGATGATAGATCAGGGATCACGATTCGGATCAATCATCGAAAAATCAATGAACAACAACAACACAGATTCATTCTTCATTAGCGATTCATCCAAACACCAGGTAGGGTTTTAGTTTTATTTTGATTTCCATCCCTATTTAGTATCCCTTGGAGAAACATGGATTAGATTATGAACATACTAACCCATAGGTCATGCATATTGTGGGTTGGGCATATTCTATTTTGGGTATTTTTATCGAGATGATTCATGTTTAAAATTTTATTATTCCCTCTCCGTTCTCTAATGTCAAAGAGAAACGGATCAAGGCCGACATGAACAAGACCATGATCCTTTCATTGGTAATTAATGCGCTTTTCCCCTTTCCAACATTACTCTTTCCTCTTTTTTATGATCCAAGATAGGGAAATGAAACTATGAAGACACAAGGTTGCAGCAGCACGAGGCGGTGGCCAGAGATAGTGTCTCCGACACTTTTAGGGGGAGCGAAAAGGGTCGAGGCCGCCAAATGAGGAAATGGCCTAGAAGGAAGGCCTAGATATTATGGCATGGCCAAAAGGCCATCAAAAGTGTTTTTGGTTGAAGTGATGGGGTGTGGTCTAGAAGGAACCCGCCAGAGGAGGGCCTATAGAAGCAGGAGTTGCGGGTGGTGACTAGGACACGGTAGGATGTTGCATCGGTGACTTGTACATGGTGGATACACAAATGTGGTGGCCAACTATGTGGATTCCATGGTGGTGATGGACATGGTGCATGAGGCATGGGGGAGTGGGGATGAGCTATCCACAAAAAACTGGGGTCCCAATGACTGGGAAGTGCAGACGGCTAGGCTGTATGCGTGATAAGGGTTTTTCATCCAATACGGGATAGGCTGGGAAATTTGGGCCAGTGGGCCAAGATAGGCACATCAGTCTGGATCAAGATGGCCTAGAATGGCTAGGTCGATTATGGATTACTAAAATGGGTCGACTCGGGTCGTTCGGCCCCATGTCGGGTCAGACCTAGACCAGACCGGTCCCTTTTTACTAATTTGACCATATCTTTCTGACGGGAAGTCTATTTGATGAGTCTTCAATGGCATTAAGACCCATATGACTATGTGGTTTTTTTGAGATGGAATGGTGAGTTCTTATTATGGACCAATATAGGTGGATAGTTTTTTCTTTTTTTCTATCCTTGATGGTTTATTATTTCATTACATCTATATCACGGGATAGCAGTGCCCTCTAGAGGACGAGTCCCCGATAGAGATGTGGTAACCCTTGTTGGGGCCGGAGAAATACTCCATCACCCATGATGTAGTTTTTTTGGAATTGACATGACTTTCAATCATAGTTCATTATTCATCCATCCAATGGGTTGTATCTATAATGTTTTTGGTATTCTAGATGAAGGATCCCTTGCACTATGAGCCATATATGTAGGGTTGTGGGAATTCTTTGAGAAGGACCCCCTATGTTTTGTGATAATATAGATTTTCTTGTCAATAATATATAGGAAGGATCCCCTACCTATATATCAAAATCATTGACAAATTTATTCTCTTTGGGTGGGTCCCAAAGTATTTGGACCTCTTTTCAAGAGTCTCTATTTCACATCAATGCTTGAGGAGTGAGGTTTCCCAGAATGAGAATGCCTTGAGTAGAATCATGTGGCTGATGATTAGTTGTGACTTACCACATTACCTTATGGATAGTTATTATTACATATAGATATTAATGATATATGTGTTATAGGAATAATCCTTTTTAAAGAATTTTGAGAATTCATTTTTGTTATTTCGATTTTTTCCTGTTGTGGTTTTTCATTTCTGGTTTTAGGGTGTCCCACTAAGTATTATTTTACTCACCCAAGCTCTGGATTTGCCTGAACTCCTCAAGTATTTTCCAAGAGATTGAAATTTTGGTGGATCCCATGGTGGACTCAGACCTAGTAATTCCTAGTGAGATCAGACATATGAGGCATAATCCAATGGCTTCAAGGAGATGTTCTACACCTACCATTCAAGTGGGTTTTTTTGTCGATGAGTTCCAAGAAGTTGTGCGTTCACATGTTATAATATTTCTTTTAGTGGGTTTGTATTCTGGCCTGGATTACCTTCATTTACCTTACTTTCCTTTATAATCTGTTTTTCTAAATATTTAGTTATTGGCATGCATGATTTACATAGAACTTATTAACATTTCATAATTTTTTTGTATGGAAATATGTGTATGCATGCCTGTTCTTAGGAAAGGCCTCTCATGTCATTGATAAGCGTACTCAGTGCTAGTCACCAGCCTCTCACCTATTATAGGCAGTCATGGGGAGTCATGGAATAGGCCCCTATAGTATGGGTCATGAAAAAGTGGTATCATAGGAGGTCAATTCCACATTATGATCAGGATTCTATGATATTGGTTTGGCGAAACAATGTTATGTGTTCCAAGATCTTATTTCAGTCCAAGGAATCTGTTGATGGTGCGGTGGACGATGCATCCATACACAAGTACTATGGGAACCTAAATTAGAAATCGATACATGAAAACACTGGACATAGAAAATTTTACAGCACATCCATTATATAAGAAGGGGTTTTTTTCTGTCTCCTTCTCCAATCAGCTCTCTAGATATACTCTATTTATCATGGTTCATCATGATCTGTTTTAGGATGCCATTGTGCTGACAACTAGTTAGGATTCTTTTCCATGACCACATGGATGGTATGAAAAGTGAATAGGTGTCATAATAGAGGAATGTACCAGAGAAACTCCCTACACTAGATATAGAACCTTCGAGTGGTGAATTGGTGATACCACCCCCCATCAAGTAGTAGTTACTATTCGTGCTTCCTATCTAGGATAAACGTTGGATGAGTGTATTGTATGAGTTCCGTAGGTAGTGACATCCAAGAAATAGGGTGCGATACACCCCCCATGTAGCTTAGTTTTGGCTGGTGGTAGTCACTTGTGTCCTCGGACTAGTGAGGATTCCAACTAACTAGACGGGACTCATGGTTGTGAGTATTTTGTAGGGTACAACAGGACGATGGTGGAACATAGTGACCCATAAACATGGTGAGTAAACTATCACTTGGGTAGACTTTGAGTGTCTCTTCAGGGAGGATTTCTTTATAGCTATGTTATAATCAGTGTGCATCCAAGAGCTCCAGCATCTACAAATGGGTAGTCAGATGGTAGTAGAGTACTATGTGTAGTTTATAGGCCAATTGTGTTATTCCACAGATATAGATCAAGAAACATTCTATAGGTATTATGCTTTCTAGAATGTGCTACCCCGAGAGGTTAGGGAATTGATGATATACCATAAAAGTTTGAATTTTTCTAGTATAATGGATCGATATATTCTAGTATAGCGTTTTTTATTAGTGTGCACACCAGCTATGGGAGATACCAGTGGAACCAGGTGGCTGATACATTGGTAGTATATATTTTTTGGTAGTCTTAGGGGGCCTAGAAAGACAAGCACTTCAATAGAAGACCTCGGTGTATAGGGTTCACATTGGCGGTCTCCTATAGTTTCTTGAGTCATATCAGAGACAGACGGTGTTGCACATGCAACGACCAGAGGCATCTGGAATGGGATTTCCAAACCCGATGTAGAACTGATTAGGAGACGGTCGGAGGATTACTGAGGTAGATACAAGAGAATTATGTTCTACATGGTGGAAGATGTTGTAGAGGAGTAGGCAGAGTAGAATGAGCTGGGTTTAGGTTTGACGTACCACCACCACCAACCCCAGGTGGTCCACCATGGGCTCTGGTAGCTAGTGGATAGGGATGGTGCCTGCTTCAGGTGATGGAGGAATATGTTCTTGGTGCTCCATAGATGATTATGGGCATGATATTTTTCTTTTTAACTATATTTATAGTTCTTATTTACATATGTTCCTTTCACTACATTATTTCCATGGACCATGTTCGGGGCTCAGAGATTTCGGTGGATCAGTTGACCCAACCCATGTATTTATAGACCCCTACGTTAGGGGATTCGATGATCAAAAAATGGTGCAAACTAGGTTATAATACTCTTATTGGTTAGATTTTCAGCTAATATATCCTAGTAGTGGTGTTGAGGACTTATGACATCATTATCGGTATGGACTAGTCATCTATAGAACATGTTCGGATTGAATATTTTAGGATTCTAGTGTGGTGTTTCCACATATATAAGAAGAAGTTTTCCTTTGTATGTGAAAAAGGAATTCATGCAGTATAGGATGGACTCAGTCAGAGGAGAGTATATCAAATTACTCACCAGTTTTCTAGACTTACCCATAGTGCATTGGATGAGATGAGTCCTCAGTTTCCTATAGTGGTTAATGAGTACCAGTACATATTTCTTGAGGATGTTCCAAGATTATATCCTTACAGGTAGGTTTACATCATAATAGATTTGTATGTTGGAATGACATAAATACCTACTCATTCATATGATATGTCTCTCACATTTCATCCTATGTTGAGGGTGCAGCTAGAGGACTTGCAGAGGAAGGGCTTCATGAGATCCGGTGTTTCACCCTGGGTTAGACACAATTTTGTTTTCAATGTAGGAAGAAGGTGGCTTAAGTCTATGTGTGGACTTACGAGTCTTCAATTAGGTGACTGTGAAGACCAAGTATCCCTGGATGAGGATTGACAACCTCTATGATAAGCTTAATGGAGTGAGTTGTTTCTCGAAGATAGATCTTAGATTTGGCTATCATCAGTTTCATGTATGGCATGAGGGTGTACCAAATATAGCATTGAAATTTTGGTATGACCACTACGTTTACATTATGGATCCATTTTGAGTGACAAAATTCCCAGAAAATATCGTGGGACTCATGAATGGGATATTACATCCCTATCTAGATATTTTCATCGCGGTCTTCATTGATGACATGATGGTGTACTTAGAATCTGAGAAGGAGCACAAGATACACTTGGGGATAGTCTTGGATACACATAGTGAGCAATATATTTATGGGAATATATCAAAGTGTCATTTATGGATTGGGAGTTCCACTTTCTAGGACACATCATTTTAGAGGTAGATTTCAAGGGGATCCAGTGAAGATTGAGGTGGTGGTTTCTTGGAAGCCACCCAGGAGTGTGACTACGATGAGGAGATTTTAATTTTTTGTTAGGTACTATCATATTTTTGTGACTGAATTTTCTAGGGTAGCATCACCCTTGAAGGATTTTACACGGAAGGTACATCCCTTCGTGTGGACAGAAAAAATCCATTAGAGTTTTTAGGAGGAGACAATGAGGTTGATGATTGATCCCATTGTGATACTACCAGAGGACGGTGTTAGGTATTTAGAGTAAATTGATGCATCATGGACTAGGAATGGTTGAATCCTAATGTATATAAATTCAATTATTGTCAACCATTTATTCCAGTTGAGACATCATGAGAAGAACTACGTGAACCATGATCATGAGCTAGAAATAGTAGTCTTCACATTGAATATGTGGAGACACCACTTGATGGGTGAGATGTTCTTCCATTACTCTAACCAAAAGGGTCTAATATATACCTTTTCTCATAGGGATCTAAACCTGAGATAGAGGTGGTGGGTAGAGTTCCTCCTATATTATGACATCATGATTTTCTATACTACAGGGAATGGGAAAATGGTGGTATATGGTCTCAGCAAGATATCCATCATGCCGTTGCAATGTGAGCTTTAGAGTATTTAGTTATGATATAGATATCATTCATGAATGATGATGGAGGATCTTACATTTAGTCATTGGTTGTCACCCCTCCGGTATTAGAGCGAGTTCAGGAGCCACATCTTGGGTATGTCTATTGTTATACCTTATATTCTCAGTTGTCCACATGGAAAGCCATGATAGATTTTTGATAGGGGGAGCTGGTCATTCATTTTAGACGTCACACAGTAGTGCCTGTGGAATTGCAGAAAGAAGTTTAGGGGGAGTTCAACACACCGCCTTTGGCATTGCATCTAGGAATGGAAAAGATGTACAAGACCTCCGATGATAGTTTTGGTGGATGGGGATGAAGAAGGCAGTGGAAGATTTAATTTCATGGTGCCTCACTTTTCAACAAGTGAAGGTAGATCACTAGGTAATAGTGGGCTCAAACCAACCCCTCGATGTGTCATATTTGAATAGAAATGGGATATTGATGGATTTTTGTGATGGGTCTATGATGCACCTCCAGTGGACACAATACCAACTTGGGTAATATTAACCTACTCACCATGTCATCCAACTTATTACATGTCATGGAGAAGAGTTTAGTAGAGATATTGAGACACCATTATGAGTAGGGGATAGTTTGGCTACACAGGGTTCCCTTGATGATCGTGTTAGACCATGATGCTCTTATCAAATCCCAAATAAAGAAGGGATTGTAGGGGATGTTTGGGACTTAGTTGTTCTTGACCACGACATTTCATCCCAAGAAAAATGGCTAGATTGAGAAGACCATTGAATTTTTAGATGACATTTTACATGATAGAATTCTCGATTTTCACCATATTTGGGAGAGTAACCTATATATAGTGGAGTTTTTGTATAAAAAACATCCACTCCACCATCATTATGGAAACATATGAGGACCATATGTGCGGAAATGTAGATCAATATTATGCTTGAATAAGTTAGGTGAGTCAACACTTATGGGCCCAGAGTTAGTATTGAAAACCACTAAGAAAGTGCATATCATTTAGGAGTGGATGAGGACTCCACAAAGCTGATAGAAATTGTATGCATGTAGGATACGGTGGCCCTTGGAGTTCAAAGAGGGAGACAATGTTTTCTTTCATTTCTCACCTAAAAGGGGATTATGGATATTTGGACGTGTTAGAAAGTTATAACTGAGTTACTTAGAATCTTTTCATATGATGATATGAGTTGGTGAGGTGGTTTACTTCTAATCTCTACCCCAGTAGATGAATTGAGTGCATGATATCTTCCACATGTCAATAATCTAAGGAGGTAAATGCATGATCCATTGCACATCATCGACTGGGAAAATCTAAACATTACAAATGGGGTGATTTTTGTGAAGTACATGATGGGGATAGAGGATTAACAGAAGTGGATCCTACATGGGTAGTTTATTCTTTTGGTGTGTATTTGGTGGTATCACTAGAACCTCTAGGAGAGAACTTGCGAGTAGGAGTCTTAGATTTGTGCTTATTACCCTCAGCTTTTTCTTGAGTAACCCTTATTTTGACTATTGGATTTGTAAATCCCTAAGGTGGGGAGAATATAATGACTCAGATTTTCTCTGGTTGTATTTTTATAAATTATCATGGAAAATATTGAGACCAGGTTCTAAGATATAGTGTGAATTCATGGCCCGATATGCTAAGAACAATTTTTCAAATAAATTTTAGTTTTTAAATAAATTGTATGACTGGTTTATCTTAAAACATGAATAAAATATAAACGGGTGCCCAAATCAAGAAATATAAGGGCACTATTGTGTTCAGAACATTGAATTTACTTTATGTGTAGCCTATCCTCAACTGATGTGGGTTTTGGGTCAAAGTTTGTTTTTGGATGTAAATCTTAATATAATAAAAGATATAAATATTTTAAAAAGACGTTTCATTTCAACTCAATGGTTGTTTTTTTATAATAACCCTTATCAGATTCCTATAGTAATTTTCATAACCCTAGAGTTTCATTGAAGAAATGAGTAAGAGAATCTATCATCAGTGATGACATATCAGAGATCAGGATTCAGATCATGTATCTTCGAATCATCAAATTATGGAAATGAATATTCATTCTTCATCAGTGACTGATCAAATCCCCATGTTGAGTGTGAGTATTGTTTGGATTTCCATCGCTATTTTTTTTAACTACGATGAATTTGGATTGTTTGAAAAATAGAATAGTCCATGGGTTATGCATATTATGGGTTAGGATTATTCTATTTTGGGGATTGTTATCAGGATCATTCATTTTTAGAATTTTTTAATTCCAATGCTATTATTTAAATTATAACATGAACAGATTGTGGTCAACACCTACAAGGACAAGATCCATTCTTTTGGAAGTCATGTGATTTCACCTTTCCCAAATTAATTGTTCCTTTTTTAAAAAAAATCCAAGATAGTGATTTGAAACTACAAAGTCAAAAGGTGGCGATAGTTCGAGGCAATGGGAAGAGGAGGTGACTGAGGCCATTGCAGGTGGAGAATGATGGGGTGAGGCGACCGGCAGGGTGACCGATGACAGGGGTGGCACCGACCCGACATGGAGGCCGAGCTAGGTGGATTCAGTAGGTGGGTTGTTAGTGGTAGTAATGGGATGTGGTCTAGCGAGACTATGCTGGAGGAGGGCTCGTGGTGGCTGGATCCATGGGAGGTGACTAGGACGCAAAAGGAGGATGAATTTGTGACTTGGATGCAGTGAATTTGAAGCATGCAACAACCATCCATGTGGTCCACATAGCGACGATGGTTGTGGGGTAGGTGACAATGGGGGAGTCATGGTGTGCCTATCCGTGGAACACAGTGATCGCACTGATCAGGCAGCGCATGCGGTTGGCCCACTTACAGGAGAATAGTAGGCATGATCATGTAGACCATGATGGTAAAATTGGGTTGTGGTCCAACGGGCCAAGCAAGGACCATTGGGTCATCCCAATCCAACTGCATCGAGTCAGGTCAACTTTGAACCCGACCTGACCCTTTTTACTGATATGACCATATCCTTCAAATGGGATGTTGTTTTTACTTGAAGTATACAACATTTGAACCTTGTAACAAGGATGTATTATTAAGATGGCTTGGTGCATATTCATTACAGACAAGCATAGGTTCAGAGTTTTCCCTTGGAACATTCCTAGAGTGTTTTGTATGACATTACATCCATATCACTAGATTGTAGTCCCCTTTAGAGGATGAGTCCCAGATAGAGTTGTCTTATCCCTACATGGGACCATAGTTAACCTCTATCACCCTTGAAAGAGTTTTTTTTGGATTTACATAACATCTGAGCATAGTGTGTCATTTCTCTATCCAGTTGGTCGGACCAATAGGGTTGTCGGTATTCTTGGTGATGGACACCCTACGTTACGAGCCACACCGGTAGAGATAACGGATCTCTCCGAGAATGAGCCCCTACATTGAGGGGTAACATAGATTATGTTATCTGTATTTAAGGGACTGGTCCCCTATTTGAAATTGAAAAACATTGACCAGTGTGTTCCCTTTGTGTGGGGCCCAAATAAGCTGGACCACTTTGAAAGAGTTTTCATTTCACATTAAGGCTCGAGGAGTCACCTCTACCGAAATGAATGTGCCTTGAGCAGAATCTTGTGATTGTTGATCATTTTTAACACACCTCTTTACCTTATTATAGGTTATGGGTACATCCCGACATTCTTATTATATGTGTTATAGAAATATACCTGTGTTGATCTGAATATGAATTAATTTGTGGTTTTTCCAAGGTTTTTTTTCTTTTTTGTTTTTTTCTTTTATAGTTTCAGGGTTTCCTACTAAGTATTGTCTTACTCACCACTATATGGTCTTTTCCTTCACATGTTGTGGCTTTGTTATATGATCAATGATTTGATGGAGTCTATGGTGGACCCAAACTAGTGGTTCCCAATGAGATCAGACAGACGAGGTGTACTCCAACGACTTCAAGAAGTTTTCATACACATATCCTTTAGTAGTGGTTTTCTATGAATGAGATTCAATAACATGTTCTTTTACTTGTTACAGTCTTACTTTTTGTGTGATTATATTATTACCAGGATTACATTCCTATAATTTTCAATCTTGTTGCACTCTAGTAATGGTATATATTCTGTAGTTGGCATACATGGTTTACAGTGTTTTTTCATTTTAGCATTTTTAGGCATAGAGATGTGTAAATGTGGGACGGTACTAATGAAATACCTCCTAGGTTAGTTATATTCCTACTCAGTTTTATTCAACATCTCCTATCCTACCGGAGGCGGTCTTGGGGAGCCATGGCATGGGCCCCACTAGAACAAGTTGTGACATTTCAATCCAAAGGGAGGAATATAGGAAAATGGTATGGAATTTGGGGTCTTATTGGGTCATGTTTTGGATGATCAAAACTAAATTAGATGTATTAATAAATAATAGAGTGAGTTCATTTTTAAAGTGGAGGAGTAGAATTCTTTTAAATTTTAGAAATGTGAATCCAACCAATGTTTTTAACTTGTAAAGTGTATCCAATAAAGGTAAAAATCCAACAAACGAGATTATGGGGTCTATATATTAATTGGAAATGAATTTTTGATATGTTTTTATGTCAATATGGGCATTAAGATTAATATTTAATCCCTTTTAAATATAATATTTCTTCTAATCATTGTAATTAGTTTTAATCAATTTCACTAATCTTCTTTGTAAAAAATTATAATTTTACAAAATTAGAAATAATAAATTATTCTGATTCCAAATATGGAATCTATTTTTCAAAATTCCATTCACATAATTATATAATACCAATTTAAAATTAATCCCTCTGACATGATGACATAGAAGGTTTTTAAAGATACAAATGTTCAAAAGTTTTCTATGTTTTTATATTAAATTTCATTGTGAAATAAATTACAATGACCTAAATTAGAATAATTAATGTTAAATATATCTAAAATGACTTTAAAATAAATTTATTATATTTTTTAGCAATATAAATAAATTAGACAAAAATATTTTTCAAATAAAAGTTTGTATTTTTTACTATTTATAAAAAATGAATCTTCTCTGAAAAATATCAAAATTCATGATAAACTAATTTTTATATTTCTCTTTTAAAAATAAAATTTCTTTTTCCATATTACAATTTTAATAGTATAAAAATCTTATTTAAAATAATTGCGCCATTATAAGGCTGTAATACTATTTTTATACAAATATATGTTTTATGTGTAAAATTGGGATTGTTCTTATCTACTTCCCATAAAATATATTAAAAGAATTTCAAAATTTTTTATTGGATATATAACAAAGAAATTAATGATCTAAATTCACTAAAATTGTTTTATTAGAATATTTTTTCAAAATGTGACTAAATAGTGTTTTGTTTAAACCCAATGTTGTGTCCATTCCAAGATATCAACAGAAATAAATTTATTCTAAATGGAAAATATTGTAAATTTATGGGGTGATATAGTATTCCCTCCAAAAAATATTTATTCATAGAAACATTAGTGTTATTTCCTTGTAAAAATATTTTTGTCATTCTCGTTCATAGAATCCTTTATTTCACATGTTTCTTCTTTAATTTTGTTATTTTTCTAGAGTATCATTACCATATGAGTCTTCGGATTCCTTAGTACCTTCTCCATGATATGAAGAGTATTCAAATTTTATTCATAGTATGTAATGTTTTGTTAAAACTATTTTTCATCGTATTTGATAATATTAATAGGATTGGGCTTTCACTTCCTTAGTATAAATACATGGATCACATCATGTACTTTTGAGATAGTTGTAGTCATTACCATATGATAAACAAATTAAAACACTTTCAAGAATTTTTAAGTGTCCAACATACCTGAGACTCAATTTCCCTTTCTTACTAAATATTATAACTTCATTACATGGATATACATTCATGAAAACATGATCACTCACATGAAACCCTAAATAATTCCACTGACTATCGACGTAACACTTTTGACTACTTTGAGCTACTTTAATTTGAGACTGAATAGCCTCTACATTTGTTGTTTTTATTTCTTAAACAAGTTATAGGCCTATAATTTTCCATTTAAAAAAATCATCCCAAAAAGATCAAGTATAAAATCTCATTCCATTTGATGCTTCAAACGTCAACATTTAAATACCTGAATGAAAATAGTTATAATAAGAAACTCTAAAAAATGTAAAAATTGATCCCATGAACCTTGAAAGTTGAGTAACCATGACCTAAAAATGTATTTCATTGTTTGAAGTGTTCTTCTATACTATTTATCGGTTTGGATATGGTGGGATGTGCTCGTATGAATGTCAGTATCAAGAGCCTTCTAAATACACTTCCAAACATTTTATATAACGTGTGTTTGTTGATCTGAATAAACTGATAGATGTGTGCCATGAAGTCTTAAAAATAATTTAATATATAACCTTTTGTGGTACTCAAGAGGCAATTCATATCATATAGAAATAAAATTTTCAAATTTGGTTAAGCAATCCATGATAAGCTATATTGCATAATTCATTCTAGGATTCTTTGGAAGTCCCGTAATAGAGTATAATATAATTTCATCCCATTAAAAATATTAATAGGAAGAGTTTTATGGAATCCTTTAGGTTGTTTCCTCACATAATTTACTTGTTGACAAACCAAACATTTTGAAACATATTCAGCAATTCCATGTCGTATGTTATCCCACTTAAAATTTCCATTCATGTCCCTATATATCATTGTGATATCATTATGTATATAGAATGTTGAACTATGAGAATAATAAAAAAAATTCCTTTTAATTTATGTAAAGATGGAAGAAATAATTTCTTCGAAATTTTAGAACTCCCTCTTCACTAATAAAATATGATAACCTTCCTTCATTCACGCCATTAATTTAATTTTGAATGTTCTCACCATCATATTAAGAATTCTCTATCCTATCTAGTATATATGATTTTTAGAACATTTGAAAAATGATTGAAGTCTTCCCTTCTTTACGAATTTCTATATCTATCTTTACTAGATCCATAAACATAGGATCATTCTCAATCCTCATTTGGTTCAGAACTCCATGATCTTTTCTACTAAATTTATGTGCAATATTATTTTATTTCCCTAGTGGTAGTGTATTAATAAATCATAATCATTTAGTATATAGAGCTATATCTTTTTTATCATATATATATGTTTCTATAAGAAGATGTATTTTAGGATTTTAAGATCTATGTATATCTCAAATATTTCAACATAGAGATAATTTCTCAATATTGTAAATGGTAATATTACAGCTACTAACTCAACATCATGGGATGTATAGATATGTTATTGAGTATTTAATTTTCATGATCCCTATGTCATTAAATTATAATTTCTTCTTACGAAAAAACCAACTACCTTCTATGAAAAATCTCTATATATGAAAAAAAAATCACTTTCATATGGTAATGTGAATATTAGAGAATTGAATAATCTTCTATTTAGTTTATTAAAGGACTCTTCATATTCCTTTCACCATACAAACAGAACCACTTTACATGTGAATATGGTTAATGGGTTATCCGATCATGAAAAATGTTGAACGAATCATCGATTGTAACCTTCCAAACCAATTAATATATGTACCACTGTTATTTAGGTTCATATCCAATCCTTGGTGAACAAATGTCGATGAAAAGAAACTTCTTGAAGAAAAATAGAACTTACTAAATATCCCATATAACTATTACATTATGAGAGTATCAAGAATGATCTTCCAGAGGTTATAATAGTTCTCATACATTATAGTATACACCAAAATATTATCAATGAATACATGTTTCTTCTGTTAATTTGAATGACCTTGTTTGTTTAAGGTTCAAACATTCCAATCAGTTTTTAACGGGTTTATTCGTAGAACTGGTAACATTCACTGATTCTATATCCATTTGGACCTACATTCCAAAGGTAGGTGATCATTAGTTATGGATTGATGAGGCTTATGAATTTGCATTGGTCTAGAGGATGGGAGGACAAGCTCATCACGCCTTTTTGGAGGGAATTATTTCCTACTCCAGGACTCTCTTATAGATTTAAGTTATATTCACGAATCCTTATTAATTAACCAAGCATGAAAATGAATTTTCCATTAGATTTGGTAATCAATGATTGATATTTATGGGATTTAGAGAATCTTTTATATGTATTTGAGGTTCTTCATTGATATAGAATCATCTGTATGTATTGGATATTCATAGTCAATGGTTTCCTTCAATATATTATATAAAAATATCTTAGTCATTATGATGACCATACTAGTTTAAAATCCACTCAGTGGTGCACTTGACAATTATTGTCATTCAAAAAGATAGGGATTATTTCAATGTTGGGATCGTACCCGCAGATGGGCTACCTACGTATCCTTTATAAAAAGGAATCAGAACCCACATAGTTTGTTAAAAAGGATATAGTTTAACATCATATGGCACAAAAAAAAATTAATAAAAGATGTTCCTGAACCTAATAAAGGATTCCTACATACTCAACTTTTAAGGCAGAGATCAAAGTCCATGTAGTTCATGGAAGTAAATATATGGTTTAAGCATAGTTAAATGTTCCAAATAGAGATTTCATGATTACTTTTACATTATAAGCACACATGAGTCATGCTCGGTGTGACAAACAAGAAGTATCAGTAAACATGACAGTGGTTCCACGAAATATGCAGTTATGAGAAATGATGTGGGGCTTACGTATGTATGATGACTTAAGGAAATGAAGACCATGACTAGAAATAATCCCAAGAGCAGGTTCCATAATGGTATTTGTAATTTTAAGGAGATTTGGAATACTATCCCGAGTCTTACTCCTAGAAAGGAATCCCAAATCAAAAAAAAAATTAAGATTGGGGTTTACTCGTGAGGAGGGTGCCCTAATGATTAAGGAAATTATGACTGGGGATTACTCTTGAGAAAGAGTTCGTTGTTAAGGAGACTTGTAACACGGGGCTTACTCCTGAGAAGGATGACCAAATAAAAATATCCTTGCACCTCAAAAGATGAGGTTTTATAGGAAACCCCTAACCATAGTGACCTATGGCATGTAAGTCATGAGTTTTTTTGGGAGATTTTCTCACAGAATTCCATTTAGATAAGGAAGCCAACAAAGTAACCAAGCTATTGATGGATTTAAAGAGGGTTTTGAAGGCTATATATTTAAGAGGAGAGGTGGATTTGAGGAAAGGAGGTGACAAGGAAGGAGGCCCACAAGTATTGTTCTGGCGTGCAAGTCCTGGTTGCACAAGTAGACTTGCGCGACATGAGTCACCTTGGGCGATGGAGATCCTATAGGGTAATACTAGGGAGACTTGGAACTCAATCCCTTAGTATCATCCCTAGAGGCTTTCAGAAGGTGGTGCACATGTTCCCTTGATAGGTAAAGGGTGTGTGAAAGTGTCTTCATGTCCCTTAAGGGCTGGACTCTTAAGCGCGTAAGTATTTAATGATTTCTAATAATGAGGCCCTATTCTTCCTCTTTAGAGCGTCCATCATAGGTAAAACAAATTACCGTATAAGTGTTCAGAAGACCTTCGACAATTACTTGGGAGACTGGTGCTTGAATCTGAGTTTTAGAAAATTCTTCCGTTAAATAGAGGGGCCACAAGAGCAATTTATAGGCCACTAGGAACCTTGGGCAAAAAAAGGAATACAGAACACAAGTGAATTTCGCGGCCCATATGTGGTGCGCAAGTGACTTGGGTGGCGCGCATGATACTTGCACGACACACTCGAAATGAGTTCCAAGTTCATCCCTTTGTCAATTTTTGATGTTCTTAAAAGGGTGCCCCTTATTGGGCTTAAGGTATTCCCCTTTTACATTTGTTGGACTCTGTGACGGAAAGGAGAGTAAAAAAATGTTCCCCCTCAGAGATGGATTAGAAAAAGGAAAGAGAATTTCACTCTGAGTAAAATGAAAAATAAGGGTTTGGCAGCACGCATGTGTTGGCGCACAGGTTCTGGTGCATAGGTTCCGACGCGCAGGGTTGCAGGATCACCTATATATATGGGTGTTACTTCGCGCATACCATCATGCCTTCAAATATTTTGTTCTCTCATCGCGCAAGTTTCTTCATCACCTCGGTCGATCTCTCATTTTTGAGTCGAACTTCTCCTGTAAGGATCTTGACTTGTGTGACCTTACATGGGAGGAAATAATTGCGCGACAATACTTGTGTGACCAAACATGCGTAACTAAACATGCGCGGCTTAATGCGTTAGCCATTTTTTGTTTTCTTCACAAGTATTTCCTAAAAACAGACTTACATAAAAGATAACTATTTGATAATTGTGCAAATTCAATGGCTCCCAAAATAATTGGATTGGCTGATGAGTTATCTAGAAAGAGAATAGATGTTATGATGAACATCGTTGGCCATGACTATTATGATGTCGGCTACAACACTCTCTCAGATTAGGCTAAGTACTTGAATAAATATCATGTCATCTTCCCATAGAGCATTTACCTGTATTTATATGGACATGGTCATCTGAAAGGAGTCAACGTCCTAGAGGCAATGAATTATATTCCTCATTCCTTGTTTCAGACATACACCAATTTTGCTTCAGCAAATGTCTTAGTTACATGATCATTTTTCCATGCTATAATAGAGGAGAAGGCATTCATAATTCATCATAGACCATGTGATCTAGATTTGAAGCATCACAAGCCTGAGCTGCGTCCATACTGATGTCCCTGTATTTTCTGAAATTCCCAGATGGATCAATCCAAGGGATGAAAACAAATATCGGATTTCCATTGTGGAGGTGTGAAGCAGAGTTGGATGTGGCCATATTGGGTGTGACAACCCTGTATAGTGTTTGTCGAGGATATAAAGGGAGCTTCAATACATAAAGTTGCCTGGGCTAGGCGGACATATGTCTACAAGAATGATAATTATGTGCCAGAGCTAATCAGCTGCTGGAGCTTGAAAACCAATTCATTCCATCTGACTCATGGAGAAGATGGCATCAGCTTGTGGGATGTCTACAAGATCTCAGGAGCTCAAATCATGGGAGATAAGTATGATGAATTCATCCCCTCCCAAGGTGACCTGGAATGATTCAGAGAAGACTCCAACTTTCTCTCAAGAGTTATTGAAAAATTTTCACAAGCTCAAGAATTCAAAGTCCACCAAAACTCATTCTAGAAAGTATATTCACCTAGAGGAGTGGATGGATATGTTTCTAATCAAGACGAAGGAGAAGGGGCCCACCTGTACTCATCCTACTAGCTACCCCAGAACAGAGAAGAGGGGTGCTCTTGGCACATTCTGGCCAACTCTGGAAGCGGGAGAGTTTGAATAGTGGGTGGTATGAATTGGATCAAAGAATCCCAGAGAAGACAAGTATGGCGGTCTTTTTAGCTTTGTGGCTCAGTTTTTTTCTTCTTCCAGTTATGGATTCAACGGGAGGTGTTAGGCCTTGGAACTTCGTTGTTGCATCCAAGTTGGCTGAGAGAAAAATTATTGGGTTGGCCACCCCGATTATGGCGACGATTCACAAGAGATTACTCCATGTCAATATGGGTAAGTCTCTTTTGAGAATAGTGGTACCATTCTATGTTTTGTGGGGATGGATTGCCACTCACTTCAGGACATATGATGTACAGAGCAGATTACAGGTTTCTGTAAGTTATTTCAGGCAATCGGTGCAAGCATTTTATGGAATTTCTCTGTTGTCCCTCGATTCCTATGATCTGAAGGTGAGGCTGAGAATGTTCAAGGAATTTCATTTATTTCATTATGTAATACCACCAACCGGGTGGTTTGTTGACGATGGAACAACTAGCCTAGAATTGAGGTCATATATGCTGGCTTGCAGAGATGGTTTTTTGGCCACTATAATTGACGGAGAGATTACATGTGAGGCCTATGCTCCATATAGATTTTCACGCCAATTCATGTGTCTGTAGTAGATTGGTGTATCCCATTCTGTGCACGTCATGTCATAGCAGAATCCAATGGTTGCCAGAAAACTATGTTTGCTGACAGTTATGGTGAAAACCGGGGAAGTGTTTGATCAACTAGTTGTTGGAGCGGTGAGTCAATTGACTACATGGTATGCCGAGAACATGGTGGCATCATACCCTGAAGAGGTACTGAAGAATCCGGTCCCTCGGGTGGGGAAAAAAGATAACCTTCCAAAAAGAAACCTTTCTTTTGGAAGGTGATTCATCCTCAGCCAGAGCTGATTCACCAGGTTCCTCACCCGGGGCAGATTCACCGGATTCCCAGGATCGGGATGATGAGGCAGGATATGCGTCAAAGTGGCCTCGTGCCAGATATAATCCTTCTTCCAAAGCCATGATACCTACTCCATCTACTCCTGGTGTGTTATATCATTGAGGGAATTTAGTCAATATTATTTTATAGTGAAACAAATTTCATTTTCTTATCATTTACCTGTGATTGCAGGATATGGGAATAAGATTATGTACCAGATTATAGGACCCTCTTCACAGCCTTCGGGTGCACATTAACAATATTTACGAGAAGAGGTTTTATAGATAAGGTGGAGTGTATATTGTGATATTGAAACCGCCTGGATGGACTTATGCGAAGGGCTACATATCCCTGGAGTGGGGAATCTCCAGGCTTCTGCTGATATCTACTTTGAGGATAACCCCATTGAAGTGCATGATTACATCAGAGAGCTAGAAATTCTCATATATTCCACTGATGATTCCATTCCTATTACCAACCAGGTGAAGGAAATGATGAATTGTGGCACCACTGAGGGGATTGGTTCTTCAGTAGACTAGGAGTGACCTAATTACGTTGCTTCAGAAGATGTAAATTTCTTTCCTTATTTTCATTGCAACATAATTTCAGTCAAAGCATTGTTACTCAAAGAAATTAGTTTCTTTATCCTACAGCTTGTTAATAAAGGAACTACTGAGGTCCCCTCACCGCAGTACAACCCTAGTGGCACCGCTCTTGGAGCCGCTGAATCTCCTTGTGAGCCGAGCAAGGTATCTCCAGGCCGGCAAGCCATGGATGAGGAGTTATAAAGGGATTTTCACACTCCAATACATGTATTTTGAGGTGACAATATCGACACACCAAAATAGTCAAAAAAGTAATGTCATCTAAGGAAGAAGTCCACAGCTAGATGCTTCTTTAGTAGTTGTAAGTCCATATAATAGTAATGAATCCTAACTCATGATGAGATTGATCATAATTCTTATGATTACAGGGGCTTATTCGATTTCCCATTTGATGGTAAGGACAGACCCTCCTCTGCGGACGACGAAGGGTGCTTTTGGAAAGTCCCAAATTCATGTTGACATGGCTGCTCCTGACGAAACGAGGAGAGAAGAAGAGCCATCTTCTGTTCCCAGTACTGCTCCTACTGCTACTACAAGGAGAGAAGAACCTTATTCTGGTTAATTAGCAATACTTCATAGAATGTTGAATGAAGGCATCAAATGACTTCCATTCAGTGATGCTTTAAATTCAACAGATGAATCAAAACATTTGGCGACCACTACAGCTAACTCCGCAATTTTCTCCGAGGAAGCTGTTTGGGGTCGGAGGTTGTAGGAGGAGGATCGCCAAGAAGACATGTAAAATTCCCTCACTAGGGTGACTAATCAGCAATCTGAGATATCATTGGATGAAATGATGAAAATTGATTAATCTTTTGAAGAAATTTTAAATCATGTTAAATTACCATGTGATTTAGAAGATTTTGGAAGTCAGTGTTATCCTTCATCCAGTTAAGATTTTTTATTACATATCTGACCATGATTGGTTGAAATTTGCAGTTCTGTCTGAGCTAGTTGTAGATCTTCCAATTCCTGAAAGGGGTAAAGACAACCCTATCATTGCAGATATGCTAGCTCAAGTGGATCTTAACCCGACCAATCTTCCTGAATTCCGTCCTGAAAATTCTGTTGAAGCTATGAAATGTAGGGAGGATCCATCTCATGTTGCTGGTCTACCATTGGGTAAAAGATAATAATATTTGTGGCTGTATTTAATTTTCAAGAAATCTAATTGACTTTTTTTATCCATTGGAACTAACTAAATCATTCAATTGACTATGCAGGTCCATCAATTTTAGAGGCTATATCTAGAGATGAAGCCTCAGCATCAGCCCCAACAGGAGTAGAAATCGATGTGCCAAGGGTCAGGGGGGAAGGAGCATAACAAAGAACTTCATTAAGTGGATTAATCCCGGACTATATTCACACCTGTGATAGAGATGTTGAATCAGAGCCAGGGGTGAAAAAGGCACTCCAATTCTCTCGTCGCAAAGCATGACAGAATAAATGGAAGTTCATATCTGAAGTTCATCTTGAAGTTTTGTCTTCAAAGATCCCGTGACTATCATCCTTGTTCGTAATGCTAGGACTTAGTGGTTTTGGATATCAAGAGATCCATACCGTGGTGAAAATAGCCATCTTAAGGAGGGATCAAAAGCTTAAGTGCCGTCAAGATCTTACCAGAGTGAGGTTGTTAACCAATATCAGCGAATTTGAGGTTGTGTTGTCCCAAGATGAGGCTGATCGGGTTGCAAATCCAAAGAAGATGAAGAAAAAGATCAAGGAGAATGTTTTCCAGCAACTGCATCTTCAGCAATAGATAGATGTCATTACTGTGGAACTTGACCAGCTTAACAATTCATTGGAAGGAGTCCAAATGAATGGTATGAAATCCATCACAGATGCGAAGAAGGAACTCCATCAATATTAAAACAGTGAAGGTGATCGAGTGAATGGACTTCAATTGGCTTCTGATGAAGCTCGGGATGCCATAAATCAAATGAAAATCTATGTTGAAAGCTTCTTGTAATTCTTGAAAAATAAAAGATACTCCATTATGTGGATGTTAATTAAATATTTTGAATCAATGAAAAAGTCATTTCATCTTCAATCATTTATACCAGCATTCTCTTGCTAATTACTTATATATTATTTTTTTACCAAATCCAACGGGCCTAGTAAACATGGTTTGGTTTTTTTAATGATTATACAAACAACCCCAAAAATATTACATCTTTTGTTGCCCAATATTTTCCAAATCATACAAAATCTACGTTTAGAAAAATCAGACTCCTATTTTGTTCAGAGTTCCTTTTAAAAGTTCCCAATTTAATGAGTACCCTGTCTTTTGTTGGTAGTTTAAAGTCATGCATGTCGGCCATAAAAAGGCTAATGTTTAAAGTCGAATTTCTTTGACTGAATTGATTAAAATTGACTTAATTCTTTGATAATTTGTTTGAAAACATATTACCACATTCATGTATGGGGGAAAATGTAAACTACGACTTATGAAATTTTGAATCTGGTGGGTGATATAAAAAAAGGGAAAAAAGTCATTAGAGGAAGTAATTCCTAAGAGTGAAGTTACCACTATTTGAAAAACCCATTAGGGGTTGAATTATGCAAGGCCACTTAAGGGAATTGGATGCATAGTCAAATAATAGAATCTTTTGGCAGATAGGATCATTATGTAGACTACTTATTCCAGGCCACCTAGGGGAACATAATGCATAGTCAGGTAAAAGAACACTCAGAAATTTTACTTTTCTATTTCTAAAACCCAATGAACCTTTATGGAGATTCAAATTTTCCAAAGCACATATTTTTCTATATGAATAGAGGTACTTGAATATGGAGTGGATATTCCAAATCAAGAATGGCAAAGAATTGGATAAATGTCACTCCAGTGATGGTTTGACCCAAACACAGGGAAGAGAAATATAAACCATGTACTTGAATACTTTCAGATCATGAAAAAGTGTTTGTGAAAAATATTTTAAGGATGACTATTTTGTTGGATCCCTACATATCATCATTAAGGCTAATAAGGACAAAAGAGGTTTTCCCCCAAGAATGAAGTTACCACTATTTGACAAACCCGTTAGGGGGTTTGAATTATGAAGGGCCACTTAAATGAATTGGCTGCATAGTCAAATAATAGCATCTTTTTTGATGACAGGTCCGTTATGTAGACTACTTATTCAAGGCTGCCTAAGGGCACATGTTGCATGGTTAGGAAAAAGAATTCCTGGATATCAGAATTTTTTTTAATATAAGTCAAGAAATGGGTTATGGAGATATGGAAGTATTTTAGGTTATGAGTATGACACATAAAAATGGGTATTGTCTAATGCATGAAGGAGATACATAGGTCAATTGTGACCATAATCTTGTTGTGGCTGGGTCTTAAATTTAGTTTTTGGACCTCACTATATATCTCATTAGGATGAGAATCAAGCCATACGTAGTTCTTGAAATATAGTTTAACATCATGTGGGATGAGAACGTAGGAGATCTTATTTTAGGGCTGTAGATTTTGGATCATAATTAGGGAGACACATTGTTTGTTTGTTATAAACCTGATGTGAATAATGTTCAGGGTTCTCATACATCATTCGTGTGCTCACAAGGGGACTTTTTGAGCCAAGGGACTGACAGTTTAGTTTGGGGTTAGGCCCAATGACTTGGGGCTGGGTTCGAGGGATGTTCGAACGTTCCTATGTATCCCATAAGGATGGGAATCAAGCCAGACATAGTTCATGAAATATCGTATGTACAAATTTGGTTCGTACATGTCAAGGGTGAAAGGGAAATTTACTACAATGATGGTTAGACCCATGATTAATGGTTCAGGAATTTCCATGTATGCATGTAGTCCTTGGAATATAACATGATTGGATATCAATGTCAATAATGATTCCCTCTCTGGTGAGGGTGTCAGAGACTATTGTAGTTTATTATCGTACAATACAAAATTATGAATAGTTTAAGGTCTTATGCATAGACCAGTGCTGCATTGTTTAGCTTCATGTAGCTAGGATGTATTGCTATATAGTTTAATGTCTTGTAGTGAGGACAACAGGGGACTGTATAGTTTAACATCATATTGAAAGGACGATGATGAACCAATGTGGATATATTGGTTTTGGTGGGGTTGGGGACTTCACATATCAACATCATATGAGATGGATGTGAACTGATGTGAATATATTGGATTTCATCTTGAAACTCAAGAGGTTTCCTATGTACCCAGCATAGAAGGCAATGATCAAAGTCCACGTAGTGTGATTGAGAATAAAATGTTGATAGAGTTGTACTTGAGGACAACCCAAAAATGGTGTTGGGACATACACGTGGCTAGCGGCCCAGAGAGGGTGTTATGGTTGAAGATTACTCTAAGATCATGTGAGTCGTGCTTGGTGTGAGAATCAAGAGGTAACAAAAACCCTAATGATACAGAATTTAACATCATGTAGGGGGTATAAGGGAGTGTTTCAAAGTTTAAATGTCATGTTACACAGACATGGGGTGCTTGGAAATTTAATGTCTTGCAACTTGGACAAACAGTTTAACATCCTCTTGGAAGAAAAAGGGGACACAGTTTAACATCATGTTGGACGATAGAGGGGCTATATAGTTTAATATCCTACATCAAGGACAAAAGGGACCATCCAGTTTAATGTCATACATCGAGGACAAAAGGGACCATGCGGTTTAATGTTTTACAGGGAGTAATAATGGGTGTATTTGTGTTACACAAAATACTTATTCAAAAATATTGCATTAGTTGGAGTTGTAATGAGTTATCTATCCATTTAGATTAATGAATTAGCTTCATTGGAGTAGCCCATATGTATTGAATAAGGTCCCTCCCACTTTGGCTCAAGCTTTGTAGGTTTCTATCCAAGAATCATTGGAGTTCTGAGAACCAATACCACTTCTCCTTGAATGAATGAACGAAGAAGGACTTTTTTATTAAAAGAATGCACTATTCGATTATGATAGACTTCCATGTGGTGCAGGGGGCACAATAGTTTTTCATCTAATCATTACAATGAATCAAATCGCTTCTGATATTGTTCATCTATAGATAACTGATCACAAATGGCTACTTTGAGTGAATGTAATTGAACCTCATTGGGATAGACTGCTTCTATTCCATATACTAATGAATATGGAGTTGACCGCGTAGCAGTGTGGGTGGTGGTATGATAAGCCCATAAAGCATGAAAAAGTTTATCCGACCATGATTTCTTATCTTTATCCACTATCTTTTTCAGTATGTTTGAAAGAGTCTTATTGAAATATTCTATTTTCCCATTGTCCAGTTCATGATACTGAGATGAATGGTTGGATTTGATGTTGTACTCTTGATACAACTTTCTCACCTCGAATGAAGAAAAGTTGGTTTCACGTTCTGTCAATATGGTATGAGGGACACCAAATCTAGTAATGATGTTAGTCTTGAAGAAGCTAAAAATTCCTTTAGAACTAACGTATTTGTGAGGTATTGCATCTTCCCATTTGGAAAATAAGTCAGTAGTAGTAATAAAATACTTAAACTGATTGGATTTAGTTGGAGGATATGGTCCTACTACATCCATTCACCATGTGGCAAATGGACATGATTATTTAGCTGTATGAGTCAAATCTTGGGGTTGATGAATGAAGTTGGCACATACTTGGAATGAATGACACATCTTAGTGAAATCAACACAATGTTGCATCATTGAAGGCCAAATGTATCCAAGCCTTCGGATTTGACCAGATAGTCTATGTCTAGACTGGTGGGCACCACAAAATCCTTCATGAAATTCACTCATGATAGCCATTGTCTCTTCACCATCAATACATCTAATGATAATTCCATCAATACCTCTTTTGTAGAGAATTTTTGGGTGATCTGGGCTATCATAAAGAGTAAAATTGACCACACATCTCCGGACATGTTCTTTCTCAGCTCTATCAGGTGGGAGTGTTGCATTTTGAAGGTATTCTTTGATAAGTGTCATCTATCATATAGTATGACGATATGGTTTAGAAATGGGACTAATTTCAATGATTTATTCTATTATTATTTTAAAAGAAGGTGAAACTACACGACAATGGGCAATATTGATGATTGTTTCGTCCTGATTTGGATCTTCTAGGGTTGTGGCTACATTAGCAAGTGCATCAGCTTGGGAATTTTGTGATCGTGGGACATAAGAAAATGTTTGTTCTGATGGAAATTCCACCATTAACTATATGACATAATCACACAAAGGGATTAGCTCTTCCTTTCTGATGGAATAATCCCCTTTGACTTGTATGATTAATATATCTGAATCACCTTTTATCATCATGTGATTCACCTATGCCTGAAGCGCCAATTCCATGCCTGTGATGAGAGCTTGATATTCTACTTCATTATTTGTACCGCCTCCAACAATAAGAAGGAATAGGGTAGCACTACCTTTTCTGGGGAAATAAACACAATTCCAAACCCAACTTTGTTGAATTTAGGATATTCCATTTTCTTCCCTCTTGGACTTCTGGAGGTACCATCAACGTAACTTTCCCATTTTTGGGGATTATCTTGAATAGAGAAGACTTCATCATTTAAATGTTCAATATTTAAAGATGTATCTTTTATAGATGGGTGTTCAATAAGGAAATTGGCTAGAGATTGGCCCTTTATTTCCTTTTGAGACACATAATGGATATCAAACTGCTGTAAAATTATTGCCAACCTTTCCAGACATCCTGTAAGCATTGGATGACTAAAGATACATTTGAGAGGGTTATTGTGAGATACCAATTGGACATCATGATGTGGTAGGTAGTGTCTCAATTTCTTAAATACAAGTATTAATTCTAGATAGCACATTTCAATACATGAATATCGAGTTTCTGCCTCATGCATAGTTTTACTAAGATAGTAATGTTTGATTTAATTCCCAGCATCATTTTTTTGGGCAAGGAAAGCACCCAATGATCTCTCTAATGTTGTCACATAGAGGATAAGTGGTCTTCCTTCAATAGGTGGCATTAATAACGGTGGACTCAAGAGATATCTCTTGAGAATATCTAATTTTTCTTATCATTTTTCAGTCCAATAGTTGGTGACTCACTTCTTCATTAAATTGGAGATTGGTAAACAGTAGCCTGCCAAATTGGCATTGAAATGCTGAATATAGGCCAAGTTTTCTTGAATTCCTCTTAACTATTTCCAATTTCAAGGAGGTGATATACCAAGGATTGATTTTGTTTTCTTAGGATAAACTTTGATATCATGATGATGTACACAAAGATGCGAAATTTTCCTGAGGTCACCCCGAATGCACATTTCAAGGGGTTCATCTTAAAATTGTGTTGTCGATGTTTATTGAATATTATTTCCATATTGGACAAGTGATCAGTACGTTGTCTAGATTTAACCACCAAATCATCCAAATAACATTCATAAAATTTCCATAAGAAATGGTTTGAAGATATGGTGCATGGCACGTTGATACGTTGCACCAGCATTTTTCCAGCCAAAGTGAATTACCCAATAGAAAAAGACACCTTGAGGATCTCTGAAAGTTGTAGACTCTTCATCCTATAGGGCCATTAGTATTTGATTGTACCCAGAATAACCATCCATGAAGGAAACAGCTTGTAGCCAGTTTTTGCGTCAATTAAGAGTTCTGTGATCGGAACTGGAAAATCAACCTTCGGACAATGCCGATTAAGATCTCTGAAGTCAATAAAAACTCTAATTTGTCCATTCTTCTTTCTCACAGGGACAATATTAGTCAACCATTTGGGATACCGAACATTTATGATGATGTTAGCTTTGATAATCTTATCAAATTCAGCTTCAATTTTGGAGGCATAATTTGTGTGTGTTCTGCTTGTGGCTTGCTTGAATCCTCCATGTTCTTCTAGAAAACCCAAATGATGAGTGGAAAAATCAGGATCAAGGCATGTCATTTCTGTATAATTCCAAGAGAATATATCTATATTTTCTTTAAAAATGTTTTATAAATTTATTTCTCTTCAAGAGTCATGGCCGCACTAATTAAAGTGGGGCATGGATCTTCTTTTGTACCCAAATTTATATCTCTGAGTTCATCCGCAGTGGTAGAGATACACTCTCCAAATGCTGGAGGAGCATCTTTGAGATCTTTTCCTTCTTCTTCAATAAGTGTTACTTCCTATGTTTCTACATGAATATTATATAACAAAGAAAAACTTCTATGGTCAGGGGAGAAGTTAAAATTTGAACATTTTTAAAAAGAGGCTACCATTTATGACCCTATTGATAATGAAGGGTCTTCCTAGGATGATTGAGAGGAGATGATGGATTGAGAATCAACAATATAATTTTCCTCTAGTATTGTTATAACATCTTCTAGACTAGATGCTGAAGTATATAATTGATGGATTTAAGCAGATGTAATGAAGACATCTCCATTTAAGCTTTCATCATTTTTTTGGCCAATCAAAATTTCTCCGATGCTGCCCGGCTCAATTTCTCTAATTGAAATTATAGAAGTTTCCATAAGAATGTTTGGATTTGGGTCTATCCCATGAATTTTAATGATAGGAAACACATAATTTGTACTCAAATGTATTAATGGTTTTAGTAGAATCTTTTCCAAAACATATGGAGAATTAATTTTGGTGACCTTCTTTACTGTGGATTTTTCCTTTCCCTCTATGTGATAAAATGATACATCAATGTATTGAGATTCACATTTTTTGAATGGGGCTTTGTAACCATACATCATCCCAATTTGTCCATTGACAAATATTTGATACATTAATGGTATGACAATGGTACAAATGCATGTTGATGTAGCGAATCTCTTCCATGAAAAATGTGGAAGGCAGTGTCCTGATAAACAACCAAGAAATATGAATTAGATACAAGGTCTCCAAACTGAATTCCGAGTGTAATTTCTCCCAGACGTTCTTGTTCATTCTTATTATATCCTTGCAACACTATAGTATATGGAGATAAATCGGATTCCGTGATTCCCAATGGATGAAGTGTACGAATATGAATGAGATTGACTCTTGAGCCATTATCAATGAATGATCATCGTATGTCTATATAATTGACTTTTATAGATAGATACAAAGGTTTTATATGTCCATGTACAACATTAGCTTCATCATCATCTATAAATGATATCACTGCATGGAATTCAGCAAGATCATTCACTATATTATAAACCTCATCCGCATAAATTTCAGTTTCGAATTCGTGAAGACTTGACAATGCCTAAATAAGAGCCTCCAGAAGATTTTTTGATAGATTCAAGGCTTCAAGAATTGATAACATGGCAGGTACTTGCACCAAATGTTTCAATAAATCGTACTTTTGGTCCAATGGTCTGCATTTCCCATCAGTAAAATGTGGTTTTGTAGGTGCCTTGGAAGTTGATGCTTTGGCAGTAGATCCATGTCGTATTGGGGTAGGAACTGGAAACACTCTTGGCTTCTGTAAATTAGATCGACTAGAATTATCTATTTTCTGAGAGGAAGAAGGGGTGGCCTCTAACTGATATTCCAAAATAACTGCACCAGGACTGGATCTACCATTTGTGGAAGAACTTTCTAGTACCTGTTGAGCCCGTTTAAGGGCTTTTCCATGAGTTTCTACCTCATCAAAAGTTCTATTATAGGTTGGATTGAAATAGTGGCTTCTGGAATATCAACGCCTTCCATAGTATCCTAATCCTCTGTCTCTTCCTCTTATTCCTTTGTTAGTTACAAGAAACATAGGTTCATCATAATAAAAACTGTTATTGGCATAAGGATCTGTTAAATGAATCATGTTAACAGAACCAATGATCAATTTTTCATCAGATGAAGATTCTTCCTGATAATCAAGTTCAGGCTGAGTCGTTTGGTGGGGTTGTGCCAGTTCTTTTGAAGCAGATTGCATAAATTATGCTTCTTCTTTGAAGATTTTTCTTCTGATGAAGGAGGCTTTGTTGTGGAATTCATAGCATAAGACACAATTGGTTGATTCAATTGTGTTTTTAAATTGGCATGAGTTCAGTTGATCATTTTATGACCATCAAATCATCATATTTTTGTGCATTTTTACTTTTGACTTCATGCCACTGACCTTCATTCTCTGGATCTGTAACAGTAACACATGATACCTTGGCTGAAAAACCATTCAGTTTTAACTATCTAGAGTCCACCATCTTTTGCAGGAGGTCTTTGAAGAAAAAACACTCTTATATTGTAGTGTAACTTGTCTTGACTATTTTCTTATAATTTGGGACATGTTGCGTCTTATCCATATATCTGGTTGGTTATATCTACTACAGATGTTTATTTCAGTTGTGTATGGTTTACTGCTTCTGCTGTTGTTGTATGTTTATTTTGTATTCTGATGCGCTACACTTTGAAAAATGAGGTCATAGTATCCCCACTATCAGACTTGGGCCCTCACTGCTAGTCGGTAGCCTCTGGCATTTGGGGAAATGCGCTTGAGGCCATGTGGTGAACCAGGTTTGGGGCACCCATGGAGTAGTACCAGGAACTGGGACGTTATGAAGCGGTATCAGAGGGTTTCTTTTCATCTACTTACTATTTGGAGCCTTATTCAGGGATAGGATGGGAACAGTAGTTGGTAATAAGCTGTGCCCGGGCATAGCTAACCTGTGTACAGGGAAAATCCAATTAACCTCATATTGCAATTTTACTGATTTTGTAATTTAAAGTTGATGTGGTTTCACTGTTGGGTGACACACTTGTGATTGTTCTATTTATATTTTATCTATTTGTTCTATTTGGTTACAACCAAATTAGATGATGGTATGCCATCTCATGCATAATTTTGGCACATGGTAGAAATCACATTCCATGCATAGTTTACATGCCATGTAGGTGCATTAGAAAATGCATGTTGTTGTGATAGTTGTTGTGCTAGAAAAGCATGCTAATGTTAGAGCTTCATGATAAATACCTGCTATGTGATAGGGTATTTTTGAATGAACAGGTTAAAAGAATGGACGCCAAACATTTTTTTTGGAGAGTATGGTCCCCCATTGACCTGAAATTTGGTGGATCATTGAATGTTTATACTGTTATAACACAGATAAGATGTCAAACTTTGGTTCGTGGGGAGTATGGGCCCCCACAGGTAGTAATTTGACACTTAGGTGTTCTTTTTCAGTATTTTCTGGGTTCTGGGGTAGTTTTTGAAGCTTAATGTCCGGAAAACCCAGTATACACGCCGTGGAGTGCTTTACGCGCCCCATGTGTGTTCTTCTGTTCGGGACAAAAAATAATCCTTTTGAGTACACACCGTGTACCCAGAGTACACACCGAGTAATATCTTCCTGTGTCACAAACAATGTGGGGGGTGACATGGGGAAGGTAAAAGTTTGGGGCGAACATGCCATGTACCGGATGTACACGCCATGCAGTGTTGACCCGGAGACCCGGACGTGTAACTAACAAACATGGGCCGATGTAGTCATTTCATGAACACGTCGTGTCAATAGAGAACACGCCATGTATTGTGACCTGAGGACCCGACCGTGTAACTAACAACACGGGTCAGTTTTCTCCTATTGTGTACACGCTGTGTGTATATAAAACACGCCGTGTAGGTTGAACCATGTATCCGGCCGTGTAACTAACAACATGGGTTGGCGGAGCTTGTATAATAACACGCCGTGTACCTGTAAAACACGCCATGTAGTCTTGTCCAAGGACATACTGTGTGGACTTAGCCATGTGACTGGGAAATGGGGTAGTGTACACACCGTGTGTGGGAGTAACACGCCGTGTAGTCTCATGCTGAGTAGTCGTCCGTGTCACAAACGACACGGGAAGATAGAAATAACACCATACACACCATGTAGATGATATAAACGTTGTGTAGTTTTTCTCAAACAAGAGTCATGTGGCTCAGCCATGTAGAAGGACCTGGGCAGGGGAAGAGAAGTCAAGTACACGCCGTGTAGTCATTATACACGTTGTGTAGTCTTGTTTGGAAAATTTTGAATGCATTATTCCTTTTATTCCTGTTTGGGTTTCTTCATTTTCGATCGTTTTTAATCTTGAATATAATGAATGTTTTTGACCCTGTAGTGTGATGCTTCCTAGACGACTGCACGTTGTTCTCCAAGAGAGTAGTGATGACTATACTCTAGAGATGGTGGGTCATGGGCTACCAGTGGATCCTCTTGCAGATCCAGATGTGGCGCCAGCCGTTATACCGGACATAGGCCCGGAGGAGCAGTTCCGTGAAGGCTTTATATAGTTCATGTAGACCTTTCATGGAACACCGCAGGCTGCCACATCACTGGCCGAGCTGACTCATATCTTCTAGAAGAAGAATCTGCCTATGTTTTCAGGGGATGGTAGACCACAGGCTAAGAAGTCTTGTCTAGGATCGATGAAGACTATTTTTGAGCATCTTGAGATGCCTCTAGGGCGGAGGGTCAAGCTCTCGACATACATGCTGTGTGATTCATTCAGGAGGTGGTGGAATATTACCACCCAGTTAGAGCATCATAGAGACATGGCGTGAGAATATTTTCAGGAAGTATTCTATGACTTATAATTTCCTGAGATGTTGATAGAAGACAGAGCTTGAGAGTTCATGAATCTGCAGCAGGGCGCTATGTCGGCGATTGATTATTCTTCTCGCTTTACTGAGCTCCAGCGCTTTGCACCCCTATTGGTGGGTGATGAGATGTTGATAGCTAGACATTTTTAGGATGATCTTCGTTATGACATCTGAGCACTGGTGAATGTTTTCAGGTTGCCTTTAGTACATGCTATTGTTAATCAGGAGTTGATTATAGAGAGGAACCTGCGGGAATCTAGTGGTGTGGGCCAGGGTGGTTCAGCACTAGTTTCTGGTACTATTTTTGTTGACAGGATGAAGAGATATATGGACTTCTATTAGGGTGGCAGTACCAGTCAGAAGAATGCTTCAGGTGGATAGGTCATGTTCTACTAGTGTGGTAGAGGGGGCACAAGAGGCCACAGTGTCCACGATACATAGTGGAGTGCTGATCTTGCGGTAGGATGGGTCATCTGCAGTGTTTTTTCATCGAGTTTTCACCGATGGATAATGAGAGGGGTTCTGTGCATACTCCGCGTGTGGGAGCAGGACTATCAGCTTCTTACCAGTCGAGGAACTGGAATACGTCAGGGCGTGCAGGCAGAGATGGTGTTCGTGGCTGTGGTAGCCAGACACCAGGATCTCAGAGGAAGCAGGGTGGGACAGCTTAGGGTAGTCAGGCTGTATCCTAAGGCCGCAACATTGGGCAGACATATGCAATGTAACAGACGTAGCATGTGTAGGATCCCAAACCTTCTACTGTCAAAGGTACTATTCTAGTAGCTTCTATTTTATCTTTAGTACATTTCGATATGGGTGCTACAGATAGATTCATATATGTTCCCGTTGTGGAGAGTCTTAGGCTATGTGTATCTACTTCTTCTGATATCATGACGCTAGACACTCTGTTGGGCACTAGAATGGCTGGTGTGCATTAGTGAAAGGAGTTCCCCCTTGAGGTTGGTAGGTGTAATTTCCTTTGGGACCTCTATGTCTTAGAGATGACAACTTATGACGTCATTCATGGGATGGACTGGTTGGTTCCCTTTCTAGACTTTGTGTACTAATATTGTCGTAGGATGCGTTTCATGTCACCATAGGGTGGAGAGATTCTATAAAAGGGCGAATGGGATGTTCAGGCGAGTCAAGCTGGACTAGAGCATCATGGCCGAGGTGGAGTCACATCCCATATTGTGAGTTTATAGCTGGAAGACCATTGGACTTGTCAGACGAATTTCCCTCCATTGGTTAATCATTTCAGGGATGTCTTCCTGGATGAATTTTTGGGTCTACCTCCGGAGCGTGAGGTGGATTTCCTTATTTAGCATGTTCTAGGAGCAGCACCGGTGTCCATTCCTCCTTATAGGATGGCTATTCCAGAGTTGCAGGTGCTCAAGAGAAAGTTATAGGAGTTACAAGAAACAGGTTTTATCCAACCCAGTACTTCTCATTGGGGTTCTCCAGTCCTTTTGCGAAGAAGGTGGATGGTACCCTCAGACTCTGTGTGAATTATCGGAAGCATAACTAGTTGATAGTTAAGACCTAATATCCTTTACCGAGGATAGATGATCTTTTTGATCAACTTCGTGGATCCTGAGTGTTATAAAAGATTGACTTGAGATGAGAATATCATCAGCTTCACGTGAGACCATCAGATATACCACTTATAGCCTTTCAGAGAAAATATGGTCTGTACAAGTACATGGTTATGCTATTAAGACTCATGAACGCGCTAGCAATTTTCATGGCTCTGATGAATCATGTGTTCCATCCGTATCTTGATTCTTTTGTGGTAGTATTCGTGGATAACATATTGGTGTACTCTCACACTCGACATGGTCATGCCACCCATATTCAGGTCGTATCGAGTAAACTGAGAGAGCATCAGCTATATGCAATGCACTCAACATGCCGCTTTTGGATGTAGAAGATTCACTTCCTGGGTCAGATCATCTCAGAGACAGCTATTGCAGTAGTCTTAGAGAAGGTGAGAGAAGTAGTTTCCTGGGAGCAGCCTAAGAACGTGTTTGAGATACAGAGTTTTTTGGGGCTGGCTGGTTACTATAGACGCTTCATATAGTACTTCTCCCTCTTAGTAGTGCCGTTGATGGGTTTAACTAAGAATGGTGTGAAGTTCGTTTGGTCAGAAACTTGCGAGATAGCCTTTCAGGACCTGAAATGAAGGATGACATCAACACAGATCCTGATACTTCCAGAGTAGGAGAAGAGCTATAATGTGTACAGTGATGCATTAGGTATTGGGTTGGGAGTAGTGTTGATGTAGGATGATCGAGTTGTTGCATACTGGTCTAGGAAATTGTGGCCACATGAGAGGAATTACCGGATGCATGATCTCGATTTGGCTGCTGTTTTTCATGTGTTGCGCTGTTGGAGACATTATCTATTGGGAGAGAATTTTGTGGTTTTCACCGACCACAAAAGCCTCAAGTATATCATTACTCAGTGTGAATTGAATCTGAGGGAGAAAGGGTGGGTCTAATACCTTCATTCCTTTAATTTTGAGATTGCCTATACAGCTGGTAATGGTAATGCAATAGCTGATGCAATGAGTAGGAAGACTCAGATACAGGCTGTGCAGGAGGCCAGTGGTGAGTGGAAGCTTATGGATTTGTTCTCTGAGATGCATCTGGAGGTGCACGACAGTCAGGGGAAAACCTATCTTTCATCTTTAGCTGTGACTTCTACCCTCTTGGATAGAGTAAGGATGAGACAACTATCTAATTCAGAAGGAATATTTCTATGGGAGTCAGTGACAAGTGAGGACCCTCCTCTTGGATGGACGATAGGCGAGGATGAAATAATGCATTTCCATGGACGAGTGTTGGCTCTAGGGGATATATGCGAGGAGCTGATGTGGGAGTTTAATGCTTCAACTTGGGCAGTTCATCCCAGGGTTACCAAGATGTATTGTGACATATGACATCAATACATGTGGTCGGGCATGAAGAGAGATGTAGCTGGTTTTGTTACGAGGTGTTCCGTCTATCAGCAGGTGAAGGCTGAGCACCAGAGACTAGCTGGGCTGTTTCAGCAATTACCCATTCTGGTGTGGAAATGGTATGATGTCGCTATGGACTTCGTGACTAGTTTGTCGAGGTCACCTAGAGGCAACAATGTCGTGTGGGTTGTTGTGGAAAGACTCACGAAGGTAGCTCACTTTTTGCCGATCAATGAGACCTTCAGTGTTGACGAGCTCAGAAGGTTATATATCTGAGAGGTCGTACATTTTCATGGGGTCCCTTGTTCTATCGTTTCAGATAGGGAATCCCTTTTTACATCTCATTTCTGGAAGAGTTTTCAGAGGGCATAGGGTACACAGGTGCTTCTGAGCATAGCTTACCACCCTCAGACCGATGACCAGTCAGAGCGTACGATACAGGTTCTTGAGGACATGTTGCGAGCATGCGTCCTAGACATTGGGGGATCTTGGGAGAAGCACATACCCCAGTCAACTTTTCCTATGATAACAGTTTTCAGGAAACTATATAGATGGCACCATACGAGTCTTTATATGGTAGGCCATGCCGATCACCATTGGGCTAGTTAGAGGCAGACGAGGAAGCTTTACTGGGACCATGTCTCGTGGAGGAAAATTCTGAATAGGTCCAGTTGATTCAGAAGCGGATGACTACCGTGCAGTTAGTCAGAAATCTTATGCTGATTGCTGCAGACGACCTTTGGAGTTCATGGTCGGGGATCAGGTCTTCTTGTGTGTTTTGCCGAGGCTGGGACACAAGTGGATCAGGAGACATGGTAAACATTCACCGAGGCATGTGGGGCCATTTGAGATTATGGAGTGAGTTAGGACGGTTTCCTATTGGATGTAGTTACCAGAGAGGTACCGGTCCATGCACAACATCTTCCATGTATCTCAGTTGCGCCACTATCATTCATACCTGTCTCAAGTCTTTCAGCCCAAGGAGGTTGAGCTCAAGGCAAATGTGTCCTTTGAGGAGCATCTTATTCATATCATTTATAGTATCACGAAGGTTCTCCATGGAAGGTCAGTTCCTCTCGTACATGTGCTATGACAGCATGGCCGAGTGTAGGACGAAACCTGGGAGTGGAAGACCAATGTACATGCTCAGTGGCCATAGTTATTCTCTGCTTTATCTTCACCGCCCTTAGAAGGGAAATTCGGGGACAGATTGCTTTAAGGGGGATGTTTGTAAGAACCCGGTCGTTACTTTTGCGGTACAAGTTTCTTCTTTTCAGTTTTCCATAAGTATTTTTTAAAAAATAAGGAAAATGGGGAAAATCCCAAATTTTAGAAGTACACACCATGTACTTTTTCCACACACCGTGTACTTCTGGCCATGTGGGATGAGTACACGGGGCGTGTGGCAATGCCAGGGATGAAGGGTGTAGGAACCAATTACACGCCGTGTAGTGGTACATTACAGGATGTGTAGTCAGTCGTAAAGAAAATAGTAAAGCGATGGCCAGCTATGGGGCAGCACAAACCATGTACTCATGAAGACATGCCGTGTAGTCATGTCGGCAGGTGAACAATGACGTGCTGGCAGGAAGCCTTCAGATGAACAGTTTAAAAAATGGGAAGTAAAATCCATGTACTCGGATGTACACGCCATGTACTTTTTTTTCACGTAAAATGGGTAGTAACCTCCCTTGTTCAAAGGAAAGGCTTAGAACGGGAAGAGGGAGCTCGAGAGATGAGGCCGAAGCTTTGGGGATCCGCCGAGTGTTCATCTGGAATCTGTTTCCGCCTCTGATGATCTCGTTGGAAGCACGCAGGTAAGCCCTCCATTCTTTTTAAGAGGTTCTTTCCAATTCTTCCTCTAATTGGAGTTATTTATATTTTAATGGGTTTTATTCTTCGTCATATCTATTTCATTCTTGGGTGTTTCTGGAATCTACGTCCTTGTATAACTTTTTTTGGCGATAAAGGTAGGTGGCTTGGTGTTCATTTTTCCAACTGTTGTGTGTTTTGTGTATTTTAGTGCCACTAACCCATGTTGGTGTGTCGTGTGGCTGAGGTCGTGGCTATTATAAATACCTATAATTGTATAGTTAATTAATTGTGATATTAAATTGCTGTTTGGGATCATTGCCTGGATCCAAGACCACCCTAGTGTTGTGTTCCTCTGTTTATCCATTTTTCTAGGATATCCGGGGGGTATGCCTTGTTTATTTATGCCTTTAATTAAATGATTGAAAAATTTCCTTGAGAGGAATTGCTTGTTTTACTACTTGTTTACATGTTGGTCTTGGCCGATTTGCCTGTTTAGCATGAGGCAAATTTTGTGATTATCATGTGTGCATTGTACTACCTAGCCTAAGGGAAACTTCTTTCGTGCCTGTGGGTAGCTGATTTTGTGCCTGTGGGAGACACTCCTTACACCTGTGGGCAATATCCGTATGCATGTGGGCAGATTATTATGGTTGGATTCTCTTTACCTAAGGGTAGGATTTGTACGAGTCTAAGAACATAGGCTGTTTACATAGAATATTCACTGTGGTGATATTTTTAATTAAATGATTAAATGGATATTAAAATGGAAATAAAACTGGTAGTTAGTTACTTTCAGTACTTCTGACATTATTTCATTTTAATACAGCAAACTGTTGTTGCATGCTTTTACACAGTTGGGCACGGGCCTCTAGAGGGTGCCTACTGGGAATTTATTTCTCAAACCCTGTTTGTGTCACACTTTTCGTCCAAAATAGATTACGTTTCTGCAGGTATAGATAAGGGAAAGGGTCCCTATATATGTACTTGATTGCTGGTGAGGTGTAGGGGCGCATGGGACCGGGCATAGGCTCACGATGCCGCTAGCTGTTCTATTTTGATTTTATGTACTTGAATATCAGTTGTATTGTATTTTATTGCAGTGTAACTTGGTATGGCTATTTTCTTAGAATTTGAGACATGTTTCATCATATCCATATATTTGGTTGGTTATATCTACTGCAGATGTTTATTTCAGTTGTGTATGGTTTCTTGCTTCTGCTGTTATTGTATGTTTATTTTTTATTCCGTTGAGCTACACTTTGACAAATTATGGCATAGTTTCCCCAATATCAGACCTGGGCCCTCGCTACTAGTCGGCAGCTTCTAGCATTTTTGGAAATGCGCATTAGGTCACGTGGCGAACCGGGTTTGGGGCACCCATAGAGTGGTACCCAGAACCAGGATGTTACACAGTGTATTTCACAGGTATCAATGGTGTGTGTAATTCATCACACAAATTTTCCACATAGATTGGCAACAATTCTTCTTGAGGGAGTTCTAAACATAAATATTATATTAATCCCTTCCATCGAGCAATGAAATCTAAAACTCTTTCATTTGACCTTTTTTACAATTAGTATGATAAAAACTATCATCTTTGATGACGTTGATCTAAATTGAAGAATGAACCTTTGATGGAGATATTCCCACCTAGTAACTGACCGGGATTTCAATCTTGTATACCAGATAAAAGCAGGCACTGGTAATGACTGTACAAAACATATGAGCTTAACTGCATCTTATTGGTGAGGTGTTCCCATCATTGGATCTCAACGAGAAACAAAATGTGTAAAGTGTTGTTCTGGATCTCCTGAACCATTACAAATTTGGAATGTAGTATTCCCAAAATTTGATGGGGGAGATATTGCATCCACCCATTAAGGGTATGATCTTTTTTCTGGTTGAACTTGTGTAGGCTTTCCTTCCATAGCTCCCAATTGGGTTGATAATGACTCAATGGTAGTCATTAATTTTTTAGAAACATATGGTTGATCTTTGACCTGAGTAGGTCCAATAACTGGAGTTGGGATGGGTGTAGAGACCGGGGCTGCCAGTGATTATAGTATTTTTAGTTGATGTTGCATATGACCAGTGGGATTAGACATGTGTTGGTGTACTTATAAATGGGGATATTATTGATCCATCCTATTAGTTGCAACAGATTCCCTGGATTGATTAACTCCATCATGCTTAAGAGGAAGACTACCTTGAAGTAGTTGTGAATTTAACCTCTTTAATTATTTTATTTATTCTCCTTACCATGAAAACCTTTCCCCTAATGATAGTGATTGGCCATCTCCAGAGGTTGGGTGGGGTGTAACCTAACTTTTACCCTTTTTCTTTGGCATGTTTCTTTCTAGAGTATGGAAGGGCATTAACAGAGGGAATATCTTTCCCTTGGGAAACCCTCTGTCTTCTGGTACACACACCCACTTCATTCGTTTCATTGTGCACAACCTCTTGAACATGAAATTCTTCATCTGAACCATCTGACTGAGCCCCATGTTCTATGGGATCAGTGACAATGAAATTGATGACATTTATCGATGTATAATGCATTGCAGCCCTTCTGTCAATGCTTATGCGATACTATCTTCCTCCAAATCCTTTATGAGACATTTCTCTTTGTTTGGTTGATCCCTCATGAACTTCTGTATTGACCGTAATTTGAAGGGAATCTCCAGATAATTCGCCTCTATGTTTCTCTTATGGCTTCTTCTCTAATTGATAGAAGACTGGCTTCTGCTGAGGGAGAGATTGTGAATTTAAAAAATTCCCCAGTCCAGTGGATTGGTGTTGTTCCGGTTTTTCCTGCTCAACTCCTCGAATCATATCTTTTGATTCTAAGGGTTGGATTTAAAGAGTCCCCAGCCTGGGAAGCTGAGGTGGCTCTTGATCTTCTACATCTGAAACATTATTAAAAGATCTCCTGATTTTTCAGACTTGAGTCCGGAAATTTCCCTGATGCATCATCAGAAATCCACTCAATTAACCTGGCTCAAATGACTGTTGTGTTATTTCTGACACCTCTGTCACCTAATAATGTGCATTCTATTAATGAAAATCATGTTCGATATTCTTATTTTCTTGATGCAAGAGTAATTTGACAACTAGTTCTTTATATGCCTAACATTGGGAAGAACTAGTTGAGGCTAGTTCTTGGGAAAGCATTTGATTATGCACAAAACCAGTTAAATTTGGCCAGCCATGGGAAATATCATTGCATGAGACCACTTTTGGCAGGATTTGTTGACTGGATAGCACAGTGAAATGCAATTTTCCATGAGCACCCCATCACATAATATGAATACCAGATGGAGGAATTGGTAATTAATTGGCACAACCTTTTCAATGCACCAAGGTAGGAACGTTGAAGGGCCCTCTACTGATTTTAAACCTTTGGACATCGGGATACTGATAGAGATGCCAAGTCAATTTGGCATTGCAACCCATCTATTATCTTGAAATGATTTTGATATTTGTTATAAGATAATATTTTTCCTTTTATGTGATAAAGATTTTAACATATGATGAAACGAATTTCATGAATACAATATTATGTCAACTTTTCTGGAATATCATATTGAGAGTCAGCCAAAGGTCAAGACATGACTAGTATTTCACCTTTCTCCAATTGTTATCTCATATACAGTACTTCCACTTTCTCATTCGATGAATATTATTCTACCAGATTAGACCAATGTTGGGGCTTCTTTGTTTCTTTATTAGACTCATAATTATTGGTAGATAATTCAATTTTCAAATTAGAAGATGAATGATACATGGGTGGTTCAGAGAATGACCTACACCATGGGCTATCTTCTTATTGAGAAAGTATTTCACCAGCTAGTGGTAAGGCATCAGAAATGACTGGGTTCACATTTTCAAGTGCCTCAAGATAAGAGGGTCTTCTCATCACTTCATTATCCATTGAAGAATTATCTAAGAAATGTAAATTACTACTTCAGAGAGGAATTTCATAGCTAAATTCATCATCATCATGGGGAGGACCACCGTGGTGGGTTATAGAAAAAGTTCAAACCTCTTGTTCCTTAGTTTTCTGGCCGCACAGAGGGTTATCGTGGATTTCATCTAAAGATAATTCTTCGAGATTGACCAAATTTTCATGAAGCAATCCTTCATGAGAATGTGTATGATGAAGAGCTTCAGAATTATTGTTTTTACTTCTTGAATCTAGAAATGAGAGAGTATAATCTTGATTTACAATAGACAATTGTCTGAGGGCTTCAAGAACACCAGCATTAAGCAATACCTTATTGCAGATTGGATCTTGATTTTTCAACTGTGTTGGATGGGTATTTTTCTTGGATGCCTTCTTACTCACTATGGAAAGTACTTGTTGATTAAAGTGGATATAATCGGCAGGTGTATGTGCCTACTCAGGAAAAATGATCAGGTTATGATCATTATCTCCATTTAAATCAGGTGTATGTGCCCGACTTTATTGTCCATGTGATGTGTGAATGTATGCCCCACAACCCTCCTGTACTGGAAAAGAGGTGTGTATCTGCTCTGGAGTAACATGTTGATGAGTCACTCCACTGATAGGGATTGATTTATGATTATTTCCCCATGATGCTACTGATGCTAATGTAATATTCTGACAGGTATCCAGAATATTGGCATTGATTTGCTTCTTCTCTTTCACCATTGTCAGAATGTTCTTGGTGACATCAGCTACCAGAATGGGAATATATGTCCATTCCATGTCTGGAGTAGGTGTATGTGCCTGCTCCTGTCCACTATTTCCTTCAAATGAATATTGATAGTACTTATGCATAGGGGAAGAGAGTTGAGTCTACTCCAAATTTTTCATCAGAGATTTCCGACTGACATCTTGGGGTGATACCTAACGAGACTGTTGGTAGGCTTTATGAACATTGGCCGGTGTATGTGCCTGCTGTGTATTCTCCATCAAGTATGTTTGAGGGTTTCCTTCAATACTGGCAGACGAGACTGTTGATAGATTTGGTGATTGTAAACTTGTGTGTCCTGCTTACCAAGGGCTACCATATTAGATTGGAGATCTTCTTTGGTTGCTGTCAGATGAGACTGTTGATTGGATGATGAATTATAAACAGGTGTAGGTGCTTTCCTATAGTACTCCCTTGGAATTTTCTAGAGGGATTTGTGTGTTTCTTCCAGACAAGTCAGCAGAGCAGTGAAATCAGGACATACGGGTGTATATGCCCACTTGTTGTTTTCCATCAAGTTATATTGATGGACTTCTGCGGAGGGGGAAAAGGTAAGAACCTAATTCATGTTGACATAATTTCTCTTCTGGCGGTTCATCTTGCGTGCTCGGGTATGAGGGACCTGAGCCGAACATCAAGAGGTGATACCATCATCTTTTGAGGGTGTAATACTGCATTATTCTGGTAGAGATTGTTGGTGGGAGTCCTCAGAAATGACTCATGTCTTCTTGAACTGAGGCCTTGATTGACATCATCATTCAACTCCCTATAATATTGGAGGGAATCGTTGTTGCGTTCTAGGGATAATGACCTGAAATTATTGGAAAAATTTGTTGGACCACCTACTTTTTAAACAATGGTCGTCGTTCTCCGGACAACCAAGGTGAGTTGTTTACTTGGAAGGATTGTCGAGCGACCTCCAGAGTTGGGATGGTACCATGTTGACAGTATTCACTCACCAATGAATTCAAGACCCAGCATTGAAGACAGTGAGTAGGTGATGTCATCCTCAGAGCGGACGAGGACCCAGAATAAGTAGCGACCTAGGCATTCACATGTGTGAAATTTAAAGAAGTCATTCTATGTTGTAGAGTGATCTTTGAAAAGACGTCCTCTTTGATATTAAAGACATAATCAAGAAAGGCATGTCTAGAATACATCTTTTGGATGAACATATATGTGTTTGATTTCTTTTTTGGCCCTTATATTGAATTCAATAGATCCTTAACAAATATGTAAAGCATCATTTTAACTTGGTTAAGGATTTACGACGTGTTCAAATTTTTTTCCCTTTTGGAAATGGGGATGACCTTGTTTGTTTAAGGTTCAAACATTCCAATCAGTTTCTATTGAGTTTATTCATAGAACCGAAAACATCCAATAATTCTATATCCATTTGGACCTACCTTCCAATGGTGGGTGCTCCTTATTTGTGGACCGATGAGGCTTAAGAATTTTCATTGGTCGAGAGGATGGGAGGTCATGCTCATCACCCCTTTTTGGGGGGAATAATTTCCTACTGTGGGATTCTCTTATAGATTTAAGTTATGTTCACTAATCCTTATTAATTCACCAAACATTAAATTGATTATTCATTAAGATTTGGCAATCAATGATTGATATGTATGGGATTTAGAGAATCTTTTATATGTATTTGAGGTTATTCATCGATAGAGAATCATCCCTATGTATTGGAGATTCTTTTCAATGGTATAATTCAATATATTATATAAAAATCACCTGGTCATTATGAGGACAATACAATTTTTAAATCCAGTAATTGGGGAACTTGAAGTTTATTGTCATTCAGAAAGATAGGGATTATTTCAGAGTTGGGATCGTACCCGCCGATGGGCTACCTACATATCCTTGTTGAAAAGGAATCAGAACCCACATAGTTTGTTAAAAATTATATAGTTTAATTCCACATGGGAAGGAAAAGATTTAATAAAAGATGGGCTTGAACCTTATAAAGGCTTCCTATATACTCTACTTTTAAGGAAGGGAAGAAACTACATGTAGTTTGGGGAATAAAATATGGGGTTTATTCATAGATAAATGGCCCCAAAATAGATGTCATGATTACTTTTACATTCTATGAACATGTGAGTCATGCTCTGTGTGAGAAATAAGAAGTATCAGTAAACATGAACATGGTGCCACGAAAGATGCAGATATGAGAAATGATATGGGGATTACTTATGTATGACAACCCAAAGAAAATAAATACCAGGACATAGGAAATATCCCCAAGAGTATGGTCCATAAAGGTATTTTTACTTTTTTGGAGATTTGGAATTTTAACCTGGGACTTACTCCTGGAAAGGAATCCAAAATCAAAAAGAAATTATTATTGGGGTTTACTCCTGAGGAGGGTTCCCAAATGTATAAGGAAATAATGATTGGGGCTTACTCCTAAGAAGGAAGCCCAGGTTAAAGAGACTTGTAACATGGGGATTACACCTGAGAAAAAGACCCAAATAAAAAAGATCCTCTCATCTAAAAGGATGAGGATATATTAGAAACCCCTAAACATGGTGACATAAGGCTTCTAAGTCACGAGGTTTTGTTTGGGAGAGGTTCTCACAGAATTATTTTCAGATAAAGAAGCCAACAAAATAACCATGACAGAAATGGATTTGAAGAGGGTTTTGAAGGCTATATCTTGAAGAGAAGGGGTGGATTTGAGGAAAGGATGTGACTAGGAAAGAGGGGTGCAAGTATTGTTCTGGCGCGCAAGTCCTGGTCACGCAAGTAGACATGCGCGACATGAGTGACCTTGGGCGACAAAGAACCTATAGGGTAATACATGGGAGACTTGGAACTCAATACCTTAGTATCATCCCTGGAGGCTTTCAGAAAGGTGGCGCGCTAGATCTCTTGAGGGGGAAAGGAGGCGCACAAGTGTCTTCATTTCCCTTAAGGTCTGGACACTTAGGCACATAACTATTTATTTATTTCTAATATTTAGGCCTTAATATTCCTCTTTATAGCTTCACTTCTAGGTAAAATATTTCCATTGAAGTGTTCGGAAGACGTCAAGAAGAGACTTGGGTGACTAAAGATTGAATCTGAGTATTGGAAAATTAGTCCTTATGGGGGGGCAAAGAGGATATTTATAAGCCATTGGGGACCTTGAAAAAAAAGTAATAGGGCGCACAAGTGACTTGCACGACGCATTTGGGGCGTGCATGTGACTTGTACGCCGTATAGGATACTTGCGCGACACCCTCAAAATGAGTTCATGGTTCATCCCTATGTATATTTTTATTGTTCTTCAAAGGGTGAACCTCATTGGGCTTAAGGTATTCCCCTTTTCCATTTATTATACTCTATGATGGAAAGAAGCTTCAAAAATACCGTAATAGAATCATCAATATATTATTTGAATACACTGTTCATTAGGTCCATAAAAATAGAGAGTACATTGGTTAATCCAAAAGTAATTTCTATAAACATGTAATGTACATACCTTATCAAAAAATATGTCTTTAGAATGTATTACTTATTCACCTAAAATTGGTGATTCCCATAATGAATATCAATCATGGAAGATATTGGGATCCATGAATTTTATCAAACAAGTCATCAATAGAAGGCATATAGTAATTGTTCCTTATTGAAATTGCCTTTATTTACCTAAAATCAATTAAAAACATTAGTGATCCATATTTCTTATTAAAAAATAAGACATGGGATCCCCATTGTGAAACAATAGGGAGGATAAATCCCTTATTACCCAAATCATCTAGTTTTTTCTTCAAATATATTAATCAAATACTGTTTTTTCTATAGAAATCCTTTGATATTGGCCTCAGATTATGGATTAAATGAATGGAAAATTCATCTTAATGGTTTGGGGATGCCCTAATGATTCATTAAGAAATAATTCAATTTGTTCCTTCAAAATAACTATATCCTCGATTTAAATTTTATCTTTTTCATAACTAGATGTTTTTTCTCTTTTTCTATAAGAATTTCATATAGTAGAGCTACTAGGGGTGGATCTAGATAAGAATATGATGAGTATTATTATTATCTAAATATTAGTAATTATATATCTTCTTCACAATACATAATTTCATTTCTATTACAATAAATATTTGCATCATATTTTGAGAGATAGTCCATGTTGATGATTATATCAAATTAAACCGTAGGTGTGATAATAAGGTCAGCACATAAAGCACATTTGCCTTTCATAATGGGTAATTTCTGACACATTTTTTTTGAAATGATAACTACCTTATGATTTTTGACTAAAAATTCTCTTATTAAATAAAAATTTAAATGTATAATTTTCAATGAATTATGGGTAGATATAATAGAGTTAGATGATATAGAATAATATAAGCTATCATATGAATGTTTTTATAGGATTAATATACTTTCCACCAAAACATTTTTCACTTTTACCTCAGTTTTAAGGTCTGAATAAGCATGGTTATCTCCCCTTGTCCTCTTATATGGTCGACTCTCTTGATGCTTGGGTAATTTTTTTAAATAGTTCCCATATCCTTTCAATTATAACACTAAATTGTATCAATTTATTTATTCCCATTAATTTATTTTCCATGGTGACATGTTTCTATACACTTATAAAAAACACCAATTCCCATTATCAATTTCCAAGGGTGGCGCATTCAACAGTTTTCACAAGATGTAAGTCACTCAAACTCATTATTATTGATTGATGAGATCCCTTTATCAGGGTGGTCATTTGGTCTCCTCTTATCATGGTTTCATTTTAATACATTAAATCTAGAAAATTATACCTCTGTCTTGATGGTGTATAAAACTATTTCATCCTATGATTAGTAATTTTGTGAGAACAGTGCCCTTTGGAGACTTTTCTTACACCCTTCAAAAATGTCAATAGTCTTGTACAACGTGGTACATATATAATCCAAATAATACCTATATATTATTTTAAAGGTAGATTCATAATTTTTCACACTCTTGTCATTCTTTTTCTTTAAACTATGTTAATATCTATTCTTCTCAATTTATTGATCATGAAGGGAGTATTTATTAAATAATATATCATTAAACTTTATTCATTCCTTTAGGTATATTTCTTCTTCCTCTATTGTATTCTTAATTAGGGACCACTATTTATTAGTATCGCCTTTAGGATGATAGAATGAAATTGTAACACTTTCCATTTCACTACATCAAAATGCCAAAAATATCTTCTCCAGAGACTTAATTTATTTCTTAGCTACAATTGGATTAGAAGTCCCACAGAACAATGGGGGCTTCTTTTACATAAATAGATGCATAATAGAGGATAATATTTGAGGATTATGTTTCTTCATTTTTGAATGTTTATTTTTAATTACTTGATTAATTCTATGTACCATTTCCATAATTTTCTCTATTATAATATAGGTTGTATTGGTTTCCTTAATAGTGAAATATCTATATTTTCCATGAGTAATGATGCCATTCCCAATTCTAGTTTCCATTTCTAAAAAATGGAATATAATGGATTAGCTCATAAAATCAAACTATATAATTCGAAATATTGTATATTACATAATATAAATTGTTGCATCATATAATCTTATAATCATAAACATTGGTTTCTTTTGGGAAATCATTTCTTTGGAATCCTTGATAATGGTTTAGAAAGAACATGAGAATTATTTTAATAATTTCCTCCATGAGTGTCAAACCAAGTGGACATTTAGGTACTTCTTCATACACCAGGATATGCTCAAGTTGGGACCAATACACCATTTAATATTTTTACCCCAAGGTACATATATTCCATAATGACATCCAGTTTTAGTGTCCAAGAAGGTATGGATTTCTAGGAAGACCATGGTAATGTATTCCTTACTAAAATTATATGTGTTTATAATATACGAATCCCCAATGCCTATCTTAGGGTCATGTTCTATAATCTATTTTTTATAAATATAGTTACCATGTTTTCTGTTAAACTTGTTTTGATACAAACTGTAATGCCCCAACCCAAAAATCCCGAAGCCAGTGGATTACTTTATTACATTTGCATGATTTCAAGGAATCAAATACCTAAGGACTGAACAATTTAAATTTTTTTAAAACCTATACTATATAAATGATACCCCATATTACACTAGGATATAAAAAATAAAACAAGATACATAATAAAATCTAATACATTGCATCCATAAAACTCATTCCATGAATTCATCTTCAAATCATGAGGAAAGGAAAAAAATAAGTGTTACAGAAAATTCTATGTAAGGGTAACCATGAAATAGAATTAATCAAGAATAAATAGAACGTTAAATAATGGGAAAAATTATCAATTTAAAAAACTGGATAAGGCATAATCAATATGTAAATGTATTTAACTGAAACCCTTTCCATTTAATAATTAAACGAGAATGAACTATATATCCATAGATCATGTTATACAGAAATAATAATTAAATATAATAATAATAATAGAATTATCAATAATAAAAATTATTAATTATTGGACTATGTGTTTCATAGGTAAATATTACCATTACCGTTAGGACCATTCACAAGACGGTTTGGCATGTTGGGTAGAAACCTATCGAATTTACAAAACTCATTCATCTCATGAGGCTATCGATGCATCATGGGGGTATCTACAACCAGGACACAACCGGGTTTTTCCTATCCAAATCATTCCTCATATATTTAATAATCAATATAATTTATAATGATTATTCCTTATCGAATACCTATATTGAGTTAAAGATATATATTTACTGATATTTTCCAGGTTATTCAAATAATTATCAAGTACACACCATATATATAAATTCTAAAATATTTTGGAAACAATTTTACATATCACATAAGAGAGTTAATATCTAAAAAAATGTGATTCATAGTGGAAAATGGTCATAAGGAAGTTACTATTTCAATAGAAATATATCAGTCACCCAAAAAAGTGATATTTCAAAGATAACATTTACTACATCGTAATTCTCATTTCAAATCCCCTTGGATGATATAATTCCTATTAAAAAATAAATACAATAAATATAAAATTATGTATGATATAAATAAAAAATGAGGATTAGATAGAAAACTAAAAATAATTATATGGTGAATAAGACATTTATCTCACATATATAAAAATGTGAGATGAAAATCCCTTACATTATGCTTTATTTTGGTTGATATCACTTTAACGTCTTGTATAATGGTTTTAATAATGTTATTAAATTATAATAAAACCATATTAGTATCTATGAAAACGTATATAGTTCTTTTATATCATATTATAACATGTTATTTAAAAACCTTTTATCATTGTCATCATTTCAGGTGTTAATTACCTTGTTTTTTATTATGTTTTGATTTATTACTTGTTATTATTATTAATTAGACCATGATTTTATCATCTAAATATTGTAAACCATTTTTTTAAATATCTTATATATTCATTAAATAGGTATCAATAAAAATCCATAAAATATGGAGTTAAGAAATGAAATTCACCGTTAATGGAGACGGTAGGTCGTACGTATGCATAAACGCTATTTCCATTTCTTTAACTTAATTAAATGAATTAAAATTAAATGATATATATGTATAGAATAATTATAGTATCATATTTATGTCACATATTTTTTTATTAAAATCATCCATAATTCATTCATTGTTAATTTTTAATGAATCACATCGCTTTGGGGAGGCAAAAGTCAACATGCCCACAAACAATGTTATCCTGTTCTAGGAAAATAGAAAAAATAAAGTTATGTATTATATAAAAATTAAAGAAGAATACATACCATATAAATACCATATATATAATATATATACTACAATTCCATTTTTATTCCAATAATGAAATGTGGTAATGGAAGAACAAATGACATTACATTGTGAGGGGGTAGTCCGCTATACACATGAACGATGATTATGTATCACATTTGATGGTAATGTGTGAAATTGTAGGTCAAAACATTATCATAAAAACATACAAGTATATTTAAGACACTTGTTTTACTTTATAATCATTATATAAAAATAATTTAATGGTTTGAGAATGAAATAATATGAAAGTGATCATTGAAGAATGTTACCCCTTTTCGGGTAATTTATTTTGGATTATACCAACAGACATAATTGGAAGGATTTTTCCAAAATAGAGGCCCCATGTATTAGTGGATGGAATTTTTGAGCTTATTTAGGAATGGTTTGAATGTGTAAAATGGACTGAGAGGTGCGAAAATGGGAGGGTTGAATATGTTTTTATAGAAGAGGAGAAGTGGAATTATTTTAAATATTTGAAAAGGGAATTCCACCCATATTTTTCTCATGACACGTGGCTTCATAAATGGTCTACAACCAATCCACGGAAGGATATGATTGAAATAATAAAATATTTTTTTAAAAGATTTTGTAGGTCATTTTAGGCCATTAGTTAAAGGTTTAGTCCATTTTTAAGCTAATTTTTATCATAATCGCTATAATTTTTTTATTACATTCAATAATAGTTTTTACCAAAAACATATTTCACTGTATTAGACAATTTTTTTATTCTAAATTTTGAATCGTATTTTTCAAATTATAATCACATACTTGGCATAAATAAATTAATATTAATTCCATGGAGGGGACGACATTGCTATTTTTGTAATGTATAAATGTTCAAAACATGGTAAGTTTTTATATCCAATTTAAATGTTAAATTGACTCCAATGATCTATGTTTGATTAGTAGAGGTAAAATTTATCTTATTTTACATTAAAATAAATTTAAAATATAATTCATCTATATAAACAAATTACAAAAAAATATGTTTTTAATTTAAATTTAGTATTTTCAATATTCATTAAAAATAAAAATATGAAGTGAAATACCAAAACTTCTCCCTAAAATAATTTATATTTTTCTCTTTAAAAATGATGTTTCCTTTTTCATATAAAATTTGTAGAAGTTTCAAAATTTATATTTAAAATAAGTGCTCAATTAAAAGGAAGGGAACATTCTTTTATAAAATATAGGTTTTTAGGTGTAAAATTTAGTTTGTTCTTTTCTTATGCCTATCAAATATATTTGATTAATGTAACAATATTTTATTTGACATATAAAATATGATTTTTCTACATAATTTCACAATTTTATTTACATTAATTTATTGTGGTAAATGTGACTAAATAGTGTTTTGTTTAAACCTGGTGTTTTAAGATTTGTAAGTAATCAATAAAATTAAATTTATTATAAACTGTAAATATTGTTAATTATTATTGTTTTATCGAATATATTCAACCTCCATGATTGATAATATATTATATATGTATAATTATATATTTTTGTGAACCAACCCATACATGAGATGTTATAATGGATGATGAATCATAACTAGTAATCCCCTAATATCCCTTCTAAAAATAATTATGAATATGTAATTGTTTTATATAATAGTGAATCTACTTCATCCCATTAGGATGAATGAATCTTTTAAAGGACTCTATATTTTTTTTGATTATAATATAACACTACTTCTAGATAATGAAGTATAAAAAGTCCCTTGATTCACCTAATCAATCATTTTCCTCATGATTTTTACCTTCTTTTCCTTCTTAAAGCTTATATGTCCTCTTAATACCATTGAATCCCTCTTCTCATCCTCAATATCCTACGAAATAATTAGATAATTATCTACCATTTCCATTCTAGTAGGTGAGAAAAATAACAAACTCTTTAAATAGATGTTAATCAATAACTCATACTAGAAACAATGAGTTTTATATGTCTCATCACCTCCTATTATTGGAGATAAAGGATAATGTCTATACACATGGTTCCATAATCATGAAAAGATATATTTCCCAACTTCAACATCTTCAGTATAAATTATAACTTTTACTTTTCCAACCCATTAGTTTCAGAAATCAAAAAAAACTTTTTCAAAACATTGTTTACTATAATTGTATTTACCATGTCTTTTAGTATATATGTATAGACTTGTTCTTTTGTACCGAATGATTAAATAGATCTAATATTATACGAATAGAAACATATATTATTCAATCCTATTCCATTATAATAATGTTTAATTTAATTAATTAGAATGAATTTTTTTTCTGACTACTGTTTAGACTTGAGTTATTTATTTCAGACTAACAAAAATCATGATCATCATAATGAAATTGGTAATGATATATCAGACTAAACCATATTTATCTTATCATATTAAAAAACTATATAGAATTTGATAAAACTATTCAATGTTTATAATTGAATTATATATATTTTTTCTACCATATGAGATAAGAAATATCATTATAATGGTTCTATACTAAATTATGTTAAGAAATTAGATAATGGTTATAAATATGAGATTTTCAGTGAATGTTGTACAAGGTCATTTATGAAATTATAAAATATGATCATATCAACATCATCAATAAATAGTAGGACATTTTATGGGATTAGAGTTGATTCTATTCATTACATGTTTCTTCTCGTTAATATTAAATTTAGACATCTTTTTCCTGGTATATTTAGTTTCATATAAGGTTTATGTTATATGGAATCCTTATAATGATTGTAATTTACTTATAACAACTTTTCATCGTGGTACTAATCGAGTTCTTCCAGGTATTTCAAGGCGGTTAATCTGATCCATCTGAATGAGGGCTTATGGGGATTATAAGACCAAAAATAATCATTATATGTAGGGGTTATGTGGTATTTGAAGATAGAGATGGATATTGATATTGAGGGATTTCATTGTATGGAAATATAGACCGTATAGTAGGTATAAAACTATGGAAACATTTCGTTAGTGTTTCTAACTAACATGGCTCTAATATTTAAATATTGGATTATTTTATTAATGATTATATTTCAGTATTACTTTTAAAATATTACCTATTTATTACTGTTACATGTTTTACATTCCTATTTGGGAATACTCTAGAAAATTTCTTTTACATATTTTTATAAAAATGGATCTTATAGTTCAGATTGTGACACCATTAAATAACTCTGATTTAATTTGATGATTCTAGATTTCGATTTAGAAACTGTGATAATTAAATGATAGTTGAGTTTGATCATTTTACTTAATGAGGAATTGTATTTTGTGTTAGTATGAATTTTAAACTACACTCCCCCTTTTTTAGTTGTCATAACTCTTACGATCCAATAATTGATATTAGAAGGGGATATATTTTTATATACATGGTGAGGTTTTTACTTCTCTATCAACTAGAATATTATTATATTTTTTAATTAAGATCTTATTTAAAATTTGTTACACTAACATGTTTGTAGAATATATTTTTTTATTGTATTTATGATTTAAGGTATTAATGATACTGCATGATATAATATAAATCCAAGTTGATTACTTGTCATTGATGGAAATGATTAGGAGTACTAAATAGGAGAATAAAAAAATTCATTATCAAAATGGGTTTTGATTATATTTTTATTCTTATTGGATATTATAAAATACCTTAGGAGGTAATTAATACATTTAATCATCATAATAAACATATATATCAACTGAATTATGGATTATAGAATATTCTAGTATGTTCTTTATAAAGGAATATATATATCCAAATATCATCATTTGAATCCACTAATAGCATATGGACAAATTTAGAAGCCACTCGCTTCAACAATTTTATTGTTTTTATGACCTTAAAATCTCTGATAAGAGTAGACTATCAAGACTTTTATTTCCTACCTAGATTATAAGTAGCAAAAATGCATCAAATATTTTTTACTATTTTCAATATCATATATCCTTTTGAAGATAAGGATCATACAAAATGAATCCTGGTTAAAAAGATTATGAAAATCATTCATAATTAGTGGGAATGTGAGATATTTTCATTGGATGATAAAATTATGATTAAAAATATAACTCGTGATGAACGTTTTAGAACTATCATGAAATGTGAAGATATATTTAGAAGAGATATTAAGGACATGAAAAAAAAGATTAGAGGAGTTTATTTTCCAACAACACAAACGTTCTTAATAATGGTCAGTGAGTAGAAAAAAGTTATTAAATCTCTAAAGAAGAAGAATGTTATTATTGAATCATAGTCTATCTCGTCAGTACCCTTTGATAATTAGTTAGAAAATATTTATATATATATGAATAAAATAACTAGTAAAAATGATTTCAAATATAGATATAATAAAATTCTTATGGATGAAAATGAAAATAAATATTCTATTGATGTCATTTGTTATGAATGCATGAAAAAATGATATATTAGAAATGATTTTTAAAATATGAAAAGGAAATAAAATAATGTGATAAATAATTTAAAATAATACAAAGAGGTATTACACATATTGGAGTAAGAAAATTTTGAATGCTTCTAGAACATGGAGTGCAAGTTGAGGATACAGTTCAAAAAAATGTTCGTTGGAAACTAAAAATACAAGATAAAATAACATTGATTCATTTACATAAATCTATTTGGTAAATAAATGTATTATGTTTTTGTTAAACGCTGGAAAATCACCTACCAACCATTCTTTAAAATAAATCTATCCATGTAGAAATGATGGAAAAATTTGTAAATCTTTTGAGGAAGTATATTCCTCAGCTAAATAGAATAATACCATACAGAGTACTAAATCAGTATCTAGGTTATCAAAAATTCATTAATTTTATTGAAATTAATATAAAAACATAGTAATACCAAATAAAAACATATTAATGAAGAATCAATGATAACTATTTTGAATACAAAAATATCATATCATTCAAAATATATTGATCAAAATAATTCTAAAAAGGATAATATTTAAAAATATTTTGAGATAATTACTTTTAAGAAAAATACTTCTCAAAGTAATTTTCTAAAATTATGTTCTAGTACTATCACCATTGAGGAAAATAAATTCTTTTCAATCTAAAATATGAAAATTATATTTATAAAAATATGTGTCTATGTTTACTATAGTTATGAAAAACATTGAAAATATGTAAAAAAAATTATATCATGATTTTAGAATTCTGGAATTGGTTTTATAAATAAAAAATATTTTTTTTTCTGAATTATTATATTTTTCCAAAAAATCCACAAATTTTTAAAAAATGTTAAAATGGTGAAAATATGAAGAATGATTGATCATTAAAAGAGTACAGTATTTAGGTTAACATAAAGAATAATTTTATTTGGAAATGAAAGTTTCTCAACATACTATAATTGGAAAAATGTGGTTACATAAAATCATATTTTCTTATAATACTAGACCCAAGAAGGTTTGCGTTCGGAAAAAATAATATTCTTGTTTTAGGAAAAGATGAAATTAAAAGAAAAATGAACATTTGGCACGTGGAAATTGTCTTCTAAAGGGATAGGATTTGAAAAAAAATTCATTAATAATGTTATAAACATGAATAGTGGAAAATTCATTTCAGGGATAGTTATCAAGGAGATATTATTGTTATAGGTAATATTTTTGTTCATGTAAAATCATTAATTTAAAATGTGTTATTTACTATAGGTAATAATAACAACCTTATAATAATAATACAATTATTTTATGAAGTTTATATTGTAAAAGTCATTAATTAAAAATTTATTGTACATAGTTCTAAAGATGAATTTATTCTTTTTCCAACCAAAATGAGAATGTAGATACATTAAATTTATAATCACTTAAGATCCATGATCTTCCATCCATAGTGTTATGGAAGATAAATATACAGTATGGAATATAATATTGGAACATTATAACCATAGAACATTATATAATATTACTGTGGAAGGATTTTTGAATGATCTACCATAATATAACATGAATATTTTAATGTCTATGATGCATGTCAATGTGGTATAAAACATAAGTGAGGTTTTAAATTTATTAGTAAAATATCTTCTTTTGATTCATTATATATAGTTCACATGGACTTCTTCTTTCCCACAAAACATGATATTTTGGAAGAAAATAATATATATTTTTATTAGTTCATGATATAACTAGATATACTTGGTTCTATTTTCTAAAAATAAAATATGAAGTCTTTTATTATTTTAAACTATTTTTTCAAGATTAAAAAATATAAAAAACAACTCATAGAAAAATATTCATAGTGATATGGGTAGAGATTTTGAAAAACATAGTTTTGAGACATTTTTAGTAAGAATGGTATTATATATTAACGTACAATAACTATAAATCCATAGCACAATGGTATAGTCAAAAATAGATAAAGAGTTCTTCTTGAGTTTAGTAAAACCTTTTATGTTAATACTCAATTGCTAAACATTTTTTGGATGATAGAGTTAGTACTGCATGATATACTATAAATCATGATTTCATCAGACCCATACATAATAGAAATTTTTATGAATTATGAATAGGAATAAAACCAAATGATTATTACTTCAAATTTTTTGATGAAATGTATTCATCATGAATACTAATATTAACATATACAATTTTCCCAAAAATATAATGATAGAATATTTCTTGGATATTCCACAACTAGTAAGGAGAATAATGATCTTAGAAAAAATACTTGTATTTATGATGAAATAGTAAATGTTATGTTTTATGAAACAGATCCCTATGTTTTAAAAAAAAACCATCCTAAGTATTCAGATGTTATTTCTAAAACATATTTTGACCTTATGTTAGAATGTTATTCCATAAATAAATGTCTCAAGAATATGTTTTGGATGGTATTCCTAAATAATAATTTTCACCAATTATTGAAGAAGATAGTTCTGAAAATATAAGAAATCATTTTTTAGTCATCTTAGGAATAATATAATTGGTGATGCAAATAAACTGGTAAGGACTAGATGTTAATTGAGAAATTAAATAGAAAATATAGTTTTCTTATAATAATTCAATCATAACTTTCCTAATAATTATTTAGGTGATGTGGAATGGATAAAATCAATGCAAGATGAAATCATTTAGTTTTTAAAGAATCATGACCTGAATCTAGTAAAATATCATAAAAAAAAACTATAATTGATGATAATTGGGATTTTCATAATAAATGTGATGAAAAAGTCATAATAGTTAGATATAAAGCTATACATTTTTCTAAAGGTTATATTCAACAAGAAGGAATAGTATATAATGAAACATATTCTTCTATAGAAAGACATAAGGTTATTCGAATATTTCTTACTGATGCGGCATTCTTAAAAGTCATACTATTTCAAGTGGATGTGAAGTGTTTTTTTCTGAATGGGTTTATTTCAAAGGATGTTTAAAAAGAATAACCACCTGGTTTTGAAAATAAAAGACATCCAAAAAAATTTTATAGACCCATGTAGTATTTTTATAGACATAAACAAGCCTTTAGAGCTTGGTAAGATAGGTTATCAATATTTTTTTATGAATTTTTTTTGGGAGTTGCAGATCCAAAACATTTAATAAAAGATGTAGAAAATGTACTATGATTATAAAAATCTATATTGATGACATTATATTTTGCATAACCGAAAATTATTTAATATAATCCTTGGTAGATCTTATGAATTATAAGTTTTAAATGAGTATGATGGTGAGTTAGTATAATATCAATGTTTTCAAATTTCAAAAAAACCATATGGAACATTTATTTCCAAAATTAACTATTTTAATGTTTTACAAAATAAATTTGGGTACCAAAATACTAAAAGTAAAAATACTCTTATTATAATCTCAAATAATTTAGATCTTAATGGCGCCGAAAAACTAGTTGATCGGAATACTTTTAGAGGAATTATTATTTGATTACATCACATAATAACTAGTTGTATTGATTTACTATATTCACTATGATTTTTTTCTAGATATTAATCAAATCCAAAATAATCACATCTAAATATGTTAAAATAATATTTAATTACCTTAAAAGAATTATAGATTTAGGATTATTCTATTCTTCTAAAAATAATTATGAATTAAAATGTTTTTCGAATGATGACTTTAGTGGATGTAGAATCGATAAAAAGGGAATCTAAAAAATTTCATTTCATAAGATACTATATAGTTTCGTGGTCTCATTTAAAAAAAGCGTAGTAGCTCAATTCATTGTTGGAGTTGAATATGTTGAAGCTAGATGTAGTTGTTCATTTGAAACACACTCACAGACTATAGAAAGAGTTTCCAAAACAAATTAAATAATTTTTGAGAAAAATAGTACCATTTAACTAAGTTTAAACCCTATACATCACTCAAGTGCAATGAAAATAGATATAATACATCATTTTGTTTTGGATCACACACAACTAGGAGATTTTATTTTTCAATTCATCAGACTACATGAACAACATGCTAAAACTTTTACCAAACCACATAGTTATGATAGATTTCAATAAATTAAACATTACTTAGTAATGAATAATATTAATTGATTATTCATATCAACTTCTTTTTTTACCATCATACTTAAATAATAATCTTCTTATCATTTGGTGACTATATATGTTTTTAGTTTTTATAAAAACACCTTTAGTTTTCCAAATGTTTTAGATTACTAAACATTTATTTCCTAAAAATTCTATACATTTCAATTTTTCCTATTTTTAAGAAAGTACTCATAAAAACCTTTTGAAACTCAAAATTCATTATAATCTTATTTATTAAGAAATTTTATTAAAACTAGTCTGATGTCAAAATCAATTAAATATATTCTATAATAAAAATATTTATTCAAAATATTCCTGGCTCAAAACTATTTAGACAACATCGAAACAATACATTAATTATAATAATTTTTATAATCAAATCTTGTTAAAAAAACAAATAAGAACAGGTTATTCATATTGATGAAACATTTATACTCTGAAAGGTAGTTTTTTATTCATTTACTTTATACTAATCAAATACTTTAGTTTATATTTTTTTGTATATGTATTTTATTTTTTATACATTGTTATTTTTTATAATATAAGTTTTTTCTAATCTAATTATTATTCACACTAATGAAAATGTTTCATAAATAAATTATTAGTTGAAAATTATCTTTAAATTGTTTTTTCAATTAAATCATGATTATAATATCAATATCATATTTTAATCGAAATCCTTGAAATTAATATTGAAGACTAATTGTCACTCTTGTGCCTATATAATAGTGGGTCACCCTATTTGTCACATAATTTCTCATCTTTTTTGACCCTAAAATCTCTCATTCCTTTAAGTTCTCAGAACATGTTTTTTAGAATTCATCTAATTAACCTGAACAGGACATAGTACTATGGACATAATAGAAGATATCATGTAGAGAAAAGTATTTTTGAGAAAGGATCATCAAAATAATGTGATTTGAAAAGTATGACTCTATTATTAAAAGGATCATTATTTTTCAAGGACTACAGAATTTTTTTCATAGAGAACCCTAGTAAGGATTTTGACTTACATTACCCAAAAATTATATGATAATATTATTCTATCGTTGAGTTTATATCAAAATATGATATAGAATCTTTGAATTTAACATTTTTTTAATTATAAAATTCTTTACCAAAAATGAAAATATATAGTTTGAGTAACCATTGAGGGAGAATATTAACTTCCTTTACAAAAATTACCTGATTAGCATGGATGTTTTATGAGTTAAAAGGTAGAAGAATCAATATTTATTTATTCTAAAAAATTTAGGAAGATATCACATCTCACATCAAAGACTAGAGTTTTCAGGCTATAGATGAAAGGTTATCCCATACCAAGAAATTGTTAAAGGAACACACTAAATATTTCTTATATATTTTTTTGGATTATTTAATGAATTTGGGGAATATAAACTTGGAACTATTTGTGTTCATTAAAATGGAATCAATAAAGAAACCCTTGATGAAATTCATGGTTATGATGTTCCCATCTTTTATCAATATGCCTATAAAAACTTTTTATTGATGTTCTAAAGGTAAATAAATATAATTATCAAAAGATTGAAATTATTTCCTTTACTTGTGAAGATAAAATTTCAATAAGTAAGTTATTTTATTTATTCTATGATTCAAATTTTTATTGAAATAGTTATTACAGATATTTTTGAAGCACAACATTCCATAAATGTAGATGTTCTTTAAGAGAAAAGAAAGGTTAAATCCACCACTCTGAAAAAAATAACAATAAAAAGAGAATGTTTGATAATGATTTCAAATAATTCACGGAAGCAATGGAAAAGGTGAAACTCGAGGTTCTAGAATTTGGAATTGATAAGGTTGAAGTGAAAATCAGGTTGAATTGGAAGTCTGATGAGTTAATTGAAGTATACAAATTGAATTAGTAGAATATGAATTTAGTGAATGATAATTTTATTTAATTTTTTATAATTTTTTAAGAAATATCTCCAAAAACAATTTCTTTCACTATCTCTATCTTCAGTATCTAGTCCAGATCATATCCATCTTATTATTCCAAATGTCTATCTAGAGGTCTTTGAAACCACAACTATATACGTGTATTTCATTCATTTTTTGAAAAGGGTAAAGGGAAATAGGTTGTTAAAAAGTCCAAATAATTTGTATAAAAGAAGATGAAAAGATTTTACATAATGAAAAATACTCAGTTTCATAAAAAGTAACTAAGGGAGATTTAAAAACATCCCAACAATTGGAGAAGGAAATTGAGGAAGTAGAAGATAATGAAAAAGAAGAAAAAAATGAGATGAATATGAAGATGAATAATAATAGTAAGAGGCTAATAATGTCGAAATAGATATATAACAATAGAAAAAATCAAATAAATCATCATATTCATAATGATCATTAACCCCTTTACGATCTCAATTAGAAAACTATATAGGATAAGAAGAATCCAAATAATAAAAATCCTCATTAAAAGGGGATGGAAATTCATCCTCAAAGGAAGATGAAGACGTCCAATAATCCCACAATAATGTATCTGAAATAGTTAAATTAGATAAATAAGTGGATGGTTATTATGTATGAAATGATCTTAATGTATTATTAGGATCATTGGATTCAAAGGCTACAATTTCATTAATGGTATATGATTATATCTACCAAACCTTGAATCAGGTAGGTGATTTGATTTCATACAAACAAAACATAGAGACATGGTGTAAATACATTTACAATATCTGAAATGAAAAATCAAAATCAATGAATGTCTTGATAAGATCAGTTTTTCACATTGAGTCATACTTGAAATTGTTCAATTGAAAGACCAACATACAGATGAGATCATACAAACAAATGGTAAAGTTGTCCGACCAATTTTACAGTGAACTCAAGTATTATTATGATCAGTTCTCTGAATTGAATAAACTTACTCTAGAAATGGAATAAAATTTTGACATGTTTTCAATAGAATATTCTGAACACGTGAATTTTGTAAAAGAATTAGGATATATGACTGATTAAAAAAATTATTAAGTGATGTTTTTGAAAGGAAATGATTAATATTTGGAGTTAGAAAATATTATACATAAAATGATTGAAGATGATATATTCCTTTTGAAGGAGGAAAATAATAAATATTAATAAGGACGTTAAAAGGTTAAAATAAGATATTTGAAAGCTCGAATTCATAGAGGACTAGATCATGAATATTTAATCGTCTGTTATATAGTATCAAAAAAATCATAACGAGTTTAAAAAAATGATGTTGGTTAAGAAATATTTAATGAATAAATAATTAAAATTTTATTTTTAACTCTTGATGTAATATTTTTAAACATTTCAAATAGATAATGAATATGAAAAAATCATTATCCAAACGACTATGTATTAATAGCATTAAAATTTGATTTGATATATATTCTTACTTTTATGTATTGGATGATAAGTTAGTTTACATATATTTTCTTCATATGATATTAATTTCTAAAAATTTAAGTTATATACTTTATATTTTATATTTTAAAATAAAAAAGGTTGAGAAATTATTAATGTTTTTTTATTTGATGTTTAAATATATAAATGGATAAGCCATTAATAAGTTTTTGCTGATAATGTTTAAAATTATTTCCTTAAGGGAAGTTATTACCATAAAAGCAAGATTTCAATGTATTTTTCATAACATCCAACCGATTTCAGAGAAGACATTAACATTGAGGGAGTTAAGATATAATATATATCATTAATGATTTAAATGAAAAAAGGGATGCATATTTTTCAATTTTATTTTTTTATTTGAGTTTTGTTTTTTTTCAAAAAGGGGGCGATTGGTGAATTGAAAGTCTTAATCTGTACATTTCTATTCCCATATTTTTGTAAATGATAAAATATTTCTCATAAATATGTTTATTGGAATTATATTTCTCATGTTTTTTAGAATGAGTTTGTAGAAAACATTGTTTTATTCCAAATAAGTAAATATATCTAATATAATATGAATATAAACTTATATTATTCTAATTTATTGATTGGACTTTTGTGTGTATGATAAATTGTGCTAATATTTTTTGGACCAAAGGTCAAATTTATTTAATAAATTTCATATAGACAAAAATCATGATGATCAGAAATAAATTGGTACTAAAATATCGTATTAAACAATTTTCATTTTATTTTATTGAAAAAGTATAGAATACCATCATACTATCTAATCTTTATAATCAAATTATATAGATTCATTTATTTCATTAAGAATATGTCATATAATGATAATGGTTCTAAAAAACATGACATAAAAAATTAAATAGATCTTGATCACTATGAATTGTCATGTGCATGTTGTTTGAGGTCGTTGCACTCGCTCTGAAATAGGACTATTGGAGATTCGCCTATAAATAAAAGGTCATTTGAGGAGATGGGAGTTGATGAAATTCACAACACAAGCCATCAAAATATTTCTCTTCATGAAAGTGTAGTTCATATTCAGTGTACTTTTTTAGAGTGTTGATATTATAAGGAATCCTCTTAAGAATTGAGAACATTGTAGAACAAATTTTATTCTTTATTGTTGTCTCTAATAAAGGTACTGATCAAGGTATTCAAGGGATGTGAATATATTGAACCATATACATTATATTGAGATCATCTTTTGTGAGTAATACAGAGACTAATAATCATTTCGAGGGCTTGTAAGGGATAGAAATCCGCATACTAATATTCGTATCATGGGATTTCCATGTAAGAAAATATAGAACTTTTAATATTTATAAAACTATGTATTCATTTCATTAGGTCTTATGACTACCTTTACTCTTAAGGTTAAATTCTGAATTCTAATATAAAATGTTTTACATAATTCTAAATTTTATTAGATTACATATTCTAGGTTTATACATGTTATACATTGCACTGTAAAAATGATATTGAATGTATGTTTCTTCTTTTATTTATAACAATAATTTTTTCTGACAAATTGGGACCCTGATTACTAAATCTGATTTAATTGGATAGTTCTTGAGTCTGATTCTAACACCTTTGTAAATATACTATATTTGAGTTTTATATTTTTACATAAATAGGAATTCTATGTTGTGATAGTTTAATTCTTAAACTAAAATTCATCCCCTCTTGTAGCCATCGAAAACTCTTACCATCAAACACATCTTCCTGAACATAATAAATTTATCCATTATTAATGTTTTTGGTAAAAACTCCTTAATAAATAAAACAAATAAATCATCAATGGATAAACCCCTCTTTATCCGTTTCTTGGACCACGATATCCAACCATTTTATGGTCGTTTCCCCATAAATAATGATAGTAAGCTTCAATTTTTCTCCCTCTTGTTCTTTGATCAAATCAAAACTAATGCTCATCCCCTCTAGGTACTCAATTCCTCCACAAGGAAAAACATCTCCCATAAATATTGAAGGATGTTATACTAAAAACATTAACTACATTAGGCACTACTACTACCTCCTATGATGGAAACCCATTTTTAGTGACACAGTACCATACACCTTGATCCAAAGAAAAAAAATCTCTATTCATATTTACTTCAATTACAAATTGTGTGACCTAATTTTAACAATCCATATTAAAATAAAATCAATTAATAACTTATATAACCATGAAAATTTCAAATTTAGAGAATTATAGAGTTAAGAAAACATTAATTAAGAAGAATCATATCATTCCCAACCAATTGACTGTTTTCCCATTGCATGTGGAATGATTTACTCTATACTAAGCCTTAAATATCATCCAAAATATTCTCCACCAATAATACCCTTATAAAAATATCATATTTAATAGTATTATTTTAAACATGGGTAAATGAAAATATATTAAGACCATGCTAAAATTCATAGTAAGGTAATTCATATAAGAAAATCAATTAAATATAAAATTATGAATGAAAAATTTGAACTTAATAAGTAATAATCAAACAATACAAGTAACATTCAACAGAATCATGAATAACATATATGACTAACATCACAATATAAATGATCAAATAGTAAGAAATAAGTGATTTCATAATTATTAAAGGCATTATGTATGACATTATAATCTTACTGTCAAATACTCATTCAAAGATAATGTATGTCAATAAGTTATTCGTACACCTAATACTGATCATAGTTTATATTATGAGACCAAATGATACACTAAGAGATATCTAATATATTTTTCCATATATTAAAAAATATATCTAATTTATTCATCATACTACCTAAATTATTAACAATACAATACATAACCAAAATTCAATGGTAATCTATAATCACCAATATTGAATCAAGTGTACCCAAAATCACCATTCTCTAGTCAATATAATAACTATTTTATGAGATTACATTGATTAATATTATATGATTAAATGGAATATAGTTAATAAAATATTGATATTATTACTATATTAACGAATCAAAAGAATTTATATATATTTTAATAGAATAATATTGAGTGATAGAGAACATAACCTCATGTAAGAAAATAAACTATGAGAAATCCACGTACGTGAGAAAAGAAAAAATCATAAATTAGGAATGGATTGAATAAGATCATTAATTCCTAAAAAACAATATTTAGGGAATGTATATTGGAAATTACATTTGAAAATGGAATCGAGACTTTAAAAATTTATTTATAAAACTTTTATATTATTATCTTAAAAATGAAATTATAAATCACTTCAAATTTTAATTTTATAAGGTGTTATTAAGAATTTTGAAAATAATATTTTTAAATAGTTGATAATGATAGAATGTAGTAAATAAACCAATCATTGGTAACATAATTTTTAGTGGAAGATAAACAATATACATAAGTGAAATAAAATCAATTTCAATACCACTACAAAACTAATATTCTTATGTTTAAATTAAAAAATGTAAAATTATTAAAAAATGAGAATTGATATTTCATTAGAAAAACTTAAAAATATTATGGGGTTTTAAATAATTATAAATTCTCATTCTATTAGGAAAATAATTTCACAATGAATAAATTAAAAATATATTCATTTTACACATCTAAAAAAACTAATAAAAATGACATACAAAAAAATTAAAAAAAGTTCATACTAATGTTTTGAAAAAAAGTAAAATATGTTGAAAATTTAATTTTTAAATGATTTCTGTATAGAAATTCCCATTATTCATTTGAAATAATAGATATGGAAATGGTGAAAAAAAATTCATGTCCAAAATGGAGAAATAAGGTCAACTTATCTCAAAAAAACAATTAATTGGTTTTAAATACCTAAGAGATGAGAATTTGATTTATTACTTCTAAAACTATTATTAATCAATTAAAAAATAATTATATTTTATTTAGGAAATAAAGGAGCACATAATTCACCAAATTTTCATTGAATCATATAGAATCCCAATGAAAGATAACTTTTAAATTAAATCGTTATGAATTTTATAGCACTTGAATCAAAACTTGTTGAATGAGAGAACATAAATTAAAATATCAATTTTCGTCATTATTAACTATATCAATATAAAATATTTAATAAAATTATCATATACAAATTATAATGGAAATAGTTGAGAAATTCAAAATATGCCCCAAAGAAGGAAATTCGAGATGACAATCAATTACCTTGGATTACTTCTTGGAAAGATGTGTTAAAACAACATGTATAATAAATTTATATTTTTTATTCATCTATAAAATATATATATTTATGTCTATATTAATGGGAATCATGTATTTATTACTAAATTTTACCTATTTACTCAATATTCACTATTAACATCAATTATTTAATCGTCACTTATTCAATGTCTCATGCATGTTTTTTAGGAAGTTCTAGTACATTCACTTTTTTCATTATTTCATCACAAATATAATGTTATTAATTTAAAATTTATGAAATTTATTTATCAAAAATATTTTTAAAACATTATTTGTAATGTAGTTATGAAAAATGAAATGTGTTGTCCACAGAGTCAGTAGTCTTTATATACTCATGGGTGATGTTTTCATATTTCAACAGATTGAAAGAAAGAAAGGTAGATGATCATTTAAATATATATAACCGTAATTTATTTATAAAAATTATATTTTTCATTAACAACATCTATATAAATATCCATTTGTGGTGCTTAGGAAAAATAAAATACATCACTTCGTGAATGTTGTAATTTGCACATATGAAAGTGTGATGTTTTCATTTTCTTTTCGATAAAAACTATATATATCATGTTTGTAAAATTAAAATAAAAAAATTTTATGAATAGTAAGGATATGTATTTTTTTATATAGATATAGAATATTAATATTAATATTAAGAAGAAAAAATCTTCAAAATACATCACAATAATTTATATCCCTTCATTGTATAATCTATTTTAAAAAACCCTAAAGGCTTCTTATATGGGTAATTTTGTAAGAAATAACCTTAAATTTATAAATAAGGGTGTTTGCAAAGAATTGTTTTTATGATATAGGACATTTTATGGGGATCATTATTTGTAGACAACTGAAGAAGGGAGGTTCCACTTTATATATGAGAGGGGATACACTTTTGTAAATCTAATTTTTTGTAAAACAATATAATGTTATATTAATGGGAATGTGGATCTTAAGGAATATATATTCTAATATATGTAAATTTAATGTATAAATGAACTCAAAAAATCAATTTTTTAACTTTTAGGGATATTTTAATCCTTATCTCTTCATTTAACAACATTGATAAACCTTTTAACCCATGCTATGGTGATAAACTTTTACCATGTAACCATTCCTTATTAATAAAAATTAAATGGGTCTTATAACATTATTTGAATATATATATTATTAATATTGAATAAATAATATAGTATTTAATTCTTATATGTGGTATAAATTAATTGTAATATAAGTATGAAAAACATAATTAAAACATCATTTAGAAAAATGTTTGTTTAAACATGAAATTGAATTAATATAAAAATATTTTATTGAATTAATTCTCATGAAAATTAATTGTTTATAAATAAAAGATCATATTTCTATTTTTTTTCAAAATATTCAAAACAAAGTGTAACTTTTTAGAAATTAAATTAATGAACATGTTCAAAAATGTTCTTTTGTTAATATAAAACGTCTCCTAGGTTTTCAAATGAAAATCATAGGTTTCTAAATTCAACATAATATTTATAAAAGTATTATTTTAATTTTTAAATTTATATATTTTATATAAAAAATTGTTTAAGAACATTTAAATCCTTTTTATAGTATAATGATATCAAAAAAATTAGAGTTTTTGTAAAATTTATAATTTTCAATATTAAAAAATATTAAAAATATCTAAAATATTCCCCCCAGGCCATTTTGGACATGATGGATTAAAAAATGAATTTTATTTAAGAAAAATAATATTATAAAAAATTAAAGTTTATATTTTAAATATAAATATCATATATAAAGAAAATTAATTCTTTTAAAAAAAGACCATTCAAATAATAATTTTTATTAATCTTATTACTAAATATATTTAATTTAATGATTGTTAATTTATTATTTTATAAATTAAATTTTTTATAAGTGATAATTTTATAACAAAACATCAAAAAAACATCTTTATAAAATAACCGTTTTTAAAATTGAATTATTATAATCATATATATTTAATTGGTTATTATGTAATCATTAAAATTCATCAATCCAACAAATAATAAAATATAATTATAAAATCTTATTACTATAATTCCATTTATTAATGGTTTATTATTCTAGTAATTTTAATATATCTAAAATCATTTTATTCTACTGTTGCGTCTATTACAAGTTAACTAACATAGTGTTATTTAAAATGAGAATTAAAAATTGAACTCTCGTGGATTTAAATTATCTCTCCCTTAAATTAATGCAATACTTATCATTTTATTTTTTAAAAAAAAATATATTGCACCAAGCCATATTAATAAAAAATTATCATAATTAATTTTAAGTCAATAATATGAATCCTAGTATATCATAATTAAATATTTATAAAACCAAATTTGTGTTAATATAAGACTCTAATATTTGAATAAGATCCCAAAAGTATGCCATGAGAGATAAGAATTATTTTAAACATAAGACTCAATAGATTTATCTTCCTATTACTATTGATGAGGAATTCATTTACCATCATGATAAAAAATATAAAAAAATAAAGCTACTCGATATTTTTACTATTCTATTAGCATAATTTCATAATTTGTTTTTTTAGGAAATTTTCATTCTATTATTCATCCCAAATTATAAATCCTAAATTATCATTGGGAATTTTTCATTCCTAGAGCATAGATATTAAAATTTAATATATTTCAATATCTATAAAACCGATGATAATTTATTAATCATAAGTTTATACATTTACTGAAACAAAAATTTGTTAACATAGGAATAATAATTCCCAAATAATTTTTTTATTATCCTTCATATGAAGAAATAATATATCAATATTCAAAGACACAATAATAACACAAGATGTTCGACTAAAATCAATCCCAAAACAACTAACATTGAAATTATTCAAAATCATCCCAACCATGATTGAAACCCAAAATATAGAAAAATATGTCACCACATATTATTCAAAATTCAATTTATCATTTATGCCTATAGAATTAATCACTCAATAATTTACATAAATATTTATATATATGGATAATATATTCTCCAAAATATAATTATCATTTCACCAAAAAATCAAAATATCCCAAAACTATAACAAAAACAAATATTCTTCCTCATGTTAACTAAATATTTATTCCTAAAATAATATAAACATCTTAGACATAAAAAATAAAAATATACAATAATTTCCCATTCACCTTAATCATAAAATGATTCAAAAATTATGAAAATATTTTATCCCAATTTTTAATAATTATCTTGACATGAAAAAATTTAATAACCCTAATGGTTGTCTAAACCATTAATCATGTGTCACTAAACATAAATGTCATCTCAAATAACAACCGATATGTTAAAAAACAAAACCCAAGGGTTATATCATCCTTAATGTAGTAGTATATATAAAAAACATAAATGGTTCCAAAAATATCTCTAATTCCTTCGATGTCGAGATTCATCCAACCTCCATATGGTAACTACACCTTTGATATTATTATTAACCATAAACCTATCAACTGAGGATGCTATATATTACTCTTACATTTTACTTACACAATAATACCCTAATCGATAATGTTTTTTAATACTATATCTTATACCAACTATAATATACTACACTCATAAATTAATATCTAGATCTAAAAAATACAATTTATTTTCTATCTTTAATACAAACTCATGTGATGCAATTTTAACCCCCAACAGTCAAATATTTTTTTTTGAATGACTTTATTACCCAAGTACTTTTTAGTTTTATATAACTATATAGTTAGGGAAAAAATTACATTAAAAAACCCATATATATATCTACCAATATATATTTTTACCTTTATACATATATTTCCTTATTCTATAATATTTTTTAAATATCTCGCATAAAATTTAAACACATATAGTACCCTTCTATACATATAATCTATATTAGACTTATTCATAGCAAAAAATGGACACATAACGAGTGTGGGATAGAATTTTTGGTAGGGGAAAGCATATACTGGAACTATTATAGAAGAAACTCGGCATTGCCAATACGGAAGGAGTATTTAATAATCTAAAATAAATTTATTTCATAACATGATCATGAATTATTTACATAGATAACATAACAAAGAAAATTAAAATATATAAAGGAAAAAATAATTTCATAGTGATGGAATTCATATCATTGGAAATCAAAATCATACAACAAACTCCTCATTCCAAGACATCAAATAAAAATCAGTGAGGTATATTCAAAATACCCAGTATTGTTTGTCATATAAAACGTGAATATTAATTGATGGGTTGTATAATATCATTCCCCTATATATCACATAGTATGTAAAATTTATTTTTCATATACAATAAATGAATAACAATATAATACATAATTAAATTTACTTGTGGATTAATAATCATTCAAATTGAATCAATTATACTGAATGTCAATATTACCCAGTCAATATGATAATAATAATTTGTAATATTACATTAAGTAATATCATTTATATAAATGATATATTTTTAGGTTATTATTTATATTATAAATATATCCATGATACAAAATAATGTGGATATAATATCACGAGAATAACGGTGGTTGATAGAGAACATAACTTCTAGGATGTAAATGACCTAATAGAAATCCACATATGTGATGTAAAGAACAAACTAAAAATAATTAAATGAATAAGAGAGACTATAAATTCATTTTAATGGGTCTCCCTCTACCAAAATAAAAATATGTCTTTTCTATAATAATAAAATGAGGCTTCAGACTCAACCTTTTGAAAAAATGTTAGAGGAAAATTAATGCTAAACTTTGAAAATAATTTTCTTAAAACTTTTGTAATTTTTTTTAAAAAATAGTTATAAATCACTTCTGGAACCCATTTCATAATGTTTCACAATGAATTTTGAAAAAACTATTATGAAAATAGTATATTATGATGAAATATTGAAAATAAACCATTCGTATGTAATCATATGCCGAGTGGAAGATAAAAATAAACCTAAGATGATTTCAATCTCGAACAAAAAAATATAAAACAAAATATACATTAACTTTCATATAAAATAATTATTGGATAAATTAAATATATATTAATATATAAATACATAATTACATGTAATGGAATCTAAATGATGATGTATTACAATCAGATATGGATATTTCATTAATACAAACAGTGTCAAAAAGGAATTTTTCCCCAGTTTTACAAATAATGTTAAAATTTGATTATATAGTTAACGTTATTTGGATTAAAATTATATTATTGAAAAAAAAAGAATGATTATAGAAACTATACATTTTTAAAAAATATGTTATATAAAAAAATTATTTGTGTTAAAAAATGAATATTAATATGATGGGAAAAGATTACTGTACAAAAAGATAAATAATGCATGGTTTTCCTAAAGACATTATTTCTATAGTTTTGACTTACAAAGAGATGAAAAATTGAAGTAAAACATTTAATAACTATATTTAATAAAATTATAATAAAATATGTCTTTTTTTTAATAAATAGAGTATAATTCCAAAAATGTTGACTGAAACCTAATCAATCATGGCAAATGTGATGTTGTATAATTAAACCTTACAATTTTTATGACACTTAAATCAAAAACTTTTGAAAGATAGAAAATGTAAGGGAAATATAATTAAAATAAAGAAATATTTTATCATGATATAATCTTTCAAAAGTTTATAATACATACCATATAATAGAAATAGGTTCACAATTCAAATGATCTCATTGATAAGGATGTTTAAGATGAGAAAAAATGATGTTATAATTCCACTTTTATGGACTCATCCAAACCTCCAGTAAAATAAAAAGATATATATATTTCATTTATATTATATTAATATATATTTATATATTTCTTTGAATCGTTCATTTATAAATGTTTTTTCATTTACTCATAATTCTATGTTAAAATCGATTATTTAGGTGTAAAATGTTCTGATTCGTATGCATATTTTTGTTCTTCTAATCTAATAATTTAAAATTTTCCATTTTTACCCCAAAATAATATTAATTTTTTAATATATATCATATTTGTAAATCATGTAAAATTTTATAACCACTAATGCAAGGAATTAATGAAAAATGGAATAAGTTATTCATGGACGATTTTTTCAACACATATCAATAAGTGACGTTTTAAATTTTCAATGGGTGAAAAGGGACTCTAAAAAGGATTTACCATTAATAATTAACAATTTTTATTCATTACTTAAAACTGTATAACTACCCATGTGAGGTGGTGATAAAAAATGAAATACATCACTTCATGGAGTTTATAGTCATGACCTATGCATGAGTGATATTTTCATTTCCCATAACAGGGGAAAGAGATATAAAATTGTTTTTCAATTAATATATAAAATTTTTAACATAAAAATTCTGATTTAATAATGTTTTGGGGTAATATATTATTTGGAGGGTCTTTAAGAAAAATGAAACAATAAAATGCTTGGTATGAATTATACCTCTTCTATGGATAACCTCCTTCCAAAAAACACCATAAGGCTTCTTAGTTAGGTATTTTAGGAATCCAAAATAATTAGGTTATGTATAAGTGTATTTTTTATTAAATTTTGGTACATATTAGAAGATATAATTGGTTAAATTAGTATGGATGAGTAGAGATATGAAGCCCACTTTTATAAGTGGGAGGGGTGGTATGTTTTTAAAAACTCTCAAAATTAAAATAATACAAAGTCATTTTAATGATAAAGTGGAAAAAATGTATATAGATTCAAATATATTATATTTTAAGGAATACCTCCAAAAAAATAGAAATGTTTTAGTTATATTTAAAAACCATATCTCTTAGTTTAACCAATTCGTTAACCCTTTTAACACTTAATATTGTGACAAACTTTTTCCCTGGAAACTACTCAATATAAATAAAATTGAAATGGTCTATATTAAATAATATGAATATTCTGATTCCATATATGGAATCCATTTTACATGATTCAATTTCTATAATTTATAAAATCTAATTCATATATATATACAAGAACATTAATTGTTTTTTGAAAAATTACTTTTTATGTATAAAAATGCATTTTTTCTAAAATCATATATAGTAAATTTTATCATCTCATTTATTTGTACCTAAATAAATAAATATATTTATGTGACATTAAATTTAATTAAAAAAGTAATGAAACTTTTTAATCACATAACTAAAAAATGATAAAAAATAGTTCTCTTAATAGATTAAAACTTTACTTATGTTTTAAAAATTCAATCATATATTTCCAAATTCGAAATAATAATTTCAAATGATCTATTTTACATTTAAAATATAAATTTTGTCTATAATTTATTTTACAAACTTATAAATAATTCTTCTATGATAACCCTATCATAAAAATTAATGTATTTTTAATAGATTTTCATTTTACTATTATAAAAAAATAACCCTTTTATGGAAAGGAATATAAGTTCACACTAAGACAATCTTGATATGAGGAATTAAAAATAAATTTTATTTCTTGTAATTAAAATTATAAAATTCGGGAGTATATATACTGAATAAAAATATTAAATATAGTGAAAAAAATATTGAATTAAAATATGACCTTTTTAATGTTCAAGTGTTCTTAATCAAATTTCATAAGAATTTATAATTAATTGAGTGTTAATTATCTAGTTTATACACTTATATATTTCCAAAGTTATCAATTAATTACCACAGCTCAAAAATATTCATCTAAAAAATTCAACTTCAATATTGAATGATTTCAAATATATCGCATTAAATATTTATTTTATAATCATTAAATTTCATCAATCAAAACAAAATAATAAAATGTATCTATCATTTTTTATTACTATTTTTCAATTTATTAACTTTTTATTATTCTTGTAAGTCTAAAATTTTGTGACTTTTTTTAATATATTATATTCTGTGTTAAAAAATAATCATCACAGTATTATTTATAGTAGAATTACATAATTAAATAAAGTGGTTTTACACCATTAATAAATGTAATTACTATAATAAGACTCTTAATAATCATTTTCTCTATTGGAGTCTAGAGATCACTTTCCAGAGTAACATAATACCCCCCCCCCCTCACATTATATTCTTCTCATAAAATTTCTAATTCTCTACCACCTAACCTTGATGATCATTGTTATAAATCAGTGGTGCAATGATTCTATAAACAATTACACAACTATTAGCTATAAATATCAACATTCTCATCAAACAATCACACCGAAAACTAAATTTTACATAAAACCAAAATGTGTTCAGAAAAATAAAACCAACCAAATTACATAACCAAAATATCCTCATATATTTACGCTAATTAATAAAATATTAAATACTTACGTAGGATAAAAATGAATAAGTCCTTAAGTATTTCAATAATTTATATAAATCCAAATTATTAATCAATATCAAACAAATTAAACACACATATTTAATTCCACTATATTATAAAATTATATATTAATGTGCCATTACTTTCCCGCTGCATGAGTAAATGCATTAACCCAAACATTATTTTATAATCCAAAAAAATACAATCACACAAGTGATATGAATCTTTAGATTTATCCAATTAGGATTAGTGTGATATCTGAGAGGATAAGGAGGTGAACCCATGATCTTATCTTTTTCTACTTTATTAATAAAATATTGTCACCTCTTATTAAATTGATAATGATTTAATAGAAAAAAATAAGCACAACCACCAAAATATAGGTATTTACAAGGTTCACAAAAAACTAGGACTACATATTACGTGACATTGTTGGAAAAAATCCCAGAGCACACAAACAACTATAAAAATACTATGGGTTATTACAACAATAAACGATTAACCTTACACTTTCAACAAACTCTACTTAATTAACTATGCACGTGCTCTTCCCAATGAAAACATATATTACAATTTTATTTATAAAAATTACTAGAACATTTAAAATTACACCTTTGTATTTTTTCATATGCTCATCTTGAAATTTCTTCAAACTTTACTTTCTTTCAATTACACATTCTTCTTTACGTCCTTTCACAACAGTGGGAATGAACTTCCTTTTGTTTTTTGGTGATTTTTCTATATGGATAGTTTAGAATACGTCTTCTAGTGTCCATACAGTATATAGAATAAAATTTATTCCCTATATACAATGTTAATTCCCTTCATATATATTGATACCACTTATAATATTTTGTTTATATAATCATCTTAGAACATTTTCTATTTAGTTTCACAAGATGGGAAACTGTGTCTTGTATATTTTGGACTATTTTCATTACAGACTAATCATAGAATTATTCTTCACATAATCTGTATAATACTATATTTTGGAATAGTTTTTATGGTATTACTCATACTAAATAATCTATTTAATTTTTTGTCCTGATGATTTTAAAATTTTTATATTTCTTCGCCTCTATTTATATAATTCTTAATTCTCATCTGAAAACAAACCCCCTTTTTATAGGTGTAACACCTCCAACATTTTTGGTGGATGTAAAAACATTAATTAAAAATTCTTGCCTGAAATCTCTAGCATACTTCACAGAAAATTAATACCTATGACCAAGTTTTACTCCCATAAAATATTAGATTTCTTAATTAAGTATCAGAAATATTTAGCTTCATAATAATTTTTTAAATCTACATGAGAATCAAGGATAATTACTCCTTGTTATTTGTAATGTTGAATGATTAGTAATCCATAATCACATGTGATACATTTATAAATGATTTATAAGGTCCTTTGAACCAATTAAACTTTCTACGATTCATTCATTCGATGAATATTCCTTGAAACACTTCAGACTGATATTAGACAATATGTTGTTCATGTAAAACATTTTTGGAAGTTCTAGAAAATAAATTTCATACATAACCACTATTAAATTACATGACTCTTGAAATTTTAACTGATGAATATGTATGAAAACTATAATTGATGACATTTATATCGAAGCAATCAGTCGATTACATCAAAATAACTCTTCCATCTGATACATCACAGTCTTTTGTCAAATAGTTATTCAAAAATAACACTTAAAAACATTATACCTATCCATATCCAACCATTTAACAAATATTGATGTCATTATGAGTGATTATCTGATGAAATTCCCCAAAGAAATGCAATTATATTCAGAATAATTTCCACAAATAATAAATTTTCACAAATTATTGACTAGAAACATCTTGTAACATTAAATAATCCCAAAGGTAATATACATCAAACAAAAAATCTACTCAGTTTTACATCCCATTGAAATATTTTATACGGTGATCTCTTTAGAACAATTTATCATTCCCTTTCGACATATCATTGGATCATGAAAACATTTCATAGTCATGATGTTATGGATATTTTCAATAGAATCGAATGTCCATTTTTATTCAAAAAAAACTTTTTCAATGGAACTTGTAAGCAATATGAGATAAAAATTGAGAATTATAATTAAATGATAATGTCTTACCAATAAAATTTTTCTAATGGACTCAGTCTGGTATACTCAAGATGAGCATCATTGCCAGATCACCTTTGTTGGGAGGCTTAACAATGAAAATTAATTTATGTTATAAAATTAAGTATAACCATTTTTCTAACACCATATTATTTCATAACTATACTAACCAATATCTTCTCAGCACAATAACACCTCAAAAACTACTCTAATATTCAGGGTCAACAAAATCTCCCCAATTGGATTTTTTAAACCATTGAACATTGATATGGGAAACATTTAAACCCATAAAATAGTTTACTTATCCAATAATAATAATATAACATATGTGAATGTGATATAGTAAATAGTAGTAATTGAAAAATAACATTATTCATTCGATAATAATGGACTTGAAAAATCATTGGTTACACCTCTTGTGATACATTTCTTATAGTCATCTCAAAATGTTTCTTTCACTGTTAGATTTTATAATAAAATAATTGGATCCTCCATGAATATAGTTTCCTCTATCCACTTCAAAAAATGATTAACTAGTTCACAGATAAAAAAATTACATTTAATAGGTTGATCATATACCAAAGGATACATTTACATTAAAACTTTACTCTCCCTCTCATAGAACCATCAAATGAAAATATGTAATAGGGGAAATTAATAACACATTATCCTTGAAGTGGGTGAGGTTGTACATATATACCTTTTGAACAATTATCCTAAAATATGTTCTCTTCATTAAATAAGATATGAATATACCGAAAGATATATTTACATTACATCTTTACTCCCCCATTTAATGCACCTTCCAATTAAAATATGGGAGAGGGAAAATAAATAAGAAACAATATACTTTAAGAGGGTAAAGTAATAGACCCATAAAAAACCTCCTATTTTGAAATGTTTCCTCCAAAAATAGATTGGGGAAAATATCTTAATCATGGTCCATTGTTTATACAAATACCAACTTCTGTCCATTCTTATCCACATGCTCATTGATCAAGTGATATTTGATATCAATTTGACTGGAATGAGAATGTTTTACTATATTTTTAGTAAATTTTTTATAACCTTGATTATCAAAACCTATTTGAAGGGGAATGTTCACATCAACATAAAAGTATTCTTAGTATGACTTTATCTCTATATGATTTGTTTTATCTTTAATAAAATCCATATACATATCTTTTGTAATGCAGATAGTTATATAATTTTTATTATTTGTATGAAGACTAAATAATTTATTTGAAAAAAATTATATAATATGTAGATCTTATGTCATCTATAAAAGATTATTAATCTGAATCTATAAAACTAAATACATCAATTTGTCCTGATATATCATATTATATTTCAAATTTTGGTTTGTCATCAATAAATATTGTATCTTTTCCTTCAATAATATGATCTTTTTTAGATTACTTTGAAACATAGAACATAGTGTAATATCATATACTATATATTTCCTTGATATTTTTTGATATAATATTCACCCATGCAACTTTATATAATCATTAGGGACATCCTTTTTTACTTGTCCATATTTTGAAAACGTTTTCCCAATGAAATAGGTGTGGAAATATTCTTTGAGTTTTCTAATGCAAACATCTTTAATAATTCCTTGTAATAAATCTCATAATATAATAAAATGTAATTCATCATTTGAGATATCGTTAATCCAATAAAGTGCATCATTTATTCTATCAAGGACATCCTGAAATTCCTTGTTAACTCCTCATCAAACATCTCACTTGGTTCATCATGATCTTCTATAAAAAAATATCATCAACATAAAAATATAAAAATTAAGTAAATATATTGATGATATTTTATATAGAGTTTATGATCAACTTTTATATTCATGAATCTCAACTTATTTATGAATTTATCCTACATATAATTCCAATATCATATATATTTTTTCAACTAATACAATGAATTACTTAATTTGATTGTATAGTTTTTCTCTTTTTCAGTAAATATTCCACAAGGTTGTTTATGAGAAACTTCTTAGTTGATCTCTCCATTAATAATAAACTACATTATATCAATAATGAAAATATTATATCTTAACTAAGTGAGTATTGTAATAAATATTCAGATAGATTCTAATCATACCACTTGAGAAAAGGATTCATGAAATGTAATGCCTTCAATTTTTGGATAAAGAAGTTATTACTATCGTATATGAAATTGAGTTCCAATATTTCTTATCATAATGTTCTAGAATATTCATATATGTAGAGTCCAACAAATTTCAACTTTCTTTACTATAACATTAATATCCTCCACAATTATGTGGGTAGATGAGAAATATGTCATCAACAACTCTCTGGTAAAACATCTATAGATTTTCATATTTTATTTTAAAAATACAAGTAATGTCAATCACCCTTAGGTGTGTCAATATTGGAGGATTCTTTTTAATTCAAATTTTTTGTTTTCATATTACAGTTTTTCCTATCGAAACACTAAGTTAGATAATGAACCAATACACCAATAAATTACCTTCAAAATTATATAGAAGTGTCACATTCAATAAAAATAGTTGTCGCAATATAAACGAAGATTATATTTGTTCATTCAACATCACTATTATATTTTTGTGTGTCTGGTACACTAAATTCATGATTAATGCTATTATTTTTGAGATAGTCTCTAAACATTACATTAATGTATTTGGTTCCATTATCAATTATAATACTCTTCATAAAATATTTAGATTATTTATAAGAACTATTTATTAAACTCATAATCATTTTGAGAGCCTTTGATTTATTTTTATGAAACATAATACAAACAATGTGGGTAAATTAATCTATAAAAGAAATAAATTATTTATATCTATTTTTTTATTTCATTCTCATGGGACAAGAAAAATTTAATAATGTATAATCTTTAAGGGATGTGTTTAATTTATCTCAACTTTATTATTTTTGGATATTGTAATAGTCCCATTATATATTATATTACAACACCAATATCTTATTCTTATTATTTGAGGATTATCTCAAATACTTTATCTCTTTGTTATATTTTTCATATTCTTCTGATGGTTGTTCCCCATCCTTTTATTCCATTGCAGATTTTATTCCATCATGCTCATCTAACATAAACACTTCACATAACTAACATGAATCTAGATTCCCTTAGAGAAATTATCTTTTTTAATATATTTCCCATCTTAATGAATTTTAAGAATAGAACCGTCACATGTTATAACATATTCATTACCTCTATTAAAAATATTTTAAATTCTCAACAAGATGTGTTTTCTCCCATCAATAAATGCGGAACTTTTGGTTTTTAACATTTCATCCCTAATGATGGAATTTCCATTTCCTTTGATTCTAATGGATGCATCATTTCAAAAACTATTTTCTTATTCCTTTTACTCATTGAAGTTATTCTAAAACCTTAAATCGTTATCCATGTGTGAATAACACACACAGTGCAATTTCTAATGTCATCCTCCTTTAATTGATTTTCAAGAATATTATCTATGTAGGGACTACACCATTGTTTTTTCATACTTCTCATAGCGACTTAGAGATTATATGAATAACCCTTACTATTACAACATTATGAAAAGAGATGCTTTTACAATATGTCCAGGATGATCAAATTGAAAATAATTATTTTCCAAGGGGTGGAATATATTTTAAATTTTCATAATATATATATTAGGTTGACTTCTTTTAGTGGGTTGGATCCCCCTCAAACATCACCTCTTGTTTCTCCATGATTCTTAATAACATTTTTGATTAAACTAAAAAAGCATCAAAATATTCTTGAATCATCCACAATAATAATAGAAACCATAGGAATCATATTTCCCTTTGTAACATACATATTTTCCAGTGTTTTTAATTCAGATTTCTATTAATTTTATTATATATGAACTTGATACTATATCGCGTGCATGTTTTTTTGAATCTCATGACATTATCTTGTGATTATAGTTTCATAAACCCTTGTTATGAATTCACCAATAGAGTTATCATCACCAATCATAAGATCTTTATAATTTAATCTCTATATTTTTAGCTTTTGTTTCTCTACAATCATATTTTATTCATATGTGTCTCTAAAAATTCCTTATATTCCTTTATCTGTTCTTATTCCTTTAACTCTGAGAAACCCACTTTCCCATAGTGGTGAATGTAATGAATTTTTTTCCCACACATCATTCTCAATATTTTTCTTACCATCAAATTTCTATGGAATATATTTAGCATGAGGAGGGAAACAATCAGTTATACATTCAATTGGTAACCAACGTAACCATGCATTGATACCACATGAAAGTTCCAATCAGGTTCATTGTGATAAATGAGAGGGGGAGAGGGTGAATTTTTGATTTTATCATTTTATGTTTTCTTGTTTATGAAAAAAACTTCACATCCAATTTGAGAGAAATTATATTTCTAAAAAACTAGAAAACAATGACAACCCCTGAAAAAAAATATTTTTTTCAAGGGTCACTACTCTATAAATATTACTAGTACATGGAATGGGATTGAAGTAATCCATGACGACATAAACTGCTTGAAAAAATCCAATAGGTTTCTACAAAACGCATCTGCTATATATACAATTGAAAACCCATATAGTTAATGAACAATTCATGTGATCCTTGCAAAGACATAAGACATTACAATGTTTTTTAAAAACAATAATAGATGTCAATAATTAGTTTCATGATGTTGTCACCTATACTTATAGAAATTGATTCACACTGGTTTTTTATGAATGTATGTCTTCTTATTTTCCTCATTGCATAGCTGTAGGTAAGAAACTCCTTTAGTCTTTGGTAAACTCAATAAATTGGTTTGTCTAGTATACTATGTCCGGGTTCTATCAGGTATAATCTATATGTTTACAGTCTAGTGTAATCCTTTATGTGCCTCCATATATATTGATACCCATATAAAGAATTTATTTTCTAGTATCCATGGGATACTATATTTACTGTATCACATGGTAGGAAACTACATCCAATATCATTCTAACTATTCCCTATTGAACGTTTTTCATTTGGTCTCTTCTACACACAATCCTTCTTATACCAACTATTTCAGACACTTAAAATTGTATTTTTCAAAATTATTCTATTATTAAATATTGTTATAAACAACTTTCCAAATATAATGTTCCTTGATTCTCTTCCTATATTTCATAAATTTCCTCAACATCTATTTGTATAGGCAGAGTACCACAAAAAAATCGATAGATTCAAAAACATTAATTCTAACATCATACTCAATATTTCTAAAATCATTCTCAAAATGAATTCTTTCTTTTGATTTCATTATGTTACTCAAAATTAAATAATGTATCCTTCAAATTCTTAGTGGAAATGATATTCATAAAAAATATTTAAAACTCATTGCTAATCCAATATCTTTCCTCTTTGACATCTGGTGTGTCAATAGAGTATTGTAGGATCATCGAATATGATAATATTTTAAAACATTTATTAAGACCTTCAAAGTGATAGAACATTATACTATTCATTTATTTAGTCGATCATTATATGAACACATACAACTAATGTCACTCTATATGTTGTTCTATAAAAATATTATAGGAGCATCATGTAAATATTATAATGACTAAAACACTATCTAATGACATTCATTAAAAACTATAGAATGGATCCTTTTCAAGCCAAATCTAACCATTAAACATTATATGGGAATAAATGATTATTAATTTGAATTGCTACAATATTTTCAGTGATTCGATGAGTTATTTTTGATCATCATTGTTTGTCGAAGTGGATACTGAAGAGGGGGGGGGGTGAATTGAGTTCCAATTAAAATTTCTGTTAAAAACTTTTAGGACTAAAATCCCCCAAATTAGAACAGCCCAGTCAATTAAGGCAGTAGAGATATAAGTGAGTTATTGTTCCACAGGTTTCTCAATGGTTGATTACTCCTCAGTTGAATTAGTATGGGAACTAATTCGACTTTTGAAACAAGTTTACTAAACAACTCAGATATACACACTAACCAGAACTAACTATCACAGTGAATGTAAAAACATATTTATGTGTTTGAAAATATAAACACAGTGGATAGATGATAAAAAGTGTAACGCAAAAATGAACACATCAAATTTAAACAAGAGGTTTAGTATTAATTCAAGACCTAGTCCTCTCCACTTGGTGATCACCTGCCACCAAGAAAATATATTAAAAGTAATACATAGCCTGTATCCGGCTTTACAATAGCTTTCACAAACTGTCCAGGTTTTTCAACCTCTACCACAGTTCAAAATGGGTAATCAAATAAACTACCAAGCCACACTAGGCTTCTTCCATAGTTATACATGGGAAACTAATGTAAATGTAGTTTGTTATAGGGATTTTCAGTACCCTCAGTTCAAGGAAAAGAGTCAGTGTGTGTATCACATACACATTGCTTACAAATGTTAAGTATTTAAACACAGTAGAGCTAAAAATAGTAGCGATGAGTTTAGAATTATCTATTATTTTTTCAGATCAGCTCTAGACACGTTGGAATGAATAAAGTGAAGTTTTGGTCCTTCTCTGCAAGTTGTCTCCAAAACAGAGTGTCACAACTTCTAGGTTATGACTTCCAGATGTAGAGATGATCGGCTTCTTGGATGTTAGGCTTGTTGCAGTACACTACTACAGATTGTAGAAGGTTTTTTTAAATAGATCTTCGTGAAGCTCTTGTTCCTTTTGGATTAGTTCTTGAGAGTTCCCTTCTTCTTTCCAGTATATTCGAGTTCTTATTTGTGTCTCTCTTCTGTGTCATTTATATAGTCTCTTTTTTTTTGTTCTCTTGTCCAGTAGGGGCCGACAAGAGAAATGTTTCAACCACGTGTGGTCTTCTTCATACATCGTACTATTTTCTGATATCCCTGGAAATTTCATTAAATAATGTCGGGTGCATTAATTTTTTCAGACATGACCATTATAATAGTATTAATAAAATAGGTAAAGAAAAGAGTGGAATATCTTTAGACTAGTAGCAGAAGCATGTCACACAGTAGACTTCAACTCTGGTCTTTTCAACTGAGAACTGGAGTCTTTCCATCTGTAGAATTCAACTGTAGTCTTTCTGTCTGTAGACATCAACTGTAGTCTTTCCATCTGTAGTCTTCAACTGTAGTCTTTTAATGGTAGCTGTTTATTCATTGTAACAGTGGATCCTCATCAGTGAACTCTATCGGTAGGCTCAATAGTAATCCTTCAACAGTAAGCTTCTAATTGGTAGTTCTGTAACATTAGACTACTTCAACTGTAACCTTTCCAACTGTAGGATTGAACAGTGATGTTCTCAACAGAATACTTGAAAAAGAGTTTGACAGTGGACTTCTAGCAGAAACCTTGTTACAATAGTGACCTTATAACAGTAACTCTTTGTCTATGAGCTTTGATAAGCAGATCATCGGTAGACTTGTGACAGTAAACTTGTACCGGTAGCTTCCAAAAGTGACTGTAAATCTTCAACAGTGATGTTCTGGCATCAGTGACTTAAGGTGATAGCAAGCTATAACAGTGACTTTGAACAGAAGGCTCTTACCAGTATCCTTTAACAGTGACCTTATATTTAGATAGATATGGACTATAAGTTGATGCAGTAAAGTCATGAGTCTTAAGAATATACATTCTCGAGAATAAGATAATTGTATATGTAGATTAAAAGGATTAAAGATTGACTTAATATATTACGATCAGCATTTAAAAATGATTTGTGATTATTAAAACAGGTGAGTCCAACAATCATGAAACCACAACACTTTTTAACTTTATAAATTTCTATCTTCATCTGAAAAATATAGATTAATTTCATTGAAAGAGATCAAATAATGTTCTTTCTTAAATGAAATTACCCAGTTAATATATTTCTACAAAAGTTTCTATGATTGGTAATCATAAAAACGTTTCTAGATAACATATCTTATTATAAGATCCTGGGATTTCCTATGAGGTATGGATATTTTGTTTTTGGATTTAACTGCTTGTTTATGGACTAATCTAAGTGCCTAATGAGATCATGGGGGTATCAACGGTGTTTGGGGATCCTTCAGAGCCTAGATCCTTTCTTTTTGGAAACATAATGTGGGAACATGGTTAGAGAAAACTATGTTTGACATTCCAAACGGTTACCCCTAACAATGTGAGGGTTGACAGTTGGGTTCTGGTGGCCTCATTGTTTGATAAAACCATTCTAGATCAGATGCACACCTATGTGGGGGGGGGGGCTTTCAACAATTAAAATAGGTCAATACAACTTTTCTGCAAATATTTATAAACTGTCCTTTTGGAACCATGTGAGTTCGCACTAAACATAGTGAAGGGAATATGGTTGGAGCACATATTGGATAACCGTGCAGCCATACCAAGAGGCATAGTTAAAAAGAGGTAAATTTCCAATCTTCGCTAAAAATTATATAACATAAATATATATTCTATTTACACTAGATTATAGAACCATTATGATTTGGGAGCTCCTTTGGAGCTCAATGTCTATGATTTTCTCCTGTTTATTCATCCGAACATAGAATCAAATGATGTTAGTCTAGATAGATCGTCGCCAATGAGTTATTTTATTATATTGTGTTTTTATTTATTCTAAATTTTATCAATGTTGATTTTTGGTTGGAGATAATATTCCCCATTTCCATGTTATTCATATGTTATGATTTTCACTCTCATTTTTGACTTAATCATGGATCAATACTGGATATGTGATATACTACAGACCTAAGGTAGGTTGCTTATACCATTAGCATGTGATTTTTTTTATAATTATTGTTACTGATGTTCTGCATTATAGAACATCTAGTAGTTCTTTTATAAATAATTAAATTTATGAATTGAATGAATTGGAACTTAATTAGGTTTCTCAGTATTACCTTTGAGTTTTGTTGGATGTTTTTCCCTATACTTGGCCACCTAGTGGGTGCATCGTTATATACATAGGGTTGAATTATGCGGACATGGTTTATATTTTAATATACATACATATATCCCTGGTGTGGGTTTGAGTTTTCAATTATTAGAATAGATAGTGTGACATGTTTATTTCTACATTACATATTTTCTTACTAATGGGAGGTTGAATTTTATTTGCAGATATCCTTGTTTGGATAGAAATAGTCACATATGACCATGAAACTTTTTTTTTCAGTAGTTTTATACCTAATATATATATATATATATCACACTTTATAGATTGTAGTACACCTCTGGGTTTCGATATATAAACTTTTGGAGGTGGACTAATGAGTGTTATTTCACACCCTTTTTGGGCCACCATTGGAAACCCATATAAACTTATTGGATGTAGGTAGGGACAAGGGAAAGTGCACATTTTTTTATGCTTGACATGATAAATTCTTATGAGTAGGGAAAAAAAAGACCAAGCTATCCTCATAATGCTATTATGGATAGTTACTTTTAGGTCATTTTTGTATTTTGATACATGTATTGTACTGTTTTCTTGTGTAACTATTTTCATCATGGTAGAAACATGATATTGAACATCAATTCAAATAACATAATAAATTTAAAATTTTTTATATATTCTTTTGTTGGATGTTTATCTTCTGTCTAGTTGATTTATGAATTCTACAATTCACTAATTTTTTACTACTGACATGCTCACTCTAACATGAGGTAATAGTCTTCCTATATGCACACCCTAGGCACTTACTGTTATTTAGTAGCCTATAGCATTCTTTGAGGTGTTCATGATAACATGTGACACACTGGATGAGGGAACAATTTAGTAGAATCTAGGATAGAACATTACAATGAGATTTCAAAGGATTTAATTTTCTATATTACTATGATTCAACAACATATAAGAGATTAAGAACGTATTATAATATGGTAATGAGATGTTCCTAGGAGTACTTGGCCCATGATTGAGAAGAAATCCAAATTTCATGGAATTGAAATCGATTTTTTGGACTCTGATAATTACTATTGATTTCATTCCACATTTGGGTGATGCACTTGAATTATAATGTTATTATTGATATTATTGAGGTTTCTATTTTACTATTTATTGATGATATGATTGAATGAATCTCTTTAATGATTTTAGGAATCTACTATTATTTACATTCCATGAATTATGCCATGCCATATAAGGTGAGTTTCATTAATTCATGATTATGATACGTTTTCCTTGAGCGATACATCTACAGTTTCATAATTGTTTTGTACATGGAATAGGTAAACATTATTATTACATAGATTTTCATTCATAACCTAAATAGTGATTTCCTTATTATACTATAGCAGACACCTTATGCATTCAACTATGGCATGCTGAGTTGGGGACCATTGGTAACATGGAGTGGAACTTTTTATGGTATGTATTAGGTGGAATATATATATTGGTTGATGAGGTGTATACGCCCTTATTAATCAGAATTGGTGACCCATTTGGTTCAACCATTTAAAAATAATTCTTAAATAAAGAGAAAGATAAATGGGAATTAAATGTGTCAAAAACAAATAATTCGGCTCTTTAGAGTCGTATTTAGGTAGTGTCTCTAATGATGTTTATTATAGTTTCTTTTTACATTTTCATTGAATCAAAATTAAGAAGAGGGTGTGATATGTTTATAGTATGTTTTTGAATTATCCTTTCTTTTTATTTTTGTAATGTTTTTACCTATATTTTGTGAGGCATTTGTTTGGGATTATAGAGACATTCCACCATAGAGACCTCCTATGGTACACTGGGAGGGAGGTGACAACCATGCTTAGAAGTTGGTGGTATATAGGCTACTAGTTGATCCTCCTATTGTTAAATTTGAGACACCAGTTGTTTTACTCGGCATAGGTGCTGAGGAACATTTCTGTGAGGGTTTTCTATAATATTTATTGATATTTTGGAGAGATCACTAATTATTTCATAATCTATGGAAGAGCTGACATGTGTGTTCTAGTATAATAATCCAACCATTTTTTTAAGGGATGGTGGTCCATGGGATGATGATATATGGTCAGAGACTAATTTTTTATCCATATATCATCTAGAGACATCTCCTTGGACGCGATTGAAGCATGTGACATATATAATTCAAGGAACAACTAAGTGTTGGTGGGATGTTTTGAACTAAGATCATAGGATTAAAGAAAGGTTCTCGGGAGATTTACAATCCATGTTCTATGATTTATTTTTCCCCAAAACTATGAGACAAGAGAGGGATAATGAGTTTATGCATCTACAACAGAGCACTATGATTGTTATAGAATATTTGGAACACTTTACAGCGCTTCACCATTGTGTGCTGATATATATTGTGGATGATGAATCAATACAGAGACACTTTGAGGAAGACCACATACATGTTTTTTGATCAAACTTCAATGTGTTCAGGTTGACAACTATTTATGATATAGTGAATCAAACACTGATTATAGAGTGGAACCTCAGGGAAGATAGGGTTTCATTGTTGGGATGTATTATCTCTCGATCTAGTGTTTTAGATTATTGTGGAAGGAATTGACATTTTGATGCTTCACATGATGGGAGTAATAGAAAATTTTGTTATTGTTGGTAGCTCTATTTTCAATCATCAGTGTGGTATATGGGGGAATATGATGAATCAGTGCGATAGAGACCCATCCGAGTATGGATCTTATGGTAGGATGGGACGTATATAACATTTTTGTATGACTGATCCTATAGTATTCTGTGTAGGGGTTCAACTCAAAATATCTTTTTGGGAGAGTCATTCATAACTCTGTGTCTGGTTGGGAGCTGAAGCAGTACTAGTCATTCAGGTCGACGTGTGGTTATAGTTGAGGTAGCGAAGAACTAGTTTTACTGAGAAAATATATAGGGATTTCACCATGTAATGAGGTTATGCTACAGTGTCCCAGTTTTAGGCTATATGTATTATGTATAGCCTACCCACAATGATCCTAGATTCGGTCTATAAATGGTGAGAGGTTCCAAAATTGTGGCCTCTATGTTAGTTTTTAGCCTTTTTATATAGTTGTTTCACCTAGTTTTTTATTTGTACCCATTGTGGAAAAATTTTGGATTACTGTTCTGTTTTTTTTATTTTATGACCATAGATACTGCTTTAGGGATTTGAAAGGAGGGTACACGCCCATTCAATGAGTTCCCACTTGATATTTATTGGTGTCAATTCATTTGGAATCTATATTTCATTGAGAATACTGTGTTTGATGTCTTACTTAAGATGAAATTGAATGTTTCTTATCAAGAACATATTAACTATAATCGTAGAAGGGAAACATTCACATCCCAAGATTGAATATTTTCTATTTACATGGGTGAGTGGGATTCCTATGTGATTCGACATATAACATTGTATCATGGGTTGGGTGGTATGAAAACCTAGATTACGAGTTTATATCTCGATGATCGAGGATCATGTTAGGTATATTTCCATCTAGTAGTTGATAGTTGTAGGGATTTTTTCCTGAATAATTTTCTGGTTTACCTCCTTGGAGATATGAAGAGTTACCTATTAATAATGCAATAGGAGATTCATCTATATTCATTCTTCTTTATAGGATAGATACTACAAAGTTTTAGGAGCTCAAGAGGGAGAAAGGGGACTTAGAAAAAATGTGGTTTATATAACCCTCTATATCTCAGTGGGGTACGACTCCCCTTTTATGGAAACAATTTGATGGTTCCCTCAGGATATGGGTGGATTCTCTAATTTTGTACTAGTTGAAATTTTAGGGTGGATTTCCCTTTTTTTGATAGATTTAATTTTTTATCATCTCTGAGGAGAATGTTTTTTCTCCAAATTTTTTTTGAGTTATTGATACCAACAAGCGCCTATTTAACCTACATACATACATTGTACAACTTTTCATAATAGTTATGGTCAATATTAGTATCTGATTATGTCATTTGGTCTCAAGAATGGACTAGTGAATTTTAGGGTATTGATTAACCAAACCTTCCATCTATATCTATGTTCATTTTTGTGGTATTAATGGTTGATATCTTGGTGTATTCACAAAATTGACACGACCATGCCAAAAATCATGAGATCATTTTGGATACACTAAGGGAGAATCAGTTATATTATAATTTCAAAACTTTCCAATTATGTATCGATAATATTCACTTCCAATGTCATTTATTTCAAATACAAGACTATCGGTTGATCTAGAGTAGCTGAGAGCTGTGTTTTCACACATTAATCTGAGGAATGCCTTTGACATTAAAATTTTCTTCTAGATATATGGATATTACCAGTGTTTCATATAAGACTTTTAATTCATTGCAGGACCTTTGATGGTCTTGACTAATAAGGTTGTAATATGCTTATGGATTGAGACATGTGAGATGTCCTTTCATTAGGTTAATGGGAGACTGACATCTTCAGTATGCCTCATCCATCTAGAGTTGGTTAAGAGAAAAATTATATATTATGAAAAATCATGTATTGGGTTAGGAGACGTTATTGTGTGTAGAGATACTTTCATGGCATGTGACCCTCATCATTTGATTCCACACAAGAGTAACTAACTGAGGTGTGATCTCAGGTTAGCTTCAGTTGTTTAGGATTTGTGATGTTTGAGACATTGTTTACTGTGAGTCCATTTTGTGGTGTAAAATTACCAAAAAATCATCAATTATATATTTACACAGCATGATCAGCAACTATGGTATTGAAGGTGGGTTGAGAACCTATAGTATTTTGACATTGAACAGGCATACACTCATGGGAAGGAAATTGTAGTGGTTGATTCATTGAGTAGTAGGACTCAGATATAGGAAGTATGGGAGACCAGAAGTGAGTGGTGTTGTAGGGGAATATTTTTTGAGATGAATTTGGAGCTAAAGTATAACCAAGGGTAGAAATTTATTTCAACATTAGTTGTGAGCTCTAATCTTCTTAATAGACTAATTATTTGATAGATTTATGATGTTGAGGGACTAGTCCTATGGGAGTCTATGGTTGGTGAGGACCATCCACCTGTTTGGACTATAGGCGAGTATGAAATTATCCATATTCATGGTCACATTTGGGTTCTAGTGGAAACATGAGGAACTTATTTTAGAGTTTCATGTATTAGTTTGTGTAGTGCATTCTAATGTTATAAATATGAATCATGATTTACTCCATCATTATCGTTTTTCAGGGATAAAATTATAGTTAGCTTGTGCTGTAATGGGGTTTTCCACCAATAAGAAGGTGAAGGCATAACATTAGTGAACATGTATAATTTTATTGTATTTACCCATTCTTTAGTTGAAATGGGGCAGATGTTGTGATGGATTTTGTTACTGGTTTACTAAGGTTTCCTCGAGGTAGTGATACTGCATAGGCTATAAGGGATAGGCTCAAGAAGTTGTCTCACATCCTTTTAATCAGGTATACTTTCCCAGTAGATGATCTTTGGTGTTTGTATACTAGTGAGATAGTATGACATCACAAGGTTCCTAAGACCATTTTAGCAGATAAGAATGCATTTTTTACATATCATTTCATGTATATTTTGAAGATGTATTTGGGTCAACAGGTTCTTCTGAGCATGGTATACAACACCCAAATTTATGGAAAATAAGAGCACAAGATTCATGTTCATAAAGAAATGTTGAGAGAACATGTCTTAGATTTTTAGGGCTCTTCGAGGAGTAACATACCCTAGTTTACTTTTCATACATAAATAGATATCTGTTGAATATGAAAATTTCTTCCTATGAGGGTTTTTTATGGTAGTCCATGTCGATTAACCCGATTATGGTTAGATGAAAGTGAGGTAGCATTACATAGACCTCATATAATTCAAGAGAATATGGAGTACGTCTACTTTTTCAGAAATTTGCTGGATTCTACACAATATCGTTAAGAATCTTATTTCAATCCCCATTGAGGACCTCTAATGTTGGAGGTCGAGTATAGGGTCCTTTATGTATCTCGTTGAGGCTGAGACATAAACAGATAATGAGACAAGGTATGATTCCACTGCATTATAGAAGGCTTTTTGAAATTCTAGAGTGATTCATGTTGGTATCCTATCAGTTGTAATTACCTAAATCATATTGGGTCCCACACAACATATTCCATGTATCTTAGTTTCTCTATTATCACTCAATACCATATCATGTTCTCTATCTGAATGAGGTGGACTTGTAGGTTGATGATTCCTTTGATGGGTATCATATTCATATCATTGATAGGTGAACAAAGGTTTTATGAGGCTGGTCATTTCCACTAGTACATGTGCTATGGAAGCATAGTTGTTTATAGTATGATACTTGGGATCCGTATGCCGACATATGTTCTTAGTTTTCAGACACATTCTTATGAATTTATCGACCACCAAAGGAAGGGTTATTTAGAAAAAAAATTCCTTAAGGGGGAATATTATATGATCCTGGGTTTTCCAATAAGGTACAAATCATTTTCATCAATCTGAATTCTGTTTATATCCAAAGGTGAGTACCAAATGAGATCATGGGAGTAATAGGGGAGTTTGGTGATATTTTAGAGACTAGTGCTTCAATATCTATATAAAAATGGTATGTCTCTTAGTAACGAGAAATTGTGTAGCCGCACTGTTACCCCTAATCGGGAAGGGCATGATAGTTAAGATAATGAGTTCCCATGGTTTTATGTAATCATGAGACCTCGTGAACATCCTCATATTGGGGGATTTGGATATTTTAACATTGGATGAGATCTGGTTAGCTCATTGTTTTCTAAACCATATCTATCAAACTGTGTAAGGCCCCCATTGGAATAGTGATGGGAGCACACTTGGTGCATGGTTTGGAAAATCATGTATCCAAATCTTGTATCCCAGTGAAAAATATGTTATTTTCACATAAAAAATATTATAACATAACCTATTTTATATTTCCTCGTATGTACAAGACCTCCATTCATTGGGAGCTCATTTGACACAAAATGTTTTGACTTTTCTCTCATTTCTTGATATAGACTCAGAATCAATCATTTTAAGTCTCATTAAATTAGAATTGATGAGTTATTAGATCATCTTTTGTTGTTATTAGTTTGACATCGTATCAAAACAAAAAATCGGGGAAACCTATAATTCATTATTTCCATGTTCTTGGCCTGTTCTTTATTTTTATTATGATCTGGACCAAATCAAATATCGATATAAGATGAATTCACTACTATAGAGTTACATTATGTGTTCTATTCCATTACATTGGGGTTTCATGTTTTATTAGCATAGTTTCTGATTTTTCACACACTAGCCAATCTTTTGGTGCCTCTTTAAATAATTAAATAGATGAATTGAATTATTTGGAACATGTTTAGGTTTCAAAGTAGTACCTTTGAGTTTTATTGGTGGTTGTTTCCCCAACCTAATCCACCTATGTGCTGAACCATTGTATATTATTATTTTAATACCACCTATGGCTTGTTATTAAGATTTCCTAGTTAGTGGAATCCCTTTTACAAAATAAAGAAGAATTGAATTATATAGATAATGGTATGTGTCCCTTTCCATTTGATAACATGATATGAATCGATTAAATTTTTAAAATTTATTTTATTCAAATTATGGAAATGGCTGGGTAAAATTTTGGAATTTGAATGATGAATGAACGATATTGTAATTTCATTATGGTATTTGATTACATGGTTGGTATACTTTGGATCTTGATTCTACACGATTCCATGGACGTTTCTCCCATGGATCTACATTATGGTAGTGGAAACTATGGACCTATTTTCCTCATTTTGTCTTTATTTAATAGGACTACATGGGCCTCCCTACCCCATTTATCTGGAATTTAGGGGCCCATACTTTACATGTTCTATTAACATGCTCTTTGTAATTTCCATCGATCTTTCACTCCCTCACATGGCTAAAAAGGGTTGCTTAAGAGACCCCAAGTGTACATCCTTCTACGTGAGTGCCTCATAATAAACAGTGAGAGTGTAAAGTGTATTTCATGGAGACTGTACCCCCTAGTATGAAGTGCCATAGTGGTAAAAAATAATCCATATAAACAAAAATAATGAAAGTGTAGACATAGTGGGAAACCACTATAAGTGAAAACTAAAATATCCAATAATTTATAAGAAATAATGTAAGGACATGTTGGAATGTAACTAAATATCATTATAGAAATAATAAAGCTAAAATATTTGATAACTAAAATAAATAATCAATTATTTATAGTCTTGAATCTCACATCAGTCCCATCACCAATCTCCATCCCATCAACCAACAAGAAATCAACTACATGGTCCTTTTCCATTTTCCAAACACGAAACCACAAAATCTTCTTGGATATCAAACGATGGGCTGAATTGGGTGTGAGTATAACTCAGTAGATCGTCACCACCATGATAAAAGAACCACATTGAAATGATGTTTATGGAATAAATAAATAAATAATTGAATAAATTTTTTCTACAATTAAAAAAATAAAACAAAAACATTCTTCAACTCTTTGTAGGAATATCTATAAGCATGTCATATGTAAATGACAATAACACCCATTAAACCATGGTAGTATAACATGACTTAGTTCCATGCTAAAACATCTTTGAGCATGTATTATGACCATTCTATACACCACCATATAACGATGGTATAGTCAAAATAATTTCTGTCAAATCCCTATAAGAATTACTACATTCAGGTCAAATCTGTATAAGAATTATAGTATTGAAGATGGAATGTTCCATGCACTAAAATAAATAAATCATCGGTCTTGGTCAATCACACTCAATATCAATATTATAGTACGTAATTGTCCAAGTGATAGTGTTGAGCACATAATATAATAATTTTATTAGGGAACAAAAGTCATATTATAAAACATGAATAGCATAATATCACACCATATATATCAATGCTTAATTATGAATATTACCATTAATCATTAATATACCACATTCAATTTAAACCAAAATTGATTAAAGTTATATCAATGAGAAAAATTCATCAACCTAGGGATTCTAAATTTTGAAATATCCTAAAATCAAATGTCATGCTAAAGGCGCATTAAACCATTAAAAAATTTAATTACAATCATGGTTTTCTCACACAACCTATTGCCATAATCTAGGTTGGAATCCAGTTATAAACTAGGGACATCATGGAATAATTTCATTCATTATTTAATTAATTTAGGTGCAAATTTCATTGGTGAAACCAAAATATTTCATAAACAGTGAAATTATCAAACCATATGGTTACTATTTAGACCCCGTAACTTTAACTAATGATCATACAATGCATCCACCAACAAACTCCCACAATAAAAAAATGATGAGGATAGATTCATATAGAATTTTTTATCAAAACGAGTGATGATATAACAAACCAACATAATCCGTCAAATGATTACACTATAGTGGTTGGAAAAAAGGGGAGAGAAGGAAAAGAACCTAACTAAAAGGACTTACTGGGGAATTCTCACAAAAATGGAAATCCATAAGGGATGTTGGAAGTCCAAACATTCCTAGAGGGTGTCCCTAGGCTGAAGGGAGAAGAGATGCAGTGGGATGGAGACATTCAAACACAAAAGATGTTTATAATAACAGGTTGGGAAATTACATGACATGTAATGTACTTAAATGTTTTGTAAATATTTTTAATTGAATATACATAAAAACTCATCACATAAGATTTATTTTATAAAGAAAACAGATACATTACACAACATGTAATCCATTTACATGGATTGTACATTTTATAAAGATTGATGTTTAGCCAATCATCTATTTAAATTACCTGGACACCTTTTTTGGCTTCTCAAATTAACAAGAACATATTTTAACACATAAATAATTTATACTCATACTCCATTAATTCAAACAATTATACATCCCAAAAAAATTTGTTAATTTTCCTCATCAAAGGCACCCTCTATCTGAAAAAGACTCACCCACCAAGGCTAAAATGAAAAATTCAAAGTGGGATATACATAGAAAATACAGAAACATAACACCTCTTGACATTATAATATCTTGTCCTTGAGTTTCCCTGAGTGACATTGTGAGGATTAAATAAACATGTCTCACCCTCATGTTCACATATCAGACTCCCTCTCCTAGGTCTCTTCCTAAACACTCCCATGTTACTATTGCACTAAGACCAACGGTATAGTCCTACCTTGATGATATTTATCATTATGATCCACAACCAATATCGGACGATCCTCAAAGTATATATCAACCCAACGATCGATATTTGTTATGTTTTTCACATGGGAAGTATCTTAATAAAACATTCGTAAGAGTGATATGTTGAACAAATCATGTATTGAACTATTTCGTCATGGAAGGGATAAAAGTGTTTTCACTAGACTAGCCCTTGCCACTTTTTCAAATGGCCCAAAAAACCTAGATGAAATATTTCCATGTTTTTTATATGAAATTTTCCCAAACTAGGTGACACCTGAAGAAAAACATAATGACCCACCATGAAATCTGTAGGTCATCTTTGATGGTCATCATAATATTTTTCGCAGCTCTGTGCAGTGACCGACCATTTTTTGATAAAATGAACCTACATAGATTTATCATACCTGAGACTACACAAACAAAAGTGCTAACACACCTGCCTCCAGCAAACAAAGAGGTGAATTTCATGGCCTACCATAAAAATCCTCAAATTTTATCATTTGGATTGATTCCTAAAAGTTATTATTAAATGAAAAATCCAATAATTCTATATATAGCTCAGATGATCCACCCAAATTCAAAACAAAGGCACATAACATATCATCTGAAACCATAGTAGTTTTCTCCGATTGAAAATCATCCCATGGATGATAGGGTTTCCCTTAAATAACCCACGATCCAAGATCCCTATAAATACCATTCTATAAACATGACATGAAATAAGGATATTTTTCTAAAATTATACTACCTAGAACACCATAAAATCGAACCACCTCATGAACATAATGACATCCCAAATAATCAGCTATAAACGTTTCCCTAATAGGTAAGATGTAGGATAACTTAGTCAATCAATCTACAATATCCCATACAATGTCATTTTTTTGGGTCATCCTGGGTAACCCTGTCACAAAATCCATTGTAAAATCATCCCATTTCTCATTAAGAATAAGAAAATGCTATAAAATCCCTTTTGGACTCCAATGATAGGATTTCACCTGCTGAAAAGTGAGTCATATAGCCATGAATCATTATAACTCTTTCTTTTTTCTTGATATGTAGTGTTTTCTATGGATAACATGATATTTGTTTAATTTAGTATGCACCACCCATCTAGAAGCTTGAAAATCCCTCGTCATCTCCTTGTGTAAGCCCATTGGAATCAATACTCATCCATGAAAATAAAGAGAATTTACACTACTAATAGACCATCTTGATGATATATCTCTACCATATAATCTCTCTCACCGAATTTATCCCTCTTGATCATTCAAAAATATGGTCTTAATCCAATTTGAAATCATGGGTATAATAAATGTCAATGTAATAGCTACCCATCCTTGAGGATCTTGAACATCTAGATGCATGTTTGTAAACATGGTAATTATCTGCAACTTGTAACAAGACTCTCGTACTATCTCTTTATTTTTCATTCTTCTCAAATACTCTGAAATGGTGGTTCCATTTCTAGGAGTATAATCTAATTCAAATTTCAAAAACTACAGATACATGACCCATATCTTCTTCTGATAGACGCAGTCTCACTGAAAAAAATGTACTTATGGATCGTTTGGTTAGTGTATGCCACGAACCTCTCAAACAAGATATAATGTCCCCAACATCTCTGGTCATGTACTGATACTTTGAAATCTAGATTTTGAGTAGGGTAATTCCTCTTATGCGGTCTCATCTACCTAGAGCCATAAGTAACCCCTAAATCCTCCAGCATTAGAATAGTTTTGAGTTTAACTCTAAATGTGTCACATTACACAATATATGATTTACCTGAAAAAGGTAATGAGAAAATATGTTTCGGGGTTAGCCTAACTTTTAACTCCTAAAATTCATTCTTAAAACATATCTGACAAAACAAATCACCCCTTTCTTGGTAATCCCAAACATTGTTTCTTCAATAATAAAAAATAAATACACAATTCACTGATAATGACATGCTGAACCACGATAGCTTCAAATCTCGAAGATGTTATTAAGATGTTCCCAATATAAAATGTTTTTTGAATTTCTCTATGTCCACTAAAAATCTTTCATCTAAGATGACATGGGCTTAGATGTCCACTTTATTGATCTAAAACTACATTTTGTTTTCTTGGTGTAAAGTTGATGTTATATCAATGTACATTAGATGATGTAAGATTTTTGTTATGATCATCTACCGAATTATAGTACACTAAGATATAATCAACAAAAAACACCTCAAATTGGGCTATAAAGGTTTATATGATCCTATTCATTAAGGCCTTTAATGTCATGGTTGAATTAGTCTGACCAAATGGCATCACTATGAATTCATACAGGCCATACAGGCTCCAAAAATAAGTATAATGTATGTTTCATAGTCTCAACATCAAATAGTGTTATCTTGATATCAAATCAATCATGGAGTATATCTTCTCACCTCTCAAATGATCAAAAATATCATCAATTCATGGAAAAGTAAATATGTTCTCGATCTAAATCCAATTCAACCTATGATAATCCACACAAAATCGCAAAGACACATCATCATTATTGCTTAATAGAACTGGAGAACCCCATGGAGATATATTAAAACATGTGAAACCTTCATATTCCAAATAATCCATCTAAACCTTCAACTCCTTATTCTCTTCTAGTGACATTATTTAAGGTAGGCAAAGAAATGTCTCTGCTACTAGCACCAACTCGATTGTGAACTCAGTATCTCTCTTAGGAGGTAAGCCATAAAACTCATCAGTAAAGACATATAATAAATAGTCTACCACTGGAGGAAAATAATCCCACCGTATTCTACCATAATCTAGAGAATGACTAGGTTTTTGAGCCATGAGAAAATCAAACTAGTACTGAATTTATCATGTACAAAAAACCTGAACATCCAACTCACCATGGTGTGAATTGATGCCTCCTTCTATAGATAGAAAGGTTATTATCCTTTTTTATAAGTCAATATGATCCTAGTATAGAGTTATCCAATTCATACAATGAATAAAGTCAATGTTTATAATCTCTAGCACAAATGGTTTCCAAACAAATGGTTACCACCAATATCAAGAGAACATGCCTTATAACCTTTGATATTATATAACTGCACTCCCAATAGTGTGTTGATGGTTAAAACACCACCCTAGATTTCAATATCAAATCCAAAACTATTTCCAAATAGATAAGATATAAAATAATGTGATGATCTTGTATCAAACCAAACACTAGCTATGGTAGATGATAAAAGAATTGTATCTATAATGGTATAAGGTCATTCATCGACAATAGTCATAGTAGTATTCATAAAATGAATCTAAAATTTACCTCTACCCTAGTCTCGAGAAAAACTATCATGATCTATTTCCCATTCCTAGTACTTCAGAGCATGCACAGGGGTACTACATCCCTTAACATAGCATAAATGGCTAGTGGAACTCTTGATACAACCCTAATAAGAATTAGCTAATCCATTTCTAGAAATAGATGCATGTTCTGATCACCTTCCATTGGACTTATATGGTAAGTAAATACATAGCCTCTCATGACGACCCAGTCAACAACATATATGAAATTATACTACGGGGTAAGGTATATATGGGTTCTTTTGACCAGAATTTACATATTTATAGAACTAGAATGGAACATGGTCTTGAGATGATTGTCCACTACCCTTACTTGTCTTCCCACTACTGACATGGTAGAAATTATCATAGTGTCATATTATTCCACTCAATGAAGAATTCCAATATCATCTTATTAAATATCATAGTTGTTGATTAGGGACCCTCTTAGATTCCCTTCAGGGATGAGTGACTGGTTCATCACATTCTAAAATCTACTTCAATGGAAAATGTTCACCTAGAAAATGACCTTATAGAGAAGACTATCCCAAAAAAATCTTGCCCTGGAGATCTCATCAGCTGTGAAATATGGAATAATGTGTTGCAAAATGGTGAAACATTCGGTATAGTCCATCATTGACATTCCCTCTTACATGAGATGCATGAGCTCTCAATAGTTTTGATCCCTTACTATCTCGAGATAGAAACGGATCGAGAACTTCATCACAAATTCCTTCCATGATAGATCATCCTGATAAAAGACATCCTCCATAATATCCCACAATCACATGGCAGGTTCATGAAGAATATATTCAGAATGATTCACCCTTAAATCTGGGGATCTCTGGAGAGGAATGCAGATCATCTGTACTGATTCACTCCAGAGCTCAGATTCCTAGGTTCCACCTTCCATAGTAATCACTACCGGATGCTACAGTTGAAACCCTCTTGGAATTTAATGTATCAATGGATTGGTATGAACAGTCTTCATTTCCATGTATCAAATGACCCCCATGAAGATCTCTCAATGTTGAACTTCCACATTCTCCTGAAGAACAACATAATGTTTGGGTTCTGCTACATTATAATGATGTTGATTTCCACTCTCTTGACCCTCATGTTGAAGATGATGAGATGGAATTTTCTCTATAAGACAAACACATACCATAGAGAACAGTATAACATCTTTGTCATCCTTAACATGTGACTACAACAGAGAACCATTAACACATCATATCTATAAACATGGCTTTATTGTATTTTACCTTGACAATTCAATTCAGTTTTTATCTCGGGAAACAGATATGTCATATTATAGTTCAAGAAGAATGTATATATCACATGAAAAAATAAATATTCCCCTATCATGAACAATTCTTCCAAATATATCCTTATGTGCCTATTGTGATTCATGTACTATCATCTCATGCTATACCGAGCCATGAGTACAAATATAATGAAATAATTACATCATAAAATAATGACCTCATACAACATTTGAATTATTATAGGTGAAATAACATCTACTATATGAATAAAAAAACAAAAATAGCAATCTCATCCTTGGGCTCTTAGATTTTTCCCTATACAGAGGTTAGCTACACCCTTGAACAAGATTATTAATTAGTCCTAACACTACCTAGTCTGCCTTCTACCTTTCCTATATAGTACTGTAGAAAAAATGAAAACATTCCCCTTTGATACCACTTTGTAATATCTATTGAAGTATCACTCTCTCACATGTTTAAATATGGATTGATATAGGGCCTCATCCATGCATCCTCGTACACCCAAGGCTTCCAACTTGTCGCAGGGGTATGAAACGTATAGCGGGGAGACAATAACACCCTATTATGAAGTGTCATAGAAGTATAAATTAATTCATATGAACAAAAAAATCAAGGCAATGACATATCAAAAAACAAAAATAAGATTCAACTAAATCATACAAAAAATAATAAGAAATAATGTAATTATGGGATGAAATGTAACTATAATTTATACTAGAAACAATACAACTAAAAGAACAGTTGTCTCAAATAAAGACTCAAAAGACCCAGATCATAAGTCATGTGTTGATCCCATCACCAAACATCAATTTATTAATAAACAACCAATCAACATCAATGTATTTTCGCTTTTCTAAAATGGAATCCACATAATCAACATTGGTACTAAACAAGGGCTCAAATAGGGTTTGATTATAACACTATTGGTCAACACCACCCGGACTAATCAAACCAGTATGATAAGAATTGTATGAAATACCACGATAAAACAGTGTGGTAATTGATTAAAAAATTCAATAAATAAAATAATAATAGGTTTTGGCTATGTGATGGAATATTTTGGATCATGTCTTATGGGAATGTCAACCACAACCATATAACCAAGGTAAAATAACCTAATTCAGAACTATGATAGAGAGTGTCTAAGAATGTATTAAAACCATGCTAACCACCACAATATAAACATTTTATATTCATAGCAATCCAGGTCAAATCCTTATAATAATTACACTATATATGACAAATCCCTATAAGGATAGTAACATTATATTTGGAATATACCTCTCTCTATAAGAATTACAACATGGGAATGGGATGATCCTCCCCAATATTAGAATTAATACATATAAGTGTGATATTTCTAGGGATGAGAATATATATTATCACTTCATCATGGAACACAAGTTCTATCATACAACATGGATATCAAAATATCTCATCATATATATCAATATTTAATTATGAAAACAAAAATTTTCCTTTCAAATAACAGTTGAAATTTAAACAACAATTGATTAACAATTATATCAATTAGAAAAAATCCACGAAACAGGGAATCTATGTCATGAAATCAACTAAGGATTCATGTAATTATAAACTCACTTTAAACAATTATCCATTTCAATTATTATCATGGCATATTCACCCAATGGGTATCCATAATCCAAGTAATAATCCTATTGAAAACAAGATAATTCAAAGAAATAATTCCATTCATTATTTAATTGATCCAGGAACATGTTTCATTGGATCAATCACAATATTTCATAAACAAGGAAATTTTCAAAAAAATCGGGATAAGATTCAGACCCCTACCATTATCCAGTGATCCAACAATGCTTCAAAAGGTAAAAACCCATAAGGAAAATGGGGAAGATGGATTCAAGGAGGATCCTAAAAAAAATTGATCAAGATCAAAACCAACAAAGAAATAGGACAAAAAATTTCACTGAAGCTGATGTCTGAAGTGGGGACACAAGTAAGAAACATAAAAGAATGTAATTTCAAGAGATTTAAAACATAAAATGGACATCCGATATGGTTGTTGGCACTCTAAAATCACGTGGATGTTTGACCTAGGACAATAGTTGAAGATCTGTAGTTAGAGGAAGGATATTAAAATTCTTGACATATTTAAAATAGATGGTCTGGGTGTTACATGTTGTGTAATGTTGTAACATTCCATGTAAATATTTTTAATAGAATACATCAAAAACCCCATCTCCATGTATTTATTTTATTTAAGACACCTGAATACTATACAACTTGTAATAAGTTATCATCGTGTTTAAATTTTCTATAAATTTTTTTCATCTCATTTTCCATTTATATAAATAACTCCCCTTTTATATCTTCTCAAAATATTAAGATCTCATTTTATCACTTTACTAATTTATTCCTAGACTAAATTAATTCAAACAAGCATTCATCTCGGAATATTAGGTCATTTTCACCAATAAAGTCTCTTCATTTGCGAACTAGTGTTGTCCACCATGGATGAAATGAAAAAATACAAGAGTGACCGACCAAGAAAAGATGATATCATCCAATCCCTGGACCCCCATCCCCCCAACATTATTTACCATTTTTCCATCGATATTATCCTAGGAATCGATGTGTGTGTTGTGGCATTCTATAAATTGGATCTGATCATTCATGGATTTAAATAATTGATTATAAGAAAGGATTATTTTAAACAAATATGATTATACAGAGTGTATATAGATAATATTATAAACATGGTTATATGGTGTAGTTGTTGAGGATATTTTTCTAAATTTTCAAATATCCCTGATATGGGTTTTAGTTTATAGTTAGCATACTGGACAGTACGACTTGATTATTTTCACTTTACTAATTATTTTGTTTATGGAACTTGATTTCTATTATCATAGTTCGATATTTGGAAGGGAAATATCATGCATTCCTTGGGAACTATACATTCAATATTGTTGTACCTGTGATATATATTATACACTTTTAACATGTATTACATATCCTATATTTGTTATATACAACATTGGTAGTGGATCACTAAGTGTTATCCTATATTATGATTAAGATGTTGTTGGGTAACAAAATAGACTTCATGTATGTAGGTAGGGACCACAGATAATTCCCACTATACAATTTGTGACATGTTCTATACTTATGAGATGGTTAGAACCATACCCAACAATGCTCCTAATTGTAGCTAGGAGAGTACATTTTTTGTATTTTTTTTATTTTGATAAATGTATCATACTAGATGATTGTTTACGCATTTGCCTATTTTTTAGAAACCTTACATGGCACATAATTTTTTATAAGAGATAAATTTATGAATTATTTATATATTCTTGTATTGGATGTGTAACTTTTTTCTAGTTGATTTAAATCTTTTTTCATTGATTGATATGTGTACTACCACTATTGTACACACTAACATGAGGGAATATTCAAAAAAAATATCCTATGCCCTCACTACATGTTAGAAGCATTTAGGGAGGGGCCGTTGAAGCCATGTGACCTACTGGCTCGGGGCACCATTTAGTGGCATCTTGTTTTAGAGATTTCACATACCACAAAATCTTCCAAAACATTGTATATTTAGATCTCAACCTCTTCTCATATGGGAATCTAACTATAATATTCTATTTGGGGATCACTATATATTGTTTTCATATGAAATTTGTATAGATGAAGTACTAATAATCCGCATTTTACTTATTCATGTACCATGAAATACATCTACAGATCATGATGCTAGGAATATTAGGTATAGTAATGAATCACTAAATTTATTCAACAAAGACATTGTATAATGGATCTTTTAAGAACGATAAGTTACACATTCAACATAATTCCTTGGATAATGACATAGGAAAGATAACCTTCATCCATTGGATTCAGTCCGGTAAACTCAACACAAGCATCTCTATGTGATCACCTTTATTCGTAGAATTAAAAGAGCAATGTAATTTATGTTAGGTAACAAAATAAAACCCTTTTGGGAATACTTTTTTATTTCATAACAATATTAACCAACATCTTATCATCAAAACATCACGTCAGAAACATCTCTAATCAAATTTTTTTAACAATCATGGATTTATACTATTGTAGTTCTATAAAAGTTGAAAGTGAGTTATTTTAGTCTGATTTATATATCCTACCCTTCAAGATTCTAATTTGAAAATATCAATACTTTAATAGACAATTTTCTTTTATAATGTTTTGTAATATCCTAACATGAAATTACATTACCACTTTAATGAAATGTTACATACACTCAAGTTCACTCCTCAGTCACTATAAGTTAGTTACTACTATCAATGGTCTATAAATATATCATGGGGAATGACATACCATCTTAGGTTTCATGATTATAATAAAACCAAATAAATAAATATATATATATATATATATATATATATATATATATAATTGAAACATGCACCATAAAAAAAAGAAAACAAGATTAATAATTTCTGGATAACATCCCATAAATGCGTAAATATATAGAATCATAAACAAAAAAAATTAATATCTTGTTGAAATAACATAAATAGTAAAACTGGAATGTTTGTCCAATTAAATTGTGGAAATCTTTATAAATTAATGAAACTTTATATTATAATTTCTCTTATATATTTCCTAATATCATCTCTTTGTAACTAAATTCTCATTACTTTGCCAAAAATATCATGCATATAATATGAACTCACATGGGGATTATATTTTCATTAAATTAGAAAAGAACCTTAGAAAACCCAATACAAGATCGGACAACTCTTAGAGTTTAATGTAAAGAATTATAAAAAGTTTAAATACATTAAATAATCAAATATTTTTAATTATTATCATGAAAATAAAATTATTTAGTACAGGACAAAAAACCAAGGTGACTATATATTTACATTAGAGAATGTTGGTGAAATATAAAAAAATAACAATTGATAAATGTAACAAAAAACATGGCTTATAACCATCATATTTTTAATAGATTACATTATATAAATTCATGGCCCAAAAAATGACTTGCTTGAGACATAATCCCAAGTCATAATCTCATGAAATAGCATAACACAAGGCTCCCAAAAAGTAACCACATTATTGGAACAATCATATAAAAATTATTGTTATAAAACTCCATTACTAAATGTTAAAATTTAGAGAAAAAATATTTAAATCATTATATTTTTATCCCATACAAATTACCAATTTCTTTTATAAATTATAAAAATAAATTTTTCCCAAAAACTATTTATATTCATTGATTAAAAATGTATAATAATTTTGTTTTATATATAAACCCCATTTTAATCATTACAATCATGTTTTTCAGTATACAAGTAAATAAATATGAATTGTTTGTTTTAATATCCCCTTTACATTAATCCAAATATAAATTTTTAGAATAATATATCAATTTACAACCAAATATATTTAAAATAAAATCCCAAAAACACATTATTAACTCCTTAATATAATTAATGTGTTTTTATATGTTTTAGAAAGTATTTATGTACATAAAAACAAGGTCATAAGAATAAATAAAAAATCTTAAAATATATATTATAAAAAATTAATTTGTTTCAGTTTACTCTAATTCATACAATAATGGTATCAATTTATATATTCAAAAATAATAAATTAGCATAATAAAAAAACACATAAACATCACATTCAACCAAATGATGTTAATTAATATTTTTCAATGTAATGAAAAACTATAATTTATGTTTTATTTCACCATTTCAAATAATAAATAACCATTTCGACATGTAGTTTCACCTTTATAGTCCTAAATATATTTATAAATATGTTTATTACATAATAATTTATATAAAATTATTCTTATCTAATTGATTTCAATTAATAGATAATAAAAAAATTCCTTAAAGCACAAGTTAAGATTAGATTTAACATAAAATTAGATAATTAAATCAAATGAATTGTAAGAGTTCACCAAACTGACACTAGTGAAAAAAATTTCACTAATAACAAGCCTTTAAATCCACCCAAAATAACCAAGAATAAAAAAATATTCTAATCTAGATGAATATATGGAGACTTTTACAGAGGTAAAACCCAAATCATGATTACATCACATTAAAAATCTTGTTTTTGAAGCACTTGTATGTGAAGATTCTAACAGCAATTATTGATTAAAATTCTATCATTTATTAAATAACAAATATCCTTATTATGTTATGTGAAGGAGGAGAAGATAATAAGGGGGTTTCTATAAAAAAATACCCCTAGAAATGGAAAAACTTATTTAACTCAAAAATCCATTATAAAACTATTACCGTAATTCTATCATTTATAAAGACAAAAATGTGTCCTACTTAGTACCTAGTTACTAGACTCAGGCAACATGGTTCCTAACCATTTTCTACTCTTATATAAGTATAAGTATCCATGTATATATAGGATTGAGTTGATTAATTTTTCATTTGTTAGGTGTTAGTGATATTTCATTAAATTGTACTTTTGGTAAATAAATTCACTAGTATTTAGAGTGAATAGTAGTGTTTTCATACATCATTTTTTCACTTAGGGACAAAATATAAGATTTTGGGGTTGTGATTGTTATTTATTTATATTTTCATTTAAGAAACCATATTTTTTATGTTATATAATTATCAATAATCTTATTTTTTTATAAATATTCTATTAATTATGAAAAGAATATTTAAAATGAAATGGATCTTCTTTCTACTATGGGTTGATTGATTTTTTAGGATTAATTATTTTATTCTTATATATTATTTGTTTATTACCAATATTTGTTGGTACGTCTTGAATAGGTTAGAAAATAATGTTATATTATAAAAATTGGAATATTTTGGGATCATAAAACGTGAAATATAATGTATATTTATTTCACATAAATAATTGAGGAAGATAATGATTCAGAATCATTATATAAGGGTTGTTTTTAGTACGAAAATATGTGAAGTTTTGATATGTGAATAAAATTGAAACCTTTTGAGGATTTTTAATATTGATTATATAAATAATTTATTCCTTTTTGTTATAATTTATTAGTTTTAGTTATAAATTGGGTAAAAAATAACTATTCCTTCTTTGCTTTTAGGTTAAAAAATTATTTATTAAAGATATAATGATTTTATTTTATGATAAAATGAAAATTATTTTACATATATTTTTTCCATGTAATAACATAATTAAATAGTATTTAAAGTGTTAAATTTATTCTCAAATTATTTTATATTGGTTAAATGAGAAAATACTAGTAAATGATTATGGGGTTTTTGATGGGAATTATTTTGTTTGTGTATACTATATTATGTAAATTATAAATTTATTTAAAAATATATTGGTATTATGAAGTTGTATTAATTGAGTCAGTATGCTAAAATTTATAATGGCTAGTTATGAAAATTAATGATTTTGAAATTCTAAATCAAAATATTGATTTCAATTTGGTTTAAGAGTGGGTATATGATCTAAGACCAGTGTATTTATTCTTAAAATATTTAAATATTATTAGGGTGATGTATAAATCTTATTAAAAAAATATTTTGGGTAACTATATGAAAATTTTAGTAAATCACATGAATTTTGATTTTGTGGAATTTTTTTAATAGATTCTAGAATGCATTATAAGATTTATTTTTTGTGGTTATGATTTACTTAATGTTATTAAATAATATTTTGAATTATCTATTTCTAATGATATTTTTTCAAATACAATTAATGTGAGTTGTATATTCTCTTACATAATCTTATAAAAATATGGAGGAGTAATTTTCATAAACATAATTCCGTTAATTTTTAATAACTTTGTTTAAATAATAATATTAATAAATTCTTAAACTATAATGGACTGATTTAAATGACTGATTCTGACATGTTTTTATTGCTATAAATTATGGTTAGTATATTTTATGAGGATGAAATAGTGGTTACGATGATGAGTTTAATTTATTAAATGATTCTTCATGAAAATGTGATTGAGTAGAAAAATTATTATGACGAAGAGGAATAATAAAATAATATGAATTAGTCAAAGATTTTATGATATATAGTTTAATTTTTTATTTTGGTTTTATAGAATGATTATAAAAGGGATGGGTTTTTTTATTAAAATTATGATTGAATTTATTTTAATGTTCTTTGGGTTAATTCTTAATAACATTATGTAGAATGTGATAATAATGATTATATATATTTTATCCAAAAATTTGTTTTTATTGAGTGTTTTTTTAAAGACTCTTAATTGGAATGGTGGGATTGATTTTTTAAAGAACACGCAGAAATAATATTTAAAATATGAACTTTTCATTTTTTAATTTTTTTTACATTTTTTATTATCATTTTTGAATAATTTAATGTTCTTTTTATAATCTTAATGTGATTTTTAGGTTAAGGTTAAATTGGGTTTATTTTATGAGGACTCTGTTGGGTGTTTAATAAATTATTTAATGTGGGTTGATTATAATTACATAATTTGATTAAATTGACATTTTATTTTGAAATAATTATAAGTTGAATTATTTTATTAATTGAATAGTTTTTTTGATGAATATAAATTATTTTATTGATTTTTAATATTTAATTGGTTGTTGGTTAATTTTATTTTAAATTCAAGATAGAAGTTTAATTTTATAAATTAAATATTCATTTATTGATCATTTAACTTGGGATAAATAGTTTATTAGGCCATTTTTATTTCAGTTGGTTCTCATAAATCAATTTAATAAATAAGTTTGATATGTGAATATGAGTCATAATAAAAATTTTATTATATTAGTGGATGGTGATTCCAAAAAAAAGTAATAGTCAAAACCTTAGTAATGAGTGAATAGAGACTCAGTTTAATGAGATTATTGGTGAATTGAAAATTTAAGGTGAAATTAAAACTTTTTCATTTTATATTAATGATGTTTAGAAATTTAATATCTATTATTAAATTTTATCTTTAAGTGGGAACTGATTTCATATGTCATTACTATTATTTTGTGATCTATATTATTATATTAGTGTTTAAAGAGGATTTATTTAAGGAATTGAATATACTATAGTATTCAATTTGGTTTATATTCTTTAATGTTGGTGAAACATGTGTAATTTTCATTTGGTTGAGAGACCTGGTACTAATAATTGGGTACTTGATATGTTAAAAAATATTATGATTTCTTTATTAGGTTTACAAGGATTGTTCATGTTATTATTTGGCTTTATGAAACATAATATGGTCTCGGTGGTGGATTTATTAACTATAGTTCACAAATATGATTCATAGGGATGACATAAATATTTTTAGGTTCTTGTAATAAATATTACTTTTTATGGTCTATATTATAGTTTGTATTGTGTGTATTGATAATTTTATGGAGATTTTTAGTTCATTTTTCTAATGTTAGAATAGAAATAAAATAAGAAATATATTTTTTAAAGTAGTATACATTTTTATATGGGAGTAAGACTCTACTAAAACTCTTGTTTTGTCCACATGATGTTTTGTTAGTCAGGATAAAACCATAGAATGGATTGTTTTCCACTAGTCTCTGATTGGTAATCACCAAAACTATGAGGGGTTTTCTCCAAAACTCTAGTGTGTAAGGACTTGAATGATGGTGTGATTCTTGTCCTATATTATTATTAGTGTCCATTTTAGTCATTTTAATAAAAAAATTATTCTTTTAAACTCCATATTTGGTCACTACAAAAATACTGATACAGGTAGGGAAGGCTCCAAATTTTCTCTTATCTCCATATCTTAATTTTAAGATTTAATCATTTTTTTCTCAATTTATAGATATTATATTTGTTAAATTAAAACGAATATAGTGAGTAAATTATTAACACTTTAATTTATTTATAATGAATCATGGGTTTATTTTTATTTCAATATAATATTTTATTTTTTTCTAGATTTTTAAAATTCATTAGATAAATATTGATAGTAGAGGATAATGGAAATGAATCTATAGGGAAAACTGTTAAACTAACCACATGTAAGTCAGGTCGACCTTCTCTACGATTCTAATTAATAATATTAGTGTATTTTGGTTAATGTGATGGTTTAATTTAATATTATTTGTAGTTATTTGGCATGAAATTATATGTTAATTGATGAAATAATTAAAGAGTTAATTGATTAAATGATGAGAGGGAATGATGATAGAGAGACTGATATTAAGAGATTATCTTAATAACACTATCAATAAGAAACTTTATATACTACAGTGGATAAATACATGGATGGATATGGCTGGAATCAAAATCCTAATGTACCATTATTAGAAAATACTTGTGAAAGATATATTTTATTGATGAATTTTAGGATCAATGGAGAATGATATATAGAAATAATTTTTCATGGATTCTAATAATTATATCATAAGTAAACTTAATACTAAAAATAATTACATGGATAACAAGGCTATTAGGGAGAGGCTAATTTTGTGTCTTCATTCCATTATAGAAAGTTCTTTTCTTCCATATAATGTGAATCAATGCAAAATCGATGATATCCTCGATATAAATGATTTCATTTATTTCTAAAAACATAAGATGATATATATGGGAATTAATTTTCATTATTATTTTCCTATATGAAACCCTCAAAAAGAAATGTGGGGTTTCATATCACTATCATTGAAACAAGGTCTTCTCTATATATAATAATGGGGTTTATATTTCAACTCCTTTTCTTTTAGGGACATGTTTACTGTTGTCTAGGTGAAAATTAAAAGTTTGATATGGGGTTTTTGGAACCCAAAATTCTGAAGAATATTTTGTATAATATTTTAATCCAATAAGAATAGATAGGAAAAATTAACTGGGATAATTTGGTTATGTTTCCAGATTCCATATGGAAATTGATTTAACAAAGCCTGTGATTTTTTAAATAATAAAAAAGGATAGGGAAGAGCCCTTTTATTATAGAAAAATGAAAATAAAGAAAGACGAAGAATGGGTTCTTATAAGAATATATCCCCTCATTACAATAGAAACAAAATTATATCCGAAAAAACATTATCATGCAGATAGGAATCATCATAATTACCATACTAGTCGGTATTAGATTCTAAAGGACACTGAGACCTGGAAAACATAGTCAAATTTAAGTAGGAGTAATATTTCCTACGTCCCAATTTCTTATAGGGAACATGATGAAAACCATCATCATCTATAACATCATGTTTCCCTTCAAAAAATACCTAATTATAGGATGATTTATTTTGGGAATCATCCTCAATATCATCCAATATTACATGGATCCCTTCAGTATCACTTAATATGTTGATCTCCTCTTGGATCCTTGAAATATTCCAATCATCAGTTTGATTTTGTTTCTCCTAAAATGCAGGGGTGAATCCTAGTATAGGGCCTCCCTCAGCCACCTTTTAAACTAACATAAGGTCTATCTCCCCTAACCCATGGGTCTCTTGTGACAATTCCATAGCCAAAATTGGAAAACTAGCTTGAACATACACATTTCCTTTGTCGGGAATGGGTTGTCCATAACTAGGCGAGACTATATTGGTTTTTATAGTCTGCTTCTTCAATTTCATCGTACATAAAGATTCAGGGTAACCTTTCAAAGAAAAAAAAGAGAAAATCACATTCATGTTACATTTATCTTTTACATGACCAATATATTTACACTCTTGAAAAAAGATAGGAATTCATTCATACTCCAAGTTTAATGGAATAACATCATCTGGTGCAAAAAAAACAACATTATGGATCAAGATAGAGCTCAAATCAACCTCCACCAGTATCATAGAATAATCACCAAATTTTTCAATCTTGGTATTACTACCATTTTGATTAGAATTCCCACAGTATATGCTATATAAAATAAGAAAATAATATTCCACAAAATCCAATTAAGGCTAGTAATTTTGATCCAAATGTGAAATATACAATTTTAATAGCAAAATAATTAAATAAAAAATCACACTCTTGACACAACAGAGGATAAATATGCTAAATCATGTAACAATAATTTTGTTGTTACCACTTTGACCATTTTTCATGTTCTCTTTAAATGGGATGATACTAGTGATGATGAATCTGAGGTAATTCATGATTTTTCTGGTGGAATCTCACTAAAAAGTTGGACTTAATGTCCATCAATTTGTTTTATAAAATCCAATATTCTTTAATTACCAAGGGATAAGAAACTTACTCATTATCGCAACACATAGGCACTTCCTAAACTCTATAAAGCCCTTATAACTGAACAAAAACTCAAATTTGATAATTGTAAGAGCCTTAATTAGACATCATTGGGATACTGTAATGAAGCACATAATTCACATGAAAATTTTAGTTAAACCATATGGGAGATTATTCATTCCATTAGATATGGTTTGTCTTTTAATTTTTACCAGCAAAAAATCTCTAAGGTGGATACATTTAATTGTTTTACGATGACATTTAGTTTTTAAATTATTCATACTCTAATATTTGTCAAAGGGAACTGTGAAAGGATTTCATTTCTATTTCAAATAATATTTACCATGAGTGTAACATATAATAAAATTTCAATTATATTATTAAACATAAAGAGATTTTTGGATCATTCTCTAATATATTTGGTGATTGATACTTAAGAGAGTCCATTAAATTAACATATATAGTAGTCATACAATTATTTGGGGCTGATTTCACATGGTAATGATATACTAAAAATGGGAAACAACCTGGTAAATTAAATAGATGATTATTCTATGTAAAGGATAGTGGGAAAAAGGTTGAGATATTTTTTTCTCTTCACATGAATATATCTGCTAATGGACCTCTTATAATTGATGTCTTTATGATCTCATTATGATCATATCTCTTACTCTTTAATTTATTCATTTTTAATATAAAAAAACCTTTATGTAGAGTGATCCTTATTAATGAATGGATTTTTCTAGCAATGGGAACCAGATAAAAATCGTAGATAGAAATATTATAAGTGTATAAATAATTTTAAATGGACGTGGTAGGGAATCATTCTCCAACATTGATAATGGAAGAAATGTTATTGAAGGAAAAATAAATGGTGTCCAAGACAAGAATTTGAATTTGAATTATATCCATTATGAGGATGGTCATATTCAATCTAAAGAAGAAGATTTTTTCTCTTAAATAAAGTCTTATTAAAAATCCTTAGAATGTGAAATGGATTCAATTTGAAGACATAAACACAATATTTTTCAATCACATTCATAAAGAATATAAATTCAACAAAGATATAAATTACATCTAGGTAAAATATCATCTTATTGTATCATGGGAAGAAATCTATTTTTTTTGTTTTCATTATTTTCAAGCCCTATATAATGATGATTTTCATTATCTTATTAAATAGTGTATTAATTATTATACTTGTGAGGTGGATGAAAATAAAAAGGATCATCATAAAATTCCATATTCTATGGATTACATATGTAATTTCATTTTCTACCTTAATGTTGATAGTCCACAGAGACCCAATATGTTTTTTAAATATTTATATATGTTTTTTTGGGATATCTATCATGATGATATTGTTATAGTGGTAAATAAATTTTTCTCATCTATTCAAATACACTTTGGTTTGAACTGTCAGTTCATTTATCTCTTACAAAAAACCTGAAATTATTTATAAATTAAATATTATCAAATAACATCAATGAGAACTAATCATTATAATATTATTAGAAAAATCATAGAAAATAATATATGAGCAATATTTTTTGATTTATTATTTCCAAATTTGTTTCTCTTTATGTTATGAAGAAATATCCTAAATTGTTATTTCTCTACCTCATAATGTTTCATAATATTGGAGATAAAAATAATTATATGGGATCTAATCATTTAAAATATACATATCCAAGGCCATTGAGACCACAAAATGGGAGTAAAATTTTAGAAATCTCAATAATTATGGTTTTTAATTCCATTTTATCATACTCATAAAGGGTATCATTAATAGTTTGAGTTATTTAATTCTCATCAATGTATATCCTAATAGATTATTTGGATATTCTATAGTGTTGGGACAAGGTGATAATCTCCTAATACTTCTCTTTTCCATTGTAGAATATTATCTTAATAGATTCTTCACTAATCTTGCTCAAACAACTTTCTATAAAAATATTCATGTGTGGAGAATCTTGGATTCCCTCTCTCCATACATCCATCCAATGGACCAAAGGCCTTCATTTTTATTGATTTTTATTAGTCCACCTTTCAAGGTGTGAGGTGGAAACCTTACATGGCCCGAAGGCGTATGTATTACATGGCCCATAGGCCTTATAGGAATTCATTTTCCCGTAGGATTAAAACATTACATACAACCCAGGATAGCTACCTGGAACTGCTCTTCCCGAGCATCATCATCGTGATATCATCTCTCCACCTTCATATAGATGTTGGCCTAGGAATTCTCGTGCAAGTATGGTTTCCCTCTCTCATTTTTTATATGTTGATGATATATTTTTATTCAATGAATCCTTTATGAAGGAAATTAATGATATAAAATGTATCATTATGAATTATCAGGATATTTATAGGTCATCTATCAATTTCACCAAGTATTTTGTTTTATTTTTTTGAAAATGGAATATGGCATCAGAAGTAAGTTATAGTGGCCATATTTCTTGGGGTGAAAAAGGGATCTATGACTATTTATTATCTCTATGTCCCTCTTGTCAAATCTAAAATATGAAATATTTATCTCGAAAAAATATTTTTGAAAGAGATTACCCAATTTGAAAAGTGAAAATGGAATTGTATGTTACAAGGTGTATTAGTATATCTTTTTAACATAATGATCACAATAATGGTTTTGAATGATTTATACATTTATAGATCACATGTTAGCTTGATTAACAAGGTATTTTTGATGATTATAAATTTCATATTTATGTGTTGTATGAATGAGATTAAAATTATACCTACTTATTTGAAGGAGTGTACCCTTATGGTTGATATGTGTGGTATTGGGATAAAATCCATATGAAATTGTAATGAATTTATCATAAATAAGTTTTATAACCTTCTCACCCATAATAGTGAAACCCTTTATTTTTCTTCGATAGGTATTAATGTCATGAATTTAGGGAGTATACCCTCATTACATGATGTCTGCAGTCTACACTACCATTATAATATCTTAAAAGGATCTAATGGATTTCTTTAAATGGTTAGATTTCAAGATTTAGGATCTTAATTAATAGAATATTTCTATGATTATATGCTTAATCAAGAATCAATTTATAATTCCATAGGGTCTCAAAAAATTCAATAGCACTAATATTTAAATAGAATTTTTAGTAGCCTATAAATTATTTTTAGATGTGGTTATCACTCAAATTCATAGATACAACTTCACTTATGTTTATGTTCTTTCATGAATTCCTAGCTGTGGTGTTCATTCCAATGCCAAGAAATGCTTAAAACCATGTTCTACAATAATTTCAATGTCCCAATGTCTCTAGTGAACTTCTATAAGTAATTAATTCCACTTTATAATACATTATTATTATAAAATCTAAAGAAAAAGTGCATCCCTAGTTATTTTCAATTTCATAAGTATATATTATCATTCCCCTATTCATGTGTTCTATTCCATGATGAATTTTGACTTATTTGCAACTATTTTTTTAATTTCCCTTTTTAAAATAGGTTGTGGGTATAAATCATGTATGGATTCAATTATAGCTTATTCGTTGATTCTAGTTTTGAAGAGTGATTTTATCCATCACATAATATATTTCAAGCCATTATATTTAACCCCTATTAATCAATGTATCTGAGGGTACTATTCATTACTATCTATATTATGATAAATGAATCTATTTTTTAAGGTTAAAATAATTCCATTCACACTTGTATTTGTTTAATTGAACATGGTTGTCCAAAAAGCCATAAAGATCTAATGAGGTACTATGAGTAATGATTTCTTTGACTTGAGTACTCATGAAATTCATGTTTTCCCAGTCTAGTTCATGAAACTAATCACAATTTAATTAATTATATGGATTCACCTAATTCATTGTGGAATAAAAGTTAACATGGATGGAGAATCCCATTGTGCTCTTAGATTATAAGGATGTGGTGGGGACTTCTAAAAATATTGAGACTTTTAGAAGGTAATCATGAATAGATACATTTTATTAGGTATTAAATATGAGGATGAATTATGGGCTATAATATGTGATAAAAAGGTTAACATATATTTTTGATAGATTCAATCATGGATAGAATCTTGATTTATCATTATGGTGGAGGCTATAAAGAAAAGATAAAGAAATTATTCCGGAAGGATTGTGTAAAATTAGATTAATTTCATAAAGGAACATAGAAAAATTCCATGTAATATTACAAACATATAAAGATAGGTGAATCATGTTACTGATATGCTTTTAAAAAATTATGATCATGCGGAATGCTCATGGTGCTCTATTATGTATCTTATTTCTTATTCAATTTATGATGATTTATACCTACCTTTATAAACATATCTCATGACTTTGTCCTAGATGTTTTATCAGTTTTTCTCTCAGACCATATATTTTAGGGTTCATATTATATTTTTAAATAGAAAACTTATATCAATTTTTTAGTGATTAATATAATAAATTAAGTAATGAATATTTGATTTAATGATCACGTATTGAACATTCCTTGGAGTAAAAATTAATTTTTGGTTATTTAATATAAGTAATTTATAATGATTGTCAAATGATGATATTTTATTATTACTATGTTTATATATATAAATTTGTCAATAGTGTTTATGATATAACTTAAAAATTATTTAATAACTATTTAAAATTTTTATGTGAAAAGTAAAATTAAATGATATGTTATAGAATTAGAATTATACTATAATTATATGTTTACTACATTTTTTACTATAATTCATTGAGAATCTGTAAAGGCCTGGAAATTTCATGGAAAATTGTTTCATAATTTTCTTTGGAATTTTACAAGAACACAGTTTCTGACGGCGCCTGATTCCGAGGGCCGGTGTGCCCGGAATCATTTTCTGATATTTGGCTCGGGTACGTTCAGTGAACGAACGAGCGGGAATTTCTATCTTTTGAACCGGTGCTCGAAATTGAATTCTGAGGGCACCGATGGAACCGTAGTGCCGGTAATTGCTTAAAAACGCCATTTCCGTAGATTCGTTTACCCGAGAGAAGATGATAAAAATTGTAGAAGTTTAATTTATAACTTATCTACAATTTTTATTTTCTTGTTAACTAGATTAAGTGTTATGTTACAACACTTGACCCTCTCTTAAGTGGTTTTAATCAATGTAATGGAGTTAGGGGTGGGACCCACTCGGAGTTAACCACCCATGGGAGGATTTAAGGTGAGGTGGGGCCCACACGAACCCCACCCCTTCAAATTCCTAACTCCCTCAACTCACCCCTTTAATGTTGACAACTTGTCTTGATTTAATTAAGTGGAATTAATTCAAACTTTTGAAATTCAATTTCTTATCTTGTCTTAATAAAATAAGACTTGGGCTTATTTTATTTTCGGTTAGAGTCTTTTCGCATTGGGAGGATTTGGGAGGATTTGGGAGGCTTGAAGAACATCTTCTTCAACGACGAAGAACGTGAAGAACGAATCGGTCTCCGACGAAGAACGTCATCACATCTTTCTTCTGAAGGACGACGACGCACCATCCCTCGTTCTTCTTCCCACGACAAAGGAAGGGAGACACCGTTCCACCTCGGAAAATCTCCTTCTTCATCTACGAATACTCTTCCGCGACACCGACCCGCGACACGGCGTCTTTTTCTCCGCGATGGAAACCTCGTTCAAGCGACGCTCGAGGTAGGGGATTTTTTTATTTAATTATTTCGGTTCAGGATTCTGGTTTGTCGATCTTCGTGGATATACGAATAAATGTTATCGTTTAACAAGAGGGGGCCAGACCGCACAAACACGGCTGACCCTCCTCCTTTATCCATGTTTGATTCTTTGTGTTTGGGACAGAATGGCGTGGTTTCGCCGCACCATGCGGGAATCGCACGGCAAGTAATACGCGACTTCGTCGCACCGCGTCGTGACGATGAACAAGGAAACGACGTCGTTGCGCCGCGTCATAGAAAACCAAAGAGGCTGCGGCCGCCACGGTGGGCTACGGTGCAGTCGCACCACGTCCGAAGAACCAAGCCACGGCCGGTTCCGGGCCGCGGCGAAGCAGGGTGACCGGCGGCCGGTTCCGGGCTGCCGGTCTCGGCGATGGAGGAAGGACCGGCCGTCGCCGGTCCTTGTCACAGAAACGGTCGGCCGGTGTAGGCCGGCCAGACGAAGGGGAGCCGGGGGAATTAATTCCCCCGACGGACTCTACAAAATGGCCCCCCTTAATTGGGGGGGGGGGTTACACAAGGGGGGTGGGCGCCCCCCTCCCCTTGCCAAGGGCTCAGCCAAAGGCCGAGCTGGCCAGTGCGCTGGGCGCGCTGTGCCCTGGCCAGTCGGCCAGGCCGCGCCGCGCCGCGCCCAGCCGAGCCGGGACGACCCGGACCCGGGGCGGGTCGGTCCGGTTCGGGCCGAACGGGGGGGGGGGGGGGGGGGGGGGTGGGTGGGGGTCTTGGGCCAGGTCGGTCCGGGCCTAGACCCCCCATTTTCGGACCCTCTTTGGTCTTTTGCCCTTATCTTGGGCTACAGACCTCCGATCGATGCACCGTCAATTGCGTAGTGATCCTTCTAACGAGACGGTCGTTTTGGTATATCGCACTCAAGGTTTCGGAATACTTTGGGTTCGACCGGGTTGGTTCGGATTCGAAACCAACCGGGCCCTCGGAGCGGAAACACTTATATCTTGAGCTCCGAATGTCTGATTGACATACCATCGACTTTGATGGATTTCTCTAAGTGAGATGAATCTTTTGGCTTACTCCGCTCGAGGTTTGGATGTCGTCGGAGTGCGGTCGGGTTGGTTCGCTCACGGAATCCAACCGGGCCCCTGGAACGAAAAGGCCAATAACTCACAGACCGTGCGTCCGATTGACGCGCCGCCTATCTCGTTGATTTTCTCTTGTTGAGACGGAACTTTTGGTATTCTTCGCCCGAGTTTCGGTTACTGTTGGATAGTGGTCGGGTTAGATAGTACCCGAAATCCAACCGGGCCCTTGGAACAGAAAAGCTGATATCTTTCAGACTGGACGTCCGTTTGACGAACCGTCAGCATCCTTGGTGATCACGTTGAGAAACGGTCCCTATGAGTATACCCTATGAGAGTTCGGGTTACAATTGAGATACGGCCAGGTTGGTTTGCTCACGAAACCAACCGGGCCCCTGGGACAAAAAGGCAAATAACTCACAGACCGGGCGTCCGATTGACACGCCGTCTGTTGCGTTGACACCCCTATGACGAGGTGTTCCTTTGAGATACTTCTTCATGGGGCTTTGAGATACATGGTGTATCGACCTGTAGCTCATGGAGCGGACCTTCCCAGAGACGAGCGTGTGGAGTACGAAGACAGTGTAGCCCACTGAGACCTGACGACTGCTTAACCGACTCGACTTGGAGTGAGTCGACTAGCCCAGTGGACGTAGCACTACTTTGTGAGGTGCAGACCCATGGTGGATGGAGCACTACCTGTGTGACAGTGCAGACCCGCGGTACTCGTCTGGAGAGTACCTCAGCAGGCTACTAGGGGGTGTGCACTACTGTGTTTGGGTGACATACCTCGGCGGGAAGCACTACAGTGTTTGGGTGGCTGACCTGCGGTACTCGAGAGGAGGAGTACCTCAGCAGTCTTAGGTTAGTGAGCAGTAACTCGGAGTCGTGATAGGACCACTGTACACTCCAGAGACGGAGCTCTTCAGCAGTTACAGTTTCGATAATGAAAATCCTGGTTTGAGCTGAGACTTTTGACCTTTGTGTTTACATCATGATTGAGATGGGTCACTTGATAACTTAGGTATATGTATGGGAATATACCTGGGTAGTTGTTGTCCGTTGATTTCATGATCTTGGTGTTTTCCTCATGATTGAGATGGGTTACTCGATAACATAGGTATATGCATGGGCATATACCTATGTAGAGGTTATCTGTTGAGATCTTCATTGTGGATATCCATGTTGGATTTATTGTGACCTTGAGGGTCTCGGGGTCACTACTGAGTATCGTTATACTCACCCCTGCACGGGCTATGCCTGCACCTCGTTGTGTTGGTTGCAAACGATGGGCAGTGCTGACAGAGGCCGAGTGTTTGAGGACTGGACGGTACCCGGAGGTGGACTACATGACGAGATGACACATGGAGGAGGTTGACGGGCGAGAGCGTTGAGGAGGCTATCTGTACCTACCCTTCATGTAGGATCCGTGGTGGACGATCTAGGAGCTTTGCCATATGTACCTACCCTTCAGGTAGGATCCGAGGAGGATGACCCAGGAGCTTCTTCCTTTCTTCTAGCTGTTGTCTGTTTCTGTTGTACTTTGTTCAATTGTAGTTTTACTTCCTTTTGGTTTTGTATTCTAGCCCATTTACCTTTCAGCACTTCTCTTTGTACTTAGTGTTTTACTTCCTCTTGTACTTTGTGGCGTTTTCTTTACTTTTATAAAGGAAATGCCTTCCCAGTTATCAGGATATACGCCTTTTGTGCTAGTCTCCATCCCCTGGCCTATAGAAGGCGGGCTTGGGGTATTCACGGCATGGGCCCCGAGGACGGGTCGTGACAAATTGCTATCAAAGGAGTCGGTTCTACCGCATAACTTATAACTCTGATATTTTCTTTCTGTGAATCAATAGTGTTAAGAGAACCGAGTGTGGTTTTCAGTTCAGGGAGTCCAGTGTTGGTTCGGGCGGCCGACGTATCCATACACCAGGACCCTGACAACTGATTTCAGACTTTGTGCACGAAAACACTGATTGCGTGTGTGTTTTCAAAGTTTTTCCCTTAAAATTGCTCAAACCAGGTCAGCTCACCAGGTATAATCGTTTGACCGTGTTACATTGTTTCTTTCAGGATGCCTTTTCTTAGACGACCAGCTACAGCCCAGAGGGATGTGCGTACTGACAGCCTGTCGAGCGACGAGGCTTCGGTACAGGGCCCTCTTGCAGTTGAGGCACCAGCGGTACTACCATACGTTTGGACACCGATGCCACTAGGCCCCACCAGTAGGTGATGCACGCCACTTGAGTGCGCTGCACGAGTTCCAGCGCTAGAGGCCACCCTGGTTCTGGGGAGAGACGGACCCGCAGGCGGCTGAGGATTGGCTGGAGGCTGTGGTGAGAGTCGTCAAGCTAGTGGGGACGCCGGCAGACTTCATGGTGATCTTTGTTTCCAGCCTCCTTCAGTTAGCAGCAAGCAGGTGGTGGAGCCACTTGTTCCAGTTTTGCGACGGGATGACCTTCGCATGGGAAAACATCGAGAACTTCTTCAGGGTGGAGTTTGTGCCAGTAGCACTACACCTCGAGTGTGTACAGGAGCTTCTTCCTTTGCCGCCTGTTTTTCGATCAGTACCCAAGTCATCTGTGGGAAGTAGACCGATGATGCAAAGGTCAAGGAGGACCAGACTAGCAGTTGGACAATCTCGGGTTTTAGGACTGGTGATGCGGGGCACCCAGGGTTGGGTCAGAGCCAGGCATGCCAGAAACAGACAGTGTTACTCATGCGGCGGAAAGGGTCACCTGGCACGTGACTGTCCGAATCCTCGTACAGTTGATTCACAAGCTTTAGAGGATCCACCGAGGTAGAAGCAACGGCGGGTTCTTGAGAAACAGCCGAGTAGTGGACATGGCAGTAGAGCTCTGGGAGCAGGTAGATAGGAGTGGAACTAGTGGATACGTCTCATGTACTTCTAGTTCCATGTTGTTTTTGTATTCCTGTATTTGTACTATGAGATGCAATAATAAAAAAGACACTTATCTTTGTTTGCTTTCCTGTCCTTTTGTTTGGTTGATACTGAGTGGTCCCGGTTAAAACTATTAACATGACCCTCACTTTCGAGATTTCTACTGGAGGAGACCCAGTGACCTCACACTGATGCCGACAGTGCGACTTGACCCTTGGAGGCGAGAGTGACAGTTGGATCCCTTGGTAGTTACGTTGAGGCCAAACAATGTCATCCATGGCATGAATACATCATTCATGTCAGGATTGACTATATTAGGCAATGGGAGTGGTTCATCCAGGGGATGAGACCGAGTTTCTCTTTTCAGCAAAGGAGAAATTTTGGCAGCTCTTCAGATCGCAGGCAAAGAAGGTGCAGATCATCCAGGAGCGGATGAAGACTGCACGATGTAGTAAGAAACAGGAAACCCGCACCAGTCTTAGAGACTCAAGCGTGTTAAATGTTTAAAGAAGAGGAAGCTTTAAGGAGAGATGAGTCTGCAAAGCAACAGACGTGGAGGCAGTGCTAGGAGAGCAGTATGAGGTGGTGTACATCTTAACATGCTACAACCACCTGCCTTAGTTATCCCCGCCAGGCTCAGGGAGCTGGAGGGCAGAGGAAGAGTGTGGCTGCATGGGGTCAAGGAGTGGGACCCAATGACTCTGAAATTGATTCAAGGGACAGTCTGTGTCCACTACTAGTTGTTGTAGTAACTGACGTCGATATGAATCATTCCTTGCTTTCACAAATCTTGTTCCAGATCTAGAGTTTCCGATATGATTTGGACATGACCCTTACGTCTGGAGATACCTTGGGAGGAGACTCGATAATCGCACATACGCCGACAGTGTGGTCAGACCCTCAAGGCGAGAGTTCCGGTTGGAATCTCTTGGTGGCAGCGTCGAGGACTTATGACGTTAGTTTGAGTATGGAATGGGCAATAACTGTTCATACTCAAATTGACGGTTTTAGGCAAACGTCGGGATGGGTTTTCCTTGGTCGGCCAAAAGGAAACCCCAGGAAGCACAGGATATAATCTTTCACAGGAGGGTGCGACCGATCACTCTTGAGTCGGTCAACCATACCCTCGTGGCAGTAGTCGTTTGAGTTTCAGTTCTAACAGAAGTTGGAGACCTCTAGAGTTCGAGGATAACGATCATGTCCTTATACGGGTCTCACCTCGATGAGGTTTACAGAGATGTGGCCAAGGCGGAAAGTTATCTCCGAGGTTCAATGAACCTTTGTAGGTCCTCAGCTGGGTAGGCGAGGTGGTTTGCCGCTTGAACCATCCACCGCAGTTGCACTAGGTGCACGATGACTTCCGCGTATCTCAACTGAGGAGATACGTGCTCGACCCTTCGCGTATCATCGACCATGAGGAGCAGGACGATGGCGATGGGGTTACTTCCACGGAGGTTCCAGTAGGGATCGAGGATCGACATGAACGGATCCTACAAGGACGGTCGATTCCTCGGGTGCACATTCTTTGGAAGTACGGAACCTCCAGGTAAACACATGGGAGCGGAAGGCTCATGTGCGTGCTCTATACCGCTTTTGTGACCCTAGTTTGTGTTGAAGCTTTACGGGGATGTAAAGCCCTGAGGTGACAGTAATGTAAAGACACGGAAATTTCAAGGAAACTTTTTTCTTAATTTTATTTGGAATTTTACAAGAACGCAGTTTCTGACGGCGCCTAATTTAGAGGCCCGGTGTGCCCGGAATCATTTTCTGATGTTTTGCTCGGGTACGTTCAGTAAACGAAGGAGCGGGAATTTATATCTTTTGAACCTGTGCTCAGAATCAAATTCTGAGGGCACCGATGGAACCATAGTGCCGGTAATTGCTTAAGAATGCCATTTCCGGAGTTTCGTTTACCCGAGAGAAGATGATAAAAATGGTGGAAGTTTAATTTATAACTTATCTACAATTTTTATTTTATTGTAAAGTAGATTAAGTGTTATGTTACAACACTTGACCCTCTCTTAAGTGGGTTTAATCTATGTAAGGGAGTTAGGGGTGGGACCCACTTGGAGTTAACCACCCATGGGAGGATTTAATGTGAGGTGGGCCCCACACGAACCCCACCCCTTCAAATTCCTAACTCCCTCAACTCACCCCTTTAATGTTGACAACTTGGCTTGAATTAATTAAGTGGAATTAATTCAAAATTTTGAAATTCAATTTCTTATCTTGTGTTAATAAAATAAGACTTGGGCTTATTTTATTTTTGGTTAGAGTCCTGTCGCGTTCGGAGGATTTGGGAGGCTTGATGAACATCTTCTTCAATGACGAAGAACGTGAAGAACGAATCGGCCTCCGACGAAGAACATTGTCACGTCTTTATTCCGAAGGACGACGACGCACCATCCCTCGTTCTTCTTCCCACAAAAAATGAAGGGAGACGCCGTTCCACCTCGTACAATCTTCGTCTTCTTCTATGAATCCTCTTCCGCGACAACGACCTGCGACGCAACGCCTTTTTCTCAGTGACGGTATCCTCGTTCAAGCCACGCTCGAGGTAGGGGGTTTATTTTATTTAATTATTTCCGTTCATGATTCTGGTTTGTCGATCTTCGTGGATATACGACTAAATGTTATCATTTAACGAGAGGGGGTCGGACCGCACAAACACGGTCGACCCTCCTCCTTTATCCATGTTTGATTCTTTGTGTTTGGGACAGAATGGCGTTGTGCCATCGCACCACGCGGGAATTGCTCGAAAAGTAATACGCGACACCGTCACGCCGCGTCATAGAAAACCAAAGACACTGCGGCCGGAGCGGGGCCACGGCGGTGGGGTGTGGTGCCCTCGCACCGCGTCGGAAGAACCAAGCTGCGGCCGGTTCCGGGCCGCCGGTGTCAGCGATGGAGGAAGGACCGGCCGTCGCCGGTCCTTGTCGGCAGAACCGGTCGGCCATTGCAGGCCAACCGGACGAAGGGGAGCTGAGGGAATTAATTTCCCCAGCCGACTCTACAAAACAACCCCCCTTAATTTGGGGGGGGGGGTGGCGGTTACACAAGGGGGGTAGGCGCCCCCCCCCCCCCACCTTTTCCAACGGCTCGGCCAAAGGCCGAGCTGGGCGTGCTGTGCCAAGGTCAGGATGGGCCAGGCCGACCCGGACCTGGGGCGGGTTGGTCCGGTTCGGGCCGACCGGGGGGGGGGGTCTCGGGCCGGGTCGGTCCGTGCCAAGACCCCCCGTTTTCGGACCCACTTTGGTCTTTTGCCCTTATCTTGGGAAACGGACCTCCGATCAACGCACCGTCAATTTCACAACGATCCATGGAACGAGATGGTTGTTTCGGTATATCGCAATCAAGGTTTCAGAATACTTTGTGTTCGGCCGGGTTGGTTCGGATACGAAACCAATTGGGCCCTCGGAGCAGAAACACTTATATCTTGAGCTCCGGACGTCCGATTGACGTGTCGTCGACTTTGATGGATTCTTCTAAGTGAGACAGATCTTTTGGCTTACTATGCTCGAGGTTTGGATGTCGTCGGAGTGCGGTCGGGTTGGTTCGCTCACGGAATCCATCCGGGCCCCAGGAATGAAAAACAAATAACTCACAGATCGGGCGTCCGATTGACGCGCCGTCTGTCTCATTGATTTTCTCTTGTTTAGTCGGAACTTTTGGTATTCTTCGCCCATGTTTCGGTTGCTGTTGGATAGTGGCCGGGTTGGATTGTACCTGAAATCCAACCGGGCCCTTGGAACGGAAAAGCTGATATCTTTCAGACTGGACGTCCGTTTGACGAACCGTCAGCGGCATTGGTGATCACGTTGAGAAACGGTCCCTATGAGTATACCCTATGAGAGTTCAGGGTACAGTTGAGATACAACCGGGTTGGTTTGATCATGAAACCAACCGGGCCCCTGGGACAAAAAGGCAAATAACTCACAGACCGGGCGTCCGATTGACGCGCCGTATGTTGCGTTGAGACCCCTATGACGAGGTGGTCCTTTGAGATAATTCTTTTTGGGAATTTGAGATACTTGGAGTATCAACCTGTAGATCATGGAGCGGACCCTCCCAGAGACGAGCCTGCGGAGGACGGAGTCCGTGTAGCTGACTGAGACCTGACGACTGCTTGACCGACTCGACTTGGAGTGAGTCGACTAGCCCAGTGGACGGAGTACTACTTTGTGAGGTGAAGACCCATGGAGGACGGAGCACTACCTGTGTGACAGTGCAGACCCGCGGTACTCGTCCGGAGAGTACCTCAGCAGGCTACTAGGGGGTGTGCACTACTGTGTTTGGGTGACATACCCTGGCAGGAAGCACTACTGTGTTTGGGTGGCTGACCCGCGGTACTCGACAGGAGGAGTACCTCACCAGTCTTAGGTTAGTGAGCAGTACCTCGGAGTCGTGACAGGACCACTGTACACTCTAGAGACGGAGCTCTTTAGCTGTTAAGGTTTCGATAATGAAAATCCTGGTTTGAGCTGAGACTTTTGACCTTTGTGTTTACCTCATGATTGAGATGGGTCACTTGATAACTTTGGTATATGTATGGGCATATACCTGGGGAGTGGTTATCTGTGGATTTCATGATCTTGGTGTTTTCCACATGATTGAGATGGGTTACTCGATAACTTAGGTATATGCATGGGCATATACCTAAGTAGAGGTTATCTATTGAGATATTCTTTGTGGTTATCCATGTTGGTTTTAGTGAGACCTTGAGGGTCTCGGGGTCCATACTGAGTATCGTTATACTCAACCCTGCACGGGCTATGCCCGCACCTCGTTGTGTTGGTTGCAGACGACAGGCAGTGCTGACGGAGGTCGACTGTTCGAGGACTGGACGGTACCCGGAGGTGGACTACACGACGAGTCAGTACCCGGAAGTGGACTACACGAAGAGACAAAACACGGAGGAGGTTAATGGGAGAGAGCGTTGAGGAGGCTATCTGTACCTACCCTTCAGGTAGGATCCGTGGTGGACGATCCAGGAGCTGCGCCATCTGTACCAACCCTTCAGGTAGGATCTGAGGAGGACGACCCAGGAGCTGCTTCCTTTCGTCCAACTGTTGTCTTTTTCTGTTTTGCTTTGTTCAGTTGTAGTTTTACTTCCTTTTGGGTTTGTATTATGGCTCATTTACCTTTCAACACTTCTCTTTGTACTTAGTGTTTTACTTCCGCTTGTACTCTTTGGTGTTTTCTTTACTTTTATAAAGGCAATGCCTTCCCAGTTATCGGGATTTATGCCTTTGGTGCTAGTCTCCAGCCCCTGGCCTATAGAAGGCAGGCTTGGGGTAGTCACAACACGGGCCCCGAGGACGGGTCGTGAGAGAATAAATCGTATTATTCATTTTAAAATATTATATAATAGATCAAATATTAATTATGAAATTTTGTGTTGATAAGTTGGCTGGACATCCTGAATATATAAAAAATGAGTTAATTTAGTCATTAATATCCATCAATCACATATAATGATTGCTGAAAAATAATTATATTATTTAAAAGAAATTTAAATGGTGTTTTACATATTTTATAATACTATTTTGGTATTAAATTCCTCTTTTATTTTATACGGATTTATTAATTGATTATTTGACATGGTTTTCTAAATTAAAATATTTATGGGGTTAAACTACAGGATGTGAACTATTAATGGTATAAAAGAATGTATATGAACTATTTGTTTTATAAATTTTTTATTATGTTATTTTTTAGAGATTAAGAATTAAGAATTTTATTATTTAATTTTTTGATATATTGAAATCACTTATGAATTTAAAAGGTGACTTGTAAATCCATGTTATTACATCGAGCTATGAGTTAGGGGTTTAATTTCAATGATATATTGTTATAATATATATAAACAATTAATTAGTAAGAGGGTATAAATATTAAATTCATGATAATTATTAATGAAATTATTTTATTTATTTTGCGTATTAAAGTAGAAAATTATGATCTAACATTATAATGGATTAAAAAGTGATAAAAGGGACTTTGGGATCACTATTAATATAATAATTATCTAATATTTGTATTTCTTATTTTATTACCCAATAATGTATTTAGGGTGTTTATTTATCATTTATTATATAAAAATTATATTTTTTTAATTTAATAAATGTATTTGTTATGGGTATTAAAATTATGTGATGTATTTTGAAATTGTTAAAATTCATGATTATGATTTTTAATGTAAGGTAAACTAATTATATTATGATATCCCTAGGTTTGATATGTTATATAAGAATTGTATTATTGGGGTAAATATAAATGATATTTTATATTTAAAAAATTACTGTAAATGTTAGGGAATAATATGATGTGGTGGTTATGATAATTATTCTATTAGATTCAAATGAGCATAATCTTCACTGGGAAAATGAATTATGAGTTTTAAATGGATTCATATTATTAAATTGAATTAAAATATCTCAAAAAGGTTCATCATTAATATCATTATTTTTAAATGTGTTGAGATGATTGAAACATTATTTTGGTTAAATAATGTGGGATTTAATAGTGGAATATTTTCTAGAATTTCATAGAAAATAAAATAATGTTAGATTTCTAAAAAAATAGTTTCTTGGGTAATAAAGGGGTTTAATGAATATTATTTTATGATGAAATGATTGTGTTATAATTAAACTATTATGATATTCTTGATTCCAAAATGAGTATTGTGTTGGGATTAATTCAATGATTTTATAATATTTTGGAATAATTTAGATGTTCTGTAAAGATATATGTTAATCTTTTTTGTTGGGAAGTTTTGTAGATAAGGTATGACAAACCCATTGGATTGTTTAATATGGGAGATAGTCATTATGTATTAATATTTTTATATTACCCATGGGTTTTGATCTTTTTCAATTTTATTAACATGATAATTATGTTATTTGTTTAGTATGGTTACTATTTTATCCATTTTTTAGATATGATATATCTAAATAAGAATTTCTTGCTTCTAGTGATATTGTATAATGTAGTTAAACAATAATATAAGGTGTTATGGATATTATTTAATTTCATTTGAAATATGATGGTTTACAATATTAAATTAATATAATTCATATCACCATACATATATTTTTATGGTAGAGATCGGGAAATGTCTTGGTGTTTTGGCAGTATCCTACTAAAATATATTTCCTATACCCATTTCATTCACATATCGTTAACATGAAAATACACTATTCTATTTTGGTAAGAGCAAGGACCCTAACTAACATGGGGTGGGAACTTTAGATCATTGTGACAATACCACACATTATTTAGTGAGTTGATAGAGAGTTTTTTATCCATTATTTTATAATACATTTATAGGGCATGAAAATTCATTTATCTAGTAGTTTTATTTTCTGGAAAGTATTTTGTTTTTATGTTTTGTTTTATTTATGATTCATGGTATCATTCCAACTTTTTATTTTTACTATGTTAATGGGTTTTTTATTATGATGAACAATTATTGGTTAAATAACTCCCCAAAAAATATATATAAGCCCTTGACACTAATTGTTATCCACTAATTATTGAGAAGTGCCCTTGAGACCTAAAAATTTTCAATTTGGTCATGTGGTTATGTCATGGAAAGGCATTAAGGAATAGTTTTAATTTATTTTTACCAATAAGTGAGTTCCCTAAGCCTATATATACTTATCTCATGGATAACAACTAGCACTAAGGTATCTAATAGATCAATTAAGGCATTATCACGGAAATATAGTAGGAAACCTACGTAATATCCTAGAAAAGGCTCGTATATTTGTTTTTTGAAGAATAAGTAAATTATTTAATGGTAATGAGATTGAAGAAAATTTTGTGTTTTTTTATTTAAAAGGAAGGTATAACTAAACTAATAAAGAATATAAAGTAGAAAATAACAATTTTGAACGAGTTTGGTTAACCTGTTGAAATCCTATCATTGTCATCAATTTTTACTTCAAGGAAAGGGTTTAATATTTTCAATTAATAATTTTGAACAACTAAAAATATGTTTTATGTGAGTTATAATTAGTTTCATCCTATGGTTTTCTAAAAAATGTAATGTAATTCATTTAATAACATAGATAATATTGAGATTTATGTCCAATGTCCTAACCCCAACTCCCAAAGAAAACACAAGAGAAACTCATTGTATTATCATAAATTGTTTTTTATTTTAGTATGATACCTTGAAATAAATATTAATTTTCATGTTTTTTTATTAAAGTTAAATTAATAATTTTAATCACATAAGAATCATAACTGAAAAGGGGAATAAATATTAGTGAACAATGTGTAAAACATCACATGAATTGGTACCAAAAAACATGATCATATGAGGGTGAGAGTGGATTAATAATATAAAAATAAGTTCAATAATAATTTAATTTGGTGAAAAAACTACATAAATTACTATAATTTAAATGATCGGTAAAGATTACAATGACCAATAACCATATTTATATCATGTCCTTCCATGATATATCATGAGATTCTTAGAACAACATGAAAGGGGAGGAAACCATATAATGGATGGATAAATATTTTAAGCACTCTCAAGTATTTTATATTCATATATCATTATATAATGAGGTAGGGGAGGGTTTTTGAATCCATTTTAAGAAATATAGTTCAAAAAGAAAATTAATGGAATATGGATATAGGTGAGAATTGAGAAATATATTTTTCTACCCAATTGATCCAACTGTATGACTAACTTTTCAAATGAATTTTTAAATACAATATATTGGAAATTGAGTTCATCTAGTATTAACTAAAAACCCATTATAATTATCAAAATTTTACTTAACCATCTAAAGTTATGGCCACACTATATAAGGGTGGTACCATATTTATCTCATAGATTTACATCTCTTTATGGGATACATTTGGAAACTTGTGATTGGATCAATACCTAGTTATAGTCAAAGATATTTTTTTTGTATAAACCATGAATCCTGAAAAATATTTCTGTTAATGTTGGGACTAATTTTGAGAACATTATTAAAAAAAATTCCAATAGATCCATAAGGTAATTATCAATTTTCGAATGTGTCATCAAATAAATATTAAACTATATATATAGTGAAAAAAGATTCAATAATGGGTTATTAAATCCCTCTAAACAATCTAAATTATAGGTATAAGGGTGAAAATAAACCATATTTTATTTTGTGATCACACCCCTACATAGAAACAAATTCCTTCATTAGAAAAGTAATATATTTAGCCAAAATCCAAAATTAAATCAAATTTAAGAGAATTTATAAGACTATTTTCAAATTAAAATTAATCATGTCACATTTATAATAAAAAAATTCCTTTATTCTTCTTCGCTGATGCAGAAATTTGTTAAATGTTATATATTCACCGATGAAATATGTCACGACCTACCTCACACTGAATCTCCCAACTATAAAGTATTATATTAATGAATAATTATACTCATATCAAAATCATGTAATCATTAAAAAATTATTTATTAAATATTAAATCTTCATTAAAATGAAAAGTGATTTTGTGACAATCAACATAATCTTCAAGGATTTTAGTTCAGTCATTAATTAAGTGGGTCATTATTTAAAAAGTTAGTCAAAAATATGATGTTTTTCTTTTTAAATACAATGAATGATATCTATTTATATATTTTATTAATATTATTCAACCCATATATCAAAATATTAATCATAGAACTCAATTTTCCATTTTCTAATATATGGTCATAAACCAAGATAAAGAAAGCCAAAAGATTGATTTCTATTATATTTTTTTAATTTGTTTCTTTTTATACTAATTTTTATCTTTTTTTGATGAATTGGTAAAAAAGATATAAATTGTTATAAAAATAAATTACCCCCACCAATTTTTGATTAGCTTCGTGAGTCATATAAATTATCATAAGAAATAATCCAATCCCTAACTCCATTAGATTCATTTAATTAACTTTTTAATATGAGATGAAATAAATATAATAAAATATAATTAACTTCTGGACATTACCTCTAATAATATTATCACACCACATATACATTCTACATATATTATCCTAAATATTACATATAAAATACATTGATACCCTACAATCATAATGACATTTGATTTGCAATTTATACATGAGTTGAGGTAAGTATGTAATACAGGCTTTTAATATGACTACCTATAAGGTCATTCAATGATACCGGTGGATTCAACTAGGAAATAAAACGGTAAGTCTGAATAGTTGATAAAATAAGGGATAAATATAAAATCAATTCCAAAATCACAGAATAAGATTTCATTATTCTTAAAAGTTTTGATAATTGATAAAACCATGTTCTATATAAAAAATACAATTTCAATTTACTCTTGAATAAATGTAGCAATAAATACTGTGAAATAATTAGTTTAGTGATCCTTTTAGGTTAGTGAAAATAGATATTGGTTAGTCTTAATAGAGTATCGGTTTCTAAAATACATTAAACTCATAATAATTGTTTAAAATTACATTATTGACAAAAATAGTATATATAAACTATGATTTAAATTATATTATAAAAAACCAAGGAACATACCTCACAATTAACTTAGGTATGAAAAATGATTTTGGATATTTACTTTAATATCAAATTTCATCAAAAAATTAGAAACAAATGAGAATAAAACAATGATAGAAACACAACACTAAGGGTTTTTTGTCAGTTTTTTTATAAAAAACTCAAATGATAACTTCATTATTTATCCTTCTACAAAAAATAAAAATTAAATTTTATACAATGTAATAAATTTAAATGGAAGGGAAATCATGTTAATTTATATCATATGTTTCATACTAAAGCTATATTTCAACTACCATATGCTTCAAAAATCCTAATATTACAATTTATGAAACTAAATATTGATAGTGAATCTACATCCACTCTTCTAAAAAAAACATATCTTCCAAGAAGAGGATAAATGTAAATCATTATATATAGACTTATCCATTTGAAATTAATCATACCTAGTAGGGTAGTTATCCCGTAATTAATCATGGGGACCATATCAAAATTATTTTATTAATGCTGATGAAAGATATCATAGTGGAAAACTTTTCCATCCTTTGTATTATTATGATTGTTATACTATGCATCAAAATATATTTTTTTAATACATTAATAAATAATTTATTATACTCACCAGTATTTAAGAAGTTCTTATTATATTTTTTTAATAATTGTATATACACACAGATATGCATCCCTATGGAGGTGAAATTCCATTACAATAATAATCTCATACGGTTATATTATTAAGGGGCATTAAAAGATGTATTTTATACCAAAATTACATCATACAGGTATAAAATATAATATTTCTTAATGGATTATACAATCTTTCAATGATTTTTGAAGCTTATTAATTTAAAATTCCACCCAATGTGTTAGTTTGGGGTTGATACGTAGTGGTTACATTATAAAGAAAATTTTACTTTCGAATTATGATTTTAATGTTTCAATAACAAAAATGGAAACTATAATCACTAATAACAAACCACTATAAAACAAACTAGCTAAAAACATAAATCTCACAAAATAAAAAACCATTCAAGAGTCACAGTTCATTATTATCATTACATCAACCCATTTATAGACATAATAAAATAATTATATCCAAAAAATGGTCAGTTTGAATAGAGGTATGGATATTATTTTCCTAATTATTCATACCATACTAAATGATGAACTCTTTATTAAAAGGGTCATATATATTGATCTCTATTGTTTATATTGATCTTTTCCTTTACAAATTTATCTTATGAGGATGCATAGAATGAAAATTAGGGAATCAAGCATAATGAAACACATATTTTTACTTTGTTCCCCTCATTGGGATACATCCAAGGATAATACAGTGTAAATTTACAAATCTAACAATCAAATGAATCTCAATTCCAATACATGGTTTGGGATAGATCACATACTTCATGGAATTATTCTCTCATGAACAACTTACTTCATTGAATTTTTCCCTCACTAGCCACTTCAGACATAGCTGAATTCGTCTAGAAATGATCCTCTAAAAATTTATTTTCCTCCTAGATAATGATCTGATTAGGGTATTTATATAGTAAAATATATCCAAAAAACCTTAAAATTATAATTACTAAAATCACCTTTGTGTTATATCCTTCACCATGAACATTCCATGATATCCTTGTAGAGAATTTATCCATTCATGGTAGCCCTTAAATCATTGTCTTCCTATTATGAATGATGATCCTTTTGTAGTGGGATTATTTCACAACTCCCATGTATAAACAACAGTTTCCTTTTCAGTTCCACAAACCTCCCTTTTGACTTACAACCACACTGGAATGTTTTAAACTCACTTTTTCAACAAACACAAATTACACAAAAACACTAAAATGACACATTGAGGGTTTTGTTTCTAAAAAATCCAATATTATATACATGAATACAAAGGAATTTTATAAATTCCCCATGATGTAAAAGTCCATTGAATAAATAATCAAATAAAATAACATGGGTTATGAGAACATTCCATTATTTATGGAGAAGTTCCTAGTGAAGTGTCATCTTTTACATGAATAATAAAATAGATGGGAATCTATATAAAATGTTGGATAATAAATACTAAAGTTGATGGGGGGTTTTGTATTTATGTGGTTATCTAATTTTTCCCCCATAACATATTGTATTGAAGAAGATAAAAAAATATGTGAACTTAGGGTCAAGAACACAACAGTGTAAAAACAAGACACTTCAAATAATATTAGGGTATGTTTCATCTCAATTGTACCACCATGACTCATTTTTATGACCCTAGGATTGTTTTGTGCTATGATTATTAGGGACTCTATAAGTCATTAAGATATTAAAAATACACTTATATTTGGGGGAATGATTCAGTACATCCCAAAAATGATCATTATGGAATAATATTCCAATGGAGAGGGATGAGTTAATATCGTGGTCCAACAGTTAAAAATTCCAACTAATGGGTAAAAATTCAACATTTTACACCACTATATTCTCATAAATCTCTATGTAGAACTTTTGGATAAGGTGTATCCACCTTAATATGTGGGTTTTAACCTTAGTCTACTTAATTATAAAAACAAGTATACTATGTTATGAAAACATAATAAGTTATTTCCTATATAGATATGAGTATAATTTATAAAAGGAAACACAATTTGAAGATGTATTTTTATAGTGGTGGTGTTTTTTCCTATGAAAGATAAATGGTATATTTGGAATATTCAATGACATGATGAACCCTCACAAACAATTTTGATAAATCTTCCCTAGATAAAACATTGGAGGACAAAAACCTATATTAAAAGGGGAGATCCCAACTAGGTAGTTGAGTTATGGGTTGCGATGTGATATTTATTTTTTTTGAATTCAAAGTAATAATGAATTTATTATAAAAAAATAAATATATTATTGTGAAAATAATAACAAGGTAAGTGGGATCTTGATTTTTATTAATGAATTAGTGTTAAAAACCATCACACAACAAGAATGACTAAAAATCATGAGGACACAATGTATATGGAATAGATGGATTTATTTCAACTTTTGTTTCATTAACATGAATTCCCTCACCTAAAATTCAATTTCAAAGAAAAAACCCTCTCAAACATAACATGTTATTCATTATAATGTAATATAAGTTAAATTTCAGTGCAACGTTATGGGATATAACATAGGTGTGATAAATAATCATCAAATCATGGACCATAAATTGTGAAATCATCGATGAAAACATCTATGAAATAATCTCGGTACTCATAGAAAATGCTGACTATATAATATTGAATGATACTTGGAGAATTTGATAATCCATATTGAATCATCTTAAAGTTAAATGTGCTATATGGATAGATAAATGTTGTATTCTATTGATTTTAAAGGAGTAGTCATCATGTAAATAATAATGGAAATTAATATCCAATATTTATTACAATTTTTTAATTTAATATAGAGAAAATTGTTTATTTTATGTTGAATTATTTTTCCAATTATATTCACTATACACTCAGAAACAATTTTTTAAATGTGTAAAAACCATTCTATTTCTTTCAATAGAAACTAATATTATTCTAGTTTTCTTAAGAACAAATTATACTAGGATAACTCATTGATTCACACATATGGGATAAAAAATCCATTTATCAATTATTTTCTAACATATATTTTTATAACATCAATGAGGGTTGTATTTAGAAAATATTATGAATACCTTATATACTTATACATGATCTCTAAAAAAATAGTGTATGAAAATAGATGTGTTAATCAAGGGAATATCAACCAATGTCAACCTTCTTAAATTATTTAGACACTCTAAAAAGGTATAGTAGTTTTAATTAATACTATTGTGAGAGGTTATTGAATCTTATGATGGGAAACTAGATATTAACCTCACGATTTACAATTTTAAACCATATGGATTTTGTTTTAATTACATCTTCGATATTATTTTAATTAATGGAAGGAATTTGTGGGGTGAGAGGTCAATGTAATATTCTATTGAACAATGTTAATTCTTTTGAAAATAAACAAATGGAAATGAGATTTTCGTAATCATTAGTGATCGTGGGTTCCTTAAAATGAATACAATCCTCAACTAAAATAAAACAATTACACTTTTCCAAATCACAATATAATAAATACACTAATCAAAATAAATTGTTTTAAATAAAAAAATCTGAATGATTTTCAAGAGAAGAGTGAAGTGAGTATGTTTCGTTAGCTAGAACATCTATTGAATAGATTGGAATAGTGTAATACACCTAAGATAGGTGTTTTATTTAATCTCAGATATTAGAACCTTAATTTTATCTTATAAATTCCATGTACAATGTTCAATTTTTAATACAGATAATTGTCTTTATTATTTAACTAAATGGTCTCTGGAGAATAAGAAATTAATGTCCTTCCGTTCGATTATATTACCTATTATGAATTAAAAAATTCTTAAGGGAATATTAGATTCTTCACTGGCATGAGAAAATACTTGATAAAAATAGTTTGGAATGTTATCATCTAGTTGGAAATTTGATCCTTGATTATTGTTTCTTAAATCATTGTGAACTACAAGGATGTTTTCACGTAGTGAGTTATAATGTTATATGAAGAACCTAAATAAATAATTTAATCAAGAAAAATATTGCTTATTCAATCGAATTGTCTATATTAAATGTTCATGTATCCTTAAATTCAGTTGAAATTGAATGTTTTATAAAAGATAATACATTCATATAATGTTTAGCTCTCTCTTTCCATTTTATTCCACACATGTCAGTTTAAATCTTATTAAAACATTCAATATAACATATATTTTTTATAACTTCACCTAATATAGAAAATTTATCTCATACCATTTAAAATGTATCCATGATATGAGTTTCAATTTTATTATTAAATGTTCTCATTGATTGAGAAAGTATTAAGGGGAAAGGAATACTAATAGATTTTTCAAGGGAATGATCAACGATAACTTTTTTACTTTTTATATATTTTTATTTTCACATCAATATTTTCATGATTAAGAAATAATGTATTTAGGAGTATTAAATAAATTCTTTGTAAAATCATTGAATGTAGAATGTGTTTTACAACTGTGATGTGTTATGTAGTATACATTACCATGTTCTTTGAGACTAAAATTTTGTTTGACTATTCGTTTTCCAGAACATAGAAATAGAACATAAATTAAATTTAATGGCAAATGATACACACACACTACTATAATGGGAATGACTTATTATAATAAAAACTTAAATACATTAAAAGATATTTAAATGAAATTTAATTTTAAAAAAAATTATTAAAAAAGTTCTAATTCAAAGAGGAATACACCATTGATTTTAATGGAAATATGTTTATGTATTACATAAATTTGTTAAATTTATCATCATTGAAAAGTAATGTCCATAAAATATATTAATTATATAAAATAAATTATTATTAAAATCAACTTGAAATATCATTGAAATAATCAAATAATTTACATAAATGTGAATTAAAAAATTCATGGATAAACAAAAAAATATTTACAAACATTTTCCTATTTTTATTGAAATAATGTTCCAATCATTTAATTATTTTTATTTTTAATAAATACATATAAATTCATTTATATTGTTAAATGGAATTTATATTAAAAAAATTTTTGTTTCATTATGAGTAATTATTTTAAAATTTACTTTTATCACTATAATAAATTGAATATAATAAATTATTTTCATATTTATAATCATCATGTTAATATATGGTAAAAATGATTATTTCATTTTTATTTTTAAAATAAGTGGTTTTGGTAAAATTTAATCACCATGGTAAATGCTAAAAGGTTTAAAATGGGTTAAATTAGGGTATAAGGTCCAAAAATATCACCAAAACATGTATCTAATTGGGAATATGAGTGTATTATTGACATGATATTATCTAATATTCTATAATTGTCAATTTTGGATCGAAATTATTTGAATATGAAATTCGTTCTATATTAATAAATGAGTATTTAAAAAAATCCACACGATCATCTATAAATGGAATTCTCCTCTACCCACCTCAGCCCATTACGTTCTATTATAATTACAATGAATTACAAATATAATTTTCTCCCACAGTAGCCTCACTCATGATTGGGAACTATTACTCCCTAGGACTCCATGAGAAGTTTGGTGTGAATCAAGGTAACAAATTTTTATTTAAAATAAATGGTTAATATCTCCATATTGGTAATAAATTATTATACTAGTCTGATTGTGTTTCACATTCCTCAATCAAAGAATGTAAATTTAGAGGAAAATGGAACATTTTTTACAAGGTTCACCACTAAGGGATAATATTGATAGTATAAAATAATAATGTCTAGTTTATACAAGAATCCAATATTATTCAGTTGTTTTTATGGATTACAATTATCCTCCCATTGTAAATTTCTTCTACTCTCATTGCCAATACAAGGGTTTAGAGAATTTCATACTTCCACGATTGGATCACTTTTTATGAATCCTCCTTGATCACTACTCTCGATGAATTATTCCTCAGTTTAATGACATGTAGGTATCATCCACATCAACGAGAATATTTTCAGTGATATTCATCCTTAATTCTAGAATATAACATTCCAATAACCTTTATTCTCTAAAATGCACAATAATATTTGTAATACTAAACTATACTTTAAAAAATAACGGGGGTGTAGTTTTCATTTCTAATACGACTCACTAGATTATTTTATTCACAAACCACATTCTATAATTATATATTTCTTCAATGTGATGATCCCCCACATAATATACAACGTGACCTCCCTCCAGTTATCCATATATATATATATATATTTCCTTATAAGACCTTTCATGCAATGTTCTTCATCATATAAAGCATTACATAAATGATATATATATACTCCCTTACATGGATACCATCCAAAGACTCCTTGTGTGGATTGAACTAGGTGGACCACATCCATATACTCTCTTCACAGAACTCCCTTCATTCCCTATTTTTTCAAATTTATCCCTTGTTTAACTTTTCATTAAAATCATAATGATGTGAAAATTAGGTAATTTATAGGTAAATATTCTCATGAAAACTCTCTAATGACTATGATTATATTTTACTCATTCACTATACCTTGTAATTCCCTCATAAACCATAAAATTATTTCCCTACATTTATGAATGATGAGTACTATATATGAATGTGTGATCTACTTTTTCATAGATTTATCACTCATAATGGATAAAATTAAGCCAAAAAACAATATCGTTTCACTCGAAATGACACAATATAAATATGGGTTGTGTAATCCTTCCATAGTTTACTAATGATTCATACCTAATCATAGAAAAATATTCAACCCTCACATGGCTCCTTTAAAATATTTCTAATGAAGCCACCTACCAAATAATTAACTCATGGTCATGTAAGTATAAGATGGTCTCATATATATTAACTGAAACTATCATTTTCAATATATTTTTGAGATTAAAAAATGTAAAATAGTGTAAAATAATTTCATCTTGTCTAATTTTATTTAAATCTATATCTGGCCTTTGTCGTCTGAAAAAACCCCTTCTTTTGAGAAAAAATCATTGTGTATCCCAAAAAATAATTGATAATAAACACATAAAAACATAAAACACGTAATAAAATCAAAAAAATTATAATACGAACCACTATAACAAAAACATATTCCAATTTATATCATTTCCAAGATGATTTTGAAGAGGAAATCCAATTCTATAATGTAAATAAAACTTTTATAATAATGATAATGAATGAGGTAAAGGATTCAAAACTATTCTCAAATTGATTTTCATATTTTTAATGTATTAATTTCTACTAAACAATATTTTATATTCTCTCTCATTATGAACTAATAAATTCTATTCTCATTTAGTTGTTTATCCTTCACAAAAGTATTCTTATCATTTCACTTCCCTTTGATTCACTATTCAATCTAAATGATGCATGTAAGAGGAACCTACCATATGTCTTTCTTTTTTAAAGTAATATTTTTTCTCCATGTCTGTATTCATTATATTTATACATTAATGTTCTTCCATATAGATAAATTATTAAATAATGTTAATTTTTATTATCCTCGACATTAATGAAAATGGTTATAAAAGGGAAATTTAAAATAATCACATGGATAATTATTTGAATTTATTTTTAAAAGTATGAAAGAAATATCATTTTTAACATTTTCCTATTCAATTCATTCTCCATCTGTTATGTATGATTTTAATTATTAATATTCCTATTAATGTTTTTTTGATGGATGATAATTATTTTATAAGCATTATTTCATTAAATTTTATTCTTTATCATGGATGAATTGGGAAATTATGAAATTATGAGTGTTTATAAGTTTATATGAAAATTATATATAGTTTTTCTAAATTATTCAATGGGTGGTGTAACCTTTTATGCCATCCTAAAAATTTAATTTACTTGTTTGGTGGAAGGGAAGTTCATGGAGGAGTCTAGTGGAGAATCTATATAGGTTGGGGATTAAAGAGTTTTGTAGTTGTGGCTTCATGATATGAACCAAATTCATGTTGTGAGTTTGTGGTTCACAAATTTTTCATGCCATTGTTTTCATGTCTTATATGTAGTAAAAGTGGGAGTTCCTAAAATGGATATACAAAATGGAAGTGAAATTAATGACATGTATTTAATTTGAGATTAGAGAAATTAGTTTTCATTAGAAACTGAATATATTGGGGTTTCACAGCATGAAATGGTTTTAATACTTATAATCCTTAATTATCATGGAATTCACATCATCAAATTGTAATTCAACATTTGAAACTCAAAAATTCAAGGATGTTTATAACCTATTTTGTTTAATTATTCTTTTTTAAGTTGTGTCTCATCCTCTCTCATTTATGGAGAACACTAGACAATGAAGTAGGATTTATCAACCTTGATTCCTACCACCTTAGCCATTGGTATAGGGGGTGATAATTGGAAATTCATTATAAATTTTCCTTCTTTAAACATTGATTTCTATTTTTCATCAGATAATCTCTATTGTAGTGTTGTGTTGTTATTGGTTTGTGTTTCAGTTATGTTATAATAAACCCTAGTTCATTTCAGGTTGATCAATTATTTTATGTATGGTTGTAGTTTTTAGTAATTTCTTCTTCACCCAATGGTGTACAACCAGCTTATTATTCTCTATTTGATTTACGTAATCCGTTATTTCTCACATTATGTATCATTCATGGATGTTTTACAATTTTTTAACCATGGGGGATGTTTTTTATGGCCTAATGAAGATAAATTAATTATTTTAATTGAATTAAATTTTAATGGGAATAAAATTTCATATTTTATTATTTTTTCTATTTTTATTTATATTTTGAATTTGACAGGATTAAAACTGAACTGAAAATCATGGTTGTTGGGAGAATTTTCATGCACTAATTTAAATCTATTTCATATCTTGTTTTATGTAATTGTTATTTTGTGACACCAATTGGAATTGGTTACTTATCTATGTTTTTCTAATAAAATGGTTTCCAATGAATTTATGGCTTTAGTCAGATTGAACATAAATAAGGAAGTGGATTTGATGAAAACTCCCCTTGGTATGTATGAAAATTTTATGTTCGTGTGATGTGTTTAGAACTAACCTTTCTATTGGGAGAAGTAATGTGACCATTCTATGGGGTTCTGAGGATTGAAAATTATATAGGGTAGTTTTATGTTACATTGAAGTGGGTGATGAATTATGACTATGAAATGGTGTGGTGTGATGTGACCATGTTGTGTGCAGTGAGGTATGACTACACTATTGGCTGATGTGATGATATCATGATGTGTAGAAGTGAGGTATGCCCATATTATTGGGAAGTGTGTTGTGTCCATGTTGCGGGTCAGTGTGATGTGACCTCAATATTGTTTGCTGTGATATGTGGTTATGATATGTGTCAGTTGAGATGATAATGGTTATATTATGTTATTTGAATAGGTATTATTTGAACTAAATATTAATGTTGAAATTGTAATATTTGGGGTTTGGATTGGTAAATGGGGTGATAATGGAAAAAATTAATTAAAATGTCATGTATAATTAAATTTGGTTGATGCTTATTGTATAAAGAATGGGTGTAGAATATTAGAAAGAACTAGTTATTTAAATAAAATGGAATGGTAATATGAACATTATAAAATAGATTAATTTATAGGTGGTCTTGAGAATGTGAATTGGGGTTTGTGACTTGTTATGTTGTGTTATGAATTTAGAGGTTGTAGGGAAAGTGGGGAATATTGTGATTTTGTTGGTGAACAGGTTGTTAACCCATAGTTTTAACTTATGTGTGGCTAATTTATATATTTATATATACCTTTTAATTTCTATATTCACAGTACTTTTGTCAAGAACCATGTGTCAGAACTCATATATATATATGGTGGTGGTTTTCCCAAAAACTTTGTTTTGAGGATAGTTTGATGGCTACACATTCTTTCCTTATATCTCTTCTAGAAGAGTAGATATTGATAGATGGTGATGGTTGTAGGTCAGATGGTTCACTAGGTGATAGAACTGGTGTCTTTGTGTAAAGTGTTATGTGACCTTACTGAGGGGTAGGGATATGTTATGTGACTATGATTTGTGGTAGATTTTTTTGGGTCATGCATTAAATAAAGAGGGAGAATTTATAAATCCTTAATATTTGTGACACAATACTACTGTAGTTATGGAATCATATGTGTTGTGATGGCCCATTTGTCTTTGTGAGAGATGTGAGATGATTGTTCTATGGGGAAATGTCTTCTGATATGTTATACCAAATAGATAACTGCTACAGGATGTATTAAGTTGGGATGTGAGGCTGAATATTTATTGGGAATGTGGTGAGGGTTACCCTCTATTTATGTTCATTATATCATATTTTTATTCATATAGTCATTACCTGGTGAGCATTACTTACTGAGGTTGGGATTTGATAGTAGATCTCTTCTGGTTATTTTTGTTCTTTTTTTCTCTTGATGGAATTAGTAGTATTTTTGATAAGTTCCTGATATTCATTCAGTATGTCCCTACTGAGTATACTTGTATTCTCAACCAAAAAATATAAACTGGTTTTCTAGTTTCCATGTGGAGTACAGGGAATGATATTGACAATAATATATCATAATCTTGTATTGTTTCTATGTCAATACATTATATTTTTCATCTACTAATCTACATTAAAGATTTTTATGTATATCTATTACATTTATACATGAATTGTATGATATTTTTTGTATTTCATTGGTTTTATTTCATGTAGTTGGTTATGGTTTGTTTATACTATATACTAATACTATATTTTCTTAAAGGTCATTTTCTGCCATATTTTATATCTTATAACCTCAATGAAAGTTTCCAACCTAGGGCCTATTGAAGGTGTAACTCGGGTGGGTTGTTATCTGTAATTCATCATTGTCAGCTCAGGAAGGGTACAATTGGATGGATGGGTTGTGACAAATTTTTATCTAATTATTATGGTTGAGGGATATAATAGGGTTTGGATTTTGTAATTTTGAGGTTTTCATGGGTTGGTAGGGGAATAATGATAGTTAACCTTGGTACATGAAAAAGTCAACGGATATCATCTATGAATCTTGATTTCAGGGTCCCTCGTGATCTATTACTCAGAAATTAAGCTTCTTAAATATCCAATTGAATTGGACAAACATAATTAGTTGAGACCTAGGAGAGGTACATGAATCATGATGGATTGTGTACCTATCATAATTGGGTGGTTCTGGTAAAATTTAAAAACAAAATCGTTTGATATAAAATGAATCACAGTAAAATTTCAAACTAATTTGATTAAAATTACTTGTTTATTTTTTACATATTTCTTTTGGTCATCTTCTTTTTGTGGTTGAGTAAGTTGAGGGTTTGTATGTATATCTATTTTATCACATGAGGGTATATCCACCTAGGGAGGATGATCAGTGGTATAGGGAATTGTGTTGTTTTCAATGAAAGTATTTCTGTAAGTATGAGGACAGTAATTAAAATGAGGTGATAGAGAGATTGTCAGATTTGAAATAGATCATGTTTATTTTGATCGTGGCCCTGGTGGAGTAACATGTACCTTTCGAAATTATTTCTATGTGGGGTGTTTTTCATCGATGGTGGATGCTATTTCACTGTGATAGTAAGGAGGTAGATGTTTTATGGGTCAATTTTCAAATGGAGTTTCAAGAATAGTTTCTTTCTTTGGACCTAATGGAAAGGATGTGGAAAGACATACTTTCTCTTCAAAAGGGGAGAATTAAGTGTGGGATGTGTGGATTAATTTCAAATCCTTCTACGTTTTTTACAATAAATGTTTCTAGATAAGGAGTCTTGTGAATGATGTATTCAAGAGGATCTATTTCCTTATATTTGGTTAAAATTTACCACCTTTATGTTTCCAACATATGTAGAGATTCATAAGATGGTGGGGTTGCTTGACTAGATTCACTAAGGAGGAGTTTCACCATGAGAGGGGGATCAATATCATTTCTCATGTGGCAGGTTTTTTAGGGTAGTTCTCAAGCACCATGACCATTGAGTTTTCAAAAAGTATAGAGTCAAACTCACAGTTTCCTTTCCAACCTATTCGGGAAAGTTGTTTTCATGATTTTCATGAGGAATTCAAGCCAGTTTTTTTGATATATTCGGATCATGTCTATCAATAATGTAATTATCCTATGGTTCTGTTAGAAAAGCACAGTCGAGGTTGATATAATTAGTGAAATTCTAAGAATTAGTTTCTAGTGGGGCTATTTTAGCATTAGGGGAAGGTATATTATTATCTATAAAGGTTAGATTTAGAAGATAAAGGTTAATATTAAGATATTCTTTAGGTCCAGGGATCTCAAACTGAGCATGGTTGTGGAGGTGACTATTAGCAGAGAGGTAGGAGAGCTAGGTGTGGTTAGTTGTAAGTTGTAGATAGGTTAGTACCTATGGGCAGAGAGATTTTGACGTACACTCTTCATGTCATGCACCATTTTTCAATACTTGTTTGATTTATGTTATGTTCACTAATTCTTGACACCAACCCTAGTATTTTCTCTAGGAAAATACTTATAGAGGGTTCTCATGCCCTTAGTGTAGACAACAATAGTTGTATTCTAGGCTATCATGTTTTATTTTTTCCATGGGTGTAAACTGATAATGAGCCTACATAACTCCCATGTGTATTTTTTCACTCAAATAATAAAATTTAGGATTTCATCCTCGGTATTGATGGGTTTTTTCACGCATTCAATTATTGACTACTTTTGGATGAGAGTTTTTTTGTCATTAGTCGATAGTCAATGTCTAGATTTCATTAGTGAACTAAATGTTGAGGAAAAAAGTATGAATATGGTTCTCCATCATTCATTTATGGATTAAATGTCCATAAAATCCGTGTAAACTAGAATATAGGTGGTTATTACAGTTTTTGGAGATTTTCTATTTGTTTTACTTTAGAATGTTCTGATGATACCCCCTCAACACGATGTTGAGTTAAAGACAAACTTGAAACCCGATGCATCTTCATTTTTTAAATCTATTTAGTGAATGGAACGTTATGTGTTATGGGATATAAGGATTAATATAATGACCTTATGTTAGGGGTTTTATCTGGACTAATTTTTCATGAAGGTTTTCCTTAGTTCTATTATCTAAAAATGAGGATTTTTGTCTCAAGACATGAATATACAACTATATGATGAATCATGTAACATTCAAGAATTGTTACCCTCTTATGTGGATAGTTGATTTTTTTGGCTATTGAGATGGTTCATTTTGTTTTCTATGATCGATCTATAGTGTGGGTATCACCAAAGGATGAAGGTGGGTTATATCCCAAAAGTACCTTCAGATGATGGTATGTTTACATCAAGTTCATTTTTATGTTGTTCGGTGTCTACAATTCATCGACATTGTTCATGGGGATCATAAACTCTAGGTTACATGAATTCATAAACCTATTGGTAGTTGTGTCCATCGATGGCATATTAATCAAATAAATGATATAGGAGAGGCAAATTGATCATCTCATAATTGTCTTGTAAGTTCTACAATCCAAATAGATCTATGTAATGTTTCCCATGTGTAATTTTTTGAAATTATAGGTGCATTTCCCTTAGAATTTGGTTTCTTATAACATTGTGGAAATAGAATCTTCCAATGTAGTCTTAGTTGTTTGTTGGAAGAACCTCATAATGTGGTAGAGGTGATAAATTTCCTTTGTTTTTTAGGCTATTATCAGTGGTTTTACTAAATTTATCTCAATTTCAAACCCCAATAACCTTGTTGACTAGGTAGTAACATGATATTTTTTGGAATGATCAGTGTTGATAACTGTTTGATTACATGAAGGAAAAGATAGTGAATGCTTCAATGATTAACTTTCCTGAGGAGGGCAAGTTGTTTGATATTTTCATTAATGAAACCTATTATGGATTGGGATGCATAATGATTTTGAAAAAGATATTTTATCTCTAATGGGTATAGGAAATTACATCCCCACAAGAATAACTTTTCCACCCATGATCATGTCCTATAAGTAATTGTGTTTTCATTGAAATTGTAACAACAATACCTCATTTTAGAGTGCTTTTTGTTCATTACAGAACATAAGATATTATTGAATATACTTTCCCAGTGTGATATAAATGTGTGGTAGTTGAGGTTGAAGGAGTTTCTAAAGTATTACAATATTGTGACCACATACGCCTCAGGAGTTGGAAATATTTATTCCAACACATTGAGTAGAGATTCTTTTAAGTATATTGATCATATTTCATTATATGTTTGGAGAGATATTTTAGATTTAGAAGCCTTGTACCTATATTTAAGGGTGTTTTATGGTATATGATAATTTTTTAGATTATCTTGTAGCCAACACAGGTGTGTCAATCATAGTAGTCTTAGTGGAGAGACATAGTTGAAGTGGAGATGTGTGATAGTGTTTTCTAAAGTGATACTCTAAAGGGGTGTTCATAGTATCGTTGTAATTGGTTATTATATCAGGGGTTTATATTTGTTATTATAGCTATAGGAAATGTATTCCTTCATCAGTTTTATATCCCAAATTTTGTAGTACATTAACGATGTTCAATGATGTACCATGAATTTAGGGAGCTGTTTTGGTGGGCATAATGAAATGGGTTGTGGAATTGCTTTCGGCTCAATGTTTTTTATTCAAGTAGAAAAAAGTAGAAAATAATGTTTTAGTGGCATTTTTTAGCCCTTCAATGTTACCAAGTTAATTCGGGATGACATATCAATGGAATGTTTCATAGGGTTACCCTCATCCTAGGGAGGTTGTGCTGCTATCTGAGTAATTTTTTATCGATTAATGAAATCATCCCACTTTCATGTGATCAATTAGTCAGTTGTTATTTAGGATTTAGAGAAGAATTATATATGTGATGTGGCATGTTTTTAGTGATTTATTAAGTTCATTTCCTTTTAATAGAACACATATTTTACCTTTCTAGTCTGTAAGTGATTATAGAATGCTTTTGGAACACAATTACACAGCAACATGTCTTTCGACCTTCAGATATTTGGGATGATAGAGAAGACTATCCAGAAGCTAGAGGACATGTTTCCAGCATGTGTCTTCAACTTTTTTGTGTCATGAGAAGATAAATATCACTTATTTGAGTAGATTATAACAAATAAATCACTCAACAATCATCATTTCTATATTTGAATATTTTTATGGGTGGATGTGTCATTTACCATTGTGAGTGATCATGGTTGGGGATTCATCAGTTCATGGTCCTGATGTGGTGAAGATAATGATATAGAAGATTTATCATGTTCATGAATGCATGAAAGATGTGTATTAAGGAAATAATTATTATGATGATCGTAGGTAGAGGCCCTTAAATCTTGAGGATATAAACCACATGTTCTTGAGAGTCTCCTCTCACTGATTTTAGCATATGTTTGGTAGGGGTTATAGGCTTTCTATCAAGATAATTGAACCATTTTAGGTTTTGAGTCTTGTTGGGGAGGTGGAATATCAATTTTAATTATATCTTTTTCTATATAGGATCCCTGATATCGTCCATGTGTCTCATATTTGTTGGTATCCTCATGCTTACTCTTACATCATCAACTAGGAAAAGAATAATATTGTGGATGATGTGACAATTTTTAAGTGGATGGTAATGATTGAAGAATATTGATAAATGTTATTTTATGGATGAACCATCCCTATATTTTAATTATTATGGAGTAATGGTGATCAATAGGAATTTTCATTGGTGTGACAAACACATATGTGTTTCATGTACCCATTACTTTTTTTGTCTTTCATTTCTCTTTTTATCATTATGTTGTGACGAGGGAAATCATAATGTTATGAGATATTGTAGTATTTTTTTATATTATTTTATTGATATTTGAAGTCTGTTAAACCTTTGAACATATATAAAATAGAGGACCTAAATCCTTTTCAGGGTGTACAATAATCTGATCTGATTAAAACCATAAATGTTATTCATTTCCATTGAGAGAAGAAAATATATTGACATGGAAGACAAAATTCAATGATTTATTTTATTGGGGTAGTGTTGATTATTGGATTCAATAATGATTGGTTTTGGATGTGGGGAGGTGATGTGGTTATTATTCATGTTGAGATGTGGTTGGTTTTGTATTGGTGTGGTTTTATGGAAAATGAGGTTCTTTTTTGATAGTATCATATGTTGTAGTGGGTGTCTGGGGTGTGGTTATGTGGTTTTGTGGGCTGTATTTTTTTTATTTTTTGTTTGCTGTGTTTGGATGGTAAGAGAATTTGAGGTGTGATAAATACCTTGAGTGGTATATCATGGGGTGGTTCATTAGATACCATTATTTTCAAACGGTTTAGTTTTGATTTTTGGGTAAATAATTATTTTAGATGTATCTAATGTCATTGGTCTACATTCCTAGACAATTACATTGAACTTTTGTGGATGTGGAGTGATATAAAGGGGTTAGTGGAAGATATGTGGAGTTTGGGGCTACAAGATTGTTGCATTATGTGGTTCACAAAATGAAACAGATTCACATCATGAGTTGGTGGTTCATGACTTTTATATTTACCTAGTTTGATATATTGTATTTATGTTAAGGGGTAGTATATGAAATTGGTTCATCTCATGAATATGAAATTAACAGATTTTATTTAATTCAAGACAAGGTGACATAATTTTTGGTATAAACCTAGGATATGGGGGTTTCACACCCTATAATTTGTTAATAGAATATAGTTTGTAGGTAATGTGGAATTCACCTCATTAAAGTGTGATTAGCAATGTTAAATCAATGAATTACATAGTTAATTATACTATAGTGAGACTGATTCATCTTTATTCATTCATGTACCATCCTCTCTCATATTCGGTGAACAGGTGGAACTAAAAGAGGATCATTGAGCCATGCTTCCTCCAGCCTTATTCATTAGTTCTGGTGGATGATCATTGGTGATTTTTTGTAATCCATCATCCCTTCCAAATATTTTACGTGTTTATAACCACATAAAACTAGTTCGGAAAAATTGGTTTGATCAATGTGAGTCTTTTGGGCTATGTTTTCATAGGCATGGGTGCAATTCATGTTGACCAAGGGATTCTGGTCATGGATTTGGTTTTCAGCCATTTATTTTCCTCCAAACAGTGCATAGAATGTAGTCAAAGAGATTTTTGAGGTGGGGAATCCTTTGTTTCTCACTTTCTGTATCACAAGGGAAGGGTATACTCATGTTTATCATTAGGGTGGTTTGTGCTGACCTTATGAAGGTAAATTATTCTATTTTATAGAATAAAATTGAAATGGTTATGATATCATATGTTTTACTTTTTTTATATTTTTCTTGATATCATGAATTAGCGAGATTAACACCATAATAAAAATCATGGTTGTTAAAATCAGTTTTTTGTGCTTGATTGATATTTCTTGTGGATTTATTTTTGGTTTGATTGTTTTGATGTCACTGTAAATAGAAATGGTTAATCCCTTATATTTTTCATGTAAAATAGTTTCCTTGGGATTTATGTCTTATGTGGGAATTATATTAAATATTAAATTGGATTAGATGAAAAGAACCCTTGATAAAAATGAAAATATTATGTTTGTATAATGTGTTCTGATGTGATCATTTTGTGGGTGTGGTGTGATTTAACTATACTGTGGTGTAGTGCAGTGTGAATGTGTTATGGGGAAGTCTGATGCGACTACTCTATAGGGCAGTGATATGTGACCATTATGTGGGATGGTGTAATTTGATTGTGTTGTGGGGAAGTTATGTATGACTCTATTGTGGGGCGGTGTGATGTTACCATTTTGTGGGGTGGTGATGAGTGATTGTGTTTTGGAAATGTTTTATTCATCTTTATTGTGGGATAGTGTGATGTGGCAGTGTTATGGGTTTGTGCTGTATGTGTAAGATGTGATGAGAGTAATTTTGTTACGTTTGATTCTTGAGAATTATTGATATTAAATAATAATATATAAATTGAAATTTCTAGGGGATGTTTTGCTAAATAGGATGGTAATGGATAATTAAACATCTAAAATCATAATTGTGGTTGAATTTTATTGATGATAATTATAAAATAAATGAGTAAAATATAATTTAATGAACTAGTTGATTAAATAAAATGGGCTGGTAATAGAAAATTTGGAATAATATTTAATTTTATGGGGTTTAAGAAGATAAAATGAGGTTTTCTTCTCATTGTATCTTGTTTTAGTTTTAGTGGTGGTTGTTAAAGTGGATAATGTTGTGAGTTTGTTGGTTCTATGGTTGTGAACCCATAGGTTAATTTGTTGTTCAGATTATATACATATATTTTTATACTCCTTGTGATTCTTACATGCACCCCACCCACATTAAGCATCCCATATCATCACTCATATATATATATATATATATATATTGGGGTATTTTTTATAACATCCTTGTGGGGTGGATGTGCATATATACTATATCTCTTTCCCACTCTCTCATCTTCATGAGAAGATATGAAAAATATATTATGGATAGAGTTTAGATAGTTCACTATGTGATGGAACATGTGTATGTGGGTGATATTAGTTCTGAGTGTGCCATCATATTGTGAGATGTAATGTGACTGTTCTATGAGGTATCATAATATGAGTGTCGCACATTATAGGTGGAGTGAATGATGTTTGGGTCATTCATATTCATGATACCATACTACATCTATTATGGAAGTGGACATGGTGTGATGACCGAGATGTCTATGGGAAATATATGATATTATCGTGTGGTTGTACAGTGGCTTGTGATATTTTATATGGAAAAAATGGGAGCCCCATGAAGTATGAAATTGGGGTGTGAGGATTGGTAATAAGTTGGAAAGTGTTGTTAGTTACACTTTATTGGTATGATTTATGATATATTATTATACATAGATTCATTATTTGGTGAGCGTACCTTGGTGAGGTTGGGATTAGATAGTTGACATGTTTAGGTGTTGTTTATTTTGTTTTTCTTCTCATGGGTGCATTAGTATTCTCTTTTCACATGTGAACGAGAATCTTTTCTATGTCCCTACTGATTAAAATTGTTTACACACCATACATATATAATCTAATTATTTGGTTTCCAAGAAGACAATGTGGATTGAACTAAAATTACAAGCTCAAACCTTGTAATTTTATTTCCGTTTCTAATTTATCTTGTCTTTTAGGTATTTACGTAGGATACTTTTATGTATCCATATTCCATTAATTCAATAATTTTTTTATGGGTTTTATGATCAATCCTATTTCATTTCATAGTGTTTATTGAGCTTCATTCATCCTATCACAAAATCCAATATTTTTATAGAGTGTGGTGCATCCCATATTTGAGATTTTATTCCATCAATGCTAGTCACCAACCCATGGCCTACTGGAGGTGTATCATGGGGGTGTTATCTATTTTTATTAATTATTGTCACAATAGGTATACCTTTTGAGGGAGGGGTCATGGTGGGTTCCTCTCTTAAATCCTTAAATGAATTGTGAGATGATTTATCTCTCATGAGAAAATTCTTTAGGACACAGGTGGATAACCTTCTTCTAAAAATTATGGGTGTGGGGGTGGTTAGCCTAAGTCCAAAAGGTTATGGTATATAGGTGTTAATCCCATGTCTACAATTTTATAGATATGTGGTTATCCTAATTAACTATGAGTTTAATGTAATATTGTCTATCCTTTACAAAAATAATGATTTCTAGGATTATGTTTATGTCACACTCTTACGTCGCATTATAATGCCTTTGTTATATTCTCATATATCATGGTTATTGACTTATGTCTCATGTATTATCTCAAAATCATTAATTCATTAATCATAATTTTATGATCTATATTTTTATTGGTTTAACTGATTTATGTTCTTCTATTAATCTTTGATTATGTTTTCATACCCACATTCTCATTTTACAATCACTATATTCTTTTTATATCTCATATATTTACCCTTATTGATAATTTATGATTACTATTTCTTTTTTTCATTCACCAAGTTTTAAATAAGAGTATTAATTATGATATTTTCAAAATAGGTTCTCTTGGGAACATTGTATATGGGAGATAGTTAAGATAATGTAAAATAATTCTGTTGTATATCTAGTCACTAAAAAACCTAATACTTTGGGTTCTTGGTATTTGTGATTCATGATATATAATGTAATAGTAATGAATGTGGAATAATATGTTTTTTCTAGTTATGAAATTTGTGTGTTTGTTATGCTCAAAACATCTCATTTGTAATCAATAATAATATTTTATGTATTTTTTTGGATATTGATCTAGGAGTATGGGTATCAAGAAACTCAATTTTTATCATTTAATAGTTTATATATTTTGGGGATAAGGTTATTAAATAAAAGTTGACATAACCTAAATAATATAAATTGAACAAATAGTGATGTGGGTTGAAACTAAAATTTCACTACATGAATTAAAAGTTTAATAATTTAAAATATCATATGATTTATTTAACTTATGACATGATTACTTACCCTATTTATTTCTTCATACTTATAAAAAAAATTATTTAATTCATGGAACCTACAGGAATCTATTGAACAATAAACATGATGGAAAATGTAATGATATTTTTCTTGAGAAACTAAATGGAAAAATGTTTTATTGAATAATATATTTTATATGATCATCCATTTATCTCATGTAATGAAAAATAATGTGAACCATGTCAAACCCTTAAATTCTCAAAGGAAAAAAATAACCATTTAGTTATTCAGGCAGGAATAAAGTCCCTCTTGTAAGTTCTATTCTTATCAACTAACTTATGATCAGAGGATATATAAAATATAAAATAAACATTCCATTATTTATTTCATAGTGCATGAAAAGGATGTTTTTCCATGTAATAGTTAAATAGTGAAGCTACCCAATAGTGGAATCATATCAAGAACATGATACCGGTGGATAAAATTGACTCTATTGAATAAGAGTAATTTAAGAAGGAATTGTTTATAAATATTTACCTCAAAACCATCATATTTTGAAGCAGAGATAATTAATATAGATGAGAAAATTAGGATAAATACATGAGTACCAATTGAAGAAACACAAAAAAACATACAACATACACTTTGGGTTTTATAATCTACCATGAAATAAAAATCTATTATTTTTTTAGTGTAATAAAACCAAGTCTCCAAATTGCATTGTATGTAAGGGTCTTTAGTATATAGGTAAATTTTTTTGATTTTATTTTTAGGTATAAATTAAAATTAGAGACTTCAATTACTAATACTGATTTTGGGAGAAGAAGATAATTTCTTTTATGGTAACCCTTATAATAAATCATATAGATGGAAAAATATTTGACTTCTTGTATCCCAGGAATATTGGAACAACCATGAAATTAATTTCCTAAAATGTATATTTAAATATTCATTTTTCTGAAATATGCTCATCAAGCATGTGAATGTCATAGGGATAAGAAAAATAAAAATAATTAGAAACATAAAATACCAAAAAAAAACTCTACTTCTTTAATTATTCAGATAATATGAATTATGATAAAAAGTGCATCAATCCAAGTGTTAATGATTTTAACCAATGTCATCATACTCTAATTCCAAATAAGAAAGGGAATAATTACACAATCACAACTACCAAAATGTGTCTTCAAAACAAATTGGTGAATGGTAGACTCATCATCCAATAAAGAATATATATATATATATCTTATTTGTTTCTCTTTTTACTCCATTATATTTAGAAAGTATTCTTGGTTTATTAAATAATCACCCCCACAGTTATGCATTGAATTATTGATAAAAATCAAATTTGTGATATGATTACATCCAAAGTTTATATTTCTTCTCAATTCATATTTATGGGAATGAGCTTCCCATAAATTATATAACTCTTTATTTGTGTTAATTTTAGGTGGTTTTAGGTATGGTTGTATCTCTTAATATAGATTCTATATAAATTGATCTCGTAGGGATATTATATTTCATATTTTCAGTCAACCCATGATTTTTTATCAATTAAATTACTCTATGTCCTCTCTATAGATGTTACATCCATTATATGGGTCATTTTAAATGTAAATAAATTTTATATATCAGAAATAGTTGAGGAAAAACTCAATATTAAAGATATTACTATTTATTTAATATGTCAATGTATTTATAGAACTGTTTCTTGGTATTCCTTTAGATCATGTTCTTTATATTTCTATATAACTCATACATTGTGTTGTTCATATATAGAATACTTCATATATCATTTCCCAAATTGATTTGTTCGAATTGAAGAAATACCTCTAAAAGAATCTAGGTGTGGGTTCTATACACCAAAGTGAAAAACTATGAGATGTAAAAATACAGTTTTTTATGATTAATGATGGATTAATGAATCTCTAAAATTATTGTAATGAAATTAATAGGATCTAAATAAATAATTAGTATCCTATACCCTGTATTGGTGATTAGTCCAACTAAATGCAATGATCACAATACTTCTCAAATAATTAACTCAATCAGGATATCATTAATTATGGGTGTAATGGTTGATATATACAAGATATAATTTTAGAAAAGATAAGAACACTAAGAATTTATTTTTACACCCTTCAGACTAATAAATTATCATTTTATCTTCATGGATAGGATGACTATAATCATTAAAGATTACATTCACCAATTTTTGTTTTAATTTGTAGAGGATATTATTATATATTCTAATAGAATGAATGGGCATGAAGATCAATTGATAATAGTGTTAAATTCCTTATTATAGGATATTATTTATGCCAAATTTACCAAGTGATATTTATATCTATAGAATGTATCATTCATGGGTCAAATAATTATAAGAGTTGGTATATCTTTGGATCCATATTCTATAGAAATAATCGAATCATGGCCTGAAAAACCCACTGTATTTAATATCTATAGTTTTCATAGATTGGATTGATTCTATAAAATGATTGTGAGAGATATATCATGGATTTAAATTCCATCAACTGAGTTCACTAAAATGGTATTAATATGAATTTTTAGAGATTAATGTGAATAAATGTTCTAGGTGATAAAGAGAATATTGTTCAGTTCATCAATACTCACACTACCCTGCAGTGGGTAATGACATGTGAGATGTTATGATACATAAAGTAAAGGATAGGGATTACAATCATAAAAATTGAATATGTTTTAGCATATTGTTCACATAAATTGACGGTTCATTAAAAAATTACCTTATGAAAAATTTAGAGCAACAATTTTTAATATTTTCATTAAATACCTAGTGGATTTATATTTATAGTTAAAAATATAATATATATATATACAGTTAATAAGAGATTAAAATATATATTCTCATATAATGATTTTAATATTAAACAATGGAGATAGTTAGTTTTCATAAAGGACATTGACTACTCGACACATTATCAAACATGAATGTTGAACTGGGTTGTTGGTGCTCTGTGTTGGAAGGGACATGAAACCCTCTCCATAATAAAGGTTTTAAGAGACTAAATAATCAGGTATTTTAAAATTTTAGAGGTTTAAATCATAATTTAATGGAATAAATTATATAATTACAACATTATTGATGAGTATTACATCAATTATAAGATTAAAAAAGCATAGAGGGAAGATATTGAGTTACCAAATAAGGTGGAGAATATTCCAAATGTCAACTTTGAAAGGGATAAAATGATTTGATTTGATAAATGAATATGTGTTTTTTATGATATAATTTAAAAAATTGATATAGTATTTTTCATGTTGATAATCATTAATTATTCATTTATGAATTACTAAGATGTAAAAATACTTCAAGATTGATTTTTAGTGGGATAAAATAAAGAGGGATATTGCATATTATATAACCTGATGCTATGTGTGCCATAAATTTATGGTTTAATGAAAATATTATAATGTAATGATGTATCCATTACCCATTCATGTATGTAAATGGGAGAATATCTCCATGGATTTTATAAATGTTCTTCTCAATACATATAATATCTGTAATTATATAGTGCTTCTGGTTGGTCACCCAATAAATTCTCCACATTTAATTTTTATCTTGGAATATTTTATACTTCAACAACATTTTATGATATAAATAATTGTTTTAATAAGGATATATAGGTTACCACATAACATTAAATAAGATATGAATTTGAGGATTAATTCAATGTTCTGATGAATTCTTGTTTAAGCATTGAGTAATGTGTTGAGGTTTTTCCCTACATATCAATCATAGGTTGAAAATAAATATTAATACACCATTAAAACTATGGATGATATATTTTGATCCAATTTTATTGATTTCAAAAGATGTTGGTATCAACTCATTCACCTGGAAAAGTTATCAAATAACTATTGTTTCTATTATTGTATTCATATGGAACCATGTGAGGCTTTTTATGGGTAGAGGTGTATAACTCTAAAATATTGGGATGAATTTGGTTGTAATAAGTAGTTGGTATGATATATTTATTTAGAAATTTTTAAGAATACTTAATTCATACAACAGTACATTAATGATTCAAAAATTCAAAATAAGATCAATGTTCATAATAGTTGGTGAGATTTGTAATTTAATGCCTCATAAAATGTATTCCTTAAAATGTCATCTTGGTGGAGGGATATAAGATTTTGGAAGAAGGTAAAGTTGAGCCCAAGATATATTTTCCCTTTTTAAATCCTATATCATATAAATATGGAATATTATAATATTAACTATCCATTGAACCTATCCTGATTACATTATGTATTATATGTATCGCTTTTCAGGAATTAAATACTTAATAAATCAAATATACATAACTTTGAGGTTGTATTTTTAGAGAATGATCTCTCATACAAGGAACAACCTGTGGAAATCATGTGTCGTAGTGGTAAACTACTGTGAAAAAATCCCACTCACCTTGTAAAATATTTATAGATGAACCTTAATCTTGAGGAAGTATTTTAGGAATCTTCATTTGTAATGGGGTAAAATTACCCTCATTTTTCAAAGTAATTAAATTTTTTTGTGAAATTATTTATATGTGGTAAAATATAAAAACAAGTGATTTTAGTATGATTGTATATATAAATAATTCAGGTATATTAAATGAAAGTGAACACAAAATTAGAGATAAAAGGGAAATTTTGTTTATTTTAATAAAAAAGTAAAGAACATTACAAGATAGTTATACGAAAAAATATTATAAAAAATAATTTTTTAAAATAAAAGTGTTCTAATTGAAATAGAAAAATATAATTTTTTTTAATTTTTTTTATAATTTATGCATTCATGATAAATTTACCATTTATGAAGAATGATTTAAGTAGAATTTATTTATTAAATATAAGGAATCATTTTTACAATGAAGTAATTGCATATAATAAATAACTAGTTAATATTATTTAATTTTAATTTAGTTAGTTATGGATAAAAAATATTTTCTAAAAAAAATATTTTTTTATTATTTTTTTTAAAAGATAAACTTCTCGTATTTGGTGTAGGGATTTAAATGAAAATAATTGTACGTATTTATATTTAAAAAAAATCAATAATCATTTATTTATTATTATTATATAGTAGAAAATATGTATAAATTATTGTTAATACAAAAAGGGAATTTTTCTCAAAAAAACATTTGTTTCTTTATGACTAGTTTTATTAATAAAAATTTCTATCATATATAAGAAATTAAATATAATAAAATGGTTTCCATATTTGGAATCCACATGTTGAAATTTTTTAAAAATTTCAATTTCATTGTTATATATAAAAATAGGTTTTTCATGTATAACTTATGCACCATGGTAAATGGATAAAAGTGTAAAAAATGGTTTATCTAATAGATAAGAATGTAAAATATCTGAAAAAATTAACTCTATGTGAGAGGATACATTTATTCTCAAACTCCTATAATATGGCCTTCTCTAATTACATATTTTTTGATCCACTTGAATTAATTATGGAATTCCTATTATATTAATAAATTGATATTTAAAAAAATGTTTCCTCACACATATATTAAAGTACCTTTCCACTACACTCCTCAAACAATATCTTTTATTCCTATTATCTTCAATAACTATCCAAAATATCTCTCTTGAAATGGTACTTCATGTGTATGAACCTTTAATCTTAATAATTATTCTCGACCCCCTCATTTCAAAGAGTCCTTTTAAGAGGCAACTCAATCCTTTGTGTTAGTACACATGGTCAACCAAGAGGATGTCTATAACACCTCAAGAATTTTTGAAATATTATTTAATGATTTAATCTAATCTCATTGATATGCTTCATTTCATTAAAAACTAAATATAGACTTTGTTATATGAAAGGACCAAGTTTGGCATACGTTCCACACAACAAATGATCTACTTTCACTACACACAACACATAGATTTATTTGTGGTACATGAAACACTGTGTTGTTGGGTTTTAACACATAATCTCGAGTTCCTTTCATATCTTCTACTACACATGACACCATGTTTTACCGATATACAATAGAGTATTAATATTAACATTAAAATATTTTTATAGTTGTCACCAAGTAATTGGAATGATATATATAAATTAAATTAAATAAATTATTAAATTATGGTTTACACCTGTTTTTGAAATTAAATATTTTGTTATCTAATAATTATAGTCTAAAATAAAAACTTATTGATTATACAAGATTAGTTTTTATGAAAAATAAATATTTTTATGACCATAAAATATAGTTATCTTAATAAATTAAATTAATCAATATTATAGAGATATTATAATAAAACGTCCATATTATAATAATTATTGAAAATTTTATAATTTTTATTGTTAAAAATAAAAAAAATTGATATTTTAATATAAATATTTTCTTTGGGTGATTTTTTTTTGTTTTTTTCTGGGAAATTTCATTATGTGACGAATAATGAAAAATAATGATTTTAGTTAAAAACAACATTGTATTCTAATTTATTTATTTGTTTAATTATATTTTAAATTGGATTGAATGTATATTTAGATAAATAATGAATCTATTGATCCATTTTATTTCATTGTAGTCAATTTTATATTGATATTGGATATAAAAGAATTTAATACTTTTGAACATTTTTATAATAAAAACATATTGTTTCATCCCTTCTATACGATTTTTTTAAACATAATTTCTGTCAATTATGTTATTAAGATTTATAAAAATATATTATATATTAATAATAATAATATTTTAATATTTAGAATAATTTAAACTTAATTTTGTTTCAGGAATATTAGTGAAAATAGTTATAAATAATTATACCAATTAAGATAAAAATTAGTTTACCAAGGGACTAAACTTTAACTTGAGGGGATAAAATGAACTAAAAAAATGTTCAAAACTAATTTTATGTCCATATTATTAGAATATTCCATATTTTATTAAAAACCATACCATCATTGGAGGAACTTCATGTAAGGGAGACTTCTTAACAATGTTTACATTTTTCTGTTTACCAGAATGTCACACCTCATCATCTATTAAAGGGAACTCACCCACCTCGCATATTCACACATATAAATAACTTTTTTAGTCAAATAAATCCCAAATAATCTCCCAAAATCCCTAATATATACCTATAATCCTCACATTGGGATGAATGAAAAAATTGAGGTCATTTGGGGTAAACCAAAATGAGTTACTCAGAGAACAGTTAACATTCTTCAACGAGCACTTTTATATTATTTCTTTCCACACCCCTTATACTATTATTATTCCATGATAATATAATAACCATAGTATAAATAATATACTTATATTCTTTATGTTAATTTCACTAACTACAAATTCAAACACTTCCATCAAATGGGTTACACAATCATCATTTTTTTGTTCAGAAAACAACCGCCTCAAGAACTGATGTCATTTTCTCATCCATTACCACCATTCAAGGATGGGAATAATGATGTATTTAAATTTTACATATGATATATTTGGATTCTTGATTTAATTTTTTAATTAAGTAATACATATCACATACCTTCTTGCTTGTCATTTTTTGTGAATATGATAACATCCTTTTTGGATGTGTGGACTACTGGCACCTCAAATCGATGTGATTCGCCCAATATTTTCCTAAAATTTAATAAGGATGGGTTTATTAATAATATGTGTTATTTATAACATATTAATTCTACTATAATTATAATATATTAACTTTAATTAAATTACTTTCCTTCATATGACAAGATAATCAAAATAGTGTCCATGCATACGTATGGACTATCATCTCTATGAAATGTGTATTTTATTTCATATTAATATATTTTAATTATTATTAAAAATACATATGTAATGAATATATATGATAATTTTATCATGGTTTACAATCTGGAATAAACAAAATCAAGATCTTTGTAAGAGGATAAGGAACAATAAGTAAAAACATGTACAAAAAACAATGCTGTTATTACCCAAAACTTATCTTTTACATGGAATTACTAATAAATGGGTAATATAAATGTATAGTTAAATAATATATTGTATTATAAATATTAATATGGTATGTATATATATATGTATAATAAACTTATATTTTTTATACATGATGTTTGAACATCTATGATGTCTATTAATACTTATGGTATTGGTCTTTTTATCTCACTTTTGTTTTTATGAGATATATTCTATATTTACCACTTAATATTGTTTTATAATATATATATTTTAGATGAATACAGTATGTTATTCATATAATTAAATTTATTTATATTTACATATACATTTATCAATCTCTCTATCATGTGGTCTACAGTTTCAACCATTTACCAAGTCGGTAAGGTGATTTCTAGTCTCTCTTTTATTTTTAGAAGACTTACACCATATACACCACTCAATTTTTGTGTTGTTTATATAATAAAATATGAAATTTTATATCATTAATTTAAATTATTTCATTATATTCAATTTTTTTAATTTTTTTAATTCTTTCATATATCTCACGATTCAAATATTACTCTTGTAGTAATGAATTTCTGTCTAAATCTAATTTTCTATCAGACAGAAGCCATGTTAACCAATTTTTTCTTATATATGGTGTGTATTTATAATATAGATGTATTTTATTAAACATATAATGATAATTATGAGGATTTACATATCCATTTTATGATCTCTATTTCATTGGGTTTATGGATAAAACATTACAAAATAGGTAAGGGAATTTTGTCTCAATTGTCTTTTTTTGACACGCATGTTCTATTATGTACCTATATTATTCTATTAAGTGTATATAATTTCACTTATAGATTCTATATAATGATTAAAATTATATTCATGAAATTTTAAGCTTCATTTAATTTCGTTATTTCAAGGGGATTAGGAATCAATGTTTCAATAGTTTTATTATTTTGTTGATGCAATCTCATTGTTTATCAGGAATGTTTATTATTATAATTGCATTGATGAAATATAAGGATCTATTTTCCAATAGTTCCAATGAATTTTCTTATGAACTAGTTACTCATGATTTTTTCTTGTAATGGTACCATTTCCTACTTTTATTACTTATGATAATTAAGAACAAACATTTACAAAAATACGACTTTATTTGACCCTTCAGTTGGAAATCTGTTTTAGTCAAAAAATATGTTTTCTATATTTAATTACAAATTTTTATATAAGGTATGTTAAGATAATTTTCAAGGAAAATAATTTTTTAATATTTTTAAATAATGTGGTTTTCAAACTCCTTTTATATTTATTAAAGCTATTTGCGATGAAAATGGGTTTAAAAAAATTGATTTTAATCATAAAAAGGATATTATCATCACAAAATATTTTCAATTATTTTTAAATATTTCATAATATGTTTTGAAAGTCATTTTCTGTGATTTTTTATAATTTTTATGTATAAAAAATGAAATTTAAAGATATGTTATTTTCTTTAAGAAATAATCCATATAGTATTTAAAAATATCAATACATCAACGATGACATGTTTTGATATATATTATGCTTCACTAGGGGTATGATCCAAGTACACCATTATTATCCTTGATTTTAATTGATTGTGCTTAAAATGAAAAGTTACTTATGTCACATGTTTCTCTTCATGATATTATACCGTGATAAAATTCCTGGGAAACCCGCTTACATTCATGGGTTATTCTATGATGAAATGAGTAAGAATCCTATCTCTTTTCAAAAGATTATGATATAATGAAATATTTATTATATCAATTTCATTTCATGGGTTTTGATATGATTTTTATGAACCCCATGTCGTTTTATGATTCATGATGTGATGTATGCTTTATTATCTTGTGGCAAACATATATAATAATTCATTATGTGATTCGTGGGACCTATATCTACCTCTATAGAATTGGGTAAAGATTTATATCTCATGATATTGACATGAATGAAATGGGTAGTGAACCTAGTTTAGTAAGTGAATTTTTTTGGCTAAGATGGTGATGTGGAAAGAAAATCACCACATTTTCCATGCATTTTTATTAAGTTTTTAATCATTTAATTAAATAAATTATTCCTTTATAGTTAAATAACTATAATTTAATTATTTTATATTTTATGTTGTTAACTAATAACTTTTTAGAAATAATTTTTTATTTTTATATTTTAATTTTTTTAGTCGTTCATTTCTTAATTTTTTATTGCATTAATTTCCTTTTTTTCTTATTTAAGTATTAATTATTCATGATTATGATTTGTAATTTTTTGATTATTTATTTTGATTAAAAATTAATTTCATATTTATTTATTTATTTATTTAATGGTTCTTGAATTTAATTTTCATTCAATTATTTATATATTTTAATATATTTCAAAATAATGCCTTTTAAATTTAAATAATTAATTGGTTTTTATTTTCAATTTTTTACATTTTTTAATATTTATTTATTATTTTAACTTTTAGAAGTTTATCAATTATATTAATCGAATTATTTTTTAAATTATAATTATTAATTTAATGTTTAGTTTTTAAATTATTTAAATGTTTCTAATTTTAATTATTTTTTGTTTTGTTTTAAGTTTTTATCAATTCAATTTTGAATTAGTATTTCATTTTTTAATTATTTAAATCGGTGATTAAATTTTAATTTCATTAATATATTAATGGTTTATTTGTTATTTTATTTTTGCTTTTACTTTGCTGCATAGTTGGAGAATCCCCTCACCCACTGCCAGGAAGTTGACTCATCATAGGGAACTCAATAGTGACTCCATCCTTCTTTTTCGAAAAAATTCCCCAACCACCACCAGAGAAATTTCTCATTGCCAACCTCCTCTATTTTGGATTACTCATCGTCATAAATTCAACCCACCATCACTCTCACAACACACCACAGAAAATATTCCTCGCTACTCCTACAAAAAAACATGTCAATTCTGGATTATTCATTCACCGATGGAGAAGAACAGATAACCCAATATTGATAAGTAATCACCACTACTGCATATCCCAACAGTGACTCTGTTGTCACTGTCAATGCTTAACAGGCTTCCAAAAAGAACATTCTATCACAAACACCAAAAAAAGTACAAATTAACTCACCATCAGGATCAAAACAACCCAACAACGACTTCATTTTTGATCCTACCATCCTCCTCCTATAATCCCACCTTCCACCACTTCCACAACAAAGGATTCACTACTGCAGATCCAAGACCATTTTCCATAGATTAAAGTGACATACCCAAAGAAAAAATATCCACCCATTATTGATCTGAAACATGAACCATTGTAGAAGGATATTGAACCATCGATTGAGATAGAACCCTAGATAAGCAGTCCAATTGCATCACTTGATATAGGCAAACTATAGCCAATGAATTCTTTCGAGCTCTTCATAGTCACCACTCAAGCTTCTATCCCTAAAGTCCACCACATTCTGAAGAACCATAATGATTATCAAACCTCGTGGATGCCACCACAAATATCCACTAATGAAGACGAGCTTCCTGATACATCGTTCTAGAGGAGATACCCTTGTGTGGCTATGGACAAGAGATAAAGTGAAAAGAGTTAAAATAAAATAAAAACAAATAATAAATACAAATAATAATAAAACTAATGTAATAATAAAAATTAAAGGGTAATAATAATTAATATAAATTAAAAATTAAATTAAATATATTTTTTATTAATAAAATTCACTAAATAAATATAAATAATTAAACCTAATTATTCAATTTTTAAATATAATAATAAATTGTAATAAATTAAAAAATATATTTTTTATAAACTTATAATTATATTAAAATTAGTTAAAATGTAAAAAATTTATTTTTAAATATATTTAACATATTTCATAAAAATATTTTAATTATTTTTTTAAAAGTAATAATGTTATAAATAGTGAAATAAAAAAAATAATATTTATACATTTTTTTTTATTTTGTAGTATTGAACTATGCCCGGCATCATGTCTATGTTCGCCAAAAAAAAATTGAACTAATGTTGTTAGATGGGGTTTGTTCAGGTGATATGTGGAGCACTGACTAGTGTCTAGTTAGTGTCAGAATCTGATAATGAACTACAGTACAATTGATGGTTTAAATCATGAGGGTAGAAAGCTAAGTGACTATCTTGGACACTCAAATCCTTTTTCACATAATGGGTAATTGAAGGATGAATGAGGGTAACATCACATAGATGATGCAATAGAGAAGATCAATTTACGTCAGTTGGAGGAAATTGATGAACAATTAGAAATTGAGGGCAGATAATTGAATGTTATAGTCAGGAAATTCTAACATCTGCATATTTTGGAAGGGGGAGATCGAGATAGAGACCAAACTTCCACAACAAGCCCCTAATAAAATATATTCTCTATAATTTTCACAGGAGTGAGAGAAAGACTAATGGGGTTCAAGGTACTTTTCAATGTGGTGTTTATTTGATCATCATCTCCTTTGTTACTTAATATTTTCAACAAATATGTAATGTGAACTTTTATTTTTTGTGTATTTTACCAAGATATCAGATTAATTTTCATTGGGGAATTTTAATTCTATTAGATTTTATCTATTAGATTCATAAAAAATTTGTCTTTCATCATGAATTTAGAATCTATCATTGATATTGATTCTAATTTCATTTAAATTGATTATATCTTCTCACATTTTTTATTCCAATTATGATAAATAATCATTGAGATCATTTTCTGATTAAAATTTATTTATTTCCCATTTGTTCTTGATCATTATGGAAGTGGATAACTACATGATTTATTAATTAGTGTGTTTAATTGCATGGAGAGGGATATTTAAATCAGCCCTATTCTGAAGTTACAAATTCAATTAAATTTTTCTGTTAGAATAAACCCATTTAAAATTTTAGTGTTAATGTTCCCTATACTTTTTTCATGATCATTTTTCTCAGAAACATCATTTTTTAAACCATTTAATATCATTTTATCACATCAATAAATCATCAATCATGACATAATAACATGTTCCACACACTTTTAATCATAAATAAATTTATTACTGGTTTCACTAGTTTTAAAAATATAAATACCTAGAACTCTCACCCTCTATCCATTGGCTTCAACCCTTCACAACTATGCTAGTGTAGATTTATAATTAATATTTATAAGTTCATGATGACCACCAAATTTATCTTTTTTTCAAAACCATTTCTGGGGAAGTCTTTGTGCATCCATTATTTATAAAATTATAAAATTTCAAAAATATATTTTTAAAAACAATAATTTCTAAATGAAATTATAAATAACCTTTTTCATGAGATAAATTTCGATTTTATGTTGAATATTCTTGAATGTGTGTATTAAATTTAATTCACGATTTTATATTGACATTCATTTTCTATAAAATATCATTAAGAGTATAAATATCCTACAATTATTTGATTTATAGAATCAAACTACTAGGATTTTCTGTCTATGATGTAGATATTACGACATACTTCTTAGAAGTTTGTCTATAATCAAATGTAAGGATTTAATTTAATTTTTGAAAATAATCATTTCCTTAAGCCCGAACTTGAATTCCTTGATAAATTTGAATTTTTTTACACAATGGTTGATAATATGGATGTTTTGAAATACTATTTTCTGGACAACAAAAATAAATTGATACTATAAATGTCATGAAAAAATTAAAAAACATCAAAAGTTAGAGAATTTATTTTTCGAGTTAAAAAATTTGTTAATGAAACAATAATAAGATTAACTAGGTGAATAAAAAATTTCATTAGTATAATTTGAGAGAAAAATTAATTTAGATAGTGAGGTAGAAATTATGGAACAGAAATCCGTTGTCTTTGTATAATTTCATTCTGATGAAGTGAACAACGAATAAATAACTTACTCTCTAAATAAAGAAATAAATTCTTATGATCACATTATAAACATAAATGGAATTGAGTTAGAATATTTTGAGAAATAATAAAAAAAAATTAATAATAATACCATGTTATTTACAAGATTCCTTATTTTAAAAGATTTCATTTTTATAGCATATTTTAAAACAAGATTACACTAGTTGAAGAGAATATGAATAATTAAGAAATAAATATAATATATTTTTACCCATATAGTCTAAAATTTTAACAATTATTCTTAAATGTAAATTGATAATATTTTGGAAGAGATACATAACATTGAATTCAATGATTCTTGAATTTTGTAAACCTATATTATAAATTTTTTGAGGAAAATTATCACGGTGTCCTCCCGGTATGTTTTTGGTGTGATTTTGTTAGTTGAAAATTCTACATAACCCTGAATGTTTGTTTTTAGTGTTTTCAAAAAGCATATTTTTAAGGTGGAATAGTTTCCCAGTCTTTTCCAAATTTTTCATCCACAAAATCAACAATTTGGTTTTGAAAAGGAAGGATTTCTAAAAAGGATAACATTGTTCGTGGTCCATGAAATACAGAACATGGATGATATGAGTACCACCAATCATGGTATATAGAACATGTATGGGAAAGAATTAACTGGATGAAAACATGTTACATAATGAATACTGGGTTGTCGGAATGCTTATAGTACGCAGAAGGGTTGTGCAACGTGGGATAGATTGTTTTTGGGGGAATTAATATAGTGATTTATGGAACCTTGAAGGAAGAGAAATGATATGCATACCATTTAAGGAATAGTTTTTTAGATGTAAATTTGTCACAGGATTATTGTGGTTCATAGAAGGATAAGAGTAATATGGTTAAGGTAGTGCCACATTTAAGATTTAGTAACTCTCAAATTAGCTAATTAGGTGGAACTATTTTCCAATATAAGTTGAACTATTACCGTCATTAAGAGAGAGAAATTTTTATTATAGAACATGTTTTCTCTATATAAAATTTGGCTATATCTGAAAGGGTTTTCGGGGAAGTGATTCTATGAAGGTCAGTGATGTTTGTGGAAGAAATTTTTAGAATGGATTTATATGAGGCACTAATAACCTCAATGGAATAAGTTTTCTGTGAAATAAATAAGTCCCTAGGAAGCACATGGAAGATAAAGAGGTATGCTGGGACAGTATAGGTAATTGTAAATGAAGGATATCTGCGAATAAGGGAAGTTTAGTAGAAGAATAAGTAGTACACAGATGGGGGAAGTAGTTCGTGGAAGTGGAGGTAGTCATCATATAGATGACAGTTCATGGAGGCTGACGTAGTTCACGGAAGAAATGTGAGTTATGAACAATACCCACTGTGCAGTTCCTAGGGGAATAATAGTGATTCATAGAGTCCTTAAGGGTTATTTTTAAATAACTAAAAAATTTCACAAAATCAATTTACTCTAACATAATAGTACGTGGAAAAGTGTATTTCATCTACGAGTAAAAATGGGACCTAAATAGAGCATCTACCTACAATTGAGGATTCATGATTTCTTGAAAATTAAGTGACTTACATGTCTATAAACTGTTATTGGATCTCATACAAGATTAGTGAGCAGAGGAAATAGAAGATAATGATCATTTCCCCCAGCATTGATCCAGAGAAAGGGACACAGATAGTGACCTTTGGTAAAACACTATGAGGACCCTACATCATATAAAATTATTGATCCAGGGCCTATAAGTGATCTAGAAAAAACCTTGTAATTTACAGTGAGAATATGTGGATTGGGTACATCGGCACCACACCATTGTATGCGCCTTGGACATTACCAAGTGAGGGTGAACAATGTAAAATCAGTCTTTCCTCTATAGGATTTATTTGAAATTTTTATATTTTTATGGGAGAAGGGGAGAAGAACGTTTTTTATTGATGAAACAAGATCTGAAGGGGAATTTGTTTTAATCTATCATGTCATGATTCACCCCACCCCTCCTTAGGGTATTCAACCATGTGGACCTAATAGAAATCCAATCTTCCATTTTATGAAACATTATACCCATCAACATTTGAAATACTTTGTGATGAAAAGGATGAGGGAGTTTGTGCTGAAGAAATAATTATTGATGAATTTTCATCTCTTTTTTCCTTGTACTAAATATTTTTCAATTGTTTGGACTATTCAAATGTAAAATAACATTGACCTACCAGGGGAATATAGTTTCAATTGAAAAATTCTAAACTATGAATTTATTGAAAATGAATTGAACATTTCTACACTGAAAAAGAACTGGAATTGTCAACAGACATTTATTTAGTGGGTGATCCTTTGTAACATAATCTTCATCGAGATATTGAACATAAATTAATAGATTTGGGGAAGCATACTTTTTTAGAAGTAGTTGATAATGATTTTTATATTAAATGATATGTGATTTTGGAATAGATTTATAGTATTGTGAAACTTTAATATGTAAATGGTCAAATAAATTGTCTTCCATATTGTTCACTCCCTTCATCAACTATGTCAGGTAATGAATACCATCTTGATACTGTGAGTAGCTTATAATGGAATGTTGACATGATTTCTAACGATTCTATATTTATTAACCAAACTATTTCTATCCATTTTTAAACTAATTGTTGAAACACTCTCTAAATAACCCATGAATTTGATTGTTTTGGGGTTAAATTTTAGATATTAAGATATGAGGACAATTCCACACAACTAGAAATACCTAATTCACCTATATACTAGATTAGAAGTTCAAAAATTTTCAAATCTAAACCAAATCATAATGTGGACATCACCATATCAAAAAGTGGTTTTTATTATCTTTTTTCTAATGATGAGATTAAAGGAATAATGGTATAGCTTGAGTGAGTTCCTTTTGTTCCACCTAACCTATATTTCTTGAAGCAATTTTGAACGTGGATATGGGTGATGATTTGTCTTCTCAAAATAAATACTCCTTTGAGAATTCACATAATGTTTAGGGGTGTTTCTTATGTATTTTTATTTGTTTCAAGGGACTATAATATTCCCGTGGAGCTTTATGTTACCAAAAATAACAATTTTATATAAATACGAAATTGGAAAAGAGTATTTGGATATTTTAACATTGGAACTCACACCCACCTAGTGATAATTTTTAGTTTCTAGGTGAGTCTAACTGGGGACATTAAAACTAGAAAAACATGAAAGGAATCACATTATTTTATTTCAGTCAATAAAATAATTTATTCCCTCAATAAAGGTTTTCCTATTTTGATTTTATTAGATCCTCAAAATGTGTAAATACATATATAAAATTTAGTACATCATGGAAGGAAACCCATGGTATTCCATTTTTTTCTTTTGTTCTTGTTTTGTTAAGAATAAACTATTTTTTCTACTCAACCATTTTTTTTCTATTGGAAATAATTTTCTTGTATTCCTGGTCTTTTTAATTCTATAAGGATGTTATTGGTGTCAATAGAGGAGTAGTTTTTCCTTTTGATCTCATGTCACAACAAGTTGCAATCTGGAGCTTCACTATATTAAATTCCCAAAACCCATACCATTTATTTTTATTTGAAATTTATTTTCAGATGTTCATATATCATTATTAAATTATTCATTATATATGAACTAAACAATAATTAACATAGGATTTCATTTTAATCTAAAGGAGAATATTTGTTTTTTCATTCACATAATGATAAGTCTTCTTTAATCGTGGATGTTTATATTTTTTCCCTTTTCTGCCATTCTTCACAACTGTTGTGCTTTTTTCTTTATTCTATTAGATACTATATAACAAATTGACTTTTTAGTGAATTTTTTTCTACATTTCATTTAAAATTATTCTCTTTTTGAAATTAAGTGTTGTGATTTTACCCTAAGATGATCTTTATTTATTTAATCTTGAATGTATTTTTACAATATTTAGAATTCAATTTTTATTCTCTATTGAAAATCCACATGAGAACAATATTGTTAAATTGATAACTCTTATTTAATTTTGCACTCAATTTTCACATGATACAATTTGAAATTAATTTATAAACACTTATCCCTGGAATTAAGGATAATTCATGAGTATATGGGAATCTATAGTACAATATTTATTATAGAAATATGTTTTTTAAAACCGACTATGTCTCTTGAATTTATCACGTAACTATTGAATCAAAAATAATTTTTTATCTTGAAAATTCAAATTGTTTTCCCCTTTTTTGAAGTCATCTTTGTGAAAAATATTCGTTTTTTAGATTGGGGAGAGGTTCTTCTTATTCATAGCTAACATGTGCTTTAATATAAGCCAATAAAAACCATATAACCATTAATATTTTTGGTTACAAATGGTTAAATGTTTCAAAATTCATTCCTAATATAATTTTATTTAATCTTTATTCTACACATGAATCCTGTCTTTTATATTGATTATATCTTACTAGTTTTTTTAGTTTTCCTGGAATCTGAAATTTTTTAGGATGAATGATTTCTAAGTGAAGTATCAGGCTACTTTTCTAAATATTATATTTAGAAACTAAGTATGATAGTGATATATGATATATTTTTGTGATATTATGATCATAACATTAAGATACATAAAATATGATCTATAACCATGGGGATCATTTTTATTTTTATCTAAATATAATAATCACCTTAAGAATGCCACTTAAATTATTGTCTTGTAATTCATTTGAAACTAGGGTGAACTGGGAAAATTGGAACCCACGGTAAACCTCTAAGACATTATGAAAAAAGTGTGTGTGTTTGTGTGTGAGTCCTCTATTCATTTCAAATATTTGTTTTTCATAGTTCATTCACAAGTTAAATTATAGGGAAAATTTTTTAAAAAAAATTGTAAATTGCCTTATTTTCAAAAATGAGTTTGTTATTGTGAGGTGAATTTTGAAAGCCATATGAAGAAGAAGAAAATTTATTTATTTGAGAATCAAATATGTTTTATCAATAAAGGTATTCAAAAAAATTACTTTAAAAAAATAGAATTTTGGACCCTAGGAGAAAGTGATCATTGAATGTGACTTCTATTTGGATTCCTCGTCAACATACATCTAACCTGTTATCACTCGTAGAATTAGATCATGGACATGAATTGATTTAAGTCATTAATTTTATTTATATATAAGGTATGACAACATTAGTAGTAAATTATTCTTTCTTCCATTAAACTCCTTGTAGGGAATTTAATATAGGTAATAACTCTTTTTAAATTTTTATTTAAAAACCTAACAAGCTTATATGTTTCACTCTATTTAAGTTTCACGATATTCTTATGTGAGAATTTTTTTAAAAAGAATTGTTTCAAAATTACCAAAATAATATAATCGATTGAGGGAAATCAATAATATATTTTGGCAGATTTTATTGTGTCCATTAATTAACCACATCATCCACATCTTTTTATTATGTAATTAACCATTTATTTTATTAATTTTTCCTTTTTTAATTGATTTACCTTTATTAATTTTAGTGTTTAATTTTCTAATTAATCAATTTTTTTAATTAGTTTGGTATTTTTTATCTTTTAAAATTATTTATTTTATCTTTACTAATTTTCATGGGCATTATTTTTCTTTTAACAACTTTAGGTATTTATTCTTCTTGATTTTGAATTTTAATTTATTGAATGTTTCTTTTTATAATTTAATCATTTCATCTTTACTTATTAATTTAATTAATGATTCATACAATTAAATTTTCATTCAATTATATATTCCTTAGTAATTTTTTGTGTTTATAATCTTATAATAATTCAGTTTTTAATTCAAATTTATTTTATTTAATTATTTCAATCAGTGTTTATATTTTTATTTAATTAATATACTATAATCTTATCTCTCTTATATTACTATATAATTGGGGAAATCCTAAACCACCACCAGAAAACTCATCTATCATTGGAAGCACAGGGTTTAATCCCTCATTCCTTTTCCAAAAATCTCCTACCCACCACTATGGAAATTTCCCATCGCCAGCCTCCCCTGTTTTGGATGAATCACACTCCGAAATTCTACCCACCATCACCCTCATGACTCACCATTATAAATTCTTATGATCACTATTGTAGACAATAAGTCTCTTGAAATACCTTTTTCTACCATAGGTAAAGAACATATAACCCAACATTGTTCAGAAGTCACCGCCACTGCATAACCCAATGGTGACTCGAAAGTCACCGTCATTGCTCAAAACAACGCCAAAGAAATCACTCTATGAAAAATACTCAAAATAGAAAAAATAAACTCATTATAATGATCAATATAGCCCAATAATGAATCCATTTGCAATCTTACCTTCCACCTCTAATGATCCTTCCTTCTGCCACAACCATCACCAACAATTCACTAACACATATGCATGACCGACCACTAATGACTAAAATGACCAACAAAAAGAATAAAACATAAATTCATTACTGATATAAAGCTCGATACACTATGAAAGGAGATCAAACAGCTGATTGAGCTCGAACCACCCGAGAACAAACCTTAACACATACACTGATGCAGATGAAGTAGAGCTAAAGAAGACCTTCATGCTCTTCATCATTACCACTTGAGATTCTATCACAAAAGGTTGCCACAATATGATAAATCCTAACAGGTTTCCACCCTCACTAATGTTTCCTCAAGGAGCCACTGATGTAGAGCAGCCACTCAGGACCACCTTCTAGAGGAGATACCCTCATGGACGCTCTGGATATGAGAAGAAACGAAGAAAATTTAATTAAATTAAAACATAACAAATAAATAACTAAATAAAACAACTTAATAATAATAATTAGATTATAATAATTATTATAATTAATAAAATAAATTAATTAGTTAATTAATAATTAATAAAAATTGAAAAATATTAATAATTATACATAATTAATTAATATTTATATCAAATAATAATTAAACATTATTTTAATGGAATATTTTTTAAAATATTATATTACATTAATAAGAACAACAAGAATAATTTTATTAGTTATATTTAATATATTAAATTAAAATATTTTACTTATATTTATAAATGTAATAATTTTATAACCAGTTAAATAACTATATAATGTTTATACTCTATTTTTAATTTTTATTATTGAACCAGGATTGAATCCATGTCTAGGTTCGCCTTAAAAAATATTAGTTGAGGTTGCTATATAGGGTTTATTCTTGTGATTTAAAGTGAACTGACCCACATCCAGTTACTGCAAGAAGTTGGTGATGAACTAGAGTATGATGGAGTATTTAAAACTGGAGGACAGATAGTAGAAGAGAATATCTGGGATATTCATGTCTTTTTCACATTATACATTTGGAGGAGGAGAAGGATAGAAAAAGAGAGTGAAATAAAAACTGAATGAATGTGGAGATTCAAGGACATCGAGATGAGCAGAGTATCAGAGCAGCATCCACATTAGTGATCAACATTATAGAGGGACATTACCTCTACGTTTGTTTTTCTTTTCATCGTTTTATAATTTAAAATTTTTATACAATAATTTTTCAATGATTCATAGGTGATTTTATTTCAAGGAGGTTTAATAAAGTTGGGTGTAATTTTTTAGTTTTTCATATCATTTTCTATTGAATCAAAATAGATTGGCAAGATCGATATTGATTTCATTTATTTATTTATTTATTTAGCCTCTTGTTCATGATTTCAATACTTCATGATCATTTAGAGAGATTGGACATTGATTCATTTCAAAGAAAATCTTTTTAAAATAACATGGAATGATTTTGAGAGATTTATTTCGATCACATTTCTTCATATTCTATTACTTGTTATTGTTTCTTAGAGTGGTCAACTACAATAATCATCAAATTTCATGATTAATCACCTCAATAGAGAGATTAAACAAACCATTTTCCATGTCTGAAAAATAAATTTTTTTAAAATGACATCATTTTATCCTAGTTGGTTTTAACATCTCTTAGATGACTATCCTTTACATTATTCCTCATTCTCTGTTTTCACTTGTTGAATTTAAATTAGTTATATAGTATAAAATTCCTCACCTCAAAATTATTTCTCCCTATAAAAAATGAAAAAAGTAGACAAAAATGAATTTAGTCGACTTTTTATAGTCAAATTGTGTTTCACAATTTTGGATTCCCTACCATCCATATGTTTTCCATGCATCATTCCATTATATTTTAGATAGTCGATGTTTATAATTAAATAAATGTCGGCAGGTTTCAATGATGAACATGTAATATTTTATTTGGATTGAACCTTGATGGTTAATATAGCTTCGATAGTGAACCTTGACTCCAATATATTCTTGGGTAGTAATACTTTACTACTAAGATGTTTATGGTACTATACCATGACTACTCAGATAGTCTTGTGAGTAAACCTTGACTAATAAGATGTAAACAAGTTGACATGATTGATCCCTTGTGAGAAGTTGTGAAATGATTCGCTACATGGAATGGATTGTGACTAGGGTGGTGGTGTGTCCCATTCAATGGGTGTATCCCCAATCCAGTGCCCATAATAGTTATTTCGATAGGCCTTTACCAATAAGGAATTATTTTACATGTTTATGTGTCTTCAAAAATTCTACAATTTATTCCTAATATATGATTTCAAGGATTATTCTCTTGATTGCCTTATGATTGATGTCTTATGAGATATTAATCCTTATTACATGAATTATGAATATGACCTTTGATATGCATGATACGATATTAAAATTTTATGCTCGTGCTCATGTATCCTTTTTTCACATTATTCTTATTTAGCTCATTTTTCTTCCATCGTGAGTATCTGATATCACCCGTTCTTATGTTTTCTTTCTCTAGATGATGAATAAAGTATTTAAGCTGGTGTACTAAATGGTAATACATTTATAGGAAATGTTTATGATATTTCCCCAAGTAAAAATATCTTGATCCAAGATTCCAAATATACTAAACTATTTCGGTCCACATGTAGGTACATGTGTAATTTTATAAATATTTCTCCAAAATGATGTCATATTCATGTCTCTTAAGCCTAGGATTCTATATTTTGTATCAATGGAATGGTTTATACAAGCGTTGGAAAATTGGATGAAAAAACCTTAGTGATATCCTATGGGATATTTCTATGGATATGTTTAGGGATTTCTCTAAGGATAATCCAAATGATGAGTTAATGTTTTGGAATATGTCATGACCTTTTGTGAGAGTTATTTAGAATAATTTTAATCCATGTTTAGATACTATAGGTGGATGTCTTAGTTTAATATGAAGATTTTTTGAAAATAGAAAATAAGGTAACAAACTATAGAATGGAAAATAAAAATGAAAAAAGATCAGTTAACACAAATTGTGGGAATATGTTTCTCTCAATGGTATAATCAATACATGAATGATTTAATTTTGTAAAGTATAGATATTTTTAAAATCAATGTCTTTGGGTGAAATATCTCAAAGAAATTAAGTATGATTTTATGAGTAATGGTTTTTTTCTGATTATGAGTTAACTAAGAAAAACACATGAATGGTATATTATGATCAAATAGTATTGATTATAAGCATAATGAATTCCTGTTTGATGAAGTTTAAGACAAGATTCACATTTAATATTTTAATAATAGGTATTTTGGAATAGGATGACGAATTCTATCTCAAGGTTTGGGAAATAATTCGGATGACTGAAGTGAACATATATTGGAATTTAAGAAATTTGTTATATGAATCATTAATTATATGTTTATTAACGAGTTTCAAAAATATATTGAATGGTTTTGATGACCTGGAATTGTTATTTAATGGGAATTTTATATTCTAATTATGGGATGGTAACCCTTAATGTCTTATTCATGTTGAGAAAATTTTTTATATCTTTGATTAGGAGGTGATTGATTTATAAAAAGTAAATTGGATAGTATCGATTAACTATGAAATGATAATGGATTTGTTGATAAAGTGTTTTTTCTATCATGGATGGATTTTACAACATTTTTTAATATAACTATTATCTCCCATAATCATTCTAATAAGAAATAATATATATGATTTCAAAAAGTATTGATGGTAATTTCAGTTATAGCCATGTATCAAGAGAATACATTATAAAGGTATTCACTTGTTTGGAATGTCACAACTAAGATATATTTTATGATATATGGGGGGATCAATATTATTTTTATTTTGAAAAATTTAGTAACATTATTCTTAATTTTTGGGATTTTTATCTTTCATAAGGGTTACATAGTTAACCATTTATAGAATGGTTTTACATGAACATAAGATGAGGTTTTAGAGATTAAGGTATTATCCATCCATAAGATGACTTATGTATATTTTATAACATGTTCTAAACATTTTTCTATAACATAAAATAAGGATTGATGGGATGATTTATCATTATCAAGATCTATTAGTTCTTCAGTTATGACAAATTCACCTTCATTTCATGGAGTAACAGATAAATTTGAAATCGAGCAAGGCACAAACCAAGGGTGTGGTTGTGCATATGAAAAGAAATTAAATCATATAAGTATATTTCAATTTTTTTTTAAATATCAATTTTTTCCAACTCTAGTAAAAGGATATCAAAAAATATTTATCCAAATTCATTTATTTCTATTGATTTAATGATCTTATAAATAATTACATATTTATGGCTTTGTGTCCCTTAACATTCCATTTATATTTCATTTACATGTGATCAGTGATCTTTTTCACTCTCCATAATTATTTAGGCAATTCATCCCAGTCTAGTATTCACTTCAAACTTATTTTCTCCTAAATGGAATCTTAGTTATTTATTACTTTCATTAATCGTTATGTGTACATCTTTACCTTTCTAAAGTAATTTTTAATATTTGTCTTTATGATGTGGGTTTCTTTAATAGGAACATTCAAGTATAAAAATGTTGATATCAAAAACAAATCTAAAGATAAAAAATACTTTTATGGGGTGTATAATGTAACACCAAAAATTTCATAAAATATTTTTATGTATTAATTTAAAATTTTCGAATTTCTATATTTCATGTAATAGATAACATATCTTCTGTTATTTGAATGAAATATATTTGGATTTCCTTAAAAAACACCAGTTTAATATTTCACTACACATGGCACTAATATATTCATGTAGTACATTTAACACAATTTTTTTCTTCTGTTACACATAATTTTATGTTCCCCCAATAACTTGTGTCACTTGCAATACTGAGATTTACTAAATTAAAATATATTATTATTATTATTATTATTAAAACATGGAATAGTTATTACATAGATGTTGGAATAAAAATATGGATGTTATTAACTAAATTATGATACTTTGGTATACACAATTTTGTATAATTAAATCTTTGTTTATATAAAAATTAGCAATGAAAATAAAAACCAATTGAATATAATTTATGAGTTTTTATAAAAACAATTATGCTAACAAATAAATTTTAAATTAATAAATTAAATTAATCACAATTACTAAGAGATTTTAATGAAATTTACATATTATAAATTCCACAAATTTTTTTACATTCATCAAATAAGTTTTATAGGAAAAAAAGAAGAAATCATGTTTTAAGAATAAAAAGTTGTATTATTCTAAAAGGCAGTTTTACTGCACATAAATGGAAGATTTGTTTTATAACTATTTTTTAAAACTATTATATTTTTTATTTGAATAAATAAACTTCATTTTTAAATATTAATATAAAAATTTACTTTGGGTATTTTTCGTAGAAGTTTTATTTTTTTGATGAATTGTGAAAACACAAAATTTTAATTTAAAACATCCTTTTCATTTAATTCATTGATATAGTATAATTAAATTTTAATTTTGTTTTAAAGAATATTAAGATTAATTATAAAATATTTAATCCAATTTAGGCCACTAGAATCAATTTCTCATTGAACTTGGATATAAAAACATTTCAATCTTCTGATCATTTTCCCATTAAAACCCAGTTGGTCCATCCTATTTTTTAAATTAATTTGTTCCACTTATGATATTTGAATTTTGAAAAATTCATTCCATATTTAGAATAAAAATAATTTATATTTTTTAATAATTTAAAAATTATTTTTTACAGAAAAAATTAATGAAATTAAATATAATTAATTACAACGATGAAGAGAAAAAATGGGTTTACTAAGGGACTAAACGTTAACTTAAGGGGCCAAAATGAACTATAAACAAGTAAAACCCCAATTTTTCAAGACATATTTTGACCATATATCCTCTTTATTTAAAATATTTCATTATTAGAGGAACAAGATTTAAGGGGGACCTCTCAATAGTGTTTACCTTTTTATATTTACAAAAATACCACTCATCCCCAATAATAAAAGTGAAGTCACCCCCTCACTTATTCACACATTTAAATAAAATTAAATAAAAAAAAACCTTTAAAAATATTCTAATAACATACCTAATCTCAACATATAATAACCACCGTATGATTAAAGAAAAACATTGAAGTCATTTTTTAAACCAAAAGGAGTTACCCAAAAAGAGGTAACGTTCTTCAATGAGAATTTTTTTATCTAGTTCTCCACACCTTCAATTTTATTTTTTACATGATTATATAATAACCTATATATACTAAATATTATTATATTTTGGTATGATAAGGTTACTACCTACACCTTCACACACTTCCACTAACTGGGATACACAATCATTAATCGGGTGTGTGGCGAACTACTACCTCACGAACTAATGTTGTTCATTTTTCAATTACTACAATTAAAGGATGAGAATAATAATAAATTTATAGTTTATATATAATTTATTTTATATTTATGATTTCTTTATTCTTCTGTAATTATTGAATAACACATTGCTTCACGTTTTCCATTTTGTGGCAATATGATAACATCATTTACGGACATGTGTACAATCACCTCCTCAAGGCGATGTGATTGAATAACACATTACAAATAATTAATTAATTATGGGTTCTTTAAAATTATTCAATATTTATGAAATTATAATTATAATTGAATTTAAATATATATATATATATATTTTCTTTCAATACAACAAGAAAAACAGAAGTAGTGTTCTTACGTACATACAACCTACTGTCTCTATGAATGGTATATTTCATTTTCAATTTATGTCTTTTATATATTATTATAAATAAAAATTTAATAAATATATATTATAGTCATAATTTTTTAAAAACTTTTTATATAACTAAATCATGATTTATATATGAGGATAATAAATGACAAGTCAAAACATGAACAAAAAATGAAATAGTTTTTACCTGAAACATAACATTAACATGTAATTGTTAATTAATCTTTAATATAAAGTCATCATTATAAAATATATGATATTATATATTTGAATATGATTCTTTGATAGATTTATAAAAAAAAATATATTTATTATGAAGGATGTTTGAACATGTTTGAAGACAGTCAAGACTTAAGGCATTGGTTTTCTCCTATCGTTTTAATTCTTGTAAGATATATGTGATATCCATCACTTAATTTTATTAAGTTGTTTATATAAAATCCATGAAAAAGTATTATTATTATTATCATTATATTTATTTATATTTATATAATAATTTGATGATATCTCTTCTATGTGTTCTACTATTTCAATGGTTACCAAATTGGAAAAGGCAGTTTCTAGTCTCACTTTATTTTTCTAATACTTATTCCATATTCACCCCTTTTTTATTTTTTGTGGTGTATGAACTACCCTGGGACTTATTATATAATGAACATAATTTATTTCAAGATATTAAATGTCTAAAATTATTATATTATATCATATTTCTCTTTATTCAAATGTTAATCCAGTAGTACGAGATTTTTGTCTCACTTTTATTTTTCTTGAGACACAAGCCATGTTCACAACCTATTTCATTAATGTGGTGTGAATAGTTCCCATGAATGTATTTTATGAATCCTATAATGATTATTATTTGTATTTACTCATAAATTTTATGATTTCTATTTCATTGGGTTTACAGAAAATACATTACCAAACATGTAAGGGAATTGTTTCTAAATATTCCTTCTTTGAGTCACATGTTATATTATGCCGTTATATTCTTTAATGTGGTGTATATATATTCTATTTGACATGGTATATAATAAATCTCATTCTATTCATGATATTTTGACCTTCATTTAATGTTCTTATTTTATGGTTACTAGGATTCAATGTTATAAAAGTGTTTAGATTTAATTGCTATAATCTCATCATTTATCAAGATTATTTCTGATTATGATTCCACAGATAAAATGTCATTATTCATGTCACATGAATTATAGTTAATTTTTTATCCTATTATTATTTATTATATATTTATGTAATGGTTATATTTTCCACTCTTTGATACTTATGTCAATTAAAAAAAAGGTTTCATTAAAATCCATCTTTATTTCTTTCTTCAATCAGAAATTTATTTTATTGAAAACCATGTTTTATAAATAGGTTTTAAAAAATGTTCATAATTTCTCTTTTAAGATCACTTTCCTTGATATGAAATTTTAAAAGTGTTTTATTGTTTAAAAATATGCTTAAATTTGTTTTCAAAGCATCATTTATGAGTTTTTTAATCTATTTTCAATTAAAATGGTTTTCAAAATATTTTATGATTACAAATTTTTTTTCAAATTAGATGTAATATTTTAATCAGGAAATTTTTTAAATTAATTTTAAATCATACATCATTATTTTTCAATGTTTTTTATAATTAAATAATTTTTTAAATATTTTATTTCTAAATAACAATTTTTAAATAAAGTTTGTTGTCCATAAAAAAATTTCATGTGATATTTCTAAATCCTTCTAAATCTATGATGACAGAAATTGATATAGTTTATTATTTATTAAGGATATAAAAAATGGAAATCATTCTGATCCTTTATTTTATTGGTTTATTTTTAAAATCAGAAGTTGTTTGTGACACCCATTTCTCCTACATGGGTTATACCATAATAAAACACTTGTGAAACCCACTTCCATTCATGATTTTTTCTGTTATGAAATGATTATATAACCTATCTCCTTTCAACATGTTATAATATGATAAATTTTTATGATAACCATTTCATTTTTTGGTTTATGATATTATGATTATGAAACAAATCTCATTTTATGGTTCTTAAAATGATAGATGCTTTATTAACATCTTGGAAACATATGTATGAATTTATTATGTGATGGGTGGTAACTATATCTACCACCAATTAATTTAGTAAAGACTTATATCTCATGATATGGATATGGATGAAATGGGGTGTGAACCTGGATTTGTAAAAGATTTTTCTAGTAATATGTTCTTTGGAGTGAACCTTGACTATAAATATTGTTCTGGAGTGACCCTTGACTACTAAGATTTTATTGCGAGTGAACCATTAATACTATGATGGTATTGGGAGTGATCATTTAAGACTAATATGTACAAGGGTAGTGAACATTTACATCTTACATGGAAAAAATTCAACAGGCTGGATCCACTATCAGAAGAAAGTGTAACATAATCCACTACAAGGAAGGGCTACAACTGGGGATGGTGGTGTGTCTTGTCTAGTGGGTGTATCCCCCTGATTTTACTCGATATGTTTTCAAAATGTTACTTCATATATAGGAAATGATTTTACATTTTTATGAGTCTGCCACAATTCTATTTTTATTTCAATGTTATGATTTCATGGATTATGCTATTTATTCCCTTATGATTCCTGTCTTCTGAACTGTTAATCATCATTCCATGAATTATGATTGTGATCGTTGATAGGAATGGTATGATCTTCAAATGCTATGGTCATGTTATTATATGGTTATGTTCATGATATTATTTTTTGTATCAGTTTTTTTACATTTCTAGGCATTTAATCCCACCCTTTATTATATTTCCATTCCCCATGTTATGGATACTAGATTGATGTTGGAGTACTAAATGGGAATATATTTGTGAGAAATATTTAATATCTCTCACCAAGTTATAATATTTTGTTTTATTTTTCAAAATACAATAGATTATTATAGTCCTTAGGAATTTCCTGGAGTAATGTTCTCAATATTCATCCACAATAATGTAATATCCATGTATGTTAATCTTGAGTCTCAATAATGTTTGAGGCATGTTTTTCAATTCCAATAACTCATTGAAATCATGATTTTTTATATATCAACATATATATAAGAAAATAATATTTTCATTCTATTTATTACCCATTTTACTTTCTTATCCAATAATTATTTTTTGGTCTTACATGTCTCTTTTTATTTCACTTCCCTTTGGTTCACTATTTAACCTAAAGGATACCAACAAGTGAAATCAACCATATATCATATTTGTTATTGGTAATGTTTTTCCACCAAGACCATATTATTTATATTATTCCAAGAATGTTATTATCTATACTTAAATTATTTATATGGTAATATTATATTATCTATTACTTTCTTTAAAAATGTTTTTAAATGAAATCTCTTAAATGTTTTCCATGCGGCTCATTTAAAACAAATGTTAGATAATTCTGAAAATAATTGATTTTTTAATGTTTTACAAGTGAATGAATTTTACCTAAATGATATCAGTTATGCGTTATTAAGATTAATTTTCCATTTTTTTATCTTTTTAAAAATTATATTATAACCCATTATATTATGAATTTTTCCATTTAAAAATTTTATCTTAAAAAATAAATGGGATATTTATCATTTTTTCAATGTATCATTATAATTATATTATAATGGTTTTTTATCTATGTTAACATCATTTAATGTTTCGAATGTTTTAATAGGTATATTATGAAATCCTTCCATCAAAAATCTTTCTCTTAATGTCTTATGATAATGTTTTAATGAATTTATCATAAAATCCATTTATTTTAAATATATTAAATAAACTATGATGAAATTATGAATGTATCAATGTTTATGTGATAAAATAATGTGTGTTTTATAAAATATGTGACTTTTTGGCCTATTTTATTCATCCAATTTAATGGGTAGTTTTTTTGATCTCATGAGAGAATGATATAGGACAGTGTGGTATAGACCAAGTCCAAAAGGTTTGTGGTGTGGGTGGTAAGCCTATGTTGAAAAAGTTATGTAACAAGGGATGTTATCAAAATTATAAAATTATATTATTATATGGGTAGACTATTAAATTATGATGTTAATGTCTTCATGGTTAACCCTGAAATATGTTATTATCTATATTCTTATGTTTATACCACACACCCATGCAACTTTCCAATTCTTATGTTATATTTTCAGGGTTCAATATTTTTGAATTTTAACTATTGTCTTATGAAAAAACATTATGGAATGGATTGTGATTTATGATTTATGTTTTATTGGAAATGAATCTATAATATTATATCCTTGTATTTCTATTGTGTTCATTTACCCACACACTTATGTTATGATAACATATGATCATTGATTAATATCCATTAGGTTTACCCTATTTTGTTATTTGAGATCACCATTTCTTATCTTTCCTTCCTACATGTTATAAATAAGGTCATTATGTTTGATATGCCTAAAAGGGTGTCACATGTGAAGATTATTTATTAGAGATGGAAAATATCAAGTAAAATAAAATGGTTATGTACCTAATAAACAAAAACACTAAGCTATTAGGATTAATGTTTTTATTGTTATTTTTATATATAATGTTAATGATATCAATTTGATGTAATGTGTGTTTGTGTGTTATTATCAGAATGACTCTTTTGGTACCAGAAATAGTATTTAATATATTTGTTTTAGCTCCAGATCAAGGATTATGAATTTGGGGCATCTCATTAGGTATCATAGAATATCATAGATGTTTTGGGGATTAGGTTATTAAGTAAAAGGGGAAAGAACCTAAATAACTAATATTGAACCAAAAGGGATATAGGGTGAAGAAAATATAATTGTTTTAAATGATTGAGAAATAATTTAAGATATCTTAGTATTGAATTTCCTTTTGATAATATTTCTTTTATTATTTCCTGATACTCAAACTATCCTTTTTTGTTTTATTCAGTCGATGGAACCATGAGAGATTGAGTTAACAATGAATATGATAGACAATAAAATTATCATCTTCATGATCAAATAAATGGAATATATAATGTCATGCAACCCGCAAATAGTGATTGGTTCCCAGTCTAGATGAATTCTACATTAAATGTTACATGTATCCCCATACTCATGATGTTTCATGATACCAACAATAACCATTTACAGATTTATTCAATATATGGAACCATGAGAGATGAAGTTGATAGCTAATATTATTGATTATAAAGTTATATTATTCATGAGAAAATAGAAGGAATATATAATGTCCCACCACCCCTACCACTGAACAGTTCCCAGACAAGTTTAATTTTATGTTCCCTCAGGAATGTCACCCAATACGCTAGATTTTTTTTTTGAATATTAGCAATAGTTTAATGAGATTGCAGGGAGAGATTATGATGTCATAGAAACATTGAAACCATATAAGTTAACCCACAAGAAAACATAAGTCATATAAATAATATTAAAACATGTTATAAAAAACATAAAACATTTAATTTAAAAAATGATGCCACAAAATAAACATTTTCCATACAATTTGTCAGTCACATAGAAGAGAAAAGAAAGTGTAGAAAATTGATAAAAAACTGAAACAATCAAAATTGGTTAGGGATATTTCCCGACACAAATCCTTCACTTATTCCTAGAATATGATTATGTATTTCTCATAGGCAACATTCCATATATTGTACCTCAAAATATGAAATATCCTTGGCTACAAAACAATATCCTGAGTAAGAAGTCTATAAGACTTAGTAGGCTAGCACCAATGGTGCCCCTGAATAAAAACTTCTGAATGAAAAGGTTCACATGATTTTTCAATATATATAAAAAGTTAAATTCCTATAATAAGAAATAAACAAAATAAAATTCCAAACCCGAGATATATGGTGACACTTGAGGTCAAACTCACCTTTTAGGTCCAATTTTAGATGTATGTAAGCACATTGTGGAGAATTTACCCACCCAATACTATCTCGAATAGCTGATACAGTACACTTCCACATCCTAAACTAGAACATGGGGTAATATATCCATTATTCGGGCCAAAGCTTCCACCTTAGGACTATGTTCACCTCAATTTTATCAATGAACTCCACACATCCACAAGGGTTCCATGTTCACCATGTGTTTAATTATTAGCCTAATATCTAGATGTTTTTAATGGTGACAAATTATTATGAAAATGAGGAATAACTAATCATTTTTGTTATACAATGAAACTATTTAAGTATACAGGAAAAATTCAATTTTTATAATTTATTAACAAAATTATAAAATCTTTTAGATAAAACAAAAATTCATATCATTATATGTTTTAAGGAAATCAAAGTTCCAATTAATTTTACCATACTCAGTTAATGAAATTTAACACTAACCAAACTCAAGTTCCCAATTCCAAGGGCATAGTTCCATTGGTATTTCACTTTCTAAGGGTTATCAAGAACATCATTTTTTTAACATTAATAATAAATATATTATTAAGGGTATTATATAATTAAAAGAACATAATTCATGATTTTTATGAAAAATTAGAATCAATCACGTCATTTAGATTGATTCATGCTATCAGAACATAATGAAAATTAGAATGATTATGGAAAAATACATTAGTACCTCATACCTTAAGACTAAAACGGAGATCACACCTATTATTAAACCTTGATTTCACTTAGAAATGATGGTATCATAATATCATAGAAAACCTTGTAAATAGAATAATATAGATATATCAAATACGACAAACCCAATAGAGAAATAAGTGAAAGGGTAGAGGATAAATAGAATTACAATAAGGAGTATATTAGCTCAAATAGGTGATAAAAGTTCAAGGATCTAAGGCTATAAACTATATAATAATGGGGTTAGGGTGATACTCAAATGGAGGCAATGATGTTAATTTTTAAAGAGAAATTTGAGATAGGATTATTAATAAAATGAAAAAATTTACAAAACGGACCAACCCGAAAAACATGTCTGGAACCCACCAGATTGATAGCTGATCTCATTGTATAATTGATGGGAATCAATTGTTTCATTGAAAATATAGTTCTTCTATAATAAAATTATAAATATTTATCTATTATACTTATTTTATTATTTAGGAATTTTTTAATTAGTTAGAAACAAAAAACTATTTTTGGTTTTAAAAGATTTATTCGAATTATTTAGAATTTATTACAGTAGATGTAATATTTTTTCATTTTAAGGATGAATCAATAACCTTTAATTCTCACACAACATTGATAGAACATTTTATAAATTATTGTAATAATAAAATAAATTGTTTTAATATTTTTAAATGTAATTAAATTTCATTAAATTAGTGTATCCCATGAATTTTTTTAATAAAAATTTCACATTAAAGTATTATTTCTAGAATGTATTTCAATACTATTTTTTCTAAATTTATTCAACTGAAATTAAATAAATATATCCAAAAAATGGAATTAATGTTATTTTATAATGAATATTATTTTACTAAATGATTTTAAATAACTAAAAATGATTTATTATAACAATGGAATTATTTATGTTTATAAATATCAAATATAGTACATTTTTTTAACTAATAATCCATTTATTTCAACTATATTATTTACAAAATAGTAAAAACATCGTTATCCAAGTAATTATCAGAAAGGGATAATGTGGGTTAAAATCAAAAGATAAGGGATTTAAAAATATATAAACCTATTCAAATATAAATATATGATAGGATTTACAATAGTACTCATATTATATTCTAGTAATATTATTTTTGTTCTTTTTTTACTATTAAATTAATTTATATTAATTTAGTTTTTTTGTAAATTCTATGTGTACCATTCCCCAGTATTATAAAATAGAAACTCCTATCCCATTTTAATCATAATTAAAATGCATTTATATTAGGAAAATCCCAAAACACCATTACTAACATCCCTCCACACATTTTATATGTCTTATTTTGTTCTATAAACCATCCATTTATGTCTTAATGTGTTGTTAAAAGGACGTCTTCCAACGAAGAGATATATCAATTTACTGAATGTTTTAGTTTTATTTCATCTTCCACACCATTTAGATATTATTCAACCATGATGATATAATTACAAAAGTATGTATTATATAATTATATGTTATTATGTTAATTTAATTACCTTCATCCCTCTTCATTTCAATCCAATAGGAACAAAAACCATCGATCGTGTGTACAACATACTACCGCCTTGGAAATATATAAAACTCAATTTCTTTCACCGTATCTCAAAGATGTTTATTCTAATTGATTCAACGTATATATAAATATTATAATAGAGAAATAATTATAATTTTGTAAATTTAATATAAAATATATTTTCTAGTCATTCAAATCATTAAAAAATGATAATGTCATTCATGAAAACGTGTGGATTACTACCACCCCAAAGTAATGTTATTCGTTCCTCATTATTGTATCTCATGGATGTTATATAGAAGTGTATTTAAATAAAAAATAATTTATTTATTATATTTAAATATCTAAAATAATTTTATTATCTAGGAATATCAGGATCATATGTGATGATTTGAACACGAGGTATGGTTTTGTCATCTTAAATTTAATTCTTTGTGTCAAATGTTATATTATTAAACTATCTTATTTTGTGAGTTTTATATACAGACCCTATAAAATTTTATGTCATAATTATCCTTATTATTTCGATATTTAATTTTTCATTTGACGTTATTCTTTTATTTGTATTATTATTCAATAGTTACCAAAGTGGTAATTGTTTAATGTTATAACCAAACTTGTTTATTGGAATTATTTGTGATTAAGTTTATGATGATTAAATTTCATGATATTACTCTAAATATTATTATATAGTTCTATATTATAAGGAAATTTATATATATTGAATTTTTCTGTTTCCTTTTACCGTATTTATGTACTCGTTATATCTGACGAATTGTTTTAATGAAATTTGACATCACTTCTCCCTCTGGTAAAAACTATGGTTTATTTTAGGTCCATGTATTCAAGAAGAATATTTCAATAATTTCTTTAAAATTATCTTATAAATTTTATAAATACTTTTATAATTATTTTTTACCTTTGAAAATGAATGAAAATGAAAATTCTTGTCATTTTTTGAATAAGGTACTCTGAAATTTCTTAACTAAAACTTTTGGCAGAATATTTGTTTTCATGTATACAACATAGAAAACTATTCTCTATATCATTACCATTAAATGATTTTTATATTATATTTCAAGTATCAAAATAATTTAAAAAATAAAATTATATCCATTATATTTTGTATTTTCTGTATTTTAAGGAACTAATATGAAAATGGAAATTGTATTTTATAGAAGAATGATTTTAATATTTTTGTAGTATTTGTATTCATAAACAATCACAACGATTAAATTTATAGATTTATTATAAATTATTTATATGTTAATATTAATTATATTCCTTGCTCATTCAACCTTATACTTTTTGGATAATACTTTCCATCAATACATTAATCAAATTCGTTCTTAATGAAAACTCATTCATAATGATATATAGAATGATTGTGCAACCCATTTCTTTCCATGGGAAATTATTATGTTTATTACGTATGATTATAAAACCCCAATATTATAGTTAATTTTTATTATTAAATAAATTAAATATATTTTGTTGTATTCTACCCCACGATAATCATGCGCTACACACAAAATCGTCTTAGCTTATGCTACACTCAACACCGAGTTCGAGTGCACCACAAACAATCAAATTAACCGTTTAAAAAGTGGTTATGAATAGTATTAACCACATTTTGAATTTTATATAATCCATAAAATATTATAATTCATCTTATGTCTTTTCTATACATGATATAAAAAAATGTTATATCTTTCGGATAAAGGAATTGTTTTTTAATGTTGTTTTGTTGCTTTTTAATGGTGAACCTATTTAAATAACATATTTTATACTTTAATATATTATATTTAACCAAATAAATTTCTTATTTTGAATCAGGATATGGAAATTTACTTTAGAGTAATTTTTTATATTTTTTTGATAAGTTTAAAATTTTGATGAATAATAAAAATTTACTAAATATTTTATTAAAAACAACCTGTTTTCTTCGAAATAATTTCTAATGATATAATATATTATTGAATGTTTTTAAAGTATAAATATAATATATCATTTTATGTTAATATAATTAATGTCATTGGATGTAATTTCACCTTGAAATTTGATAAAAACTCGTACCAATATTTTGATGGTTTTTACTTTTAAAAACATGTTTTATCGCATTGGAAATGGGGATTACTTTTATATTAATTACTATAGTTTCTATGAATTGAATTTTTTAAAATGGTTTCCATATTTTGAATCATAAATTCCAAATTATTTTAATTTGTACCTTTTATTTTTTGGAAACTATGAATAGTAACTTTAGTAATTATTTTTATTTACGACCCTTAAAGGGTAAATTTTGTAAATAAGGATAAAATAATAGTTTTATAATATAAAATTACCGAAACATGTGTCCTAGTATTATTTTATGAGTAATGGGAGACAAAAACAATCCTTAGGCCAAATTCTTGTCATTTGGGTGCCACTTGGATGTGGTAATGACATGTTATAATAGTTAATTTAATGTAAAGAGAAATATAACTTAAACATATATCTATTTACTAAAACATTTTTAATATTGGCTTATATAACCGATATAATTGAATATAAATAGTCAGTAGAAATATTAGCATATTTCCTACATCATGGTATTTTATTTATAATCTTTATACATTAGATAAATAATTTTTTTTATGAAAAAATGATGATGTAGAGATCACCTTATTAATAAAAGAATCAAATAGATGATATTTTAAATATTAAAATAAATTTTATTTGAAATATTTCATATCTTCCAAAAATTTAATAGATGATTCTGAGATGTTATGGATTTTTTAATATTATTTATTCTAATTAATGAAGTTTTTATAACTTTAACAAAAACTTATTACTTAATTGTGTAAAAATTTACATATATTAGTTTTTAAAACAAACACTATTTTATAAAATGATATAATAGTCATAAAAATATAATATTTTTCCAATATAAATATATTTTTTGAATTTATAATTAATTATCCACTTGAGTTTCTCTTGTAATATTCTAGTAACTATGTTAACTCTGTTGTATAAAAATTGACGAAGACACGATAAGAGATAAACTATTTAAGTAAGGGTTAATCCCAAACGATATTGTTAATTTCATGACCTAAAATCTCTTAAAAATCATTTTATGTGAGTATTTAATCGCATAATAAACTTATTCTTGAAATAAATCACCTTATAGAAATTAGAAAATCAATGACAATTTATAAGAAATTATTATTTAAATATTTTCCTAAAGTTCTACTCACCTCTTTTATAAAATTTCACTTCTCCTTCTCTTTAACTCACACATACAAAGCCTTTTTTATCTACAGGAACCTGACCATTTACTCTAAAAACTTCCCTCAATTAATTTTGAGGAAACAATTTGGGATGAAATCCAACATAAAGAGTCCTTTTTTGAAAATAAAGAGGAGATACCTGAAAAAGAGGTAACCATTTTATCAAACTCATTCAAAGTTCATTAATCTTCTAATTGGATTTCCTAATTTTTTACCATACCAAATTAATAACTCCAGAATCTAATATATGTTGATATTTTTTTTTATTATTATGGGACAACAATATTGCTCCTTTTACACATTCTATGAAAAACAGTATCACCATACGTGCAAACGTATGACTGACCATCTCTACATCATAATGTAAACGATTTTTCATCTATACTTTATTTAGATGATTATAATGATTAATATATAATAATTAAATAATAAATATATCATGATATTATTTCTATACAATTAATATTCCATCCAATTCCATACTATTAAACCCGTAAGGTAATGATATCTTCTCTTGTACGTATGTACGACTTACAGTCTCCACGACGTGAGGATATCAATCTTCCCCAATAACTATCCAAAAAGAATTATAAAAATATATTAAGAATAAGTAATGAATACATTACATACTAATTATAGTAGAATTCTAACATACTAGGTAAATAATGAAATATGACACTTTCGTATTTATTAATATTTGTGAATTAAATATTAATTTTACCTTAAAGGGGTTTCTTTGTTTGGTTGCGTACCTGATATGCAACAACGGGTTTCTTTGTAATCATACATTGCACAATAATAATATAATATTATTATTTTAAAGGTTCTTTAACGCCAAGACTTTGTATTTGAGTGAATGAACAAAACTAACTACAATATGATTATACGTGTTTGTTTAATTTTTTTACATTTATCCAATAAAAGATAGAGGCTTAAAATGTGAATGAATAAAATTTTAAACATAATTTACTTTAAAAGGTTGACTTACCACCTTTTGATTGAAAAACCTCATTAAATATAGTTTTGGTCACTTTTATATATTCTATTTGATGAAATAAAATTATTCTTTAGATTTGGGATATCAAAATTTACTTTGGATAAAATTTTTTATTTATCTGACAAAATTCTATGCTTAATGAATAGGAAAAAATATTGTATTTTAATTCAAGACATCCTTTTAATATAATTTATTTATATGGTTAGGTTATATTTTCAGTTGGTTTTAAAGTGTAATTAGATTATATTTTTTTCATTTAATCCAATTAGGGTCATTATAATTACTTTCACTTTGAAATTGTACATTAAAATTGTTCAATCTTTTGATAGTTAATATTTCATAAAAACACGCTTTTTGTTCTAACAGCAGGAATTAATTTTAAATTAATTTCTGCCAATTATGTGTGTTGAATTTGGAATTATGGATTCCATATTTGGAATCAGGATGTCCAAATTGTGTATGTAGATGAATTTTATTTTTATACATTATGAATATTTAAATCAGTAAGTATTTTTTTTACCATGGTTAAATGGTAAATCTGGTAAATATGGGTAAACAAATATTACTATAATAATATAAAATTACCCTAACATGAGTTGTAATCCAATTGGTTGACACACATCTGACCAGGATCATCCTTAGGTCTATTTTGGGACACCATGTAGCCACTTAAGAGTGATAGTGACATTTTATTTTAAATAACTTAAAGAAAAGGCAAAAATGACATAAACAAATATATTTCAGTAAATTAGTTTTTACATAGGGTTAGATAAGTTATCTTTTCAAATATAAATATTATACTGAAATATAAAACTATTTCCTACATCATGGTATTTGTTTTATAATTTTTAGATATCAAATAAATAAAATTATTTCTAACACAATAATGATGCAGTGTTTACCTAAATAATAAATGATTTAAATAAATAAGATTATAAAGATTAAAATAATATACAATACCTATGAAATTATTATTTGATGATTTTATTTATACTATGAGTCATCTTATTTTTAGATTTAATCTGTTTTGGATTTTTATAAACTGAAAACCATTATATAATAAAATAATATTTTCACACATTCCTAACGAGCCCATCCTCCCCCTTATAAAAATCCCTCAACTCTAACCCAATTCTCAAACATCACTAGACCATTGGCTCATCCAACCCCTATCCAAATGAGATCTCAAGATCCCTCTCTTTCACCTAGAAGCCATACCATAGGCATAAGTCGTTTCAAGAAGTCTTTTTGGTTCAAACCAAAGGGAGTTACCTGAATTAAAGGTAACCGTTTCTGTTAAATTATTTTGTTTTATTTTTTTACTTATCATACCCTATAAACAATTTTTATTAATTTATTTTATAAAAACAATTATCCTCAATATACTAGATGTTTTTTATGAGAATTATTTTAACTACACTTACACACACCTCTATATAATGGGTAATAAACATACTGTTTCTGTGGACGGTGAACTACTGCCTCACGAAATGATGATTGTTCAAATATCTCCAACCGCCTCCCATGGTCACCATTATGATGGAACTGTATCTATATATGATATATATTATATTTATATTGTTTCTAAACTTCTGTATTTTTCATTTATAGCATACCTTTATGGTTTCCTTTATGGGTAAACACGATAATTTCATTTGAGGAAGTGTGGACTACCGCCCCCTCAAAGTGATATGACTCATTAATGACATATGTGGAACATATAAAGGAGGAATTTAATTATATAATATATGATATTATACTATAATTTTAATATAACTATGTATCATTATGTTTTAATTCAATTAATGTGAGAAATAAAAATGAAAGTAACGTTCATGTGTACGTACGACTTACAGTCCCCATGAACGGTGCATTTCATTTCTTTTCTCCAAATGTTATGTAATATTATAAATACATACATATAATGTATATATATGATTTATATGATATCTACATCATGAATATGATTCTGGATATTATGGTTATTTTACCAAATGAACAATTTATAATTATTAGAAGTTCATTTTTGACTCAAGTACCAAATATCGACAAAATGACTGTTATTAACGTAAATGATTACAAAATGTAATAAAATTGTAATGAGTTATTTAAAAATAATGATAAACATGAAAAAAAATGTTCTTTAGCAAGTAAAAATTTAATTTTCTTTATTATTCAAGAGATTAAATAACAAATGGGTCAAGTCAGACACGAGGTAAAGGACTTCATCTCAATCTCCTTTCATCAAGGAATATTTTGTTTTTATACACAACATTAATTTACATGCTGTATAAGCTCCTTTTAATATTCATTTCATTCAAAGGTAATAATTTTCTATGATTCATTTTAATAAAAGAAAAAAAAATAATCATAATTTTTAACGTAAGCGATGATAACAACCATTCCACTACCACATGTATTTTTTGATATTTGTCTTTCTTAATAAGCCATAATGTTTTTAAAAGAAAAATAAATATGATAAACTATTTTATGTATTTTGGTGTTGAAAATTGTTTTTATAATGGATTTGTTATGTTAATATATTTAAGTGATATGTTTTGAATGAAATATGGAAATGTTTTATTTCTATTATATTTGTTGTATGTGTTATGATTTTATATTGGTACATGGAAATTTGAAGTGTGGTTATATGATAATCCAAATAAGGGGTGGTGTCGTGATAAACTAGGACAGGTGGTTACGTTATATCCTCCAATGCATTGTGTATGGAATTCGGCTGTATGGCTATTCTATTTAGTGATATGTGTGGAATTCTTCTGTATGGTTATTCCTTTTAAGTATGTTTATGTCCCATGTTACCTTTATATGTTATGTGTTCTTTATATGGGTTTTATGGTAATTGTTTGGTTATAAAAGGGTAACCAATGATCTTTTATTTAGTGAATGGTATTTACTACTTCATAAAGGAGAAATGTTTTACTTATGATAACATATTCATGGATTACTTTTTGTTTTAAAAGAACTACCTATTTTTAGTCTTTGTGTATCCCATACTAAGATTTTTATGCTCATACAAAGTTTTTTAAATGCTTTTTAGAGGACATAAAGTGTAATAGGGTCAAGGATGGGATCAAGGAAAATTCATGTTTTCTAAAACATGGAACTAGAAATGTCTCTTTTTTTCAAGAGTTTTTATTTTATAAGAAAAATAGATACTGAGTAGATGTGTCTACATGTAATATTCAAGTTGTTGTGTTTATGTTATGACCTAATTCATTAAATCTCTAAACCTAAAAGTATTTTCAATGTGAATTTTTAATTTAATTATATATTATGTAATGATTAAGGTCCATTCCTTATTGTTGGTATCAGAGGAAAATTTAGATAACTTTAGGATTTAGGGTATTGTAAAATTAATACCCGTAAATAGATTTATGTAAACATTGAAGTGATATAGCATTTACAGATTACCATGTAGCTTCGCCTAAGATATTTCTGAGTTCAGAATGGTTTTCCACAGAAGAAATAGGGAAACAATGTTGGGATGACATCAAGAGGAAGACAACCTTCCAAATCATCAACTTGAGATGGTCGGAATCGGAACTGAATAGTTTTTTTGCAGTGATGGAATAGTTGACTCAAGAAATAAATGGTGGTGGTATCAATGCATGAGATCGGCCAGATCAACCATAGAGGAACATGTCAGTAGTGGAGAATTTCAGGATTCAACACCCCCCATAATTCCAATGATCATCTAACCATGTGATAGATGAAGGGTGTATTAAATGGAAAAAGTAAATTTTTGATGTCTTGGAGTGTTCAGATAATCAATAGGAGAGTCTCACTGTTTACCGTCGTTAAGGTGAATCTGATCTGTGGTGGTCGATGGTGAAAAATATAGGGTATAGTGAGGAGATTGATGATCTTTATTGGGAGGAATTCAATGGAATTTTTCTTGTGAAATAACTTCCTAAGCTGGTTCGACTATGGATGGAAAAACTAGTCTTGGAATTGAGACATGAAGATGACTCAGTGGCTTCTTACGAAGGAAAGTTTAGTCGACTGGCAAGGTATTCTTCAAATTTCATCCAAGATCTTGATAGTAAGATAAATAGATTTTAATCAGGACTGAAGCCGTGATATTTAAGAGCATTAGAATCTCATTAGTGCAAAAGTTTGGAAAAAACATGTTCTATGTGTGGAGAAAGTGGATATGGAGTCGGCTGATGATCAGGTGTTCTTTGAAAAATAACAGAATAAGAGGTCCAGTTTGTAGGAAAAGGGAATGAATTCATCAAAGAACCCTAGAGGTAAGTAAACTAAATATCCATCTTGTGGGTACTATGGTAAAACGAATCCTAGAGAATGTTTATCAAAGTCTGGAAAGTGATTTTGTTGTGGTATGTCTGGTCAGGTAGCTTGTAACTATAAAGAATATGATCAAGAAGGCAATGAAAGACAAGTGTTATGAAGTTTTAAGTGCAATGAAATGATTCATTATGCAAATGAGTGTCCAAAGAACAACTCAAATGAGGGAAATCATCTAGACTACAAGCAGAATGGGGTGGTGAAATCCTATGCAACTACTTCAGTAGATGTTGGTCCATCAAATGAAGTAACATTAGGTACACTGTTTGTATGTTCAAATTATGCCAATGTGTTGACGGATGTAGGGTCTACACATTCTTTCATTTATGAGAAGTTTTTTTAGTAAATTGTGAATTCAATATCAATATATGAATCCTGAACTTATGGTAAAAACACCTGGAGGAAATGTTGTGACAAAAATAAATTATATGAAATTTCATTTCCTTGTGTGCGGAAAGAATCTACCTAAAAACCTAATTGTTTTCCTCTAGTAGAGTTAAGTGTTATTATGGTTATGGATTGGATTTCTATTTATCATTCTAATATTGACAACAAGGTTGAAGAGGTTTCTTTTCATAATTATTTTCAGTTTGTGTAAAAGAATGAACCCTTACATTGGATAACATATTAAGAAGTGGAGAAACTAGTAAAAGATGGAAATGAATGTTACCTAGCACATATTGTTGAAAACAATGAAACTGTTCAGATTAATGATGTACTAGTGGTAAATGAGTGTCTTGATGTTTTTTCTTGATGAGTTGTCTGGTATTATACCTGATCCGGAAGTTTAATTTAGTATTTACTTAGTTCCTAATGCTAAGACAATTTCAAAACTCCCTTATCAAATGGCTAAAATTGAACTTTTAGAGTTAGAAAAGAAATTGCATGAGTTAATAGATAAAGGTTTTATTTGACCTAGCACATCACCATGGGGTTCTCGTATCTTTTTTGTTAAAAAAAATATGGTTCAATGTGACTATTAATTAATTATAGATCATTGAATAACATCACTGTTAATAACAAGTATCCTTTCCCTCATATTAGTGATTTCTTTGATCAGCTCTAGGGAGCTCAATATTTTACAAATATTGACTTAAGGTCGGGGTACCATCAGTTGAAAGTAAAGGAATTAGAAATTTCAAAGACCGCGTTTCATATTAGATATGGCCATAATGAATTCGTAGTTCTGATTTTTGGTTTAACCAATGCACCTGTTGTATTCATGGATCTTACGAATAGAATATTTCATCAGATCTTGGATAAGTTTGTGGTTGTGTCCATTGATGATATTTTGGATTATTCTAAAAGTAAATAAGACCATGAAATTCATTTAAGGGTTTTCTTTAAGTCTTTAAAAGAAAAACAAATGTATGGGAAATTCAGTATGTGTGAGTTTTGGTTATAACAAATTTCTTTCCTTGGTCACATTGTTGCAAAAAATTGCATAACTATTGATCATTGTAATAAAAGTTGTTGAAGAATGTCCCAGACCCACAAATATAACCTATATTTAGAATCATTTGTATGATTATCTAGTCTAATGACAAAGTTAACTCAAAAATATGTTAACTTCCTTTGGAAAAAAAAGTGATGATAGTTTTATGGAATTTAAAAGAATATTGGTGAATGCTCTAGTTTTGGAAATGCCTTCTAGAAATGGTGAGTTTGTTATTTACAGTGATGCTTTGTTGAAAGGACTTATTTGTGTCCTTACACAGAATGATCAACTAATTTCTTATGCTTCATGTTAGTTGAAACCTCATGGGTTAAATTACCCTACACATAATTTGGAATTAGATGCTATTTTGTTTTTGCTTTAAAATTTTGGAGGCATCATTTGTATGAAGTGAAATGTGAAATATATAATGACCACAAAAGCATTTAGTATATATTAACTCAAAAATATTGAACATGAGACATAGGGGACAGATTGAATTAATCATGGATTATGATTGCAAGGTCCTTTACCATTCGGGAAATGAAAATAAAGTTGATGATGCATTGAGTCAAAAAGTAATGCTTCATTAACGATTCTACATTTAGAACAAGATCCTTTTTTTATTGATTTGATGAACATTGTCATAGAAGATGTTGGTGTAGTAAATTCTTATGTTTTGTTTCCAGTGTCAGTGAAATCATCTCTAGCAGACAGGATAAAGAAAATGTTGAAGGAAGACAGTGAGTTCTAGAAAAAAGTAGAGTTAGTTTATAAGGGCATGATTCCTAGATTTAACGTTGATAATGATTGTGTTTTGATATTTGGGAAGATTTTATGTGTGCATTGTGATTAAAAGTTGAATAATGAGTTATTATGTGAAGCTCATAGTTCCTCATTTTTAGTTCATCCTAGTAGTACAAAGATGTACACAGATCTTTTGTAGTATTACTGGTGGGATGGAAAGAAAAGAGATATTGTTGATTTTTCTATGAAGTGTTTGACATGTCAGCAGGTTAAAGCCAAACAATAGTTAATGAAAGGGATCCTTTAGTCTTTACCGATTCCAGAGTGGAAATGGGAAAATATATCAATGGACTTCATTGTAATATTACCAAATACATCTCAAGGTAAGAACAAAATATGGTTTTTTATTGATCGATTGAATAAATCATCTCATTTACTATCATTTCAAGATACTTTGTCTCTATATAAACTTTCTCAGTTGTATGTTTAAGAGATTGTTAGGTTACATGGTGTTCCCCTGTCCATTGTATCTGATCGTGATCTCTGGTTTACAAATAACTGTTTTTAATGGCCTTTGGAATTCTGTGGGTACTGAATTAAATTTTATTGCATATTTTCATCCTCAATCAGATTGGAAGTCAGAATGAACAATTCAGACATTAGAGGATATATTATGTGTTTGATCGATGGATTACCAGGGATATTGGGACTATCATTTTTCTTTGGTTTAATTTTCTTATAATAAAATTTTTCATTCCACTATAAAGATGGCTCCATTTGAGACATTATATGGGAAGCATTGTCGAACTCTAACTTTTTGGGATAGAATAGGTGAAAGGAAGCTGATGGGACCAAAATTGGTAAAATAGATGGCAGAGAAAGTTCACTTGATTTAGAATCACATGAGAACAGCTTAGAGCATGCAGAAAAGTTTTGCGGATAACAAGAGGAAGGATCTCTCTTTCAAGGTAGGTGATCATGTCATTCTCAAAGTTTCTCCATGGAAAAGTGTAATGTGTTTTGGTCAAAAATGAAATTTGAGTCTGAGGATCATTGGACATTATGAAATCCTCGAAAATCCTTGAGTATGAGGTTCATTGGACCTTGTGAATTAAATATTAATTATACCTTAAAGGGGTTTTTATGGTCGATGGCGTACCTTATATCCGACAACGGGTTTCTTTAAAATCTTATGTTGCACAATAATAATATAATATTATTATTTTAAATGGTATTTAAAGACTGGCCATTATATTGGATCGAATGAACAAAACTAACTACAATATGATTATACATGTTTGTTAAATGTTTTTACATTTATCCAATAAAAGTTAGAGGCTTAAAATGTGAATGAATTTAATTTTAAGCATAATTTACTTTAAAAGGTTTAATTACATCCTTCTGATGGAGAACCCTCATTAAATATAGTTTTGGTGACACTTATATATTTTGTTTTACAAAATAAAATTATTCTTTAGCATCGAGATATCAAAATATTCTTTCCGTAATTTTTTGGAATATTTATGCAAAAATTGTTTTTTAAATGAATAATTGAAAATATTGTATTTTAATTTAAAACTACCTTTTAATATAATTTATTATTAGGGTTAGATTAAATTTTTAATTGGGTTTAAAGATATTTAGATTATATATTTACCATTGAATCCCATTTTGGTCATTGGAATTAATTTCACTTTGAAATTGGACATAGACATGTGTCTATCTTTTGATAGTTAATATTTCTTAAAAACATGTTTTTTGTTTTAACCGCAGGAATTAATTTTAAATTAATATCTGCCACTTCGTTATTTTGAATTTGAAAAATGGATTCCATATTTTGAATCAAGTGTTCCAAATTGTGTAAATATGTAACTTTTATTTTAAGACATTATGAATATTTACATCAGTAAATATTATATTTACCATGCATAAAGGGTAAATATGGTAAATAAGGGTAAACAAATATTACTATAATAATATAAAATTAACATAAAATTTGTCTCAATCCTATTGGTTGTTACACTTCTGACCTTGAGCATCCATGGGTCGATTTCGGGACCCTATAGAGCCACATAAGAGAGATATTAAGACTTTATTTTAATTAACTTAATGTAAAGACAAAAATAACATAAAAATATATTTTAGAAAATTAATTTTTACATAGGTTAATATAAGTGATATTATCAAATATTAATATTATCTAGAAAGATAAAATAATTTCCTATGTCATGGACTTTTTTTATAATTTTTATATATCGAATAACTAAAATTATTTATAACACAATAATGATTCAGTGCTTACCTCATTAATAAATGATTTAAATAAATAAGATTATAAAGATTAAAATATTATCCAATACCTATCAAATTATTATTTGATGATTTTATTTCAACTATGAGTCATCTTATCTTTTACTTTAATATGTTTTGGACCTTTATAAACCGAAAATTACTATATAATAAAATAATATTTTTACACTTTCCTAAAGAGACCCTCCTCCCCCTTATAAAAATCCCTCACATCTATCCCATTCCTCACACTTCACAGGCCCCATGGCTCACCCAAACCCTACCCCAATAAGCTCTCAAGATCTTCTTCTTCCACCTAGAATCCATACCTTAGTCATAAATAACTTCAACAATTATTTTTGGTTCAAACCAAAGGGAGTTAACCGAATTAAAGGTAATAATTTTCTCATAAATTCTTTTGTTTTATTTTGTTTTATTTTACATATCCAACCCCATAAACTCTATTTATTCCTTTATTTTATATAAACACCACTGTCCTCAATATACTAGGTTGTTTTTATGAGATGTATTTGAACAAAACATAGACAAACCACCGTCTAATTGGTAAAGAACATACTGTTTCTGTGGACGGTGAACTACTACCTCACGAAGCAATGATTATTCAAATATCTCCAAACCCCTCTCATAGTGGCCATTATAATGGGACTATATTTATATAAAATATATATTATATTTATATTTTTTCTATTAATCTATTTTTTTCATTTATAGCATAAATTTATGGTTTTTATTATGGGTAAATACGATAATTTCATTTTAGGAAATGCGGACTACCACCACCCCAAAGTGATATGACTCGTTAATTCCATATGTGGAACGTCAAAAGGATGAAGTTTGTGATTTTATATAAGATAATATATTTTAATTATAATATACTAATGTATCCTTATGTTTTAATGCCATTAAAATACACAATAGAGACGAATGTAGCGTTCATGCGTATGTACGGCTTATGGTCTCCATGAACGGTGCATTTCATTTCTTATCATCAAATGTTTTGTACTATTATAAATATATACATATTATGGATATATATATGAAATTTATGATATCTACATCATCAATATCATTCTGGTGATAATGGATATTTGACCACATGAACAATTTTTAATTATAAGAAGTTCATTTTTGAATCAAGTACCAAATACCGAAAAAATGTTCATTATTAACATAAATGATTACATAATGTTACAAAGTGGTAATAAGAGATTTAAAAGGAATGAAAAAATTTAAAAAAAATTCTTCAGAAATTATAAATTATTTTTAGTTAATTATTCAAGAGATTAAAGAACAAATGGGTAAAGTCGAACATGAAGTAAGGGACTTCATCTCAATCTCCTTTCATTGAGGTATATTTTGTTTTTATACATGAACTTCTTTTATAAGTTGTATAAAGAACTTTGAATTTTCATTTTATTCAAATGGAATATTTTTATATGAAGCATTTGACTAAATGACAAAAATGAATTTTAATTTTTATCATAAGCAGTGACAATGACCTTTCCTCCACCATGAGTATTATTCGATCTTTGGCTTCCTTAACAAGTCATTCTATTTTTAGAAGGAAAAAAAATATGATATACTCTTTTATGTATTTTGGTGTTGAAAATAAATTTGAAAATGTATTTTTTATATCAATATATTTAAGTGATATATTGTGATTGAATTGTGAAAATGTTTTCTTTCTTTTATATTTGTTGTATGTGTTATCATTTAATAATAGTACGTGGACATTTGATAGGTGGTTACGTGATAAACCAAATGACTGGTGGTTCCGTGATAAACAAGGACAAGTGGTTACATTATAACCTCCAATGCATTGGGTATGGAAGTCGGTCATATGGATATTCAATTTATTAATATGTGTGGAAGTCGATTGTATGGTAATTCCATTTAAGTATATTTTTTTCCCATGTTTCCTTTATAAGTTATGTTTTCTTTATATGGGTTTTATGGTAATAGTTTGGTTAAAAAAGGGTAAGAAATGATCTTTTATTCAGTGAAGTGTGTTTACTACTTCATAAAAGGGAAAAGTATTACCTATGAAAAAGTATTCATGGATTACTTGTTGTTTTAAAAAAACAAAGAATTTCCTTATTTGTGTATCCCTTACTGAGCTTTTTATGCCCATCCCATATTTTTTATATGTTTTTCACAGGACATAAAGTTGAATAAGGTCAAGGACGGGATCATGGAAAAGTGATGTTGTCTAAAACATGGAACTAGACAAGACTCTTTTTTTCAAGAGTTATGATTTTATTAGAAAAATGGATACTATGAAGAAGTGTCTACTTGTAATATTCAAGTTGTTATGTTTATGTAATGACCTAATTATCTAAAGATCTAAACCTGAAAATATTATCAATGGGAATTGTTAACATAATTCAAGAATATGTAATGTATAAGGCCAGGTCCTTATAAGAATCACACATATATATATATACATATATATGTCATTAACATACTTGAACTCGATATGATAGAAAAATGGAAACAACGTTCATGATTATGTACGGCCTAACATCTCCATGAATAGTGTATTCCATTTCATATATCTATCTATTTTATATTTTTATATTCTCAATATATATGATATATAAATCATGTTATCATTATCTATGTAATATGATCTAGAATAACAAGTTAAAACATATCCAACAAAGAAAGCGAATTTTACCCAAAATGACGCATTAACATTGAATGATTAATAAACAAGTAATATAAATTCCCAAACCAATCATATATGTTATAATAGATATTATTATGATTCAGATAAAAGTTAATAATATGTTCATAATCATTGTACAAGAGTTTTGGATACATCCGGAGACTATCAGACTTAAGGAAAGGGTTATTTTCACAATCACTTTATTATATGAAATTATTTATACGTGTGTTTCTATTAGGACAACCTTATCATCCCTATCTATGTTTACCAAAATTTAATTCAAAATAGTATCAACAATTATTTAAATTCACTTTTACTTATATTTAATGTTTTAAAAACATTTTTAAATGAATCTTTACATTTTTTTTCCAAATGAAGTACTTTTTGACGTTTTTGACAAATTAAAGAAAGAACTTTTTTAACATACACATAGTGAGCAGTTATTTTTTGTAGTTATATTGCCTTATAGTTTTGATGCTTACATTATAATAATACAAGGTTATTTCAAAATAAATGTTTATTTTTAAAATTTCATGGCCTTTAAATAATTAAAATTAAAAATAGATATTTCCCTCAATGAGTTTTAATGGATTTATTAAATTTTTTTCATATAAGTCAAAATACTTTGTTAGATTTTATTATTTATTAAGGGAAATTTATTATCATACAATATTCTATATTTTATTGAAGTTTTTGTGATGTTTGAATATGGATGTTCTATTTTTAACCCATTAATGGTTTATAGTTATAGTATTAACATCTCATATGCTAGTTTTAATATGAATGTTAATGTTACATTTCATCATTTTCATTTGATGAATGCATTTGACTTAATAAGTGATAGGTGGGGCCCACTATAGCCCCTTGATACATCAGTTGGTCTCAAGAGAGAAACTAGTGTCATGGAACAAGGACTTGATAGAATATTTGTGTGTGTTTTTTGCATTAGAACTTCACGTAGTGGTTATGATGTATGAAATTATGTATTTCCCTCATTATGAGATTTATTATTGATTTTACATGTTATTATTCAAAAATTAGAATATTAATTTGAATGTTTAAATGGAATTAGTTTATTTTATTCATTCTATATTATGCCGAAGATAATTTTTTAAAAGGGTTGTTTTTTAGTTTTTTACCTTGCCTTAAAATTTTATGGTTGTTTTTTATAGCTTCCACTACACTGTTTATCCTTACAGGGCATTTGAGAACAACCCTTTATTATGTTTTATTTTCTTCGGATTCCATGATGTGTTTTATGATTGTTATAAATTATTAATATAGGGGAATAGTTTAAATATCAAAGAATTATCTTGGATGTAATTTATGTTAGAAATTGTAATGTAATGTTCTTATATGTAATATATTTTCCAAGAATACTAAAATGATAGGTACTTCTAGATAAGATACCTTATAATGATGCCAATGTATTAAAATAATGCACCAGCTCTAGGAAACCAGGGTCAGGGAGTTACAGTTACTATCATAGGAATTTTATCAATAACCTTGGAAACTATATTTTGAAATCAAAGACTATAAAAAATAACCATACGAATGACTTTGAAGTGATGTCTATGTTTAAGATCTCATCCTTAAGATTTGGTAATGGATAACCTAGGTTAATCCTATGGGATTATGGATTGTAAAGAATATGTAATCATTTAGGGAACCTATTAATGATTCTTCAAGACAGTAACTTTATGATTAGTGTTTTTTAGCCTGTGATTAATGTTTAGGTCAAGGATTAGAATCAGCATAGTTATAAAACTGATGGTTCTAATGTTGATATTGAAGATAATAAAAATGTTAAATGAGATTAATGAGGTATTCAGGAATGATAGTTTGAATCATAGTTAATAGTATAAGAGTGATGTTTATTGATTAAGGTTATTTTGTATTTGGATTCAATAATTATTACATCAACGGTTCTATGGTTATAATATTCATGAGATATATAAGGAATAAACTTCAATAATTCTTCTTTCATGATTTTTAAGAATAATATATTTAATTAAGGATTTAAAGGTGATCATATATTTTGTATGTTACAATAAAATATACATTATTTTGTTTTGATAATAAAATGTTAAGGTTGAATTTGAAAATTTAAAGACATTTTATGACAGCGAATTTGAATGGCAGTATTTTGGTTGAGTTTTAAGATTGGAAAGGAGTAAGTTGAGCATTGGATATTATTCATTCAGGATAAAACGTTTCATTAATTTTGAACAAAAAAAGTTTATTTCTGGAATATTATTTTAATATAGTTTTATGAAATGGAAAACTTGGAGGTCAGCAACAACCCGTCGAATAAGACCGTGTTGTAGGAATGGAAGCCATATCTAAAGTGTGATAAGGATTTATCATCTACCACTGACCTATAGGAAGTCCCTGGTTAGTATAACATAATTTTATTTATTTAAATTTTATATGTTTATATTTTATCTTTATACAGGTAAGATAAAAAGAATATATATTAGTTTGATTATCTTTTGATGATAAAATTAGTTTATGGTAGGAATTAGATAAAAGATGAAAATTTGCAGATCAAGAAAGAATGTTTCATTATGTTCTAAATATATGAATTAAATTAACTCATTAACTCTATATAAACCAAAAAAAATCCTTGTTTATCATTTTATGATGAATCAAATGGCCCCTTCGATCGTCATAGATTTATACCATTATGGTTGTAAACCTTTTCCTAATGATTTTTTATATCTCTCTCCATCAGAACATGATCATTAGTTTTTTTCTTCAATGTCCATATTTTCCTACATGGAATCCTAGTTTATGTTATATCGGGTATCCTTCTTACTTCCCTATATCTATTTTTAAAGTTGATGTTTTATCACTTTTTCCTATTGGGGATTGCAGTAAAAGGGTTATTGAATAATCAAACCTTAGTTATTGAACCCAAATATTTAAATTGTGAGGATGAAATTTATTAAAGGATGGCATAATTTGACACCCCATTATTTCAAGTTGAATTTTTTTAGATAAATTCAACAGATTGTGTTGTATTATACACCATGATAAGATTTTTCTACACACAACACCGTCTTAACTTGCTCTATATGCAACACCGAGTTCGAACACATCACGACCTATTACGTTAGCCATTTAAAAAGATGTTATGAATAGTATTAAAATCATATTGAATTTTATATATTCAATATATTAATTACATTCATATTATGTATTTCCTATAGGTGATTTAAAAAAATGTTCCATCTTTCATATAAAAGAACTATTTTAAAAAAAACAAAGATTCGCCGCCTTTTGATGGCACAACCATTTTAAATAAATTTCTTTACACATTAAAATATTATATTTAAAAAAATAAATTTCTTATTTCGATGTGGGGTCGGAAAATTATCTTTGGAGGAAATATTTACACTATTCTGCTAAGTTTCAAATTTTGATGAATACTAAAAATATATTAAATTTTTATTTAAATAACCTTTTCATCAAAATAATTTATTATGATAAATTATATTATTTAAATTTTTTAAATTACAATTAGAAGATACTTTTATCAATTAATATAATGTAATTCATTGGAAGTAATTTTACACTTAAATTATAAATAAACACATGTCAATCTTTTGATGGTTTGTATGTCTAAAAACGCATTTTCTTATTTGGACAATGAGGATTAATTTCAAATTAATTTCTGCAATTTTTCTGTTATGAATTTTTAAATTTTTTTGAAATATTTTTAATCAAAGGTCCAAATTATGTAAATATTTACCTGTTATTTTCCTACATTATGATTAGTAACTATAGTAATTAAATTAATTCAGCCCAGTTAAGGGGTAATTTATGTAAATAATGGAAAAAATAATAAACAAAAAATATAAAACGACACTAACACATGTCCCTATATTATTTGATGAGTCATGGGTGGCCAAAAAAATCTTTAGGACGAATTTTTGTCATTTGGGAACCAATTTGGAGTGAGAATGACGTACTATAATAATTAATTTATTGTAAAGCGAAATTTCACATAAACATGTTTTTTAATAATTTTTTTAATACTTGTTTATATTACTAATGTATTTTACTATAAATATTACTTATATATATAAACATATTTCTGAAATCATGGTATATTATTTATATTTTTTATACATTAAATAAATATATATATTTATGACACAATGATGATGCAGTGATTACATTATTATTAAAAGAATCAAATAAATGATATTATAAATATTAATCAAAATATTTCATGTCATCCCTGAATTTTAAGGATTACGATGACATGTTAGTTATTATTTGATTCTTTTTTAGATTGAATCAAATTATTATGACTTTAAAAAAAATCAATTACTAAATAGTGTCAAAATTGACATGAATATGTTTTTAAAAAAATCAATATTTTCTTAAATGATATTATAGTCATAAAAATATAATATTCATCCAAATGACTTATATTGTGTTAAAAATTTTATTAATGATCTAATTTCGGTTCAAATGTCATTTTATAGTTACTATATTAACCCAATAGTATAAAAATACAACAAGACACGGTAAGAGTTAAACTGTTTAAATAAGGGTTAATCCCAAATTATAAGGTTATTTTCAAAAACTAACGTGTCTAAAAATAATTTTTTTCAATTATTCCGACCTATACCTATCTTAGACTCTAAATAAATCACTTTTATTCAACTGTAAAATGAAAATAAATTTACAATAAAATAATATTTCGAACGTTTTATAAAGTTCCCCTCACCTCTCTTATAAAAAAGAACTTATACTTATCTATAATTAACGCCTACAAAGCCATTTTCCTCATCAAACCCTTTTCATATACTCTCCCAAACTCCCTCATTTCATCCTACAGGCAACCCTTTTAGCATAATGCCAACTTATGGAGTCCTTTTCTGAAAATGAAGAGTAGATACCAGAAAAAGAGGTCATCGTTTTATCAAACTCTTTCAAAGTTATATCTTATTTTAAATCTATTTTCTATGTTGTTACAATTCAAAATTATTAACTCTATAATATACTATATTCTGATATGTTTTTATGATTGTGGTAAAATTTTATTCCTCCTTTTACACATCCTATGAAAAACATTATCACCATGCATGTGTATATATGGCTTACCGTCTCCCACCCAGTGTGTAAATTTTTTTTCATCTATACTTTATTTATACGTGTATAATGATGAATATATAGGACATAAATAATAAATATATCATTATATTATTCCTTTATAATTATTATTCCTTCTGATTCTATACCATTTAACTATTAAGTCAATGATATTGTCGCTCGTGCATACGTACAACTTACCGTCTCAACGATCCGATAAGATTTATCTTCCACGTTCACCATCCAAAAAGTATTATAAAGATTTATTAAGAATAAGTATGAAATATATGATATAATAATTCTACTATAATAATATATATATAGGTACATATATTTCATTCACTTACTTCCACTCAATACGATGAGAAAATGGAAACTGCATTCATGCATACGTACGACCTTCCGTATCCATGAACAATATATTCCATTTCATATATATATATATATATATATATATATATATATCTATTACATATTTTTTATTCTGAATATATATGATATTTAAATAATTTTATAATGATCTAAGTAATATGATAAAGAATAAAAGGTCAAAGCACATGCGAGAAAGAAAGCGATTATTACCAAAAACAATGTATTAACTTGGAATTATTAATAAATGAGTAATATAAAGTAATAAACCCTTCATATATGACATCATAAATATTATTATGAATCATATAAAAGTTAAAAATATTTTAAAAATATTTATAATGGAGTTTCAGACACATATGAATATTATCATACTTAAGGTAAGGTTTATTTTCGCAATATCATTATTTTCTAAAATTGATTATATGTAGTTATCTATTGGGATATCCTTATCATCCATGTCCATGTCTACAAAAATGTAATTCAAAATAATATCAAAAATTATTTAAAGTAATATTTACCCATGTATGAATTTTTACAAAACGTTTTGAAAGGACCCATTCTGTCATTTTCCAAACGAGGTACTTTATAACCTATTTGACAAATTATGTAAGTAATTTTTTTTACATATACAGCACAAGTGGATAATTTATTCCATTATATCGCTTTACAATTTTTAATCTTACCTTACAATATTACAATGTTATTTTCAAAATTAATATTTTATTTTAAAAGTGAATAGATTTCAAATAATTTATTGTAAAAAATAGATATTTCCCTCAAAGAGTTTTGAATAACTTATTAAATTATTTTCATCTATGTCAACATCCATTATTGGATTTTATTCGTGATTGAGGTTGGTATATTATGATATAATATTCTATATTGGATTGAAGGTTTTGTGATTTTGGCATGTTGATGTGCTATTTTTATACCTCTAACGGCACGTAGGCCATTATTTTTTATTGATTTTGATAATCAACATTTCAAGGGGTGAGGTGGAACCCTTACAGGGCCCGTAGGGGTAAGTATTACAAGACCCGTAGTCCTTAGAGGAATTAATTTCACATAGGCTTCAAACATTACATACAACCTAGACTAACTACTTCAAAATGCTCCTCCCCACCATCTTCATCGTGAAATCAACTCTCCACCTTCACACAGCTGTTCGGGTAGGCATTCCCATGCATGCACAGGCTTTTCCCAATGACAGATGACATACCCTCTCATTCTTGAAATCTGTTTAGCTTCTACTGTGGTGAAAGCCGCTTGATCATCCTCCTTATAGAGCATGTTCCTTGTCGATTGTCGGGTTTTCATCTGCACTTATGGAGGCCCGATGGTCTTGAGGTGGCCCAAATGCCTTACTGACCCGAAGGCCTGGTTGGCCCGAAGGCCTTATAGGACTCAGGGACCAAATCAGTGGCCTGGAGGCCCAAACGGGGGCATATTCCTGGCTGCTACAGTGCCAACTAGTGCCTGCTACATGTCCCGCAACAGTACTTTCTATAGTACTGCTACAGTTCCCAAAACTTCTGCCTCCACCTGGATTTGATCCATGGTTGTTTGGATGCACTTACGGAGTCTTTACCAACCGGGCTAAGGCACATGTTCTTTTATACAATTCATGGTTTATGGTTAATGTATTAACATTTCATATGTCAGTTTTAATATGAATACTTATGTTATATATCATCATTTTCATATGATGAATGTATTGGACTTAGTAAGTGATGGGAGGGGCCTACTACATCCCATTGATGCATCGGTAGGTCTCATGAGAGAAACTAGTGTATTGGAATAAGGACTTGACAAAATATTTGGGTATATTCTTGGCCTGAGGCCTTGACATAATCGTTATGATGTCTGGAATTATGAATTTCTTTAATTATGAGATCGGTTATTTATATAACATGTGATTATTCAACTATTATATTATCCATGTGAATTTTTAAATAGAATTATTTGATTTATTATTTCAATATTTTTCAAAAGATAATGTTTTTAAAGGATTTTGTTTTAGTTTTGTATTATACATTAAAAGTTTCTACTTATATGTGACAGGTTCTTCTATATTATTTATCCTTACAGAGAATCTGAGCTCAACACTTTAATATGTTTTATTTTCACAGGATTCCAAGAAGAGGTTTATGATTGTTATGTAGTTTTATGATAGGTGAATAATAGAGTTCTCAAAGAATTATCTTTGTTGTAATTTATGCTATAAATTATTATGTTAAGTTCATGTATGTAATCAATTTTGCAATACTACTAAATAGATCGTTCCTTCAAGAATGGACTACATGTAGTCATGTCATTGTATCAAAATAATGCACATGTTCTAGGTAACTCGGGTCGTGGGGTTAAACTGAATGATTGTGTTTTTTGGAAAAAATAATCATGAACATGTCATGACGTAAGTGGATTGGTATTGTTCTAATGCATTTGTTATTGATTTTTTATTATAAGACATTATCTATAGGATTAGTTTTTAAACCTAATCCAAGATGGGACTATATCCACTTTGTAATGTTTTCATGAAATTTATCCTTATGTAATTCAAATTCCATTTTTTTTTTGTTTCTTCAAAATTTCCTATATTTCCATGATATTGTTATAATTTGTACCTTATTTTCTTTTCTCATCGGATTAATCATAAGCCCTATCTTTTATGATATCATACTATATCTTTGACTCACATATTATTTTTCCCTATCATGTTTATTCTCACAATGAGCATCTGAGGTCATCCATTATCTTGTTTTACCTTATCAATGATATGGATTAATTTTTGGTGTTAGATATGTCTAAGAAGAATTTTATTTATGAAGAACAAAGTATGAAATGATGTAGACTTTTAATGAACACTTTTCATATGTATCCATGTTCCCAAAGACCATTAAGACATTATGAATCTGGCATGGATCATATTATTTTTTAATGAATATTCATTTAATATTATGTAATATTTACGAATAAAATATTGGTACATTATAATTTGTTTCATAGAATGGACTAATAAATTCATAATGATTACGGTCAAGAAAACATTAGTAAAACCCAAGATATAATCCTATGTATATGATAATATCCTAATGTTTGGATAAGATGTAGATTATGTGGTTTTCATGTAAAAGATCCATTTCTAGATATTATAAGTAAACATGGTTTTGGTATATATTCAAATAGTGGTAATAAACACTATAAGTGATAGTTAAGTATATCATGTCAATCATTGTTGTTCATGGTTAATGTTACCTTGAAGCACACTAGGATTGACACTCCCAGTTGGATATTCTTGGTTTAATTCAAATTTCTCTATGAACCATCCGAAATGATTTTAATAGATGATTATCATGGATGACCTAGGTCAAACCAAAGGTGTCCTATATTTCAAGGTTTCCATGATTTCGACAACTTATAAATTAATTTTTATTATTTTTATTATTATTTATCACATAATTATTTTTTGTTTTAGTCGATGGATAGAATTAGAAGGACTGATGAAAAAAATGTGATAGATAATGTGGTGATTTTGGGTAACCAAATGGGATAATGATTGATGCTAAAGATATTATAATTATACCTAATTAGTTATCACGGTATATTATTTAAACTTTTCACCATAAAAACTATTATAGTCACTAAATAAGAGAAGGGTGGAGGTCGATAACAACTAGTATAGTAGAGACCATAGAGGCATTAAGGATCAATTTCCATCATGTTGTAAATGTGGAAAGGAACACCCATGAGAATGTCTCAAAGGAATAAAAAAAACATAAATGTAATAGAGTAATGAATTACTAAGGTAAAATGATGAGGTCATTGTGGATAAATAAATATCATCAATGTGATCCATTTATAGTTTGTTTTTTTAAAATTTGAGGAACCTTATCATTATTTGAGTCAACTATTTTCTAGATTAATGCCTTCTTGTATGGTATTTTTTTCATATCCTACACATGTTTTTGGAAAAATATTTTATACCTAGGATAATTTTTTCATCTTGAGTATGGTTTCATGAACATAGCGCAAGAATTTCTCAGGATTTGGAGAAACTGTGTTGAAAGAATTCAAGAACATAATGTAATTTGACATATCCAAATCACATGGTTGGTGCATAGTTTCTTAACACATTTGGATAAAAAATGTGGGGTTTCCCTCTTCTCCAGTAGGATTTTAATGGTTGGAACACTGTTTGATAAAGCATGTGGCCACATCCTATGACTTTCCAACGACATAAAAACATGAAGTTCCCATCATTCCCTTCTTATGTTTTTACCCAAAATTGGGTTCCTCCTCTATTTCATGACCTAGGTGCACTAAGGGGATCCTAAAACCCCTATTCATTTATATCCTTCCACCATTGATGATTCGCTATTCTTACTAAGGGGATGTTCCTTTGATTTTTTATTGATTTCCCCCTCTCTTATTCTTCATCTCTTGGTTCTTAGTTATTTTTTATGAGGTTTTTCTAGGATGAACTCTATAATAAATAAATGATGGAAGGTTTATATTTCATTGATTCTAGGGTGTTTGTATTTCATTCAAGGGTGTGTTGTTCCTCATCGCGGAGTTTCATTGAGTGTGCACACTATTATGGTAGGTGCTTCAATTCATTTCCTTTCTGAAAAAATCAATGTGATTATTTTGATTTATATAATGGTTTTAAATTTTCTATTCTTTATTTTGATGTGTTAGTATATAATTTTATGGTATATCTGTGATGAAATATTAATGAAAATTGGTTTCAAAGAGTTTTATTATATTTCACCAATATGAATATGCTTTTAATGTGTTTGATGAAATGTTAAATGGTTTTGGGGAATAAAATATTATGCCTTGGGTGCTTTTAGCCTTGTTTATCCAAAAATAAATTGGGTTTCATTGAGAATTAAGTATGATATGTGGTCTGAATACCTCTTCATGGTATGATGGTTGTGTGAAGAATTTTTTAAAAGCCCTTTTGATTAATAGATTGGTATTTTAGGAAAATTGGTGATGATTTGTTTTTGGGATTGGATATAGGTATATCTATATGGGTATGGGTTGTACATATAGATGGACAAACAAATGATAATGGACCTTAACAAATGATTTCAACTTAAACCCTATATTTCAAAACACTAATATGACCTCTTTCATTTCATTATCAACCCACCTCTTACCAATTGCCTCTTTAAAAACCCTTGGTACTTTCTAAAATGTTCATTGTTCTTCGAATGGTTCTTGATTGTGGTTTTAAATGTGTTTTCAAAAACACGTCATATTTTTCATTTAGATATATTATTTGGTAACTAAATAGTATAAAGTAACATTTAGATTTTTTTATTAGTGGTGTTTCATCTTGACTGTAGAAATTTTTTGGAAATTGTTTTTTAAAAATATTTAGATAGGATATATTGATGTATTGGTTGATACTTTTGGTGTTTTTTGAAAATGGATTCAAAGTGAATTAATGAATCGTCTTGGTTGGAACTTGTGTATAACTTAATGTCAGATGTGAACCTCTATAGTGGATTCTCTATAGAGAGGGTCATCACATGGGTTGTGTTGGTTTTGGGGCTAGGAAAACATAGTGTCTATGGTCTATTTGTTTGAGTTCCTTATGTGAGGACCTAACCATTAACTATATAGAATTATCAAGGTATGAATGGTATTCATCTATACAGTATAGTGAATGTTTCATATCAGACCTAATAAGATGGGTTGGTACCCCTAGATTTTATGAGAGTCTAGGTGATACATTCTACTGGGTAGGCTAGTTTAGTGTAGCAAGTGGATTGTCGACTATGTAGTTTCACCATACACCGACAGGTGATTCCAAACTATGTACATCCAATGACTAATTCTAGAGATGTTTAGGAAATTAACATGGTAAAAATTGATATTTTTGTCTTTGTTTCTATAGTTGTTGGTGCTGTATTGTTATTCTTACCTATCAACTCATGTATTGTTTCATTTATCCTCAATATATATGTTTTATCACATGGGCTAGTTTCCCCTTTTGTTAATGGGCTTATAAAATATATTTTAAATGGAAATATTTATTACAATTAAAATATGTCTGTTGTTTTCTAATGTGGGTTTTCTAAGAAATCTATTTTTGGTTATTTAATTTGAAAGAACTTATTTTATAAAGAAAATTAAACTATTGTTTATAGACTGTTTTTTGGAGAGGAAATGTATAGAATATGTGGTTCTTATATATCATCTATTTCTTCTCATACCCAAATTTTTTCACTATATGTTGATAGAACCGAGATTTTTTGAAGGTTCAAGATCCTTTTTCAGTTATGCCTTTGGAGAAGGTCGGTCTTGTGGTTGTTGGTGACCAAGAGGTCACATATATATTTGGTTCGTTACATTTTAGTTTTTTTAGTTTTGTTTGTTCAAAAATTTTAACGATATCTATTTTATGTTATTATTATTATTATATGTATTGGTTATACTGTATTATAAATTTATCCAATTTGATCATAGTTTTCTATTGGGTTAAATCATTCCCATGTGGTTTATTTTTTATGTCTAGCCCAATTAGTCTTATTGGGAAGAACATGAACACATATCAGGCCCTGTTTCGAACCAGGTAAGTTGTTGGGTTGGGTGTTATACCTAACTTAGTTCGTCAAAAAATGATATCATATGAGCCCTTTATTATTTGGGGTGGTAGGTAGTTTGATAATAAGACTTTTAGAACATAGGACGTGGCAACAGAAATAGCGTCATGAAATCTTGATCATAATGATCATCGATTTCCTAGAGGTAATCTTGGATTTATGTATTTTTCAATGTTTTGGATACTTGAATGAGGACTGTTAATGGAGGTGATTCTTTATTATGTTATGATTTCATATAAATTAGTGAACAATGTGGGGTTCTCATGCGCTGTTCAAGGTCTTCCTAGTGGTCGGTTCATTCATGGTGCATGGCCCAATAATCATGTCGTCATGTTATGAATCCCCACAAGATTCTTATTTTATAAGACTAGTGTGAGTTGTTAATTGGCTCTACCTCTTCTATTGTGGGTCAGTTTAAATTGTAAAATGGAATTTGAAATAAAAAAAATGAATTTGTAAAAATAGATTCAAAATAGAAAATATTTTCAAGGTTTAGGTTGCTTCAAATGTGGGATTTGGTGTTTGATCTAGATTCAATGGTGTGTTTTTTTGTTTGGAATGTTTAATTTGAATAAAGAGGTTTTGAAATTGGAATACAATTGGTGTTTTTAAAAACAAATCAATTTTTTTGTAATTTTCGGAATATATGTTTGGGGGGATTGGTTGGGAAACCCTTTTTGGTTTAGTTTGGTGTAATATTGATTTCGGGTTTAGTGTATATTTAATATTGATAGTTTTATTACACGAAAAGTCCCATAGGTTTCTAGCAAGTCTCGTCAAGTGGATAGCCCTAGCTAGACTCACAATGGGGTGGAAAATTCTAGTTATTTTCTTATTATTTCCCATAATTAATGGTGATTGAGTTCTTTTAGAGGATGTAGAGTGGTTTAATAATATTGAGGGAGTCTTTAGGTTTTTGGTAGCTTCTGAAGTAGTGAGAGTTCATGTTGTTTTAGATACATTTTAATGTCCAGATCTAGAACACTATAAAGTGATCATACCTTAATCATTTAGTTTTATGAATTCTTGTGAAGTGTTCATATCCATTTTTATATGATTTTTTTACTTTAGGAGGTTAAGTCAAGGTAGGTGATAGATCCCATGAGTTTTCAGTATGGTCAATGGATGATAATGGCATATATCAATCATTTTAATGAGATGGTTTTTTTATTTATAGAGATAGAAATGTAGGATCAGTTTAATGATACTCTCTTCATTTAGGGTCTTCATTTAGAGAATAAGAAGTTATTCCTCTCATATGATGACATTTAATTTTAGAGGTCATTGGATTAGGTATTTCTAATTGAGTATGTTCCTGGAGAATAGGCAGTTAGCAATCCACTATTTCTCAATTCTCATGAAGTCTCATTGTCTAGTGAGTTATTATTACTAGAAGATCATATTATTATGTGGTCTTCTATATCAGTTTCATCTTCTCGTTCATCGGACCATTTGATCATGTGTTTCTATTATGGATGTTTAGAGCCTTCTTGGTTATCGTTTCATCATCCTTAGAGGGTTTTCATCAACGTGGACACTTGGTTCATCAATATAAGTTTTGTAAGAAGTATTATTAGAAGAAGAATTCGTGGTCATGGGTTGTTATCTCTTGACATCATGGTAGAATATGATTCTAAACATTATGGATATAACTATATTTTCTAGAGGGAATCTAACCTCATATTTATGGATTATCGGGGGTGTGGGGAACATATGTCCATATTTTTTCTCAACCACGGAATTAGAGATAGCATAAATGATTGTTTTACAATTTTTCATATTAATGTATGTTCTCAATCATTGTAAAGGGATTGGTGGTTCTATTTTCTTATAATTTAAAAGGTTTTTTATAGATACTGATTTCAGATCATTGACATTTTAGATTAGTTTTGGTTTCATTTTGTTCTCAAGTTTAATATGTGTGCATGTAATGTAAAATGATTAATTGTGTTCCTGATCCAGGATTGGTTTAGGTATCTAGTTTTGGTCACTATGGTGATTTTTGTGTCTTTTTTAAATGATAAATCAAGGTTTTGATTCTCCCTTTGTATTGAATTCCTTTAATGTATTCCATTTATGTCATGTGTTTTGATTCATTTTTGGACTTCCTAGATTTTATCCAGTGTGGGTATATATTAGCTAGCCCATTTTTGGTGTCATGGTGTTGGGTGATTTATTTGGTTGGGGACAACCGTTGTCTTTTCCCATGGTTTTCCTCACTGGTGTTTTCATAGATCTATTCATGTGTTACTTGTGTATTTAATATGGAACTTATGATATTTTGTATCCTCTTTTGATTTATTCTATTTTCGGTTGAGTTTGGTTCTCATTTGGATTGGTGTCTTTTTTTGGGGGAAATTTTTTTTGGTGGATAGAATTTTAATTACTTAACCATAGTTTTTATATTTATTTTATAGTGGGTGGATTCCTTGGTTGAGGTTTTGGCAGAGTTCATAGTATTAATTTAATTTTTTTTAACATTTTGTGGTAGTTTTTGGCATTTTCATGGTTTTTGTGTGTGTTTTGGGGGTTAACCATGCGGCCTTTTGAGGCTAAGGTCATTTCTAGTTCAATTCATTCTTGGTCATTTATTGTTCCCTGACATGTTCACAGTTTTTTAAAAAACATGTGATACCTAGAAGAAATCATTTGGATTATGTATGGTGTTTAGGACATGGTTCATGGCTTTTGCATGGTTAGTAGAAAACATGATGCTATCGTGTGGGCGGGCACTATAATTTGACAGATCCAAATCACTTGGTTGGCATAGAATTTCCCAAACCTTGAGGATAAACTGTGAAGGGTTTATCTCTTCTCAAGTAGGTTTATCATGGATGGTTCATGGCTTAGGAAACTCAAAATCCAAAACGTGCGACATTCCTAGGTCATTTAAAACATGAAATTGTCATATTTCCCCACAAAGTTTTTATCCCAACACCGGGTTACTCCCACATTTATCTAAATACTTGAGGTCTCCAAAAAACCCTCCTCCCTTTATATCATTCCACTATTTATACTCCTATGTGGTTCTTACAGTGTGTTTCCTTTTGTTTCTGGTAGATTTCCTCCTCTACCATTCTTGCTCTCCTAGTTATTGGTTTTTTCATGGCTTTGTTTTCTCATTGCCAAACCTTAGAGGATAGGGTTAATGTGTTGTTTATATTCCATTGTTTTTAGTGTGTGAATATTTTTTTATTATGTTTTGTTATTCATCCTCCCACAGTTTCATTTCATTTTCAAGCTATTGAGGTAGGTGTTTCCATCCCTTTCCTTTATGGCACATTAAATGTGATATAGTAAATTTTATAAATGGGGTTTTAATGTGTTATTCATGGTTTTGAACTGATAGTATGTATTATTATTATATATCTATGATTTTGGATTGATGAAAATGTATTTCAATGAATTATATTAGATTGAACTTATATTAATATTCTTTTAATGTTTTTGATGAAATGATTAATGGTATTTGGGAATGAAATTGTTTTCCTTGGGTTGTGTTTTTCCTTGGTTGTGATTTGGAAAATTTGTTTTCTTTGTGAATTATATTTGATATGTTGTTTGAGTGCCTCATTATAGTTTGATAGTTAGGTATAGAATGGTTGTAGATCCATTTTGATACTAAAATTGGGAGTTCGCTTACAATGGTGATTTTTGTGTGTTCCATTGGATTTGAGAACATCCATATTTACACAGTGTTCACATATAGGGGTTGAAGAAAAAATGGACTTTGACAAACACATTCAACTTAAAACCCATATTTCAAAGCATTTATACATCCTTCAAACTTTCTCCTTCAGCCCTATTCTTCACAAATGTCCTTTTAGAAACCCATGGTATATTCTAAATGGTTCATTGTTCCTTAAATGGTTAAGATTTTGGTTTAAAAAGTGTTTCAAAAGACATACCATGTTTGGTATTTAGTGATGAAATTTGGTTTCTAAATGGAATAAAGTTTTCTATTTAGTAGTGTTTCATCATGACACTGAATATGGTTTGAAACTTTTTTTAATTTTATTTGAATTTTACTTATTAAAGGATTTTTTGTACATTTGGTGTTTTGTAAAAGTCATTTCATGTTGAGTTGATGTTTAATCCATATTGTTACTTGTATATAACTTAATGTGAAATGGTAACCTCTATAGATTAACATCGTAGGAGATGGTCATCACATGGGTGGTGTCGGTGTTTGGGCTTGTACATCCCAGTATATGTGGGTTAATGGTTTGATTAATTCATTAGAAGAACTACCCATTCCAATTGTTTTATTATCATAGGATTATTGTATTTCATCTAGAGGGTTGAGTTATAGTTCTTTATAGACCCTTATTAGAGGATTCAGTACCCCCTAGGTTTGATGAGAGTCTATGTGGGACATGTCATTGGATTGGATAGTTTAGAGTTTCTAGTTGTTTGTTGAATATGAGGCTTCACTATACGTCATCAGGGGAGTCCGAACAGAGTACGTCTAAGGAATGATTCAAGATATGTTTATGAAATTCTCATGGTTATTATTTCATTGTTGCTATTTTTTCTAGTAGTTTTTTTTTGCATTCATGTTATGCTTTCCTTTCAACACTTGTATTGTTTTCTTTATAATCAGTATAGATTTTTTATCAACTCGGTTGGATTATGATTTTGGTAATGCGTTTATAAACTTTGATCTAAATGGAAAACTATATTATGATGAAAAATATATGAGTTTATTTATAAAGTTGGTTTTCTTGGAATCCTTTTTTTATTCTTTAAAATTTCAAGAAACATATTTTCTAAATATATTTCAATCAACTGTTTAGGGAATGATTTTCTAAGAAAAATGTAATGAATTTGTGGTGATTACTTACAAAGTAGTTTATTTTGACACCCTACATATTGCCCTTGGCGTCTATAGACCCATGTTGTTTCCTATGTTTAGATTTCTTCTTTGGTTATTCTTGTAGATTAGGTTTGTATTTTTTTTGGAGAAATAGGCCACATGGAGAGTGGATTGGTTCCAATTTTTGGTTTTTTTTTATAATTCATGTTTTTTTGGATGTTTTATATTTATACAATTTATTTATTTATTTTAATCACTTGTATTGGTAATAATGTGCACTCTATTTACATTATTTGATACTGGGAGTTTATTGGGAAAAATCAATTCCACTTGGTTAATTTTTTTCCCAGTGGTTATTTCCAACCCAAACGAATCAGCAATGACTCTCAGGCCTTGTCTTTCACTGTGTTGGGTATTAGGCCAGATTGAAACCCCCACCTGGTTCGTAAAAAATCCTAAATGTGAAGGGATTAAAATATTTTTATTTTAGAATTCAATAATTATATTTTTGGTGTATTTTTTGAATGCAACTTTTGTTATATGAATGATGAATCTTCTATGGATTTTTCTGCAATAGTATATCATTATAGAATTTAAAATCATACATTTAATGATAGTGATAAACATAAAATTTGATTTAGTGTTCAGGTGATATTCTGGGAAAAACATGATTAAGGGAAATATTGTTATTAATTTAATCCATATATTGATTTAATAATTATTAAATACATGATTGAAATTGATGAAGTCAATGTAACAACATTAGTAACCTTGAAATTGGTTCGTTATTTAATGGCTAAGAGATTTAGGTCACCATTGAAAAATTTTATTTCAATTTTGGATTTATCGAACATATTAAATAGTCTATGATTAATAAGTACTATATAGATTTTAAGAATAAAAAATGTCTTCATGTGAGGATAAATTAAGAGTTATAAATACCATCATAAATTTATAATTTCTTGGTCAATTAATTGTTTAGAGGCCTAGATAACTATTTTAGGTTTTAAGTGACAGAATTTTAGGTGATTTTAAAATTTTACTAGGATTTAATAAGAATACACTATTAAATTTTACGTAAAATTTTTTGTTAGTATATTATTGGATGTTATAATAATAAGATAAGAAAAATATATAAACTTTATTTTGAAAAGTGATGCATTAATGAGGTGGAATTTTCTGGGATATTTATTGAAATTTTAAGGATTAACATTAAGGTGAGTTTTTAAATTCAATTCATGATATTTTTGTGAATTTAATTGTATTATAAAATTATATAGTGATTTATCATGGTGATTAATGATATTTTGGAAGTTGCTTATTTGGGCTGAGATATGTGTAACCATTAATTTTAACAAGTGATCTAACCTGAGATATTATTTAATAATAATGTAATTAATTATTTGTAAATGTAATATTATTTTAATGAGATTAAATTTGAGGATAAATTTTTTTTAGTTCTTAGGTTATTATGTTTATTAGGGATTTAGGGTTTTTTATTTAATTTTCTATGTATAACACTATTATTATTGTATAAATTATTCAATTAAAAGTATTATTTCATGTTTTGAGGGTTTATACATTTTTTATATTATATTAAAATGTGGTGGCCATTTATTTTTTGTTATTATTTAATGAATGTAATAAAATATTCATATCCTTTTGTGAATTATGATGTAGATTTTAGTTTTTAATGGATGAAAACTTCTTCATGAGTACTCTACATTATATAAAAATATGTTTTTGTGATAGAAATGGATAAATGATAAAATTTTGCTATTCAAGTATATATATTTCTTTAAGTTATTAGTATATCTAAAAAATTAGATTCTTAACTTGGAAATGGATCTTGAAACCAAAAATATTTTCAAATTTGCTTCATTTATAATGAATCAATGGTCTTTTTCAATCTTCTTTGGTTTATGGTTTTGGGGTCATCAACTTTCTCATGATCATTATCTTTGTTGAGATAAATGATATTTTCTACTCTACAGCAGTATTTGATATTATTTTTTCCTTTCATGTCTACAATTTCAAATCAAAATTTTATCACCCCAGTATTATGTTTTAGGTTTATTTTTAAATAAATTCAATATATTGGGCTTTACATGACACCAAGATAAGTTTTTGCTACACAAAAAATTGTTTTACCTTGTGCTACACACCGTGTTCATGTGCACCATGACTTATCAAACTGGCCATTTAAAAAGATATTATCTATATTGTTGACCAAATTTTTTATTTTATATATGTCACATATAATTTTAACATTCATATTATGTGTTTTATATACATAATATATGAAATAATTCAATTCATCATATAAAAGAAGTATTTTTCAAAAAATGAAATTTTTCTGCCTTTTTATGGAGAACGATTTTTAAATAAAATATTTAACACATTTATATATTAAACCATTCCAAAAGAAATTATTACTTTTATGTGGGACAAAAAAATTTATTTTGGATAAATGATTAAAATTTTCTATTAAAATCCATATTTTAATGAATATTTGGAAATACAACATTTTAATTCTAAATTTCATTTTCATATAATTTATCTATAGAGTTAGATTGACCTTTTAATTAGTTTTAAATTTAAATTTTATTATGTTTTTATCATTTAATCCCATTTTTGGTTATTGGAAATAATTTCACATTGAAATTGTATATAAACAGGTGTCAATCCGTTGATTGATTTTACTTCTTAAAAACCTGCTTCTAGGTTTTGAAAACGGAAATTAATTTAAAATTAATTTCTACCAATTTTTTATTTTTATTTTGAAATAATGGAATCAATATCCGGAATCATTATTTTTAAATTTTGTAAATAGGTTCATTTTATTTCTTTACATTATGAATTTTAACAATTGTAATTATGTTTATTTTCCATGGTTAAAGGGTAAATTGAGAAAATACGGATAAAAAAATAATCTTATAATATTATTAAATTACAATAACTTTTGTACTAATCTTATTGGACGATATATGGATGACCATGAGAATCTTTTGGTCTATTTAAGGATACCAGGAGCCACTTGGTTGTGATAATGACGTTTTATTATGTATAATTTAAAGAAAAGGGAAATATTACATAAACATGTATATCCTAACTAAAATAATTTTAATTTGGTTTATATAAATAATCAATTAGACTATAAATAGTAATTATAAATATAAATGATAATTCATACATTATTTTTTTTATAATTTTAAATAATTATATACATAAATTTATTTATGCTACAATGATGATGTAGTGATTCAAAAATTAATGAATGATTGAAATAAATGATATTATAATTATTAAAATAAATTCAATTTCAGCTTTTCGATGGCATCCATAAATTTTTATGATACTGATGATATGGTGGGGATGCATTAATTTTTTTTGAAGGAATCATGTTGTAATGACATTAACAGAAATAATTTACTAAATAGTGTCAAAATTAACATAAATGAATTTAAAAAAAACTATTTTATTAAATGATATAACAGTCATAAAAATATATGATTTTTAAAACTGACTTATATAGTTTTAAAAATATAATTTATTATCCACTTGAGGTTCTATTGGAATTTAAAAGTAAATATATTAATCATATAGTATAGAAAATATAGAATACATTGTAAGAGTTAACATATTTAACTAATGGTTAAAGCCAAAAGATAAGGTTCTATTCATTACCAAAAGATGTCTAAAACCAATTATTTGAGAGTATTTCAAACCATTATAATATTTTTCTATAAATAAATCACCAATTATCCATTATAAATGGAATATGATTTTATAATGAATTAATATTTCAAGGCTTTCATAAAGTGCCCCTCACCTATCATATGAAAGGGCATGTTTCCTTATCTTTTATTCACACCTCCAAAGATCATTCACATAGACAAACCCTATGAAAAAAACAACCAAATTCTCTCAATTAATAATAGAGATAACACTTTGTTCAGAAAACCAACCTAATGAGTCCTTTTGTGAAAATCAAAATTAGACACCCGAAGAAGAGGTAATCATTTTATCTCTTTTTTCAATGTTTTTTTCTTCTTATATTACTCTTCCTATGATTTTACCATACTAAATTAATAACTCTAGAATCTACATTATTATATTATTTTTTTATGTTTATGGTACTACCGTATTCCTCATATTACCCATCCTATTAAAACTAATATCATCATGCTTGTGTACGTACGACTTTCTGTCTCCATACTAGGGTGTAAATGGTTTTTCATCTATTCTTTTTTTCAATGTGTATAATGATGAATATAATGACTTAAATAATAAATATAAAATAATATTATTTATGAAAAAAATAATATTCCATCCAATTCCATACAATTTAAATAGTAAGGAAATGATATCTTCACTCGTGTGTCTGCACTGCTTAGCGTTTCCACAACGCGATAAGACTCATCTTCCTCATTCACGATCCAAGAATGATTGTAAAAATATATATATATTATGAATAATTATGAAACATATGACATAAAAATTCTAATTTAATAATATATATATATATATTTGTGTGTGTGTATTTATTTATCTATATATATGTTGTTCACTTACATATATTCTACACAATAAGAAAACGAAGACAACATTTATGTATACGTACGACCTACAGTCTCCATAAACAATGTATTCCATTTCATATATCAATTTATTTTATATATATTTATATTGTGAATATATATGATATATAAATCATATTATACATTCTATAAGTATGTATATCCTGATATATTTTATATTATCAAGAATAACAGGTCAAATCACGTATGATAAATGAAGCAATTATTGCCTCAAATGATGTATTAACAAGGATTTGTCAATAAATGGGTAAGATAAAGTCATAAAAGATAACTATATGATATCATAAAAATTAGTTTTATATTATATAAGTTAATAATATGTTTATAAACATTATACAGGAGTTTTAGACACATATAGTGAATATCCGACCTAAGGTAAGGGGTATTCTCACAATCTCTTTATTATCCAAGATTGCTTATACATAAGTATCTACTAGGACATCCATATCATCAATGTACATGTTTATTAAAATGTAATTCTAAATATTTTCTACAATAAATTATATTCAGTATTACATATGTTTTCTTTTAAAAAAATTCGACAAGAATATTTCTCTCATTTTCCGAACTAGGTACTTTATAACATTTTCAACCAAATAAAGAAAGTATGTGTTTAACTTATACGGTGCGAGTATATATTTTCGATTGTTATTTCATCTAACAATTTTTGAAGAAAAAATTATAAAAATACATGTTTATTTTCAAACGAAATTTTTAATTTTAAATTGAATGGCTTTGAAATGATAAAATGTTAAATAGATATTTCCCTCAAAGAGTTTTAATGAATTATTTTCATCTATGTCCACATCCTTTGTTGGATTTTATGCTTGTTTAAGGTATATTTATTATGATAAAAACTTCCATATCTTAATGAAGGTTTTGTGGTATGTTTTTCTGTGGATATTCTATTTTTATACCATTCGTGGTTTATGGTTAAAGTATTAACATTTCATATGCCAGTTCTAAATAAGAATGTTTATTTTCTGTTTCATGCATTTCATATTATTAATGAATTGAACATATTAAGTGAACGATAGGGCCCAATATAACCACTATATGCATAAATAGATCTAATGAGACAAACTATTGTCTTGATAGAATATTTGTGTATGGTCTTGGGATGAGGCCTTGACATAGTGGTTAAGATGTTCATCATTGTGCATTCCCTCGTTACAAGATTAGTTATTGATTTTAAATGTGATTATTAAACTATTGGAATATCCATTTGAATGACTAAATGGAATTATATGTTGTAATAAATCCATATTATTCATATGATAATTTTTTAAAAGTCTTTTCATTTAGTTTTGTAACATTCCTTGAAATTTTGTGCTTGTTTTTTATAGGTTTAGCTATATTTATTATCCTATTGATCATCTAAGCTCAACCCATTCTTAGGTTTTATTTTCCCCATATTCCATGAAGTGTTTTATGATTGATTTGAAGGGTCAATCTTAAGGAATAATGGAATTATGAAAGGATAATCTATTCTATTTTTTATAATTGAAATTATAATATAATGTTTATATATGGAATCTATATTCCAAGGAACCGAACCTGATAGGTCCTTCATGATTTGATTCCGTCTAATAATACCAATGTATTAAAATAATGAACTACCTCTATGATTCGGTAGTCATGGAATTATAGTCAGTGTGAGAGGAATTTTAGCAACATCCCCAAATATAGATTTTGAAAAATTATATTAGAGATCATAATCCTAAGATATACTATGAAGAAAAGTATAGAAAAACCCTCTAGAATTTTGGTAACGATCATAGATAACCATGGATTATACCTAATATTTTATATATTGAAAGTACCTTCCCATTATTATGTGGTTTTCTTCAATGATATGTGGTTCTATCCCTGTGCTTTTTGGTCATAGTTAATAGAGGAATGTATAAGGAATTAGATTAACATTTAGTTTGATGGAAAATCAAGCGATTTTGAGAAGAAAAAATGGATAATGAATGGAGCGAAATATGTTTTGATTATGCTGAATCATTTATCATGATATATGATTAACAATGTGATATTTGATGAATTTTCTAACACATTGTTTAAGAGGAAGATAAACCGTTATAAATTATCAAATTTTATGGAGCATAGAGAAAAAAATAATTGGCTTCCAAAATATCAAGAGTAAGTGAAGAAGAACCTTGAGGAATTCCTCAAATGGAGGGGAAGATGTTATCACTATGGGAAAATGGGTTATATAATGGAAAATTATTATGGAGTTCAATGTCTCATCTATAGAAATATTTTGAATTACCCACCTCCATGCTGAGACATAAGAATATAATTCTAATCCAAATAAAGACTAATTCTATGAAAACCATTAAATTGGAATGATTAAAGTGTTTATGTATTCGGATACAAGATTTATGAATAGTGAATTACAAAAGGAGTATTCATTTTAGAATTTTGTGAAGTATTTTGAAGAACATATTGAATAGTTATAATGTACAGGAAAATTGAAGGAAAATTGATTTAAGGGTAATATTATATTTGGATAACATATGAAAAAGGTATAGATAACCCTTAATTTGTTCCTTATGTCGTGGTATTGATTTTTGGATAAAGATATGTTGGATATGAATAAATATATTGTATTGTTCTAGTTTCTTGATAACTTATTATGGATTTTTTGACAAATGGTTTGTGTTATCATGGATGGTGTATACAACTTTTTGGGACTTAATTAATATTCCACTATGTTTTGGAACAAAGAAACTTTCATGTTTTCAATAAGAATATCTAATAATTCTGGTTGTTACAGTGACTCAATAGAAGAAATTTTGAGGGTTTTCACATGTTTTAAATTTGACTACCATGAACTTCCCCATGAGATATGGGAAATAAATGAAAAGAATATTTGGTTCACCTCTATATAAAGTTGTATATTAATAGTTTTTGGATGGATTGCATGGTTCTTCATTTATGGATCGTATAAGTTATACTCTTATTGATGTTTATTAGATTAATATATTGTCTCACTCTCTATGGACTTATGAATAAGGGGTAAACTATGCTAATTTTATCTGTTGAGACTAATGGAAAGACATATCATTATATTAATGGATTGCATGATCATCGATAACATTAGGAATGAAAAATTCAACTTCTTTTCTTTGAATATGAGATAACGAGGAAATTGTTCAAGGTATGACCAATGGTGAGATTGTACTAAAATATAGTTATTATTTATTCTATTATTCTTAAAAATTATGGAAAGGATATTGAAAACCAAAAAAGTTTTCATAGTATAATATTTTTTGATGAATCAAATGTCCCCTTCGATCATCAATAATTTAATCCATTACAGTTGTTAACCTTTTGCTAATCATGTGCTTTATCACTCTCTATAAGATAATGATCATTAGATTTATCATCTATATAAATATTTTCCTATATAGAATACCAATATATGTTATATCAATAAAACTTCTTACATTCCTTTCTCTATTTAAAAGTGGAAGTTTTATCGAACTATTTTTCCAATGTGGGATTACAGTAAAGGGATTTTAAATAATAAAACCATAATTACTAAACCCAAAATAGAAAATTTCAAGGACAAAAGTTCTTAAAATAGGGGATAATGTAACATCCCAATATTACATGGTATGTTTAATTTTTTAATAAATTCAATATATTATGTTATACTCTACACTAAGATAATATTTCACTAAACACAACATCGTCTTAGCTTGCACAACACATTGAGTTCGAGCGCACCATGACCTATCAGACTAGCCATTTAAAAAGAGGTTATGAAAATTATTAACCAAAATTTTAATATTATATATATCCCATATAATTATACCATTCATATTATATATTTCATAAAAATAATATATGGACAAATTCAATTCTTTAGTTAAAAGAATTATTTTTCAAAAAAATGCAATTTTTCTACGTTTTCTTGGAGGACTATTTTTAAAAAATAGTTTCACACTATTATATATTCTATTTGAAAAAAATATAATAATTATTTAAAATAGGGTTGTAAAAATTTATTTTGGATAATTTTTTTGTATTTTTCTAATAAAATCCATATTTTAATGAATTGTAGGAAATATAGCATTTTAATTCAAAAATGACTTTTCATCTAATTTATCTATATAGATAGATTGTTATGTAAATTTAATTTAAAGTGTAGTATGATTATTATTTTTATCACATAATTAAATTTTGATCATTTTATGTAATTTCACAATGAAAATCGACATAAATACATGTCAATCTTTTGATAGTTTTTACTTCTTAAAACCCAGCTTTCTAGTTTTGACAACATGAATTAATTTTAAATTAATTTCTTCCAATTCTGTGTTTTTAATTTGGAGAAATGTATTCCATATTTGGAATTAGAATTTCTAAAATTTTCAAATAGGTTCCTTCTATTTTTGGTCATTATGAATAGTAACTTCAGTAATTGTTCTTATTTACCATGGTTAGAGATTAAATAAGGTAATTAAGGGTAACAAATAATATTATAATAATATATAACTACCATAAAACATTTACCAATCATATTGGATGATATATTTACGACCATGATCATCCTTATGATGATTTTAGGACGACATGGTGCCACTTGGGTGGGATAATTACCTTTTATATTGTTTAATTTAAAGAAAAGAAAAATATAACATAAACATGTATCTCCTAACTAAAACAATTTTAATTTTTTTATATAGTTGATAATTTATATTATAAATATTCATTATAAATCTAATAACATTTCCTATATCATGGTTTTTTATTTATAATTTTTACACATTATATAAATAAATTTATTTTTGACATAATGATGATGTAGGGATTACCTTATTATTGAATGATTGAAATAAATGATATTATAATTAGTAAAATAAATGAAATTTAATATTTTTGAATCCATCCCCTAATTGTTTTAGTGAAAACTGTTCTGTTTGTGATTTGGTAATTCCTTTTTTCCTAAGGAATCATATTTTTATGACTATCATAAATCAATTACTAAATAGTGTCAAAATTGACATAAATAAAATTTTAAAACATACACTATTTTGTAAAATGATATAATAGTTATAAAAATATAATATTCATCCAAATGACTTATATAGTGTTAAAATATTCTTTAATGATTCCCTTTAGGTTCTATTTTAATTTTATAGTAACTATATTAACCATATATTATACAAATACAAGAAGACATGGTAAGAGTTATCTTATTTAACTAAGGGATAATGCCAAACGATAAGGTTGCATTCATTATCTAAACTTGTCTAAAACCTATTATATGGGAGGTTTTTGAACTATATTTATATTATACTTTATATAAATAACCTTTATCCATTATAAACCAAAAGTAAATTTTTAATAATGTAATATTTCTAGACTATCCTAAAGTGCCCCTCATCAGTAATATAAAAGGGAACTTCTCCTTATCATTTATTCAAACCTCAATATCCATTTGGATCATCCAAAACCCAACTAAACCTCTTACCTAATTCCCTAAATTCATCATAGAGGCCACCCATTGTGCATAATACCAACTTATGGAGTGATTCTGTGAAAATAAAAAGGAGACACCGGAAGAAGAGGTAATCGTATTATCCATTCTTTCAAAGTCATCTTCTTCTTCTATTTCCATTCCCTGAGTTGTTATCGTTATAAAAAAACTGCATAATCTAATATAAGCTGATATTTTCTTATGATAATGGGATATCCATATTCCTCCTTTTACTAATCCAATGGAAAAAAATATCACTATGTGTGTGTACATAAGACTTTCCATCTCCACACCATGGTGTAAAATGTTTTCCATCTATTCATTATTTCGATGGGTATAATGATGAATATAAATGACACAAATAATAAATATTACATGATATTATTTATTTAAAATTTATATTCCATAAAGTTCCATATCATAGAACCATTATGAAAATGATGTCATCGCTCGTGTGTACATAAGGATTACTGTATCCACAATGCATGGAGACACATCTTCCATGTTCACCATCCATGAATGATTAAAAATATATATATATATTATGCGTAATTATGAAATATATGACATAAAAATTCAAATTTAATAATATATTTAAATATGTCTCTTTGTCTATATATGCAATTCCCTTACTTCCATTTAGTAATATAAGAGAATGGGAACCACATTTATCCGTATGTACGACCTACCGTCTCCATGAATGATGTATTCTGTTTCAAATATAAATCTATTGTATATATTTACATTAGGAATATATATGATACATAAATAATATTATACATTTTGGAAGTAATTAAATAATGATATAATTAATATGATGAAGAATAAAAAGTCAAAAAACCTACGAGAAACAAAGAATTTATTACTCAAAATGTTGCATTAACTGGAAATTATAAAAAAATGGGTAATATAAAGTCATAAAAGAATCATATATGATATCATAAATATTATTTTTATTATTATATAAGTGAATAATATGTTTAAAAACATTATATAGGTGTTTTGGACACGTACGGAGAATATAGTTCCCTATATAAGGGTTATTTTCACAATCTATCTATTATATGTGATTGCTTATACATAAGTATCTACAGGGACATCCTTATCATCCATGCCCATATTTATTAAAATTTAATTTGAAATATTATCAATAGTTATTTAATGTAATTTTTTCCCTTTATTGAATTTTTACAAAACATTTTGAATGGAATCATTTTGTGGTTTTCCAAACGAGTTACTTTATAACCTTTTTGAAAAATTATGGAATGAATTTTTTTTAACTTATTCGACATTAGAAGATATTTTCTATCATTATGTCACCTTACTATTTTGAAGAATCCCCTAAAATATTATAATTTTATTTTAAAAAGTTGTTTTTATGTTATAACTGGAATTCTTTTAAATGATTTAATGTAGAAAAGGGATATTTCCCTCAAAGAGTTTTAATGAATTATTTTCATCTATGTCAATATCCTTTATTGGAATTTATAATTTTTTAGGACTATTTATTATGATAAAATCATAAATATTTTTTTATGTTTTGGTGATGTGTTTTACTGTGTATATGCTATTTTTATACCATTAATAGTTTATGGTTAAAGTATTAACATTTAATATGCTAGTTTTAAATACGAATGTTTATGTTATTTTTCAAAATTTGCGTATGAGGAATGCATTAAACTTAGTAAGTGATGGGCGCAACCCACTATAGCACATAGATACATCGGTAGATCTCATGAGACAAACTAGTGTCTTGGTATAAGGCCTTGACATAATATTTGTGTATGGTCTTAGCATGATGGAATAATGTAGTTGTTATGATGTCTGACATTATGCATTACCCCATTGTGAGAATAATTATTGCTTTAACATGTGATTATTCAACTAGTATAATATCCTTGTGAATGTTTAAATTGAATTATTTGATTTATTCTTGTTTTATTATGTTGAAGATAATGTTTTAAAGGCCTATGTTTTAGGTATGTACCATGCCTTAATAGTTAATGCTTATTTTTAATAGCTTCAGTTATATTGTTTATCCTTACTGAGAATCTAATATCACCCCTCTCATATGTTTTATTTTTTCAAGATTCCAAGAATATTTTTATGATTTATATGCAAGGTTAATCTAGGGGAATCATGGTGTTCTCAAATGATTTTATATGTTGTATTTTATGATCGAAATTGTAAAGAAATATTTATGAATGTATTCTATTTTCCAAAAAATCTAAACACATCTGTGCTTCGAGATTTGATTCCATGTAATCATTCCAATGTATTAAAATATTGCAGTGGATCTAATCTTCTAAGGTGGAATCACTACCCAACTAGTTTTCTCTCATTTGAATACCTAAAATGTTTTATTTGAAATGACCTTCGTACTTCACTTTCTCTTTTTTCATGTGGTTTTTTATTAATACTTTTTATGTAATGGGATTTCTTAAAATTATATTCAAATGTAAAAAATTTGACTAATAAGATAAATATAAAATCATGAACAGATAATATAATAAATGGGAGGAAATGTAACACTCTAGGAATTTAATAAAGAATGCTATGTTTGATAGTATATACGACAAGCTGTATTGGGCCTAAAAGAACTATGAAATATTATAATTTAAATCTTGAAATTATAACCTATCAATTCAATTAGATTATATGAATAGGAATAAATAAATTTTGTAATATATTTATTGGTCATAGTCAATATAAATTTATTGATAAATGTTCCAAAATAATTACTAAAATTTTATTAAAATCATTTTTATCTTAAAAATATTCTTTCTCAAAAATTGTATTTATTGAATTTTATTGAAAATATTATAACTAATTTATATAACATTTAGTAATTTTATTTGAAAAATGGATATAATTTTTTAAATCAACTTATCAAAAAAACATATGGGTATATTTTGTTGTTGTTTTTTTGAATTGTTTGGTTTTTCATTGAATAGTGAAAATGATGAATTTTGGTGAAAACTACATGTTATCATAATAGATTTATAAATAAAAATTCAATTTTGGATTATTAATAAAAAATATTTATTTACTATTTATTAAAATTATTAAAATTATAGTATTTTTCCAAACTTTTATAGTTTAATTTTGTACAAAAACATTATTATTCTTATAATTTAATTTTTCTAAAAACCAATTTACATTAAATTTTAAATTTTATTTTAAAATTTATATATTCCACTACATGAAATTGAATATTGAAATTTTATTCCTTATTTTTAATTAAGAGGTTCACAATTGGTTAATATTTCTATTTTTTCATTACTAATAGTAACCATAATGAATAATTCTTACCATGGTAAGGTTAAATCTAGTAATTAAGGGTAAAAATAATATGATAAAGACTAAAAAATTACCTTTACACTTATCTTTATCCTATTGGATGTGTCTAAATCATCCATTTCCATCCATGTATATAAAAAATAGATATTAGTTCCATATTTATTTGATTTTGACCGTTATATTAATTCATGTAATGAAAATCAAAATTGTTATTCTCTTTATTTTATTGTCTCTAAATTTTGGGCATATGGATAAATACAGGGTATTATAAATTCTTAAAATATTATTGAAATTAAAATTGATTTATTTGTTATTGTAATTTATTTTTAATTTTGGGTGATGAAATAATTTCCTTAAATTCTTAGGTAACACATACATATCATTTATTCAATTAATAGAAAAAAAATAAATTATTTCAAAACATCTAAAATTAATATAAAGTAATTTACTTAATTTGTAACAATTTTTTTGATAAAAATCACATTTTATAGATATTTGAATATATTATATTCTAATTCTTCTTTTATCATGTTATTTTAGAAGTCAAATTAAATTGAAAGTTCCAGAAATGACATTAATATTATTTAAAATAAATAATATTTCAATAAATGATTTAAAATTAATAAAGAACCAATATTCTAAAAATTGATTGTTGTATGCCTAAATATTTATAATATGGTCAATTTATGGACCAATTGTTCATTTATAGTTACTATACAAACCCTAAAATTGTAAAAACATTGTTATCATGATAATTGTCAAAAAATAGTTATTGTGGGTTAAAAAAATGATAAGGGAAAAACCTAATCTAAATTATTCCAAATATTATAAGAAGATTTTATTTAGACTCAAAATTTTTAATTTATAAAATAATATAATTTTTTCTTTCTTTTTAATATGAAATTTAAATTATATTAATTTAATATTTCTTGAAATTTTAAGAGTTTCCCACCCCTCTCTTATAAAAGGGGTCCTACTCTCCTCTTATATCCAGAAATTAAAATCCATTTGGTTAAAAAAATATCAAAATAAAATCCATTCATAAAATACATCCCCAGATTATTGAGGTTTTAATTTTTGGAATAATAACAACCTTATAGATGATAAAGTGTAATGTAAAAGAAGATATATGATGAATATGTATTTTCATTAACCAAATGTTTTGGTTTTATTTCTTTTTACACACAATTAAGGTCTTATTAAACCATTATGATATAATAATATATATATATAATGTAATTTCTTAATTTTATGTTAATTTAAAAACCTAAATATATTTCTTCATTCATTAAATGGGTAATGAAACTATCATTTTTGAGCTTAGCGGACTATCGCCCCTATAAAAACCCAACTCTTTATTTCACGTTAATACATTATTAATTGCCTAAATATACACTTTATTTGACCCAAAATATCTATATTTATAGTGTTTTTGAGAATTATGTACATATAATATCATCATAAACATGGGATACAACAACATTATTGAAATCATCTTTAACATGCTTCTAAAATCCCATGAATTTTAAAATTTCATGGGAGATACTAGGGAAAACATGAGAATGTGATGAGCTATAAAGCCCTATAATGGAATAAATAAGGAATAACATGAATTTTATAATAAATTTTATAAAATATACATATCATTGGGGAATAAAATTAATATGAATAATAAAGCATTATATGGCATGATAATGATAAGATGGGAAATGTTGAAACATCTTAAAACACTAAATCATAAACTTAATTCAAGGCCAAACCACCAAGAACTTATGGTTGAAAAAGTTACATAAATCAATTTGTTTCGATCCATGTCTAATCATGATATATCATGATTCTAAAAATTACTCAATCCATTGGAGTGCTATATAATTATCGGTTCACCTATCGCATTCATTTCATTCTCATGTTGAAGTTTTTCACATGGATCATACAAAATGGATTAAATCATCATCATAATTAATTCCATGATCATGTAATTTAAAATAAATTCATGTAATACCCCAAATAAAAAATATATTCATAAAATTGAATACCGATGATATAAAAATGGATATGGTTATCACTACACAATTGATTCTACATTGAAAATCACGGTGAAATTTCGGCATCATAAAAGTGCTACTTAAAAAAAATCATAAAAAAGGTAGATGAGAGAGAAAGGGATATCTTATGATTTTTACATAATATATACTGTAATAGAGAAATCAAAAAAAATACCAACATTAATAAATGGATATGAAATTCATAAGTTAATAAAGAAACATGAATAAATAATAGAATGTAAGGATCACTTATAAAAATTCTGCATTGTAACGGCTTAGGGATGGGGCCAAACGAGGGAGGATAAATAATAAATCACTTAAATAACTTCAAATTGAATGTAATTTAATGATTATAAATGAATTAAAATACAACTAATTGAAATTAAAATAACTAATTTCAAAGATGGTGTATGGCTTTGAAAGGAGGAGAGGAAAGTGGGGATCTCTTACGTGTGTGTGGGACTCCAAAATAATTGTTGGGAATTTTTGAGAGCTTAGAAGCACCAATAGAGGACTACAGGGCATTTAGGGTAGAGTAAGGACATGTTACAAGGAGTTTTAGTGATGAAAAATAGGATCATATATAGGTTTATATAATAAAAAATTGGGATTTTTTATTATTAAGGTTTTCGACTCTATAAAAAACTATCCAAAACCACAAACCAAAACATGGTTTTTGCCCAAGATTTATACCAAATGGGATTGGATAAAATTTATTTATAATATAATGGCTTAAATTTAATGAATTTATTCCTTTTTTTTATGTGGAAGTGAGTCATATTCTAATGAATATATTTTAAAATCCTAAAATATATTACTTTTTTTGGTTGACACACCATGGAATTAATAATTAAACCAAATAAACTTATAATCACATTATTTTAAATGGAAAGTATATATTTTTACATGTAAACACTTTTTTGTATTTATTACACCACATTAGGGTTATTATGATTTCATAATACCCGATGTATATTAATGTGGTATTTAATTTTTACCTGAAAATGTCATTGTCTCACAAAATTATGAAAAAGATACCATTGGGTATTTTTGAAATTATTATTTAATAAATAATATTAGTTTTACCTAAATAATGTTCTAAATATGTGAATTTTAAATTTTAAAATAATAATCGACAACTTTTGAAAAGGATGGGTTTTTTCAAAAACATTTTTCAAACCCTTATAAAAATTACATTTGACTTCATAAAACTTATTTGATGATTAATATTTATTATGAATTATCTAATAATAATATTTTATTCAAATATTATTTATTTTAAAATACATTATTTCATCTATGTAAATTTTAATAATTAAATTTTAATATAAGAAAAAAATACTATTTGTGCTTTATTGTATCAAAATAAAAATCATTTTCAAGGTAACGATAATAGGATGGAAATATATTGATTATTCAATATCAAATATTGTTAATACTAATATTTCATGAGAATTTATACATATCACTTTGGTACACTTGAAAACACACTAATGGTAAGGTGTGCGATAGTGGTACTTTCATGTGGTAATTCCGGAAACATGGTTTGGGTTGTGATCATGATAAGCTTGAACTTCTCCAATAAATGGATTCGCTCATGCTTAATTTGTTGGATATAAGCTTGGGTTTAATCATGGATAAAGCCTAGAAATTTTATCCACCTTGGAATATTAAATAAATTAGATTTATATGGTATGATCCTAATGGTTGATGTTATCACTTCCTCTAGCTGTGTCGTTTAGATTTATTAAGACCCTATATCTATTCTAACAATATGATCATTGTTCAATAGCTATATTATCAATAGTAAATGTGATAGACCAAAAATATTTCAATAGAATTTCTCCATTATTATATTAATTACATATAGTATGAATCACATAAAATAATTTAGATGTCAAAATAAAAGCATTATTAGTGAAGAATTAATGAAATAATAATTATTTCAAGAAGTTAAGGATCCAATACTAATGAAATAGTAATATGAAATTTGGAATAGTAATACTAAAATTTTGAATAGTAAAATAGAAATATTAATACTAATATCACCCATTAAATTATAAATAAAATCGATGCATTTTATAAGTGTAATTATGATATAATTATGTCATAGTATTATTAAGTTAATATTTAAAAATAAAAAATTTAGTATTGGAATTTTGGTAATTCATAAATATTTAATTACAATATTATGATTAATTTAATAATATAAAAGAAATTTAATTTAAATAATGTGTACTAATAAATTAACATTTTCATGTCTTATAATTGTATGATCGTTTTATGGGACCTTAATTAATTTTACAAAGTGTTATTAAATCAGTTATAAATTTATAATATGCATTTTCCATGTAAATGATGATTTTAATTAAATATTAAATTACATAAATTTGGAAAAAAATTCATAAAATATATTTAACTTTTTAATTATATACATGAATAAATGGTGAGGGTAAAGTTTTGGTATTTTCATAAAATACATGAATTTTTGTGAAATAGTTAAATACGATAATTTTCAAATTAAGCTAAATACATTAATTGTCGATTCATAAGTGATTTAAGGTTAATGTAAGTCCAAAATATAAAAATATACTTCATTTTTTTAATATATGTAGTATCAAGGATCAAATTATTTATAAACGTGATCCAAAATAAAAAAATTGAAAATAATAATAAGAAAACACTCCTCTATTCCACTATAAAAACCAACCTTCACCACTTCTTCTCCCCATAGCTATCAATACTTGAGACTTGTCCAAAATCTGAAAAACCATCTTCGTCATCCCCTACCCCACATCTGGGATCAATTTGTCTCATCAAAATTCAAATCCAAGGTACCTTGAGGAGGATCTCATGTGGTGAATTCAATAGAAAAATTCTATTTATTTATCTATTAATTGTCTTTCTATTTCATTACATTCTGTGTTATCTCCCCACCTCCCATCATCCAAATATATTGATAAATCATATACCTTACATATAAAACAATTATATTAGGTTAATGGAATATAAATTATTAATCTCTTATCTATCTCTCTCTCTCTTTCATTCTATAAATGAAATCGCTGCCCATTATCTGTCAATTTATCGACATCATGGGTGATACACTTTTATTTTAACTTAATGCCATCAAGGATGTCAATAAAACAAATTAAATGGTTGAAAAAATATTGTAATTTTTATTTTATAACCATTTTTATGTTCTATAACAATCTTATATAAATAATAATAAATTGTAAAACAAAATTAGTTCGTTGTGATGGTAAAAACGCCAAAATTAACCTAAAATGATCATTATTAACCTTTATCTAATGATTCATCCCCATACAATCTTTCCAAATTAATTATATGATCATTTAAACTTATTTAATATAAATAATTAATTTTAATAACAATTCAAGATATTCTTTCACTTTTTTACATAATCTTCAATTTATGTATACAAGCAAACCAATGATGAAAACCATGAAAAGGAAATCTCTTGAATGATGAAACATAACTATATAACTCATCTAATATTCAATGAAATAACTAAATAAAACAATAATTAATAAAATTTATGTACAATTGGTTGTTTAATTTTTTAATTAAAAAATCTAATGTTATTATACAAGAAATTAATGTGGTGAAAGCACTCAGACATAAGGTAAGGGGAATTCTCGAACCCAACTCACTTTCATTGGGGTTTCCCTCTTTCACCCCATTTTTAGTATGGATATAATTTATTAATAATTACATTACCTTTTATGGGATATAAATTTTCTCTACCTGATTTTATGATGAACACAGTCTTTTCTAAAAGAAATCTTCTTTCAAAAACACGCCTTTTACTTATCGAGATTATTTCTTATTCCCTCAAGATTGATGATTCTTATATCAAGTAAGTTATTCCCTATTTCATTTGGGAACCCAACACTTATGAATTTTTGATTTATTAATTTAAACCCATACCTTTCATTGGGTTGTTGTACTCCCAATATTGATATATGATCCATGTTTCATGAGTGATAGTGTAAATGTTATGATGTGATGGGTGCACTCCGATTTTGTAGCGTAATTTTAATGTTATGATGTGATGGGTGCACCCCGAATTATATAGCACTCCAATGAGTTGGGAAATGTTAGGTATCTCATGAGAAATATAAATTATAAACGAACAGGATGATATCATTGTTCACAACTATGTGTGGTAGTTTACCACTAATCCATGATGTTTCATTTTTAGGAATTTCCACATTCTAAGCCTTTTCTTAATGCTTCCAATACTGATTATGATCCTATTATTATTTTATGATAATTATTATTATTTTCACCCCATGTTATATTGTTTCACGATCGTTTCTATCCTATAACAATTCTTTTAGCTCCCCCCTTTTTGATTATAGCCACAGGTGATTACTTGTACTAAGGATAACATTAGTGATAATAAGTATCAAGAGAAGAAGGAATTAAATAAATATTAATGTTTTAATTTTTAAATGATTTTTATGGTCCTAGTTTTCCCAATATACTAAACCTTTTTATATAGGTTGTGTAATTATTTTATTATTTTTAATAAAATTATGTAAAATTTAATATAAGATAATGTAGGGTCAATACAGTTTGTATTAGAGTGTGATTTAGTTAATTTGGGAATTAGTATTAGAGAACCTTAGAGAAAACCCATATTATGAGACTATGTATATGTAAGAACACAAGATGTTTTTTTAAACATAGGGATAATATAAGATATTTATTTATAGTTAATTGCACAAAGGAATAAATTATTGATACCTTTGTTGGAATTTGTTTTTTCTAATATTTTATATTTTTTTAAATGGTGGGAACCAAGAGGAACCAAGCCAGAAACCATGTGAAGGACAATGCATCAATTCCCTAGATGAAAATCCCAATGCCTTTTGGGGTGGATATCCAAATTTTGTGGTGATGCTTACCCATATCTCTCATGTTATAGACAATAACTAGAATAATGTGGAACATCTGCCTACACCTTGTAGGGAGTAACTATCTATCAAGTGTTTTACGAGGCATCAAAAAACAATATTTTGTAGAGCTTCCGAAACACTAATTTGGGAATAGTGGTTCAAATAAATTGAGAATGTCTTGTTTGTGCCTCATTGTTTTGAGATGGTGAAGGTGAATATTTCTCTTTACCACATAGATGGATAGGATGATCAATGGTGGGTTTTTGTTAAGAACACTATGAAAAGGGAATAAATTAAAGAGACAGACTGGTAAGTATTTAATAAAATGATTCTTAACAAGTATTTCCCTCAAACTATTCATACAATGTTTGAGAGATAATTTATATAGCTGATGAAAAAGGAAGTTTATTCCATCACAGCCTATCAATCAAATTTTACAAGGCAGGAGATGTTGGATTCATGTTTTGTTATCAATAATGATAGAAAAATTGAAGTATTATTTAGTTGTTTAAAACCACGCCTTCAAGAGGACCTTTCAATTCAATACATTGGGAGTTAAGGAAATGTTTTTAGTTGTGCTCTCAAAGTGGAGATGGAGTTTACATAATTATCCCATGGAAATTGTTACAAGAAACAATGGATGGAGTTTCATGGAAATTAATATAATAAGAAATTTGGAAAAAAATCTCAACCTCCCACATGAAAAAAATGTTGGAAGAGGCATCATGGTAACTACCTTAAGGGGATGGGGAAATGATTCAGCTATGGGAGAGAAGGCCACCCATAAATTTTAAAAAAATATTTGGATCACTGAAAATGTTGTGGAGTAATAGAGAGCAATACCTATAGTAAAATGATACAACTATTGGTAGAAAGAGAACTAAGAAATTCAGTGCACTAAACCTCAATTCCTCTATGGTAATCAGTCTTAGAATGAAAAATGTTAAAAGGTGTCGGGCAAGTCTTATTCCACCACTAGAACTGATGTGGAGCAAGAAAAATAATTCATCGAAGGTAAACATCATATTCACTCAAGAATGTAAAAATTATTATTTTATTCTAGTTCTACTTATTCATTTATATCAGGAAAGTATGCTATAAATATTGAATCGAAGCCCGAAAACCTGGAAGTAGAGATACCAGTAAAAACCCCAAGTGGTGTTGTCATTGTGTCCCATGTATTGGATTCCTATCCAGTTGTAATATGTGGTATTATTATTCAGGTGAATCTCATGATATTTCCCTTGGTGTAATTTTATCATATAATGGGAATGAGTTTTCTCTCATTATATAGATCACATATAAATAGTGAGGAAAAGGATATATCTTTTAATATTCAGACTAATCACATGATCCACTATAAATGAAAGTTAGATCATGAATCTCCTTTGTAAAATCCTTCAGTGGGGTGGGTGTTGATTCCCTACAAATAAAAATACATCTCTCAAATGTTTGAGTCAAAGGAAGGTATCAACCTAATGGGAAATCCCATTGAGATGGAATACAATAATGAATTTACCTTAGAGTTAGCTGGACTTCCCCCAAATCTCAAGGAAGAGTTATAAATAGAACTCATACCCGAATCATCTCCTATCTAAAATGGTCCATATTGGATAGATCATATTGAAATGGTAGAGTTATAGAAATATATTTAATCGCATTTGGAGAATGTGTTTATATGCCCTAGTGATTCCCATTGCGGTGCGCCAGTGCTCTTTGTCAAGAAGGATGATGTATCAGTGGGTCTTTGTATCGATTATCAGGTTCTCAAAATGATCACATTTAATAATAAGTATCCCCTTACATGGATTTCGAATTGATCTATCAACTATGAGGAGCTTAATAATTTTCAAAGGGGGATCTCTAATCTGGATATCATCAGCTAAAGGTGATGAATGAAGATATTCATAAGACTAACTTTCATATAAGGAATGGCTAGTATGAGTTGTCAATGGTTCTCTTAATGCTTAATAATTCCCCTGAAATATTCATGAATTTGTTTAATAGAGTCCTTATACATTTCCTCGAATAAATTTTGGTTGTTTTTATTGATGATGTACACATCTAATCCTTGGTAAAGGGGGAGCATTAACAACATCTAAGGCTACTATTGGTGACATTATGGAAGGAAATGTTGTACCCCATGTTCATCAAGTGTTTCTTTTGGATGTAGAAATTTAAATTCATTGTAAATGTGTTCATAAGAGATGTAATTTGTGTGGACCCTTCAATAACAAAGGATCGTAAGTAATGGCCCAGACCCTCCAGTATAATAGTAATCTATAGATAACTTGGAATATCAAGGTAATACTGACATTTTTATATAAACTTCTCATTATTGTATATCACAATATCTAAGTTAACATGGAAAGAGGAAAATTATGTATATAAGGGAGAATGTGAGAAATGATTCAAGAAAGTATAGTGAAGGTCTATCATTGCACCTATACTCACATTACCAAAAAAAATTGATAGTATTTCGTGATATATTATGAGGCTTCCAAGAAATGTTTGGGTTGTGTACTAATATAAAATGATAAAGTGAAATCCTAAGCCTCACAATAATTTTTGATCCATGAGAATAACAACCAGATTCATGATCTTGAGCAAGTCATTGTGATTTTTTCCTTTAAAATATGGAATTACTACCTCTATGGTGAGAAGTGTGACATATATACCAATCATAAGATCTAAAATTATATATTAACAAAATAGGATACCAATATGCTATAATTTATATCTTTATAGATAATCAAGGACTATAATTTCACTATTCATTCTCTTCTTGGAAAATAAAACAAGGATGTTGATGCTCCTTTCAGAAAAGAACCTGGTACTCAATCCCTGTTATTGATTTAGAAAGACCATATCATCGTGGATATGTAAAGGATAGACATTAAAATCATAATGTTAGGGAATTAATACTTCCTTTCCAAAATTATTCCCAAACCGTCTATCCATGAGAAGATTATAGAGCCATAATGAGATGATCCAAAGACGCAAGATAAGGTGATTGTAGAAATGGAAGGGAACCTACAAGAGTTACATAACAATGATGATGGTCTGATTTGGTTTGGAATGAGGCTATGTGATACTTTATCACTTGGATAAATAAGTAGCTATTTGATAATGCAAATAGATCAACTTTCTATATCAATCATTGGAGTACGATGATGTATCGTGAGCTCTGAGACTAGTTATGGTGGGAAAATTTGATGTAAAAGACTATGGAGTATATCTCAAAGTGATTGATATGTTAGCAAGTTATTTCAATTTGATTTACGTTCAAAGTGATGAGGTATCCATTCCCTATACCCATGTGGATGTGGGAGAATTTCATTATGAACTTTTTCTTAGGTCTCTATAATACATCCAAAGGAAACAATGTCATATGGGTTATGTTGGACCGACTCAGCAAGAATGATTAGTTTATAGCTATTTGTGAAGATCTCTCTCTTAAAAAAATATACAAGATATATGCCAAGGAAGTGGTAATACTACATGGGGTTCCACTATCAATTGTCTTTAATCATGATCATAGGTTCACATAAAAGTTTTGGAGGAGTTTTCAATATTCTTTGAGTATTTAATTATATTTTAGGACGACCTAAAACCACCAAACTGATTTTCAATTTGAAAGGATTTTTCTCACACTCAACAAGATGCTAATATATAGCTCATTATATTTCAAAGGTGAATGGGATCATAATCACACATTGGTTGAGTTCTCATAAATTAATTTCTTCCACACTTATTTTCAAATGGATCTATATGAAGTTCTATATAGAAAGTGATGTAGAACTCCAACATTTTGAGATGATGTTGGTGAATGAAATATAAATGGGCCAAATATTGTGCAAGATATGATAGATAAATTTAATGCCATCCAGCATCATATCCAAGATTCTAAGAGTTAGAAAAAGAGCTATGATTACAACCATCAAAGGGACTTGGAGTTCGACATTGGAGATAAATTCTTCCAATAAATATCAATTATGGAAGAGAGTCATGCAGTTTGGAATGAAAGGGAAGCTAAGCCAAAGGTACATTATCCACCATTGAGATCCCTGATTTCATATGATATGTGGCTTATCAGCTTTTACTTCCACCGACTATGGCTCAAGGTAATGATGTGTTCCATTTATCACTCCTAATGATGTATATACCAGATCCCTCACATGTACTGAACTCAGAGGTTGAACAACATCAATATGATCACTCATATTAGGAGCATTGAGTAATGATTCTAGATTAGAGAGATAATGTTCATTGCAATAATAAAACCTACCATGTCAGGGTTTTCTGAAGGAATCATAAGTATGAAGAAGAAACTTGTGAATCAGAGGAGGTGATGAAGGAGAAGTACCCTCACCTGTTTATATAAAAAAAAATTTCATGTGTGAAATTTCAAATGGGGGGAATAATATTTCAACCCAAAATTTTATCAATGGAATTTATCCTTTATTATAGTAATATAAAATAGTATAAAGCATATAAAATCACCTACATACCATAATAAAATGTATATAAGTGAATAATTAATGAAATAATAATTATTTCAAGAAGCTAAATAACTTATACTAAGTAATTAGTAACATGGCCATGAGAATAGTAGTATGCCCCTTCTGAATATTGAACCAGTCCAATGAATAGTAACCTCGCCCATTAGGTTATAAATAAAAATATGTCATGCTATAAAAAAATATGATATAACTATATCATTGTATAAGTAAGTAAATATTTTAAAAATTATTCATTTATTATTGTAATTTTTATAAGACATAAATATTTAATTAAACTTTTATGATTAATATAATAATTAAAATAAAAGAAATTTCATTAAATGTATTCATAAATTTATGATTTTAAGATACTTTATAAGACCTTAACTAATTTTTCAATGTGTTATGAAATCCGTTATAATGTAAAAATATGTATTTTCCACGAAATTTAAGATTTTAATTAAAATTTCAGTTACTCATATTTATAAAATTATATTAATAAAATGGATATCGATTTTTAATTATAAACATTGAAGTAAAATTATTGTGAATTTCTTGGATTTTTCAACAATACATGGATTTTTGCTGAATAGTTCAATAAGATAATTTACAAAATAAGATAAATACGTTAATTATTGAGTCATAAGTGTTGTATGTATAATGTATGACAAAAATATAAATCTACCTATAATTATTTTAATATGTTTACTCACAATTCTAAAAATATTAATATTCATGAACCAAAATAATAAACTAATTAATATAATATTGAGAAAACACCCCCTCCTCCACTATAAATACAACCCCTCACCACCTCTTCTCCTCACACCATTAAAGTGTTGAACCTTATCCAAATTCTACTGAAACCTCATCATTGTTATCTCACCCATGTATAGGAGCTCTATGTCTCATCAAAATACCATGCATACATGCCTTCAGGAGGATCTCTAGAGGAGAACTCAAAAGGTCAATCCTCTTTCTTTATCTTTCAATTTCCTTTCAATTTCATTTTTTTTCTTATTATATACTTACCTAACTCCATAAAAATAGCATGATAACTATAGTACATGGAATATACTATAATTATATCATGTTAACAAAATGTATATCATTAAACTTCCCCTCCCTCTCTTTTATTTTAAAAATGAAATGGTCATTCATGAAGTGTCAATTAATCATCATCATGAGAATTGCACTTTATTATTCATTTAATTCATTAATGGATATAAATAATACAATTAAATTATCTAAAATATATTTTTATCTTTATTTTATAACCCTTTTTAATATTTGGAACTAACGTATATACATAATTCTAAATCATATAACAAAACAAGAGTTTTTGTGATCGAAAAACTGCCAAAATTAACCTAAAATGATCATCATTAACTTTTATCTAATATTTAACATCATAAAATATAACTAAATTCATTATATGATCATATAAACTGATAGAATATCATTAAAATCATTTAATATGAATTCAGGATATTTATCCGAATTTTACACGAACATCAATTCATGTATAGAAGAAAACTAATCATGAAAATTATGAAATCAAATCCTCCTGAACGATGAAATTAAACTCTAAAACTCATCTAAAAGGACATTAATGAACTTAATATAACTATAATTATTCTAATTAATGTATAAATGTTTCTTTATTTTTTACTTAATTAATTTAATGTTATTATATAGGACATTAATGTGAAGAAATCATTCTGACATAAAGTAAGGGGAATTTTCGAAACCAACTCTATTTCTTTAGGTTTTCCCTATATCATCCAATTTTAATTATGGATATCATTTTTTCATCATTATCTTACATTTTCAGGGAAATTAATTTATTCTAATTGTGTTTATGAAAAACAATTTTTTTTCTAAAATAACTCTTCTTTCAAAAAAAACACATTTTACTTCTCAAGATTATTTCTTCTTCACTCAAGATTGATGATTCTTATATCAAGTATGTAATTACATATTTCATTTGGGAACCCAATTATAATGAATTTATTCTTTATGAAATAAACTCCATTACATTACATGGTTTATTTGATCTCCATGGTTGATATAATTTCTTACTGGCAAGAATGATAATGTTTATGTTATGATGTGATGGGTGTGCCTAAAATTATATAGCATAATATAATAGTTATGATGTGATAGGTGCACCCAAAAATATATAGATCTCTAATGAATTGGGTAATGTGATGTATCCTGTGAGAAATGTTAATTAATTTTGAACATTATGATAGCTTTTTTCACACCTATGTGTGGTAGTTGACCACTAACACATGCTATTTCTTTTTTACACATTTTCACATTTCATGAAATTTTTTATTACTTCCTATCATTATTATGATCTTATGAATATTTTTTGATGAGTATGATTATTCTAAAACCATTTTATATTGTCTCATGTTATTATTTATCTTCTAACAAGGTTTTATCTCACCCCGTTTTGATGTATATCCTCGGGTGATTATTTGTACTAAGGATAACACAAGGGATAATAAGAAGATATATAATAATGAATAAAATAAATGTTTTTGTTTCATTTTGTAAATTTGATTTATGATCTTAGTTTTCTATTGACACTTATCCTTTGTATCCTAGTTATTTAATTATTTTATGACTGATTTCTATAAAATAATGTAAAAATTTATGTATGAAAAAACCATGTCACTATAGTAAAGATTAATAATGGTCAATTAAATCCAATTGGATATAATAAAACCAAGGAATTTTATTTTCTTTATATAAACATATTTCAAGACAATAAATTAAATTAAGACAAAAGGTGAATTTTATTTTAAATTGTTTAGGTCGTTACAATCATTCCCCATTTTGAAATTCCAACCTCGAAATTTTATTTTTTCCACGCTAAAATAGATGAGGGTAACTCTGTTTCGTCGCCTCCTCTTGTCCCCAGATTGTTTCTTCAAATGTTTGGTTTCTCCAAAACACTGTGACATGGTTCATTTCCTTTTTTTTAAAACTTACACCCTATGATCTAAAATATTCATCGTCTGTTCTTAATAGAAAATGACATTATCTTATGGGAAAACCTTTGGGTTTAGTACATGTGAGGGGTTGGGTATGTACTTTCAATAGAGAGATACATGAATTACATCATGTAAATGAGATAGGTATGGTGGGAGTTCTAGTGGGTATGCCACCACTTTGATGTGATTAAGGATATCAAAAAGGCTGATGAATATTGGACTAGGATTTTAATTCTTCCAAAATCTCATTACATTCCTCTATGGAGATATGCATAGGAATAAAATGTCTCCAACATAAAAAGGTGGGTATCATCGACGATTTTAGTGGATTTAGTGGGAATAATTTAATAAAATATTTCATAACAAGTATCTCCAACTAACGCTTCGTATGAATATGGAGAGAGAATTTATAGGTCTGAATCAAAAGTAAGGATAATCTGTCATGTCCTACAAAGTAAATTTCACAAGACTTGTAAGGTACACTTTATGTTTTGTTATCAAAAAATGATAGAAAATTTGAAATATTATTTAGTGGTCTAAAATCATACCTTCTGAAAGATCTTACAATTAGATACATAGGGAGTTATGAAGAAGTTTTCCATTGTGCTCCCAAAGATGAGATATAGTTTGGAGAATGGTCCCATGGATATGGTGATACGAAAGAAATATGTAATTTCAAGATGGAGAATAAAATAAGAAAGGTGGAAATAAAACTAAACCACCCACTTGTCAAAAATGTGGGAAGAACCATCATGGGAACTACATAAAAAGGATGGGGAAATTCTTCATGTGTGGGAGATAATACCACCAAGCTCATGAATTTAGAAAAGATATGAGTATGTGGGATAATGTGGTGAAGGAAATGATAGTACGACCCATATTCCAATGATACAGCTATAGGGGAATATTGAACTATAAAATTTATTGTACTATACATTGATTCCTCATGAATAATTAGTGTTAAAAGCCACCAAAGCCCAAGGAGAAGGGAACAGATTATTCTATCACTACTACTAAAGTGGTGAAAAAAAAGGAATTCATAAAAGGTTCAATTCTTAAAAACTCATGAATGGAAAAAGTATAATTTGATTCTGGTTCTATGTATTCTTTTATATCATTTATGTATTCTATAACTATTGAATCGATGCCCCACAACATTGATGTAGATATATCTATAAAAAACCAAGTGGTACAATCATTGTGACCCAAGTATTGGACTCTTATCCTATTGGAATAGGTGGGGATATTATTCTAGTGAACCTTATGATACTTCCCTCAATGGAATTTGACTTTATAATTTGAATGAGTTTTTTACATAGATCATCTTCCACCTTATTTTATTTTCCATGATGGTAGTGGATTGAGTAGTCATAATCCCGGACGAGCTCTAACCATATTTGATGGTGAATATTAAGGTCTTTCTATGGGAATATATATTTGATGATATTGTGATTAGTATATATTTCACACTTCTACCCATAGATATAATGTTGATAGATTTTCATTTCAAATATCGTAGCTTCCAATTCCAGGTCATATGTGGGATTTTGTTTCTTATGATTTTTCAGTTGTTTTTAATAATAGCCTATGATTTTTTATTCTGCCTTAACACACATCCAAATCCATTCATAAAAGCATCTATATATACTTTAAAAAATTTCCACTTTTTGGTAGTGTGAGCATCGATGTATCGATTTGACTCATTTTCAATTCTATAATGCTTTCATCACATTCATCATTCTAAGAAAACTAACGCCCTTCTGAGTTATCATGGTACGAGTGTTTAAAAATCACAATAAATTTATCAAAAATCTATGATAATACCCAACTAACCCATGGAAACTATGGATATATGTCAAATATGATTTCCTTGGTCATCCTTCAATTTCTTCTACCATTAAACGGTCCACAAATATCTCTTTCCATGTAATGATATTACCCAATAAAGATACATACCTAATCTAGAACTCACATTTTTTTACTTTTCAGAGAGATTATTCTACTATAGGGTCTTTATCACAATTCTCATATGCTCCTCATTCCCTAACATACCTATAGAGTATATTAGAATGCCATCTAAAATGGAAAACCAAAAATTCATCAAGGTAATCTCTATAGACTCTATTCATCAAGGCCATTAATATTTTTGGATAATTTATGAATTTTAATGGAGACAATATGAACTCATAGTTCCCTTACCCTGGAAAAAAATTGGCCATGAGGATATGTTCCTTATTCATGATTTCTTGATAATATCTTGATCAAAGATCTACCATGGAGAAATATTTTTCTCCCTATATCTAATTAAACAATTCATCACACTGTGGTAGAGAATAATTATTCTTTATCATGATCTTTTTTATCTCATGATAGTCGATGAAAAGGCACATTGATCCATCATTTTTCTTGAAAAAGATGACTATTCAACCCCATGGTGAAGCACATGGGGATATAAACCCTTTATTCATATTCCCCTATAATTTTTTCATCAGATCATCAAGTTCCAAAATATCTATTTCATATGGATACTTGGATAATGGAATAACCCTATGTATAATGTTGATTGAAAATTTAACTTCTTAGTAAAGAGGAAGACACAAAAATATCATAGGGAATAAATTTGTACATTCCCCAAAAATAGTCATGTCTTAGAGGATGGATCATTCTTTAGACTGATCATTTTAGCATGATATACTTGATCATAGGGAAATAATATCCATGCATAAGATTATAGTTCTTAATTGTATTCATCCTCCTCCTTGCACTTTTATTGAATCGAGGGTCAATTCTCAATACCCAGAGTGATTTAATTATAATGTAATTTTATGTTGGATCTATATAAGAAACCCAATCCATACCCAGAATTGGAAAACATTCTACCAAATTGAGTATAACAAGGGTATATGAGATTTTCAGCCCAAAAATTGTGATATGGGAGGAGTTATAGACTTGAGATTAATTAATTCCCCCATTTTCCATTTTTCTTGACAACTCTATTTTTATTCTTTTTGTGGTTTTTGAACAGTTAATCTAAACATTCATTATATAAATGATTGTGTAAAACTATGGATGACAACACTACCTCTTACTTTCTGATTCTGGTTATACTCATTTACATTATCCAAAAAAATTACTTAGGATAGATATTTTTAGAAAATTATTAAACATATAAATGGTAATCAAATGACATTATAGGGATAACATATAAATTTTATTTATTTCATTACATTATGAATATAAAGGATTCAATTTATGTTATCCATGATATATTTCCTAGCATATACGCTTATTGGATTTTTTGTTTCCCTAAAAATGGTTCTTAATGAGATTATGAATTTACCAAGTCATATCCCCCATGATTGTCAAACTAGGTGTACAATAAGGTCCATTTTCATGTACCATGTTACCCTGAGTTATGCCATGGACACCTTGATGGAATTTTCACCCCTGGGTATATATTTTCCTAAACCATGAGCATTTGTAGAATCAAGATACAGATATATTTTCATGATAAACAACTTACTCTATACTTACCAAAATTTAAGGATAATTTTATTGTCGTGACCAATCCCCAAATAGCCTAGATATAGTGTCTTATATTAAATACATTAGCTTTATTACAAGGAATCATGCCCTGAAGGGCCAACCAGAATATTATTCTTGTTATATTGCATACATAAATGACTATATTATTACAAATCAATATTGTTATTACAACATTATTTTTTTTACTTCATTCTAAATAAATAACCCTATGGATAAATATAATCCATATAGTAAATACCTTCATATAATTCATAGTAAAATTATTGGATTCATGGGGAAAGAAACATAATAATTGTGAGATCAAATTCTCAATAAGGTAAATGGAGTGGAACTAATAATGAATCAATGGAATAGTAAATATGGAAAGGTAAATAATTGAACACAGATTACATGTAAACAATAACCTGAAGGGAGCTGCATAAACAATATGGATTTATAATTACTAGAAACGCAATCCATTAAGATAACTAGTTAAGGATAAAAAAATGTAAATGTAAGAAAACGAAACACATTCCATCTAAATAACTGAAAATAATATGTATCCATATATATTTTGATGAGAAATATCATGGATAAATAATAACTAAATTCTCAATAAAGAAAATTATTATTTCTCAGAAGACATGTTCCCTACGAACATGATACCATTACCATCAAAATACAGTTTAGAAATTTCAATTTATCCAACTAATTAATCCCATGAGACTAGTGATTCATCAAGGGGATTTCATTCACTGGTCCCCAAACTGTGTATTACATGTCCAAATAATTCCTCATATATCAGTTAAACAATGTTCCTTATCAAATATCTATTTTGAATAAAGTATACTAATTTTACAATATATCCCCAAATAATAAAATAAATATCAAACAATACATCCTATGTAAAATGGTTTATGGATTTTGTAACAGTAATATCCATGACAAATGAAATGGATAATTTAGGTAAAATTCAATATTCAATTATCATAGGAAATTGAACACATCAAGGAAGTTATTTTGAGTTATATACTCGGAAAAATCAATAATAAATCATCCATAGGTAGAATAAGTATGGTATCATACAAAAAATCCAAGTGGAGTAAAATAGAAGGTTATTTTCGTTGATGAAATAAAATATTTACTTTTAAAAATTATATTTATGAATATATCCTTTTATTATGAAAAAACTATTTAAAATTATTTTTCTTTTAAAAATAAACTATTTAAATTTGAAAGGGGGATTCAATGAAATAATGGTGGGTAGATCCATATAAGTCATACAAGGTAAAAATAATATTCTTTATGTACGGGAGAAGAATAAAAATGCTTCATTAAGAAAGAGACAAAAATATTCCTATAAAATATTAGTGAATGAAAAAAATTTAAAAATGTATTTACCAAATCATTTTAGAAACAATTTTGAAACCCTTTTTCATAAAACATGGTTTTTTGAAGAAAATTTTCTCTTCGACTAAACAGTGATTTAAAGTCAGGTTTTCTGAAAAAACATTTTCTAAGAACATGTTAGTGTCAAAGAGTGCAAAAAATGGTAGAAACAAATGAAATGGTCATGAATAACTAGATAATAATGAAAATGTTTGTCTGAAAGTTTTTATATAATTTCCATGAATTGAAATTCCATTGAATGATCATTAATATTATTCCTGAGGATAATAATATTTTTTTATTCCAAAGTGTCATATACCACTTAAAAAAAATAAATCATAAACCTCATGAAATAATAATATTAAATTAAAGTATTAAATTTCATTAGGAAAAATTAATTCATGATATAATATATCAATGAGAGAGTATTCACACTGTATAAATGAAATTAGGTGCACAATAATTATGTATCCCTTGTAAAAAGAATATGTAAAATAATCCCTTATTAATGTAGTAACAAATGGTTTGGAAAACCCAAAGGTAATAATCATTAAATAAAAAAATTAAATACAATGAATTAAATATAATTAGTTATATTATATTTAAATGTTGCAGTATTTTCACCATATATAATAAAGTAGGTATAAAAAAAATCAGTGTGTTTCATGTAATGAAAATGAGACAGGAATCCCATACCTTGTGTTTGCTTTCAGGAGAATATCCTTTAAATTCCTATATAAAAAACATATGTTAATTTTTTACAAGATTTTGAAATTTTTCAGTGTTTATAATTACTTTTGTTTCATTTACTATCATGTTTTTTTCAACTACATAATCAATTAAATTTACATTGGTTGTTTTGACCAAATTCAGTTTATGTGTCAAAAAAACTAGTGTTAGTACACTATGGTCCTAGGGTTCATTATATAACATCTCAAAAATAATAACCATGAAATAATTATTGTATTTATAAATAAATTATACTTTTAAAATCAATAATTAAATATGGTTATAAAAAATGAATCAATTTTACATTCTTGTAAACGGTAGGTCGTACGTACACATGTGTAACATTCCCATTTCTAAATGATCATTGTGGAAAGAATATTAGTAGATCAGTACTTTATATAATGATAATTATACAATATATAACATATTAGATAATCACATATACTTATATATATAAATCTGTGGTGTAAGATGATTCAAATCATGTCGAGGAGGTGGTAGTCCATCTGTCCACAAAAGACATTATCTCTTTTAAAGTGTGTAAAAGGGTAATAAAGAAAATGATACATATATATATATATATACAAAAAATTTAATTACATTATAAATATAATTTTTCTTATATATCATATTTTTAATTATAACCATCGTTTATTTGTTCCGTGTATCATGTGAAGGAATCACATAGCTTTGAGGGGTGGTAGTCCACAGTTCCTCGAACGTTGTAATCTTATTAACATCAAAAAGAAAGTAAAAAATGTATATATTATAAAATGTTTAAGTAATTATAAATACATAACAAAATATAATATATAACTGATATAAACGAATTTTACATCATAACTTCCACCATGAGAGGCGGTAATGGAATAATGAACAATCATTGTTTTGTGATGCTGTAGATCCAAGTCCACAAAACAATTATGTTTGATAACCATTAGATGTTGTTGTGTGTAATGGTAGGTCAAAATATTATCATAAAAAATCCTAGTATATTATTTATACTGGTTTTGTTATAAAATAACATAAAAATAATTTTTTATGTGTTGGAGAATGGAAATGAAACTAGAGATATTCAGAAAAACATTACCTTTTAATCAGGTAACTTCTTTTGGATTGAACCAAAAGGTTTTTTTGGAAGGGTTTATGCCCAAAGGAATGAATCTAGGTCAATTATAGGAATTATGGGATAATATTTTGTCAGTTATTGTACTAAATTATGTTCTTTTGTAGGTGTGAGGATTGATTATAGCTGGTGGCCTTTTATAGAGAAGGAAAAGGACTCACTTGGTATTCTTGAAAAGAAGTAAGGTGAGCACATGTTTGTACAAATTAAAATTCACAAAAACCACAAAAACTAATTAATGGAATGTTAATGGCATATATATGGACTAAACATGAGAGTTAGAAAAGTTTATACGTCATTTGGGACCTTAAACTTAGGGTATTAGTCCGTTTTGAAGTTTAATTACAGTTGAATCATTGTAATTAATTTAAATCACTTCACTAATCATTTTTGTAAAAAATTAAGTTTAACTTGTTAGAAAAAAAATTATATTTATTAAATTTTTTATGTTGGATTTTCAGAAATCATATCACAAAAGTGGAAAAAATATGAAAAATACTAATCTCACAGACAGACAGAATAACTATTTTTCATAGAAAAATGTTAAAAACATTATTTTCATTTTATATTAAATGAAAATGGAATATTGATTAAAATAAATAAAACTATATTAATATATTTATAATTGATCCAATATGAATTAAAAGGAAATTTATAATATAATTTATCATTAATAATTTTTTAAATGAAAATGTATTTTTTAATTAAAATATAGTATTCTTCACTATTCAGTAAAAAAATAATGTTTCTCTATAAAAACCTAAAAATTCATACTAAGATAATTTTGACATTATTATTTAAAAAATTATGTTTATTGTTTCATTTTAAATTCATAAATTTGACAAAATTATTATTTAAAATAGGTTCACCATTAAATGGCCGCAAAGTTACCTTTATAAAAATATAGGATTTTATGTAAAATATTGGGTTTTCCCTTATCTTATGCATACAAAAGCATAAGGATTAATATAAAAAATATTTTATTTAATATATAAAATATATATTTAATTAATATATTTAACTAATTTTAATTAATTTTACTTATTATGGAGAAACAACTTTATGATCAAAAGAAGCATTTTTTTATAAAAATTCCCTTTTAATATTCAATTGGTTCTTATATTAATTTCTAATTTTTTTGTATCCAAAAATTTTGAACAATAAACCTTATATTTCCATAATTTAGTTATTCATATTCATATAATCTACTTTATATATTATTATATTAAATAATAATGTTTTAATTAGAGATTGTTTCTCAGTCAGACTCAATATTGCATATAGAGCAAGGCATCTAAGAAGGTCACATTTGCGTGTAACACAATCTTTTGAGGAAGGTCATAGTTTAGAATGATGTATTCTATCTAAGTGTCTCCTGAATTTCAATATAACTTAGTGTTACATGCATTGAAATATATAGAATAAATTTTAAATAGTAAATATATTATTGAGTATACATATATTTTATTACCTTATCTGCTTGTTGTCATGTGTCACACATGCTATCAAATATAGGGTTCTTATTTTAGTTTATCGGGGCATCACATTCTACCCACATTATTTAAATTGCATCCTCTCAATTTAAACTAACTATTGAAAAAAATACTAATTTATATTTCCTACGTTTAAATCCTACATCATGAGAAGGGTTCATGAAAATTCATCTAGAAAATATAGAGTCGAAATTAAAGAAGGTCACATGGAATACCATGTAACGTGGTCTCTATGTAAGAGAACATTAGTGGAATGTATATATACATACATAGGGGTAATTTATAAATATCCATAAAAAGTGAATGAGTTCATCAATCACAAACAATTTAACCATCAATTGAAAGTTGAGGGCCTCAAATGCAAAAAACATTGATGATTTTGAAGACCATCATTTCAATGGAAATTAAGGTATTAGGACCACATTATTATTTCTAATTAATTTTACAAATGGTGGTTAATCCATTTATTGACTAAGAATATAATGAAATATTCATACATGGTATGGTTCAATCTCATATGAAAAATCCTAACTTTTGGTTTGCTTTGATCAAATTATAATTCATCCATCTACTACCAAAATTAATTACCAACAACAAATTTTTATTCCTAAAGCACTAAAAGAAACATTTAATAGATCATAAGGACTATAAAAGAGTGAAAAGTCTTAATATTTGACTTTAACTATCTCCCAAAATAAATATTGTTAATAGATTAATTTCAAATCAAAAAAAGTGTTGAAATCAGTTAATCATTAATATTTATTGATAAATTTTTGAACTAAAAGAATTAAAGTTATTAATGAAATTGATTAGGTCGGTGGCTGGTGTGAAACCCTTATCATCCTTCGTTCAGGGGGTAAACTCCTATGGTCTATCAAGAACTGATTTGTTGTCACCAAAATTATAGGTTGTACTTTTCTAAAACCATATTAATATAACATCTAAATAAAAATATGATGGACATCCTTGAAATTAGTTTAACCACTAAATATCATTTTAACTCATGTTTTCAATACAACTACCAAACATAAATACCTCATCCATTTTATTTCCACAAAGGACCTTCCTTAGTCTAGGGTTTATCTATAACATCATTAGTTTGATTTCTATATTAGGACACCTTATCTTCAATATAAAACTCCTTAGGTTTAAGCTTGTTTTTTATTTTTAAAAATCCTTTAAAATTCTTCATAATGTTTAGTAATGAAAAATTTGATTATCTTAAGAATACCCTTAATGAGTGTCAAACTAGGTGCACAGTAATTCCCATTGTTATGTACGAGGTTACCCTAAGTCTATCCCGGAACACATTGTCAGAGTTATTACACCTAGGTACATCTATTCCAGAACCACATCCACTGGTAGTATCTAGACAGTGATGTATTTCTAACAAGACCCTCATAATTTATACATTATAAAAAATATTGGGGTTTTATCTATAATTCAACAAATTTTAGCTTAGGGATATGTTTTCTAATCTAGGATATCCTATATCCAGTTCCCAAGGTTGCTACTAAACCTCCTTTAATACCAAATGTAGCTACCCAGCCCCATATATACCAGATTTTGTGTCTTCTACTAATAAATTGGCATGATTTCAAGGAATGACGCCCCGATGGATTGATGGGTTTTGTAGTCTTGGTAAACCACATAAATAATGATTATTTTATTACAAATGAATACATTTATTACAATATAATATTTTTTTTCTTCTTTCTAAGTAAATAACTTTGAGGATAACTCTAATACATCATGTTAATACCTAAATGCCATTAATTGTAACATTCTTTAATTTCTATTAAAAGAAAAATAATAATGTTGATCTCAATTGATCAATTATGAAAAAATAAGGAGGAAGCAATAATGAGTCCATGAGAATAGTCAATATAAAAAGGTAAATAGATGAACAGAAAAGTGATGTAATCAATAAACTGGATGAAAGTGAATAAAAAATATTGAAATGGAAAAACTGGAAACAAAATCCATTATGAAAACTAGGTAAGGAAAAAAAATATGGAATGGAAAAAAAATGAAACACATGCCATCAAAATAACTAAAAATGAAATGTATCCATAGATACGAAAAATAAATATCTCATGGATATTTAATACCTGAAATCTCAATAAAGTCAATACTTATTTATCAAACATCATGTTTTCTAGTCACATTATACCTTTACTGTCAGAAGATATTTAATCTATTCCAATTTTGAAAACTAATTTTTCTTATGTGATTACTGATGCATCGAGGGGCTCCCATTCAGCGGTCCCCAAGTAGTTTATTTCTTGTCAAAATAATTCCTTATATATCAAATAAATAATGTGACTTATCAAATATCTGTAATGAATAATGTATATATATTTATCAATATTTCTCCAAATAATCAAATAGATGTCAAAGTAGAAACCATATGTAAAATGGTATACGGTTTCAACTATAGTAATATCCATGATAACTAAAATGGATAATTTTGGGGAAGATTAATGTTAAATGATCATAGGAAATTGAATACATTAAGGTGGCTGTAAAATAAATAATGGAAGATAATTTGAATACTATCCTAAGAAAATCAATCATAAACCATTCAGATGATTAATAAGGATGGTATCAATACAATAATCCTAAGTGAAGTAAAATAAATGGTCGTTGTTGTTGATGATGTAAAAGATTAACTTTTAATATTATTATTTAAGAATATATCATTTTATTTAGAAAAAAATATTTGAAAATATATTTTTTAATGTAATCCTTTAAATCATGAAAAGGAGGCTTCAATGAAAGGACATCAGATGAATCTGTACATGTTGTTGAAGATAAAAATAATATTCCTTGTGTAAGGAAAAAGGTTATAAAATTCCTCCATTGGAAATGACTTGAAGATTCCATTGAAACATTGGTAAATGGAAACAATGGTACAAATTAAATAACCAAAACATTTCAAAAAAAATTTAAGAATTTTTAATAAAAACACTTTTTAGAAAAAAAAATAGGTTCTCTGACTAAAGAGAGATATAAAATCAGGTTTTTTGAAGAAAAAAATTCTATATACATCATAATACTAAAGAGTGTAAAATGGTAATAGAACATAAAATTGTAATGAATAGAAAGAGGATAATGAATGTGTTTGTTTGGGAATGGTTATATAATTTCCATGAATGGAAATTCTATTTAATGATCCTTAGATTGGTCTTGAGGATAATTATCTTTTAACATTCCAAAGTTTCCCATACCACATTGAATAATTTTTAAATCATAAACCTCATAAAAGAATAATATTAAATTAAAGTAATAAATTCCATGATGGAAAATTAATTCATGATATATTGTATTAATGTTGTATTAAGCATACCATATATAAGAAATTTGGTGAACAATAATCAAGTATGCCTCATTAAATGAAAATGAGACTGGAATCCCATACTAAAGTCGTAAAAATGGATTCAAACCCCATAGTTAACAATCCATATATAATAAATTTGAATACAATGATGATAATTTAATTAATGATATTATATGTATATGTGGCCATAAGTACACCATATATAAGAAATTAGTTGCACGATAATTATATATGCCTCACGTAATGAAAATGAGATAAGAATCCCTTACCTTACATTTCAATTTGGTTGAAAATCCATAAAATACCTATATAATAAAAATATGTTAATTTTATACTTGGTTGAGAACCTTTTTAATGTTCTTAATTACTTTTATATAACTTATTACAATGTTTTTTACAATTAAATAAACAATTAAGTTTACCTCGGGATTTTTTAAACAAATTTGGTTTATTTGTTGAAAAAACTATTGTTGGTCAACTATGGTCATAGGTTTCCTTATATAAAAAATCCAAAAAAATAACCATCACATAATTATCATATTTATACTTCAATTATAATTTTAAAATCAATCATTAAATGTGTTTATGAGAAATTGATCAGTGTTACAATCATAGAGACGGTAGGTCGTACACACGCATGACTAACATTCCCATTTTTAAATGATCATTGTAGAAAGAAGATAAGTAACTCAAATATTTTTAGATCTTAATTATATAATGAAAAGCATATTATTTAATCACATATATTTATATACAGGATTATGTGGTGTAAATGGAATCACATCATGTCGAGGAGTTGGTATTCCCCACGTCCATGAATGAAGTTTTCTCTTTTAAAGTGTGTGAATGGGAAATAAAAAAATGATATATATATATAAAGAAATTTAATTACGTACTTAATATCATATAAATCATTTTATGTCTCAAATTTTTAATTATAACCATCAATTCTACATTTTATGTATCATGTGAATGAATCACATCTCTTTGAGGGGCGATAGTCCACACTTCAACAAACGATGATATCATGTTAATGAAAAATGTAAAGTACTAAATGGATGTATTCAAAAAGGTTAAAATATGTATAAAGTCATAATAAATATAATATATGACATATATATACAATTTATAAATCATAATGGTACCATGAGATACAATAATTGATGAATTAATAATCATCGTTTCATGAGGCATTAGTTCGTCGTCGAGAGAAACATCATGTTTGTTACCTATTATATGGTGGTGTGTATAATTTTAGGTATAAAAATCATCATAAATAGATACTAATATATATTTTATACAGGTTTTATTATACAAAAATATAATAATAATAATATTTATGGGTTGGATAATAGAAATGAAACTAGAGTGATTGAGAAAATACCATACCTTTTAATTTGGTAACTTCATTCAGTTTGAACTAAAAGAAATTGTTGGAAGGGTTTCTAGCCTAATTAATTCAAATATTTTAGGGATAAGAATTATGTGAGACTATTTGGGTAGTTATTTTCCTAACATAATATGTTGTATAGTTGTGATGAATGAGTAGAGTTGGTGGCCTTTTATAGGGAATGAAAAAGACACTCATGGTATTCTTTAAATGAATTTAGGTGTGTACATGTTATTACCTAATAAAAGTCATAAAAAACCAAACAAATAATTATTAGAAGGTTCTTGTCCAATTTTGTCCATCCAATTAGTTTTGGAATAGTGTATAGGTTGTTTGGGCCTTTAAACATAGGGTACTACTCTATTTTAAGCAAATTAAACCTTAATCACTGTAATTTATTTTAATCACATTCACTAACAATTTTGGTCGAAAATTAATTTGATCTTATTATACCCAAAATATTATATTTATTACAATGTTTTGTGTAGAAATTTATAAATTCAAATCACATAAGCCGAAATAAATAAAATTAATTCTAATCTCACTAGCAAACAGATTAACTGGTTTTAGTAGAAGAAACATCAAAAGATTATTATGTTTTTACATTAAATTTAAAGGATATATTGATCATAATGAAAAATATTATATTCATATGTCTATAATTAATCCAATTTGTCTTTAAAATATATTTATAGTATAAATTAACATTAATAATTTTTTAAACGAAAAGGAATCATTTAACTAAAATGTAGAATTTTTTACATTCCACTAAAAAATAATGTTACATATAAGAATAGAAAAAATTCATCCTTAGATAATTTTAAAAATATGATTTAATTTTTTTGTTTATTTTATCAAATTCAATTCATAAAATTTTTAAAAATAATATTTAAAATAGGTTCTCAATTAAAAGGTGATTTAATTACCTTTATAAAAATACAGTTTTTAGGTGAAATATCTGGTTTGCTCTTATCTTATGCATACCAAATATAATGGATAAAAAGAAAAAATTAATGAATATATAAAATATATATTCCATTAAAATAACTAAATAATTGTAATTACATTTTTTATTATGGTAAAATATCTCCCTATGCAAAAAAATAATTTTCCATAAAAATATCCTTTTCATATTCAATTGGTTCTTATATTCATTTATAATTTATTTGAAACCAAACATTTAGTTCTCTAAACCATATATTTTCATAAGTTAGTTAATATTATTAATAAATTATAGTATATATCTAAATATATTAATAATACTGTTTTAATTACATGTTGTTTCTCAGTAAGACTCAATATTATGTATAGAGAAAGCCACCGAAGAAGGTCACATTTTCATGTAACACAAGATATAGATAGTGGTTGTTTTTGTGTATGATGTATGCTAACATAGTTTCACATTCATTTCAAGATAACTTAGTGTTTTATGCATTGAAATAAATAGAATGCATTTTTAATAGTAAATATATTATAAAGTATACATGTATTATATTACCTTATGCGCTTATTATGACGTGTCATACATGATATCGAATACAAGGTTCTTAGTTTCATTTTTTGAGGAGTCTCATTTTTATACTATGTCTTATCCCTAAGTATTTCACTAGATGTTTCTAAATATAATCCAAAAAATAAGTAAATGTTTTCTCTAATACTAACTATAATAATTGTGCTCTTTATCTCATAGTAAAACAAGATTTATTAAATAAATATACACTTAATACAACCCAGAGGATCGAGATGTGTACTTTATTTTCTAATTAGGTCCTTATAATAATTAATTTAACATGTGATACAATTAAATTATTGAAAAATTCCTTAACATGCTTCAAAAATTCCTTGGCTTTTAAAATTGCACGGGATATCATGGGGGAGAATATAAGAAAGGGGTAGGATATAATGGCCAGTAAGTGAATAAAAAATTCTTGAAAATAGGAAGATAAAACTTTTTAGAAAATAGAAATGTCAATGGAAAATAAAATGAAAATTTATAATAAGGCTTGATATAGCATGATAATAATAACATGGGAAATTAAAAAGTAACATAAAACACAACATCATAAACATATGTCACGAAAAAGCCTCCAATACCTCATGGTTACCAAAGTACCATAAAGGAATCTGGTTCACTCCATGTCCCGACATGATGTATCATTATTCTAATCATTACCCAATTTATTTGAGTGCTATATAATTTTAGTCACACTCATCAAATTCTTTACATTCTGATGCTTATGTGGGACATAATGATCATGCAACACTGATTCAATCATCATCATAATTAAATCCATTATGAATGAATATTGAGTAAATACATGTTAAGTCACTAATAAAAAAATATATGTGCATTAATAAAAATTCCCCAGATATAAAAATGAGTATGGTAATCACTATACAATTGTTTCGGCAAGAAATATTATGGTGAACATTTTACATCATAATGAAATTACATATAAGTTCACAAAAATTTTTGATGAGAGTTATAGGGGTATATAGTATTTTTTACCAAAAATTCAAATTAATAGGGACATTAAAATACATGTCCCAATATTGGGAAATGGAAATAGAATGCATATGTTCATAAATATAGTTGGATAAAGAATCGGAGGTAATGATCCCGTACGAAAATTTTCCATAGTAATGTCTTAGGTATGGTTCTAAATGAGGGAGAATAAATGATCCATCACTTATATGACATGAAATTTATAGTAAGATATTGATTATTAATTAGTGAAAATATATCCTTTTCAAATTAAAATAACTAATTTCAATGAAGGTTCTTGAATTTCATAGGAGGGGGCTAAGGTGAGGATCCCTTACTTGAGTGCATGACTCCAAAATATTGGGAGGGGATTTTTGAGAGCATAAGAGAGCCTTGAGAAGACTCTAGGGAAAGGTAGGAAGTTTCTGGACATGTTACATGTAATTTTAGTGAAAAGCAATGGGATCTTGGGTAGTTTTATATAGGAAAGATGTATATTTCTTTATTATTTAGGTATGGGACTCTACATAATAAAATATCCATAACCACAAACCATAAAATGGTTTTTCCAATGGTTTATGACAAATGGGATTTCTTAAATTTTTCTTATATGGGAAAGGTACAAAATTAATAAAATAATTCACATTCATATATGGACTTGATTTATACTATTAAAAAATTATATTTAAATATTAAATTATAATACATGTTTTGGAGCATTCATAATTGCCATATAAAATAAATAAAATTAAATTAAAATAAAACTATTGTAAATGGAAAATATATATTTGGTCATGGATACCCTTTTTAATATTTATTGCATAACTTTTGATTCGTTATGATGTCATAATACACAATGTAAATTTATTTGGTATTTAATTTTTACCCAAAAATTCGACTTTCTCAGAAAATTATGAAAAATTCACAATTTGATAATTTAGATTTTCTGATTCAAAAAATAATAACCATTTATCTAAATAATTTTATTGAAATCATAATTTTCACTTCTATAATAATAACCAACATTTATAAAAAATGACTGGTTTTTTGACAAAAATTGTTTTTGATCTCATATAAAAATTACATTTGACTTCATATAAATTATATGCTCATTTTTATTTCGTAAACATTATTTAAAAATATTAATATATTTTAATATTATTTATTTTAAAAATGCATTAATTTATTTAAATAAATTTCTTAATTCAATTTTCATATAACTGAAAAAATACTATTTCTTATTTATTGTATCAAAATAAAAATCTTTAACAATGTAACAATAATATGATGGAAATAAATTAATTATTATATAAAAAAAGTGTACATACTCATATTTCTTAGTTCTATATACATATATCTTTATTGAACCAATAAACACCCTAAGGGTAAGGTGAATGATGATAGGACATTCATTGGGTGGTTCGGGAAACATAGTTTGGGTCCTTATCTCGATAAGCATGAACTTCACCCATAAATGAATTCTATCATACATAAGTTATTGGGTTTCCTCTTGGGATTTATCCTAGTTATATCCTATAAATACTATCTCCATAATAATAATTGGTTTTATTGGGTATGATCCTACTAGTTGAGGCCATCACTTTCTATGTCTATGTCGATTGGATTTTTTAAAACCCCATATTGATACTAACCACCATATCATTATTTAAAAAACTATATTATCAATGGTAATTATACATATCATTCATTAAAATCCAATTTAATATAAAAAACAAAACAAATTTATGTTTTTCTATATCCATGTTAAATATTAATACATTTAATTAAATCAATAAGGGAATTTTATTTACAATTGTTTTGGTAATTATAGCCTCACGAAATGTTGAAAATTTCATTCCATCACGTCTTCTCACATATACTTGTTATGATAGATTTAATGCCTATATATTATATTAATTAAATTTATTTCATTATTTAAATGTATTATATCCTATATTTTCTTACCATTATGGTCCATAAAAATGACAACATTGATTGTGTGTACGTGTGGATTACGACCTCAACGAAAAAATGTGATTATTTTTCCATTATCTAATCAGATGGATATTATATACATGTTTATCTAATGAAAAAAATATGGAATTTATGATATAATTATAATTATATAAAGATAATATAAAACATTACTTATTTTCTTAATATTCATCAAAACATGGATACATTACTCATGAATATGTATGGCCTAGCATCTCTTTGATTAAAACATACATAATTTTTCATAACAAAATTTCATGACCTTTTAAAAATATTTTAATGCATAAAAATGATATTTATTTCATGATTATCATTTTATAGATGAAGGAATAAATACATCTTTGACCATATTAAACCTACCGAACACATTTTGAACATACCATCCAAATATCATCAAAATTTATGAAATGAACATTATTGATTATGTAAATAAATATAATATTGTAATATAAAAAATAAAAGTAAAAATAAAATTTAATGTTTTTAATAATAAATTAAATAATTCTCATAGGTTTATTATTTTTGAATATAAATAATGTATGTGAAGATTCTAAGTTGAGGAAAGAGTTTATTAACTCAAATTATCTTCCATGGATCATAGGTTATGTTATGAACCTATATTCATTTATGAGTTGTATATCATTCACATGTGACATGTTACAGTATAATTCTCCTTGTTTTGATGATATTTTATATTTCAATTTAATTCATTTTTCCTTGGCATTTATGATTTGAATGTAATCAAGGTGATATGGGTTTTATGTTACAAACTCTATGTTTACAAGGATTGTTGGTGATTAATTTTATGATGATGATCATTTAAGATCAACCTATCAATAATTTTATGGGTTTTCTTCTTCCGAATTTATTTCTTGGGATTTCATGTTTTCCTTTCATTTTCCACTTTTTATGTACTCACTATAAGAAGATATTTTTTAAATAAATCCAACATAATTTCTCAATTTGTTGGAAAATAATTTTTCTTCGATGACCATGTATTATAAAAATTATTTCAAAATGATTACAATATTATTTTATTATTTTTAAAAGAAATTATTACACATGTTTTTATTTTTTTAAAATGGTATAAAATTAATCCTTTTTTATTTCAAATTTGGTGATTTTTTTACGAAATATTTGAATTTAGTCTTTTTTTTAATTTATATTTCGTGAATAGAATTTCCTAATATCATTACCATTCAATTCATTGATTCATACATTAAATTGTTTTAATACCATTTCAAATAATCATTTTTCTACAATATTTTGGATATTTTTAGATTTAAAAAATTATTTTCAAAATTGAAAGGGTATTTTCCTTATTAATATTTATAATATTTTTATATTACTCTAATTAATTAAAGAAAACAACCATTTATGTTTTGGAATTGTTTTAAATTATATAAATACATATATAATTTTCTTACTAATATTCCTCACAGATTATCGTTACAGTTTATAGGATGATATAAGACATAAATTCATTTCTATAACACTTTTTAAATAACAACACTTGAATAATGATTTTAAGAATGATTATGTTGCCCTCTTTATTCCATGGGTAATTATTATGTTTATTCCTTAAGATTTATTTCTTTTTGTATAACACATAATCATGATGTTTTTATGCTGTGTGTCCACAAATAGAGCTCTATTTCAATGATCCATTTTGTTATCGAAGTATACGTTATGTATGGAATTTGGGAGTAAACAAAATCCATGATGGGGCTATATTTACCATATAATATTGTCTCTTTTGTAATCCATGACTTATTCTTATGTCATGTTTTTTTATTTTTCCACAGTATCTTTGTTTCCATGATCTTATAATGAAATGTTCTTTATATTATTCTCCCATGTTATTACTCATGATCCTTCCTTTTTAGGATATCATTTCATAACAATGACTTGTCTGTAAGTCTTCATAATCATGTTTATCCCCTTACTAAGTTTATGTTATCATGATTTATTATGTTTTCCTTTACCTAGGATTTGAAGGAATGTTTTATGACTAGTATTTCTATGATGGTAACTACTTACAAAGAACTATGTATGAGACTATGTGGATTTTTTTATTAATTTTTTTTATGTATTAATATTTCCAAGGACACTAAACCTTTACGGTTAAGGAATGGATTGTATTATTTTTTATGAAATATTAATTTGAGAAGATGTAATATATATGTATAAAATGTTAGTTCTGTTATATAGTATGTTACTTTAAGGGACCATTGGATTTCATATCTACATCAACAACATCAAGAACATGAGATGGGTTAGGGTGATACTTTCAAAGATAATGAAAGTGGAAAAAATCATGCATTAATACATACATATATTAGAAGGAAAGTTAGTTTTCAATGTGGAATACTCTCTCCAAAATTATAAAAGGCCCAAACAACCATGATAAAATATTCTTGCACCTCTGATTCTAATGCTTTACCAACATCAGTGACATGCATAAGAAAACCCAATCATCAATCTCAAACACATGGGGAAATTGTTTATAGTTATCATATGACCTCAACATGACCTATGATTTTTTCAAGCACTTCTAAATAGAATACATATTCTTGATGGTCTCATTCACCAGGAAGATCCAAATCATTACAGACTCTATAAATTTTAGTGATCAACATGGCCTTTTATACAAGGGATCAAATGGAGCAATCTAGATAAATTCCTCATAACTATTATTGTTAGATAATTCCACAAAGTCCAAATTAACATCTTAGGAAACAAAAAAAATCAAGATTACATACTGAAAGGTTATCTTCATGCACAAGAATCATTCCATTAGACTGCCTTTCCATTAAATTGTGATAAGCGGTACTCAGAGGTGTTTAGCATTTCATGATTAAGAAATTTCATTATTTTAATTGTGGTTTAGATGCTTACAAATAGCCAAATTTATATTACTGATGATATATATATTAATTTCATTTCATTGTTGACACTGCAAAATGTGTCTCAGTCTCTTTTCTATAGAATTCATGATGTGATCCCCAAATACACAGTAATTTTTTAGTTTGAGTATAATTTTTCTCCATTCCAGATAAATATGCATGTTGAATTTCCCTATTCCACAAGGCTACTCCATAATGAGGGATAACTGGAATGAATCCCACTCAAGGAGTTGTCCATGGATTTTCATGTTTGATGATAAATATGTTTAAATTCATTAATATGATATATCTATGATTTATTTGTGATCCCATTGTGTATTCCTTATGTTTTGAATCAAATATCTCTTTGAGAACTTTGATTTTACTGGTCTCAAAGCCCAAATAGACTCACTGATGAAAAGGTATGGCTCATAATGGATATAAAAATATTCAAAAGGTATTTTTGTCACGACACATGGTATCTTACCATTAGCTAACATGGATATCTAGTATATACAGGTAGCACAGATCTCTAGCATGTATAGAAACCACAAATTGCTAGAACAGATTTCCATTGAGGATAACGATAATGGGATGTTAGGGTAGATAGTTCTGTGAAATGACACCTTCATGCAAGGCCTTCTATTTTCCATTAAATAGGACCTTACATTCTTCAGTTAGATGGAAGAAAATTCTTGAAGGCCAACTACTAATCTAATCCCCCTAGTCCATCAATCAAGCCCTCAAAAACCATCTATGTAGGTTTCTAATATATATATTAAATTAAATAGGCATTTTGATACTAACATCCACCAACGGTTTAAAATAAACAATACATGTGCATGGAATTTTCTAAACCCATAATATATGAAGACTAGCATAAGTCAATTTTCCTCAAAAATAAACATTCATGAGTAAATTCTTAGAATACATGTGGATATCCTTGAAGTTTTTATAAAATTATTTCCTCTGTATAGTCTTCAAGGTGTTCTATTTCCTATGGTGTTGTCGGTTCATCAAGACAATCCTATCCAAAGCACCCCTTCAACGGCCCTCATTAGTTCTCCTTACACACTAGAATGTGTGATCCATTCATTAGGTATCTTCAAATCCGTCCATGGAAGTCAGTATCCTTTTTTTCCCACTTTCCTGATAAGGATAAACTCAAATCATCCATCGAAGCCTCCTAACATAGAAAATCATTGGAAAAGTAACATTAGAGTGTCACTAATTTGGATTTTTATTTCTACAGTTAGAGGATTCCTGAAATTGACCAACCAGAAGGTTTGGATTCTCAGGGCGTATGTGATTTTTTATTTCCATGGTAACAAGGAATATTACTCCAGTGATAGTGTTGGGGAGTTCCCAGTCTTAGATGACATGGCTAGGACCACGTACACCCTTTATTGTCTCTCAGATCGATACCATCTAGTTCGTAGTAGGGAGTGTATGTATGCTTCTTTCTTTTCCATTATACATGGGATTATATCCTCATCCCATTGAGAAACTGATTTTAGGGCATCCACTTAGAGTAATCTCATAGCCTTTCTTATAGGAGGTTCCATTATTTCTCCTCTCTACGTCCACATCATTCACATTCATTCCCTCCTAATTTTCTATACCCTAGAGTAATTTCATGGTAATGTGAAGAGTGGGAAATTCCATAGTAATTACCTCTTCCATAAGTGGTTGAAGGGTTATAGGAGGTAGTTTCACTCAAAACCCCATCTATCCCCCATTGGGCCTTGTCACCATATCCACCGGTGGAAAAAATATATTGGGTGGTTCATCAGATCATTTTTCCACTTTTTTCTCACACCAATCATGAATCAAGTGCGATTAGATGTTAAAAGTGATCATGGCATCTATACCATCCATTTAGATGATTTAACTATGTGAGCTTTGATTCTTACTCTAACTAGCGTATATAGGATCATTATCTATGTCCCATGTTTATGGGGAATTCCCCTTATAAGTTATCTCCAATCATAACCCCCACTCACTATGGCATCTATAGTATGTAATCACTAAATTATTGAACTATGAGAACTCTAATTCCTATGAACAGGGATACATAAGAAGACTACATAAGGACTAATCTCAATGAGCATCCTATTTTGGAGTAATTCCATGTCATAGTTCCTATAATCTGGGAATACATCATAGAAATAAGCACAAAATTAAACCCCCAAACCACCATGATTCAGGAAATTTTTCATCAACCCTTTTACAGGTCATCCTCTTCATAATTAAACCCACAAGAAATCCTTTTAATTGTATATATTCCCCAGTGAGACTCAACAAACTATGTTGAAATTGATTCCCATTAATTTGGGATATGTAGGAATCCTCCCTGAGGTTCAATCCCAACACCCCAAATCAACCATGTTCCCTCTAGGCCATATCCTTTACAGGGTCTAATTCAACATGGAACTTTATATCCTTTCCATGTTCCTTGGGCCCTTCGATATAATTATCACACCAAACATTGACTATGTTCATTCCTCCTAGATGTCCATACCACATGATGTTAAAATCTATAGTAAAGGCCTTATTACATGGCATTAAAAGGTTTTTATGCCTTAATATTCGGCCCCAAACTACATGGGTTCTGATTTCTTTCATGTGGATACATATGTATACTATATATGGGTTGAATCCCAACATCATAAAAAACAAGTCTCCTTGGATGAATATAATATCCCAAGTAGCCTCTATCTCCCTAGATGACAATAAACTACATAGTGCCCCACATTGTGGCTTTAAAACTATAATCATTGTAATAACAACCAAAGAATCTATAAGTAGTATACAAGTGGAAACCATTGACAAAAACCTCGAATATATACTAATATATCCATTGATTAAGAACATCATATACATAAAAATGATTCAGATATCTATACAAGATATTAATTTAAAAGTTTTAGGGATTCCAACATCAGAGACGGGAATTAATGAAGGATTGATGATCATATCTTAAATCTATAGGAGTTTCCTAGAGTAGAAAACATTCCTCTCAAAAATTGTCTGATGAGCTCAACCTCAAATCCACTCGACCAATGTGTGTTCTTAAGAATTGTAGGTCAAAATGCCTAACGAGTTTCTACCATTGGAATGAAATTCCCTACGGATATTGAACCGATGGATTTTTCTGGTTCCACAAACAAACCCATTGGAAATCATTCAAAATTAGTTTTTCCTATCGTGAACCAATATTCCCGAGGGAAATAAAAAATATTGAACCCGACGTTAATTTTTAACCAAGATGAAGGTTTCACCCATCATTTAGGTCGCATTAAATTGACAAATGAGAGACTTATAAAAAATTAATCATTCATGTGTTCATAAAAAAGTTACTACTATATTAATGTATTCTTCTTCATGTATATCATATTTTCTAAGAACATATTCCTAGAGAACCCATACATCCTATGGTAAATCCAGATTTCATTGATAAATTATCTTATAGACACTTAGAAAAGATCTTTTTCTGGGTAAAGGAAACTATCACCATTCCAACATCTTCAACATTGGGTCTCAAATGGGCTAGTTTAGGTGTATTTTCAACATGGTACTATCCCAAACTTGCAGGCCACCTGACAAGCCCTTAAGCTCACCGAGCTCCACCAATCGATCTGTCAATGATGATCTGTTTTCCTGAAGTAGATGGTGTTGACCACTGTCATCTACCATTTTGGGAGTTTTTTCACAGAATGCAGCAACAAGTCCCTCCCTTACCCTAGGGAAGTGGATTAATAGGCTTTATATGCCCTTATTAAGATGGAACATGAATCATTCTCAAGGGATCCTTCAAAAAATAACCCTCAACAATGCCAGGTGGTAGTTATCCATCAACATGATGAGGGTGTTCTCATAAACCATCCAACCTAGGTCCTTGAGACCTTGTAACAAAATACATCCCTTTAGGGGTAGTGGTTGATCAATAGGGATAATTTTCAAATAATTTCTCCCTAAGTAGAGTCCCAATAATAAAATTATGTGGAAAATTGTGAGCATGAACATACACATTTCCTCTTGTATTCATCCACCTAGTCTACTCACCTAGCATCACCCAATTAACCATTTAATTAGATATAGTGGAAACTCACAAATAGGAACATACACCTACCATCGCCCACCATTCTTTTAAAAATATTCATAAGGAAGCCCCAATAGAATTCATTTTGACATCCCTAACATCAAGTAGATGTCAGACTAAACTGTTTACCCCCACACATGAGTACTGCCAGCATCCACTTGTAGAAACAGGAGGAAAGGAACATTAACATACACCTACTCCAGATATGGAATGGACATATATTCTTCTTCCAAGAATTTATGTCACCATACACATCATTGAAAATCTAAAATGGATGATGAAAATTCCTTTCCATATCCAAGAGACTTGCCAAAACATCATAACAGAGAAAATATTAGTACCCATGGGACTGATATGTAATTATTTCCCCATAAGTTGGGTGGCTCATTTGTATGTCACCCTAGAGTATATACATACCTCTGCTCATATCCAGGAGGCTCATGGAAAAAAATCCCCCATATCATACGACCAACCTGATCAAGATCATACACCCACTCCAAATGGACATAACTAGCCAATCGTAAGGGACACTCTAAGGCCAGTACAAACACCTTTCCATGACCACCACCACTCCCCAAATGTGTCCCCAATCTATTTTAAAAAGGTACCCAAATATAACACTCAATAAACATTATTGGATGATCAAGATCTGGTCTATGATCTGGTTCTACATAATGATGGAGCTATTGAATCCCTTAGACAATTAACTTTGGAAACTCACCATCTTTCTCTCCCATTACCAAATTACTAGAGTTGTAGTAATAATTTTTAAGTACCACATCAGAAACTTCATCATAAAGTCATTCTTCATGACCACAATCTGGTCAATCTCGAGGGCCTATAACCTAATCAGATCCATGATAACCCTTAATATAGAGAGAAGACTAAGTAGAATGAGGGTCTTACCCTTACTATAATCCACCATGATTGTCCTACCAATATTGGAATTCTCTATGAATGTTATTTACAATGTATTGTTTCAGGTTTTCAATATAATTATCCAATTAGGAATGTAGTAACGTGAAATCCCTTCTACTATGAGGCACTTGCAAACATATGGTTAGTCATGTAGTATTTTTTATCATTGGTAGGTGATTTCCTTTATCAGCTGGAAGACAACCTTTTGTGATTTTCATTCTTTAAACCACCCTTGGGTCACTTATCTTCTATGAAATAAAATAATCCTCTGCTTATATCATTGTTTATGTTAAAGATATAGGTGAGAATCCTTTCGGGTCAAACCAGGTAGGGGAACCTATATTGAAAGACAAATAAGATTTCATAATCATATGGAAACATATGTCTAATGATGATGTATTAATCATGTTTTATCCTTTAAACACTGATCAATATAGCATTCCATATGTGATATAGAAATACTATATGAACAACATTCACCTCATCATATAAAAACTCTTTTCTCTTGAAAGAGAAATTATTACCCTGTGAATAGTATCAAAGTAATTTAAAGGTAATAGATGGGTTTTAGTGTCAAATTATCTGGTAATCTCTCATAGCTTCATGAAATCCAATAATCATGAAACAGTAAGGATCCCTTTTATGCGATAGCCTCATCACATTAATAAGGTTGCATCAACAGTTCATAGGTACCCGATATGGTGTTCATATCAGAGGATGGGGTGCACATAGATAAAAGATTTTGAAATACATACATTTATGTCCTCAAAAAAAAGATATATGTGCATAATAGTGAACACCCTTTAAATTTTATGGGCATGGTATTCCGTTATTCAATTGTTTTGGAATAGAAGCTCACAGTGTAATTGCGTCAGCCTAACAGCGTGACATAAAAATTCATAAAAAATAGGTGATGAGAGGGAAAGATGTATCTAATAATATATAAATGAAATGTATAGTAATTAGGTCATATAAATAGATATCCCAATGTAAGGACTTTCGAAATAGAAGGTGTAACATAATTAAGAAACCTGAAGAAACAGGAGAGAGGGAATAACTCTTATAAAATTTATCCATGATAACAGGTGTACATCAGAGGGATTAATGAGAGAGAAAGGGGACACTAATCATTCAAACATTTCAAGGGATGAATGGGGGAGTTTTAAAAACATATCCCATCATTTTTAATGTGAAATAAAATGGTGTAATGATATAAGGAAACATGGATACAAATGAGAAAGAAAGGAACCCTTACATGAGTGTGTGACTTAAAATGATTTATGAGGGGATTCTTCAGAGATTGGGGTGCCTTGGGGGGATTATATAGAGGGTAGAATAGATTAAAGACGTTCTCAAAATATTTTTAGTGAATAGAAGTGAGATATTGGGTGGGTTCATATAGTAAATTATAGAAGAATCCTTTAATATTTCACAAACATAGGTTTTGGAATCGATATAATTAAATATTCAAAACCAAAAATTGTCCCATTGTTTTCCCCATGTGTTTTCCAAATAAGAGTGGAAAATACTTTTTTATAAGGTAAAGGGTTAAATATATCAAAATATTATCCTTTATTATGTGGAGGTGAGTCAAATTATTAAATAAATTAATTTAAAATCATAAAATATATTATACACTTTGGAGAATTCAAAATGGATTTATAAAATAAGTCAAACGAATCAAAAATAAAACTATTTTAAAGTAAAAACTTATATTTGGATGAAGATCCTTTTTATATTGTTTATTTCATCCCTATTTTCCCATTATGATTTCATAAAACACACTATATTTATATGGTATTTAATTTTTACCCAAAAATTTAACTCTCTCAAAAAAATTCTGAAATATGCAACGTTATATAATTTATAAATCCTGATTACTAAGATAATAATTATTTTTATAAAATAATTTTCTAAATATGTGAATTTTCTCTTTTAAAATGAAAACTATCTTTTATTGAAAATTGTCGGCTATTGACAAAAAATCGTTTTCATTCCATAATAATGATTACATGTGAATTAATAAAAATTATGTGATCACTTATATAATAGTAATATAATGATAATATTTTATTAAAATTTTATTTATATCAAAATCCATTAATTCACCAAAATAGATTTCTTAATTGAATTTTAGTACAACCAAAAGATATTATTTGGACTTTAAGAATCATTTAAAAAGTAACAACAATAGAATGAAACAATATTAATTATTCAATAAAAAAATAATGTAGACAAAAATAATGATAGTGTATTGAAACATATCATTTTATTACACCATCATATTTCATACGAGTAAGGTTTGCGATTGAGGGTTTTTCATGAGGTCATTCTTTGAACATGGTTCGGTCCATGAGCTCAATGAGATTGAACATCTACTCTAAATGGTTTCCCTCATGCTTAAGTTATGTGATCTCTTCTTGGGCTTGGTCTAGGGAAATGACCATAAATTCTACCTCCGTCAGAAGCTACAATAATTGGGCTTTATAGGGAACGGTCCTACTGGTTGAGGACATCACCTCCTTTTATTAAGTCGAAATAATTTTTTAAAACCATATATTTATACAATTCATGTTGTCACTATTCAACTGCTATATTATCAACACTAATGATACATAACAATAAATTAAATCCCATAGGATATACTAACCTAACTGGGGTGTGCGTTTTCTCTATATCAATTTTACAAAATAATACATTTAATTAAATAAAATTATAAATTTCATTTATAACAGTTCGGGTCAATGCAATCTTCCCCCCTCAAGAAATTTCACTATCAAAATTTTATTTTTCCACACTAAAAAAATTAGGTTAACTCAACCTCATCACTTCCTCTAGTTCCCACATTTCTTCTTCAAACTTGGGGTTTCATCAGAACTATTTGACGAGGGGCATTGTCTTATTTCATAGATCTTTTTCCCAGTAATCTATGATCTTCACTTGTTTCTCCACATAGGAAAGTTCATTATCCAATGGTACCACCTCTAGATTGTGTAAATTTGATGGGTTTGGTATGTACTTCTTTAAGGGTAATACATGAAATACATCAGGTACATGAGACATCTTCTGTATGAGTTCTTGTTGATAGGAAGCTTCTCTAATGCGATAAAGGATCTCAAAAGGTATGGTGTACCTAGGGATAATCATTCCCTAATCCCCAAATATAATCACACTCTTCCATGGAGATATGCATAGGAATACCATGTTTAAAACATCAATCTCTAGGTCATGTCGACAGTTGTCCACATAGCTCATTTTTCAACTCTGACCGACTTTGTTGTGATGTTGGATGGTCCTAACCTTCTCCACTATTTCTTAAACCATTTCCAGAACTAGATGTTTTTACTCCCTACCATAATCCAAAATTGTTGGTGTCTAACAAAAATTCCTGTAAAAGGATTCATAAGGATCCATTTGGATTCATGAGTGGAAGCTATTATAGTAAAAGAACTCAACCATAGGAAGTTGTTCATGCCATTCGTCTTTGAAGACCATTGAGTAGGATATCAACATGTCCTCAAGTGTTTGTATTTTTTGCTCATATTTTCCATCATTTTGAGGATGATAAGACACACTAAAGTTCAAATATGTATCTAGATAATTATGGGTACTTTTACAAAACATTGAGGTGAATCTTGGATCTCGAATGCATAAAATTAATAGTGGTAATCCATGTAGCTTTACCACTTCTATGATGTATATTTTCACCACTTGATCCACTGGTAAATCCACTTTAATAGTTAATAAGTGTGTAGTTTCTTTAAAAAGATCCAACACACTATAGATAGAATTTTTATCTCTATATATCTTAGTAAGCCTTGTGATAATGTCAATGGTAATTTTTTCCAATTTCCACCTTGGTATGGTTAATTCTTCCATCATCTCCTTAGACATTTTTCATTTTCCCTTCACTTGATGACATAAAAAATGTCTTGATGTATATTATGTGATCTCCTTATTCATATTATCCCACTAATAGTGTTCTTAAATATATCAATATATCTTTGTGATTATAGTATGGATAAAGAATGTTGAGCTATGTGGATCATCCAACATCTCCATTAGCTCAATATTTGAGGGTACACATAGTCTTGACCCAAATTTTACAACACCTTATTCATTAAAATTGAACTCAAAGGACATCCTTTTTAATATAGTTTCTAATTTATTAAAAATTTCTACATCATCATTTTGATCATCCATTAGACATTATAGAAGAGATGGTCGAGAAATAATTTATGAATGTATTCATATTGTTCATTAATGTATTATTCAAATGTACAAACTCTTCAAGTTCAAGAAGATCAGTTCCTTCTCAATTCCCATCAATGAAAGAGTTATTGGATCCTTTCTACTTAATGCATCCACTACCTTGTTCGCTTTACCAATATGGTAATTTAATGAGTAGTTATAATTCTTGATGAGCTCTAACTGTCACGACCTGTCCTCGGGGCCCGTGTCGTGACTACCCCAAACCCGCCTTCCATAGGCCAGGGGCTGGCGACTAGCACCAAGGCGTAAATCCCAACAAAAGGGAAGGCATTGCCTTTGAAAAGTAAACAAGCACCACAGAGTAAGCAAGCGGAAAAGTAAACACTATGTAACACTGTAACAAGCTGTGATGGAAGTAAAAGGGCCGGAAATACAAGCCCAACTGTAAAGTACAACTGAAAGGGGAAAACAGCAACTGTAAAGAAAAGCCGCAGCGTCGAGCCGTCCTCTGAAGGTCCCACCTGAAGGGTGGGTACAGATAGCCTCCACAGCTCCTCCGTCCAGCCGTCTGCTCCGAGCACGTCCCGCCCAGTGGTCCACCTCCAGGTACCGTCCTGCTCCGCACGCCTCCACCACGGTCAGTTCTGTCCGTCGTCTGCAACCAACACCACGAAGTGCAGGCATAGCCCGTGCAGGGGTGAGTATAAGCTACTCAGTAGGGACCCCGAGACCCCTGAAGGTCTCCGGAAATCCACAAAGGATAAACCACAAAGGAAAGATACAATCACGAAATAACATCTGACACGGCTTAGGTATATGCCCATACATATACCTAAGTCATCAATTCCCGTTCGGCTCCAACGTCCGAGCCCAAGCACAACCTAGTCCACACAGGAAAGAAAACGTATACCCACACAGGATAGCACAACACAATCCACAAGGAGAGTAAATAGTAAATCCACACAGGATAGCTCAACACAATCCACAAAGGAGAGTAAACAGTAAATCCACACAGGATAGCTCAACACAATCCACAAAGGAGAGTAAACAGTAAATCCACACAGGATAGCTCAACACAATCCACAGAGGAGAGTAAACAGTAAATCCACACAGGATAGCTCAACACAATCCACAGAGGAGAGTAAACAGAAGATTCAGCTCACACAGGTATACTTCGTCAAAAAGGTGAAAGGGATGATCAGGTATAGATACTGAATCATCTACGCTGGGACCCACATAGGATACAAGACCAGCACGGTTGGGACCCACATAGGATACAAGACCAGCACAGCTAGGACCCATATAGAATACAAGACCAGTTGTCTTCATTGATTCATCTATACTGGGACCCACATAGGATACAAGACCAGTATTGAATCATCTAAGCTGGGACCCACATAGGATACAAGACCAGCACAGCTAGGACCCACATAGGATACAAGACCAGCAGTCTTCATTGATTCATCTATACTGGGACCCACATAGGATACAAGACCAGTATTGAATCATCCAAGCTGGGACCCACATAGGATACAAGACCAGCACAGCTAGGACCCACATAGGATACAAGACCAGCTGTCTTCATTGATTCATCTATACTGGGACCCACATAGGATACAAGACCAGTATTGAATCATCCATGCTGGGACCCACATAGGATACAAGACCAGCACAGCTAGGACCCACACAAGATCGAGCCCACACAGGACCTGTAGCACTGATCCACGTAGGATCACTGAGTGTTGTAGTCATCGCAGTCCACTGAGGATCTCTGCACAGTCGTCGCCGCAGTCCACGGAGGATCTCTGCACGGTCGTCGTCGGAGTCCACGAAGGATCTCTTCACAGTCGTCGCTGTCGAAGTAGCAGTCGCAGCCAGCACTAGGGTTACCGCACACAGCAAGCTCGTTCGGGAGGGTCCGCTCCACGAGCCGAGAGGCTGATACATCAACTGTCACAAAGACCAAAGTTGATGTATCCAAAAGTTCCGTATCACCAACAGGAACTCAACTTCGTAGACGGCGCGTCAATCGGACGCCCGGTCTGAGAGTTATTGGCTTTTTTGTCCCAGGGGCCCGATTGGTTTTTAAGGCAAAACCAACCCAACCATACTCCACCTGCGTCCAAACCTCGGGTGGAGTATGCCAAAAGATCCGTCTCACTTAGAGGAATTCAACGACATAGACGGCGCATCAATCGGACGCCCGGTCTGTTAGTTATTGGCCTTTCCGTCTCACACCCACCCTGGGAAACTTTCCAGGAGGTCACCCATCCTGATCACTGCTCTAGGCCAAGCACGCTTAACTATGGAGTTTTAACCACGTAGGCTCCCGAAAAGTAAGGTGCACCTTGAGTATAGTATACTGAAATGACCATCTCGATCCAAGGATCGTGTTGCCGCTGACGGTGCGTTGTTCAGAGGCCCGTAGCTCAAGTTACGGGCGTCTGAACGAAAATCATCAGAAGAAGGGGGTCCGGGCCCGGGCCGACCCGGGCCGACCCCCCCCCCCCAGGAGTTGGCCGAACCGGTTCGACCCGGTCCAGTCCGGCCGGGGCGTGGCCCGGCCGGTCGGACCGGCCTGGCCCGGTTCGGCTGAGCGGCCGAACGGCCAAGGCGCCGCGAGGCACCGCCCCCGCAGCCTGGTGGTGCCGCGGCCCCCCGCGTGGGGCCGCGCTATGTCAAGGATGTGGCTTTTCCGCGTCCGGGTGCACCGGACCCGCGCGGCATGTCCGGCGGCGCGCCGGGGCGCCGCCGCGCCGGCGAGTTCTGCGGGCCACCGAGATCACTCCGGTGGTCCGATTTTGTTCCCGCCTGCGCCACTGCTCCTCCCGGGACTCGTCCTTCATTGCGGAATCATCAAACATCCGTTGCGGCACGTTCCGTCGTCGCCCGTCAATTCCGCACAAAATGAAGAACGACGGAGGGTCGTCGGTCCGTGTTCGTTTGGCCCGCACCCTCCACGTTAGAGATAAACAAACGGGAGAAATGTAAGTTCAACACATGAACGCATATCTGAAACAATTTTTAATGAAATAAAATTGTTTCATTAACGGGTTCCTCATTTGAACGGAAAAAACAATTTTAATAAATTTTAAAAATTGATCACAAAGCCAGTTCTTTACTTTTTAAAGAAACAATTACGGGAATATAAAAAGAAAAGGGTTAATTCCCAAAATAAATCCCTACCTCGTTGGTCGTCGCGCGTGAGCGTTCTTCGCGGAATTGCTCGTCGCGGAAGGTGGAGATTGTCGCGTCGTCGCGGAAGGGGGTCGCGTAGTCGCGGAACACGGCGTTGAGTCGGCGAACTCAACGCACCATGAAAGAGCAGATTTAATTTAATTAATTAAATCCGTGTTTTGGTTAAGAACCTCGAAGGAGATAAAAAGGAATGTCCGAGACTCTTACCTCAAGCAGCTGATCGAAGATCCGTCGTGGAGGGAGAGACGTCGCAGAAGAACGTTGTCGGCGTTGCGGATCACAGCATCGCGTCGTCGATTTCTGGGTTCGGCGTTCTTTACGTTCTTCGTGTTCATCACGTTTTTCGCATTCTTCACGAAGGAGGAAGAAGATACAAGGATTCTGTCTCAACGAGTAATCCCTCAAAAGATTTTGGTCGGTCTTATTTTATTATTATGCCAACACACGAAAACGGGTAAGAAACGACTCATCAATTCGTTGAATTAATTCAACGAAAGAAACAGCTCATTTAATTTACGAAATAAACTGCTCAATTAAATGGTCTGTTAATAAATTAATAAAACACGTCAGTTGACTTTCATAATGACGAGTTTTCGCAGGTGCGTTACTTAGCGGAAAGAAAGGGCGGGGCTCGTGCGGGCCCCACCTCACAAATATCCTACCAAGGGGGTAGGATATTTCTGGATAGTATCCTATCCAGATCAACTCAGTTTAAGCCGTATTTAAGTGGCTTCAAGTGGCCTCCAAGTGGCTTAAGTGAAATAAAATAATGTTGTCGCAAAATTATTTTATTTCTTAACTTTAAGCCCGAAAATTAAAAACCACACCCGAGAAAACGCAACTCCGGAAGAGGTGTTTCTAAGAAAATACCGGCGCTGCGATTTCATCGGTGCCCTCAGAATTCGATTCCGGGCACCGGTTTAAAATTTAGAAAAACCCGCTCGTCCGTTCACTGAACGTACCCGAGCCCAACTTCGAAAAATGATTCCGGGCACACCGGGCCTCGGAATCAGGCGCCGTCAGAAACTGCGTTCTTGTAAAATTCCAAAAAAAATTAAGAAAAAAATTTCCTTGAAATTTACGGGTCTTTACATTACTCCCACCACATGTCTTTACGTCCCCGTAAAGCTTCAACACAAACTAGGGATACCAAGGCGGTACTGAGCACGCATCTGAGCCTCCCGCTCTCAAGTGCTATCATGGAGGTTCCCGTGCTGCCATCTGATGCGCACAAGAGGAATCGATCGCCCACGTAGGACCGCTCCTGTCGATCCTCTATCTCCACCGGGACCTCCTTAAAAGTCGCCCCATCATCTATGTCTATCTCCCCCATGGTCAATGATGTGCGTCCGGTCGTGCACGTATCTCCTCAGCTGAGATACGTGGAAGACATCGTGCACCCGGTGCAACTGAGGTGGCAGAGCCAGGCGACAAGCCACCTCGCCAATCCTGCTGAGGACCTGGAAAGGCCCGATGAAGCGTGGAGGCAACTTGCCACCTCGGCCAAATCTCCGCAAACCACGTCGAGGTAAAACCCGCAAGAAGACGTGGTCGCCATCCTCGAACTCTAGTGGCCTCCGCCTCCTGTCAGCATAAGACTTTTGCCGGCTCTGAGCTATACTCATCTGCCCCTGTATGACCTGGACCATCTCCGGCCCACAAAAGCTGCTAAGATTTCTTCTTTGCCGATAAGAGAAATCTGGTCCCATCCCCTGGATGAACCACATTCTTTGCCTAATACAGTCAATCCCGACATGGATGATACTAATCCATACCAAGGATGACGTCGTAAGGCCTCGACGCTACTACCAAGATATCCAACCGTTACTCTCGCCTCCAAGGGTTGAGTCACACTGTCGGCATCAGTGTGTGGTAACTGGGTCTCCTCCAGTAGATGTCTCACAAGTGAGGGTCAAGTCAACAGTCAAAACTGGACCTCTTAGTAACAACACAAAAGAGGACAGGAATGAAAACATCACAAAGGTATGCGTCTTTTATTATTGCAGCTCATAATACAAAGACGCTACACAATATCTACAAGGAACTATAAGTACAAAGGACGTATCCACTAGTTCTGCTCCTGTCCATCTGCTCCCGGAGCTCCATGATCGAAGGCCTCGGCTGCCTGAAGCTGAGCTCTCCCATGTCCACCAACTCCCTGCGGTCGGGGTTGACCTCCTGGTGGTGGTGGTGGCAACACCTCGAAGTGTCTCCCACCATCGGCTACTCGTCCAGCTCCTCTGCCTCATCCGCCTGTACCTTGCGGACCACCGTGGCAGAATCTCTATCTGGGTGGGCCTCTACTGCCTGCTGCTCATCTGTAAGACGAGTCGGGCAGTCTCGAGCCATGTGACCTCGCCCACTACATGTGTAGCAATGTTTTCCCCTCACGTAGCTGGCTCTCCATCGGGTGCCCCGCACAACCGAATCTTCATCCCGTGACTGCCCATATGATGGTCTGGCCCGCTTGGACCTCTGCATCACCTGTCTACTGCCAGCTGAAGAAGACCCTACTACGGGCCATCCTGCGGAGAGCCCTGTCACTGGAGCCTGCTCGGCGAGAAAACTCTCCACTAGAAGGGCTCTCTCCAACACCTCTGCCTGTGTCGGAATGTTGAGGGAGATCATCGAAGCCCTGATCTCATGCCTCAGTCCCTGCTCGAAGGTCCGGGCCTGGAAGAACGGGTCACGTACCATATCTGTGGAGTAGCGCGAGAGATCAGTAAATCTCGCCGAGTACTCGGCCACTGTCAAGATGCCCTGCCGCAGTTGAAAAAGATCATGTATGCGTACCGCATGGAGGGTGGCTGGGACGAACTCGGAGCGGAAGATTCTCTCAAAGTCCGTCAAGAGGAGTGATGCCTCGTCGTGCACCTGGAGCATCAAGCTCCACCATCGTCCTACTGCTGCGTGCAGTATGCTCGCCGCGAGGATCACCATGAGGTCTGTTGGTGTCCTCACTAGCCTGAAAACTCGGACGACCACCTCCAGCCAGTCCTCGGCTGCCTGGGGGTCCGTCTCCCCACGGAACCTGGGTGGTCGCTGGCGCTGGAACTCGTTCCGAGCTCCGAGGCATCGTGCATCGTCAGCTTCCAGTGCTGGAAGCATCGGGGGATCGACGGGTAAAGGTACCACCGGTGCCTCTGCTGACAAAGAGCCCTGCACCGAGGCCTCGTCGCTCGGTGGGCTGTCATCATGCTCCACTCTCGGAACCCTAGATGGCTGCTGTCGTGGGGCAATCCTGAAAGAAATAGGTGCGCCACGGTCAGAACAGTATACCTGGTGAGCTGACACAAGTAATCACAAAGAAAACTTGAACACACATGCAATCAATGTTTTCGTGCATTAAGTCGGAAATCAGAAGTCAGGGACCTGGGGTACGGATACGTCGGCCGCCGCACCAACACTGGACTCCCTGGACTGATAACCACACCCAATACGCTAAACACTATTGCTTCACATAGAAGAAAGATCAGAGTCCCCGGTAGAACCGACCACCTCTGATACCAATTTGTCCCGACGCGTCCTCGGGGCCCGTGCCGTGACTACCCCAAGCCCGCCTTCCATAGGCCAGGGGCTGGCGACTAGCACCAAGGCGTAAATCCCAACAAAAGGGAAGGCATTGCCTTTGAAAATTAAATAAGCACCACAGAGTAAGCAAATAGAAAATTAAACACTATGTAAAACTGTAACAAGCTGTGCTGGAAGTAAAAGGGCCGGAAATACAAGCCCAACTGTAAAGTACAACTGAAAGGGGAAAACATCAACTGTAAAGAAAAGCCGCAGCGTCGAGCCGTCCTCTGAAGGTCCCACCTAAAGGGTGGGTACAGATAGCCTCCACAGCTCCTCGGTCCAGCCGTCCACTCCGAGCACGTCCCGCCCAGTGGTCCACCTCCAGGTACCGTCCTGCTCCGCACGCCTCCACCACGGTCAGTGTTGTCCATCGTCTGCAACCAACACCACGAAGTGCGGGCATAGCCCGTGCAAGGGTGAGTATAAGATACTCAGTAGGGACCCCGAGACCCCCGAAGGTCTCCTGAAATCCACAAAGGATAAACCACAAAGGAAAGATACAATCACGAAGTATCATCTGACACGGATTAGGTATATGCCCATACATATACCTAAGTCATCAATTCCCGTTCCGCTCCAACGTCTGAGCCCAAGCACAACCTATTACACACAGGAAAGCAAACGTATACCCACACAGGATAGCACAACACAATCCACAAGGAGAGTAAACAGTAAATCCACACAGGATAGCTCAACACAATCCACAAAGGAGAGTAAACAGTAAATCCACACAGGATAGCTCAACACAATCCACAAAGGAGAGTAAACAGTAAATCCACACAGGATAGCTCAACACAATCCACAGAGGAGAGTAAACAGTAAATCCACACATGATAGCTCAACACAATCCACAGAGGAGAGTAAAGACAAGATTCAGCTCACACAGGTATACTTTGTCAAAAAGGTGAAAGGGATGATCAGGTATGGATACTGAATCATCTACGTTGAGACCCACATAGGATACAAGACCAGCACGGTTTGGACCCACATAGGATACAAGACCAGCACAGCTAGGACCCATATAGGATACAAGACCAGCTGTCTTCATTGATTCATCTATACTGGGACCCACATAGGATACAAGACCAATATTGAATCATCCAAGCTAGGACCCACATAAGATACAAGACCAGCACAGCTAGGACCCACATAGGATACAAGACCAGCTGTCTTCATTGATTCATCTATACTGGGACCCACATAGGATACAAGACCAGTATTGAATCATCGAAGCTGGGACCCACATAGGATACAAGACCAGCACAGCTAGGACCCACATAGGATATAAGACCAGCTGTCTTCATTGATTCATCTATACTAGGACCCACATAGTATACAAGACCAGTATTGAATCATCCAAGCTGGGACCCACATAGGATACAAGACCAGCACAGCTAGGACCCACACAGGATTGAGCCCACACAGGACTTGTAGCACTGATCCACATAGGATCGCAGAGTGCTGTAGTCGTCGCAGTCCACTGTGGATCTCTGCACAGTCGTCGCCGCAGTCCACTGAGGATCTCTGCACGGTCGTCGTCGGAGTCCACAGAGGATCTCTGCACAGTCGTCGCTGTCGAAGTAGCAGTCACACCCAGAACTAGGGTTCCCGCACACAGCAAGCTCGTTCGGGAGGGTCCGCTCCACGAGCCGAGAGGCTGATACATCAACTGTCACAAAGACCGAAGTTGATGTATCCAAAAGTTCCGTATCGCCAACAGGAACTCAACGTCGCAGACGGCGCGTCAATCGGACGCCCGGTCTGAGAGTTATTGGCTTTTCGTCCCAGGGTCCCGTTGGTTTTTAAGGCAAAACCAACCCGACCGTACTCCACCTGCGTCCAAACCTCGGGCGGAGTATGCCAAAAGATATGTCTCACTTAGAGGAATTCAACGAAACAGACGGCGCGTCAATCGGACGCCCGGTCTGTTAGTTATTGGCCTTTCCGTCTCACACCCACCCTGGGAAACTTCCCAGGAGGTCACCCATCCTGATCACTGCTCTAGGCCAAGCACGCTTAACTACGGAGTTTTAACCACGTAGGATCCCGAAAATGAAGGTGCACCATGAGTATAGTATACCGAAATGACCGTCTCGATCCAAGGATCGAGTTGCCGCTGACGGCGCGTCGTTTGGAGGCCCGTAGCTCAAGTTACTGGCGTTGGAACAAAAATCGTCCGAAGACGGGGGGTTCGGGCCCGGGCCGACCCGGCCTGACCCCCCCCCGGGAGTCGGCCGAACCAGGTCGACCCGACCCGGTCCGGTCCGGCCAGGGCGCGGCCCGGCCGGTCGGACCGGCCGGCCCCGGTTCGGCTGAGCGTCGAACGGCCAAGTTGCCGCGGGGCACTGCCCCCGCGGCCTGGTGGGGCCGCGGCCCCCCGCGTGGGGCCGCGCTGAGTCAAGAACGCGGCTTTGCCGCGTCCGGGTGCACCGGACCCGCGCGGCCGCGGGTCCGCGGGTACCGCCGCGGCGGCCTGTCCGGCGGCGCGCCGGGGCGCCGCCGCGCCGGCGACCCGCGTCGCCGGCGAGTTCCGCGGGCCACGGAGATCGCTCCGGTGGTTCGATTTTGTTCCCGCCTGCGCCACTGCTCCTCCCGGGACTCGTCCTTCACTGCAGAATCATCAAACATCCGTTGCGGTACGTTCCATCGTCGCCCGTCAATTCCGCACAAAATGAAGAACGGCGGAGGGTCGTCGGGCCGTGTTCGTTTGGCGCGCACCCTCCGCGTTAGAGATAAACAAATGGGAGAAATGTAAGTTCAACACATGAACGCTTATCTGAAACAATTTTTAATGAAATAAAATTGTTTCATTAACGGGTTCCTCATTTGAACGGAAACAACAATTTTAAAAAATTTTAAAAAATTGATCACAAAGCCAGTTCTTTACTTTTTAAAGAAACAATTACGGGAATATAAATAGAAAAGGGGTAATTCCCAAAATAAATCCCTACCTCGTTGGTCGTCGCGCGTGAGCGTTCTTCGCGGAATTGCTCATCGCGGAAGGTGGAGATCGTCGCGTCGTCGCGGAAGGGTGTCGCGTAGTCGCGGAACACGGCGTTGAGTCGGCGAACTCAACGCACCATGAAACAGCAGATTTAATTTAATTAATTAAATCCGTGTTTTGGTTAAGAACCACGAAGGAGATAAAAAGGAAGGTCTGAGACTCTTACCTCAAGCAGCCGATCGAAGATCCGTCGCGGAGGGAGAGACATCGCAGAAGAACGTTGTCGGCGTTGCGGATCACGGCATCGCGTCGTCGATTTCCGGGTTTGGCGTTCTTCACGTTCTTCGCGTTCTTCGCGTTCTTCGCGTTCTTCGCGTTCTTCGCGAAGGAGGAAGAAGATACAAGGATTCTGTCTCAACGAGTAATCCCTCAAAAGATTTTGGTTGGTCTTATTTTATTATTATGCCAACACACGAAACCAGGTAAGAAACGACTCATCAATTCGTTGAATTAATTCAACGAAAGAAAAAGCTCATTTAATCTACGAAATAAACCGCTCAATTAAATGGTCTGTTAAGAAATTAAGAAAACGCGTCAGTTGACTTTCATAATGACGGGTTTTCGCGGGTGCGTTACTTAGCGGAAAGAAACGGTGGGGCTCGTGCGGGCCCCACCTCACAAATATCCTACCAAGGGGGTAGGATATTTCTGGATAGCATCCTATCTAGATCAACCCAGTTTAAACCGTCTTTAAGTGGCTTCAAGTGGCTTCCAAGTGGCTTAAGTGAAATAAAATAAAGTTGTCGCAAAATTATTTTATTTCTTAACTTTAATCCCGAAAATTAAAAACCACACCCGAGCAAACGCAACTCCGGAAGAGGAATTTCTAAGAAAATACCGGCATTGCGATTTCATCGGTTCCCTCAGAATTCGATTCCGGGCACCGGTTTAAAAGTTAGAAAAACCCGCTCGTCCGTTCACTGAACGTACCCGATCCAAACTTCGAAAAATGATTCCGGGCACACCGGGCCTCGGAATCAGGCGCCGTCAGAAACTGCGTTCATGTAATATTCCAAAGAAAATTAAGAAAAAAATTTCCTTGAAATTTACGAGTTTTTACACTAACCTTCCTTTTTGGGGAATATTTAGTTATTTCTATGTGAATATATATTTGATACTTTTGTTATCTGTATATATTTCAAGAATCTCTCCAACGAGATAATACTACTAGATTTTCAATTCCAAGATTACAAATTTTATATCCAGATCATGCATGGGATAGTTTTTCTCATGAATTTTCAACTTCCTTGAGGTATAGGTAATTAATTTCTCATTTCTCATCAACACATATCCCAATCCCTTCATCATAGAATCATTGAATACCATGAAATGATCTATACTTCTTGGTAGTATGATCATGAATGTAGTGATAAGCCTCCTTTCCAACTCCTTAAAGCTCTCTTTGCATTCATCATTCCAAGAAATCATGACTCCCTTCTGAGTTATAATGGTTAGTGGGTTTGACAATCGCATGAAATTTCTCACAAATCGATGATAATATCCAACTAACCTAAGGATGCTACGAATATCCTTCATAGATGTTTCCCTTGGACATCCCTAAGTTTTCATTATTCATTGTATGGTTCACATATTTCCCTTTCTAGTGATGATATTCCCCAATAAATCGGTTTCCTTCATCAAGAACTAACATTTTTGTAGTTGGCATAAATATTTTCCTTTTGCATGGTCTTCAGCCCAACACTTAAAGGATCCTCATGATCCTTCTTACATTTGGAGTATATTAGAATATCATCAATAAAGACTACCTAAAATTTGTCAAGGTAATATCCAAATACACTATTTATTAATTCCATTAATATTTTGGTAGCATTGGTGATTCTTAAATACATTACTATGAATTCATATTGCCTGTACCTTGTACAAAAAGCAGTATTGGGGATATCCTCCTTCTCCACCCTAACATGGTAATATCCTGACTATAGATCCACATTGGAAATGTATTGTGCTCCACATAGCTGATAGAACAGATCATCAATCTATTTTATAGGACACTTGTTCTATATAGCGATCTTTTTGAGCTCACGATAATCATTGAAAATGTGCATTGGCACATCGTTCTTCATGACAAAGAGGACTGTTGCACCCCAAGTTGACGCACTTGGGTTTATGAAACATTTATCCAGATTCTATGGTAATATTTTCTTTATATCCTCACGTTACAAAACAACTATTCGATATGACTCTTATATAATTTTGATTCCCCTAGCACAAGCTTGATTGAAAATTCGACTTCTCAACAAGGAGAAAAACCAGGCAATTCCTCGGAAAAAACAACCGTTTATTCCCTCACAATGAGAAGGTCATCAAGGATGATTATTTCCATAGAATAAATCATTTGATCTATATATTCTTGAATATAGGTAAATAATACCCATACATGAGATGATAGTGAAATATAAGATTCATCCATCTCCTTGCATTTGTATAGAATTAGTGGATTATTTGTAAAATGATGTGTGATTTCCTTCTTGCAAAAATTTATGTTGGATCTATATAGGGAAAGAATATCCATGCCCAGAATAGCATCAAATTCCACCAATTGAATTATGATAAGGTTCTCTATGAAGTTCAATAAAAAAATTGTGATAGTGGAGGAGTTATATACATGGGAAGTTATAATTTCCCTAATTGTTGTTTTCACCAACATATCTACCTCCATGCCTTGTGGTGGATTTTGGATTGTTCTAATAACCATTAGTGATATAAAATAATAAGAATAACTAGAAAAAAATTATCATTCTCTATTCATTAATTAATTGCTGGTGTACTTATCACCACTTTTTTTGTTGTTTGCTTTTGTGGTAGTGATGGAAAAATCTCTCCCTTGCAGCCTGAGAGGTTGTTGGATTCTTTTGAAAACCCATGTCTTAGGGAACGGGTTCATAATGTGCCATGGTCCCTCGTTGTTGTAAAAATGTACAAGGTTTTGAGGTTTTAATGGAGTTTTCCTTTCCTCTGCCATAGTAGCATGTTTTACTTGATGGTAATTATTGGTCAGGTATCCTTCGCTTCCACAACTATAACATTTCCTCAATACCCTTAAGAAATTTCTTGGGTGCTTCTTTCTACACCTTTGACAAGTAGGGTGCTAGAATTTCTTAGAACCATTGGATTTATCCATTAGTCAACAGAATTAATTTCCACTTTCTAATTAATTTCCCCATGATTACCATGAGATTCACCAATACTTATCAAGACTTTCAGTGCACATTGGACAATTTCATCACAGCTATCAAAGTCATGGTTTTCTAAGGATTTTCGTAGAATAGGATTTAGCACACAAAATAGGTAGTCAACCTTGCATTTGGGGGTAGCGACAAAATCTGTGTTGTATCATGAATATCTAGTTATGTTCCTATCAAAAAGCCTAATAGATTCTCTATCATTTTTCTTGAGTTCAAGGAATCTATTTCCATATTAGGAAAGAGGGTACGAGGAAAATATTTATCGATTTTTTTTGAAATCCCTCCATCCAATCTCCATAATCTGTTCCTTAGGCTTTATATTTTTGATAAATTTCACCATTGATCATCTTCACCCTCCATACTCTATGTATACATATAAACCCTTTATAATATTGATCTTTAAAGGATGGATGTGATCTTCTCAATGGAGATGGTCCCTTGTTTATTGATTGAGTGATAGAATGATCTATTGAAATTAGGAGGAATTTGTGTCATGAAACTCTCTAAAACTACTTGTTATTTCCTAGTGGTGGATATTCCTCTTGATCCATGTTTCTATTCAAAACATGATTTAACTGAGAGAGTATTGTGATAATGTTTTCAATTCCCGATCTCATCTGATTGGGAATCTCATTATGTAAGTCGTTAAATTTATCTTCACACTAGTTATTAGCCCAATTCCTCTTATTAACTTACATTAGATTGAATAAAAAGAAAATTAGGGGTATGTATTTTAATCTATTAATCGCATAAAGGGGAATCCAATGTCAATAAAGGGATAACTTATAAATTACATTTATTTTCTTAACTTAGGAATTTCTATTCTTCTCTATATGTTGTCAATCATCTATTTCCTAATGTATATTCTTATGGGATTATATCCCATAATAATGGTTTATACTATGATTATTAATTTACCAAAAAATATCCCCATGGAGTGTCAAACTATGAGTCCAACATGACCCATTTTCAAGCACCAATTCCCCTTCTATTCTAGATCAACATGGTGTTTTTGGTTTTAAGCATAGATGCATCTATGCTAGAGCCACATACACTTGTCCGTATCCAAAAAGGAATGTATTTGTTTGAAAAACTACTTACTATATACATACCAAAATTTAGGGATGTTTTTCTTATACTTAGTCTTATCCCTAAGGCTTTCACTATATTTTCCTAATCCTAATCCCATAATTACTAAACCTATCCATTGATACCATCAATAATAATATTGTTCATTATTTCATATTTAAAAAATATTTATTACATTAACTGAAAAATAATAAAACTCAAAAAATCGAGAGGTATAGTGTCTCGTGAAATTGGTAAGATTACATAACAACTTAAAACCGGAAATACTACATCTTTATTGAAAAAATATTTTACATGACCAGAACATTCCTTTGTTGTAACGCCCCGACCCCAGCTACCCAGAGTCGGTGCATTACTTCGTAACATTGGCATGATCACAAAAGATCAAGTCTCGAAAGACCGATTAGTTTAGTAGCCTTGGAAACACTAGATACATTCATAAGTGTTACATTACATCATAAAGTGAAAAACTAATAACAAAGTCCTCATAGTCCACACTCATCTCCTCTTCTGACTATCCCTGCAGGTCATTCCTAAAATACTTCTTCACATCCATGAAAATATTAAAACATTGAAAGGGGTGAGCTCAGATGCTCAGTAAGGATAACAATATTGCAGAATCTTTCATAAATAAACATAAAAATTTAAGGAAATGTATAACTAAAACAAAAGCCTTTTAAACATTAACATCAACATAATATGGAAAATGTAAAATGAGATAATGCCATTCACTTCTTCACATGGATATTTTACTGTTCGAATAATCCCATGCAATATCAATAACCACTTTCATAATGAGGGAATGTATAATGCCAGACATTCTGAAACATTTTTTCAAGGCCTCGGCCAAGACGTCTAAAATGATTAAGGCCTCGGCCAAAACCATAAATCAAATTGGGAAAGGGCCTCAGCCAAATCCACGTCTAGTTGTCTCATGAGACCTACCGATGCATCGAGGAGCTATAGCGGGCTCCACTCGTCACTTATTAAGTCCAATACATTCCTCATATGAATAGGTTTAAACATATCATAAACCATAACATAATCGTATCACATAAAACATGCATAAAGGAAACATAACATTTCCACATTTCAATCAAAAGATATAAATACAACACATTGATATAATAAAAACGATTTCAAAACCATTTTCAATACCAAAATAAAAGAAAGTTAAAACATTGTATTTATTATTCATTAAAAAAATGATGGCTTGTAGAGGAAGCCGAAACTCAAATAATGGTCATGGCGGCAGAGAAGTCGTTGTCGCCGCATAAGTACGGAAAGAAAAACATTCCCTTTTGTCGTTTATAAAAACGCTTTGTATAAAAAAGATTCCTTTTGAATAAACGTAAAAGTCAAAGGGGTTTATACACCGTATAAAAGAAAGTTGTGTATAAAACCAAATACGCCTCAATGAAAGAGGATTGAGACGAAGTCCTTAAAAAGATCTTTTTTTTAAATAAAGTACATCTATAATGTGTATTCACTATAAGTACACATAAATAAAGTACAAATACAAGATAGGACATAATAATATCATGACATAATTTGAAAGTAGGAGATTAATCAAAAGAATAGAAGTTGGGTTAAGAAGTTCCCTTACCTCGTGTCTGACTTGACTCAACCGTTCTTTAACCTCCTAAATAATAAACTATTGTTAATATATACCTTATTAATAACCATTTTCAATTTAATTATCCTTTTTATATCACTTATTACAATGATATGAACATTATGTATTTATTTAAGTTAATAACGGTCGTTTTGTCGATCTTTGGTACTTGAGTCAACAATAAACTTCTTATAATTACAAGTTGTTTATGTGGTAGAATATCCATTATCTACAGAATTATATTCATGATTTAGATGTCATATATATCATATATATCCAGTATATACATTCATTTGAAATACTACGTAACATTTAGAGGTAAGAAATGAAATGCACCGTTCATGGAGACGGTAAGCCGTACGTACGCATGAACGCTACTTTCATTTCTATTTCATATTTAATGGAATGAAATCATAACGATATAAATGTATAATATAATTCTAGTATAATATAGTTTATAATAACATTTACTCCATCCTTTATACATCCCACATATGGCATTAACGATTCAAATCACTTTCAGGGGGCGGTAGTCCACACTTCCTAAAGTGAAATTATCGCGTTTACCCATAATGGAAATCATAAAGTATGCAATAAATGAGAAATAAAGAAGCATAAGTAAATCATAAACATAATATATATCATATATAAATATTGTTACATATTAATGGCCACCTTTGAAGGTGTTATATGAGTGTTGAACAATCATCGTTTCGTGAGGCAGAAATTCTCCATCCACAGAAACCGTATGTTCTTTATCCATTAGATGTAGGTGTGTGTAAGTGTAGCTAGAATCCTTCTTATAACAACATCCAAGTATATTTAGGATACTTGTGTAGTTACAAAAGAAATGAATAAAAAGATTTTAGGGGGTTGGAGAAGAAAAATAAAACAAAACAACATTAGAGACGACATTACCTCAAAATCGGGTAACTCTTTTTGATTTGAGCCAAAGGCTTCCTTGGGAAGAGTTCTGCCCAAAGTGAGGCTTCTAGGAGTAAGAGGGGGAATTTGGGAGAGTATTTGGTCAGAGGTTGGCCGAACCAAATGGCTTGAAAGTGTGAATGAGGTGGTAGAGGTGGGGGCCTTTTATAAGAGGAGAGGAGGGGCTCTTTTGGAAAGATTGAAATGTTACATTATTATACAATGCTTTTCGGATTATAAAGGTACCAAACTTATATAATTCGTGGATAAGGTGATAAGGGTTCGAAATATACCCATCCAATAGTCTTTGGACAAGTATAAGCCTTGGATTTTACATTATCTTTTCATTTTATTAAAATCGTTAAATAATGAGGTCATCGATGCATCATAATGATGTCATAAATAATTTAATTTAGATAATGTCTAAAAATTATAAAAAAAATACTATGATGTAGGAAATAGTGATAGCTTTCTAATGAATATTTATAGTCAAAATTTGGACTTGTGTAACCCCACTTAAAAACTGTTTTAGTAGAACAACTCATGTTTGTGTCAATTTAATTTTAACATTATTAAATATATATTAATGTCATTTTCCAACCAAAGTGGCTCCATGGGGTCACCAAGTTGACCGATGGGTTGTCTCGGTCGTCCATGACTCATCCAATAGTAGTAGGACAAGTGTCAAGCTCATCTCATATTATTAAAACATTATTTTTACCTTAAACTACACTAATTACCTCTAATCGCGATTAAGAACTTAAAAGTTACTATTCACCAAAAAATTATTTTAATCTCATTGAACCACATTTTACTTCTTAATGACAACCATGTATGTCGGATTTTTGAAAATCAAATCAGAGAAGTGGTAATATTTCATTTAAACGAAAAATCAGTTATTTAACTACCACTTAGTGGTTTCACTATTCATCAAAAATTGAAGATTTTTAGAACAATGCCAAAATTTCACTATAAGCTATAATTGATATTCCAAATTCAAAAATGATGTCTATTTTACAAAATTCCAAACATATAAGTTTCATTAATTAATTTTATAATTAACTCCAGTTGTCACAACAATAGCATGTTTTTAAGAAACAATTTATATCAAATGATTGGCAATTGTTTATGTCCAATTTCAATGTTAAATTAATTCTAATGACCACCATTGGATAAAATGGTAAAAATATATTCTAATTATACTTTAAAACCACTAAATAGTATAATTTATCACTATAAATTATTTTGATTAAAAAAGTTGTTTCTAAGTAATTTTCACTATTCATAAAAAATTGGAAGTTCTCAGAAAATTACAAAAAATTCAACTTTGGATAATTTCGATATTACGAATACAAAAATGAAGTCCATTTTGAAATATAAAATTTCTATAATTTTAAAAAGTGGTTATTACTATTCAAAATGGCTACTTTGATTAGTCGCGGTGTTTTAGAACTCGAAGTTGCGTACAATGCAAGCTATTGCATTATTGAATGAGAAGCGTATCGTGGAAGCTCGGGGTGTTACATTATCCCCTCCTTCAATAAATTGATTTCTCGCAATTTGAAATATTTCTTTGAAAATAAATGGTTGAAAAGAGAAAATACCTTTGAGGAAAACCCACATCGGAAATAAGATTAATAAAATTTAGCCTTAATACGAGGGAAAGGGAAATGAAAATGTCACCACCCAATTATGATCTCGATTAGGAGAACATTGGGGGCAATTAGAGACATATAATTGGAGGAAAACGTAAATATTTGTAGGGAGTGATTGAGGTCATCAATCACAATCAACTGTCAAATTGAGGGCCTCAAAGCCTTCAATCTATGTTGATTTAAAATATCATTAGTTCAAAAAGACATAATGTTTTAGGATAACACATTTTTTTTGTTTTAATATCCCTTTACTATAGTTTAAGAATTAATTTATTCATTGAATAACAGATAGGTATATATATATTTATGCTTGACAATTAGAGTGTCAACCTTCAACTCACCTTTCACTAAAAAAGATAATAGAACCCAAAAATATTATACTTATCCTAATTGTATAAGGTTCCAAATGTTAACACATACCACTTAGATTAGTAAAATTATTTTGTAATAACCAGGGACTTCCTATAGGCTAGTGGTAGGAAATAAAGGCATGCCGCACTATGGTTGTGGGTTCGATTCCTGCAGCTTTGTCCGACGCGATGGGTTATGCCCCACCCTGCAGGTTGTCCTTTTCCTAAGAATATAGTACTATACTATTCCAAAAATAATCTTCATAAATGTTTTAACCTTAAACAATACTATCCAAAGTTCAACTTAATCCATTCCACCCATTATAGTTATCCAAAATACCTCCGTCCAGACTTTCTCTAAAAGGTCTCTAAATTCGAAAATCAATTTATTAGATTCCCCAAACAAAGTAAAGTTTCTCTTATTGTCACATTCTAAAAATATAATTACCTTCATCATATTAAAACCTTACTGAAATTAACAAGTACTGTAGTACAATCCTTATATATATATCACATTATTCTAATAACCAAAATATAATCCATGAGTCCAAAAGCACCAATACATTAGTTATTCTGCTTCAACTGTAGTAATAGCATAAGATTGTCCTTGATCCCTTGGCCTTTTCTAAGGTAAGTTTCTCTGACGCTTCGGGCATTCATTTGCATAATGACCCATTTCTCTACAATTGTAGCTTTCAACTTTGATTGCCTCTTTCTTTCCCTTGCAATCACGAGCCTGGTGACCCTTTTCTCCACATTTATAACAAACTCCCATTCCTTTTAGGCAAGTACCAATGTGATTCTTCCCACAATTATAACATAATGGAAAATCATTCTTTCCCTTTTTCCCTTTATCTGTCTCTTGTTCCACCGTTCTCTTCTTCTCTTGCTTTGCTTTGTTGTCATAAGACTTAGAGAATTCCTTTTTTGTCTTAATAGCACACGAGACAATATATTCGTATGTTGAGAAGGATTGTGATACTAAAGCTCGACGGATAAATGGTTTTAACCCATCAAAGAAATGATCAATCTTACTCCTTGGGTTACGTATATAATCAGCAGCATGCCTCACTAACCTTGTAAAGTTAGCCTCATACTTTGCGACATTTTCATCCTCCTTCTGCCTCAGACTCATAAATTGCCTTTCCATATCTGCTCGATGGTCAGGAGGAAAGTATTTTTCTAAGAAAAGCTCTTTGAACTCCTGCCATTCCATGTTTATTAATTCATCATCTTCCTTTGTGTTTTCAATTAGTGACCACCATTGATCGGCATCTCCAGTGAGGCGGTAAACTGCCATGACAACTTTCTCCCTTTCACTACTCCCCAAGGCATGGAATATTTTCTCTAAGGAATTTATCCATTGCTCAGCTACTATAGGATTTGTACTCCCATTGAAGGTTGGTGGTTGTTGCCTCATGAAGCGGCCTAACATTGATCCTCCACGTTGTGGATCAGGGTGCTCCATAAAAGTAAGGTTATTATTCATAACCTGAGTGAGTTGTCCCAGTATGGCAATAAGTTGATCAGCACCAGTTGTATCTCTAGATCCACAATAATTATCTTGAGCAGGAGGGAAATCCCTGCACGGAGTGCGCGCATTGATACGGTTTCCATTCCTTCCACTAGGCGCCATTTCTAAACAATGGCATAAACTATATTAGTTTATGAATCAAAATACATAATTCCATACTTGTAAGATACTTAACATAAATTGAACTATTTATGGATATAATCCATAAAAATGTTATCTTTGAGGAAGTATATACTCATTAACCTTCATAGTGGTTTGTAAAGAAAATGAGAATTATCCTAAGCATATCCCCCGGAAGTGTCGTAACCAAGAGTGCAGCAAGGCCCGTTGTTGTGCACCAGTTCCCGTTCGAGACTAGCTCAAAGCGGTGTTTTCGGGTTTTACCCCTAGGTACATCTGTTCCAGAGCCGCCTCTACCTGCTCATATCCAGACAGGGATGTATTTCTCGGAAAACTCACAACATCTCTACAATACCAAAATTCTAGGAAGTTCTTCTATACTAATCCTCAAAGTCTATCTTCGGGCTATGTGCTCTAATCAGAGTTTATCTAAATCTAGCTTCCAAGGTTAGTACTAAACTGCCTCTGATACCAACTGTAACGCCCCGACCCCAGCTACCCAGAGTCGGTGCATTACTTCGTAACATTGGCATGATCACAAAAGATCAAGTCTCGAAAGACCGATTAGTTTAGTAGCCTTGGAAACACTAGATACATTCATAAGTGTTACATTACATCATAAAGTGAAAAACTAATAACAAAGTCTTCATAGTCCACACTCATCTCTTCTTCTGACTATCCCTGCAGGTCATTACTAAAATAATTCTTCACATCCTGGAAAATATTAAAACATTGAAAGGGGTGAGCTCAGATGCTCAGTAAGGATAACAATATTGCGGAATCTTTCATAAATAAACATAAAAATTTAAGGCAATGTATAACTAAAACAAAAGCCTTTTAAACTTAAACATCAACATAATATAGAAAAAGTAAAATGAGATAATGCCATTCACTTCTTCACATGGATATTCTACTGGTCGAATAATCACATGCAATATCAATAACCACTTTCATAATGAGGGAATGTGTAATGCCAGACATTCTGAAACATTTTTTCAAGGCCTCGGCCAAGACGTCTAAAATGATCGAGGCCTCGGCCAAAACCATAAATCAAATTGGGAAAGGGACTCAGCCAATTCCACGTCTAGTTGTCTCATGAGACCTACCGATGCATCGAGGAGCTATAGAGGGCTCCACCCGTCACTTATTAAGTCCAATACATTCCTCATATGAATAGGTTTAAACATATCATAAACCATAACATAATTGTATCACATAAAACATGCATAAAGGAAACATAACTTTTCCACATTTCAATCAAAAGATATCAATACAACACATTGATATAATAAAAACGCTTTCAAAACCATTTTCAATACCAAAATAATAGAATGTTAAAACATTGTATTTATTTTTCATTAAAAAAATGATGGTTTGTAGAGGAAGCCGAAACTCAAATAATGGACACGGCGGCAGAGAAGTCGTTGTCGCCGCATAAGTACGGAAAGAAAAACATTCCCTTTTGTCGTTTAGCAAAACTCTTCGTATAAAAAATATTCCTTTTGAATAAACGTAAAAGTCAAAGGGGTTTATACACCGTATAAAAGAAAGTTGTGTATAAAACCAAATATGCCTCAATGAAAGGGGATTGAGACGAAGTCCTCAAAAAGATCATTTTTTTAAATAAAGTACATATATAATGTTTATTCATTATAAGTACACATAAATAAAGTAAAAAATACAAGATAGGACATAATAATATCATGACATAATTTGAAAGTAGGAGATTAACCCAAAGAATAGAAGTTGGGTTAAGAAGTTACCTTACCTCGTGTCTGACTTGACTCAACCGTTCTTTAACCTCCTGAATAATAAACTAGTGTTAATATATACCTTATTAATAACCATTTTCAATTTCATTATCCTTTTTATATCACTTATTACAATGATATGAACATTATGTAATTATTTAAGTTAATAACGGTCGTTTTGTCGATCTTTGGTACTTGAGTCAACAATAAACTTCTTATGATTACAAGATGATTATGTGGTAGAATATCCATTATATCCAGAATTATATTCATAATTTAGATGTCATATATATCATATATATCCAGTATATACATTCATTTGTAATATTACGTAACATTTAGAGGTAAGAAATGAAATGCACCGTTCATGGAGACGGTAAGCCGTACGTACGCATGAACGCTACATTCATTTCTATTTCATATTTAATGGAATGAAATCATAATGATATAAATTTATAATATAATTATATTATAATATAGTGTATAATACCATTTACTCCATCCTTTATACATCCCACATATGGCATTAACGATTCAAATCACTTTGAGGGGGCGGTAGTCCGCACTTCCTAAAATGAAATTATCGTGTTTACCCATAATTGAAATAATAAAGTATGCCATAAATGAGAAATACAGAAGCATAATTAAATCCTAAACATATTATATATCATATATAAATATAGTTACATCTTAATGGCCACCTTTGAAGGTGTTATATGAGTGTTGAACAATCATCGTTTCGTGAGGCAGAAATTCGCCATCCACAGAAACCGTATGTTCTTTAACCATTAGATGTAGGTGTGTGTAAGTGTAGCTCGAATACTTCTTATAAAAACATCCTAGTATATTTAGGATACTGGTGTTGTTAAAAAAGAAATGAATAAAAAGAGTTTAGGGGGTTGGAGAAGAAAAATAAAACAAAACAACATTAGAGAAGACATTACCACAAAATCGGGTAACTCTTTTTGATTTGAGCCAAAGGCTTCCTTGGGAAGAGTTCTTCCCAAAGTGAGGATTCTAGGAGTAATAGGGGGATGTTTGGAGAGTATTTGGGCAGATTTTGGCTGACCCAAATGGGTTGAAAGTGTGAATGAGGTGGTAGAGGTGGGGGCCTTTTATAAAAGGAGAGGAGGGGCTCTTTTAGAATGATTGAAATGTTACATTATTATACAATGATTTTCGAATTCTAAAGGTCCCACACTTATATAATTCTTGTCTAAGGTGATAAGGGTTCTAAATCTACCCATACAATAGTATTTGGACAAGTGTAAGCCTTGGATGTTACATTATCTTTTCATTTTATTAAAATCGTTAAATAATGAGGTCATCACTGCATCATAATGATGTCATAAATTATTTAATTTATTTATTGTCTAAAAATTATAAAAAAAATACTATGATGTAGGAAATATTATTAGATTTCTAATGAATATTTATAGTCAAAATATGTACTTGTGTAACCCCACATAAAAACTGTTTTAGTAGAACAACTCATGTTTGTGTCAATTTAATTTTAACATTAAATAAATATATATTAATGTCATTTTCCAACAAAAGTGGCTCCATGGGGTCCCCAAGTTGACCCATGGGTTGTATGGGTCGTCCATGACTCATAAAATAGTAGTAGGACAAGTTTCAAGCTCGCCTCATATTATTAAAACATTATTTTTACCTTAAACTACACTAATTACCTCTAATCGCGATTAAGAACTTAAAAGTTACTATTCACCAAAAAATTATTTTAATCTCATTGAAACACATTTTACTTCTTAATGACAAACATGTATGTCGGATTTTTGAAAATAAAATCACATAAGTGGTAATATTTCATTTAAATGAAAAATCAGTTATTTAACTACCACTTAGTGGTTTCACTATTCATCAAAAATTGAAGTTTTTCAGAACAATGCCAAAATTTCACCATAAGCTATAATTGATATTACAAATTCAAAAATTATGTCTATTTTACAAAATTCCAAACATATAAGTTGAATTAATTAATTTTATAATTAACTCCCGCTGTCACAATAATAGCGTGTTTTTAAGAATCAATTTATATCAAAAGATTGGCAATTGTTTATGTCCAATTTCAATGTTAAATTAATTCTAATGACCACCATTGGATAAAATGGTAAAAATATATTCTAATTATACTTTAAAACCACTAAATATATAATTTATCACTATAAATTATTTTGATTAAAAAAGTTGTTTCTATGTAATTTTCACTATTCATAAAAAATTGGAAGTTCTCAGAAAATTACAAAAAATTCAACTTTGGATAATTTCGATATTACGAATACAAAAATAAAGTCCATTTTGAAATATAAAATTTCTATAATTTTAATAAGTGGTTATTACTATTAAAAACGGCTACTTTGATTAGTCGTGGTGTTTTAGAACTCGAAGTTGCGTACAATGCAAGCTATTGCATTATTGAATGAGAAGTGTATCGTGGAAGCTCGGGGTGTTACATTTGTACTTAACACTGAATGTGATAACCTGAGGACATACATAAGAAATGGGAGAGCTATAAAGCCTGGTAAAGTAGTAAAAATTGTATAACATGAAGATAACAATACATGTTTGGAAAGTCATATCAACGAGAAATAAATGAATATGAATAATAAATCATGATATAGAATGGTATTCTTGACAATTAAAGATTAAAACAACATAAAACACTACATCATAGGTCAAGGGTAAACTACTAAGAAAACATATTTTAAAATTACTATAAAGGAATCAGGTAAACCCATGTACCAACATGATGCATCATGATAATAAACAATACCCAATTCATTGGAGTGCTATCAGGGTGCACCCATCATAAACTTTTCAATCTCAAGCTAAAGTGTGCCACATAGATCTTATAATAGAGATTCATTCATCATCATAAATTATTACAAGATCAAGGAGTGGGGAATAAATAAATTTATTTATTTTATAAAAATAAATATGTACATAAAAGTGAACAATGTTGATAGAGAATGGGTATGATATTCAATTACACATTTATTTTCGAATAGAAATTCATGGTGCAATTTTTTCATACTAAAGGAGTGACATAAGAATCATAAAAATGATGGATAAAAGAGAAATGTGAGTCTAAAAATATATATATATGAATTAAAAGTATGTGGGTCTTATAAACACATATCCCAAAAATATATATTTGGAAATAGAAGGCATAACATAATGAAAAAAAATTAAGAAAGAGGATAAAGGTAATAACTGTTATTAAATTTATGTATGATAACGGGTCTACATGGGAGGTATTAATGAGATAGAAATGGGAATAAAATCATTAAAATACAACAAGGGATGTATGGGTAGGTGAGAAAATATTCCCCATTATTTTTAATTGAAAATAAATGGTTGTAAAAATATAAATAAATTAGGATAAAAATGAGAAAGGAAGGAACCCTTACTTGAGTGTGTGACTTCAAAATCATGATGATGGGATTATTGAGATTTTTTGGTGACATGGGAGGATTAAATAGTGTTTAAGAAAGTTTAAGGACATTTTTCAAGTATTTTCAATTAATATAAGTGACTGAATGGGTGGGTTTATATAGGAAATGGTGAGGGAATTCTTTAATATTTCACAAACATGGGTTTTGAAACTATAAATTTATATATTCCAAACCAAAAACCTTACCATAATTTCTATGCATATTTTTTGTGAAATTGAATTATAAAACATTATTTTATAACAAAAATGGCAGAAGAAATTAAAATATTATCCTTTCTTATGTGGAGGTTAGTCACATTAATAAAAAAATTATTTATAAATCATAAAATAAATTATACCTTTTGGATGATTCACTAAGGCTTTATAACATATGTAAAAAAACTAAAAATATTAATTTAAAGGTAAAAAATATATATGGACTAATATACATTTTTTTTTATTACATCTCTATCAGGTCAATATGATGTCATAAAAACACTATATATTTATATTGTATTTATTTTTTACCCAAATATTCGATTGTCTTAGAAAATTATGATACATTCACCACTGGATAATTTCAATGTTCTGATTCCAAAAATAATATTTATTTTAAAAAAATAATTTTCTAAATTTGTGAATTGTATCTTTGAAAATGAAAACTGGAATTTATTAAAAAATGAATGATTTTAGAAAAAAATATTTTTTAAACCATAATAAATATTATATTTTACCACATAAAAATTATATGATCATTTATATAAAAGTAATTTAATTATAATATTTTACTAAAATATTATATATTTCTAAAATTCATTCATTCACCAAAATGGATTTCTTAATTGAATTTGAATGTTAACCAAAGATTCTATTTGTGGTTTAAGAAATATTTACAAAGTAACAATAATTGAACGAAATTGTATTCATTACTCAATTAAAAAATATATAAAAAATCATAATTCCAGGGTCTTGATACATATTCATTTATTAACCAAGAACATGTCCTGAGAATAAGGTGTGCGATGGTGGGGCTTTCATTAGGCCATTCGGTGAACATGGTTTGGGTCGTGAACTCAATGAGTAGGAACTTATCTCGTAAAAGGTATCGCTCATGATTTTGTTGTTGGATCTCGGCATGGGATTTGGTTAGGTAAAAACCCAAAAATGATACCTCCCATGGATGCTTGGATAAATGGAAATCATAGTGAATGATCATACTGGTTGAGGCCATCAACTCCTTTTTCAATGTTGAATGGATTTGTTAATACCATATATTTATACTAGTCATGTGATAATTATTCAGTGGATATATTATCCACAGTAAGGATACATAATGGTAACTTAAATATAATAGGATATAATAAAACAAATGGAGTTCATGTGTTTTTTATATCCTTTTTATAAAATTATATATTTAATTAAATCAAAATAGAAATTTCATTTATAACATTTCGGGTCTCTAGACCTAGGGAATAAGTAAATGAGAGGAAAAGGCCTCATGGAGGATGATGAGTATGAGATATGGATGAAATACTGACATAATTCCTATGATTCATTACGCGTCGATGAAAATCATTGATTCTATTACTGAAAATCCTCCAGAACATAAGGCTAATTTATAAGATTTCAAAGTGGAGCTTCCTATTCAAAATGAGTTCCACATCGAAATGAATAAAATAGTTGTGTGTACCCAGAACTAGAAAGATTCTCAGAATTTGAGAAAACCCTAGAACAATACATTGTTACCTCATCAAAAGAAACCAAATAGGGAAAAAGGTCAGGGTTAGATTTTACATCACCATACATCTGGATTGTTTAAATACCTTTCATTGGAGGTATTGATTTTTCAAAAAGAGGATGAAATGAAATAAATGATGAGATTCAATGAAGAATCACATAGAGGAAGTCTTACTGTAATATATGTTCCAAAAATAGATCATAAACTCTCAATTCTAGCTGGCTCACCTCAACTGAAGTTGTTTGTTGTAGCAACTAAACCAGATTTAAAACATCTTCTCAATGTGGGATACCAACCATCAATAAATTTTGATCTCATTGAAGAAATTCAATAATTCCATATGTTGGGTGAAAACCCAAATAATGTTCAGAAACATCCTCATAGGTCTTCCCCTATTGGTTATCGATGAAAAATATCATTAGAACCATCGCTAGTGGCCCTACCATCCACCGCACCTGTTTGGGCTCATGCTGCAACACCGGTTCAAGTCCAACTCATCAAACTATTCCTCAAATGATTACGAACACTATTGAGTCACATACATGTTTATTGGAAGCTATGAAGAATGTATCACATCGGTACATGCAGAAAAAAAAATGATTACCATGAATGGGTATATCTATCCCTTACCCCACAAAACATTAGGAATCCTATGTTTCAAATTTTAAATACATGGGAGACATAGAGGTGTTTGTGATGCATTTTTTATCTCACTATGATCCCATGATGGGGACCCCTAAACTACGAGATTTTGGGAAACTTAGGTGATTTGTGAAATTACTGCAGGGGTCATCCTTAGTATGGTACATGATATTGTAGTCTCACTCAATCATGGATGGGAAGATCTCATTCAGAGATCAATTTTTCATTTTTTTCTCAACAATTTATATGACCAAATTATGTGATCTCGTGAACTAAAAACAAATTGAGAGTGAAAATTTCATAGATTTAATTTCTTAGTTGAGAGGATTTAAATACTATTTGAACCTACCACTCTCTCAAAAAGACTTTTTTCCCATATTTGTGAAGAATATTAGAGATGATTGTGAACTACATTGATCCCTTTAAAATACACATGAGGGTTTTAAGAACATGACTCAATTTTACAATAGGTGGAAAACTCCATCCTAGAGACCAAATATAGGAAATGAGTAATTCAATTACCTCATGTAAGGATAATAGGAAAAGAAGAGGTTGTTATAGTTACACATAAGTAGTTCCATGTACCCGCTACTATTTCAAAGACCACTCCATATCCTAGGGATCCACCTACTGAGAATTAGTAGTAATGAAAAAGTTATGATGATCATAAAAGATATCATTGGTAGACATTGTTTGAGGAAATGAGAAAAAAGGTCTATTCTTTTCAAAATTACCATGTCCCTGGCTACTTCATCTCAGCAATGTAAAACAACATATTCAAGTTTCCAAATCCCAGGGATCCTAAAAAAGAAGTTGATGATGATATCCCAAATTATATTCCCTTTCATGAAATACTAGGGAACCACATCCATGTTTTTTTATTTTCAAGGACCTCCTACAATAGATGGTGGATGCTATAATTTTGAAATAGAAAACATTTCCTGCCAAGGTAGCATTTTTTTACCAATCCAGAGAAGTAAGGTGAGTGGAAGTAAGATAAAATCAAGAGTATGTAGATGTTATATGAATGTATGGTCTTAAAAACATTCAACCAGACTCATTCAGTTCCTCTAGAATCATTGAAATAGCGAACGATTACCTCAACCACTACTGTTACAACAATTATGGCTTCATCGAAAGCCATATATTCTAAAGGCCAATCCTATAAAAATTGACATGGCCAAAAGGATAAAAATAAAATGGAAGAATATGATCTCCATTCATGGAAATTATTTCCATGAACATAGAGTCATTCATGCTATCCATCCTAAAAGAATGAGAATCTCCCCAACAAATAGAATAACAAGAGTCGACCCATCAGGAAGTATCACTATCACACAAGGAGATCATCTTCAGTTTTGTTAACATTATTTACTTAATGCATCCCTTCTTGAATGATGAATATGATAGTGAAAATTATTTTCCTGCACTTGATGGAGGAATTGGAGGGAGAGTCGATTAAGATAGAGGATATTGGGGATGACTTGGTCATTCTAGGATACACAACATAAGGAAACCCATGTTTGATCCATCTACGTAGCCAAAACACATAGGATGCTTTCTCATATAATTACACAACCCACATTAATATTTGTATATATAAAGTTACACAACCCACATTAATTAGAGGATCTATTACATAAGAAGAACAAGAGAAATAAATGTCCTTTATACAGTAAAACTAGGATGCTTTCTCATATAATTACACCTATATTCCAAACCTTGTCCCTAAGGTAGACACCCATTATTTGGGTTTTTGAAAAAGAGCATCAGAGATACAGACAGGTTGAAATAAGGACAGGATTATCTCACACTTCCAAAATTGAGACTGAAGTGGAAAATCTCATCATGTTTAACATCATCTGAGGGTTTCATATCCAAAATGGATAACCAAATTCTTCTCAGTAATTAATTAGAATAGTTAAATTAGAGTTTTCATTATTTTGAAAGATCACAACCAGCACTCTCCTAAAGATGACTTCCCAGTTTGAATCACAAAACACATTATTGATAAAACTACTGGTTTCCAAGACCTATCCTTCATAGACGACTACTATATGTATAACCAAATCTAAATGGACCCAAAAGATGAATAATTCATACCATTTAGATCTCCCCATGTAGAATACTTCTATCAAGTAATACCCTATGGCATAAAGAATGTTGGTGCTACGTACTGACATGCAATGCACTAAATTTTCAAACCATTCATAGTGAAGTTTGTGGAATTATATATTGATGATCTTATGGTCAAGTAAAAAAATATTACAACAACTTGGCTTACATGGAAACTATTTTCAACAAGATAAATCAATATAACATGATGATGAACACTTAAAATTGTTATTTCGTACTATACCTAGTGAACTTTCTCGACTTTCATAAATTTTAATGTGGCATTGATGTTGGCCCTAAAATGAATAATTCAGTCCCTGGTTTGTTAGAACCTAGAAATATGAAATAATTAGAGTACATCAATGAAAATTGGCCTACCTAAAGTGATTCATATCCAAACATGCCAGAAGTGATTACCCTTCACCAAACTAATGAATTATTGATTCACATATCAGTAGACCAGTGACTATCAAGAATCATTTGAAACCATCAAAAAATGCCTCTAGTTTTTACCTATATTGATGGAACCTATTGAGGAATATAAATTCATTCTTTATTTGATAGCCTTGGAGTGATCATTGGGTTCCTTCCTTGCATAGAATAATGACACTTGTAATGAAAACACCCTTTATTATCTCAGTCAAACAATTCTTGATGCTGATACTCATTGTTTTGATATAAAAAAGATCTTCCAAGAATTAATCTTCTTCATTTTGAAGCTTAGTCACTATCTAAATAATTTCATGGTCTAATTGGTTTCTCTTAATAACACACTCAAATTTATCTTCATTCATCATATACTGAAAATACATATGGCATAATGGGAAGTTATTCTTTGTAGTTATTTATACAGTACAAGATTCAGAAAGTAGTGAAAGGCCAGGCCTTGGTAGAATACCTTGTTGAACACCCATTTACAAAAGATATGTATTTAAATATTGAACTGTCTAATGAAAATATTTTCTCTATTCAAGACATCCCCCAAAAATTGGAACTTTATTTTGATGGTGTATTCAGGAGTCTAACACGGAAGACAACGGAGGAAAAACAACTCAAAAAAGATGGGATAGGGATTGTTATTCTCTCCCCAGAGAAGGCAGTGTTGTTATTCTCCTTCCAGTTATCAAATAGATGTATTGAAAATGTGGTAGAATACCAGGCTCTCATTTTAGTCCTAGAATTTTACTCCATATTCAATTGAAACACCCGGAGGGGAAGGGTGACTCGGAGATGGTATTAAAATAGATCAACATGGATTATGCCATCATAAAAGTGGATCTAGTCCCCCTATGTGATTATGTCTGATGGATAAAGGAAAAAATAATCTTTGAGCAAAAATTTACTTGAATCCCGCAATCAAAAAATGAACAATACAATGAATTAGAAAATTCATCAATGACCCTAGAAGATAACAACTGAGACAAAATAGTCATAATCATTTCCCATCATCGCATGGTGTCACCATTTATTCAAGTCAAAACAATGGAGATTAATGAATTGTGCCCCATTTCCAAGACATGTGGTCCCACCACAGGATAGATGCCACCCATCATAGAATACTTAAAAGATAATGTAATTCTAGAGGATAGAACTAAGAAATATAAAATCAGATAATGAGTTGTCAATTTCACTCTTTATTAGTGAATAAATCACTATAAGGTCGTCTATAAGTGAGGATTTAATGGAATCCATATTTTATGAATCGATGGAGAATAGACTATAGTTATCACTGAAGAAGTATATATAGGATACTTTGGTACTCACATGTTAGGGTACATGCGTTCTGATCAAATCTAAAGGCTCGGATAATTCTGGCCCTTGATGAAGCTAAATTTCATGTAATTCACCATGAAGTGACATCCCATAAAAGTGCAAGCCAACATCATTCATCAAACCCTAGAGTTTTTACAAAAAAAAATACTTCTGACGATTTAACACATGGGGAATGGATGTAGTAGGGCCATGTCCCCAAAATATGTTTAACTAATTCAATAACATCCTTAGTACAACTTATTTCTTCAACAAATGGTCCGAGGAAATACATATCAATGAAATAAGGGCCAAAAGAATTTTTAGCTACTTCAAAGCCAACATCATTACCAAATTTAGTCTCACTCTTACCAAACTAATGGAAAATGGTACCTATTTATGTTCTATAAGTTATAGAATCTATATCCTGGATATAATATGAAATCCAACCATTCATCTCGCTATCATGAAATGACCAATGAACAGACAAATGCTTTCCACAAGACCCTATCAAACTTACTCTAAAATATGGTAGATAAATATAATAATTCTTATTATGAAAAGTTCTTGAATTCCCCACGGTCTTATCAAAATATGACTCATACTTCCACATGATAAATTATGTATTCATTGGTATACTGAATATAAGCAGCCCTTCCCATTGAGGATCAATTTTTATCACTCCATGTTCCAATATATTATTATATATCCACATATTCGCAATCGCATTAATGGTTATATGAGTTTGAGTGACTATATTAACATTTATTACATACCATTCATCACCTAGAAGCCTATTATAATTGGATTGGGAGATATTTTCATGAGAAGGTCTACCTTAATTTATTCCCCCATTGAGAATTCGTACTAATCCTTAGGACTCCAATGATACCATGAAAGAACCCTCCAAATCATGAGCCAAAGTGGACGGGACCTTAATCCATACACAAGTTCCATTATAAAAGATCTTATTCCTTGATCTATGTATACAGACAACTAAGTATAAATACAACCAATACTTGGATCCTAAAAAAGATCTTGTGTAATCAAACAGAGCTTGTCTTAGCTGGAAGACTTTAAATTTCATTACATTATATTTTTCCATGTTTCCTGATGTTAAACTATGTAACATCATTGTCCTTCTCACAGAATGAAAAACTACACAACATGAGGTCCATGTTTCAAGGCCTAAAATACCATAACACCCTTCATCCCCACAAAAATACATTTAACTATACGGTTAACATATCCATCATTTGGAGTTATGACCCCCCCCCCCCCCACAAACACACACCACCACCACCAAATTCCATAAGATAACACTCATAAAGGTCCCTGAAAACATGAGAATCTCCCATGTGTAATCTGCACTCACATAATTTACACTCAATAATGTCATTTGGTCCCCCTTTTATAGTTATAACCCCGAATATTTTCATGCCCCGACTACAAGACATAAAAATGCATGACCAACACCCTAATCACAAGATGTTAAGATGCACAATCATTCTTGAAACTATGTGTGCCTTAATTCTAACACTAATGGGAAACTTAGGGACACCCAAATCTCCAATCTTGGGTCAATGTACAACATATATATATATATAATCCTCCTTTTCTTCTATACTAGTCAAACATGAAAATAGGCCCTTTCTAAGAACTACGTATGTCTTGATTTTTATTTCACTAAGATATATAGTGATTCGCTAATATCTAATATTTGTTCCAAACAATACTAAAATAACCAATTTTCCCTTTCTATATGTATGATCCAGATATATATAGGGAACTCTTCTATAATATATGGAATGGTTCTCAAATTCCTTCATGTCATAATTCCAACTGTTATTATATAAAATATTAAATCCACCTTCCCCCCATCGAGACCCATTTGGTGTGGAGAATCCTCATTGATAACTATGTGTGTCTTTATTCTCATTATAATTATATAAATATTGATGCCCATATCACCAATATTGGGTCCATCCATGACAGAAAATAAATACCCATCACTCCAAATGTTGATGGATCAAACCTGCAGAGAGAACATTTTTATAAACTACATGTGGCTGGATTCTTTCCCAAGAAAGATACATAGTTACACCCGGGTATTACACCCTGGACCAACCACAACATTTCCAACCCTTCATATCAATTCATCTTTGTTCTTATGGAATGATTATAAACTACATGGTTCTCCAAGAACTATATATGGATTTATTCTCATCATAATGAGATACATAGCGATGCATGTATTCTATCTCCTAGAGCTTCCACGACATAATTTAAATTCCCCTATCTTTCATTTTTGTTTCCAATAAGTTATAAGATAATCATTTACAACTCCTTGTTTCTCACACCTATAAAATCTCTCATGCGATTAGGTGTTTGGTAAAGGGTTTTCCATATAAATAGGGTGTATCAATTTCTATTGGTCCATCAATGGTCCTAGATGTAAGACCCTAAAAGACACACCATATGTACGTATCACATTACAATAAAATCTACGATATCCTTAAGAAAAATGTGTGGATTGATTCATTCACCCATCAAGATACATACTGATTTATGGGTCTTACACCCTAGGCCATAGACAATATACATTTTAAAGTTGGAATCACCCTCATACCCACTGAATGATGATAAATTCCACATTTATTTAAGAACTAAATGTGGCTTTATTCTCACCCCAATGAGATACATAATGATGTCCATATATTCAATCATATGCCCAGGTAGAACATGATATAATAAATTCCTTTATTCTCCCATGTATGAGTTTGATATACCTGAGGGAATTTAATATGAGTTCTTATCATTCATATCATACCGTCTTCAAAAAACCCTCATATCCTCTACACTTGTATTTAATTTGTGAGTGTTGTCATTATTCATTAGAATTACATGTGGATTGATTCTCATCCTATGGGATATGTAGTGATAACTAAACCATATATCCTATTATCATCCATGTGTTAAATAAAAATTATGCCCCTCCTGAATATAAATAAAAGGACCATGAAGGTCCATTTATTTTTTGTCACCTCATTAGGGGGTCCACCCTGAAAATAGTGACATTCCCTTTCTTCAAATGTGTCAGATCTATACAAGGGACTCCAAAATCATGACTAATATCATCCCAAATGCTTATTTTTTTTCTTTTGATAATACCCTTTTTTCATGTTATGCTCTTAATAATGAATACTTTTAGATCATCATAATCATTCCATGGATTTTGGTGGATGAATGTCTAATACCTGAGAGCTCTATTTCCTAACTATAATGTTATACACCATAGTTTTATTTCATAAAAACTCCTCATAATGGGTTTCTCAACCAATTTATAACAATTTTTTGACTATGTAGTACCCAACGTAGTTGGCCTTGCATAAAACATCCCCAAAATTGAGTTTTGCAATCAGTGGTAACATCAACCTTCAGAGAAGACTCTTCTATCCCTATAAGTTTTGATTATAATATACTGGGAACAGTTATTCATTCCTACTTTTCCATGTCCTCACTCCAAATATAAAAACATCCAATTATTTGTTTTACAATATTCACCATCATGTAGAAGTATATTGGAAAAACCATGGTCTAATAAGGCCACATATCACCTATTGTTTCCGTGATATCATGTTCCTAGTAGTATGACCTAAAAATACATGAATCTTTTTAATCCTATGATAAGGTAATACATGTGTAAGAAACATATTTTCCCCATTATTAAAAAAATACATGAAATAACCTTTCTATATTCAGGTAGTCTCTTTCCAAATACAAAACATTGTGCTTGAGGAATCCGGAATCTCCACAAACATTCTTTGGATTTTATGATAGAATGTAAGAATTCTTGAGAACTTATTTTCAACATTGTGTAGTAATACGCCCCATTTTTATTTTCATAAAACAACCCATAAAATGGGTTATTCATCCAATGGATTTCACTGTTTGACTATGCTAGATGCACCCTAGTTCACCTTATATAAAATATCCCACAAAATGGGTTTCTCAACCAGTAGTAACTTTGTATTTGGAATCAAACTCCTCTAACTCCATAATCACTTTTTCTATATCACCCTTTGGATATAGAGATCCCCAAATTATATCTTACAACTATCTCCTCTTATACATGAATATTATAGAACAATTCACGAACATTACCATGAATGTGAGAACTATAAACCTTTCAGTCATAGAAAATTTCCACAAATTTTATCTTGTAAAATTTCCAACCCAAACTAATATAAACTACACACCATGATATCCTTAATACATTACTTTAAACTACATAACATAATGTATTTTCCATATGACTTCAAACTGTATAGCATAATGTCCTTACTACATGATTTTAAACTGCCTAACATAATGTCCTTGCCACATGAATTTAAACAATATAGAATAATTTCCCTCATGCATGACTTTACACATCCTAGAATAATGTCCTTACCAGGTAACTATAAACTGCAAAGTATAACATCCTTACTCAATTCCTTTAAACTGCATTTCATAATTTCCTTACCAGACAACTATATACTACATAGCATAATGTTTTTACTTCATGACTTTAAACTGCATAGCATAATTTCCTTCCAATATGACTTTATAATACATAACATAATGTCCTTGACACATGACTTTAAACTGTGTAGCATAATTGTCTCTCTGTATGACGTTAAATTATGATTTCAATGTTCTAATAATAGGACATTTCTACTTCATGATTCTTTTACCTTTATCCTAAAGGGGACTCCGCCACCCCCATGGCATAGGTTATTTAAAAAATTCAACCTCCTTCACTTGAAACAAACTCAAATAGGGGGAAGTTTCCCATTCTTGGTCAATACCAATATAGATATTTCATTCATTATGAGACACCACCCTTTGGAAAAAAACACCAAGCATGGTCTTGAAAAATATGAATCTTAATCTTCAACCATCATAAATTGAATGTTAGAACTTTTTAGAAAATCATTGGTTGACTATAATATAGTACTCCCTAGTTGGATTTTTAAATGTTTCTTACAAACATAAGATTTTTTCATTCAACGAATGCGACTATTAACAATGTATAATGTGCCCTATTTGGACTTTCATAAAACAACCCACAAAACTAGTTTTTCAAATAGTAGAAACATCATCCTCGGGAGAGACCATCTCTATTTCCAAATTTCAATTTTTAGATCTTGGAACCACAAAAATTATGTATTATGTTTTCCCACTAGATATCGTATGTATATAAGAACATTCTTGGCCCATAATCCGTGTTTGGATAATTATTTAAAAACAAATTATAAAGGTTTTTCGACCAAAATAACTGGCCTTATTACTCCAACATTCATCACTACAGACTAATCATGATAGAAGGAACAATACACAGTTGATTGAAAACTCACAATTGGAACTATAAAAAAATTCGAGCCTCAGCTGGATAAACTTATGATTTGCATTATTTAGGAAAAATACCGATTGATAAAAAGATAAATGCCAATAAACATGTAAGACTAAAAACATTTAAAGGTTGATCTAAGAAAAATCCAAGTCTTCTTTACTATGTCAACTTCATATTGAGCATAGGGTAAAATTTGGGTGATTATACAGAAGAAGAAATGTTCGTATCATTCGCCATTATACCCAAGCAATAGTTAAACTATCCTCGCTAGGCCCCCTGACTTAGGAAAAAATTAGAACATCCTTCCAAACATAACACTGATACAAAACCTATAAAACGGTGTTAGAATGCATCAAAGTTCCCTAATGTTACCTTAAAACCATAATAATTTTTTCCCATAAAATATAATTTGAACGGAGGAATTTTTTTGGAAGTGTAAAATTAATTCCATGTACATTTCTATAGAATTCACGATGTGATCCTCACATAGACAAAAAATGATTAGTTTGAGTATAATATGTCTCCATTTCATAAGAATATGAATGCTCTATTTCCATTTTCTTTTGGGACAATCCACAATGAGGGATAAATGGAATGAACACCCCTCTAGGAGTTGGCCATGGATTTCTAATATCGATTATTGAAAGGTGTTGATGAATGAAAATGAAATTTTTGAGTCCCCTTCATTAACCATTGGTGTATTCACTATATGAAAGAATCATATATCGCTTCAGGTGTTTTTATCGCTTCAGGTGTTTTTATTTCACTAGTTTTCGATCCAAAAAGAACTCGTAAATGAAAATTTATGGCTCTTAGAGGATGGAAAAATTTTGTAAATGGATTTGAAAAACCCCATAGGGCACCTAAGAATCTGTAAGCATGGACAACTAGCGTTGATATCTAGAAACAATGGCTAGAATGGATGAATAGAGTGGATATCCAGTGCTAAAATCCAATGCAGACATCTAGTGTGGATATCTATTTCTTAAAACTGCATGAAATGAAACCTTTCCCAAGATCCTATATTTTCCAATTAATAGGACACATCGGTCTTCTTTTAGATAGATAGAAGTTTTTGAAGGCCATCTAGTGATCTGATCTCCGTTTTCCTTCCCTCAATCCCTCTAAAATATTCTTCGTATATTTATAATACCTAATGAATATGTAATTAAATATAGATAGTGAGAACAATGTTATTCGTGTATTTAAATTAAAAAAATCATCACGAGGCATTCGATAAATCCATAATTAAAAAATGCCAACACATGTTGCTTTTCCCCAAATAAGTAGCTCCACGAGTCACTTTTTGGAATATCTGTTGGGAACCTTGATGGATTGGCCAATGTATCAACCATGTGTAGTCATCCATGTTGTCCATCTCTTATGGTGATAATAGTTTTCCCAGACCATCTTGGATGAAGCTCCCCTTGGAAGTGCCTCTTTGGTTCACCCTATGCTTCAGCATGTGCGATCCATTCCTTAGGACCTCTTCAAATCCATCCATGGTATGAATTCTTCTCCTTTTTATCCCTTTTCTGAGAGTGAGTAACTCAAATACTTCTACAAATCCATCTGACATATAAACCCTAGTAAAAGATACAACATAGTGTCTCCCATTTGGATTTGTATTTATGTGGTCATAGGTTTCATGCACTTGTCATACATTATAGTTCAGATTATATGGGTGCATGTGAATTAGAATTTCCGTCGTCATGAGGACCATTATCTTTGGGACAGTGCTGGTGATTTTCCATTATTAGATTCTAGGTCTAGGACCATGTCCCCCTATTATCGTATTTGAGACCCAAAGACTCCAGTTCTCATCATTGAGGGTAAGGATATAAGGCCCCAACATTAAACATTACATAATCATGAATTATGTCAAGAATTCACATTGATGATATTTTCAGGTTTAGTGTTTTATAGAATTAGTCCATAACTATTACATAACAACATTAATATTACATGTAGACACTACCACTCAATATCCATTTTCTCATAAAATTAATATTCTTAAAAAGAAACATGTCTCGGTCCATGTTTTAGATAGCACGACTTTTCCTTGATCTCATCTTTGACCCTATTCATCTTTAAGTCCTATGGAAAACATTTTAAAAATTTTGGATGAGCATAAAAAGCTCAGTAAGGGCTATATAATAAGGAAATAAAACATTAACGCATCAATAAATACAAATCAATGAAACCATACTTTTCATTCGTAACATACCTCCTGAAATCATATGATTTATGAATAACACATAGAAATAATAAATCATAATGGTAACATATTGCATGCATAACATAATTACATTATAGATTTCTTAGCTACATAGGGAGTTACATTGGAATACCCATCATAATATATTCCCTAAATATCTTAGTAAAAACATTAATGTTTACCTCTGTCACGTTACCCAATGAATTGGAGAGCTATCTCGAGCTCACCAGCCCTAGGTTTATCATGGAACCACGTGTATACGTAAACAATTCCCAAGAACCATAACAAATAAAACAAGCATAAAGGAAAGATTAAATTTCCACACTGCAATCACAATATATCATTTCAAGATATTGAAATAATAGATGATTTCTCAAAACCATTTTCAATACCAAAATACATAAAAGGTTATATGGTATTTATTTTCCTTTTAAAAACATTATGGATTGTTAAGGAATCCAAATATCAAATAATACTCGTGGTGGTGGAAAGGTTGTTGTCACTGTGTTTGTTTAAATGAATCATTATTTTTGTCATTTAGTGAAAAGCATTGTAGAGAAAACATTACCATTTAATGAAATTAAAAATAAAAGTGGTTTATACACCTTATAAAGGAAATTCATGTATAAATCAAAGTATGCCTCAATGGAAATATATTGAGACGAAGTCCCTTATAAATGATATATCATTATATTAAAGATAAATAAATTCAATAATTATGTGTGAAAAATATAAATAAACCCAATATAAGTGGATATTAAGTTTACAAAAATCAGGGATCATTCACACAAACTCATATCATGTCATAATTAATAAGTATCAGTTTAACCCAAAGAAGTGAAATTTGGTTAAGAAGTCCACTTAAAAAAAATTTGACTGCCTACCAACATCACATTAAAATTTAGAAAATGAGTTGATGGGAGAGAAAAAGGTTCTCTCATCACTTGGACATAAAATGTACAAATATAAGGAAATATAAGAAGATATCCCAACATAAGAAAATGGAAATTAAAAGACATAACCTGAACGAAGTCATTGACTAAAAGAGGAGGGTCAATGGTTCCTTTATTGATTTGGTAACTTACAAAACATACACCACATGAAATAAGGATCATACTATGAAAATTTAAATACTAATAAATTATTTTATATTAAACAAATAATAAAATCATGGGACGTACATACAACACAACATGAATCTCATGGGAATAAAAAGTGAGATGAAAACCCCTTAGCTTATGTCCTACTTGAATCATTTGTTCCTTGTTCATACTGAATAATAAACTTAATTTAATTTATTAATTCATAGGAACATTTTTCAGTTTTATTATTCCATTTATATCACTTATTACTTTACTGTTACAATTTTTAATTATTTTAGTTCATATTTTATGTTTTGTCGATGTTTGGAGCTTCAGTAAAAAAATGAACATGTTATAATTAAAAATTCTCCATGTAATAAAAAGTACATTATCTCAAAAATTATATTCATTATTTAGATATGATATATATCTATTATATTTTTATTTATAATTGTCCAAAAAAATTTGGTCATATGAAATTAAATGAATTTGTCATGGAGATGGTAAGTTATACATACGCATGAACGCTGTTTTCATTTCCTTTTAATTTTTAATGGAATAAAAAATAAATGATACAAAGGTATATTATAATTCAATTATAATATATATGTTATATATTTTACATAATTTCATAAATTCTATCCTCTATACATTCCATGTATAGCATGAATGATTCAAATCACTTTGAGGGGGCGGTAGTCCGCACTTCCACAAATGATATTATCATATTTATGCGTTATGAAAAGCATAAAGTTATGATGTAAATGAAAATAAAGAATAATATTTATAAAATAAAACCCAAAATTATCATATATAATTAAAATTCAATAATAATTTCCACCATAAGAGGTGGTAGGATAATATTGAACAATCATCGTTTCATGTGGTAGTAGTTTTTCATCCACAAAAGCAGTAGGTTATAAGTCCATTATATGGATGTGTGTCTAAGTGTAGTTTGAATAATTTTCATAAAAATATAATATTATATTTATTATACTGGTTCTGTTATAAAATAATGGAATAATGAGAGTTTAGGGGTTGCATAAGGAAAATAAAAGATAATAACTTAAGAGAAGATGATACCATTAAATCGGGTATCTCCCTTTGGTTTCAACGAAAAAGCTTACGTGAATTTTATTCTACTAGTTTTAGGCTTCTATGAGGAATATAGGGATTTAGGGAGATTAATTGGTTAGAGTTTGGATGAGCTAAGGGGCTTGAGAGGTGTGAGTAATGGGTTAGAGGTGGTGTCCTTTTATAAGGGGGAGGAGGGGCTCTTTAGGATAGTTTGAAAGTTTTTTTTATTATAAACTTATTTTTGATTTAAAAAGGTCCAAAACTCATTAAATTAGAATATAATACGACTCATGTTCGAAATAAAATCATCGAATATAAATTAGAGAAGTTTTGTATTTTTTTATAATCTCATTTATTTAAATAATTCAGTAATAAGGTAAACTTTGAATCATCATTGTGTCATAAATAATTTTATTTATTTAATGTCTAAAAAATATAAATAAACTATCATGACATATGAAATATTTTTATCTTTCAAATGACTAACAATAGTCTAAGATATCACTTATATAACCCCATATACAATTGTTTTACTAAAAGATATATTTTTATGTTGTTTTTGTCCTTTAAAGAAATTAATATAAAGTGTCATTATTACTCCAAAGTGTCTCCACAGGGACCCAAAATAGACCCAAGTATTCCAATAGTCAGAAATGTATCAACAAATATGATTAATACATGTGTTAGGGAAATTTAATATTATTATTATATTATTTATTTCCTTCATTTACCTGATTTCCCCTTTAATCGTGGTAAATAAAATATTTACTCAAATAAATATTCATAATGCCTAAAAAAAGACATCTAGTTACAGAATATAGACCCTCTGATTCCAAATATGAAATCCATTTTTTAAAATTCAAATTAGAGAAGTTTCAAAAATTAATTCAAAATTAATTCTCGTTGTCAAAACAAAAAGCATGTTTTTAAGAAAAAATAACTATCATAAGATTGACACTTGTTTATGTTCAATTTCAAAATGAAATTACTTATAATGACCAAAATTGGATTAAATGGTAAAAATAAAATATAATTATAATTTAAAACCAATTAAAAAGATAATATAACTATATAAACAAATTAGATTAAAAGGAATTTTGGAATTAAAATCATGTAATTTTCACTATTCATTAAAAATGATCTTTATTAGCAAAATACAAAAACAATACCGAAAGTAAATTTTGGTGTCCCAATTCTAAATAAGAATTTATGTATGTCAAATAGAAAATTTAAAAGTGACAAAAACTAGATTTAAAAAGGGTTCTCCATTAAAAGGCAATAAATCGACCTTTAAAAAATATTAGAGTATTTATGCTTAAAATTGGAATCATTCAAATTTTAACCATCTATATTTTATGGGATAAATATAAAAAAATTTAATAAACATGTGTAATAATTTTTTAGTTAGTTATTTCCATTCCTACCAATAAAATGACAATGTGTTAAATACCCTTTAAAATAATAATAATATTATATTATTTTTTGTTATAACTCAATGTTGTGTGTAAGGTAATATTTTGGAGAAACCTGTTGTTGCGTGTTGAGTATGGTGTCGGAAAAATAATCCCCTTTAACATAAAATTAAAATCTTATTCATAAGTATTAATATAAGAAAAAAATTATTATTATATAAATACTTGGGTTGTTACAACTTTCCCCCTCTTTGGAATTGCGTCCATGAAATTTTAAAATTGGCCTCAGAAACTACATTGAAAGTTCGACATTGGAAAAAGAGTTAATAAAACTATCAATTTAAAAGAAATAAAGATAATTAAAAAGGTCACCCAAGATAAAACATACTAGGATTCCATGAAAAAATGGATATGGAAGAGAAACTAACCATCAAGTTATAATATATAGTGATAGAAAACATGGTCAAGAGAAAGTTAACAACAAGAAAACCACAAACTTGTGAAGGATTAAATGGTCATTGGATTCCCAGTAGGAAAAGTAACTAGACTAATTTTTTTTTTAATTTCCTTTTCTTAAATTTTAGGAATTTATTTATGAGCATGACTGAGAACATAAGGACACATACTTACTTGTCATGTATACGTTCATATTTTACTAAATTTTTACCACAAACTCTGCTTTTCTCTAAACGATTAGTATTCCAGATGACTTTGAATCATCAAAAGTGCTAATCTCAACTTCTAGATAATAAAATTATCCAAATAATATTAACCATATTTTTTCCTTGTTTTATACATTAACCAAAACCAAAATGGTTTGTACAAGAATAGATAATCCCCAAAATGTATAATACTTTATAAAAATAAATATTATTCTTAATCTCCAACATTAGAAAAACAATACCCAAAGTTCAAAAAAGACCATTCAATAAAAAACTATCCTTAAAATTCATCAATTTAATCTAAACTTTGATTGAAACCAAAAATTTAGAAGGATTTCATAACATATTATTCCACGATAAATCTTAACATTTATCTCCAAATAACATCAACTACTCTTAAATTCTCATACTGAAGTGTAATTAACCTAATCACATATTCTCTATTATAGGGTAATTATTTCCATAAATAACCCAAATCATCATATGTTCACATAAAAACATATATTCTTGCATAATAAAAATTTCAACCATTACTCAACAAATGAGATCCCATATTATTCTATTTTCCTTAGACATATAGTGTTACCAAAAGTGCGAATGTGATCGAAAATAAAATTTATCACATAATCACCAAATCATTTTCCTATATTAAAAATATCTATTTGACAAAACATATCTTCAAAAAATGTACTTATTATTGATCCATAAATTCATTTAACTAAAAATAATATTTCATACTTTCCAGGGACTTCACGTATGCTAGTGGTAAGTGATGGGACCTTGTCGCCCTTCGGTTGTGGTTTCGATTCCTATGGCCTTGACAGACATGAAGGTTTTTCACCCATCTTATGGGTTGTCCCTTTTATTAAAATAAAAAAATGAACCAATCATTTTTTAACCTCCAAGGTTTTATTATACCTTTCATTTTCATCCCAACACATTATGACCTCAACATCTTATATATTGTAATATTTTTCTCACCTCCATATGATAAAATAAAACTATTCCCAATATAAATAACAATATAACCTGATCATGGTGTCCATATGGTTTCATCATCATATTGTTTAAGTACGTAGAAGGTCCATGCATTGAAAAATTGATATATAGATCATTGAAAATCATTTTATTCCTTCATCCAAATAATCCTTGTACAACAAGGGTGATATGGGTGTTCATAGAAAAATAGTTTTGGAAAATAATCTTGTATGAAATATTTTTTTTAAACATCTAATAAAACAAGATTTTTATAAAACCGTCGGACTGAGTTGGAGGTGAATATTTCAATCAATGGTCCTTTTAAAATACCATATGTATGTACTGAGAGACTATATTGCAAAAACATATATAATTAGGTTACACAAGTGTATCCTTCTTCATCAAAATTTTAAAAATCATAATATTCTTTAAAATATTATGATAAGGTAAAATATTAGATAATTACATGATAATATTATCCTTTCTTGAAAATATGAGAATATTGTGAAAATATGATTTGATTAAATAAAAACCACGAACCACGATGATATCTAGTTATAGTAGAGTTGTTTGATATCTCGAACAACTTCTTGCAAGTGATTTGTATGCTAGAAAACATTTCACAATCATCTGAACATGAATTTGCAATAATTATTGCAAGCATGTCACTAGTAAGTGATATGAATGTTGCTTGAGATCCTCCTCCTTCCATTTGTAACTGAATCTCCACGATCTGAAAAAGTTATAAAATAAGGATTTAACTGAAATAATAGACATAGGGACTGACAATGTGTTTAAAGAAAACACCAAATTCCTAAAGTTATCTAAACCGACCTCTGATACCAACTATAAGGCCCCAGCCTTAAAAATTAAATAATCCTGAATTATGTCAAGAATTCACATTGTGGATATTTTAAGGTTTACAGTTTTAGAGAATTAGGCCACAACTATTACATAACAACTGGAATATTACATGTAGACAACACTAGTTAGTATCCATTTTTTTCATAAAATAAAAATTGTTAAAAAGAACATATCTAGTTTCCAGTTTTAGACAGCATGACTTTTCTTTGATCTCATCCTAGACCCTATTCATATTTAATTCATGCGGAAAACATTTCAAATACATGGTATGAGTATAAAATTCTCTTAAAGGGTTATAATATAAGGAAAGAAAAAATTATCCCATGAATAAATATAAATCAATGAAACCATACTTTTTGATCATAACATACCTCATGAAATCATATGATTTATAAATAGCACATAGAAATCATAAATCAAAAAGGTAACTTAGGGCATACATAATGTACATACATTGTAGATTTCACAATAACATAAAGAGTTACATTGTAATACTCGTCACAGTATAATCCCAAAATCATTTAGGAGAAACATTAATGTTTAACTCAATCACATTACACAATTCATTAGAGAGATATCTGGGGATCACCCACCCTTTTTTTATCACAGAACCACCCATATACGTAAACAATGCCCAAGAATAGTAACACATAAAACAAGTATACAGGAAAGATAAAATTTCAACAATGAAATCGCAATTTATCATTTCATGATATTGAAATACTAAATTCTTTCTAAAACCCATTTTAAATACCTAAATACATAAATAGGTTATATGGTATTTATTTTCCTTTTAAAAACATCATGTCTTGTTAAAGGAGCCAAATATCAAATAATACTCATGGTGGTGGAAAGGACATAGTCACCGTATACGTTAAAAAGAAACATTATTTTTTCATTTATTAAAATTCTTCATATATAAAATTTTACTTTTAAATGAAATTAAAATTAAAAGGGTTTTATACACCATATAAAGGAAAGTCATGTATAAATCAAATCACGCCTCAATGAAATGATATTGAGATGAAGTCCCTTATAAATATTGTATCATTATATTAAGGATGAATCAATGAAATTATAATGTAGGAAAAATATAAATACACCAAATATATGTGGATATTAAGTGTAAAACAATCATAGTTCATTCAATCATATTTATATCACGACATAATAAATATGTATAATTTTATCCCAAGGAACTGAAATTTGGTTAAGAAGTTCCCTTCACACAATTTTACAGCCAAACAGCGTCACTTTAAAATTCAGAAAATGAGTTCATGGGAGAGAAAAAGGGTATCTCATCACATGAAGATAAAATATATCACAATAAATATATATTAGAACATATCCCAACAAAATAATATGTAAATTTAAATATGTAACATTAAATAAGTATTTGACTAAAAGAGGAGGCTGAAAGGTACCCTTACCGGTTTAGCAACATAAGAAACATACACCACATGAAAGAATGATCATAATATAAAGATGTAAATACCCATATGATAAATTATATTATAGAAACAATAAAATAATTTTCAGTACATACACTACACAAAAGGAAATAGTGTAAAATATAGCATGAATCTCACAGGAATAAAAAGATATATGAAAACCCCTTGCCTCGTGTCTGACTTGACTCGTTTGTTCCTTGTTCTTCCTGAATAATAATCATAAGTTAATTTATACTTTCTTAAGAACCTTTTTCATGTTTATTATTCCTTTCATATCTCTTATTTCCTTACAATAACGATTATTAATTATTTTAGTTCATATAAGACATTTGTTTCGATGTTCGGAACTTGAGTAAAAAAATGAACTTGTTTTAATTACAAATTGTCCATGTGGAAAAAAGTAAATTATCTCCAGAATTATATTCATGATTTAGATATCATATATATCATATATTTCTAGTATATATTTATTTATAAAATCCCATAACATTTGGACATAATAAATGAAATTCACCACTCATGGAGAAGGTGAGTCGTACGCACGCATTAATGTTACTATCCTTTAATTTTCATTTTTAAAGGAATGAAACAAATGATAAATAGGTATATTATAATTAAAATATAATATATATGTTATATATGTTACATAATTTCATAAATTCCATCCTTTATATGTTCCATGTATATCCTGAATGAGTCATATCACTTTGAGGGGGTGGTAGTCCGCCCTTCCTCAAATAAAATTATCATATTTATGCTTTATGGGAAGCATGAAAAAATAATGTAAAGAAAATATATAAGGGTATAGAAAAAATAAATATCATATATATTAAATATAATTATTTTTCCATCATAATGGTCACCATAAGAGGTGGTAGGAAAAGATTGAACATTTATGGTTTCTTGTGGAAGTAGTTCATTGTCCACAAAAATAGTATGTTCTAAGTCAATTAGATGGAGGTGTATGTAAATATAGTTTTATTAATTCTCATAACAAAAATATATAATATTTAGGATACATGTTTTGTTATAAAATAATGAAATAAAAAAAATTTATGGGGTTGGAGGAGGAAAATAAAACAGAAGAACGTAAGAGAATATGTTTCCATTAAAACGGGTATCTCCCTATGGTTTGGACCAAAATGTTTAATTGAATTTACATCTGCGTAGTGTAATGATTCTAAGAAGAATATAAGGAATTTAAGTAGTTTAATTGGGTAGAGTTTTTATGAGCCAAGGGTCTTGATATGTATGGGTAATGGGTTATAGGTGGTGTCCTTTTATAAGGGGGAGGAGGGGCTCTTTAGGAATGTTTGAAAGTATTTATTTCTTATAAACATATGTTAAGATTTAAAAGGTCCAAAACTAATTAAATCAGAATATAGAACGACTCTTCTTCGAAATGAAATCATCCAATAATAATTGTACAGGTTTTGGATATTTTTTACAATTTTTATAATCTTATTTATTTAAATCATTCATTAATAAGTTGAATAGTGCATCATTATTGTGTCATAAATAATATTATTTATATAATGTCTCAAAATTAATAATAAAATACCATGATGTTGGAAATTGTCTTATATTTGAAACTATTAATTATAGTTGAATTGATCACTTATATAACCCCGTATACAATTGTTTTACTAAAATATATATTTTTATGTTATTTTTGTCCATACTTTAAATGAATTAATATAAAGTGTCATTATCAATCCCAAGTGGCTCTATGGGGGCCCAAATTCGAACCAAGGATACCTATGGTTGGAAATGTATCAACCAAGAAGATTATAACACATGTTAGAGTATTTTTATATTATTATAATATTATTTTTTAACCCTTATTTATGCGATTTCCCATTTAACCATGGTAAATAAAATATTTACGGAAGTAAATATTCATAATTTCAAAAAATAAAAGTTACCTACATACACAATTTAAATCCCATGATTCTAAATATAGAATCCATTTTTCCAAATTCAAAAAATAAAATTTGCAGAAATTAATTCAAAATTAATTTCCGTTGTCAAAACAAAAAAGCGTGTTTTTACGAAATAATAACTATCAAAAGATTGACACTTTTTTATGTCCAATTTCAAAATGAGATTTCTTATAATGACCAACATTGGATTAAATGGTAAACATATAATATTATTACACATTAAATCTAATTAATATGATAATATAACCATATAAATAAATTAGATTAAAAGGCAGTTTTGAATTAAAATGATGTATTTTTCACTATTCATCAAAAAATGAACATTATCAAAAAAATTAAAAAAAATCACCCAAAGTAAATTTGGATGTATTTATTATAAAAAAGAATTTTATTTTTTCAAATAGAACATATAAAATAAAAAAATATATTTAAAAAGGGTTCTATATTAAAAGCCGGTAAATTGCCCTTTTAAAAAATATTAGAATATTTATGCTTAAAATTTGATTCATTCACATTTTAATCCTATAAATTTTATTTTTTAAATGTAAAAACATTTAACAAACATGTTTAATCATATTTTAGTTAGTTTTTTTCATTCCCTCCAATACAATTTCAATGTGTTAACTACCATTTAAAATATTATTATTATTATTTTATTTTTTTCTATAACTCAACGTTGTGTGTAATGTAAGATTTCAGAGAAATCTGTTATTGCATGATGAGTATGGTATTAGACAAAGAATCCCCTTTAACATAAAATTAATATCTTATTCATAATTATTAATAAAAATACAAATGTATTATTCTATAAATACTTGGGTCGTTACAAAGGATCACACTTTATTTTCCATTGAACATGGGATTAAATCATATTCCTTCCGCAAGAACAATTTTTGGGAAACCACATAAAAGAATACACTAGTGAAAGTATTTATCCTATCTATGTCCACATCTTTTACCTTCACTCCCTAATAATTTTACATACACTATACTCATTTTACGATAATGTGAATTTAGGTAAGTGTCATAGTCGTGACCTCTTCCATTGACAGAAGAAGGGTTAGAGGAGGTGGGTGCACTCAACACCCCATCACTATCCCTTTGGGCTTTGTCATCATGTCCACCTAAAAATAGAAACTGATTATGTGGTTCACCAGATCATCTTTTTCCTCTTATTTCACACACTTATATTGAATCATGTGGTCTTAGAGATTAATTTTGATCATGGAATCTACACGATCAATTTGAATGATAGAACTACAAGAAATCTGATTCCTAATCTAACCTGGATATGTAGGAATAATTTATAAGGCATGAGGTCAAGGGGAATCCTCCTCAAGAGTCATCCCTAATAATATCATCTAATCACGAATGAAACCATAGTATGCAAGCCCTAAATTACTGAACGATGAGAACACTAATTCATACTGACTAGGATACATATGAATACTATCAAAGTCTTGAGCCGAACAAGAATCCTTCTTAGAAGTAAGCCTCAATCATAATTCCAATATTTTGAGAAGAATTCCCTAGAATAGTCCCTTAAGTAATCCCCAAAACCACCCTAATTATATACATCCCTCACATTTAATTTTATAAGGAATCCTCTTCAGGTTTAAGCTCTAACGTAATCCTATCAAATGGTCATACTTCCCTATGAGACTCAAGGAACTACTTGGAATTTTATGCTCATCATGATGGGATATTTTGGAATCCTCCATGAGGATCAAACCCAACACCCCAAATCAACCTTTTTCTCTTTGGGAAATAACCCCAATAGTGTCTAACAGAACTTGGAAATTCATATCCCTTACAGGATCCTTAGGCTTCTTCAGTATAAGTACCACTACAGATATTGACTAGGTTCCTTCTGCCTATATTTCTTCATCGCATGGTGTTAAACTTTTTGGTTATTCCCTTATCCCATGACCATAAAAGGTATAATTTTCCCCATTAAAAAGCACTCATCTACATGGGTTCTTATTCCTTTTAGAATGATTCATAAGAATCCCATCTATGGGTTCAATCCTAACATTACAACAACTCTACTCTCCCTAGATGAAAATAAACTCCATAGTAACCTCCATATCCCTAAATGACAGTAAACTAGATAGTTCCCTACTGTGTGGCTAGAAAACTTGAATCGTCAAATTAATGACATAATAATATCCATGTAGTATATAAGAGGATAACATTGATGGGGAACCACAAATATATACTAATATCTCCATTTATGAAGAACCTAAAACTCATAAAGATGATTCAAAATTCCATAAATTATAAAAAGTGATCAAAATTTTCAATGGTAACCAAAATAATAAATGGGAATTAATGAAGGATTCATAAACATACCATCAATATATAAGTGAGTCCCAAAGTATGCAACAATTCCCACTGAAAGGGTTTTACTAACTTGACCTCCCATCCTCTCAACCAATGTTAGTTCTAAAGTAACATAGGTCAAAATCAAAAATGTGTGTCTATATTTGGAAAGGTTGGTCCATATGGATACATAACCATTGGGATTTCATGGATCCGCAAAAAAACCTGTTGGAAAATATTTTGGACTACTGATTCTTATCCTGAACACACATTCCATAGGGAATCATACAAAAAGATAATATTAGTTTGATTAATTATTCTAAATTTTTTTTATCATTAATCAATAGGAAATATTTTTTGATGTATTATAGATGTGTTATTTTAGAGACACCCACAAAACACAACATTTGTATGGAACAATTAAGGTTTCAAAACCCTATTTTGGGAAGAAATATTACTAATAATAAACCCTACATGTGTATGGAACCCTATAATTGAGAAAAGGAAGTAATTTTAATCAACTACATGATTGTGAATAATTGTAAATTATTAACCCTGGGTTTGTGAACAACCATGCATTTTCAACCCAATTTTCATATTTTGTTTTTATGTGAAGGACCCATACACTTTACTATTAAATATTGGAGTTTTATTTAGTAAATGAGTTTAAAATTAAAAATATTATTTGTGATTTTTGAAATGGTGTCAGAGGAAATAAATATCACCATAAATATGTTTTATGATCGATTTAAAGGATTGCATTCGGTGGAATAAATTGTTTCTATACCTATAAGAATTTATGAATATCTTGAATTAAAATATTCAAATTTCTTATGTGATATTTTTAGAGCTGGTTAGACCTAGATCTATTCTTCCAATACAATAAATATTGAGGCAATTTTCATCAACAAAATAATGAATATATGTGATACACAATAGATATACACATAAGGGAATGATGTTTTTTGAAAACAAAAATTGTGTCAATTACATTGACATAAATGGCCCGAAGACTTCATTTGTATTGATTTTTTAAACCCCCCTTTGAAGGGATGAGGGGGAACCCTTACAAGTCCTGTAGGCTCAGAGATTACATGGTCTGTAGGATTAGGAGATTAAATGAATTAAAGGTCTTAGGGAATTCAACCAGAATATCTACAAGGAATAGCCCCTCCCAAGCATATGCATCATGATAGTAGCTCTCCACCTTTTCATGACCGTCTGAATAGGCTTCATGTGCATGCACATGCCAGTTCTGATGGCATAGTAATACCCTCTCATTCTGACAAATCCATTTGGCTCTACTCTGGTGAGTGCACCTGCTATGAATCCTTTTCTGGGGATTCTCCTTTTTTGTATAGTCTGTCTAGGGAAACTGCATATGGTTTGAAGGCCTTGAGGTGGCCCGAAGGCCTTAAAGGTGGACCAAAATACCTATGTACTCCAACACAAATTGGTGGCCTAAGGTGAATAGTTCTAGCTTCTACAGTACTAAAAATTACTTGCTACAGTGCCTACTACAGTTTCCATATAGTGTACAGTTCTGCTACAGCAATGCTACAGTACCCCTAGAAATATGCCTCTACTTGGTTTTGAACTTGGGTCTCGTGGATGATTTTAAGGATAGCTCACCAACTGGTCTAAGGCTCATGTGCGTGTCAATTACCTTCAAAGCTACACTTTAGAGACACATGCATTTTAACAATGGATTTTTCAATGATAAAGCTAGGAGGCATACGTGTTTGCACATTTTTTTTATTCTCAATATCACTTTTTGAAGAACTCCTATGCAACATCGATGATATCATTGGTATTTTTCATTATTGATGATCTCAGTAGATATGTTAGTTGTAGAGAAAATAGTGAAAAAAAATCATGTTTTCAAAATTAAAATAATCTCTACTGATATATTGGAGTTTCTATAGCTCATACTTTGTTGTGGTTTTGTTGAAGTGTCAACTTATTATACTAGGTTGTTGATTTTATATTCCCTCAAAAAGTACCAAAAGTCCATATAAAATACTTGTATGGTGTCAACTGCCTATCCTTGATTTTTAAGAGGTCTCGAGATAAGAGTACATATTTGTAAAAATCACCAAGATCAAGGAGTAGAGCATCAGTGGAGTTGACTAAGGGAACATTCTGTACTAAAATACTATACAATGCTATTTTATTTTTCTTGTTTATTTCCAATGCTCACTCATCATTGAATGATAAGGAATGTTTCACTGCATAACTAGAAAAGTGTCTAAATCTAACACTATTTTTGAAAAACACAATCCCCCTATAGCTTTTATATTTGTCTTTGTTATAGTTATTATACCTAATAAGTGGTATTATATTATTTGATCTACTTGCATATTCTCTTATTATAAATACATAATTCTTTTCTATCCTTATTACAAAAAACAGTATCAATGTGTTAAATGGTTGGAATTTATCTTTATAATCCACACCTAAAGGAAATTTCAAAAGAAGTGATATATCAAAAATCGTTAACAAGTTTGAGTAAACGATTTTGAAAAATCAAAAAACTAAAAATGTTTGATCATAAAGAAGGAATGTAAATGATCTATAATCCTTACATTACTGGTGATAATTATGGAAGCTGGAAATATTTCATGATTATTTATTTTAAAAATCTCACGATAAGAGTTTATTTAATTGTTATACAGAAATATGAAATTCATAAAGAAGATTTGGAAATGATGGATGATGATTAAGAAAAAGGGTGTGATCTCAATTCAAAAGTAATGAATGATATTTTATGTGGTTTATAAACTAATGAGTTTAACCTAGTTTTTTAATGTGATAATGCATATTAGATATGGATGAATATTGTGGTTACCTATGAAAGAACTAAAAATAACATATAGTTAAGGTACACAACTATTAATATAACTTTTAGTAGTTTCATAATTCTTATAGATGAATATATCCCTCAAATGAATTGGAGATTCATACAAATTATCAATAGTTCTTCTTCTTTGGGAGATCCAATTTCACAATCAGATCAAGCATTAAAGTACTTAATACACTACCCTCTAGGTGGAATTGAATATTAGTATCTATACGTCAATATAAACCAGTAAAAAATAATTTATGAATAAATTGATTAGAACATTAATGATGTATGACGTTGAGATGAAAAATAAATCTGAAAATCATATTAAATGTGATTAAGATTCTCTCAAAATATCTATGGAAGAATCATCTAATTCAAGTCAACTATATTAAGATAAATATTTATCAAATCCTACTAAATTATTTGAAAAACTGTAAAACAAGAAATAGAAAAGTACTCTAGAAAATAGATGTCTCAAATGAAAAAAAGTCATATAAATTATAATAATCATTTTCATAAAGATAAAACGAAATATGATTATTAGAGAAAGGTAAATAATAAAATTAATGGTACTCATATTGATTCCTTTGGTTCACATAATAAATATTCTATATATTCTAAGAATGATTATAAAAAATAATTGGTATGCCTTAGAGATCATACTAATGAGGTGAAATATTTTTACTCTCAAAACTCTAATTGTGAAAAAAATTATTATGATATGTTAAATTGGAGATAATTTATTTTAAAAGATAAATATGTATGGTTGGCTAAATATCATATAATAATTATAAAATCTTATGATGGTGTTCTATTGGATAGAGAATGTTTTCCAAAAATAATTAATTATATTAAATATAATTCTTCTAAAATTTCTTATGATCTGTATGAAAATAAGATTACTGAATTATTTTCTAATGTAGATACATTTAAAAAATCATCAGGTATTTTTATAAAAAGAGAAATGTATTGAACATAAATCCCTAGTAATAATAAAATTCAAAAATTAAAACATGGAATATGATGTATTGGTGAGAGACCAAAATTATATTGGAATTAAATTATTCCTTTTTCAAAGTGAAAAAATCATGCCAACTATTAGATGTTTATATTGAGATATCAATGGAAAATTTAAATGACTATTGATTTAGAAAACCCCCAATATCCAGTGTTAATTTTTTTAAATAATTGTTTCACATGAATACTAGAAACTCTACCCAAAATAATCGACACTCGAAACCTAAAAATTTAATTCTTAACGCTGTTATACATAAAAACATATGGACACCAAATGACACGTGTATTTTATGTTTTATCAGAATACACCATTAAGCTACATCATTAAATCATGAATTGGTTCCCTGTTTATTATATAGAAATATCTATCTTACCAAAGGAGCGATCAACATTGAAGTAGTTCATTATCAAAATAAAAATCCTCAAAGAAGGATTCTGTAATCCAGGAAGAAATTTATTACTATTTCACATATTTTTTTATTAACCGTTAAATATATGAAGAAATAATTGTTCTTATTCATTGAATAAAGTAGTTGAAATATTAAAATATGATCATTAATTGTGTGACGTTTTATCCTTTTATTTACATAACATTTTTATTAAAATATTTAATTTATAAAAATGTTTTCTCAAAAATTAAAATCTGTAATAATTATTCTGTATTTTTCAACTCGATAATGTTAATATTCATTTCTAGTTTGTTTGAAAAAAACATATTTACTTATCTTTAGAAAAATATAATCTTATTATTCTTCTTCTAAAATTGTTTTATATTATTTCTGTTTTCTTCAAAAAAATCTTGTTCAAAAACTTCTTGATGGAAAATCACATCATGATGAAGTAATAAAATACATCATGTTCTAAATAAATACATTCTCATAAAATAACAAAATGTTATCATTATTATTTGTTAATTGAATTGTTAGTTTTATATGATAAATATTAGTTTAAAAAATACTCTAAAATAAATAATGAATCTCATCCTTATGTATAACTCGAAGTCTCTTCTACTCATATAATATATGAAAAGATTTTGTTCTATCTCAGTAACTTGAATGTAGAAAAATTGAAGCTACGGGATGATCTTAATACTTCTAGAATGTAATATGATGAACAACAATGGGAATATCAATATGCAAAGGAAAGTTTGATTTCAAAAGAAGTATTTTAATATTTTAGTGTTGATATTCTATGTTAGATGGAACTTTTCATAAGGGAAATATTTATTAAGTTAGATCTTTATAAGCTAAAATTGTTCTTCATTGAAATTTGATTTTATTCCTCACAATATAAATGAACAATATATGTTCAATGAATAATAGATGAACTACCAATTGTTTTATCTGTTTTCATTGGATATGATTGATGTTTTTAATTTTCAAACAAACTATCTAATCCTTTTTAAATAAAACACTTTTATTTTCTATATATTGTTAAAAATGAAATGTATATATATATATATATATATATTATTTTTAATAATTTGTTTATCATTTTTATAATCCTTTTTGTGATTTTATTTTAATTGTTTATAAATTTATTGGTTATCATATATAATCAGGCCCATAATATTTTATTATCTTAATAAAATTACTCTATGTAATAAATAAATTTTATTTAGACCTGACATGTGTGAAAAAAATTAATTAAATATATATTTTATATTCTATTAAATAGGGGGATTTATTGGTAAGTATTAAAATTTATTATTATATCACAATGGTATCTAAGTTGTTTAGTGTGTTCATTTCGAATCAATTTTATTTGTTAAAAGCAATTTATATTCTCTATAAATACATTTCTATAATCTTAAATATTGGAAATAAGTTTACTCTTTCATTTATGATTTCATAAAAATTGGAAGAAGTTTATATATTGATAAATTTATGTTTTTATAATAAATATAATATATGGTGTAATTTATAGAGAAGTTTATATTAAAAAGACATAATGAAATTTTTTTTGAAAAATTTTAAAGAGGGAGAAATGTGTTTTTAAATTATTTATGATCCATGAAAATTATTCTTCTAAATTTATCATTAACTATTGATTGTTATAAATTTAATTATTTTTGTGATTGTTAAATAGTGGGATCTTTTTAGCATGTGTTCATTCAAAAATTTCATTAATTTCATTTCTCTTATGCTCATAAACACCCACATTTATGTTACTAATGATGTTGCTTTAAAGGGGATTTTAAGAAGATGATATTCATTAGAATATTTATTCTGTAAATATATTAGATCCCCAGGAATTATTTGATAAAGTATTATAGATTTGTTATTATGAAAACACTGTTAATACCCTGTATTTTTTAGAGTAACGTAATGATTGAAAACCATATGTTTTGAATAAACCATACTAATCATATATGCTATGGTTGGAAGGAACCCTACATTTGGGAAAAATAAATTATTATTTATCAATCCTATATTTGTTAAAAATCAAACCTTATTAACCCCATGTTAGTGAACTACCATACATTGTAAACCATTTTTTTAGATTTTTTCATTACATGAAAAAACCTTACATTTGAGTATTCGATGGAAGGGTATTATTCAATGACGGAGTTATAAATTCAAAATATTTTCAGAGATTTCTACAATTATTTTGAAGGAAGTAAATATCATCTTAAAGCAGTTTTATGATCAATTTAATGTCTTAGATTCAATAGAATAAATTTTTAATATTCTTACCCGAAGATATAACTCTCTTGAATTCAAATATGAAGTTGGTTTGAAATAGAGGTGTTTTATATATACTATAAATATCGAGAAAATAATCATTAGAAAAAATAATAAGAGATGATATACATAATAGATATACGCATAATAAAAATCGATTTTTGAAAACAAAGTGTGTTGTTTACCTTCATAGATACACTTTGGAGACATACATATCAACAAAGAACTTATCATTGATACAATTTATAGAAACACGTGTTTATAGATATGTCTGGTTTCTATCTATTTCTATCTGAAGAAATCCTATTCAATGTTGATGATCTATTTTATATTGTGAATTACTGAATATCCAAATTCATTTTTTAGTTTCTTCTTAAATTATAAAGAAAATATGGTGTTATCAATCAAATAAATATGTAATGATTTATTAGATCATTGGATTCTTAGACTTAATCATGGTTATGAATAAGTTTCAACTTGTTGTACTAAGTTGTTGATTTTTGGTTCCCTATTAATGATCTATAGTTTATAATAAAATCCTTTTATAGTATAACCTACCTGCACTCAATTGTTAATAGGTTTCCGAGAAATAGGGCCTATTAGTTAAAATCATTATGCTCATCGATTAGAGCGTTGGTGGAGTAGACTAGGGGATCTTTATGACATTAAAATATACATTTTTTGTTCTTTTCCTTATTTATTTTATCTAATCACTCATTTTTTATATGTAAATAATGGTTAACTAAAAAACTAGAGTGGTGCTGTGAATCGATCAATGTTTTTGAAAACCCAATCCACCCCCTCCCCCTCTTATTGTTTTTATATTCTTCATAGTTATTCTGAACTAACAATATGATCCTCTATGCCCATTTCTATATGAATTCCCTTCAAAAAAAAGAAGGTGAAACAAATATCTCTATTTTATATTACTCACAATGAAAAACTATGTTGTAATACTATCTCATGGACATACACACTATCATTCTCTTAAATTAAAAATGACTCTTTAATGGGAAAAATTGTTCTACCTTAATCAGATAATCAATAATAACCCAAATTGAATTGTTTCTATAAAAAATATATTGTAGGCTTATCAAAAAAATATATCATCATGTCATCTCACTTTCAAAATGGAATTGGAAAAAGATGAAGATGACTAGTAGGATTTTAATGCTCATCCATCACCTACCAGAAGGTAGGGTATTGAGAAAGAAATAGGGTACAACCTTCTTGGTTCTTAGAAAAAAATTTGTTCACATCACAATATATCATGGTACTCCTTAGATGAAACACCTATATTGAGGTATGAAAGTCCCTCATCAGGTCCTCACATATGTTGGTGGAGAATAACACTCACCATAGATATACATAATCTCATTATTATTCAGGACTAATCAAGATGATTCTCCCCTCCATATATACTTATCCTTATAACCATAACAAAATAATCTGAAAAATGTCACTCTTTCACCCTATCAAGTAGTGATGGTGTAATATATAAGGAAAACATTATACTTTTTTTAGAACTCTTTAACATCTTAGTGATTATCTTTAACTAATGTCAGGATCAATAACTCACAAATGATTTTCTAAACAACATTTTTTCATGTATTCCTACTGAAATTATCTTCCACCAAATTACAATTTTTGAGATTTTATGGTAGCTCGAATTCCAAAAATTGTATGTACTTAACTCACCACCTTTGACTGGTATTTTTATCACACTAAAATATTATGAATTTAAATATTTTATGATTAGTATAAATGATGAAAATTCCCCCTAATAGATTGTTTCACCATAACCTCATGGAGTGTACCATGGTAGAATTCTCCATATCTTGGTTTGGTTATTTACACTAATGTGGTATCAGCTTCCAGGACCTATAAGGGACTACTCACCCATCCACCATAAGAATTTCCCTAAATATAACACAAAATGAAATATAATAGAATGTATAATTATTACCTATATAGATTATGGTTTGGTTTTTTATAAATATAATACACATCATTAGATCTAGAATGGATATCTCATAACCATCAGACCAAATGATCATTGCCCCATTCTTGGTTAGACCTGTTAAAGGAGATGTCAAGTAATAAAAATAAAGATGAATCTATGTAGTATCCATATATTTCAAAGAATCTATTGATTTGAAATAATTTACTGGTCCTATCCCAATAAAACATAGAATATACTTTATTTGGATCCATAGAAACATCATCATCCGTTATTCCATTTCACAAGAAATTCACTCAATCCAAAAAAAATTCAATTTCTATAATTTAACATAAAGCTATTAACCCCAAATTGATTTATATAATATTTGTACATTTTTTGAAATCTCCTATATAGAATTGTATAAAAAACATAAAAAACAAAAACAAAAAATTAGTTCTGATATGGGGAGAAGACTCTGTTCATTAAAGCCATGCCAATGGTTTGCATGTGGATGAGCCCAAATGGAATCACTAGGTACTTATAAAGGCCATATATATTCATAAAGACCATAAGAGGGAAATCATAAGGCCAAACTCACAACTAAGGATTCCTCAAATGATGATCTATCATTGAGAAGATATGAATTCATTTTAGGAGATCAATCATGTCATTGATGCAGGGGTGTGGGTATCTTTTCTTAACCATCACTTTGTTAAATCATTGATAGTCCACCCATAACCTCAAATATATATTTAATTAATGTTGTAAATAACTAGATTACCCCAATGGGACAAGATCGATTTGAATGTAGTCCTTCACCTCTAAGTCCTTCATGTGGGATTTCAATTCCTAATACTATTTTGGTTTCATCCTATAAGGACGGATTGAAATAGGCTATGTACCCAGTAAGAGTATGATCATAAACTGGATTCCATGGTAGGATGGAAATACTGAAAAATAATTAGGAAATAAATCTTGTAATAGATCATCCATGAGAGAAAGAATAGGTTTTTTAGCCTCTACCTCATCCAAAACAATATAAAAATGTTGGATGGTCATTCTACACAGTTGTTAAATGTTTGATCTTTCACATACACCATAGAAATCACACTCTCTAATACACTCAATCATGAAACCATAAATAGATATAAAGGATACATGTATATAGTAGAAATTGACATAAAACTTTTAATAAATATTTCTATAAAATCTAATAATTACATCAAATCCATCAATTTCCATCATGCAGAAGTCCCAAAAGAAACGATGGTCATCAATGAAAAAATCACAATAAGTTCATTTTTGAATCACCTATATCATTGTTCCCATGGGTGTATCAATCAAAATAACCCCATTAATATAGTACACTAAGAAACCCAAACCTCAAAAAAATAAGAAAAAATAAATTATTTTTTGTTGCCTAAGACAATTAGGTAGAAGTAAGATATTAGGCCACCAAAATTTTACCTAAAATAGTTGATACCCTAGAATTCTTCTCTATCATTATAGGTTCAACTACATGAAAATATCCAAATAAATTATTTATATCTAAAATAAAAATTCCATGGATAATAATTCCTTACTAACCCTACATTCCTTGAACCAAATATCTATGAAAATCTCTGTCGACCAAGTGGCTAGAAGAAACCTAACATTATTGAATATAGTGGAACACTAGTAACCGCTTCCATGAATCCCATAGCCGATCTGGGGCGTCAACATTTTTCATAATTGTTTTTATATAAAATGGAATATTATTACAACATAATAAAAAATATAGAACTAAAATGGTGGTCAGAGGAAATGGGATATCATGTTTCCCAAAGAACCACACAAATAACACTTCCCCCACAGCTCCTTTAGGAAGATAGGGAAGAATCACATGCAAGCCTAGACTGAATGATAACACTATGGCATGAATCTTGGGATTATCAATATTGGATATCAAAATATATAAAAATACTAACTATTTCACAAGAATAAGTTAGTCACCCTTTATTGCAACCATCATTTGTATTCTTTTCCATAATCAATTACTGGTTCATGATATCAATGATGGACTTTGAATGTAAAAAATTAACATGAACATTTACATCATAGAATAAGACTTAAACAAAATTCCTAGCACTTTTATCCTGTCCATTATTTAGGTTCGTAGGAAAAAATAAAAGTTATAAAAACTGAGTAGAATATTATGTAACATTCATATCCCCATACATAACCTCATGAAATTAAATGTAATATCTAATCACAGGTTATTTGTGATGAAGTGGATAATGATGTGGTCTGGAAATTCTTTCTAAGTCATCCCAACAAGTTTTCCATGGATAAGAACAGTAAAAAATTAATAAATAACTCACACAACATATATACTTCTGAATTTACACTCTTGACATCAATAGTCTCTATGTATTCAATAATAGTCTCTATAGCGTGTACCAATATCTCTTCGACCTATGGGCTTCCCTCTCCTATTATAAGTAGAGCGTGATGACAATAAAACTCTTGGGTGTGATCTAAAATAGTCTATTCAGTACTAGGTGTTCCCCTATGAATGTATTATATTAAACATAGGTGGATCTCATAGATTCGATCAACTATAAGTAGGCCATGTGTTGTTAGATGTTTTGGTCCACCTATTGTAGTGACATTCTCACAGTCCTTCTTTGGTTCTAGGACTGTAGTTATTTATTATAGTGAAATATTAAAAGTTAAAAACTAGATATATAAAATAAATATATTATAGGCATTTATCAATGTCCAATTAAAAGTGTGGTACAAGTAACATCAATTTACCTTCCATGTGATACCATCCCAATTATTGTTAAGAATATTTTCAAAGAATTTTACTCTATAAGTAAACATCAATTATCAAGGAATTTTACCCATACAATTTAAATTTAAAATATATAAATTTATACAAATGTTTTAATTTATATGTTATAGTAAAATATTTATTCATTCTCAATATATAAGATAATCACTCTTATTGGTTTCCCACTAAGGATTTATTTGACCAAAAACTCCATTTTTTATTCCATTTACATAAGATTTAATATCAAGGTACTATTTAATTTTTGGTCAAGTAAGATTCCACCATAGCCTTATACAGGAAACAACATTTTGGATGCTACTAAAAATTTAAATGGTCAACACCCTACCAAATTCATCAAAATAAGAATGAAATCCATATGTGATTATTAATTAATCAAAAACAAGGGTAAAATGATCATTAATCCCTAAGATACTAATAGAATTAATAAATTCAGACCCTAAAACATGTCATACTAACCCAAAAGGTGAAATCCAAATAATCAATAATAATAAACACAGTGTTATCCAATCAGGGTGAAAATCATTCAAATAGAAAACATCAACAAAATAACATCAATCCCATACCTAGTGACTCAAACATCACCTTATACATTAGTTAGATACTCCCAAGCATGATCTTATAACATAGCCCTAACATATTCCTAGTATAATGTATGTCATCCCAATGAGTATGATAAAACAAAGCTCTGATACCACTTTTTGATGTCCCATCAAACCAAATAATTGATAAATGTTTTTAAAGACTATAGACTTTATTATCTCATGTGTTTCTCCCCCATATGCTTGAGGTTACAAACTAGTAGTAAGGGTCTAAGGAGATTCTTTGTGGAGACTATACCATCATGATCTGTGTGAAACAGTAATGGTTAAAAAAGGATATAACATATATCATAACATCAAAGGATAATATCAATATAAATTCAAAAAAAACATAACCCATATAATATAAAAAATTATTACACAAAGTATCTATGAGTTATACATGTCATCAATCGCATACAAAAGGTACAAAAGGGTAAAAAACGGAAAACCAAAACCTACTAGCCTCCAAAGTGTCATGGGATGTAGCATGATACCCATCACCATATCTATAAACTAAAATGATCACTCATAATTTATAGGTTACTTTCCCTTTTCCCTACATCTATCTAGAAAATATACCCAAGTTCCAAATGGTGGCTTGAGCATGTTCTGGGTCGGACTCTATTATCCAACAACAATAGAATACTTAAATAATCTAGTCTGGAACAATAAGGGAATGTCATTTTCCTATATATATATGATGGAAAAATCCTAGAATAATATATAAAAACATAAACTTTTTAACTCGAGCTCTATGGTGACACCTAAGGTGGGACCAAGAAACTTCTACATTTTTTAGATTTCCCTAACCACATCGTAGAGATTATGCCTATAAAACACCATCCCGATCATGGATAATATAAATTTTCCCAGTCCAAACTAATACATGACTATCATACACCCATCCCTGTAACCCACGAATATAGATATGGATCATTTTCATGATGATTTTAACAAATAATCTCTCATATCCACAGGGGGTTTTGTTTATTCTAGGTTTGAACAGTAACTAAAAATTCATAAGTCGCCCAACACATAAAATTATGATTCAGCTAAAGAATAATTCATCATTTACATGATACCAATAATTACATTTATTAAGAGGTCCCAATACCATTTATATATTTTTTTACCCAAACCAAATAAACATTTAGAGAAAATTAAAATCCATCTCAAAATAATTATTAAGGAAAAAAAATTTCCCATTCAATTTTCCATATTGAATTGAAAAAATATAACCTCAACCCAGCTAGAGTTCCCAATTCCATGGGTGTTGGTAAATGTTATAAGAATAAAAAATGGTTCCTATGTTTAGGTATATTTTCCATTAATAATAAATTTCTTCTTAATGGTTTTATTGAATGACAATAACTTAATTTAGGGATTTAAAAAAATTGAATAAATCATGGGAATCAGCTAACGGCATGTTCCATGAACATAGATAGAAACACTATGAATATGGTAAAATATGTAGGGAACATCTATGTTATGTATAGAAGCATTCACTTGACAAATATATTAACATTATTCAATATAGAATAAATTATATTGAATTAGTGTATAAATACCATGAAAATATGAGAAACTAGAGAATTCTTAAAAAATATAACCTAGCATTGAAGGACTAAGATAAGGGATAAGAGAGATATTGAATTACCATAATGAGATTATTTCCTAAAATGGGAGATCAAGTTTTAATTTTTCTAGATAGAAACATCATAAAATATGGGTATAGAGAGGGAAGCATAACTTAAGGGGTATTTATGTGTTTCAATGTATATTTTTGAGTGAGGAAAATTAATGAATGAAGGGGATAAAAGGCTAAAATATTCCAACTAAAAACATGAACAGAACCATCCTAATAGTAAGTCAGTCTCGTAGCCTAGAATGTGTGAAACCAGTGTCTTTTCAAACCTACAGGAGGACTACTATCTCATCGGTGGCATTTATCAAGCTAGCTGGTGGCACAATAGATTTATGGTTTCATGCCCTAGCCTCCACCTGATCCTCCCAAATGCCTCTAGGACCTCATGAACCCCATTAGATACTATTTAACATGTTTAAAATAGTTATTTACAAGAGTTTAAATACTCAAAAAAATATAACTTAAAAGGATTAGTTTTTTTATATAATATTAGTTCTAATGAAAAATATTGTGGGTATGGACACCCATCTCTCTCAAGTAATAAACAATTATGTAAACCATGTAAAATTCTCAAATGTTCAATGAAATGAATAAAAATGAAATAATTCCTTAATATGGAATCGTCAATCATAATTTATGGGTTCTTCTAATCGACTAGTTACTATGTAATGGATCATAAAAATAGAAATAATATTGTTCGTTATCTAATGGTATTAACAGGAAATGTTCATTTAAAAAATGTATCATTTAGAAGGTGAATATGATTAATGGTGGGATCTTTTTTTGAATATGAAGAAAAGATGATGATACTAAATCCTTCACATGGGAGGATCAAAAGAACTTAATTTTCAATAAATATTTTCCTCATACTATTAATGATATTATATAAAGAGAATTCATGGAGCTAAAAAAATAGGATGATTCTATTTGTACCTATAAAGAAAACATCTCTATGAAAGGAACGCATTTGGTTTTATTATTGACTAGGAAAGAAAAATCATTCATTTATTTAGTGGAAAAAATACTCTAAAATGAATTGGATATAAGGGAATTTGGTATCATTAAATAAATTTTTTGATATTCTCTCACGATAGAAATGGAAAATTGAAACACTTTTATTTCTCATGATTTTTGGTATATGAAGAAAAAAAATGAGTTATGTGGATAATACAAAAATAATACCTATATCTGGAAGAATATTATACATCATTCATAAAAAAATTTGGAAAAACAAAATGGTAATTACCTCAATGATAGAACTAAAAATTTCAATTATGGTAAAGATGACCATCATGCACATGAATATATAAAGAATGTAAAAATCTAACAGAACAATCCACCTAATGCAAAAATATCACACCAATTATTTAATATTAAGGTGTATGGTAATTATTATAACATGTGTATCAAGCCAAGTGTTAAGGAAGATAACTTATGTGTACAACTTATAGTTCCAAGGGATAAATGCAAGGCTTACATAATTGTAATAACAATAGTGTGCCAAGGAAAATAAGTGGAGAAAGGTACACCCTTATTCCAATAAATAATTATAAATATATTATTTTATTCTATTTATCCCCACTACATTATATATTTAATTTTTTATAACATCATAAAATCACCGCCCCAAGGGAGAGATACTGAATTATCACTAAAAATATGAATTATGATGTGACTGCATACCAAATCTGTAACTCTAATCTAATATTTGTTTATTGGAATATTCATCATATAAATCTAATTATTATCCATTTTGATTGTCTTGATGGGATTTTAGATATGGATTGGATCCCTCTATACATATCCCATATCAATTTAAAAGATAAGTAAATTTTATTTCCAATTCCAAATCAAAACATGATCATCTATTGATTCAAGGATGACTATTAAATCCCAATGGATGTTACTACCATCAAATGGATCATTGCATCTTATAATGAGATAAATAAATATCAAATTGATGAAAAATAAAATATATAATATATTCATATTATTTTAATAATTTTTATATAATGTCCCCAAAGGAGATTTTAATAATTAAAGAATGGACTGAATGGCCCGAAGGCCAATATTTTTATTGATTTTGGATAAGCCCCGTAGTAAGAGTAAATGGGGGAGGGGACTAAGACATCAAGGACACCAACACATTAACAATGTTTGAAAAAATAAGAGGGTTTAATCCTAGAAAAATAATACATAGAAGTGACTCTTCTGAGAACCAACATCATTAGGACACGCCTCCACCAGAGCATAGCTGTTCAGCAGGTCGTCCTATGTAAAAATGAATGGGCCCGGTACCGATGGTTGTGTTATACCCTCTCTATCATCCAAATATGAAAGTTTATGTACAATGATTGTAACAACCCGGTGTTTTTCAATGGAAATTACCTCATCATAAGTATTTCTTAAAATCATATGAAAAAAAAACATAATGAACTACTAAGTGCTAAGTTAACTTTAAACATATGTTCGTCACTTCGGTGTTTGGAATTTCGAAAATCCGGCATACAGGGTTGTAATCAGTAAGTCATTTGGATTTCGATAATGGAAGACATTATTTTTGTGAACAGTAACCAACCCTAATGAATAGTAACATACCCTTATGAATTGTGATATACCCTAATTAATAGTAACCTCACCTATGGTGGTATAAAAATAATATTAATGTTGGAAGTACGACATACCTATATTTTAGAATTTGTTAATGAATGTTTTTAAACTGGTTTTGATAATAAATTATTTTTTTAATTAAATATTAAAATAATCATATATAAAAACTTATTTTTGAAAAATGAACTTCATTTTTGGATTCTACACATCAAAAAATGGATAGGGAGAATTTTTTGTATTTTTCTAAAATACATGATTTTCTGATAAATAGTAGAATCTGATAATTCACAATAAATGCTAAATAATGGATTAATTGAGTCATCGATGATGATCTGCTGATGTAAGACAACTTGGTTCTGGATTACATAATTAAATTACTATTCTTGGAAATAGAATAATTAATATTCCTTGTCTTGGGATGAAATAATAAATTAATGATTATAATATTATGAAATCTCTCCTCTCCTCCACTATAAAAACCCCCCTTCACTCCCTCATCTCTCCACTCCTATCAAGCCTTGTGACATGACATTATTCTAAACAAATATCACACCAAGGTCCTCCCCCAAATCCAAAATCTCTCAGCCTCCTCAAAATACCAAAACCCATCCCCTTAGAGGTTCTCAAAGGAGGATTTCTCAATAGGTAAATTCTCTTCCCAATTTCTTCATTTCTTTTATGTTCTTTTCTTTTTTTATTTCTTTCCTCACCTCCCTTCACCATAATAGTATGATAAATCTATTAAAAATCATGTACTCTAATTTCTTCATGATCGTGGTATATTCATTATCTTCTCTCCTTTCCCCAACGTTTTATTTGAATGAAATGAAAAGCACCGTTTGAGATGTGCTAATTTAGCACCATAAAGGACAACAGTTTACCAATGCATATTATTATCTTTAATTTTGGTCATGAAACCATTAATGTAATAGTTGAACTAGATTATTATATATGTAATATAAGCTATTTTTTGTGTTGTAATCCTTTTCTACAAATGTAATTATGTTATAAAGAAAAACACATTCTTTGTAATCAAATCGACCGATGAACAAAAACGGTTATCACAATGGTTATATATATAATAATTTGACTTCACTCTAAGTAACCTAATTAAAATTAAATCCATGTATTCTCTTTTATATGAATAAAATAATATAACATTAATTCTAGACAACCAATTTCATCTTGCATGTAACCCAAACTTGAATATAAGTGAACTGATCTTTTAAAGCCAAGTAAACAAACGAGCCCGAACAATGAAATTGAACCTTGTAACTAATCAAAAAGGCTTTGAATTGACTAAAATGGGTTATAATAAATAAATTGAATATATAAGAGGTTGTTTACTAATTAATTAATTTTCCTAATTTTTTTATTCAGGTCGGCAATAACTGTTGGGTCGGAAGAAACGACGCGGGGAAAAGATGGCAAGAGGGGGGTGAATTGCCTTTTTAAAAAATTGATTAAGAAATTTAAATCAAAGTATAAATGCAGCGGAAAGTAAAGAGGCAAGACACAAGAACTTGATAACGGAGTTCGGCCAAAACCCGGCCTACGTCTCCGCTCCCAACTCAACCGTTGAGAGATTCCTACCGCTTGCTTTTCAATGGTTTTAGCAAGAAACCCACTAGGCTTTAAGGTAGCACTAGGACCTATTACAGCTTGCTTTTATTGGTTTAGCAAGAACCCACTTGCTTTTAATGGTTTAGCAAGAACCCACTAGTCTTTTTACGGGTGAAGACTAGCTCACCGAGACACAAGCCTTTTAAAGGAAAAGCTTGAGAAAACCTCTTCACACCTTAGTGGTGGTGTGAGAACCCAAAGAAGGGGAGATGAGAAAAGAGTTGGGGTTTGTAGGCACAAACCCAATTTTAAAGCTCAAAAAGAGATAAACAATAAAACCCGTAATGGAGAAGCCTTGGGCGCCTTTGATTGATTGATGATGTTTGAGGGCCGCTTCCAAGCTTCTATGGAGGTGCTCTTGGATGTGGAAGTTGTTGGAGCACTTTGGGTTCCCTTGGAACAATCCGTCGGAGCTTCGCCAAAGATGTAAAAATGTGTCCGGTGGCTTGTATGTTATTCCGGGGCTTCCTAGGCCTTTATTTATAGGCTAGGAACCTTCAAGTATCCGTTGGAGGGCTTTGGAGCCGTTGGAAAAGGCCTCAGAGCCGTTGGGAGGCTTTTGGAGTTGACTGGTCAAAGCCAACGGCTAGTTTGACCAGTGCTACCGGCTGGCCGGTACAGCTCCACCGGCTGGCCGGTGCCTTGGCAGTGGAGGAGAAGTCTGGTCCAGGGGCCACCGGTCGACCGGTACATCTCCACCGGCTGGCCGGTGCCTTGGTAGAGAAGAAGAGTCTTGATCCAGGCTCCACCGGTCGACCGGTGAGGAGCCACCGGCTGGCCGGTGGAAAGACAGTAGATTGCACTATTTGGGCTGGATGCCACAGGTCGACCGGTGGCAGAGCCACCGGTCGACCGGTGGGGAGGCAGTGGCTCAGCCTTGAGTCAGGGTGCCACCGGCTGGCCGGTGGTGAAGCCACCGGTTGGCCGGTGGACTGAATTTCAGTCCATTTCTTGTCCATTCTTGGGCCAATCCTTTGGCAATCTTTTGCCTATCATCCACAACACTTAAAAACAATGTTAAACACATATGAAAGTGATTGTGATCATGAAAATCAAAGAGTGTGGGGTACAACAATCTCCCCCTATTTTGATGATCACAATCACTTATCTAAGCAAAGTAAAAACTTAAAAGAAAGGCATGCTTTAAATGAAAAATTGAAAATAGATACTAAGCATGAGAGAAAAGATTCTCCCCCAATCAATCAAGAAATTTCTCCCCCTTTGTGATTATCAAAATAGAATGGGGCATAAAACTTGATTGAGGGAACACTTTGAAAAACAAAAAGAGATTTGAAAATCAATTGAGATTTTTGAAATTGAAATGAAAAATTGAATATCAGTTTGAATTGAAAGTTTTGAATCAAAAACCAATTGAAAGAGATTTTTGAATTAAAAATTCGAATTGAATATTTTGAAATGAAAAATTTGATACCAAGTGTTGAAATTGAAAGATTGAAAAAAAAAATTTGAAATTTAAAAGCTTAATTTTGAAAGAAAATTTTTAATTCACAAAAAGGCTTAAAAGAACCTAACTCCCCCTAAATAAAAACAACTAATCACCGGGGAGCGGTTTTTGAAACCGTGACAAATTTTGGTCCCGTGAGACTCGCCAAAAGGGATTTTTCAATCCAAATTTGTTTCATGGCGGGTCTTCTCCTATAAAACTCATCGGAAAAGAAAATACTTTTGGGTTGACCATACCGGGCGTTTTTACAATTACATTCATAAATTAGGTGCCCGGTTTTCTTGCAATAATTACAAAATTTATAATCGGAGCTCCCCCTTACAAAAACAGTTTGAGCATGGGAGGAGGAAGCTCGGTTGGTACATCCTAACCCTTGGGTGGTTCTAGATATACGTTGGGAACCAAGCAAATTGTTCAAATTTTGTTCCCCTTGGGTGAACTTAGCAAGGGTCTCCCTAAGGTCTTTGATGGTTGATTCCATGGAATCAACATTTGGAAAATTTTGGATTTTAAGGGTGAGTTCCTCCTTCTCTTTGAGAAGTTGGTCTTTTTCGGAGGAAAGCTTTTTGAAAGACTTTTTCAAAGAAACAAATTTTGAAGAGAGTTCATGAAAACCTTTTTCCAATTGATCTCTAGCAAATGAGAGTTCTTCATAAGAAAGATGATTTAAAGAATTGGAATTTGAAGAACAAGAGGAGGAGTCGGAAGATGTTACCTCATGGAATGCCATTAGGCATTTTTTACCTTGGTCGCTCGAGGAGAAGGAGGAAAATGAAGAGGTGGAGCTATCACTCCATGTTGCCTTTGAAGCCTTCTTCTTTTCCTTTTTCTTGGCCCTTTTCTTGTGAAGTGGGCAAGCGGGTACGGATTTTTCATCGGGTTCCTGCTTTTGAGCGGGTTCTAGCTTTTGAGCGGATTCTTGCTTTGGAGCCTCACTAGTACCTTCATAGGTTAGTTCTAAAAGCTTCCAAATATCATGAGAAGATGTGCAAGAAAAAATACAATCAAAAACATTTCGGTCAAGACCACAATGAAGAGCGTTCATGGCTTTGCCATCAAGCTCAAAATTTGCAATGTCAGCGGGGGTCCATTGAGATTCATCTAGAGAAGAAAGCGTAAAACCATGCATAACAATTCTATAAATTGGATAGCTAATGCTTTTAAGAAAAGTTGACATGCGGGTTTTCCAAAAATTATAGTCGGTCCCATCAAAAAATGGAGCCCGACCCAAAGAAAAGCCTTCGGGGGCGTAAGAGGTTGAAGCGGTAGAAGCCATCAAAAAAAGATCTTAACTTTGAAACCGGGTTAAGGAATTACTCAAAGGTCCCTCTGATACCAATTGTTGGGTCGGAAGAAACGACGCGGGGAAAAGATGGCAAGAGGGGGGTGAATTGCCTTTTTAAAAAATTGATTAAGAAATTTAAATCAAAGTATAAATGCAGCGGAAAGTAAAGAGGCAAGACACAAGAACTTGATAACGGAGTTCGGCCAAAACCCGGCCTACGTCTCCGCTCCCAACTCAACCGTTGAGAGATTCCTACCGCTTGCTTTTCAATGGTTTTAGCAAGAAACCCACTAGGCTTTAAGGTAGCACTAGGACCTATTACAGCTTGCTTTTATTGGTTTAGCAAGAACCCACTTGCTTTTAATGGTTTAGCAAGAACCCACTAGTCTTTTTACGGGTGAAGACTAGCTCACCGAGACACAAGCCTTTTAAAGGAAAAGCTTGAGAAAACCTCTTCACACCTTAGTGGTGGTGTGAGAACCCAAAGAAGGGGAGATGAGAAAAGAGTTGGGGTTTGTAGGCACAAACCCAATTTTAAAGCTCAAAAAGAGATAAACAATAAAACCCGTAATGGAGAAGCCTTGGGCGCCTTTGATTGATTGATGATGTTTGAGGGCCGCTTCCAAGCTTCTATGGAGGTGCTCTTGGATGTGGAAGTTGTTGGAGCACTTTGGGTTCCCTTGGAACAATCCGTCGGAGCTTCGCCAAAGATGTAAAAATGTGTCCGGTGGCTTGTATGTTATTCCGGGGCTTCCTAGGCCTTTATTTATAGGCTAGGAACCTTCAAGTATCCGTTGGAGGGCTTTGGAGCCGTTGGAAAAGGCCTCGGAGCCGTTGGGAGGCTTTTGGAGTTGACTGGTCAAAGCCAACGGCTAGTTTGACCAGTGCTACCGGCTGGCCGGTACAGCTCCACCGGCTGGCCGGTGCCTTGGCAGTGGAGGAGAAGTCTGGTCGAGGGGCCACCGGTCGACCGGTACATCTCCACCGGCTGGCCGGTGCCTTGGTAGAGAAGAAGAGTCTTGATCCAGGCTCCACCGGTCGACCGGTGAGGAGCCACCGGCTGGCCGGTGGAAAGACAGTAGATTGCACTATTTGGGCTGGATGCCACAGGTCGACCGGTGGCAGAGCCACCGGTCGACCGGTGGGGAGGCAGTGGCTCAGCCTTGAGTCAGGGTGCCACCGGCTGGCCGGTGGTGAAGCCACCGGTTGGCCGGTGGACTGAATTTCAGTCCATTTCTTGTCCATTCTTGGGCCAATCCTTTGGCAATCTTTTGCCTATCATCCACAACACTTAAAAACAATGTTAAACACATATGAAAGTGATTGTGATCATGAAAATCAAAGAGTGTGGGGTACAACAATAACAAGTGGAGAACACTAATAGATTTAAGGGAAGGGATCCTCCCCTTTTCACTCTTAATCAAGATTGTTATCAGTGCTATTCCTTTTTGTGTAATACAATGTGATGGGGTATGTTTATAAACCATCACCATACTAACCTAATGTTTTAAAATTTATTAAAAACCCCTTATCTCTCTCATAAATCCCTCTTAGTTACACCGGATACCATGTTGATAAACAATAATAGATTCTACATAAACTTCCCTTATTCGTTAGGCTTTCTCTATCGTTCTTATTACCAAAATTTAGTTGTCATTTTTTTTATTCTGAACATCAAAATTATGTTTATTTTCTCCAAACTCATTTTCTAATATCCATCTCTCACTCTCTTTCGGGGATATACATGCTTTTAGGTTTATCTCTCTTTGATACTTCTCAATAAACACACTCATTTTAAAGGGACTTCCCGAAATTTTACCCAATTTCAAGTGCACTCTATCATATTTTTTAAGACACCACTATCTTTTTAAATTCTGTATTTTTATTATGAAAACCTTCTTGGTTCAATTCTGGTTTTATATAAAATAATGTCCTCTCTACTATTTTAAAATCTATATAGTATTTTCCTTAAAACCGGACAAAAATGTTTTAATAGTAATGTTTCAAAAATAAATTTCTCATATGTTGTCACATATGTCTATTCCAATTAACATGTTATCTGCCTATTTTACCCTATTATAATCCATGTATGTTATAATCCTTTACTTTCATGGACATGTTCATGATACGCCCATTGGTTATGATTTATATCACGATTGTGGTACCCAACTATTTCCATGGGTACCCTTATGCTTATGTATGGTTGATTATGAATGCTTGTATATGTGGTAAGAATATTTATGTGGAAATAATATTCATGAAAATGTTGATATGGGTGCACCTAGATAGAGCTCCAATGCATTAGGTAAGGATAACTCTCCTGAGATGCGATGTGAAACTAGATTGGCGGTTAGCCTTGACCTCTACTAAATTGGGAAACGGGTTTGGCGATTAGCCTTGACCCGTACTAAATAAATGTTTTATAATTCTTCTACATTTATATTATTCCTTATTTATATGATCCCATACATATATTAAATGACTTTATATGTTTCATTCTTTGGATATCATTATTCCATGCCTCCAATCTCATGTTCTTGAGATGTATCCTTATATTCATTCCCTTACTGGGCTTTTTAGCTCGTACCCTTGTTCATGTGTTCCAAAGGGTACCTTATACAGATGTAAGAGCTCAATGTAAGTTAGAATATAATTATGGATATCAAATAAATATGTTTTTTTAGCACCATGTTTTATGTTATATGTACTTGTCTCCCAAAACACTATACTTATCGATCCTTGGCTTGTACTCTGATGATTAATTATGCTTAAAATCATGAAATGTATTATGTAAAAGGCTTGGCTCACTATTGTTCGTATCAAAGAAAGGTCTAGTTATTATGTGAAACAAATCCCATAATAATATAAGATAAGAAATAGATTGAGCTAGACTCAAATGGGAACTGGTGCATGATTACAAGCCTTGATTCACACTAGGATACGACACTCCCAGGGGATATTCTTCGGTAGATTCACAAGCTTAGTAAAAACAGTTATTAAGGGAAAAAATGCCATAAGAATATATTATCAAAAATACATCAAGTGTAACCTAGATATAAACCTAAGGAATTAGAAATCAGGATATAATTCATCGTTATAAGTTAATACTTTTATGTTCAATGTTTTTTAATGCTCAATATCTAAGTATTCAAGACCACTAATTATAAATTATTTTTTCTTAGTTAATGGAGGTAAATAAGAGAACACATTCCAAAAACCAATGTGATATGCAATGTGATGATATCCCTAAAGACATGCCTGATGTGACGGAAGTGGGTGCTCAAAACATCATGGCAGTACTTGCTCAGCTGGCTTGAGTTATGAATAATAACTTGAATCTGGTGGAACATCTCCCTCCTCCAAGGAAAGAGCAAGTTACTGTAGATCCTTCATGTGGAAAAGGCATCCCATGTATAGTGGGTCTTCTGATCCCCTATTTTCAGAACCATGGATTAACTCCATTGAAAAGATTTCATCTTTCCTCCAGTGCTCGGAAGAAGAGAAAGTTGTTCTGTCCGTATATCGTTTTGATGGGGAAGCTGATCAGGGGTGGACACTGATCAAGAATACAAATTATCAAGAGGAAATTGATTCCATAGAAATTGAGGAATTCAAGAGGATGTTTTTTACAGTTATTTTCCTAGAACCCTCCTTCTCAAGATGGAATGAGAGTTCCTTGGACTCAAGCATAAGGAAGATGAATTCATCAGGGTGTTTGAAGAAAAAATTACAAGTCCTGCAACGTACGCCTCTGGCATTGTCATTAACATTGAAATCAAGGTGGATCTATTCTTTAGAAGACTAAAGCCGAGTCTATGAAAAGTGTTGGTGATTCAAGATTTCGACTACTATGAGGAGATTGTATTTTGTGACCTCAAGGTTGAAATGGATATTAGAGACTCTCAGTGGTCTTTTGGGCCTAGTGACAAGAAGCCGAAAATGGATAACATCATGGGTGTTTCATCAAACAAATACCATGATTGAAAGAAGCCTCACATTCCCCATTGAAAAAAATGTGGGAAGAAGAATCTTGGTGACTATCTCAAGGGAACCAAGAATTGCTTAAAATGCATAATTTTTGGTCATCTGGCCAAGAACTGGTGAAGGGATATGAAAAATCTAGCTAATTTTGAAGAATAAAGGATGGTTCATATCAACCCTTAGCCTTCAGTGAAGTGTTATAATTGAAAGGAGCATGGGCATTGTGCAAACAATTTCCCCAAGCCAAGGGTTGCTTTAGGCAATCGGCAACAACCTCTAAGGAAAAAAAGATGGTCTTATGTTATCACTACTGCTGAGGTGGATTCGGAATACGATGTGGTGACAGGTACACTTGTTATTCATTCAAGAATAGCGAACATACTATTTGATTCTAGTTCTATGCATTATTTCTTAACTTGCAAGATTAGTAGAACTATTCAAACACCACCTCAAAATTTAGAGGACAAGTTATCTATGAGAATAACAAATGGGGAAATTATTGAATCCATGGTTTATATATCCTTCCCAGTTAATGTTTGTGAACTGAACCTCCCAGAAAATCTTGTCATACTTTTTTTAGTAGAGTTCAACGCTATCTTGGGAATGGATTGGATAACTTTTTACAAGGCCAACATCAATTTTCAGGAAAGGGAGATCACTTTTCACATCCCCAAGAATCCTCCGATTCTTAAGTAGTGTAAGGAAGAAGACGATTCTCCTTTAGAATATTTGTCTCATGTTTTCAAACTAATTCCTTGTGAGAAAGCATATCTAGCTCAAATGATTGGTAAAATGATAGAATCATTCTTGGAGTCATGCACGTCATGAAGGATTAAAGTGAGGTATTCCCGAAAGAGTTTCTTGATCTTCCTCATGACTGAGAGGTTGAGTTCTCAATTGAACTAATACCTAGATATTTTCCAATCTCAAAGACACCTTATAGAATGGACACCGTTGAGCTAGAAGATCTGAAAAAGTAGTTACATGAAAATATGGAGAAGGTTTTAATACGCCCGAGTGCATCACCATGTTGTGCTCCAGTCCTCTTCATCAAGATGAAGTATGGATCAATGCACCTCTTCATTGATTATTTTGATCACAATAAAATCACTATAGAGAACAACTATACCTTTCCATGGATATAAACCTTGTTAGATTATCTTTGTGGGGCTAGTTATTTCTCTAAGGTGGACCTTTGGTCGGGATATCACGAACTAAAGGTGAGGCAGGAAGATATTCCCAAGACTGCCTTTCGAATGAGGTATAAACACTATGGGTTCATAGTGATTCCCTTTGGACTCACTAATTCTCCAGAAATATTCATGGATTTAATGAATACAGTCTTTAGAGATTACCTTGAAATAATTTTGGTGGTCTTTATTGATGATATTCTGATATACTCCAAGAGAAAGGATGAACATGAGGAGCATTTGGAAACTTTGTTTAATACATTGCGAAAAGAAAAGATTAATGAAAAGTATAGTAAATGTGATTTTTGGATGGATGAAGTATCATTCCTGGGGAACTTATCACCAGGATAGAGATATTTGTAGACCCTTCTAAGGAGAAGGCAATTGAAAAGTGGTCGAGGCTAACTTCTGTAACGGAGATCTGTAGCATTTTAGGTCAAGCTGGGTATTATCGACGATTCATGAAGAAATTTTCTTGGTTGTCAAACCCAATGACCAAGATGATATAGAAGGGAGTAAACTTAATATAGACACAGGAATGTGAAGATTGTTTCAAGTAGTTAAAAAAGAGGCTTATCACTATGCCGGTACTCAAACTCCCTTCAAGTGGAGAACTCTTTGTGGTGTATAGTTATTCTTTTAAGAAAGGCTTAGGTTATGGGCTAATGAAAAATGATAAAGTTATAGCCTATGCCTCAGGGAATTCAAAAATTCATGAGAAAAACTATCCCACACATGATCTGGAGTTGGTGGTTGTGATCATTGCATTGAATATCTGGCGGCATTATCTCTATGGGAAAAAATTTGAGATATATACTGACCACAAGAGTCCCAAATATATATTCATATAAAAAGAGAATAATATGCGCCAGTAAATATGGATAGAGATCATCTAGGATTATGACTGCTCAATCCACTACCATCCCAATAAAGAAAATAAGGTGGTAGATGATCTAAGCAGAAAGGAACTTGCATCTTTATCAATGATGAGAATTGAAAAGGATATGATCTTCTTAGATTTACAACGTATGGAAGTGGGAATCATTATGGGATGAACATCATCAATACTTTCTCAAATGATTTATCAACCATCCCTATTGGAGAAAATTAAAGATGCTCAAAGAAAGGATGTGGAAATTCAGAAATGGGTGGAAGTTGTTAAAAATGGGAAATCCTCTAATTTCATAATTGTTGAGGAAGGAGTTGTAAGAGTTGGGACACGATTATGTGTACCATATGATCTAGAGATAATGAAAGAGCTATTGAATGATGCACATAGCTCAACCATCTCTATCCACCCAGGGAGCACAAAGATGTATTGAGGTCTTTGAGAAAACTTTTGGTGGGACAATATGAAAAGGGAGATTGCTGAATATACATCAAAGTGCCCCGTATGTTAGCAAGTGAAGGGTGAGAGACAAAAGTATAAGGGGATGATGAAACCACTACCCATAAGAGCATGGAAGTGGGAGAATATAACCATCGACTCTGTCACTGGACTTCCAATGACATATAGAGAAACCATTGCTATATGGGTCATTGTGGATCGTCTTACGAATATTGCTCACTATATCGCAGTTCGAGAGGACTTCTAATTGGATCAACATGCATGGATTTACATCAAAGAATTTCTAAGGATGCATGGAGTACCACTATATATTACATCTGATCGTGATCACAGATTCACCTCAATGTTCTGGAAAAGTTTCTAGCCTGCTCTGAGTACTGAACTGAACTTCAGTACGGCCTATCATCCCCAAACTAATGGGAAATATGAGCGAACTATTTATACATTGGAAGACATTTTGAGAGCGTGTAAAATAGAATTAAAAGGATGATGGGACCAACATCATCAACTGATTGAATTCTCCTACAATAATAGTTTCCACTCGAGTATCCAAATGGCACCATATGAAGCCCTTTATGGGACAAGGTGTAGAACACTGTCATGTTGGGATGAAGTCGATTAGCATAAGCTGCTAGGACCTGAAATGGTTGAAGAAATAGTGGAGAAGGTGAAAACCATTCAGCTGCATATCATGTCAGCGCAAAGTCGACAGAAGAGTTATGCAGATAACCATCGATGAGACCTTGAGTTCAATATCAGAGACATGTTATTTCTACGTATATCCCCATGGAAGAAGGTTATGAGGTTTGGGAAGAAAGGGAAGTAATGTCCCAGGTACATTATCCCCTTCGAGATCCTTGATCGAGTCAGAGTTGTGGCCTGTCGAATGGAACTTCCACCTACCATGTCAAAAGTACATTATGTATTTCATGTATCTCTCTTAAGGAAGTACATACTAGACCCTTCACATGTAATATCTTCAGAGGTGTTGTAGTTGGAGGATGATCTCTCTTACGAGGCGCAACCAGTGAAGATCTTGGATCGTAGGGAAAAAGTTCTACCCAACAAGACTACTAATCTGGTCAAGGTACTATGGAGAGACCATAAGTACGAAGACGAAACATGGGAATCAGAGGAAGAAATGATGGAAATTTACCCAAAACTATTTTGGATTAGAATGTAAAATGAAATTTTAAGGGAGAAATTTCATAAGGGGGGAAGAATGTAACGACCCTATGTTTTTCAATGTAAATTCCTTTCTCATATGTATGTCATAAAATCACATTAAAACACAAAATAATAAAATACTAAGTGCTATGTGACCTTAAAACACAAGGTCATCACTTCTATGTTTGGAATTTCAAAAATTCGGCATACACGGTTGTAATCAGTATGTTATTTGGAGTCCGATAAAGAAATACATAATTTTTGGTGAATAGTAACCTACCCTAATGAATAGTAACATACCCTTATGAATAGTGATATAACCTAATGAATAGTAAGCTCACCTATGGTTGTATAAAAATAATATTCAATATGGATGTAAGATATATATATATTTTAGAATAACTTAATGAATGTTTTAAAACTGGTTTTGATAATAAATATTTATTTTAATTAAATATAAAAATAATCATATATAGAAAATTATTCTTGAAAAATGGACTTCATTTTTGGATTCTACACATCGATATAAGTTTAGGTCTAATTTTACGGTTTTTTCTGAAATACATAGATTTTTTTATGTATATCACAATCTGATAATTCACAATAAATGCTAAAAAATGGATTAATTGAGTCATCGAAGATGTTCTACTAATGTAATCCCAACATGGTTGGGGATAACATTATAAAATCACTATTATTGGTCATGGATACTTTCTATTCTTTTTCTTCTGAAAATATAATAAATTAATGATTATAATATTATGAAATCCCTCCTCTCCTCCACTATAAAACCCCCCCTTCACTCCCACATCTCTCCACTCCTCTAATGCATTGTTCATTTCACTTATTCTGCCCAAATCTCACTCCAAGGTCCTCCCAAATATTCAAAATCTCTCAGCCACCTCAAAATACCAAACCCTCTCCGCTTAAGAGGTTCTCAAAGGAGAAAGTCTCAAGAGGTATATTCCTCTTCCCAATTTCATCTTTTCTATTATGATCTTTTCTATTTTTTATTTCATTCCTCACCTCCCTTCACCATAATAGTATTAAAAATCTTGTGACATACATGTACTGTAATTTCTTCATTCTAGTGGTATATTTCATTACCTTCTCTTTTTTACCCACCCTTTTATTTGAAAGAAATGAAAGAACAGTTTGAGATGTACTAATTTAGCACATTCAAGGACAACAGTTTATCAATTTCTATTATTATCCTTAATTATGTTCATGAAACCAATTGTGTTATGGTTGAACCAGATCATTATAAATGTAATATATCCTATTTTTTGTTCTTTAATCCTTTGGTACAAGTGGAATTAAGATATAAAGCAAAACACATTATTTGTAATCAAATCCATCGATTAACAAAAATGGTTATCACTATGGATATAAATATAATAATTTGACTTCAGTCAAAGTAACCTAATTAAAATTAAAACCATGAAATATCATGGAAATTAACTAAAGAATATGACTTCAATTCTGGAAAACCACTTTTATCTTTCATATAATCCAAACTTGAATATAAATGAACTGATCTTATAAAGCCAAGTAAACAAACAAGCCCGAACAATGAAATTGAACAATATAAATAATCAAAAAGGCTTTGAATGCACAAAAAAGTGTTATAAAAAATACATTAAATATAGAATATGTTCTGGTCTTATTAATTAATAAGCCTAATTTGTTTATTCAGGTAGGTAATAACATGGGGAGAACACCAATGGATTTAAGGTAAGGGATCCTCCCCTTTTCACTCTTAATCAAGATTGTTCTCTATTCTATGCCTTTTTGTGTAATTCCAAGTGATGGGGTACGTTTATACACCGTCCCGATACTTCTATAATGATTTATAAGTTATGAAAAACCCATTTTCTAACTCATAAATCCCTCTTAGTTACACCTGATACCATGCCGATAAACTATAATGGATTCTACCCGAACATCATTTATTCCTTTAGGTTGCTCTATCATTCTTTTTACCAAAATATAGTTGTCTTTTCTTTTAGTTCAGAACTGAAACATTTTGTTTATATGCTCCAAAATCATGTTCTAAGATCCATCTCTCATTCTCTTTCATGGATATACATGCTATTGTGTGAATCTCTCCTCGATTCTTCCCAATAAGAACACTTGTTTTAAAGGAACATCCTGAACATTTACCCAATTTAAAGTGCACTCGATCTTCTTTTTTAAGAAACCATTGTCATTGTAAATTCATTATTTTAATTATGAAAACCTTCTTGGTACTATTCTAGATTTATATAAAAGAATGTGTTCTTTACAATTTTAAAACGTCTATAGTATTTTCCATAAAACCGCACAAATTTTTTTTAATTCTAAGGTTTCTAAAATACATTTCACAAATTTTGTCACTTATTTGTTACACCACATACCATTTTATATGCCTATTTTATCCTATTAATATCCATGTATTTTCTAATCCTTTCCTTTCATGGAAACTTTCGTGATACACCCATTGGTTAAGATTATTTTCATCATTGTGGTACCCATCTCTTTCCATGGGTACCCTTATGTTTATGTATGGTTGATTATGTATGATTGTATATGTGGTAAGAATATTTATGTGGCATGAATATTCCTGAAAATGTTGAGATGGTTGTACCCAGATAGAACTCCAATGCATTGGTTAAGGATAAACATCATGATATGTTATGTGAAACGATATTGGCGGTTAGCCTTGACCCGTATTGAAATGGGAAACAGTATTGGCGGTTATCCTTGACCTGTACTAAAGAAATGTTTTATGATTTCTCGAAATTTATATGACTCCATGTTTATATTATCCTATGATTATATTAAATGATTTTATAAGTTTCATGCTTGGATATTATTATGTCATTCCTCCTAACTCATGGGCTTTAGATGTATCCTTATGTTCATTCCCTTACTGGGATTTTTAGATCATCCCTTTGGTCATGTGTTCCCCGAGGTACCCTATGTAGATTTAAGGGCTCAATGGAAGTTAGAAGCTCTTTATGGGGATTAAATAAAGAAGTTTTTTTAGCCCCATGTCATATGTTATATGTAGCTATTCTTCCAAGATACTAGACTTATCGATCCTTGGCTTGTACTCTAATGATTATTCATACTTAAAATCATGAAATGTTTTATGTAAATGGCTTGGGTCACTATAGTGATGATGAGAAACTCTACCCTCATCAGATTCCATTCCTTGTAGACTATTTAGTTTCCCAAATAGTTTACCCATTGCAACTCCAACAACAATTAACCATCCAAAGCAACTCATAGATCACCAATTTCACAACCAATTGAACAAAAAATCCAACTCAATATTAAAAACTATCAAACATCATGGAAAGTAACTCAATACTCTAGCATCTATAATTGAATACCCAACATCACCTTCAAACCCACATGTAGAGACCACATCAAACCAAAAATGTAACCCATGCAAGAACACAACACAGCCAATGAAACCACCCCTTCTCCAGGGAGTAGTAATGCAACCCATGCATCGAGGAAGTCCGAAATAATACTCTACACCAATGAATAAGAAAAAGAAATCAGGACTCGACCCCATGCCATGGAAAAAGAGTAGGAATCCAGATCTCGATGCCCATGCCGCGGAAGATGAGCATATCACTGCACCAATGTCACAACAAAAACAACCCCACACTGCCCTGGTATGCAACCCCAAAGCCACACTGGAGCACACCCTCAACACCATGGAAACTGGAACTCAACCCCAATGCATAATATCAAAAAACCTTCACTACCATAGTCACGTCACCGACGCCACACTAGATCATGACACCGAAGCACCATATCTAAATCCATTTTTGTAGAGAAGGACTGCAACACTGATGCCACACCAAATCTCAACTCCTCGCCATGGAAGATCCGGAAACCAACACTGATCCCATCGAACACCCCACCTCCCTCTTCGAAAAAGAACAAACACTGAGCTAAGAAGATTTTCTTTATCATAGAAGAAGAAACCACACTGTAAAATGCTGGGAAAACTGAGGAAGCACCTCTACCCAAGCATAAAGAGGGAGAAGGAGGAAACTGGGAGAACCCTAAACCGATGTGCCCCTTAGGGGCCCATTACTAATGAATAGACTCCAAGATAATTTGGATTTGGGTTTTATACACGAGATTGAATCACCATGGGGTGTTCCAATTCACTTTTTAGTAAATAATATTTTTATAATTTATCTATACATTGGTTACCATGATCATAATTAGATCATGGTCGAGATAAATTTTCCTCTCCCCCATATTGATTTTTTTTCAATCAAATAAAAGGAGATCATACTCTCGTAGATTATCCTTAAGATGATATATCATCAATTATGGGTGAAAAGGTAGAATATTTCTAATAAATTATTTTATATATGATATGGAAACTATGATTTTAGGGTGATTCCATTACGATTCACTAATTCCTATATTATATTCATAAATTGGATTAATATAGTTCAGATATTACCCTTTTAAAATTTTTGCAGTCTTTATAGATGTTAGTATTATATATTCTATGAGAAAATAAGATCACAAAGATCATGTGATAATTGTCTTCAAGACATTTAGGAAAGAGTAAATTAATCCAAATCTATAAAGTGTGAGTTCATGATAACGGAAATTACCATTATTAGGTCGTGGATTTACAGTAGTTGGTCTATTTTTTGATGCATAAAATATATATGTAATTGAGTAACAGTCCATACAAACAACCATTCCTGAGATCCATATTTTTCTTGTATTAGTTGCATACTATCAATTCTTTGTGATATATTTTCTCATTATTTTAAATTCCAAATACCATATTTACTTGGAAGGGAGTCATGTTCCACTACAAAGATAAAAATGAATAAACATTCATACACCTAAATAAAATTTGGTTCATGAAATTATAGTAACACTAACCTATAGTGGGGACACTTTTTTGATATGGAGAAATTTTTCAAAGAATGGATTGTGATATACCTATTGATCCAAATAGGGGATTTGATGGATGTTTTTCATTTTTGATGCAAAAGATTTTTTTAAGAGTATTTTATATTGTTTTTTGGATTTTTTTGTCAAAACATAAATCATATTCTATGTTATAGTGAGAAATTTTAAGTGAAGACATCCTAGGGTTTATATAATAAATAAATTTCATGATACAAATTAATCTAAAGAAGTTGGAGGTGAAGTGGAAATGTTTCATAAGGTATTAAGAGCTTTGACATTGTAGAGGTTGTTACTACACTATAGTAGGTATGTATAAACTTAAACACAAGTTTCCATGAACTGAGGAGACATATATTGATGTTCTCTATCCCATATTAATGCACAATTACATAGAAGATACTAGGTTAATTTTTGTTGGGAATAGAAAATTCATGTTCTCCATTCAAAAGTGAATATCCGCTCCACATAGCACTAGTATAATAAATATAGGGATTCTGTAATTTCTTGACCTCCATGATTTAGATAAAATACAAAATAATATTCATAACGAATGATGCTTCAATGATAAGGCCACATTGTATACTGGATTTATTTGGAATTTAGTATTTATATAAATTTTGTGACCTCCTTACTGTATCACATTTGACTATGTCACTGTCTGGTGAATTGATGAAAGACTATTCTATACTAGCCAATTCTAGCAATATTTTTTTTCTATATTACGGTGTTTCTGTACATTTGGTGGCCTCCATGACATAGCCCATAAACTATGCCTCAAGGAAATTTTACAGTCATGTGAAAAAAGTTGAAAACTAATTGGTTAGCTTGTAATTCCAATGATCTAGACATAGAAGTTTTTTCTCTGTAGATTTGATTATATGTTATGAATTGGATTTATAAGAGGAATTTGGTGGGTATTATAGTCAATAATTATTAAAATTTTCCAAATGTGTTATCTAGTTCTTTTAAATAATGATACAAAGGCTGATTTTGAAAGAATAGTCTAAATAAATTGGTGGTTTGATTTTGAATTTCAAATTCAAACTAAAAAAATAAATTTACATTCTATTGTTTATGATATATTGTTAAAATTAATTTTAAAGAGGAGATTTTATATAATAAAAATAAGTGGATTTCTATATTAGTACATATTCAATTTATCATTCCATAATTTCTTCATGTTGAATTAGAATATAAGCATCACTCATTTAATAATTGAAGTTTAAATTTATAATGATTTATTATAGCTGACATAAAATTGTCTTTTTATTATTTCATTGAGATATTCTCTATCTAATGAGGATACTTGGAAATAATACGGGTTCAACGATAAACCCTTCTTATTGTGCATACATGGTGAAACTAGTGGGTCGTATGATATATGCTAAATATTGATCATTCAATGGAATAAGCTTATCATTTTGACTGCTAAACCTTGTAAATATGATGTTCTGTTCTTATGTGTGAGTATTGAATAGTTACCAAGATTCATTTTAACCAATGACTTCGGTTTTTCACCAAGACATTTTAAAAATAATAAGAATCACTTCTTCATCCCCTCTTAGTGATTCCCCACTGGTCTAGGAAAAACATTTTTATGTGGTATTGAATGTTGTATTCCCTTTTTGGTTATATACTAATAATAATTTTCTCTCTATTAAATGTGTTTTTCACTAAATTTCAACAATATTTTATGTTTAATTTTAATTCTAGGAATAGAAAGGGGAATCACACATGTAGTTGAAAATTATCATATCATGAATAATAAAATGCTTCTTTATCTTTTTTTCAATCAATTTAATTGTTCTTGAGGGTGAAACTGAGGATATTTTACCTCATGAAGAGCATTTTTTTTATTGATTATATATAGAATGAATATTGAGATTTATTTCAATTACATGAATACTTTATTATATTTATAATCGTAGAATTAATACCATAAAATGAGAGGCATCAACATAGAAAAATGGAAATTGTGAAACATTTGTAAATATTTGTGAAGGAAATTAGAAAGTGAAGTAGGATAAACTACATAACTAAATATTGAAATAAAGAAATCTAAAAATGAAATAGGCTATAAAGTTTTGATGAATTATACTCAAGAGTAAATGAAATTGGGAGTGCAGTTTTAATTTAGTGTGATAAGTTGGAGAAACTATATTGGTTGAGAAGAAACATTGCATCTTATTAGATATATTTGATACAAAATTCTCTACTCTGGAAGACAGGAATGAAAAATGACTTCCTCTGGATGATTTTCATATAATTATCATTTTTTATGAGATGTATAATGAGTTATTTCTCAACAATAAGTTTAAATATGAAAAGGAAATATCTTTAGGGCCTCAAAGAAAGAAAATCCTAAGAATAAATTTGATGAAGAATATATTTATTATTCCAATTATAAATCGTATTTCTATTAAAATTTGATAATTTGATGTCTCTAATATCTAAAAATATAAGAAGATGAAAATAAAACATTAATTCTAAAATTCCATGAAAATTATTTTTCTGTGGATATTTTTGATATTTGGATTCAAACTATCCTATAATAAAAGAAGGTGAAATCAATGATGAAGAATAATAATTTCAAAGAATATTCATTCAGAAAAGATAAAAAAAGTTTGAAAACTAGGAGTTTCTTCTAAATGTAAGAGTAAAATATTCTCAAAATTCAGAAAATGTAATTTCTTATTATAATTTGATATTAGTGATAATAGTGGTGAGGAAAATAAATTGGATATGTCAAAAGATATCAATGAATAAATTCTAATTTTATTAGTGAGTGTATAAGAATTAAATTGTGAAAGTTATAGTGAAGTTGATTATAGTGAAGAAACTGAGATGGAATTCTTTCTAGAGAGAAAACTCAAGTAGTATCTCTTAAATATATATATTTTGAGAAAAAAGAAAAACATCTGAAGTAGGAAATTAGTATTCTCAATGTAATTAATCAATTTGAATTGAAGAGAATTTAAATGATCCAAAATTATGTTGATGAATAGAATAATAATATTGATTAAATAAATCATTCAAGGGTAGAAATGGAATAATTAGTGAAAGGAAATGAGAAAGAGTTTAATATTTTATATAAAAAATTTATGATTATGCAAAATGTTCTTGAAGTGTTTATGATGAATTTTCATAACAATATTCATGATGTTGGGGAGCTCTTAGATAAAGACAAGGCTCATGAAAATTATAAAATATCATACAACAATTAATAGAAAAGTACTAATAGTGAATGTGTTATTTTTGAGAAGAATAATCAAAATAAGAATACGAAATTGGTATTAATATCATGTAATTCCCTAGATTATGGAAATTCTATGTGAATATACTTGAATTAAAAAACTACTAAAAATGATGAAAGACAAACTACTAAAAATAAGATGAATGTTAGGAATAAATATTATGGATTCAATTAATTCTTGGGTTTGGATAACGGATCTAAAATTAATAGTGGTAGGAATATTGAAATATGATATCACAGTTATGGAGAATATAATTTTTAAAAAGGAAAATATTATTTTTATGGTTATTTATAGTACTATGGATGTTTTAGGAAAATGTAATGGGTTTTTTGGATTAATTTATAATAAAATAATGACTATATTTGGATTGAAAGATATAAATTTAGGGGAACCATATCACTAAAAAGAGAACAATTCAAGAACAATTTTTAAATTCTAAATTAAATACTAAAAATTTATTTCAACTACAGGAATATGTTTTTGAATGATGTGAGAAGCATATTAATATTGAAAAAGGATTTCTTTTTATTTTACTAAATCAAATTTCTCATGATAGGTTGTTGGTAATTCATCGAATATGAATATTAAAAGAAAATAAAAATTGTTGGTGTGTGATGTTACCTTCAAAAAATCCAAAGAAGAATGTCTATGTATTTTGGAAAACATTTGTTCCTATCATATGATAAGGGATCAAAGTATACCAATGGATGATGAAAATTTTAATCAAGTCTTGGTAATCTCTGGAAATCATGAATCATTGAAAATTAAAGGAGTTGAATTATCATTGATTGGTAGAGGTCAATCGAAATCCAAAAGCACATTGTTTATTGAAGGACTGAAGCACAATTTAATAATTGTGTCTTAGTGATGTTATTAAATAAATGAAGTGATATTTTAGAAATATTTTATTTTAGTTAATATCTTTAAAGATGGATGTATTATGGAAATTGGATTCTAAACTAGACACAATTTATTTCAGATTAGTGATGCTGGAAATTCATGTTAAATAAGAATGATAAAATACAATCAAAAGCGACATAAAAGGAATTTCCATATTTTTTGGAGGAATATATTAATAATTATTTATGTAAATAATTACATTATAATATTATGGTGAATAAAAGTAAATTGATTTGTAATATTTATCAAAATAGAATCCATGAGAATACTCTTGACAAGGTGGGTGAAATACAAACTACGCATCCTTTGGAGTTGATTCACACAGACATTTCCAATCATATGTGGAAAAAATAATAAAATGGATTAATGTATTTTATTCTATTTATTGATAACTATACTCAAATTACATGTATTATGTTTATGATACAGAAACCACTGGCTTCTAAATGATTTAAAATTTTCAAGAGAAGTGAAAAGAAAGACAATGCTTACACTTTCATGAAGATTTGAAATGTTAATGGTGCTAAGTATACCAATGGAATATTTGAATAAAATATTTAAAAATATAGTATTATTCATGAAATAAGTTCACTATATACACACACAAAAATTATGTGTCTTAATGAAAGAATATATATCTTGTTGAGATGGATCAAAAAATATTTATAGAGCTTGGCACATCTCACTATTTATAGAGAAAATCCAATTGATTAGTGGAGCATTACCAAAATAATTTTCTTTTTAATAAAAATTCAAATATTTCACTATATGAGATGTATTACATTAAATCCATGTGTCTAAAGTATATGAGAGTCTTTTGAAGCTAAATAATTATTAACATTTAAGGTGAAAATCTAAGAAATTTTGAAATAAGAGGTGTTGATGGTATCTTCACTGGTTATCTCTGAAATGGAATAGGATATCATTGTTAAAAAAATAGATAGGGAATATTGTTGATATTTAATTTGAATGTAATGGATACCATAAATAAAATTAATTTTCATTAAGTGGAAAATTACCTAATATGTGAGGATGAATCAATTATTGTATGTCAATAAGGCGAATATTCATAGAATAGTGATTTTATTTAAGATGTATTATTTGAAGAAGGTGATTTTGAAAATTCAAGTGATGAAGAATAGTCTTTTCCACGTCATACAAGGTTGACATGACATGTTGATGTCCAAAACCTAAATGGAAATCCTGGTTAATAAATTTAAACTAGAAGTACTTTTAGGATAAACTCTCATTTCTCATTTTTCACTCATGTTAAACTAAAAGGTGTGAAATATTTATTTAAACATCATTACTGGATTGATTTAATATGTGAATATCTAAATATAAATTAAAATAATGAAAATTGAAAGTTTCTACCCAATCCCAAAGAAAAAATCATTATTTGGTCAAAGTGGGTGTTTCAAAACAAAATGAATGAAAAAGGTGAATTACTAAGCAATAAATCAAGATTGGTGTCTAAAGGTTATTCACTATTTGTTGGAGTTGAAATTGATTATACCTTTTCACTGGTTTCAATACTATAAAAATTAATAATTATTTCTTCCATTGCAGCACAATGGAACTGCATGATCATTCTAATGAATTTCTATCCATCCTTCATTAATAGTATTTTAGAAGATTATATATATTGAAAATCCAGGTGGTTTCATTATTAGTGGATATTATAATTGTTTTTGTATGTTATAGAAGTCTTTATATGGGATAATACAACCCCCAAGAGCTCGTTATTATATCCTTCAAACATATATGAAGAAGTTGAATTTCAGAAAAGCGAGAGTAGACAACAATATCTATGTAAAAATGATAATGAGGTATTTATGATTATTATTTTTTATATTTATGACATTATTTTTTTAGAAATGATGAAGTATTTTGTGAATAATATTCCAAATAAATTAAGAATCTTTTTTAAAGTTTGTTCTTGGTGAGATGAGATAATTTCATGGCCTATAAATTTCATGAGAAAAGGATTATATTTTTCTATCTCAAGAGAAATAATATGATAAATCATTGTAGAAGATTTCAATGAAGAATTAAATTCTCATTTATATTCCAATTTATATAGAGAAAAAAAGTTAAAAAGTATTAATTTGTAGAGAATGTTGATCCACGGGAATTATAGAAGCTCATTGTATGTTTACTTTACATAACAGCTTCGAGACTAGATATAGTGTATGCTATTACACTTTGGGCCATGTATCAAAGTGTACTAAAAGATTCCCAATTTATGGATTGAAATATAATACAGATATACATCAAATATATAATATATTTTTTTGTTGAAATATGATATAAATGTGAATCTCAATTTTGTTGGTTAGTCAGACACAAATTGTGAATAATATTTTGATGATAGGACGTCTACCCCTAGTAGATCCTTCTTTATTTAAATAATATTCTCTTTTTGGTATTCAAGAACGAAAAATCATGTAACCTTGAGAAATATTGAGGATTTATATGTTCCTTCCACTCATTCCACAACATAACTTATGTGGATAATGAGTCATCTAGATGATCTATAAGTTGAAGTGAAGTTGTTATTAATTTTGGGATGTGATAATCAATATATAATCAACCTTTCAAATAATATAGTTCAAAATTCAAGGTACAATAATATTGATTTAAAATATCACTTCCTTAATAATTTTATATAGTATAATGAATTAATGTTTGAATTTGTTTCAATAAAGACAAAAATATAGGATATATTCCAAAATACACTTTTGAAGTAAAATTTAAAGAATCTATGGTTAAAATAGGTGTTAAACCTCACTTTATATATGTATAAGGTATTGTGATTTTGTCCCCTCTCTCATATTGGATTTGGATATTGTTTTCAAATATGGAGAATAATTGAAAAACAGAAATCTTTCATTTATATGTATCTTCATAATGTTTATTAATGGGAGAGTATACAATGTATGGGGAGTATACATTGATATTTGTTACCTTTGGGGGAAGTATATATTTATATAGAGTTATTAAATATGGAAATATTTTATTTCATCAGGTATAGACTATTCTAATAGTTTATTGAAAGTGGTTATAGGGATATTTCAGGTTAGAAAGAATTTTTTTTGTTATGGTGGTATTCATCATGAAGGTTATGATGTTAATGTTAAAAATGTTGAAAATATATCACTATATTAAGGGGAAAATGATATTATTTATTCAATATTCTTCTTTACAACATTGAGTATTCTCACATTGTATTAGAATTATTAGATAATGATCCATTTTAATCTTTTTGGAGTTTAATAGTTAATTATTTACCTTGATTTCCCAAAAAAAAATCCAATGGGGTATATTATTAAGACAAAATGGTTCTTCAATGGTTGTAGTATTTTCTTGGGTGATGATTTGGTGAAGAGGATAATATTCAGTATTTAGGATTTCCTTCAATGCATAAATCATTTTCTATGTTAAATAAAATAATGTCAAGTGAATGTTTTTAGTATTTATATCATTTATTAATTTCATGATGCAAGATAATTCTAGTGAAGAAAAAGTGATGTGGAAATGTTGCATAAGGCATCAAGAGGTTCCACACCATAGAGCTTGTTACTATACTATAGCAGTTCATTCATCAATATAGATCAAGTTTCCATTCCATAATAGAAAATTTAGCTAATGTTCGTCGTGATGTAGTGAAGGACTATGCTATAGGGTTGGCTAGATTTATTCATTATGGAACTGAAAAAAATGGGTGCTCCACACAACAGTGAAGGTACTCATAGTACAGTACATATATAACAATTTTAGAGGTTCTATAATTCTTGGGACCACTATAACACAACTTAACAACCACACTATAGTTATAAATAACAATTTTGTAGTAAAAAACCCACACTAAAGGGAGGATTTTGCTAGATTTTAGGGGTTTTTTAAATTCCATGACCACCACACCACAACACATTTTACTAAATTACATTCATGTGAATTAATAAAGAACTACATTTCAATGATGATTCCACACCACATGATTTATTTGGATATAATTTATTAATTTATAGATTTGGTGACCTTTAAATTATATCTCATTAACCATGTAGTTAAAATTTAGTATGTTAGGTGAAAACTATTGAAAATTGATTGGTTTCACTGTAATTCGCATGCCTATTACTCACATCACTTAAAGATTCATGATAAAAATTACCATGTTCATGATTTTAATCTAAGAGTTATAAGATTTTACATATAGATCACGAGTAATAATATTTATTGTGAAAGTGAAATATATGTACTGATAACAAGTTTTTAAAGTATATATACAAAATGAAAGAGTTAAATATACACCAATGGTGATGGGTGGATTTCGTTAGGGACTATGAGTGCCCATTAAATTATCACTCAATAATGGAAAACAACAAGTTTTATGTTTTTAGTATGAAGAATAATACTACCATATCCATGATATGGATTGAAATATATCCTATACTAATAATTTCCAAATTATTGAAAATGAAATAATAATAAAAGGGGATAAATATTACCTTTCATAAGTGAATGATCAAATATAAATATATGATAAGATCACTCAATCAAAAAAAAGATATAGAATTATAGAAGGATGTGGATAATATTTTATAGTTCAGCTTTGATAAGGATTTAATGATAATATTTTGGAAAAATCGATATTATAATTAAAGAATGAGCTATTGGAAGAAGTGCATAGTACATCATTCATTATCCATATTTGAAGTACAAAGATATATTGAGAACTCAAGAATTATTTCTAGTGAGATAAAATGAACTGCTATATAAGATAGTATATATGAAAAATATTTTCATTCTATCAATTTAAAGTAGATTGAAAAAAGTGTAAAATGATGATGCAACCATTACCCATAACTATTTTGAAATGGGTGGACATCACTATGTATTTCATAGTAAGATATACTATGAAATATAAATTCCATAATTCCATATCAGTTGTTGATATTAGCTTATGAATATAGAATATTTCATTATTATCTAATACTATATATTGATCTATTAACAATCTAGGATATATATAAAGGAAGTGGTATGTCTGTATGGAGTAAAAATTTCCACTGTATTGGTTCTGAAAAAATGCAATATCTCAACTTTAGGAAGAATTTTTCATTGAACATTGAAAATGAAAACAAGATTCAGTAGTGCATGTCAACCTTAGATGGATAGTCAGTTATAAAGAATCATTTAAACATTTCAGGATATATTGGGATTCTATTGACTTGATTTGGAAGGAGACAATAATTGTCACCTTCCACTTAGTAGAGTTCACATATGAAAACTGTTTCTATAATAAAATTTTTATGGAAACATATGTAGATCTACAGAGAGACATGTGTATAAAACTAATATATAGGGATATAGATATAGAGAAAATTTTCTTTGGATGGTATTTCATTAAATATAGACAAGAGAATATTCAAACTATTTAACATTAATGTTTTTTATATTTAACAGAATATATGTTTTGATAATCGTGTGTCTAATTTTGAGTTTGAAGTATGAGGAAAGTTATTACTTTTAATATTACTATGTAATAGTATTATGAGATTTATGATTAAATGGATATTTTTCCCTAGATATATTTTCCCTTTAGAAATCCTCAATAATGTTGAGATCAATTCTTATCATATTCCACATCCACTGAACCTCTCCCATGTGCATGCTGTTTTTCATGTATTACATTGGAAAAACTACATACCCAATCCATCGTATTTACTTAAATCATCTGTGTATAATTAGTGCATGATCTCTCTTATGAGGAATAATCTAAATAAATCATTCATCATAGAGATAATATACAATGAAATAATACCACACACCTAAATAATGTTTTATAAAAGAATCATAAGTTTGAGGAAGTAACATGGGATACTGAGGTTTTAATGAGGTATAATTTTCTAATTTTCCATTTTATTAGTGTAGTTTTGAGGGAGAAATTATTTTAAGTGGCTATTGTGATGTCCCAAACACGTATTCCACTCAACAATACCCTAAGCCTGGTTGGCTACATTTTCATAAATGCATCTCCCCAAACACCAGAAGATGGTGACTAGTAGTGATGGCCTAGGGTGTGTCCGTGGGTGAGACTATGCCCTCATTACCAATTTTTATCATAGTGGAATAGAAATAACAACAATTAGAAGAATCGGTGTAACAATCGGAGAGATGATAAATAAATAAGATAGGAATATATAAACACCTCCAAAAGGAATCTCAAATACAATAGATGATTATAAAAATCTTGTTTTTAAAAAGAATCCAAAATAGGTATATAATAATAAACTATAATAGATGTTTCAAAAACAAAAAATACTAAAAATTGAAATCACTAGACAATATCACAAGCTCATATCAGTCTCTTTCTCCCCTTTTCTTAAGAACGACCAAAAATAAAGCATTAAATTGTGGGTTCTTTCCATGATCCCTACCATCATCCATAGAATCTGTATGGGTACCCAATAATATCCAAAACTAGGTGTGAGATACCATCCCAGAAGGTAAGCACCCAATGGTCTATAATGTCAGGACTATTAAATATAATAAACAAAAATGAAATTTATTTCAAAGGTAACCAATATCTAAAAGTAAAATCACCATGGAATGCTACTACAAATAAAATTCATTTGGTATAGCATCACAAGGCTCCCTATAAAGCATGGGTCTGATCTTACAACATGTCATCCATAAACAATGAATAAATAACTAACACATCCTCACCATACATCTATATGTATCATATCGACCATGAACTTACATTAAAACCAAAAGTGTTAGAATAACCATGGACGGGCCGTATAATCAACAATCTCACATTTACTATGGTAGTTCGGTATAATTAAGTCCCATACCCCTGGGGGTAGTATCCAAGGTATAGCGAACCAATGAATCTTCAACGAGTCCAAAGAGAATCTCTATGGAAACTCGATAATGGTATTGATGGAGTCCAAGGATCATCTCAAAAGAGCATGTCCAATGAGAGTCCAGCAAATCAAATACAAGGGGTAGAAAGTCCCTTGGAATCAAATAGAATCAATATTAAAGGAGAATATAGGCTTATCTAATATTCTCCCATAATATAATATCTATGGGTGAAGCAACCATGGAATCTACACTGAGTCAATATCAAAGGATTTCCAAGAAAGTCAGTTAATTCCATTTCAATTCATATATCCTATACATTCAATAATTCAACATAATTAAATTCATTCAATTATTATACCCACTCATTCAACCATTCACATTAAAAAGTATCCAACATGTAAACCCAATGACATAATATATCACAATTTATTATTTTAAAAATTCTACTGTATATACCACATAGTAAAGGAAGCATAACATATCCAAATCAAGGAATTCAATTCCATTTAATTATTATCATGACTACTTTAACTAGGAAATACTTAAAACTCACTATTTTGGTGGCTTATCAAGTGGAAAGTGGGGAGGTAAAACTCCATGGGTGGCCTTGGTCAGTGAAACAACCTCTAGCTAAGTTTAAAAGAACTGAGGTGAATCTTTAATAGATTACATTTCATTTAATTAAATTGCATGATTCAATTTTGGGGTCACGCTAGAATGTATAGAGGGATGAATAATGAAAACTAACTTAATAATGACCAAATAAAAACATAAAAAATATAGAACAACTTCTATATGTCATTAGGGGAGTGCATCTCCAGTATCATCTCCTAATTCAACTCAGATTAAGAAAAAATAAGAAGACTACTTATATTACTAGAAAATATGTTAAATTATATTACACCTAAATATAATATAGTATAATAATATAAATTATTAGGGTATAAAAAAGAATTAAGTACTCACTAATTTTTATCCAAGGATATAGACGATGCTGGATTCGGATATCAGGTAGAGGAACATGATCAATTCCTATTTTAGGTTTCAAAGGAGATCTAAAGTGGATCAAGATTACCAACATGTAAAAATTTGAAAAATATTTTGAAATTTAATATTAAAATATGAATGTTTTTTTATTTCACCCAACATAATGGGATTCACAGTTTGGCCACATGGTTGGCCAAATCATTCACTATCTATGCACCCTTTCTTGTACGAAGGGGCATCCCGCACGATTTGACTAACCATGTGAAATCCATGTCTCTGACCACTGTCAAAAAATGGAGCGCGTGTCACACAAGCATGCACCAAACATTACATGGTTTGTCTAATCACATGAAGTATTTGAATCCACATTTCATCCTCTTATGTTTATAATTTATTTTACTACCGCACATAGTTTTTAATAACTATGGAACATTCCTATTTCTCCCCAGAAGTTGGGTTACGGGCTTCAAATAATCCCTTGACACCTCGGATACCTCCATGAACTAAAATTCCATTCATATTATGTCGTAATTAAGTGTTTAAAACCTATATAATAAATGATGCATACAACTTACTAAAACTATAGTTCTTAAAATACCCCCCACCCCAAGAAAAACATGTCCCCGAATTACACTCTTTATGGTGGTCAAGATTCATATGAGAACAACTCCAGCCACTGAGAACATACATCAGCCTCCCAATTCTAAGTCTCATTCTATAAATGGTTTTTCAACCATAGAAACAATTCTAGACGAACTAACCTACCATTAAGAACATTCATTCTTTTATCAATGATATGAATATTATTATCCATAACGGACCCTTCAACCAGTAACTCAAGCACTTCGTGCTGAAAAGAATGAGACAGGTCAAAATGATAGTATGGAAGCTGAGATACATGGAAGGTGTCTTATATTTTTCTGGTACCTATGAGGTAACTACAGCTGATAGGCTACTAGACTACCACTACACGTAATCGAAAACGTCTCAACCTACCATGTTGAAAGATTACCCAATATCCTAATCCTTATGTGTCCTAGCATCGATGAAACATGCAAAAAAGACCTGATCCCAAACCGTGAACTCAATATGCCATATGTGGTGATTATTTTAATATTTCTTTCGATACTATATATTATCTATCCTCTACTATACTAATTTAACATTCTTAGATGTATCATTTATGAGAAGTGGTCCTAGTAAATTAGCCTCACCTTCTTCAAAACAGCACTGAGGCAATCAACATGGCCTACCGTATAAAGCCTCAAACATTGGAATTGATATAGTTTCATAGTAGTTTTTATTATATGAAAACTCAACATGCGTTATATTTATCTCCCAATAGTGACAAAAATCTAGGATGTGTTCTCACAACATGTTCTCAAGCACCTCTATTGTATATTTTGACTGGCCATCTGTCTGAAGGTTGTATACCGTGCTCAAAAGAACTTGTGTACCATATTTCCTATACACACAATTCCACACATGGGACATAAATATGGAATCACTATATGAAATTATAGTTCATGGGTAACCAATAATACACAATATCCCATGGATATATAACCTACCATTCTCATAAACACTAAAGGATTACTTGATCGGTAATAAAGAAGAAACCTTCATGAGTGTGTCAACAAAATCCCTCATAGTATCACTACCTCGAGTCGAACGTAGTTAAAATATCAGGAAATACATCACAAAGTCATACCATTTACACTCGGTAATGTATAACTACTCTAAAATTATAGTTGGTCACTGATTTTCCGTCATCACTTACTTGCGGTGAAACACCTAGTAACAAAACCATATAACTCTCACTTCATACCAATCTACCATTAATGAAGGATTTAGTCATAATACATATTTATAACACCTTCATGCACTTCCAAAACTAAGTCATGAAACTCCCACATCATCTCTTCATGTATGTCCACTAGAACCCAAATTTTCCCATGGATTCATAGGATCCCATCCTCTTATACGGTCTAACCTGGGGGTGGTTCATTCCTTGCCACACTCTCCAATATGACTAGGCCCTATGAATCTGAATGTTTCCTTATTTTTACTCCCTCCAGTGGGGTAGAGGTTAAAAATAAGACTGAAATATATGTCTTCCCATGACTATCCTTTACCTCTTATTTATCATAGAAAACAAATCCATAATCATCCACTTGCTAATAGCTAACTGAACTGCATGTATATGAGCCCTCTTGCTCATTGCATCAGCCACTACATTTCTAATACCATGTGTTTATGAAAGAAAAATTTCTAAATATTGTTGGTATTCAACAAACCTTTTCTACTTCAAATTTATATCATGCTATATTAATATATATTTTAGGATCTTGCGAACATATTAAACCACAAAACGCTCTCCCCATATATAATATATCCAACAATGCAATGAAGTTATATCCACAGCTTACTCCAGATCATGCCTCAGGTAAATCCCATCATGTGGAATCATATGTTGAGACCCATAAAACATGAATCTATATCCTTACATTATACTTTTCCATGAATGATACCTAACTTGTATCAATACAATGTGTTGCTTCTTCTCTGATCTAGAAAAATCAGGATTGTTTATAAAGTCAATCTCCCTTTGAGCTCCAGAATGGCTATCTCATAGGTATATAACCATAAAAAAATCACAACCATCATAGTCAATCCCATAAATAGTGATTCTAATCATGATAATTCATGTATGAATTTCCAATAATGCCCAGTTAGCCCCAAGAAACTCTATATATCGAAGACACTCTTGGGGTGCTCCAAATAAACTATAACACTCACCTTCTTTGTGTCTATTGATACTCAAGCCTCTGAGATAATACAATCCATGATGTGAATTTGATCCATAAAGATTTGGAACATTGTCAACATATCATATATATGATTCTCTATTAGTGTATCCAAAACAATCTCAAGATGTTTGCAATGGTCTTGTTGATTGTGAGAATACACCAATATATCATCCACAAAAACCATTATAGATGAATCAAAATAAATATGAAAGACTGGTTCATCATCACCATGAAAAATGTTGGCACACTCATGAGACTGAATGGAATCATAAGATACTCATATAAACCATAAATTCTATGAAATGTTTTATGATGTATGTCTGTAGGTAGAACACACACATAGTGATATCCATACCTCAAATAAATTTCTATGAATGGATGATCATTCAAAATATGATAAAATATATCATTTATCTATGGAAAGGGATATCGGTTATCAACTGTCATCTAGTTTAATATCAGATAATCCAAGCATAGCTGAACGTTACCATCTTCCTTTTTCTCAAAAGGTTCGGCAAACCCCATGGAGTTGTACTAGTTTAAATTAACTCCATCACCTCGAAGTCCTCTAGTTGCATCTTAAGCACTTGAAACATTGTCGTATCCATTTTTTATGATGAATGGATACTGGGGTAGCTCCCTACACTAGATCAATGGAGAACTAATCCTCTCTATCTTTATAAAAGTAAAATATAAAATTCATCTAGGAATATTTTCCTAAGTTACTAGCCAATCCATCCTGAGAATGATTTCAAACTCCGTCATCTTGAGGAAGAAAAATTCTAGATTAATTGACACCCACCTACCTCAAGGGGGAACTCCTTGAAGATACACACCTCCTCTGTTCAGATTAACAATGGAGTGTCAAGAATTATAACACCATCGTAAAATAATATAATGAGCCAATGGATCTTGAAAACAGGTAGGATATGAAAATATGTAATGCACCTATGTCAGAAAGGGTAGATACAAGAGTTGAGAATAATATGATTATACATCTCAATGTAGTTGTTCTATCACCCTACTCCTCAGGGTTCGGCTGTAGAAAATTGATCTATCTGATGCCAGAACCCTGTGACATAAACTCACTGTTCATAGTAGGCCAACTCCACAGTCTTGGTGTAACTGATGTATAGATTCCTCAGCCACGACCACCACCACCTCAGCCTAGTCAACCGGTACTGCTCTAGATCCTATCTTGATGTGGAGATATCAAACACACTCCCAATGATGGTTTCAGTGATGAGTCCATCCCACTCACTACTATTGGAAAGGTCATATAGAAATTTTTCATGTGTCCCATCCTATCGAATTCTCGACATTCAAATGGGTTATGATCTTACTGATTCTAACATTGGACCCATTTTTCACATTGATGAAAAAAATCGAGCAACTAGTACTCATATCCATATTGGTAAACATCTCATGGGAATCCTCAAAAATGGCGATCCCTACCAGAACACACTTAACAACTAAGTCGAGAGACTGCACTACTCTTCTATGTGACCCCTACTTCCCTCAAGATCAGATCTGCAATTAGCACCCAATTTTCCATCATTGTAATAGAGTTCAATTTGAACACAATGACCTATGATAGAATGGCGTATCAGAGACCTTCGTCAAAGTATCTCGCACACGATAACTCATCATGGAGGTATGCCAATGAAAATCATTGTAGCGATGTAAAACATGATGAGTACTTCAATTAATGGCATCACACCCTACTCTGGATGCATGAACTCACCATCATGATCTGCCCTCATAGTTTCCGTGAAGAATTGGTCATAGAACTGGGTATGTAAATCCAACCAAAACACATCATGTAGCTCATCATCCTAGTTTAGAACATCCCCCCAGTACTTTCATGCTCCCCGAAGCGTATAAGTCACAAGCTTCAATCTCCTCTGAGGAGGTTTCTACAGATTCACAAATATTTATTACATAGTCTCAAGCTACTTCTTAGAAAACATTAGACCACAATCCACTAAAAACACGAGAGGATTTTTCTACTGGAATAAATGTATCATCTCAGCCATTGTCAAGCTAGGATGTGGTGATCCCTGAAAAGTCTGAATAAAGTGATAAACCCATCAAGGAAATTATCTTTAGCTTTTATGTCTGAAAAAACAACTAGTTTTTCATCTTGAATTATAGGTGGATACACTAGTATCCCATGTTATACCACCTAAATATCTTGTTCATCATTACTCTCCTATAATATGATTTGAGTTCATCATGGTGTAATTCCTCTACAATGACAAAATCATGCCACAGAAAATTAAATATCATTGTTCACTGCTCAAAAATATAGGATAGTTTAAAAAGATCATATAAATAGTTCATACAACAAATAATACTACTAAATCTAGGAATATAGATAGAACAAGCTAAAAAGGACACTAGAGAAACTGCCTACAACCAACTTAAAAGCCAGGTAAAGGTTAAGTCTTTTCTCAAAAGTTCAGTTTTCTTTTTGAATTTCCTATTATTTTTACATTTATTATACATTGATTAGACCATGTTACCCACCTAATTCTGAAAAATAAATTCCCATTCTACTTATGAACTAATTAATAGAGTCCAGCTAATCCATACCATAATATGTTTTAGTCCATACAGCTCATGGTCCATTACTCAACATGCCACAATTGGCTATTATGGCTGTCTGCTATAAGCTAATCAAGAAACAATTTTTTAGGTTATGGTAGGAAATCAAAGTACAAACCATATTTTTCAATTCCTTACAAATATGATTTTCAAAATAGTAGGTATATATATCATGAAACCAATCCCAACATCATAAAAATATGTAATATATCCTATATGTCATGGTATAATGCATGCCAGGTGATTTCTAACAAGTTCTGAAAATGATGCATGAGATGGAATACCCAAATATCATCAGTTTGAAACAAAATAGAACCATTAATCATTTAAATAATAATGTTACAATTAAATTCATCAACTAATAGTATAATCAAATAAAATGTCATAGTCAATATCTAGAAAATATAAATTTACATTTGAGGCAATTTTTCATTTTCCTATACATGGTTTAGCAACATCCAAGAACATATCATTACCAAATTAAAATTCCTTCATTTCCCTATATATTTTCTCCAAATATTAAACAAAGAAAAGAAATCATTTGATACCACCTTTTCACTTCCTGAACCTGGATTCCATGCAATAGTGCGGCTAGCCCGATTGGCCACATGGCCCCAAGTGCATCTACCTGAGTTCCAGAGGTGTATGAGTAGAACTGAGGGCCTATGGTGTGTCTATAGGGGGATTATGACCTCATTAAAAGAGTTTAACACAGAATAATATCAATAATAGTCAATAATAGAAGCAGTGTAACAATCAGACAGAAGATAATGAAAAAGGGAAGGAATATAAAAACTACACCAGAAGGAATATCATATAAAAAAGGTGATGATACATTTCATGATTATACTGTGCATCCCAAAAAGTTACACAATAGTACAATACATTAGAGATATCCAAATACCAAAAATACCAAAAATTGATATCTCCAAATAGAATTACATGCCTAAGAATGGTCTATGGGTCCCCTACTCCTAAGCATGGCACAAAATCAAGCAATGAACTATGGGTTCCTTCTCCAGTCAATACATGCATCCATGAAATATTTTTGGGTAACCAAATATAGACTGAATATGGTGTGAGATACAATCCCATTTGTTAGCCACCCAATATTCTATAGAAATCCATGGATGTGCAATTTAAGCTAAGTAGAATCAATTTATACCACAAGTAAGATGTAAATATATGTAAAGTGTACACAGAATTCTACTACTAAAAATGAAATTTGGTAAATCCTTACAAGGATCCCTATAAAAAATGGCTGAACTCCAACAACATGTTAGTTATAACTAATTCAGAAATCACTAACCTGATCTCACCATATATCAATATATATCATGTCACCCACGACCATGTCATAATACCAGAAGTGTTTCAAAACCAATGACTGAGTCATATAATCGATCATATGAAATTTAGAACTTCTAGGTTGTATATTTAAGTATCATGTCACTTAGGGCCAGTTCTAAGGTATAGTAGACCAAGGATTCATGGTCATTTCCCATTAGTATTTTTATGGAAACTCAGTAACAACACTGGCAGAGTCTAAGGTTTATCTCAACAGAGCATGTACAATGAGATTTTTGAAATCCGGATCCAAGGGGTTGAAAGGACCTTGGAATCCTATAGAATCAGGATCTGAGGATCATACATGTCGAAGTCATATTCTACCATAAAACATGATCCATGGGTGATGCGACCATGGAATCTTAATAGAGTCAATATCCAATGGTTTCCAACCAAGGCATCTACTACTATTTCAATTCACATATCATATGTAATTCCCCAATCAGGATCTTTGTATCACTAAGAGTGTGAAGGGTGAATCAGTGATATCTTTTTCCTTTATTTTTTGTTTCTCAAGAAATGACCTTAACCTCCTGTAAAAGATTACATTCCCAAATAAAATAAATTCAAAAACACATCCATAGGAAAAAAATAATTTATAAGGTTCAATGTTAAATAAGAATAGATACATTTATTCTATGGTTTGGAAATGCTCCAACACCACACAATACCCTTTCACTCTTGTAGCACTATATATATAATTGAATAGTGCATGTACTCCTTATAAAAAATTATGTAATACAATGTTTAGTCACAAAAAATTTTATGATGCTCTGGTATCAACGTTAAAGAATTATACTCCTTCAAAATAGTAATTCACTTTATTACCGAGAAGCTGATAATAACTTCTTGGAGTTTTTTATGAAGATTAGTCCAATTTCCCAATCTGATTTTCCTAGTCTAATTACCCAATACGGAAAAATATATCTTTGTTAGAATATGGTTGAAATAATTCTAAACACTTTCTTCCTCAGTTCATAAATCCAGACACAATAATCTCATTTTATTTATCTAGCCTGATACGATGACCAACTGAAGATGATTATAAGATAAATATGATAATTAGTTTAATATATTGCAATCACTTCTCTAATCCATTCACGTGTGTCTAGCATGACATCTTCAAGAAAGAATGTAAAATTATTTAACCTTTAAAATTAGAGATTCTCAGTCTTCCTTTCATGAATAGTACATCTGTCAGAAAGTAAATTGTGATTTCTCCTTTTATAGGTGACCCAGGTATGGTTTGGGCGGGATACTGAAATTGTTTCTTGCTTAAACAAATTTTGAAAATATGCATGTTTCTATGAATTTGGGATACATGTATGATATTTTCAATGCTTCTAAACTCTTCTTGATTATTCTCAAATATTCTAACAACTTCAACTCTACCTCATAATTTCATCACAAACATCGGTCTATTTATGATTTCCCATTATGATTTTTTGTACGATTTCTTCATTTAATTTCTCAATAACTGATGCATATTTGATAAAAATATAGCTTTTGTATTCCTCACAATCCCCATTCAGATTTCATTTATCCATTTCTATTTCATGAAATAATTTCTTCATTACATTGCACTGCAGCAAATGATCAAAACAAAACAACATTTTCAAGTTTCAATATCCCCCTTTAACATCATATCCAACCATTAAAAAATAAGATTATTCTTCATATTTTTATTCATCAGCCCCAAAAAAATTTATTTCATTAATTATGATTACATACCAAACATATTGGATCGGTATTAGTAGCTTATATAATTTATGAATTTTTTACCAATATCTTTTCTAATACCAATAGTTTTTCCTCTAATGAATATGATGACATACTAAATCTGATGGATCAGCATGAGTGGCTCCTTTTATTTCAGAATAAAATTATAATGAACTTATTTCTTATGGGATTTAAATATTTTTGATTTTGAAATGACTAGAAACCAGAAACTTTCTTACATTCATATTCCTCGGCATCATTATGATTATCCTCCTAAACCTATAAGAAAATATGCATTTGGTAATATCATTATGATGATAATGAGATCAGATAGCTTTGGCTTCATTAACATTTTTATTTCACAATATTCTTCTTGTATCATGACTTCATTCAAAACTTTCATTATAATAAACATCAGAATTATCATTGTATGACATAAAAAGTTAATTAATGTAACTTCCCACTCCTCTGGCAACATCTTTTTTTCATCCTCTTCATAAATATGATTTTCTGAAATACAATCAGACTGAATATGATTTTCAATACGTTTTCAACCCTTTGATTTTTCAATCATTCATCATGATTTCTGAGTAATCATATATCAGTAATGAATCATCACATTTTATTCTTAATCATACAGACTCTAATTTTTCCCCAATACAATCAAAAAATTCATTCAAGCCTCAGGGTAAGACTAATGGTCCTTTTTACCAGCAAGATTATCCTAAATCTGATAGGCCTTTTCAGGCATTATGAATCTGATATTTAGAATATGATGGCCGGTATAAATTTCTATAACATTTATAGATTAAATTATTTTATGCATTTTCACAAAAAAAAATTAAATACTATTGACATAAAACTTCTTAAACTTCTAAAAACCATCTATTTCCAAATTGGTCCAAATAATATACACGTTTGGATTTTTTTGTCAATAAAGATTAATAAATTAATGATCTTTGTATCATTATGAAATGTATTACTTATCAATGAATTTATAATCTTATGTGAGATAACTCATTATAAGAAACAATAATTATTAACATCAAATATGTTTTTGTCAAAAGTAGTGTTTGTGAACATCTTCTTCATCTTTATTCCTCAACTTATCTCCCTCGACATTTCTTCCTCAGCTTCTCAGCATTCCTAAAAAACAAAAAAAATCCTATAACCACTCCAACAACCAATTAGAATAGTTCACACATAAATATTTCTAAATTCACAGCATACCCATGACTCCTCCTTTTTTATTCCTCTATATTGGTAGATTTATTGAAAACTTCTCACCCATTGACAATACTATACATAGGAAGTATTAGACAGGGGATAGAATACCTCAACCTGTATGAGAAAGTAGTTTTACACCCATGTTCAACCTCAATTTAAAATGCATTCCTTCACTAATGGTTTTGTAAAAATGTCACCATACAATTCTGATATAGTAGAATACACTAACTTTAACTCATTCTTCTATGAATTCTCATTGAATAATTGATATTTTTTATCCATATGTTTTGAGAAAAAAAAATTAATTCTATTCATGGTGGGATTGATTTCACATTGATTATCATAACCCAGTAGCATGGGTGAATTCACATCAACAATTATGTCTTCGAACTTAGTTTTAATCCATATAGGATAGGTATAGGATTTAGTGGAAGAAACATGCTCAGATTTAGCCAAACTAAGAGTTCCAAATATTTTTTATTTTCATAACAACATAACAAATTTTCTCCAGAAAGAATAATCCACCAAATTTGAATCATATATCATCAACATTTCCTCCAAATTTTCATCTGAATACCCAAAACAATTATTACTTTCTAATCTATTATAACTAATTCCCAAAAAATATATGACATTTATGTATCTGGGAATTATTTTTAAAACAAGTAAATATGATTTTATATGAGTAATATTAAATCTTTAACATAAGGTAACAAAATAAAAATTTTGGGTGTTGGGTTAGTTAAATATAACAAACTTCGAATCAGCTTCAAAAATTCTTTTTGATCAACTTCCTTGACATGTCCATATTTTAAAAACATTATTCCCAGTAAAATTAGTGTAAAACAGGTTTCATATTTTCTATTATAATCTTCTTATGAAGTTCCTCAATATACTGTTCTTGAGAAATAGAAATGGGTTTCTTCTTTTATAAAATTTGTAACCCTCCTACTATTTAATTTCCCCTATCATGGACATCCCAAAAACCTTTTTCATTTTTTTTAGAAAATCATTCACAGGATCAGTCATCATTACTAAGAAAGTTAATGTTATAGACATAAAAAATTATGATGAGGGAAACTCTTTACTTTATTCAACGTAAATATTGATATAAACTCTTCTTTTCTTAAAAATCATCTTCTTTAAGAAGGCATACACTTTGGAAAAACATGACCTTGAAGCTTGTTTTATCCCAAAAAAGGATTTATTCAATAATTATACATGAATTTCATCTTTCCCAATAACAAATACATGTGGTTGTTCAATGTAAAATTCCTCATTGAGATCCCCATTCAGAAATGCATACAATACATCAATTTGAAAAATATTTGTAACATAGTCATGTTGCAATAGAAAGAAAAATATGAATTATTTTTATCCTTTCCATTAGATAAAAAATTCATCAAAATCAAAAACTTTAATCTGAGAGTAAAATTTTCATATTAATCCTTCCTTATTTCTTGTCAATACAAATTATTTATTAAGCTTGTTCCATTGAACCCACTATATTCTAATAACATTTTTGTTATCTGAATAAGGTATGAGTTCCCATGTATCATCAATTTCTATCTGATCAGGATCTTCATTCGGGGATTTAACCCATTCTACGTACTCAAAATCATTATTCAAATCATTCCAATAAACATTTGAATACAATGAAGTATGATAAATTTATATTCTTGTTTGAAAAGTTTGATCTTGATCACCAATAATGTTTAGAGTTTCCACTTGCTTCCTCAGCCTAGTATGATATTTTCAAGATTATTCCTCATCACTATAAATATTTGAGTCTGTTTTTTCATTTAGAGTAGGATTACAGTAGTTTTGTCCCTTATAAAAAATGTTTACAAAACATTATTTATCCTTATCAACTTATTTTCATGTAATATTATTTTTATTTTCTTCATCCTTTTCAATAACATTCACAAAAATAGAGAATGTCCTTGATATCATGTTTATTCTAAAGTCTTCTTGGACTTCTTTATTATTTATTGATATCATGTTCTTTATTTTTTTGGGGATAATTAGCCCCAAAGTTACTAATAGCTCTACAATAAAAGCATTTCAAGGGATGTTTCTCTTTGTATTTACCTATACCTCTACTAAAATATTTAGAAAAAAAAAGATAAAATGTTATCAATATTTTTACATACCATTGTTTCAAAATCAAAATCCCTAGCTTATTCTTATATAATAATATTCTTTGGCTTCTCTGTAATGGCCACCTTGAATGAAATTTCTCTGTTAAATTTTGTTTTACATTTGATATGTTCATCCCTTCTCATTTCATAAGTGATGAGATTGATATGTAAATCATCTAGAGATAATGTTTCAAGATATCTATCTTTTAATAAAGAAAATTTAGAATCAAATTTTTCAGGAAGGATTCTCAAGATATTTTTTTCAATGGTAGAATATTCTGTCATTTCACTACGACATCTAATAGTGTCATCAATTTCATTTACCCTATTAATGAAGTCCCGAACAGATTAATACTCAACCAATTTGATATCATTATACTTTAGACTCTATATTCCAAATTTTTCATTGTTTACCTTTTTAATGCATTCATATATGTTTTCCATCTTGTCTAATATACTGTTGGATGGGGAAACACACTTTAATCTTAATAATTCACTTCCAAATTTTGAAGATAGTAAATAATTCTTGGCCCTTCTTTCGTTCTCAAGATAGTTTTTATCAATAGTTTTATGAGGAACTTTTTCATCAATATGCGAAAACCCATCAGTTTATAGTTCTATAACATCAAATCCAATAGAAAAAAGATAGATAAATATATTATATTTCCAGATACGATAATTCTTACCATAAAAACTATAATTCCTTTACTGTTCACTCAATTATGATTCTCTATAAAACTTATTTTTAAAACATCTTCCATGAATAAATAAAGGGATACCTCAGATCTGATACCAAACGTAATTTCCCAATCATGATAATTATGTCACTAATAGGGGGAAGAGTGAATAAGTGATATCTTTTTCTTTGATGTTTCCTTTCATATGAAAAAACCATTTACTCATATTAAATATTAATTTCCTTAATAAAAGTAATTCAAATACATATCTAATGGGATATAAGAATTTACAAGGATCAATGTTTAATAAGAATTTTTGTGTCCTATGTATCGTTTACAATTGAAACAATACAACAAAATCCGCTAGAAAACAATACTTTTATGGGGAATACAATGAGTAGGTTTTTTCAATTCACTTTTATATCAATATATAAAAAATTCAATATTCTGTGTGATCTTTCTAGAAAAAATGACATAATACAATTATTTGTAACATACCATGTTATGATGCTATATTATTAAATATCAAAAATATAAAATTTTAAAACAATTTTTCACTTTATTAACCAAAATATGATCAAACCATCCTAGATTTTTTTATAAAGCTCCGTATGATTTCCTTGTCTGATTTTTCCAATCTGATTGATTAATATAGAAAAATATAACTCTGTTAGAATATTGATGAGACAATTCTGAATACTTTCTTTCTTAATTCTGAAAATTTAATATGATATTAAAATTTAAATAATCCCAATTGATTTGATGAAAATCAGAATACAATATTATCTAAATTTGTTGCAATATTTTCTATTATCAATTAAAATTTATTCGGAACAACAACATCTAAAAATATAATCTGTAACCTTTATCTCACTATAAATTCAAAGATTTCCTCTCTTCCTTTAAGGAATAGTGCATCCATTACAATGTAACATTTATGTTCTCCTTTTATAGGTGACCCAAATTTGGTTTGGGTGGGATTCTAAAATTGTTTTTCCTCACAAATCAATTTTCATAATTTGAATTTTCCCATGAATTTTGGATAAATTTATTACTTCTTAAACGCTTATAAACTCTTCATAATCCATATAAAATATTCTAACAACATTAGCACTTCTTTTTAATTTCATCAGAAACATCACTCTGATTATAATTTCCCATTTCTATTTTCTTACTATAATTTATTCGTTACTTTTCGTTGGACCTATTTCATATATAAAGAAATAAATAGCTTTCAACATCTTTACAAGCCTCGTTATGATTTTGTTTCTACATTTTTATTTTCTTAAATGATTCGTTCATTATATTTCTCTACACAAAATGTTGAAAGCTGTAAATCTTCTTTGGATTTGAAACTCCAACTTTGAAAATAAATCCTTCCATTTCTATGTAATATTTTATTTCTTATATTCATTCATAGTTCCCAAAAAACTCTTGTTCTAATTATTATTATTACATACCGAATCTGCTGGATCAGTATCAGTAGCGTCAATATTTTATGAATATGATACCATTGAATTTTCCTATACAAATAGTTTTTTATCTAACAAAAACAATGACATTAACAATCTGATGGATTATCATCAGCTGCTTCATTATTTTCTGAATATGATTTTAATAAACATCATTCTATGATGATTTAAATATTTATGATTTTGGCTGACCTAAAAACTAGTACCTTCATTACAATTATCCTTATCATACATGTTACGGTTATAGTCCATATCCTTTAAAAAATTTGTATCAGGTAATATCATTACAATGATATAATGAAAAGATAGCTTTGTCTTCATCAACATTCATCATTCAAAAAATTTTTCTCATATCATGACATCATTAAAAAATTTAAATACATTAAATATTATCTATAGAATTATCTGACTTGCAATGGAATGTATTATAACATCCCTCTCCTCTAGCAAAATATTTCATTAATACTCATCATTTATATGATTCTCTTGAATACAAACATATTGAATATGATTTTCCATTTATTTTCTCCCATTCCCTTTATTAATATTTGATCATGTGTTTTACAGAATACTTATGATTTAGGAGAAATCAAAGACCATAAAATCAGCATCAATTTTTTATCATATTCATAAAAACATTGATTCTTACCCAAAATGATCAAACCTTTCATTCTAAAATTTTGGTGAGACCGATGATCCATTTCTTCAAGTAAGTTTCTCCTTAATATGATGGACCATTTCAATAATTGTGAGTTTGATAACTTGAATACGATAGTTACTATGAAATTCCAAAACTCTTACATACTGATTTGATTTATCTTTTTTTTAATATACAATAATATTTAAAAAACATCTTCAACTTCTAAAAACCTTATCTATAAAAATTGGTCCCAACATCATATCTATTCAACTATTCAAAATAATTAAATTAAATCAAAGAGTATAACCACACATTCAACCATTCACATTAAAAAGCAACTAATAAGTATACCCACTCATGTAACATATCACAATTCATCATGTTAAAAATTCAACATTATATACCATATAGAATGAAAGGTTGAACAACTCAAAATCAAGAAATTAAATTCAATTTTATTATCATCAGGCTTCTTATAACATTAGAGGAATAAAAACACACCCCTTGGGTGGCTTAACAATAGGAAAAGGCATAGGGAACAACCTACGGGTGGACTTTGTTTGCTAAAAACCCTCCAACTATGCTCAAAGGAACTAAATTTAATCCCTAATAGATTCTATTGTATTTAATTCAACTATTCTAATTAATTTTTGGGTCGAACCAGAAAGACCAGTAGGCCTCATAAAGGAAACAAGTTTAATAAATCACGAAATTAAATGGAAAAATATATAACACCTACTGTAGGTCAGTAGTAGTGTCATGTACTAGTATCATATCTTAATTTGACTCAAATGGGGAGAAAAATGAATAATAGATAAAGAACATCAAAATTGTTGAAATTAGTTTCCACCAGAATAGAAAATTCGATACAAAGAGGAATGAATAATGGATTAAAATGATTCGAGTAATCATTGATGTGGATCCAGTGACACTAATGATGCTTGATTTTTATATGAAACAGAGGAACATGATCATATTCTACTTTAGGAATCAAAGGAGCTCTCAAATGGATCAAACTATCCAATGGATGAAAAGTGGGAAATTAGGTTGAAATATATGACTAATTAGGGAAATTTATGTAATTTCACCCAAATTACATGATCACATGGTTTGGAAACATGTTTGGTTAAAATGTGAGAAAATAATGTACACTTTGAGGTATGAAGGGCCACCCCCACATGGTTTGTGGGCACAGTTCTCCTAACCATGTGAAAACGATGTCTTAGACCATATTCAAAAACTACAAATGGTGTTGTATTATTGTGAACCTCAAACCACATGTAATTTCTCACTGTGTGTCCTATAATACCCCACTGTCTAACCTCACAATTTTAGAAGAAACTAAACAGCCTGCCCTACATAGTTTTTACTACATGTCATATAAGCATGTTTCTTCACAAAAGTTGGGTAACAAACTCCGAACAAGCCCGAGAAGCCTCTAATTCCTCAATGGCCTCAAATTACATTCACATTTGGTCATAACTAAAAATTTAAACACAAATGAACAAGGTTTTTTACCTTATATGAAACCCTGTGTTATTACAGGTAGGGTGTAATACTTTCTGATTTTAGTATGAACTTATCTTTAAGTAATTCCAGTGTGTTTGATATCTTGTAAAACACTCAACACTATAAAAATGGGAATAATGTTATATTATAATAAAAATTAAATAATTTAAAATATATTTAATAGAAAAATAATTAAAAAAAATTAAATATTTTTTGAATAAATGTGTTCTAATTCACATAATAAAATACCATCAATTTTAATGAATATCTTTTATGAATTGCATTTTTTTGATAAATTCATCACTTTAAAATAGAAATAAGAAAACAAAATTGTTGAAATAGAAGTGATTATTAGTAAAATCATTTATTAACATCCAATTATAAATAAATTAAGTATAAATATAGTTAATTTAATTATTGATGTCTAAGAAATATATTTTATTTAAAAACATTATTTTTAATATTTTTATTTAAAAGTTAAATTTATCATTTACGAAGTATAGAGTTTAATGAAAAGAAGATTTTATATTTTTATTCAAATTAATTAACAATCCTTTAATGATAATAATCTGGTAATAATTTCACATTACTTTATTTTTATTCTTATAAACTATTTTTCTAAAAACTATTTTTGTTTCTTTTCATACGTAATTTAAAAGTAAAATTTATCACATTTAAAAATTAAAACTAGTAAAATAGTTATAATATTAGGAATATATTTTTTCAAATTATCTAATATTGTTCATTCCATTTTCATTCATAAGAATAATTTATCATGGTAAATGTTACGCCTCAGGATAAAGACATTAATTGTTAAAATGTGTTAAACTGGCGGACTAGGCCACAAAATATAATGAAACCATATCTCTAAGTGGGTGGATGAGGGTATTATCAACCACCCCTTATATAATAATCTCTAATTTTCCATTTTACATTCAATTTACTTTAATATTTCATTCCTTTTATATTAATAAATGATTATTTACAAAGAAAATGTAACTCCTTTCATCTACCAACCTTAACCCACACATTTCCTAAAAATTATCTTGAACCCCTACCTAAATGAAAATCATAAAAAGCATTTTTATTATTTTTTAACCACTATTACTATATATTCTCATACATATCATTTCCAATATTCCCATAATTTGGAAATTAAATCCTTAAATGGACTTATAATGCATCTGACCAAAAGAAAATCTGAGATAAGTGTGAACTTTTTAATATCAGTTTGAAATTGAGGTTTCTTATTTATCAATATCAATAGGATAAATTTATATATTATTTCTCTATATAAATCCATCAATTTTGTTCAATTATAGTGATTTATTAGTCATACATTTCTTATTTTCATTTCACTTCAACTTGGTGAATAATTAAAGAGAAATGTTTCTAGAGTGTGGAACTAACATTATATATTAGTTATTGTTGGTAATTGTTTCCCAACATGTAAATATTATTTATATTTTTTCTGTAATGTTACCCTCAAAGAATAAATTATTTGTCAAGGTAAATTTATATTTTCATTAACTATAATTTCAAATGTTTAGAAGGAAACTTTTATTTTTTTATATGGATTATTTTTTAATTTATTTTCAAATGCTTTTAGTGAATCTTCTTTTTAAATGTTTTTCACATTTACATATTTTCTTTTTTATATCTAAGATACATTAAAAATCATTATTTCCATGCTTTCATGGTTTTCCAAAGTAATTTACATTCACCTTTTTTGAAAAAAAATGTATTTTAAAAATAAAAATCATCAAAATAAAATTATATTTCTTCTTATTTTTCAGAAAACATCATAATGTTTTTATAATGGTGTTTTTAATCTATTTCACTATACATTAATTTTTTATTCTTTAATATCGATATTTAATAATGATACCATTTACTTTATTTATTTATAGTTCTTATTATGATGTTTTATGTATTTATTCACAATATATATTTATTTTCCATGGGTTAACTAAGATATAACAAAATTATGAATGTTTCTACATTCATGTGACAAAAATATATATGATTTATTAATTATATGATGGTTGGTTTTTTAAATCCCTCTGATGTATTGGGTAGTGTTTTTAATATCATGATAAATGGGTATGATCAATGGATGGGTATCCCAAGTCCAAAATTATATGTTGTATTGGTGGTTATTTTTGTTCTAAATTGTTATGAGATACAAGTGGATGGACAAATTCTATAATGTTATGGATAGGTTGTTAGCCGGGTCCATTATGATATTAATTTCGTGGTATTTATCCTTAAAATATTTTATTATTCATATGGTTATATTTATAGAACAAAATATAACCACATTTTAATTCATATCTTACATTCTAAAGGATTAATATTATTGACATATAACTCATGCCTTATTCCTAAATCATTATGGAATAACTCGTGTTTTATTATCTATCATTTATTGGGCTTTATTATCTAATGTTTTTCGTAAAAAATTTATTATATTTGCATTCCCATATTCTCATATTATTCACTATTATTATATTTCATTGATATCTCCTATATTTATTCGTACTCGACATTTCAGATGACCCTTTCTTATGTTTCCATTCTCCAGGTTAGAAAAAATTGTTTTAAGTTTTATTTTTTTAATGGTTACCCCATGTGAATATTCTATGCATGATGTAGTGAATAACATGTAAAATAATTTGTTTATGTACCTAATCTCCAATCAAACTAAACTATTGTCTTCCTAGATTGTGTAAATTGTGAGACATAAGGTTAATGTTATGAAAGTGATGTAATGGGAGTGTGTGTTAGGCTCATAATTTCTCATTTGTTATTCAATCTAGTAGGTGAACCATCTTTTTAACATTAGTTACAAGTTTATAGGTTTGGAAAATATCATTAAATATATTGAATTATAGATTGAGACTTATTTTGGAATGGGAGGTTCTATAATTCTATTTTCTTCACCATTTCCATGAGGCTCAGTTCAAAATGGTTGAGGAATGGGAGGTATATTCAATAAATGTAAAGGATATTAAAAATTTGTAACATTGTCTATATGATACTCTTTTTCATTAAGATAAATTGATTTTCCTCCTTATTAGTAATATGGTTTATCTTTCCACCCTAGATTCAAGTTTTATCTAATATTTTATTTCTTGATCGGTGGTACTAGTTGAAATGTACTCCTAGTACATAATGATACACAAGTGTCAAATATATCCAGAACATATAAATAACCTGACCATAGTATCCCATGGATGATGGGGACATTATTTTATTGGAATAAGATTCAAAATATCACATCCCAAAGGAAAAAAGAGTTCAATAGTATTGGTAAAATAGATACATACTGGAATCCCATATTTCATTTGAAAACATAAAATATACCATATTCTGAATTAAATAACCTATATTATTTAACATATTCAATGATTAATTATTGATATACATGGTAAAGGAATTAAAATAATGGTGATCTCAAATACTCAATATGGGTTATGTATAGAAGAAACTATCATAAGTGAATATGGAAAAATCAATATGGAAAGGTAAATATATGAATACTCAGCAATTTATTCAATAACATGAGCATAAAGAATAATACATCATGAATAAATAATGATAAAATGATTCTATATAATTCATTAGAGGAGCTTGAAACCTATCCATTGATATCATAACTATTTAAATAATTACATGGAAATCAATAGATAATCTCATATTGATAGAATTAATAATGAATGACATCTTAATCATTCCACCAAGGCCTCATACCAGGACATTACACATAAATGGGTAAGGCATCATCCATATACCAAAAATAGTTTGTCTTATGAGACCTTCCAATGAATCAAGGGGATATAATGGGCCTTGACTCTCATATACTAAGTCCATTATATTAATCATATGAATGTGGTGAATGAAAATTCAATACATAATCATCACACACATTCATATTGAAAAACTAGCATATGAAATGTCAATATTTCCCCAGTAAAATGAATTATAAACCATCTAGAAAAATAATATTCATGAAATAATTATAATATATGCCATGAATAGAATTATTAAAATAACATGTTGATGTTTTTTGTGAATTTAAATTCAATAAAAGTTTATTAAAACATTCTTGATGAAAATAACCTTTTCACATTGAAAATCATTTCTAAAAACTGGAAAATTAATGAATATTTTTAAAACCATTCAGTTAAAAATAACCTTGTAAAAAATGCAATATTCATCAAATAATTGAGTGTCCGTGAAGGTGAAAAATTATGTTCATGTCATATAATTTAAAGCAAAACATTATTTTCACACATTTTTAAAAAATATATAATTCATAAAATTACTAGAAGATCCAAATTAAAAAAATTAATAAAAAATAGAAATTGTATAAATATGTTTTTAAAAATTAAATGGCTACCATTAAAAATTATTTAAAAAATACAAAAAAAATTTGTCATGTAAGAAAAATATTTATGATCGAGTAGAAAAAAAAAATTCAGGTTAATTTGAAAATATTAATTTAATGTCTTGATTACTTAATTAGATGAAATTAAAATGTAATAATAGAATTTATATGTGTATATATAGTATATGAAATTATATTGGGTTTAGTATGTAATATAAAATAATTTCCTCAATATAGAAATAGACATGAATAATCATGAATAATGATGACATTCATTAATAAATAATTACAAGGATCGTATCAGGGAAGTGTGAAGTAATTAATTAAGTCATTATTTATAAAAAATATATATCCAAATAATATAATTGTATATAAAATATAATAAAATAATAGTTTTTATCATACATAATCATGGCCTAATATAGTAAACAATATAGATGAATAAAACAATAAAAGAAAATTCTGTTAAGAAATCCCTTGCCACTTGACAATTTGATGTCAAATACCATTAAATATTGAATTAAAACAAAAAATACTATTAATTATTAAAGATTAATGACATATAATATAAATTTATAGTATATACAAAATATAAATTAAAATTATTTTATAACATCTAAATATGCATTAATAAAAGTGAATTGAGACAAAATCTCTTACCTCTCATTCGACTCCCGTCATATGTATCTGAAACTCCAATATAATAAATGTAGATATAATATGAATATATTCCATAACATTAATCATATATATCATAGAATATATGATTAAATTATTAATTTTTTCACCCTATTATTAACGGTTCTTGGATAAAAATAAAGTTTCTTATAATAACTCCTTCATTTTGCATGTATATTTCAGGTTGGTAGACTATGTGCTTGTAATTTGATTATTATTTCATAATATACATAATTATAATATTAATACAAATATAATTTTTACTCATTATAAATTTATTTTTACTTATCCTAAAATTTAATAGATATAAAAAATGAATTGCATCATTCTTGGAGATGGTAGCTCGTACGTACGCATGTACGTTGTTATCATTTGTCAATGGATGAAATTAATGAAATTTAAATAACATTTCAACATTTTAAATTGATTATTATTTCATATAAATCATATATATTCATTAAATTCATTAATAATACAATCCAAATAAAATAGAAATATATTATGAATTACATAGTGTTATAGAGGTCATAGTCCTCATGTATTCATGAATAAAATTATAACATCTAAATAGATTAGAAGATAATAAGATAATAAGATATTATTATTAAATATGTATAATTATTTCATTAATATAATATATAAACATTAAACTGGTCATAATTCCCATCGATAAAATATGGTGATGAAAAACTAATTTTTTCTCTATGTGGATATAGTATGTTGTACGTACGCACAAGTGATAATTTCACTTCTGTTTGATGAAAAAATTGGTTTATTATTGTGGTTTAATAGTCATAATAACACTTAATAATTTATAGGATTCATAATTTATTATTTAATTATAAAATTAATATTTTTTTCAAGGTAAAAGAAGAAGTAAAAAAGATAATGATCGATTAAGGTGATTAACTCTTCCTTAAAATAACTTTATTAGATCTTGTTTTAAGGATCATTGGGTTGTTATTTGATAAATAAAATAACCTCTATATTGTTTATATGGATATTTTGGATGGATTTTTTTGGGATTGGTTGATCAAGAAGCCTCAAATTATTGTGAATAATTGAAAGTAGGGGTGTCCATTTATAATTGGGAGGGAGGACACACATGGAATTTATTTAAAAATTTATAATGTAATAAAATAATTTTCAGGAAAAATACTTCAGAATTTACAAATATTAGAATTTAAGGTTGTATTTGGTTTAATATAATCACCCAATACAATTTTTAAATGATTATGTGGGGTTTTAAAGCATATGTGTTTATTTAACCTCTTAGTTAACTCATTTTAACCTTAACCCTGATAATGACTTTTTCACTATTAAAAGGTTATAATTTTACATATAAGGTAACTATGGACTCATAAATTGAAAAGGTATGAAATTAAAGATCATGTATTATAATAATTTTCATTTTTATTTTTTATTTTTAATTTTATGTAATTTCAAAAAATATTATTTTTATAAAATATCATTTATTACAATTTTTATACTATTAAAATAATTTGATTTTTAAGACACCAAGAAAAAACAATTATTATAATACAATCCCTTTATGTGTCAGTAATAAATTATATTTTTCGGATAATTATTTTCAACAATACAACTCACTAAAATTATATTATAATTATTATTTTTAAATTATTTATAGTTTTTCTATTAATTAAATAAATATTGTATTAGAATTGCACCAAAATTTAATGAAAAATCTAATCACTAAAAATAATTAATAAAATTACATCACTAAAAGTATTTCATAATCTAAAAAATAACCATCAATATTAAGTCACCACTTTATTTTCACCATATGTGAACACATAAGAAATAATAAAAACTGAGAGCGTGGCATTTTTAAATTTTTGGATTTAAATTTTACATAGGTCATTTCCCTAAAAACATTTCCCAAAAACAATTATATATTAACAACAAGGTAATAATTTTCCACTTAAATTCATCCATTAATAATTTATATGAAATATTATAACATTATCACTAAGTTTTGACCTACAGTAAACGTATTGAGATGATATATTTTTCCACAGTTTCAATTCATATTCCCTAAAAATAAAAGGGGGTATTTAAAAAATATAAAACACATAATTTAAATTGTGTAATAAATTTTTCGTGGTTCTAATTCTATACGAGGAGGAATTTATTTTTAATATAATCATGCTAAATCTTATGGAAAATAATTTTTCAGGAAAGTTCCATTTTTTATGAAAAAGTTTTCATACAAAATTCAAGTGTAAGATTCATTTCAAATATTATAATTAGATTAAATTTAATTATAATTAGCTAATTAAATTTTTAAACTAATAGAAAATGGGATTATATTTTTTAACTTTAGTATTCTCCATTATTCATTAAAAAATTAAACATTTTGGAAAGATATCAACATTTTAGAGTAGGCTAATTTTGATATAGTGATTTAAAAAATGATATAATTATATAAAATAAAATTTAAAATATTTCAAGAAATTTATTACTATTTTTGTTCACAAAACCAAATATATTTATTTATTAATTTAATTTATTTTTTAAGGAAAACATGACATTACCAATAATTGAGTTATTGTTCAAAATGTATTTATCAATTATTATATATTGACTGATAACTTTTATATATTTTTTAAATCATTATTCTTATTCATACATTCCAACTTAACATCAAGGTTATAAAAGACTTATTTTAAAAATGATATTCCATAGTCATTTCAGCTCGGTTTTGTGTGTTTTATATAATATCTAATGTAGTTTTCTTTTTAAATTTGATAGTGTTAAATTTCAACCCCCCCCCCCCCCCCACCACAGACACTTTTTATAAATTGGAGATAGAAAATATGAACATTATTTTGATAATAAAATATTTTAAATTTGGAAATAATATTTTTTTAAACTCATATAATAAAAAGGATTAATAAAACAACCTCTTTAAAATAGTGAAAGGTAAGTATAAAGGTTAAAAAGAACATATGTTTCCATATAAGATAACATTTGAGGAATGTGAAAATATGGGCAAGTTAAAAAACTAAAACATAACGACCAATAGAGAGTGGTATAGAATATGGTTAGGTGAAATTTAACAACCAAATAATAATTAATTTGTGGTGGGGGAAAATTCCATAAATTCATAAGAAATTACCGTAATATGATAAAATATGTATTTCAATATTATTTTATTATATTTAAGAAATTACATTACCATTTACATAAACATAATAATCAACTATACATACTTTAAAAGTAATGTTTCATCCAGTAATAAATTTCTACTATAATCTCATCCCTTCACCAAATGATGACTATTCAGGATGATATTTTCATTACAGAATCACTGAAATTTAATTTTAAGGAAGCATAAGATTCATGATACAATGAAACTTCATTCAATATTTGTAAATACTTAACAAAACTAAAAATTTATAATGTTTTATCCAATAATACATTAAACAACAACCACAAAAGTTCAACTTAATCAATTGTATAAGACTTTTCTGAAATATTTCTGACCAAATTGAATTTCAATAAATTTGAAATATTTCATAAATAATTTCCCCAAAAACCACAAATTGCATCCCAAAATATCACATCCCAAACATGTGAAGAACATGGTGACTCACTATCTTGATACATACTAATAACATGTATCACTATAAAATATTAATGAAAATGTTACTACTTCCAAAAATTAACTCTATCCTTATTATATAAATAAAATCCAAAATTAACAAATATATTCCATATATCCAAAAATGCAGCAATATCCATCATAAATTATATTTTCATTAAATCACTAATAATTTCCAGGATACCAATATTATCTAATTTAAATCATTAGTTTTAATATTCCATTCATCTTAAAAAAAATTAAATCAACATTAGGAACATATTAGAGGTATATTTCCCTTATTCATCTATTCAACAGAAAATATCAAATTACCACTGAATAAATTTTGTTAATTATCAAGACTATTCAATTTATTCCATTATATAATTAAATAAAAGTATTTTAGTGAAATCGTTATATGATTCCTGATTCTTATAAGTAAAATATCATTGCATAAATACTTCTACATAATTATATAATACAAAAAAAACAAGTACTATAATCATTCCACTTCAATCGTAGTTTTTTTATAAGAATGGCCTTTATCCTTTGGAATATTTTGGGAAAAATTCCCTTCAAAACTAGAAAAATTGTTTTAATAATTACACATCTACTTAAAATCTAATCATTAAACTTTAGGATCTTATTTCCTTTTATTTCAATCTTGAGACTAATGGAAATTATCTCCACACATAAAATTAAACTCCAATAGCCATCAATCATGTTCTATTATTTTTATTTCCAAATATATTATATATTGTAAATTTTGACCTTCCCTTATTCCCTTTTTGCAAATTTAATTTTCAGGTCTGCAGACCCACCCTTTTCTTATATTTCTTTCATTTAAAGTCATAAGACTTAGAGAACTTTTTTCTTGTTGTGTTGAAACCTGATACAATTTCCTTATATAATGATATGATTTCTATGTCTTATTTCCTATAAGATAATGGTCTTTTCTAAAGTCACCTAGGGAATATTTTCAGGTACATTTTGTTTTTTAAGTACCTTTGTTTGGAGCTATGTCGTGGGGTGCGTTTGGGTGAGTTTTGAAAAAAATTAACTGATAGAGGGATGTTCATGGTTTGAGCACTATTTTGAAAAATTATGTGCCTAAACCCATGTAACTATGTGACCCTGGATAAATAGGTCTCTATAGTTTTCACATAGATTACCCTAACCATGCACCCCTTCCCAAGAAACGTTCATCACATGTTTTTATTATCCAAAAATTAATTTTTAAATCGCCCAAACCACCGCAACCCCTATATGTCAACCTAGGATCAGGCTTGATGAATTATAGGTAATCCTAGAGCATTACAAAGGTAATCCAAGGTGATTTAAACACTATTCTTTTAAATCTAAAGATAGTATTGTAGATCCACTCTCTTATCGATAAGTGGATTTCGTCATGTTTCTTCTTCTGTTATTTCCTCTATCTTTCCATGATTTTTCCACATAAGATCTCCATAATTTTTATGGATCTGAACCTATGAGTTGATATCAAGATTTATTATTGTGTATCTAGATCTATATGTGGAAGATAATGATTTTTTTATCTTAATTTTGGATTTAGGAATTTAGACCTGAATCTTGATCGACATCGTTTTGCTGCTCGGATATTAGGGATTTTTATTTGGCTAACATCTATAATCAAAATAAGTTATTTTGTCTAAATTAAACACCCATTGTCAAGGATTTGATATGTGTATGTGAGATTATTGATTTTCTAGCTTCCCATGATAATTTATTTTCTAAATTGGGGTAATTAGGAATGTGGAATTGACTAGTAGTTTCTATGGAGATTAAATGAATGGTTAAACCATAGAGATAAAGGGCTTTCCAAATAGATGATTGATTTGGGGAGATTATCTATGATTTTGGATATTGTAATTTAGATATAGAATGTGTTTGGCTTCAAGATAATTAATCAGGGTGGATTAATTATGAGATGATGTTTATCTATGTTAGATAATTAAATGTGAACTTAATTATGTTCCACGATGTTGATTAAGCTAATTAATTATGATATTAATTATGAAAATTATAGTTTTTATTTGGATAATTAATTACGGAATAAGTTTTTTGTTGATTGATTGATTAATTAATTAATTAATTAATTAATTAATTAATGGGTTGTGTACTTAGTTAATTATTGGGTTAACTAATAGTCTTTGATATGTTTAACTAATCATTTTATTAATAATAGAATTATGTGGTTAATTTTGATGAATTAATAAATGAGTTGAATGATTGACAATGTGGTTGATAGACATGGAAATATGGTCTAATTGAAATGTTAGGGTGTGAGACACGGTGTTCTACCCCAATAGTTGATAAAAGAGCTTGTGAGGTCAAGTGGTTGACATGTCGATCTACACCGAATGAGAATGAGGGGTGTGAGAAAATTCAATCTACACTGATTGATATGTTGATTATTAGACATGGAATTCCAGTCCAAACTATTGATAACGATGAATTTTTAGTTGAATCAGAAACTTGGATCAAAACTGACATTAATTTGACATGTAAAGAATAAATGAAAATTTGATAACCATTTAATTATGCATTTTATTTATTACCTTATTGAGTTTCATACACTTTCTTGTCACTAGACTTATCTTAGACACCATTGGTGGTGGCCTACTATGTTTTACACACACCCTATTCCGGCCGCCTAATCGGCACCTGAGAAGACATTGTTATTGTAGGATAATATATGGGAAAGGGCTTGTGATGGTTTGTTTTTTGGGAATAGAGCATGGGTGAAGGAACTTTATGTGGTTTTGGACCCTCTTTGGAGTTGTTGTGTCTTTATTTTTAGTTTCATTATTATAGCATGCTTTACCTTTTTAGTTGAGTATTGTTTTTTATTTTGAGTATCATGTGACTTGGTATTGTTCTAGTTATTTATATGATTCTACACTTCTTTATTATTGTTTTCTTCTATTGGTGTTTTATTCCGATAAAAGAGGGTATAGTCTCCCCATGACTAAATTAACAAATTCTCCCCACTAGTCAGCACCCTCTAGCATATAGTGAGGTGCACATGACGGCATGTGACCAACCATCTCAGGGAACCATTTAGTGGAACCTAAATCAGGGAGTTACAAAGTGATATCAAAGGCATTTTTCATTCCTTCTACTTCTTTTGAATTACTATTTTTGGAAAGGTAGACAAGAGACTAGGAAAATTCCGGTCTTTCTAATGAACTCGTGCATGGGAGTTTCGAACCCATGTATGGGGGAAATCTGGGTACTCTGGGTGGGATTGTTTTGGTTTAAATATTTTGTTATTTTTGGATATTATTTCACCTTAGTGATGCACTCGTGGTGTGACGTGATAATTATTTTTGAGAATGGATGAATATTGATTCATGACCTAAAGAGTCCTGACATGTAAGTCTTCATGCATCATTCTTGGCACTCAGGGTTACTGTTACATGCATCATTTTAGGCAATCACAGGAAAAACGGGTTATGGGTATGTTGTTAAACATAAACTATTTTCCTTTTTGGGATCTTGAATTGAAATTTGTTGCTAGAATGATTTGAGAAATGTTGTAAACTTATGCAAGATGATAATAAATATTTTTTAAAGAGAATCATGATTACTGAAATGAGTATAATTTATTTAAATAATTATTGCATTGATTAATTTGAAATAATGTGATTAATTAATGTTTAAATTAATTAATGAAATGTGTTTTCCCCTATAACCAATAACTTAGAGTAGGATGTTTAACAGTAGTGGTAGCGCCTTGGTGTTGACCTTGTGGAAGGAAATAAGGAAGGACATATTCAAACTTGTTGTGTTTCATTTTTCTCAAACATAATTGTTATAAGGTTATGTTGTGAGACCTAAGATGTGTGTTTGGAATTATAGATATTATTCTTCTATGACGCTTAATGAGAGGGTCAACCTGAGGGAGCCAAATTCTGGATTGAAACCATATAGATGATACTTGACCATTTGAAGTCTCCAGATGAGAGGAAGATTAAGTTGTCTACTTATATTCTATGGGGGTCGAAGAATCAATGGTGGAATATTAATGTATTATTTGGATAGACTAATGATATGTTATGGAAGGAATTTCTTGAGAAGTTCTGGGATCACTTTTATCCAGAGACAATGAGATAATATAAGGCTTCATACTTTATGCATCTTACCCAAGGAAGAATGTTCATAATGGATTATTATGAATATTTAATATATTTACAATTTTTTTCTCCATCTTTGGCAGAATACGAGGCTTCTGAAGAAAATCGATCTTAAGATAGGATTCAATTTGACATTAAGTCTCTGAGAAATATCTTTAGGATTAAGAAGTTCTCAGAAGTGGTGAATTTGTCTCTCATTTAGGAGGGAAACCTGAAGGAGGCTTCCAGTACTGGATAGTTATCTATCACAAGATGATCATGGATTGAAAATTTCCAAATATGGAAGTGTCGTTAAGAAAAACATAGTCAAGTTAGTGGAATTTAGGGTGGAAAATATGCATGAACAGTTTCACAGGATCTAACTCAGTTTCTTTTCCACCAATGTGGACAGATGGTACACTACCATCAAATTTTTCCTCGACCACCAGTGGTGTGTCAACATTGCGGAATGATGGGACACCTACAAATTTTCTACAAGAAGTAGTGATATTCCAGTGTTGTGGGAGAAGTAGTACATAGTCATAGTTTGGGAATGGATTATTTTACACAATATAGGTTTGGAAGCTATTGTTCTACTGTAAGAGGTGGTTGAGGCAGTGGATGTGGTGATTCAGGGTATGGGCACCCATATCAGTAGATTGGTGTTACTAATGGGAGTCCATAGGAGCCAAAAGGTAGAGTATTAAGATAGTTACATGTGATTTATCCTACACTTGTGTAGAGAGAGGTTGGGCCATTTATAGTGAGAGGTACTCTTCTAGTAGCCTCAACCCTAGTTCATTGTTTGATAATGGTGCCTCTTGTTACTTTATATATGAAATTATTATTAATGGCTTGATTTTGGAGGTGGAGTAAGTAATGGGAGTAAATAATATAGATACACTGTTACGAACATGGTCTAGATATATCTGTTTCTGCAAGGGATGTTCACTTGAGATCAGAGAGTATAGTTTTTTATGGGATATATATATCCTTGATATGATAGGCTTCAACCTGATTATGGTTATAGAATGGTTAGTCACACACTGATCCCATGTTGATTTCTACCATATTAGAATGAAATTTGTATCTTATAAGGGTGACTAATATGTTCATTGTGGAGAATGGGATATCCATACAAGAAGAGTAGGGCATGTTACTTAGTAACTGGGAGAGCTCACAGCCCAATTTTCTAGTATTATTATCGGTGATGGGATTGTAAGTCAAGACATCCTATCTCTTGTAGTAGAACTTTTTCATGATTTTTTTGTGATGGCTTCTCAGGGTTTCCATTGGAGATAGATGTGGAGTTTACTATTGATCAAATGCTGGGGGATGATCTGGTATATATTCCACCAAAATAATTTCACCAACTGAGCTTCGAGATCTCATGACTTAGATGGAGTAATTGGAGGATAAAGGGTTTATCAGTCCAAGTACATCACCTTGGGTATAAGTTTTATTGTATAAAAATAAGTCTAATGGGATATAACATTTTTATGTCGATCATCAAAAGATAAACAAAATTAATGTAAAGAATCGATATCCACCTTCCCATAGTGATGACCTATTTTTCTAGCTGCAATGGGCTTCTATTTTCTCAAATATCGATTTGAGATCAGTGATTAATCAGGTTAGAGTTAGGACTTCTTATAAACCAAGGACTGATTTTAGGATATGGTTTGGCCTTTATGAGTTTATCGTAATGTTGTTTTGGTGGAAAAATGATCTAGTAGTGTTTATGGCCTTGATGAAAATGATCTCCAATTCATACCTAGATCAGTTTGTGGTGGTTTTTGTGGATGATATCATGGTGTACTCTAAAAAACAATATGATCATACCCAATATCTTGAAATCGTCCTGAGTACACTGAGAGAGCATCTGTTTTATGCCATGTTATCCATGTGTCGGTTTTGGATTGACCAGGTACACTATTTGGATCACATCATCTCAGAGGAAGGTGTGGAAGTGGACCTAGAAAAGGTTCATGCAGTGGTTTCATGGGAGAATCCCAAGAATATTTTTTATATACGTAGCTTTTTTGGATTAGTTTGATATTACAGAAGGTTAATACATGGCTTTTCTTGATTAGAATCAATACTTTCATGTTAAAAAAATATGGGGATAATGTTTAAATGGAAAGATTCATGTGAAAATACTTTCCATGGGTTGAAAAAGTGGTTGACATCAACACCAATTTTATCTTACCTGAGTCAAGTGAAGAGTACACTATGTATTTTTATGCTTCTAGGGTCGAATGTGGAGTTTTGTTGATGCAAAGGGATTGTGTATTTTCTTATGGGTCTCAGAAGTTGAGGTCGCATGAACGGAATTACCCCATGCATGACCTCGAGTTGGCAGTGCTGGTCTATGCACTTAAGTGTTGGTGACACTAACTTTGGGGTGAAAACTTTACAGTTTTTACATATCAATAAAGCTTTAAGTACCACTTTTCATAGTGCTACTTGAATCTTCGATAGTGAAGATAGGTGGAGTGTATGCATCCCTTTGATTCTGATCTAACATATATTCTGAGAAAGGGGAATAGTGTCATTGATGCCTTGAGAAGGAAAAATTAGACTCAGTTGGTACATGAGTTAACTGTAGAGTGGAAGATGATGGCTTTTCTGGCAGAAATGCATGTGGCGGTCTAAGAGAGTCATAAACAGATGACTCTGGTTTCAGTAGCAGTGGATTCTACACTCGTGAGATGGAACTAGGATAGGTAGTATGAAGATTTTTAGTATGTACCTTTAAGGGAAAACCTTGGTGGTTGGGAGAAAACATCCTATTGGGCGATAGATGAGGATGAGATCATCTATGTGAAAAATTAGGTAACTGTGAGTAAAGGTATGTGAGAGGAAGTCATGCATTAATTTAATGCCTCGAAGTGGGAGGTGCATCTTGGGGTGAAAAAATGTACCCTGACCTTCAACGACTGTTTTTATGGTCACGCATGAAAACAGAGATAGAAATTTTCATGAAACTATATTTCACATATCAATATGTAAAGGTAGAGCATCAATAATCTGGAGGTCCATTGCAACTGTTTCCTATTCATGAATAAAAGTGGGACGATGTGGTTATTAGTTTTTTAGTAGGTCTTCCAATGATGCATAGGAAGAATGATGTTATTTGGGTCATGGTGGATCGACTAAGGAAGATAGAAAATTTCTTTCCTATTATGGAAACCTTCACAGTATACCAATTGAGATAACACTATTTTCAAGAGATAGTTCATTTGCACAGGGTTCCACAAACTATAGTTTTAGATTGAGATTCGAGCTTTACTTCACGTTTTTCACTGGGATTGTATAAAGTGCTTGCAACATAGGTTTTTTTGAGTATGTATTTTAACACATAGATATATGGGAAGTTGGAGAATATCATATAGGTGTTAGAGGATATGTTTTGGGAATGTGTGCTTCACATTGGTGGTTCTTGGAAAAAGTAATTGGATTTAATGGAGTTCTCCTATTAAAACGTTATCATGAAACTATACAGATGGCACCATATGAGGAAATTATATTAAACCACATAGAACAATGCTATGTTGGATAGAGTTAGGTGAGTCGAAGTTATTGGGATCTGGTCTTGTGTAGGAGACGTTGTAGTTGGTGTAGTTGATTTGAAAACATATGGCTATGGCTGAGAGTAGATATAAGTCAAATGATGATAAAAAAAGATGACCCATATATTTTATCAAGGATTATCTTGTGTTCATTTGGGTGTCAGCTAGGTTGGGTCACCATAGGATATGGAGGTAGGTAGATTTAGCTCCAAGGTTTAGAGGACCATTTTAGGTAATGGGGAAAACAATGCTGGTGGTGTACCGATTGTCCCATCAATAAAAATTATTCCAAATGAATTATGATTTCAATGTGTAACAACTACAAAAGTATCACCGCGACCCCTCCCATGTGATCAATGTGGATAATGTTCACCTCAAGATAGATGATTCCTTTGAGGATAATCTGATACGTTTACTGGATTGCAGTGAGAATGTGTTGCGGGTAAAGACTGTGTCATTAGTTTGTGTGTTAGGGAAACATTTACCTATTCAAGTGGAAAATTGGGATTACGAAGCATACATGAAGGCTCAATCGCCCAATATTTTTGGCTCGAAATCTTACTAATTTTTGGGAGTGAGGCTCGAGGATGAGTTGTTATAAGTGGGGAGATTTTAAGATCCCGATATTTTCTAGAGTCACCTCGGGCATCTTTTATGGTAATTTTTGTTGTTTTTAAGTACCTTTTTTTGGAGTTGTGCCATGGGACGCATTAGGGGGATTTTATAAGAAAATTAATAGAAATATGGATGTTCATATTTATAGAATTATTTAAAAAACCATGTGACTAAACCCAGGTAACCATGTGACACTATACAGAGAGGTCTTCATGGTTGGGGCGTGGTTTACCCAAACCATGCACCCCTTCCCAAGAAATTTTCCATGCATATTTTTATTATCTGAAAATTAGATTATAAATAACCCGAACCCCTAAAACCTCTATATTTCTCACTATTTTCAGGCTTGAGGAATTCATGATGATCCTAGAGCATTATGGAATGATTTCAATGTGACACGAACACCGTTCTTCGAGATCTAAAGACCGGATTGAAGATACACTCTCTTCCCGGTAAGTGGATTTCATTCAATTACATCATTCATTCTTTACTCTATCATTACATGATCTTTACATTGATGGTATCCATTGTTTCCATTGATTTAAATCTATGAGTTGAGATCTGTATCTAGTATTGTGCATATAGATCAATATTTTCATGATCTTGATGCATTTGATCTCATTTTTGGGTTTTGGAATTTAGAGTTGGATCTTAATAAACGTCATTGTGCCACTTGTATTTTTTTGGATTTCTATTGGGACAAAATCCATCAAAAACCAAGGTATGTTGTCTAAATTTAACTCCCATAGTCGTGAATTTGATATGTGTATGTGAGATTATTGATTCTCTACCATCACTTGATAATTGATTTCTGAAATTGGAGTAATTAGGAATGTGGAATTTACTTGTGGATTCTTCTATGATTAAATGGATGGTTGAACCATGGGGCTAAAGAGATGTCAAAAAATTGTTCGATTTGGGGGAATTGTTTATGATTTTGGGTATTGTAGTTGAGATATAGAATATGGTTGGTTTTGAGAGAATTAATTAAGGGAATTATTTATGAGATGATGTTTGGCTATGTGTGATAATTAATTGTGAAATTAAGTATATTCCATGAAGTTGATTAAGATAACTAATTGTGATATTAATTATGAAATTTTGAGTTTTGTTTGGATAATTAATTATGGAGAATTGATTATAGAATAAGATCTGTGTTGATTGATTAATTAATTGAATAATTAATTAATGGATTGTGTACTTAGTTATTTATTGGGTTAACCATTGTTCATTGATATGTTTAACTAATCATTGTATTAGTAAGGTAGTGATGTTGTTAATTATAATGAATTAATAAATAATGTGAACGATTGAGAAACTAGGTTCTAGTAATGGCATTTTAACCAATTGGTATGTTGGGACATCAGACATGGCGTTCTACACCAATAGTTGATACAAGATCATGTGAGGTAAAGTGCTAGACATATCGATCTACACCGACTGAGAATGTGGGGTGCAAGACAAGATGACCTAAACCAATTGAGATGTTGAGTGTTAGACATCAATTTCCACACTAAACTAATGATAATGATGAATTGTGAGTTGAATAAAAAATGTGGATCCAATCTGAGTTTAATGGGACAAATAATGAATAAATGAAAATGTGATAAATATTAAATTTTTTATTTTTTATTTATTTTCAGAGATTCATACACTATCATGTGACTTGTATTGTTTTAGACACCGTTGTTGGTGACCTAAGGAGTTGTAATCACACCCTATTTGGGCCGCATAATTAGAACCAAATCAAACATTGTTGTTGGAGGACATGATAAGGGAAATGCCCTGGGATAGGTTGTTATTTGGGAATATAGCATGGGTGAGGGAATTGGATGCGGTTCGTGACCCACATGGGAGTCATTGTGTCTTTAATTTTAGTTTCGTTGTATACACATGACACTTTTCTTAACATAGCATTCTTTCCCATTTTAGTTGAGTATTGAATTTTCTGTTTTGACTATCATGTAACTTGTCCACACTTGTTTATTATTTTTTTCTTCTATTTTTGTTTTATTCTAATAAAATAGGGTATAGTATCTTCATGACTGACTTACATAACCCTCACTTACAGTCAGAATCCTCTAGCGTACATCGAGGTGCCTTTGATAGCATGTGACCAACCGTCTCGGGGCACCGTTTAGTGGGACTTAGGAAGGGACATTAAATTCTTGTTGAAAGATTATAAATATCCCATAAAATAAAATTTCAATCATAATATTTGGATTAATAACATATTCTTGATAATACCTTTCTAACCATGTATAGTTGGCATCATACATAGTTATATTTTCCTCTTCTTTTTCATTAAAACTAAAAAATTATCTCTTCATGTCCACTCATTGTTCATGAGGAAAACATTTTTCCAATAAAATTTCCATAAAATATTTCCATTTTATCATCTCAATTTTATTCCCATCCTTAGTGTTTTGAATCAATGACCTCCATTGATCTGTATCCACTAAGAGTTAATAAACGTCAATGATAACCTTCTTATTTTCATTACTTCTCAGAGAGAGAAATATCTTCTATATAATACTTATCCATTTCTCATTTAAAAATATATTTTTAGTCCAATTAATTGATGGAGGTTTCTAACACATGGAATGGTCCAACATTGTTTCATTTTATTATGGACAGCTAAGAAGCTTCATATAAGAAATTTTATCTTTCATCACTTGAGTCTTCTTTCGTAGTATTATTATATTTTTTTAACTCAATCTACAACTCAATATACATCTTTGTTATCTTTCCAAAGAGGGAAATCCCTACCTGAATTATGTCCATTGGTACAAGTTTTATTCCATGCACTATGTTTAATTTCTATTAAATTGTATATACTATATTATTTCATGAAATTATGAATCATAATTTATAATTTCAAGACAAGGTAAACATAAAACATAAAATAAAACATTTATGCATAGATAATATCAGAATCATAAACATGGTTTCATTGAGATTGTTTAATAATCATAAAAATAATACCAAATACATAATCAATATGTGTAAATTAAATATGTATTAAATAAAAAAATACCCCCTTAGAGTGTTGTAATAGGATCATAGTAAGGTAAAACTCACCAGGAACTCGAATGATGAAAGATATATACTCAGAAAACACTTTTTGTGGTTAATACCCCAATATGAATCTATGCCAAAACCATATCCACTTGTAGTATCAAAACATGGATTCATTTATAGAAAAATAATATAATCTCTACCTTAAAAAATTAGAAAGTTATCTTATACTTATACTTAGCCTGAAATTCAATCATATAGTTATTACTGTATTAGATATTTTCCTAAATCTTGTTCCTAAGGATGATAATAAACTTTATTTGAGACCAACTACAATGAACATTACCATAGTTTCATAATAATTATTATTACATTATTACATTTTCTTAAGTACAAGGGATAACATACTAATACCCAAAATAGTTTAGTAGTCTTGGTAAACTAGATACATACTTAAATATCACATTAAATTTGGAAACATAAAAAATATTACATAGTGAAAGTAAAAAAAAGAATGCATCCTTGAACATATTCAAATATTTATTCTTCATATTGTAAATAAAGAAAGAAAATATAGTTAATCTCAAATGATGTGTAAGGGTTACGTACAGACATAGTTATGATGCTGAAATATAGAATAATCAATATAGAAAGGTAATTAACTGAAAATTCATAGCATTTAATCAATAACATGAGAATGATGGATAATATGACTAGAATAAATAATAATAAAATAAATCCATATAAGTAATAATATAAGATTGAAACGTTTCCATGGATATTATGACTATTCGTATAATCACTTGAACATTAATAACTAATCTCATAATCAGGTAATTCATAATTCAATAAATCATAAACATACTATCGATTTCTCATGCTAGATTTCATAAACATATGGGTAAGGCCTCAGAAAAATACACAAAATAGTGTGTATCTTAAGACATATTGCTATTTTAAGGTGAAATAGTACCCCCTCCCATCCTCTCATCAATTACTAAGTCCAATTTCTACATCATTTGAAAGGGTTGAAAAAAACATTCAATATATAATCAATATAACCATTCTTATTGGTAAACTAGATTACGAAATGATAATATTTACTCGATCAAACTGAATATAAACCAACCATAGAATCAATAAGTATTATATCATTACAAAATATCCCTAGTGTATCATAATTAAAATAATGGGATTATGTTATTGATAAATATAAATACTAAAAATGTTTTCTCAAAAACATTCTTCAGGAAAATAACCCTTTAACTTTAAAAATCACTTTCCAAAAATTTAAATTTATAAAACACTAAGAAAACCATTTTCTTTTAAAATAGCATAATAATAATGTAAATAAATTTTGAAATCATTAATTAATCATGGGGGATATAAATTTTTTTCAATCTATATATGTTAAAATAAATCATTACTTTTACAAATTTATAAAATGTACCTTGTTCTACTAAAAAACAGGAGGATTCCATTTAAATCATTTTTTAAAAATGTAAAACATGTGTAAATATGAGTTTAATAAGTCATTGGAAATAATTTTAAATGTTATTTAAAATAATTTAAGGTATATATTTCCATGGAAGAATTATATTTTTGACCGAGTAGAAAAACATAGACAATTTTCCTTAAAAATATTATTTTGGTATCTTGAGTACTTAAATAAAGGGAAATAATAAGAAAAAAATTATTTTATTGCATTTATCATAGGATAGAATAATTTATTGAGTTTAATATAGAAGATAAATTTATTTAACCAGTGGAGACGTAAAAATGACCAGTCCTGAATAATGATGAGATTGTGAAATAAACATTTAAAAAGATCATATCATTGAAGATATAATTGATCAATGAATTGATTATTTGGGACAAATGTAATTTCTAAAAATAAAATTTAAAACAAATAAATTAGTGGTAATATCAATATTATTCATTCCAAAACATAGTCAACAGAATGTAAGTATGACCCAATAAATGTAAATTGAATTAATAAACATCTTAACAATTGGTAACATGGATTGAAATGCCCTTGGATGAAATATTTTCAATTTAAATATAACTTACCATAATGTATAAAGGGTAAATTATATAACATGTGAAAGGTAATTATATACATCTTTAAATGTAAAATAGTTCTATGAAATTTATAAGTTCCTCAATGAAAATAAATTGAGAAAAAAATCCATTAATTTATGTTTAAGTTCCTTTGTATGTGTATGAATCTTATATATAATTGATATAGATTTATTATATATATATATATATTCCAAAATAATAATATAATATTTAATAAAAATTATTTTTAATTGCGATCTTTTATCATATTGTTATTAATGATTTTTTATTAAAATAATTATTCTAAGTCTTAACTACTTAATATTTCACATTTATTTCGGTTCGGAAGTTCATGGCCTTTTAAATTATTCATGGTTCCATAATATGAAGAATTATAATAATAATATTTATATCATATATATTTATTATATATTTATTTATATTAATCCATTAAAATTTAGAGATTGAAAAAATAATGAAACTGTTCATGGAGATAGTAGGTCATATATACGCATGAGAGAAAATAAATTTTTTATGGAATGGGAGAAATGAAATTAAATGATAATAACCCATTATATTAATAATTTAATTATTATAAATAATTTATATCCAAAAAATCCATCCTCATTACCATCCAGGTAAAATTGAAAATAAAAAGTGAATTGCATCGCTTCGTGGAGGCGGTAGTCCACATGTACCTAATATAAAATTTATCACCTCCTAATGGATTATAGAGAAAAAAAGTAGGTTTGATATAAAAATTAATGAAGTAATAATATTTCATATAAGTCATATATAAACATCAAACCCACAATAATACCTCTCCATAAAATATTTTTATGAAAAATGAATTATATCGCTACATGGAGACTATAAGTCATACATACGCATGAGCACTACTTTAAATTCCAATTTTATGGTAACGATGGTGAATGATTGTGGTTTTGTAAAAATAATAGTATTTAATAATATTTACGGTACATAAGATATTTTTATATGACAAATAATGTTGAATTATAGTATGAAAAAGAAGAATGAGAAAAATAAACTAGTCGGTTAAGATGATTACGTCTACTTTGAAACAAAACTATTAGATATACTATTAAGGATCGTATGGTTGGTATTTTCAGAGGAAAAAAACAAATATAATGCTTCTATGGATGTTTTTGAGGTATGTTTAAAGCGTTTTAGCAAGATAAAATATAGTAAGTTTTGTGAATAAGATAAATGAGGGGTGTCCTTTTATAAGTAAGGGGGTGTACTAATAGATTTAATATTTTCATTATTATTTATATGTTTTTCAATTATTTAATCCCTCTCAATTATTCAATGTGAGTGTATTTCCATCGTTTATGTGTTTTTGGTGTATTTTGGGCAAAAATGTGAAAATGGGGTAATTCTGTAAAATGTCAGTTTTATATAGCTTCTGTTTTTCGGGAATAAATTTTATAATATGTGTCCCATTTAAGTGAATCCTTTTTTGTAGGATTCCTATTCTTGTGGGCCTCAAATTCTCTTTCTGGACCAAGACCTAATTCGGAACTCAATGGTACAGAAAATTCAATCAAGTGGAGAAATCAGTTTGGCAGGCAGAATAGACCCCGCTTCCTTAAATATGTAATATCTCCTTCAGTCGACTTTATAATGATTTTATTCCAGCTGTTATCGACATAGGACTTTCAAGGAACGGGTCATATAAAATTTCATAAAATATGAATCTCATTAAGTCATCTTTTGGGTGCATCCAAGTGGAGTGGGTGAAACAGTGTTTGGCGGCCAGAAAAGTAATGGCCATTGATTCGGCCATATCATTATTTACGCCTGTCCAATGACACTAAAATTTTGAGGGTCGATAGAAAATTTAAATTTCAATATTCTATAAGATGTGATATCAGTGAGTTTTGGCCGGCTGGTGGGCAGAACAGAGGAAAACTTCTGGAGGACAGAATCTGGAGCACTAAATTTTCTGTTCTTTGTTTTCACTCTTTTGTTCTTCTTAGTTTTGTAATGAATTCTTCATTCCCCTTATTCACAATTACCCTTACCAAGGTGGGGTAAAATTCTGTGTGATTGGGTAAGGATAGGTTTTCCATGTTGTATTTCATGAGTTCTTTCTCTTAATGTTTTAAAATCCTCTTCTCTTATGTGGATCTGCTTCAATTTCCTATAACAGTTTTTATTATCATGTACGGTTGTATCTAATTTTAGATTATGTTGTTCATTTATATTTAGTCAATGATCAATATCTCCCTCCACTATGTTCTGGTTTATAAACGATGGAATAGACCGAGACTTAGTGGTGAAGTAATCGGTGATCACCGGTACGTGTGTGAGGAGTAGTGAATGTTCTTGGTTACTTGGGATAAACAAGACCCGATTGGGAATTGCCTAAGATAATTGGGAGTATTTTATAGAACTCTATTACACATTGGAAGGAGAGTAGACCAACCTAAGACATTAGTAAGGTTTATTCTGAAATTCTTAATTGACCAAGGGAGTGAGAAGAAACGATTGTGGATTCTCACTCTTAACGGTTTAACAGAAGAGAATTGGATAAATTGGAACTGTGATAGAATTACAAATGGAGAACAAACTCTAACATAATCACCCTTATCATATAATAGTTTCAATTAATTGTTTTATCAATTTGTTCTCAATACTTTTCTTAAACCTCTTTCCTTCACTCTTGTCTTTTTAAAATCAGTCAATTTCTAAAAACATCCACACTTCTTTCTCTTATTTTAAGGTAACAGTGTAATGGTTGTGCACTCCTCTCTGGAGAAAACCTAGGATAACCACTCTACTGCATTTTAACTTAGGTGATATTTGTTTTTCTCACACCCCACGACAGGCACGTGTCAAAAATTGGCGTCGTTGCCAGGGAGGTAGCGCCGACATTTCTTTTCTTTTCTTTTCTCTCTTTTCATCTTTTCTCTTCAAAATTGAATGACTCGAACCTCAAAAACTGAACCTTTACCCATAGATCCTGAAATTGAAAGAACCCTATTGAATATACTTAGAAACATTAATTTGGAATCATAATTTGAAGAAGTTCCCCATGCAGACTCAAGTGAAACTTCAAGTGTTCACTCTGAGCCTGTCATCATGGCTGAAAATCAAAACCGAACACTTAGAGACCTCTATGCACCACAATTCCTTAATCAAAACAATCAACTTGCCATGCCAGTGTTACAAAATGATTAAGAAATGAAACCTAACATGACTCCTTTGCTTCCAAAGTTTCATGGTTTGGATGTTGAAGATCCAAACAAACACATTAAAGAGTTCACACATGTTTGCTCAACATTCAGACCCCGTGGAATTACCGAGGAGCAGGTAAAGTGAAAGGCATTTCAGTTTCCATTGGATGGAGTTTCTAAAGAATGGTTGTACGGCCTACAACTAGGAGATGTACATGACTGGAATGACCTGGTAAGATTTTTTATGCCAAGATTCTTCCCCACCTCTAGAAGCACAGCCATTTGGAATGAAATCTACGCAATACGACAAACATCTGGAGAAACCCTTTACGAGTACTGGGAGAGATTTAAGAAGCTAGGTGTCATCTGTCCACATCATTCCATTGAGGAACACCACTTTCTTTTCTTCTTCTATCAAGGACCACTGGACAATGATAGAACCCTTCTTGATGCATCATCTATAGGTGCACTGATTGACAAGTCACCAGAAGAAGCCAAGGGCTTGATTGAGAAGATTTCCCAAAACTCGCAGAAATTTGGATCAAGAGGTATTGGAATAAGAGGTATTCATGAGTTACGCACTTCTCATACATCACCCTTATTAGAAATTAAGATTGAAGATCTCACTAGTTTGGTGAGACAGATGGCCTTGAAGCAAGTTAGTGACCAACAAGAGCAAGCTACGTTATGTGGTTTATGCTCATCACCTGATCATTTTGCTGACCAATGTTCTGAAATATAGGGAATAAAAACACGTGCAGCAACCTTTCAGCCAATCTAGTTCCAGAAAAATCAAGGATGGAGAGAGCCTAACCAATCCAATGTGGATTTGGAAATCAACAGAATCAATCTAGGGCCCCGTACCAAAATCAGTTTCAAAACCAACCCCTATTCCAGAATCAATTCCAGAACCCTCCACCATTTCAACAAAAACCATCTTATAACCAGCCTTCTTACCAAAAACCAACCAATCCCCAAAGACCATATGAGCAACCATCCACCAGTTCACAACCTCCAATTCAAAACCAAAAAAATCTGAGTTTGAAGGACTGAAAGACACTGTTAAAGATTTGTCCAATAAGTTTGAAAGTCTCATGGACTTTCTGACGAAATATCCTGGTAAACTCCCTTTCCAAACAGTCCAAAACCCAAAATAGAATGTTAGTATTATAACTACAAGAAGTGTAAAAGAACTCCAACTAGTATCCACCATTGAACCTGAAACAAGAAAAACTAATCTGGGTGAGAATGAAGTTAGAAATGATTAAAATTCAATGAAAATGCATCGGGAAGAAGATAAGAAAGAGAAGGATGATAATGATAGGCCAAGAAGGAAGAAACAAGAAACACCATTTCAAAGTCAACAAAGGGATAAGAACGATATACCACCACCATTTCCATTAAGGATGATTGAATCAAAGAGGTTACCAGAAGAAGCACTGCAAAAATAAATTCTGGACACCTTTCAGAAAGTGGAAATCAACATACCTCTGCTTTAAACACTCAAACAAATTCCAGAGTATGCTATGTTTTTGAAGGATCTTTGCACTAAGAAAAGGAGACTTCGAGGGAATTAGAGGATCAATTTGGGAAGAAGCATCTCAACCCTTATCACACCATAATATCCAACCAAATGTCAAGATCGAGGGACGTTTTCTATTCCATGCACCATTGGTTCATTAAATTTCTATAGTAATTTGTGTGATTTCGGTGCATAAATTAATTTATTTACTCACTCATTATATACTTATTTGCAAATGGGAGACTTGAATCCCACAAGAGTGGTGGTCCAGCTTGCAAATAGGACCACAGTTTTCCCAGTAGTAGTTCTAGAGGATGTCCTGGTAAAAGTCAAAGATCTTTTATTCCCTGCAGTCTTTTATATGTTAAATATGGAAGATGATAGGATCCCATAACACTCACCCATCATTTTGTGGAGACCTTTCTTAAAGACAGCCAAAACCATTATCAATGTCCATGAAGGGACACTTACCATGGAGTTTGGAGACAGCACCGTCCACTTCAATATTTTTGAATCCATGAGGTACCCATCAGATGATCATTCACTCTTCGCACTCTCCCATGAAGACGGCATAGAACCAATTGATGAATCAGGTATGTTTCATGAATTTTTATCATTAGGAGAGAATTTTTCCATTAAATATATCACTGCACATATGGATTCCCAAACTCTTGGAAATTCTGATTTCCTATTGGAAGGAGAGGTAAATTCTTATTTCTTTGATAATTTGTTAAATGATGATGAAGATGATATGATTTCTTGTGAACAGTATGTCACACAATTGGAAGTGGAGAACCTCAATTTAGTTTCATCCCTTGAGCATCCTCCTGATCTAGAATTAAAACCACTCCCCAGTGATTTAAAATAAATTTACCTTATGGAGGGAGAGAAATTACCAGTAATAATTGTATTTAATCTATCTAAAACTCAAGAAAAATCATTGATTGAGATTTTGAGAGAGAATTTCTAAGAAATAGGGTGGATCTTAGGTGATATCCCAGGAATTAACCCAAAAATTTGCTCAAATAGAATTTTTCTTGAGAGAGATTCCAAACCTGTTAGACAACCTCAAAGGAGGCTGAACCCTACCCTGATGGAGGTTGTGAAAAAAGAGATTGAGAAGTTATTAGAAGCTGGGATCATCTATCCTATATCAGATTCACAATGGGTTATCCCCATCCATGTAGTCCCAAAGAAAACTGGCCTAACCATTGTGAGGAATGAAAAGAATGAGTTAATCCCTGTGAGAATTCAGAATAACTGGAGAGTATGCATAGATTTTAGGATATTGAATCAGGTCACTCGAAAAGATCATTTCCCTTTCCCTTTCATTGACCAGATACTAGAGAGGTTGGCAGGTAGAACACATTATTGTTTTTTGGATGGATTTTCGGGTTATTTTTAGGTACCCATTGGTCCTGAAGATCAAGAAAAGACTAACTTTACTTGTCCTTTTGACACTTTTTCATACAAAAGGATGCCATTTGGATTTTGTAATTCTCCAGGTACATTTCAGAGGTGTATGGTAAGTATATTTTTTGATCACATTGAAGATTACTTGGAGGTTTTCTTGGATGATATCACAGTTTTTGGAAATTGTTTTGACCATTGTTTGAAAAATATGGAAAAAGTTTTGAAAACATGCATTGAAAAGAACCTTGTTTTGAATTTTGAAAAGTGTCATTTTATGGTTGAGAGAGGAATTATCCTTGGGCATGTCATTTCTCATACATGCATTCAAGTTGATAAATCAAAAATTGAAGTGATAAATTCATTGCCTTACCCAACTTGTGTGAAACATGTTAGATCATTTTTAGGACATGCAGGATTCTACAGGAGGTTTATAAAAGATTTCAGTAAGATTTCTCTCCCTCTATCTAGATTACTTTTGAAAGATTCTGATTTTGATTTCAACGGTTCTTGTAGGGAAGCATTTTATGGGTTGAAGAAGATATTGATTACACCACCAGTGATGTAGCCACCAAATTTGGAAGAACCATTTGAGCTACTTTGTGATGCTTCAAACCAAGCAGTTGGAGCTGTCCTTTCTCAGCGAATTGAGGGCAGGCCACAAGTCATTGTATATGCCTTGAAAACCTTAGATGCAGCCCAATTCAACTACACAACAATAGAAATATAGTTTTTAGTAGTTGTTTTTTCTTTAGAAAGATTTAGATCGTATCTGCTTGGAACTAAAGTCATTGTGTTTTCTGATCATGCAGCTCTTAGGTACTTGATGAAGAAGGCTGAAGAAAAACCAAGGCTAGTGAGATGGATGCTACTACTACAGGAGTTGAACAATGAAATTAATGATAAGAAGGGATCTAAGAACCAAGTGGCTGATCACTTAAGTAGACTACCCAACACCGCTGAAGTTGAGATTCCAGACATTGAACCACTAAATGATTGCCTTCCAGGAGAGCAGTTGTACTTGATTGAAGGAGAAGTACCTTGGTATGCTGAAATGGTCAATTATCTGGTAACATCTCAGGTCCCTTCTCATTTACATTCTCACCAAATTCACAAAATGAAATCTGATTCTAAATATTACATCTGGGATGATCCATTTCTTTGGAAGATTTGCAATGACCAAATGATCAGAAGATGTTTGTCTAAAAATGAAATTGAATCATTCTATAGGTTTTGTCACACATTATCTTGTGGAGGCCACTTTAGACCACAAAAGACAGTGAGTAAGGTTTTAGAATCTAGACTTTATTAGCCAACACATTTCAAATATTCTCATGAATTTTGTAAACGGTGTGAAAAATGTCAGTTTACAGGAAATATTTCAAATAGACATGAAATTCCCCAAAATCCACATAATATTTGTGAAATATTTGAAGTTTTGGGGATAGATTTTATGGGCCCTTTCCCAATTTCATTTTGACATTCTTATATTCTTCTTGCTGTTGATTATGTTTCCAAATGGGTGGAAGCAAAAGCCACCAGAACTGACGATGCTAAAGTTGTTTGTGATTTTGTCAGGGCTAACATATTTTGTTGGTTTGGAGTTCCTAGAGCCATCATTAGTGATCAAGGGACTCACTTTTGTAATTGTAGAATGGTGGCTTTGTTGAAAAAGTATGGGGTGCATCATAAAACGTCAACTCCCTATCATCCACAGACTAATGGGAAAGCTGAAGTGTCTAATAGGGAAATCAAAGGAATTTTGGAAAAGACTGTTAATCAAAATAGGAAGAATTGGAGCCATAGGATAGAAGAAACATTATGGGCTTATAGGATAGCCTACGAAACTCCAATTGGAATGAGTCCATATAGGCTGATTTATGGGAAAAGTTGTCACCTACCTGTGGAATTGGTACATAAGGCATACTGGGCTGTGACGAAGATGAATCTGGATCTTGAAAGTGCTGGGAAAGAGAGAAGATAGCAATTAAAGGAGTTGGAAGAAATTCGAAGGGAATCATTTGAAAATTCCAGGATTTAAAAAGAGAGAACAAGAGTGGCTCATGACAAACTGATCCCACCAATGGACTTCCATCCAGGAGACAAAGTGTTGTTATTCAATTCAAGACTCAAGCTGATGCCAGGTAAACTTCATTTCAGGTGGGAAGGTCCATTTATAGTTACTCATGTAGATCCTTTTGGTGCTGTGCAGATTGTGAAGGATGGAGTGAAGGATCCATTCACTGTTAATGGTCATATATTGAAGAAATTCCTTGGGACCATGCCATCAGAGCCAATGGAAGTGATCACACTCCTCCAACCTGTTTATCAATAAACTCCATCAGGTCGTACCTCTCCTTTATATTTTCATGATTTTTGTGAATCAATTTCCAATATTCTTACATGTTAAATACATTTGAATGAATTGTGGAAACTGCATCATTTAAGTGTGGGGGGAGGGAACCTTTGTAGTTTAGGATTTTTATGTGTTGTTTTTTTTTCCTATTTGTTTTAATAAAAACATGTGTGTGTTTCAAATTTTGTGTGCTTATTTTTAAATTTTTTTGTGTTTTTGAAACTTTTGAGCTGAATTGATTATCATTGATATTTTTGACACCCATATCCATGACTGAAATAATTTATTCCTTGAAACTGAGCTTAAATGAATGATGAAAATGACATTGTTTCATGTTCACTTCATTGGAAATTTCATGAAAACTACTCTATTTTTTGGAATCCCATGCCACATATCACTGTCTTTATATTCGAAATCACATTCCCGTGAGGCTTCTGAACCTATTATTTTCATATTCTTTACATTCACCTCACTTCTTGAGAGAACCAAATCATGCTTAATTTAACCATAATTTGATTTATTCCTGTCAAAACTTGAGGGTTTGGGGTACTTTTATTTTAAATGATAGAGGCATTTCTTTGGTTTGAAAGCCCCATTTTCAAGATAATCCCTTTCATTCAAGCCTACCTTAAACATTTAATCCTTGTATCCCATAGAATCCATGAACATCCTGTTAGGTTAGACACATTACAAGCCAATATTCCCTATCCAACCTGCTCTTGAAGTGAAATTGCATAATCTAGTTGAACTTAAGTGTGGGGGAAGATGTCTTGTGTTGTACTACCTCATTTGGAGATAATTTGGGTGGATACTAAAATTTTGAAGAGATGTTATTATTTCTTAAAAAATCATTAAGTTTACAGCTGTGCCTATCTGGAGCTTTTATGTATGAGAAGTTGTGCCTTTCTGGAGCTTCCAATGGAAAAAAAGCTATGCATATCTGGAGCATTCAAGGAAAATCATGTCTGAGATGATTGAAACTGTTGCTGCTCAAATGATGAATGGAGTGAAATTTCACTGAATTTTTATGCTAGTGGAGCTGATTTACTTCTAAGGGGAGTGAGGAGGATACCATACTTGAGTAAAAATTAGAATATTGCAATTTTTCTTCAAAAAGAGCCAAGCACTCCTTATTCAGCCTCAGAATTTTTCACATCTAATTCCTACCAACCTGAAGCCACAGAACAACCCTATAATGTCCTCATGATAAACATATGTCCTTAACTCACATCGGGTGGATATGTAGGAATTTATCAAGCCTATGGTGACCCTTGTATGAGTTTGGATGAGAAAGATATTGCTAAAAAATTGAAATTTGTGTAATGAGAGATAATGAAAGTTAGGTAACTATTTTGTGTGCCTGGGAGGAGAAATGAAGAGTAAATTTATTTAATGATCCTAAATTAAGAACAAGAATTAATAGAGTTTTAGGAGGCATTACATAATTTGTTTCTTTTTTTCAAATTGGTGGATCTCATGGATATGTGTTTTGAATTTACTTTGAATTTATTTTGATTCTGACTTGTCCAGGAGTCCAAGTGATAAGTGTGGGGGAATTGATAGAGTTAATATTTTCATTATTATTTATATTCTTTTCAATAATTTTATCCCTCTAAATTATTCAATGTGAGTGTATTTGCATCATTTATGTGTTTTTGGTGTATTTTGGGCTTAAATGTGAAAATGGTGTAATTCTGTAAACTTTTCAGTTTTATATAGCTTCTGTTTTTCGGGAATAACATTTATAATATGGCTCCAATTTAAGTGAGTCCTTTTTTTAGTATTCCCAAGCTTGTGGGATTCAAATGTTCTTTCTGGACCAAGACCTAATTCGGAACCCTATGGTACAAAAAATTCAATCAAGAGGAGAAATCGGTTTGGAAGGCAGAATGCACCCCACTTCATTAAATATGGAAAATCTCCTTCAACCGACATTAGAATGAGGAGATTCTAAATTTTATCGACATAGGTCTTTCAAGGAACGGATCATATTAAATTTCATAAAATATGAATCTCATTAAGGCATCTTTTGGGCTCGTCCAAGTGGAGTGGGTGAAACAGTGTTTGGCGGCCAGAAAGGTAATGGTCATTGATTCAACCATATCGTGCATTACACCTGTCCAATGACTCTAAACTTTTTAGGGTCGATAGAAAACTTCATTTTCAACATTCTATAATAAGGGAACTCAGTGTGTTTCGGCCGGCTGGTGGGCAGAACAGAGGAAAACATATGGAGGACAGAATCTGGAGCACCAAATTTTCTGTTCTTTGTTTTCTCTCTTTTGTTCTTCTTAGTTTTGAAATGAATTATTCTTTCTCCTTAGTCACAATTACCCTTTCCATGGTGGGGTAAAATTATGTGTGATTGGGGAAGGATAGGTTTTTTTCATGTTTTATTCAATGAGTTCCTTCTCTTAATGTTTTAAAATCCCCTTCTCTTATGTGAATCGGCTTCAATTTCCTATAACAGTTTTTATTATCATGTATGATTGTATCTGATTTTAGATTCTGTTGTTCATTTATATTTTGTCAATGATCAATATCTCCCTCCACTAGGATCTGGTTTATAAACAATGGAATAGACCGGGACTTAGTGGTGAAGTACTCGGTGATCACCGGTAAATGTGTGAGGTGTAGTGAATGTTCTTGATTACTTGGGATAAACAAGACCCGATTGGGAATTGCCTAAGATAATTGGAAGTATTTTGTACAAATCTATTACAAATTGTAAGGAGAGTAGAACAACCTAATATTTTAGTAAGGTTTATTCTCAAATTTTTAATTGACCAAGGGAGTGAGATGAAACGATTGTGGATTCTCACTCTTAACGGTTTAGCAGAAGAGAATTGGATAAATTGGATCTATGATAGAATTACAAATGGAGAACCAACTCTAACCTAATCACCCTTATCATATAATAGTTTCAATTAATTGGTTTATCAATTTGTTCTCAATACTTTTCTTAAACCTCTTTCATTCACTCTTGTCTTTTTAAAATCAATCAATTTCTAAAAACATCCTCACTTTTTTCTTTTATTTTAAGGTGACATCGTAATTATTGTGCACTCCTCTATGGAGACAACCTAGGATAACCACTCTACTGCATTTTAACTTAGGTAATATTTTTTTTGTCACACCCCACGACAGGCACATGTCATGTAAACACATGAAATTTCATGAATGATTTAAAATATCATAAAGTTATTATAATGGATAATAATTAAAAAATTCCATTGATTAAAATTTATGGTTGTTTAGAGATTTAATACCATCAACCATTATAATTTTAATAGTTTTACGTTATGTTTATAATCTTATCTACTTCTTTAACTGCTTATTTTTTCCATTATAACTTTAATCCGGATAATAAATTTTTCACTCATCAAGGGTTATAATTTTATTAATAAGTTAGATATTGAATCATAAATGGAAATGGGAAAGCTGTTTAGAGAATATTTTATCCTATATTTCTTATTTAATGATTTTTATTATTTTTAAATACTTTAATAACTTATTATTTCCATAAAATATCATTACTGTCAATTTTGGGATTATTCATTTAATTTAACATTGAAGACAACAATATATATAATAAATTAGAATATAATCATTTTACATATCAGTAATATGTTATTTTTATCTAAATTTTTTTGGAAGAATATAATGAACAAAAATTATATTACTTTTAATATTTTTAAAATGATTTATTTTCTTTAACCATTGATTGAATAATTACAGAATTAGGGTTCCACAAGCATTTAAGGTGGCTATTTGAAAAAATTATAACTAAATTAAAATCATTTGTACAATTTAATGTTTCACCAAATTACCATTAATATTTATTCACCACTATATTTTTTTCATGTTTTAACACATAAGAGTTATTTATAACAAAGAGAGTGAGATTTTGTAACATTCATTGATTTAAATTTTCTATAGGTCGTGATCATGTCCACGTGTCCCATTAACTATTATATTTATATAATACCATGATATGGATAGAATTAATTTCATAAATTAATAATTTTAATGAAATATTATGACCTTATCAAAAAAGTCTAACCTATATTAACATGATTTTTAATTTACTAGTGTAATAAATTTTACAAAATTACTATTCATATTGAATATAAATAAAAGGGAAATAGTTAACATATTTGAAGCTCATGAGTAAGAATTTCAAATCAATTTTTCAACATTAAATTTTTATTAGTGAAAGTAGAAAATTTTGGAATAAACCCACAAAACACGATGAAAATAGTTTTTCAAAAATTCATTTTTAATTATGATTATTTTTTTATACCAAATTAAATTATAAAATTTATTAAAACGCCAAAAATTAGACTATTTCTTAAAAAATGGTTTTAATGATATCTTAATATTAATAAAAAAAATTCTCATTTAAAATACTTTAGAAAATATTGTTTTTAACAAAATATAGTATATTTTCTATTAATTGAAAAATTAATCTTTTTATAAAAATATAAATATTTCAGTATAATAGAATTTTTATATGGTGATTCAAAAATGGAATAAATTTATTACATTAAATGTATTATTGTTCCAAAATTTAATGATTATAAATTTTCACATAAAATTTTTAAATCAAATTTTTTAGAAATTGAATTCTTGAATGATAAATGACTATACAAAAAATTAAGTGATTGTTTACATAGAATTTATCAATACATTTATATTTAGTAAGAATTTTATAGATATTTCATAAATAAGTTAATACTATTCATTCCATCTTATTTTACCTTTAGGTTACAATGATTACATTTAAATAATAATATTTCATGGTTTGATTCAGCATAGTGTTGCATGTTGTATATGCTATAAAACATAATTATATTTTTTAAAACTTATAGTGTTAATGAAAATTGAGGCATTGATCATAGAAATCAGTGACATCGGCATAAATACCTAAATGTAAGGGAACAAGTGCAGATTTTGAATTACCTTGAGCCTAATCAAATTTTCTTAAATGGTTTTATAATTAATTATGATATTAACCATTTTTTCTAGGAAATAATGGTTTACCACATGAACTCATTTAGTTGGTTTTATTATTTTTGTACCAAATTTCTATGAATTTTGTGCCATTATGGATATTCTAACGACCCAAAATTTCATTAATGGAAATATATCTTGATCTAATTAAATGTCTCATTATGTAAAATCTTTTGTGAACTTATTTGGTATTATGATTTGAATTTTTAAAATACCGTTAGGAAATGTGACTGTTGCAAATATTGTTGTTGAACAATGAACACTTGATTATTATAAATATAGGGCTATAAAAAATTCAAGTTACTCAGACAAAGGAAGTGATGGCCCCATCAAGTAGACCTTTCCCAATACTAAGCCCATTTTTCGGAGCTCGGAAAGGAGTATCAATCATTGGGCTTCGCTCTTATCCATGGCCAAGTTAATCTAGAACAAATTAAGCTTGAGCAGAACTCACTATGGTAGAAACAAAAGTTAATAGAGCTTACCACCCGAGTGATGTTATCTGAGTCACCCCAAGAGTCTGTCACCATTGCTGACCTTACCCTTCGGTATTATACGGGTGCTATTAGGGGTTATGTAACAATACCCTATCACTTTGACTATGTACATTATATTGGAATAAAAAATGTGCATTCGTTTTATTATTGTTACTTTCTAAATAGTTTTTAAAGAAAAATAGTTATTTTAGTTAATATTCTACTAAGAAATCTATATTGATGAATTAATGGATTTTTAAATTAAATAATATTTTAATAAAAAATTATTATTATTATTATACAATTACATTTTGTTAAATATAAATTTTCGTATAATTTTATGAATGCAATTGTAATTTTTTTTAGGATTGAAAGTTGTTTTTGTCAAAACCCATTAAAATTCGGTAAATGATGGTTTTTATTTTAAATGTAAAAATTCACATATTTATAAAATTATTTTGATAAAATGAATATTATTTTTGAAATCATGATGTAGAAATTATCCCACGGTGAATGTTTCATAATTTTCCGAGACAGTCGAATTTTTTGGTATAAAGTAAATACCATTTAAATATATAATGTATTTTATGACATCACAATGACCCAATAGTGATGTAATAAAATAATATAAACAATATTTACGGCCAATATATGTTTTACCATTAAAATATTGTGATATTGGATTTGTTTGAGTTATTTTACAATGCTTTATTGGACCCTTCATGGCTTATAAACCATTTTGTCTTTTTAAATTGTTTTCTTTGAGAGTGTGACTCAACTCCACATAGGTAACCCTATTATTTTAATATTTTCTGCCATTTTCCTTATAAAATATTGTTTTCCACTACAATTTTGAAAAAACCATTGGAAAAAACCATGGTCTGGTTTGTGTTTTTGATTAGTTTATGTGAGTTGTCTCCAACCTAAATAATAAAAAAAATCCCTCTCCTTTCCAATATAAACCCACCCAAGCTCCCACTTCCTCTTCACCCAAATCCTTTGGAGTTCGACCAACCCCTGAAATCCTCTCTCTAAAATCCTCCCGAGGTTCCCCAATCTCCTAAGAAGCCTCTCTCAAGCCTCTCCCAAGCTTTTCAGATCACACTTCAAAGTAAGGAATTTCCTCTTTTCTCATTTTGGTCTCAATTTCATTATGTTGTTATACCTGTCTGTTGTCAATTATAAATGTTGGGGTATGATTTCAAACCTCCCTCATACATCCCTTTCTATGTTTGAATGATGAGATACCCATTTATCTCTCATTAAATTCCCCTCATGTACACATGTACCATGCCGAAATTCCGTAAGCAATCTCTCTCTCCTCATTTGCATTCAAGCAATTCTTTTATATTGTGAGTATATGTTCCATTACTTATATTGGTACATGAATTTATAAGACCCCCCTAATTTCCATTTCATGTACGTATGATGAGACACCCATTTCTCTCTCATCAACCATTTTTATGAATTATTATGTCACGACGTTACGCTGCTGAAATTGCATCGTGGTTTTCCAAGCCAATGTCATTGTGTAGTGAATACCATGCATGTTGTCCTATCAAGGGTATTAATCATTATGGACATTTACTTATTGATTATAGTGTTTCATGTATTATTTCCACATTTTCTTTATCGTGGAATAAATTATGAGGGTTAGTGAATCCATGTTCTATGATCCGTTTGGCACATTTATGCATGAAATTAAATGTCTATGAAGTGTGCGCCCTGATAGTGCTCCAATACATTGGGTGAAGATTATAATCATGATACATCAAGTTCAATGAGGGTTTACTCATTCTATTTCATGTTAAATGAGGTTTTACTTGTGCTCTATTGCATTGAGCCATGGCTCATGCTAAAATATTGTTAAATGTTATTGCCAAATTTCCATATTAAGATTATCATTCTTTATCATGCCTTTATGTTATGTTTTCTCTTGTGCTCCATTGATATGCCTATTTTCTAACGTGTACTATATTCCTCATGTTATTCCATGTTTATTCCTTTACTGGGCTTTATAGCTCACCCTTTTTCATGCTTCTCCTCAGGTTATCCTATGTAATGGTAAGTACGAGGGAATGTAGTTGTAATGTAAAGGAAGTTTTCAATAAAGATGTGGTATTTCATGTTCAAAGTTGTTATGTAAAGATCATAATCCCCAAAGACACTAGACCTCTCGATCCTCTAAGTTGTATCAAGTGAGGTTTATGTAATAAATCATGTTTAAGTGTGTAATAAAGAGCATGTTTCTCATAGTTTGTATCAGAGTATATGTTTAGTATTTTTTGGGATTAGGATTAGAAAACCATATTGAAGACATAGAGACAAGAATAAGAATAATAAAAACATCCATAACTATTAGTGAGTATTTAATAAGTGGTTTATCAAAAAAATACATCCCTGTCCGGATACGAGTAGGTAGAGGCGGCTCTGACACATATGTATCCTAGGGGTAAAACCCAAAAACACCGCTTTGAGTTAGACTCAAATGAGAACTGATGCACGACAACGGGCCTTGTTGAACCCTTGGTTATTAAACTCTCGGAGGATATGCTTTGGTAAATTCACAAGCTTATTATGAAGCATTTTTCAGGTAAAAAATTTTCTCTATGATTATATGTTGGAATGTAGATCATAGATAACATAGATGGAAGCCGATAGATTCATAAGTTAAGGAAATAAAAGTAATATATATGTCATCCGTTTTGTCTTTGGATTACCCTTTTATGTGTTAACCCTTTCTTTCCTTTTATCCCATCAAATGGCTGGTAATAGGAGGACTCGGGCTAACAATCGATGTGAAGATCAATGTAATGATTTTTCTAATGAGATGCACAATCTGATAGGAGCGGGAATCACGAACTTTGACATGCTTCTCTCTCAGTTAACTAATACCTTGAATAGAAACATGGGTCAAGAGGAACGTTCAACCCACCGCCCCCCCAAGATAGAAGAAGTCTCTATTGAGAGATTAATCAGACAAAGGCCTCCTAATTTTAATGGATCATCTAATCCCTCATTCCCTAAACAATGGATCAACTCTATTAAAAATATATTCTTAATCCTTCAATGTTCAGACAAAGAGAAGCTTCTTCTGGTTGTTAATCATATGGAGGGTAAAGATGATCACTGGTGGACTTTGATAAAAAATACGAAGCCTGAGGAAGTTATCGAGGTGTTGGAATTGAAGTATTTCTAGAAGATGTTTTCAATATATATTTTATGTACACCCTCTGACTTAATATGGAAAGGGACTTCCATTCCCTCAAGCAAAAAGATGAAGAATCTGTTGTATAATATGAGGAAAAAATCACATGGCTTGCATGATACACCTTCGGCTTTGTCGTTACCCCCGAATGAATGGTTGACCGCTTATTTGGTGGGATGAAACCTAGCCTACAGAATGCACCGGAAATCCGTGACTTCGACAGCTGTAATGAAATTGTCTGATGTGGCTTCATGGTCGAAATGGAGATCGGAGAATCTTAGGGGTATTATGGGGAGAAAAAGCATAAGGTGGTCTTCAATATTAACAGTCCAATGTATAAATCCAACGGTGCTATGAAGATCATGCACCCCACTATCCAAAGGTGTGGAAAGAAGCACAATGGAAATTTCCTGAAGGGGACGAGGAAATTCTTTTGGTGTGGAAGAGAAGGGCACCTAGGTGTTAACTACCGACATGAAAAACATGTGGTTGAAAAAGAGGATAGGAATGCTCTGTTCAATCCTCAACGGATTGTTCATTGCTACAACTACAAAAAACCAGGGCATCTTGGAATTCATTTCCCTAATCCAAGGGTTTTCAGAGGCAAACAACAACCTTCGAGGCCGCAAGGGAGATCTTTTTCCATCACTACATTCAAAGTGAACCACAAAAATGAAGTGGTGACAGGTACACTAGTTATTCATTCAATAATAGAAAACATAAATTTTCATTCAGGTTATACACATTCTTTTATATCCAAAAATTTTAGTAGAACAATTCTAGAACCACCCCAAATCATGGAAGTAAATATTTAGGTTAGTACAAAAAATGGGGAAATCATTGCATCCCATGAATATAACTCATCCCCTATCATAATATGTGGACTGAATTTCCTAGGAAACCTCGTCATACTCGCTCTGGTAAAATCTGATGCAATTATCGACATGGATTGTCTTTCTTTATATAGTGCAAAAATAAATTTTCATGAGAGGGAAATCACTCTTTATATGGAGAATCTAACCTAGATTATATACAAATGCAAGGAGGAAGATGAATCTTCTTTAGCTTCATCATCTCAAACATGGATATTACTGACCTACAAGCATGCGTATATGTCTCAGATGATTGATTACAAGAAATCAACCATCCTTGAAGACATTCTAATTATGAGGGAATTTGCTGAAGTGTTTCCTGAGTAATTTCCTAGGCTTCCTCCTAGAATATATTTTGAATTCTCAATAGATCTTATACCTGGGGAGTTTCTAATATTCAAGACTCCATAGAGAATGGATATTATGGAGCTTGAGGAGATGAAGAAACAACAGTAGGATAATCTGGGAAAAGGGTTTATACGCCCAAGTGTTTCACCATGGGGTGCAGCAATCCTCTTCATCAAGAAGAAGGATGGATCAATGTGCCTTTGCATTGATTATCATGAGCTTATCAAAATCACGATAAATAACAAGTATCCTTTTCCACGAATTGACGAATTTTTCCATTAGATGCATGGATCACAACAATTCTCCAAGGTGGATTTGCGGTTATGATATTTTCAAGTATGGGTGAAGTTGGTAGATATCCCCAAGACCGGTTTTCATACAAGATACGAGCACTATGAATTCATAATAATTCCTTTCAGACTCACTAATGCTACAACAAATTTTATGGACTTGATGAATAGAGTCTTTATATATTAACTTGACCAATTTGTTGAAGTAATTATAGATGATAATCTAATATACTCCAAAACCATGGAGGATTATGAGGATTATCTAGGAACTATACTAGATACCTTGCGGAAGAGGAAGCTCTTTGAAAAGTATAGAAAGTTTGATTTCTGGTTAAAGTAGGTATCATTATTGGATATATCAACAAAAGTAATGGGATATCTATGGATCCCTCCAAAACAGATGAAATTTAGGGATGGATGAGGCCAATATCGGTAACGGATATCCATAGCTTTTTGGGATTAGCAGGATATTATTGATGATTTGTGAAAATTTTATCACGATTTTCCAACCCTATTACTAAGATGAATCGAAAGGGAGTAAAGTTTTCATGGGGTGATTAATGTGAGGAAAGTTTCACGAAGTTGAAAATGAGGCTTATCACTGCACCTGTGCTCACTTTACCCTCATGTGGATAACTTTTTGTGGTATTTATTAATGCTTCCAAGAAGGGCCTGGGATGTGTGTTGATGGGAAATGACAATGTCATTGCCTATGTTTCAAGGCAATTGAAAGTTAATGAGATTAATTATCCAACACATGATCTGGAGTTGGCTGTGGTGATCTTATCATTAAAAATTTGGAGGCATTATCTATTTGGGGAGAAGTGTGAAATATATACACACCACAAAATCCTCAAGTATATATTCACATAGAAAGAGTTGAACATGAACCAACTAATATGGTTAGAGATAATCAATGTCTATGATTTCTCAATCCATTACCACCATAGGAATGTGAACAAGGTGGGATTCTCTAAGTAGAAAGGACCTAACAATTCTATCATTGATGAGAATTGGGAATGATCCAATCAGATTATATTTTATGAAGATGGACATGGAAATCATAAGGAAGGGAACATCATCATTCCATTCACAAAAGATTTCTCGACCCTCTCTTTTGGATAAAATAAAGGATGATCAAAGAAAGGATTAGGAAATTATGAAAAGCGTGGAAGCTATCATAAATGGGAAATATTTAGATTTCATGGTTGATAAGGATGTAATTGTGATATTTGTGTCATGATTATGTGTACCATCTGATCTAGAGATAAAGAAGGAGCTTTAGGATGACTCGCAAAAATCATCCTTCTCTATTCACCCAGGGAGAAAAAAGATGAATCAAGATCTCTGATAAAACTTTTGGTGGGACAATATGAAAAAGGAGATTGTGGAATTTACATCAAAGTGCCTTGTGTGTCAGCAAGTGAAGGCATAGGGGTAGATGTCTAAGGGTATGATGAAACTATTACCCATACCAGCATTGAAATGGGAGAACATCACCATGGATTTTGTCACCGGACTTCTGAAGATATCCAAAGGAAACAATGCAATCTGGGTTGTTTTGGATCATCTTACCAAGCCTACACACTTTATTTCTATTCGGGAGGATTTCTCACTCGATCAACCTGCAGAGACATATATTAGTAAGTGGTAAGGCTGCATGGAGTAACACTATCTATTATATCTGATCAAGATCCCTGATTCACCTCAATGTTTGGGGAGATTCTTCAACATACTCTAGATACTGAACTAATCTTCAGTACGGCCTATCATCCTCAAACTGATTGCCAATATGAGCGGACTATCCAAACACTTGAGGAAATGTTGAGAGCTTACTCAATGGACTTCAAAAAAGGATGGGACCAACATCTTTCACTGGTGGAATTCTCTTACAATAACAGTATCCACTAGAGAATCTGAATGGCACCATATGAATACCTTTATGGGAAAAGGGGCAGAACACTGGCGTGTTGGGATGAATTCGGTGATAATATGCTGATAGGACCAGAAATGGTCTATGAAATGGAGGAGAAGGTGAAAACCATTCAGTATCATATCACGGTAGCCTAAAGTCGACAGAAGAGTTATCCATAAAACTATCCACAAGACCTTGAGTTTAATGTTGGAAATATGGTATTTCTAGTCATATCTCTATGGGATAAGGTTGTAAGGTTTGGAAAGAAAGGGATGTTATGTCCAAGGTACATCATCCCCTTCGAGATTATTGATCATGTAGGGGTTGTGGCCTATCGACTAGCACTTCAACCAACCATGGCTAATTTACATGATGTCTTTCATGTATCCCTCTTAAGGAAGTACATACCATACCCTTCACATGTACTCTCTTTAGAGGTGGTGTAGTTGGAGGGTGATCGTTTTTATGATGAGAAACTAGTAATGTTATTAGATCGTAGAGAGAATGTTATACGAAATAAGACAATACCCCTGATCAAGTTGTTTTGGAGAAACCACATGATTGAAGAATCGATGTGGGAATCAGAGGAAGTAATGAAGCACAGTTACCCACATCTATTTTATTGTTGGAAAAGGAAATTTCGAGGGTGAAATCTCTTAAGGGGGAATATTGTAACGACCCAAACATTCATTAATGGAAATCCCTCTTGATCTAATTAAATGTCTCATTATGTAAAATGTTTTGTGAACTTCTTCAGTTTTATGATTTAGATTCTTAATATACCATTATGAAATGTGACCATTGCTAATATAGTTTTCGAACAGTGATCACATTATTAGTCCAAATATAGGGCTTTATCAAATTCAATTTACTCAGAAAAATGAAGTGATGGCCTAACCTAGTATACATTCCCCATAAGAAGCCCATTTATCAATGCTCATAAAGGAGGTGGCATCACTGGGCTTCACTCTATACCATGCTCAAGCCATGTTTGAACACATTAAGCTTGATCGGAACCGACTATGTGAGAAATGGAAGTGAATAGAGATTACCACATGGGGGACGTTATCGGAGCCACCCCAAGAGTCGGTCACCATTGCACACCTTACCCTTTAGTCATAGGCGGGTGTTATAAGGGGTTATGTAACAAAAACCTAGAACTATGACTATGTACATTATTTTATTATAAATAATGTTCATTTATTTTATTATTGTTACTTTGTTAATATTTTTTAAAGCAAAAATAGTTTTTTAGTTAATATTCAACTAAGAAATCTATTTTGATGAATTAATAGAATTTTAAAATAAATAATATTTAATAAATTTTTATTATTTTTATTATTATTAAATTAATTTCTATTAAATATAAATTATCGTGTAATTTTATGAATGCAATTGCAATTTTTATTAAGGTTTGAACGCTATTTTTTTCAAAACCCATAAATTATCGGTAATTGTTGGTTTTTATTTTAAAAGAAAAAATTATCATATTTATAAAAAAATTAGATGAAATGAATATTTTTTTTGGAATCAGGACATATATATTATCCAATAGTGAATTTTTCATAAATTTCTGAGACAGTCAAATTTTTGGGTAAAAATTAAATACCGTTTAAATATATAATCTGATTTATGGAATCACAATGAACCAATAGTGATCTAATAAAATAATATAAACATTTTTTTCGGTCAATATATTTTTTACCATTAAAATAATGTGATTTTTGGTTTGATGTATTTTACAAATCTTTAGTGGACCCTTCCTGGCTTATAAAACATTCTTTCTTTGTAAATTGTTTTACTTGAGAGTGTGACTCACCTCCACATAACAAACCCTATTATTTTAAAACATTCGTCTGTTGGCCTTATAAAATATTGTTTTCCACATCCATTTAGAAAAAACCATGGGTAAAAACCATGGTCTAGTTTGTGGTTTTGATAGTTTAATGTGAGCTGTGACTAACCTAAATAATAATAAATTCCATATCCATTCCTATATAATCCCACGCAAGCTCCCACTTTGTATTCACTAAAAACATTTATAGTTAGACCAACCCATGAACTCATATATATATATACTCCTAGGGTGCCCCAGTCACCCATAAATCACCTCTCAAGCCTCTCCTAAGCCTTTGGGATCACAATTCCAAGTAAGGGATTCCCTCTTTTCTCATTTTTGTCTCAATTCCATTATATTGTTATGACATTTTTTCAATTATAAATGTTGATGTATGTTTTTTCACTGCCCTCAAACATCCCCCTATATTTTTTAATGATGATAGACCCCTTTATACATCATTAAATTCCCCACATGTACACGTGTTACCATGCTGAACTTTCGTAGGGAATCTATCTTTCCTAATTTACATTCATGCAATTCTTTTGTATTATGAATGTAAATTACATTACCTATGTTGGGACATGTATCTATATGACCCCCTTCGTATAAATTTCATGTGAATACTATGAGATACTCATTTCTCTCTCGTCAACCATTTTTATGAATTCCTATGTCACGTCGTTACGCTGCCAAAACTGCACCACGATTTTCCAAGCCAATGTCGTTGTTTAGTGAATACCATGCCCATTTCCCTATCAATGGTATTCACCATTATGCAAATTTACTTATTGATTATAGTTTTTCATGTATTAATTCCATATTTTCTTTATCTTATAATAAATTATGAGGATTAATGAATCCATGTTATATGATCCATGCGGAACATTTATGCATGAAATGAAATGTTTAAGAAGGGTGCACCCTGATAGCGCTCCAATGCATTGGGTAAATATTAGTATCATGATACGTCAAGTGAAATGAGGGTTTACTCATGGTAGTTCAAGTTTAATGAGGGTTTACTCATGCTCCATGTGCAATGAGCCTTGGTTCGTTCTAAATCATGTTAAATGTTGTTTCCAGATTTCCATATAAAGATTACCATGTGTTATCATGCCTTTATGTTAATGTTTATCTTGTGATATGTTGATATGAATATTCTCTAACATGTTCTAGATTCCTCATGTAATTTCGTGTTTATTCCCTTACCGGGCTTTATGGCTCACCCTTTTTTCCTGCATGACCTCAGGTTATCCTATGCAAGGCTATGTAAAAGGGAATGTAGTGGTCATGTAAAGGAATTTTTCAATAAAGATGTTGTATTTAATGTTCTAAGTTGTTATTCCAAGATCTTAAGCCCCAAAGACCCTATAACTCTCAATATTCTATTCTTTATCAAGTGATATTTATGTAATAAATCATGTTTAAGTGTTTAATAAAGAGAAGGGTTTTCATAGATATCAATTCACAAGTTGTTGCATGAGATTTATCCAGTAGATCACCTACAGTTATATTATCTATCAAGACATAATACAAGGGGAAAAGTCTCTCATAAATTTATTGAATTATAGGTTATTAATTAATTTTTTGGTTGGGGGACTAGTAAAATGTCTTTTTATTCTCTCACATTCGTCATGAAGGTCCTTCATTATGCTTTCCTAATGCCACATATTTCATATATAATTAATTTGGTTCAAGATAATTGAATAAATTACCTATAAAGATTCATTTAACATCATTACATCCCAAATTATGGTAGAAAATAGTAAACCCATTATTTGAAAACACCATTAAGTGATTATGGGAAAATAGAAAACATTAAATATCCTTATATAAACCCTAGAGTTTCATGGGGGAGAACATTATATGAAACTCCTTATGTTTGGTTTGACTATCTTCACCTTAAACACTATAGAGTTTTGGGAGGATGTGGATGATACAAGATCATAGAATAATTATAGAAGACTATTTGGGGTAGTGGATATATATTATTTCGTATTCCACATCATAAGTAATAATTTCAATTAAGGTACTACTATTATAGCCATATTTTTAGGGGTTTTATTTGATTTACTCTGTAGTTGGTTTGAGAACCCTTCAGATTCAATAATAGGTTCCTCAAATTTCTTTATTACACTACTATGGATAACCTAATGTGTAAGGAGAGTGTCTTTTAAATTTCTATGTCATTTTTTACTAAGTTATATATTATATATCATATCATAAAAAAATAGTGTTGTGGTTTTTTTGAAAAAAAAATTATTCATTAAATAAATAATGAAAGGAAAGAAATTATTGATAATGAAGAATAATAAAACTATATTTAATACTAGAGGAAATAAGAATGAGGAAAAAAACTCAAAAACAAATGACACAAAAAAGTAAAAGAAGAGGGGGGAGAAGTTACATGTTACAAGATTAGATGAATGGAGTTGAATTAATCGGAAATTTAGGTACAATGAATAAAAGTAGAAATGACTTCATAAATGAGACATGATAAATTTCAATTTGAAATGAATCTCATAAATTTTCCCATTTATATTTATGTGTGTATTTTTATTCAAATATATGAATTTTCCCAAGAGAGAAAAGGATTAATTATAGGTGTCTCAACAAAAAATAATATATTATTTATTTTTACTCTTATACGTTTAATTTATATTATTTAAGGGTTTTATAATACTATTTTTAAAGAATTATTCACTCAATGTTTATTAGTTATTAATTTTTAAAAAAAAATTTAAAATATTGAAATTGCCTTGAAGTATAAATGGGAAAAACATGTGTATTTATTGTTACTGTTTACTTCACTGATCTAAAAATTAATGTTTAATATTTATAGGAATCATGGTTTAACAGGACATAATTTCTTTAATAAAACCAAATTATTCACCCAATTACAATAAAACCCAATTCATTCTTCCACTTATCATGAGGGTGATGAAGGTCCAATCATTGGAAATAACACTAAAAATGATCAGCTTTTCCAATGTGTCAAAATAGTTATATCTTAGATAGAATTTATCTACCATAATAAGAACCATAGGTCATCTCCCAACAATTCAAAAGATCAATATTTTTTTATTTATATTTCAATTATTGAAATGAAATGGAACGGGACAAAATAGTGGGTTTGTTGATTTAATTGGCAATAAATATTAAAAAAATGATGAAATAAAGTAGAAAATAATATTTTTTATGTTGTGTGATCACTCCAGGGAAATACCTTGATACTAATAATTTATTGATTTAAATAAAGGGTTTATAACTTTTAAATACTTTATATTAAGCAACTGAAACTGTATTTTCAGGAGAGTTCATTGAGAATAACTTCTATGAATTTATTAGAAATAAAAATAGATTCAATAGTTATTAAAGATGGTTGAGTGATTTAAATCTAATAACAGAATATGAAATCCTCGGGAAAAAACATGATAAATTTTATGTGTTATCTGTATTAATTGTTATTTTAAAATAATACCATGGCATAAATTTGAATTTCCATGGAATTTTTTGGGAGGTTTTTATTCTTACTATATGAATTCCAAAAACAAAATGATTAAAAAGGTAAATAATGAGTGTGAATAATGTGTTAATACTCACACGAATGGGAACCACTAAACGTGATCATGTGAGTATGATTGTGACATAAAATTACACAACTCAATTAATGAATAATATAATATGGATAGAAGAAACATTCCTACATGGAATTAAAATGATCATACAATAATTACAAATATAAATCCTGATATTTACATCATGCCCCCCCCCAAGTGACCACATAGAGATTAAATCTCCATTTAATTGGACGAAACCATATATTTCATGAATGAATGTACTATGAACTCTCCTAGACTCTTACGATCATTCATCCATTGATTATGAGAGATATGATGATATGTATTGGAATTTTAAATAGGATAATGATAATATAATTTCAATCGACCATGAGTATAAGTGATCAATACCAAATATAAATTTCCACTCAAAATAACTATTTTTATGGTTAATTTTTCTATTGAATTTTTTCATGAAAACATTCGAAAATATGGGGGTTCTATTCTTATTTCTAATTATAAATAAATCAACCTTGTATTATTTCCCTTGCCTATTTTATGGTATGATTTCATAAGGGTGGTCCAATCTACCTCTCCTAGATTTTATTCCCAATGTAAGCCCCATTGAACCTCTTGTAATTTGATTATGTTCATGATCTAGTTGAAGAGATTATATTCCATTAAACTAAGAGTCATATAATATATGAACGTTTAATTTTAGATTAGAAAAGAAATTTTTTTAAAAAAAATAGACACATGTTTTCCATTTATTCAATAATATGATTTTGATATTTTAATTGGTCTTCAACTAATGAATTAAATATATATATTTAATGCAATTTGATTTTATAATGGGCTAGAAAAACCCATAAATTATTTAATGAACTATTATAATATTTAAATTAATAATGTTATTATAATGTTATCACCATCGCGTCTTGAACAGATGAAATCTAAATACAAATGATATTAGGGTTGTATTCATCTTGATCTTCTCCACTCCACTAGATTTCCAAATCTTCTATCCAACTGTATGTTCCATGATCATCCATCCTCTATATTATCTAATATTTAAGGTAATAAGGGAAAAAATATCCAAGTGTATAATAATGGGTTACTATATCAATTCCCACTATGGTAATTCCAAATAGTTATAGAGCCCTAGAATCATCTATTGCCTATATAAATTTATAGTAAATAATATGTAGACAACATGAAATCACCCAATGTCATCATTATCTGGGTATTATACTCTATCAATCCTAATTAACTACTCATGGATCACTTCAATCATTCTAATCTAATAACAATTCATCAATGAAATTTATTTTAATAATCTCATGGCCCATAATAGATTTCCCAATAAGTGATTCACTCATGATACACTTATCTTTATATGATAGAATAAATACACAACCCAAACTATCTCAATAACAATTTAGAAAATACAATTCTCAATCTATACCTTAAGGGTTGAATTTCCATGTTATTTATAGTTGAAGGAAATACTCATCTTCAAATATATTAGCTTATTATTTTCTAGATGTCTGAGAAAATTAAAATTTCTAGGGATAAAAAAATGTACTTGTATATAGGATGAAATAAATATTAATGATTTCAATTGTATGTAATAAACTCCAAATAATATAGCAGTGGGTGAGGAGTAGAGATAGTTTTGGGTGCATCCACATCGACCTAGACCCTAGAGTTGTATGTGAGGAAAACCATAAACACATAGGTGAATTACGATCCATCATATTCTCATAAGTGGGATGTTGGGGTGAATAATCATCTCCACCTATCTCATACATCACACTATAACATCATGGATAATATAGGAATAACATTACTCCATCTATACAACACCAGATATATTGTAGGATATAATATTATCCAATCATCTAATAGAAATATTTAATCTATCACATCCCATGAACTATCTATTATTATAAATATATTTATGTATAAATAATTATCATCCTTTATGAAGATAAATGAGGGAATAAGGGTGGTAACTATTATTTCAATCCATCCATGGATAATGGTAGAGTGTACATGATATCCACCACTTCATCCCATTTCATTCAATATCCATTGATAATATAATGTATCACATCTCATATAATAAATCACAATACTAAAAGCATATTAACAGATTCACACATTCCAATCTCATGGTGAGTGAAAAATAACTCCATAAAATATTAATTTTGTTTTTTAATTATCTCACTAAACACATAATAATATGATAGGAATTAATTTTTCCATAAAAATAGTGTTTAAGTCATCAGATGAAACTTATGTTAATTTTTCTAGGCTCCTTGTTCAAAGCCAACCCACCAAAATCATTACTATAAATATCCCAATGTTTTATTCATTAAGGGTGATATACATATTCCTCATTCTATTTCCATAATTCATAGAACATTCACGATCACATGCCACTATTTTAGGGAATATGGATCCTTAACACCATATGCTTTTCAAATTCCCATCATTGACTGCAATAATTATTCACCATTATCACCCTTTTCTATAAAATATTTTATTCAAATTAATTGTTTAAAAAAATTTCATTCAATACATTAATATAAATGATTTTATTTATATAAATACATCTAATCCATATTATTTCAAACTTTTAAAAATACTTTAAAGAATCATCTAGTTATTATTAACAATAATTCCTTCAAATAAGCAGTTATATTTAATTATTCATATAATTTATCAACCAGATAATCAATATTTTCATTATATTTTCACATTACCCTTTTTATTCTCTTACATCATTCCCATTCATTCTAATAATATATAAATTTAATTATTTTGCATAATCTACATATTATTTTTCATCATTTTTTTAAAAGACTTAGTTTTCAGGTCTGAATGTTTGAAAATTCTAATGAATTATTCCAGAATATATTTCAGAGTCAGTGTGGTCTTTCGAGTATTGTAGGATCCAGGAATCAAAATAATAAAATTAATTTTTTTATATTGTGAGTGTATAATATTTTTGAATAAATGGAATTACCATTGATTAGAACCACATATGGTAAATATACGATGGTGGATGAATCTTAAATGTGGGGTTTACCTTAGGTATGATATAAGTTTTGTTGAAGATGTAATTTTTTTGTATTGAAATCATTGGAGATAATATTAAATAAATTAAATAATTTTTTTATTAAATTTGACAAATACATTAAACAATCCACTCCACTATAGATATACAGTTATAGAAAATCACTAGGGTTAGCCACATAACATTTGGTTTTTATAGAGGAAGGGGAAAGTAAGATAGAAAAATATAAATAGATAGAGTTCCATCATTTTATTTTATACATTATCTCGGATCATGGATTGATGTCGAATAATCATGGAGATTCATGGGACAAACATCCATTACAGTAGAATCCTCAATGAACTCTCTATCAAACATGCTCTTCACCAATAATGAATCTATTCTCAAGGTATCGATCAATGTTAATATAATCATTACTTATTTTTATATTTCTAGAATGGACTCAATTTATCTACTATGGAATTCTTATTTTCCTTCATCAGGCCATAAATCCCAAAGAATTTATTCATTGTTCTAGTTTTATTTCATTATTTTTTCTGTGATTATGATCATTTTACATTTTCTCAATAACCTATGATAATATAACCATGTTATTGTGGATTTAACTCTTGTGTTATTAATGTACTTCATTTTTTTGACTATTTTGTCAACAATTCAACATTTTTGATCGTGATAGAGCATGATTGAACCTCTGAATTCATGATATTAATTAAAATAACAATTGGATTGATGGATTACTGAATTATCAAGGAATAATGACTGATTAGATGTGATGGTTACAAGAATTGAGAGTATGTTTTGTGATGTATATAACACCCCAATCATCTACTATACTCTTCTCTTTGAATAATACAATAGCTTGCATTGTGCGCAACTTCATGTTCTAGCACACCACGACCAATCAAACTAGCTATTTAAAAAATAGTTATGAATATTAATACCCAATTTTTGAAATTTATAATTTTTATTTTTCATAATGGACTTTATTTTTGGATTCATAATATCGAAAATATCTTAGGGTGAATTTTTGGTATTTTTCTGAAAACAATCATTTTTTGATGAATAATGGAAAACACTACGTTAATGTTTAAAACTGACATTTATTTAACTAATGATTATTTTTATTTAAATTTATTTTCTTGTAAAAATAGATTCATAATAGATATATTAGTTTAATATTATTCATTGGAGTTGTTTTATAATAGGATTAGATATATAAAATTTTATTGAATAATTTAAAGCCTTTTACCCTCCTTCTATGCACATGTGCAAATTTGCATAATACGTAATTTTACTGCTTCTATGAAATAAATTAAAAAAATAAGAGAGACACGATTGATATCAGTATTTATAATTTGGTTCAATAGGATGAATTTTTTTATTTATAGTAACTTTTGAATTTTATTTACCATGGCTAAAAGTAAATAGAATAATTAAAGGTAAGAATGATATTATAATTACCCTAAAAAATGTCCTAATTCAATTGGATTAGATTATTTCGACCAAAATAACCCTTAGAAATAATATATGATCCTTTTTTGATTCACTTCGATCAGATAAGGACATTTATTATTATTTTATTTAAAGGAGAGTTAAAAGTGTTAAATTCAAATTTTCATAACTAATCTATTTTTTATATAGGGTTATACATAAGATAAATTAGACTATAAATATTAATTAGAATTATAAAATTATTTCATACATCATGGTATTTTATTTATAATTTTTATACATTATATAATTAAATTTATTTATGAACAATGATGATGTAGTAATTACCATATTAATGAAAGATTACAATAATTGATTTTATAAATATTAAAAAAATGAAAATTAAGACTTTTGATGCATTACAATAATTTTATAGGATAATAATACATGTTAGTGTTGATTAATATTTTTTGAAGTGATAATGGTGTTATGATTTCCAAAAAAAACCAAATACTTAATAGTGTCAAAATTGACCTAAATTAGCTTTTAAAACAAATAATATTTTTTTAAATGATATAATATTCCTAAATTTCTAAAGTTAGGCCAATGGACTTAGATAATTTTATATATTTAAATAATGAACCACTCGGAGTTCTCTTGGATTTTTATAGAATGTTTATTAACCATTTATTATAATAATACATGAAGACATAATAAAAGACAAACAATTTAACTAAGAGTTAAATCTAAAAGATAAGTTTAATATAGTGAAACATACTTGTATGAAACATATAGTCTGAGAGGATTTGACCCCATAACCACCATATCCTATAAATAAATCTATTTGGATCCATTATAAACCTAAAAGGTTTTATAATAAAATAATATTTCAAGATTTTCCTAAATTGGCCCTTACCTCTCTTATAAAAGGGTACTTCCCCTTATCTTAATTTCACACCTCCAAAGCCTATTGGATCAGCCAAACCCTACTAAAATATCCTCTCAACTACCCTCACTTAATCCTATAGGTATTAATTAGATCAGAAATCCAATCTATGGAACCCTTTTCTTCAAATCAAAAGGAAACACTCGAAGAAGAGGTAATTATTTCGTCACCTCTTTCAAGTTCATTTCTTCTTCCACATCCTATTTCTTTGTTTTTTTCCATACCAAAATAATAACTCCAATACCTTATACATATTGTAATGTTATTATAAATATGTTACAACCATATTCATTATTCTATCCATCCTATGACTGAAAAAGTCACTATACGTGCGTAATTATGGCTTACCGTCTCCACATCATTGTGTAGTTTGGAATTCAACAATTCATTATTTAGAGGGGTATATTAATGAGTATAATTGATGTAAATAATAATTATAACATGTTAAATTTTATTTATATTAAATATACCATCTAATTACAAATTATTTCACCATCAATAGAATGATATTGTCGTTCTTGCATACGTACGGATTTCCGTCTCCATGATCGTGATGAGATTCATTCCTCATCGTAACCATTCGAGAATAATTTTTTTTGAATTAAAAATAATGTTTAAGAACGTAATATCATTCTGGATATGAATCAAAAACATTCTATCCATAAAAAACATGACATATGTAACAAAACATATAAATGAAAATGAACCAGTTAACACCTGATACAATGATACTACTGAAATACTATTAACAAAGAAATATAAGAAAATCATATATGATATAATATTTATGTATGTGGATCTTGTATATTTTGATTACAATGATTTAAATATTATACAGGAGGTGAACACACCCTCGACTAAGGAAATGTAATAGGTAAGAGTTAGTTTTACAATCACTTTATTATCTGAAGTTGTTAATATGTAAGTATCTACGGGGACCTCTATATAATCCACATCAATGTTTCTGAAAATTGCATTTCAAAACATTTTTACTATTTACTAGACTATTTGTTAAATTCATTTATACCCTTGTTTGACTTTTTAAAAAATGGTTTGAAATGAATCTTTCTTTGGCATTCCAAATAAGGTACATTATGACGCTTTCAAAAAATTATAGAAAGAATGTCTTTTTAACTTATACGGTTGGTGAGGCTATTTTGTGGCTGTTATAATACCTTCAAATCTTCCCTTAAATGTTTATAATAAAAATTTTCATAATAAATATATTCTTTACTTTTTAATGATTTCAATGTAGAAATAAATATTTCACTCAAATGGTTTTTGGATTGATTTCATCTATGTTAATATCCTTCGTTGGGTTTTACGTTTTTTTGAAGTTGATTTATTAAGATACAATCTTCCATATTGTATTTAAGGTTTTGTGATATGTTTGACTATAGATGTGCTATTTTTATACCATTCATGGTTTATGGTTATGTATTCACATTTCGTATGCTATTTTTAATAAAAATGACTATATTATGTTTCAAACTATTCCTATTAGGAATGCATTGGACTTAGTAAGTGACGGGTGGAGCCCGCTATAGCTTCTTGATGCATCGGTAGGTCTCATAAGACAAACTAGTGTCTTGGCACAAGGACTTGAAAAAAATCTTAATTGTATTATTGGAATGAGGCCTTGACAATGTGGTTATAATGTCTGGCATTATGCATTCAATCATTATGAAATTAGCTATTGATATTACATGTGATTATTCAACTATTAGAATATTCATGTGAATAAGTAAATGGAATTATTTAACTTATCTTTGCCATATTATTCTGAATTTTATGTTTAAAATCCTTCTATTTTAGTCTTATACATGTCCTTAAATTTTTATGCTTATTTAAGATAGTTTCCACTATATAGTTATCCTTACTATGAATCTGAGCTCACCCCTTTCTATGTTTTATTTCTCCTAGGAATTGAAGAAGTATATTATGACTGTCATGAATGGATAGTCTAAGGGATATAAATGTGTTAAAATGAAACACAATTTTTTTGGTTTTTATTTCATAATATAATGTAAAACATATGTATGTATCTATTACATCCAATTATACTAAACTGATTAGTCTTTTTGGATTTGATCCATTGTGATCATGACAATGTTATGTAATAATACACCGACTATAGGTAACTAGAGTCAGGGAATTATAGTCTGTATCAAAGGAAGTTTAGTAAAATCCTTGGAAACTAGATTTAGAAAATCTCTGATTAGAGAACATTACCCTAATATATACATTGAGGATTAAATATAGATGATCTTCCATGAATTCTGGTTATGTAGAGATTTTTTTAATTTTTCAAGAAATAATTCTATGTCTGGATACGATCAGGTAGAGTAAGATTTGGCACATATGTATCTAGGGGTCAAACAAGAAAATAGCACTTTGAGCTAGACTTGAATGGGAACTGGTGCATGACAACTGGCCATGCTGCACTCTTGGTAACGACACTTCTGGTGGATATTCATAGGATAAGTCACATTTTTATTACAAACCATTATGAAGGATTTATAAGTAAATACTTCCTAAAAGAAAACATTTTTTTATTTGGGATTATATGAATATATTGTTCAATATATTTTAGGTATTTTCTTACTTTGTAATTATGTATCATGATTCATAAACTAATCTAGTATGTGACATTATTTAGAAGTGGAACCTAGTGGAAGGAATGGAAAGCGTATCAATGAACATAATCCATGTAGTAATTTCCCTCCTACTCAAGATAATTATAGTGGAGGTGGTGATGCAACTCGTTCTGAATAGCTTATAACCATACTGGGACAACTAACTCAGGTTATGAATAATAACCTTACCCGTATGCAGCACCCTAGTCCACAATGTGGAGGGTCAATGTTAGACCACTTCATGAGGCAAAAACCACCAACATTCAATGGGACAACAAATCATGTTGCAGATGAGAAATTTATAAGTTCCTTAAAGAAAATATTTCATTATTTGGGTAGTAGAAATGGGGAAGAAGATGTCATGGAAGTTTATCACCATGCAGGAGAGGCCGATAAATGGTGGCCATTAATTAAAAACACCAAAAAGATGATAAAGTATAAAATATTTAATAGAGGGAGTTTAAATAGATTCTCTTATAAAAATACATTCCATGTGAACATAGAGTGGATATGCAAAGAAAATTTATTATTCTGAGGAAAAAATAGGATGAGAATGTATCAAAGTTTGAGGCTAACATTACAAGGAAATAAAGGCATGCTATAGATTATATACGTAACCCAAGGAGTAATATTGGCCGACTATTTGATGGGTTAAAAACATTTCTCCTTTGAGAATTAGTCTCACAATCCATCACATTGTATGAAGATTTTGTCTCTTGTGTTATCAATACAAAAAATAAATTCTCTATGCCTTACAAATTTAAAGAAAAGAAAGGGACGAAGAGATCTATTGAATACTCTCGAAATTGAAATAAGGGGAAGAAGGGAAATGCTGAATTTCTATCCTTCAGTAAATGTAGTAAGAGACACCCCTGTACATTCCTGAAAGGAATGGGAGTTTGTTAAAAGTGTGGTGAAAAAGGCCACCAAATACGTGATTTCTAGGGAAAGAATGATTTTGTCAAAGTTGAATGCTATAATTGTATATAAATAGGGAATTATGAAAATAAATATCCTAAGAGTCAAGGAAACATACCTCAGAAAAGTCCAAGGGAGCAAGGAAAAGGTTTTGTGATCACTACTAAAGAAGTTGAAGCTTTTATTGATGTGGTGGGAGGTACTTTAATCATTTCCTAAAATTTATCCAATTCATTATTTTATTCTGGATCATTGCCCTCTTTCATATCTTCCGATTTTTACAAGAAAATTAAATATTTCCAATTTTATTTGACAAGGGAGTTGTCAGTCAAAACTCTTAAGGGAAGTATCATTGAAACCATGTTTTGTGAATCACTTACCATTATGGAATATAAACGTGATTTATCTAATGATCTTATAGTCATACCCATGATTAAATTTGATATAAACCTTGGTATATATTGGATTTTAGACCATGATGAAAAAATTTATTGTAAGGAGAAGGATGTTACAATTTTTTATGACGATAATGAATACCTTATCTTTAGAGCAGAAATGTCACCATCTGATTCTTATCTAGATCCACCCCTATTTTCTCTACTAAATTAAATTATTGGGGAGGGATTGAAATAACTATGGGTGTGTAGAATCATGTTCAAATAAAGGATGTACATATTGCGCAATAATATGTTGATGTGTTTCTAGAGGATTTACCTTGACATCCTCCAGAATGAGAAATTGAGTTTTCTAATGATTTAATTCGTAATTTAAGGCCCATATCGAAGAACCCTTATTGAATGAACATTATGGAATTAGTGGAACTAAATAAACAACTGGAGGATTTTAGTAATAAAGGATTTATTCGCCCCAAGTGTTTCTTTGTGGGGAGCCCTTATTATTTTTGTTAAGAAGAAATATGGATCTATGAGGTTGTGCATTGACTAAAGAGAGATCATTGTTATAACAATAAAAAAACAAGTATCCCCTACCCCACATTGATGATATATTTGATCAACTTCATGGAGCTCACTATTTTTCAATGATTGACCTTCGATCTGGATATCATCAATTGTGTGTAATGAAGGAAGAAATTCTGAAGATTGCATTTCGTAACATGTATGGGCATTACGATTTTATAGTAACAATTTTTGGACTGACTAATGCACCCTCTATTTTCAGGGATCTAATTAATAGAGTTTTCAAGGAATATCTTTTTGACTTTGTAGTGGTATTTATTAATGATATCTTGATATAATCTAAAATCTATGAAGATAATGAAAATAACTTGTGCATTATTCTGAACACTCTTAAAAGAAATGAATTGTATTAGAAGTTTATAAAGTGTCAATTCTGGCTTTAGGAGCTTTCTTTTCTTTTCCATATTGTCTCTATGGATGGAATATCTATTGATATTTCTAAGATAAGAGCAATACAAGAAGGTCTAACACTGATGATTATAACTGATGTATGCATTTTTATTGGTTTAATAGGTTATTATAGGTGTTTTATCTATAATTTTTCCCGATTGGCTAACAAATTAACCATGCTCACAGGTAAAGGGGTTAAATTTTTTTGGACAAAAGTGTGTGAGGAATGTTTTGAATAAATGAAGATAAGATTAGTTAATGCTTCTATATTGACTCTACCACCGGGGAGGGTTGGGTTTGTTATTTATAGCGATGCTTCAAATAAAGGACATTATTGTGTCCTTATACAAAATGATAGAGTTACTGGCTATGCATCATAAAAGCTAAAAATTCCTGAACAAAACTATACTATTCATGATCATGAGTTATCAGTTGTAATATTTTCATTGAATATATGGAGACACTATCTATATGGTGAAAATTTGATAGATATACTGATCACAAGATTTTGAATTATATTTTATCTCATAAAGAACTCAACATTAGGCAAAGACGATGGCTTGAACTACTCATGAATTATAACTTCACTATAAACAACCACTCGGGGGAGGAAAATTAGTTGTCATATTCTTTGAGAAGAAATAATAATGAAGTTTTGAACAAGATTAGACTTGAAAGAGATCCTATGTTCATGGATATAGTAAAGATGGACATGGGAATAATCATGGAAGGTGAAACATCAATACTTTTTCAAATGGATCCCAGTGTATCTTTACTAGAAAGAATATAATGTTCTCAGACTAATGATGAGGAGTTTTAAAAGAAAATTCAAGCTGTGAATGATAGTGGATTGATTGAATTCATATATGAAGATAGAATTTAGAAATTTGGGAGGAGGCTTTGTGTTCCCGATATACCTGATCTAGAAAGGGAATTGTTTGATGATGCTCATAGCTCCAATTTCTCTATACACCCTGGTAGCACTAAGATGTATGGAGATTTGAAGGATCTTTTTTGTGGGACAACATGAAGAGGGAGATTGTTGATTATGTGTCAAGATGTATGGTTTGTCAATAGGTGAAGGCTAGAAGGAAACATCCTAGAGGAGTCATGCAACCTCTTCCCATACCTAAGTGTAAAATGGATAATATTTTGAAGAAATTTTTCAGGGGGCTACCAAAGACTCTTAGAAAGAATAATGTAATATGATTCATTTTTTATTTTTTTACCATGTCAGTGAATTTTCTTTCTATAAGAGAAGATTTACCACTTGAACATTTAGAAAGAAAATATATTAATGAAGTTGTAAGACTTCGTGGAGTACCCCTATTGATTGTTTCAGATCAGAATCCCCATTTCACATCAAGATTCGCAAATGTCTTCAGAAATCCCTAGACACTAAACATCGTTTGAGCACATCCTACCACCCTCAAACTGATGTACAATCAAAACGGACTATTCAAACCTTAAAATACATGTTGGAATCTTTCTCACTTGACTTTCATGGTATGTGGGATCAATATTTACCTATGGTATAATTTTCCTATAATAATAGATTCCATTCAAGTATTCAGATGATACCATATGAATCATTATATAGAAAGAGATGTCACACAGCAAAATTTTGGATGATATTGGTGAAAGAAAACTCGTAGGCCCAGAACATGTAGAGGAAACAACGGAAAAGGTGAAGATTATCCAAACCCACATCAAAGAAGCACAAGGTAGGCAAAATATCTATGATGATAATTGAAGGGAGGATTTTTAATTTCAAGTAGGAGATAATGTTTTCTTGAAGGGATCTCCATGGAAGGGTGTTATACTATTTGGTAAGAAGGTTAAATTAAGTCCCAGGTACATCAAATCTTTAAAAATTAAATAATAATTGGAGTTGTAGCTTACCGTTTGGCAATGGCTCTACATCTCCCCCAAGTTCATGATGTGTTACACGTATCACTGTTGAGAAAATACATGTCTAACCAAATGGATGTACCAACCTATGAATAAATAGAAATGGAACCCAATTTTTCTTATTGTGAATAGTTTTTCAAGATTCTTGATACGAGAGAACATGTGTTGATAAATCGGATGACTTGTCTAGTGAAAGTTCCATGGAGAAACCAATAGATGGAAGGGGTCACATGGGAAGCTGAGGAACTTATGATGAAGAATCACCTAAATATTTTTATGTCGTAATATTATAGCAATTTTAGGGATGAAATTATTTGAAGGATGGGAGAATGTAACACCCCAAGCTTCCATGGTATGCTTCTCCTTGAACAATACAATAGTTTGACTTGTACACAACTTCGAGTTCTTGCACACCATGACCAATCAAACTAGCTATTAAAAAAAATAGTTATGTATAGTAATACCCACTTTTTGAAATTTAATAAATTTTATTTCTCCAAATGTACTTCTTTTTTGGATTCGGAATATCAAAATTATCTAAGAGTACATTTTTGTTATTTTTCAGAAAAAATTCAATTTTTGGTGAATAGTGAAAACATTGCATTATTTTTTAAAACCAACATTTATTTAAATAAGAATTATTAATATTTAAATTTATTTTAAAGTCAAAATATATTCAATATACTTATATTAGTTCAATTTAATAATTTGTAGTAATTTTATAATAGAATTAGATATATATAATTTTATTGAACTATTTAACGCCTTTTACCCACCTTCTAGGAACATTTAAAAATTTGCATAAAACATAGTTTTAATGCTTCTGTGAATTGAATTTAAAAAATCTGAGAGATACAATTTACATTAGTAAGTAATGTGTTGTTCAACAGGATGAAAATAATTTTTTTTGTTGAATAGTAACTTTTGAATTTAATTTACCATAATTAAAAGTAAATTTGGCAATTAAAGGAGAATATAATATTATAATTACACTAACACATGTCCTAATTATATTGTATAAGTGTATTTCGACCAAAATAAACCTTAGGAATAATATATAATCAATTTTTATCCCCTTGGATTAGATTAGGATATTTATTATTATTTTATTTTAAGTAGAGTTAAAACAGTTAAATCCAAATTTTCATAAATAAAATATTATTAATATTGGATTATACATAAGATAAATTCAACTATAAATATTCATTAGAAATATAAACCATTTTCCATCATCATAGTATTTTATTTATAATTTTTAGACATTAAATAATGAAATTTATTTATTATGCAATGATTATGTAGTTATTACCTTATTAATGAATGATTAAAATAATAGATATTATAAATATTAAAATAAATTCAAATTGGGGCTTTTTATGCATTCCAATAGGTTAATATGACATTTTGGGGTTGATTAAAAAAAATTTCTGAGAGATAAAGTTGTTATGACATTAACAAAAACCAAATACTAAATAGTTTCAAAATTGATATAAATGAGTTTTTTTAAAAAAATATTTTATTAAATGATATAATATTCATAAAATTACAAGTTTCATCCAAAGGACTTATATAAGATTATGTATTTCAATAAAGAACCACTTTGGGTTCGTTTGTATTTTTATAGTGAGTTTATTAACCGTTTATTATAATAATACAAGAAGACATGGTAAAAGTCAAACTATTTAACTAAGAGTTAAATCTAAAAGATATGGTTAATATGGTGACCCAAACATGACTAAAACCTATTGGATAAAGGGATTTAGAGCCCTCCCAACCTTACTCTCGAAATAAATCTATTTGGATCGATTAGAAACAAAAAATTATTTTATAATAAAATAATATTTCGAGCTGTTCCTAAAGTGACCCTCACCTCTCTTATAAAAGGGTACTTCCCCTTATCTTTATTTGACACCACCAAAGCCATTTTTCACGGACAAATCCAGCCCAAATTTCCTCCCAACTATCCTCACTTCATCCTAGAGGCCTTAATTTGATCATAAATCCAACCTAATGATACCTTTTGTTAAAATCAATTTGAAACACCTGAAGAAGAGATAATTTTTTCATCAGCTCTTTGAAGTTCTTTTACTCTACCACTTCATCTTTCTTTATTGCTTCCATACGAAAATAATAAATCCAGTACCTTCTACATACATTAGTGTTATTATAAATATGGTATAACTATATTCATTATTTTATCCATCAATTGAATGACAAATTCACCATACGTGCGTACGTATGGCTTACCGTCTCCACGTCATAGTGTAGTGTGTTATTCAACACTTCATTATTTGGATGGGTATAATAATGAGTATAACTAATTTAAATAATAAATATAACATGTTAATGATTCAATATATGTAATCTAAAATCCAATTAAATATGATTTCACCATCAATAGATTGATATTGTTGCTCGTGCATAGGTATAGATTACCGTCTCCACGAACGCAATGAGATTCATTCCCCATCATAACAATTCAAGAATAATTTTTCTTTTATGATTAAAAATAATATTTAAGAACATAATATCATTATATATATTAATCAAATAAATCATATCCATAAAAAACATGACTTATGTAACAAAACATATAAAGTAAAATGAATTAGTTAACACCTGAAACAATGTTACTACAGAAATATTGTTAACAAATTAATATTATAAGATCATACATGATATAATATTTATGTATTTGGTTGTTGTATAATTTAGTAACATTGATTTAACAATTATAGATGAGGTTAATGTACCATTGACTAATGAAAAGAACAAGTTAATGGTTAATTTTACAACCTATTTATTATTCGAGGTTGTCAATACATAAGTATCTACTGAGAGCTCTTTATCATTCACATACATGTTTCATAAAAATTTATTTCGAAACATTTTTAATATTTAATAAACTATTGGTTAAATTCATTTATACCCTTGTTTGAATTTTTATAAAATGATTTTAATGGAATCTTTCTTCCGCTTTGCAAACAAGGTACTTTTGGACATTTTGGACAAATTATGGAATGAATGTTTTTTAACTTATATGGTAGGTGCGTCTATTTTCTACTGTTATAACACCTTTGAAGATTCCCTTAACAGATTATAATAATATTATCAAAATAAATGTTTTCTTTACTGTTGAATGATTTCAATGTAGAAATAAATATTTCACTCAAATATTTTTTGGATTGATTTCATCTATGTCAACATCCTTCATTGGAATTTATGTTTGTTTGAATTGGATTTATTATGATACAATATTCCCTATTGTATTGATGTTTTTTTGTTATGTTTGACTATGGATGTGTTATTTTTATACATTTCATGGTTTATCTAAAAAGTATTAAAATATTGTATGCTAGTTTTAATATGAATGTATATATTATGTTTCAACCTTTTCATTTGAGGAATGCATTGGACATAGTAAGTGATGGGTGGAGCCCTCTGTTTCTCCTCGATGCATCGGTAGGTCTCATGAGACAAACTAGTTTATTAGCAAAAGGCCTTGAAAAAATTATAATTGTAGTCATGGAATGAGGCCTTAACCATGTGTTTATTATGTCCAGCATTATGCATTCCATTGTTATGAAATTAGCTATTAATATTACATGTGATTATTCGACTACTAGAATATCCATATGAATAAGTGAATGGCATTATTTGATTTATCTTTTCCATATTTTGCTGAAGTTTATGTTTAAAAGGCTTAAGTTTTTTTAATGGTAATGCTTTGGTCCAATACCAAAGCACTTTTTAATGATAAGAAAAAAGATTAATATAGTCGGAAGGATGGGATTTTTTTACAATATCTATCAAAGATATATAATAGCCTGAATGGCCCGAATGCCTTCTTTTTATTTTATATAGATAATCCCCCTTTTAAGGGTTGAAGGGGAACCTGTACATGACCTGTAGGCCCAAGGTACAAGGCCCGACATGACCTGTAATACATGACCTGAAGGCCCAGAGGCATACCATGCCCAATACATGACTCGTAGGCCCATCCCACTAGAACTGCCCCTCCCCAGCTTTTGCATCATTGATTTCCTTTATCTCCCCACCTGCATTTGCTGATTGACTAGCATTTCCCTGTACAAAGCTGCATAGTGCATGCTCCCGATAGCGGTGGCCATACCCTCTCATTCGTCCAATACAGTTAGCTCTGCTTCTGGTGACTGCTACTGGTGCTCTGATCCTCTTCTGGGGCCTAATATGTGTGAACTGGGCTACATTATGGTCTTCAATGGCCCAAAGGCCCTGTGGCCCTAAGGCCTTTGATGGCCCGAAGGCCCTGAGACCCATAGGCCCAAACCGATGGCCTGAAATCCAAATCAGGTGAATAGTCCGACCGCTACAGAACCGAAACGTTCCTGCTACATTACCGAACAGTGCCTGGTACAGTATCAGCTACAGTGCCTGCTACAGTACTGCTATAGTTTCTGCTACAGTACTGCTACAGTACATGCAAATTTTCCTCCACCCGGTTTTGAACCTGGGTCTCTTGGAAGCCAAGCAGGAGCCCTTACCGCTTGGGTATGAGCTCATTGGAAATGAGATATAATAATTCAGCTGTCAGAGTGTCCATCCATGTCATTCTATGATGTACTCCTTTGTTATCAAGAGCATCTGCAATAGAATTCGCTTCATGGTAGGCATGAGTATCTATGTAATAAATCCCATGGAGTGAGTTCAGACAATTCATCCAATGTGTGGTAAGCGGCCAGGCAAGATGAATGTTGTCATTCTAGATGACATGAATGATAGTGGTAGAATCACTTTCAATCCAAAGCTTTCCCCAACCTATTTGATGTGAAAAATCAACAGCATGGATGCCCCCCCAGCATTTCAGCCTCCAGAGATGAAGAATGTCCACATCCAACATAGAAGCGACCCTAACACTGGCCAGCTGAGTCTGTGAAGATGTCACCACAACTGGAAGGGCCTAGATTGCATTTAGAAGCACCATCAATGTTCACTTTGATCCATCCTGGCATCAGTGATTGCCAGAATAGTTCAAAGGAAAGTTTGGAATTTGGGTATATGCCTGGCACACGGAGATGACGAAGGATCTCAAAGTCACTAATCGAGTTGTTGCAATATTCTTTTTGAATTAATGCAACTTCATGAATCGCAATAAGAATCCCAGATTTTATTACATTGAGACTAAATGAGTGATTATTATGAATTAGATCATTTCTAACATACCAGATCTCATGCAGGAGTTTCGCCACCACCGCAAGAAAAATATTTTTAACCTATAGAGAGGCTTCATATCTAATGCATTTTCTTAAAAACAAACAAATAGTGTCAGATAAGGGACATCTTCAATTAAATAATTCAAGATTGTAATTCCATAAAGAAGAGTTCACTGCACAAGACAAAAAAGATGATCTGCATCCTCCCTGTGTTGATTACAAAAGTGACATTTAGTGCAGATCTGTATGCTAAAAGTTTTCAGACCATCTTCAGTAGCCAATCTATTATGAGAAATGCTCCAAATAAGGGCGAGCCTAGAAGGTTTGATCCAAGTCTTGTTAAATTGACTCACCCATTGATAATTAAATTCATTTCTAGAAAATTTATGCTTATAGTAGTTTTTAGAGTCTAGAATTCCATTTTCTGCATGTTCCTAATCAAGGAAGTCACCACTAGAAGAGAAAGGGTGATTATCAATGATTTGTGCAATATTTTCAAGGAGGTAATGTCTATGAAATTGTGAGACGTCCTTTATAGAATGAATAGTATATTAAAGAATAATACTGGAAGGTAAAAAAGATATCAGGGGGTTACCACACAATTTTTCACACCAAAAATTGATGGAAGAATCAGCACTAACAATCCATCTAGAATTTTCCATGATCTTGTGGTACGAGTCCCTAATAGAGGGCCAGATCGAAGAGTTGATGTAATTAAAATTCCCATTTAAGAGTTTAAAGAGGAATTTATGGTTCAAGAATTAGGATTCTTTAGACGTACAATTTATAATATGCCAAGATGGGAATGAAGAGCATTATTGAACAACTTTAAATTTTTTATACCAATGCCACCTTTATCAAGGGGTTTACAACATGATTTCTAAGGGATAGTGACACGTTTCTTTTAAAAAATACTTCTCGTCCAAATGATGTTTTTAATATAAGTATTATTTTTTCTGAAGATGTCGACATGCCATTTATAAATCATAATAGAGTAGACCATTTTAGAGACAATGGTCGATTTGACCAAACATATTGTTCCAGCCATGGAGAGAGATTTCCCTTTCCATGTATAGAGATTGTTTATGATTTGATCAGTGATATTAGCAAAGTATCTTTATTTTGGAAGACCCCAAAATATTGGGATGCCCAAATCAGTGAATGGTAAGAGGCCTTCTTTAATTCCAAGAGAAGTGGTAATGCAAGATTTCCTTCTGAAAGGAAATCTCTTTCCAAAAAAATATAAGATATATTCCGGGAAATCGCTTGTCCTGATACTCCCTCATTGTGATTGAGAACTTTCTTGAGGGCATGAATATTTTTTTTATCCCATTTGAGAAACAGGATGATATCATTTTCATATAAAAGGTGGGTAGGGGTATTTAGGTTTCTGGAAACTTTTATAGGCTTAAGCTAACATTGATCAACCAGATTGTTGAGAAGTCTACTTATGTTGTCCTCAGCAATAAGAAAGAGGATGAAAGAAGAGGGTCTCCCTGCCTGACCCCTTTAGAGAATTTGAAAATTCCTATAGGGGTTCCATTAATCAGAATATAAATAAAAGATGAGCGATATAATTTTTTAAGTATTCCCATGAATGAATCATGAAATCCAAAGTTTTTTAAGACTTTGAAAATAAAATTCTAGTTTATGGTGTCAAAATCCTTTCTGATATCATGTTTGATGGACACACACCCCCTCTAGTGTTTTTATTTAGACTATTGGTACATTCAAGGGCATGGAAAATACAGTCCTGGATGGACCTTCCTTTAATAAAACCAATTTTATTCCATGAGACTATTTTATTGCAAATAGTCACATGTCTATTGGCAATAAATTTGTTAATGATCTTATAAAGAGTGTTATTGAGAGAAATATGTCTGAATTGATAGATCTCTGAGGCATTTTCAACCTTAGGTATTAATTTTAGAAATTGAGCATTGATTCCCTAAGGAAGAGATCCATGAATAAAAAAGGACTTAACAAGGTTACAAACATTATTGTGAATTATCTCCAAATGCTTTTGGTAGAAACCATTATTGAACCCATCCGGACCAGGCGCACTATTTGGATTAAGGCCAAAAACTGTATCCTTAATTTCATGATCAAGTGGAGTGCTTAAAAGAGACTCATTGTCTCTTTCATCCACCATTAAGGGAATAATATCAGATCTAAGATCAATATTTATCACTAGACCATTAAAAATGTCGTAAAAGTATGAGATAACATGATCCATTATGGCCTCTTCATAATCAATGATCAAATCATTATGAATAAGCTTATAAAGAGGGCGATTGGCCTTTCTGATTTGTTGAAGGGAATTATGAAATTTATTATTACGATGACCATCAGTAATCCATTTAGTCCTAAACATTTGCTTACAAATATTATACCTAAATGTGAGTAAGGAATTAAGTTTAAGGGAGATATTTTCTTCCAATTGGGGATCCATATTAAAATCTGATTTAGTGCTTTGTGTTTGGACACGACTATGATCATTTTCAAGAGAGGAAATATCTAGGTCTATTTGAGAATTTTTAGTTTTACACCATCCTTTAAGGGCCTGTATTAGAATTTTTCAACTTGTACATACAGGAAATGGAATCCTTATGGTGTTTCTTAGAGTTCCAAGTGTTATGAATAAAAGTGACATAATCAGGATTCAAAGACCAAGCATTATTAAATTTAAAAGGAAGAAAAAGCTTACGGTCATTCATAAGGAAGCTAACTAGAGTAAGATGATGGTCAAAGTTAATTCTAGGTGGAGTTACACTAGATATATTATCCCAAATATCAAGAGCCTTCATGTTAACAAAATCCATGTCGATCTTACTGGAAACAGCTTTGCAATAGTGTTTTCTTTACCAGGTATATTTGGAACCAGTAAGAGTGACTTCAAAAAGGATACAGTTTTCAATAGTACACCTAAATTCTCTTGACGATATAGAAAGGTGTTAGGGACCAATTTTTTCAAAATAGTTATGAATGGCATTGAAGCCTCCCATAACAACCCAAGTATCCTGAATAGAGTAGGCCATATCAATTATTTCATGCCATAAAACTCTTTTATCTTGATATTTATTATTGGAATAAACCATAGTGTAAAAGGTATCCGACGATTCCACAATAAATCACAGGTAAATTGTTGCTCAGTATTTTTACGGATGTTGATATTCTGTACGGTATTGTGGTAAAAGATCCACATAGAGTCAGTTTGAGGACTATTTTTACAAGATCTTAGAAACCTGTAATTAAGAGAAACATATCTCATGAAGTTCATATTGAAGGTGACTTTAGGTTCTGAAATGGCATTGAGATGAGGCTTAGGAGAGTTTAAGAACCTCCATAGTGTTGTGGATGTATTGTTGTTGTCTAAGCCTTGGAAATTCCAATAGAGAAAATTCATTTCTATTTGTGTTTTGGGTTAAAACCATTCTTTTTTTTTAGATTTTCCAGATCCTTTCTTCCTTTGGGATCGTGTAACCATAGGGGAGGAATAATGTTTTTGTTTGCTCTCATATGTTTCAGAACATGGAGAAACATCTATTTTCAAAGTAGAATTTGAATTAGGGTCAGAAACTGGAGTACCTAAAATGTCAGTACTGACCATAGAATGATCCTTCACAGCAACATGAACATGGGTCTATTCTATTGGAGGAGAATTATCATTTCTAACCAGAGTATTAGATATTGATTAGAACTGATCTAGACATATGGATAGGGCAGTAGTGGAAACATGTATAGGTTCAGATGGCAGGACAATACAGTCCTGAGTTGTGTGTGAAATGTTGTGAGCAATAAAAGAAGTAGTAGTGTTGACATTAGTAGCATATGAAGCAATTTTAGTAGCAGGATTAATAGCTTTGTCAACAGATGTGGGAATAGAATATGCAGAATGAGGCTGAAACAAAACAGAATTATGTTTGTCAACAGGAGGGATAAACTCCGCCCTGTTAACATGACAGACAGTAGGAGTTTGGGCAGACTCAGAGTGTGAAATAGAGATAGAAATAGGGGTGTGTGAATTGTTGTGTGCAATATTAGCAGCAATAGTGTCAACATTAGCAGCATGAGTAACCATAGTAGCAATTTCAGGAACATGAGTAACAAATTTATCAGCAGATATGGGTTGTAAATAAATACATGGTTCTGAAGTTTTTTCCATGTCACCTTGTGTATTATTAGAAGCTTTAGAGGTACCAAGAAGATCCATAAGAACTGAGGATGATTTCTCCAAGTCCCTATAAACATACTCATTCTAAGTTGATGTACCAGAGTTAGAAGCAATAGTAGCTGAATTGGAAATAGTGGTAGGATTGCTCCAGTCCAGATTATTTCCATTACTTTCAGCCACTATTTCTTCCATTCCAGTGACAATGTTATCATTATTTTGAAGAGCCTCTTCTTCATCAAATAAATCTCCCCAAGATTTACCTTCTAGGGATGTAAGGACATTGGGTTTTTTAACCCAAATATCTTTTTTTATTTGGGGAGCTCAGGTTTGTCTGTAATATTCATCACATTTTTACCATGTTTTACTTACTGCCAATAATTAATGATTGGGGGATCCATTTGTTTCCTAACCACCCTACAATTGGAGAGGTTATGCCCAATCAATTTTCACACCTCACAAAAGGTTGGTTTCTTTTCATCTTCAATTATAATATCGATTCTATAATCATGAGCATTGATGCCTATGGTAGTTGGGAGTTCACTGGCCAGATTAACCTCAACCATTATTCTAGCATATAGGCCTAGATCTCCATTCAAAGTCATGTGATCAATTTTAATAGGGGTCACTATGGAGGAAGCAATGTCATTAAGTTTCTTCGGATGCCAATAAAACCAATTGAGTCAATGAATTCTAACCCAAACATGTGCCATATTGTTTTTGTGTGTGTATGAGTTAAATGATTTATCCCAATACAAAATTCTACGAAAGCCTGGTTTAAGCTTCATGTTCAAGAGTTTCCATACCTGATCAAGCTCACATTGAGAGCTTAAGAGTATATGATAATAGCCCTTGCCTATGGGAACCATCTTCCATTTTGATGTTCCCCAACAGTGAGAAATCCATTTCTTAAGTTCTAATAGAGGCCGGGGCCGGTCACCTATGTTGTACGAGACTCGATGAAGAATCGATTATTTTCACAGCTATTCTCTTTGCTTCAAGGCTTTCGGATCTGCATCAACCATGTAACCACCATCTTCATGCTTTTTAAAGAACCGTTGTATGCACTCCTTCACACTACTGAGATCAGTTCCTTGCAATGCGTCGCGGAATGAGACAGGTAAGGTGCGAAGGGGGACTACAAGATTTCCCACTTCGATTTTTGAAGAACCAGGATCAGAAGATTCAAGAGCAGGAGGGGTGAGTTCCCATGCCGGATCAAAGTTGGCCATCGGTGCATCTCAGGGAGAAGAAGAAATTTTTTTTAGGGTTTGCAGTCTCCTGTTACAGAGCACTTCGAGAGCTTTCATCCTTCCTCTATCTTATTATTGCTTAAAAGGCTTATGTTTTAGTCTTATACATTGCCTTAAATTGGTATACTTATTTATGATAGTTTCTGCTATATTGTTATCCTTACTGAGAATCTGAGCTCACCCCTTTCTATGTTTTATTTTTCCCATGATGCAAAGAAGTATATTATAACTGACCTATAGGTATAGTCTAAGGGACATGAATGTGTTGAAAGGAGAAAAAATGTTGTTGTCTTTCATTTCATAAGGTAATGTAAAACATAATTATGTATCTAGTACTTTCAAGGCTACTGAACTGATCAGTCTTTCGGGATTTGATCCATTGTGATCATGTCAATGTTATATAATAATGTACCCACTCTAGGTAACTTGGTATGGGGTGTTACAATGTAGGGTGTGATTAATCATTCATGAGTAAGTGTGTTATTGATTTATAAACACCAAAGGCTAAGAATCGATGACCATACATGCTTTCTACCATTTTTAGTGGATTTAATGAGGCTAATAGTTGGATTGAAGAACATGGTATTTGACGCATGCCTGTCATAGGTATGGAAAAACCATTATTTCCTAAGTTAAAATTTAGTAAAGTGGTTGACCTAGGATGTCTCCCGAAGAGGAGTGCCCACAAAACGATTTGTCACTTTAAAACGAGTGTAATTTGTTTTTGTGTTTTTGAAAAGAAATCTGAAATTAAATTGATTGAAAAAATAGGATATTAAAAAGGGTGATTAGGTCGGGGTTAGTTTCCTAATTGTAATGTTATCCTTTTTCAATTTAATTCAAACCTCTTCTTCTTTGTTTATTAATATGAGTTTCCACAATCATTTCTTCTCACTTCCTTGGTAAAATTATTACTGTGAGAGAAAACCATACCAAGACCTCGGTTTTGTCAACTCTCCTTCCATGTATAAATAGTTGTATTTAATATCCTTAATTGAAAGTGGAAATACCCAATCGGGTTTTGTTTATCCCAAAAAATCAAAAAAAAAATCACTACACCTTTTACACGTACTGACGATCGTCGAGTGCTTCACCACTAATTCCAGGTTTATTCCATTGTATATAAACTAGAAATTAGTGGAGGGAGATATTGATTATTTTACCAAGACAAAAATCCATAACAGAATTAATATTCAAGAACAATAAAACATAATAATAAAATATGATATAATAAATTGAAATCAACTTTGAAGAAGAAATAAATGTATTCAATTGCGTCCAATAACTCAAGCATTACAATGTAGAAAACCAACCCTTCCCCAATCACTCCAAAAGTTTACCCCACCATGGTAAGGGTAATCGAGATGAATGGGGAAGAAGAAGACATTATAAAACAATGAAAAAGAAAATAAATAAAAAAATAAAGGCGAAAAGGTCTTCTTCTTGGTGTATCAGAAGGAATGGGATGGAGAATGAGATGCTTTGAGAGGGTGGTGCTCTCCTCCTTTTACAGCCAGAATTTGTCACTTGGATTTTGACGCGTTTAAGGCCCATTAAATGACATATTCACGCGTTGAGACCTTCTTGAATGTTGTTTATAATTATCGTGTCTGTGTCCCCTCAAGATCTTAGTGGATTTGGACATGTAGTCTGAGAGTTATGGTCATTTTACTCGGAGCATTTATTCTGTCCAGTTAGACTCTCCAAAACGAAATCCTCCAGATTAGGGTGATTTAATGACCCTGTAAATAATAGTATCATGACATGTCTAGTGAAATTAGGTTTTACTAATTATAACTCACGTACAATGAGGGTTTACTTGTGCTCTTTGTGTAATGATCCTTGGCTCATGCTAATATCATGTTTAATGTTGTTTCCACATTTCGAAGCTATGTTAATCATGTAATATCATGCCTTTATGTTCATGTTTCTCTTATGCCCTGTTGATATTCCAATTTTATAACATGTACTATATTTTTCATGTGCTTCCTTGTTTACTTCCTTTTTGGGGTTTATAGCTCACCCTTTTCTTATATATATCCTCAGGATATCCCATGAAATTCAAAGTATGAGGGAATGTTGGGGTCATGTTAAGGAAGTTTTCAATAAAGATGTTGTATTTTTATGTCTTCTGTTTTCATATAATGTCTCTAATTACCCAAGACACTAGACCTCTGAATCATTAGAGTTTTCATAAGTGCACGTTTATGTAATAAATCATGTTAAGGTGTCTAATAAAGAGTGAGGTTGTAATAGTTAGTATCAATGGGAGGTTTAGGTATTTTTGGGATTTGGATTAGAAAACACCAGTGAAATACTTAGGGATAAGACTACAATATTAAAAACATAAATAAAATTTGGTGACTGTTGAGTAAGGGGTTTATCAAGAAAATAAATACATGTTGGGATACGAGTAGGTAGAGGCACCTCTAGAACAGATGTATCTAGGGTTGAAAACCAAAAACACTGCTTTGAGCTAGACTCGAATGGGAAATATTTAATGAAAATGGTATTTGCTGTAATCATTGTTATGAAACTCCTATGGTATATGCTTTGGTAAATTAATAAGCTTGTTATGAACTATTGTTAAAGGAAAAAATACCCCTAAGAATATATGTTGGGAAGTAGATCATAGATAATATTGATTGAAGCCTAAAAATTCATAAGTAAAGTAAATAAAAGTAATTTATAAGTTATACATTCTTTCTTGGGATTACCCTTTTATGTTTTACCCATAACATCATTTTATTCCAGCCAATGGATGGTAATAGGAGGACTCAAGCTAACAACAGATGTGAAGATCAATGTGATGACAGTTCTAATGAGATACCCAATCCGATGGGAGCATGAATCACAAACTATTTTATGATACTGTCATAGTTAATTCATGTTTTGAATAGAAACATGGGTGAATATGAATGTTCAACCCCCCCTAATAAAGAAAATTCCTTAATCAATTCCTCCAAATTTTAATGGATCATCTAATCCCACAATCATCGAACAATGGATCAAATCCATTGAAAATATCTTCTACATCCTTCAATGTTCCAAACAAGAGAAGGTTTTATTGACTTATTATCATATGGTGGCTGAAGATGATCAAATGTAGACATTGAGAGAAAATTCATAGACTGAGGAAGAGATTATGGCGTTGGAATAAAAGGATTTATGAAAAACAAATTCGACCAATATTTTCCTCACACCCTCCGACTAAATATGGAAATGGACTTTTCCTCAAGAAAAAAAGACAACGAATCCTTCAGAGAATAGGAGGAAAACTTCAGAAGGCTTTCACAAAAAGCTCTGGATTTGTCATTACCCTCGAATACAAGGTTAACTGCTTCTTTGGTGTGATAAAACCTAGCCTATGGAAATCCCTAGCGATCTGTGACATTTATAGATATGAGGAAAATATCTGGTTTTCCATCAAAGTTGAAATGGATATCAGAATTTCTCAGGGGTATCATGGGGATAACAAGCATAAGGTGGGATGTAATTCAAGAATTCCAAATAATAAATCCAATGGTGCTATGAAAATACATCACCCCACATGACAAAGTTGGAGAAAGAAGCACCATAAAAATTGTCTAAACGGTATGAGGAAATGATTTAGGTGTGGAAGAGAAGGGCACCAGTCCATTAACTGCTAGCAAGAAAACCTATAGTTGTGATAGAGGAGAGGAATTTTATGTTTAAACCACAATGCATTGTTCATTAGTTCAACTATAAAGAACCATGGAACATTTCAAACTATTTCTCTAAGCTAAGGGTTTTCGAAGGCAAACAACAACCACCAAGACAGCAAGGGAAAGATTTTTCCATCACTACCACTGAAGTGATACTCAACAACAAGGTAGTGACAGGTACACAAGTTATTCATTCAAGAGTAGTGAACATACTTTTTGATTCTGGTTCAACACATTCTTTTATACCAATAAATTTTAGTATAACAATCCCAATATCACCACAAATCATGGATGTAGAGATGTTAGTGAGAATGGAAAATGGGGAAATTATTATATCCCATGAATATAACTCATCCCCTGTCATAATCTATGGATTCAATATCCTGGATAACCTCTTTATACCCCCTCTAGTGGAACATTTTCAAATCTTGACATAGATTGGATTTCCGTATATAGAGCCAACATAAATTTCTGTGAGAGGAAAATCACCCTTTATATGGAGAATAGACCCCTGATTCTGTACCAGTACAAGGAGGATGATAAAAATTATTTAGCACCATCATCTCAAGCATAAATATTAATGACCTATAAAACCTGCACCTCTAAACCTGTAAACCCTACACCTATAAACATACACCTCCAACAGTCTTCCAAAGCACACTTTACACCTATAAACCTGCACTTGTAACTATAATCTTGTACCTATAACAGTCTTCCATAGCACCTGTAAACCTTCACCATCATTCATCTCATATGGAAGTAGCTTCAAATGACGAGTGGGAAAAAGACAATAGGTTTTTTCCTTCATGTTTTAGACTATTCATAGTCTAAAAATGTTGAAGAAAATACAGGAGAGCATATAGATTCTTATGGTGGTTCTACCTAGGTAGAGGATGAGGTATCATGTTAGGGGGATCCCTCCTCTGGTTCCAAATTACCTATAATATCATATCAAGACTCATATAGAGATATTGATGGTGATGAACATAGTATTCCACCAGATCTTGGTGAACCTTCTGTCTCATTTGGAGTTGGGACATATCTTATGGGATCCTTAGTTAAGCATATTGACCAAGTAGGTGAGCTTCAGGCTTTTCCCATAGATGTACCTACCAAATCATAAAATTTAGAGGCATATTTACCTAGTGTTGATAGATTTTTTATTCTTAGTTCCTTCAGATTTTGTATCCATAATGTATTTATAATATTTTAGATAAAGACTTATTTTATATTTTTTTGGAATTTAGAGTTATTAGAAAACTCCTATCACTAAGCTTAATAAAGAAGATGCTAGACACCTTTTTGAGATGGTTGTATCTCATAATCATCCCAATATGAGTTTTCATATTCAAGAAGTTAATATTTAAAATAGAAGTTTGGACAGTGAGATAGAAACCATTTGATCTGTTATGGAGGAAATAATGACCTCCTTTTTTTCCAGTCAGGATTCCTTATGGAATAGAGTGGAGATTTTTCCTATTGTTGCATCTACATATAGTGCTCAACCACCCTCGACATTAGTTGATGTTGATTCGATCTAGTCTATAATCAAATAGTATATCCATGTTGTTAAAGGTTATTTTAATTCACCTCATCAGAATTAATTGAGGTAGATTCTGTAGAATGGGTTTTCGAGTAATAGGTTGACCAGTTGAAAGTGATGAAAACTCTACTCAAGCTATTCATGGAGGAGGAGAATGATTTCTTTAGTAGTATGGAGAGATGAAAAAATATTATTATATACTTATTCAATCTTATGATGCCTTTCTTATATGTATCTAATACTCTAGTGGCTGCCGGCTTGAAGTCAATAGTGCAATAGTAAAGTGGAATCCAAATTCTGCACTGCTACAGTTGTGGGCCACAAGCATTCGGCCCAACTGGATCAGGCTAGACCAATCTAACAACCTCTCAGGGTGAAACCATCTATTTTAATCTACTGATCATTGCTACCATCATATCTGATTCACCATCATCTTTTTCCACCATTATTGTTCTTGATTTAAATTAAATACTTTTAATGTCTATTTTATGAGATTTGATTCGATGGTATTAATTAATTATTATTCCTAACCCTTTGCGTAGATGCATTGAAGACAATGTTAGATTCAGTACGTGGATCCAAAAAATCAGGATTATTATCCTTCATAGGGTGCAAGTAGTGGTATATTTATTTTAGAGTATCTCCCTCATGCACATGCAGTTAGAAGTTGGAGAGTGTAGAATGATGAATGTGAGCATCACCTGAGATATTACAATTTGATACATTTGACTGTTGAAGAGTGGAGTACATTGAACATCAAGATCATTTCCTATGAACAGAAAATAGAACTTCTTTTCTCTAACTTATATAGAAACTACTCGAGATCCTACATTTTCTATATCTTCTTATTGTATATTGAGGATTTTTCTCAGGGGCCTCATAGTTTTCCTTCATCTCCTTACCATATTTAGATAATCCATTTGTTAGTTCCACCACACATTTGGAAACTAAATTATGCTTGTCTTCACTAGAAGTGGATCCTTTTGTTGCCCAGTTATAGTGGATTTTCCTACTACCAAGACACTTCCCAGATAAGTCATTGATAGTGCATTGGGCCTCTTATTGGTTTCAGAATGATATGAAGCCAAATCATCTTGATCAGCATGTCTTCTGATCCCATATAACCCGTTCATCTTAGCAAGTATAATATACAGAACAAAATGCAAACAATGTGGCATCGGTCACCTCAGGACAGAGATCACCAAAAATGTTGAAGTGACTTGAGGTATCGTCTCTCTAGACACTGGCATATGCCCAGTAAACTTTGATGGGATTCCCAAACAAATGTCTCCATTGAGAGACAAGATGGAAAGAGCAGTTGATATGCGATCATAGTAATGGACAAATCCATATGATAACTTCTCTTTCTGGATATGTTTCCAACCCTCTACAAGGATGGTGCTTGAAAATACCTCCTGTATAAGTGCTTTAGTAACCTAAGTATGAATGTTACCCACATACAAGATATGGCATGTAGAATGGTAAAATAATAGTGACTTTGAACCCTCAAGGAGTTCTCTCTAAAAGAGCCCTTGGGGTTATTTTATAATGAATATTAAACTCCACATTATACCTCAAGTCGGATGTGGGATACATACTCCATCAGTTACTTTATTAACACACTGACTCCCATAATTGAATTGGAGAATAGTCAATATTATCTTTTATTTCCTATTATTTGTAAACCAATTGAAACTATGAAAGAGGTCCATGGGTGGCCTCTATTGTTTCTTTCATAGTAATATTTTTTTTCATTGGTTTTTTTTAATAATACCAAAGGGGATATTGTTTGTATGTGTTCTTGCTATTTCAATAATAGGGTAAAGGGGAGAGAAATTATTTAATCCCATAGGGGGAATAAATTATTTCAAGGGGATATTTATTTTTTGTTCCAAATTGATTCAAGAAGAATAATAAGGCATATACTAGGGGGAATTACTATGATTAGAAAAATTCTTAGCAAGGGAGATGCTATTAGAAGAATGTTAGTGCAGAAAATGTTTCTAAACATTTATTGCATATCTCAAGGGACATGAAATTTTACAACAGTTAAAGAGATTTTTCTACGTTATTTAATTTAATACAAATTTACATATTTGTTACTTTTCATTCAATTTTTTGTGATTATCAAAAAGTATAAGACTATTGAGTTCCTATTAGAATCAGAATCAGAATCAGAATCAGATTTAGTTGGTTGGAAACCACATTTGGCATGACATTCATGGGATGAAAGAAGTATTTTATAGACATGACAGTCTTCTTTAAATTTGCATGGGTCACTGAAAAACCATTCACCTTTGATTCTGAATAGATGATCATTGATCATAAATTCTTGATGCCCCCTTCCTTTAAACCAGATGAGACCAAAACCTCATGTGTAAGGGTTAAGTCTTTATATTCAATTCAAATGCAACAATGGAATGCTTCTGTATTTAAAGGCTGCCTGGATCTATTCACTCGAAATATTGTTCCCATGTTCACCCTATTTTTCATAACTTTTTTTCCTCTTTGAAACAAATATATCAATATAGCCGTCGTATGTCCTTCCCTAATTCTTTATTGAAGAACTATATGTTTCAATGTTGTATAGGTATCTCCCCTTATCATAACGGACTCCTGAAATATATATATATATGCTAGACATTTTCATGCACAACTATGAATAGTGTGGATCACACCACAATTCTATAATATTCTCTTTCTTCTCAAAGTGTTCATGTGAAAGAACATGTTTTTGAATTAAAATAAATATACTAAATGAGTCTCCAAGAAATTTGGTCACATTCACTGTAGTTTTCTATTAACTTCTTCATGTTTTGTATCATAATCCATTGAAAACTATTAACTTTCCATCGACATAGTCTGAAGATATCTATTTTTAAATCCACCACTTAAAATATCTGAATATCTTGTGAGAATACCTTAATTTTATTTCTACACATTGTCCATAACTTTGGTAATCTTTTAAACCACCAACTGAATATCCATGGCATAAAAAACATTCAAACTTTCCTATTAAAATCATGAACCTCATGACATAGAAACTCATTTTTGAATTGTGTTTCCAAACAAAATGTCTTTAAACTTCACACCAAGGCATGAAAGAACAATTCTTTATGAAATATGCCCTTAAAAATGTCGGACACCATGACCACTTGGCCATTTTTCTCCACTAAAAAATCCCAATACACCAAAACACCCATCTTTCCAAAAATGATATGGGAAATGACATGGGGATCTCTCCAGCATCTTTCTATAATTGGTCATACAAAGCTCCACCATAGTGATCAGAATGCCTTTAATGAGTGTCCCAACTATAATTCATCTCATTAGAACATGGGAAAAATGTTTTAATATGAATATTAAAAGGAGGAAAAATCATATGAATTGGTGGTTGTAAGATGAATCTTATGGTGGGGAGCACCATCAGCCTGACAGATGTTAAACGATGACAACATCCTAGTTTTTAGATATATGGGCTTAGCTAAACACTCAAAGGGGTGGACAAGAGGCCAGGAAAACACCCCAAATGGGTTTCACCATAATATAAGGTCACGGTTAAGGCATATGCCTACTCGAGCAATGTCATTTGAGCAAAACAGGTATGATAAGTCAGTTTATATTATTCAAGGAAAAAAACTAACTAGCCACAAAACAAACACCAATAAGAGACATATGGAAAACTCAAACCAAATCTAAACATGATTCAAATAACCATCACTATTCATTGTTTTAGAAACTGGAGAACCTCCTTTGGAGGGGTTTTATTATAAAATCATGAAATTTTTTATCACACTATTAATATAATTATATTTAAAATTTATTCTAAAACTCATTCGGCAGAAATCAAATGCAATATGTTAAGAAACTAGATAAACATAACTATCACTATAAGTTTTCATAGATCGCACACCTTTGTTGGAGGGGTTTTATTATAAAAACATGACTTTATTTATCAAATGAAACAATTATATTAAAGAATAGATATTCAAGATTGGCAATTAAATATAATTAAGAATAATTATTAAAGAAGCTAAATTTAATTTAAATCCTTTTTGAATTAAAGAGGCTAGGAGTGGGACTCTACCTCAAGGTGGAACCAAGCCATCCACTTCAGTTCTTGGAGCTTTCTTACTAAAAGCGGCTGAACCTCCACTGGGTATACACACCTTCAGACACATACAAGGACACATAGCCCCTATGCACACACCTTCCTGGCCACGAGCATGTGCAAGGGGACCTTGCACGTATTCTTATATGTATATACCAGTATCCACTCACATGTTTATGCATTTACATATATATATATATACATGGGAACACCTAGCCCCATATGTGCATAATCACTACTATGGGTGACTATAAACATAACAGGGGAACCAACATACATATAGTTAGTTACCTATGCACAAACAGACGAGTCACCCTTGACAAAGAAACTCAAAACCAATGAGCAGGGTTCAACACACAACACAAAGGATATTAGGAACCTTAAAACACATTAAGGATGCTACAAAACCAGTGAGAATCCCACCAACAGCAATAAAGCCTTATCTATATTAGCAGTGAAGCACCAAATCCACCTGAACTAACATGAAATGATCCAACGCCCTACCGAAAACATAATATGGAGTCAAAAACACTAAACACACCAAATATATGAGGTGCAAGACAAGTAGTAACCATGGAATCTTAACTTGGATCAAAATGATTGTACTGAATCAATATGAACCCCTTCTGGGCCCCTTCGTAGAATATATCTACCCTCTGTCTATAGAAGTAATCAATGATCTAAGTTGCCAATGCTATAATGAAAATAAAATAAGAACTAAACTAAAACATACCTGTCTCCTGTGACTATACAGGTCATCGTCCAACATATAAGAACTACAATGCCCCATCGTTCAAATCATGTTCATGCAAGCAAGGGGGAAACAAATCAATGTTTCGAAATGATATTATCAAATAATATATTCTTATTAATTATCAATTACTCTTCCTATTTATGGTATATAATAAATTTGACCATATTTTCAACTTAGTTTTGTTTTTTTTGATATAAGGGATGAGGTCGTATTATTCATGGTTTTTATGCTTACATTTGATATATTTATTTAAAAATGATCCATGTATTTTCCATTATTATTTATGGTTTTATTTCTTGGCCTGTTTCCATGGGGTTTATCCACATGAATAATTCTTGTAATGTAGGATTTAGTGGGCATTTCTACGCATTAATGAGATTGATGTCACTAACGATGAGGACTCAACCGTTTAAATTAAAAAAATCATATATGGTGGTTTTCTATATAACATATTGGATGTATTATACATAGTTGAACCACAATATTACTTATAATTAATTGTATTATGGATCATATGGTGATATTTCCCTTAGTAATGACTACATAGTCTCTCCGTGAAAGGGATGTATATTTACCACTAGTGGGTCTTTATAGGAACTGGTTATGATACAATTTTGTCTTGGGATAGATGGGAGTGGTTCCATGCTGCCTCGATATTAACTATGGTGATGAGTAGAGATTTTGATGTTTGGTTAATACTGGGCATTGATTTCCAAGGGATTGATTATAACTATGTTCCATGGGGGTCCTGGATTATTAAGATAGTAAATGAATGGAAATAGATTAACATAGCATACCTATTGATATGGTGTTCACAAGACACCTAGGTTTAGAGAAGATTCTTTAGTAATTTTATGGAAATGAAATCACCCTGTCACATTTTCTCCAAGTGGATAAGATATCGATAGGGATAGGAGTGGTCTAACATACATCTTAAAATTTGGATGATATGTGTATAGACAAGATGAGGATTTAGATCAAGTAATATATTCCTCAGAGGATTGGGCCTTGTATTGATAGGTGTGTAAATTGTACATCTTGCATTTGATGAGGAAATACTTATGAGGACAGATTGGAATCATGGTAGGTTCTTTGAGTGGGATGGTCACTCTGAATCTATAAAATGTATTATGAAAGGTTTTACTACATTTAATGATTCAAGAGTTTAACAAAAGAGATGAAGGATGATATTCTAGTGGGGGTATTGGGTATTGTCGGACAGATTGTAAATATAATTCCATGAGGCTTGGTGTGATTTATCATAGGATGGAACCTGGTTAGTAGGGTTCGGTTATAATACATGATTTTGAAGAGGTTCTTGACCGGATTATTGAGAATATAATTAAGGAATGGTCGACATGTCGAGAGAATACTATAATGTGTGGGATTAAGATTATGGTCAGTGAGTAGCGACTAGCATGGGTATGAGGGACCCTAGTGGATTCCCATGTGGATGAGATAAGAATGTAGATGGGTTCGACATGGTGTGCTTTTGTGACTAGGACAATCACAAGGTGAATAATCCTCTTTGTCTAGTTGGATGATGAGATGTGCATTGAGGCATGGGATAATCATCGAGAGATGATTCTAAACTATGAGACTGAGAGGATAGACTAGGATATGTTTGATAGGATTTGGGGAGTGGACAACCCAAGCGAGGATGATACGATGTATTTAGAAACTTGGAGTTATTTATGCTATCTCATGGAGACAAATGGGGCTATTTCATGACTCCAAAATACTTCAGAAATTTTACCTCACAGTGTTTTAGAAAAACAATTCCATCTCATCGAAGACCCCAAGGCTCCTCTAGCTTCTAATGTTTCCTCACACTCACACCTCATGGTATTACAGCATATAAGTGATCTACGTCAACCAGTTAGGATAGCATCAATAACATTCATCCATAGAGAGTAATAAAAGACCTAAGTGGTCAATGTGATAAAAAAATAAAATAAAAACTAAAAAACATACTTGTATCCTATGACTATTCATGTCACCGCCCAATATATAAGAACCACAACTCCCCATGGGTCAAATAATGTTCTTGCGAGCAAGGGGGAAATAGTTCTATTTCATAATCTCATCATTATTCATTATGTTCTCTTTATAGAACATTGTGGGAAACACCATAGTAGTACAATTAGCCAATGAATATGAACCTATGCTATAATAGTTGAGTTGACGATTGTGCACATAACCCTATTTACTATGGAAAGAGACTCACAGGGTCCACAATCAATGTTTAGTAGTTGATCCTACTCTTGAAACTGGTTGGGCACCATATGGGCTACATTTTCATGAGGGTGTAAAACATGTCATTATACTATACTATGAATAAAGGTGTTGGTATCTTTTTCTACCACAAATGGGAATTTCTCAAGGCATGAGTTCCAATCGAATTTAGTTTCTATGTTAATGGACCCTTAACTATCCGTAGATGTCAAGGGGTGCCTCTCATGGGTGTCTTGTGGTGTCTATTGTATATCTATGATTTCTATGGTGCTTCTATATTGTGTAATTTTTTTTCATGGTCAATTTAATAAATACATTGGTTAATTGGAAAATACACCCATAGTTAATAGAGATATACCCACTTTTGATAGAGAATACTATCCAAATAACCACCTAAGAAATCCGATACCAACATTTTACTCTACCAAATCCAATTACATAATATAAGAATCACCAAATTATGTTTTATGAACCAATCAATTAAATGGAAAGAAACTCTTCAAAATAACCCATAAAATCTCATATAGCATCACTCACCTCTAATTAAACCACATCATTGCACATCTTATTGATGATAAAACTTCATCACAAATATATCATGATTAACAAAAAAATCCAACACAATATCATGTTTAATAGGTGTCTATAGGGGAAAATATTAACAATTTACCCAATAATTCACCACACCATGAGTTGGTTACTACCCAAGACTCTAGAAAATACATGATTAATATGAATTGTTATCCTAACTATGAACATAACAATGCATTACCTGTTACCTCATTTTTTTAAAAAATAAGACTAATTATTACCTAGAAGTACCGATCAAGAAACCTGGCTGGAGGAGAGAGAACCAAGAGAGTGGGACATGGTGTGGGGTGTTTGGCCATGGGGGGTCTCACGTGCGACTGGAGAGGGGGATGGGGGATGTCTTCAGAAGATAGTGAGCCAAGAGGGTAGCGGGGATGTTTCCAGGAGAGGGAGACGAGAGGGGAGGGGGGAACGTTGATGGGAGCCAAGAGTGGAGGGGGATGTCAACGTCGGAGAGGGAGTCGATAGGGGAAGGGGGAACATCGCCGGAGGAGAGGGAGGGGTCGGGAAGCATAGGCGGAGGCCGAGAGGTAGAGGCAGAGGCTAGGAGGAGGTTGTGGTTGGGGAGGGGAAGAGGGGGTCGAGAGGCGGAGGGAGGGTTCACGTTGGGATGAAATATTGGGAGGAAGCCATAAATTGGGTGTCTTTTTTCCCAATGGTTAATATTAACCATGAATAATAGTTTTCTTTCCCAACGGTTTTGTTAAACCATTGGGAAAAGCCAATATATAATATCCCATTCCAATGGTTTACTAAAACCATTGGTATGGGTTATTTTTCCCAACATTTCTTCCAAACCGTTGGGAAACAAGTATTGGTATAACCTGGATTTCAACTAGTGATTAATTCATTGTAATGCCTTTCAAACTCACTAATGATCCATAAATCTACATGGACATTATGAATAGAGTCTTTTGATATTACCTCAAGATATTTTTGGTAATCTTTATAGATGATATTCAAATATAATCCAAAACTAAGGAGGATCATGAAAAGAATCTAAATATTGTACGGGAGACCAAAAGAAAGTCTAATCTCAATGCAAAGTATAGAAAGTTAAAGTTATGGTTGAATTAAGTCTCATTCATGGGTCATATAATCATAATAAATGGGATATATGTGGATCCATGCAAGAAAGATGCAATTGAGGGATCGTTGAGGCGAACATCAGTGACAAAAATTTGTATCTTCCTTGGGTTAGTTGGATATTATCACTGTTTTTTGAGAAATTTCCCATTATTATCAAACCCTTTTACTAAGCTAGCTCAAAATAGAGTTAGGTATTCTTGGATTGATTAATGGGAAGAGATCTTAAAGGAGTTGAAAAGGAGTCCAATCACTGCACATGTTCTCACACTACCCTCAAGTGGAGATGTTTTTGAGGTATTTGGTTATGCTTCGAAGAAGTCATGGGCTATGTGTTGATGAAAAATGACAAATCCATTACCGATGATTCAAGGAAATTGAATTTTCATGAGAAAGACTATCCAACACATGATCTGGAGTTGGCTTCAGTAATCTTCGCCTTAAAATTTTGGCACTATTACCTCTTGGGGGAGAAATGTGAAATATATATAGATCAAAAAAGAATCATGTATATATTCACACAAAAAGAGTTGACCGTGCACCATGAAGATGGATAGAGATGATCAAAGAATATGACTTCTCAATCCATTACCACCCTAGGAAAGTGAAAAAGGTGGGAGATTATCAATTTATAAAGGACCCATCGATTATATCATTGAGGAGAATTGAAATGGATCCAATCGTCTAAGATTTGATGGAGATTGACATGGGAATCCTAAAGAAGGGAACATCATCAATCCTTTCACAAATTATTACTCAATTGTCTCTTTTGGAAAGTTTAAAGGACTCTCAAAAGGATGATGTGAGAATTCAGAAGAAAGTGAAAACTATTAGAAAAAGGCAATCTTCATAGTTCAATGCTAATGAAGAAGGAATTGTGATATTTGGGAAAAAACAATGTGTTCCATCAAATCCAGAGTTAAATAATGAAATTTCGGAGAATGCACATAAATCAAATTTATCTATTCAACCAGGATACACAAATATGTATTGAGATCTCTAAGAGCATTATTGGTGGGATAACATGCAAATGGAGATCTCTATTTATACATAAAAGTACCCTGTATGTCAGCAAGTGAAGGCTAAGAGGTAGAATTCTAAGGGGACAATGAAAACATTTCCCATACTAGCATTGAAATGAGAGAACATAACCATGTAATTTTTCACTGAAATTCAAAATACATCAAAATGAATCATTACTATATTGGTTTTTTTGGATCGTCTTAAAAAGGCTGCACATTGTAGTGCAATTTGAAAGTATTTCTCATTGGGTCAAATGTCACAAATATATATATCATAGATGTGGTAAGGTTGGATGGAGTACCACTATCTATTGAATCCGAATGATATCCAAGATTCACCTCTATGTTTTGGAAGAGTCTTCAAAATGCTCTGAATACTGAGCTGAACTTTAGTACTGACAATCATCCTCAAACTGATGGCCAATCTAAGAGGACAATACAAAAACTTGAGGACATGTTCAGAGAATGTTCAACGGACTTAAATGGATGATGAGATCAACATCTTCCTCTAGTTGAGTTATTTTAAAATAACAATTTACAATCAAGCATCCAAATGGATCCTTTTGAATCCCTTTATGGGAAGAGGTGAAAAACACTGGCATGTTGGGAAGAAGTTGGGGAGTAAAAATTTTATGTCCAGAAATGGTTGAGGAAATGGTGGAGAAGGTTAAGACCATCCATCAGGACATTAAAGCTTATCAATGTCAATAAAAGACCTATGTTGATAATCAACAATGAGACCTAGACTTTGATATTGGAGACATTTTATTCCTCTGTATATCACCATGGAAGAGAGTTATGATATTTGGGGATAAGGGAAGGCATAGTCCAAGGTATATCAGTCCTTTTTAGATCATTGATCACATTGGAGTAGTGGTATATTGACTAGAACTCCTGCCGAACCTATATCAAGTACATGACGTATTCAATGTATTACTCCTGAAGAAGTACATTCCTAACCCATCACATATACTCAATCCAGAGGTGGTGCCATTGGTGAATGACCTCTCCTATGAAGATAATGATTTGAAGATCTTATATTATAGGAAAAGAATTCTACAAAATAAGGCAATGCTCCTCTTCAGGGTGTTTTGGAGAAACCACATGATTTAAGAGACAATGTGGGAATAAGAGGAACTGATGAATTAGAGTTAACCACATCTATTATAGTGTGGGAAAAGGAAATTTCGAGGAAGAAATTTCTTAATGGGGGAAGACTGTAACGACCCAAACATTTATTAATGAAAATTTCTCTTGATTTGATTAAATGTATTATTATGTGAAATGATTATATAAAACATATGAACTTATTTGGTTTTATGTTTTTATATTTCAGAATACTATTAATAATTTTTACCATTACTAATATAGTTGTAGAACAGTGACCAGATGATTAGTATTAATATAGGGCTTTAAGAAATCCAATTTACTCAGACCAAGGAAGTCATGGCCACATCTAGTATAATTTTTCCATAAGAAGCCCATTAGTCGGAGCTCGAAAAGGTGGTGGCATCACTGGGCTTCTCTCTTAACCAAGCCCATTATAAGCTTCAACATGTTAAGATTGATTTGAACCGCCTATGGGATAAGTTGATGTTTATAGATATTTCCACTCGAGTAATGTTATCTGAGCCACCCCCAGAGTCTGTCACCATCACAGACCTTACTCTTAGTTCATTTAGGGGTGTTATAAGGGGTTATGTAGCACGACCCTAGAAATGTTATTATTTTATTTATTTTTTTATAAATAATATACATTAATTTTATTATTGTTACTTTGTAAATTGTTTTTAATGAAAAAATTTTAATTTTAGTTTATATTTAAATCAATTAAGATATCTAATTTGAGAAATTAATGGAATTTTAATAAAATATTATTAATAAATTAATTTTTGTAAATATAGGTGATCGTAAAATTTTTATGAATACAATTGTAATATTTATTCAGGTTTAATTTGTTTTTTGGTCAAAACCCTTGAATTTTTGATAAAAATTAGCCATTATTTTAAAAATGAAAATTAATTTATTTAGAAACTTATTTACATAAAATGAATATAATTTTTGGAATCAGGAAATCAAAATTATCCAATGGTAAATTTTTCATAATTTTCATAGACAATAAATTTTTTGGGTAAAAATTATATATTGTTTATATATATAATGTGTTTTATGACATCATAATTAACTAATAGTGATGTAAAAAAATACTATAAAATGGATTTTAGGCCAATATATATTTTACCTTTAAAATAACATGATTTTAGTTTGGTTTTATTTATTTTACAATGTTTTAGTGGACCCTCCATGACTTATAAAACATTTTAACATTTTAATATGATTTCCTTGAGAGTGTGACACACCTCTACAAAAGTAAGCCTGGTATGTTATGAATTTAGGCCATTTTCCTTATAAAATATTATTTTCTACTCCCCTTTGGAAAAAAAATCGGTAAAAACCATGGTACGGTTTGTGGTTTTGATTAGTTTAATGTGTGGGGTCCAAACCTAAATGAAAAAGAATTCCCTCTCCTTTCCAATATAAACCAACTCAATCTCCCAATCCTCTTCACTCAAACCATTTTGATCTTGAATAACCCCTGAGCTTCTCTATCTAGAATCCTGCCAAGGTGGCCCAGGCTCCCATGAAGCCTCTCTCAAGCCTCTCCAAATACTTTGGGTTCAAACTTCCAAGTAAGGGATTTCTTCCTTTCTCATTTTTATCCAAATTTCATTATGTTTTTATACCCTTTTATATTCAATTAAAAATGGTTTGGTAAGATTTTTCATATCCCCCATACTTCTATCCTTATTTTTATTGATGATAGACATCTTACTCTGACATTAATTCTTCCCATGAATAACTGTTACCATGCTAAAATTCCGTAAGGAATTTCTCTCTTCTCATTTACATTTTAGAAAATATTTTATAGTATGCATCCAAATTCTATTACATATGTTAGGAAATTTACATATATGACCCCTTAATATCCATTTAATTTACATATTATGATATACCCATTTCTCTCTCATCAACCATTTTTATGAATTCTTATGTCACACTGTTATGCTGCTGAAATTGCACCGCCATTTTCCAAGCTAAAGTCATTGTGTTGTAAATACCAGGCCCATTTCTCTATCAATTCTATTCACCTTTACAATAATTTAATTAATGATTATATAGTTTCACATATATATTCCACATTCCTTTATCATGGAATAGATGATGATTTTAAATGATTCCATGTTGTGTGATCTATGTGGCACACTTATTCACGAAACGAAATGACTGAGAAGGGTGTGCCCTGATAGGGCTCTAATGAATTTGGTAACGATAAATATCATGATACTTCTACTGAAATGAGGGTTTACTCATTTTAATTCAATTTAATTTAGGTTTTACTCATTCTCCATGTGAAATTATCTTTGGCTCATACTAATATCATGTTAAATGTTGTTGCCACATTTCCAAGCTATGATAATCATGTTATATAATGCCTTTATGTCCATTTTTCTCTTGAGCCCCATTGATATGTCTATTATCTTACATGTACTATATTCTTCATGTAATTCATTTTTTACTGTCTTACTAGGATTTATAGCTCACTCTTTTCTTATTTATGTCCTCAGGTTATCCCATGAAATGCTACGTATGAGGGAATGTTATGGCCATGCAATTTAACTTTTCAATAATTATGTTGTATTTTTATGTCTTAAGTTGTCATGTAATGTCACTAATTCCCAAAGAAACTTGACCTCTAGATCCATAGAGTTTCTTTAAGTGAAATTTTATGTAATAAATCATGTTAATGTGTATAATAAAGGGAAGGGTTATTATATATTTATTTTTAAAACTCCCCCTATCAACTTATCCACTTATCATGATTAACTCTCCTTATCTCATTGATCCACTAGTTAGCTTCTACACATGTATTATCATGGAATTTTATCCCTTCTAACCACACAGTGTCACACTTTTTCAATGAACCCAAAGGTCACTTCTTTGGGGTCTATAGAAGGGAAAAGATAATAGATTAATAAATTAGGGAAAAACAATCCATACCACGGGGATAAGGGTAACCACATACACACATTTTTATGTGCGGAGAGTTGAATGCACTCACAAATGCAGTCGTTTCCTCTCATACCTATCCTTCGGTAAGGACTTTGTTAGAATATCTGAATCCTGTAGATCTGTAGGTGCATAATATAACTTTTCAAGACCATTATCTACCATATCATTGATAAAATGATATTTAATTTCAATATTCATTGTCCTTGAATGATGGAGTGGATTTTTGTTAAGATTTATAGCACTTGAATTTTCGCAACGGTTTTTGATTGGAGACTTAAATGTAACTCCCAAGTCTTCAATCTGATTCTTCATCCATAATAACATTGTTCATGAATGAGTTTCCATAATATATTCAGCTTATGTGGTTCTCAATGAAATTCAATATTTTTTCATTATTAGACTAGAAATACACAACCCACAAAGATCGAATGCACCTCTGGACGTTGGTTTCCTATCTTCTAATGAGACATCCCAATCTGTATCTATATATCACAATAACTTTAGTTGAGATTTATTCTTAAAAATCCAATATAGATCCATATTTCCCTTCATATACTGAAGTATTGTTTTCACTGCAAGCATGTTGCTTTATTTTGGATTACATTGATATTGTACTACTTGACATGTGGAAAAAACAATATCTAGTCATGTCATTGTTAGGTGAAACATACATCCACTGATATACTGGTAGTATGTGACATTAGCCTCTTTTCCCTCATCATCCCAGGATAATATCATATAAGTAACTACAGAATTTTTCATCTCTTAAAAATTATCCAATCCAAATCTTCTATGAACCTCTTTGGTGTATTTAGATTGAAAAATGAATGCTTCATTCCTTCCTTGTGTCACATGAAGACCAAGAAAAAATTTCCTCTCAAGAGTCATTGACATTTCAAACTCTCTTTTCATGAACTCAAAAAATAATCGGTATTATTCTTCATCTGATCCACCAAAAATTATGTTATTGACTTAAACCATCACCAATATACTTTGATTACTAATGTTATTAGCATTGAGATTGTAATCAACTCCACCACGCTGAAAATTGAGCTTCTTCAAATAATGATCTATTCATGATTACCAAGTTCCGGGTTCATTCATCAGTCCATAGAGCGCCTTATTTAACATAAAAACATTTATCTCATATTCATTAATGGTAAAATCATCTAACTACTCAATATAAACCACTTCTTTTAGAACCCCATTAAGATACACTAACATGACATCCATGCTCAAAACATCAAACCTTCTTTGCACCACTATGTCCAAGAATAATCTGATTTTATCTAGAATTACAATAGGTGAAAAGTCTCATCAAAACTGATAACCTATATTAAGGAGTACCCTTTTTACATTAGCTATGCATTGTTACAATTCATTTCACTATCTTTATTCTTATTGTTGTGAAAGACCCATTTAGTCCGGATAATATTCTTATCTGTTGGGCTTGAAACAAAGTCCCATATAAATTCTTCTTAATCTGTTATGGCTCTTCATTCATATCCTAAACCTAGTTTTCATCTACAGCTGTATTGGTGAAACATTTTAGCTCTACCTAATATAGGAAAGATGTATACTACAGTGACATCATTTTTAGGTCGGGACTACCATTTTTCGGCCACCAGTGATATTTTCTCAGTCAATTTCATCTCGAATATTTGGATTCTTCACAAATACAAACTTGAATTCGTATTTATCACCATTAGTATCTTCTTCAGAATTAGTATCTACCACTTCTACTCCCTTTGTGCTATTTACCTCCTCATCACATTCATCATGATATTGTTCACTATGTTGTTGAATATTCTCTAATTTTCCACTAAAGTGACATCATTTATCTAAACTACATGTCCCTTCTTCTTATTAAGTCATGTATTTTCTTTTATTTTTCCTATGTAGAAAAGGAATATCCCCTCATCCCCATGTGACTCATATTTCATGTGATTTAGTTTGTTGATAATAATGAACTTACATCCAAAGATGAAAATTTATTTCATTCTTTTCCTCTTTCTGTACCACATATCATATGAAGTCTTTCCTTCCATTGGACACAACAGAGCCCCTTTGGAAATGTAGGCCGATGTCATGACTGATTCCTTCCAAAACTTCTCTAGTAGTTCTTTTAAAATAAAAATCATTTTGTTCATGTTGTTGATGATACAATTTATCCTCTTAACCACTCTATTCTGTTCGGGAGTTCCCACTAAAGAAACTATATTTCTTATCTTATGTTTCTATAGATAGTCATTGACTTTTATGTTTTTGAATTCCATACCATTATCAGTACAAAACATCATAATTTTTTGTCCAATCATCCTTTAATGTTACCTCCGGTATTTTTTTATGAAATTAAACAAGTCATACTTATGGGAAACAAAAAATACCCATTCCATTCTTCATGAATTATCAATGAAGGGGATGTAATACCTCTTCTTATCAATGGATATTGGTGAAATTGGTCCACATACATCTGCATACAGAAATTCGAGCACTCTGGTTCAATTTTTTTCCTCTTCCATGTATATATTTTTACTGATCTTCCCTTCTTGAAATGAATCGTACGTATGAGTATGATCACATGATAGCTTAGGGAGGTCTCCAGTTTCATCACACTTTACCAAATCTTCCATTGATGGTTGACATTGATTACTATGTTGTTTATGTCATTACTTTTTTTCTTCCTCTCTAAACAAAAAACACATATCCTTTTCTCCACCAACAGGGTAAATATTCCCCTATGATCTTTTTCCTAGTAGAACAATTTTACCATCTCTTCCTTTGACGATAAAAATATCCTTGGAAATCATATAGCATGCCCTAAGTAATATAGTTCACTGACACTAAGAAAAGATTCATTGTTACCTTCTACTACCAAGACAACAACACTTCTCATTTCATTTCCCCCAAACCTAGAATTTCTCAACCCAATTATATCAAGACTCCATCGCTTCCATAAATTCAAACTACTTCTTTTCCATATTTTATTCCTACTACAGAATTCGTATTTCCTATCCTACAATATGTCCAAACACTATCAACGATCTAAACACCGAAATGATCTGATGCTTTAAGGGAAATTTATGATTTCCCTACTTTCTTAGATCTTTTCATTTTGATCCATTTTTTTGACCTTGCACTCGGTGTAGATTTAAAAACTTGAACATCCTCATATTATGATGGTCCATCTTCCTCTTACCAATCCCAAAATCAATTTTTTGTTTTCATCTCACCTACGGATTCCTTAATTTTCTACATGCAACCACTTTTTTATGATTTGGAACATTCCTCCAAATTATTAATTAACATTATCATTCTATGTGCCTAAATCCACCGCACCAAATACAAGGACCTTTGAATGATATTATATAGTGTTGAGCTTTATTTGGATTCCATTTTTCTTCATGTTCCCTTCTATATATTTTGTTTTTGGAACACACATTTTTTTAATATCCCATATTTCCACCACAATAACACCTTATGTGAGGTGAATTCCTTTTTGTCACTTCTATATGACGGGTTTCCCCTTGGGTTTTATGAATCTTATGATTCTGATTAATACCCAAATCAACCTTTCAATGTTGGAGTGGGTTCTTATAGTCTGACTTCGACCTTGATTTATTTCTATATTTTATCAAACCCCCATTATAACCTTATCATTTATATTTAACTATTTATTTTTGTCTTCTAGACTTCTACGCTCCACATCCAACATATTTTTCTTCTGAGTGATCTTCTCCCTAAATGAAATATTGGGATTGAAAAGTTTTTATTGATCCTAAACATTTTTCATAGGCCGGTGAATTCTTCTTCAAGTTCATCAATGTGTTTTATTTATTCTATCATTGTGTTATTCAAAACATTGATCATCCTTTTCTGTTCTTCAATATTTATTTTCTTCCCACTAAAAATTTCTAAGTCTTTTGGCAATGAGGAATTGAGATTCTAAATATATTTTCATAGCTCAAATGATTCTTATTCTTGCTACTATATATAGAGTTTGGTAGCACAAACCACTTGGATTGATTTATTATTTTTTTCTCTACAAACATATGACTTTTCAAGAGTGGCCTCTAACTAAAAATGAATTTCCAATCTTCCTTCAATTTATTCTTCATCAATGTCACTTTCTTCCCTTTTCTAACTAATGCCTAAAACTACCACCATAGCATTTTATCCATGATATTTGCAGTTCTCTATCTCTATAACCTCATATTCAGCTGAACGATCATATTCCTGTGAAATAAGATCTTTCTTCTTGTATAAATTTATATTAAATATTTTATTTCCATTCAAATAGGATAATGAATTTTTTATAGGGATTTAAACATCATCCTCATCAACTTCCTGTATCATCTTAGGTACCCTTTCTTGAAGATGACCCACCTTTCAGAATTGAATGAAAGAAAGTGGATGTTTCGGTTTAAACATTCATTTTTCTCTTGGTAGATTTGAAGAAATGAATGACATAACCTAGTATATCTCTTATTATTCCTAACAATCATCAATGGGGAGATTCTTCATCACCGTGAATGCCACTTCATTGGAATTCCCTTTTTCCACAGACTCAATGTCCTCATTTCTCATCTCAGATATGACAAGAGTACTTCGATTTCATTACAATGTTATCTAATTTAGATCTTTTTCCTCCAAAATAGAATCTTTCATATTTTACTTATGTGGAAGTCTCCTTAATATGAACTTGATGATATTTACATCTTTAAAATTTTAACTTAGGCCACACATGTCTTGCACTACAACATTCAACTTGTCAAAAAATACATCAACAACATCATTTGGGTTCATTCTTAGATCTGTATATTTGATCCACATAACCTTCATTTTTGCCTCTATGACCATTGAATATCCTCCATAGATATTAAATAGATTTTCTCACATATCATGTGATGTTTTTCATGATATCACCTTCATATATATTTAATTGGATAGAGCTCCTGCTAAATCATTGATTCCATTTATGTTAGCATCCAATTCCCTTCAGCTAGCTTCTGATAAAGCACTAGTATCAATGTTTTCTAAAATTCCATGCATCCCTGCTGTAAAGACATCCATTCCAAAATATTAGAAGTAGAGATGTATTTGATTCTCCCATAGCTAAAAATTATTCCCATAAAAGATCAAAATACCTTTTTCATTGATGATTTCCATTGAGAGAGAAACAAATATATTAACATTTATATATGATACCAATTTTATATACCAGTAGTTCAAATACCATGAGATGGGGTTGAAACAGGTTGTGATAGATTAAAAAAACATCACTTTTGATCTTTTTTTCCTATTAAAAACTATCATCTCTCTCTTTCCAATAGTAAAGTATTAAATCATTCATAAGACACAATAATTTTACATGGTTCACCCTCACTGGGATACATATAATGAGAATACACTGGAAATGTACTGATATACCAAATTCACTAAAAGAAAACTGATAATTAAAATGTTTAGAGTGGACACACTATACCTTCTGGTTTATAACCAATCATGAATGGAAAGACCACTACCCTCTCAACTGAATTCTTATCACCGCTTATTTAGAAGATCCACTCATAGTTTATAGACTTCTATATCCCTTAATTATCTCAAATAAATTCATACTCAACTATTGGTATATGCTCTATTTATGATCCACTTTCATCCAACTAATGAATATTACGTTACCATAAAACTATTTGGAAACACTAATATTTCACACAACCCTTCTGAGTTTCATTCATGCAACTTTAATTACATGCATATAACATTGACCTTATTTCATGAAAACCCACTTTTGAAGAACACAAATCTTGTGTGCAACACTCTTATTTTGCACAAATCCCCTTTTCTCATGTATAACTCCCTTTACATTTAAATCTTACATGATTCGGAGCATTAATTCACTCTATGTGTTGATCTACTCAAATGAGGGGTGTCACCTCTTATTCATAAACATACATGACCCCTACATATAAGATTCAATGCATATTCCTTTTCACGCATAATATCCTTTATTAGCACACAAACCCACCATTGATGTCGTATTGGGCGCACACGCCTCTTTCACGTAATCTCATATTTTGAAAAAAATACATATATTTTGCGCACTTTATGACTTTTCAAAATTTCGATGTTCTAATAACAACTTCAATATTATACGCATCTTCCTTTCCCAAAAATACCTTTCTATGTTTTAAAAATTTTGAGGCCCAAAAATTTGGCAAACACTACGAAACTGTGTCACCTTATATATGATCTTTTTATACCAACTATAGGTTATCCATTCCAATATCATGGATCTTTGTCAATATAGATTGTAAAAAATATATCTAGATCTCCACAACAATCCATGGAAACCCTCTTTTTCCACAAACACAATCAAACCAAAAAAATGGGTCAATGTTACATTATGGTATTTTTGACCAATAATGATCATCATATAGTTAAGGAATATTTTATCCTTCCAATGGCCCAAAGGCCTTCATTTTTTATTGATTTTTGAGAATACACCTTTCAAGGGGGGAGGTGGAACCCTTACAAGGCTTGTAGGCGTAAGTATTACATGGACCGTAGGCCATAGAGGAATTCATTTCCAATAGGCTTCAAACATTACATACAACCTTGACTAACTACATGGAACTTCTCCTCCCTAGCATCTTCATCATGAAATCAGCTCTCCACCTTTGCATGACTGTTCTCCTAGGCTATCCCGTGGATGCACAGGGTTGTCTCGATGGATGGTGTCATGCCCTCTTATTCTTGCAATTCGCGTAGCTTCTGCTGTGGTGAATGGTCCTTACTCATCCTCTTATAGAGCTTGTTCCTTGTAGGTTGTCTTGTTTGCATCTACACATTGTGGAGGCTCGAAGGCCTTGAGGTGACCCAAAGGCCTTACTAGCCCGAAGAATTGGGTGGCCCGAAGGCCTAAAAGGACTCAGGGACCAAATGGGTGGCCCAAAAGCCCAAGTGGGGGAAAATTCCTGGCTGCTACAGTTCCAAACAGTGCCTGCTACAGCTCCCGCTATATTACCTACTACAATACAGCACAGTTCCTACTATAGTACTGCTACAGTACTTAGAAATTGTGCCTCCTCCTGGAATTGATCTCGGGTTTCCTTTTTTTAGTTAAGTGACCACACCCACCGGGCTGAGGCTCATGTGAAAAACATGTGTTGCAAACATCAACTCCCAGTGCGGGGCCCCACCAGCCCAAGTGTGCGACACGTTCCCAGCTAAGAATTGTCTTTGAATCACCCTGTACATAATACGAACAGTTCTTTGTGCCTAGTGGGACTCGATCCTATGCCTCTTCCCATGGAAAGAGAGGGGTATAACCAGCGGGTACCACTCGGCTAACACCCCATGGGAAAAACGTGTGTTGCTAACACTATATCCCAGAGGGGGCCCCCACCACCCCAAGTGTGTTCCACATTCCCTAGCTAATAATTAGCTTTGAATCACCCTTTTCATAATTTGAACAGTTGCATGAGCTTGGTGGGACTCGATTCTGTGCCAGTTCCCATGGAGTGCAATGGGTTCAACCAGCGGGTACCACTCAGCTAACACCCCATGGGAAAACATGTGTTGCTAACACCGACTCCCAGCGGGGGGGACCCCCACCAGCCCAAGTGCGTTCCACATTCCCTAGCCAAGAATTGGATTTGAATCTCCCTTTTCATTATAAGAATAGTTTTTCGAGCATGGTGGGACTCGATCCTGTGCTAGTTCCCATAGAGAGAGCGGGGTATGACAGAGAGGCTCTAGAGAAGGTTTTATATACAATTAGCATCTTTTCTTGATTAGATATATTATAGAAATCCATGTATTTAGTTGATCCTTCATATCTCTAACCCTAGTGAGTAATATTGAGTTACTAGTAGATATTCTAGCCCAACCTATATTCTTTTAGATTCCTATTCATGGAGATTCCATCATCTCTCACATCTGCAGACAGATTGAGATTTATCTTAATGGATAATGTTTTCTTTGTGGTATATCTGAAAGGAAAAATCAAGGTCAATGTGGTCATTGACAAGCATATGGTTGAATCAGGGATCAATTCGTTTTAGTTTTTTCGTACATAAGAAACAACATTCACCACTTTTTAGAGAGATATAACTCTATTAGATAATAACAAAAAATATGCAAAACCATAGGAACATAGGTATTTACAAGGTTCACTACTAACTATGATTTGAATTTTTTTATTATGGTTTTCAAGAAATATGAGGCCACACAGACAACTATAAAATAGTACATACAGTGGTTATAACCATTATAGAATATCATTCCAATTGTGATTCATTATGGTGAATTAAAAAATTGTGTGATCCTTTCATAGATAAATGATGTAACAATGTTTTGTAATGATTGTAAGAATCTTTACCTATAATATTTAGTATGTTTTCACTGTGATATTTTTAATTTCTCTACAGATTCACTTTTTTCACGTTTTTCTCCACATTAAAGAATATCATTATCAAATAACCTTTTCTTATACATATATAAGAAATCATATCTTCAATATTATCTTTATTCTTTATAAATGGTCAAATGAGACTATATTCTATTCCATATTCATCTGATTCACACTAGCTAGCCAATCACCTATGTTTGGTTGACTACCTCTTCGTACTACATGTCCACTACATCTCCATAATTTTATTCCAATATATTATGCACATAGTATATTTTATTACAAGTGTTGAGAAGCCACATTCTAGTATTAATCATACCTATAACTATTTAATCTATTAGACTGATCTACCCTCCACATCGGTATGACATCTACAATATATATAATAATCAATACAAAAAATCCCAACATCATCACTCCTTTATATGTTAAATTTTATTATGAGAATTAAATATGGTGAATGAATATCAAATTCAAATACGTTGCTTAAAACATTCAATGAATTTCTCAGAAACATACATCCATTTTCCTCATTCAAACATTTTAAAATGTAGAATATTTCCATAATAATTAGCATTAATATTCTTCATCAAACTACCTTATGACTCATTGATTATCACAGATCATTTCTTCATGATATTTGGAATATCAAACAATCATATTTTCATCATCATAATTAATATCTATAAGATGTTTTTGTAAATATATTTGAAACAATAATCTTGTATATTTTCATAACATCTTCAGACCGATGAACCTTGTACGATAGCATTCGATAAATGGATTAACTTTGAAACCTATGACCATTTCCTTTTAATAGAAACAATTGATTGATAAACATCATATAAATCACATCAAATGAATATTTCTATTTTATGACTCAAGGAATTTTTCATGACTTTTCTTATACTTCTTCACTTTACATTTAAAACTATCTTTTCCATAATAATATTGAAAAAGGGAAAAATTGTTCTCCCAATCAAAGGACGTTGAGTTTTTCTAGGAAATTTTCCATGGAATATTTTTTTAAAAAAAATCTTACATCTAAAGTCAAACTGGTGAACAATGTTGGATAATTCAGAAAAAATTTTATCTAATGTTCTTCATCCGATGAAATTGCATAGATTACATTATTTCACAATTATTTAAAAATCCTCATATCGAAAGACATTATAAAATTTTTGCTGATATAACTTTATACCACCAGTGTATTAATAATTTATAACCTTCAAACATAGTATCATGAAACATTATTGCTATAAGATTTTTACATTTCATAGATTAACAATTGATCAGTACCATGAGTCTGGTAAAACATCACAAATTCATAGAACAATTTTTGTGTAGTTACACCTCAAACTCAATTATGTAAGGAAGAATGGATAATTAAATAATTTAGTTTTCATGATGTTTGAAATTATAAGAACATTAAATAATATACATATTTTAACATCACTAAAAAATTTATTTGATACACTCAATAGAAAACAATGATAATCATTAAACACTAAGACTCTAGTTGATAGCGTAATTTTGGTTATGTCCGTCTGATGATTTCAAGAAAATGGACTTTGTATGTTACACTCAAACTGGTAAACATCAAATAATATCGTTTTAGGGAAATTTAATAGATGAAAGTTTATTTATATTATAAAAAAATGAAAACACATTAACAATACATTCTTCCTTCAAATGTTTCTTAAAATAACTCGAAACATCATGGTCCCAACAATATCTCCATTTGGATTTTATTGTTAACCAAGGAACATAAATCACAAAACATTAAAATCTCAATCAATTTTCTACTTATCCCACAATTATAAGACTACGTGAGTGAAATAGTGTTAGGAAATGAGAATCATTGAATAAATATACCATATTCTATAGTTGGATTGACTTAAGAAAAAATTATTATACATATTAAAAAAAATTTCCTGGAAACATTGTTAACTTTTCATTACTATTTGAAAATTCCACGCAAAAGGTACATCAACATACAATAATAAATTTTCATAAATCTACTTCAAAAATCTATTAAAATAGTTCCCACATGATGAGATCATAGATTACCCATTTTATAAACTCCCTATAAATATATTTCTTCCATAAATGTTTTAAATAAATAACATTGGATATATTTATGTTAAAAAATTTTCCCCCATTTAAAAACACATTTCAATATAAGATGAGAAAGGGGATGGGTTTGCATACATTATCCTTGGAGAACGGGAGGTTGAGTACCCATTATCAATCTCATATTATGAAGTTTTTACTTTGGAAATTGTATAATGATGATATCAAAAACTTATAGTGATGTAAGAATGAACTAAAACCTATGTTCATTAGTCTCCTCATTCTTTTTGATAGAGGGATATTTTATATCAATGTTCTTGTAATGATAATTTTTATAGGATTCTTAGTCAAATTTATAGCACTTTGATTATCACATTCCAAGAAAAGTGGTAAATTCAAATAAACTTAAAATTATTCTTATTGTGTTTTCATCTACATAAGTTTTGTTATATATTCAATAGTTTATACATACTCATCTCCCAATGTTCTATGTGTTTCAAAATATTTATCCTTTGTATGCGAAATAACACCACATTCTCCCAAAAAAATCCACTATATGTGGATATTATGTCATAAAAAACTTGTCTAATTGTTATCTGTATAACCAAATAAATAAATCTTTCATGATATATCATATTTTATTCAGAAATAAATCGTACCTTTGATATATATATAAATTATTTTTCCATCCATTAGATGAAATTATTTTTGTAACACTTTAATACTTATCACATAATGTAACAATAATTCACTATATGTTGTCTTAATGTTTTTAGTTATAATAAAATACTAACCCATATTATAAACTCATTATGATGATCATATATAGCTTCTCTATATTTTGAAAACTTATATTCCACTAAAATATGTGTGGAAACTATCTTTGAATATTCCATGATAAAATTATTCTGATGTTCCATAGAACACTTCACCTGATATTAAAAAATTTATTTCTCTTTTGAGATATTTGTAATCCATGAAAGAATTTTGTTTATTATAGAATATAATTTCAAATAACGTTTTCATATCCTTATAAAAAATTTCAAATTTTTATTAATCATTTCCTTCAAATGTGATATCATCAGTATAAAAAACATCACAATGTGGGAATCCTCTTTGTTTTCTTTTATATAGTTGTTACTATCCAATTTTTATTCTTAACATTCATAATACTTAAGAAAGTATATAATATAGAATTCCAAAAAATCTGTGATTATTTAAACCTATACAACAACTTGTTAAACATTCACACATACCATTCATATTTTATAATAACTCATCCTCACAGTTGTTCTATATAAACTTCTCCATTGAGCTATCCATTAATAAAAATATACATTAAATTCATATAGAATATAGTATATCTTCATTGTGAAATGATGGAATGAAATATTTTGATACTATTGAGGAAAATGAATCATAAAATTCAACTCATCCAATTTTGAATAACCATTTAAAACCAATCATTTTTTGTTTCTTATTACTTAACATTGGTCATTAAACATGTTTTAGAACTCTGAATTAGTACTAATCACATTCTTATAGTTTGTTCTAGATACAAGTAACAATATAACATTCTTACCAAAATGATAATAATCATTATTCATACCATCAATAGACTCTTGATACTTCAAGGATACAGGAACATCCATATATTAAACATGTTAATATAAACAAGTATGCCAAATTAGCCTCGATGTTCATATGATTTAAAGCTATAGCCCTTAACCACCAATAATGCTTAAGACCTCAAATTGTTTCCACATAATAGAATGAGATGAATATAATTTCATTTCATCACTTAAAATATCTTAGTTAGAATCGTTATATAATACAACTTTATCATTGTTAATATCATTGTGAACTATTTCACATTGTTTAACTGTGACCACTTTATCTTCACTTCCTCCCATATCTACAATTGACTATGGGACATCTATTGTTAGAACATTAAATAATTTTCATATATGTAGATTAAAAAATATTTTATGTTTATTCATTATATCATATGTATCCTCTATTATAAAATGGGTAGCCAAGAAATATTCCATCAATACCTCTCTAATCGAACATCCCAAGATTATCACCTTTAACCATGATAATGTAAGGTCTAACTAATACCCATAGGTACTTTATACATGGGGTACCATTATAATAAATCTCGTTTGGAGTCATATCATATTTTGGCCTATAGAATCATAGATTATTAATAGTAATTATTTCTATAAAGGATTTCCTTTAAAAGTATTTATATATTTCATGTTCTGTCTACATAGTTTGTTCTATCTCAATGAAAATTCTGTTTCTTCATATTAAATCATCATTATATTTTCATATTTATGGTATAGTAAAATCCTAAAAAATTCTTTTCATTTAAATTTAATCACTAAAAAATTATTTGTGTTTTTTCACCATTATCGATTCAAATATTATTTACAAAATTTTAGCATTCTTTTTCTGAACATATCATAAAACTCTTAAGCCTTTTGAGAGTCCTTGGCTTATATTTTAAAAAAATTATACATATAATGTGAGTAAAGTAGTCACTAAAGTGAATAAAGTACTTATATTTAATTATTTATTGCTTTCTCATTGGCCTCACATATGTTTGAGTGTATCAGTGGTATGTGATGGGTTTAATGAATCCCAACCTTATTATGTACTGAGTTTGTAATCTTCCCTTTCTGGAATATGGAATAATTCTAATCTATTGTTATTTTCATGTCCATAATATTAGGAATAATTTCCCTCTTTTTTTATATTTATCATATTCCTTTGACACATATTCCAAAAACTATTTTTCCATAATTTATTTTCATCAATTATGCACAGATAGAATGAACACTGCACATCACTAGCTTTAACCAAATTTCACATGGTTCATTTTCCACTTTTAAAAACATTATCAAATTCAATCCACTTAAAAAACCAAATCTTCAAAAAATAACATTTTTACCTTCATCACAATAATTTGAATTATTCAAAAATTATGTTTTCAACACATAAAAATACAAGTATTTTTATATTTGAACTATTTTTCCAAAATGATCCTAGATTAGATGCCATTGATTCTTAGGGAATCATCATTTCTGAAAATCATTATCCCTTAATTTTAATCATTTAAATTCTTCAAAAAAATTAAATATTCAGTAATTTTTTTAAGAAACCAGATTATCCAATATACATTTTTCTTCTCATTTTTATATTTGATATCATTTTCCACAAGTAAGGCATTTCCCTTACATTTTTCATCCAATAAACTTTTCAGAATTTGGAACACGTTTTCCATCATATTTATTGTCATCCACCTTTAAATTATTTTGTATAACAAAATCGTGGTAACCTTTACATGACATACTCTTCTTATTATATTTATTCTTAGTTGTATCAAGATATCAAGAAGTAATAGTTTTCTCTTTAGACTTTGAAACCTTATAGATTTTAATATTCTCAAATATGCTTATTTGGGAAACATACCCGATCTTCTTTACTTATTTTTTCTTCTATCCATCTTAAAAATAACATTAATATTTGAGGTTATTTTTTGTATATCCTTTAGACTTATACTATTCTTAGAACATTCACCAATATATGAAATAGAGTTTTAGATGTTTCTTTCTTCCTTTCTCAACATTAGTGATCTTTTGATGAACAATATGGAATTCATTATACATCACCATCATATTATATTCAAGATTGATTTTGAGGTATTTCTATTCATAAATAGTAGTCCCCATATCATCAATCTGATGTAAAAATGTGTAGTTTTTCATAAGAAAATATTCTTATTTTTTACTAAAATATCGTCTTTATTCAACTTATTGTTCCCCTTATCAAGATTGGAAATATTTATAAGACATTATTTCAATTATATCATTATTATAAACTCTATATGGTTCTTCTATTATTATTTAGATATAATAATTTCATAACTTATGAATATTTTATCATTAAATTTTGAAATGGATAATTTTTCAATGGAATCATCATTAGAGTTCTCAGCTTCAATCTCACTATCACCGTCTTCCACACATTTGGACTAAAATATTATACTTTTACATTTAGATAAATTATTATAATGTCACTTATAATAGGGATCAGAATTCTATTCCTTAATATTGAGGTATATTTTTGAATTTATATCGTCTTCGTAACTTTCTTTATCTTCCTATAATTGTGTTAATTTTTAGCCAAATTTTCAATAAATCTATAGCCAAAACACTTAAGAGTTACTATTCCTTTCTATTTTCTTTTTCATGTTTTTACCCATTTATAAAAAAATACATAAAATGATAAAATTTTTACTACCCTCATTTTTGGTTTTCGAGTCCCTAGATTCCTCAAAAACTAAATAGTTCATAGAATTTATATGATTTTCATCCATAAAATTGTTTCTTGGTTCATCTTTCACCTTCTTTATGATGTCTTTTTCTCAATTAATTTCATAAATGGTTAGAATGATATCCAGATCAACCAGATAAATATTTTAAAGATCTATATCTTCAAATGATAATAGCTTGGAATCAACTTTTTGTTGAATAATAATATTAATGTTTTCAACAATAGAAGAATATTCAAAATTCCCACTAAAATATATTATGGTTCTTGTAATATCCTAAACTAATGTAAAGAAGTCGGAAACTTATTAATATGCACCAATTTTAAGATATATAAACATCATTATCTAGATCTATAGTTTTCTTTCTTTACATTTTTTATTTCCTTTGTAGATATTCCTTATTATGTATCATATGCATCTATCCAATATAATTCGTTTAACTCTATGAAAAAATCTTTTAGAGATTGTGGAAAGTATATAATTTATGGATCACTCAGCATTCTCCAAATTCATCTAATATATAGTTTTTATGGGAATATCTTCAGCTTGATGGGGGAACCATATCTAGTATCCTCAAGAACTTCATAAAAAAGGGACATAAGAAATTGTAACATTATATATTAGATTATATGAATGTTATTTCGATCAAAAAAGGAATCCCTTTATAATTCATCGAGTTTTTAACATTCATTTCTACATACAATTTCCTTTGACTATAATAATGATTTAATGAAGGAAACATTCCCTTTGATACCACTTGAAATGACCAATCTAGATCAGTGTGATCATTGTAAGGGGTAGGGGTCAATAAATGATATTTTTTTATGTTTTCATGCATAATAAATACAATTTTCCTCCTATAATAGAGATATGAATCTACAAGAAAACAATAAAAAAATAACAACTATAGGAACACATTTATTTATAAGGATCACTGATAAATAAGAGTATCATTTCGATGTCATGGATTGGAAGTAATTCTATAATAAAAAACCAATATTAAATAATCAATTTAATTAAATAAAGATAGAAATAAATTTTCCCATTCATAGAACAATAATCAATCAACGGTACATGTTCTCTTCACAAAAATAAATATTTTTTTAAAAAATAACAACTATAAGAACCTTTCGAAATAGGATTCAATATGTTTTAACTGTTCCTATAATTTCTCCCCACATTCCCTTATTGAATGTTCTTCTTTATATACATGAACAACAATGATAAATAACCACTTCATAGACTTTTGTAAGAAACTGTCTATTTGATATTATCTTTTTCATGTAGAAATGATTTGATGAGACTCAATCTGGTATCCTATTTATATGATCATATTTGATTGGTCGATCACCTCTATTTGGAAAATTGGCACTTTCTACTATTCATGTGCTTCTTCTTCAAAATAAAATCATTCTCACTTATAAACACCATCCATCTTATACAAATTAATTGTAGGAATCCTCTAGTATTCATTGGACTGATGTTGCGTTGATATTTTCATCAAATTGAATCTCTACTTCAAAATCACTCTGTCATGTTATATAATAATCTACACACAAAAATCTCCACAAAATCACTCATTTATATTGGTTGTGTTCATATGATAATTTATGATGAGTAATGGATATAAAATTAAAATATCCCACACAAAACATTATTGAACTTACTAGAAACATCCTTCTATTAACTTCAATCAATCATCCTATAAGTTAGTTTATTTACATAATATATGGTGGTAACATTATTCATCAAACATCCTTCGGACTCAGATCTAATAAAAAATCATTCCACTCTTATATTTGGAACATTTAATATTCAACATTTCATCATTGCAATTACTATATTTATGGAAGGTTTTTTAAAATATATTAGGAACATTCATATGATAAATTTTTATAAAATCTTTTACCGGATGAATCTCATAAGATAACATTTGATCGATGAATTCACTTGAAATACTCTGACTAAAACATTCACTTGGAATCTCTTTATTGGTTAACCTAATATGGTTACCCTTATATGATCATATTAAACATATAAATATATATGAATATTCATTGAATTATTTTTTTCATTCAGGTGCTTCATCACTTTACATCATAAAACAATATTTTTCCTGATGAAATTGGAAAAGGTCAGTCCAATTCCCTCAACCCAATGACTTTGAGTTTTTATTGTTAATGATCCTTAACTAAACCTTTTATTCAAAGATAATATAATAAAATTTAATCTTAGTGATTTTTTTGACAACTACGTAAAATTCCATCTTATTTTATTTATCTTATGACATTTCATATAGGACACCTTATAAAACTTCTTCAATATTCCTCAGATAGACATATATTATAAACAAATGACTAATAAATATTTGAACAAGTATTGAATAAAATATTTATAATTATAAAAATTAAATTAGTAGAACATTATTACTTTAATATTTTTACTTTTCACATCCAAAAGTACTACTAGTAACATCAATTCAGAAAAACATCACAACTTTTTACATAATATTTGTACAGATGAACCTCAAAATCTCCATTGTATACAATCTTGGATCATGATGATTTTTAGTAATCATGATGTTATGACTTTAATGAATAGTAAAGTATCATTAAATTTTAAATTCATTGAAAACATTATCTAATACACTAGGAGAAAAATTAGACAATCATGAACTGATAAAACTCTGGATGATCACATTATACTAGAAACATCCTTCCAATGAACTTGAGTCTGTGGATTTCCTATGATACACTAAATTTGTCAAAATTAACTCAATAACCTTTGAGGCAATGTGAAACAATGTAAGTTTATTTATTTTAGAAAAAAAAGACAATAATTTTGAAACCCTTTTTTATTCAGATTCTTATTTAAACATATCTGAACCTTTTATCCCCATAACTCTATAAGGATATGATTAATTGTTATGTTTTCATCATTTGTGTGGATGGGTTTTCGATATCTTTTTTCTATGTAGATTCTCACTGAATGAATGTAAGGTTCCAATAAATGTATGAGGTGAGATTCTTGGAAGTGGGTGGAGAATAATTTTTGGAAAAGAAAGTGTGGCTCTTATACAAGAAACTATATCTCATATCTGATAAATTGGTGAGTCATTACCTTTCTAAATAAACTATATGGGATCCTAGTATTTGTAAATAGTGGAGGTACACATAGAAGTCTTATATAAAGATGTTTTGGAACTACCTCTACTATTATAGATTTACTTATGGTTTGACATGATCCGAAGGACCAAATTGATATACTATACAGGATAATAAATGGCCCTTTATGATCACTAGGATATAATGAATTCATTGTAGGTCCTTTTTTAAAGGATTCATCAAACCTAGTGTATACCCTTGGCTGGATCCAGTGTTGTTCTCAAAGAAGATGAATGATATCTTGGAACTATGTGATTATTAATACCACCTAAATCAGGTTACAATCAATATTACTTCTCCCTTTTTAGGATTTATGATCACTTTGACCAATAAAATGGTGTATTTTGGAGTTTGACTTCATGTCCGACTACCACTATTTGTGAGATTATGAGGAGGATATATGGAATATGACATTCTTAAACTGTTATGAGTTTCTGAATTCTTGGTGACGGTTTTAAATGTGATGAATTCCCTATTATGTTCATGGGAATGATAAATTAAATATTCTAACACTTTTTGGATTTTTTAGTTGGAGTCTTTATCGATTAAATTCTCATCTACCATACATCAGTGGAGGAGCATGTGAATCACTCAATGATGGTCATAAAATTACTCTAGAAGCACACGTTTTATAGTAATATTTAAACAATAAAACATTGTGGGAATGTCATTTTAGAGGATAGAGTTGCTATTAATGTAACATCCCAAGTAAGTAATGAATAATAGATATTTTTATCTATGTCTATTAATGATTAAGATAGTGTTTTAGAGTCTTAAAATGAAAATAAATACAATCTTATTCATGGAATACACTAATATTCTTAAAAGATTGTTTTACTGCCTTTTGATGGCAATCCCTTTTTAAATCAAACTTTTGAAAATTTTATAATCTATATTTTTCAAAATAAACATATTAATTATGATTGGGATATTGAAATTTACATTGGATATGTTTTTGGTATTTTTCTGACAATGTTCATTTTTTAATGAATAGTGAAAAATACTGCATTTTACATCAAAACTGCTTTTTCATTTAATTTAATTATATGGTTAGATTATCCTTTTAATTGGTCTTAAAGTGTAATCTGAATATATGTTTACCATTTAATCCAATTGTGGTCATTATTATTAATTTCACTTTGGAATTGGTCATAAACTAATGGAAAACGTTTCATAGATATTGTTTCAAAAAAACCCCGCTATTTGTTTTGACAACAGGAATTATTTGTTAAATAAATTATTGCAATTTATGTGTTTGGAATTTGGTAAAATGGATTACATATTTTTAATCATAAGTTCCAAATTGTGTAATTAATATTCTTTTATTTTTGGACATTATGAATAGTAATGATGGTAATTATCTTTAATTATCTTGATTAATGAGTAATCATGTAGTTAAAGATAATAAAATGATATTATAATAATACAAAACGACCACAAAATGTGTCCTAAGGCTACTGGTTGTCTCATGTACGACCATGGGATGCCTTGTGCCAAACTTGGGGGCCCCATGGAATCATTTTGTGAGAAAGTTACTTTTTATCTTTTTATTTTTAAAGAATGTTAAATGTGACAAAGAATGTATCACCTAAGTAAAATATTTTTAATTTTGTCTTCATAAATGATATTTTGGACTATAAATATTCATTAGAAAGATCAAAATATTTCCTACATCATGATATTTGTTTTATAATTTTTAGACATTAAATTTATTATATTATTTATGACATCATGATGATGCAGCGATTACTTCATTAATAAAGGATTTAAATAAAATAGAAAGATAATGTAAAATCTAAGACCTACACATGTCCAAAACCTATTGTATGGGTGGATTTAGAACCCTTATCACCTTATCCTATAAACACATCAATTTGGGACCATTAAAATCCGAAACTCATTTGAAAATAAAGAAACATTTTATACCTTTCCAAATGTGCCCCTCCTCCCCTATTATAAAAGGCCCCCACCTCTACATCTTTACCCACACTTTCAAAGACTTTGGCTCAGCCAACCCCAGCCCATTTTGTCTCTCCACTTCCATTTATTACTCTTTAAATCCACAATTTGAGCATAAGTCTTCCCAAGTAAGCCTTTGAGCTCAAACCAAAGGGAGTTACCCGATTTTAAGGTAATGTCTTCACTTCAGTCCTTTTGTTTTATTTTGCTTCTCCAACCCCCTAAACACTTTTTATTCATTTAATTTGTAACAACTACAGTATAATAAATATACTAGGATGTTGTTATAATAAGGATTCGAGATACACTTATACACACCTACATCTAATGGTTAAAAAACATACTGTTTCCGTGGATGGCGAATTTCGGCCTCCCGAAACGATGATTGTTCAACATTCTTTTAACACCTTAAAAGGTAGCCATTAAGATCACACTATATTTATATATGATATATTATATGTTTATGTTTTCCTTAATCTTCTGTATTTTTCATTTTGGGCATACCTTTATGGTTTCCATTATGGGTAAACGCGATATCTTCATTTAAGGAAGTGCGGACTACCGCCCCCTCAATGTGATGTGATTTGTTAATGCCATATGTGGGACGTATAAAGTATGGATTTAAAGTTATTATATATGATGTTATACTGGAATTATAATATACCTCTATATCATTATTATTTCTTTCCATTAAAGTAAGAGATAGAAATGAAAGTATCGTTCATGCGTACGTACGGCTTACAGTCTCCATGAACGGTGCATTTCATTTCTTATCCCCAAATGTAATGTACTATTAAAAGTACATGTATATAGTGTATATATATGATGAATGATACATCTATATGATGAATATAATTCAGGAATTAAAATATACATACCTCTCATTTAGTTTTAATTCCATTAATATGACAAAGAAATGAAAGTAGCGTTCATGAGTACGTATGGCTTACTGTCTCCATGAACAGTGCATTTCATTTCCTACCTCTAAATGATTATTTAATATTAAAAATACATATATATGCTGGATATATATGATATATATGATATCCAAATCAGGAATTTCATTCTGGGTATAAAGAACCTTTGACCACACGAACAACATGTAAATGTAAGAAGTCCACTTTCGAATTAAGAACCAAATATCGACAAAACAAAAATTATTAACTTAAATGGTTACATAATGTTTATAACATGGAAATAAGTAATATAAAAGGAATAATGAACTTGAAAATGGTTCTTAAGAAAATAGAAATTAACACAAGATTATTATTCACGACGTTAAAGAACGATCGAGTCAAGTCGGACCCGAGGTTAGGGACTTCGTCTCAATCTCCATTCATTGATGCATATTTTTTTTTATACGCAACTTTCTTTTATAGGGTGTATAAAACCCTTTTAATTTTACTTTTATACAAAAGGACTCTTTTTCTACGAAGCGTTTTACATAACGACAAAAAGGAATGTTTCTTTTAACGTACGCGGTGACAACGACCTTTTCCTCCGCCGCGAGTATTATTTTGTCTTTGGCTTCCTGAACAAGCCGTAATGTTTTTTAAAATGGAATAAATACCATATAATCTAATATGTATTTTGGTATTGAAAATGGTTTTATAATGGATTTTTTATGTCAATATATTTAATTGATATATTGTGATCAATGTGTGGAAATGTTTTCTTTCCATTATATTTGTTTTATGTCTTATGATTTTTTATAATGGTACTTGTACATTTGACGGGTGGTTACGTGATAAACCATATGAAGGGTCGTGCCGTGAATACCAGGATGGGTGGTTAAGTTATGACCTCTAATGCATTGGGTATGGAAGTCGGCCGTATGTCTATTCCATTAAGTATGTATGGAAGTTGGTCGTGTGTCTATTCCATTAAGTGATATGTGTGGAAGTCGACCGTATGGTTATTCCACTTAAGTATGTTTATGTCCCAAGTTACCTTTATATGTTATGTGGTCTTTTTATGGGTTTTATGGTAATATTTTGGTTACAATAGGGTAAGTAATGATCTTTTATTCAGTGAAGAGTTTTTACTACTCCATAAAGGTGAAAATTAGTACTGTGATAAAGTATACATGGTTTACTTGATGTTTTGATAAACTAAAAGTTTTTATTCTTTGTGTATCCCTTACTGAGCTCTTTATTATAACCCCATGTTTTCTTGAAATGTTTTTCATAGGACCTAATGTGGAATAGGTTCAAGGATGCGATCAAGGGAAAGTCATGCTATATAAAACATGGAACTAGACATGTTTCTTTTTAAGAGTTTTTTTATTCTATGGAAACTTAGTAGAAGTGTCTACTCTGTAATCTGTTGAGATGTAGTAGTTATGTTCGAATTATCTAAAACTCTAAACCTGAAATGATCCTCAATGTGAATTATTCATTTAATTCAATATTAAGAGATGTTTACGGCCGGGGCCTTATAGTTGGTATCAGAGGCCGGTTTAGACAACTTTAGGAGTTAGAAAATTGTTAAATTATAAATTAGTTTATTGTATGATTGAAATGATATATCATTTACAGATTACCATGTTGCTTCACCTAAGGTATTTCAGTGTTAAGAATGGTTTTTTGTAGAGGAAATAGAGAATTTTTTTGGGAAGTCATACTGAGGTAAATGACCTTCCAAATCAGCATACTGAGATGGTCCGAATCAGAATTGAGCAATTTACTACAGTGATGGATCAGTTGAATCAGGTGATAAGTGGTGGTTGTGTTTATTGATGATATTTTGGTGTTTTATAAATGTAAAGAGGATAATGAATGTCATTTAAGGGTTATCTTGCAAACCATAAAAGAAAATAAACTATATGGAAAATTCAGCAAGTGTGATTTTTGGTTACAACAAATTTCTTTCCTGGGTCACATTGTTTCAAATGATGGCATAACTTCTGATCCCGCTAAAACAGAAGTTGTTAAAGAATGTCCAAAACCCACAAATGTAACCGAGATCCATAGTTTTCTTGGTTTGGCAGGTTACTACTGAAGGTTTGTTGAAAATTTTCACGATTATCTAGTCCAATAACTAAGCTAACTCGGAAGGGTGTTAAGTTTATTTGGAAAAAATAATGTGATGATTGTTTTCAGGAGTTGAAAAGAAGATTGGTGATTGCTCCAGTTTTGGCACTTCCTTCCAGGAATGGTGATTTTGTTTTGTACAGTGATGCTTCGTTGAAGGGACATGGCTATGTCCTTATACAGAATGATCAGGTAATTTCATATGCTTCACGTCAATTGAAAACTCATGAGGTAAATTACCCTACACATGATTTTGGAATTAGCTACTATTGTTTTAGCTTTATAAATTTGGAGGCATCATTTCTATGGAGTAAAGTGTGAAATATATACTGATCACAAAAGTTTAAAGTATATATTCACTTAGAAAGAATTGAACAGGAGACAGAGGAGATGGTAGGAATTAATCAAGGATTATGATTGTACAATTCATTACCATCCGGGAAAAGAAAATAAAGTGGTCGATGCTTTGAGTTGAAAAAGTATCAGTGAAATCTTTTCTATCAGACAGAATCAAGAAAGCACAAAAGCAAGACAGTGAGTTGCAGAAAAAGGTAGAGTTGGTTCAGAAGGGTAAGTTTCCTGAATTTAACATTGATAATGATTGTGTTTTAAGGTTTGGGAAGAGATTATGTGCGCCTAGTGATTCACAGTTGAAGCCAGAGTTGTTATGTGAAGCTCATAGTTCTCCGTTTTCAGTTCATCCTGGGAGTACTAAGATGTACATAGATCTGTGGGAGTATTACTGGTGTGATGGAATGAAACAAGATATTGCTGATTTTACTGTGAAGTGTTTGACTTGTCCGCAGGTTAAGGCAGAACGGAAGTTACCGAAAAGGGAAGCTTCAGCCTTTACCGGTGCCAGAGTGTAAATGGGAAAATATATCAATGGATTTTGTCATAGGATTACCGAAGACATCTAGAGGTAATAATACTATATGGGTTATTGTTGATCGCTTGACTAAATCGACTCATTTCCTTCCTATTTGAGATACTTTTTCCCAAGATCAACTTTCCCGTTTGTATCTTAAAGAGATAGTCAGGTTACATGGAGTTCCTCTCTCCATTATATCTGAACGTGATCCTAGGTTCACTTCTAACATTTGGAAAGGCCTTCAGAAGTCGTTGGGTACTGAATTAAATTTTAGTACATCTTTTCATCCGCAATCAGACGTGCAGTCAGAATGAACAATTCAGACCTTGGAGGATATGCTACGAGCTTGTTCGATGGATTATCAGGGAAGTTGGGACCAACATCTTTCTTTGGTTGATTTTTCTTATAATAACAGTTTTCATTCCAGTATACAGATGGCACCGTTTGAGGCATTATATGGGAAGTGGTTTTGAACTCCAGCATTTTGGGATGAAGTGGGTGAAATGAAGCTGATGGGACCAGAATTGGTAGAAGAGATGGTAGAAAAAGTTTAGTTGATTCAGAAGCACATGAGAACAGCTCAGAGCAGGCAGAAGAGTTATGCGGATAACCGGATGAAGGATCTATCTTTCGAGGTAGGTGATCTTGTTTTTCTCAAGGATTCTCCTTGGAAAGGTATGATGAGATTTGGTAAGAAAGGAAATCTGAGTCCAAGGTTTATTAGACCATATGAAATTTTGGAGAAAGTTGGATCAGTTGATTACCGAGTGGCTTTACCTCAGAGTTTATCTCAGGTACACAATTCTTTTCATGTTTCGATGTTGAGGAAGTATATGCCAGATCCATCTCATGTTTTGAGTCCAGAGGTAGTTCAGCTGGAAGAGAACCTATCTTATGAGGAACAACCGGTCCAGATTCTTGACCACAGGGAGAAAGTGTTACGGAATAAGTTGATTAATCAGGTAAAGGTTATGTGGAAAACCACATGATGGAGGAGGCAACATGGGAATCTGAAAATGCAATAAGGGATAAGTACCCCCATTTATTCAATAAGTAAATACATTGCGGGGACGCAAATTTCTAAAGGAGGAAGGATGTAACATCCCAAGTAAGTAATTAATAATAGATATTTTTATCTATGTCTATTAATGATTAAGATAGTGTTTTAGAGGCTTAAAATGAAGATAAATACAATCTTATCCATGGAATACACTAATATTATTAGAAGATTGTTTTACTGCTTTTTGATGGAAAACCCATTTTAAATCAAACTTTTGACAATTTTATAATCTATATTTGTCAAAATAGACATATTCATTATTATTGGGACATTGAAATTTGCATTGGATAAATATTTGGTATTTTTCTGACAATGTTCATTTTTTAATGAATAGTGAAAAATACTGCATTTTACATCAAAACTGCTTTTTCATTTAATTTAATTATATGGTTAGATTATCCTTTTAATTGGTCTTAAAGTGTAATCTGAATATACTTTTACCATTTAATCCAATGGTGGTCATTTGGATTAATTTCACTTTGGAATTGGTCATAAACTAATGCCAAACTTTTCATTGATATTGTTTCAAAAAAACCTGCTATTTGTTTTGACAACGGAAATTATTTTTTAAATCAATTATTGAAATTTATGTGTTTGGAATTTGGTAAAATGGATTACATATTTGGAATAAGAAGGTCCAAATTATGTAATTAAGACTCTTTTATTTTTGGACATTATGAATAATAACGATGGTAATTATCTTTAATTATCTAGATTAATTAGTAATCAGGTAGTTAAAGATAATAAAATGATATTATAATAATAATAAAAGACCACAACATCTATCCTAAGGCTACTTTTTGTCTCATGGCCAACAATGGGATGCCTTGTTCCAAACTTGGGGTACCATGGAATCACTTTTGAGAGAAAGTGACTTTTTTATCTTTTTATTTTTAAAGAATGTTAAATGTGACAAAGAATGTATCACCTAAGTAAAATATTTTTAAGATTGTCTACATAAATGATCTTTTAGACTATAAGTATTCATTAGAAAGCTAAAACGATTTCCTACATCATGATATTTGTTTTTAATTTTTATACGTTAAATTTATTAAATTATTTATGACATCATGATGATGCAGTGATTACCTCATTAGTAAAGGATTTAAATAAAATGGAAAGATAATGTAAAATCTAGGACCTACAAATGTCAAAAACCTATTGTATGGGTGGATTTCGAACCATTGTCACCTTATACTCAAAAATCATCAATGTGGGACCATTAAAATCCAAAACTCATTTGAAAATAAAGTTACATTTTATACCTTTCCAAGAGTACCCCTCCTCTCCTCTTATAAAAGGCCCCCACCTCTACCTCTTTACCCACATTTACAAAGACTTTGGCTCGGCCAACCCCTTTTCATATTGTCTCTCCAATTCCCTCTTTTACTACTTAAAGCCTAACTTTGGGAAGAAGTCTTCCCAAGGAATCCTTTGAGCTCAAACCAAAGGGAGTTACCCGATTTTAAGGTAATGTCTTCACATGAGTCCTTTTGTTTTATTTTGCTTCTCCAACCCCCTAAACTATTTTTATTCATTTATTTTGTAACAACTATAGTATCATAAATTTACTAGTATTTTGTTATAATAAGGATTCGAGCTACACTTACACACACCTATATCTAATGGTTAAATAACAAACTCTTTCCGTGGATGGAAACTTTCGGCCTCCCGAAACGATGATTGTTCAAAATTCTTTTAACAACTTCAAACTTGTCCATTAAGATAACACTATATTTATATATGATATATAATATGTTTATGTTTTCCTTAAGCTTCTGTATTTTTCATTTTGGGCATACCTTTATGGTTTCCATTATGGGTAAACACGATATCTTCATTTAAGAAGTGCGGACTACTGCCCCCTCAAAGTGATGTGATTCGTTAATGCCATATGTGGGACGTATAAAGGATGTATTTAAAGTTATTATATATGATGTTATACTGGAATTATAATATACCTCTATATCATTATTATTTCTTTCCATTAAAGTATGAGATAGAAATGAAAGTAGCGTTCATGTGTACGTACGGTTTACCGTCTCCATGAACGGTGCATTTCATTTCTTATCCCCAAATGTAATGTACTATTAAAAGTACATGTATATAATGGATATATATGATGAATGATATATCAAAATGGTGAATATAATTCTGGAATTAAAATATACATACCTCTCATTTATTTTTAATTCGATTAATATGACAAAGAAATGAAAGTAGCATTCATGCGTACGTACGGCTTACCGTCTCCATGAACAGTGCATTTCATTTCTTACCTCTAAATGATTATGTAATATTATAAATACATGTATAATATGGATATATATTATATATATGATATCCAAATCAGGAATGTCATTCTGGATATAAAGAACCTTGGACCACACCAAAAACATGTAATTGTAAGAAGTCCACTTTCGACTTATGAACCAAATATCGACAAAACAAACATTATTAACATAAATGGTTACATAATATTTATAACATGGAAATAAGTGATATAAAAGGAATAATGAACTTGAAAAAGGTTCTTAAGAAAATAGAAATTAACTCAAGTTTGTTATTCAGGACGTTAAAGAACGATCGAGTCAAGTCGGACCCGACGTAAGGGACTTCGTCTCAATCACCATTTATTGAGGCATATTTCGTTTTATACACAACTCTCTTTTATAGGGTGTATAAACCCCTTTGACTTTTACTTTTATACAAAAGGAATCTTCTTCTATGAAGCGTTTTACAAAACGGAAAAAATGAATTTTTCTTTTAACGTACGCGGTGACAACGACCTTTTCCGCCGTCGCGAGTATTATTTGGTCATTGGCTTCCTTAACAAGCCGTAATGTTTTTTAAAATGGAATAAATACCATATACACATTTATGTATTTTGGTATTGAAAATGGTTTTATAATGGATTTTTTATGTCAATATATTTAAGTGATATGTTGTGATCAAAGCGTGGAATTGTTTTCTTTTAAATGTATTTGTTTTATGTCTTATGATTTTTTATAATGGTACTTGGACATTTGACGGGTGGTTACGTGATAAACCATACGACGGGTGGTGCCGTGAATACCAGGATGGGTGGTTACGTTATAACCTCCAATGCATTTGGTATGGAAGTCGGCCGTATGGCTATTCCATTAAGTATGTATGGAAGTTGGCCGTATGACTATTACATTAAGTGATATGTGTGGAAGTCGACCGTATGGTTATTCCACTTAAGTATGTTTATGTCCCAAGTTACCTTTATATGTTATGTGATATTTTTATGGGTTTTATGGTAATCTTTTGGTTACAACAGGGTAAGTAATGATCTTTTATTCAGTGAAGAGTTTTTACTACTTCATAAAGGTGAAAAGTATTACTTTGATAAAGTATACATTGTTTACTTGTTGTTTTGATAAACTAACAGTTTTCATTCTTTACATATCCCTTATTGAGCTCTTTATGCTCACCCCAAGTTTTTTTGAAATGTTTTTCACAGGACCTAATGTGGAATAGGGTCAAGGATGTGATCAAGGGAATGTCAGGCTATATAAATCATCGAACTAGACGTGTTTCTTTTTAAGAGTTTTTTTATTCTATGGAAACTTAGTTGAAGTGTCTACTCTGTAATCTTTTGAGATGCAGTAGTTATATTCTAATTCTCTAAAACTCTAAACCTGAAAAGTTCCTCAATGTGAATTATTCATTTAATTCAATATTAAGAGATGTTTAAGGTCGGGGCCTTATAATTAACCCCACATTGATAAAGTTAATACTATTTTGGAGACCACCTAAGATTGTGAAAAATGTGTAATGTTTTATTAGATTATTGGGGTACTATCATTGGGTTTTTCTCAACTTATCTCATATATCATCCCTTTGGATACACTGAATCAGAGTGGGACAACCTTTAATTTTGAGTAATCATTGCCAGTGAGATTTTTTGGATATTTAGATGATGCATAAGTTATTAGTTTTAAAATTATATGACATTGAAATTGTCTTCACTCCCTAAAATGGAAACATGGTGGTGTACTACATTTATAGGGGTCACAATTTCATTTTGTAGAGGAGGTGATGGAGAAAATAACCAATTTCTACTAACATTAGTAGAGGATAGAGGATCGTCTTTCCTTTAGCCGATGGTGATGAATTAACTACTTATTCAATATATGAGAGATGCTTAGTTATGATATATAAAAAATGAAAGTATAAATTAAAACATATCCATAGGAGATTCACTTTATGGTTTCCCATAATGTGAGGATCATGTCATGTACTTCCAAGGATGGACAATAGTTTCATTTTCATATTATGGGATGTGACTAGGGGGTTTCATACCACTCCTATAGTAGTACATCCAAGAGTGGAAAAACTGAACCAATACCTTTGGTGATATTTTTAGTTCCCATGCATGAAGTGGAATATCATTGAGTTCATTTCATAATGCATTAGTATTTTTTAGGTGAAGGCAAAGAAAACAATTAAAAAAGACATTACTAAACCCCTTGAGGTCCCAATATAGAAGTGGAATAACTTATCATGAGGATTTTTTTAACATTGGTAGTATCAATTAAACATTATGGAGTTCACTTATAACAATAGTTAACACTCCAATGTCTGTATGACTCTATTTTTTTCTCTATCCTAGAGACATTATAAGCCAATTTTTTGATAGGAATATATGCGTGTGTAATTATTAAATGGGTTAGTGCTAGTGAATTTAATGATAAGGCTTGTTTGGGTGATCTTAAAGTGGATGAAGGCTTCTCATAATCTGTAGAAATCCAAAATATATTGACATAGGAGGCCCTTGGAGTTTGAACAAGGAGATCATCTGTTCATGAAGGACTCTCTATGATACGTTTCATCAATCCATTATATATTTTGAGTGTGGTTTGTGATATCTCTTACCACCTAGACATTCCCCTATTAGTTAAAGTTAGGCATATAGGATAAATCGACCTTTTTAGTATACCCAACAATGATTGATGATTGGAAAGAGATTATTCTCCATGGGTGGTCTATCCACTAGTGTGGATTATTCGGCAGAACATGAACATTTAGGATAACTCATTGATGCATGAGAGTTAGCTATGGGTATAGTAACCTTACATCATCAATTAGTTTTTTGATTTTGGTGTGAAAATACATTATGGTGGGGGAGAGTAAAGGAAATATTTTTAATGTACAACCCATTTTTATATTTATATGAATTATTCTATAATTTATTTTGATGTAAAAAATGGGTTTTCGGTGTTGTTGGACCTTGGTATCAATGTTATAAAAACATTAAATATTTATATATCACACGTTCATGACATTTTAGAGTAGATATAAGTCCCATTTATGGATGTTCTCGGGATTAGGGATCAATGTCAAATAATCCAGATAATTTTTGGGAGGAATAAAAAATATAGAGTAAACATTAATGGCATCAGAAATGAACATTTTATTCACAAATGACTGGTCTGTTCTTAAGGTGGGGAATGATATTTTTTAACCCTTTATATGACTTTCAATTTCTATCATGCGTTTAATTTATAATTTATGGAATTCCATTTTATTTCTAGCATTAAATACCAGATAATTTCCTCATTGTGAAAATTTTAATTAACTATTTTTGGTTTTACTGATTACAATCCTTCATCGAGTTCATAACGACCAATGATAATCTCACTTTTATATTATTCCTTTACCTCCTATGCTATTCCAATTCTTTATCATTGGCCCATGTGTAATCAATTTCATATTTCCAAACTACTTTATTTTTTATCAAACCTAGGGATTGATGATGTTCATGTGAATAAAGTCTTGATTGATGTCTTTTATAGGTATAGAGTTAAAATAATGGAATGTGGATGATGGTTCTATGTATTGATACCACATTTGGTGATAGTAGACATAACAGGTCTCGTATGAGGGATAGAAATACAAACTTTTAGCCACCAAAGGCAGCGTATTGATGGTTAGATATGTTTTCCTCCACTTTTTATGGTTTGGAAGAGGATAACCATAGGATTTGTGATTGAATATATGGATAGAGTATGCTTCAGGGAATCATAGAAACATGTGTAACGTTTTCTACTCTATGTATCTCTTAGGGTTTTGGACCATTATAAATATCACACATTGTGGGGAAGACCCCCCATGTAATTTGAGCTTTGAAGTGTAGCAAATATATGTACTCGTAGTGCATTCCCATGTAGTCTGTGTTACCTACACATCGTGTGTCTCACCCATACCACATATACTTTACAAGGATAAACAACCCATGTATCGGGGCTATGTTTTTTGAAACTCAGGTGGATCTACATTCCATGTCAATTATATGAAACACTATTTACATGACCATTCACATTACATGAGAGGGTGTAGTACATAGACAATATTATACTTCAAAGAACTCCCTTTGTACCTCATTAGTACAATCCATGTAAATGTAAAGAATGTTCTACCTCCAATATATCCTTATTATGGACTCAAAGTTTAACCCATGAATATCCATTCTGAGAAAAAATTACTTGTATAACATAATGGTGGAATTCATTTTTGAATCATATATAATTTGAGACATGTTGTTGGAAGTTATATTCTTCCATCTCAGATAGTTTAGGTTGATATTTGAGTGTGATCATTATAGTGACATCGAGGATGTTGACCCCAAGATGGCACACAGGGTTCATGGATCTAGTACAAATTTTCTTGATACAATTATAATAGAACCCCTCCATACACACCCCAATGTGTAGGTCTTCTATATACAAATTTACACATCATATTCATCTATAATTGGGTGAGGATTAGTTTATCTATCCTTATGGGGTCAGCACTTTCATGTCATGATGTCCCATAAATGTGGAAAATTTCCCCCACAAGTATAGTATTACTATGTACGGCTATAAGTATCATGGTAGAATGGAATCATGGTGTTATGGGAAGACAATTATTTGACATTATATGTGAATATGGAGATCCCTTAACTCTATTTAATTGTGTTTAATTGTGGATATCTACCTCTTTAGTTATATTCCCAACTTATCTCATTATTGATCTAGCCATTGAATTTTTTTACCTATGTTGTTTAAAGAATCTAACCAAATATATATATACTCCCACCTTCATGGGATACACATAAACGTGGTATGTATTATGTAGACGACATGGTGATAAATAGTGTCTTTGGTGGACCTAGTGTTGAATAAGAATAGTAGTAACTAGTGTTAGTTATTCTATTCTATGGATGGTTTCTAGATATCATGAGGGGGAACTTTTTGTTTTTCCATTTTTTGTAGTTTCTAGATTGGGACCTTTGTTATGGTAGGGAATGTATCTTTCCCCTTTTATTCTACTGGTCTGGATTATTGTAGACTGATGTATTTTTAGAAAATATTTCATGTATATATATATATAATCTATTTGATTTTATTTATCATTTCCATGCTTCCTTGCTTGATGTTTGGTTGTGTGTCGGTGTGTGTTTATAGGTACCATAGGCTAAGGCCTCCCATATGTGTGATATACCCACACAATTCTAGTTTCCAGTCCTCAGGCTATTGGTGTTGGGATTGGTGTGTCCCTTATGGATTTGTACTTTTCCAGGTAGGACCCAGTGAGTCAGGTCATGAAAATCTTCCTAGACGTATCATTGTATAGTTAATGACCACATTTATTTTTCTAGTATAATCTCTTTACAACCATTAAATAATCAACACAGTCGGATCACCACATCCCATAGTCATTAAATACATCTAATAGCATTAATTTAGTCTCATTATTTGTTTATACAATCACATTACTAAATATTATTATTACCATGTAGTAATAATATTTTAAAATATTATCATTAATGAAAAATGACATAGCTAGTTTAGTAAAATCACATTTAATCAAATCCAAATCCCATTAAAAGTAATTCCTAGTTACCAATTGAAATAAACAACTTATTCATGTTATTTTACTAATTTGAATTATTATTATTTAATAATATATTTTTCATATTTATTGTATCATTTATCACACACTTCAATATTTTAGCTTCTTTAAAATGGAATAAATTTTATTTAATAACATAAGGGGTGTTAAAAGAAGCATGATGATAATTTAAGCATCATATTTTTACTAATCGTGCTCTCTCACAATCCCATTTTGATTTTTCCAATAGGGGTTCTAGATATTCTCCCCATGGACCCCTCAAATGATATCCCATTTTGTCCTCACATTATTCAATGTCAATCATTTAATCAATTCATTAGATGACACTTCTTATGGAATGTAACCCCATGGGTCATTGAAAGTCTCGCATCCTACACAATCTAATCTATCAATTTGATATTCTATGTTTGTGATATTTTCAATATGAAAATCCCAACCCCCTCTAACCCTTCTATGTTAATAGACCATTATGGACATGTGGCCTAGTAAAGGTCATTCTATCACGTTAATAAAACTGGCACATGAAAATAAATCACACTTCATCACTATCACAAGACAAAAATGACTTAGGGATGATGTGGGATAATATTGGTTGTCAAATTGGAAATAAAATGATCGATATCACTCTATTTTGAATCCTTTCCAATGGTAGACTCCACTACTTCCTGTGGTTGTTTTTTCTTCATTGACCACCATGGATGACTACCAATTTTTTTTGCCCAAATTTTGTTAACCCATTGGTTCTGTAAGCTACCTTAGTTTCTCAAAATATGAAATATAAGAGGCAAAAATTCTACGTTGATTATGAAAACTATATAAATATATTTATAAGTTATCTCCCAACATATAACTCTGTTTTGAGTGATTAAAAAGTAATTGGATTCATTCCAGTGATTCATTTCAAATGATATACGTTATGTCTCATGAATCAAATAAATGAAGAAGTTATAATCAAATTTCTTATATCATAACGAAAAATTCTCATTGACTTACCTTTAAATCCTCCCTTTGGATTTAAATGCATAATAGGGAATTGTATTCATCTTTTAACCTTGAATAAAAACCTAAAATGATTATTTAATAGTTAAATAGTAGGTACATAAAATTTGGGAGAGATGTTTAGAACACTAATACTTATATCTAAAATTCCTCAAAATGTATATTTCTAAACTCTTTGTCTCTTGTGTAATTATAAAGGGGTTGATAAGAAGAATATCATACTATAACATCATGGTAATATTAAAATCATACATAATTAACCATGAACTGATATTTGTTGGATGAAAATAAAAATGGAATATCAAACAACCATACTAGTTTTTTGATGACATGGTGATCTATGAAAAGTTGCACTGATATTTAGTGAAGGATAAACATATAAAGTCTTTTCCCATAAGCTATAACCATTATCTCTATTCCCATTAACACAAATATATGATTATAAAGGGGTTCTATTTCAAAATATAACAAATTAGGTATTATTTGTTATAAACATTAAAAATTAATCGATCGTCAATGTGCAAAACCACGACCATACCCAAAAAATAAACATCTCCTTACATATGGTAAATGATCAATTTCAGACTCAATAATACAGTCCATTTTAAAATAAAACCCCTCAATAAATGATAATTTTTCTATTTTTTACATTTTTAATAAAATTGAATAATATTTACTCATATATTCTCATGTATTAATCAAACAAACCACTAAAGAACTTCATTTATATTTAAATGGTTGATAATAAATCCATAAATAGTAGATTATGTATAGGAATATGGACAGAGGAAAAATAATAACCATGTGAAGACTCATACTATTACATCCTCTCCACCATAAAACATTTCCTCCATAAAAATAATATAACCATATCATAAAATCTCATTCCTATTTCCTAGAAGAAGGAACCCTACAAATTATTTTTATCCAATAAAAATAAAATACTAAATAAAAAGGTATATAATCAGGACTAATAAACTATTATAGTTTTTTCTCTACAAGCAACTGAAATTTAAATTTTAATTACATGAATCCATATATATATATATACTCTAATCACATATATTTTTTATTATGTATAATATTAAGGTTATAATTTCCTTATAATATTTTTCTCATATAATAGTTATAAGGGGCTTCCATATATAATGATAACCTAAATAATCTATGATAATATTATTACAAATAAATTCATTATTTTTTAGATATATTTATCAGACAGGACACAGATGATGTTTAACTACCATGTTTTGCGGGCTCATAAGACACTAGGACTTATTCTCATTAATTTTTCACATAGTTATCTATAAGAAGGAAGGTCGTAAAGATATTCCCACCAAATGAAATTATATACATTTATGTTCCATTACATATTACTATCTACCAAAATTTTAATTTCACCTTAAACTTTAAATTATTATTAATTTGTATCATAATTCTCATAATTTGACAAAAGGATGCAAACTAGGGTGGCATATGATTTTGGTGAGGTAGCATGCATTCTTTATATAATAAGTGATATGGGATTAATTAAAAATGTATAAATAGTTTGTATCCAACCCTATTTTTCATCCTTAATTAAATAATATATTCTATAACATTATCTAAACGAAATATAGAAACCATAAAAACAAAGACAAATGTAATATAGTACTGAAATTATAAAGAATAAACAATTATAATTGAATTATGAAATATATATCAAAAATTATATTTATATAGACCAAATAAATAATGTAAAATTCAAATTAAATAATATAGAAATTAGTATAGATAAGTAAAAAAATAAATCATTTCTTATCCCAAAAATTAATTTATAAAATGGATATTTTTCATGTTTGATTATCTCAAATTTTAAAATAATAGTTAATGTGAAAAAGTGATTCTTTATATAAAGCTATTATTCATGATATTTTATGATTTTATTTTTATATAAAGTTTAAAAAATTTAGGATGCGAATTATAATATTTTAAAATCATTTATTTATTTATAAAATTCATATGAAATGAATATATATTTATGGTACATTTTGGAAATAATTATTTTCAGGTGGAAAATGAAAATATTGATTTTGTAAATGTTTTCACAATTATGATATTTTTTTATTATATAATGAAATTAAAATTTTTATGTATTTTTAATATTAAATTATATATTATATCGTCTAGTGAATAATTTTATAATAATATATTTATTTAATAATCCAAATCTCTATATTTAAATATTTTATGTAGTGTTATGATTAAAGCTATTTTTTCAACTGTTTTTTGATTTTTATTATAACATGATTTTATAAATAATTTTTTTATTTTATTTTATTATTAAATAAATAATCATTGAATAATAAAAATAATTTTTAATTCATTTAATATAATTTCGTTGATAATTTTACCCTAATAATAATTTTTTTTTTTAAAAATAAAAATTTCCAAAAATAGGTTGGTGTTTTTCATGTGTCTATGTAACAATTAATATTCCATAGATATGGGATTTATATTGGATCAATTGATTTTAATATTTACAATCATTTGGTCAAAAGTTAATATTAATAATTACTTTATTTTTAGTATTAAATGGTAAATTACCTAGGTATAAACTTGTTACTATGGTGAATACTAAAATGGTATAAATGAGTAACCATAGAGGTAAGGGTTAAAATTGTCTAAAAAAAGCTTTTTGATGTCAATTTTTTCTATAGAACTTATATTACCTCCACTAAACTATTTAAAAATTTTTGTGGAACACGAAATGAGAGTGACTAACTATTATGGAACAGTTTTTGGTATTTATAAAAATGTAACTCATTTTCCCCTATAAAAGGGGTACTCCTTTCCTCAAATATCCTCACTCCAAATACCCCATGCTTCATCCCATTATCTGTACAATACACATATATAAACTCTTATAAACCATATGCGGGTTCCAGTATTCTCAAAATAGAAACCCTCAAATGTTAAATTCCCTTTGAAAAGGTGATAATACAAGAAGTGTGGTATAAGTTCTTAAACCCCTATATCATTTTCAATTTATTTATACACTTTTATTTACCTTTAAAATATATTTCACCATTTAAAAATTACAACATCAATATCTTTATTATAATGGTATTTTATTATAATTATGATACAAAAATTACTCTCCAGCCCTATTTCCATTAACAAAAATGAATACATGAATCATGTGGTGTTAAGACTACTGGATCTACAAAAAAACAGGTTTAGTTTTTCATTCAAATCCAAATATGGATGGTTTTATTTTATATTTTCCTATTATATATAATATTTAAATATAATTTATATAATTTATATGATTCTTTTGTAATAAGACATTATTTTTTGAATAATATATGGTAATCTATGGATATTTATAAGAAAAATAAAACTAGTTCTTTTTCATTTTCATTTAAAAAAATGAGACTAATACTCCCACGAAATAAATTAATAAAATCTCAAGTCTTTATAGAACATCAATTATAGAAACTATAATGGTATTTAATAACTATTTTTTATATTAAAATATAGATCAATACCACATTTATGAACCATGTTCAGAATGGTTAAAATTACTAACCCTCGATGATGAAAAGAGATTACAAAAATCAAATACATGAAGAGAATTGTTATTAATGGAGAATATAAATTGAGGAATATAATAATACGGTTATGAAAAAAGTAATTAAGATATTAATATTTATGATACCAGAGTTTAAATCATTTTTTCCATGTCATTGGTAATGGTATGTTACACAGAAACTGAAAATCATTTCTTTGATTTATGCAATTTTTTATTGAACATATTTTTCTAATAATTTCCCTTTTGATTGATGTTTTCCTTAATTTTTAAGATAGCCCAAAAATATATTCCATATTTTTTAATATTTATTATAATTTTTTTCAAAAAACAAACATGGAATGAATTTTTTGTTGAGTTTTAAGGAGTCAGGAAAGACTATAATAGATTTCCTAAAACTTTTTTTTTTCTTAAATTGGATTTCGTCTAATTAACAAGGGTTAAACACGATAAATTATACTCGGAAACCTACATTCTATTATACATACTTAATACCTATAAAAAATAAAATTTTTCAAAACATAATTTTAGAGATGAAAAGCATAGTATGGGGTATTAAAATATGTGGAATCTGATTAGCTTTTTGAAATGAAATATAAAAATTGAAACATTATAAATAGTCTAAAAGAACATGACTTATATAGGAGTGATGAGTTATTCTATAAATGAATACTTGTGTTAAAAAATCAGTACATTGAATACATGGAAATTCCAATTCATTTATTCATAAAATATGAAATATTTAATTTAGTAAATCATAATAAATCAAAAATTGTCCTTAATTCGCCATTCGGTCATAGCATAAATTCTAGGTTTACTACCAAACATCATAACATGGTTTCTATAGTCCCGTATTAGTTTAATCTCACTCCATAATAACTTCTATAACTTATCATGAGATATAAACATTACCCAATACAATAGAGGTATGTATATTTTTAAACTCATCATTCTCATAGTATATATAGTCCCATAACAGGTTTGGATTAACTCCTCATCTCTCACTATTATTCATATACAGAACAATTGGAAAATATTTTGATTACAAATTAACAACCTTTCATTTACATCATAAAGTATGTGAACTAGTATTTAAAACCGTTGGCATTAAAATTCATTTCATAAAATTGGAGTTACTTTTATAATGATTACTTTATTTAAAAACTCAATAAGAGGAATAATCTGATGGATATCCATTTTAAATGATGAAAACAAGACTGTAAAATAATAACAATTTAGAGTCCTAGAATGAAAATTAATGGTTTAGTTTTCCCAAAAAAATCATTTCCGTCAACAATATTATTGAGTCAAAATATTTATAAAAATAACATAATTAATCTTAGAGTTATTATTTTTGAAATGAAAATATATTTTTCATATATTAGATCATAAAATGGTATTTTTCTTAAATGATGGTTAAATATTTAAAATAACCACATATATCATCTAATTCTAAAAATTAAAGAAGAATTCTATTATATTATCCAAAATTAATCAATTTTTTCATGAAATAATATATATGTGTGTGTGTGAATATATATATATTTTAAAATAAGACACTTTTAATAAAAAAAACTAATTTTGGAAGTGAAATTAACAACCCTTATATTTTTTATAGATTAATTAATGTCTTTTATGAATTAAAAGGAAGTATCATCTGAGAAAATATTTATTCATTTTTAAATTTAATATAGAAACCATCCTCATACATGACAAGGGGTTTTTCAAAACCTAATCCCAATTCCTCAAAACCACCATTAAAAACTGATTCTTCACATAAGCGGATCTCAATAATAACTCCCTTGCAACAAAAAATTCTCACATGCTGGAAAACTAAGGAAATTCATCCCTAGTGAATGGTGGAACAAGCATTACAAATTCTCAAGAACCACCTTTTTCCATGAAAATTTTAACCCTATTGCATTATAAATATATACATATATAATATCATTGGAATATATATATATATGTATACCCTATGTGAATGGCGTGATCTCCCCACTATAATATTATTTATTTTTTTCTTAAAATAATAAACCATGCTACTCAAAACCAATATCATATGCTAGACATCATATAGAAGAAGAGTAAGGATGCCATGTAAAGCAAGCATTGCAGTTTTATAATTACAAGATTTCATGTCCGTTCGATCCATAATTGTGTGATCCTACACAATATTGAATCCTTAAATCTCTATGAAAATAATTTTTAATAAATGATACTCACTTTTCATTGGAAATAAGTGATATAATCATGAGTATTGAGAATCATCCACGAGCTATCGATCTAAGTTCAATGAGACGCTATGATGAAGATAATTGTGGGTTCCTAATACGTGAATCCTCCTTTGTTTCTTCTAATATTAAATTTATTATTATTATTATTATTATATTTATTCCTTCATATATATATATATATAATACTAATTCCATCAAAACATTCATAATTTTAGACGTATATCAATGATTATCAAATTTATGTCATCAACCACTAGAAATAAATCGCAATACATATACATTAAATATGTTTTGTGTTTCATTAATTTTTTTTCAAATTATCCAAATTATCATTATCATATATATGTATATATATAATAATTTAATATATATATTTTTACATAATAATGGTATGTTACTATTAAAATGTTACTATCATCACCTTAATGATTTCCCCTATAATGATTTCATTGTGGAATTTAAAAAAAATATATGAACATGTTTAAAATAATAATATCTCTAATAAATAAATATTATTATTTTTCATTAATAATATGAATACATCTAAACATATTTTAGGGTCCCAACTCACGTGTTATATGTTCGTTCCATGATTCAGTTCACCATGTTACTTCAAGTTCATCTCCCAACGTTATGGAGGCTATTGACTATCGGTGAGGCTCTAAGATGTAAGTTGTGGATACTATACCCCCTTTATCAAAGCAGAACAATAGAAAAAATCAATATATAAATAACAAAGATCGAGGAATGTCCAATAATCATACATAACCAATATAATACTAAGTATCACATGAATAAATAAAAACTGGAAAATTGACCACATACCAATACAAAAATACGTCATTCCATACAAGTGTCATGTGTCTAATGAAAATACAAAATAAAGACACACTAAAAACTCCAAATTGGGTCCCAAAATCTAGTATAGTTCCCTCGTCCGTGATTTATCTTGAGTCCCAACTCATCTATCCAACATAGGCCTATTTCCATTATCCTGTCATGGAAATATAATTTCTATTCAGCAATAAATTAGGCATCTTCAGTAGCGTCTAAGTACAACTAATTAGTAAACCACCAATAGTTACAAAAGAAATTCCCAATATATAATAGTGCATGTATTTGTATAGATAATAAATAACAAAATGAAAAAAGTAAATAGGTTTCACATTTTTTATTCTATGATCAACCACATAGCCCCCCTGAGTTCCCAGAGACACCAAAACTAATCATACCTACTTCTACATGTGCCAAAGAATGAACCATTCATCATGGTGACTTAAACAAAATAATTCATAGGATTTAGTCATTAATTTCATTTCAATTTCATTCAATACACTGGAGCATCAGTCCAGGAAAAATCATCATATTTATCCTTAGGGGAAAAGGAAATCATGTTGGCACCAAATTGGTATTTGGAGCATCATTCCCCGACCCACACCTAATTCTACAAATTAAAATATAAATATATATGGGGGACATAGAAAATCATTCTAGAACACCATGAGTATTTCTAACATTAGCCCCTAACTCTCACCTAATTTTTCACATACATATCAATATGTCATGGTTCGATATTCATATCCCATTTAAAAACCATTCTCAAAATTTTTTACCAATTAATATATCAAACACAACCATTGTTCATCACTTTTATCACAAGTAAGAAAATCAAAAATTTACCCGTTAAACCATTTATCATCATTTATTCAACATTTCATTAACTCTTTAGGGTTAATACATAAAACAATTTATTTCCCATTATAAAACAAGCAATGACGATTTAACAAAATTAAAATAACACGTTATCCCCCATTTCACATTTCATAATTCATCATTTCAATGATATTGGAACACCCCCATGGGTTTCCATCAAGTATTGTCTCACAATCTCCAATGAGTCCAATGGGATATGTGAAGGGTCTCCCAATTTTATGGAATTAAATTCAAATTTTTAATTTAAAATAAATTGATCAATGTGGAAACACAATAGAAAAATTACATACACATTATAAAAATAAATACTATAGTAATCAGAAATTACACCACCTACCAAAATATAATTGATGAATTCTCTCCAAACCATCACCCTAAATTTGATGTAGAACCACATGATTCATCATGGAAGAGGTGATCTAGAATCAAAATCATGGACCGTGATTTAAAAAATAATGCTCAATCAAAACCTATGTCTAAATCATCAACAACGAGGGAAATTCATCCCTCTACAAAGGGGTAGAAAGTGGATATAGAGAGAATACCAATCAAATATGATATCTTGTACCAAAGAGGACTCGATCCTTCTATCATATCTTTAATTCAGAAAAAATGGGGTTCTATTAGCCTATGATTCTTCTTAAGAGTCTCCAAAAATGATGGAAAACATATTATCTCAGAATAAGTTGATTAGAGATATAAACTAAGGGTTCCAAAATATTTAAATGAAAAATTCATGGCATTAAATAACAACAAACATGTTTTCCTAGAAGGGCTATATGGTAAGAAAAAAACTGTTCCCAAACCGTGTGCCCCTACTATCCAAGGGGTTCACAATTTCTCCTTAAAGGGAACTATTTTTAAATCATGCACAAACATTTCAAATCACACTATTTAATGGTTTCATTTTTTATGGGCTGGGTGTAGAATTTGGCCAATCATGCGACAACTATGCACTGCCAAATAATCCCCCCAAAACATACAAAAACTCACCTGAACACACCTGAAACATGATCTAAAAAAATATGATAAAATGGTAAAAATAATACCTATGAATGAGTAAGAGAAATCATTGAAATTTTAGGTATCTTAAAATCTCCCCACCTTATAAAAGATAATCCTCAAACAGTACTCTCAAGTATCTGTATTCCTCTATGGTAAAAAGGTTTGTCCATTGGTCCCTCAAATCAGTTTTCCTCCCCCATGTTTCCTCCAAAAAAATACCAACATTCCATGTCACATGGGCCAATGGAATGGTATTTCCACATAGTACATTCTCACTAAAATCCATAAAATGAATCAGATAATCCTCAAAGGATATGTCATCCTCAAGATCAATGTCATCAACATCAATCACATGAGATGGGTTAGAATCATACTTTTGATTTTGTGACAAATGAAAAACATCACACATAGAACTATAATTCTATAGAATATATAGTATGTATGCCACCAGTTCGATTATCTCCACAATCTAAGACAATCATACAAACCTAGGTAGCAACTTTCCCTAACACCATATCTGACGATGACCCAATCTCAGTGACACCCAAAGGAATACACAATCTCCCACTGCAAACTCAAGAGGTAGAAAAAATCAATCAGTATAATACTCTTATCAACTATATTCTATATCCATACATTTAAAAATCAACTAAAAATATTTTGACATCTCATGTACGAGACCTAGACCTAACTACTCTTACTCACCCACCTCCATCTAACATAAAGGTGATTTGTATAGCCTACTATAAAGAGAATCATATGGTTCATCTGAATATTCACATGATAACTATTATTATACATGATCTCAATGGGAACTAATTTATTCTACCAAGAGCCACCAAAAATTATGACGTTTACTCACAATATGTCTTCTAACACAAGAATATTAAGCTCTAATTTCCAATTCTTCTATTCATGAGAAGTAGTACTCTGAAATACATGGGTTCCCAACACCTTCTATAAGACCTTATAGAAGCATGATGTAAAGTATGATTCATGAATAGAAATGTTGATCCATGGAACCCCATGAATATAGACTATCTCTCGCACATACATATCACATTGCTGATCAACAGTAATAGTTTTTCAAATATCCATGAAGTGAGATTCTTTATTCATTATGTCCATAATCACCCATATAGAATCATTCATTCAATGCATAATCTGAAGACCCGACATGAATTAAATGGTTAAATCATCCCACTTACATTATAGACTGGTAAATAGAAATAAAAAACAATCAAGTCGTTGATGCTTGGCCTTCACCTATAGACAAGTGTAACATCATGTCAAAAAAACTAAAATCTCACTTTTCATGCTTGAGAACCAATACTGTCTATATAGGTCATGGTACATGTTTCTTCAAACTTTATAGCACCACCCACATTAAGGCATGAAACTCACATATCATCACATCATGTATACACAAAGGCATAAAAACACGACTCCATAAATAGATGATCTCATCAACATTTATGGTCCAATTGGAAGGTGAATTCCCACATTCTAGTATTTCCCTAATGTATACCACCTCTCTATGATCTATATTAGAAGTGTATAATACAATGATAGGGACATGATTTTTTTCTACTCCTAGCCCTCCTAATCCTTTGGGAGTATCCTTACTAACAAGGCTAACATATTCTACTCAGAACTATACTCCTAGACCGCCTAATTCTATATCATCAAGCTCAAAGCATCAGAAACACTATTTCCCTTCCCATGCATATAAACCAGTTTAATGAATAGTATTTAATATACCCAACCCATCTCTGTTGATGTAGATTTAAATATCTCTACTAATAGATATACATTATGATTTTGTGGTTGGTATACACAATAAATATTTCACCAAATGTATAATACCACTGACACTTTAATGAAAAGACTACGACAAACAACTCATGATCATCTGTATGATAATTCCATTCATGTAGCCTCAAATATTGTGATATGTACACCAAAAATTGATCTCCATACATTAACACATCTGGAAGTCTATTACCAGATGCGTTGAAAAACATAGAATACTCCTCACCTGACATAAGTAGGATCAACATTAGTGTGGTATTCATACACTACTTCAACTCATAGAAAGAGTTCTCACATTATCTCAAAAATTCAAATTTGATACCCTGCTTGACCAGGACCAATAATGGAACTACCAAGAGAGAAAAGTCTTGGATAAATCTCAAATAATACCCTACTAAACCTTGTAAACATCTGATGTCCAAGAAAATCATTGGATTCTTCTAAGAAGCGACTACCTTAAATTTGTCTTGATCCACCAAAATACCTTCATCTGAGATGATGTGACCCATGAAATCTACCATGACAATCCATAATTGACACTTATATAGAATGGAGTATAGAATATTATTTTTCTGTGTAATCAAGGTGATTTCAATATGTTGGGAATGATAATCATGTGTCTTCGAGTACACCAAGATTTCATCCATAAAAACTACAAATTGATCCTGGTATGGATGAATGATGTAGTTCATTAAGGATATGAACTCAGTCAGAGAATCAGTCTTCCCGGACTACATCATGATGTACTCATATTGGTCATAACTACTCATAAAATAAGTACATTGTATATCAGATGGTCTCACTCTCTATAGATGATACCCTAATCTCAAGTAAATATTATAGAATACAAAAACTCCTCTAATGTGATCAAAGAGATCAAAAATAGAGTGAATAGTATATTGGTTCTTAACTGTCATTTGGTTAAACATTAGGAAATTGAAATACAATAATAACATTCTATCATTCTTCTTGGATTATACTATTGGAGAACCCCATGGTGATATACTTGGAATGATAAATCCATTGTCCTTAAATTCTTCCAGCTTATTCTTAAGATTCTCAAACTCTGATGGTTATTTTATGTATAGTGGAAAGAAACATGGTTCATCCCTAATAATTATCTAAATTGTGAACTCATCATCACTATTAGGTGGAATCCCTGAGACATATACAATAAACACCTTCATAAATAGATCCAATATGGGTGGAAAGACACTATATTTCACCCCACCGCCATCCAATAAAATAATTTTAACCTAAGTAGTGAGCTCCCCTAGTTGATAATATACTGGACACTACAAGGCATTCCAGGATATCCCATTCTCAATGATGAACACAACTATTATCCTCAAGATGAAAAAGGTTACTCTCTTACTACATAAATGACATGGGATTATAGTGATACTAAACAGACAATACAAAAAATCAATTTAAAACCTGACATGTCAAGTATATAAAGATACTAAGGAAAATGATATTAAACAACCCTGAGGGAGAATCCCTTTCGTGGAAAGATTTACTTTTACCACACACCAAGCGTTGTATAATTCTTCATAACCCTGCTAACAAACTCCCCTGCAAGACTCAAACCATTCAAAAGTTGATAGTATATAAAATAAAATGCATGATAGGGTAGAATATACAAAATTGAACCTCTAACCATCGATGGTCCATCCTTTCCATCAACAAGTGTATAATGAACTACATGAAAATGTTAGGTACCTATTCCACGTGTTTTACATTGAGTCCCTCGAGATACACTACTCTACTAATATTTATGTACTTCCATAAATTATAACATCCACATCCCTAATGATCATGGCCAATAGTACATCAACTTCCATACTGGTATTGCTATAAGAACCACATCTTGTATTCTGGTTATGTTTAGCTCCTCCATCACTAACCATATATCGTGGATTCCTACCAAACCACTGTATTTTCCCTATCATTCCACAAGCATGAGACTATATCAATGTTTGGGGACACTGGTTACAATATTAACCCATGCTACCATACTGATTACAATGTACTTGAGTATTTCATTGAGAAAATGTTCATTCTCTCTGACTACTCTGCATTCCACTTTTCTGTTTAAAATTCTAATAGTGATGCTTCCTACCCTTAGAATATGTATCTCTTGATCATCCAAAAAAACCAAATTTCCTCTACTAGAAGTCTCCTTCAATTATCCCTTAGAAATGAGAGCCTAATGCACCGACATAGAATAACTTCTTCACTCAAAATATGTTAACATGGTAATTAATTTCCCATTTAAGTTCATCCTAAAAATGCCTCTTTGTAGTTTCCTTATCCCCTATCAATGCAAGAATAAATCATTGCAAGTCATTAAGCACCTAACTAGACTTTCATCTCCCCATGAGTCTCTAAATGGTCTAGGACATTTTGGATAGACTCAGTCCAAAACTCATCCACTTTAGGAAAACCATATCCGGTTAATGTTAATGGTTGTTGTATAAGGAACTCCTAGGCCAGATCAGACACATTTCGCACAATCTTCCATTGGTATATTTACATGAATTGCACAAAGTGAGAATTTTTATCATGGAACTGATCTCTCTTCTCTTCACATGGAACTATCACGGCCTCTGGTTCCACTGTTGGCAACACTCTCATAATTAAAACGAGTCAAATTTTAAAAAATTTATTTTTTACTACTACTAATACTATATAGTTTCTTGCACGGTCGAACTGAAAAATAAGGATGAACAACAATTTTTTTTAAAAAAACAACGCACTTGTGTCAACTGTGGGTGAAGTTTTCAATATTTTTTTCCTTTTATTTATATATTTTTTTTAAACAGTTTGGAAAACAATATATTTTTTTACTAAAAATGGCTAGGTTTAAACCTATTCTATAATGACTGACAATACAACAATGATCTATGACACGAAACAAGGAAGGAGATGCTAAAAATAAAAATAAACACTCATAAATTTTAGAACTACAAGTTTAAAAGGATAACTTCTTCATTACTCTTAATTTAATTACACCTCCAAGTAAGAGATGAAGAGTCTCCCTTTCTAGGGGATTCAACTCACATAATATTGAATCTTGGAGTTTTCCACTCAAAAAAATCAATCGGACTTCTTATGAATTTTAAAATGGAAAAAATTAGATTCAACTCGCTGTAAAAATCCAGTGTTAATGAAAATAAAACATCGATAAATGTATTCAATATCAATTTCATATATTGATCATGAATTTATGAATTTGAAAACGTTGAGCTGTGGATAATTAAAGATAATCAAAACCAATGACGTTGATTGATTATAATGTTATAAAAAGAAATGAATATGATGAAATATAAAATAAAAAACCATTATGAGTAAAATTTTCAACCTGAATGTTTTAGCCTAAAATAATATTGAATACTAGCATTGAAATCATCTTATTATAGTGTACATAGTTTAGAACAAGAGAGGAAAAAGAAACTCCCTCTTGAATTGATGCTCTATTCCTAAGCACCTTCGGTCTCCAAGAATGGTTCTCTAAGGACCTTTACTGCTCTCCGGTTATGGCACAAGAAAGTGTCATGTATTGAATGATGTGAATGAATGGTCTCATTTAATGATATTGCTACTCTATTTTAATCCTTCTTCATCTATTGTAGATCACCGCTGCCAGCTCCGACTTTGATAATTCATTCACTGCATCACTGATCAGATGAATTTTTTTCATTAAAAGCCCTTAGTCATTAGCATTTGCCATGTAACTAACTTCTTCAACTGAATCTGATGAATTTGTATGCAATCCTAAACTCTGATTGAGTCTGCAAAATAGAATAAGAACGTTTAAAAAAAATTAAAGTAATAAATAAAATTATACATATTAATTATTATTATTCTTAGATTAATGATAAATTACTATTTAAATTTATCAATAGTTTATAAGTTACAAAATAAATATATTAATTGATTTTTTATTTTGATTTTCTATAAAACTATTGTTAATAATTAAATATTTTATTCACATTAATGTTAATATTTAGTTAATATAATAAATTATTATTTTAATATGTAAAGTTTATTCTAGATTAAATTTATTTTATAAAATATTGTTATTATTACATTTAAAAGATAAATTATAAATAATATAATAAATAAATTATTTAAATTAATTTATTAAGGTTATTAATTTATTTCCAATTAAATTATTTTAGTTAAACAATTAATTTTTATAAAAAATAATCATAATTATTATAGTTTTATTATTTATTTAAATATAATCTTAGTTGTATTTTATATTATTTTATTAGATTAGTTAATTTATTAATTATTATAATTTTATTTATTATTTATTTTCAGTTATTATTATTTTTTATTATAAATGTTATCTTCCCCTTCCTCACTTCATCAATGCGCTGCGGACAGAGGGAGGGTTCCTTCTACAGAAAGTAGTGGCTATTCTTTTTTACGGCGTGGCTCTAGTGGTGTCTGGCTCTTGGCCCTCCTATGGCTTACGTCGCAGACCCGAATCCTCCTCCTAGGGAATCATCTCAAAAACATCATCAAGCTCCACCACCACAACATCCTCAAATAGCGGAGCTCCCAATGGTGGTTGAAAGTAGCAGCTCCTGCACAATGCGTCTCAACATCAGCTCTTAGGGTTTTAATCGCAGCTGCGGCTTGGACATCAAATGGAGGCTCGATCTTGCATAGCTCGCATGATTTTTCTTATCTGAGAGATAAAAGGGGGTTATCATTCCATATTAAAATACTCTAATAGATAAATAGATTTTCATTTTCTATAACCCACTCGTAACTTTATTTTCCATATGTGCCTAAAATGAGGCATGCCACAAAAAATTTTAAGTCCCAAGAATGTTGTAGGTATAATCAACTCATTTTCCATACCATTCCATGAGTAGAAACATAGAAAAAAATTAATATCACACAACATTTTTATCTCCCAATGCGAAATAACATTCAATAGTAATAGTAGACGTCCAGAAAAAAAATCCCATTCTAGGTATGTGGTTTTTCTCCCACATATGGGTTAGCTCCTCCAATTTATGATATCATGACTAAGGCTTGACCCATGCTAATATCCTATATATATTTCTGAAATAATATTAAAACTGATGAAAAAGTAAATCCTCCTCAGATACAACTTTGTAACATCCCAATGCGGGTGTCACAGGTCGATGTCCCAAGTTGATTCTCCCTATGACCTCAGGCACATCACCTCGTACAATAGGGGCTGTTGACTAGTAGCAACGGTCTAAGACGTAGATTGATGATATTATTCCCTATATGTAAAGCCCCAAAATAGTCAAAATAAATATAAAAATAACCAAGATAGGGTAGGGACCAATATTAAAACATAATCAATATAAGACCGAGCATCAAATGAAAAACCCTACTAAGAAAAATGACCAAAAACCAAAGTAGTAAAAATTTCATGCCATAAAAGTGTTAGGTGTACAATGAAAATCTAAAATAAAGACACACTGAAAACACCCAAGTGGGACAAGAAATCATTTATAGTCCCTCATTCATGCTCCATCCTGTATCCCAACTCATCTCTCTAACATAGGGCTCTTTCCCTTATCATGTCCTCCAAACATGAAGTTTATTCGGGTACCAATCAAGTAGCCTAAATTGGGTGTTAGTAAAACTCAGTAGACCACTCCCAATGGATTCTAAAAGAATATCCATTCTATAATAATGTATGAAATTATATAATTAATAAATAACAAGTTACAAAAGTAAATTGGCATCAAATTTATTATTAGTTAATCAACCATATATGTTCATGGGTTCAAGGTGACACTCGAAGGAATCATACATGCTTCGACCCGTGTTAGAGTTTGAAACATGCATCATAGTGATTTCACAATTCATCCATTCATGGGACGTAATCATTCATTTAATTTCAATTTAATTTAGTACCATGGAGTGTTAGTCATGGCACCATCATCACATTCCAGCCTAATGGGCCTACTTCATCAGTCTGAGACCATATGAGTCTTTGGAGTATCAGTCTCTGACCCACACATAATTTTTCAAATTCACACTTATATTTATATATATATCAAGGTCTTAAATAATTATTATAGGAACCTATGGGTATTTGGAGCATCTTTCCCTGGCCCAAACCTCATTTTTCACTTGTTTATCTACATATCATTGTTCCACATTCTTAACTCATTTATCAACCACATAGTGTACCAATTTTTTTACCAAATAAAACCATAGTTTGTAACTTTTATCATAATGAAAAACATGAATGATTTACCCATTATCACATTGATCATCATTTATTCCATAATTCAATAACCCTTTAAGGATAATCCACCCAACACTTTAATTCCCATTATCAAGCATGAAATAATCATTGAATTAAATTCTAAAAACTCATTAATCCACATTTTAACATTTTATAATTCATAATTTCAATGATATTGACAAACCCCATGGGTTACCATCATGTCTGATCTCACTGATGAATTTTCCATAAACCATAACCCTCAATTCGGTGTAGGACAGTTGGATTCACAACTACGGAGGAGATCAGGAATAAAAAACTAGGACCAAGATCCAATTAAACAAAATACCACAAAATATATATCTGAACTATTAATAATGGAGAAATCTCATCCCTCTTTAAAATGGATGAAATACAGATGAGATATAATCCCAAACAAAGAATTGGTAACATTCCAAAGAAGAATCGATCCTTCTGTTAGGTCTTCAATTTTCTATGAAAGGGGTTTAAGGATCCTCAGAATACTCTTTGGAGCCTCCAAAAATTATGGAACTTTTATTAGGTATAAATAAGGATATTAGATATATAAACTAGGGGTTAAAGAATTTTTAAATAAAAAATTGTGGGCATTAAATAATCATGCATACAGATTCCAAAATGGGCCACATTGTTATAAAAAGTGTGTTCCCTAACATTTCATCCCTATTGTTCAGTGGGAGAACAGTTTATTCTTGGAGTGTTTTATTTATAGAACCATGAAAACCCTATGAAAAACAAGTTATCCAAGTGTTTCACTATTTTATATAATGGGTTCATGGTTTGAAAAATCATTCTCCAACCGTTCATTACCCAAATTCCCCTAAAAAACATCCAAAAACACACCTGAATGCTCTCGAGACTAGATCCAACCAATGTATCATAAGAAAGGATAAAATAATGCATCGGAGTGAGTATGATACAACTATATAATGATTAATATCCTAAATTTTTATATCATGTATATCTTGAATTTACTAAACTACTATAGTGACTCACATTTGAAGTGATCATGTCAGATCTCACAACATATACCATACTACTAGCTCCAAAATAGTATTTTATTTTCCTTTAATAATCAACCTTACATAATTAAATTTTAAAATATAATATAATTAAAATCTTTACATTCTTATTCTTTATTTCTATTTTCATTTTTGGGGGAGTTATTTTCTTTAGTGAGTTGGGATTCCCTTCCATAACCTTGTCATTTTTATGTTTATTTTCTATTAATTTTCTGTTTTTATCTTATATTTAATCATCAATTTTTGAGCTTAACAGTACCATTATATATATTTTTTAATTTTGTACTTATAGGAATGTAATTTTATGATGGTTTGTGTAATGTTTTCGAGGTTCTTTGCGATGTTATGTTAATAATTATTTATATTTATTCATAACTAATTGTTTTTAAATAATGTTTACTAAAAATAGGAGAGAAATATGGTTCATTTTGTTTGTTAAGAAAGTCATAAATTAATAGAGATATAATTTTTCCTTAATATTTATAAATGAATTTCTATTTAAGACAGATGATTCTTTATTGATCCCAAGGTTTCTAAAATCATGGAAAACAACATGTAATTTGCTTTTGATCAAAAAGAGGGGTTGCATATTTTCCAGATGAACCATTTTTATGATTATGTTTTTATAATAATAGGATTGAAGTGATGTTTGGGAAATATATAAAACTGATTTGCGACAAGCCCATGAGATGAACGTTTTCCTAGGTTACTGATGTTCGAAATGTTGTGTTTCTAAAAAGTGTGAAAAGAACATATGTTCATCAGATGAACATCATTTCAATAATTTTTCTAAATCACCAATGATAAGAACATATATAGATCACCAGATATAGGGATTTTAAGATATCTAGGAGTAATAAAATATCTAATTTTTTTACAAGGAAATCAGTCATACTTCTGTAGATTTTTTAAAAGAAGGGATTCCATATGAAATCTTTGTGGGTAGTTCCTAAGTTTTCATAAGATATACCAAATTCATATCATCGAACAAACTAATCATATGATGTTTTCTTATGAAAATATGGGAATAAAACGTATAGAGTATGTGAAATTACTTAAAAAGATAAATAAATTAAAGAGTTTGAAAAGAAAACATAGCGAGTAATCTGATCAATGCAATGAATGAAGAAAATTGGTATTGAAAAAATTATTTATAATTTGTAAAAATGTAGTCTACCATCTCCATTAGATTAAGAGTAATGGAAAAAGGTAATTAAAATTTTTCATTTTTGGGTATATAGAAATGAATAGAGAAATAAGAGGATTCCAGAAAAAATAGTCTGAATGAAGTTTTCAAGTGGAATATTTTGTATCTTGAAGTGCCCGGATCAGTGTGATCACTGAGAGGGTGAGGGGGTGAATCAGTGATCCTTTTGAAATTTTTACTAATAGATTATTTATCAATTAAACCTAAATGGCTTGTTAAGGCCTCAATCCACTCTTCTTGTATCTCTCAGCCTTTCCTCAAGGGATGCAGTAAATTAAAAGGCACAGGACAGAAGGATTTACATGGTTTAGCTCCAAAGGCCTGCATCCTTTCCATGTTGGATAAATGCCCCAACATGGATTCTCTACTATAAATTTTCACAATTACAATGTTCGGTACATAGTAACATTGTACCTCTCCTGAGTCCCACAAGAGGGACTTTATACTGCATCCCATAGTGTTACCAGAGTCCCACTGGCCTGCTTCAGCTTCCACAGAAGACTTGTCCACCCGGTGTCTCACAGGGGGTCTTTTCCTGGCTCCTCGAGTCACACGAGTAGCTCTTCTTCTTTTGAAGATCATCAAGATTCTTTAAAAGCCTTGGATAAGGCCTGTTGGCCTTGCTCACTTCATCTGATCACTTGTTGTGATCGTGACTCCTCTTCTTTGCTCGAGCTTTATCTCCATCTTCTCAGGATGACCCAGCCTCTGTCTTCAGGAATCTTGATGGGAAAATATGTTCTTGCACTGAGTATTCCCAGTCAATCTTCTTGGTCATCTCAACTAATGAAAACTCAGATGAATGATGTCTTTAACATCAGTCTGGCTTCAGTCTCTCTTTAATTCAATTTGATGCACTAGGTGCATGGAATCTCTGAATCTTCATGAATTGATTGCATGGCTTCTCAAATATCTTCAAGAACCTTTGTTCTTGGACTTCTCAAATGCACCCACACTGATTTATACTTTGTTTGCATGTGCATGTGCATTCATTGCAAGAATTATCTCCCCTTTTCTTCCTGGTGTGATAAACCCTTAAAGGGTGTAATCTATTTTAGCACACACACCATGTTCTTGGAGTCACGCTCTTTTATTCTTTCTCACACTCACCAAATTGTGTGTTGTTCTTTAGTGTGAATTTCTCTTTCTATCTTTCTTGTCAAGGTGTTTACCCACTTGTTCACTTATTTATACATTCATGGACATGCATGTATCTTCTTCCTTCACTTGGGCACACACAATAGGTATGGCCTCCTTCACTTGTGCACACACTAAGGCTTCGACCTTCTTGTTTCTTTGCACACACACACTCAATGAGGGTGTGTCCTTCCTCTCCTTTTGCACCCACTCAAATGATTCTTTATTTCTTCTTCTTTAAAGTGTGCAAACTAAACTTGTGCACACACTCCTTCTTCATCCCGTGCACACACAACCCGTAGGTGTGCACTTTATCTTCATCTCGTACACCTCACCAATGTAGGGAGCACAAATGATGCAGTCAACTCCTATCTTCAACCATGCAGGGTGCGGGAGTGGCTTCTATCGTGCGGGTGGTGCGACACCTTCTTCTGCTGCGTAGGTGCTTGAGTGCAACAGCCGTTAAAGTGAAGCTGCTCCCTCCTACCGCATAGGTGGCATGGTGGCAACCTCCTGCTGCGTGAGTTCGTGAGCACAGAGGGTGCACTGGGTGTGGCCACATGCTACAACGCATTTATGCGGGTAGCGGGCGTGAAAGTTCGCGGCTCGGCCTCTTCCCTGTCGCGCAAGGGGAGCACGCGGGGTGGCCTCCCTCTCTTACTTCTTTCACGTAGGGGTTGCGAGAAAGTTTCTCTCAGAGCCTTGGGTGGCACCGAGCTGTTCTGCCATGCAAGTGGTGCGCGAAGCATCAAGCTTCGCGATGCGCCAGAGATTCACGGAATTTCTACAAAAAATGCTCAGCTGCCCCCTTCAAGGAATAAGATCCTCCTCTTATAGGTATAGGATGACCGAATCATCCTCTCATAAGTAAATATTGATTTCCCGAAAACTTCAGGATCTCAAGATTTTCTCAAATATTGTTTTTCTAATCTGTTCAGCGCGGGTTTCTTCTTGGTGCTAGTATTCACGTGAATTCATTTTTGAACGCATGCATGGATTCTTCCTATTCTATCCATGAACGAATACACTTCATCACAACTCCGTTTTCTTCGGACTCATTCTAATTTCTTCATTTTGTTGCATGCATGCAACTTTTAATGTATGCATGTGTTCGTGAGGAGGAGACGAACACACTGGAGGCTACAACTTCATCATAGGTGGTCGGGAGCTCCATCTACATTGCTCTGGTTCCTCTAGTTCATGGGAGACATCGCGGGGAGTCCTCGGCTCGATGAGAGGTAGGAGACGATTCCATGGTCGTTGGATCAGAATTTAATGATCACAGACGGTTAGGATTATAATTCAGTGTCGCGGATGAGATGGACGACAGTGATCAAACACGCAATTGGATGAGCGGCCTGGATTTCCTCTGCGCTTTAAAAACTTTTCCCACATCAAAATGCGCTGCGGTTCTTGCACTGTTTAAAAAACAGCTCCTCTCGAACACAGTTCAGATTACTCCTCTCCCCCTCCGGTGCTGCCCCGCACTGGTTCTCCTACGGGCGTGCTCAAGCATCCACTATGCTCCTCCGGGCGCGCTCTAGCACCAACTATGCTCCTTCACAGGCGGGCCCTTGGCACCCACACTGTGCGGGCTTGACCTCCGTGTGGATCGGGATTATACATGGCCCAGCCTCATTGGGCTGGCCGATGAGGTTTTCCCTTGGGTTTGTTGACCTCGGTCCCACATGTGCCTTAGGTTGAGGCTTTTAGGCTGGCCCAATAGTTGGCATATTTTTCTAGATAAGCTCCAACTTGTATACTTGGTTAAATAACCAAGTAGGAATAAGTCTTCTTCATTCCATTCTCTTCTCCTTTACCTCCTCTTCTTCATTAGAATTCTATACTCCCCTCAACTAGTATTCTTCACTTAAAAGGGAATTCCTGAAGGTTCTTCTTCAACCATTACTCTTGAATCAAATGTTTCTTCAGTGTTCTTCAATGATCCAATCAGATATGAGGCTGGATCATCTTCAAATCCGGATGCACTGAGAGATAGTGCATGGTCTTCTTCAAACCACTTCATCCACTTAGTAGCTATGGATGGTTCATCTTAACATCATCCACTTGGTAAGATGGATGGATCTCCTTCACTTCATCCCTCATCCACTTAGTAGATATGGATGGAACTTCTTCACTTCATCCACTTAGTGATATGGATGGATCTTCGTTCTTCATTCCTCATCCACTTAGTGATTGTGGATGGATCACCTTTATCACCTCATTCATTTTGAAGACAATGAATAAACTTATAACAATGTTGTGACATTGTATATTCTTGATACAAGTTATTTGAACTTAAGATCATCTCAACAATCATCTGATTTTGTATGGAGAATGTTTCAACCATTACCTCATATGCCACTTAGTGATTCTCCTAAGTGACATGCTTCTTAGTACCATGGTTATTCTCCAATCATCTCCATCACCATCACTTCCTTTGTAATTAACATATTGACACTCCTTGTCATCCATTCAATCCTTGACACCTTATTGACAACATCACCATCACCATCACTTCCTTTTTCATTCACATATTTTCACTCCTTGTCATCCATTCAATCCTTGACACCTTATTGACAACAAATGCAACACAGTGCACAACAATCTCCCCCATTGTATTTGTTGTCAATATCCCTAGAGCACATATGAATGGGTCAATATGTGTGCCAAGCTTTTCTCCCCCTTATTTCCAACCAAATGCAAAGGTGTGGTGTGATTCTCTTCAAAATATTTCTTCCTCCATTTGAATAGTATCTTCTTGAAAATCACTAAGAGAGGGATGATGTTCACTTTAGTAAAGAGGATTTAGTAAATCTCTATGTCTACTTGGGATAACCCAGTGTAGAAAACAAGAGTGATGTAACCAAGGAATTCATTACTGTCCACAATTCACTATACATGTGAGATCATTCTGAGGCTTCAAGGGGTTGAAATTTTTCAGATATATCAATGAATTGCTAAATCATGCACATACTTCACAAAACTCATTACAAAGTTCAGGTGCAAAGATAAATCTACCCCTTTCATTCATTTGTCTCTAATCAATTACTCATCCTTAATTGACATGTTTAATAAAATTAAGAAACAAGGGATGAAAGTGTGATTGGAATATCTACATTTTTTCACAAGATGATATGAATATCAAAATATCATCTTTTACAGATTGGCTCCCCCTCAAGGGGTGCACTCCATCTTGTCCATACCATTCTCAATTTGAGAGTGATCATCATCTTCAATTTCCTAAAATGTAAGAACATGTATATACCAATGATTAGGGAATAAGAAGGAACCTCCATGGTTCAGTAGTTTGAACAACAAGGTTGAGAATATTCTCTCAACCGAGATGTTCCACTTTATCCATTGTTCACACTTGCACATTTGATCTTCAATGATGTTTGTATTGGTGTGGATCTTAACACCTCTTCAACTTCTTTGTGTGTGACTCCTCTCTTTCTAAGTGCCTTCTGAGCACTACAACCTTCTGGTGCAATCTTAATTCTCTTGAAGAATTCATTTTGAGCTGGAATGAGTGTCATGCATTTATTACTAATATGGCCAGCTTTATTGCACCTCACACACATAACTTCATCTTCATGTGAAGTCTTTTGTTTTCCTTTTTCACTAGATTTGGAATTTTTATTTTCTTCCTTTCTCATTCTTTCCAAATCTTCTGGCTAGATGATGAATATGTCATTTGGAAGTGAGGAATCAGATTTGGATGTTCCACATGGTTCCTTTGATGCTTTTAAGTTACCTTTCATAGGAAAATTATTTTCAATCCATCCCTTATTCTTCTTGATTGATTGTACATTTAAGTGTAGTTTGATTATATTTAGTTCGATGGGTTGTTTACAAAGATCCATGGTATAACCTTTGATTCCACAGTAGAAGCATTTTTTCTTGGTGGTCCTTCTGGATGCATCACCCTTCTTGGATCTGGATTCCAAGGACTTCTCTTTCTTTTTCAAAATCTTATTGGGAGCATGTTCAAATTTATTCTGATGGCTTCCAAAGGATACTTCTTATTTATTAGTCAGGTTATGTGATCTTCTCTTCGTTTTAGATTTGGATACATTTGGAGATTGGTATGTATCATTCTTGTGGACACTTGTGCATACACCCCAAATGTTATCAAACATTCTAAATCTGTTTGCAGTAAACAGATGTTTCTAGACCTGTGGATGTTTCTTCTTCTTCTCTATCTTGCTTCTCCTTCGAATGGGATTTCTTTGTGATTTTTCATTTAGAGGATTGTACCAACAATCCATTTCACAATTCCCATACATATTGTAACACCAAAATTGACCCACAAATCTTGTCCTCTTGAATTCTTCTGATTGTTGGGTCTTTCTCTTGAATTGCTGTGTTTTTTTAGGAGAGCTCTCTTTCTTCATCTTCTTAATCCATAATTTTTTAGAGTTATTCTTACATCCTGCACTTTTTGTTGAAGCACATTAATAATCATCAGTACAAGATGGTATGGATGGTACCTTCTTCTTGGAAGATGTTTCCCTTTCATTAGAGGACGTCCTCCTTTTGGAATCATCATTCTCAATGCACACTTGAGTGGAAACATTTCTTCTTCCAGCTGATTGGGAGGGTTCAGCTTTGGGTGATTGCTGATTTTTCAATATCACCTCTAGTTCTAAGCATTTCATGTTGAGAGAGTTCTTCTCATCCTCAAAAAATCTTATCCTTCCTTCCCAATTCACTTTCAGTTGTTTCATCTGGTCTTCATGCACCTTCTTCATTTCTTAGAATGAATTGTCAAGCTCCTTTACCCTTTTTACTTTGTCTTCAAGTTGAACATCTTTGACAACCATTGACACTCTGTGCCACTTTTCCAATGCATGGAAAACTTCTTTGAACACTATCTCAAAGAATCATTTCTCACAAATGCTTCTTTGTAGTTCTTCAGTGACATCATCAATTCTTTCACTGCAAAGTGAAATGGTTTCATCTTTAGCCTTCCCCAGCTTTATGAGAGTGTTGGTTATGCCAACCCTTCTTTCCAATTGATCTTCCATATAATTGGATTCTTCCTCTAGCTGTAATTTTTCTTCTTGAAGATCATGGATACTTGTAGTAATACACATTTCCACTTCCCTGGGGACTACCTTTCGAAGTTATTTGAGTTCATTTAGAAGATCATTGATGTCACCATCATCATCACAACTAGAGCAGGCTTCATCAAAAGAGTGATTAAAGGAATTGTCATCTGTTGTGACTTTCACATTACCTTCAATAGAAGGTGTTTGTCTATTTGTAGCAGCCTTCTTATTCATATTCATGGCCTATTTCTTCTTTCTATTTTTCTGAGTCTTGGAAGATATCTCCATTTGAGGGTGTTCACTCATTTCCTCAAATCTGCACTTCATAAACACTCCCTTGGATCTTTTAGAGGGAACCTCCCTCTGATACCAATTTAAGTGCCCGGATCAGTGTGATCACTGAGAGGGGGAGGGGGTGAATCAGTGATCCTTTTGAAATTTTTACTAATTGATTCTTTATCAATTAAACCTAAATGGCTTGTTAAGGCCTCGATCCACTCTTCTTGTATCTCTCAGCCTTTCCTCGAGTGATGCAGTAAATGTAAAGGCATAGGACACAAGGATTTACAAGGTTCGGCTCCAAAGGCCTGCATCCTTTCCATGTTGGATAAAGGCCCCAACATGGATTCTCCACTATAATCTTTCAAAATTACAATGGTCGGTACATAGTCACAATGTACCTCTCCTGAGTCCCACAAGAGGGTATTTATACTGCATCCCATAGTGTTACCAGTGTCCCACTGGCCTGCTTCAGCTTCCACCGAAGACTTCTCCACCCTGAGTCTCACAGGGGGTCTTCTCCTGGCTCCTTGAGTGACACGAGTATCTCTTCTTCTTTTGAAGCTCTTCAAGAGTCTTCAACAGCCTTGGATATGGTCTCTTAGGATTTATCACTTATTCTGATCACTTGTTGTGATCATGACTCATCTTCTTTTCATAGGCTTTATCTCCTTCTTCTCAGGATGACACGGCCTCTGTCTCCAAGAATCATGATGGGAAAATATGTTCTTTCACTGAGTACGCCCACTCAATCTTCATGGTCTTCTCAACTAATGAAAACTCAGATGAATGATGTATTTATCTTTAGTTTGGCTTCAGTCTCTCTTCAATTCAACTTCATGCACTGATTTAATGGAATATCTGAATCTTCATGCACTGATTGCATGGCTTCTCATTTATATTCAAGAACCTTTGTTCTTGGACTTCTCAAATGCACACACACAGATTTAAACATTGTTTACGTGTGAATGTGCATGAATTGAAATCATTCTTTCCCCTTTTATTCTTGGTGTGATAAACCCATAAAGGGTGTAATCTCTTTTAGCACACACACCTTCTTCTTAAAGTCACACTCCATTATTCTTTCTCACACATAACAAATTGTGTGTTGCTCTTTAGTGTGAATTTATCCTTCTCTATTTCTTCTCAAGGTGTTCACCCACTTGTTCACTTATTAATACATGCATGGACATGCATGTATCATCTTCCTTCACTTGGGAACACACAAGAGGTATGGCCTCCTTCACTTGTGCACACACTAAGCCTTCATCCTTTTTGTTTCTTTGCACAAAGACACTCAAAGCTGGTGTGGCCTTCCTCTCCTTTTGCACACACACAAATGATTCTTTATTTCTTCTTCTTCAAAGTGTGCACACTCCACTTGTGCACACACTCCTTCTTCAACCCATGCACACACAACCCTTGGGTGTGCAATTCCTCTTCATCCCATACACCTCACCAATAGAGGGCACACAAATGTTGCGGCCAACTCTTATCTTCAACCATGCAGGGTGCGGCAGTGGATTCTACTGTACTGGTGGTGTGGATCCTTCTTCTGCCGCACAGGTGCTTGAGTGCAACAACCATGAAATTGAGGAAGCTCCCTCCATCCTCGCATGTGGTGCGGTGGCTTCCTCTTGCCGCGTGAGTTCGCGGGCACATGGGGCACGAATGGTGCGGCCACTTACTACCGCACAAGTATGCAAGCAGTGGGAACACATGTTCGCGGCTCAGCCTCTTCCCTGTCGCGCAAGTGGAGCGCGCGGGGTGGCCTCCCTCTCTTACTTCTTTCCCGCAGGGTTTACGAGAAAGGTTCTCTTGGATCCTCAGGTGGCTCCGGGCTGTTCTGCCACACAAGTGGTGCGCAGAGCTTCAAGCTTCATGATGCTCAGGTGCATCACGGGACTTCTTCAAAAAATGATCGTCAGCCCCCTTCAAGGAATCAACTCTTCCTCTTATTGGTAGAGGATTCTTGAATCATACGCTCATATGTAAATCTTGATTTCCCGCAAACTTCGTGATTTCTTGATTTTCTCAAATCATGTTTTATTCTCTGTTTATCATGGCTTTATTCATGGCGCATGGTCATCACGTGCATGCTTTTTTTATTGCATTCATGGCTACTTCCAGTTCTTTCCATGCACGAATACACTACCTCACAACTCCTTTGGCTTCGGCCTCATTTGAATTTCTTCATTTTGTTTCATGCATGAAACTTTTAATGCATGCATGCATTCGTGAGGAGGAGACGGACACACTGGAGGCTACAACTTCATCAGAGGCGGTCGGGAGCTCCATCTACATCGCTTGGGTGCCTCTGGTTTGCGGGAGGCGTCACGGGGAGTCCTCGGCTCGTCGAGAGGTAGGAGACGATTCCACGACTGTTGGATCCACGTTTAATGATCACGAGTGGATGGGATTATAACGTTGCATCATGGATGAGATAGCGGCATTGATTAGAAGCTCTATCGGATGAGCGGCCAAGATTTCCTCTGCATTTTAAAAACACGTCCCACATCAAAATGCACCGTGATTCATGTGCGGTTTAACAAACAGGTCCTCCCGAACACAGCTCATATTACTCCTCTCCCCACTCTGGTGCCGCCCCGCACTGGTTCTCCTGCGGGTGCGCTCTATCGCCCACTATGCTCCTTCAGGAGCACACCATTGGCGCCCACGTTGCCCGAGCATGACCTCTCTGTGGCTTAGTCTTGCACACGGAGCAACCTCAATAGGCTGGGCCATGAGGATTCCCCTTGGGGAGGGTGACCTCGGTCCCACATGTGCCTTGGGTTGAGGCCTTGTGGATGGCCCAATAGTTGGCATATTTTTTTCATAAGCTCCACCTTGTATACTTGGTTAAATAACCAAGTAGGAACAAGTCTTTTTCATGCCATTCTCCTCTCCTTCACCTCCTCTTCTTCATTTAAATTCCATACTTCTCTCAAACTGCATTCTTCACATAAAAGGGAATTCTTGAAGGTTCTTCTTCAACCATTACTCTTGAATCAAATGTTTCTTCAGTGTTATTAAATGATCCAATCAAAGATGAGGTTGGATCATCTTCAAATCCTCTTGTACTGAGAGATAGTGGATGTTCTTCTTCAAACCACTTCTTCCACTTAGTATATGTGGATGGTTCATCTTAACTTCATCCACTTAGTAAGATGGATGGATCTCCTTCACTCCATCCCTCCTCCACTTAGTAGATATGGATGTGACTTCTTCACTTCATTCACTTAGTGATGTGGATGGATCTCCTTTCTTCATTCCTCATCCACTTAGTGATTGTGGATGGATCACCTTTATCTCCTCATGCATTTTGAAGACAATGCATAAACATGTAACAATGTTGTGACATTTTATCTTCTTGATACAAGTTCTTTGAACTTATGATCAGATCAACAATCATCTAATTTTGTATGGAGAATGTCTCAACCATTGCCACATATGCCACTCAGTGATTCTCCTAAGTGACATGCTTATTATTATCATGGTCATTCTCTAATCATCACCATCACCATCACTTCCTTTTTAATTCACATATTGACACTCCTTGTAATCCATTCAATCCTTGACACCTTATTGACAACATCACCATCACCATCACTTCCTTTTTCATTCACATATTGACACTCCATGTCATCCATTCAATCCTTGACACTTTATTGACAACAAATTCAACACAGTGCACAACATAGCTAAAGGATGAATGATGTATGATGTTTTTGATAATATGAAAGGTGCCTCTAAAAGAAATCCTTTGGATGATCTCTTTTTAATAATTCCATTGGATGAAATTTTCTTAATGAATTCACATGGTCTTCCATTCATCATTAGTCAAATCTCCATCAAATGAACATACACTAAAAGAATATTATTTTATATGATTGACCAATGTTTTTTTAAAAGTTTAGTTTTGGGAAGGATAACCATATGGAAAAAATACTCAATACATCATATGGATTTTTTTAAAGGAATCAGAAGATTAATATATGAGAATAAGTGATATGAAAAATATAGTTAAAAAAATATTCATTATTGTACAGAAATGGATCCATTGGATCGAAACACTCTAGAAAAACATTCTCTGAATAGAGTTTCTGATGAGTATCTTTAGATGACTTTATAAACTCAAAAAAATTATGACTATCTTTATTTTATTATTTCATTTGGTTTATTATCAAGATTGATTATGAAAGTTTGAGGAAGATATTTTTGAATTTACTTAACATTTTGTGTAAGGACATTCAACATTACATAGAAATGATAAATAAGACACGAATCTTCATGAAAATATTTAAAGATTTTAAAAGAATCCTAAAAATTTATTTTGAGTAGTAGATTGTGAGTTCCCACCATTTACACCTCTAGAGAAATTATAAAAATTAATGTAAAACAATAAAAAAAATACCTTTTACATGTACAAAAATCTGAATCATTTTAGAATTTATGTCACAAGTAAGATTCCTACGAACATTATTTTCATTTTTAAGTGATTTTTGAAACAGAGGATCTTTTAGTTACAAGAAATATATGGAGGTTTGTTTTGGAAAATTTGACATAAAAAATGAGACATAGGTTTCATGATGAGTTTTCGAGGCATTATGTTTTGTTAACTAGGAAGAACATGAGTTATATAGTAGTTTTATACCACATGATATGCTCAATATGGAGATTACTAAATGATGACGTGTACACTAGATAGAAATTACCAAATAATGGAAATAATATGAACATTCCAGATAAATTATTCTATCATAGAATTCACAAATATTAAAAAAGGCTCTTTTTTTAAATAAATACTTTATAACATAAGGGGAGTCAATGTAATCATGATTATTCAGATTTAGAATGATTCTAAAGGTATTTTACTCAAACATTTTTTACTTATTTCTAAAAAATAATTTTTGTGGACCAATGAGAGTGACCATTGAAAGGTTGTAGGTTCTTACACTATGTCCAATCATTATAAATATTGTATTCCTTGTATCCTTTCTTACATCTTCATGATTGTGATATTTTTATGTAGTTGGAAAGGGAGATAAATATTGAAATTTATAGGGGTTAACTTGAATACTATTGGATATTTTTAAAAGGATAACCACTCATTCACCCCCACCCCCATCTGAGATGTTCAGAATACCCTAGGAACATTAATTGGGGTCCAATCCAAGGTTCCTTTATTAAATTATTATCATGGAAAATTTTAATCCATTCAACTATATTGGTGTTACATCATTTCATTGAAAAACAACTTCAGGGATCAAAAAAATGATATCATATCTTCTATCACCTTTCTTGGATGTTATTTACATAGAAACCATTGGTTATCTACCTATTTATTAAAATAATCCCAAGTAATTTTTTTACAACATAAATATTAATGGTAATGGAAAAACTAGAAATACTTTTCTAATTTTTATGTCAAAAAAATTTATTATGAATTTAATGTGTCTAAAAACATCCACAAAACGTGGGAAAATATGAACATATTTTTTATGACATACAAAAATCTGAAAGAGGATAAGTTGAATATTTGTAGAATCATGTTTGAAGATATAAGAATGAAATTTGAGGAAAATAACGATGAATACTTCATCATATTAAATGGATTTGTATGAATCATTAGTGGGTTTAGAGATATTTTGCAAGATTCTAATAATTTCAAGAAACTCATAAAAACTACCCCGGAAGGTTTTACATGACAATCATATATTTAGTAGATAAATATTATTTATCAATTGATGAATTTAATAAGTTCATTATTTCCTATGATATGAGAAAATATCTAGAATTCAATAGTAAGATCAATGATGAAATAGTTTTCGAAGCCATGAGAAATTCTTAGATCCCTAATTCTATGAATGCTAATCATAGAAATTTAAACAATAAATAAGAATATGAAATTAATGACAATAACAGGTCTATTATATCTAAAAACTATCAAATATGTTTAATAAAGTCTTAAAAAAAACAACCAATCAAATGTTTCATTTGTGGAAGAATTGGGCACTTTTCATTGAATTCCCTCAAAATGAAAGTTGTGGAATATGACATAAAAATATTTTAAGGGAGATAATAAGAAACCTCAAGGTATGAAAAAGTTTTCTAGAAACAAAATAAATATTTTGGGCAATAAAGTTGAATTTGACTTTATATGCATTTTAAAAAAAATCATTATTTATAAAAAAAATTGAATCTACTTTGAAAAATGATGATAAAAAGTATGAATCTTAAAACTATGTAGAAGAGTAAGAATGAGAATATGAATAATCATACAAAGAGTATGAACTAAAATCTGAACCTTTAGAATGTATTGATTAAAATAGAAAACTTTGAAAATACATCAGAACGTTGAAGAAACAAATTATAAAAGGATATTGATAGAAGGAAATATGTTCTCAATTATGAATATGAGTATATCCATATGATTAAAAATGTATAATTTAGAGTTTAGAAAGAGGTAAATATAGTGGAATATCTCATTATTAAACATATATCTAAGGAAGATGATGTTTTAAGACTCAATAAAAAAATACTGAGGTTTAAACAACCATAAGAAAGATGGACATGGTTTTCAAAAAATCCTTATATGTAAAAGATGAAACTTCTCAAGATATTGAAAAATATTATTCCCATAATAAGGTGAAATATTTACCCTCCAAATTTAAATGTACATAAGATTTTACTAACCATAAATGTGTTGAAAAAAATGGTTGGGTAAATTGGTTTGTGAAAGGATTTAATAATCCACCACATCAATGAAAATTTTAAATAAACATTGAAAAAATGATTCCCTTGATCCGGAGGAAAAATATAATGATTCTTCAAACATTGAAAATCTAATTACAGACAAAGATTATATTTCTATACAATATTATGATTTTATTGATATTATTAGTGCTGCAGCATACTTGAACATAAAGCTAATAATTTTTTGATAAACATTATATACATGGGAGTAGGTATGAATTGAGGGGAAGAAACAAAAAATGAAAAGTCAGTAACTTTATAAAACCCCAAGAAATAAGAATATAAAATTCCCAAGATGTTTGGAAACCTCAATTGAAGAATCTATTTGGATTTCATGAAGCATTTTGTGGATGATGTGACCGACTAGTCATTCTTATAAAAACTTCTAAACAAAAATTCCAATATAGACTTAGTATGATTAAAAATAAAAGGTTTAATTAACGATTAAATTTAGATCAATAGATTTTATTGATTATATAGCTCTGAAAGTAAGAAAATCAAAAAAACCATGGATACCTAATAGTAGTTATTCTATACACATGATAAGTGATTTGAAAATCATGGTATATTGAAAATCACGAAGGAGATGTATTTACGTATGGAAAATATTGTCCTAGAAAAATTATATGGATTGAAAAGACTAATATTGATGTTAAGAAACTATAATTTAAGAAAATTATATATGTTTATTGTCTTAAAAACAACTTACCTAGTGTGATACAACTTTATAATGATGGTTAAAAAGAGATATTTAGGAAAACACATGTATCAACTAATGTGTTAAATATAGAAAATTTATTACCATGGGAGAAAGATCTAGCCTTAATATATTTTAAATAATAGAACTTTATAATTCCTTTTATTTGAGTCTTAAAAATCAAAACTACTTTTTCCATCTTATAATTGGTTCTCCTTCCTAGAAAAAACTGATTAATCTTTCTAATTTAGATGCTATTGGATAGGTTACAAAATTAAAAATAATGGAATATGATGTTTGTATAATATGTTATATGGATGATGGTCAGTGAAAATTGTAAAAAAGATGATATTCAATCTATGAGACATCTTGGTATTATTATGTCATATCCATGTGTAACAATGAGACATCAATCAATGAAAATAAATACATACTTTAACACTTTTATTTATGATTTCATTTAGATTACCAACATCATGTTTTGGTATCACAGATCAGAGGAGGTGGAAGAGTTCATATTTTCTAAGAAGGGATGTTTAGATATGAATAATTGATTATAGAAAGAAACATATAACTAATAATCGAAACTAATATAAAATAAATTATTTGAAATATTATCTAAAGAACAATGGAATAAAATATTAGTAAAATTATCCATACACCGTAACAAAATTTATTATAATAAAGTAAAATATTTAGGATTGGTGGAAATGGGAAGACGTATGCCAGTTGAGTATAAAATATTTATACTATTTAGGAGATAATCCATTAGTTTTACTTTAAATTTATAATTTTTTTAAGGTTATTATCCAACCTGAATTCCTACAAAATATGGTATAAAAACCCTCAGTGAAATATTATATGGTTTTTGTAAGTCCCTATTTATTGAAAATAAAAAATTCATACCATGGAAAATTTTATGAAAATTCTTAAGACCAAAATTTATTAGGACATTTACCCAATTAAAGAAGTTATAAACTTTGGAAAAAAAATTACAAAAGTTTGTGTATTTTTATGATGTGATTTTTTTGTGAAAACCCAACATCCTCAACAATGTTTTATAAAAAAATTGTGTAATACAAATCAAATACATCCAATGACAATAATAAAATTAAAGTTAAAAGATGTAAAAAATTGGTGTAGGAAGATTTGTAAGAATGATATAGTAAGGAAAGTGAAGAAGGAAGAGAAACTATGAAATTTATTACTCTAAATAAAATTTGAGACTAAAAATATTATTAGAAATCAAAAATTCCTAGTTCATTCTAGAATATGGTTTAGATTATAATATCATATAACACATATATCACATGTAATACAAGAATTTGTTTCAGAAGAATTTGAACCCAAATAATTGGTTGCTACTATGAATGAGGAATTAGATTAGGTAGAAAAGAAATAAGCCTTGTACTTGTTCTACAACTAGAAGGAAATCATATTATTGGGAAAAGGTGAGTGTAAAGAAAAAATGTAAATAAACCTGGGGAGGATCCACAAATAAGAAATAATGAAACATTTTCCTAAAATATGACCAAGAGTTGAAGGTGTGTATTTTGAAGAAATATTTTGTCAAATTTCATGATTAGAAAATATCACAATCTTATCAGTAGTGACTACTCAAAATTTTTATAATTTTGAATAGATAAATGCAATTAAATATTTCATAAATAGAGAGGTTGTGGTCAAAGTTTATATTCACAAACCTTGTGGGTTACAACTAGAAAAAAATGTATTCAAGGATTGTAAGTTGAAGAAATCCTTATATGGGTTGAAACAAGTTCAATGATCCTAATACACCAATCGTGACAGTTTCATTTTAAGTATTATGTTTTCTAAAAGGATTACTCATAGAAAACAATATATAAATTTTGTGAACTCAAGTACCCATATTTATGTTGTTTATGTTGATGAAACAAGTCTTTCAAAATTATTGAATCTAGTATATAAAATAATTATAATGATTTTTTTGAATAATTAAAGAATTTTTGTGAAATTTAAATGATAATAGAATTAACTTTCATTCTATTATTACAAGTGTAAAATAATTAAAGATAAGTTTTCTATCATAGGAAATGTATGCTATGGAGTTTTCAAAAAACTAATTATGGGATATTCCAAAGAATATTCTACAATAATTTTTGTTGGAATGAAGATGTATAAAGACAAATCTAATAAAATTTTGAAACAAAAAGATTTTTAGAAGATGATAATAAGTTTTATCTCTCTTACATCTGGATGGATCAACAATTTATATGATGATACATTATTTTATAGATAACAAAGTGATCCAAAAAATTATAGCATATTAGAAGTAAAGAGAATACTGAGATACATTTACAGTATATTATACTATGATCAAATCTATGAAATATTTAGTGATATAACCTTTATTAGTTATACTGATGCTGATTAGGCTCATGATTTCAATGATAGAAAATCAACTTATGGAGGAAAATTTTTCATAGGATATTGTTTTGTGAGACGGCATAATAAAAAATAGAGTTCAGTGACCATAAGAATTGTGTAAGAAGAATATTTTTCTTCAACCAATGATTTTACAAATATTATTTCGATGAATGTTAAATTAAAAGATGTGTAATTGAATTTTTCTATGCCATTGAATATTTTGTGTGATAATAAAAGTGAAATTAAACTTTATAAAAATATTATACAACATTTGAGATAAAAAACATTGATTCTGAGTGTCACTTAATAAAATAAAATGTTTCTAATGTTGATTTTATTCTATAATACATTTTAAAAAATTTGTAAATTTCTAATGTTTTTTCAAAAACCTTTTCGAAATGATTGATTTATGGAAGTGAGGTTGAATCACCATGTTCAATGTTCACTAATGACTTCTTAAAGTTAGTATGGAAGTCCGAAATTATGGTTTGGGTTCTGGTAACAAAGGGGGATGAAATTTAAAACTATTTACTAAATTTGGGAGATCCATTTTTATCATGAAAAGGGGGAGTGTAATTATATTCCTTTCAAAAAATTAATCTGAGGCCATTGTTATAAAAAAAATTGATTCTGAAATAAAAAGAGAAAAAAACTACTAGGATGTTTATATTTTTCATAACCAAAAAATTGATTGTCCATGAAGGATGGGATTCCTCCAAAAACCTTATATTATTATGTAATGTGGTTTTATTATATTCCATTTGAGAATGGTTTGGATTGGATGAATGTATAATAAAAACATGGTGTAAAAAAACTCTGAGTGAAGATAAATTATGAGTTAAATTTTTTTTAACAAATGTTTTCCATAAATCTCAAGGGGAAGACTGAAGATCACATGTGAAGTCTTTCTAACATTTTTTTAATTTATGAAAAATAAATTTTCGTCAAGAATATTCTTAAACCTGATGACAATGAATGTGTTTGGAGTTTATTAAGAAATCCAAAAGGTCGAAAAGGTGTAATGATTCATTAACATTGAAAAGGGGATTTATAAATAAATCAGATAATGTCTTTTTGATCTAAAATTTCCTAAAGTCATGGAATACCACATGATATACGATTTTGAACAAAAGGGGAGTTTATGATTTTCAAGATAGGACTTTTCTTCATATAAAGGTTTTATAAGAAGAAGTGAGTAGTGATGTTAGAAGAAGGAAATGATATAAAGATGATTTATAGACATACCCATTGAAAAAAAAATTCAATTTGTATTTATTCCTAGAATATTGAGTTTTTACAAATAGAGAATATAATTGTTGTTTATCACAAAAAAATATTTGTATGAATGTTATTACATTTCCATTTGATGGATCAAATGATGATCACTCAAAGTGATATTTTAATGAATCTGGGAGTGAAATTATGCAGAATTTTAAAAAAGGGAATTTGTCACACATGCGATGTATTTTCTGAAGATGTGTTTCCAGATATACTCTATATGGGAAGTTCATATAGCATCATTAAACATATCAGATCCATATCATCATAAGTACCTACTGAATTATATTTTGTTAAAAAACAATATGGTACTGATATTTTTTGAGTTTTTGAAGTTTCTAAAAATGATAAATGAAATAAATAGTGCAAAATAATATTTCAAAGTATGAAATAAAATTAGTGCACAATATGGTAAAGTTTGACTGTGAAAAAATTATTTATAATTTGTGAAAATATTGTCAACCATTTTCATTGGTTCAAGGTAAACATAAAAATGAAAATAAAATTAATATTTGGTGGGTCAAGATCAATGAATAGAGGTAGAAGTGGTTTTTGTAAAAATAGTTCTGATGTAGTTTTAAAGAGGCAAATTTAGTAGAAATAGGTTTTAAAACGTTTGAAGTTTATGATGGTTTGAAAGGTGTTACTGAAAAAAATCCATTATACAAACTCTTTTGAATAATTTCATTAGGAAAACTATTAGTAATAAATTCATATGTTCATGATTTTCCCATTGGGTAAACATACATCTGATAAACATGCACCTGAAAAATAGCTTTGATAAGATAGATCCAATATATGTATAAATTTTGTATTGAGGTAAAGATTTTATTATAGACGGAATGTTGATATATCAGACATAATTTTCATTTGAAAGTCATCACTCAAAGAAAAGTTGAGAAAAGGTGATCATAAAAATATAGCTAAATTATGTTTTTCATCACACAAAAAATGCTCCATTTGATAGACATCCTTTGGTCAAACATTCTCTAAATAGAGTTTTTGTTTGGTAAATTTTCTTCACTTTGTAAATTCCCAAAAACATGATGATTCTTCTTTTATTTTTAAAATGTTTTTTGTAATATATCTAGGATTAAAGAAGTTTGAGGACACTTTTTTTATGTTATTTAACATCATGTTCAAGGAAATTCATATAATATTATGAATGATAGATAATTCATGAATCTTCTGGAATATTCTATAATGTTTTATAATAATCTATTTAACTTAATTTTAGTGGTAATGTGAATGTGAGTTCATGAATTTTACACTTATGGAGAACCTATAAATAGTGGTGAATACATGAACAGTACTTAACACTATTTACACATAAATAAAAGATAAAATGATGTAGAAGTGTGGTCAGAAGAGAGTTTCCAACCGATAACAATTTTCAGTTGAAGAAAAGTTTCAATTAGATTAAGTTTTAAACAAAGGAATTTGATAGAGGTTCAGTTTAGAAAATCATATAAACGAAATTAGAAATATATTTTATTCTGATATTGGGATGTGTAGAGTTTTTTAACTATATACAAAAAAGGATATACATTAGGATAAAATTTAATTAGGTTCATTAGATGGAAATTACCAAATGAATAATGACATGCATCATGGACATTTCCAAGTGGAGGAAATCAGACCGAAATTCTATTTTATTTTTTTTAAATGAATTCATAAGGTTTCATACTTTTGTTGTGGCTAGTGTTTTGAAATAAAAACTTTATAAACTCATAAAATTGTGTATAATAATTCATATTTGGAGGTAGAATGATTTTAACAGGAGTTGGATAATGTTAGATTCAATTATTTTAAATATTTATTTTTTCATGGACCCATGAGAGTGGCTTTTGTAATGATGTAAGTTTTCATAATAAAGAAAATTATTATAAATATAACGTTACTTTTTTACTTTATTTTATCAGTATTATTGTGATATTTTAAAAAAAACATTGTAAGGATGAAAAATACAAAAAAGTTGTAGGGGTTAAATTTTATATAGATAAAATTTTCTAAAAAGAAAGCCACTAATTCCACCCCGCTCTATGTGGTTCAACAATCCTTAGGAAGCTAATTTTTATATCTGAAATTTTATATTTTTTCAAATCATAGTGTGGCTTTTTTTAATTCAAAAAGTCATTTAACTAAAAGAATATACATAAATATATATTTATATATATGTGATCTCCCACACACATTGATATAAATCTATAAAAAATAAACATGAGACATTTTAATTTCTATCTAAAAAGATATTTTTTACAAAAAAATCCATTCTATGTAAGGTGTGCTTTTCACTTCTCTTAAAAAATTGATATTTTTTAAATGGGGCTCATAACTATATTCATTAATAAAATTATTAAAAAAATGTTTTCAAAAAATAGTTTCCATGATTTGGTTCTCATCGTCTTTAAATGATATATCTCTCGTGAAGTGAGGTTTTACATTTTATTATATTATTAACACTTTTTTATACTAATATTTTTAAATCCTAGGATTTATTATTTTCATTTTATGAAATATCATTAAGAAATCCAATAATTTTATATAGGTTGTTTAAGTTATGATGACAATTTATTTTAATTTGAATAGATATATATATATATATGATGATAATAGGGTTCCTATATCACCCTCTAATGTATTGGTTTCATCTTGCAAATTATGAGATAGTTAGTCATGTACGTAATTGACAGGTTCACATAGGTGTGGGCCAGATTGGTTTGCTCACATTTTCAGGTGAGGATATAATGAGTTGGTTCACATATGTTTTGAAAATATAGAATTTCTAAAATTAGTTTTCCAGTTCTTAAAGAGGTTCTATATTTTCATGTTTACCAATTTATGAAACATTTTAAAAAATAATTATCATGTTATTCCATGTTTCAAGATGTATTCAATTTTTAGGAAATGTCATGTTCTCATGATTATACATTTTCATGTATCCCACACCACATTTCATTTTCACATGTTATGTGACTTATATTTTAAGTTTCAGTGACATTATTTTTATGATCTTATATGTCTCCATCATGTTTTGTGATTATAATGCATGGTCTAATGATCTCCTTTTTTGGTATTTTTGTTTTCCTTGTATTCTGCTCATGCTAATGATCCAATACATTGTGATATGTATTTTCCCATAATGAGTGCTTAATATTACCCATTTCTTATGTTTACATTCCATATGTTATGAAAATGATTACATAATGTGAGTGTCTGTGATTAGTTATATTGGATCACAGTAAAGGAAAAATTTCTACTACTATTATAAGATATTATGTTAATGTAACTAATTTCCCAGACACAAAACCTTTCTTTCCTTGGATGATATGACTTCATTGTATGTAATATTAAAATCATATTATTCCTATATTATTTAATTCACACTTATCTTATGCCACTATAGTTACAAATAGAGAATGGTTTTTTATTTTGGATATTTCTTTAGTTATTTTTGGCAGAGTATTAGGATAAAATTTGTTAAACCCTTAATTGTAAGTTAAAGATAAAATCTTGAGGTTTTGGTAATGTATGGATTCTGTTGTTATCAAAATAATATATCCATTTCAGGAAACATATAGTGTAAATGGTTTTAGAAAAGATTCATACTGTGGTAACAACCATGAAAAGTGTTGGTCAGGTATCTCTTGGACATGATTCAAGTGCAATATGAATGGACCCTTATTGAACTACTTATTTGGAACTCTCAAGGGATTTGATTATGTAAATCACATTATATTTAAAAACATCAAGAATGACTTGAATATATATAACTTGTTTAGTTAGAAATCCAGTCATGGGTAAAATATATTGATACCAATAGATTCATATATTAACATATGGACATCATTTATGAAATCCTTCTTCTATGTTTATAGTATCCTTTTGTGTAAAATCCTTAGTTTAAGTATCATTCCCAATTTTTCTTTAGTTAGGGTAATAGAAGGAACCTAAAAGAACTTATTTACCAATGGATGCAATAGAAAATGCAGATATTTTCCAAATATACAACCTAATAAGATTAGTACTGTAATATAAAATCATATAAAAATTTCACCCTAATATATCATACAATTGGAAAAAAACCCAAAACATTTTGATATCCCAAACACACTAGGGATAGAGCAGTGTTCCATTAAGTAATTTATGAGGAAATTTTCACCTTATTTTATGTGAGTCTTCAAATCCAATTATTACTAAGAAGTGAAATGATAAAATGGAAAATATATATTCAGTTTTCCAATACTAAGATCATGGGAATGTTTTTTTTAGTCTTCAATCATTTATAAGGTGAAATTGACCAGTGCTCGAGTCTCATTAAAAACATCATGGAAAATTAATACATGTAATTTATATAATACAATGATTTTAATAAGAAATTTTTAAATATGTATACTTCATGTAGTCTTCTCAAAAGGATGGAATGGAGAATCGTAGAAATCATGAAAAATATGTGTTTCTTATATTAAGTCATATGAACTAAATTTCACAAGAATTGTGAGGTATATCTCTAGTTTTATCTCTCATACCAAGATTAAAATCATTTGATTATTTACTAGCTTAAAGTAGATTTTTCTAAGGGTTCTAGTAATATGATGCATTTGAAGATATGAATAGATTTATCGTTACTCTATAATGGTTGAAATGGAAACTAGATCCTCTAAATATTCCTGGGAAAAGAAAAGGAGTGTGGAGTATCATGTAAACATCAACAATGAGACACGTGTTGGGAAGAAATCCAAACTTCCTACAGGTAATAAATGTGGGAGGAAGCACCTACGTAATTGTAAAAAAGATCAAGGAAGTGTTTTAGGTGCGGTAAATGAGGACACTAGACCCAAAACTATCTAACAATGTCTATGATGTTGATTTAAACTACATGAGAGAAGAAGGACACTACTAATGATCATCTCAAATGACAATGCTTCAAGTATAAGAAGTTTGGACATAATATTAATCAATACTTGTGTCCTTGTTCCAATAAATAAAATAGTTCTTAGAAAACACAAAAATTAAGAGAATAAGGGATGGAATTCAGGTTCACTACTGATGAGGTACATCATGATAATGATGCGATGTGAGGTAAACCTGATATATTTTTTTAAATTTGATAATACATTTTTTATTCTAGTTCATCAGAGTCTTTGATATAACACAATTTTTCTAGGAATGTGAAATCATATCCCTCATGAAATTTATATTGATATATTATTGAAAACCCCAATTGTAATAATTATCACAAATAAGATTTAAAAATTTTATTTGATTGATATTTTTGGGAGGATAATTCATATAGATCTAGTTATTATTTCTTTAGTTGAATTTGAAATAATATTGGGTATGTATTAACTATCATCATAAAAATTAGATATCAACTGTTATGATAATGATATATCATTCCTTATCCAAATTCATCCTATTATTATTTATCAATGGTAGAATGATTATAAACACCTTATGGAAACACATTCTATAACATGGGTTATGGTACACAATAATGAGTGAATCTGCACTCAAATTATTATTGAGTAATCCAACACCGATAACATTCCTATTATATAAGAATATACATATGTATATATTGATGAAATGCTTGGTCTTTCCCCAGAGTGTGATATTTATATTTCAATAAAAAAACATACCTGGATCCTTTCCTATATCAAATATTATATATAAAATTTCACTCATTTAATTAGAGAAGCTAAATAAGTAATTATAAGAAAATTTGTGAAAGGGATTTATAGACACCGGTGCTTCACCGTGGGGTATGCTAGTACACTTTTTTCAAAAATAAAGATTGATTGAATAATCATTACATTAATTATCATGAGATTAATAGAATAATGATGTTAAACCAGTATCCTATACGCTTTTTGATGATTTATTTGATCAACTCTATGGAGCTCAATATATATTTATGATTGGTCACCAATATAGACACCATTAGTTAAGGTTTAAAAGGAATTATATCTCTAATTTGGATTTCCATATATAATATAGAAACTATGAGCTTATAGTTATTCCTTTTAGACATAAAATTTCCCTTGTTATCATCATGGATATAGTGAATATATTATTTAAGGACAACCTTGATCAATTTTCTTTTTTCTATATATAGATATTTTTATATAATCAAGTAGAAATAAATATCATGGATATCATTTGAATTTTTTTTAAAGACCTTGATAAAGGGTAATTTTTATTTTATATTCATAAAATGGGACTTTTTACCCTAAAAGGTGTCATTCATGAGCATATAATCAAAAGAAATTGTATATTTGTAGATCCATCAAAGAAACAATTATCAAAAAATCCCCCTGATCATCCACTATAAATGAGAGAAACGTTTTTCATGGGTTTTCATGTTAACACAAACGCTTTATGTGAAATTTAACATGACCATAAAATCCAATAACCATGTTAACATGTATAGAAGTAATGTTGTTGGATAGAGGAATACATATAATTTTTTAAGAAATTGTAAAATAGTTTGGTAACTGATACTATACATACATTACCCTATAGTGGTTAAGGGTTTATAATATATGGTGATGATATTAAAAATGGTTTTGGTCGCATACTTAGGTAGAATTATAAGCTATTTACTTATTGTTCACACTAATTAAATACTCATAAGAAAATTTACTTAACACAAGATTTATAATTGGAGCAAATTATCATTTCATATAATATTTAGAGATATTATCTCTTTGGAAAAAAGTGTGATATATAAAATCTACACTCAAGAGATTGAAATATATATTCACACAAAAAGAATTGAAAATGTATCAAACGATGTGGTTAGAGTATATAAATGACTATGAATTCTCAATACATTACCTCCTATAGAAGGCCAACAAATCAATCTATATTTTGAGTAATAAATATTATTATACATTATCTATGATGAGGATTGAAAAATAGCGAAATAATAATGAATTTATAAAGGACATATCCTGATTTATTAATGGGGGAGAGAAATCCTAGCATGTCCAAACAACTTCTCATCCTTCCATTCATGGAATGATAATAGAAGCCCATCAAGAGGATGTAGATCTACATAAAAATGTATTGAATATTTCATAGTATAATTTTCATAAAAATAGAGTCATAATGTTTGGAACCTAGATGTGTATCTCATCAAAGTATGAATAAAAGAAGGATCATTGGGATGATGCTCATATCTCATCATTCTATACAAATACTAGAATAATAATGATGTAAAAACATCGGAAGAAATATTTATGGTGTCATAGTATAAAGATATATATTGAAGAATAGTTATTAGGATGCTTGGTATGCCAAAAAGTTAAGACTGAATGAAAAAATTCTAAGGGTATGTTTCAACCATTATGCATACCAATATGTAAATGGGAAATCATCATACAGAAATTAATCATTAGACTACATAAATCTTGTAAAGGCCATATTGTTATTTGGTTTGTAGTTTATAGCCTTAAAAAGTCTTATAATCTTGTGTATATTTGACCAGATTTATACATTGAACAACTTACAATGATGTACATAAGGGACGTTGTGAGGATACATGTTCTACCACTATACATTGTATCTAATCAAGATCTTATGTTATCCATGAGAATCTAAATAAGTGTTTGGAAACCATTAAAGTAAGAGATGATATTTAGAACTGTATATTATCCTCAAATGAATAGTTAGTCTAAGAGTAAAATTAATGCTAAAGAAGATATTTTTTGATCTTATTTGATGAATTTCCATTTATCATGGTATCAAAACATCCCCCATGTACAATAATAATATACCAATAGTTTTCATTCTATCATTCAGATGGAACTATATGAGCCATTGTATGTGTGGAGATGTTGGAACACAACTTGTTGGATAGAAGTTGAAGAGATGAATTTGATAGGTCCAAATATTGTTTGAGAAATTATGGAGAAGGTTCGAACCATTCAAAATTAGATGACTATGAAACATAGTTGACAGAATTGTAATTATGATAATTTTAAATTAGATCTAGATTATGAATTTGGTGACAATATGTTCCATTGAATAAATCAATGCAATCTAGTTATAATATTTGGGAAGAATAGGAAGATGATCCCAATATATATTGGTCCATTTGAAATACTTAATTATGTTGAGTTTATGGATTATTCCTAAGAACTCCATTCACACCTCTCCTTATTAAATGATGTGTTCCATGTATCAATTTTGAGAAATTACATATCATAAACTTTACATGTTATATTCTCAAAATTTGTGTGACTAAAACATGATCTTTCATATATGGAAAACCAATAAATATTATAGATCAATTATATAAGATGATGTGGAACAAGATGACACTTTTAGTCAACGCTCTAAGAAGAAATCATAAAATTGAGGATTCTACATTTGAGCCTGAGGATGCTATGAGAGAAACATACCCTCACTTATTTTCATTAATGTAATGAAATTTTGAGGATGAAAATATTTTAAAGGGGTTTAATGTAACCGATAGAGTTTTTCCCCTTAATTTAATACTATTTTCAATGACTTTTTCGACACATATAACTGAAACCAAATAAATACATTCCATTAAAATATATTCATAAAAGTAGAAGGTAAAAAGATTAGTTCGAGAATTATGAAATAAATATAAGTATATAAATTAAAAAAATAAATCTAAATATCAACACAATTAGAATAAATAAGTAACTAATAAAATTGTTTATTACATATAAATGTATTTTAACAAATTATTATTTTCTATGTCTTATTAGAACTATTTTTAAACAAATGATTAAGATGAAAAAATTATTTCGGATAAAAATTTATTTTTTAATTTTTTTAATTTTTTTTAATTTTATTTTTAAAAATATAACAATTTGACTTTATAAAAATTATTATAATATTTCGATTTATCAATTTCATATTAAATAATGATATAATTTTGATATTTTCCCGAAAACTCTGATTTTCAGGTTAATTTTAAAAATACTAATTTTATTAATGTTGTCACTTTTATGAAGTAATTTTATTAAATGAAAAAAGAATTAGAAAAAAAATCATATTAGATTACATATTATGAAGAATAAAAAATTATTTTGAAATAATGGTATAAATATTTAAACACTTTTTCATCATTTTTAGAAATTATGTATCATTTTAATGATTTTTCTTGAATATTTTGATTAATTAATTATAACATAATGAGATAATTTATTTAATTTATTTTATTGTTAAAAAATTTTATTTTAATTATAATAATTAATTTAATTTCATTTAAATCAATGGAATTGATTATTTTTCTCAAATCAAAAATCTTTCTTCATAAAAATAAATGTTTTCAAAAAAGAATTTGTTATATTTCATGTGTTTCTGTTTGAATCAATTTTCATTAAATATAGTATATTTTTCGATAAATTTTATTTCATTTATAGAATATTTCGGTCCCAATTATTAAATATTTTCCATTATATTTTTATTATTTAAGTATAAATTAGCTTTGTAAGAACATGTTACCGTGGAGAAATCTAAAATTGTAAAAGTGAGTAACCTTTGATGTAAAGGGCATAACATGTATAAAAAATTTTATTTTTGAATATTGGATGTTTTTATAGGACTTATCAAACCTATAGTATATTATTTATCATTTTTGGTGGCTCCTATATTGAGAGTGTCATCCCAATACTGAATAGTTTGGGTTTTTATAAAAAAGTCACATATTTTCACTTATAAAATGGGAACACATTTACTCACTCTCCATCACAACAAAAACCACAATGTTCATCCCATAATATTCCCAAAAATCATATATGCACTATTATCCATGTTAAAAAGGTTATTCTCTTCACAAAATGCAACCCAACAAAGGTTTAATGACCTTCACTAAGGTGATAATGCTAGATGTGAGGTATTAGTTCTTAAACATCACTTTTATTTATTTTTTTATAGGCGTTTCTTCTTCATAAAAACTAATTTAATATCAATAAATGATAAAATAATTTTCATTATTATAATTTTATGTTATTATAATTAAGGAACATGAATTAATCACCATCTCCATTCCACTTAAGAAAAAATAAAACATGAATCGTGTGTTGTGTGTTGTGTGGACTACCACCTCCACAAATAAACATGCTTTATTTTCCCTCTAAATCCAAAAATTGATGGTTTTATTAAATATATTATAAATATATATTATTTTTATAAGTTATATATATCATTAATATGTTTATTTATTTTTAAAATAAAAGGTGATGACCATTATAACGTATTCCATCAATATTAGTAAAAAACTAGAAACTGGTTCTTTGCTATTTTATTTCTCATGAAACGTGACTAAAAATCCAATTTAAAGGAAATATAACAATACAATTATTTATAAATCATAAATAAAATAACTATTAATGGTTTATAAATGATTATATATTGGATAAAAAGGGTGATAAACACTAGTTTTATGAACCTTGTTCAGAACAATCATGATTACTAACACCCAATGTTAAAAAGTCATTAAAATAATATAATACATGCAGTGAATTTTTATTAATAAAGAGTATAAAAATAAGTATATAAGAATTATTTTATAAAATAAAAAATTAATATTATTAAATTTATTATATAGGATGTTAATTAATTTTATGGAAAACAATGGGAAACATAAGATACTTGGTAACTCAAAATCATTTCATTGAGTTTTTTAATTTTTTATTTAACATTATTTTTCTTGGTATATACATTTTGATTAGTGTTATTACCATAGTGGTTAGGTAAAATTTTTCTTGAACTAAAATCAATTTCATTTAACATATTATTTTCATTTATCTTAAAAATTTCTGGTAATTTTTGAAAAGGGATTCGTAACTAAGACTCTTATAGTAGTGAATACAATTTTTTAAAAAAGACCTTTTCATGATTTGGTTCCCATTATAATAAAATTATATATCTATCATGAATTTATTTTTTATATTTCATTACTTTAATAACCCTTTTTTATAATCTTCTCTTAAAATCGTATGATTTCTTATGTTCATATTATGTGATATAATTAAGAAACACATACTTTTTCCATCGGTTATTTGAGTTTTTATGATGATTTATTTTAAAAGTAACACATATGTATAGATATATAGAGACCCATAATTTTCATAAGTGGATAATACATATAAATAGATGAATATTATTTAAATAACATAATGATCCATTCTAAAATCTTATAAGTATATCACATTTGGAAACATGGACACATAAACAACTCGTTCATAAATGATTTATATTATCTCCCACTAAGATATTTATAAAAATAATCCTTATGAGATATATCATTTCTAAAACCATTCGTCATAACTAAGGGAAAGGAAACATTATAAATGGTGATATCAAATTATCAGTATGTGTAAACATGGGATATTTCAATGTTCACCTAAGAATTACATGAGATTAAGGGTATAAGAACAAGATTCAGACATTTGGAAACCGTCCCATGCATATAAAATATCATAATATTAATTCATAAAATAAATATTGGTAGTTTATAAGACAACATTATTAACTTAATCAATGAAAACGACCCATGAGATAATATTATTTCCATAAGACATCGTGTTGTGGAATACACATAATCTTATAACATTGTTAACATGTATAAATAAAAATATGTTAACTCATTTAGTTAGGGACATGAAATAAGGCCCTTAAATAAAATTATAGAAATTAAACCATGTCCCCACATAATCTTATGGAAATGAAATCTTGTTCCACACATAAACATATGGACATGAAAATAATTTCTGTACAAAAAAACATATGGGCAAGAAATCAGTTCCACACATAACATATTTACCTAATGAGTATTCCAACATTACCCAATGCATTGGAGGTATATATAGGTTCCAAATATTACATAGAGAAATAAAAACATTTTTGTTCTACAATATCATAAAACATTCATCATATCATAACTCATGAAAAAATGGATTTCATTAACATTTTATCTATGTGTAACCTATGGAAAAATGAATAGGTTTCATACACATCTTGTCATCATAAAAACCCATCTAAAGAAAGAATAAGGTAGGTATCCTTGTATCATATTCCCAAAAATTATTATGTAACATTAAATGATGTTATCTTGTATAGAAATGGATTTTGAAATATCAATTTTAATAAATCTTTAAGAAAATATATTTTTCATTTGTAAATCACATCATAAAAAGAAAACTGTGCATTTATAAAGGAAAATTTTATTCAAATATAAAAATGAAAAATTTTGAAAGTAATTTTAAAATACAATATTATCCACTATATTTGGAAAATTATTTCATTGCATATAAGTAAAAAATAGCTTTCCCTTCATATTTTTTCGTAAAATTTAAAAAATACCACGTCTCAAAAATGATAAAAATGTTATTTTGAAACCATTTAAAAAAACTAAAAAATGTGAAAAATTGAATGTAAAATCATATTATATTATTTAAATCCTTATTTAAAAAATTCTTAAAATATATGGGTATGGATGAAAAATATTTCGTAGCATATTCTTAAACAAAAACAATCCCGAATATTGTTGAGATTATGAAGTAAAATAATTACCATGTTGCTGACATTCGAATCATAAATACCCTGAATGAAATATAATTGTATGGATATTTATATCCCATAATATTCATGATAAGAATCATATATTAAATTCATGGAATTATATACACCATGAAACGGAAACAATAAGTGTATAAAGCATGTGTCCCACATATATAAAAGTGAGATGAAAATCTATTGCCTAGATTTTGACTCATCACATATTGTATTTCTCATTAAATTTAAAAAACCAATCTTAATTTTAAACATTATTAATATCCTTTTATAATTTAATTAATCAATTACAACATGTTACATACAATTTCTTAATCAAATAAACTCACGCCTGTCATTTTGATAATATACATATTATATGTCAAAAACGCCTTCGATAATTTGGTTATGGTAAAAGTTGTCATTATTCCACTATATATAGGATAATAATTATTAAATAAATAATTATTTTTATATAAAAATTATAGTTTTTTAAAAAATCATGAATTATGGTTATGAGAATTGAATTGCATTACATTCATGAAGACAATAGGTTATATGTATGCATGAGTAACATATTCATTTTTCAGCGACCTTTATAGAAATAAGGTAGGGGTTATTTTATCTCTACAGAATTATCCAAATATCATAAATATCTTATTACTACTTTAAATTTAATTATATATATCTTTCCTATTATTTGGTGATGAAAAAAGAATTGCATCGCTTTGTGGAGGTGGTAGTCCACACATATGCATGAACGACATTATCATTTTACAGTGCATGGAATGGTAAGATGGTAAATGATATATTATATTTTCATAATTATGAATATTTCATGAATATAATATATATAAAAATTAATTCCATATTTATAACTAGTTTTTATATATGGTGATAGAAAAAAATTACATTATTCTATGAGTCAGTAGTCTCCCACACATAAAAATAATGGTTTTGTTTCTCATTTGATTGAAGAGAAGATGTATATAGGTTATTATATTAACATAATAAAATATTAATTTATGTATTATAAAATTTTTATTACATTATAATGGTTATAGAATAATTTATGGAGTTGAACGAATAAATAAAATAAAGGCAGCTGATTAAAAATGATACCACTTCTTCAAAAAACCTCCTTTACTATACACCTTAAGACAACAAAGGTTGGTGTTATGCCAAAAAAATACCACTATAATGGGGGGATTATATTAAGTGATTTTGGTATTTCTTGTATCAAACATGTTTTTTTAATTATGACAGATTTTGAAGAATTGGTTAATTATTATAGGAGTGGGGTGGGTGCACTCTTAGAAATTTTCAAAATATTAAGTTAATATGAAATACTTTTTAATTAAAAAATGATAAAAAACTTATTTATTTATAATATTTTATGATTGTAGGTTGATGTGATCACATAATAGAAAAATTATATATGTTTTGACTATGTTTCTACCCTTATCTTTTGGTTTTAACACCTCGTTAACACTTTTTAAACCTAAGGTGACAATAAGGATTTTTACTCTGTGAGGGTCAATATTGTTATAATAAAAGGAAAAAAGACTAATAATGGGACATGGTTGATATTATAAAACATATACTAATCAATTTTACAAATATAATATTTTAATGAACTCTATATCATTTAATAAAAAATTATTTATCTTAAAACATCATTAATACCGATTTTTAGAATTATTCATTACTTTAACATTATTAATATTAAAACAACAAGTAAAATTTGAACCAAATATTTTAATACATCCATAACATATAAGTTTTATCTATAAAAATATTTAATTAATTTATTATCAAAAAAATATTTTTTATAATAGTTTTAGTATTATTTATTTGATTTTTTCATTTAATTGAATAATTACCACATCAACGTTGTGTACTAATTTATGGTAAATATTAATTCACTAAAAATTAAAAATAAATTACCATGATGATTATAAATATTTTATATATATAGATAATATTTATTATTTAATATATCACCGAGATAATCCCATATTAAAATCTTTACTATTATTAAAATCAAGAGTGTGACGTGTTTGACTTTTCCTGGTATAAAATATTATAAAGGTCATAATCTCATCCAAATAACTATAAAATTCCATATTAACTGAATATTGGATATTTATGTATAAAAAAAACTTATAAAATAAATATAATTCACGTTTTAGGTTTATGTTATAATCCTTATAAGTTTGTTTATTACATTAATTGCATTATTTACCCTTTATCGTGGTAACAAAAAATTACTAAGGTTTTTATTAGAATTGAACAAAAAATAAATGGAAACTAATTAATTAATTTTGAACCACATATTAAAATTATGGAATCATTTTTTCAATGTTTAAAACATATAAGTGGTAGAATTTAATTTATAATTAATGAAGAAACATGAAATGAAAATGGTTTATCAAATTAATTCCATTTTTAAGTATAAAATGTTTTTATATTATGTTAATGTATGAAATTAATTTCAAAATCCACAATTAAATAATTTTAAATCTTAAGGAGGCAATTTAATTTTTTAAAAAAATAAAAATTTTAATTTTACATTTTTAGTACTTTGAAATATAATATTTTTAAAAAAAAATTAGTATTTTTTCTTATTCATTAAAAAAATTATTATTTCCCTAAAATTCTCAAAATATCACCATAGGATAATTTTTATATTCTTATTTCCAAATTATAATGTTTTTTATACATTTTCTAAAATTTCTAGAAATTATTTATAATATTCACTCATAAAAACAAACTAACACTATTTTTGAATAAAATGTATTTTTGAAAATTAAAATAACTTTATTAAAAATTGAGTGCATATTTAAAAAGAATTAATCAATGAATTTGTATTTATTATGAATTTTATATATATTTCATAATTTTTTTACTACTATTGATACCCACTAATTTAATGACTTGTTTATAATGGTTATGTTGAAATTATAGTAATATATCATGGTTTTTTAGACATGGTGTATTGTGTAATGAATTAAATCTATGAAATTAAATTTAATTGAAAAAATATATTTCATAAAACCATGGGGTGTTATATTCCTCGTCCTTCCCCTTACCAACATAAAAAGTTATATCCTTACAATTTTTACTTGTGCTCAATAATTAAATGTTGGAAATTTGAAAATTACTTTGTGGAAAACCTACAGGTCAGTTATTCTCAACTTTAGTGCTTTCATTGGTAGGGGAACTTACTTGGGTGCTGAGATTAATTAAATTCACACTGGATTGGATTTGTGTGTGAACTTAAATATCAAGGTAGAGGATATTGAGTCAGATACAGTGGTTTCTGTCCAGCTGCGTCAAGGAAGGGCTGATCCCTCATAGGATATTTTCTATGTGGTTCGTCATTATAGAAGAAAAATCACGCAAGTTATGTCCCTTTAGCATACATGGCGTGAAGGGAATCATGCAGCGGATCTCTTAGCACGAGATGGAAGATAAGATAATGAGCTTATTGTTTATAGTTGCATTGGTTCCGTAACAAAGAGTTGCAACCATATTATTCTAGGTGACGTTCTTGGATTGCACCACTTTAGACCACCTTAAACCATTACGGATTCCCCTCGTCTTTGGGCTCTTGTATGTTTTTTATTTCCTAATAAAAAAGTATCCTTCAATCATATTTTTGGAAACCCACATCATGAAAATGATTAATAAAAATTCCTCTTAACAAGAGAAAATAGTAAATAGAAAGTCCATATAAAATGACAGAAAACATGGTTTCTGAATAGTATACCATTACTTGGAAGTCAAAATATGGACATAGAAGAGAAAAAAAATGATGAATGACTGATAAAGAGTTATAGAGAATATATTCAGTAGGAAACCAATGTCCAAAAGACCAAAAATCAATGAGAAGTAAACAATACATAAAATCATCAAAATTGATAGTTATAAGACACCATGTATTTACTAAGAACATTTTATTATAGTTGTGGAATTGCATTACCATCTAGAATAATTACAAATATAAATATACTTACATTAAAAGTATAATTTCATCCTTCAATAAATTTCAACCCCAATATTATCTTTTGTTCCAATTATGAATATTCATGATGAGTTTTTCATTCCTGCAACACTAACATCAATTTCTAACGGATCCCCAAATCAACAAAATGATTACAAGATATCCACCTATCCTTAGATATTAACTAAAACGAAAATTGTTTTTTTAAGTTATCAAATATGTTTAAATACATAAATGTATAAAACCACAATAATAATTCCAAAATATTAACTTAATCTGATCTATTAGTAGTTGTTCATAAAAGTCATCCAAAATATGTCTGACCAAATTTAAGAACAAATATTATTAAATAAGAACAATAATATTACAATATTAACTTACAATTAATACCAAAAAGTATCGCTTAATGTCACTTACATAATATTTGAACACCTTTGACATATATTCCCCAGAAACATGGTAGTTACCTGAATTACCAACAAAACACAATGAAAACATGCATGTTTCCAAAAATTAACAATGTCATTATTTCTCAAATAAAATAATACAGTATTGAATATACTATTTAAATCCAAAAATGAAATAAAAATTATCAACGATGACCTAAATTACTTTTCATAAGATAACAATTCACTTCGAAGGTCATCAATAATATCCAATTTATTTTATCAACATAAATCATCCATTTATCCCAATTAAATAGTATTATCCACAAATCAGGCACGTTTAAGGGTTATCTTTCCCAAAATCATGTGTTTCTATAAAATACCCATCTATAACATTTCTAGGTTATCTATACAATTACAAATATTTTTGAAAACTATATAATGTAAAAATAATATATAATAATATTCTAACATTTCATGATTCCCCTAAAATTGATAAATAACACTATATCACAATTCAAAATATTCGATACATAAAAATATCCTTTATTCAACATCCTTATTAAACCTTTAACCATGATTCATCATTATCATAAGCCTCATAGGAAATAATAATCACATGTGACTTTCCATTTTCTTTGGGATTAAGAGGTTCTTATCATTGATAATTTTCATCATCCTTTGATTGTTGGAAGTGGTGAGCATAATGCCCTTACTCCATGAATTTGAAACACAAAATTATGGTTGTGGAATTATATTTAATATTATCTTTATTCATTTTATCGATGTCCAATTTACATCACTCCCACTTTATTTTTCTTGACGTTAAGGATTCCCCCACTTGAAACATTTTCTTGGTCCATTCAGATATTGACTTGAGTACTTCTTTCCAAATTTTTATAAATTAGGAGGTTGAAATATTTTCTTCCTGTTATGTGAAAATTACACTAGAGCATCCATGAAGCTCTATCATCCTTTTCTTATCACCAGATCCCTAATGGTTTTTATAATCCATTTTATCTTTCAATTAATCTCAAATGATTTATTCATGGATTCCAAATTCCCTTATAGAAAACCCATTTTTATGACTTCATTTTGAACCACTATATAATCTGTCAATTTTCCTTTTATGGTTAATGAATAAACCTATATCATAACTTTCAATTATTTTTAAATTTAACTCCAAGGTAAAAATAGATTCATCATCCTTTTTCTTAAGCAAAAGGAATATCATATCCATTTTTTTACATTTAATACAAGGTTAGTACATACAAAAAAATATTCCCATAAACTCATCCCATTCCATGGATCAAACTTCCTCATTTTTCTTCATATTATTGATAGGATTCCGCCATTAATCTACATCACCTTTAAAATGATAAATAGTTAGGGTAACATTTTCATGGTATGAGAACTAAATAATAAAAAATAATATTTCCATCGCATTAATCCATTCCTCACTAACCAATGGATCCGAAGACCTATAAAAGGATTGAGGTTATTGTTACATAAATTATTCAATAACATGTTGCTCCCTACTAGGTATATTTGGAAGTTCAAAATGAGCCATGTTACCACCAATTTTCCTAAAAGAGTTTATTGATCATAGTCATATGTTATTACATCCCAAATCATAATCCATTAGGTTTCTCATGAGAATGGTTTTTCTATTATCTATCACATTTTTTTCACACATTTCTTTCAGGATCCATTCATTGAATAATACCAACAGGTATAGTGTGTGAAATGATAAGAATAGTGTAAAATAACCTAATCATGTAACATTATTCATTGTATGTTTAAATCAAGACACATTATTTTCAATCTATAACACATTAGGTTTATCCTTGGTTATCAATAATCAAAATATTTGGATTTTAACTAGTATATAGACTCATACATAGGGTTCTTACAAGAATATATTCTAAAGATTAACTAAACATTGATATAATACCCACTATAGTGACCTATACATTTCATACATGGATATTACATTTGAATAAAATAATATTAATTCTATAACATAACAATCCATGACCGAATCTTATAGGTCTAGTTACTTTAAAATCATGGACACATAAGTGTATACTTCATAAAATCTCTATATTTTATCCCACTATGTTCTGAATAACTATAATCCTTCTCATATATATCATTTATAAAACCATTCTTCATAATTTTGGGAAAGGAAACATTAGATTGGGTGATCTCAGATTCTTAGTAAGAGCAAAAAAGTGAGATATCAATGCTCACATAAGAAAACTTTATCATAAGGTCATAAAAATATTCTTCTAACATTTTAAAACCATAACCATCATATCAAAGGTAATAATATGGTTTCATGAAATATATTATGTATGTTCATAAGACATTAAGCATAAAAAAATAAAATAACTAGATCTCTTAGAGAATATCATTGGAATAATACATAGAATTTTGGTACACACATAATATTATGAAATTGTGAACATGTATAAATAGATATAGGTTAAATCTTCAAGTTAAGGTCATGAAATCAGACCCTCTCATAAACTTGGGGACAAGAAATTAGGTTAATGTGTAATTTATGGGCATGAAATCTAAGTCTATGTATAAAAATATGGACATGAAAACCCATTCTATACAAAAAACACAAAACATGAAATAAGGTTCACGAATAACATATAATCCCTATGAGATTTAAAAAATTACCTAATTCATTTGAGGGAGATATAGATTCCACCCATAAAATAAAAAAAATCATTAACATGGGTTTTAAAAGATTATAGAACATTCATCATCTCAAAACTCATGAAAGGAAATTTATTTCAAAAACATTTCATCAAAGAGTAACATATCGAAAAGGGAACAAATTTCGTCAACATCCAGCCATCATAAGAAAAAACCATATAGGGAATAATAATGGAGGTATCCTTGTATCATATTCTGAGTAATGATTATATAACATTACATTATGATGTCTTATATAAAAATGATTTTTCTATATCACCAAGAATAATTCTTGAGGAAAATATGCTATCTCTTTTTAAATCACAAATTTAAAAGAAACTATACATTTATAAAGGGAAAAAAATTCTTAAAAATTAAACTTATAAAATTTAAAATAATAATAAAATAAAATATTATTCATGATGGTGGTAAAAATTATTCATGGCATATAAGTTAAAAAACATTTCATCCTTATTTTTTCGGAAAAATCACAAAATACCTTTTTGGGAAAATGACAAGAAGATTTCATCTAAACCATTATTTAAAAAGTAAATCATGTGTAAAATTGAAATTAAACAATGAAAGTATTATATTAATAAACTAATTTAAATTAATCTTATAAAATATGGGTATTTTATGAAATATTCCCTAGTAAAGACTGAAACATTAACAATCCTAAATATTGATGAGATTGTGAATCAATCCCTTACCACATTGGTAAAATTTGAATCCCAATCCCCATGAAATATATAACATTAAATGTATATTTATATCCCTTAATTTTCATGATAATAATCATAAATAAAATTCATTGGTATTATAAACACCACACAAAAAAACAAGTTGTGTATTAGGTAAGTGTCCCATTGAAATAAAAGTGTGATAAAAATCCCATACATTGAGTCTGAATCATCACGTTTGTTATTTATCTTCCTCAATAACAAAATTATGTTAATTTTATTATTTATTATGAATATTTTACAATTTTATTTTTCATTTATTATATTTTTTATAAAATTTACTCATCAAATAAATTCACGTCATTCATTTTGATAATATTCGGGTCATATGTTAGAAATGACTTCTGTAAAATTAATATGGTCAATTAGGTCATTAAATTATCTCCATAATAATAATAATAACATAATTATCGTTTTTATGCATCAATTATAATTTTAAAACTAATCATGAAATTTTTTATGATAAATGAATAGTGTTAAGATATTGGAGATGAGAGGTTGTAAATTTTCATGAGAAACATTCCCATTATTCAATGATCATTATAGAAGCAATATGAGTATTATTTTATCATTTAATTATATTATAATATCATATATATAATATTATTCTCATATATATACTCATATTAATCATCCATGTGATATGGTGATGAAAAATTAATCAAATTGCTTTATAGTGGTGGTACTCTACACGTACGCACAAACAACAATATCATTTTTCAGTGTATAGAAAGGTATGATAATAAATAAGATATTTTATTTTATAATGATAAATATTTCATTAATATCATATATAAATACTAATTCCATCATATTTTAACTATTATTTAGAGATAGTTATGGAAAATGAATAACAATGGTTCCCAAGGCGATAGTCCGCCGTACACACGAATGATGGTTTCATTTCCCATTTGACGGAAGGGTATAGAGATAAAGGTTATCATATTAACATAATAACAGATAATTATATATATAATAATATTGTTATTATAATACCTTTTTTAATAACATCTTAAGGATTTGGAATTAAGAAATAAAATAGAAATGCTCGATTAAAAATGATGCCTCTTCTTCGAACAACTTCCTTTACTTTACAACTTAAGACAACTAAAGTTGATATTAAACATAATATATATATATATATATATAATGATATGTATTATAGTAAGTTTTTTTAGATATTTTATTTAAAAAAAATTATTTTAAAGTGTGAAGGGTTGAGAAGAAGAGGATCCCTTTTATATGGAAGATGAGGGACACTCTCAGAGTATCATGAAATTTTAAATTAATTTAAATTATTTTTTATATTCAAATGACCCAAAACATATTTATTTATAATATAAGTTGTATATGGGTCAGAAAAAATTCATACAATAGAAATTAGGAATCTTTGGACTATGTTTTCACCCTTATCTTTTTTAACCCCTCGTTAATCCTTTTAAGGATTATCATTACAATAAAGGTTTATAGTCTTTAAGGGTAAATTTATTTACTATAAATGGGAAAAAGTCCCATAAATGGACCATGTTTTATATTATAAACCATATATTAATCAGGTTTATAAATATAATATTATTTTGTAGTTTCTTTAAATTAATAAATATTATTCATTTCAAAATATCATCAATACAAATTTGTAGAACTATTCATTACATTGAAATTCATAGAATCAATACAACAAGTAAAGTTAAAGAAACAATTATGTTTCTAATATGTGAAAAGAATTCATTAAATTTGTGTATTATTTTAATTATCTAAAATTATATCACTTTTAATATTTTTAATATCATTTATATGATTTTTCTATTTAATTGAATTATTACATCATCAGAGTTGTGTAAACATTTAAATTAGTTATTTATATAATAACATAAAAAATAAATTACTATGATGAATATAAATATTTAATATTTCAAAATAATATTTATAGTTTAGCATATACCTAAGATTACCCCATATCAAAAATGTAATAGTGATTAAAAACAATAGTGTGGCATCTATGAAGTTTCTAGAAATAAAATATTGTAAAGGTAATAATCTTATACAAATGGTCATAAAATTATAAATAACTAAATATTGGATGATTATGCAGGAAATTAACTCCTAAATAATTTATGTAAATTTTTATTGTCACTTTATAGTCCTTATAATATTATTTTGAACTTTAATTACCTTATTTACCCTTTACCATGGTAAAAAAATACAAAGGTTATTATTCATATTGAACAAATATAATTATATAATAAATTTGAAAAAAATGATTAAAAGTATGAAATCCATTTTTTAAAATTCAAAACAAAAATTTGTTTGAATTTAATTTATAATTAAATGGAAAAAGGAAAAGAGAATTTCTTTTTCATAAAAATACTCTTTTTGCGTACAAAATCTTTACATAATAAATTAATGTATAAAATTAATTTCAAAACCCATGATTGTATTATTTTAAATAAAAATGAATGAATATAATTTTTAAACTATTAAAATATATAATTTTACCTTAAAAATACATTGACGGAAAACACATTTTTAAATAAAAACAAAATTTTTCATAATTCATTAAAAAATAAAACATTTCAAAAAATTCTAAAAATTTCACCATTAGATATTTTTTATATGATTATTTAAAAATTTAAATTTATTTTCTCAAATAAATTTTCGTAAATTTATATTAATTCATTATAATGTTCTCAAATAAAAATTAATGAAACCTATTTTTGAGGAAAAAATATTTCCAAAGCATAAAATAAATTTTCTAAAAAACAAGTACTTATTTCATAAGAAATAATCAATAAATTTTTATTTATTATGAAATATATATATATATATATATATATCATGATTTTATAAATAATATTCAAACCCACCAATTTAATAACTAGGTCAGAACAACCATATTTAAATAATAAAAATATTTCATTATTTGATTAGACTTATTGTTGCGTGTAACACAAGCCATCGAAGGAAATAATTTTAATTGAAAAACTATTTCATAATATATCACATTGTTGTAATGGATGATTGATGGTGTTGTCATATATCACCCTTCAATGAATTTTATTTTTTCTTATATCTCACGATATAGTCAGGAATGAAACTAATGGGTTTGTTCACACATGCGTGTGAATTATGGGTTTGCTCCGATTTTTAGTCATGGACATAATGAGGTTGTTCACGTAGATGTTGGTACAATGGGTATTCTCATTGATGTTTCCTATTCTTATGAATGTACCATATTTTAATTTTTATCAATTTTAGATTAATTTCCAAGTTGTTTATCAAGTTAATCAATGTTTAAAGATGCATTTGATTTCTAGGAAATTTGATATTTTCATGATTATACCTTTTTAAGTGTCATTCACCTTATGTCATGTTCACATGTTATATGTTTTATATTCTATATTTTTTAACAATATTTTTTATATAGATCCATATTGTTTTGTGATTATCATAAATGGTCACATGATCTCTTATTTATATATTTATACTTTCATCATTTTATCCTCATGCTTATGATCTAATACATTATAGTATTCTTTTCCCTTATTGAGTTATTGAGCTTACCTCATTCTTATGTCTCAAATACATATTTTAAAAAGATGATTCAATCATGTGAAATGTTTTCTAATGGGTATAGAGTAGCACAAGTACAGAAATTTGATTAATTTGGTTATAAAATAATATGTTTATTTAACAAATTTTCCATGAAACCTTCCCTTTTGGTCCCTGGATTTTATGATTTTTGTTTGAAGTAATATTTAAATCTTGTGATTTATTTATTATTTAAGTCATATTTATCATGGGTCACTATAAAGGTTTTATCCTATATATTCTGATGAAAGAATATATATTTGGACCATTGGTTGCAAAATAACTTTTTGAAAAAATCCATTCCTCTGTAGTTTATAGAAATGTTCATTTTGGAATGTTAAAGAAAGACAAATCAAGAATATAAGGTGATAACACTAGTATTAATTCACATTCATGAGATATAATAATAAAAACTTATTATATTAAACAATGGTATGGATCATAATCTTATATTAGTTGCTATATTAACTCCATTATCTATGGGTTGCTTGAAGTCACATTAGATATTGATTTTGGAAGTTATGTAGTTTGGGGATTATTGGGTCCCATATTAACTATATCCAAAATCTAATTTAATTCTATTAAATTTAATTTTCAGAATAAAGTTATTCCTGACATATGGAGTGGTATTTATTCATGCCAATGATTATTTCTGAAATTAAATAAAAATATATTCAAGATTACAATATATAAGTTCAGTTTCGTCCCTTGTTTAACTATTCCAACGGTGATATCTAAATATATGTTTATTTACCAAATTAGTGAATAGATTAAACTAAATATTTATTAAAGTTACATGAATATTAAAATAAATATTCATGAGTAGATTTTTGGAATTTAATATTTAATATTTATTTATTTAATATATAACAATTTAGTATTTACATTTCAATAATTTCGGTTGGAGTATATGGGTTGAGTTTAATGAACCAACGATAATAATATATTTTATTTAATATCATTTAAAATAAAATTAATTAATTTTTCAAAAAATTATATTTGAATATACATATGTCTTGAGATATAATAATAATGACATTATTATTATTTAACTTGTGAGAGAACTTATAATAAATTCTAGTTAAAGTCCTTCATTAAAATATCATTTTAACAAATGTTTATATTATAAAATATATCATTTTTCATATTAGACTTGTTTAAACCATGAATAAATTTATTTAATAATTCTCTTGTGACCTGGAGAGAAGTACTCCCTTCCTGTCTTTTAAGAACATGAAGATAAAAAGAGAACATTATTATAATCATTGAAAAAATACATAAATACTTTTCTTATTCAATTATACCACCTATGGTTTCAAGAATGTCAGTTGAGGATTTTTAGAGCACATTTGGATAAATCTATATGATTCCACCCGTTGATTATTTTTCAAAATTATAATGGAAAAAGATAAACAATGAATTTTTGATCAAGGAAATTATCAGTGATGAGGTAATTCTCAATTGAAATTATTTTTATAATATATTTTTATAATCATCTATGAGATTTTTTGGCATGGTTATTTAATTATTCATATTTATCCATTTAGATCCATGAAAATATAATGCTAATAACTTCCCAAAACATCTATTATACCATAAAACCTCCATGCGGTATAGACAATAACATACCAAAAATGTGTGAAAATGCTCAAAGAACCAATCTGAAAGTGCTAAGTTCACTGGGTACACAACATGATTACACAACATCTATAACCAGACTACATGACTTGTAACCATGGCCATCCCACACATGGATTGTACTTCATAAATCGTGTCCCTTTGTGTGGGTCAAAAAATGACATCATTATATTTCAGCTATTAACATCCAATGTGGTTCACATGTTTTTAGTGGTTTTATAACATATATTAAGTATATACACACCATGTTACCCCACATGAATTACATTCCATTTAATTTATGGATGTTATATGGGTTTGTATGTGATGATATTACACACTACATATTGTCTGCTAACAAGATTTTCAGGTTCATCGGGACTAAACTATGTGTAGCTGGAATCAAAATGTCATGTTACCCAATAAAAATTATTGACCATGTAATTTATGGAAAACCGTGAGGTTACATACATAGAGCTATTACATACCATTTATTGACTTCTAAACCATAGAAATAGTGATTAAAAAACTAAATGGAGGGTAATTGGATGTGTACACCATATGACATGTGTCATTATATAATTGGTATAGGTCAAGTTATTTTTATCACATAATGTGAAAAAACATATGGTGTAAAAAATTCAGTCATGGACTACATGATGTGTAATAAGCTATACACACCTTTTCATACACAACATACAATTTTTAGGTACACATCGAGTGATTTTTGTTGTTTTGGGTTAGTCAACACATGGAATTATTAATCCTTCCATATTGACTAATATTATATGTTGTTTAACTATAAATTACACCCCATTTACTACATAAATATTCAAGTGACACACAACATGTTTGTTACTGAAATAACATGTGGCGTTAAATGATATGAAAACAATGTTGTTTGACCATGTAGAAATTTATTTTGTATATTTCATCACTTGTTATGCGAAGTTACATATTTTTTTCAATATAGTAAACATCAAAGATGTTTTATGCTACATTAAATTTTATTATGTTATTTAATGTAATGGTGGTGGTGAATACTATATGGCCTCTATGTATATGTTGTGGATTTATTTATTTGAAATTTGAAATTTAATTTATTTATTTTATTCAAATTATTTAATAATAATTAATGGGATTCTTAAAACTACTCAAGGACTAAAAATTAGGTAGAAATTTAGATAAATAAGGAATTTATTCATTATTTTATTAATTTATTAATTACATTAATTTTATCTTAATTAGAACAATTCTAAATTTTTTTTGGAAATAATAAATTATATTTTCATTTAGTTTTGTGAATGATCATTATATTTGACCAAACATTATATATTTTACTGTTATTTATTTTATTTATTTATTTATTCCATGGTTTTGGGTAATAAATTGTATTATTAAATTAAATATGATATTGATGAATCATTCATTCCTCCTTTAATCTGTATTAGATTTCATGTTTGTGGGTTACTTTATGTAACCCTTAACTCCTTATACCCTTCAAATTCATGTGAACATACATTTTTAACGGACGATGTTACAAGATAAAGGAGGGAGTTAAAAAACTATGCAGAGATGGATCCAAGATAATTAAATATAAAGGAAAATGGATAAATGTTTAAACATTAGCTAAATAATGTCTTGAGGAGTTATTTACCCTAGATTCAAGATTATTTTATAACATATTAATAAATCAACCAGTAGATAAAAGATCTTGATCATTTAATATCATTATTTTATTTTATAAGTGTATATATATTTATTAAGTTGTTTAATTCATAGTTTTTTTGGATGATTCAAATCGATCAAATATTATAAATAAATTAACAAGCATGATAAAATAAAATAAGATATGTTATATAATTTAATTTTATTAGGTACAGGTGATTACATATATAATTTCCACATAATGTAATTAATGAAGGATAATGTATGTAACTTATATGGTTAAAATATATATATATAAATGTTTATATTAGACATAGTGAAATATAATTTAAACCTCACATAATTTTAACATGCATGTGAAGTATAAAATAAACTAAAATTATATATAGGTAAAAAAACTCTCTCAACTAATGTATTATTTTATCAAAACACCTTTCATCACTTGAGTTAGCATAAAAACTATTATTCGAAATTATTTTTTATACCACAAATGGTAACATTAATATTATTCTAATGTTTTAATTTATTAATTGGGTAAATTTGAACCATTTTTCATCATGTTTTTATTACCGTAACATGTAATGGTGTAACATAAAGGTAATTTTTGAACAAATTCAATCATAGAATTTCATGATTGGTGAGTTCACTATACAAATCCAGGAGATATGAGTTAATATAGTTCGGAAGAAACGATTACCTAAATAACTTTATAAATTTTTTGAAGACCATTATTTAGGTTATTCGAAGGAAAATATGGATCTTTTTTAGTATAATATCTGGTCAAATATATTTTTAATCCAACTGTGAGGGTTGTTGATATTTGATAAAATATTGGGATAATTAATTAAATCATTCATTATATCATAATTAGTAATCACAATAAGGTTCTAAAATTTAATTTTATTTTCATACGAAAAATTTAATAAAAAAACAAAATCACTGGGGTTATTCTTAGACAATTAAAATATCCCCACAAGAAAGAATTTCCATGACTGCGATAGGATATTTTTCATTACACTATTACAGTAAAATATATATTATATACTGAAATCCCCTATTATTTATAACATTCCATATAGAGTGAGTGATCCTATGAAGATAACTGCATGAGGCACATAGATCAAGCTTAAGATTTTCACTGAAACATGTTATCATCTATGTCTGATGAGATGAAAATTTTGTATAAGGACATGGTTGTATACAACTTATTTTCACATCACCATGAATGGGTGATGGAGAGAAAAAAGATAAGTGGTATTTTCACTATATTTTAAAAGTGTGAACTGCATGATAGACACATATATAGTGATCGTTTGCTCAATATGTTGAATTATACTAACCAATTAGAAAAATCAGTATTACATGTAGATAATAAAATACAAATTAATAAAATACTTTCATCCATACAACATATATACTCCATGTTTAATAAAACCTATAAAATTAATAGAATTGATAATCCATCCAAAAATATTTTGACTTTGATTGACCTTGTAGAATGGGATATGAATGCTTTCAATTATTAAATCCTTATGGTTAAAAAATAAAGGAAATGGGAAAAAATGAAAAATTTAAGTTCAATATTTTATTTTCTAAACCCATAAATGAAAACAATATATTCAGATATATATTAATTAACACGAGGTTATCTTATTCACATGTGGAAAGAATGTTCACTGTAAGAGAAATTTCTATGAATTAATGAAGGAGGGGGGAAATATTCTACTTCAACTATATTAAAACATTTATGGGATATTTTTTCCTTAATTAGAAATTACTACAATATTTCACTCATATATTTTTATCCAAATATAAGAAACCCAGATGAATGGAAATATTGAAGGAAGTGAGGTGAACCAAAAATTAGCTACCAGAGCTTGACTTCTATGTCATCTACATAAAAATAAAAACTACATATTTGGAATTGGAATGATTATAATTAATCAATTATGTTTTATTGGATCTTATCAAAACATTTTTCTCAAAGTCAATATTATTACATAATGAGACTTTATATCTTTACTGAAATAAATTTTGAAATGGTATAACAAAAAAACTAATACTTTAATTAAAATTGATTCATAGATATCAAGTATCATTAACTAATAATGACTATAAAATATAACACTCAAAATAACACAAAATTGTGGAAATATATTTCTTGGTCCACAAAAACAAAAATTAAATATTGAGGATATACCAAAAAAAATTAAACTCGTTTGACAAAAACAATAAATATTTAAAATGACCACTTATAATGTTTTAAAAAAAATATAACTTTTTAATTAGAATGATATAATGACTAGTGATTATAGGATTGATATAGAAGTATATGTGTGAACTCTTATAAGAATAGGATAGTGATAATATCAAATACTTAATGATATTCCATTAATTAAATTTGTAGAATGTGAATGTTAAGTAGAGGATATCATTCATCAATCATCAAATATAGAGTAAATTTATTTATAAACAAATATTAAATTGTATACACAAAATTTTTGATGTTAGTAAAAAATGGATCATTAATGAGTCTTATAAGTATTGTGGGTCATCACTTACTCCAAAAGAGACAAGATTTGAAAATAGTGGCATCAACACCTAACCATATACCTAAAAAACTATGAATCGATAACATATAAGTTATAATATAAAGGATATAAATTGTGTCACATATTCAGGTTTTTTGATGAAAATATTCATTATGGTTTATTTTCATAATGAACTATAGTTGAATAAACACAAAGTGCATCATTATTAGTAATCCTAGAGGATTATTTGGATATTATATAAACTATTTAGATGAAAACAATTAGTCATTCTGGAGGCTATGTTTACATTATGGGGTAAACATATCTAATTTAGATAGTGAGATTAGGTTTGAATTCACTCAAGTAAATAATCAAGACAAACATTAGTTTTCATAGCAATGTAAAATCCACCACACTTATTAGGGGATTTCTAGAGACATATGTTCTATAGAAAATATAAAACCAAAGATTTATGATTTTATAATCACTAAGTTTAGATATATATGAATATATATTATTCCATAGGAATAATAAAATCTTATCCTACAAGAAATAAATAATTTTAAAAAAACAAATTTTGACATGATGATGTGAATTTAAAAATTAATTCCATGTACCAAAACCCAAATATATATTTACATGGTTTTTCTAGTTGATGCAAATATTATTAGCAGGAATTCTGGATAAAAATTGAAATGCATGGTAAAGTTAAAACATATAATTTATGTTAAGGTTTTGAATGTTTAATAACCCTTAGGTGATCAATCCTGTGGACACCTTTTCACAAGCATAAATGTTGAAATACATTTAAAATTCAATTTTCAAAGAATTTATCATTATCATCATATAAATTATTCATGGATCCATTTATGGATCACACCAAGAATTAAATCTTGGATGATTGTTATTCCATGAGTCAATATGAGATTAGTGTGAGTGACATATTTTTCTATCTAAAAATATTGATAATATATGGAAAAAATATATTAGTATTATAATTAGTAATGGATATGTAACCAGATATTTCTCTAAGAATGAATTCAGTTAGGGACCTCAGATCTAGGGAACAAGATCTGATAAAATAGGTATATGGGGTTTATTAGAACAATTTATAGGACATGCACAAATAAATTATTGAATATAAAATATTGAATTATTCTTGCAGTGAGTTTTTTTTCAATTTAACATGAAAAAATAATATCTCTATGATAATGTGTTCAAACATAGAAGAGATTATATTGACGAGTATAAATCAATATTCCTAAGAGATTGGATTTTTAAAAAAATTCCATAATATATACTATGATTTGTTATTTATTATGCATAAATCATGGTTGGTAACTATTAAAGATGACCAGTATAGCTACATGTTATATAATTTTGAACTATCCAAAAGTAATTGAGGAATTATGTAGGGAACGTTCTAGGCAATAAAATAAGAAGGAATTATAGTTTTTAGTGGAACACAAAACTATGATTCAAATACATCATTTTAATCTAATATCATCACTGGGATAAGGAAATAAGAATGAAGATCTTATTGAAGCTAGTGGTAACTATATATATATATATTGAGTGTGCTATTGATATAGGTTTAGATAAAGATGAATTATAAAATTAAAAATTATTTAATCTAGAATTTTAAATTATACTATGATATTAATTTATTATAGAAACGTATATAATTACATTGGTGTTAGTTCCAGTAACACTTGAAGAATTTATATTGAGGGTGATATATTGATATTTCTTTTAATAGTCCTCTCCTAAAACAAAAAGTGAGGATCATGCACGTAAAACTTATAAATAATTTATTTAATATAGGATAAAATAAAAACCTGGTCATAGGAACTTTTTTTGATGATGATTTTTTACTATCTGAAATGGCCCTTTCGAATTTCCTTTCTTGTGTTTATGGAGATCCAATGGTAGAATCCCTCTACCAGTGATCCACATGTTCTTCAATGGTATCTAAGAAAAACCACTCATTCTCCTAGTGCTAGCCTGTTGAATTGAATGTCTTCTGTTGTTCTTTCTTGATCTCTAATTATTCAGTCTTGAATAAATTATCTCTCGGGTTTCTTGTACTCAAGATGGAGAGAGGATGATTTGAGAGAGAATTTGTTGTGTGCAATAATTCCTTGTCTTCAAACCTGGAATTGGTTTCAAATTACTTACCCAATAGACATATATGTTAATTTATAGAGATTTTATTTTAAAAAAAACATTAATTGCCTAACAACCCTAAAAATTAATTATAACCATTAATGAAATCTTACGCCACATAATAATAATATTATTATTATTTTGTGATGCGCCAACTTTTGAAAAATTAATAAATAATATTTACCCACTCATAAATAATTATTTTATCACCGGACCTAGTCTTGGTCCATTTGAACACATCTTTCATTTATTGAACACCAGAATAAATATTTTATTCACTTAAATCAATATTTTACATGAAAACTAGTAAATAAATATTTATTAAATATTCAATAAAATAAATAAATATATTTTATTTATAATTTTTGGAATAATTATTTATTTAATTTATGAAATAAATAGAACTTGAATAAAATTATTCATATTTATTGAGAATAATGTTTATTTCATTAATTAAATTAAAATTTAATTTAATCGAGACCAACATAAACACTTAGTGTGTTACCCTCTAATATTGTTACTCATTGGTATTAGGTAGGGTTACCAAAATTCCAAGGTTTCTGTCGACCAATGGGTCAAGGATCCCAATATAAATAATATAAAGTTGCAATGATGACAACCACATAGGAATGCTAAGAATTTAATATAATATATTTTCATGATTTATCATCATGAAGGTTGCATGACAGTTTCATCAACCAATATTATTGATACATCATTCATTGACTTTCTAAAATAAACATTTTGTTACACCATGTCCATGGAATTTAGAGAGATGATTCTATTTTAATCAAATGGATAAGAAATCAACATCCAAAAATATGGAATGTAAAAAATCCTTCCTTGTCTTATCCATCAATAAAATGTCATTCGTGGCACACGCAACATCCACTTCTTATGACCAACAACTGGAATAATGGTTTTCGTCAGCAAATTCAAGTGTACGAGTTGGGACATGCATTTATGATAATCTTAAATTATGAGGAGCATTAAACATGCTCATATATAATAATATGTGATGAAATAAAATCATATATAATTCCTACTAGATGGTATGTTTTCATAATTTCTCATATTAGAGATTACCAAGTGACAAATTCATGAGATGAAGACTCATATTTTTATGGTTCTCTCACCTGACAGTCCATATAATATGTGTCCCATCAGATTATATTATCAAACCATGGAACTATATTAAGAATATTTTAATATCACTTCAAGTTTCTCATCACAGTGGGAAAATACTATGACCTTATAATTGTGAAAAATAATCTAGGACATTATTCCATTAATTTCATGCAGAACAATGAACAATATGTAATAAGTTGTTGAATTTAACATTTAATACATAAAATATTCATCTAATCAAATTAAAAATAGTTTTTTCTAGAACACGAACTCCAAAAAAATCCCACTTAGACTAACACCAATTGCCTTTGACATTCAGTCTATTAGACCTCCCAAGATAATATTGTTTATGTTGAGTCAATTCTCTATTCAAGGGGCCTTGAACATTGTATTTCAAAAAAATAATACTCATTTCAACTTCATCTCTTTAAGAGAAATCCATCAAAAGAAAATACTTCTGAATTAGGTGCTTCATCCGTTGATGTGACCCTGGCTCTATTGTATGATCCATTACTATAGTATTATCACAATATAGTGTGGTGTAATATTTACTACAAGGTACCACATCAAGATCATAGATGAAATTGCACATAATAACTACTTCTTTAGATGCCTCAGAATCTACAATATACTCAGACTCAACTATATAATCTGCCACCATAGCCTGATTTGAGATCTTCTAACTCACATAACCTCCATTCAATGTGAATACGTATCTCATTTGTGACTTTATTTCATCTTGATTAGTTTGAAAACTAGAATCTACGAATACTTTGATGACTAGTTTCTCATCTCATCCATAAACCAGGAACATATCCTTAGTACATGACTGCATTGAAATGGCAAGTCAAATTGACTGTGATTTAAATATTATTTTATAATATAGGGAATACCCTAAGTCATCTCTTAATGGTGTCTTGATAGGTTTCGAGTGTGTATTTTCTAAAAAAGTACTAAAAGTGGGGGTGGTTATGAAAATAGTTTTAAAAACAAAATTAATTAATTAATGATTTTAATAATTTATAAATAAAGGTTGTGTTTTTAGAATTATGTGATAATATGGTGTCATTGTTTTTTCACTACACAAATTTAATGTTAATTGTTCTTAGATATTCATTCTGTTTTGGATTAATTATTTGGTTGTAATTAATTAGAATTCTAATTAATTCATAATCTTCTATTTCAATGATTTAAAAGCCAAACATTGATATAAAAATCATTTTTTCAATGTATAAAACATATTCATGGTATAATAGATTCCAAATAACATTTAAATCTCATGAAATTGGGTAATAAAAGGATTCTTGTGTTGTCAAATTAGAACAACACGAATCACACACTCAAAATCTCTCACTGATCGATTTGAAATTATAATAAAATGAATCACATATATCTAAAAATTCATTAAAATATGAAATAATGTAAGATAAATGAAATAAAATGTTTTAAAACACAAATTACTCCAAAATATTAGGTAATAATAGCATCGTAACTCCCTTGACATGTGTGTATCTCCCTCAAAAAACACCCATTGTTTAACCCAATATCTAGAGGATAAAGAAATTTAGGTGGATATCCTTATTCATCCTTTACCCCCCCCCCCCCCATATGGATAGTGGACTTCAAAACATATAGGATGAATATATGACTCCTATGGAACTCCCAATTTGAATCACTTCTATCATTGGTCGAAGTTACAAATGGGGTGCCCAAGGTGCCAATTTATATGCAATGTGGGAGGTGATTTTGGGAACCCTAATTTCAAGAAAAAACATGTCCCATGGTTTTGGGTGGCCATAATGTCTTCAATAACTCTTGAAAAATCTAAAATTTGTTTCCCCTTTTCTTGAATATCTTTGCAGAATGTTTGGAATCAATTGGATGCATGAATATAGAGACATGAACAAAACACAACACACCACATTTGACATGATGTAGATTCGGTGGCTTGGAAATATCAATTCATTTAAGCTAATTAATAGAAGAATTTGTATTTAGTGTCTTAATATGTACTATAACCCTATTAATGTTGGACCATCCCAAAATGTCTCAACCCATTCGAATGTACAGATTTATTGGAAAAATCAAAATAGTGGACAGATGTTTGTGGGATCCCATTCAATTTTTACCATTTTTCTTCCACATCATCCTGGGCCTTCCAAATAACCTCCACCTAAAATGAAATTATACTAAAAAAACTGAAATTACCATTTTTTACATTTATTATTAAAAAATAATTGATTCAAACATGGAGTGTATGTTTTTATAATAATTGGAATTTACATTAAAAATTTAGTTTAATTCAGATGTATAAAGCGTGAAAATTAATAGTGAATCATGGTGCGATCACACCACCACACCTAACCATTTTCACTCCTAAGAAAATTTTCAAATCCAGAAATTATGCATGGATATATTTCCCACTTCATGAATATTTAACATTGACTGAAAATTTAATCCCTGATAGAAAAGTGATCAATGAAAAAATCACACCAAGGAGTTATTATGAGTGATTATAAAAAAGGTGTCTCAAAACTTGTATTAGCATGAACTTCATGAAGATTAATTATATCAATTTGATAAAATAATTTAAAATATAATAATGTCACTTATTCTCCAAGTGTGTTTGTGAAAAACATTCAATTCAATTCTTTCCACTTTCTATTTAGTGAATATAGGTTATTTAAAAAATATTCTGCTTAAATGACTATGTCCATCGAACATTCCCTACATCCTTTGCGATCAAATTTAAATACCCACTCAATTAATAATTCCTAGAATTCAAACCATAATATCTCGTCATAGATATCCCCATACGTTTCTCATTTCATCACACCCCAAATTTATTATTATTATTACTATTTTTTAATAGTTGAACTTGGAAAAAATATCACACAATCCTCTCAACCCTTTTAGATCTTCTCACGACACTAATTCTTATAGTTATAACAAGGATAAAGGTCAATATAGGGAGGTTTTTTACTTGACCAAGATACAACCCATATTTTTGTGTTTTTATGTTTTTTTAGGGTGTACAATAGTTGGATAGAAGGTACCCACACATAATTTAATACGATACAATAATGAAAAAGATCATATAAGTAACAAACATATGGAAAAATTGTTTTTTAATGTATATAAATATTAACTGAACTTATATTTACCTTCTATTGAGTGAGAAAAATTTAAACTTCATAATTTGGTGAAAATATGTGTGGAGAAATTTAGTGACACAATTTTTCTATAAACTACTCTCACAAAGGGTACCATTCTTCTCTATGTTTTAAATGTGATACAACCATTTATATTATATAAAAACAACCAATTTTAAAAAAGGTTACACCTAAATGTCAAATTTATTCAAAAACACACATTCCATTTTTGAATCAATTTTTTTGTTTCTCTTAATGTTAAAACAAAATTAAATATAAAAATTCCTTAGGCATTTTCAATAAATTACATTACCAAGCGGGAATCATTTTCCATGATTAAGTCGGCATAAAAAATGAATATTCCAAAAAACATTATGGAAAATTATGGGGCTAATAGTGCTATTCAGCAAAAAAAGGAGAAAAATAGAGAAAGATGATGAAAATTACTAACTAACCCAATAATGTACCCATCCCCAACACCAAGAGTATAGAGTGTACTCACTAAAATAAAAGACAATGTGGGATGTAATGATAAACCTGGGTGGGTTTCATTCATATATTATTCATGAACATAGAGTTCCTCAATCAAGGACTCCAGAATAGCCTCATGAAAGTGCTTTGGCCACTATCCATTGGCAATGATGGTTTTTTTGGTTTCTTCATTTGTAACTTGAACAACACCAAATGGATAAATATTAGTCATTTTTATGCACCACACCAATTTTAATGAGACTAATATGGATTCAAAATCATCCTTGAATTCTAAAGTAAGAACTTCTTCCTAATGTGGAATTAGTTTTGAAAGATGATACTGTTATGGTTGACCTTTTTTTTCTGCTTATAAATCTGGAAGTTCGCATATTAATCTCTATGAATTTTATCCCACTCTTAAATATGTAACTTCCGTTGAGCTCCCACTCTAGAACTATTTGAATTAAATTTTTCTTAATGGCCCAGTAGGCCTCCTACTCAATATCAATAGAGATGTGACAAGTATTTCCAAAAAACAAGACAATAGAGTGACATTCCAATGGTAGTTTTTAAACTAGTATGGTATTCCCATAATGAATCATAGAGTATAATACTCCAATCATTTCAATTGGTTTGAACTATTATTTCAATAAATTGTTTCACCTCTCTATTCAATACCTTGGCTTGACCATGGGTTTCTAGGTGATAAGAAGTAGACACTTTATTCCTTACCACATACCATCTTAGAATTGATTGCATTGTTTAGTTGAAAAAATGAGATCCCTTGTCACTGATGGTAAACCAAGGTTATTCAAACATACAGAAAATATGTGTTCTAAAAAATTCCACAACTGTCATGGAATCATTTGTCCTTGTGGATTATTACTCTACCCGTTTAGACCCATAATAAACTGCGAGTATAATGTAAAAGTTTCCAAAGGAATTGGGAAATGGCCCCATAAAGTCAATACCCCAAAAATGCAAATATCATAGGAGAGAAACGGTTGTTGTTGAATTTAATTTCTTTTAGATAAATTACACATTCAATGATAATGAGGACAAGTTTTATAGAAATCTTGGGAATCTCAAAATAATGTTGGCCAAAAGAGACCTAAATCAAGGACCTTATTAGTAGTCTGTTGGGGACCAAAGTGGCCCCCACAATAAAGAGTCTGGAAGAACCTAAGGATGTATTAAAACTCACTATTAGGAACACAATGCCTATGTACCTGATCATTACATGTGTACCAAATGTATGGGTCTTCCCAAATGTACCAACGAGGCTCATTTTTTAGATGGTCAACATTGTTTAGTTGAAATCATCATAAATTAATGTTTCTACGAAATAATTTACAATTTTAGAAAACCAAAGAATGGGATATTTCCCTCATTATAGTTTCTCATCATGAAATATTTCATTTATTGTAATACAGGTGGGTGAGTCAATGTCTGAGGATGGTAGGATACTAATGATATGCTTAGCCACCACATTCATTACTCCTTTTTATCCATAATTTCTTAATTAAATTCTTGAAGTAGGATCATCCAATGAATGAGATGTGGTTTGGCTTCCAGTTTATTAAGGTGATACCAGAGGGCATCATTGTTTGAGAACCTAATAAATTTGGGCCCTAAAAGGTATGATCTAAATTAACCCAATTCAAAACTAGTGGAATGAAATTGTTTTTCTTTTATGGTGATGTTTTTTTTGAAAGGGTTGATAGTACATGAGGCATAGGATATGACATGTAAAGAATGATCAACCATTTTTGATAACACTGCCCAAACTGCATAGTTAATGGCGTTACACATGAGATCATATGGTAAATCCCACTGAGTTGGTTGGATCATCAAGGGTGCTATGAGAATCCATTTTAATTTCTTAAAAACTTCATCATATTGATTATAAAAATCAAATTCCTTTTCTTTTTGTAGAAATTTAGGGTGAGAGTTCAATTTTATTAATGTCATGAATGAAACAATGATAAAATTCAGCATGCGCTAAGAAGCACCACACATCTTGCACATTTTTTGGGAATGTTAGGGGGGAAATGTTATCTAATTTTGATTTATCTACTTGGATACGATCCCCAGAAATTCCATTTATCAATAATATACCTTGTCACACCATGAAATGGAATATCTAAAAATTTAATATCAGATTATTTTCAATTAAATGATGTGAGACTGAAGAAATAATACACAAACATTCATCAAAAGAGGATCCATAAACAGTGAAATATTCCATGAATACCTCCATAAAATTCTCCAAGTAATCTGAAAAAACAATAACCATGCATCACTTGAAAGTACCTAGATCATTGAACATACCATGTGGCATCCTATTATATTAAAATGTTCCAAAGGGGAAACAAATTGTTTTCTTTTCCTGATCCTAGAGGGAAATATGGATCTGAAAGTATCCAGAATACCCATCAAGGAAATAGTAGTGGGATATCCCTACTAACCAGTGTAGAATTTGGTCAATGAATGGAAATAGGAAATGGTCCATCCTATTCTGTTGGTTTAGTCAACAATATTCAATACAGACACACCAACTATTCTTCACATAGTTTGGAACTAATTCATCATTTTCCTTTTGAATTATTGTTAGACCCATTTTTTAAAAACCACTTGAACATGACTAACTCATTAGCTATTATAGATGGGGTAAATGATTCTGTCAAACAATAATTTTATTACCTCATTCTTAACAACATCTAGGAAGTTTGGGTTTGATCTATGTTGTTCCTGACTCACGAATTTAGACTCATCATTTGATAATATATAATGTGCGCAAATTGATGTGATAATACCAGGAATGTCAGAATCTATGCATCCCAAATATTGTTCATAATCCCTAAAAAGTTCAAGGAGTTTAAATTCATGATTAGGAGGGATGGACGTAGTAATGGTGATAGAGAACTTGTTTCCATTCTCAAGATGTGAAAATTTTAAAACATGATGTAGTTGCTTTACTTCCAATTCTCGGGTACTTTGGAATGATGGGAGGGTGCATCAAAGTGAGAGGTCACTAATCTCATATAACTTCTTAATGGTATTATCCTTATATTAGGAATGATATTTTATAAAATTATAAGCATCATTGATTATCATGAGATCCTCTATGTTCATGAAATCTTAAATTAACAAACATGCATGAAATTTTTATTTACCACTACAACAATCAATGCCTGATTCATTGCATTGATTTTCAATAAAGGATGAAAACTATGAAAGGGTATCATGGAAAATAAAATAGGTTTCTTCATGGGAAGGGAGTACATCAATTTAATTAACAGATAGATAGAGTAATATTCTTTTGAGTGGTGGTTTATGGAATCCTTGATGTTGAAGTGGGAAATGTCACCACCCAACTTAATAAATATTAAACCATTTTGAACATTAATTATGGTTTTATTAGTCTTCAAGATGGTCCACCCATATATAATTTGGTAATTTCCATTCATCCAATCATCTTCAATTTTTAGCACATAAAAATAAACAGGAATAATTAAAATTTTTACCCCTAAAATAATAACCTATAACACACTAGAAGGGTGTCTGATACATCAGTTTTCCAATTGAAAAAAAAATCATGAGGGCTTTATTTCTCTTACCAACAATGTAATGTAAATGGGATGAGGATTCACATATATAGAAGCTACCAAATCAAGAATACCATTGGAAAAGGAATACTCATCTATGGTGAATGAAATTGAGAATATTCAATGATCATTGAATTTTTTGAGAAGTGATCATTCTATTAATCCTAAGACATTTCTCCCCAAGAACACCTTCCTATAACATCAAATTCACCTTAGATGTGTTGACATATCCTTTAGAATCGTGGTGTGTGTTGGAATTTTCTTCACATTATCATTCATGGGGATGTTAACCGACATTTTTTTTTAATTTTTCCATGATGTCATTATAACATTTAGTTTCTTTTTGTTTTCATGGATGGGTGGACCTTTGGGGAAATAGAAGACGAATGTTTGGGCTACGAGACTCATCAATAGACACACTCTTTCCATTACAAGGGCTTCTCACTAGGTAATGTTTTTCAACATTTGGACTAATATCAATTATTGGGATGGTGTTTCCCTTAAGAGAGGATCAATCTAATGGAGGGGTAATTTAGATTTTAAGATGATTTCCTTTCATAAGGGTGATGTCACTGACATTTCCCTTATCCCTATGGCTGACAAGTGGTTGAGAGGGTAGTTTACTTGACCCAGGACAATTAATTTCCCCCACCAAGTTGGATAGATGGACTAATTGGTTTTTTACATCTTGTAGCGATGCTTGGGTGTTTTGTTGGAATCATATATTATTGGCATACATTTGTTTCATCTGGTATTCTCAAATTGTATCTAGTTTTGTAGGGGGTTGTTTGTAATTCCTTTATTTTGGTTGAGTATTTCTAGGTGGTGGTGGATAACTAATCTGCCCTGATTGGTTCCATGTTTTTTGAGTTTGGTTTTAATACACCCTTTCCGATATTCTTGGTTTTATTTCTAACTAGTGTTGGATGGATAGTAAGGTTCTTTCCTAAAGGGTATCTTATAGGGAAAACCTGAAAATATTTCCTCACAAATCTTAGAAGTTTCTCACTGTTGGAGGCATTGGTCAAATTAGTAGGTGTTAAAAGAAAATATAACACAATGGATAGTAGAAGGATATTCATATTTCCCTTGGTAATGAGTAAGTTGTAAAATAAGGGTACTTACCTCTTCACACTTTTTTCCCACCTTCTTCTCGAATTCAATTCTCTACACGTCATGGACACATTGAATGGGTACATTGGATATTGAACAAAATTGTTGTGTATTCTCTACCATGTTCTAAATTAGGGTTATTGCAGCAATTAGGGTCATGCCAACTAGCAAAATACCTGCATCACATCAATCATATTTTGATCAATAGGAATTAAAACTTCATTAAAATAATGAATTAGAATTTGATCACTTATTTGGTAGTGTGGGCTACTTGAAAAAATCATTTTAAATCATTCCCAGTATTCATGAAGCATATCCTCTTATAATTGTGTTATCCCACATATTTCGTTCCTTATTATTTCAGTTCTTGAGTGTGGGAATTATTTTCCATGAAAAAGTAATTTCATGTCCGCCCATAATCTAATTGGTGAATTAACATAGTAAACAAATCTTTTATAGTGTCTTATAGTGAAAAGGGTAATTTCCTATGCATTACTTGTTCTTCAACCACTTTTCTAGTATTCAATGTATAACACATTTTGTGAAATTATGTTAAGTACATATATGGATCATCTCCCACATGTCTATGAAATATTGGTCATGAGTGAATTAAACTGGATTTTTAATCGAAATTAGGTGCCTCACCTTTTATTAGGATGTATGTAGGATGGATCTCTGTATCAAGAAAGGTTAGTTATTTTAATTTCTGGTTATTTTCATTCATATTAGTCAATTTTATTTTAATTCTAACAAGGGTTAAAGAAGAAGAAGATGACGAAGAATGATGAAGAAGATTTTTGTGTTTTTTGTGTCCTCCTTCAAAGAGTTATCATATGTGGCTTGGTGTCACTTGTGTAGGGTAATCTCTAGTTCGAGTTCAAATGGTGGTAATTCTCTTGGAGTAGAACTCGTCTTTCACAGAACCTAAAAAATAAATGATTCATAGAAAAAAAGTATTGGTAAATATATAATATAAAAATAATAAATATTCACAAAATTTACAAAAATATTATCAAAACACACAATAAAACCAAAGTGCTCCTAGGAAATGATGAAACAAATAATGAGTTTTCAAGACTTGACAATTTTATTATAATTTAAAGATGAATTCAATGACTAGGTAATTCCCTTTTTCATCTCTTCAAAGATCATTAATGGGTTTAGAGTATTTATTTTTAATAAAAATTACTAAAAGAGGGGTTAGTTTTGAAAATAGTTTTAAAGTTTAAATTGATTAAATAAAGAGTTTAATAGTTAAAAAATAAAAGTGATGTATTCATAATTATTAAGAAGTATGTGAATTTTTTTGATTCACTACATAAATTTCATGTTCATTTTTCTTAGTTATTAATTCATGTTTTGATAAATTATTTTGCTGAAATTAATTGGAATCCTGGTTATTTCTCATTATTTTATTTCTATGATAACAGAACCAATCAATGACATAATAACCATATTTTAAAGTTCTAGAACTTATGGATGGAATAACATCTTATAATGAAGATTAAAATATCGATTATATGGGTAACAAAAGGATTGTCTTTTTGTCCAATCATCGCAACAGATGTCAGGCACCCAAATCCTCACACTAATTTGTTAAAAATTAAAAGAAAATCAATCGCATGCATCAAAATAAGAATTCCAAATGAAATAATGTATGATATATGGAATTAAATGTTTTTTCACCCAAATTACTTCAATACATTATCTAATGAAATCATTGTAACTCCATTTACATGTGTGTATCTCCCTCGCAATGAATGTCCACTGTTTAGACCAACATCGAGAGGAGGAAAGTCAATTCGATTGCCTACTTCATCCGTGATCCACCTATGAGGATAGAGGATTATATAAAATCTAGTATAAATAGAGGAATTCCATGGAACTATGAATTGGAAGAAATTCACTCCTTGGTCGAACATACAATTGTGGTTCCCAAGGTACCAATTGATAGGCAATGTGGGTGGTAGTTTTTTGAACCCTGATTTCAAGAAACCACCTGGCCCATGTTTTTAAGTGGACAGAAATTATTAAATCACTTTTGAAAAAAATGACGTTCCCCCATATATGTTCTCTCTCTAGTGGATATTTAACATCATTTGGGGCCCTACATCTTGATATATGGACGAAACACAGCACACCACTTTTGACATCATGTAGATTCAATGGATGGGAAAGATCAGTATTGTGGTGCCACATGATGGCCAAATGGGGATTGTGTTTCTTCAGAAGAGTTATAACCCATTGAATTTTAGAAAATCCAAAAATCTCTCAACCCATTTGGATGAACTTATGTCATGAAATCTATAAAATATTGGATAGATTTCCACAGGCTCCCATGAAATTTTTTCTATTTTCCATCAAATTCATCCTTGGACATTCAAATCTCCTTCAACTACATTCAAATTATAAAAACATGAGAAATTACTCTTATTAATAGTTATTAACAAAAAATAATTTATTCACACATAGAGTGAAATTTGATATAACAATTGGAATTTATAATACAAAATCAATTTAATTCAGTAGCGTAAAGGGTGAAAAGGAATAATGAATTATTGTGCGATCTGTATGCCTCAGAAATTTAAGTTTAGTCTTAACTTACATCCAATATAGGTCACCTATATTAGATTGATATCTTCCCACCAAACCTAATTCATATGATACATCTAGCCTAGTATGTAGAATATAATGAAATATTGAACCAATCGCTAAAGTATATGGAATCATTTCCATTCTATTTCCTTCATTATGGGTCTGAGGAAACATTTTCTTAGAAAGATGAATTTCATGTGACATTGGAAAAAATACCCTATTTGATTTTTCTATATTGAATCTCATTTATATCTTTTAAATGTATTTACTTTTACTTATTCAGAGAAACCTCTTGGATCTATCACGAAGGATCTTGATCCCATGAATATATGATGCATCTCCCATATATTTCATGGAAATTAATTTATTCAACCATGCCAAAATAGAATGTAAGAATGGTATTTCATTTACAATAAGTAATATTTCACCAATATATACTATTATGAAATTGACTACACTCTCAATAAACCATTTATAGACACAAGGCTCACATTCATTATTTATAAAACCAAATTATATTATGGATTCATCAAATTTAATGTTATATGACTTCGATACTTTATTTAATCAATAAATGGATTTTTGAAACATAAATATATTATTATAGCATTACCCTTCAGGTTGTGTCATGGATACATCTTCTTTAATTTTCCCACTAAAAATGATATTTTTACATCTATTTTTTTAATATCATAGTCATGGAATGTTGTAATGGAAAGTAGAGTTATGATAGATTTTAACATTTTAACTGGTTTATAGGTTTCATCATAGTCAATGAATTGACGTTTTTAAACCCTTATACCACTAGTCATTCCTGATAGGTATTGACTTTTCCTTCTAAGTCCAATTTCTTCTTGAATAACCATTTTTAATCAACAGTATTTACATCCACTAGAGGATCTAACAAAAAATATATATGGTTTCGGCACATTGAATCCATTATAGAATTAATTGATTATTGACAGTTGTAATCATCTATAACACTTACTGCTTCCTTATATGTTAGATGGCCATTATTTTCAACTAATAATGAGCCATCATACTCAGTAACTAAAAAACTATACCATTTTGGTTCTCTAACCTCTCTTGTACTCATTTTAAGTACTTGTGTATATAGAATAGTTACTTCTTCCATTGGGCTTTGTGGAATATGATCATTTACCGACTCTTGTGTGATTTAATCTATGAAATCATTGAATTTTATCTAACATTGACTTCCACTTTTGTATATTTTTGCCCTCTCATATAATTTGACATGTCTTTCAAGAATAACATATTTGTCTGAGGGATCATATAGGTAATATCCTATTTATTCCTTGGGTATCCTATAAATGTACAATTTGTGCCTTATGATATATGTTTGTTATCAGAAGATGCCATAAGAGATACTTCACATCCCCAAACATATTAATTTCAAAACATGGTTTTTCTCCCACTCCAAAGTTAGAATGGAATACCATATATCAATTTATTTGGTACATGGTTTAGTATGTGTGCTACTATTTATAATGTATATCCATAAAAGGATAACATAAGACTATCATGACTCTTCATTAATCTCACAATGTCCATAAAGGTATAGTTCCAACTTCCTCAGACTCCATTCCATTAAGCCATGTTAGGAGGAGTGAGTTGTGATAGGATCCCAAACTCTCGTAATTAATCAATTAAGTATTGAGTAACATATTTTCCACTATGGTCCGGGTGGAGTTTCATAATCTTACTAACAATTTAGTTCTAAAATTCATTATTTCATACCATGAATTTACCAAAATAATCTTACTTATACCTCATTATGTAAATATATTCATATATACTAAAATCATCATTAAAATTTATGAAGTATGAATACTAATCCCTTTATTCTATAGAAAATGGTTTATGAACATTGGTATGGAAAAATTCAAGAAGATCATAAGCCCTTTCTCATTTCCCAATAAATAGGGATTTGGTCATTTTTCTATTTAAACATGAGTTCCATACACCAAGTGGTTTTAGTTAAAATAAATCTATATATCCATATTGATGTTATTATGTCCAGAGTTTTTCATTTATATGACCTAGTCGGTGATGCCAGAGCTGGGTGTGGTATGATTCATGGGAAGAAACTTCATTATAAATTTTCATTACTTGGTTTATGTAATCTAACATGTAATGATCTCTGTGTAAATTTTCGTTACCATACAAATGTTATCTTTATAAAATAAGAAACATTTATTTCCATATTTGAAAATTATTCCATCTGTATCTATTCGGGATACATAAATAATGTTTTTGGAAACTTATGGAATATAATAAAAACTCCTAAAAACTAATATAATTTTTCTTGGAAATGTGAGGTGGTAGTCCCTGATAGCTACAACAGTAAGTTTAGCTTTGTTGGATTCTCGTAGATCTACCTACCCTCAGTCAATGTTTCAGAATCTACTTTGTTCCTATATTTGGATGCATATATGAGACCCACATGCTATATCTAATACCCAATTTGAAGAAATTGATATATTTCACTAGATAACCAATGCAGTCAATGCTTTCCCTTGCTTCTTTAGCTGGGTACATATTTTATTCCAACGACCCTTCTTGCCACATGCGAAATAGATAGAATCTTGTTCCCTTGTTTCCCCTTTGATTATATTCTTCTTTAAAGGGTGTGAAAAAACATTGGTCATAAAGTTCTTTTATTTTTTTCTATAAGTTCATCATAAGAATAGAAGGATTTTCAGGCATCAAATGTTTATATACATCTTAAAAGAGGATAAGAAGATCTATAAGAGACTTCTTGATGTATTTCATATTAAAATACAATACACAACTGGAGAAGCTTTGAGGAAGTGATTATAGAATGAGATAGTTGCCTAATTCATTAGGTATTTTAAACCTTATAATTTCTAGGACCTCAATTTTTCAAATGAAAGTGACTACATGAGTCCCTATTTAGGCACCCTCTCTAAGATTACTCTGAAAGAGCACATTGTAAAACTCAAATTGTTATTGTCTAGCTCCCTCCTAGTAAAGACCATGGAGATTCTCAATCATATAATATTAATTCATGTTTTATTGAGATTTCATGACTTTAATAGACATATATGAAATAATAAAACATTTAAATTTACCACGTAATTCATATATTTTTCATAGACTTCAAACTCTCCATCACTCACCTATTGAGTAGAAATATCAGGCATTGGGGATTCTAGTACTTAATATTTCTATTTTTAGAGTAGAACAACCCAAAGGCGTCTAAAGTACTCCTGGATGTTACTAAATGTGAGGAGAAATTCTATATCCAATATTCATCATAAGAATTTTCTGGATGATAAGATTTTAATTTTATAGTAAAATTAAAAAGACCTTATTATTAATACTTTTTTGAGTACAATTTCATGTGAGAAATAATAAATTAATTAATTTTATTAAATCTCCCACTATTTTATTAGTCCCAATATCCCTCTCCATTGAACTTGTAATGTCTATTTATATGACATTATAGTTAAAATAATCTGTATTCCACTTCCCATAACCTAAATAAGGGTTGGTCATGATATTTTGAATGTATTAAGGAAGGAAAGTATTTACCAACTGTGGCCTTCCAGCTACGTGATCTATTGATTGGACTCCCCAATCTAGAAATCCACACATGGATTTTCTCAACCCTTGCCTCCAAATTAAACAAAGTCTAGTATTGGATACTTCTATTGATGTAAAATTGTTAGGTCAACTTGAATCCTTCAAAATAACATCCCTTATAAAAGTAAGTGTCCCAACAAGGGTTGGTTAACACATAGTTCTATTGAGTTTTTTTCCTAATCATGTAATGGAATCCATAGTTTGACTTAATATTAGATTGAGGGAAATTATTTTCTTATGCACAACTTTTTATTTTGTTTTATCCGTGACGTTTCATGTTAATATTTAAGTGGATGTTTACTTAAGTAATTATCCATGTTTGGATAAAACATTTACGCATAATATCTGTTTTTTTAATTTTTATTTGCATATTAATAAATACATTTATGTGATCGTGATCTTATATGTAAAGACCCGTAAATTTCAAGGAAATTTTTTTTCTTAATTTTCTTTGGAATTTTTCAAGAACGCAGTTTCTGACGGCACTTGATTCTGAGGCCCAGTGTGCCCGAAAACATTTTCCGAAGTTTGGCTCGGGTTAGTTCAGTGAACGGACAAGCGGGTTTTTCTAACTTTTGAACTAGTGCCCGGAATCGAATTTGGAGGGCACTGATGAAATCGCAGCGCTGGTATTCTCTTAGAAATGCCTCTTCCGGATTTGCGTTTGCTCAGGTGTGGTTTTTAATTTTCGGGCTTAAAGTTAAGAAATAAAATAATTTTGTGACAACTTTATTTTATTTCACTTAAGCCACATGGAAGCCACATGAAGCCACTAAAAGGCGGCTTGAACTAAGTTGAACCGGATAGGATGCTATCCAGAAATATCCTACCCCCTTGGTAGGATATTTGTGAGGTGGGGCTCGTATGAGCCCCGCCGTTTCTTTCCGCTAAGAAAGGCACCCGCAAAAACCCGTCTTTATGAAAGTCAACTGACACGTTTATTAAAATATTAATAGACCATTTAATTGGGAGGTTTATTTCGTAAATTAAATGGGCTGTTTCTTTCGTTGAATTAATTCAACGAATTAATTCAATCGTTTCTTAACCAGTTTTCAAATTCATTGGCGTCATAATAAAGTAAGGCCAACGCACGACCTCTGGTTATTTGCGCATTGAGAATATTTGAGAGGACCCTCGTATCTTCTTCTCCCTTGCGAAGAACGCGAAGAACGCGAAGAACCCTGATCCCGGAAATCGACGACGCTTCCGTCCGAGACGTTCTTCCCCGCTCCAATCTCCGATCACCAACCGTTTGAGGTGAGTGATTTCAGATTTCCTCTCAAGGTTCTTTTTGGTTTTAAATGAAACACATATTTAATTATTAATAATTTAAATCTGTTGTTCTTGGTCCGTTGAGCTCGCCGACTCAACGCCGGATTCCGCGACGACGCGACGCCTCCCCGTGACGACCCGGCGATCCCTCTCTTCCGCGACGAGCTTCTCCGCGAAGAACGCCCGCGCGCGACGACCAACGAGGTAGGGATTTATTTTGAAAATTACCCCCTTTATTTCCCGTAAGTGTTTCTTTAAAAAGTTAAAGAACCAGTTTCAAACGAACAATTTTATTTTATTAAAATTGTCGGTTCATGTGTTGATCAAATTTCCCCCATTTGTTTATCTCTAACGCGGAGGGTGCGGGCCAAACGAACACGACCCGACGACCCTCCGCCGTTCTTCGTTTTGTGCGGATTTGACGGGCGACGACAGAACGTGCCGCAACGGATGTTTGACGATCCCACAGTGAAGAACGAGTCCTGGGAGGAGCACTGGCGTAGACGGGAAGAGAATCGGACCACCAGAACGATCCCGGTGGCCCGCGGAACTCGCCGGTGGCGCGGGTCGCCGGCGCGGCGGCACCGGCAGCCGGGATCGGCGGCGCCCCGGCGCGCCGCCGGACAGGCCGCCGCGGCTGAAGCCGCGCGGGTCTGGTGCCCCCGGACGCGGATGAAGCCGCGTCCCGACTCAGCGCGGCCCCACGCGGGGGGGCCGCGGCACCACCAGGCCGTTCGGCCGCTCGGCCGAATCGGACCAGGCCGGTCCGACTGGCCGGGCCGCGCCCTGGCCGGACCGGACCAGGTCCGGTCGACCCGGTTCGGGTCGCCCCGGTTCGGCCGACTCCCGGGGGGGTCGGGCCGGGTCGGCCCGGGCCCGGACCCCCCGTCTTCGGACGGTCTTCATTCAAACGCCCGTAACTTGAGCTATGTTCCTTGAAACGACTCGCCGTCAGTGGCAACGCGATCCTTGGATCAAGACGGTCGTTTCAGTATATCGCACTCAATGTTTCGGAATACTTTGAGATCGGCCGGGTTGGTTCGTACACGAAACCAACCGGGCCCTCGGAGCGGAAATGCTCATATCTTGAGCTACGGACGTCCGATTGACGTGTCGTCAGCTTTGTTGAATTCCTCTTTGTGAGACGTATATTTTGGCATACTCCGCCCGAGGTTTGGACGCAGGTGGAGTACGGTCGGGTTGGTTTTGCCTTAAAAACCAACCGGGCCCCTGGGACGAAAAAGCCAATAACTCCCAGACCGGGCGTCCGATTGACGCGCCGTCTGCGACGTTGAGTTCCTATTGACGATACGGAACTTTTGGATACATCAACTTCGGACTTCGTGTCAGTTGATGTATCAGCCTCTCGGCTCGTGGAGCGGACCCTCCTGAATGAGCTTGCTATGTGCGGGAACCCTAGTGCTGGCTGCGACTGCTACTTCGACAGCGACGACTATGCAGAGATCCTCCGTGGACTCCAACGACGACCGTGCAGAGATCCTCAGTGGACTGCGGCGACGACTGTGCAGAGATCCTCAGTGGACTGCGATGACTACTGCACTGAACGATCCTCCGTGAATCAGTGCTACAGGTCCTGTGTGGGCCCAGTCCTGTGCGGGCCCGATCCGGTGTGGGTTCGATCCTGTGTGGGTCAGCGCTCAACGGTTCTGTGTGAGCCAGCGCCTACAGGTCCTTCTTGGGCCCGGTCCTGTGTGGGCCAAATCATGTGTGGTTCCGATCCTGTGTGGGTCATTGCGGGGGTTAGTTACCTATCGATCTTTCGTGGGTCCGACGACTTAGATGGATCAGTGATCATCTTTATCGTCATCCGAAGAAGTATACCTGTGTGAGCTGAATCTTGTGTTACTCTCCTTTGTGGATTGTGTTGAGCTATCCTGTGTGGATTTACTGTTTACTCTCATTTGTGGATTGTGATGAGCTATCCTGTGTTGATTTACTGTTTACTCTCCTTTGTGGATTGTGTTGTTCTATCCTGTGTGGGTATACGTTTGGTTTCCTGTGTGGACTGGGTTGTGCTTGGGGTCGGACGTTGGAGCCGAACGGGAATTGATGACTTAGGTATATGTATGGGCATATACCTAATCCGTGTCAGATGTTACTTCGTGATTGTATCTTTCCTTTGTGCATTATCCTTTGTGGATTTCGGGAGACCTTCGGGGGTCTCGGGGTCCCTACTGAGTAGCTTATACTCACCCCTGCACGGGCTTTTCCCGCACTACGTTGTGTTGGTTGCAGACAACGGACAGCGCTGATCGTGGTGGCGGCGTGCGGAGCAGGACGGTACCTGGAGGTGGATCACTGGGCGGGACGTACTCGGAGCGGTCAGGTGGACCCGAGGAGCAGTGTAGGCTATCTGTACCCACCCTTCAGGTGGGACTTCCAGAGGACGGCTCGACGCTGCAGTTTTCCATTTTCAATTGTTGTTTTTCCTTTCAGTTGTACTTTACAGTTGGGCTTGTATTTCCGGTCTCTTTTACTTTCATCCCAGCTTGTACAGTTTTACTTGGTGTTACTTTTCCACTTGCTTACTCGGTGGTTCTTGTTTACTTTTCAAAGGCAATACCTTCCCTTTTTGTTGGGATTTCCTCCTTGGTGCTAGTCGCCAGCCCCTGGCCTATGGAAGGCGGGCTTGGGGTAGTCACGGCACGGGCCCCGAGGACGGGTCGTGACAAATTGGTATCAGAGGTGGTCGGTTCTACCACAGACCCTGATCATTCTTTTATGTGAAGCAATAGTGTTTAGAATATTAAGTGTGGTTATCAGTCCAGGGAGTCCAGTGTTGGTGCGGCGGCCGACGTATCCATACACCAGGACCATGACTTCTGATTTCCGATTTAATGCACGAAAACATTGATTGCGTGTGTGTTTCAAGTTTTCTCTGTGATTACTTGTGTCAGCTCACCAGGTATATTTTTATGACCGTGGCATACTTGTTTCCTTTTCAGGATGGCACGACGACACCAGCCATCTAGGGTTCCTAGAGTAGAGCACGACGAAAGCCCGCCGAGCGACGAGGCCTCCGTACAGGGACCGTTGACAGCAGAGGCACCGGCGGTACCTTTACCCGCCGAGCCCCCGATGCTTCCTGCACTGGCAGCTGATGACGCACGACGCCTCGGAGCTCTGCACGAGTTCCAGCACCAGCGACCACCCAGGTTCCATGGGGAGTCGGACCCCCAGGCAGCCAAGGACTGGCTGGAGGAGGTCGTCCGAGTTTTCAGGCTAGTGAGGACACCAGCAGACCTCATGGTGATCCTCGCGGCGAGCCTACTGCACGCAGCAGCAGGGCGATGGTGGAGCCTGATGCTCCAGGTACACGATGAGGCCTCCCTCATCTGGACGGACTTCGAGAGCCTCTTCCGCTCAGAGTTCGTCCCGGCCACCCTCCGTGCGGTGCGCATCCAGGAGCTTCTTCAGCTGTGGCAGGGCAGCATGACGGTCGTCCAGTACGCGGCGAGGTTAACCGACTTTTCTCGATACTCGACATACATGGTACGGGACCCCTTCTTCCGGGTCTGGACCTTCGAGCAGGGATTGAGACACGAGATCAGGGCATCGCTGATCACCCTCAGCATCCCGACCCAGGCAGGAGTACTAGAGAGAGCCCTCCTGATCGAGAGATTCCTGGCTGAGTCCACAGTGAGACCTACCGCAGGGCATCAGGTAGAGGAGTCTTCAGCAGCTGGTAGCCAACGGATGACTAAGGGTTCCAGGCAGACCAGGCCTTCCGGCAGACGACCCCGGGACACTGTCTCAGCGGTGCGGGGCACACAGCGCGGAGCCAGCCTTCCGAGAGGCAGATAGTGCTACGAGTGCGGCGGGCAGGGCAACATGGCTCGTGACTGCCCGACCCGTCGTACCGAGGGGCAGCAGACGGTGGAGGAACCACCCCGGCAGAGGCAGAGGGTCGACCGTGGTGGTCCACAGGGAGGAGGCAGACGAGGCAGAGGTGCTGGCCGAGTAGCAGGTGGTCGGAGACGCTTTGAGGCTCTGCCACCACCACCACCAGGAGGCCCGCACCGACCACAGGGAGCTGGCGGGCAGAGACAGGCGCAGCTCCAGGCAGCAGAGGCCTATGACCACGGCACGCCAGAGATGATTCGAGGTACGATCTGTGTCTATTCCACCCTTTCTGCAGTTCTAATAGTCACAGGAGCGAGTCACTCTTTCATAGCCACTGCCCTTGTTCGGAGCTCGGAGATTCCGACAGAGCCGTTGGCTCGATCCTTACGGCTAGAGACTCTTACGGGAGCAGACTCGATGATTACGCACTGGTGCCGGCAGTGTGAGCTTACTCTAGGAGGCGAGAGCTTCGGTTGGGATCTTCTTGTAGTGGCGTTGAGGCCTTACGACGTCATCTTGGGCATGGATTGGTTATCTAAGGTCCATGCTCAGATTGACCTCTTTAGGCGCAAGGTGCGATGTGTGCTCACCGACGGGAGCAGGTTCACCTTCACCGGTGAGAAGGGAGCCTTAGCAGCACAGGATGGACTCACGCAGAGGAGGGGTCGACCCATAACTCATCAGTTGGCTAGCCTCATCTTGGGAGCAGTTGACGTGTGGAGTCCCAGTTTTCCTGCAGTGGTGGATCAGTACGCAGACGTCTTTCCCGACGACATTCCAGGACTACCTCCTCATAGAGAGGTAGACTTTTATATTGACCTATACCTCGGGACTGCCCCGATATCCACTCCAGCATATCGTATGGCCCCCGCTGAGCTTCGAGAGCTGCGGGTATAGTTGGAGGACTTGCAGGGCAAGGGGTTAATCCGACCTAGTGTTTCACCCTGGGCTTCCCCGATATTGTTCGCCAAGAAGGCGGACGGGAGCTTGCGACTGTGTGTCAATTATCATCGCCTGAACCAGGTGACAGTGAGGAACAAGTATCCGCTACCCAGGATTGATGACCTCTTCGATCAGCTCAAGGGAGCACAGTGGTTCTCGAAGATAGACCTCAGGTCAGGCTATCATCGGCTCAGAGTTCGAGACGAGGATGTGCAGAAGATGTCCTTCAGATGTCGGTATGGCCACTATGAGTTCTTGGTTATGCCTTTCGGCGTGACCAACGCTCCAGCAGTGTTCATGAGCCTCATGAACAGGATCTTCCAGCCATACCTCGATCGATTTGTCGTAGTCTTCATCGACGACATCTTGGTGTACTCGACCACGGAGGAGGAGCACGCCTACCACTTGCGTGTTGTACTAGACACACTCCGAGAGCACCAGCTTTATGGAAAGCTCTCGAAGTGTCAGTTCTGGTTATGTGAGTTCCACTTATTGGGGCACGTCATTTCTGAGGCGGGAGTTGCAGTGGATCCCGCAAAGATCGAGGCAGTGCTAGCTTGGGAGCCACCCAAGAGCGTCACAGAGGTGCGGAGTTTCTTGGGACTAGCCGGATACTATCGGAGATTTGTGCCGGACTTCTCCAGATTTGCGGCCCCACTCTCAGCGTTGACGAAGAATGGGAAGCCCTTCGTGTGGTCAGACATATGTCAGCAGATCTTCCAAGAGTTGAGGCAGAGGTTGACCAGCACACCTATCTTGAGGTTGCCTGAGGAGGGAGTTGGATACGTAGTCTACTGCGATGCATCAGGGACCAGACTCGGGTGTGTCTTGATGCAGGAGAGGGCCGTGATTGCCTATGGATCACGTCAGTTGAGGCCTCATGAGCACAACTACGCTACCCATGACTTGGAGTTGGCAGCAGTGGTCTTCTCCCTGAAGACATAGCGACACTATCTGATGGGCGAGCGCTTCACAGTCTTTTCTAACCACCAGAGTCTCAGGTACATCTTCTCTCAGAAGGACCTGAACCTGAGAGAGAGGCGATGTCTCGAGTTCCTCCAGGACTATGAATTTGAGATAGTCTATACTCCTGGGAAGGGGAACGTGGTAGCCGATGCCCTCAGTAGGAGGACGGGCATCCAGCTACTTGAGGAGGAGACATAGCAGCTAGCTGCCTTGCGGATATCCTTCGTGGATAGAGACGGAGTAGCCTTCCTTCAGTCTCTCACAGTCTCTCCATTACTTCTACAGCGGGTCAGAGAGGCACAGCGTGGGGACGCTGACTGTGAGACACGGCGTGTAGAGATATCCTCGGACAGGCACCTGATGGTTTCTCCCTTGGATCAGAGCACGACGTACTTTTCAGAGGACGTACGTTGGTACCAGTCGCTTTACGAGAGGAGGTGCTGAGAGAGTTTCACACTTCTCCTTTGGCGGTACATCCTGGAGTGGCGAAGATGTACCAGGATCTCAGGCGACAACACTGGTGGTCGGGCATGAAGAAGGTTGTGGTAGAGTTTGTTTCACGGTGCCTCACCTGCCAGCAGGTGAAGGCAGAGCATCAGGTACCAGCAGGCTTGGTACAACCCTTGGAGGTCCCAGAGTGGAAGTGGGACAGGATATCTATGGACTTCCTGACTAGACTTTCATGCACTTCCAGAGGTCACGATTCAATTTGGGTGATTGTTGACCGACTCACCAAGTCGGCACACTTCTTACCCATTCAAGAGCAGGGCTCAGTGGAGAGCTTGAGGCGTCTCTACGTACAGGGGATTGTATGGCTTCACGGTGTGCCATCGACTATCGTATCCAATCGGGACGCTCGCATTACTTCCCGGCTTTGGAAGGGGTTGCAGGAGGCGTTCGGGATGCGGTTACGTCTGAGCACCGCCTTTCACCCTCAGACGGATGGTCAGACGAAGAGGACCATTCAGACTCTCGAGGACATGCTCCTCGCATGTGTCCTCGACTTTGGTCGCAGCTAGGAGGACCACCTACCCTTGGTGGAGTTCGCGTAAAACAACAGCTACCACTCCACCATCGGGATGGCACCATACAAGGCGTTGTACGACAGGCCTTGCAGATCTCCTTTGTGCTGGACAGACCCTGGGGAGTCAACACTAGTGGGACCAGAGATGGTCTGGGCCACGACAGAGAAGGTCCAGGTCATCCAGGAGCGGATGAGGACAGCACAGAGCCGGAAGAAGTCATATGATGACAGGAGGCGAAGGACACAAGAGTTCGACGATGGCGACCATGTCTTCTTGCGTGTCTCACCTCGACGTGGTTTGTGGAGATTTGGCCGAGGCAGAAAGTTGTCTCCACGCTTCATCGGGACTTTCTAGGTCCTCAGTAGGACTGGCGAGGTGGCTTATCACCTGGCTCTTCCACCTCATTTGCACCGGGTGCACGACGTCTTCCACGTATCTCAGCTGAGGAGATACGTGCACGACCTGACGCACATCATTGACTATGGGGAGCTAGACGTGGATGATGGGGCGACTTTTGCGGAGGTCCCGGTGGAGATAGATGATCGACAGGAGCGGGTCCTGTGTGGGCGATCGATTCCTCTTGTGCGCATCAGATGGCAGCACAGGAACCTCTAGGAGAGCACATGGGAGCGGGAGGCTCAGATGCATTCTCAGTACCCACATTTGTTTCCCTAGTTTTTGATGTATCTTTACGGGGACGTAAATCCCTGAGGTGGGAGTAATGTAAAGACCTGTAAATTTCAAGGAAATTTTTTTTCTTAATTTTTTTTGGAATTTTTCAAGAACGCAGTTTCTGACGGCACCTGATTCTGAGGCCCGGTGTGCCCGGAATCATTTTCTGAAGTTTGGCTCGGGTACGTTCAGTGAACGGATGAGCGGGTTTTTCTAACTTTTGAACCGGTGCCCGGAATCGAATTCTGAGGGCCCTGATGAAATCGCAGCACCGGTATTCTCTTAGAAACGCCTCTTCTGGAGTTGCATTTGCTCGGGTGTGGTTTTTAATTTTCGGGCTTAAAGTTAAGGAATAAAATAATTTTGCGACAACTTTATTTTATTTCACTTATGCCACTTAGAAGCCACTTAAAGCCACTTAAAGGCGGCTTGAACTGAGTTAAACCGGATAGGATGCTATCCAGAAATATCCTACCCCCTTGGTAGGATATTTCTGAGGTGGGGCCCGCACGAGCCCCGCCATTTCTTTCCGCTAAGAAACGCACCCGCGAAAACCCGTCTTAATGAAAGTCAACTGACGCGTTTCTTAAAATCTTAACAGACCATTTAATTGGGCAGTTTATTTCGTGAATTAAATGGGCTGTTTCTTTCGTTGAATTAATTCAATGAATAAATTCAATCGTTTCTTAACCAGTTTTCAAATTCGTTGGCGTAATAATAATGTAAGGCCAACGCACGACCTCTGGTTATTTGCGCATTGAGAAGATTTGAGAGACCATCGTATCTTTTCTCCCTTGTGAAGAACGCGAAGAACGCGAAGAACGCGAAGAACCCCGAACTTGGAAATCGACGACACTTCCGTCCGAGACGTTCTTCCCCGCTCCGATCTCCGATCACCAACCGTTTGAGGTGAGTGACTTTCGATTTCCTCTCAAGGTTCTTTTTGGTTTTAAATGAAACACAGATTTAATTATTAATAATTTAAATATGTTTTTCTTGGTCCGTTGAGCCTGCCGACTCATCGCCGGATTCCGCGACGACGCGACGCCTCCCCACGACGACGCGACGATCCCTCTCTTCCGCGACGAGCTTTTCCGTGAAGAACTCCCGCGCGCGACGACCAACGAGGTAGGGATTTATTTTGGGAATTACCCCCTTTATTTCCCGTAAGTGTTTCTTTAAAAAGTTAAAGAACCAGTTTCAAACGAACAAATTTATTTTATTAAAATTGTCGGTTCATGTGTTGAACAAATTTCCCCCATTTGTTTATCTCTAACGCGGAGGGTGCGGGCCAAACGAACGATCCCGGTGGCCTGCGGAACTCGCCGGCGGCGGCGGCGCCGGCGTGGCGGCGCCGGCAGCCGGGAGCGGCGGCGCCCCGGTGCACCGCCGGATAGGCGGCCGCGGCTGAAGCCGCGGCGGCCGCGGCACCCGCGGACCCGCGGCTGCGCAGGTCCGGTGCCCTCGGACGCGGCTGAAGCCGCGTCCCGACTCAGCTCTGCCCCACGCGGGGGGGCCGCGGCACCACCAGGCCGCGGGGGCGGTGCCCCGCGGCGCCAGGCCGTTCGGCCGCTCGGCCGAACCGGACCGGGTCGGACCGGGCTGGTCGACCCGGTTCGGCCGACTCCCGGGGGGGTCGGCCCGGGTCGGCCCGGGCCCGGACCCCCCGTCTTCGGACGATCTTCGTTCAAACACCTGTAACATGAGCTACGGGCCTCGAAACGACTCGCCGTCAGCGGCAACGCGATCCTTGGATTGAGACGGTCGTTTTGGTATATCGCACTCAAGATTTCAGAATACTTTGAGTTCGGCCGGGTAGGTTCGTACACGAAACCAACCGGGCCCTCAGAGCGGAAACGCTCATATCTTGAGCTACGGACGTCTGATTGACGTGCCGTCAGCTTTGTTTAATTCCTCTTTGTGAGAAGGATCATTTGGCATACTCCGCCCGAGGGTTGGACGCAGGTGGAGTACGGTCGGGTTGGTTTTGCCTTAAAAACCAACCGGGCCCCTGGGACAAAAAAGCCAATAACTCCCAGACCGGGCGTCCGATTGACGCGTCGTCTGCGACGTTGAGTTCCTGTTGACGATACGGAACATTTGGATACATCAACTTCGGACTTCGTGTCAGTTGATGTATCAGCCTCTCAGCTCGTGGAGCGGACCCTCCAAAACGAGCTTGCTGTGTGCGGGAACCCTAGTGCAGGCTGCGACTGCTACTTCGACAGCGACGACTGTGCAGAGATCCTTCGTGGACTCCGATGATGACCGTGCAGAGATCCTCAGTGGACTATGGAGATGACTGTGTAGAGATCCTCAGTGGACTGTGACGACTACTGCACTCAGTGATCCTCCGTGGATCAGTGCTACAGGTCCTGTGTGGGCCCGGTCCTGTGTGGGCCCGATTCTGTGTGGGTCTGATCCTGTGTGGGTCAGCGCTCAGTGGTTCTGTGTGAGCCAGCGCCTACAGGTCCTGCGTGGGCCCGGTCCTGTGTGGGCCCGATCCTGTGTGGGTCTGATCCTGTGTGGGTCATTGTGGGGGTTAGTTACCTATCGATCCTTCGTGGGTCTGACGACTTAGATTGATCAGCGATCATCTTTATCGTCATCCGAAGAAGTATACCTGTGTGAGCTGAATCTTGTGTTACTCTCCTTTGTGGATTGTGTTGAGCTATCCTGTGTGGATTTACTATTTACTCTCCTTTGTGGATTGTGATTAGCTATCCTGTGTGGATTTACTGTTTACTCTCCTTTGTGGATTGTGTTGTTCTATCCTGTGTGGGTATACGTTTGCTTTCCTATGTGGACTGGGTTGTGCTTGGGCTCGGACGTTGGAGCCGAACGGGAATTGATGACTTAGGTATATGTATGGGCATATACCTAATCCGTGTCAGATGTTACTTCATGATTGTATCTTTTCTTTGTGGATTATCCTTTGTGTATTTCGGGAGACCTTCGGGGGTCTCGGGGTCCCTACTGAGTAGCTTATACTCACCCCTGCACGGGCTTTGCCCGCACTACGTTGTGTTGGTTGCAGACGACGGACAACGTTGATCGTGGTGGAGGCGTGCGGAGCAGGACGGTACCTGGAGGTGGACCACTGGGCGGGACGTACTCGGAGCGGTCAGGTGGACCCGAGGAGCAGTGGAGGTTATCTGTACCCACCCTTCAGGTGGGACTTCCAGAGGATGGCTTGACGATGCCGTTTTCCCTTTTCAGTTGCTGTTTTTCCTTTCAGTTGTACTTTACAGTTGGGCTTGTATTTCCGGCCCCTTTTACTTTCAGCACAGCTTGTACAGTTTTACTTGGTGTTTAATTTTCCGCTTGCTTACTCTATGGTGCTTGTTTACTTTTCAAAGGCAATGCCTTCCATTTTTGTTGGGATTTACGCCTTGGTGCTAGTCGCCCGCCCCTGGCCTATGGAAGGCGGGCTTGGTGTAGTCACGGCACGGGCCCCGAGGACGGGTCGTGACATTATATCAATGATTATAATTTTAATGAATTAAACATAAAATAAATAAATAATTAAATGACCTAATCATGATCTTATCTAATGGTTGATTTAATGAGTAGAAATTAAATAGACCTATTATCTTGGGTAAATAACTCCTTATGCTAGACTTGGAATGAGCTATAGAATTCCACATGATCACTTATGTATCACCAAGTTGGTGTCATTGTTATCCTATCTTGAACTGTCTCTACATGCCTTGGGTTGCTCTAATAACTAAAAATTTTAATTACTCACATGTAGGTGAGGGGAATTAAAGGATTTTTTAAAGGAAACACCATAAATATCCTTGGACACAGGGGTCCTAAATAATAATGCAGGGGAGGATGACTTCCATACCATCTTTTAATTTAAAATTAAATAATTGAAAAACCAAGAAATAAATTTAATTAAATAATTTCCAACACATGCATAGGCATTGTTCATGCTCTTGATCATTCGTACATGAAATGAATATTCAAAAACTAACCAGCTAGCAATCATTTATTTATTTGTTCCTTATTATTAAGATGAATGTGCTTGTATTAATTAATTAATTAGTTAGTTAGTTCTGTTTCGTCTTTATGATCACCTGAATTTAATTGGTGAAACCCATCAAATTTTATATTCATAGAAAATGAACAGCAAAACCATTAAGGACATATTTTTTTCGTAAATTAACTAAGAATTTAAAATTTATTAAATCCATTATTAAAATTTCAAACACAAAATGGTATGAAAATAAATAAAATAAGGTTTTAATGCTGTAAATTATAAAATTTAATGAAAATTTAATTTTTTTTTCTATTAATTGTAGACTAAATGGCATGTACATGTAGCTACATGTGATGGTCCTCTATTTTCTTATATCCATGACATGTGCCTGAGGATTTAGTGTGTTAACTCAGATATACTACACGGTGTGTACATGTTAATTACGCACCTTGTATTGACTTGTCGTGTTTGAGGATGGCCCAGTCAAAACATTGTGTGCAATAAAAACACAATGTGTTTTAAATTTCTTGATTTATCTAAATAAAATATACATGGGTATATGGCATGTGCTCTGACTACACGCTGTGTAACCCAGCTTTACCGACCAAATATTTGGCACTACCTAATTATAACTCCAGTCATTCTTCAATTGTTCTTAAATCTATATGAAAATGAAACACTAAACAAACATGATTAATAGGTCGATAACATGCTAATTCAAATTGGATTTAAGAATAAATAACATTAAATGAAAATCTGACCATGATGGTGCATAGATCAAAAATCATATAAATATTTAAAATTTTAAATATGACTGATCTAAAACAACTTGTTGGTTCTAGGCGTAGGAGAATAATTTTGGTGGGTGATATATATTAAATTTTCATTTAATAAACATTGCCCAAAACCAAGCGTGAGCATGTTGCACATATAATTTTTAATTACGGTATTTAATTTCTGAAGAAATAAATACCTAGGCTTAGGGACATTCTTCATCGATGTTTGTTGATTATCCAAAACGCCCCTTCTATATTTCCTTCATTCCAATAGTTTGGATCCAAGGGTAGAGTCCCTCTAGAAGTGATCCACATGTGCTCTGATGGCCTCTAAGAAACACCACTCATTCACTGTTTTCTATAGAGTCGAATTGAATATATTGTGTTGTCCATTCTTGATCAGTAATTCTTCCATCTAGATGAAATTTCTCTTGGGTTTCTCATTCATGAGAGGGAGAGAGTAAGAGGAGTTGAGATAGAATTGTTTTTGTGAAAAAATTCTCTTTTCCCAAAATTGGAATTTGTTTTGAATTCTTTACACAATAGACATAGTCGTACATTGATAAAGATTTGATTTCAGTTACAAAATTTAGTTACATAATAAAAATTAAATATAATTATCATCATTAATGAAATCCAATTACACATAATATTAATATGTTAATTATTTTTCTGCACCAAATTGTGAAAAATACATAAATAATATTTACATACTCATAAATAATTATTTTATCATCAGTCCTGGTCTTACTCCATTCTTACTCCGCTTTCATTTATTAAACTCCTGAATTAATATTTTATTATCTTAAATAAACATTTTATTCAAAAACGTTTAAATAAATATTTATTAAATATTCAATAAAATAATTAAATATAGTTTATTCACAATCTGGTGAATAAATATTTATTTAATTTATGTGATCAATATAACTTGAATAAAATTATTCTTCAGTCTTGAGATTAATATTTATTCCATTAATTAAATTCAAATACAATTTAATCAATACCAACAGAAACAATTAGTGTGTGACCCTCAAGGATTTGTTCTCATTAGAATTAGGTGGACATTCCTAAAATCTAGGATTACTATCTAATAATGAGTTGTGTCACATAAGAGAAAGAACATAAAGTTGTAATGATGACAATAGTATATGAATGCTCATTGCGTAATATAATCCCCTTTTCACAATATCTCATCAAGTAGGTTGTATGATAGTGTAATTAACATATACACTAGATACATTATTCTTTGACTATCTAAAATAAACTCATCATTACACCATGGAAATGGAATATAGGGACATGGTTTTATTTAAATCAGTGGTGTGAGATATCAACTTCCATAAATAAGGAAGGGTCAAATCCTTACTTGACTTATCCATCAATAAAATTTCATTCATGATTCATCCAACATACCCTACTTCCCACCATGATATGGCATGATTGATTTCATCAGCAAATCTATGTGAGTGAGTCACTACAATCATTAATAATAATCTTAAATTTTAAGGAACATTACACACAGTTGAATATATGAATATACGATGACACCAAAAAATGAAGAATTCCTATGGGTGAGTCTATTCTCATAATTTATCGTATTGTAGATTACCATGTGTAAACTTCATGAGAAGAACTCTCATCTTCATACGAGTAATCACCCCTAATGGTCTATAGAATATGTGTCACATCATAGTATGTTATACAACAATATAACTATATTAAAAATATTTCTATATCACTTTAAGGCTCTCATCATAGTAGGAAATTACTATAAGTATTTCAATGCAGTGAATTCTCTGGGAAGTTATTACATTAAATTCATGCATAATAATGAAAAATGTGTAATATTATTTTTTATTTAATATTTAATACATCAAATATTCATTTAATCAAAGTACAAACAGTTGGTTCTTGAACACCAACTCAAACATTTGGTATTATCCAATATGTCATGTTTATGATCGATGATTAAATGTATATGTACTCTGGGATAATAATTATTATTATTTTTACTCTAATATGAAAGGACATAGTAAAAAGGGGTATCTAAAAATAAAAACCTAGTATCCTAATGACTATATACACATCTCGATAGGGGAATGAATATCATGTGAGATCTAATGAGTTGAGAAATTTTATTTGTTGGATCTAGTGTAAGTTGGAGTCTATTTGAGTTGTTTCCTAGAACCAAATGACTTAATAATTTCAATTAAATATATATATATTCTCTAATTATATAATTGTTATTGTTCTATATAACAATAATGTAATAATTTACTTATAAAAATATTTACATCAAATTGTTATAAAAATTTATCTTTTATAATGAGAACCCAAAGGTTATATTTAAATATTATTAAATAAATATTCCATCTGGTCTAGATACATCAGTTTGATGGGACCCATATGATGTTTTAATATCAACAGTTGAAAACTCATAATACATTGAGACTTATAATCATGATTTTCACACTTGGTGATTTTATGAATTATAGAAGTGAGGGAAAAATCACCAAGTGTATTTTCACATGTTTTAAATGGAAATTATTCATATCTATGAGCTTGTGAATTGGTAATTAGACATGATATTATTATTATTCCGTGTCATGAATTAGGTAATTTAATGTCTATAAGAAAACCATGAAAACCCATTTTCTCAGTTAGGTATCATACATTATGGGCATCATAAGTGATGTATAATTAATTTGGTAAGTCTTGAATGGATTTCCCTATCCATTTTAAATGATAAAAATATTTCAAACACTTTAATTGAAATATAACTTATTGAAAAAATCCATTAGCATGGTAATTTATAGACAAGTTCATTTCGTAAATTCATAGAAAGATAAATTGATAAAATAGGTTGGTGACAAGACTATGCATCCTATTTGATGTGATATTAGGAGATAAAGGGATTATATTACATAGTATTATTCATAAGTAGGTTGTTGTAGTTGCTATAATAGTTTTATTCTCTATGTATGTCCTAACATTTATGTAAACATTGATCTTGGATATTAGGTATGTTCATCTACCTCTATTGAGTAAGGGGCATAGAGGGTCACCAAACAACTGAATAAAAAATATATTTAAATTAATTTGAATAAAATATTATGAATAAATTTATTCTTGGTCTTTGTAATAGTATTTTTTAAGTAACTGATATTCAAAAATTCAATTACATGAAATTCATGTATAGAATATACGAGTTGAATTTTACCTAATTCTCAATTACTCACATAGTAATAATTAAATAATTATTTATTCCTAGGTTTTGTGATATAATTAAAATAAATATTTATTTATGTTATGTGAATATTAAAATAAATATTTATTCAAATGTTTTTAATAGATTAATTTTTAATTAATTTTATCAAAAAATATATTTTTTATTATTGGTCAACATTCTATAAATTATATGGAAGGATATGAGTTTATTTTAATTACCCAATTGAAATGATATATTTTTTTAATATAATTTAAATAAATTTTAATTTATATAATTAAAAAATTATCTTACAATATTTAAAAATCATGGGATATAATAGTAATGAAATTTTAATTATTATTTCGCATGGGAATGACAAGGAAAAAATAATAGATAAGGGTATTTGTAAAATTATAGTTGTTTAAAACTTTTTATATATTAAAAAAATATCATTTTATATATTATATGAGTCAAAACATTGGAGACACATCCTTTGAAATTATTTCAATTCTTAGAGAGAAATACTCATTTCCTCCCTCTTACGAACATAAAAATAAGAAGAGATCATTATTGTGATCAATGATTAATGGTGTAATGCACTTTCTTCTTCTATTCCAATTCCTGGTGTTTCAAGAATAGTATTTTGAGTTTCATAGTGCTCATATTGATAAATCTAGAGTAATACATACTTGGATTCTCTACCAAAATGATATTGTAATAATAGAGTATAAATATTATTCTGATCAGGTAGATTATAGTGGATGAGTAAATTATTAATTTAACTCAATTGTAAATTATGATTCATTTATTTGATTCTAGGAATCATTATACTAGTAATTTAGATTAATAAATTAATATCAATGAAAACCTAAAATTGGGAATCTCCCCAACAATTCCAATGCACACCAAAACCACTTTTCACATCGATGCTCAATGTTAAGAGACCAAAAAAAATACATATGACTAAATGGCCCGAAGGGCGCAATTTTTATGGTTTTTGGATAAGACCCCATTTAAGTGTAAATGGGGGAAAAACAAGACTTCAAGGACATTAGGACATCAACAAAATTCAAAAATCAAGATGATTGAAACCCAGAAAAAGACTACAAAAACGTTCCCCATCCAACATCTATATTATTAAGGCACACCTCCACCAAAGCATAGCTACTCAGAAAGTTGTCACGTAAAAGAATGAATGAGACAGGTACCAATGGCTACACCTTACTCTCTCAATCTTCCAAATAAAAAAATTCATTCCTTGGGAAGTCAACCGGCTCTATCCTCTTTTAAAGATAAACCTTGTAGCTTATCTAGGATTCCCAACATACCATCCATTTCACCTCCAAAAATAGAATCAGAACAACTAGAACACCCATATATCCTCTATATGTTATCCAACATGAGGGTTAATTTAATGAAAAATCAAGTTTCCCCAGAATGTAAGATAAGAATTTCATTATTAAAAACTTTTCTCACAATATATCTTATCAATCCTAAGGATCAAATCTGGAATTATCAAGAAACAACCAATAACAAAATCTACTATACTTCTTATCAAACATTAAAATTCATGATATTTCAAACATCATTTACACATAGTGTGAGACTCACATAGAAATTTTTATAACACTATATCAAAATTAATAATAAACCTATTGGAGGATAAATAAGATAACCACCATTAAGGATGATCTTAAGGCTTCCACATTCATAAATATATTGTCGCAACCAACCCCCTCACTAACCACTAATTGAGTTTCCATACGATCTCATAAAAAATCTATCATAAAATAACAAAATAATTTTATTAATGATAGAATTCATTAACAATACAATAAAGATAAGTTATTTATTCTATCTATCACCACTTTCTATAAGAAAGGACTTCTCAGTGAATGGATCATCATATAATCCAACAAAACCATCTGCCACACTGTAGGTTCTGGGTGCAACAGAAGCACATTGGTCTAGAGAGCCCAACGTTAATTTTATCATTAACGATGATCAATCTGAGATCTATCATGATGTAAAACGTCGGATCATCAAAATATAACAATGAATAAAAAAAGAAGGAGTCCCAGAACCATAGAGATAGGATCATCATATGTTGGTTATAATTAATATTATTAATTGACAAGAATTACCTTGATGGAATTCTTTCTTCGTTGATGTCTCTGGTCATGATCTGGTGTGATCCTTCATTGCGGCATAGAATACAAATTTAAGATTCCTTTAGCGATGATCCACATGTGCACCACGTATCTCTATATGTCACCGAAGGGATCTCCAGGTGATAGCGCAGAAGAAACTTCACTTACGATGTCTGCCTTCGATCGCTTTGATCCGGTGGTGGTAGATCTCTCTCGCTCTTAATAGCATTCTTGGATGAAGGAGTTCTTTTGGCCTTGAGATAACTCTATAGAATTGTTGGTCACAAAAATTGGGAAAATTTTTGGGGTTGTCAGGATATTTATAATCGGGTTTGAGGTTATAGAGTTATGAAAATAAATAAACATGTTACACATTTTATTTATTTCATTAACTCTCATTGAAAACCCCCATGTCGAATGATTAATTACTTGACATGTTCCCATGCTGATTATAATAAACATCATTTAATAGAATGATATTATTTCCTAAAAATATAAACTGGAAAAACTACACGTTGTGTAATCATTAATACACTGTGTGTAATCGTTTTCTATAAAACTATATGGAATGTATATTTAATATACACGGTGTGTACTTTTATTTTCTATTTTCCTTTATTTCCACCACCAAATTTATTAGTCCTTGAGTAATGGCTATTTATTTCTGAAATAAATGTAATTGCATTACTCGCTAATAAATATTTTATTACTCCCACAATATATATTATCTCGAATAACTAGTGTCAAAATAAATGTGATCAGGAATCCTTGAATAATTTTTAAACAACAGTCCGGACTAATATTTATTTAGCTTGTTAAATTAATATTTAACTGAGATACATGGACGCACTTAGTGTGTGACCCTCTAGGCCACTTTCTCATTAGAATTAGGTAGGCTTGCCTAAGGTCCAAGGTTACTGTCTATCCATGGGTCAAGGCACCCAAGAGAAATAAGTTGACACCGCATGGACGTGTCACCTCGTACGAACTCTTACCATGTAATATAATCCCTTTGTCATGATTTCTCAAATCAAGCAGGTTTCATTCCAGTGCCATCAACCCATGTGCTCGATTATTCTTTCTTTGAATTTCTAGAATTGAACTCTCCCATTCCTTAACATGGCCATGGATTTACTTAGGCTATATCAATTCCATCAAAGGTCCTGAGATATCTACTTCTCTTATGGAATATAAGGGAGAAATACTTTCTCACATTATCTATTAATGTGGCGTTACTCGTAATGCACCCAATGTATCCTACCTCACTGCAAACATTGTGTCATCACAATTTTCGTCAATACATCTAAGTGTGTGAGTTATAATACCCATTAATAATAATCTTAAAGTCCAAGGACCAATAAAAACGTCCTTAGATAGGAACATCTAATGACACTATGAAATGTGGATTTCCTACTGGTGGGACTCATCCTCATAATATCCTCCGGAATATTACCAAGGGTGCACACCATGAGAAGGTTCCTCAATTTTTTTTGAGTCCTCACCCCTAATGTCCTATTTTATTTGTCTCCCTAAAATAACATCATCTGGCCATAGAACATATATTCAAGAATAGTGTTATGGCACTTCCGAGTTCTCATCATAGCAGGGATCCGCTATGATCCATTAATGCAATAGTTGTCCTTAGGACATTATCACATGCATTGTCACGCAGAAGAACAATCAAGTTGTGATAAGGTATTTATTAATGAATAAATTACAATGTAGTTGGTTCTAGGTCACCAAATCCAACAGACTCCCACTTGGACTAGATCCAAATGCTAACAACCTTTAACCCACTAGATCTCACATGATATTCATGCTTCTGCTGAGATAAGCCTTTAGTCATGGGGTCCACCACATTCTCTTTTGTGCACACTCTAATCACTGCAACATCACCCCTATGATAGAAATCCCTCAAGAAGGGATACTTCTAGAGTATGTGCTTTGTCCGTTGATTTGAACATGGTTCTTTTTCAAGAGCCACCGCTGTAGTATTATCTCAATACAATTTGACAGGGTCTTTACTGCAAGGCACCACATCAAGCTCCTGGAAAATGTTCCAAATCCAGATGGCTTCCTTGACTGCATCAGAAACCACTATATATTAGGACTTCACTATAGAATTAGCGAAAACTGGCTGCTTTGAACTCTTCTAGCTCACAGCTCCACCATTGAGACAGAAAACTTATCCAGATTGTCACTTCAAATCATTCTTATATGTCTGAAAACAAGCATCAGCATACCCTCTGATGACAAGCTCCTCACCTCCTCCATACACCAGGAACATATTCTTAGCTTTTCTCAGATACTTATTCATAGTCTTAACAGCAGTCCATTGTTTGTCTCCTGAATCATCTTGATATCTGCCTACCATGCTCAGTGCATAGGAAACATCTAGCCTGGTATATAACATGGCATGCATGATGGATCTTATAGATGAAGCATATGAGATCTTACTCTTTCTATCTTTCTCTTATTGAGTCTGAGGACATATTTTCAAAGAAATATGTAGGCCATGTGACACTGGAACCAATACCCTATTAGATTATTCCTTACTAGATATATTTAGTATCTCGTAAATGGATATACTTTGACTTAGTCAAATCAGCCTCTTGGATCTATCATGAATTAACTTGATCCCTAGAATGTAGGCTACTTCACCCAAGTACTTCTTGGAGAAAAACATGTTCAATTAGTCCTTAACTGACTGTAATACTGGTACGTCGTTTACAATAAGAAATATTTCGTCAACATATACTACTAGAATAACGATCGCTTTACCATTAAACCACTTATAAACACATTGCTCACATTCATTCTTAATGAAACCAAATTATTTTATGGATTTTTCAAATAAAATTATCCATGACCTGGATGCTTGATTTAATCCAAAAAATGGATTTCTTCAACTTGAAAACCCATTTGGCTTCACCTAGTGTCACAAACCCTTCTTGTTGTGTCATATAGACATCTTCCTAAAGGTTCCAGTTAAGGAATGCTGTTTTGACATCCATTTTCTAAATCTCATAGACTTGGTAAGCTGCTATGGAATGTATGATTATTATGGATTTAAACATGGAAACTAGAGATAAGGTTTCATCATAGTAAATTCCTTGATGTTGTCAAAATCCTTTAACCTCTTGCCTCACTTTATAGGTGCAAACTTGACCTTCCATGTACAATTTTCTCTTGAATACCCATTTGCATCCAACAGGCTTTACATCAACTAGATCATCAACTAGAACCTAGAATTGGTTCTGATACATGGAATCCATCTCAGAATTCATATCTTCTAGCCATTTTGCAACATCTGAGCTTTCTACTACTTCCCTGTAGAAGAGAGGTTCATCATTGTCCAATAATAATGATTCACCATCATCAGTGACTAGGAAACCAAATCTCTATGGTTCCCTTACCTCTCTTGAGCTCCTACACAGTACTTGTGTTTCTGGATCCTCTTCCATGAGGACCTGTGGAACTTTTTCATGTACCAACTCTTGTGTATCTTGAGCATCAACTTCATCAATGTCAATCTTCCTCCAACTATACTTCTTAAGGATGTTCTCCCTATCAAGAAAGACAGCTTGTCTGGTGACAGTCACTTTCATGTCTGAAGGGTAGTATAGGTAATATCCTTTCGTTTCGTTGGGATATCTTATATATATACACCCCTTGCCCTGGGGTTCTTTTTTGTTTCCTAATAAATCCTTCACAAAGGCCTCACATCCCCATACACGTGTGTGCAACAAGGTGGGTTTCTTTCCATTCTATAACTCAGATGGAATTCCAATTGGAACCTTAGTTGGTACTCGATTTCATGTGTATGATGGAGTTTGTGTTGCATATCCCCAAAAGGATAATTGAAGATCTGCATGACTCATCATCGACCTCACCATGTCTAATAAGGTACAGTTCCTCCTTTCCCTAACATTGTTCCACTGTGGTGTATAAGGAGGAGTGAGCTGAGATAGAATCCCAGACTCCCATAGAAGATCGATGAACTCTTGGTTCAGATATTCTCTACCTCGATCCGATCGATGTTTCTTTATCTTCTTACGAAGCTAATTCTCTACATTATTCTTGAATTCTTGTAAATTTCTCTAAGGCTTCTGACTTATACCTCATTATGTATACATAGACATTTCTAATCAAATCATCAGTAAAAGTAATGAAGTAAGAATATCAACATATTTCTTCTACTGTAAATGGTCCACACACGTTAGTGTGCACCAATTCTAGAAGCTCTATGCATTTTTCACCTTTTCCAAAGAAGGGTGGCTTGGTCATTTTTTTATAAACAAGAATGAAATCTATCAAGTGGTTTTATCTTATTAGAGTCCAACTAACCATCTTGGCAGAGCTTTGTGAAGTGGTTCTCATTTACATGAATGAGACAGTGATTCCACAACTGGATGATGTAAGAGTCATGTGAGTTTGTTTCGTTATCGATTTCCAACACTTTGTTTTCATAATTTAATATATAAAAACCATTGTTTAAATGTGCCATACCATAACATACATTGTTCATATAAAAGAGACAACCCTTATTTCCAAACATGAAAATAAATCCATCCATATCCAAACTAGATACAAAAATTATATTCTTGGTAACACTAGGAACATAATAACAGTTATGCAAAACAAAATAATCCCAGTCGGCATTGAGAGGTGGTAATCGCCAATAGCCAACGCAGCCAACCTTGCACTATTGGCAGCTCAAAGATCCTCCTATCCTCTAGAAATCATTCTAAATCTACTTGGTTCATACATTTGAATACATATGTGAGCACCACAAGCTGTATCTAATACTCAATGTGTAGAAATGGAAAGATTACACTCAATAACGAATGCACCTTTAGCATCTCCAAGCTTCTGGGTGCAGTTTCTCGTCCAGTGGCCATGATTACCACATGCAAAACATACTGCCTCTTGTTCCTTGCCCTTTCTCTAGATATTCCCATTCTTGGAAGGAAAGTTCTCGGGGGATTCATACCATTTATATGTCTTTGGACCCTTTTCCTTGTCCTTCCTTTTCTTATTCACCATAAGGACTACGGGTTTTTCAAGCCCCATTTCCTTATCTACCTGGTGAATTAAGGTCGGAAGTTTCGGTAGACTCTTCTCAATGTTTTTCATGTCATAATTGGCAATGAAGCTAGAGAAGGTCTTTGGCAGTGATGATAGGTTGACATCTGTATGCAACTCATCCGGGAACCTACTCCCTAAGATGTCCATGCATTCAATGTAGCCAATAAGCGTGACTACATGAGGCCCAGCTGGCAGAGACCTTCCATGCTCTGTTGAAAACAAAGAGTTGGAAATCTCATATATCTCTTGTCTCGCCTTCTCATGGTAGATCCTTAAACTGACAAATCTTGCTATACGCATCCATGTTTTCATGTTGCTTCAAAAGATCATTAGATATGGCTGATAGCATGAAATATTGGACATATATGGCACCATCCATGTGTTTTAGGTAGAGAGATAGTTCCTCATCACTGGCCTCCTTTCTAGGCGCAACTTGAATTGGCTCTTCCAACACAAAAAATTTCCTTTCGTGGGATGTAGGATGCGTAAACGCCTCTCCCACCCTTAGAAATTGGTGCCGATGAGAAGGATTTCCTTCTCGAGTATGGTTCACAGTGATATGTTTGAAGTCATTTTCCTTGTCGTTTCTACAAATTAAGATAAGCATAGGTTAGGTATATTATTATAAAAAAATGAGACAAATAAATAAATTAATACTTATTAGTCTCCATCTATTTTATCGAAATCTAATAGCCCTCACCATTGACTGTGGAATATTATGTTGCCTAAATATTCTAGTGGAAAAGATCCATATTTCCCTTCGCATTACCCCATCTAGGGTTAGTCAAGAAACATGAGGGTTAATATAAAGAAAAATCTAGTTTCCCCTGAATGTAAGATAAGAATTTCATTATTAAAAACCTTTCTCACAATATATCTTATCAATCATAAGGATCAAATTTGGAATTATATAGAAACATCCAATAAAAAAATCCACTATACTGCTTATTAGAAATTAAAATTTATGATACTTCAAATATCATTTCCACATTGTGTGAGACTCACATAGAAATTTTCATAACACTTTATAAAAATTCATAATAAACCTATTGGAGGAGAAATAATATCGCCACTATAAAGGATGATCTTAAGTATTCCACATTCATAAATATATAGTCGCAATCGACCCCCTCACAAACTACTAATTGAGTTTCCATAAGATCTCAACAAAAATCTATCATAAAATGAAAAAATAATTTGATTAGTGATATAATTTATTAACAATACAATCAAGAAAAGTAATTTAGTATATTTATCTATCTCCACTTTCTATAAGAAAGAACTTATATGTGCATGGATCATCATGTAATCCAAAAAAAACCATCTGCCACACTGTAGGTTCAGGGGGCACCGAAAGCACATTGGTCTAGAGATCCCAAGGTTAATTTTATCGTTAAATACGATCAATCCGAGATCTATCAGGATGTAAAATGCAAGATCTTCGGAATAGAACAAAGATAAAAAAGAGGGAGTCTTGGAACCTTACAGATAGGATAATCATATGTTGGTCATAATTAATTTAATTAATTTACAAGAATTACCTTGATAGAATTCTTTCTTAATTGATGTCTCCAGTCATGATCCGGTTTGATCTGTCATTGCGTCATAGAATCCAAGTGTATGATTCCTCTAGCGGTGATCCATACGTGCATTACATATCTCTAGATGTCGCTGAAGGTATCATTGGGTGCTAGTGTGAAAGAAGATTTACTTTAGATGTTTGCCTACGATTGCTTTGATCCGGTTGTGGTGGATCTCTCTCAGTCTTGAGGGCATTCTTGGAGGAAGGAGTTATTTCGGCCGTGAGAGAATTCTTCAGAATTTTTGGGCACAATGATTTCGAAAAGTGTTGGGTTTTTGAGGATATTTATAATCAGGTTTGAGGTTATAGAGTTTTGACAGTAAATAAATGTGTTACGCATTTTATTCATTTCATTCACTCTCATTGAAAACCCCCATGTCAAATGATTAATTCCTTGGCATGTGACCACGCTGATTATAATAAATATCATTTAATAATACGATATTATTTTTTCAAAATCCCGACGGGTTAAACTACATGTCATGTAATCATTAATACATGGCGTGTACTCATTTTCCATAAAACTACACGGTGTGTATATTCAATATACACGACGTGTACTTTTATTTTCCATTTTCCTTTATTTCCTCAACCACATTTATTAGTCCTTGAGTAATGGCTATTTATTTCTGAAATAAATGTAACTACATTACTCAATAATAAATATATTATTTCTCCCAAAATATATACTGTCTCAAATAACTAGTGTCGAAATAAATGCAATCAGACGTCATTGAATAATTATTAAACCAAAGTATGGAATAATATTTATTGAACTTGTTAAATTAATATTTAACTGAGATACATGGACACAGTTAGTGTGTGACCCTCTAGGCCTCTTTCTCATTGGCATTAGGCAGGCTTGCATAAAGTCCAAGATTACTATCTAGCAATGGGTCAAGGCACCAAATAGGAATAATTGACACTTTATTGACGTGTCACCTTATATTAACGCTTACCTTGTAATATAATACCTTTATCATGATATATCGAATCAAGTGGGTTGCATGCTAGTGCCATCAACCCATGTGTTGTATTATTCTTTCTTTGACTTTCTAGAATTGAACTATCCCATTCCTACCATGGCCATATATTTACATAGGCTATATCAATTACATAAAAATTCCTGAGATATCTACTTCTGTTATGGAACAGAAGGGAAAAATCCTTTCTCGCATTATCTATTAATGAAATATTACTCAGGACGCACCCAATGTATCCTACCTCGCTACGAATAGTGTGTCATCACAGTTTTCGTCAATAAATATAAGTTAAAGAGTTGTAATACCCATTAATAATAATCATAAAGTCTAATAACCAATACACAGATCAGTAGATAGGAACATCCAATGACAATATGAAATGTGGATTTCCTTATAGCAGGTCTCGTTCTCATAATATTATCCTGGATATTACCATGGGCACACACCATGAGAAGGTGCCTCAATGTTTTATGAGTCCCCACCCATAATGGCCTGTAATATTTTTATCCCTCAAATAACATCATATGGCCATAGTACATATATTCAGGAACAATGTTATGGAACTTTCGTGTTCTCATCATAGCAGGGATCCGCGATGACCCATTAATGCAACACCTGTCCATAGGACATTATCATATGAATTTTCACATAGAAAAACAATCACGATGAGATAAGGTATTTATTAACGAATAAAGTACAATGTATATAGTTTTATGCCACTAACTCTAATAGACTCCCACTCGGACTAGAGCCAACTACTAACAACCTTTAACCCACTAGCTCTCACATGATATTCATGCTTCTACTGAGACATGCCTTTAGTCATGGGGTCCTTCACATTCACTTTTTTGGACACTCTACTCACTACAACCTCACCCCTCTGATAGAAATCCCTCAAGAGTTGATACTTCCAGAGTATGTTCTTTGTCCGTTGATGTGACCTTGGTTCTTTTGCAAGAGCCACCGCTGCAGTATTATCACAATACAATGTGATTGGGTCTTTATTGCTAGGCACCACATGAAGCTCATGGAAAACGTTCCGAATCCATACGGCTTCCTTGGATGCATCAGAAGCCTCTGTATATTCGAACTCCACTGTAGAATCAGCGACAACTGGCTACTTTGAACTCTTACAGCTCACAGCTCCTCCATTGAGACAGAAAACATATCTAGATGGAGACTTCAGATCGTTCTGATCTTTTTGAAAACCAGCATCAGCATACCCACTTAATACAAGCTCCTCATCTCCTCCATACACTAGGAACATATCCTTAGAGCTTACCAGATACTTAAGGATAGTATTAACAGTAGTCCAAGGATGTTCTCCGAGATCTACTTCATATCTTCCTACTATGCTCAGTGCATAGGCAACATCGAGCCTGGTACATAACATGGCATACATGATGTATCCAATAGCCGAAGCATATGAGATCTTACTCATTCTATCTTTCTCTTGTTGTTTCTGAGGAAACATTTTCTTAGAAAGCTGTAGGCTATGTGATTGTGGAACCAATCCCCTCTTGGATTGTTCCATACTAAATCTCTTTAGAATCTAGTCAATGTATGTACTCTTACTTAGTCCATGCAGCCTCTTGGATCTATCACGAATGATCTTGATCCCTAGAATGTAGGCTTCTTCACCCAAGTCCTTCATGGAGAAACCCATGTTCAACCAGTCCTTAACTAATTTTAAGACTTTTACGTCATTTCCAATAAGAAATATGTCATCAACATATACTACTAGGATAACAATTACATTCCCATTAAACTGCATATAAGCACATGGCTCACATTTGTTCTTAATGAAACCAAATTCTTTTATGGATTCATAAAATTGAATGTTACATGACCTGGATGCTTTCTTTAATCCATAAATGGATTTATGAAACCTGAAAACTCATTTGGCTTCACCTGGTGTCACAAACCCTTCTGTATGTGTCATATAGACATATTCATGGAGGTTCCCATTAAGGAATTATGTTTTGACATCCATTTTCTAAATCACATAGTCTTGGTAAACCGCTATGGCAACTATGATTCTTATGAATTTAAACATAGAAACTGGTGAGAAGGTTTCATCATTTTCAATTCAATGACGTTGTCTGAATCCTTTAGCCACTAGCCTTGCTTTATAGGTTCTAACTTTCCCTTTAATGTCCATTTTTCTCTTGAATACCCATTTGGATCTAATATACTTTACATCAACTGGCTCATCGACCAGAACCCAGACATGGTTCTAATACGTGGAATCCATCTCAGAAATAATATCTTCTAGACATCTTGTATATTCTTATCTTTCTACTACTTATTTGTAGAAGAGAGGTTCACCGTTGTCCAATAATAATGATTCACCATCCTCGGTGACTAGGAAACCAAATCTCTCTGGTCTCCTTACCTCTCGTGAGATCCTACGCATTACTTGTGTTTTTAAATCCTCTTCCACGGGGACAAGTGGAACTTGTTCCTATACCAACTCCTGCATATCTTGAGCATCAGCTTCATCGAAGTAAATCTTTCCCCCACTATCCTTCATGAGGATGTGCTCCCTCTCAAGAAAGATGGATGTCTAGTGATAGTCACTTTCTTGTCTGAAGGGTTGTATAGGTAATATCGTTTTATTTCGTTTTGAGATCCTATAAATATACATTTCCTGCCCTGGGGTGCTATTTTTTATCCTAAGAAAGCCTTAAAAACACCTTGCATCCCCATAAACGTGTGTTGGAAAAGGTGGGTTTCCTTCCATTCCATAACTCCGATGGAATTCCATTTGACACCTTATTTGGTACTCAGTTTAATGTGTATTCTTCAGTTTGTATTGCATATCCTCAAAAGTATAATGGAATATCTGCATGACTCATCATCGACCTAACCATGTCTAATAAGGTGTGGTTCCTCCTTTCACTAACACCATTCCACTTTGCTGTATAAGGAGGAGTGATCAGAGATAGAATCCCAGACTCCCATCGAAGATCGACGAAATCTTGGTTCAGATATTCTCCACCTCGATCCGATCGAAGTTTCTTTATCTTCTTACCAAGATGATTCTATACTTCATTCTTGAATTCCTTAAATTTCTATAAGGTTTTTGACTTATACCTCATTAAGTAGAAATAGACATATCTACTCAAATCATCAGTAAAAGTAATGAAGTAAGAATATTCACCTCTAGCTTCTACTGGAAATGGTTCACACATGTCAGTGTGCACCAATCCTAGATGTTATGTGGACCTTTCACCTTGTCCACTGAAGGGCCGCTTGGTCATTTTTCCTTATAAAAAAGTGGGATATATGTTAAGTGGTTTAAGCTCAGTAGAGTCTAAATAACCATCATGGCAGAGCTCTGTCAAGCACTTCTCGTTTACATGACTGAGACTGTGATTCCACAACTGGTTGAGGTATGGGTCTTGTGAGTTTGTTTCATTATCGATTTTCAACACTTGGTTTTCGTAATTAATACATAAAAACCATTATCTAAATGTGTCATACCATAACATACGTTGTTCTTATAAAAAAGACAACCCTTATTTACAATCATGAAAATAAATACATCCATATCCAAACAAGATTCAGAAATTATGTTCTTGGTAACACTAGGCACATAATAATAGTTATGCAAACCCAAAATCATCCCAATCGACAATGAGAGGTGCTAATCGCAAATAGCCAACGCATCCATCCTTGCGCTATTGGAAGCTTGAAGTTCCACCTCTCCTATGAAAATATTTCTAAATCTACTTGGTTCCTGCATTTGAATACATATGTGAGCCCCACAAGCAATATCTAATAACCAGTGTGTAGAAATATAAATATTACACTCAATAACGAAGGCACCTTTAGTGTCCACACTCTTCTGGGTAAATTTCCTCTTCCAGTGGCCTTGCATGCCACATGAAAAAACATACTACCTTTTGTTCCTTGCCCTGCCTCTGGATCTTCCCCTTCTTGGAAGGACGATGCTCAAGGGCTTCAGACCATTTATAATTCTTTGTCCCCTTTTCCTTGTCCTTCCTTTTCTTATTCACCATAAAGACTACAGTTTTTTCACGTCCCATGTCCTTATCTACCTGGCGAATTAAGGTCACAAGTTCTGATAGAATCTTCTCATTTTTGTTCATGTTATAATTGATAATGATGCAAGAGAAGTTCTTCGACATTGATGATAGGATGATATATATACTCAACTCATCCGGGAACATAATCCCTAAGATGTACAGGCTTTCAATGTAGCCAATAAGCTTGACTACATGATGCCCAATTGGCGTAGACTCTCTAAGATTAGTTGTAAACAAAGCGTTGGAGAACACATATCTCTCTTATCTCACATTCTCTTGGTAGAGATCCTTAAGGTGATACGTCATGCTATACGCATTCATGTTTTCATGTTACTTCAAGATCTCATTAGACATGGCCGATAGCATGAAACACTAGACATATGTGGCGTCATCATTGTGTTTCATGTAGAGAGATAATTCCTCATCATTGGCCTCCTTTCCAAGCGCAACTATAATAGGCTCTTCAATCACATACAATTTCCTTTCGTGGTGAAGGATGACGCATAAACGCCTCTGCCACTCTTGGAAATTGGTGTCGGTGAGAAGGTTTTTCCTCTCAAGTATGGTTCTTAATGATATGTTGGATTTCTTTTTTCTTGTTGTTTCTAAAAATTAAGATGAGAAAAGGTTTATTACATTGTTATAAAAAATGAGACAAATAAAAAAATTAATACTTATTAGTCTCCCAATATTTTATCAAAATCTAATAGCCCTCACCATTGACTTCAGAATTTTCTATTTCCTGAATATTCTAGTGGCAATGTTCAATATTTCCCTTCGCATTACCCCACCTTGGGTTGGTCAAGAAACTTGAGGGTTAATTTAAAGAAAAATCTTTTTCCCCTAAATGTAAGATAATATTTTCATTATTAATAACCTTTCTCAAAATAAATCTTATCAATCATAGGAATCACATTCGGAATTATCAAGAAACAACCAACAAAAAAATCTACTATACTGCTTATCAAACATTAATATTCATGATATTTCAAACATCATTTCTAAATAATGTGAGAATCACATAGAAATTCTTAGAACACTTTATCAAAATTCATAATAAAACTATTGGATGAGAAATAAGATCCCTACCATTAAGGCTGGTCTTATGGCTTCCACATTCATAAATATATAGTCGCAACCAACCCTCTCACTAACCACTAATTTAATTTCCATAAGATCCCATCAAAAATATATCATAAAACTAAAAAAAAATTTGATTAATGATAGAATTTATTAACAATACAATCAATAAACGTTATTTAGTATATTTATCTATCACCACTTTTTATAAGAGTGAACTTCTCAATTCCTGGATCATCATATAATCCCAAAAAACCATCTTCCACACTCCATCCAAAATCCATGTCACATTTTCAAAACAACCAAATTACTCTATTAGAATTATTTTATCCCTAATGATCACATCCATAAATTTATATTAACATAATGTCCATGGAACTTATGATAGATCCAGTGTCCATACGGATTGATAATTCAAAAGGAATTTAGATTTCTCAATTTATTTGACAATTGATTTTTAAAATAGAGATTTAGAATTGAATTCTTCAAATTTGAATGACTTGATGGGTTTTTTTGGATAAGGTTGTAGGACCGAGGGGTACCTTTTGTTCCTAGAAAATCCTTGAGAGCATCATAATTTGCATTATTAATTTCGGGAGAGATAACCTGGGGTTCATATTTATTGATAAAAATGTACCCCAAACCGTGAAACAAGATTATTAAGGAACAATGATTTATAAACCATATGATGGTCTTTGAAAACCATGTGATTATCTTGAGAGGTTCTGGGGGATTTCCACAGTGGGGGAATATTTTTGTAAACCATGTGTTGTAACCATGTGACAAGGGGTTTTTTAAGACGGTTAATCAGAACAATTAGTGCATGATTTTCTAATTCTGTTGGAGAAACCCTGAACCTCATTAAAAGAAGAAAAAATATGTTTTTACCCTCCACCGAAAAAAGAAAATTACCCACTTTTCCGCTTTTATTTTTCAAGTAGCTCTCTTACTAGATCCCTCCTCTTCCTCCATTCATTCCCGGTATATCTTCTTAGCCCGAATAGCCTGAGGTCCTTTCTCACATCATTGGATTCATTGGATGACTTGAGCTGTGTCTAAGAGTCCACTTCCCTATTTTCTTTATTTATCATTCTTTAATTAGTACTCACAAAAATTATTTGGATTATTCTCTATTTTAGGATTTCAATCCAGTTTCTTATTACCTCTCAATTTGTACCTAACTAGTGGTTATTACTGGAGGAGTGACGCTTCTTAAGGCTAATGTAGGTGGTCTATATGTTTTTCACTAAAATTCAATCCATTATTAAATTTTTTTATTGTGCCTCACATAAAAAATGAATAGTTTTTTCACTAAAATTGATAATTCCATTAATTTATCAACTAAAGTCTTTTCTATATGCAGTACCATCCTCCCTTAAACAATTTGAGGTCGACAAAAGGAACTCACACCACCCCTTAGGGTGAGTTCAGCTTAATGACCACGATAACATTACTTTTTCTAAAACCCAAACACTTTATATGGTTTGTTTGTCTTGACACATAGTTAATACCCAATTTATTTTTCCCTTGTGTTAAGAAACCACCACTTATGGTCTGTTTGGATTTGAAATCCATGAAAACCATACCTAGTTGTAACCAAAACAACCCCTTAGTGTTTGTTTGGTTTTGAAATTTAGAAAAATCACATATTCAATTTTGATATATCCACCCCATATGGTGTGGTTGGCATGTCACATAAGTAATTGATCACATATATGGACATGAGAATGTATTGGTTTACATAAAATTTTGTAAGAACTTAGGTTTTCATGAATAAACACTAATGGATATGTTCATTTCTTGTTATTTAATTCTAAAAATAAATTGACTAATTTAACAATCAATTAATAAAAGTGCATTATGGGAAACCTTGGGAGACAAATCAACGGTTATGGTTTATTTTTAGTAAAATAATTGATAGGATTATTGTACTTTAGGAAAGGAAATATACATTGAATTCCTTTGATTCTCTTTCTCTAATTCCTTGTAACATAAAAAATATTTTTTTATATGAACCATGGAGTATATAAATTTTAGAAATGGTTTTGGTATGTTGTGATATAATTAATGAAATATGAAAATTTGTGAATTGGACTATCAATTGAAATGGTTTTATAAAATAAATGTCTCTAGATATGTTATAATAAAATGGCCTTGAGACATACTGTATTATTTCCGTAGTAACTTTTACTTTTCTTTCATAATGGACTTATAATTGTAATCCCTATAATTATGTTGTTACTGGTTACATTTTAAAAGTGAGGCATGTTGTGGGAATATCATGTATTCTAGTTTTGAATTCCATGGACAAACCCAATGGATTTCATGTGATTCAATAATATGAATTCGAAGGGATAATCCCACCTTGGATCTGATTAATTCCTTGTATTCAGGAATCCGTCATCCTATCATTGATGATTCACCAGTAAACTATGCAGACACTATAATTAAATAGATCTTATCCAACATCTCTCTTTATGTCCTTGGACATAGAATTCCATATATTATTACCTTGGATTCCATTACATACACTCCAAAACATTGCATAAAATTCTTCCTTAGTCTTGATTAATGATCTTTTATAAAGTGGAATGTAGAGTTTGTATCCTTACAATTCCTCTCCAAAGCTAAATATCATGGATTGATCACCATGGGTTAGATCTTCAATTACATACATAAATTTCCTTTGATAATTACATTAATTATATAACAACTATGCCCCATAAGCACCCTAATTTCCCTGTAAACATGTAGTATCTCTTATCAAGGGCCCACCTAAGTTCTTGAATGGGTCATCATAATAATGACAATCCCCAAAGCCTAACACAACTTATTTCAAATGTATTTTGTCCTAACTCACCCATACCCCAGGAAAAATTCTAAAAGGCTACCAATAATGATCACTACTATATGATAAATATATTTATATATATAGTTCTAATTATGTTGGCTCCCAAAAATAAAGGTGTTCAATATTGAAATGGGTTTTAACCTTTATCCTTTTAAAATTTTAAATTCTCGGGAGTTAAATTCACCCACTTTTAGTGCAAAAAATCCTCATTGTGAACCCTACATCTAAATCCAGGTATTGTAACTACACTTTTGAATTGGTTCCTCCCCTATTAGAAATGTAACAATTGGGTCCTATACGAACCCTAGTTCCCTCACATACATGATGTTTCCCTTCCGTATGGCCCACCCACATTCCTAAATGAGTCATTAGACTAATTATTGCCCCCACATGCATACACATGCTATTTAAATGTTTTTAATCACTCACACACATACTGGGAAACTCCCCATGAGGTCACCCATCCAGATCACTACTCCATGAAATCCTATTTAACTATAGTTTTCTAATTAGATGGGATTTCTAAAAGAAACACTTTCCATATTAACATGGGTATTAAAATTTAGTATTTTATCACTTTAAAATTTTAGGGCGAAGATGTCTTGTTCTCCAGGAAGGAGGAAAATATTAATTCAATATATATTCATTAGTAAAAATTACCATGTCTTAGTTTTGAATTGAAAATATTTCCTTATAAAAAATGAACATTTTGATTGTCTATAAGGATCACAATGATTTTCATGGAGTGATCATCTATCTAGATACCACCAGTTGTTGGTTAGTGAGGTGAATACTATGAAGATGGAATTTTAAATCAGTTATAATATATATGAGTACTTGGTGATTTCATTTGGATTGAAAATTGTGTTTTATGTGTTCATGGATCTCATTAATAAGGTCTTACACCCCTATGGAGAGTTTTTCATTATGGTTTTCATTGAAAATATATTTATCTACTCATTGATTCATGAGAAATAAGTGTCTGATGTGGGTTTTTTTACGAATCAATATAAAGTTGGAAGTTATTTCCTAGACACATCCTACAAAAATTTTCCAGATTTGGATATTTTTGGATTTGATAGGATATTACTTAGTTTTTATCCCAGACTTCTCTTGATTATCAACACCCATTAATTCACTGAAAAATAAGGGAGTGAATTTTTAGTGGTCATATCAATGTGATGAGGAGTTTCATGAGATAGGTGAAAATATCTCCAGTGTTGAAACATACAAATCTAGGGGTGTTATGGGGTAAAATACCCTACACATGACATAGATCTAGATTATTTTATCCATGATACGATGTATTAGTGACATGATCTCTTTGGAAAGAGAATTGTAGTCTACACTGACCATAAGATCTTTCATTATATTTTTACCCAGTGGGTCCCGAATTTGAGGCAGAGTTTATGTGTAGATAATCTCTAGAATTTTGATTTCAAAATGTATTATGCACTTGGTATAGGTAAAATTATTTCATATTATATTAGTCATAACAAGTAGGTTTAGTAATATCTTGGTGGGTGTCCTTCTTAGAAGGAATGACCCCTAATGAGATTCTTGGATGATTGGAGGGTGAATGCTTCTATGGATCGGTGATTGATAAGATGTAATCTATTGGTGGTAATCTATTATTTAGTATATAAGGTATAGGACGGATCAGAAACTAACTCAAATTGTAATATGTCATGTGAACAACTGGATGGAGGTGACCCGATTCCTGAATGGTTGTTGAATGATGACAATGTGATCCTAGTTCATTACTATAATCCTAGTTCATCAAGATTTTGTTCTATAATTTGTTGTAACGTGGGATGATAACATACCCTTATTTGAGTTTTCTTACAACACAATTATCTTTGTGACTTTACATATGGAACCATTTGAGGGTCTCTATGGATTTTCATGCCGCTCACCATTTTGTTGGCATGAGGTGGCTGAGGTAAGAGTTATTGGGTCCTAGTATTGTATAATAGACTTAAAAGACAACGTAGTTGATCAAGATTGGTTATTCTACACTCATATAAGATGGTGATCAAATAGAAATAATAGGATATGGCCTTTGGAGTCAAATGTTAGACATTGGGTTCTCTTGTGAGTGTCACCTCGTTTGTGGCATCATTATTTATGGAAGGAAGGGAAACTTTCCCCATGGTTTGTTAGACCCTTCATGGCCACCAAATGTGTTCGGACGGTGGAATACTATATAAACATTATTCTATTTTATCAGGACATGAATGATGTGTTTCAAATTATTTATCTTATAAGGTACATACCTAATCTTATTAATGTTATAGACTACGAGGATGTTTATTTTTATATAGATGCATCTTGAATGAGTGTTTTGTGCATATTATAGACATGAGTGATAAAGTCCTTTGATGGAGGATGGTAGAACTTTTTTGGAGTCAAACATAGCATCAATGAATCTAGGAAGAAATATGGGTGTGGGAGTCAAACATTCAAGATATGTGTCCTAATCTATTCATGAAAGTATGGTATAGACACTTCTCTAGGATGAGAAGTCATTAAAGGCAATGAATTGTAATATTATCTGTTTATAAATGTTCTTAAAACCATATATAGAATAAAATTCAAAATTCGTTTATATAAAAAAATAAAAAATTAGTGTAAATGTATACCTATACAGAGAACACATAATTTTCCTAAGGATAATGATGGTTTTAAAGAGACCACTTTAGGGTAATATCAATATTTCATGAGTTTAATAAAGGTAAATATAAAATATTATGAGTTACATAAGTGTAAAACCATTTTTTAAGTGTTATTTAACGGTTATTACCTAGTATTAATGGTTTTTTAAAGATAATAATGAGTTCATAAAGGTTACATATGGTTAATATGAGTGCTATGTAAAGTTATGGTGAGTTTTTTAAGGGTACCTCAAACAATGCATAAGGGTAGCTTCAACTTTAAAAAGGATGCATAAGGGTAGCCTACCGTCCACATGAGGAAAATTAGAACTTTACATGTGTTTGGTAAGGGTCGTATACTCACATAAGGGTATCATAGGGTTTTATTTTTTCATGTAATGAAACCATGGCTGCATAAGGGTGGTCTGAATTCATTTTTTGTGTAATGGTATAACTGCATACCCTTCGTGATGATTAGGATCTGTATAAAGATAAACCCATGTTACCCTTATACACCACCGTTTTTGGATAAAAATATTTAAAATATTTTTTAAAATTTTATTCCTCACTAGTCATTTTAGTAACCCTTTTGATAAATTTAAAATCTAAAAATAATAGGAATTTATTCAATGGATTCATTGAAAGTTACAAAAACTATTTTAAAAGATTTAAAAACATCCCAATCAAGAATCAGTCAAATTAGAAATCAAATAATTAATTTAATAGTAATATCAATGTTATTTTTCCACCCTCAACCATTCTATAAACAAAAAACATGAACAATATCCTACCTTATATATATATATTTATTTATTTATTCGGGTATGGGAAGTATAATTTTTATTATTTTAGATATTTGAAGCCTTACTCGACTAAAAAAGATTATCATATATTTTCAAAGAATATATTAAAAAACATTCCCTATTATTTATTTTGTGAGGTGTCTTTTAGAGGTAAAATAACATGGTAGTAATTTGTATTTATTTGTAAATATTTTTGTGGAAATTGTGAATGTAATTCTTTATTTTCTCCTAGAAAATTTTAATAATGAACTATTAAAAGATAATAATATATATATTATTGACAAGTGATAAATAATTATCATCTTAAGATTATAATTCATTATTCTAGAGATATAAAATTATAATCCCATGTAAATTATATTTTTATCTATTGAAGTAAATATGATACCATTCTACCACATAATTTGATAATTTTAAAATTATCCTAGAGAGGGAAAGTGTTTTCTCATGTGGTATGTTATTTATTTATGAAAATAAAATTTTTTTAATCATTCCTAGGAATCCTTTAAGAATGGTTGGAATAAGAAAATATGAAGACAACATTATAGTAACAATTCCTTGAAAAACCTTTAAGTTCTTCATTAACAACCTTGAGGTAAGAGGTTTATTACTATTTGGGGATCTCATATTTGCATGTTTTCATTTTTATAATTTATTTGTTCACATAAATAGATAATCTTGATTGATTTGGATCACAGGTGAGGGTGTGTGTAGCCAGTGAAACTTATTATGATGATTAATTCCATGAGTTTTTTTAGTAGATTTCTTGTCATCTTGATGTTTTTCATAGGTTTATATATTGTTACATTATTATCCTAATGATATTATATGTGTAACTTGATATGAAACCATTGTTTACTCATGTTTTGTTTTGGTAAATGATATGGTGTTTTTATTTTATTAATGGTACCCAAGTGACATGTTGACACATCATGGATCAGTATCCCTAAAGGTGAATCATTATCCACTGCTACATGTGACATGATAATAAGACCAAGATAGATGATGGGGAATTATTTCCTTATGTGTCCTGACATAGGAGAATGATGTTTATATGTGATCAACTAGTGAGATGTTGGTGGGGCATGATAGTCTATGTGGCCTGACATGTGTGTCAGGAGTGAGGAAAAATGGCTTATATTAACATACATGTTTGGAAATAGTGATGTGTGATGATCTATGTGACCAGACATAAGAGATAACAACATAGTATAACTATCTATTATGGTATTTAATACATGCCTAATTCCTTTGTGAAAGTGTAATAGAATGAAGGTCGTTCCCTTCATTTATGATGTATCCATGATTTTCCTGATATCTCTTCATTTATCATTATAGAATAGTTCCAAATTTGGTACGACCAAGGGTTTATGGCTCCTTGGTAGGTGAATGAACACTTAGTACATGATTTTTTGTTTTTATAATGTTTTACACATTTATTGTTATCATGGAATACACATGGTATATATTTGAATATTTTTTAAGGACTCATTGGTGTTGTCCTATGGAATTTTATAACTCACACCCTATACAAGAATCTTGAGTTTCATATAGGATTTATGTGTATGGATCCAAAAAAATTGGAAAGGGGAATGTGTAAGATTGTTGATCTAAGGATTGTGTTGTTTGTAGAAGTACCGATATGGACTCCAAAGGACTAATGTTGGTTTATATATTTATTACCATCTTGCATTATACTATTGTTTGGCTTTCCACTTTGAGATCATGTTATCTTCTTCTATGACTAGTATTGCATCAGGATAGTTTCCACATATTTAAAATAATTTTATTATTTATTATATATTATATTATATTAAAATTTGTTCAAGAATTGATACGGAGGGTAATGTATCACCATTAATGGATGTATACACTCGCTAGTAGTAGGAATCCTTTTGTATAAGGGTAGGCATGCAAGAGATCTTATGGTACTCTAGTTTGGACATGGAAGTTTGGGCCAAGGTGTTATAGATTCCCCTAAATTTTATATATGTAGAATATTATACCACGTTCATGGATGTACCTATTATTCATGGTTTTATAATATTATTCTTATATCCAAGTGCCTTATTACTTCAATATTATTCATATAGTCATAAAAATCTATCTAGGATAAAGTAATTGGTAATCATCGGTTAGCCTACAATTTATTTCTTTCTTTTTTATATACTTTTCAATGTTTTATTTTATACTAATTGTAAATAAATGAATTAGACACCATGGTTGGTGGCCTAATTTTTTTTACTTACACCCAGTTTTTTCAAAAACTTTATACTAGATAAGATGCCATGGTTGTAGGGTAGGGCTTGGCTAATGATTTTTCTTCTACTTATCTGGGGATACGAATTGGAATGGGAGCTATAGACCATGAATATACTCAAAGTACCTATAAGATTCACGTAATTATACTCTTTTGTTTATTTTTATTCTATTCATGTACTTTTTTCCCTAATATTGGAACTTCTTTTTATAGTTTTTCATTATAACGGGTCGTATGGATACCTACTATTTAGTTTTTTCAGCAATCATTTTATTATTATCCATATATTTTTTATTCCATTTAATTTTCAGCCGTTTTATTTAATATTTATCTAGTGGGTATAATATCTACACCATAAAAACTATCATTATAACCTCACTACTAGTCGATAGACTCTGCCATATGGTGAGGTACGCTTGAGTCCATATGGACATTTGGATTGTTTAATAATGAGTTAATCGGTCCCTATAACACACAAAGTTCTATCCTGGGTTATTTTTCCTTTATCATATTATTTTGGTATGGTATATAGAAGACTATGAATGTTCCATAATTTGGAAAAAATAAATTCTATATGAATTTCAAGTCAAAAAATGGGGGAATGACAAGGTTTCTTAGGAAGGGACTATTGTTCATGTTATTTAATATTATAGTGGATAATTACTTCAACTTGGGTGATTGTTCGTATTTATATTGGTTACTATTTTATGGTATTTATACATGTGGGCCATTATGGTTGGTGGGTGGGTGTTCATGCATCATTAAAAGAACGTATGGATTTAAATGTCAACTATATAACATGTCATACATTTTTTTAATTTATTTTCTTATTTACTAATTCATTTTCTTGATTACTATGATTATAAATTATAATATTACTCACATGAAACAATTAGTTACATAAAGTGTCTGCATAAAAAATAGTGTCTTTACCATCTAGAATGATGACAGAATTTTAATTATCCCATTTTAATATGATGAAATCCATGGAATTATGGTTTCATAAGCTGAGTTTTAGCTAGTTGCAGATAAATGGATTCCCAATTGCAACTTATAATGGCGTGTAACTTCATAAAAAAGTTATGGTAACTCATATAAATAAACCATTGTTTCAAGACCTTCTATGTTTTAATTCATGATGAAAATGGGTTCCACATAAATGGGATTATAATTTGAATTTATTGAGTGTTGGATCCACAAATTGTGAATGAATGCCCTTATAACTGAACCCAATTTTGCATGACATGAACTATATAAGAGGACAACATCCTTGCATGCCTGAATACATAACCACATGGGGGGGATATATATGTCAAATGGGATGGTTATTTGAAATGAACACAACCACACATATGGTTTTTTGTATAAGTGTATTGTTCCATCTTTATTAACAAATCCCCTTAATATGATGTGATATATTTTGTGTGGGTTTGAGTTGGATTCATATGAGGCTTTAGTTAAATAAAATTAAAGTTACAAACTAATGAGTGTTTCCAACAATGAATTTTGATTATAATTTTATTAACTAATCCTAGTCATGATAACAAATGTATATTTTGTAATACCCTAATATTTTGAAAGAATAAAATTATGTTTGATATCATATATGAAATGCAACACCAAGCCTAAAATAATTCTGATATACTCTTTAAAGGTGAAACTTATAACCTATCCATTGAAATTGGGGGTATAAATAGGAATTACCACTTTTTAAAAATATATATTTTACACGAATAAAATAATTTGATAAATAAGGACATAATTTTTTGTAATGTCTTTATGTAAATTAGAAATATATTTTTTGTTAAAAATATTTTCATTTATTTTTATAAAAAAAAATAAAAAAAAATAATATAAATTATAGAACATTGTTATAAAAACAAATTTTTTTTAAATAAACATGTTAATATTGACTTAGGATGAACTTTATGGTTTTTTCGGTAAATATTTATTTTTTATTGGATAGTGAAAATTTGATCTTTTGGTAAAACTGTCATTTATTTAAAAAAATAGTAATTTAAAAGATCCATTATGATTGGAAATTCATTTAAAATTAACATTAGTATTAATTATTTATATTTAATCTAATTTATTATAGTTTAATCATCTTTTTAATGAATGGAATTGTAATTTTATTTTTAGGATTAAAAACACATTTTTCTATGAACTTGTTTTATGTGTATAATGATTCTAAAAATTAGTTAATTAAATTAAAAAACATGGATTAATTATTTAAATGATATTTATAGATTATATTTATATATATTTTAATGAAAATACATTTAATGATGGTTATTATTCATAGATTAATTGTAAGATCATATTATGCTTGAAAAATACATTTCCTCACAAATTATTTTTCGAGATGTATTATTAGTTCATTTCTAAATTAAATTATTCCACATTTGATAATTTAATGTTATAAAATTTATTACATATTTTGAATAAGAATAATTCATGTTAGTAAATAATTTCAAATTAATTTATGGTCATAATTAATAGTTAAAAATAGTATAAAATTCTAACCATGATAAAAGGGTATATAATATTAACATGGGATAAAACTATATTATAAGGCCATAATTTTTAATCTTAATTATTATTGGATTAATTAATTTATATTCATATTCTATTATTATATATATTCAATTATTTAATGGAAATTTTTCCATGAATGTTACCAATATAATTATTTATGTCAATAAACTGAAAAAATGTCACTCTCCTTCCATTAATTATATCTTATATGTTAACATATTGATTAAAATAAGTGGTGAATGAATATTATATGTTATTTTGAGTATAATGACATTATTTTCAGGGTGTTAATCATTTTTTAATTTTTAGTGATTATATTGATACCTTAAACTCTTATGGAGCACTGACTAAGTTCATGGGAAAACAGTGGAAAACACAAGGTAAGGGATTTAAAAAAAATATTTTTTATGTGTTCTAGTTACAAAAGAATTTTATAATAATAAATGATGTATTATAGATTTTAAAATATATTATATTATAAATTAATTGTTATCATCATTTCATTAATTTAATATTAAATGAAAATTGTCAAATATGACATTAATAATATTTTTTTTAATTATTTAAAAATCCTAAAAATCATGATTTATGAATATTAAAATAATAAATTGTCTAAATTTTCATTCCTTATCCATTTAAATTCCAATTTTATATATTAAAAAAATTATAACCCTTTCATTTTGAAAAAGATATTACTATGGTTAAGGATAAAACATGGTTTTTGCGCATTACTAGTGCCTGTGTTGAATATAATTTTCTACACATATAAATTTTTTATTTGATAAATTGAATTTAATATTTATAAATAGTGTGTAAAAAATATTTAATAGGGATAATTTTTTTTGGAACAAATGACCAATTATCTTGGTTAAAAAAACTCATTATCATGGTGAAACCTAAAATGGTAAAAGTTAGTAACCCTGTAGGTAAAAGAAATTACATATTTAAAACATGTATCTTTTAGTATTTGAGTTGATTAATGACATTATATATCCCATGATCCATTATTTATCATTTTTTAGGCTCTTGTTTTGAGAGGGAATTCCCCTTATTGAATAGTTTTTGGAATCTATAAAAGTGAAACTCCACCTCAATTATAAAAAAGGGAACCCCTCCCCTCGATTCATCACAACTCGTATGCCTTTTATCTAGACCACACACTACCAAAATCTCTCCACAAAGTCCTTATAAACATTTTATATTATTTTTTTCATTAAAAAATACCAACCCTATGGTACTTAATAAGAGATCTAGAGGATGTTTTTTTAAGTGAAGTTAATTGTCTTCACCGATATCTGTCTTTTTTACTTATTAATTTACCACCTTATATTATGACCTAATTATTATAATATAAAAATCATTATCTATCATTAAATTAGATTTTATTACGTTCATGGAATAGTTTTTTCATCTTCTTCTCCCTCAAATGGGATACAAACCAACCACTCATGTGTATGGAGAACTACTCCATCAAGAACCTATATAATATTTGTTTCATCATAGACTCACATGGATAGTAATAATTATTGAATTCAATAATATATATGATACATATGAAATAATATTTAACATTTAAATTTAATATATCATCCACTACCTTACCTAATGAACAATTCTTGAAATGATAATGTTTCTCATGTGTACATATGACCTACCATCTCCATGAAGCAATGTGATTCATTTTCCATGTATAAATTTCAGGAATTATTATGAAAATGTATCTAATTAATAAATATCATATTTATAACATCAATATTGTTCTTTAGATGATAGAACTATACCCTATTCACAAGAACCAAAACATTTAGGACAAAACATGCTAGAGAAAACGAAACAGTTAATACTAGAAACAATGGTAATAATAAAATTATATTAATAAATGGGTTATTAAATGATATAATTGGATAATATGTGATGTTATAATTTTTATGGTTTGTTTATATAATTATAATAAATTTATATCTATTATACAAGTGGCTAAAAGCACTTACAATGAAAGTCATACCCAGGGTAAGGGACTTTCTCTCATTTTCCATTCACTGAGGTATTTTTTAATATTATGAACCTAATTTGTTTAATATAGTGTATTTATTTCTAAATTTTAATATTAAATGATGATTCCTTTTTAATTATTTGTATTTAAATGTATTTTTTTAATTCATCCAAAATTATTTAAGTTGAAAGTGAGTAAGTGGTAAGGTGTTTCATAACGCAATTTGCATTCATTGGTATATACTTATACTTCATTGATTATATAATTCCAATTATTTATTGATTATTTCTACTTGTTCTTAATTTAAAGTTGTTGTAGATAATCATTCATTGATAAATTATCAATTCAATGTAATGATCCTTATAATGGTTCTTCCTTATAAAATTGTTTTATTTGGCAAGCATATTATGTTATACACCAATATTATTTTATGAGTTGTATCTACTTCCCATTTTATATGATTTTTCATTATTCCATTTATGTTCATGATATGAAAGTTTTTATTCAATTTTATTCTTTCATGGGAATAATATTCAAAAGGTACCAAAGTTGTAATGGATTATTTCACAAGCTAATCATTTTTAAAGACTATTTATGTTTAGTTATGAAATAGAATACTTATTTAATATTTCCATCATAAACCCAATTTATTTTCCTCTCTAAGGATTAGTTTTTAAAATTATAATTTTACATTTCAATTAACTCTATTAAATGAACAAGAGTCCAAATGAATATTTTATAAGGAAAACTGACCTTTTCTCTCACTCGGTCGGGAATATTTCTCCTCCATATCAACATTTTTCCTAAAATGTTTTAAATAATGTTTTTAAAATTCTACATTGACTTATTAAAATTATTTTTAACCATTTATTTATTTGAAAAAAAACAAATTGAATCATCTTTTTATTTACAAAACATTGTACTTTTTGAAATTTCGCGAAAATAAGTGAATGGAATATTTGTTTTAATTAAAAGGTATTTACCACTATTATGAATACTTAATGATTTGAAGTTTACTTCAAAATTACCCATGGTTATTTTTAAATAAAATATTTTTTCTTAATATTCTGTAAATTATTTAATTTTTAAATTTATTTTCAATGTAAAAAAGCGTATGTTTATTAAGATTGTTATTAGGGATCATTTTATGGATTTTAAATAAATTAAAAACAAAAAACCATTATTTTAACTATCCTCCACTGGGTATATGTTATACTGATACAATAATTATTATTTTTTAGGATTTATTATGATCACTTTGAATGAGTATGAACTCTTTTTATAACATTATCCATGTTATTTTGGATTGCTTATAATTATGTTTGTTGATTGGGAAAAATATTAACATTTTGTATGCTAGTTTTCAGTATAATTTTTTGCATTGATTATGTTTCACCCTTATCATATGTAAAATTCATTAGACATAGTATGTGACCAATGGGGTCTACTGTAGCCCTTTGATGAATCAGTAGGTCACATGCGACAAACTAATTTGGGTACTTAGAGGAAGCCTTACCTATTTATATAAGATGAAATGGCACGCGACCTTGATGTTAAGTTTATGATATCCTGGATTATGAATTACATAATTAAGGGGTTAGTTTCTTATGTTCATGTGATTATTTGAATAGTTATGTTATCCATGTTGTAATAACACAGATATTATAAATGATATTTTCTCCATGAAATAAATGGGTATTGTATTTTACATTATTATACACACAAAATGCGTAGAGAATCCAAAAATACATTATCCCATTAATGAAAATAATTACATTAGTTATTTTATTAACCCAATAAAGTTTAAAAATTTTCATGGTGACAAAACATATAATGTATGAAAGCTAAAATGGAAAAATATGGATTATCCCAATCTGCTAGAATCATTCCTCCCATAAAAACACTATATAAAAGAAAAAAACATAAGTAAATCAATCAAAATAATATAAAATATAAATTTAAAACATTTATATCAATTAAATAAAATAATTAATTAATGAATATATACATATTTATAAGAGTTAATGTGATTATTATAATAGTATCTCAACTATTGGGAAGAATAACCTGAACATTGGGAATAGTTACCTAGCTATTGCGAATAGTAACTTGACCGTTGGATTAGAAAATTGATCTTAAATTAGTAAAATATGACATAAATGATATTTATCAGGATTACTTAAATTAAATGAAAAAATTATAATGTCAAAAAAATAATATAATTATTAAAACACTCAAATAAAATATAAGCACAGTTTTAATAAAAATTATTTTAAATTATTTTTTAAAAATAATAATTTTTCCCTAAAAATTTAAATTTAAAAATGTTAGATATTAATTTTCTTAAATTTAATATAATTTTGGAAATCTGTATGTTGATATTTATCAAGGATTATATTTTTGGTAATTTTCATGAATACATCATTTTTCAGGTAAATTCTAAAAAAAATTTCACGTAATAAGTATATCTTGAATTACATCATTCATGATGTAATAATTAACTAATCCATTATAGAATAATATTTTAGGCCAATATTTATATAAATTTATAAATGAGTCCTTAAAATATGAAAATTTCATTTTTTAAACATGATAATAACTTTCCGAAACCTCGAGTTAAAAGTTATTCAATAAAATAACAACTTATATTATTTTCAACTTTCCATTTCAATAAACTAATTAATTCCATTTCAAAACTGATTTTACGTTATAAAACCATTATATTATATTTATATATGATTTATATTGTAAAAAATCACTATTAAATGTCTTACCCTTGAAATAATATTTTATTCAGTATTTTATTCTACGAATACCCCTCTCCTCAAGTGTAAATAACATCACCCCATCCACATGGAAAATCACTCTTCACCCACATTACAATGCCTAAACTCTTAAAAACAGTTCCTCTAAATCCCCATATAATCGTTAGGGACATTATGGAGTAATCCAACTCCAAAAATCATGGAATTTTTAGTGTCGCACAAGGGAAGCTATTCTAAAGATTATGTAAATTTTAATTAACTCTTCACTTTTTTTCTTCTTCTATTTCCTTTTAAACAACCTCATTCATAATGAAACCATATAAGATTAATTGGGAAGTAATTTAACATTATATTAATTACTTTATCGTACATTTGGTATCATATTTCATATATAAATTTGAAACGTCCCATTGCTACTATCCCAATAATGTCCTATCAATGGTCCATTAAACACCTACAGAGACATTTCCATGTGAAAACTTATAAAACCCACCATGGATGGATATTATGAATTATATATGCTGATTAAAATATTAATTTTCATGAATTATAATCTTCTTTAAGTAATCCTATGCATAATGACATTGAACAAAATTTTCAAAATCACATTAAAACCAGATATATTTAAGGAAAATGTGGTATCAAAATGGTTGAATTTCTTCACAGGAAATTAAGAAATGTAATCTAATTATTATATTTTATAAAAAGTGTGAAAAATAAATATAATTCACTTCCAGGTCAATTAATTAATAATTATATGTTATCATTCAGGAGCCGTAAAAGACATGAGATAAAGTTAGAATTTAGGTAATGGGATTTTCAAACACAACTTCATTTCATTGGGTTGTCTCTCTTTCACAGAATTTTTTGGTATGAATATTAATCTAAATTTCCTTTAATATAATTTCATTATTAATAACTTTTATTTTCATGGATATACATGTTCCAAAATCTAATTTATGTAAAATAAATATATTTTACAAAAGAACTATTCTTTCCAAAACACATCTTTAACAGCTATTTAGTTGTTTCTTCTTCACTCAAGAATACTGATTCTTAATACAAATATGTTTCTCCTTTTATTGGAGCCCCATGTTTATTAAGGTTATCATGGTTGATGAAATTCTTATGAAATCAATTATATTGTATGTGTTAATTCATGAATATGATTTTAATATGGGCTTTGTGGAATTCAAGGTTATATAAATATTATGATGTGAGTGGTGGGAATGGAATAATATATCCCTCTATGCATTGGATAATGTGATGTATCTCATTAGATAATGTGTATTATTCTTTAACAAGATTCTAACATTGTTCATAATGGTCATGTTATTATTATGTACATATGTTATGTTTGAACATGATACTGTCTTTGTTCACAACTATGTGTGGTATTTGACCACTATGACATGATGTTTCATTTTTTGCATTACCACATTCCATGCCTTTATGAAATGTTTCCATAATGATGTTGCTAATGATCTTATTGTTAGGTTATGTTGATGGTGATTACTCTCACTAATGTTATATTGATTCAAGTCACTTATTCATCCTATTAGAAGGCTTTTACCTCACCACATTCATGATGTATATCTTATAGTGACTATATGTACATTAGAGAAAGTCATATTTGTAAGGATAAATAATAATATTTTTAATACATGTTTGTTTTTTATTATGTTTAAGGGATATATGGTCCTAATTTTTTGAAGATATAAATCCTTTAGGTTCTTCATTGAAACAAAATGATTTTATTTATCATCAAAATGATGAAACAGTCTTGTAAGAAACATTATTATCGCTTTAGTTGTTTTCAGAGAATGAATTAATTAATTTGTCAATTATAATTATAGAGAATTAGTGGAACCCATTGAGATAAGACTAGGTATACGTAAACATCCAAGAATGGTTTTTTAGAAAAGGATAAAAATAAGTATCACATAATATATACCATTAGTGCAAAAGATTAAATTATATTTTCATGATTTTTAGACATACATTTTGTTCAACCCATATATATATTAGAAAATGGTGAAAAATAGGAGAAACTAGGCCAACAACCCATGCGAGGGAAAATTAAATGTTTTCCCAAATGAAATTTCCAATGCCATGGGAGGTGGTGTTAAAAAAATAATTATAATGCTTATCTAACTATCTCAGTCTATAAACAATGACATGACGAATGTGGAATATCCAACTTCACCTAAAAATAAGATAGTGGATATAAAAACCTTTATTTTTTAGCATTTATATAAATTTATTTGATCTTATGATTCACTTATTGCAGAATAGTTGGTTAACTCAATATATAAGATCATTTCTATACTCTTCTATTCTATGAAGGATAAAGTGACTCTCTTCGTTTTTTATTTAGATGGAGAATCCAATAAATGGTGTAAATTGATAAAAAATTCCTAGAAGAATGAAGAAATTAAAGAGACTGAGTGGAAAGATATTAAAAAAATATTTCTTAACAATTATTTTTCCCAAACTCTTAAAACAATGATGGAGAGATAATTCTTAGAGAAAAAAGAAAAGGGAATTTTAATCATTCATGGATTGTGAGAAAAACATCAAAATGATTTCTAGATATTCATATGGGTTTTTATTACAATAATAGAAAAATAAATATATTCATTAGTGTTTTAAAACCACACTTGGGGAAGGATCTAGTTATTAGAAACTTTGATAAATATGAAGAGATTATTCTATGTGCTCTCAATGTAGAGTTGGAGTTAAGAGAATGGTCCCATAGCTACAGAGATAAGAAAATAAATATGGAGTTCCAATATAAAGGATATAATGAAAAAAGATGAATTAAATCACAACCACTCACATGTCAAAAAATTTGGATGAAACTTCATGGGAGTTTCCACAAATGGATAGGGAAATGTTGTAAGTTTGGGAGAGAATGTCACCAATCTCATGAATATTAACGAGATATTAAGAATATAACCAATGTGATGAAGGTATGTAGAGAACCATCCATGGTAAAATTATTGAACTATAGATAGAAATTTCACTATGAAATCCAGTGCACCATACTACGGGTCCTTAAGGGTAATCAGCAATAGCAACCACCAAAACTAAAGGATAAAAGAAAAATATAATGACATCACTTATGTGAAAGTAGATCATGAAAATTAATTCTTACAAGGTAAAAATCGAATTCACTAAATAATTTTATTTGATTTATTTGATTCTAGTTCAATTCATTCATTTATAATCTACAATTTTTCCGGAACTGTTGAATCAAATCCTTGATACATTGATGTAAAGATGTAAATAGAAACACCTTGTGATAAAATCATTGTAACCATAAATTTGGACTCTTCTCCTTTTGTTATATGTTGGAATATTCTTCCAATGAATCTCATAATTCTTCCCTTGGTGGAATTCAATACTATACATAGCATGAATTTTCTCTTATTATATATATCTCACATCAACTGTCAGTAAAAGGAAAACACTTTTTATATTCTAAACTAGACAATCTTCCTCTATAAATTCATGGAATTTCATGAATATCCTTTGGAAAATCCATAAACATTTTTGGTGATGATACCCTATGAATAAGAATACCTTCCCCAAATGTTTGAGTCAATGGAAGGTAACATCCTAGATGAAACAACCCTTGTGAGGGAATACACTAATGTATTTATAAAAGAGTTATCTGGACTTCTCCCAGATCATGTGTTAGAGTTATCAATAGAATTTATACCCAATTCCACTTTTATCTCTATATTCCCCTATAGGATGGCCCTAATTGAACTGGAAGAGTTAAATAAGAAAATTCAAGAGGACTTGGAAAAAGGGTTCATATGCTCTAGTGAATCACCTTAGGGTGTGTTAGTTCTATTTAAAAATAAAAAATGACATATCAATGTGGCTATGAATCGATTAATATGATCTCAAAAATATCACCATAAAGACCAAGTATCCCTTGTCAAGGATTGATGACTTGTTCAATCTTCTTCAAGGATCTCAGTCTTTCTAAAAAATGATATTCCTTATGGATATCATCAACTGAAGGCGAAGAAAGAAGATATTTAGAGGATTGATTTTTGTAAAAGTTATTGGAAATATGAGTTCATAGTTATTTCCATATAACATAATAATTCACCTAAAATATTAAAAATTTTATTAATATAGTCTTTAGAAACTACCTCCACAAATTCGGGGTTGTTTTTATAGATGATATTCTCACATAATCCAATATCAATGAAGAATATTAAGAGCATCAAAGGATTATTATAATACCATAAAGGATGGACAAAATGTATTTTTAGTTTATCAAGTGTGACTTTTAGATAAATAAAGTCACATTATTGGGGCATGTGATCATAGGGGGGGGGGGAATATTTGGACCCATTGAAGAAAAAAAATGTGGAATATCCAAGACCCACTACTATCATAGAAATAGGTGGTTTTATTAAATTAGTAGGACATTAACATTTTTTTGAGAAATGTATCATGACTGTATAGCCCTCTAACTGAACCAATGTAGAAATGAGTAATGTATTAATGGATGAAATAATGTGAGGAGTGCTTCAAGGATGTCAAGAAGATGCTAGTCACTACACCAGTAATCACACTACCAACATGTGGATAAGTTTTTTTTATTACAAAAATGATTCCCAGAAATCTTTGGGTTTTGTAATCATTTATAATTATAATGTGATATCATACACCTCATAGAAGTTGGATATACATGAAAAAAACTTCCAGATGCATGATCTGAAGTTAGTAGTTGTTATATTTTTCATGAAAATCTAGAGATACTATCTATATGGTGAGAACTGTTACATATTTAATGATAATTAGAGTCTAAAGTATATATTCACACAAAAGGATCTCAAAATGATACAAGAAACATGGATATATTTAATCAATGACTACAATATCTCTATTCATTACCATCTAGGAAATATGAATATGGTATCTGATTCTCATAGAATAAAATAATCTACTACCTTATCCATGATGTCGATTGAAAAAAACCCTATCTTTATGGATATAAAAAGGATGGATTTGGAAATCATAATTGTAGGGAATGAATCCCATTTTCCAAAATGATTTCCCAACCATCCATCCATGGGAATATTAAGGATAGACAAAGGGATGATCTGGAGCTACAAAAGAATGTGAAAGAAGTAGTGGAAGGGAAGCTACATGAGTTCCTCATCGATGATAGTGGTGTGATTTAGTTTAGAATGAGTCTTTATGTACCATAAACACCTATGATAAAGAAGTATCTATTTGTATAATGCACACATAAAACCATTCTCTATAAATCTTATAAGCACCAAGTTATATGATCTTTGAGATAACATCCAGTGGGATAACATTAAAAAGTATATTATGGTGTTTATATCACATTTTTTGGTATGTCAGAAATTAGAATAGGAGATATAGTCTAAATAGATGATGCAACCATTGCCTTTACCATAATGAAAATGGGAGAATGTCAGCATGGACTTTGTCTTTGGTCTCCAAAATACATCCAAAGGAAACGATGTGATATGGGTTGTGGTGGATCAACTCACCAAGACTATTCACATCCTTTCTATTCGGGAAGATATATTTCTTGAATAACATTCAAAAATACATTAGATGTAATTGGTAAAGTTTCATGGGGTACCACTTTTGATTTATTTTTATCATGATCCAATGTTCACATCTAAATTCTGTAGAAATAGCCCATATTCCAAGAATACTGAATTGAATTTTAGGATGACTTATCCCCCCCAAACAGATGTCCAGTGTGAAACTACTACATAGAAATTTGAGAAAATTATAAGATCAAACTAAATAGAATTAATTGTTGTGTGGGATTAGAATATTACATTTGTTTGAGTTCTAATATAATAATAACATCTACTCAAGTATTCAAATGGCTCCACATGATGATTTGTATGGGTAGTGAGGTAGAACAAAAACTTGTTGGGATGAATTTCATTAATGGAATCTACTTAGACCTGAAATTGTACAAGAAATGACAGAAAAGTTTCAGACCATCCAATATAATATATAAGTTTCTCAGAGTAGCAAAAATATCTATGATAGAAACCATCTAAGGGACTTGGAGTTTCTTTTGGAGAAAATTCTTTCCTCCGAATATCTACATATAATAGACACATTTTTTTGGAAATAAAGGTAAGGTTTTCCCAAGGTACATTGCCCCTTTGAGATCCATGGTTGAATAAGAGAAGAAATGTATCAACTTGCACCTCCACCAAGTATAGCTCAAGTTCAATACAGATTTGACACATCCCTCCTGAGGATGTACATACATCATCCCTCACATATGAAAAATCTAGAGGTGGTACTGTTAGAGAATAAACTCTCGTATGAAGATAATTGAGGGAAGATCTTGGTCCATAAATACAAATTTCTATACAACAAGATGACACAACATTCAAAGTGTTATGGATAAACCATAAATAAAAGAGGTGACATTGAAACTAGAGAAAAAAATAAAACAAATTTACCCTCACCAGTTCTCAACCAATAGAGTGAGTTGAAATTTTGGCAACAAAATTTATAAAGGGGAGAAGAATGTAACAACCTAGTGTTTATAAATGATATTTTATTCTTGAACAAAATGTGTATTATATTATACATTTTTATATACAAACAATATATAGAGAAACCAAGAAGGAATTATCCCATTACTGAAAATAATTACATTAATTAATTTTCTAAACCTAATAAAATACATAATAATTGAAGGGGAAAAGAGTATAAAGTATGAAATCTAAAATGGGAATATATGGATCAACCCAATCTACTATAATCACCCCTCCCATGAACATGGTTATAGAAAAGAAAAAAATATTAGTAAAAAATTGACATTATATAAAATAGAAATGTAGAACCTTGAGATCGATTTATGTAAATAATGAATGACTGAATGAAATTTTATTTAAGGGATATTATGTGACTTTTGGAATAGTAATCTAACCATTGGGGATACTAACCTAGCCATTGGTAATAGTAACATAACCATTTGAAAAATAAATTAAACTAAAAAATTATAAATTATGATAGAAATAATATTTATCATGAGGTGTTTAATTAAATATAAATATAATAATGTTTAAAAATTAATATCATGATTAAAACACACAAATAAAATATAATCACATTTTTAATAAATTATATTTTAATAAATTCAAGAAAAAAATAATTTTTATTTAAAAATTAATTTACCTATGATAGAAATTTATTTTGATAAAATGAATATAATCTTGAAATCATGACATCAGGATTTTCCATGGGTGATTTTTTTGTAGTTTTTTGAAAGACTTCAATTTTCATGTGAATAGTAAAAATACAATTTTTTACATAACAAGTATATCATAAATCATGTCATTCATGACATAATAATGTCATAATACTTTATAAAAACTGAGTTCCCTCCATGATATAGTGTGTTTGATAAATGAGTCATTAATATAAGTTAAAATAAACTTCCAAACCTAAAATGATCTTTCCAAGACCTAAAGTCATAAGTGATTGTTAAAATTTACAGTTTATCTTATCTTCTACTTTACTTTTCAATAAACTAATTATTTCAAGTTATAAAGGGTATTTAAATTATTAAAACCAATATATTAAACATATATATAATTTATATTTTTAAAAATGCAATATTACATGTTTTTCCATTGATATAATATTTTATTTGGTGTTTTATTCTACAAATACACCTCTCCTCAAGTATAAATAATCCCTCTTCCTCCCCTTAGAATATCACTCATACCAAACATTCCAATGCCTAACCTATGAATAAATCCTTCCTTTAAACACCCTTATAATCCTTAGGGGCATTTATGAGTAATCCAAAACCAAACATCAAGGTAGAATTAGTTTTTTTCGAGGGAACGTACTCTGGGGATTAAGTGAGTTTCAATTAACTACTCCCTTTTTTCTTCTTCTCTTTCTTTTTACATCCCCAACAGATATTAAAAAACATTTCAGATTAATTGGTAATTAATTAATCATTATATTAATGATGTTGTTGGTGCCAAAATGTTTTAAGAGGATGAACAAACGCAAAGCCTATGGGGCTGCCTCACAAAGCTTGTTCGTGGAGCCCCGCAGGAATGCGGCTGGCACGAAACTACCTCCTTTGTGAGGCCTTTGTAGAGAAAGGAGGTGGGAGGCACCACAAACTGAGTGACATTTGTGAAGCTTCTACAGAGCAAGGAGGTGGGAGGCTCTTCAAATAGAGTGATGTTTGTGAAGCCGCCGTAGAGCAAGATGACAGAAGGCTCTGTGAACTGAGTGATGTTTGTGAAGCCACCACAGAGCAAGGAGGTGGGAGGCTTCGCAGTTACAACAAAGTGACATGTGGATTTGTGTTGAGAGAGTTCATCTACATGGTTCCTCTTGCCTATAAATACCAAGCTCCCCTTGACCCCAAAAGAATGATCCTTCAACCTTTCACCTTCTTATTTCTCATATCGTGAAGCAATTTCTTCTCTGTGAAAAATGAGCTCTTTGAGGCACTTTAGCATAACGAAGTTTCTATCCCTTTTTTAAATTCAACCCCAATTCAAAGGGGGATTCTCTTCATGGAGCCCATATGCCTCTTTTAATTAAGGGGATCCCCAAGGGGACTCCGGTATTTGAGGAGCACTTGTTTTTTGTGAAGTACCCTCCATGCACATGTAACCCACGTGATAAGGCCGGGTCATTGTGCTTCATGAAGCACATTGCTTCGCAGTGCTACGCTTCGTAGGGCACCCTTTCTTTATGAAGTCGTGCTCCACGAAAGCCTTTCTACTTTGTGTAGCACCTTTTATATGCACCTATTCCCTATGCCTAGGGTAAGTCACCCCACTTTGCGAAGCTCCACTACTACATGGAGCACCAGAACTTCATGAGGCCTTTTCCTCTAAACCCCTCAGCTCTGCACCCCCCTTTTCCCATGCGACCCTCTCGGTTTTCATGAAGTGATTTGAAGGTCCCTTGGGTTGTGATTCATGTTACATTTCTTAACCTCATGCTTCTTCTATTACTAACAACTATTTCTTCTTCTCTTAGCCATGATAAAGTGTACCCCTTAGTGGATCACTCCATGACACCCCCTCAATATTGAATCATTGATGCCTTCCCTTCCCCAATGGGGTAGGATGTACCAGTTATGTAAGTCCTAGAGGGTGCTGAGTGAACTTGCCTCAACTGAGCGGTTGGATTTTAAACTACCAAACACCATCATCCTCATAAAAAGACATTAATCTGTGGCCTCGCCCTGTGCATCACAGGCGGGGTACCACAACCTCATAATTTCACCACACCTGCTCATCTCCACAGGAGTGAGATATTCCTCGCATGGAATGTGATCCTCTTTTTTGGAGTAGCTTTGTCAGTGGGGGAGGGAAACCACCTAAGTGTAAGACACTATCCTTTCTTGTGGAAGTAAACATCACTACTCATTCTATCTTTTTCTTGGACAAAGACAAGAGGGAGGATGGCCACTGAAACCCTCATCTCTTTCGTGTCAAATCCCTCTCCCGTTGGGATTTATTTCCACCTAGGCCTCAATCCTAGAGTAAGTCCCAATCTCCATTTCCCTTTGCTTTGACCCCACATAAGCCTTTGTTTCCTCTTTGGGCCGCTAACCTCTTTTAATCGCCCTTCCACTTCCCACAAACACAGCTTCCATGATGTGGTTGTCAGGTCTCTACGGCCTCTTTTTTCTCACACTGAACACGACTCACATGGGCGTAAAGTAAGCATCGACCATGATATCCTTTTTGGGTTGCCTTAGTGTGTATTCCCCACCATTCTGAACTACGTGGACTTTGATCCTTGTCAAGGCAGTGTATGTAGGAATCCTCCCCAAGGTTCAAGCCCAAAAACCATCGGTTCCAGCCCCTTCATGTCAGTTCACCAACACCCATTTCAAACTATGTGTACATTGATACATGCCAAGGAAGGGTATGTTGGAAGCCTCCCAGAGGATCAAGCCCAACAACCATCGGTTCTAACCCCCTTCATGTCGTTTCATCGACACTCATTCTAAACTATGTGGACTTTGATCATTTCCATGGTAAGGTATGTAAGAACCCTCTCTATGGTTCAAACCCAACACCCATCGGTCTCGACCAATCTACATCGGTCCATCCTTGTTCTTCATGACGTTAAACTGTATGCCCCCTTTTCATCCATCATGATGCTAAACTGTACCCATTCGAACTACATGGGTTTTATCCTTCTCTCTCAGACAAGGTACGTAGGAATCCACCTTTAGGTCCAACCCCAATCGATGGTAAGCTGTTATGTCCCCCAATCGATGGTATGCCTTTGTATCCCAACCAATGGTGATCCATTACTAGACCCACAATATGGTAAGCCATTTTATGGTGAACTAAATGGGTTTGATCCCATTCTCCTAGACAGGTTACCTAGGAATCCTCTTAGAGGCTCAACCCCAAACACTAGTAAACTTTGTAAACCCCTTTATTGGGACCCACATCTCTAGTCAGCCCTTGAGCGTTAGACCAACCTCAGGATTCTAACCCCACATATTCCCTAGCATATCACCGGGTCAATGTCCCCTCTACACACCATGATTCCATGCCCCGTAATTAGCTACATGGACTTTGATCCCTGCAATGGTAGGGTATGTAGGACACCTCCGTGAGGTTCAATCCCATCACCCATGTCTCATCTTGGTCTTTCCCTCGATCATGTTTGTTTCTAAAAGGTCATTCCCAAAACCTAATTGTTACACCTCCTTGGGTCTCCTCTAAATAGGTATCCTCCTTAGGTGTCCCATAACCTCACCAAACTATGTGAACTATGATTCCCTACCACGAGAATACGTAGGAAGTCTCTTTGAGGCTCAAGCCCAACTTCACTGTCTCCCTCGCATCGACTCCATCTCACTCTCCATACACTTTCAACAATCCATGTCCATCCTTATTCTCACTTGGGCTACCACATCCTGGTGATAACATGTCATCTATCTCTTTACTCTTCCTAGCAGTAATCAGGTTTCTAACCACGTGTTAGCCCTAGCATAAGTGATCTCTCCTAGAGTTTCTCCCATATGATCTACTCCAGTCAGTGTCTGATTAGTCTGATCCATATCTGCTAGATGTTAAACTCATGGCATACCCGGTGTTAAACATAGGAAGCTGAAGAAAACCTCAGAGGAATGTCTATGACATTTAATTCATTGCATTAGATGTGGGATGCCTCGGGATTCCGCACCATCGTGGAGACCTATCATAATGGGAAGAAACCAAGATGCGCCAGTGTTCCAGCATCCAGACCCACCTGTGATGTCTAACGTGACTACTCCTCTGACCAAATATTGATTCCCTGATCAGACACTATGGATTGTCCATAAAAAAGCAGTGTAATTAACCGGCGTCCATGAAGACATGTCACTGGGAAGAGTTTCACAAACAACATTTTAAGTCTCTCTGGGAGACCCAATCTAGGTAACAAATTGTGAGGAAGAATCTATGGAATAATGAACCAATATCCCATCATTATGTTTTTATTATGGAGAAAATGTCCTTGAAAAAGCGATAAATGCTTCTCACCTTTGGAAATCGGGAATGTGGGGAAAAATCTATGTGTCCTGCTTAAAGAGATGGATGTGTGCACCCAAAAAAAAGCGTCAGAAACTAAAATGTTGAACCTAAAATGAAATTATTCTCCTCAACGTAGATATTAATAGCGTTTAAGACATTAGTGGACTAGAATTTCCCTGGGTCCAGATATTCGTTTCCTGGACCTACAAAAGAAAATAGTGGGCCTGGCGTGAAACTCACCACATGTTAGGGCAGTTAAAGGTTGTACATCCCAGTTAGTGATGTTGTCAGTGTGGATCCTTCATACCAATCATGGAAGATGGAATGGAACTGGGGCACTGGACGTCAGTTTCCTTCTTTCAACACTAATGGTTTAATCTCCCCACCTTTCAGAACCAATTCTTATATATCAGGAAACAGATCACCACCAACCCATCGACACAGGGGCATGGGAAGCACCAATGCAGCAATCAAGCATGGCTCCTGTTCTTCTACGACATCTTCCAGTCCCACAACTATTAGGTTCCCATGCCCCATCTCCCCTTCTGAGCTTGTTCAATGAAGGGAGTTAAATGACCTCATCCACTAATATGAGGAGGGGATTATCCTGAATCAAGATATGTCCCACCATGATTTAGAGTCGTTTGCGCCTCGATGCCACCGCCGCTCCAAGTTCCGTGCAGGTAGCCATTGCTCCCCACTCCGATGCACAACCATTTTAGGATCCTATCCCCATAACACTTCGATGACTCCCTCCCCAACAACGATGAGGAGGGGGGTGTTTGGTCCAGCCCAGTCGGGATCCCATTCCATGGGCTCCCAGGGAGGCCCCCCACTAGGCTACTCCAACACCACCACCCAGCTCCATGAGTCGAAGAACAGGTAAGCTATGCTCCTGCACCACCAACCCCAGTCCGGCTAACCTGACACCAGCATTTGGAACAGGATGAGGAGGATTCAAGTGAAGGGGCATCAACGTCAATGAATTTCATGGCTCGTGACACCACTGATGTATATCATACATCGTTTTTCTATGTTGAGCAGGGTCACTCATATTCCCAACCAATATCGAGCCCCTAACCACCCCATGGGAAGGCTAGGTCAACTATTATGGTTGTTGACCTAGGTTGTTCCCGGTGTGGGCTGACCCGAGACAAGAACACCTAGTACAGAGGTCCTCCGCGTTCCAAAAATAGGTAGAACATTGATCCTCCTCGATTCCAAGATCGGTGTGAAGGTCCACCCCCTGCCACCTTCAATCCAAATGAGGGTTCTTTCCATGGTAGTGACACCGTATATAGAATCATCTTTCACCCTCATGAGCTCAGGTATGGGGTCATCCCTCCTGCCACAGGCCGATGGTGTGGAGGTGTTACACATCTGGTCAAAATCCAGTGTGGGGGCCTCCCCCTTATCCTTATAAAGGTCGGTGATGGAAATCCTCACCCCAGTAATTAGAGGAGTGATGGTCAGCCTCAGTTCATTAGCACCTAACATGGATGTCCTACCCGTGTTCGGCTTGACCAGTATGAGGACTCACATTGCACTAGAACTGCTCGTGAAAATAAGCATGGAGGTCTTACCCATGCTCTTAACAGTTCTGGTAGAGGTCCTACCTACTCTACCAATTCTCACAAGGATTCTCACTGCACATCAGCCAGTATACATGGAGGTCCTCCCTGTGTCCCCTTTGATATCTCTCCATGTTCCCCTCGCATTCCAGCTCACTTAGGCGGAAGCCCTCTTTTCCCTATCAGTAGTTCGGCCTAAGGTCCTTCTTGCACTAGAAATCTACAATATCTATAAGATCCATCCCATGGAAGTAGGGAGGATCATATCCCCCATAAAAAGAATGCTGGTAAGATTCAAATCGATATTAAACTAGTCTTCTTCTCAGATTCTAGGGGGAATTCAAATCAGCAATCAAACCCTCACCTTGATCCTATATGTCAAGGGTTGGGGAAAGAAAGAGGTCCAGCAGCCTCATAATTATTGAATTTGAGGTCCACTAGATCCCTGATTCCCTCTACAGATACAACCAGGAGGAAAAAGATTTGGCATCTCCCTGGCATTTGATAGTGCAATCGCAACCATCATCACCAGGAGCATTATCTACCTTGACCATAGATCACATAGAGGTATTTTAGGGACCAATGGAAAAAAGAGAAACAACATGGCCCACCACTAGCAGTCATAGTCCTTAATTTAGAAACCATGGTCTCCAGCCTTTCTTATCGCAATGTGGTGTCCATGTCATTGCACTCTTCGAAGGATAACCTGAGATGCGGTGGTTTGTCAGCATGCTCCTTGTATCCTCCACCGTCCAACATACCATATTAGTAGTCTAATTAAGTACTTCTACCAGTTCCCTAGTGGCCTCCAGTTGATGAATGGGGAAATTAAGGTCCAAACCCTGATTCTGGACTGAAGATCTTGTGGGACATTCTTGCAGCAGACCATCTACCGGAGATGTTTTGTCCAGTTGCAGCACCAACATTCAGTGTGACATAATCACTCACTCAGGAGGAGGATGGATTATTTCTCTAGACCCTATGGGAGACTCAATTTCATCTTCTCCATCAATGAGTGGCCTACCCCAAGAGTCTGGTACACAATGAAGACATTGGTCAACAATGATGTTTGGTTAATTTGGTTGCACTCCCCGTGGCCCAGCGCCCCAAGTCATCAGGTCACCATAAGACCCTCCAACAATGATGTTTCCATAACATTAAAGTTCTCTATAGGATAACGAATAAGGATTAACCGCATGTGTAAATCTGTGGTTGGGGTTTGTATGAAGCCCTCCATTTTAGTTCCATCCTACAGTATACCATTTTGTCAGGTGACATATAGGATATGCCTCCAGGAAGGGTTATAGTTGACTTGGCCGACCTACCGAGGGAGATAATGAGTAAGAGTTTCTTAGATGGGACCTACCCCTGAATGGAGTATCACACCTATTGGATATGGTGGGAAGGATTACTCATCAATAGAGAAATTTATTGGGTCTTTCGGTTCCCACTGATGCACTGGTCGTCAGTCGAAATTCCAACAAGGGTAAGGAGCACCTTGGAGTTGTCAAACCCTTAGACCCATCTTTCTCATTGTAGATGGTGGAAGACAATCCCAAAAAATTATCTTTTTGTTAGAAACTCTCTGAACACAAGAAGAAGGTCGATGTACTCCTTAATGAATGCGCTACGGAGTGACCTCCAGACTACGATGATCCTCAGCCAGGGTAGCAGGGGTAGGAAAAATTTCCCCTAACGAATTGCCTCCATGTGAACCCGACCACCCTTCCTATGCATACATGGTAGAGGCTATAACCTATGGAAAGAGGGTACATAATAATTCTAAAAATCCACCTACACGGAGTGAAAATCCTTAGGACCCTTCTTAGGTTCCCCTAGCAGCTCTGCGGGTCATTCCACTAGCCGCTCCCTGAGCATCCAGGCCTGGTTTTCGTGTTGAAGAATCTTCCAATGTGCTGGTGGTCAGGGATCCCATTCAAGATAGGAAAAACTGCCCGGATGGATCCAATGGCAGCACTTATCTCCCACCTCAAAGCTTTATAATCTCAAAAATTGTAAATCTCTCCTGATAAAACGCCATATCAAGCATGGGTGGATGATATTCCAAAACCATCGGGTTTCAGAAATCCCATATTTCCCCCATTAATTGGTCGGGTGACCCACGACAGCATCTGACCCACTTCATTTCATGGTGAGGACCCGTGTTGGGAACTCTGGCACAATAGGAGGCTGCCAAACTCATATGCTTCTTGAAGAAATTGGAAGCTCCAGTGTTTGTTTGGTTCATCTAGATACCTATCAGGTTTGTAGCTGATAGGAAAGATCTTCATAGGAAATTTATTTACTATTTTAGTTCCCCCACTTGGAATATGAGTATTTCAGACCTCTTCATGTGAAAACAGAGGCCTAACAAGTGCGTCGTAGAATTTTTCTCCTAGTGGAGAGGGCGCATATACTCCCTTGACATTCCACTAACTCAGGAGAAAAAACTGATGATGTGTGTAGGGAATGTCAAAAAATAATTGGTCTCCTCTCTGATCACCTAAAATTACCTTGGGGGATTTAGAGACATATCTAGTAAAGCCCAATGCCATGAAGAAGCCTTGCAACAAGCCGACTAGGCACAACTATTTCCTCCTACAATCCCCACGATAAGGAATGCCATGGTTGAGCCCACCATAGTGACCCAAATAGAGGCCCATAGACAATTTGAATTATTACCAGTGGAGCCACCTCCATAGCCTCATAGAAGCCTACCACCATAGGAGCATCCTCTGTCCCAACAGTGCCCACCTTTGAATCAGCAGGTGCCCCTATGAAATGCGCCACCACCACCCAGGCATGATGACCATGTCACACATCCAAGATCAGATCCTACATCCCCTCATTAGTTCCAAACTCCCAAATCCCCCTTCCTAGATAAGAGAAACCTGACCTACTAATTCAACATGGCTCAGGTCCCTAGTTATTTCTGATGTGGCTTGGAATAGGAGATTGTACGTTTTCATGAATACAGGAGACCAGAAGAGGCGAATCTCATTGATCACCCCAATTATTGCCTCAATCTCCAAATCCTGGGGAACACCCTCAAATAGTCTTATGTGATTAATTACTGGATTTAAGACTAGGTATAAAATAACATTGTTAGGTTGGTCCCATCTCTAGCATAAGTGGAATGTGTTTTCGTGAAGCCCAATAGAATCAGTGATGGTGAAGGTGAGTGGAATCAGGTTTCTAACTGTGGGTCTCATAAGATCAATGACTGGATGGATTTTAAGGAAGTCTCCCATTCCAATAGTATTATCTGTGATCTTATAAATCAAACCAAACCTTCAGAAGACACCAGATCACCTACAGTTAGTGCCTCTGTGTTAACGACTCGGTCGCCATCCTCCTAGAAGATAAAGCATCGACGACACAAGGGAAAACAAAGTCCCCCATTAATACCATCATCATCCTGTACTCTTGGTTTCTTCATGACCCTATAGATGGTGATTCCCCATAGGATCTATCTAGTAGTGGATTATTATTCATGTGACAGTCAAGGGTAAGCCTCGGTTAACACTGTAGAGATGGTAAACCCCTACATAATTTTTGATGGAGAGGAGCGCAAGGTGGATCCTTCCCAATGATCTCATCCATATTAAGCATCAACAGATCCACGAAAATATTCTTATTTGAAGTTCCTTGGTCAGTACTTCCAACCAGGTTGTGCATGGCACTACAACTAGGCAGCAGACCCATCGCAGAACTCAGCACACACAGCCTTCTCATTTGGTGTCATCTAGCCCGCCTTCGCCGTCGTTTGTGTTTCTGGATCAGGTGGGCCACCTCAAATGTGCAATGATCATATTTACTCTTCTATGGTCTGTTATCAGTCATTTAGACATCATCTGGTGGCCACTCTACATGCTTGGACTAATGAGCATTGGGATATTCCCAGCACCAGTCAGCCACCAGTCTAGCTGACAGGGCCCGCAATACCTCCTATAAGTATAAGGTCAGGCCTAGTATAGAAGTATGATGTACTCAAAAATATTTCCATAATTCTATAAAGGCTCTCCATCCTTGAGGACCTTCACCTATCAACAGATATGAGTGAGGCCCTCATCGAGGCCTTAAGAAGCCCACTCTAGTTCTAGATGGAGGTAGCAACCACATAATCCTTCCATTATGAGGCGGTCAAGAATTATAAATTCTAGGACATCATCTAATTCTCTATAGAATGTAAAGGTTCTACAATATAGGGGCACATTTTCCCATTATACATCACCGACTAGTTTAATGGTGGGAGGTTTGTCGCTGTCTTGTCGACAGAGGCTCTGAGATCACCCAAATCCTGACTCAGACACTATGAAAACTGGGGATTTATGAGGATTATATGAGTCCATCTAAACTAAAAATACAAGGTTATGATAGTAAGGAACATACAATAGAAAGAAATATCTAATTAAAAACCTAGTTCGGTGGTCTAGTTTCAACCATTGAGTTTATGGTTGTCTCCCAGGACCCTACCTACAATGTGTTGATGTGTAGGCCATGGATCCACCTGTATGTGGTGGTTACTTCATCATATTATCGATGCCTCAAGTAAACCCTTAATGGTTGAGTGGGAGTACTCCAATTTTATGCATCTACCTTATCCTCTTTCGAAGCTCGCTACCTGGATGCCGACTATTACAAGAGGAAGGACTAGCAGATTCAAGCTAACGTTGTTGAGCATGCTCTGACATCGACTGACTCGTGGATAGATCTAGATGATACCTATATCTTTCCAATCCACTGATTTGAGGCTATAACCTCAGACAGGGTACAATTATTTTTTTGTTTATGGAAAGAGGGGGAAGCACATTCCCATGTCTAAGTGACGCTAGAAGTTCACCTCATAATCTTATAAGAATCAGGCTCAGGTGGCCTAGAGCCCCCTACACCCATAAGATATCAGAATATCCACCCCATTTTGATATCAATAATCCATAAATGATCATTTTTTCGGTCAGGAATAAACTGGATCAAGACAACGTGTCACCATTGCTTCGATATCATCATGTGTGGCCCCATGGACTGAAGACCGCATAGGATTAGATCGATATATTTCATTGTTATGGTTTTAGATTTATTGGAGACCTCTAATGTTGTTTCCACCACCAATTAGGATTTTATCAATCTTTCATATGCGGATTTTGACTTAGAGAAATCTCTTCCCACCGAGGATCCCTCCTCCATAAAAGAAGAAGAGGAAATTTAGGATGCTCCCCCCACATTTGAAGAGGGTGTCTCCACTATGGTCAATTAATTGGTACATGTGAACCGTGGTAGTGAGGAAAACACGAAACCCAGACAGATTAGTTCCATTATTCCCATTGGGGAGAAACATAAGTATTTGGAATTCCTCAAACAACACTGTGGTGTATTTATTTGGATCTAAAATGAAATTTCATGGCTAGATCCTTAGGAAGTTTTCCACCAACTCGGTCTCCTAGCAAATCACTCTAGGTTTAAGCAGCCTCCCAGAAAGATGCATCATTATCATGGTGTCATGGTCGAGGCCAATGATGATAATATCATCAGATCCAATTTTTTTAATGAGGTATAGTACCTTATATGGATAGCCAACATTTTTTCAGTCAAGAAGAAGAACGAAAAGATTATAATCTGCATCGACTTCTGAGATCTCAACCATCAATGTTTGAAGGATGATTTTCCCCTTCCTGTGATTGAATTGTTGATCGACGTTACAGCTGGGTTCTAGGACCTCTATTACATGGATTGGTACTCTGGGTATAACCATATATGTGTGGATCCCAAGGATGAAGTATCTATGGGCTTCAGGGCACTACAAGGCACTTTCTGTTACCAAATCCTGCCCTTCGGTCTAAAGAATTCAGGTGCCACCTACTAACAAGAAATGAATCAAATATTTAAGCTGATCCTCAGGACACTGGTGGAATGCTACATGGATGACCTGGTGTTAAAATCTCTCCTGAGTTTGGACTATCTCAAAGACCTTGAGAAAGTTTTCTGCGTCTTTCATTCCCACAACCTGAAGATGAACCCCTTAAAGTGTGCCTTTGGGGTAACCTATGGGAAGTTTCTTGGCATCATCGTCAGATATGGGGGTATTGAGATCAACTGATTGAATATTATGACCATTATCTAGATGTCTCCCTCGAGCAATATCTGGGTTCTTTGAGGATTCCAAGGCCACTTGGCCTACATATGCCAATTCATTGCAAATTTGGCCGACAAGTGTAATCCCTTTTCTCAGCTTATGAAGAAAGGCACTGTCTATTGGGGGAACGAAGAATGCTAGACTACATTAGAAGATACCAAGTAGTACCAACTTTAGAATCCTGTCTTAATGTCACCTGTCTCCGGAAATCTGCTGGTCCTTTATGTGACCGCCCTGGAATGATCTCTTGGTGCCCTTCTCGCCCAGAAGAACAATGAAGGGATAGAGAATAGTCTGTACTATCTCAGTCATATACTCCTTGATATAGAGACCATATAATCCCATATCGAGATGAACTGCCTTGCATTGGTATTTGCAGTCCAAAAATTGTGACATTGGTGTCCCGGGTGGATCTACTGAACTACATCCTAAATCGCCCAATGATGACAGGCAATCTGGCATGGTAGGTAGTAATCCTTCAGCAGTTTGAAATCAGTTTTTTCCCTTAAAATGATATTGAGGGGAAAGAATTGGATGAATTTATTGCTTCCCATCCAGCTCCTACAGACCAGTCCCTGGACCTTAATTTTCCTGATGAGTAAATTCACTCAGTTGACCAAGCAATTCTGTGTTGGAAAATGACCTTTGACGGTGCTTACAAGAGCCCCACCAGTATAAGGCTCAATGACCCCAATCTCAATAGAGTAGGCCTGGGTATTGTCTTCATTACTCTAGCACAAGTCATCCTGTCATATTCATTCCTGCTATCAGAAGGCTTCACCATCAATGAGATAGAGTATGAGGCTCTCATTACTAGCCTTGAGTTGTCCCTCAAGATTAATATACCCCAATTTCATGTGAAATGGGACTATGAACTAGCCATCAAGCAGATCAACGGTGACTATGTCGTCAAGCATCTAGAGCTCCTACCACTGTTGGAATGCACCCTCTAGCTAATAGACCAGTTCCCATATCGGCTAGATGTTACTCATGTCCCTCGATCCTTGAATTGTCGAGCTAACACCTGGGAAAAGCTAGCTACATCACTTGAAGATCCTGAACATGATGATTTGATTATCCATGTGGTGTAGCAGAGATTCATCGCTATTGTCACTCCAAATAATGATGAAAACCTGCAGGTAAGCCACCTTACCGTTGAAGCCTCCACGGTAGAACCTCCATATCTCCCAGATGCAATGATTTATGTGATTCCCAACTAGAGAACCCCCATTTTTATGTACCTATAGAATGGTAATCTCTTGGAAGATCGAGCCGAGTGCGAGCGAATCTGACACCACACATTACAATTTACCCTCCAGAGTGGTCTTGGTCCCAAGAAGATTCTCTAAAATTGTGGGTTTGACAGAATTCCCCTTTGTTGCATTCAATGAGTTGAGATTTCTCAAGTAATTCAAGAGTTTCATGCCAATTTCTATGGGGATCATCAGACCAGGACAACGTTATCTCACCAAATTTCAAGAGTGGAGTATTTTTGTCCCTCTATGATCTGTGACTACATCGAGTTTTCCAAGAGCCGCCATGCATGCCAAATTCATACCAAATTTGTGCATCATCCACTAGAACCTCTACACACTACCATGTACTCTTGGCCCTTCTGTGGTCTAGGGTCTCAATGTCATGGGACTATATCCACCGGCAACTGCTCACCAGTGCAAGTTCATCCTGACCACTACAGATTTCTTCTCCATGTGGGTAGTGTCAGTTCTAGTAAAGGAGGTCAAGCCCCATTCCATCATTGACATTGTGAGAACTAACATCATCGACTTATTTGGAGTCCCCCATGCCATCCTCATCAATAACGACATGAAATGTCGAATAGCTGAGTTGGAGAAATTGTATGCCACATACAATATCTTTTCTATTCATACCTCTCACTACCATGCGCAAGATAATGGGAAGATTGAGGGATTCAACAAAACCCTCTCTAACATTGTGTAGAAAATGGTTTTTCAGAATAAGGAGAGTTGGCCAGAAAAGCTCCCCAATGCCCTCTGGTCTTATCAGACGATGACCCATAATTCCACACAGGTGACCCCATACTCCCTGGTGTACGGAACAGAGGTTGTCTTTCCCATCGAGATTCTGTTGACTTCATTACACACAGATTTCTATGATCAGCAAGCTCCAGAGAAAGTATCTAAAGTACATCTGGCTAAATTGTAATCCCTTGATGAGAACATGCTTCATACCCTGCACAATTTGGAAAGCCATTAGAACAAGATAGCTAGAGCTTTCAACAAGAAATTACATCTCCGTTCTCTCTTATAAGGTGACATGGTGTTGGATCTAAAGACACCAATTATATCTGAATGGAATCCAACAAAATTGAATCCCAAATGGGAAGGAACTTACATCATTCATAAGGTTAACCATAATGGTGCATACTCCCTGATTACCATGAATGGAGAGCGTATAACTCCTCCCACCAAATCCAAGTTTCTCAAGAAACACATTGCCTAAGTGATGGGTTCTACATAACCTTAAAATATCATATCCTTCATAAAATTAAGTTGTATTTTATCCAACATGATGTTAAACTATATCAGGTCATACATGACCTTATACTGTCATGTATTTCATGATATTAAACAAAATGTCATCCCACGTGAAGTTAAACTATATATGGGACTACATGACCTTAAACTATTATGTCATGCAGGAAATTAAATTGTATTTCATCCTAAAATATGTTAAACAACATTTAAACAACTACAAATTGCTTGATTCCCTTGTTCGTGGGATACGTAGGAATGCTCCGACACTTTGTCTTGAGTCCAGCCCAATTTTCGTCTTTGACTACCCCCCTGAGTATATTTCTCTTAGATGATTCTTCATGGTGTCGTGTAGTCTTCTTTGGCCCCACTCATGTCAGGATTACGATGATCACACCATGTGTCCTTCCTCATTCTTCTACACTCCTACATCCTCACCACACGACAATAAACTGCACAGCCTTCAAGAACTACATATGGATTGATTCCCACCCTTATGGGAAATATAAGAGCGCTTGGACATTTTGTCTATCATCCCAGCCCCAACATCAAAATCTCCACTCGGGATGAATAATATGGTGTGGTGCCAGCTTTTTCCCTCCTTTACATAGGATTCATCATGAAAAAAACCTTATATATCCTTCCATGGAGATCTCCACCTCTTTCACAATCCTGCTTGATGTCAATTTGCACAGGCACATATGTGATTCACAAGCTCCCAGTACTTGGGACTCTATCATCTTTCACATCCAAAACGGCCCCCGAATGGTATGTATGATAAGACTAAGGGATCTCTTATCATTTTGTCCATTGTAACCACCCCCATATGTCCCAAATATTGAGTGTAGTGGTTCATTCTACCCAACTATCTTTTCAAGCTTCAGTATGCCTCAAGCATCATCTTTTATACCGAAAAGGACCCTCGAACAGTGTAGAGGTTAGGCCCAAGGGAACTCCAACCATTTTGGACCAATTTTTTCGATTATTTTGATCAAAAAATTTATACACGTCTCATGTTTTGAATACGACCAATGTTCGATGCTCAATTGTTCACCCCCAAACTCCGGTCACATAAATATGGATACTGTGTTGCAAACATGGTCAACAGTTATCATCTATCATTGATTTCATTTCATGGTTTTCTGGAGGCATGATGATTCACCCTCTCCACTTAGTTGTACCTTTCATATGACTTTAAACAAGTCATATATTGTCTGGGCCCTATGAACATAAAAAAAGATCACCATCGTCCTCACTGTAAGATGTTAAACTACGAACTGGTTGGGACTTCCAATTTCCGGTCCCTCAACCTTTTCTGCCCCTTTGAATAAGTGTTCATTTGGGATTTTAGGATGTGGTATGTTCTTATTCCCTCATTCACCTTTGGCTACTCATCGTTCCATACACATCCCTCATTGGGGTATGTTTCCCCTATTTGCATCTTTATTTCATGACGTTAAATTGAATTGCATTTTCCCTCATTACTACATGTCGCGTGATTCCATTCTTATGTGATACAAGAGAATGCCTAAACATCCAGTCTTGAGGTCTAGCCCCATCTCTTAGAAACCTCATTATCATTCAGGCCTCCTGGCCTAAGTCCTTCTAGGGGATGGGTTTGCGGGGTGGTATGGGATTATGCCCCCATTCACGTCGGGTTTGTAACAACCACACCATGCACCACTCTCTCTTGAGAAGACTTCTATCCCTTTCCATGAAACCATCTTTTCTAGTCATCCACTCTTAAGTTGGGCCTCTCAACCCTCTTAGGTGATTCACCAATGTGCCCAACAGTACTCTGGTTCAGAACCTAGAGTGTCGGATTCTACCTGGATATGCTTTCAACCATTTTTCAGGCTTTGTGTTCCCTTTCATTTGGTGTTTCATTATCTTTCACATCCGAAGGGTCCCCCAAATGTAATGGATGCTCGGCCCAACGGCTCTCCTACCATCATGGGACAACTTCCTCAAGGGTTTCAAACAAAAAATTAATACAAGTACTACATTGTGAATATGGTCAGTGGTTTATGCTCATTTGTTGTTACCATTCTAGGTTACACAATATGGATAATGTGTTTTGAATATGCACAATAGTTATCATCCATCTTCATGCCTACCCTATCAAGCCTTAAATTTCATTTGCATTATTCGCATCATTTTCTACCTCATCATGTCTGAGTAGAATTTTGACACTCTTGGTACTATCCCTGAGTGTGCATTTTCATGTTAGGAGGATAAATCTATGGTATGGCGTCATTTGGGGATCCACACCGATTTCCCCATTACATGTATCCTATCTGTTGCAAGGACCTCCTCTATCCTTGTTTCCCACTACCATGTTTGAATCACATGGTATTATGGATTGGATCGATGTCTGTGCTCACATGGAAGAGTTTATCTTATCCATGGTCTAAGCTCTAAGACCTTAAACTAAGGTCTCCTTATACTTCCTCTCCTTATAACTATGTGTGGCTTGATTTCCATCCTCATGGGATATGTAGAAACACCTAGACGTTTCATCCACAAGTCTATCCCAATAGTTTATGGCCTTTTTTGGCCCCTTGAACCAATGTTTCTTCCCCAAAATTGCACATGATGTGTTATGGACCTCATCCTCATTCACGTCGTGTATGATTTATCATGTCATGCGCATTCCCCCTAAAGCCTTGTTTCTTCTGTACATGTCTAAGCCATATGACATTAATCTATATTGCCTAGTCCCACGTGAAATTAAATTGTTGTGTCTTTACTATGATACATTAACGTACAGGGGTTGGTCCTATCATATGACCCTAATCTGTGACATTATCGTCCTGGCTGCACGATGAAAAATGATGCTACAGTGTGATGTCCCCACTTGAGAGTACCTCATCTTTGGTATCATCTACCCACCACACCATTTGTCAACACCTACATATGACTTGATTCTTTTGAAGATACTAGTATTATCTGTCCTAGGTTTAATGTTTCAAAAAAAGAAACACGCTTCTACCTGAAAAGAAAAACAAGATCTATAAAATGCTGCTTCTTTTGGTGTGAGGGCCAAACAAGGTGACCATATCATCCCTGGCACTGGTACCTTACCATGCCACTTCTAGAACTACGTATGGCTTGATTCCCATTCTCATGCGGTCTGTCGGAACACCCAGACACGTTTCCTTGAGCCCATCCTAACTTTTATTTGCAGTCCCTCGACCAAAGACCTCCTCAAGGAAAATATGGTGATATGGACTCTGGGACCTCATTCATGTCGGGATTTATAATTACCTCACCATATGTCTTCCTCATTTCATACCATCTCTGGTCTGATCTATAATACCATAAACTAATATCTCCATACATCTTATCTACAAGGCGTAAAGTCAAAATTTTAGAACTACATATGGCTTTATTCCCATCCTAATGGGATATGTGTGAATGCATGGACATTCGGTCTATGGGTCTAGCCCCAGGAATCTTAAATCCTACCCCCTCTTTTTTATCCCCTTAGCTCGAACTCCTTTGGTAAACCATGTAACTATAGCTCTACCATGAACAAGTTTAGGATGCCCCAAAATAACTATCTGATGCACCAGATCCCTCATGAGAGAGGATTTCCCCTATCCACGGTTTTCTCTGACCGTGCCATGCATAGAACTATGTTTGGATTCATTCCTATCCTCGTGGGAAACTTAGAGACAGCTAGGAATTATGCATCAGGCCCAGAATCAGGGTCATTAACCCTCTAGTCCCCTCAGCCCAGACCTCAGTCTTGGTCACATTACATTGAAATATTCCATTCATTATCCACATTTGTATGATGTGTTCCAGATTCTCACCCAAGAGGTCATGTTTGAAATTAAGTTTGATCCCTGACCATACCAATTCACACACCTAATGTCTTTCCACCACAGTGGAATAATTTTAAGAGTGATGGACTCCATTGGAACAACCCATCACTCCACCCTTTACACCTTGCGTACCATTTATTCAGACCCTCTTCCACTTTCACATCTAAAGGAACCCCTTAACAATGTGGATTCTCGACCTATGGATTGCCGGCTGTCCTGGGACAATGTTTTGGAAGACTAATGGATAATATTTTGAGTAAGGAACTTTGTTTCAAACATGGTCGGTGGTCAGACCTTGTTTTTTATCTCCATTTTAGGATAACGCAATAAGGATACCGTGTTTTGAACATGGTCAATAGTTATCCTTTATTATCACACCATCCCTATAGTGTTCTGAATCTTGGGTATCATGATTCACAATTTCCACTCCCCTATGTTTGGATTAATTCTAATGGCCCTAGGGTTACCCCGCTCGTGCAGTAGAGCACATTGAGAAAATGGAAATTCGACTAATCTGAGACCTTCATTCTCTATTCAGGACTCCCTCTTTCTTCCCAGAAATCAGGAATGGTTGTTCAAACCCTGGATGTCTGAAGCATGGTCAGAACTCTCATATTAGGATGGAATAGTGAGGTGGTCATCCCTTGTTTCTCACATTGGGACTGACCCACATGAGCTTAGGTATTGATCACCAAATGTTACATGAGTGTGACAGGCATGTAGAAATCTGAATAAAATATAAAAACTCATGCATGCATCCATAATAAATAATCAAAGCATGAAATTAAGTTCAAAAGTTACATGCTTCACAACACCCGAGGATCGACCGCTCCCATGGACGGGTGGACCCTGTCGAAAGAGTGTTACAGCTCTGCCACCCTCTAGCTTGTGGAATCCAGGATATGCTGTCACCTGTTTAGTTCCCTCTCCTCTTCGGATGTAATGGGGAACAGTTTGTCCGCCACAATATGGGCATTATCCTCGTCTCTCTAGACAATATCCATCTCTACGTATTCTTGAACCATTTGTTCTTCGTCCTCTTCCAGATGGGCCTTCATCCACGATATGATCTTCGATTAGATGGTAAAAAAAGCGGAATACTCATCTTCCAAGACCTGTAGTTGTTGAATATCATTTTAAGCCTCCTAGAGCCTCTTTATGTTCACTGATTGTTTCCACTACCAACCCACAACAAGGCCATTGTCATAATCTTGAATCTTCTCCGCCATGAGATCTCAGACACGCATGTGAGGATTCTAGGCATCCACTCCACTAGCACACATTTCATGCAGGTGGGACCGAAGCCTCCCCATCTAATCTATCCATTGGGCTTGAGGGTTTTCATCGATGAAGCACTTATTCAGCTTCAATGACTGGTGATAGGAGACTTTTCTAACCTCCTCATCAGAGGCCACCTCATCCCAATCCGTGGGGTTGGAAGGCTCATATATAAGAAATGGCCTTATGAACTCATCAACAGGGTCTACATTTGGTGTCCTTTTGCATATGTCAGGACCTGTGTTGTCCGACCGATCTTCATCTTCGGACCCCACCTCGATGATCTCAGGCTTTGTCCCACTAGCGGTCCCAGCATTGATCAGGAGCACTGTAGCTTGGTCAATTTGGGTATCCACCTCCATGACCACTGACATCCCCCTGGGAAAGGAACTGCCAAGAGTTCAAGACAACCTCTCCAATGCAGACCATGACATTTGACGAACTGTTCATAGAAGTGGTAAACAAGAATCTGTTAATCTGATCGATAGACAACTGTTACGTATTCGGTGAAGGATACATACAGAGATAAAACAGCAGGTCTCCTTCCTGGGTTGTCGTTGTCGTAACTCTGAAGTGTGGGCCTCCATATATTGTCGGGAACTCTGAATATTCTGGTAGGACCACCCCGGGTGTCGTGGCACCTCTTGACATGATGATCATCTCAACCACGGGCACTGATCCTAATGTTCTCGAAATTGCATCTACTGTTGGGTGGGAGTGGTTTTTTCGAATGAGGCCCTCCTGCAAAGTTCAAATATCAGTTGAGAAGTCCTAGATGATATGGAGGAAGACTCTAGCGAATTCATTTAGGATTTGTACCATAAGGTCCAGTGCAAATTCTTATAACTCCGGGTCAGAATCACCAACCTCCCCCTCCTCCAGAGGGATACCTCTACCAGCATCTTCCCCCAGGAGGAATCATCTAACTCTTCTGGTAGAGAGAAGCACTACCTCAATTCCATCCATAATAGGGTCGATCCCCAAAAAAAATCCATCCTGATATGGTTTACGTGTTGCCACATCTCACACAGGATGAGAAACTGTCTGCTGATATCCCATATTCATGAGGCCTCTAGGAAAACAGCTTCTTATGGAATGTCTATATGGTTCACCCGCTTCCTCGAATCCTGGGTGGATATCCAGTGGAATCCCCTTGGTGGACTTCCCTCCAAATGACTCTACCCCTCTAGGACTGTTGGGTGTGCTACCACCTCTTGATCCGCTACCACCTCACTTTCGACTCGTGTGGGCATCAGCTCCACTGCAGCCATGCCCCCACGAGATGTTCTTTCCACAATCTGGCACTAGCCTCGAGGTTGAGGCGGCACCCCATCGCTGGCATGAATGGTTGGCTATTTCAACATATTCCCTGGGTATTCCTCCTCCCAACTCATGGAATATTCCATCACCATCCCAAAGATGGTCGTGGGTGGAGGCAGCTCGTTCTGTATCTTCCCATCTTCCCATGTGAACATGATCCACATTTTCCTCATCACACATGGATGATCCTCATGCCACACACCCAAATTGACCTATAGGGTTAGTTGCTTCATGCACCAAAACTACCTATCAAATTTGTGGGGGTGTATGGCTCACAGAAGGACTCATGATCCACCTATGCCACCAAGACTCCACCCCGAAAGGCTTAGAGGTAGGACCGATTCTCTTTTTTTACCCAGTTATCATTAGTTAATAAAACTGTTGAAACGAGAACAGGTGGGAATTGAACTTTTATGCCTGCCAGACCCAGTTCAACACCACTTGTAGGGTCAGCTTGGCTGGAATGATACCCATTGAATTTAGAATAGATGGGTGTAAATTAAATCCTAGAGAGGAAATGTGGTTCAGATTTTCATACATTCCACTAACATGTGCCTCTACCCCCCCCTACAAGAGTTGGAATGTCCCGCATATGCTTTGTGGATTCTTCCCCACACTGATATGCCACAACATCAGGTACTGCCTGGCAAGCATCGAGATCATGAGGTTGACCCATCCCCCTATTTCCAACATGGATTCCATAATAAAAGTGCTCGGTCACATTCCCATGTTTGTGTCTTTCACTGGCATAATGCAACCATAGATCAGCACCGCAATGAATGTAGCCAACCTAACTACCAGTTTTTGCTTAGTACTAATGCTGAATACCTAGGTTTTCTACCGGTTGTCCTCCAAAAGGCACCATTATGTGTGCTCCTTACCTATTTGGTCCCCCTTTGAGCATGTATGAGGGCTCATAGGGAACTGCCTATTTTCTAGGAAGTTCAAGAATTTATTGAACCACCGTTTGAAATGGGCATCCCTCGCGAACTTCCTGTCTTCTCCAGGCATCAGATCCATCAATGCCTTCTCCAGTGGTGGAATCTTCTCTAGATCATCCCACATACTTACAACAAGGAGGAACTAATTGTAAATTTCCCCCAAAATGGGGACCCCTAAAATCTAGTGTAGATCCCATAAGCTGATGTCGACCTCTCCGTGGTGAAAATGGATGGTATTGGTCCTTGATGACCATATTATAAGTAACAATGACATCAGCTTCTTCTGTTGATAGATATAGAATTGGGAGGCCCAAGACACCTCATACAGGACCAGTTGCATCATCTCTTTTCAAACTCTTCACATGAAGAACCTACCTAGTAGGCCCAGGACCAGTCGTCATTGATGTTTCCACCCTAGCACAGATCCCATTCATCTTTCCACCCATTCTCCAGGTTCCCAAGGGCTACCTTCAGAATAGTATGGTATAGCGGGGGAGATGTCTCTAGATGCAGTTCCTTTCCATCAACTTTGTTCACAGGATCTTATAGAAAATCAACACTGACAGGCGTGAAGTCCTCCCAGGCATGGCTGTTAGCCACCATGAACCATTGGCACAGGCATGACGTTCTCTTGAACCAATAATCTGGTTCATCCCTACTCACATTAGGGATGAAGACGTCATCCCTCAGGCCAAATCCATACAGAGGCAGCCTCCTGCACAGCGGATTGTTCTTCAATATTTCTGATAGTAGCTCTACCAGCAAATTATGGTCAGAATGTCTTCATACAAACTCCCTATACCCAAGCCATCTGTTGTTTCCTCCCTCTCGTAAGCATCTGCAAGGACCCCCTCGCAGCCACATGGTGAACCATTTCATTTTTGGAAATTTAGACCTCTTTGGGTCCAGTTCACAAATCACTTTTGTGAATCCTGTTCGAGAATCCCATTCAGAGAGCTTGGTCCCAGCAATGAAATCACAGAGCCCTTCCCCAAACGTCATGCACAATCCGCAGAGTGCACCACCATAGATTCAAAGACTCATTGTATACCACGAAGCCAAAAGACCAATTCACAGAGAGCAATCACAGAGTACGCAGAGCTTCTGGAATCAAGAGTGCTAAATTCCAAAATGTAGAGGTGAGAAAGGAACAAAGAGAGGTCAGACTCCCATATTTATATGCGATGAACCATTATGCTTCACAGAGCGTTCGACCATGGTGAGCTACGCGAAGCTCTCGGTCTGTGCGTCGCCTTTTTTTCCTTGTGATCCTCCTTCTCAAGACTTCTTCATGATTGACCAAGGATTTTTGGCAGATGAACCTTAGACTTTGACCCTTTTTTTCTCCCCAGATCCGAGTCTGAGGGGGGGCAGGGAATGTTTGGCCCCAAAATTTGGGAAGAGGACGAACAAATGAAATGCCTTTGGGGCTACCTCGCAAGGCTTGTTCGTGGAGCCCCACATCAATGAGACCAGTCTGAATCTACCTCCTTTGCGAGGCCTCCGTGGAGCAAGGAGGTGGGAGGATTCATGAACAATGTTATGTTTGTGAAGCCGCTGTAGAGCAAGGAGGTGAGATGCTCCATGAACCGAGTGACATTTGTGAAGCCACCATAGAGCATGGAGGCGGGAGGATCACCTGTTACAGAAATGTTCAATGTGGCTTTGATTTGAGCGAGTTCTTCTTTGAGGCGCCTCTTGCCTATAAATACTAGGCTCTCCTTGATCCAAAATGACAGATCCTAGTACCTTTCTCCTTCTTATCTCTCATATCCCGAAGCAATTTATTGTCTGTGAAAAAATGATCTCTACAAGGAACTTTAACACTGTGAAGTGACTTTCCATTTTCTTAAATTCAATGCCTCATCAAAGGTGGATGCCACTCTTGGAGCCCAATGGCCTCCAAATAGTAAGGGGATCCCCAAGGGAACTCGGGAAGTACCCTCCATTCACATGTAACCCACATACTATGGCACAGTCACTGTGTGTCGCAAAGCACATTGCTTCGCAGTGCTATACTTTTGAAGTAACCCCATCTCTACAAAGCCCTACTCTGCGAAAAAAATTCCACTTTTCAAAGAACCTTCCATATGCACCTATTCCCTATTACTAGGATAAGACACCCCACATTTTGATGCATTCCCCTTCATGAAGCTCCTCCACTACATGGAGCACCAAAGCTTCATCAGACCTCCTCCTGTAAAAAACATGGATATACACCCCATTTTCCTGTGCAACCCTCCAGGTTTTCACGAAGTTATTTCATGGTCCCTTGGATGGTGATTCATGTTCCATTTCTTATCCTCATGCTTCTTCGCATAGGAATGCTAATAGCTATTTTTTCTTCGCATAGCCACTCTAACGTAGACCCCTCATTATATCACTCCATGACACCCCATCACAATGGAATTACTTATGCCATCCCTTCCCCAAGGGAAGGGAGGTACCAGTTATGTATGTACTAAAGGTTTCTGAGTAAACTCACCTCGTCTGAGTTTTAGGACATTAAACTACCAAGAACCATTGTGCTCAGAACATGACCTTAAACTATGGCCTCGCCATGTGAATCACACGTGGGGTACCCCCACCTCAGACATTCCCCATGCCCACTTTTCTCCACATAAGTGAGATATTCCTCACATGGAATGAGATCCTTTTTATTGGAGTGGAATCTATCTATAGGGGACAGAAACCACCTTGGTGTAAAGCCCCAATCCTTTCTTGCAGGTTGCAGCATCCCTTCTCCTCTTATCTTCTTCCTGGACAAAGACTAGAGGGGGAGGGGGATGGACATTCAAACCATCCTCTCTTCCATGCCAAATCCCTCTTCAATTGGGATTTCTCACCACATTGGCCTCTGACCTAGGGTAATTCCCAATCTCCATATCCCTAGGCTTCTAACCACGCATAAGCCCATGTTTCCTCATTGGACCCCAAACCACGTGTAAGCCCCATTCCATTTCCCAAAGACTCACCTCCTGCGACATGGTCATCAGGTCTCTGATGCCTCTTGTTTCTCACACCAAGCACAAATAACATGGTCTTAGAGTAAGCATCAACCCGAAAATTATCCTTGGTCCACGTTAGTGCTTAAGCCCCACCATTCTAAACTATGTGGACTTTGATCCTGACGAAGGCAGGATACGTAGGAATCCTCCTTGAGGTTCAAGCCCAATAATCATCAGTTCTGACCCCCTTAACATTGGTTCACCTCCACCCATTCTGAACTACATGGACTTTGATCGTTTTCAAGGTAGGGTACATAGGAAGCCTCTTTGAGGTACAAACACAACAACCATCAGTTCTGATTCCCCTTCACATTGTTTGATGAAAACCCATTATGAACTACATGGACTTTGATCCTTTCCAATGTATGGTACGTAGGATGCCTCTTGGAGGTTCAATACCAACACCTATCGGTCCCAACCACCCTACATCAATCCATACTCATCCTGCATGATGTTAAAATGTATGCCCCCTTTTAATCTAGAATGACGCTAAACTGTACCCATTCGAAATACATGGATCTTGATCCTTATCTCCTAGAAAAGGTATGTAGGAAGCCTCCTTGAGGGCCAACACCAATCGATGGTAATACATTGTGTCCCCTAATTGATTGTAAGTCATTGTACCCCAATCGATGGTAAACCATTTTCAGAACAACAAGATGGTAATCTATTGTAAAGTGAACTACGCGGTTTTGATCCCTTTCTCCTAGATAGGGTACATAGGAAGCCTCTCAGAGGTTCAACCCCAAACACTAGTAAACATTATAGACCCCTTAGTTGGGACCCACATATCTGGTAAGCACTAAAGCGTTAGACCAACCTTAGGTTTATAACCACACTTATACCCCATCATTTCATAGAGTCGTTGTCCCCTGTGCACACCCAGATTCCATGCCCCGCCCTGAACTACATGGACTTTGATCCTTTCCAAGGCAGGGTATGTAGTACACCTCCCTAAGGATGAACCCATCACACATGTCTCATCCTGGTATTTCCCTTGAGCCTATGTGTTTCAAGAAGGTCATACCCAAAAGATGGAGGTTCCACATCCTCCGAGTCCCCTCTATTCGGGTTGCCTCCTGAGGTGTCCCATCGCCTCACTGAACTATGTGGGCTTTGATTCCCTTCCACGAGGATACGTAGGAAGTTTCTTCGAGGATAAAGGCCAACATCATTGTCACCCTTGTGTTGGCTCTATCTCCCTCTCCATCCACTCTAAAAAATCCACATTTATCCTGATTATCACTCGAGCTTGCACATCCTAGTGAGATCATGTCATCCACCACTTCACTGCTCCTAGAAGTAATCGGGTAACTGACCACGTGTTAACCCTAGCATCAGAAATCTCTCCTGGTGTTGCACCCATCTTATCCACTCTAGTCTATGTTTTGATCTGTCTGATCCATCTCTACTGAATGTTAAACTCGCAATATACCCTATGATAAACATGGGACGTTGAGGAAAACCTCAGTGACATGTCGATGGCATATAATTACCTGCATTCGACGTGGGATGCCTCATGATTCCACACCCTCGAGAATCCCTATCATAGGGAGAAGTAACCCAGACACACTAGCGTTCCAGTGTCTCGACATTCCAGTGATGTCCAATGTGACTACTCCCCCTACCGAAAGTTGTTTCCCTGACCGGGCCCCTTGGAATGTCCTGAAAAAAGCAATGTAATTAACCGACATCTATGAAGACATGGCACTGGGAAGAGTTTCATGTAGAAAGTCTTATGTCTATATGGGATACCCAGTCTAGGTAACGAATTCTGAGAAGAAATGCATGGAAGGAGGAACCAACATCCCATCATCCTGTTTTGATTAAGGAGAAAACATCCCAAAACAAGCGACGGATGCCCCCACCATTGGAAAGCAGGAATGCAGGGAAACAATAAGTGTGTAATCCTCAAATAGATGCATGCGCCCTGATGAATGTGTCAGAAATAGATGTAAAATGACTACAATTTTCATATTTACTCAATAAATTTCATACATCCATCTCCCATTATCTCGAAAATGTACTATCAATGGTTTGTTAACCACCTATGAAGACATTTCCATGTCTACACATACAAAAATGATAATGGATTGATATTATGAATTATATATGATGTATAAATCATTAATCTACTTGTATAACAATATCTTAGAATTAATAATACTCAAATATAATGTAGGTGAACAAAATTATCAAAATTGAAACAAAAGAAGACATTTCTAATGATAACATGATATCAAAGCCCTTAAATTTCCTCAATATATATTAATAAAAATAATTCAATGTATATAATTGATAAAAAGTATAATATATGACTATAATTAAATTATTTATCAATGTTTTAAAAAATATATGTTTATTATTCAGGAGGCATAAAAGATACGAAATAATGCAAGAATTAAGGTAAGGGGTTTCTTGAACCCAAATATGATTCTTTGGGTTGTCTATATTTCATTAAATTATTTATATGAATATTCATATAATGATCCTCAAATATCACTTTATTAGTTTCCCCTTTTCTTTTTTATGATATAAATGTTTCCAACATCATTTTATAACAAATAAAAAGATTATCTAGAATAACTCTTCATTACAAATCACACCTTATACTCCTCTTGTATTTTTTTTATTTACTCTAGGATAATGATTCTTATACCAAATATGTTTCTCCCTTTTTATTTGGGTAACACATAGTCTATTTATGAAATCATGATTGATGAAATCTTTATGGAACCCATTTCTTTTCATGGGTTAATTCATGACAATGATTGTAATATATTCTATGTGGCATGCATGACAATGTAAATATAATGATGTGATGGATGGGTCTAGAATTATATATACCTCCAGTAAAGAGGGTAATATGTTCTATCTAATGATATATTGTGTATTATGCATGAACATATTACTATGTTTTTTCACAATGATGATGTTATGAATATGTACATGTTTTATATGTGAACACGATGTTATCATTGTTCATAGCTATGTGTATCATTTAACCACTATAACACGATGTTTCATTTTTTTATGAACTTCCACATTCAATTCCATTATCAAATGTTTCCCTCATGATTATTATAATGATCCTATGCTTATTTTATGATGATGTTTATTTTTCATACTAATATTATATTGATTCTTAACCCTTATTCATTCTCTTTTTAGGCTTTTAGCTCAACCCTTTCTTTGATGTATATCTTCAAGTAACTAGATGTACTAAAGGGAACATGATATTTACATAGATGAAGAAGAATATTTTAATTAAATATTTATGTTTTATTATTATGTTATTTATGGTCCTAATTTTCTCAATATAGTATTCCTTTGGATCCTAGATTGTATCTCTATTATGTTGTTTATCTTAAAATTGAGGTAATATGCATGTTTGAAAATAAGGTTTTATATACATTGATAAGATTCATTCTCATGTGATTATTTATATAGAATTATTTGATTATATTTCATAATTATCATAATATTATTTTTTCATGAGTTTTTTATTAAATAAAATGTGTTTCAATTATTTATATTTCCATTTTGATTATGCCTTATTTATTCTGGATAACTTATATTGTACATAACCCTTACTATGAATTTGGGATCACCCTTATTTTGTTTATTTTCCCTAGGATATGAAGAAGGAATCATTAAATGAGTTCAAGGGTTCAGGATAATTACTCTCACTATGATTTATACATAAGTTTATAATGTAAAATATGAAGAATGTATGTATCTAGTCTACTAAGACTACTAAAATATTTATTCCATCGGGATATGATCACTTGTATCATGTACCAATGTAATAAAGTAATCATGGGATCTAGGTTTCTAGATTTTGGGTCTTTATAGTTGGTATGAGATCATGTTTAAGAGAAAAATTGGGAAATAGATTTAAGATATCATAGATTAAGTATGTAAACCTATAATTGTCTTTAAGGATAATTATAAATATAAAATAGCATCCTATTGTTTTAATAAGTTATAGATTATGTGGTTCTCTTTAAAATACATTGATTTCTGAATACTAAATGTTTATATAGTTTTGGAACATATGAATCTAGGGGTAATAACTCTATAAATATTTGGTCATGTATATATTGGCCATCATTTTGGTGCACGATGGGTATTTCCTAACCGCCACATTGTTTGTCACACAAGGTTGATATGCTTGGGTTAATTCACATTTTCACTGTGAAAGATTATGAAGAATTAAATAGTATATCCTATCTTCACCTATAATATGTCTAGTGATATGGGATAAACCTTAAGGGTATTGGGATGATAAGTCCATGTTTAATATTCTATTTCAAAGAATCGATAATCATGTTCTGGTATTATGTGATGTTAGTTTAACATGATTGAAGATATTGTTGGAGACATTTATGGGAATACATCCCTTTAGTTTGGAATAAGTTTTAGAGAAAATTTTATTTGACGAATAATGATATATATATATATATATATATATATTTTTTAGTCATAAGATTACCGTTTCTTATAACATTTTGTGTTTACATGATCAATCATGATGATGTGATTATGGGTTGTTAAAATATTGAAAATATGTTTCATCATATAGGTAACCATGGGATTGAAATTTTATTTAACAATAAATTCCATTATTTAGAAATTTCATCATATTTTGGGTAATGTTTTAGTAATTTTATTTATATATTTATATAAAATAGACAACTTGTGTGCTCAGAAACAACCCATCACAATCGACTATGCGATGAGGCTTGAACCCAAAAATGAAAGGAAATAAGTGTGTGGTTTCTGTAACTATCCCTTGTGATTTCATGGTTAGTATAACATCATTTTTAATTAAATGGATTGAACAATAAATATTAAGATGATTTTGGTAATCATATTATAGGGTCAAAAAAATTAAATTCTATTGAGGGAAACATTTTATTGTGGTGAGGTATATATAACTATTAATTTTAACATAAAAGATTATTTGGGAAGAATTCGGTTACATTTTAGTGGTGTAAGTTTAAAGGTATGAACATATCCTTTTATGTTTAAAAAATCATTAATATTTTTGGTTGTTGGGGTTATTTGTGATATAGGGTAATTTATTTAACAGATGATAGATGTTAAACATCTAGTTTTATTGTTTAATTTTTGAGATTAATTTATTATTTCTTGATATGAACATTTATTCATTTTGGGAATTATATTTCTTTGTGATAACCATTCTTCTTTTAGTTTCTGTTTAACTATAGGAGAAATGTATTAATATCATTTTATGGAATTATGTGTCCCATTATAAGTTTATTTTATGGAACCTTTCATGAAACAATCATCATGAATACTAATCATTGGATAAATAGATGATACTATAGAGGAAGTTGATTAATGGATGACATTAATATTGTCAAGTAAGTATATTTTATTTTTTCTTAGTCTAGATGGTAATGTAATTCCACAATAATAGGATAAAGAAATTGAAACAAAAATGATATATTATTTCCTTCATTCTAGGTGATTCAATGGTATTTTAACCCACAAAAGAATAATGGTTTTTTTGTTTAAATTTATCCTAATCGTGTTCTATATCATTGACTATTAGTCTTGGGAATTTTTTTTACCTATCCATATTTACCTTCCCCACTAATATTCTCTTATTTGGAAACATAGTTTTGTGTCATTCTAGATGATACTCATACTTTCCTTCCTCAATTTTTGTTGGGGTGTATTATTAATCCTTTTATGATGTGGGTTTTCCACAAATGTATAATCAAATGTAAAAAATTTGATTACCAATATCTTGATTAAATGTTGAGGATAAAATTTATTGAAGGATGTGATAATGTAACACCTTGATATTTTAAAAAAAGAAAATTATTATTCATAGCATATATGATGTGTAACATTGAGACTAAAAAATGGAGATATACTATTTAAATATGATTTTTATAAAAAAGAAGATGTTAAAATTGGTGGTATGAATATGAATAATGAATTTTTGAAAATAAATATTTTGTATTAATCAAATATATTTTTAAATGAGGACTCCATTTTTATTAAGGTATTTACATTATTCATAAATATATATTATGTTAAAAAGGATATTATTAATATTTGAGATAATATTATATAATTAAATTATACCAATTTTAGAAATTTTATTTTCAAAAATTATCATATTTTTTTAAATTTCCATTTCAAAACTAACTTATGGTGAAATTCTTGGATTCTTTTAAAGAGATATATTTTTTAGTGTATATTGAAAAGTACTGTTTTTTGTAAAGCTGCCATTCCTTTTCCAAAAGTTATGTAATTAGAAAGTAACATTATTATTATTTCAATTTTATTTAAAAGTAAATAATGTATTAACTATTATGATTTGTCATAATTAATTGCATTTGAAAAATATTTATACCCGGTTTTTTTATAAATTTATTTTTAGGTTCTAAGCATCATTTTTATGGGTTCTATTTTTATAGGCATAACGATTCTCCATTTTAACTATTTAAAATAAACCCTAATGTGTAATAAAATAAATTAATTTTATAGATTATATATCTAAAATGTGACTTTAAATTTATATAAGTATTTTTATTAGTCATTGATTTAGTTTAATATGGTCTAATGCTTAAAAACTATATTTCATGAAAATAATATTTTTGACATGTTTTTTGGGTTCGTTTTAAAATTAAGTTCTGTATATTTTTTTATTTAATTTGGTAAAACAGATTACATATTTGAAATATTCATAACTAAAATTTGGTATTAGTTTTAGATAAATGTTTTTATCATAATTAATAACAAAATAGTAAATAAATTTCAGCATGGTAAAAGAGTAAATCATGATAACCTAGGTTATAACTAATTTATAGGGCCACATTTATTAATATTAATTCTTATTTTTAAAATTTTTTTAGACCCTTATAACATTAGGCTTAGGAATAAATTATTTATGATACTCTTTTCTAATAAACTTATGTATTTAATTATTTATGTAAAGAAAAAGACAAAACTTCACTCTCTTTCTTTTAAATATCTCTTATATGTTAATTTTGGGATAAAAATAAATGGTGAATAAATATTAAGGTTTATTTGAATTATACTTAAATTATTTTCATTATATTAATTTAATTTTAAATTTTAGTGATTATATAGATACATTAAATACTTATACAATGTTGGAATAACCCTTGTGAAAATAGTCAAAAAATCATGGTAAATGATTTAATAAAATTAAATGTAATGTATTTGGGTTGATTTATGGTTCCAAAAGAATTTTTTAGTTAGAAATGATGAATTATTTATGGTAAAATTGATTATATTTTAAGTAAACCATTTTCTTCTCATCTTTAACTTAAAATTAAATGAATAGAGTCACAATGATATTAATGATATTTTATGTTAAATAATATTTTATAAATTTATTTAAAAATAATAAAGGAGATAAATTAGGATAAAATGGACTAAAATTTATTCACTTTCCCATTTATGATCCAATTGTTATATATTAAGTAAAATTATTTTTCTTTTGATTTTAAACTATTGTTGTCATAGTTATTGTTAAAATGGGATTTTCCAAATTACATGTTATTGTGTCAAATTTAATTTTACACACCCATAGGATTTTTATTTCATAAATCTTATTTCATATTTTCAATCAGTGTTTCCAAATTATCTAATAATAATGATTTTATTTTAATTCCAAAAGGATGAAATACCTAGGATAAAAAAACTAGTTACCATTCGGAAAAATAAAATTGTAAATGTGAGTAACTATAGGGGTAAAAAAAATTACATGATTAAAAATGATTAATTTTAGTTTTTGAGGTGCATATTGACCATGTAATCCATTCACCCCATTATTTATCAATATTAGTGGCACTTAGGTTGAGAGTGACTTCCCATTATTTAATCATTATGCGCATTTTGAAAATTGTGACTCTTACTCAATTTTAAAAAAGAAACCCTCCCCTCAGTTATTCACAATGGTTATGTCTTTCACCGAGACTACACAATACAATAATATCTCCTCAACATACATATACATATTTTATGGATGATTTCAATCCAATATATTTAACTTATGGTTCTTAATAAGTGATCTAAATTAGATTTTTATAAGTGAAGGTAATTTTCTTCACCGATTATTTTTACTTATTATTTTACCACCCCCAATTATGTCCTCAAAATTAAAATATGAAAAAGTATCACCCATATATTGATATTTTGTTATGTTTATTTTATAATATGTATCAATATAATTTTTCATCAAATGGGAATCGAAACCATTTCTCGTGTGTATGGTGGTCTACCACCATATAAACCATTGAAATTGAATTTCCATCACCGAATCACATGGATAGTAATAATGAAAAATATAAATAATATAATAAAATTATGACATAATATTGATTATAAAAAATTAGTATCTCACCCACATACTTAACCTTACACTTATTATGAAAATTATAAAGTCACTTATGCGTACGTACGACCTATCATCCCCACAATGTGATGTGATTCATTTTCCATGTACAAATTTCAAGAATGATTATAAAAAGTGTATTTAATGAATACATGTGATATATATAAAATATGAATAATTATTTATATATGTAAACTATATAATATGATAAAAAAATATCTTCCATGAAAAAAAATTCTTGTGAAAACAAAGTAGTTAATATCCGAAACAGTAATAGTAATAAAATACAATTAACGGATGGGTGATAAAATGATATTATTGGATAAGGTATGATATTATAATAATTTTTATGGTTATATTATATAATTTTTGAAAAATTAAATTTATTATATATATTGTTAATTCACTTACAACATAGTTTAATCTGGCGGTGAGAGACATCATCTCAATTTGCATTCATTTAGGAATATTTTAATGTTATGAACCTGCTTTATTTTTTATAGATTATATACTATCCATTTTTAATACTATATAATTAATTTATGAAAATTGATTGTAGTTCTAGTTATATTTCAATTTATTACATCCAATTGGATTTAATTTGGATGTTACCAAGTGGTAAAGTGTTTTGTAACTCAATTTTTATTCACTAGGTTATAATTCTATTTCATGGATTATAATATGCCAAGATTATGTAAAAAATGTGATTTGTTTTATTCATGTTTTATTTTCACATTTTTATTGTGGATTTAAATTTTTTAAACATTGTCAATTCATTTATTAATTTTCACTTCAATGTTATGATCGTTGTAAGGGTTCTTTATCTCAAAACTATCTTTTTTAGGGCATATGTTATGTTATACACCTATATTATTTTAGGAAGTGTATATACTACCCCATTGATAAAACATATTATGGAAAAATTTATGTTATTTATATTCAATGTTTTTTTAAGTTATTTTTTAAAGAGGATTAATATTCATAAGTTACCAAAGTGGAAAGGGTTTATTTCAAAAATCTCATCCTTATTCAGGATTTTATACGTTTATGTCTCTGCCCATAAAATTATTAGATATTTCAATTCTAAACCCATTATATTTTATTCCCCTTTTTTTAAAAAAAATATATTTTTTCATTTTAATTCTTCTATTTTAAATACTAAAGATACTAATATAATTTGTTTAGGGAAAACTGACCTTGTTTTTCTTACTCAACCGAGAAACATTTTCTTCTGTGTCCATATTTTCCTTTACAATTTTTAAAGAATGTTCTTCCCATTCTCCAATAATTTACTAAAGAAAATTTTACCCATATTTATCTTTTTACTAAATAGTTTATAATGATTTTTCTTCTCATTTTTTATTGAGGATCTTTTGATTTTTTTTAAAAAAATGTGAATGGAATATTTATTTTAACATATTATACATGAATGGAATTTCATAAAATAACTACCACTAAATTATTAGAAACGTTATTTACAAGTATCCTTTTATTTTTAGATAAAACATTTTTCTGAATATTTTGTAAATTTTTAATTTCAAAAGAGATTGTTAATGTAAAAAACCATATTTCCCCAAAGATGTTTTTAATTATCATTTTTGGGTATGTATATTAATTAAGGAAAATATCCCTTTATTTTAAATATAATCCGAGTAGGGTATATTGTAATGGTATCTTTATTAATTATTTCAATGGAATATTTATGATTATTTTGTCTTGGGATGTACCTTTTTGATACCATTCAACATATTATTTTGGATGTATTGCGATTATTCTTATTGATTTGCTGAAATATTAAAATTTTATATGAATATTTATTTTTATTTTTATTCATTCCATTCATATGATGAATGCATTGGACTTTTTAATTCACAGTTGGGGACCCCTATAGCCCCTTGATGCATTAGTAGTTCTCATGAGACATACTAGTTTGGATATTTGGATGAGGCATTTCCTATTTATGTAATATGTCTTGGAACGAGGCCTTAATAGTAATTTTATGGGGTCTTTCATTATACATTCCATTATTATGACATTAGTTACATATTTACACATGATTATATTAATAGTTAAGGTATATAAAGATATGTTTCATGCTTAAATGATTATTTATATGTAATTATTTTATTGTTATATAAACATAACATATTAGTCTTTGTGTTCAACTTATTGATTGAATGGAATTTTTTTCATTATCTACCATTCCATATTGATTATGACTTATTTATTGAATATAGATTACATTTTACATAACCCTTACCTAACATTGGATCTCATCCTAATTTTTTTCTTTCCATATGATACGAAGCAGTATTTGGATGAGTTTAATGATCCAGAATAATTTCTCTCACTATGTTTTATATTTAATTTTCCAATGTAAAATAGAAATAATGTGTGTATATAGCTTAGGAAGACAATAAAACTAGTTGGTCTTTAATATGTTATTTCTTGTATATAATATCAAAATAATAAATTTACAGTTTTCTATAGGTCACAAGAGTTTGTGTCTTTACATAAGTAATGGTTGAATATGAATTATAAGATAAATATTTAAGATTTATTTGAGGAATTAGATTAATAAACAACCTCGTATAGTTTATAAATTTTTTTCCTCTATAACTAGTACATGAAATTACATTTCTTTAAGATTTCATAATTTTTATTTAAAATAAGAATTGATATAACTAATTATGTAAACCATTTTAGTTGTGTTGTTAAAAAATAACCTGATGTAGGGTTAGTTTCTGTTTTTCTTTTTGAAAATTCATTGAATGGGAACATGCATGTTTCCTATTAATTTCAGTTGTCGTTTTTCTTTTTTCAAGAGTATTAGTTAGTCTAATTATATTTTAAGAATGATATTAGTTTTAGAGTTGATTCCTTCTACAAAGTGAATGGTTTACCCAGTTATGGTTTCACCCTTAGGGATACGAAATATTTGTGGATGATTGTACTAATTGTTAGACATGGGGAGTGTCTTTATTATGTTGTTTTTATCAGTTAGGACCCTTAGTTATTGAATGATTCCATGGGTATCTAGGTGGTCTGTAAGTATGTTGATCCTTGTTATATATAGAAGAATCAGGGATGGTTATGTTTAACATAACTGATATTTCAAGGGTATGGTCGTCTACTTATTGTGTAGTGTGACCCTTCTTCTTCCAACAATGTATGACTCAAAAATTCATCAGTATAGTTATTTGTCATATGAAACACCACAACTTATGAGTTCAATGATTAATAAGATAAATATTATACAAGGATGCATGGTTCTATTGCAAATGTGAATTACATGACATGGTTATTATCATTATGTTTAGGTATTATAAATTTTTTTAGTGTTTCCATATATATTACCCATTAATGTAATGTTTAGTGGTATGAGACATGTGTAGTATAGTGGTAATCATTCATGTATTGTGTTTTTTAGAAATGTGATCATGGTAACACCCTGAGCAATGTTATTTTAGGACTACTTAGAAAAGTGTCATGGGTCTAAGAAGTATAACATCATGAATCACTCTGAGAGTACATTTACCAAGGGGTTAATTTTTTTTCAAAAAAGCAATAGGCCAATGTTGTTAATAGAAAGATGAGTTATCCCTATGTTTAGGATGACCATATAGAAAGGATCAGGTGTTATAACACCATTGATCTGAAGTATGTCTTTTGTGTTTGGTGTAGATGGCATGCATGACCATTGATCATCAAGACAATCACAAGTGAATCTATGAATATACCTATAAAAATTATGATTTGATGTTCCCAATTTAAATCGATGTGGTGTAATTTATAGAAAAAACATTTCAAGGGAGAAATCTTCATCACAAGTGAGATTCATGAATATTACAAGATGAAGATTCATTTTCAATATTGGTATAATCACATTTCCCACATCAAGAAACTGTGTTCGGTGGTGGATGACATATGTGTCTTGGACATCAGTTTTACGTTCTCATTTAACTACTGATTAGGACACTCCAAAGGTGTAGAGAATTACATTAGTCATGGAAATGATGTCCTTTAAGAAGAAAGGATCATAATCATAGAAATTTTGATCATAAATAGTTTGAAGGAATTTTTTAATCCAAATAGATAGTAAGTTCAGGTTTCCTAGTCACAAATAATGAAATGAATTTAAAATTAGGTTATATGGTTAGGTTGAGTCTAGATGTTAGATTCATGGTCATGATGCATATGTGGCCTGTGAACTGTGATATTTTTGTAACACGTCAGCATTTGAAATATAGTATAATGGAAAAATGGTTGGTTTGGTCTGAAACTATTAATGAACACCTTAATTTCATATTGTAAATCTTCGAGTGTGTGCCGAAAATCATCTGATTTCCTTGAGGTTATAGAATCATGATAATGAGAGTTAATATTGAATCAGTATAATAAGATGGGTATTTTGTAAAGGATTAGATGAGATATGCATGACTCTCATTCTTTTATGTAGTATTAGGAGTAACTCAACAGTTTCATATAATAAAATTAGGAAGAAATGATCAACGTTGAGATTTTAAATCAACATTTAATGTCTTATGTTGATGGAAGGGAACATTTGGGAATGACATTGGTAGTGCAGTCTCATGATCAGATAGTTAGTAATGTGTCGATAGTTAACATGGATCATTCATGTTTGAAATTAGTCAATGATATACTGATAATTCATATTCTATGGGATATATTTCTATGTGTAAACCTTATTGGGTTTTTATTTCAAGGCTTGTAGTGACAATTCTATGATTAACCATGTTATGGTTGGAAATGAGTTAGTGTAACTGGTTAGTGTTTTCCAATAACATTCGTCAATTAGACCAAAATGGTTATGGTAAGATCAGTAGCATGTTGGTTCCTGGAATATGGAAAGGTTAAAAATGTTTATATGATTGTTGGATCATTAAATTACATTGAATGGTTAGGATTAGACAACAATTTGTGATACATACAACCACAAGATAACTTGGGATATGAGTGTCTCACGCTCAAGAGTTTTAATATTGTGTCAATGGTACATGTCAAGTATTTGTATTCCAGGTTAACTAAAGTAAGAATAAAAAAGTTTCCATTGGATTTGATGGTTCATTTTTTATTTTCATCATGTTAATCCCTTTACATCTGGTATACCTTGTTTGAGGGTTGTATGGGATTTTCATGGAAGAGTTAGTGTGTTTAGTATTAATAAGGGTGGTTATGGAAAGTTAGTTTGGATTTAGAGTAAGAACCGAGAGATGATTCTAGTTTTATGATTCTCTAATGTGTGTTAACATATGGAATATAGGAAACTATGCCATGTAGGATAGTGAACTATTTAGAACATGGTTTGATAGGTAATTTTGGTGGTGTGAGGTTCCAAGGTTCAAAATTGGACATGTAAGCTAGGATCTAAGGTGGGTAGAACCATGGTTTGGTCAATTTAATAGGATGAAGATGTAGGTGTCATAAGTTTTATTGGATTTATGAGAATCATCTTAATGTTTGATGAGTAACATGAGTGTCAGCTTAAGTTCAATAAAGACCATATTATGATCAGTTATACGCTTTGGGAATACATTAGGCAATTTATGAATAGAACATATTTATTTTAAATGGGATTCATGACTAGTGTAGGTTAGGTGATGTTTTTTTATGTCTATTAGAATATTTTCTAGGGTGATAAGTGAAATGGTTGGGTGGTTGTATAATCTTATGTCTGTATTGGTTGACAATTTAAAAGGAATTTTTAATTTTAAATAAGTTTGATGAGTAATTTTTAAAACTGATATTTGGAATGGAATTATAATAATTTAATATCCTTCAAGAAATGTTGTCGAATAATTTTTGGTGACCATGAGGATTTGTGGGTACCTAGATACCCTCAAAATCTTTAAACATTAAAAACATTGATTTTGGAGAAAAACATGAGGAACACTTTTAGCACATGGTTAGTATTAACCATGCACCCCAAACTATGCAAAATATTTTTTATGTAATTAGATTTTTTAAAACTATGTCAGGGGATAAGAACACCATGTAGTTATCTTCATATGTTTAAGGGGATCCACATAGATAGCACATGGTTTTGTAAACTGTGTGATGTAACCATACATGTTGGTGTTACATCAAATATTATGTCGAAAAAGATAGTGCATGGTTTGTAAAACTATACATCCAAACCATGACACACCATAGAAGATAAAAAATTACCAATTTACCCTCCATCCTTAAAATGATCTTACCCCCTTTTACTCCCTCATTTTCCCAGGATATCTCCCTCTCACGACCTACTCTTCCTCCCATACTTTATGGGAGATCTTCTATGTTGTTGTTATATTTCAATATCTGTCACATGTGTTGGAAGCCCATGGGTGAGTTTAACATCCTCATTCCCTATTTCATTGATTATCTTTCTAGAGTGATTCCAATTAATATTTTTGTGTTTTATTCCATACTTGAAGTTTGTGTGTCTGGTTTCTTGTTTCCTCTCATTTTAAGCTGCAATGTTTTGGTGTTATTGGATGAGTGAAACTTCTGATGTCTAAGTCAAGTGGTTTATATTATTTTTCCTAAATGTATTAACATTTATAAAATTTATTATATTTATGCACATTTATAATTCAAATAATTACACCCAAAAAATATGATTCCCTTAATTATTATTCAAAGTCCCATCCTAGATGTAGTACACTCTTCACTTACATAATTAGAAGTTGAAATCCTTAACTTGGACCACCCCTTAGGGTGTTTTCAACTTAACACCCATGAAAACCTTACTTTTTATGAAAACCAAACACTTTATAATGTTTTTTTGATTGAAACATTGTAAATACATACTTTATTCTTCCCCTGAGTAATAAAACCATCCAAAGGGTGTGTCTGGATTTGATTTCCATGAAAACCATACCTTAATATAACAAAAACACCACCTTAGTGAGTATTTTTTTTGAAATTAATTAAAAAGGCGAATTATATTTGGATCCAATCACAACTTACGGTGTGGTTGGAATCACACATAAAATATTGAATACTTATAAGGTCATGGGAATGTCATGGGATACTTAATCATTTTTAAGAACATAGGATGTAATGAATTACTGATATATCCTAAGTTCCTTTCTTATCATGTAATTATAAAAAGACATAAATTAATATAATTATCAAATGATATATGTACCGCATGGGCATCTGTGGGAAACACATTCAAGGTTATGGTTTAATTTTAATAAGATATATGATAGGATTACATTACATAAACCTATCAATTACACTATGAATGGCATGGATTCAATTTCAACAATTCCTAGGGCCTTATGAGTTTTTATTATGGGAACCATAGAGTATATCAATTAATGAAATGATGTTGGAATATTGTGATACACTTAATCAAATATTATAACTTGATAAAGTTGTTTTGAAAAGAAATGGTTTTAAAGAAAAAAAATATAATTGGGTATGTTTTATCTAAATTTCTATGATCTATAATGTGTTCATTGCAAAATTAGTTTTATTTTTTTTTCATAATAACCATGTAATTACAATAACATCATTATATTCCATATTTTATGTTTTAAAATTGATACATTACATGGGAATGTATTACATTCCATTTTTAAATTACGAGAATAAACTCGATGGATTTACGATGATTCAATGATTTTAATTCCAAGGGGTAATCTGAACTTAGATATGGTAAATGTATTATATTTTTGAATTTGTAAGACAATCAACGATTATTTACCTAGAAACTCTGAAAACACAAGAATATATGGGATCCTCTCCCAGAACTATCATTATGTCCTTTCATATGGAATGCATTCGATACAATTACCTTGTAATTTTTGTTAGGGCTCTGTTAGATCCCTTCAACAAATTTTAATATTGTGGGTTCATCCATTGGATTCTCCTGTATACATGAAAATCATGACTTGATCACCCTGTGTTGGCCCACCATTTCCATACATAGAATGCCTTAGAGAATTCCATGGATTCGTCTAGTTATGATCTGTGGTAATTCCTATTCTTGTTCCATGGATTAACCTATGATTATTGATTTTGGATGCTTGGTCTTGTAGTCATCGGTCTTATTGTTACCCTATTATTCATATAGTTAGTGACTGTCGGCGTAGTTGAAAGTCAGTGGTGTTCCCTAGTACACCACCACTTTAATTCTTTTTTATTTATATATTTTACACTATTATTTTTTATACTAATGAAATATAAATGAAATAGACACCATTGGTGGTGACCCACTAAGTTTTACTCACACCTTATTCAGGACCCTGATTGGTACCCAAGAAGACAAGGCTATAGTTAAGGACATGGCTGGTGATTTTTCTATTATTCATTACAGAATATGACTTCGAATGGTGGTTGTTGAGTGATCATGTTCTTAGAGTTCGAATACGAGTCTATCCATTAATTATTTTATTTATTTTTCATTATGCCCTATAATTGTTTTCTATTGTACATAGTTTTATATAGTTCTACATCACAATGGGCTATATAAATACTTATTATTTTTTTCTATAATTTTATTATTATCCATAATAAATATATTCATTATATTTATTACTAGATTATATTTAGTATTGATATATAGTTTATAGTCTCCCCACATACAATCCGTAGACCCTCGATACTAGTCCACAACATTTGGCGTTTGGAGAGGCAATCTTGAGGACATGTGGCCCTTGATTTAATTTAATTATGAGAGAATCAAGCATGGGACATAACAACATTCATCACTCAATGTTGGAAAACTGTCTTCTTTAGATTATCATGGCCACATGGCACTAAGAAAATTGGTTACTCATAACACTACATCTCCTTTATGAAGAAATATCTAGCAACATTACTTACTTATTTTTATCATAATATAAATTGAATACCATGATCTAGAAACCAAACCTTCCATTCTAACCATCAAAAAACACTACTAACATAAATTTAGTTAAGATTTATCAATACCTAGATAATGTTCTGGTAAGACTTTCTATTCATGGTGAATGCGACTACTATCAGGGTTAGTCTCACATCTACACTCTATTTCCCAACAATGACAGAGAATATTCAATATTATATTGGGACCCACAACACCACATAAAAAATGAAAGGTCTTTTACTTAAAAAATGACTTTAATTCTCCAGTCCAAACTCTATAATATCTCATGAATAGAGTAAGGTGACACTAACAATTCCATAAAATACTTGGAATTATTATTTTTGAGACCTAAAACTATTATCCATAGTTTCCCTCCAATATATAAAAACAAATTTTTAACCAACAAATAACCATGTCCTTAATAATAAGTGACATTATATTGTATCATGTAGAATCCCATATTCTGAAAACTAGAAATAAATTTTCTTCTTACAAAAATTCACATAATTTACCAAAGTTTTAATCTATGAGAATTATGAGTATATGTGGAATTAGTAAAAATAACATTCCACACTAATAAAGATCTTCCAACTCGCACTACAATTTTAATGCACTAATCTAATATCAATGATCCACATATATAAAAGTTCTCATTAGTTTAACTTCAATCAATTCAAACTTAACATTATAAATCTTCAATTCACATAGATTTCCATAGAGTATCAAGTATACCTTAAAACATAATTTAAAATAATAAACAACATGAAGCACATAAAATTATATTTAGAAAGAACCAAGTAATTCTTATTCCATATCATAAGGAATATATAACACAATGTAGCCAAAATACATACTCTTTATAAAATAATCAGGATTTTATTAATGGATAAATGCTAAAGAAGAGATCAATGGGGTCTATAGTGGTGGATCCCTAGAGAATCCCCGTGAAAAATATTCTAGAAAAAATGGGAAGGTATCCTAAGCTATAATATATGTTAATAAACTCATAATTATAAACTTTATAATCTAAGAGATAAATCATGTAACACCCCAATATTATATATATATTACTTTGAAAGAATAATTAAGTACAAGACATTTAGTTTTACATGAAACCCCATATCTAAATGAGCGGTGCTATAGTTTCCCATTAAAACCTTAACATTTAAATATAGGGTAGAAATATTTTTAAAAAAATTATTAGAAATATCCATAAAGGTTAATAAATACCAAATAATTACTTGATATTCAGTAGAGTCATTTTATTCTTTAAAAATATGTTTTCTTCAAAAATGTGTTTCATTACATTTTGTGTATGAAAATTATAACTACTTTATACCATTTTTAGATATTTTATTTTATAAAATGAATATAATTTTCTAAATAAGGATCTAAAATTTATATTAGTGTTATGTTTTTGGATTTTTCTGAAATGATTTATCTTTAAGTTAATTTCAATAAATAACAGTTTTCTTATGCTATCATTTTTTATTAAATAAAGTAATTTAAAAGTACCACTATGTTTTAAATTTGATAATGAAGTAACATAAGCCACTTTAAATTATAAATAATCTAAATAATTAAATATGAATCATGGTTATATATCACGTTGGTATAATTTTATTTTTTGGTTCAATAATAAAATTTTCAAAAAATTATTTTTTATCCTATTTTCTGGGATTGTTATAAAATTACACAATGAATAATATTTTGAAATTTATAAAATATAATAAATAATTATAATTATAATTTTCAAATATTTTAATTATTTCAATTTCATTTTTGGATATTATGAAGACTATCCTTGGAAATATTTAAATACTATGGAAAAGGATGAAATGGATTAACGAAGGGGTTAAACTAAATATATAAGGTATAAAATTAACTAAAAACATTCCAAAATTCTATTTCATATCTATATTTTTAGCCTATATTTCAATATATTATTAAATATTATAATTTGGGGCAACATTTCTTTGATAAGAAATTAATATATTTTAATATTTTAAAGATTTCAAGTTGGTCCTCTCTCTCTCCCATATAAAATGAAACCTCATATCTTTTATTACAAACACATCATGAGACTTCCTGATAAGACAATAAGAAAAAAAATTAACTTCCTCGATACCTCCAAATGATCTAAAGGTCATGTTTTGATAAAAATAAAAACCTCAGAAAGCTAAATGTGTATCCTAAAGGAGTTTTTCCAAAGAATAGGTATAGCCCTTAACTGAGTTTTTTTTATTTCTCCTTATAAAACCATGAATTCTAGGCTAACCAAGATGATATAAAAAAATTGGTATATCAAATATACACAGTTTTAATTATTTTTATTTTTTTAAGCATATTAATCTCTTTATCAATAAAATGGGAAACAAAATCCCCATTCCCATATACGTGCAGACTACCACTTCACAAAGCGATAGATTCATTTTTCATCACCACATTTCAAAGATGTTTATTATGATGGATAAAATAATTATATAATATATTTATGAAAAATGTTAATTTTTTACTTATAATATCTCATCTACCTTCTTATTTTTAAATTTGTTACAAAATGATAACACCACTCATGTGTATGTGTGGACAAATACCTCTACGATGTGATGTGATTTTTTTTCATCAGAACATTTTATTAATAACTAAAAAATTTTATATGATTAATAAATATGGAATGTCATTATTATGTTTGTTATATGATGAAATCATAAACTAGTTTCAATTGCATGAACCATCGATCCAAAACATCCTTGGAAAATAGTCCAATTTTCACTCGAATATTGACTTTACTGAAGAAACTATTGATAAGAGGATGATTTAAAATTATAAATGAATTATATATAGTATATTATTTATGAATATGGTCCTATAATATATGTATAAATAATTATTTATTATATATTATGTTAGAGTGCTTATGAAGTAAGTCATACTTTATGTAAGGGATGTATGTTTCAATCTAGTTTTAATTATGATTTTTAATGTTTGAATTCTATTTGAGAGAAATTATGTGCTCCTTATCTTTTAAACATCATATTTATTAATTTCCTATGGTAATTTATATAAATTTAATGTTATATTATCATCTTCTCTCTCTATGTACTCAAAATTCAAAAAACCATTTAAAGAAATGTCACATTGTTTCTGTATTTGTTAAGGAAATTTTTTCCTCTATATCCATATTTTCTAAAATGTATTCAAGATTGATTTTACTATTCTACAATGATTTTTTAATAAATCTTACCCATGTTTTAATTTCTATGAAAATTAGTAAAATGAATAATATTGATTTTTCCTGAACAATGTAATTTTTATGATTTACTTAAATTTTGAAAGGCACATTTAATTTAATGTCTACCACATTGATTTTATTGCTATCATGGCCTCTATTTTCTTTGAAGATCCCACTAAATAATTCCATGGTAATTTTAAAAGAAAATAATTATATCAATATTCTAGGAATCCTTTTATAAAAGATACCATAATAAAAGTTGTTTATTTCTATCATCTTCTAAATTTTATTTCAATTGCTTTTGTAAATGATATTTTTTATCTATGGAATAATCCTTTAAAGATTTTCATGATTCACTAGGAATTTTTTCTTTCAATGATATCCTCTTTTCATGAAAAAATATCTTGATAATGACTTTAATATGATTTCATGAAACTCATTTCATTCCCATAGGTTAATTAATCTCTAGAGATATAATGAATGATATTATGATACCATCGACTTAATTTATATATATGGATTATGATTATGTAAAAAATGAGTTTTTTTATGAAACACATTTATTTTCCATAGGTCATATTGTAATAAAATAATTAATGTTATTGATCTAATAAAACACATATTATTTTCATTATGTTATGAAATGGACCATTATTATATATGTCCCCAATGATTTGAGAAATAATATAAGTATCATGAGATAATATGTACTGGAATGAGAAGTGATCCCAGTTCAATAAGGGAATTTATCCACAGCAGTTGTCAAAGGAGTGATATTTGACTAATGAAATGATGGAATGGGGAGTGAACCCAATCCACTATGATATCCTTGTAAGTGATCCTTGAAAAAAGAAATTATTTTAGAATATTATGATTATGACACATAGTTTATATAAGATGTTCTAATTTTTATTATATCCTCACATGGATAAATATTTATTAGTGATTATTTATCTCTCTTATGACTCCAAATGTATGATCTATGATGGATTTATTATTAACATTCTATGGTATTATCATAATTTCATAATATTCTATTGATATTATGTTGTCATATGATCATCAACTGATATCTCATATTTTTACTCTTACGGGACATCTGAGATAACCCTTTCATATGTCTCCTTCTTTCTAATGATTTGAAGAAAGGTATGAAGTAAGAAATTTATAATAAGGGTACATTGAGATATTGAATATAAGGGATATATTGAATATATTTTATAAGAGTAATATGATTATTTGTCTATTATCCAAAAACACTAATCCTTTCATGGCCTGAATTCTGAATTATTTTCAAATTTATTGATTATCCCTCTAAAATGATGTTATATTTATATATGTTATTCTTAGGATAGCTCAATTGGTATAGAATAATGGATTATTTAGTTTCTGTATATTAATGTCATTAATAATTTGTGAAAACATTACAGATAATTATAAGATATGGACAATATCATAAATTTTTTGTAAAGTATATATTATATGTCTTTCCATGAAAATACATCCTTATATGGATACTTGAAAATGGATGCAGTAGTGGTACAAATGTACGTAAGTGAAAAATATCTAAAAGGGGTAGATTATGTAATAACATGATGTCAACTGATGCATGATTATTGGTTCTAATACCTCACACCATGCAAGAAACTACTTGGTGATATTCTTGTGTTAATTTACAATTTCATTTAGAACAATTATGAATGATTTAAATATATTATGACAAAAAATAACTTATATTAAAACTATTGTGTCATATATTGAAAATCTTTTGTCATTTTTAAACATACAATAAGTGATTTTTCTATATTGTATGCCTTCCCATAATTATTTTTATTTCGCAAACAATGATTTTTGTTCATAGGTAACGGATAGACCAAAGAGGAATCATGTTAATTATAAATGTGATGGGGAATGAAATAACTATCTTCAAGAGAAACCAAATGAAATGGGAAATGGGATGAAACATCTTATGACCATTATCACCCCACTCTCTCAAGATAAGAATTATAATATTAATCATACTAAACATACAAACAACCAAGGGAAGGAACAACTCATGATTGAGTATTATGTGTAAACGTCTAACATTATTTAGTGGTTCCAATGATACACTAATTTTTTTAGAAAGGATTGATTATATAAAAAAGATATTATTTGGCCTCTAATTCTTTTAAAATGAGAAGACTATTTTGGCCATGTATCATTTGGATGGAGAAACTGATAAATAATGGAATCATATCAGGAATATAAAAAAAGAGGAAGAAACTGACTCCATGATAACAGAATGTTTTATGATTGTATTTCTAAATAATTATTTACCTAAAATATTAAAACAAAAATTAAAATTAAATACCTATAACTAAATAATAATTAGGATGAATCCAATCATACCTATAGGGTAGATTTCACCTGTCATTCAATGTATGGTTCCTGTTTTATCATCAATCCTGAAAGAAATATTGATTTATTATTTAGTGTATTGAGACCAAGTTGTTAAAAGGAATTGTATATAAGATACATTAGTATCTATGATGAAATTATTTAGTGTCATCACAAGATGAAAATTTAAATTATATACTTTTATTATTATTTTTGATTTTGTGGAAAAAAATAGAATGATTGAATTTAATAGAAATTCTAATTATAAATTCTATAGAAAGAAGAAAATTATCATCATTTATATTAGAAGTTATAATAAAATCACAAAGGAAATTATGATATAGAATTTGGTGAATGTTTTAAGTGTGAAAAAATAGTCCATCATCGGTAAAATCAAATTTCATCTCCAAAGAATTTTTCTCTCACTCGGTTTCTTTGGTTGAAGTTCTTGAACATAAATCAAAACCACATAAAATTTAGTCATTTTCATGGCACATGAGATCCCATGGTTTTCTACATGTCTCTTCTTCCAACTATCACATATGGATATTCTAGAAATAAGGCTTCTCTATGGATCGGGTTTTCAGTTTTTAGCAATGCATCAACATCAAGATGCTGGTGGTAAGTTCAGAAACCCTTTTATCTATTGTCTAGGCTATGTTTGATGTTCATAGTTTTGAATATTTATGTTTTGATCCAGGTTTGCTAAATTTGGGAGACACCCCTTGTCTTGTGGGTGGTGTCTTCAATGTGGTGTCTAGTCCAGAGAAGAAAAAAGGACCTGGCCCTTTTCCTAGAACATCTAGTCAAGATTTTACCATGTCCATGGCTCACAATGCACTTATAGACACTTGATTCTCTGGTGATCCTTTTACATGGTGTAACTACTGACATGGAAGTCTTATATCTTTCAGTCAGGTGGATTGCTTCTTAATTAATGGATCATCCCTCTTGGTCTTTCCCAATTTCAATGCCCTCTACTTAGTGTGAGGTCTCTCATACCACTCACCCCACATAGTCTCATTGGTATCCCGTTTTAACCTCTAATACCCCATCAATTTTTATTCTTTCTAGGAAGATAACCATGCATTCTATGAAATTTTTAGGAGAGTGTGGGATTATTCTAGTAGTGTAAACCCCTAAGTTTCTCTCCACAAAAACCTAAGATGGTTGAAGTCCCAACATTTCTCCTCGGTCAAAAATAGGCCACACACTGTCACAATCTTAGAAAATATCAACAGAGTGATAAACCAGCTTGAATTGAACCTAGAAAATTCTTGGGGTGACTTATTTTTTGTTGAGTTACTATATAAAAAATCATATTATCTGATATGTTGCTTAAGTAAGAACGTGGTGCTATATTGGAGTCCTGGACCAAGAGTCTTTGTGAAGGTGACCACAATATAGCCTAATTTCACGATTTTATTTAAGAAAATTTAGAATGGTTAGTAACAATTTTTAATGGAGGATAGATCCTACTCAAATGACAGTGATATCATTGGAAGAATGGATGATACTTTCTTCTGGACACTGATGGGTGGTCTGAACCCCTTCATGGTAGGCAGCTACTTGAGGGGTTCATTGGCCCCATTTGATAGGATTCCATACTCAGTGTCATATGTAGATAATGATTTTTTCCAATCCTTACCAGATGAGGAAGAAATATGGGAGGCGGTCTGGTTTATTAATCCTATTAGTGCTCTTAGACCAGATTCATTTCCAATATCCATTAATAGAGTGGCTTGGGATACCGTGAAAACATGCCTATTATTCTATGAATTAGAATCGGCCTATTATTCTATGTAATATTCCCTATAATGTTTTGGATATCATTTTGAACTCAATATTGTTTTCCTATATTCCGAGATGGGTAGCCACGAAGTAACATTGCTTTTTGAAAGGAAGATCCATCTTAGAGGCTGTTGTCTTGGCCTACAAAATTATTATTGACATCAATTTAAAATCCATAGGTAGAAATATTTCCATTAAGCTCAATATGACTATAGATTATGATAGTGTAGAATGGATTATTATAACTAAGGGTCTATCGAGCATGTGCTTCACTACTTGGGTTATTCACCTTCTTTTTCGATGCATCAGCTTGCCCTGGACGACCACCTTTTTAATGGGCAAGTAGTTTAGTTTTTTCAATGTTCTTAGAGGTATAAGAAAAGGGGATCCTCTTTCCCCCTCTCTCTTCATAATTGCTCAATATTTCCTTAGCCAGTACCTTAATTGTTGAATCTCTATTGGTAAAGTGACCCCTTATCGCAACAAGATCTCCTGTGGGAGTGTGTCTCACCCAATATTTACAGATGACATAATTATCTTTGTTAATGGAAGATAGAGATCAATTCATGGGGTTAATGAGTCTCTTGATATATATTATATATAGAGTAGTGAAGAGGTCAATTGGGAGAAGAGTCTCTTCTTTGCTCCCTCTGAATTATTGGAATGTCGGTTAAGGTCTCTAGAATCAAGCCTTGATATGCACCAAGGATCCTTCCATATGAAATACCTAGGTGCTCTAGTATCCCCTTATTCATTCCATATTAGACACCTCTACTTGGTCATGGATAAATTCACTAGGCTCATTCTCAATTTGAGAAATAGCCTCTTATTCTTTGGTGGGTGAATCACGCTGATCAACTCTGTACTATCTTCCACTCCCATGAATATACTGACTAATCTAAAGGTACCAAATAAAGTGATCTCCAACATTGAATCTATTATGAAATCTTCCTCATGGGGTGGGAACCAACAACATAAATATCATTGGGCCTTTTTGAAAGAAGATGGCTAAGCCTATGGTTGAAAGGGGTATCAACATGAGGAGTGTTTCTGACTCCATGTATGGATTTTCTGCCATGTTGGCCTAGGAGTTATTTTAGGGAAGTTCCTTAGGGGTCAAGCATATGAAACCCACATATAGTTTTTAGGGGAGTCCTACTAGATGTAAACCTTCCAAATTTTTTAATCTTATCCTTCTGAACCTCCCTCTCTTTAAGTTCCACACCCGGTGGATTGTGGGAAAAGGGGATATAGGTTATTGACATCATAATTGGTCAGAGGCTATCCTGGGCTTCCCATTATTCCCCACTCCAAACATATCTTTCAGGGAATCCAATGATTATGGTCTCCTCATTCAAATCACTCTGAATACCACTCAAAGGGATCGCTTTTATAGAATTTCTCATTCTAATGACCTGGACAAGTTGGTGTTCCTCGGCTCAGACTCATGTTTGTTTTTTATTAAAGACATTGTTAAAATTCAATCTACTACTTTTCCTCAAAATCTATGGGGAGATACATTGTGATGCAAGAATATCCCTTCCAAATGTCTATTCCTTATCTGGCGAGTTTAACCTAGCCTGCTACCCACATATGATAATATAAAGTGAAGAGGTTTTAACATGGCTTCAAAGTGCCTATGTTATTGAGAGGCACAACCTAAATCAGCAGCCCACATTTTATGTAATAGTGACTGGGATAAGTATTTATAGAGTTCATTTGGCCAGCTCATAGGCTGGTCTGATCGTGATTTCATTGGTGATCTCTTCCATCATAAATAGTTCCTGGTGATTGACATGCCTAGCACAGAATGGAAGGAAAGAGCAACCATTTTCCTTGCGGGCATTTGTCCCCTTGGGTCCACTATAAATATTGTACTACACAGAAACCCGACACCAACTCAAATAGGTATTCTTTTTAAGTGTCGTATCCCCATTCTACATTTTTTAAAGTATTCTAAATACATGGAGGTTTCTCCTTCCATTTCTTCAATTCTTCCTCATCATGTATTACCCAATTGAAGTTCCACTTCCCAAGACGCATGGGTTAGAAGAAATCTGCCTTCCTCGTGGCTAAAGATGAACCAAAATGGCTCATGTTTCATAAGAACTATGCAAGAGGGTGGCATCATTAGAGATAGTTATGGATTAGTGATGGTGGCCTTCTATATCTTCTTGGGTCCTAGTGACTCTCTCCAAGTGTAGACCCATGATTTGCTATATGGGATCTTGATGTGAAATTAGTGGAATAATCTTATTATTGAGATCAATACTGACTCACTTGCTCAATTTAATTCACATTCTAGAAAGTATTTGGTTCCCTAGTCCACTGTCTATGCTATCATATGCTACAAGAGTTTGATTAATGATCATAAATCTATCCTTAATACCTGTAGGGAAGGGTATGTTGTGGTAGATTTTATTTCCTCTATAGCACCTCAACATGATCGGCTTCTTATTTTTACTAAAACCGGATCCTTTCTCCCATAGGGGAGTCACATTGTTTGAGCTGATGCTCTCAACCTTCACTTCATTAAACCCCCTAGAGGTATGTTTTTATGTTTTTCAAAAAAAAATTTCAACCATCCTTTCTCTATAAATAAAATACACAATTTTGGTGGTTAAGGAAGAAAGTAAAAGATCATCCATATGTGCCACCTACACTCTAATGTTATAATTACAAGGAGTGTGGATATTACACTAAGCATTGTGTGAATTTGGGGGATATTGACTATAATCAGTCTTATAATCCTCTTAATCCAAGAGAAAAAGGGAAAGATCATGTGATCACAACTGCCGAAGTGGGTCATAAGAATGAAGTGGTGAAAGCTACACCACCATCCACTTAAGAACTAAAAAATTTGTATTTAATTTAGGATCTACACACTATTTAATAAATGATGATTTTATCAAGGTTTTCATATCACCACATTAGTTATTATATTTAGAGTCTGTAGTAAAAAATCATAATGATATATTAATGTTATGTCACATTTATAGCTCCTCTCTGATAAAACATTATAGGACTGTGATTTCTACAAATATTTTGATTCTCCTTCAAGTTGTATTTGATGTGATTTTGGGCATGGATGGAAACTCTATATGTATATACCATAAAAATTACATAGAAGGTAATATCTTTTTGATATTCTAAATTAACCTATGATAATATTTTTATGTAAGGATAAATATGAAATTCTAATGGACGTTACATCTATTTTATGGGTCTTACATCCTATTAATGAATGATATTTATATCATAGGGTTGGGGAGAAACTCAACATCAATAAGATGAATATTTTTTTGGATTATATAGACATATTACCTAAATACATTCTTATTATTCCCTAAAATCGTGATGTTGAGTTTCCAGTTGAACTCTTACTAAATGTTACACCCATTTCAAACAATCCATATAGAATGGCCTAGATTGAGTTTCTAGAATTAAAGGATCAAATCCAAGTTAATCTTAATAATGGATTCAAACACCCTAATGTTCCACAATTGGTGTGCCTATTCTATTTGTTAAGAAGAATGATGGGCTAACCAAGCGTTACATTTATTAAAAAGAAATTAAAAAAATCACTATAAATAATTAGTATCATCCACCTCATATCGATGTCCTTTTTATCAACTTCATGATGCTCAATACATTTTGAAGAATTACCTTTATTCTTGATATCATTAGTGGAGGGTCCAAAAGAAGGATATACCTTCGAAATCCATCCATACAAGGTATGGTCATTATAAATTTTTACTGATTCCATGTCATGAGGAGAACATATCATTAGTTTTTAATATTCATGTGATGAAATTTTGAGCATAAAGTTATTTTAAGGGTCAATAATATAACATAATTGTTTTTATTCTTTGAAATAAACATGAAGCATTCAATATTTTATTTTACATGCTTCCATGAGTGTAAATGATCCGTGATATAATATAATATTATAACATATACATTTTAATGGATTTTTTCAGTAGTATTTATAAGGCCCCATCCTTAAACATTACTTAATCTTGAGTTATTTTAAGAATGCACATTGAGGATCTTTTCAGGATTAGAGTTTTAGAGTATTAGATCATAAATCATGCATTACATTCCACATTTAAACAATGCGGTTAAATAAAAGATAGTATTCATTTTTCCCATCAAAGGAGACACATTTAAAATAAAACATAGATTCTTTTGTGACTCTTCATTGACACTATCAACACATCATGTAATTTTCCCTTGACCTGTGAAAAACATTTCAAAAACATGGGATGAGCCAAAAAATCTCAGCAAGGTATATAAAAATATGGAAGGAAAACATTAGTCCATGTATACATAAGAATCAATGAAATCATAATTTACTCCTAAAACGTAAGCACTTTAACATACCTCATCAAATCATGAATAAATCATAGATATCATAATACATAAAGGTAACTTGAGGCATTCATAACATTCTTATGTAGGGAGTAACCCTCTTGGTTTCGTTTGGAATACCCATCACAGAATATTCCCTAAATCTCTTTAGAGAAACCTTAGCATTTAACCCCTTCGTGTTACCCAATGCATTGGAGAGCTATATCGGGCTCACCTGCCCTTAGTTTATCACGGAACCACCCATCTTCATAAACAATTCCCGTGAACCATAACATAATCGTACCATATAAAACATGCATAAAGGAAACCAAGAGTTTCCACATTTCAATCACAATATATCAATAAAAAACATTGATATAAAAAAATTATCAAAACCATTTTCAATACCATAATAAAATTAAAGTAAAATATGGTATTTATTTTTCATTTAAAAAAAGTAATGTCTTATAGAGGATGTCGAGACTCAAATAATGGTCACGGCGGCGGAGAAGTCATTATCACCACATACGTAAGACAAAAACATTCATTTTGTCATTTAGTAAAATAATTTGTATAAAAAAATTCCTTTTGAATAAAGGTAAAATTCAAAATGGGTTTATACACCGTATAAAAGAATGTTGTGTATAAAACAAAATATTCCTTAATGAGTGGATATTGAGACGAAGTCCCATACATCGTGTTTGACTTGACTCGATCGTTCTTTAATCTCTTGAATAATAAACTTGAGATAATTTCTACTTGCTTAAGAACCTTTTTAACGTTCATTATTCCTTTTATATCACTTGTTACCATGTTATGAACAATATGTAATTATTTAAGTTAATAACGGTCGTTTTAATGATCATTGGTACCTGAGTCAAAAATAAACTCTTTATAATTACAAGTTGTTCATGTGGTAAAATATTCATTATAAAGAGAATTATTTTCATGATTTAGTTATTATATATATCATATATGTCCAGTATATACATGCATTTATAATATTACATAACATTTAGATGTAAAAAATGAAATGCACCATTCATGGAGACGGTAAGCTGTACGTACGCATGAACGCTACATTAATTTCTATTTCGTATCTAATAGAATGGAATCATAATTATATAAAGGTTTATTATAATTCCAGTATAATATAATATATAATATCATTAACTCCATACTTTATATATCCCACATATGGCATTAACGAATCAAATCACTTTGTGGGGGCGGTAGTCTGCACTTCCTAAAATGAAATTATCGTGTTTTCCCACAATGGAAACCATAAAGGTGTGACATAAATGAAAAATAAAGATGAATAAGGAAAACATAAAAATAGTACATATCATATATAAACATATTAACATCTTAATGGCCACCTTTAAAGGTGTTAAAAGAATATTGAACAATCATCATTTCGTGAGGTAGAAATTCACCATCCACGGAAACAGTATGTTCTTTAGCCATTAGACGTAGGTGTGTGTAAGTGTAACTCTAATACATATTTTAATAACATCCTAGTATATTTAAGATACTATTTTTGTTATAAAATAATGGATTAAAAAGAGTTTAGGGGGTTGGAGAATCAAAATAAAACAAAAGATAATTAGACAAGACTTTATCATTAAATCGGGTAACTCATCTTGGTTTGAACCAAAAGGGTTTCTTGAAGATCTTTCTAACTAAGGTTAGGATTCTAGGATGAGGAGAGGGATATTGTAATATTATTTTAGTAGACTTTGGACTATCCAAAGGGCTTGAGGATTGTGAGAGGTGGGTAGGGAGTGGGGTCTTTTTATAAGAGTGACGAGGGGCTCTTTTGGAACTCTTGAAAATATTATTTTATTATAAAATGAAATTCGGTTTCAAAAGCTCCAAAAGTAATTAAAGTCGAGGATAAGGTGGTCCATGCACTAAATAAAATCATACAATAAGATTTGGACAAGTGTTGGATATTATTTTAAGCATTATCTTTTTATTTATTTAAATCATTTATTAATGACGTAAACACTGCATCATCTTTGTGTCATAAATAATTTATTTGTTTTGATGTCTAAAAATTTGAAAAAAATAAACATGATTTAGGAAATCTTTAAATATATCTAATTAATATTTATAGTAAAAAATATAGCATATATAACCCCATGTAATAATAGTTTTACTAAAACAATACATGTTTTTGATATTTTCATTTTTACTTTAAATAAAAGGTATTAATGTCATTATCTCACTAAAGTGGCTCCATGGGGTCCCAAAAATTGACCCATGGATTTTATTGGCCTTTCATGACATATCCAATAATTTTAGGACATGTTTCAAGATATTTTTATATTTTTATAATATCATTTTTATCTTAAATTACACTAATTACATCTAATTGTGGTTAACAAAACTCAAAAGTTACTATTCACCAAAAAAATATTTTAATCCCATTGAACCACATTTTTCTTACTATTGACATCCATCTTTTTCAGATTTTTGAAATTAAATACATAGAAGTGGTAAACATTCATTTAAACGAAAAATCAGTTTGTTTAACTGCCACTTAGTGGTTTCACTATTCATCAAAAATTGACGTTCTTCAGAAAAATACCAAAAATTCACCCTAATCTATATTTGATATTCCGAATTCAAAAATGATGTCTATTTTGAAAAATTCAAAACATATAAGTTTATTTAATTAATTTTATAATTAAATCCCGTTGTCAAAACAAATACCCTATTTTTAAGAAACAATATCTATCAAAAGACTGACACTTGTTTATGACCAATTACAAAGTGAAACTAATTCCAGTGACCACCATTGGATTAAATGGTAAAAATATATTCTAATTAGAATTTATAACCAATTAAAAAGAAAATATATACTTATAAATAAATTAGATTATAATGAGATTTTGAATTAAAATACAACATTTTCACTATTCATTAAAAAATGAACATTATCAGAAAATACCAAAAATTTACACATAGTAAATTTTGATGTCCCAATTATAAAAAAGAATTCTATTTGGTCCAATAGAATGTATAAGAGTGACCAAAAATATATTTAAAGAGGGTTCTCCATCAAACATAGCAACCCTATTAAATTAAAATTAATACTTAATTCAAAAATATTAATAAATATAAAAATCTCTTATTAATTATTTACCTGGGATGTTACATCCTTCCCCCCTTTGGGAATTGTGTCCTCGCAATTTATTCACTTATATAAATGGGGGTATTTATCCCTCGTAGCATTTTCAGATTCCCATGTTTCCTCTTCAATCATGTGGTTTTTCCAGAAAAACCTTTACCTGAAGAATCATCTTATTCTGAAATACATGCTCCATGTGGTTAAGAATCTGGACTAGTTGTTCTACATAAGATAGATTCTCTTCCAGTTGAACCACCTCTGGACTCAAAACATGAGATGGATCTGGCATATACTTCCATAACTTTGAAACATGAAAGAAATTGTGTACCTGAGATAAACTCGGTTGTAAAGCCACTCGGTATGCAACTGATCCAACTCTCTCTAGAATTTCATATGGTCCAATGAACCTTGGACTCAGATTTCATTTGTTACCAAATATCATCACACTTTTCTATGGTGAAAGCTTTAGAAAAACATTATCACCTACCTCAAAAGAGAGATCCTTCCTCCTGTTGTCTGCATAACTCTTCTGCCTGCTCTGAGCTATTCTCATGTGTCTTTGTATCAGCTGAAATTTTCATGACAACTCTTCTACCAATTCTTGTCCCATCAACTTCCGTTCATCTACCTCATCAAAAAAAGCTGGAGTTCGACACCACTTCCCATATAGTGCCACAAATGGTGCCATCTGTATACTAGAATGAAAAGTGTTATTATAATAAAACTCAAACAAAGAAAGATATTGGTCCCAACTTCCCTGATAATGCATCGAACAAGAACGTAGAATATCCTCCAAAGTCTGAATCGTTCGTCTTGACTGCCCATCTTATTGAGGCTGAAATGCTGTACTGAAATTTAATTCAGTACCCAATGACTTCTGAAAGAATTTCCAAATGTTAGAAGTAAACCTGGAATCATGATCAGATACAATAGAGAGGGGAACTCCATGAAACCTGAATAACTCTTTATGAAAAAAATGGGAAAGTTGATCTAGGGAAAACTTATCTCGTATAGTAAGGAAGGGAGCAGATTTAGTCAAGCGATCAACAACAACCAGTATTGCATTATTACCTCGAGGTGTCTTCGGCAACCCCACAACGAAGTCCACGGAGATATTCTCCCATTTCCACTCTGGCACTAGTAAAGGATGAAGCATCCCTTTCGGTAACTGCCTCTATGCTTTAACCTGATGACAAGTCAAAAACATCATAGTAAAATCAACAATATCTCTTTTCATTCCATCCCACCAGTAATACTCCCGAAGATCTCTATACATCTTAGTACTGCCTAGATGAACTGAAAACAGAGAACTATGAGCTTCACATAACAACTCTCTCTTCAACTTTGAATCACAAGGCACACAAAATCTCTTCCCAGTTCTCAAAACACAATCATTATCAATGTTGAATTCAGGAAACTTACCCTTCTAAACCAGCTCTACCTTTTTCTGCAACTCACTGTCTTTCTTCTGTGCTTACATAATTCGGTCTGATAGAAATGATTTAACTGATACCTGAAACAAAAAAGAATAACATCCTGCACCAAAAACTTCTATGCCAATGTTCATCAAATCCATAACCAATGGATCACATTCCAAACACTACATTGTAAATGAAGCATTACTTTTTCGACTCAAATAATCAGCCACCTTATTTGCTTTTCCCGGATGGTAATGAATCGTATGATTATATTCCTTGATTAATTCTAGTCATCTCCTCTGTCTCAGGTTCAATTCTTTCAGAGTGAATATATACTTTAAACATTTGTGATCAGTATATATTTCACACTTTACACCATACAAATGATGCCTCCAAATTTTTAAAGTGAAAAAAACAACAGCTAATTCCAAATCATGTGTAGGGTAATTTACCTCATGAGTTTTCAACTATCATGAAGCATAATAAATTACCTGATCATTTTGAATTAGGATGCAACCAAGTCCATTCAATGAAGCATCATTGTAGATAACAAACTCACCATTCCTGGATGTTAGTGACCAAACTGGAGCATTCACCAATCTTTATTTCAATTCCTAAAAGAATCATCACATTCTTTTGTCCAGATAAACATAACACACTTCTAAGTTAGCTTAGTCATTGGACTAGATAACCATGAAAAATTTCTAAAACACCATCGATAATAGCCTGCCAAAATAAGAAAACTACGAATCTCGGTTACATTTGAGGGTCTTGGCCATTCTTCAACAACCTTTGTTTTTGTAGGATCAACAGTTATTCCGTATTTAGAACCAATGTGACCATGGAAAGAAATTTGTTGCAACCAAAACTCAAACTTGCGGAATTTCCCATAAAATTTATTTTCTTTTAAGGTTTGAAAAATAACCCTTAAATAACTTACATTCTCCTCTTTACTTTTTGAAAACACCAAAATATCATCAATGAAAACAACCACAAACATATCCCAGAACTCATGGAAAAGTATATTCATAAGGTCCATGAATAAATCAGGTGCATTGGTTAGCACAAAAGGCATAACTACAAATTCATAATGGCCATATCTTGTATGAAAAAAAATTATTCGGAACCTATGATTCCTTTACCTTCAACAAATGGTACCCTGATCTCAAGTCAATCTTTGAAAAATACTGATCCCCCTAGAGCTGATCAAACCAATCATCGATATGAGGCAAAGGATATTTGTTCTTAATAGTGATGTTATTCAAGGCTCTATAGTCAATGAAAATTTACATAGAACCATCTTTATTTTTTACAGATAATACAGGAGCACCCCATGGTGATGTGCTAGGTCAAATGAAACATTTCCCTAATAAATCTTGAAATTGCTCCTTAAACTCTAAAAGTTCAATTTGAGCCATTCGATATGGGGGTTTTGAAATTGGCTTAGCATCAGTAACTAAGTCAATAGTAAATTCAACTTTCGGATCTGGTATTATTCCAGGAAACTCGTCATGAAAAACATCAGGATACTCATTTACCACCGGTACATCATTAATCTGAACGGTTCCATTGTTTTCAACAATATGTGCAAGGTAACATTCATTTCCATCTTTTACAAGTTTCTCAGCCTCTTGATATGTTATCAATAGTAAGGGTTAATTCTTGTATACAAACTGAAAGTCTTTCTGAAAAGAAACTTCTTTAGCTCTACAATCAATCTTAGCATGGTAAACAGAGAGCCAATCCATACCCAGGATAACATCAAACTCTACTAGAGGTAAAAAAATAAGCTTTACAAGTAGGTCCTTTCCACGGATAAGGATAGGAATATTCTTATAAATTCTTTCTTCCTAAACATTCCCACCAGGTGTTTTTACCAAAAGTTCATGAGTCAATTATTGAGTTGGAATTCCCAATTTACCAAAAAAAATTTCAGAGATGAAAGAATGTGTAGAACTTGAATCAAACTACACACAAGCATAATCCGAAAAAAAACCATGTACCTAATACCACTTCATTTGATGGCCCAATATCTACTGATGTAGTTTCAATGGACCTCACTACACCTTTCTCCTTGTATCCAGACCACTTCCCATCATTCCTGCCCTTTTTCGGACACTCGTTTGCATAATGAACCATCTCATTGCACTTGAGAAATATCACTAACTGAAAATAAAATTTGGTCTTACCATCAACCTTATCTTTTCCAGTGCAGTCACGAGCCTTATGTCCGATCTTACCACATCGGTAGCACTTTCCAGAATTCAAAACACATTCCCAGAATGCTTTTTACCACATGTATCACAAACTAAAAACATAGTTTTCTTACCATCAGGCCTTTTTGAAGGATTCTTCCCTTTCTCCTGCCACCTTGGTCTCTTCTTCTATTGGTTGTTATAGAACACTTGATCATCATAAACCTCCATTTCTACCTTCTCAACATGTCAAACAAGGTTTTCCTAACATTTGAACTCACGAGAAGCTAATTCCCTTCGATATTTTGGCTTTAGTCATGAGTAAAAATGATTGATTTTACTATCAAGGTCTTAGATAAAATTTGGAGCATACCTTGCTAATCGAGTGAAATTTTCTTCATAAGCAGCCACTGAGTCATCCTCTTGCCTTAATTCCAAGAATTGTTTTTCTATCCTAAGTCGAACAACCTTAGGAAAATACTTCTCAAGAAACATACCTTGGAATTCATCCCAGTCGAGAGCATCAATCTCATCAGCGTCCCTACTGTTTTTAAACATCAACCACCATTGATATACTTCACCCTCCAAACGGTAAATTGCAAGACTAACCTTTTGATTGTCTGAATACCCCATGACATCGAAAATATTCTACAGTGCATTAATCCACCCTTCAGCTAGCACAGGGTCTAATTATCATCTGAATGATAGGGGATGTTGCATCATGAAATGTTCCACCACTCACATGTTCCTCTGTGGTTGATCTGGCTGATCTCATTCATGGATACCACCACCATTTATCGCTTGAGTCAACTACACCATTACTACAAAAAACTATTCAGTTCCAATTCCGACCATCTCAGGATGCTGATTCGGAAGGTCATTTCATTCTGTATGCCTTCCTAGCACTGCTTCCCTATTTACTCTATGGAAAACCATTCTGAACAAACATGTCTTAGATGAAGCAACATAGTAATCTTAAAATGCTATATCATTTCAATTTGACCATAAAAGATATTTTTGGATAATCATTTAATAGAATCCTAACTCCTAAAGTTATCTAAACTGACCTTTTATACCAACTATAAGACCCTAGCCTTAAACATTACTTAATCTTGAGTTATTTCAAGAATGCACATTGAGGATCTTTTCAGGTTTGGAGTTTTAGTGAATTAGATCATAAATCATGCATTACATTCCACAATTAAAAAAGGCAGTTACATAAAAGACAGTATTCATTTTTCCCATCAAAAGAGACATATTTAAAATAAAACATGGATTGTTTCGTGACACTTCCTCGACACTATCAACACATCATGTACTTTTCCCGTGACCTGTGAAAAACATTTCAAAAACATGGGATTATCATAAAAAGATCAGTAAGGTATATAAAAATACAGAATGGAAACATTAGTCTATGTATACGTAAGAATCAATGAAATCATTCTTTACTCATAAAACAAAAGCTCTTTAATATACCTCACCAAATCATGAATAAATAACAGAAATCATAAGACATAAAAGTAACTTGAGGCATTCATAACATTCTTATGTAGGGGGTAACCCTCATGGTTACGTTTGGAATACCCATCACAGTATATTCCCTAAATCTCTTCCGAGAAACCTTAGCATTTAACACCTTAGCATTACCCAATGCATTGGACAACTATATCGTGCTCACTCGCCCTTAGATTATCATGGAACCTCTCATCTTCATAAACAATTCCCGACAACCATAACATAATCGTACCACATAAAACATGCATAAAGGAAACATAGAATTTCCACATTTCAATCACAAGATATGAATAGAAATCGTTGATATAAAAAAATTATCAATACCATTATCAATACCAAAATAAAATAAAAGTAAAACATGGTATTTATTTTTCATTTAAAAAATGTTATGGCTTTTAGAGGAATCTGAAACTCAAATAATTGTCACGGTGGCGGAGAAGTCGTTGTCGCCGCATACGTAAGACAAAAACATTCATTTTTTTGTTTAGTAAAACGCTTTGTATAAAATTATTCCTTTTTAATAATGGTAAAAGTCAAAAGGGGTTTATACACCGTATAAAAGATAGTTGTGTATAAAAAAATGTGCCTTAATGAATGGTGGTTGAGACAAAGTCACTTACCTCGTGTCCGACTTGACTCGATCGTTATTTAATCTCATGAATAATAAACTTGAGTTAATTTCTAATTTCTTAATAACCTTTTTCAAGTTCACTATTCCTTTTATATCACTTTTTACCATGTTATGAACACTATGTAATTATTAAAGTTAATAACGGTCATTTTAACAATCATTGGTACTTGAGTCAAAAATAAACTCTTTATAATTACAAGTTGTTCATGTGGTAAAATATTCATTATATCCAGAATTATGTTAAAGATGTAGATATTATATATATAATATATATCCAGTATATACGTGCATTTATATTATTACATAACATTTAGAGTTAAGAAATGAAATGCACCGTTCATGGAGACGGTAACCTGTACGTACGCATGAATGCTACTTTCATTTCTATTTCGTATCTAATGGAATGGAATCATAATGATATAAAGGTATATTATAATCTAGTATAATATCATATATAATATCATTAACTCCATCCTTTATATGTCCCACATATGGCATTAACGAATCAAATCACTTTGAGGGGGTGATATTCTGCACTTCCTAAAATGAAATTATCATGTTTACCCAAAATGGAAACCATAAACTTATGCTATAAATAAAAAATACAGAAGCATAAGGAAAAAATAAACATAATACATATAATATATAAACATAGTGACATTTTAATGGTCACCTTTAAAGGTGTTAAAAGAATATTGAACAATCATCGTTTCGTGAGGCAGAAATTCGACATCCACGGAAATAGTATGTTCTTTAGCCATTAGACGTAGGTGGGTGTAAGTGTATCTCAAATACTTCTTATAAAAACATCCTAGTATATTTAAGATACTCTTTCTGTTACAAAATAATGGAATAAAAATAGGTTATGGGGTTGGAGAAGCAAAATAAAACAAAAGAACATTAGAGAATACTTTCCCTTCAAATCGGGTAACTCCTCTTGGTTTGAACAAAAAGGGTTTCTTGAAGAGCTTTCTGCCTAAGGTAAGGCTTCTTGGATGCATAAAGGGATATTGGGAGATTATTTGAGTAGAATTTGGAATAGCCAAATGTCTTGAGAAGTGTGATATATGGGTAGGAAGTGGAGTATTTTTATAAGGGAGAGGAGGGGCTCTTTTGGAACTCATGAAACTATTATTTTATTATAAAATGAAATTCGGTTTCTAAAGCTCAAATAATCATTAATGTCATGGATACGGTGGTCCATGATCGAAATAAAATCATATAATAAGAATTTGACAAGTTTTAAATATTATTTTAAACATTACCTTCCTATTTATTTAAATCATTCATTAATGACGTAAATACTACATCATCATTCTGTCATAAATAATTTATTTTTTTGATGTCTAAAAATTATAAAAAAATAACCATGATGTAGGAAATCGTTTTATCTTCCTAATAAATATTTATAGTAAAAAATATGGCTTATATAACCTCATGTAATAATTGTTTTAGTAAAACAATACATGTTTGTGATATTTTCATTTTTACCTTAAATAAAAGGTATTAATGTCATTATCTCTCTCAAGTGGATCAATGGGGTCACAAAAATTGAACCATGGACTTTATTGGTCGGCCATGACCTATCCAATAAGGTTAGGACATGTTTCAAGATATTTTTATATTTTTATAATATCATTTTTATCTTAAATTATACTAATTACCTCTAATCACGGTTAACAAAACTCAAAAGTTCATATTCACCAAAAAAATATATTAATCCCATTGAACCACATTTTACATACTAATGAAAACCCGGCATGTTGGATTTTCTAAATTCAATACAAAAAAGTGGTAAACATTCATTTAAACGAAAAAAAAGTTTGTTTAACTACCACTTAGTGGTTTCATTATTCATCAAAATTGAAGTTCTTCACAAAAATACCAAAAATTCACCCTAATCTATATTTGATATTCCGAATTCAAAAATGATTTATATTTTGAAAAATTCAAAACATATAAGTTTCATTAATTAATTTTATTATTAAATCCCGTTGTCAAAACAAATAGCGTGTTTTTATGAAACAATATCTATCAAAAGACAGACACTTGTTTATGTCCAATTTCAATGTGAAATTAATTCCAATGAACACCATTGGATTAAATGGTAAAAATATATTCTAATTTCTCTTTAAAACAAATTATAAAGATAATATATCCTTATAAATAAATTATATTAAAATGATGTTTTGAATTAAAATACAACATTTTTAACTATTCATTAAAAAATGAACAATATCAGAAAATACCAGAAATTTACACAAAGTAAATTTTGATGTCCCGATTCTAAAGAAGAATTTTATTTGGTCTAATAGAATGTATAATAGTGACCAAAACTATATTTAAAGAGGGTTCTCCATCGAACATAGAAACCCTATTAAAGTAAAATTAATACTTAATTTAAAAATATTAAGAAATATGAAAATTACTTATTCTTTATTTACCTAGGATAGTACAATATTAAACAATTTATGAAACATATTTATAATGTTTTATTCTTAAAAAACATGCACCTAATCTTCCGTAAGGTTATTCTATACTTCAAAACTAATCTTTCATGAGAAATCATTTTTATTTTATTTTATGTGCGAACATTATAATTAATATATAAATATTATAGAACCTTTTTATTAAATTAATATCATATTTTAAATTCTAATTTTAATATTATCTTAGGGTGAATTTTTGTGATTTTTATGAAAATATTTATTTTAATTAAGTAGTAAAATGTATTGATTTTTGTAAAACTGTCGTTATTTATTAAATAATGTAATTTAAAAGTAACTTATTTTTTTAAATTTTACAATAATCCAAAATAACTCACCTTTAATTATAAATAATATAATTAATTACATAGTAAAAAACATTTCACAGGATTTTGGTATAAATTTAGTTTTTGTTTTAAAAAACTCATTTTGCAAAAAAAAACATATTTCATCTCATTTTATTGAGTTTTTGAAATTAAATTATGACACTTATATTAGATTAATTTTGTGAAACTAAATCCCTAATTTTAATAATCAATTATAAATATTTTAATGATCCCAATTTAATTTTTTGACATTATGAATAGAAAACTTGATATAGATTCAATGCTATTGTAAAGGTTAAAAAAATTAATGGAGGGGTCACACTTAAACGTTAATGGTATAAATTACTTGAAAACATTTATAAATAATATTTTACCATTATATTTCTATTCAATATATTTATTACTTTGAAAATAGTTTAATTTTTGTCCATGTGGTTAGAGTAAGACATTAATACATTTTAATATTTTGAAACATTTCAAGTGTGTAATCTCCCACACTTATAAAAGGATGTCACTTCTCATCTCTTAAATACCCATCATAAACCATAAAGAATAACCAATTCCTTCCCAAATTCATTTCTAATATCTATCGATGTGATCTAATGTTCCTAGTTTGATCAATATTCCATCCTTAGAAAGAATAAGTTGAATGCTAGATGAGGTTGTACAAAGAATATGTATGGTTATTAATTGAGTGTATTCATTTTATTTCTTCTTATACCAAATTTTATTCTATGATATCCATGATGTTGTAATACAAAATGTTTTTTAAATTTTAATAATATTATGTTCATTTTTTGGCATATATTTTTCTACTTCTCTATGAAATGGTAAATGAAATCATCATTTGTGTGTATATGCGGACTACCGCCTTGCGATGTGATGTGTTCAATTTTTTATCACAACCTTTAAAAGATAGTGGTTTTGATTTATATGTGGTTTTTATATTATATTTATGAAATAATTAGACTTATATAATTATAAGATCTTATAAACCTTCTTACATTTCTATCCATTATAAAATGATAATGCCTCTCTTGTGTACATATAGACTACCACCTCTACAAAGTGATGTGATTCATTTTTTTAGCACTGATTTATATGAATGGTTATTTAATTTTATATTATTCATAAATGTTATAATTATTTTATGATTAGGATTATAAATATGATGAATCCTTTACCAAGGTGTAACTACCACATCAAACAGAAATATGAATGGAAATGGATTAGCATTCACATTAATGTTTATTTTAATACAGAAATTATTAATGAAATGATAATTAAAAATTATAAAGGACTGGTATATATTAATTTATATTTTAATATGTCTCTATAAAAAATTTATCATAAATCTATATGTATTATATAGAATTTTAGAGTTAATACAAATCAAGTCGTACTTGAGGTAAAATATTTATGTTTCAATCTCATTTAAATCAGGATTATTTTTGCATTAATTTCCATTGGGATTAATAATATGATCCTTATCTATTAAAACCAATCTTTTTTCTTCGTATATGGTATTTTATTACGATTTTATTTTATTCCCTTTCATTTTTCTATCACTATTTACATAAAAGTCTGAAAACAAATTTTTTTAAGTAAACTAACTATATTTCTCTATTCTTTTAGGAAGATTTTACATATTAATCCATATTCTCTAAAATATTATCATGAATTATTTTTTAAAATTATAAAATAATTTTTTAATTTCATTTTTAGCCAAGGTATAATTTCTATAAAAATTATTAAAATTATTCTTCATTCCATTTTCAAAAAAAGGTACTTTTGACTTTTTACTAAAAATTTGATTAGAATATTTGTTTTATGGATTACCATAAAAACTAATTTTCCCACCATCATGACCACTCATTTCCTCAAATAATACATTAAAATATTCCATGTTCATTTTAAAACAAAATAATTTTCTCAATATTCTCTGAATTTTAGTTTCTAATAAAAATACCAAAAGAATTGGGACGTTTTCTCTTTGTTTTAAAAGAGTGTTTTAATTTATTTTATAAAAAATATTTATCAAATGTGTTAGAATCATTTATGTATTGTTATGATTAAATTATTATATGTTCTTATAATGTATTAATATTTTTTAATGAAATATAATTATGATGATATCAAGATAAATTCATTACACCACTTTTTTCCTCATTAGTTAATTATGCTATTATTAGATAATAAATTATATTATTTCACTATCCACTTCCTTTCACTATATGACTTATTATTATGTGATGGTGAGATGAAAAAAAATGTGTTTCTATTAAAATGGTTATTTTTTGATGAAATGATGACTATTTCCTATTCTTATGGCACACATATGTATGGTTTTAATTGTGTAATTGTTGTGCCTGAAATTTTATATCCCTCCAATGAATTGGGTAAATATGGATATCTTATTCGATAATATGTACTTGAATGATGAGTTATGTGAGTTCAGTAAGGTACTCAATCCACTACAATATTTTTGGGAGTGAACCTTGACTATATAAATGATGGAATGGGGAGTGTGCCCAACCCACTATGATAGTCTTGGAAGTGATCCTTGACTAATGACAGTATTTTATATGATTTTGATTGTTAAAAATAGTTTTTATAGAATGTTCTTATTCTTAGGATATGATCTCATGGATCATGATTAATTATTGGGGATTCCTCCCTAATATGGATTGTGATTTTTAAACTATGATATATTTGGTAATCACTTCATGATTTTTTATCATGATTTAAAATACTTATATTTATATTATTATTTCATATAATCATCAATTGATATCTCATTATTACCCTTATAAAAAATATTATCTCACTCTTTCTTATGTTTCATTCTTCTCAAAGGTATTAATTATGAAATTAAGTAATAAATTTATATGAAGGGTGTAATGAAAGAATAACTTTATAGAAAGATATTAATTTTATTTTATAAAATAATATAATTATGCATCTAGTCTTTAAAATCAATAAACCATTATATCATGTTGGCACATATTATTATAAAATGTCTAGAATATTCATTTAAAATGATGTAATATATATATATATATGTTATGATCGAATCTACTAAATACACTTTATTAACTTCTAACCATGTATGAAGAATTAAAACATCATGATCAATAAGCATTAAACATTCTCTGACTATGTAGATTATTAGACAATGGTATGGTGAAGAGCCCTACTAAAATTTAACAACCAAGATGGAAACTGATTCAAAAACATTTGGGGAGATATTAAAATAGACCATAATGGATAATCCCACTAAGAATGTCCTAGACTTTTATAATGACACGGTTCCTCTCCACATTGAAGGAACTGAATACTAGCACCATGTAACCCCAATAATAATGAATTGTACCCTCACAATGCATGATATTGTTAGAACACACTCCATAAGTGTTGAGTTTTAGGCCCACATTGGTCCCATTCTAGTGAATACAACAACCATAAAAATAGGATCCAAATCTAAAGTGGTCTATTTAAATAATTATGTGGGGATTTGAGAATTAGGAGTGTTGATACATTTTTAACAAAATAATACCATTTTTAACATAAAAGTGTGAAAATATCTTTTTAAGTGTTAGAAACTATGTTGGGTTCCGAGATGTCTAGTTTCACTATGAACATCCCATAAAACCTAGTAGCCAGGGGTAAATGCTACACTACAATACTTCCCTTTTATAAATGTTTCATATACACTAAAAAACAAAGATATTATGAAATTACTATAGATTTATGGTAAATGGAAATTCCCATTCAATCCCAATGGAATTTATAGATAGAGAATTTCCATTAACCTTCCCAGAACATATGACTTTTTCTCCATATTTTAGTTCATGTAGAATTAAAACATTGATATAATTTAAATTTATTGTTATTGGATAAGGATGTATATGGGGATTCCTGTATATTGAACCTAAAAAACAAAGAAGTTATATTTTATGGTGATGTAATTTTCCAAAGTAACTATTCCCATTACTCTAAACTACTTTTGAAATGGATAATATTATTGTAATATGAAGTTAGAAATTTACTTTCGATCATGGGGATAGAAAAATGGCCAAGAATATAAACTAGAATTATGTTATATATGGTGTTATTTTGGTAATATTTGAAAATTTAAGAGATAATCATTCAATATTTCAATGTCTTATGGAAGATCATATTCAATTTTAGAAACCCTAGAAAATAGAGAGACTGATTCGAACAACTTTTATCCAATAAAAATTTCTTTGTGACAAATGATCAAACAAAAATTATCGAGAAGAATGTCAAACATACCCTAGAGTCTCCTTAATATCTAATATGTTTATGTTATCTCCCTATGTAATGCCTCTGTAATCCATCCATGTTTTTTATGAAAGAAATCAACCACATGGAATGTTCTATGAGAGAATACCATTAGATCTTGGATTTCATTATTTTCATGAAAACCTCAATCCATAGTTATTCTATAGTATACCATCTATTATCCTTTTGTCAACTCATCAACATAAAATATAATTCACAATATAACATCTTGACCACATAAATTTATACCCATTATCCCCTAAATAGTATATCAACCTTGAGCTCATGGAAAATGATGGGGATATCAATAACTCCTCTTCTAGTCCATCTTATAGAGGATATCAATGGATGTAATAAAATGAAACATTAAATCAAAAAATAATGTATTAGGTATATAAAATTAATAATACCCCCATGATATTTATTATTAATATAATAATTTATTAATCATGTTTAAAAAATAAGAGTAATATTTGGAATAAATTGTTCATTGTATCCTTTACAAGGTCCTCTACTCTGACGATATTTACTTGAGATCCTTTGTAAATATCATTATATTATCCCAAATAATCCTTATATTTATCTAAATATAAACAAAATTCTATTAGTTTCGTACCAATCTTCAACATCCCTTCTTACCTGTAGGTGAACTCCCCAAAAAAACCTCAACTAGGTCAGGGGATAACAACTAGTGTGGACATATCTATATGATCATGGAATTTTTTGCCTCCAAATAACATGTCACCAAATATCATACATTAACACCCACATTATTGTATATTATAAATAATATAAAAATATAAAATATTAATATATATAAAAAATATTGCAGATAAAATTGATATAATTTTAATGAATTTCGCGTATAAAATTATCACAACCCAAACAGATTCCATGTCAACACTGAAGACATGAGGGTGGACGTCATCATCATAATATCCACTCCATTAGCTATTTAAAACCATAAAATATCTCTAGGATACATAATTATCTATCTTATAATTCAAAACCTCTCTATAGACATAAGGAAATTAATGTGGGAGTGGGCGTGTAGGGGTGAGTGTAAAAATACCCGGCATGGTTATCCCGAGAAGTGAGATGGACCCGTTATAATAGAGTGAAAATGTCCAACATTGGTAAGTAAACTACAAACAAAACTAAATAACCCTGGATCATCTTAAAAAGATTAATATTTCAAATAAATCATAATAAACTAACCATGTAAAACATTTATAACACTTACCTAATAATAATGACTCAGAGAATATAATAGATATAATATCACAACCCATCATAAATTTACCTCCTGATAATATGTACTAAATGTATTGATCATGGGGTATTAGAGGAAATAAATTTCCCCTAATATCATTGAATCACTAGAGAAAGTACACATTTTTATCTATCTCTAATGTGCTGATAGAAATAAACATATAAAACTAGAGGAATTACAGATCACTAAAGCTAGTATTATATACATTCTTAGAAACCATAGGAAATATACATATCTAGGGATATGTTTATATAATTTAATGAAAGAGGAAATATATATCACATTTCCTATAGTTGTATATCATTAACTATCAATACTAGAGATGTGTAAGGATTATATAGTGTATCAGGTATATCATCATTCATCTCTACCCTAGACCTGTTGGCGAGGAAGCGCGTCACCACTCTGTTGAATTATAATCCAATAAAATCTCATAATTTTGATGATATGGAAACTTCTCATCGAAATAAATATCATATACAACATTTAAACATTATGGTTACAAGATACATTTCTCATCAGTATCTATCCTATAAAAGATATATTATATAAAATACTACTCTCAAGTCATATCATATAAATATATTATCCATATTGACAGAGATTTGTGTTTGAGTATAATTAGATGCATCGATAAATCATCTTTAACCTCTCAATGAGTGACAATGATTACAATAACTATACTTTCACACTTTCCCAAAATAATGTGTGATTATAAATTAAAACGTACAATACAACCAATTTTCATTTGTATCCATCTATTATTTGTTGAAACACATTCCAGATCATTAATGTTATTAAGGTTTTCTAACCATATCAAAAAAGAGGAGGTATCGCTCTCTTCAAAGAAGTTGCGTAATGTCATGACATGTAATGCAAGATACATCCTCAATTTCACTATTTTAAATAAATACTCCTAGATAATTATTATATATGTCACACTACTTTTTCATTAAGGTCCTCATCACCATTCAACATTTGATTCCCATCATTCATATCATATTCATTAAGTACATCCAATCCATTAATAATTTTGCCAAACTATTTATAGGAATGCCTTTCCTTGGTGTTATTCCATTTTTTTATTTCCATCATTAATATGAATCATTATTCCCCAACATCACCCATTACAAGTCAATAATTTATTCAAATTATTTATTCTAAAAAATGTTATTCCATATTTTTATATAATTGATTACATTTATATTATTTGGTCAACTCTAATGAAATATATCCCTAATAACACCTTAAAATTATCCACTACATTTTATTAACATAACATCCTTTATTAAAGTAGTCATCTTACATTGTTCATAAAAAATGAATCACCCTGAGAATCGTATTTATTATTTATAACATCACATCACCCATTTTAATTTGTTATTTTATTCACGTTAATTATAATCATACCATATAACTATCTAAAATTAATGATTTTTTAATGATTTTTTAAAATTTTGATAAGATTTTTTATCATATTTATAAAAATACCATTAATATGTTAAGGATATTATTTAGATTATAGATATCTTCACATCAAATACATTGAACAGTTAAAATAGTTGCACTTTTATTTCCAATGTAAATAAATTCATTGAATATTATTAATTGAATCCACTTATTTTAATTTATCAATACTTTAATAATAGTAATTATTTTAATGTACTACATTAATATGAGTAGGTGAAAGATGGAAGAAATTTTATTTTTTGGCCCAAAGGTATGTTATGTTTTGAGAGTGGTGATTGAGTTGGAATTACATATGATTGTATATATCTAGAAGTTATCTTTGAAAGTGATATAGTTCATGGAGGTGACTCAAGTTCTCGAGTGACTGTCGGATCATGGTAGGGATGATTGTGATGCCAAATTATATTACATGTGGCTTAGCACATCAGTGTGGTTGAGGGTCATTACATGATGAGGGTAAGATATAAGAATCTTGTTGTAGATAAGGATGTAATAACTTAGATTTTATTTTTATAATTTTAAATATTATATGGATTATTTATGAGAACATGGGATGAGACATCATGCGATGTTGAGACCCGATGTGTCCAGAATAAATGTTTGAAACATATTAAAATATTAAAAAAAATTAACTAACATAGTTCTTAAATATAATTTAAATAAATTTTAAATGGCTACCCAGATCAGAAATTTTATGCCACCATTGAGTTCATAATGCCATCTTTACTCGAGGTGTGGCCTAACATTGTTCTAAATGGTCCATTTGTGGAAAATTCATTATGAGATCAGAAATGAATAAAATAATTTGAATAAAATAATTTTATTCTATTTATTGATGAAGTATCTATTTAGTCATTAAATAGACTGTTCTTCCAAAATTCTAGGGTTAGCCTCATAACCTAGAATCCTATTTAGAGTTGTTGTGGAGAGATCTAGAGAATCCTTCCTAACAAACGATAAAGAAATCATTGATCGATGATTGACGCACAATGATTTTGAAGGATCATGCCAATATTGATGATGTAGTGATAATTCTTTATTAGAGACTGATCTAAATTGAAGATGGGTGGGTGTTTGGTTTATTTATTTCACCTTTTTTATTTCTATGATAAATGTGGAACCAACAAACAAAAAAATTTGCTCGTGGGTCATTCTTTATGTTATATTTATCGGGAGATTGATAATTCAATTTTTTGTATTTGTTTATCGTTCTAATAGTGACAAACCAATATCAAAATGAACATCGATCAAGGTTTTTCCTCTAGATTTGTATTGTTCTTTTCTCTCATGATTCACCGTTGTTTGTGGTTTTTATCATTCTTCATCATGGTTCTAATATTTTTGAATGATTGATCATTGTTCATCTGATTCGTGTGAAAATAATCACAAATGGAAGATCAGGAATCAATACGACTTAACAGAGGTGTGATGGTGGGTGCAGTAGTAGATCAAACAATAGTGGGTGATGATTTCTCAATCTTTGATGGAAAATAATTTTGTAGAAGATATCATTTTCTAAGCCGATTGAAGGCTCAAATATTGTCATCTTGGGGATATGATGTCTATAAGACCTCAGATCTAGACTTTCATGGCATGGTAAAAGATAAGAATTAATATATTTTTTCACTTACAACATATATATTTCTAAAAAATAGTTTTTTGGACTTTTTACTACATATTCTAAAATTAAAAATTTCACTTTTTCAAAAAAAAATTGAAGAAATAAAAATTATTTTAGAAATTCCGACATCAATATTATCTTGGAATGAATTTATGATAATTTCTTTACAAGAAAAATGTTTTTATGCATTATGAAAAATAACGGTTTTGACTATATTTTTCCTTTTATTTTAATGAATTAAAAAACATAATAATTGTTTTAATGTGGTTTAAAATTAAAATTACTTAAATTATAAATTTATTAATCCAAATGAGTTCATCATAATAAATTTTATATATGATGTTTAGTATAAAAAGTTTTCAAAATTTTGAACATTTTCTCTTTGAAAACCTATAGTCACAACAAGTCTATAGAATTAATTATAAAATAAACTTTTTCAAATATGTGAATGAAATTTTGAAAAATGAATTCCATATTTGGAATCAGAATAATTTATATTATCTAATTATTTCAACTGAATTTTTGACCATAATGAATAGTAAATTTTGGTAAAAAAATATTTACCATAGTTTTGTTAAAAATTGGTCTATCATGAGGTTAAACTAAAAAAGATAAGGGTGAAACTGATCAAAATGATGTAAAAACCCGTTTTATGGCCATATGAAGACATTATCTATTCTATTTTTGATAATAGACCATATTTATCATTTTTATGAGAAAAACATGGGTACACCTTTCTCTTTTCAAAATTTTCTCACGTGCCACTCGCCACACTTATAAATGGTATCCCCTTATCCTCTTCTCCTCACTCTTAAAACACAATTTTTTTAGAAAATACCTACCCATATCACTTCATTAATTTCATAATACTATCCTAGAATTTATATTATCATCATAATGAACCTAATAATCCTTCATGTTAAAACTAAAAGAAGTTTCCCGAAGAAGAGGTAACGTCCCTAACTGAGCATTTTATATTATTTCTTCTTAAAAATCTTTAAATTATTACTAATCCATAAAAAAATAAGAACCTCTTTATATTCCATAAACTAATATATATTTATTTTATGTCTATTATATATAATCATCTCCTCTTCAGTCAAATGGGTTGTCAAATCATCATTCGTGTATACGGTAGACGACCGCCTCATGAACTGGTGTTATTAATTCACCATCACCACCTCCCTTGGTAGGATATAATGATTTATTTATTATTTATATATGATATTTATGATGTTATTATGATTCAATAATCATTATAACACTTTCATTTTGTAATTTCCATTCTATTGGAATAGGATAATGTCATTTGTGTATACGATGGACTATCACCTCATGAATCTATTTCATTCAATAATTGTTTATATAAAATGTAAAAAGGATTAGTTTATTGGAAATATTTTATATATATGATGTAATAATTTTTTGGAATTGTAATATATAATTTTTATTTCTTTCATTCTTTCAATCCAAAAAATGGAAACAACATTCATGTGTACGTATGACCTACCATCTCTATGAAAGTTGATTTTCCTTTTATACCAATAACCTTTAAGGATAAATATAAATAAATATTTAATAAATATATATGATATTTATATCTTCGTAAAAATAATTTAGATGATGTATCCAGGATCAATATAATAAGACCAAAATTAACAAATCAAAACATACAATAAAATCAAAGTAGTTATTGCCCAAAACGTGACATTAAAAAAGAATTCTTAATAAATAAGAAATAAAAGGTTATAATTAAATCTTATATTCAATGATATATATATTTATGGTTCATTAATATATTTATAACAATATTATATTTATTATACAAAAGGTTCTAAAGTGTATGAAATGATTGGAGACTTATGTTATGGGATTTCTAGTTTCTCTATTATTTCTGGGATACATTTGAAAATTCACCACTCATTTATTTGGTGTGATTTAATACCCCTTTAACATGTTATATCATGAATATCATTATTTCCATTATATTTAATGTTTCATTTCATTATTTGGTCTTTCTATTCGAATGATTACTAAAGCGATAAGAGATTTTTTATCTCACTTTTATTTTAGTGAGATAAATGCCATATTCAGAATTGTTTCCTTATATGTCATGTATATACTATCAATGAATTTAATATATACTGATTCTAAAGAAAAATATATTTATCTACGTCTCTATTTTAGGATCTCTCTTTAAAGGTGTTTGTAGTTCGAAATATACCCATGTACTAAGGGAGTTTTGTATTTGTTTTCCTTCTTTGATACACATGCCATGTTAAACACCTATCTTATTTTATAAGGTGTATATAATTATACTTTGACATGTAAAAAAGATTAATTTATTTATTATCAATATATTTAATTTTCATTTAATGAAATTATTTCATTGGTCTTATGATTCATTTTCACGAAAGTGGTAAAAAAAATTTATGATATACTCTCATCATTAATCAGGATTACTTATGATTATGTTTGTAATGATGAAATATTCTGATCTATCTCTCAAGAAACTTTTGAATTTTCTTCTCCTATATTCATTTCAGGATAATACGTGTTTTCCCTTTATTTTAGTCTCTTTATGTACTTAATAGAAAAAAATAATTTTTTTAATAAAAATAATATTTATTTATATCATTTGTCAAAAATTCATTTTTGTTACAAATATTTTTTTTTCTAAATGTTTTTTTAAAATATTTTTGAAACATTCTCCAAATGATTTAATAAATATATTTTTTCCCATATTATACTTTTTAAAGATTTTTTTTAATTAATATTCTTTTCATTTTTCAAAAAAATACCGATTTTTCCTTTACCAAAATTGTAAAATGAGTCTTTGATTTAATGGGTACAGCATGAATGGAATTTCCCACAGTACTAAACATTATTTTCTTTTAAGATTCGATTATATTATTTTATTGTTATTTTTCATAAAAGTTATTTTTAAAATGTTTCATTTTTAGAAAACAAATTCAAATATGTATGTATATTTTTCTTATGGAATGTTTTAAATTCCAGTTAAAGAATCCTTTATATGTTTTAAAAGTTATTTTCAAATAAAACAATTTTTAAATTTTTTATGTTTAGAAAAAATTCAAAGTTGAATGATTATTTTCCTTCAGAAATGAACCCTGAAATTTTTAAAAATAATTTTCCATATAAGGTGACACCTTTTGGATATATCATATGTTTTACCAGGGATATGATTCGAAGAAACTATTATTATTATTTATTTGAATGGATTACGTTTATGATGAAAATAATTTATGAAAACCATTTATCTTCTATGGTTTTTACCATGATAAATTTCTTATCTAACTCGATTATTTTTCAATGGGTTATTCCGTGATGAAATGATGAAATTATTACAAAATATATTTTTTTTACAAAATTTATTCTATGATGATTTTTTTTGAAACCCACTTATTTTCAAGGATCCTGATATAATCAATGATTTTTGAGGCCAATTACTTTTCATGGTTTCTGATATGATGAATATTTTATGATCTTATAGAAAATGTATGTATGATTTTCAATAATTTATTGGTGGAACCTATATCTTCTTCCAATGCATTGGGTAAATATTGAAATCTCATGATATACATAGGATTAGAATGGGGGTAAACCCAATTCATTAATTTATTTTTTCCACAATGACTATCTTTAGAGAAATCCTTGACAACAAAAATTGTTTGGGGAGTAAACCCAATCACTATGATTATTTTGGAACTGACCCTAGACTAAAATAGAAATTATTTTCTATGATTATGTGTATGAAAAAATTATATATCTTCTGTCAATGTTATTCTCTCATGTATCATGTTTTTATTTCCTCATGATTCATGTCATATAAACAGAAATTATTCCATGAATCAATTCTTTGATCTTTAATATGATAGATATGTTTTTAATATGTTATTATCATGTTCTTATACCCTTATACTCACATTACATTTATGTGTTTTCCTTATTTACCCTTAATGAGAATGCAATAGCACCCTTTCATTTTTTATTTATCCAGGGTTATGAATAGTGATTTTATGTATGGTATGTCTATAAAGAGTACATAATGAGAAAATATTTAAGGGATAAATTGAATATCATTCGTGAAATATTTTAAAGATATCTTTCAATTGTAAATTAGATGAATAGAAAAGGTCTTGAGGGTTTAAAGTGGGAATAAAGGAGTCTCCCCTTACAATGATCTTACAATCCATCAAAACTGATCTAATACAAAAATAGAGAAGGGTTCTCTCTCTAGTGTCCCCATTTTTTTCTAGAACAGCTATAGTGAAGTTTCATTCCCTCCTTGTGTGAACCATCTTGATATCCTCATCAGAGATCATCCTAAATTTCCATATTAAAAAAGAAAAATACTAAAACGTTTTTCCCATCCAAAAATTTACCTCAACTATCAATTTGGAATCTGATTCAACCTCCACAGTAAAAATGTTAAATAGTCTATATACAGTGAGACTGTTAACCATATCCCTTGTCTCTTCTCCCATTGAGTTTCTCTAGACCATAAAAATTATTGAAACTAAAAATGACTAAACATGTATTATCTCACCAAATGTTTCCTTCTCTCATAAGTCAATTGATACATGATTTATCAATATTTAGTTTAATCCCTATTCTTGGTGGTTTTTAGTTAACCCATGAACCAAGGTTGTTCATTGATATTTCAATAGTATTCAAAACGACCCTTATAATGAAAAACCTCAAAGAATCCAAATACCCCCCATTATAAATGATTGATTCAATATCCTCCTCTAATGATTTAATTTAAATCCAATGAAATGTAAGATAAATTCATTTTAAATCCCTATCCTTAATTCTTGCAACTTAGATAACCCAACACCCCACTGTAAACATGATGTTTGGTGTATTATTATCTGTACCTTTCAAATCCACTCCCAGAAACCATGATTCGATGAACTCTTCCATTGAATTCCCATTACTAACTAGACCGAAGACTTTTCTATGAAGAATCCAAATGTTGACTACCTAGTCCCATGTAAAAAATTAATGCATGTCAGTTTCGATTCTTGGAGAAGCACAACACTAAAAGCGGTAAACTATTATGAGCCCCTTCTTCTTAACATTCTCTTCCATATAAATGGTGTGGTTTCTCAATCACCACACCAAAAAATTAATCTTTGATGATATATGATTATACTAGAGTCTCATTTCCCACTCATCTATTCCACTACTTACATAGACCATTTCTTAGAAGTTCCTACTAAAGAACTTAGTATATATTGATTTGGGGAAAACACGTCTACTAGGATCCTTATTAAATCGGATAATATAATAGTTGATCCTTTTATATTCATCGAGGGTCACTTTTATCAATTTTGGAAACACAATTTCTTCCTATAATGGAATATATAGTATATGAAAACCTAATAAGAAGAGGTATTCACCCGCCCAATTCTCTTTCTAGTATATATTCTCACCTCAATTAATAACCCATAATCTCTTCTCATACTGTGTTTTCAAATGATAAATCTTGCGTATTACAAGAACTAGCATTCTCCCAGTGCCATCATTCCACTCTCTCGAATCCTCAAAATATCTAGTTCTCATAAATGTCACCGAAAACATATTTCCTTCAATAATATCCCAAGAAATTTTATCCAGCATTTCTTTTATGGTTTCTATAACATTACATAGGTTAATATTCACTATGTAAATCATCTATTCCATCCTATTCCAGGACAGCCAATGACATTTTAGATTCTAGTTTGAATCCCATATGATGGTTTTCATTTTTTTCAATCTACTCAATGTTCTACTTTAGAGACTTGATGGTTGAAAAAATGTATTGGAATTGATTTATTAACCCTATTCACCAGGTTAATGAAACCACAAAACAAAAGAAGAAAGGTTTTCCAATTAGAAATTAATCTAGCTATTAACTTTTTGAGTCTATTAAATAAGTTATTCTTAATTATATCATCTAAAATAAGTTAACCTAGATAATCCATTAAAAATTGATAATTTTGCATACCCATTTTGTTTTGAATATTCATACTACATCAGTATGATCATTTTTGGAAAAGAAAACATTACACGTTTAATAATTAACCCTTTTTCCACTTTGAAAACTATAAGCCTCCATTATTTTATTCATCCTATTAATGGACCTTAACCTTCCATTAGTGAAAAAAATAATATCATAAGTGATCATTATATGAGATATGTACTATCCCCAAACCTATTCATGATAGTGTTAATGGTCCCCTCCTCCAAACTGTGTTTAAGATTCCCTAAGAGTGTTTCATGAGGATGAGTAAACGGGCTTCAAGATAATGGATCACATTATCTAAAACAATTCATGGTCTAGAAAAAACCAAATTATTTTCCCATGAGTGAAATGGATATTAATGTAAAAGAGTAAAACCTAATGAATAAGTCACAAACCCATTAATTGAACCCAAACATTCAAATGACTGTAGTGATGAAGATTCAATGCAACCTATCATATTCCTTATCCATATCAACGTGGATGATAATATTTTAACAACAGGATTTTTTATAAATATTATCTAATATTTCATTAGTTAACCTAAAAACACCCTGTGTACTTATTCCCTGGATGAAACCTTGTGTATCCTCTGAGACTAGTCTTGGAATAACATGGTTGAGTCTTATGTTAATGAGAATTTCAAGAATCTTTTCAACATAGTTGCATATATAAAGAAGACAATAATGGTTGATCAAAATGGTATTTTAAACCATGGGATTGAAAATAACTCAAGAGGCACACACAACCCTTGAAATCACCCACCATTAAAAAATCAAAAACTACATCCCCGAAATTCTCATTGATGATATCCCATATATCCAGGAATAAAAAACTAGGGAAGCCATCCAGTCTGGGAGTACTATCAAATTTCATGTTGAATGTTGCTTCTTAAATTTTATATTCTTGTGGGATGGCTGTTATTTTACAATTTTCCTTCTCCTCCACCATTTTAGGGATACGGTGCATAAATTATTTATCTCTAATTAAACCAACTAGACTACCACCATTAGAGTTCCTTAGTCCCACTAGAATCTCCACAAAATGTTCAAGGGACATATTCCATGCCACCTCAATATCACCCTCAAATGACCCATCCTGTTATGTCATATTGGTTATATTATTGTCCTTTAAATAAGTCTAAAAGTATTAATACATGCATTCAACCTCCATTAACTAAGTTTCTCTTGAACTCCCCCTGTAGACTCTTTCAATCTCAAATAATGTTTTCAGATATCTCATTTTTTTTCTCATTGAATCTGATAAAGGTATCATCATCACAATTCAGTTGTAGCCTCCCTTCAAGGATATATCATTTAAATTTGATTTATTATAATCTATTAACATTTTTGGGTCATCTAGATATCCACTAAAATAGCTCTTTCCTCAAATTCATAATCCAAAGGGTCTTCCCCTCCCAAGGGTCACCACTTATCAGTTGACTCCAATAGTTTCTAAACACATTAGAATAACCTTCAATTCTCGACATATTTATAGAATTTAAGAGATGATCCACCCTTCATTTTTATTTATATAGGGTCACCACTAGAGGTGAGTGATTTGAATGGGATTAAGTAATATGTATGACTATGGTCTATCAAAAAAATTCTATACCTTATCAGTTACATAGTCATCGATCTAATCTTCACCATATGTGCATACTCCCCTTGTGGTTATTGCTTCATTTAAATCATATTTATGATAATACAAGGTCCATTATACCAATTGGGGCCATGTAATTTATGAATTACTACATGTTGTTGCTAAAATATATATCTCAACCTTTTTTCTCACAAGCATTTATTATGATATTGATGTCTCCACCTACGAACCCTGCTTGACTCCCTGGTTGAATGTTAAAATTATTTTTACACAATGTAATTCAAATTGATGTGTCACATCTAGAATAAACAATTTTAATGATAATTTCAATACCCCTTGTATTCACCATCATGGATATATGTTGTGGAGATATGTCCGTGCAGTCTATAGACACATTTATGTTCCAAAAGATCCAACTAAATGAGTTTCATGTACTCACATGCATGAAATCCAAAAATAACATAATATTTTCAAAATATTATGTTTGATAATGATTATTTTTTGTTTATAGGATATTGAGAATAGAAAACTTAAGAACAAAATATTCTAAAAAAATGAATGCATGCTTAGCCTATAATCCCATGCCTTTGGCATTCCAAATCATAATTATATATGAGAAGATTGGGTTGCTACATTTGGTATTAAAGAAATGTTTATGTTAACATTTTAAAACTAATATATAAAAGAATTAGTTATAAATCTATGGATTAATATATATAATTATATCTCTAAGTATAAGTCTAAGGACAATCAAAGTATAAGAAAATGTCTTGGAATTTTGGTAAAGGATAGAGTGATTGGTTTTGAAGAAATTACATCCCTTTTGGATAATATAAGTAGATGTGTCTCTATCATAGAGGTAAATAGGGATAATAACTCTAATGTTTTCACATATATATGGACTCGGTAATTTATTTGTGCTTGAAAATGGGCCTTCTTTAACACCTAGTTAGTAAATCCATGGGGATATTCTTTAGAAATTCACATACTCTTTACGAAACAGAATGATGGATTTAAATAGATGATGACTATCACTGATCTATGATAAAACTAAGGTTTTATGGATTAAAAATAATGCTTCATTGTTGTTATAACTTTTAAGTGATTTTTCATAATTATGCAGTTCCCCACTATGATTATTATTGCTTATACTATGATTTATAGATTTAGTAAATTTATAGAACCTGATGGAACCATGTTAATTCTATGTGTGAGGTAAAATGAAATGATTATTCTTCTAAGAAGCCAAATTTTATGGGAGTTGGAATAAAAAATATCATTGTTCTTATCATGCAACATTATAAAGCCACGAGTCATGATGAACTTCCAAATAAGTAAATGAGGAAACAACATCCAGTTTAGTCCTTCATGTTTTAAAATCCATTGGCCTTCAATGGATCAATTGAACTGTTAGTTTTTGAGTAACTAATCAGTACCACATAAAGGAGATATTCCATTAGATTGTGTTTGGAAAATGATAAAATCATTTTGGCCATCTGTCATTTGGATGGTGAAGTGGATCAATGGTGGACTCTCATCATACATTTTAGGGAACATGATGAAATTGACTATATGGATTAGGATGAGTTAAAGAACATGTTTTCCAATACGTTATTTCCATGTATTCCTTATACGAATATGGGTATGGATTTCCTTAAGATAAAGAAAAAGGATGGTGAATTTTTTGGTACATATGAAGAAACCTTTTCAAGACATGTGAGGTAATATTTGGGTATTATCATCCAACATAAAATTATGGTTGGTCAATTATTCAGTTGACTAAAACCAAGTCATTCATTTGATTTAGTCAAAAGGGACATCAATATATTTAAATACATTGTTCTATGTTCTATAAATGTAGAAATGGAGGTTAGAGTTGGGTAACAATCTCATGGTTTTGATAAGAAGAGATAAATGGAATTCAAATGAAAATTTAAAAACCATGGAGAGAATAAGATGATATTTCCTTTATTATTAATGTGTTATAATATTCTTGAAGTAAATTTTTTAAAGGGTAATAGTAAATGTTTATGTTTGTAATGGATGTTCATATGGAAATTGAATAACTAAGTGATGGGAAAACGTTAGATAATGATGAAAATATAGGGAAATGTCCACAGAATTCACCACTCACACTCCAGTGTTTCATGAGCAAGGAGTTTGGGCATTTTGAAAATCAAATACCCAAATATAAAATATAATGTGGATGATTATACACAACAACCTCTGAAGAAAAATGATGAAGGGAAATCTTATTCAATCACGATGGATGAAGTGAATCATAATGATTAGGTCAAATTATCCTCCAATCATTAGTTTTTAATTTCATGTTAGATTTGGTATGAATGAGTCATATAATAATATTACTTTTCAAATGTTAGGGAAATTTCATGTGATTTTGAGAACCAATTATCTCTATCTATAAGGGTTTTCGAGTAGGGAAATAAATATTGATATTCAATCAGTATAAGTATTAACACAAGATTCTAATAATTTTTTTTGTATATGATAAGACCTTATATAAGGATTAAATGGTGAATTATCTTTTAAAATTTATATTTGTCCATGTATTATTAACTTAAGAGTTCTGGATACCGTCCTTGGTTAATGAGTTTAATTTTTATCATGATTTCAAATCAATTAACACAGCTTTTGAGGTTTTATATGTTCGGAGTTTATCAATATTAAGGATATTTTATGAAGCATTTATGGATGGACAACCATTTTAATTTTTTTTAAAATAATATTTGGGGAAGAATGAATTTACACTTTGGGGACATGTGATTAAAGGTACTAGTAATATTTAGGGTTTGTCTTATCTTTGATGTTGAGTTAATTATGGATTGTAGTTGATAACCATACAAAGTTAGAACTATTCATTATAATTATAGAATATTTCTCTGAATATTCTATTTTAAAAATATATATTATAAAAGTTATAAATATTCATGGGGTAAGACATTCAATTTTATCTAATCAAGATCTGATGTTTACCTTGATGTTTTGGAGAAGGCTTGAGCAGTATGTTGATACATAGTTGAGTTTCAAAATTGTGTATTATCTTTAGATAGTTGTTTAGTCTAAGAGAATAATTCAAAAACTATATGATATATTAAGTTATATTACTATGTATTTCAAAGGTGGTTGAGATCAACAACTTCCTCATGTTAAGGTTTCTTATAAAAATAGTTTTCACTCGAGCATTCACATGTATCCTCATGAATCCATTTATGGAAGGAATTTTAGAACTATAATATAATGGAATAAAGTTTCATAAATAATTTTTTTGGGACTTCATAATGTTGATAATATGGAAGAGAAGGTAATGTTCATTCATCTAAATGTATGGACACAAAAAAATTGAGAGAAATGTTATGCTTATAATCATCAGTGTGATCTAGAATTTAATGTTAGTGGGAGGATATTTATATGAATTTATCTATGAAAGATGTAATGGAAAAATAATCCTTGTGTATATTGGTCTCTTTTAAATATCCGATCATATGAGGATAGTTTCTTATCATTTAGAACTTCCACTAATCCTCACTTAGGATCATGATGTTTTATATGTACCTTTCCTAAGAAATTAAATACCAAATCTTCCACAAGTATTGAACTCATAGGTTGTACTTGTGAAGCATGATATTTTTTAATAGGAACAATTGGTTGAGGTTATGGATCATAAAAATAAATTGATGAAAATCTATACCACTAATATTGTCAATGTTCTTGTGAAAAAACCACTAGCTTGAGGAAGATACATGGTAACTTGACAACGTAATTAATCACAAGTGTCCTCTATTTTTTTATTACCAAAGTAAAATATTTGGAGGGTGAAATTCATTTTAAGATGGATATAATGTAACACCATTTGATTTTACAATGTATGTTTTTTGAACAAAATTAATTTTGGATATTTTATATCACACTCATCACCGAGTGAAAATGAAATGTGATATATAACTAATTTTTTTAATATTATAGTTATCAACTAGAAATTGTAATGGAATTTATGGATCATATTTAATAAATTATGAAAATATATCAGTTACACATGTTTTCATAGTTAATTCCTTTGTGAAAAATTAATTTTAAATGGAAAAACGATTTGAACTTAAAGGGAATCTTTTTCTAAAACCAATTTTTATGTGCAAAAACATTTTATTTCTAAAAATTTTAAAAATATAATTTCCTGAATTACTATAATAAATTTATATATTATATATTCAATCAAATATTCAACAGTCATCTTATGTGGTTTCTAGATAGGAGACAATAATTAATTCAATTTTTTTTTCTTATAAGTAGATTTTTTTAAAAAGTTGTTTTTTTCATTTTTGAGGTAGTCATTTTAAAATTAATTTTTAACAATTATAGAAAATATATTTGAAAAAATAAAATTTATTATTGAAATATTAATGTAAAAATTATCATGGAGTGTATTTTTAAAAAACTTATAAGGATATAATTTGTGATGAATTGTGAAAAATACTTGTTTTCATTAATAAATTTCATTTATTTTAAAAAAATTTAAAACATAAAAAATATATTAATGTGGTTTTAAATGTTCACTTACTAAAATTATATATCTATTATTCCAAATTATTTCATTAGTATCAATTTCATATTGAATTTTAAAATAAAACCTTCTCAAACCTTTGACCATTTTGTCTCTAAAAATATAATTTCCCGTGGCTTTTCCAAGGTTAATTTAAAATTAAAATAATTAAACTATTTGAGTTAAATTTGGAAAAATAAATTATATATTTTTAATCAAAAAAATTTATATTATATAACCTGGTCAACCTAATTTTTTACATAATTAATAGTAAAAAAAGAATTAATTATTTATCACGGTTAAGGTAAAATGGGTTTACATGGGGTAAACAAAAAAGATAAGGATTAAGAATGGCCCAAAATATATAAAACCCATTTTATTTTAATATGTAGATCTTAAATCTTCTATGATCTATAATATTACTTTTTTATTCTTTTGGAATAAGAAAAATGTGGTTACACATTTTTTCCCAAAAATTACTAGTGTGCCACCCACCTCACTTAAAAAAGGCCATCCCTTCTCCTGTCCTATTAAAACATAAAAACCCTCTAGTTTTTTTAAAAACTACCCAAATAAATTCATAATTTTCAATATCGCATACTATAATACTTTTTTGGTCATAAAGACATCTTATAAATCCTTTTTCAATAAACCAAAATAATTTTTTCAAAGACAAAGTAATTTCCATAACCAAGAATTTTATTTTATTTCTTCCCCCAATTCCTTTAATTATTATTGATTAATTATTAAATAATAACATTATTATATTAAATATAATTATTTTTTTATGTTATGTTAATGGCCTATAACCATATCCTCTTCAATCAACATGGGATATGTAATCATCATTCGTGTGTATGGTGGGATATCGCCCCACAAAAAGATGTTGTTAATTTCCCATCACCACCACTCACGTCTAGATATAATGGTGGATTTATGGTTTATATATGATATTTATGATACTATTATACTTTTTTAATAATTGTACTAAATATTCCTTCTTAATTTATATTCCATGGGAATACGATAACGTTATTCGTGTGTACGGATGACTACATCCTCACGAAGGTAGTCATTCATTAAAACATTACGTGGATGGTAAAATAGATGAGTTTAATTAAAATATGTTAAATATATAACATAAAAAAAATATTATAATGGTATTATATTATTTATATTTATTTATGTATTTATGTTGGTAAAATGAAAACACTATTCATGCGTACATATGGATTACTATCTCCATGAACGATGTATTTCATTTTCAATATCTAACATTTATGGATCACTATGAATAAATATATAATGAATTTATATGATATATTAATCATTTTTCAAATTATGGATATTATGTATCCATTTTCAAAAGAATATGAACAAAAATAACAAATCAAAACACACATGACAAACAAAGCAGTTATTTCTAAAAACATGAATTCAAAATAAAATTGTTTATAAATGGGTAGGAAAAGGTCATAAGTAAATATTATATGGTGTGAAATATATAATTATATTTATTTAATATATTTGTAATAAAATTTTATTTATTTTAAATTATGTTTGAATGTGTATAAAAGGAATAGAGTCTTAAGGTAGGGGATTTATCGTCTCTCATTTACTTATGAGAGATATATACAAATTCACCACTTGTTTCTTTTGTGTGATATACTGGACCTTTGACATATTATTTCATTATTTTCATTATTTTCATGATATAAAATTTTTATTTTGATTTTATGCTTTATTGGGGATTATGATTGAAAATTTTCTTAAAATAACAAGGGATTTTCATCTCACTTTTATAGTCAAGAGATACATTCTATATTCACAATTTGTTTCTTATATGTGGTGTATATACTATCCATGTACTGAACTAACACCATATATCCCCAATCTGATGTATTCTATCCTTACGTTGGAATAAGATACAATTATATCATATTATAATGGATCGAATAGTTTAGTTTCGTGTGAATATAGAATATATTATAAAGGCATCATTTTATACCATGTATGGACATTACGATTTTATAGAAATTCCATTTGGACTAATTAATGAATCCTTCACATTCATGGATCTAGTGAATACAATTCTCTAAGAATATATTTATGACATTGTTCTGGTATTTATTAATGATATATTATTGTATTAAAAATCTATAAAGTCTATGAGAATAACTTGTGTACAGGTTTGAAGACACTTATAACAAATGAGTTATATGGGAAGTTTAGAAAATGTGAATTTTGGCTTTATTCAGTTTCTTTTCCTAGTGATATCATCTCAATTTATGGAATCATAGTTGATCAGTCAAATAAAGTGGGGGTTCAAAAATGACCTACACCAACAATCACAATAATTTATATGCCTTATCAAATGCATCAAGGGGATATATAAAGTATCATCACCACCCATCATTACTAGTCTAAATAATTACTTATATAAATTGATCATATTAATTTATATGCCTTATCAAATATACGTATTGAATAAAGAATACAGATTTATCAATAATTCCCTAGTTAATCTAAAAAATTTCAAAGTGAACAATATATGTAAAAATGAAATACGATTTAGGAAATATTAATATCCATAATAAATGAAATTAATAATTAGTGTAAATTCAATGTTGAATAATCCTAGAAGATATAATATTTCTAGGGGACTAAAAAATGAATAAATGAAGTGAATGTGAACAATATCCATGTCCAAATCAATAATAAACCATACAAAGGAATAATAAGGATGGTATCATTAAAAAATAAAATAAAAAATGGATTAAAAATAAAGGTTTTTTGTTGATAGATAATTTAAATACTATAAACATAAAATTTAAAACATTTTTTAAGAAAATCTCCATTTTTTGAAAAAGAATTCAAAAAAACATTTTCTACCGAAATATATTTTGAAAAAAATCATTTAAAAAAAACATTTGTATCATTAAAATTAATCTTCAAATAAAGGAAGGTGATTAAATATGTACTTGTCATAGGAGGTAAAATAATATTATTTTTATATGGTAAAAAGGTTTGAAAAATGCGTTGTTAGGAAAGAGATGAAAATATTCCTTTTAAAAAATTGGTAAAAGAAAACAGGGGTAAAAATTACATTATTAAATCAATTTTAAAAGGATAAAAATATCTTTAAATAATTTTAATAAAAACTTATTTTTTATAAAAAAATAGGTCTCTTCGACAAAAGAGGGATATAAATTCAGGTTTTCGTAAAAACATTTTCTAAAATATTTTATGTACCAAAGAGTGGAAAAGTGTTACTAATACTTGAAAAAGGTAATTAATAACTAGATGAGAGGAAAATGAAATTTTTTATTTGAAGAATTTTCATTTAATTTTGTTTAATGGAAATACCATTGATATATCATTAAAAATATTCTATATGAAAATAATCTTTATACATTCAAAATTTTCCCATACCATACATAACATTTTAAATCATAAGCATCATAAAGGAATCATATTAAATTAAAGTTTTGAATAAAATGAATATAAATGAATTCATGATATAATAAATAAAAATGGGAATTAGATACACCACAAGAAAGAAGTAAGTGTTGAACAAGAAATTTAACTCACAAAATTAAAAAGTTATATGAAAATCCCTTACCTTGAGTCTAACTTGTCTCGTCTGTCTTTATATTCCTAAATAATAAACTTATGTTACTTATTAAATTTCTTGAGAATTTTTTTCATTTTTATCATTAATTTTATTTCACTTATTACCATGATTTATTCAACAACTAAATCAATTAATTTTACATTAGGTGTTTTGACCAAATTTGGTTTATGCATCAAAAACTACTTTGGTAGGTCAAATATGGTCTAAGGGGTAACTATATAACATCTATAGAATAATAATCATGACATAATTATCAAATTAGTACATCAATTATAATTTTAAAACCAATCTATAAATATGGTTTTTCAATATGAACCAATGTGATAATAATAGAGATGATAGGTCGTACCTACGCATGAGTAATGTCCTCATTTTTCAATGATCATTTTGGGAAAAAGGTTAGTAACATTAATATTTCCATAATGATCCTTATATTATAAATACCATATTATTTAATAATATAAAATTATATTTATAACTATTTTCATGTAAAAGAAATCACATTGTGTCGAGGAGGTGGTAGTCCACAAGTCTACGAACGACGTTATCACTTTCTAAGTATGTGAATGGGTAATAAAAAATGATATATATTATATTTTAAAATTTCTTATTATGTAATTAATTTAATATTTTTTATGTCACATATTTTTAATTAAAACCATCCTTTATAAATACCTTGTATCATGTGAGTGAATCACATTGAATTGAGGGGTGGTAGTCCACCCTTCCACAAACAACGTTATCATTTTTACAAAAAATGAAAAGTATAAATATAGGTTTATAAAAATAATTAAATAATATTTAATACATAATAAATAAAATATGTAAAATTTATAAATATGTTTTCAATTATAATTTTGATCATGAGAGGAAGTAATGGAAAAATGATCAATAACAGTTTCATGAGGTAGTAGCTCGCCGTACACGTAAAATGTATGTTTATTACCCATTAGATGGAAGTGTTTTTTAGAATAGATAGAAAAACATAGCATAAAAACATTATATTATATATAGGATAATGGTTTTATTATTTACTAATATAATAAAAATATTTTATGGAGTATAGAATGTTAGTAATAATAAAGAGCTTTAGAAAAGATGTTACCTCTTATTCGGGTAACTCCTTTTGGTTTGCACTAAAGGGATTCCTTATATTTATTTATTCCAAATATGAGGATTATAGGTTGAGGTTAGATATTTTTAGTAGTTATTGGGTTATATCTTGGTCAATAAATAGTGGATTGAGAAATTAGAGGAGAGGTTGCCCTTTATAGGGGACAGAAAGGCCTCACATGGAATTTTTTAAGACAAGTTAGGTTTAAACACATGTTTACCTAAATGAAGTCATCAAAATCATAACAAAACAATAATGTAATGTCAATGGAAAAATTATTTCCATAAAATTAGTTTTGGAAAAGTTTATAGCTCATTTCGGTTCTTAAGTTTATGTTTTAGATCCCTATTAAGCTTAATTTAACCTAAATTGTTGAAATTGTTTTTAATTACATTCACAATTATTTTTGGAAAAAAATTATGTTGGAATAATTATACATTATAAATTATGATGATTTAAAATATTAAATCTATTTCTCCAAATTTGAATCACATTGTGGTAGAAATTAATTTAAATTTAATCCCACTGACAGGACGATAATGCAAGTTTTTAAAGTAAAAACATCCAAAAGATTATATGTTTTTATAACCAATTTCAAAGTGATATTGATTCCAATGATCTGAATTTGATTAATTTATAAAAATATGATTTAATTAAACTTTAATAAAAATTATAATTATAATTTATCCTTATGAATATATTATTTGAAAAAATCTATTTTGAATTAAATTTCGGTATTTTCATTATTCATTTAAAAATAAATATTCAAAAAAACATACAAAAAATTTACCTTAACCTATTTTTCATGTTTATATTTTAAATATTAATTTTATTTCTACATATAAAATTTATAAAAGGTTCAAAAATTGGATTTAAAATAGTTTCTCCATTAATAGGTGGTAAAATTGCCTTAATAAAAATATAATTTTTCTTGTTTAGTATTAAGTTTATTCATATCTTATATCAATCGAATCTATTGAATGATTATAAAAAATATTTGATTGAATATAAAATTTATATATTACAATAATATAACTCTCTAATTTTAATTAATCTAATTTATTATGATAAAACAACATTATGAGCATACAATTATTTTTATATAAAAATATTCTTTTTATATATAATTGTTACTTATATTCCTTTAAAATTAACTTGTAACCAATGAATTAATTTTATATTTGTGTAGACCATAATTTTAATGAGTTATGTTTTACTACTCATAAATCTTAGTTTAATGTCCAGTTTATATCATTTTATATTAAATAATAATATTTAATAATATATTATATTTTGGTAAAACTCCGTCTTGTGTGTAACACGAGAAATCCAAGAAAGCTAACCTTCATATAATACAAGATAACACTATGTTTCTGGAATTTTAAGCTATAAAAATTATATTTAATTTAAATAAAATATTAATTATATTATAAATACTTGGTATATTATTTTCCATTATGTATTTGGTGTTGTTTGTTATACATGCTATTAAATACAATGTTCCTACATTAAATTTTTGGTGTTTTACATTATCCCCACGTAAATTAAATTGTGTCCCCACAATTTAAACTTGATATTAGTGAATAATGTTTTTATATTTACTATGTTTTAAATCTGACATCTTGATAAGGGTTCATAATAAATCCTATAGAAATGAGATAACGAAAAGTAGAAAGGTTATATGGACTAACATATAAATATGTCTCTAAGTAAGATAACATTAGTGGATAAAGGTCATATGGACTAACATATAACTATGTATCTATGTAAGAGAACATTATTGGAAATTAGAGATACAAAATTTGAGGAAAAAAATATATTTTTTGGGATTTATTGAGGTCATCAATAACAAACATGTGAACTATCAATATAAATTTGAAGGCATATAATCCGTAATTATACAATGATTTAAAAAATCATCAATTGAAAAAAATTACGGTATTAGGATATCATTTTCTTCTTTTAGGGACATTTTTCGAATGATGGATAATCATTTTATTAACCAATATTTTACTTACTCAATATGTTTTAATTTTATAAATTTATTATGCTTCGATCAAATTCTAGTTCATCCCATAAATTAAGAAATGGATATCCAAAACTTTTCTTTCATTCCTCAAGCACTAAAATAAACATTTAACGAATCTCAAGGAACATAAAATATTGAAATGAATTTACATTTTTCTCTAGATATTTTGGAAAACCAATATGGTTAACACATTAATTTATAAACCAAAAAAGTTACACTAGTAATTCATTATTAATATTAATTCTTAAAATTGTTTAACTAAACACAATGAAATACTAAAAAGGGAATTGAGCTAGTCAGTGGTTTCTGTTAAACCCTTATCATCCTTAAATAATGGTTTCATGTCCCAAAGTCTTATTGGATTTGATTTTTTGTCACCTGATATACATGTTGTCAATTTATAAAACCAAATAAATATAATTTGAAAATTAAATATGATGGAAATAATTAAAAAAGGTTAATTTAAAAGTAGACTTTTAACAAATATTTTCATCACAACCTCAATAAATTAAATCTTCATCAATTTATTTTTATATAGGTTCTTCCTTTGTATAAGGTTTATCCATAATATCATTAGTTGTATTTCTAAATAACAACACCTTATCTTTAATCTTAAATACATTAGGTATAACCTACGTTTTTCATTTTCATTATCTAGTTGAATCCTTCCTAATATATTATATAGAAAATGTGGATTATCATAATAATATCCCTAGGTAGTGTTAAACCGGGTGCAGAATAAGGCCCATTGTGGTGTATCAGGTTACGCCGAATTATGCCTAGCACACCTTGTGTAATTGTAACTCTTAGGTACATCTATTCTAGAACCACGTAAGTTTTTTTATCCAGACAAGGATGTATTGCAAGTAATAGCCACATAGTTTATACATTACCAAAATTTTAGGGTTCCTCTTATTATTATACTGAAATTCTACCTTAGGGTTATGTTCTCTAATTGGTGTTTTTCTAAATATATTTCACAGAGTTACAAATAAAATTTCTATGATACCAAATATAGTGACCCAACACTAGATATCCCATATACAGTGAATTCTATCAATATATTTTCTATGTTATAAGTAAATTAAATCCCAAAGGACCGAATAGTTTAGTATTTTTGGTAAACTAGATACATCCATGTAAAAGTAATACTCTAATTATAACATTTATTTTTTCTTTCTAAATAACATGGAATATAATAACTTTATTCCTTCTAGAGTATCCTTTAATATCTTTCTTATTACAGTTCTTTGATTCTTGTAGAAATAAAGAATAATTATGGTGAGCTAAAATGCTCAACAAGGGAAAAATACAGAGGATGCAATAATAAATCAATAAGAATAATCAATATGGGAATGTAATAATTGAGAACACATGCCTTTTATTCAATAACTAAAAAGGATGTATATATAAAATATGGAATGGTAATAACTGTAAACACATGACATTCAAATAATTAGATAAGTAAAAATAAATATGGCAAGGTAAGAAATTTATACTCATCCGATTTAGTCAATGAGATAAATATAAAATGTATCTATAGACATGTCAACAAAAAATATCATTGATGAATAATAACTAAAAATAACTTAGGGAAATTCATAATTATTGGACTTTATGTCTAAGGCACATGAAAACATATTGTGGGGAAAAAATCCCTCAAGGTATCATTGAAGCATTTTTGAGGTGATTGTGTTTGTTGACAAAGTCAACATCTGTGCTTTGATTGTTGACAAAGAAAACCATGACATACGAACTTATTGACATAGGGGATTTCGTGGTGGAATGTCGTGTTCAACAGCTGTGGTCAACGATCCATATTTTTGAGGTTATTTTGTTTTAGCTCCATATGTTTTTGAAGATCATATCATCAAAATATAGAAAAGGGATAAGGGTTGCGCAAGTATTGGTGTGGTCACACAGGTAACTTGGGCGCCGTGAAGATACTTGTGTGCCAATGCATTGGATGCTTGAGGACTTGTGAACATGTTGTTTTTCAAGATCATAAGATCAAAATATGGCAAAGGAAATAGGGTCGCGCAGGTTTTTGGATTGGTCACGCAAGTGAATTTCATGGGAAGAGACCTGCACGCCGAGACTTGCGCGCCGAGGGTTGACTTGCGCGACGTCGTGCAGGGTGGTCAAATTGCCTATTAATAATGGGCCACCACTCCTCATTTCTAAATGGAGTTCAACACTTTTAATAATTAGAGCTTCTGTCACGTAGGTGTGGTGGTCGCGCAAGTGGTGGTGTGTCGCGCAAGTGGGACTTGCCTGCTAGACTTGAAGAAGGGCGGTTGTTGTTAGTTACATGCCAATATTGGTTTGGGCGTAAAGGGAAGTGAGTCGCGCAAGTTTGGAGTTGCAGAGTCTTGTGTCGCACAAGTGTTTAAGGTAGACTTGCAAGCCAATTTTTACTTGATCGCTGATACTTACGTGCCAGATTAGACTAGCTCACCAAGTAAGGTTGTTTTTTCAGCAGTTTTTTTTGCTGTGTGGAAGCTGGAAGTTTGCTCGATACCTTCGGTGCAAAGTGATATTCATTTGCAGGTGAACGTTGGACTTAAACAGAGCATCTAAATTTAGAGAAAGATACATTCCTTCATGAAAATGAAGAGACCTCTAGGTCTATAAACTGTGAGTGGATCCTTTCCAGAGCAGTGAGCGAAGGAAGAGGAAGAAGGTGATCCTCTCCACCGGCAGTGAGCCAGAGAGAGAAAAACAGGGAGTGACCCTTGGGAAAGCAGTGAGCTGACCCAAAACTTTTTAAAGGCAGTGAGCCTGGGATAGAGTGACTGTGCCCAAACCTTGTAATCCACAGCTAGTGAAGTTTAGTGGAATTTGGTACGACCGATAACCTATCAGACCATGCTCCTTAGACGTATACCTTAGTAGTGAACCAATTAAAATTGTTGTGTCATGTGCTTGCATTAAATTCTCTTTATATCGTGCAACAGGAGAGAGAGAGAGAGAGAAGATTGTTTTTCTAAATAGAGAAACAAGATCAGAACGTGCATTAATTTTAAATAAGTCATACCCTGATTTACCCCCCTCTCAGGGTATTCATCCTTATGGACCAACCACCTATACAATCAAGACCACACATAGGACGGGTTAAAGCTAAGGATAGAAATCCATATAATTAGTGGAACTTATTTTTCTCATCAGAACCTATCGATGCATCAAGGGGATATATAAATCCTGGGCCCCACCTATAATTACCATTCCAAATAATTACTCATATAGTTAATAAAAATAAATAATATGACTTATCAAATTTCTGTATTGAATAAAGAATACATATTTATCAATAATTCCATAATTAATCAAAAAACTATCAAAGTGAATATAATATGTAAAAATGATTTATGGTTTCGGAAATATTAATATCCAAGATAAATAAAATGGATAATTTGGGTAAATTTAATGTTCAATGACCATAAGAGATTTAATGCTTCAAGGGAACTAATAAATGAATTAAATAAGTGAATGTAAATGTTATCCTTTTCAAAATCTATAATATACCATCCCAAGGAATAATAATGATTGTTTCAATAAAACATATCCCAAGTGGAGTAAAAACAAAGGGATTTTGTTATTTATGAATATAAATATTATAAAAATATCGTTTAAAACAAATTTTAAGAAAATATCGTTTTATTTTGAATTTTTTTATAAAACCTTTTATTTGAAGATCACATCTCAAAACATTTTTTTATATATTAACCATTTAATCCTTCAAAGTAAGCTTCAAATAAATGATAGTGAGTAAATATGTACATTCCATATGAGGGAAAAGAAAATTCCTTTTCACGTTCTATGGTTTTAAAAAAAATTGAGATGGGAAGAACATAAAAATACTCTTTAAAAAACACTGGTAAAAGAAAAAAAGGGTAAAAATGTCTTTAAGTAATCATTTTTAAAAGGTTAAAAACATTTTTTAATAAATTTTATAAAAACCATGGTTTATAGAAAAAACATGTTCTCTGACTGAAGTGAGAAATGAAGTCAGGTTTTTTTTAAAAAAATTCAAAAAAAATTTGACTTCCAAAGAGTGGGAAAAATAATACTAATACTTGAAAAAGGTCAAAAATAACAAGAGGAGATGAAAATTAGAGGTTTTATTGAATAATGTTTATATAATTTCCTCTAATGAAAATTCCATTTAAAGATTATTAAAATTATTCTTCAAGAAAAAAGTCTTTAAACATTCCAATCTGTTACATACCACTTTGAATCATTTTATATCATAAGCCTCATGAATAAGTAATATTAAATTAAAATTTTAAATTCCATGAATATTAATTAATTCATGATATAATAGATAATAATTTGTATTAGATACACAAAAAAAATTAAGTTGTGAAGATGACATTTACTCTTAGAAGAAAAAAAGTGAGATGAAAATCCCTTACCTTGAGTTTGACTTCTCTTGTATGTCATTATATTCCTGAATAAAAAAATTATTTAATTTATTTAATTTCATTATAACATTTTTCATGTTTATCCTTACTTTCATTTAACTTGTTACCATGATGTATATAAATACAAAATAAATTAATTTTACATCGGTTGTTTTGACTAGATTCGGTTTATGTGTCAAAAACTACGTTTAAAAGTCAACAATGGTGAAATGGGTCATTATATTACATCTATAGAATAATAATCATGACATAATTATCATATTTATTAAAAATTTATACATTTAAAACTAATCACTGAATATGATTATGAAAACTGAACCAACGTTACAATCGTGCATATGGTAGGTCGTATGTATAAACGAGTAACATTCCCATTTTTCAATGATCATTATGGAACAAAGCTAAGTAACATAAATATTTACAAAATTATAATTATATTATAAATAAAATATTATTTAATCATTTATAAATATATATATAATTCTTGTGTTTTAGAAGGAATCACATCATGTCGATGAGGAGGTTGTCCACACATCCATGAATGCCATTATAACTTATTAGGTGTGTGAATGGGTAATAAAGAAAATGATATATATTTTATTTATATAAATGTAATTATGTTATAAACATCATTCTTTTTAAATGTCACATATTGTTTATTAAAACCTTCTTTTCTACTTTCCACGTATCCTATGAACGAATCACATCACATTGAGGGGGCGGTAGTCCACATTTCCACGAACGATGTTAACATTTTTACAAAAAATATAACGTAAAAGGATGAGTGTTGTAAAAGAATTAATTAAGATTAAATATATAATACATATAATATATATATATATATAATATAAACTGATATTCCATCAAAAATGTTACCATGAGAAACAATAATGTAAAAATGAACAGTCCAGATTTGATGAGGCGGTAGTTCGCTATATACATAAACAGTATGTTTGTTACCCATTATATGGAAGTGTGTGTGAGTGTAGGTAAAAATAATTACATAAAAATATACTTGTATATTTTTTATACAATTATTTTTATATAATAATATAATAATAAGAGTTTATGGGTTGGAAAATGAAAAATAAAACTTAAGATTTTAAGAAAATATGTTACCTCTTATAGGGGTAACTCCTTTTGGTTTTTACCAAAGGGATTCATTGGATTACTTTATTCCCAAGATTAGGATTCTACTTTGAGGGTATGTATTGCTAGAAGTTATTTTGGAGGATCTTTTTTTGATCCAATGTGTCTTGAGAGGTCTGAGGAAGTCGGAGGAGATGAGGCCTTTTATAAGGGAGGAAAAGGACTCACATGACATTTTCACAAACAAGTTAGGTATACCCACGTTTTTACTAAAACAAGTAATTAAAATGCAACCAAAAACAAGAATGGAATTTCCTGGATGAAATGTTTCCATAAAATTATTTTTGGACAAGTTTAATTTTAATTTGGGCCCTTGAGATTATCGTTTAGTCCCTTGATAACCATAATTTTAACTTAATTGTTCTAATTACATTTAATTACATCCACAAATGTTTTTGGTCGAAAACTAAGTTGAACTTAATACAAATTATATATTATTATGATTCTAAATATGAAATCTATTTTTCCAAATTCCAATGAAACGTTTTTGGGAAATTAATATAAATTAAATCCCACAGAAGGGACGACAATGCATGTTTTCAAGTAAAAACATCCAAAAATATTTCTATGTTTTTATACCCAATTTCAAAGTAAAATTGATTCTAATGAAATATATTGATCTAATTGATAAAATATTATTTTCTTATTAATCTTTAAAAATAATTAAAAATATAATTTATCCTTATAAATAAATTATATGAAAAAAGGGTTTGAATTAAATTTCAGTATTTTTGATTATTCATTATCAAATGAATATTCACAGTTTAGTTAATAAAATTTACCCTAACCTAATTTTTATGTTTCTATTTAATATATTTAATATATTTTAACATATTAAATTTATAAAATGGTCAACATTGGATTTCAAATATTTTCTCCATTAAAAGGTGATAAAAGTGACTTAATAAAAATATATGTTTTTGTTTAAAATTGATTTTATTCATATCATATGTCAATAGAGGATATATGATGGTTATAAAAATATTTTACTGAATAATATATATATATATATTACATTTAAATAATTCACGAATTGTAATTAAAATAATTTATTAGGGTAAAACAACTTTGTGAGTATAAAAATAGTTTTCTATAAAACTATCCCATTTATATTTAATTGGTTCTTATATTCATTTCTATTTAAGTTGTGACCAATGAATTAATTTTATTTTTTTGTAAATAATAATTTTTGAAATATATTTATTACTATCCATAACTTCTAATTTATGAAATTTTTGAATCATATTATATTAAATAATAATATTTAATTGTATATTGTTTTTTGTAAAACTCAGTGTTTCTTGTAACACAAGATATCGAATAAAGTCACTCTTACATGTAACAAAATCTAACTCATTGTTTATTGAATTTTAAGCTATAAATATTATATTTAATTAATTTAAAAAAGTAATTATATTATAAATACTTGAGATATTATATTCCCTTGTGCACTTGGTGTTGTGTGTCATACACCCTATTGAATACAATGATAATACTTTAGATTTCTAGGGCGTTATAGTACATGAATATAATTTATATTTCCTATCATGAATATTATAATGAATTTAAATATCTATTTAAGAATATATATTTAATGGGATTTATATTTAAAATGAACACCTAATGGAAAGTGATTTTTATCTCAATTTTCCCCTTCATTGAGACATATGTCATGTCATGAACCTATCTTGTTTTATGACATGTATATACATCCGAATTGACATATAATATCATGAATTTTTTATTCTAATAATATTTTCAGTTATATTAAATGTAATTATTTCATGTGGGTTACGATTTAATGTCACTAAAGTGGTATGAGATTTTTTTATATAATCTCATCATTTATGGAGATTGTTTATGATTATGTTTACGATGATGAATTATTATGATCCACCTCTCAAGAAACTCTTAATTTTTATTCTCAGGTAGTTAAATAATGAAAATATATATTTTCATTTCATTTTACTCTTTTTATATACTCAGGAAACCAAAATAATGTTTTCAATAAAAAATATCTGTATTTTCTACTTCTGTCAAAAAAATAGTTTCCTTCCAAACCCATGTTTTATTAATGTGTTTTTCAAAGAATGTTTCTAAAATTTTATAAATTATTAATTGAAGATTTTCTACCAATATTTTTTTTTACTTTTTTAAAAAAATATTAAATTAATCATCATGTAATTTTCAAAATAATTCTCATTCGGCTTATATTAAAAATGTGAATGGAATATATATTTAAATATGTGCAACATGAATGGAATTTCTTGCCATCACGATCATTATATTTTCTGAATCTTACTTTATAAGTTTTCATGTTTTTTTAAAAATAAAATAAGTTGAAGAATTTTTTTTTTTGAAAAAATTTGGTTTCAAATAGGACATATATTTTCCACAAGAAATGTTTTAAATGATCTGTAAGGATTCCTTTATGTGATTCCAATGTTATTTTTAATAAAAAGGATTTTAAAACTGTTATAGGTTTTAAAAATAGTTTACAATGTGGGAACTCTATTTTCCTCAAGAAATATTCCATGTAATATTTCAAAATCATTTTCTATCAAAATATTACATCCATTGATGTATCCTATGATTTAATAGTGATATGATCTAAGGACAACATTCTATTTATTTCTCTAAATGGTTTGGGTTTATGAAGAAAATGTTTTTATGTAACATTTTTATCTTCTATTGGTTATACCATGATATAATGATTATGAAATTAACATCTTATTAGATGGGTTATGTTGTGATGAAACAACTAAATGATTACAAACCCTGTTTATTTTCTATAGGCTATGCTATGATGAAATGTTTATGAAACAAGTTCATCATTATAGGTTCTAGTATAATGAATATTTTTTGAAGGACATTTTTTTCATTCATTCTAATATGATTAGGATTTTTTTGTATTTTGTAACTTATTTGTATGATTTTTATTATGTGGTTTGTGGGGCCTATATCTCCCGCCAATTCATTAGGGATGGCTTGAGATCCTATAAGATAAATTTGACTACAATTCCAATTAAACCCAGTTCAGTAAGGGAATTTGTCCACTATGATTTTCTTCGGAGTGAACCTTAAATACTAAAATAGTTTGGGGAGTGAACTCATTCCAGTTTGATAGTTTTTTTGTGAGACTTGAATACTATGAAAATTATTTTATTTACTAACGTATCTGTTGTAGTTCTATGTCTTATGTCAATGTTATGCTATAATGGATAGTGTTAGATGATTTACTCATGATTTATGTTTTATGAACTAACTATATTTATTATAAGACTCAAGATATTAATCATTGATATGAAAGTAATCATTCTCATATGTAATGATAATGTTCTAATATTCATATAATCAGGTTGTGTTTACATTTTTCCCAGGTTTACCCTTACAGAGCATCTAAGCTCACCCTTTCTTATGTTTATTTTCCCTATGTTCTAAAGATTGTTTTTAAGTATGGTATTTATAATAAGCATACATAATGGGAGGATCTATATTTACTAGAGTTTTTGTGTATTTTCTTTAGTAACTTAAATTTCATTGATAGCTTGTGTTATATGAATCACTGAGTTTTAATGAACCGCAAAAAACTATTAATATTATCTTTAAATAAGATCCTTATTACCTAACTATTAATATTTTTGTCATGAATAGTAATAACAACATTTTTAATATTAAGTACAATATTTTTATATAAAGAAAACATATTGATACAATGTTACTTAATTTTTTCTAAAGTATTTATATGTTTTTAAGAGTCTATTTTCTCAAAAAAAATGTTTTTCATTTAATTTTATGAATAAAATTGAAAATTTTTTCTGAAACTTTTAAAAAATTAATTTGATAAAACAAAATTAATTTTTTTAAATAATTGTGTCAAAATTATCTTAGGGTTGTTTTTTGGGATGTTTTGAAATGATTAATTTTTCAATTAATAGGAAAAAATATTGATTTTTATTAAGAATTATAATTTATTTTAATGATTTTAAAAACAGAAAAATATTATTAATATTGTTTTAAAAGTAAAATTTGTTCAATTATTTTCATATTAACCTAGTTTAGGTTTGTGTGATTAATTATAAAAATAAATTATTTGAATTATTTGAATTTAATTTGTAAAAATATATTCCATACTTTTTATTATAATAATGTATATTATCAAATAAGGTAAAATATATTTTTTTACCATAATAAATATTGAAAATAATAAAAATTATTTATTTTAGTTAATGTAAAAAAAGGTCTACTAGGGGGGTTAAACAGATAAAATAAGGGTTAAAAGGATGATAACACAATTAAAGTTCCTATTTTTGTAGACATATTTCAATAGTATAATTCCCAAGATCAAATTTATTTTCAATTTGAGTCTTTTATATTTAAAATGAATTTATTATTTTGGATTATTTTAGGAAATTTCCAAGTAGTTTCCATGTGGGTTCCATTCCCCTACTTATAAAAGGCCACCACCACCCTTCACTTATTCACACCACTAAATCCATATAGTTTATCCAAAACCAAAAAACTCCGTCCCCAACATCCCTATCCATTTTCTAGTTCTACGATTTCTTCTAAAAGACCAACACTAGGGTCCTTAATAATGAATTTATTATTTTGGATTCTTTTGGGAAATTTCCAAGTAGTTTCCAAGTGGGTTCCATTCCCCTATTTATAAAATTCCACCACCACCCTTCACTTATTCATACCACTAAATCCATATAGTTCATCCAAAACCAAAAATATATATCCCCAACATCTCTAACCATTTTCTAGTTCAATGATTCCTACTAAAATTCCAACACTGGGGTCCATAATAATAGATTCAAATGAGGTGCTTCAAAGAGAATGTAATTGTCTTCACTAAGATTCTTTTATTTATTTATTCTTTTTCCACCATAAATAGTGAACTATCACTTAAAATATAACAACATCAGTAAATAATATATACTTATATTTTATTAAATTAATTTAATAACCTTTATTCATCCCATCTTCTATCTAATGGAAAACACAACCGTTGATCGTGTGTAGGGCGGACTACCGCCTCTTGAACCGATCTAGTTTATCTTCCATCACCACCATTCAAGGAAGGATATAATGATTGATTTAAAATATGAATATTGTATTTATGAAATTAATGTACTTAGTTAATTATGGAATAAAATATACATTCTTACTCTCTATTATGTGGGTGATAAGTTAATGTCATTCGTGTGTAATGAGAACTATCCCCTTGTGAATCAATGTGATTCGTCTTAACTTTTGATAAACATAGAAGGTATTAAGGATAAAATTAATGAATATAAATGTTTTATATTAAATCATAATTATTTTTTAATTTAAATATATTATTTAACTTTAATTTTTCAATCCATTAAGAAAATGGAAGCAATGTTCATTCGTATATGTGGAAAACCATCTCCATGAATGGTGTGTTCAATTTTCTATCGATAACTTTTATGGATTACTATGAATACATATATAGTGAATATATATTATATTTATATAATTTTTATCATTTTTAAGATTATGTAACTATGATTAATGTAATAGTACACAAAATAAAAAATAAAAACTTTCAAAAAAACTATTAAATTATTGACTGAAACATGACTTTATTAAGGAATTGTTACTAAACTAGTAATAAAATGTCATAAGAAAACTATATAATTTATAATATACATAATTATGGATATATAATATATTTATAATAAACCTATATTAATTTTATATTAGTTTTGAATGTGTACAAATGAAGTTGAGACTTAAGGTAAGGGATTTCGAGTCTCTGTTTTATTTTTAAGAGACACATGAAAATTCACTACTCATTTCTTATATGTGGTGTATATAAATACCATTTTAAATTTTATAACATTTATATACATAATATCATTATTTTTAATGTTTCATTTTATTTTATTCATTATTGGGTCCTAAGCTTCAAAAAAATAATAAAGCGGTAAGGGATTTTCCCCTCAATTTTTACTTCAATAAGACACATTCCATCTTCAAGACCTATTTATTTTAAATTTTATATATACTACACATGAATATATATTATTATTATTCTACAAAAAATTATGGATATTTAAATATCCATTTTTGGATATATCTATAATGAGTTTTACGGTTTAAAATTTTCCAATGCTATAAGTGATTTTTATAACATTTTTCCTTATTTGAGACATGTGTTATATTATGTACCTATATTATTTAATGAGGTGTATATATAGACCCATTAGAATGTAATATAATGAATATACTTTTTCTTATAATATTATAATTTTCACTTAATGCTATTCTTTCATGGGGAATTGGATTCAATGTTACCAAAGTTGTAAGATGTTTGTGATACAATCTCATCGTTTATCATGATTTTTTATGATTATAAATATAAGGATGGTATCTTATGATCCATATCTGAATAAACTAATAATTTTTATTTTACAATATATATTTCATTATAATAAATTTTTTCCCTCAATTTTATTGTCTTATGTACTCACAATACCAAAATAATATGTTAAAGAAAACTATTCATTATTTATCTCTTCAGTCAATAACCCTTTTCTTCCAAAACAATTTTTTATGAAAATATATTATAAAATATTTTTAACATTATCTATATGATTTATTAAATAATTTTTTACTATTTTTTAATTTTTACATCAAACATTTAAATTAATCTTCATGTCTTTCTCTAAACAAATCCTGCTTGGATTTTTTTCAAACATGTGAAAGGAATCTTCCTTATAAAATGTACGTCATGAAGAAAATCATCCTTTGATCTAAACCTTCATTTATAATATTTCATGTTTTTTTAGAGAAAATTATTTTCCAAATATTTTAATAATTTTTAGTTTAAAAAATCAAAATGGAAAGGATATTTTCTTAAAGAAATGTTTTCAAGGAATTTTAAAGCATCCTTTTTGACTTTTCATGGTTATTCTCTAGGAAAAGGATTTTCAATTATTAATCTTTTTTAAATGTGTATTTGAAATAAGTAGTTATATTTTTGTAATTAAATATTTTAAATGTATTTAAGGCCTATATTTTAAGAATTAAATGTTATTTTCAAAGAAAATTATTTCTATATAAAATTTATATTATAAAAAGTGTTTTTCAACGTTAAGATGGTATTTTCCACAAGAATTGTTATAAGTGAATTTTAAAGATTGCTATATTTTTTTCATTGAATTATTCAATGAAATGGATTATAGGTTTCGGGAATAGTGGAATCCCATAAGGGGTGGTGCCCAACATCTCTTTTTTCGGTATTCAATTATTATTTTGAGATCTATGTGACGATGAACATCATGATATAATGAATTGAATCAAAGAAATAAGACAAAGGGATAGAAACCTGTAACCTAAGTAAAGGGATCAACATATATTATTTATAATTAATTTAGTTAAATGAGAATTACCTCCAAGGTTATTATTTCTTCATTGATGAGTTCGACCAATGATCTACAGTACACCATCGTTGAGTTGTAGAGATCAAGGATAGATCTCCTCTAGAGGTGGTCCACACATGTTCCATGAATCTCTGCACATCGTCGAAGGAGTCTCTGGGTGCTGTCATAGATGATCATTGTGCTTGTGTCATCCATATTTTATCACCTTAAGAACATCTTCTAAAGCGTTATCCATTGATCTGGTGGAGGATGATCACTCTCATTCATTAGAGGATTCTTGGATAAGGAAGAACTCTCTTGGCGTGAGAGGTTTTCTCCAAATATATTGTGCACAACTGAATTTTCCTATTACAGAAATATTATAGTTGGTTATTTATATTGCTAAGGATAGAATAAAATAATTGCACAAGGACTATATTATTTTATTTAATCCTAGAAAAAATACCCCTGACAAATAATAATATAAATATTATTATTTCTTGACACGTGCTTGGCTTGAGAATTACTATATTTAAATATTATTTAAAGAAATAATATTTAACATTATTGTTTGTCACTGTACCATTAAACTCAGTCCCCCAATCCTCCAAAATATTTATCACTCCTTTAATAATGACTACTAATTTATTAAATAAATATCACTGAATTATTCTATGATAAATAAATTAATATTTTATTTACAAAAATAGAAAATAATTATTTTTTAAATATTCTTCCCAAAATATATTCTCTTGAATAACTTGTAAAGTAATTAATTTGATCATACAAACATGGATAATTATTAAACCATAACCTGGAATAATATTTCTTCAACTTGGTAAATACTATATTTTTTAACTGAGATTTTGGATACCATTTGTGTGTGACCCTCTAGGACCCTTTCTCAGTGGTATTAGGTGAACATGTATAAAGTCCATGGATAGAATCTAGAAACACACCAAGGAACCCATATAGAAAAAATTTAATGCCTTAATGACATTCCACCTAATATGAATGTTTATTGAGTAATATAATCCCTTTATCATAGTATCTCCAATCAGATAGGTTTCATGCCAGTGATATTAACCTATGGTCTTGATATCTCTTTCTTTGACATTTCTGAAATAGAACACTCCATGAGAGCATTATGCCCATAGATTTTTTTAGTCTATATCATTTACATCAAAGATCCTGAGACATTAACTTTCATTAATGAAAAATAGGGATAAATCCTTTTTTACAATATTCATTAATATAATATTAATCATGAAACGCCCAATATATCCTACCTCGCCATGAACATATGTTATCATGGTTTACATCAATACATAAAATTGTATGACTCATAATATCTATTAATAATAATCTTCATGTCTAAAGACCAATATACACATTTTTACATAGGAACATCCAATTAAACTTAAAAATGAGGATTTCCTACTATGAGGTCTTGTTCTCATAATATCCTACTAGATATTACCAAGGGATTTCACCATGCGAAGGTGACCCAATATCCTATGATTCTCCACCCCTGATAGCCTATATCATTTTTTCCTTAAAATGACATCGCATGGTCATATAACATATATTTAATAAATATGTTATAGCACATGTAGGTTCTCCTCATCGCGGGGAACTGTTATGACCTTTTATTGCGACATCTACTCTTTTGAAATTGTCACATACTATATCACATAGAATAATAATAATGATGTTATAAGTAGTTAATTAATATTAAAAGAAATGAATACAAGTTTATTATAAAGTAAACAGATTTTGTTCTAGGGAAATAACTCAAACATATTACCACATGTACTAGAGCCAACTTCTAATAACATTCCATCCTCTAGCTCTCACATGATTCTCAATCTTCTACTGAGATAGGCCTTGAGTCAACGTGGCTTCCACGTTATCTTATATAGATACTCTTCTCATTTATAATTCACAACTATGGTAAAAATCCCCCAAAATGTGATACTTATGGAGTATTTTCATTGTTCATCGATGTGACCTTGGTTCTTTTTAAAGATCCAAAATTATAGTATTCTCACAATAAATTGTGATAGGGTCATTAGTTGTAGGTACACATCATGTTACTAAAAAATTTATGAATCCAAATGGCTTCTATGGATGTATTAGGAGCCGATATATACTCAGGCTCAACTATAGAATAATTGAAAACTATCTTATTTGAACTCCTCCAGCTCAAACCTCCTCTATTGAGAAAAAAAAATATCCTGATTGAAATATCAGATCATTTTGATCTGTTTAAAAATTAGCATTAGCAAATCCTCTGATGAAGAGATCCTTATCTCCTCTATACACTGGGAACATATTCTTAGTTCTTCTTAAATACTTAGGAATATCCTTAACAGTTATCCAATGTTGTTCTCCAAGATCATCTTGATATTATCCTATTATGTGTAGTGCATAAGAAACATAAAGTATAGTATATAACATGGAATACATGATCAATTTTATAGCTGAAGCATTTGAGATATTACTCATTCTCTCTTACTCTTGATGTGTTTAGGGACACATTTCCTTATAAATTTGTAATCCATGTGACACTGGAACCAATCCCCTCTTAGATTTTTCCATACTAAATCTCTTTAGTATCTGTTCAACATATGTACATTAACTTAGTCCAAGAAGACTCTTAGATCTATCACAAATGATCTTGATCACTAGAATGTAGGCTTCATCAGCTATGACTTTAAAAGATTATCACTTGTTCAACTAGTCCTTAATTGACTATATGACCGGTATGTTGTTTTCAATAAGTATTATGTCATCAACATATACTACTAAGATAATAACCACATTCCCACTAAACATTTTGTAAAAACACAGTACAAATTCATTTTTAAAGAAACCAAATTCTCTTATAGATTCATGGAATCGAATGTTCCATGACATGGATGCTTGGTTCAATCCATAAATGGATATCTGAAACTTGAAACCCATTTTGGAATCACCTTTTCTCACAAAACCTTCTGTTTGTGTCGTATACAAATCTTTTTAAAGGTTCCTATTATGGAATGTAGATTTGACATCAATCTACCAAATCTCGAAAGTCGTGGAAAGATACTATGGAAAGAATTATTCTGAAGGATTTAAACTGGGAAACTGGGGAAAGGGTTTCATCATAGTCAATTCCGTGATGTTTTTATACCCTTTATCCATTATCCATTCATTATAGGTACTAACATTACCTTTCATGTCTATTTTCCTCTTAAATACCCATTTACACCCAATAGGACTTACATCAACTTGTGCATCAACCAGAACCCAAACATGGATCTGATACATGAAATCCATCTTATAGTTCATAGTTTCTATCTGTCTTATAGCTTTTGAGCTTTCTACGTCCTCCTTATATGATATAAGTTCATCATTTTCCAATAATATTGAGTCTCTATCCTTGGTTACTACAAAACCATTTCTATTTGGTTCCCTTACCTCTCCAACCCTCCTACATAGTACCCGTGTTTCATGAAAAACATATTCCCTATGGACTTATATAACTTTTTCCTATTCTGAATCATGTGTATCTTGAGAATCAACTTCATCGAAGTCACTCTTTCTCCCACTATCATTTTTGAGGATGTGATCCTTCTCAAGAAAGGAGGGTTTTCTAGCAATAATAACATTATTTTCTGAGGGGATGTATAAGTAGTGCCAATTTGTTTCCTTAGGATACCTTATTAATATACACCTTATGCCTTAGGGTGCTAGTTTTTTTCTTGAATAATCCTTTGCCAACACCTAACATCCCCATACATGTGTATGCGATAGAACATGATTCTTTCCACTCCATAACTCGAAGGGATTTCCATTTGTCACTTTATTTGGTGCATGCTTTAATGTGTATGGATTAGTTTGTAATGCATATCCCCAAAAGGATAACTGCAGATCTACATGACTCATCATCGACCATACCATGTCCAACAAGGTATGATTCTTCCATTCACTAACATAATTTCACTATGACTTGTAAGGTGGAGTGAGTTGAGATAATATCCCAAAATCTCATAAAAGGTATATAAAATATTGTTTAATATATTCACCACCTTGATCTGATTGATGCTTCTTTATCTTCTTACCAAGTTTATTCTCTTCATCATTCTTGAATTAATTTAATTTCCCAAAGGACTTGAACTTATACCTCATCAAGTAAATATATACATATCTACTCAAGTCATCTGTAAAAGTTATGATGTAATAATACCCACCACTAGCTTCTACTGCAAATGGCCCACACACATTAGTTTGTACCAATTCTAGAAGCTCTGTATCCATTTTCCCCAATCCACTAAATGGTTGTCTGGTCATTTTCCATTATAAACAATCGTGATTTCGATCAAGTGGTTTTATCTCATAAGAGTCTAAATAATCATCTTGATTTAGAATTGTGAGATGCTTCTCATTTAGATAACCAAAACGGTGATTCCACCACTGGGTGTTATATGATTCATGTGAACATGATTCATTATTGATTTCCAACACTTGGATTTCCTAATTTAATTCATACAAACCTTTATTCAAATGTGTCATACCCTAACATATGTTTACCTTATAAAAGGAGAAAATTTTATTTACGAACTTGAAAATAACCCCATCTGTATGTAAACTTCATATATAAATTATATTTTGGTAACAACAGGTACATATTAACAATATTGTTAGACTAAAATCACCCTGGTCGGTAGGAAAGGTGGTAGTCCCTAATGGAAAGAGAAGGCAACCTCATACTATTGGAAACTCGCAGATCGGCCTCCCCTCTTGAAATTTTCCGAAGTTTACATAGTTCATGCATTTGGATATAGATGTCAGAACCACAAGTTGTATCTAATACCGAATGTGTAGAAATTGAATGATATCATTTTATAACAATCATAACTTTGGCTTCCCCTTCACTCTGGATACAGTTCCTCTTCCAGTGTCCCAACTTACTATACACAAAATATAATACCTCATTTTCCTTTTCCGTCATTTTTTCTTCTTCTTCATGGTTGGATGGTGCTCAAGGTATTTCGACTATTTATAGGTATTTGCTTACTTTTCCTTGTTTTTTATTTTCTTATTCACCAAAAAGATTTTGGGTTTGTTACATCCCATGTCTTTATCTACTTGGAAAATCATATTCAGAAGATCTGATAGAATCTTCTTATTATTACTCATATTAAAATTCACAAAAAACTGGAGAAGCCCTTGGGCGGTGATGAAAGTATGAGATCTTTACACACCTAATCAAGAAATTTAATCTCTAAGATGTCCAAATGCACAATTTAGCTGATAATATTGACTAAATTAGGCATAAATGGAACAGACTCTCCATGATTAGTTTTGAATGAAGCAATGGAGGTCGTATGCCTCTCTTGTCTCACCTTATATTGATATATATCTTGAAAGTGACACATCATTCTATATAAATCCCTTTTCTCATGTTTCTTTAAGATATTATTGAAGATGGACGATTTCATGTATCACTGAACATTTGTAACATCATTTAGATGATTCCCATAGAGATATATCTCTTTACCACTTGCCTCATTACTAGGCTCAACTAGAATTGGTTCTTCTGGCACATATATTTTACCTTCGTGGAGAAGGATGAAATTAAGGCGCATTTTCCACTCATGGAAATTAGTGCTGGTGAGAAGGTTTTCCTTCTCGACTATGGATCATAATGATATGTTATGTGTTAGTTTTATTTTCATTTCAAAAAAAAATTTAAACATAGATTTAGTACTTTATAAAATAATTTTAGACAAATAAATAAATATTATATTTATTAGTATCCAACTATCTTATCAAAACCCAATTTCCCGCTCTGTTGGATTTGGAATATCGCATTCCATGGATATTCTTATTCAAAGGATCTATATTCCCATTTGCATTTCCCCAAATTTGGCTCGCCAAGAAATTAAAATATTTTTAAGAATTCATTCTAAATTCCAACTATATTAACTCATAGTTCCTTGATCCGTTGAGTGTACTCCCTAATCCTGAAATCCTTCTTTTTGATTTCCACAACCATTTCCTCTTAGTCACACCAAGTCCTTAATTGGTAGTAAACCATTGATGTCAACAAAGTTTATTCAACTCAAAACCTCAAATTATAATTTCATGATAATTGGAATCATCCCAACTTTGGATGGTCAAGTAGTTTGAACTATGATTTGACTCTAATCCAAGTAACTGAACGCTATACCGACTAAATATATTATTGAGGGATTTTATCCTTTATACATAAATTTCCAATTAATATCATTTCACATTTCTGTTAATAATATGTGGGATTACGTAAGTGATTAACCATTTCTTAGATAATATTTATGCATAAGATTGTTTATTTTTGTTCCATGTTGTATGCTTGTTAATTCAATAATTATGTAATCGTAAAAAAATCAAAAATTAATTAACCCTTGCAACTCAAAAAAATAAAATAAAGGGTTTGATCATGATCATAGACTAATGGCTACTTTATCTAGTAGTAGATAAAGTAACAACTGATCTTGGGGAAAAATACCTTGAACTAATCCAAGATTTGTGTTTACAATGTTCAACCTATCCTCATTTGTATCTCCTTGGATTCGTTTTGCCTCAACTCTAAACTTGAACAACCTCCACTATCTTGGGATATCCATCTATTACAATTTATTTTATTCACAAACATGTGAGGCGTAAATTGGGTTTACATAAAAGAAACTGTCATCACACATGCCCTACATATTAAGGAGGAGAGGAGGAACTCAGGGAAACACGTTAATTTAATAATAAATTAAAATAAAATAAATCACATAAAAAGGCATGGTGTATCTTGTGATCATCCACATACATGAAACTAATTACACAACTAATAAAACTTGATTTAAATTCATTAAAGTTTCTTATTTAGGATAATCCGTGATCGAATTGAATAATTATTATCTCTAATTAATCAATATTTTTATTCTAATATTTTTCTAAAAATTTTTTATATTCTTATCTATAATAATTTTATGAAAATTAATTAATTCATTTAAAATTAACCTTGTACATAAATGTTCCTCGAAGACAACATGAAGAACATCCATATGAATTTACCTAACATTTCTTATACTCCAATAATATTTTATTCATGTGAAATATGGAATACATGATTTAATACCTACTATCACAACATATACTTGTTGGAAGATTACACGAATCAGATGATTTTTTTGGCCACCTGTTCTACTTAAATTCACTTAGAGAAAACAACTTATATTGAGAATTATACATGATATGGAGTTCTCGGCATTATGAAGATATTAAATTTTTAAATCTACCAATTTTTTTAAAAGTACATGGTATGTAGATCTGATCAAAATGACGTCTACTACCATCACCATATATCCAAATTATACAACTATGGACACAGTGTGTGGGGAATACATTAGAATTATTCAAGTAAAAGGTGTGTCTAGTGATCCAAACAACATCTTGACTCTGTGTTACATGATCACTAGTCAGGGAGTCTTTGTATGAAATACACAGATCGGGCTTGACCCAAAGGCACAACACTTCGTGTCTAGTGGGCCACATGGTGTGTAATCTGGATGATCATACACATGTCTGTACAAGTCAACACATAGTGTGGTAATTAACTAATTTGTGTGTAATTAATGCACACTGGTTGAGTAATTTCAGAATAAACTCTTTATTTATTAATCAAAACTACACGTCGTGTATCTTTGGTTACGTAGTTTGAACTACTATGTTGTCCGGCAAGAATCCATGGAACCTTAAAATGAGTTCCTCAATTTTATTTTATTCAAAAATTTAATTTTTTCTATTACACCTATGAGAAAAAATGGAGGAAGAAACAAATTCCATATTTTAAATTAATAAAATGATGAAACAAGAATTAAAAAAATTAAATTATGAATGTGTAAATCAACAATGATTTAAAATAATTATAAACAATTATATTCCTACCCTAATTCTAGATGTAAGTTTAAGGCGTGGTAGAAGTGTGAAAGGGGAAGTTCCCAACTTTTCTTTTTTCCATATTCAATGACTAATCTATGTTATATGCGATGGTGAATGTTTTGATCCATGAAAATGAATAAAATAAATAAGGAAAAGGGATAAATACCTGGAACCCAAGAGATAAGATCAATATATATTCATTATAATAATTTAATTAAATATTTACTACCTATAAAGTTATTATTTCTTCATTGATGCATCTGACCATAGATATAGAGTGCATCATCATTAAGTTGTAAATACCAATGATAAATATCCTCTTTCTATGATCCACACATGTTCAACAAATCTCCAGACAATGTTGATGGAGTCTCAATGTGCTAGAATAGAAGATCCTTGTGCTTATGTCGTTCACCTTCAACCACCTTGAGAATCACTTCCAAAGCATTTTATTTTGATCTGTTGGAGGAGGATTTCTCTTATTCTTAAGAGCATTCATAGACAAGGAAGAACTCTATAGGTTTGATAATTTTTCTCCAAAATGTTTGTGCATAACTGAATGGGCATATTAGAGAAATATTATAATTGGGTTTTTATATTGCTAGGGTTAGAATAAAATAATTTCAGCAGACCATTATTATTTTATTTAATCTCAACAAATCCCCCTATCATATAATGATAGTAATATTATTATTTATTGACACTTTCTTGGATTTTGAATTATTAAATTTAAATATTATTTAATTAAATAATATTTAACATTATTATTTCCCACAGGACATTTAAAATCAGTCCTCCATTACTCCTCAATATTTATCATGCCTTGAATAATGACTATTTATTTATTAAATAAATATCACTTCATTATTCACTGATAAATAAAAAAATATTATATTCAAAAAAATAAAAAATATTTATTTAATAAATATTCCACCCACAAAATATTCTCTCGATTAGCTATTGAAAAAATAAATGTGATAAAGAATACATGATTAATTGGTAAACCATGACCATGAATAATATTTAATCATGTTGTTAAAAAAATAAATTATTTAACTGAGATTATAGATACATATATTGTGTGACCCTCTAGGTCCCATTTCTCAATGTCATTAGGTTAACATGCCTAGAGTCCAAGGTTAGTGTCTAGAAACACTCCAAGGAACCCACATAGAAAGAAGTTAAATCCATAATGAAATTTCATCACATACGAAATCTTACTGTGTAATATAAACCATTTATCATAATATATCTAATTTTGTAGGTTGCATGCAGGGTCCATCGACCGTTGTTCTCGATATCTCTTTCTTTGACCTTCTAGAAATGGAACATTCCTAGACAACACCATGACAATGGATTTATTTAGGTTACCTATTTTTCATCAAAATTCATATTATATTAACTTATTTTAATGAATATAATGCGTAAATACTTTATCACATTATTCATTAATGTAATATTACTGAGGATGCAACCAACATATCCTACCTCACTGTGAACATCTATCATCACCGTTTTTATCAATACATAAAATTATGTGACTCATAAAATCTATTATTAATAATATTAATGTCTAAGGACCAATATACACATTCTCAAATAGTAACATCTAATGAAACTTATAAATTTATATTTTCTACTGTCATTTCTTGTTCTCATAATATCTTACTAGATATTACCAAGGGAATACACCATGGGAAGGTTCCTCAATGTCCTATGAGTCTTCACGCCTAATAGCCTATATCACTTGTGTCCCTTCAAGTGATATCATCAGGCCATATAATATATATTTAAGAATAGTCTCACAGTTCTTTTGGGTTCTCACCCTAGTGGGGAATTATTTTGACCTTTTAGAACAACAGTAGCTCTTGGGACATTATCACATACTATGTCACACAGAAGAAAAATCCTGGTGTGATAAATAGTTAATTAATATTTTAAAAAATGAATATAGTTTTATCATAATGTACACATAATTTGGTTCTAGGGAACCAAATCCAACAAGGATTTCTAAAATAATTTCATTTTTTTTACTTTCAAAAAATTATTTTCAAATAAAAGTTATTTTGCTCCAGAAATGTTTCATGTGATCTTTCAAAATCATTTTTCATCTAAGATAATATCCATTTATGTTACTTTTAATTTACATGGAATATGATCCAATGATACTGTTGTTATTATTTCCATGAATGGTTTATGATTATGATGATATGATTTTTATGAAACCTATTTCTCTTCCACTGGTTATACAATGATAAAATGCTTATAAAACCAAATTTTTCTTATATTTCATTCTATGATGAAATAGTGAAATGATTATGAAACCTAACTCTTTTAAATAATTAGTATATGATGAAATGGTTATGAAACTCATTTCATTTCATGGGTTGTGATATGATTAATGTTTTAGGATCTTTTGGAACACACACATATGATTTTAATTATGTGATGGGTGTGACCTATATCTCCCCCCAATACATTGTATAAAAATTTATATCACATGAGATATACAAGAATGAAATGGGAAGTGAACCATATTTATTAAGAGAATTTGTAAACTATGATGGACTTAGGAGTGAACCTTGACTACTATGATGGTTTGGGGAGTGAACACACTCCACTTTGATAGTCTTTGCAGTGAGCCTTGACTACTATAGAAATAATATTTTAGGATTATGTGTATGCCACAATTTTATGTCTTTTGTAAATTTTATACTCTCAAGGATCATTTTATTTTATTCCTTTATGATTCATGTTTTATTACTGCCAAGATTTATTCTATCTCACAAGATTATGGTCTTTCATATGTATGGTGTGGTTTTTAAATATTAATCTCATGTTATCATACATGTATGCTCATTTCATCCTAAAATAATCATTTATATCTCACATTATTACCCTTACTAAGCATATAAGATCACCCATTATTATATTTAATTTCTAGAGGATATGAATAAAGGTTTTATGTAGGGTATGTTTGTGAAGTTTACTATATGGGAAGATCATTATGGTATATTTTGAAGATCTTTCACCAATTTAGATGATTGTGTACCTAGTATCCAAATTCACTAAACTATTATGGTATTCAAGTGTGTATTTGATTAATGTATTAAATAATAATCTAAAATAGATTTAATACCCATGTATGAAAAGCCTATGATGCTATAGTTAGTAGTAGAGGATAGGATTAGTTAAACTTTAGACATTAGGATGGGAAAAATTAGTGAGATCCTTAAGGGTATTTCTAAGAATATGTCTAGGGATATGTCTAGGGATAAATCTAAATATGATTCAAGGTATATTAGAATTTACTTGAATTTTCGTATTGGATAGAGCATGTAACATCCAAGAAATTACATCCCTATCTGGATAGTATAATTTGATGTGGCTATGGAATATAGTTTATAAGGGGTAAGAACCATAAAAAGGTTCATTGTGCTAGAATCGATCATTACATGGTCTATGAAATTAACCCATTATGCACACCAAGTTTGAAACACATGAGGTATGTGCTTTTGAGATTCATAAAACTCTTTAAAACCCATCATTATCATCATCATTTAGTATTCTTTTACTAAATAATTGAAGCAAAGTATATAGAATAGAAAAGAGGGAAGAAAAGAGAACATAATATCTAGCCTCCCTATGGAGGTCTGAAGAAATGGAGTCCAAGGGAATCCCCTTTAATTATATAAACCCCATCAGGTCTTAAAGAGTTGATACAAGAAAAATAAGAAACTCTAGAAACTTGTTCCATCAAAAAGGCAGGGTGATCCGTGGACCGATTTCCTTTAGGCTAGGTGTGGGGCACTTGTCTATGGATGCTAAGAATGCATCTTCCTCTCCTAACAATATAGGATATGGACCAAGGTATCACTCATTTACCCTCTTCCTAGGTGTGGGACTCATGGGTATGGCTGCTAAGGTGTCATATATCGAAATAAATATTTCATGATTTCGATATCCTATAAGTGGTGTTTCTTGATTATGTGACTTCCCAGAATGAATATTGTTTTCCAAACACCGTGTTTTGGTTTTAATCATTGTTAGTGACTAGAAGGAACTAGATTAATATTGAATGTGATGGAAAATGTGTTGATGGGATGATAATGGGTGTCAAGGATATTGGGATTATACCTAATTATTTATCATGATATATGATCAACAACATAAACCTTAACCAACTCTTTGACTAGCAAAATGAGATAAGGATATAGTTTTTTTAGTGTTCGGGTGATAGAGACCATGGGGTAAAGAATATTTATTTTTTTATACATCAATAATGTGGGAATAATTACCTTGAATATTATCTAAAATGTAGGGGAAGATGGTATCTATGTGAGAAATAATTCCATAGAGTTAAATATTCTTGTTGAGTTTAGTGTATTATTTGTGGGGGGCATAGGAATTATCCAACTCGATACCCAATCCTTAGAATTAACTTCTAGACAAAGGAAGAACATATTCTCTGTCAATACATTAAGTGGGAGTATTGAAATATTTATGTGTTGGTATTTAGGGATAATGTTGTATAAGTATTTATCCCATGGCATTTAGGATGTTAAAATCATGAAATATCAAATTTTTATGTTAATTTAATAAGAATATATGACTCCATGTAAGAATTTTAGTAGAGTTTTGGATACCATTATATGATTGTGGTTGATAATAAGTTTGAATTAATTAGCACCCCTTTAGAGGTTTTATGTGATCAGAGTTTATCAATATTAAGGATTTTTAATGATATATTTATGGAAATACAACCATTTAGTTTTATGTATATTTTAGTGGAAAAATTATTTGATAAAGAATGACTTTAAATATTTTGGAAATATTTTTAAAGGTATTGGTAACATTTAGGGTTTATCTTAGCATTTATGTTGAGGTAAGTATGTGTTGTATTTGATCACCTTATGGAGTCATCACACATTATTTCTATTAGAGAACATTTTTCTCTAGATCGTATCACTATGATATACATTTGATGGTAAGATTTCATAGAGTAAAGCATTTAATTTTATCTAAATAGGAATCAAAGTTTTCCCTGAATTTTTTGTAAAGTATTCATAAATATTATAATACAATGTTTAGTTTCAACATTGTGTATCATCCATGGAAATAAGTTCAGTCTGAGAGAAAATTTAAAATAAAATAGGATATTATAATATCTTTTTTAAAGGATTTCAAATTTGGATGGGATCAACACCTTATTAGAGTAGTGTTTTCTTCCAATTGTAGCCTTCCCTAGAGAATTCATATGGATCCATAAGAATAACATTGTGGAAATAAGTGTCGAAATACGACATAATGGAATAATGTTGTTGAAAGAAATCTATTAGTACTTGATCAAACTGATGATATGGTAGATAATGTTAGATCCATTTAGTAAGACATAATGATATTAAAAATTTAACAGAAATGTGTTGATTATAATCATAGTTGTAGTATTGAATTTGTAGATGTTGATAGTGGGTTTCAATGAATTTCTCCATTTAATAATGTGTTGAGATTGGGAAAAATGATAAAAATAATCACTAGGTATATCAGTCCCTTAGAAATTATTGATTGTTTCAGGATGGTATACTATTGGTTAACACTTCCAATAAACACCTCTCTATTTCATACTATGTTCCATGTATCTCCCCTAAGGATGTAGATACTTAATTCTTCACATGTACTTGTCATGACCTATCCCCCAGGGGTCGTGTCGTGACAACCCCAAACCCGCCTTCCATAGGCCAGGGGCTGGCGACTACCACCAAAGGTTAAAATCCCTAAAACCGGGAAGGCATTGCCTTTAAAAACTAGAAACGCACACAACAGAGTATGTTGGAAGAAAAAAACTATGTAAAAAGACATACAAAAGGAGTGCTTAAATGTAAAGGGTCCAGAAATACAAGCCCAACTGTAAAGTACAAGGAAACTGAAAACAAGTACAACTGAAGAATGTTAAACAGTTGATGGGTGAAAAGAAGCTCCTAGAACATCCACCGAAGATCCTACCAGAAGGGTAGGTATAGATAGCCTCCTCAGCGCTCCACCTCCGTCAGTCTCCTCTGGGTACTGACTCGTTGTAAGGTCCACCTCTGGGTACAACCCAATCCTGCTACCCTGATCCTCAGTCAACCCTGTCCATCGTCTGCAACCAACACAACAAGGTAAAGGCATAGCCCGTGCATTGGTGACAATAACAATACTCAGTAGGGACCTCGAGACCCCCATGGTCTCTCAAAACCCACCATGGATAAACCGCAGAGTATGAAATCAACGGATAGCCATTACTTAGGTATATTTCTATACATATACCTAAGTTATCAAGTAACCCATCTCAATCATGAGGAAAAAAAAGAATTAACTTACCCATATCACATAGGTATTCCACTTTTGTTGAGTGATAGAGATGATCAGATGTAGTCACTGATTCATCTAAGCTTTCAGATCCACACTAGATCCAGGACCAGCAGTTGGAACTATTAGACCCACATAGGATCCTGGAACAGTAGTCGGAGCTGTTGGACCCACACCGAATCCAGGACCATATATTCTTTCAGACCCTAATTTTTTCTAGGACTTGTTATTCTGTTGGACCCACATAGGATCCAAGAACAGAATTTCGAGCTGTCGGACACACATATGATCATGGAACAGTCATTAGGGCGCAGCCAGCCGCATGGTTTTCACAAAGTACGCTCGTTTATGGGAGGGTCTGTTCCTCAATCCATGTTACAATACGTCAACATTCACCAAGTTCCATGAAGTAGTATCTCAAAGGTCTGTTTCATCATAGGATACTCAATACAACAGACAGTCTGTCAATCAGACGCCTGGTCTGTGAGTTATTATCATTTCTGTTCTGAGGGCCCGGTTGGATTTTAGGTTCAATCCAACCCAACTGTACCCCCAACAATGTCTAAACCTCATGTAGGGTATGCCAAAACATCCATCCAGCTCCAAGATTTACGTTTCCGCATATGTTTCGTCGATCGGACACCTGTAGCCCATGTTATAGGCGAAAAGATGAATTCTGGTCAAATGGGTCCGGACTGGGGTCCAACACGGTCTGTGGGTCCGATCCGGACTGAAGGGGGCAAACAGGCCCACTGCGGGGACGACCCGGCCCATGGGGGCTGCCTGGACCATGCTATCTACCCGGCCCACACTAGGTCGGCCTGCACTGGATCCCGCCCGGCAGCCCGGGCTGGGTCTAGCCCGACGATCTGCGCGGGGTCCGGCCAGGCGGCCTGCGGGGGTCCGCCAAAGCCACATCCATGGGGGAAAACCGCATGTCCTGGAATTCCCAAACAACATATTTGTTCGGGTGGAAGCCAGACCGGTGCCAGGTGGCATCAATCCACACTACACGAGACCGAGCAGGGTCCCGCTCTTCCTAGTTGGTCGAGCGGCCTGCCCCTCCCACTCCACCAGCGGCCGGCCCAACCGGACGCCTCTACTCCTCCACCAGGGCCACAACTGATTTCCTCTTCTCGGGGTGACATCGATGTTCCCCTCCAGCGCCCTTCTGGCAGCCCATGTAAACCGCCATGACCTATTCTTTTGTGCGGCATGATAGTGTCGTGCCCTTTTGGTGACTCATCGGCCTTGCGCTGCCAGTTTCCTTTGCGGCCGACCGCCATTACTGTAACATCCCAAGTAAGTAAAGATTTATGAATTTTCATATGAATGTTTATTTATGAATTATATAGTGTTTTAAATGCTTAAAATGAGAAAAAAATCCTATCGTAAGCATAGAATTCTCTAATATTTTTAAAAGAATGTTTTACTGCCTTTTGATAGCAAACCATTTTTAAATCTATATTTTGACAATTTTAGAGGGTTGTATTTTTCAAAATAAACTTATTCTTTTGGATTGGGACATTGAAATTTACTTTGGATAAATTTTTGGTATTTTTCGGACAATGTTCATTTTTTAATGAATAGTGAAAAATACTGCATTTTACTTCAAAACTACTTTTTCATCTACTTTAATTAAATAGATAGATTATACGTTTAATTGGTTTTAAAGAGTAAATAGAATATATTTTTACCATTTAATTCAATGGTGGTCATTGGATTTAATTTTACTTTGAAATTGGACATAAACAATTGTCAAACCTTTGATAGATATTGTTTGTAAACAAACTGCTATTTTTTTGACAATGGGAATTATTTTTAAATTAATTACTCAAATTTCTGTGTTTGGAATTTGGTAAAATTTATTCCATATTTAGAATCATAAGGTCCAAATTATTCAATAAAGACTATTTTGTTTTTGGACATTATGAATAGTAACGACGATAATTATCTTTAATTATAGTGATTAATTAGTGATCGGGTAGTTAAGGGTAATAAAATAATATCATAATAATATAAAATGACCCCAAAATGTGTTCTAATTCTACTTTTTGTGTCATTTCTGACCATGGGATGCCTTTTTCCAAACATTGGGACCCCATGGAATCACTTTTGGGTGATAGTGACACTTTATCATTTTATTTTTTTAAAAGGAAAGTATAACCAAAGTAGGTATCACACAAGTAAAACAATTTTAGGTTTGTATATGTAAAGGATCACATAGAATATAAATAGTCATTAGAAAGATAAAAATATTTACTATATCACAGTATTTTTTTATAATTTTTAGACATTAAATAAATTTATTTTTTTATGACACCATGATGATGCATCGATTACCTCATTAATGAACGATTTAAATAAAATGAAAAGATAATGTAAAATCTAAGACATAAACTTATCAAAAACCTATTTTATGGGTGGATTTAGAACCCTTATCACTTTATCCTTTAAATATATCATTTTGGGACCTTTAAAATATGCAACTCAGTTTATAAGAAAGTAATATTTCAAGAATTTCCAAGAGTGCCCCTCCTCCCTCTTATAAAAGGCCCCCACCTCTGCCCCCTTAGCCACACCTCTCAAGCCATTGGCTTGACCAAACTCTACTCATTTTATCTCTCCACATCACTCTATTCATCTTAAAAGCCTTACCTTAGGCAGAAATCTCTTCAAGAAACCCTTTTGGTTCAAACCAAGGGGAGTTACCTGATTTAAAGGTAATGTCTTCTCTTATGTTATTTTGTTTTATTTTGCTTCTCCAACCCCCTAAAATCTCTTTATTACTCACTTTTTTGACAACACAAGTATAATAAATATACTAAAAAGTTTTTATGATAAGTATTAGATTTACACTTACACACACCTCCGTCGAATGGTTAAAGAACATATTGTTTCTGTGAGTGGTGAATTACTGCCTCACGAATCGATGATTGTTCAATATTCGTTTAACACCTTTCATGGTGGCCATTAAGATGTCAACCTATTTATATATGATATTTATTATGTATATGTTTTACTTATGCTTCTTTATTTTTCATTTACTTTATACCATTATGGTTTCCATTATGGGTAAACACGATAATTTCATTCTAGGATATACGGACTACCGCCCCCATAATGTGATTTGATTCGTTAATTCCATATGTGAGATGTATAAAGGATTGAGTTAATGATATTATACTGTAATTATAATATACCTTTATATCATTATTATTTCATTCCATTAAATACTAAATAGAAATTAAAGTAGCATTCATGCGTACATACAGCTTACCGTCTCCATGAACAGAGCATTTCATTTCTTACCTATAAATGTTTTGTATTATTATAAATGCATTTATATACTGGATATATATGTGATATATATGATATCTAAATCATTAATATAATTCTAGATATAATGGATATTTTACCACATGAACAAACTTGTAATTTTAAGAAGTTTATTTTTGACTCAAGTACCAAAGGTCGAAAAAATGACCGTTATTAACTTAAATAATTACATAATGTTCATAACATGGTAATAAGTGATATAAAATGAATAATGAACTGGAAAAAGGTTATTAATCAATTATAAATTAACTCTAGTTTATTATTCAGGAGATTAAAGAACGATCGAGTCAAGTTGGGCATTAGGTAAGGGACTTCGTCTCAATCTCCTTTCATTGAGGAATATTTTGTTTTATACACAACTTTCTAATATAAGGTGTATAAATCCGTTTGAATTTTACTTTTATTCAAAATGAATATTTTTTTACAAAAAAATTTACTAAACGACAAAAGGTAATGTTTTTGTCGTACGTATGCGGCGACAATGACTTCTCCACCTCCGTGACCATTATTTGAGTTTCGGCTTCCTCTATAAGCCATAACAATTTTTTAAATGAAAAATAAATACCCTTTTTTACTTTTCTTTTATTTTGGTACTGAAAATGGTATTGATGATGTTTTTATTATATCAATGTGTTTTATTGATATCTTGTGATTGAAATGTGGAAACGTTATGTTTCCTTTATGCATGTTTTATGTGATACGATTATGTTATGGTTCTTGGGCATTGTTTATGAAGATAGGTGGTTCTGTGATAAACTAACAGTGGGTGAGCCCAATATAGCTCTCCAATGCATTGTGTAATGTGAAGGAGTTAAAATATAATGTTTCCCTGAAGAGATTTAGGGAATATACTCTGATGGGTATTCCAAACGTAACCATGAGGGTTACTCCCTATGTATGAATGTTATTAATGCCTCAAGTTACCTTTATGTATTATGATTTCTATGAGTTATTCATAAATATTATGATTTCATGAGGTATGATAATGTGCTTATGTTTTATGAGTAAAGTATGATTTCATTGATTCGTATGAATACATGGACTAATATTTTCATTACATACATTTATATCCCTTACTGAGATTTTTATGCTCATCCCATGTTTTTGAAATGTTTTTCACAGGTCAAGGGAAAAGTACATGATATGATGATAGTGTCGAGGAAGTATCAAGAAAGAATCCAAGATTTATTTTAAATGTGTCTCCTTTGATGGAAAAAATTAATACTATATTTTATGTAACCACCTTTTTGAAATGTGGAATTTAATGCATGATTTATGATCTAATTCTCTAAAACTCTAAACCAGAAAAGATCCTCAATATGTATTCTTGAAATAACTCATGATTAAGTAATGTTTAAGTCTGGGTCCTTATAGTTAGTATCATCGGTCAGTTTAGATAACTTTAGGAGTCATAATTCTACTAAATGATTATCCACAAATATTTTTTGTGGCCAAATTGAAATGATATAGCATTTGAAGATTACGATGTTTCTTCATCTAAGACATGTTTGTTCAGAATGGTTTTCCGTAGAAAAAATAGGTAAGCAGTGCTAGGAAGGAAGATAGAAGGAAATGACCTTCCGAATCAGCATCCTGAGATGGTTAGAATTGGAACAGAGCAGTTTGTTGCAGTAATGGCGCAGTTGACTCAAGCGATAAATGGTGGTGGTATCCATGCATGAGATCAACCAAATCAACTGAAGTGGAACATTTCAGTGGTGGAACATTTCATGACGAAACATCCCCCATCATTCAAGGGATCATCTGATCCTATGCTAGCTGAAGGGTGGATTAATGAACTGGAGAATATTTTCAATGTCATGAGGTGTTCAGACAATCAAAAGGTTAGTCTTGTTGTTTTCCATTTAGAGGGTGAAACAGATCAGTGGTGGTCTATGGTTAAAAATATCATGGATGCTGGCGAGATTGATTCTCTTGAATGGGATGAATTCAAAGGTATGTTTCTAGAGAAATATTTTCCTAAGGCTGTTTGACTTAGGATGGAAAAACAATTCATGGAATTGAGGCAAGTGGATGACTCAGTGGCTTCTTATGAAGAAACATTCACTCGATTGGCATGGTATGCTCCAAATTTTATCTGAGACCTTGATAGTAAAATCAGTCATTTTTACTCAGGATTAAAGCCAAACTTTCGAAGGGATTTTCATTCTCACGAGTTCAAGAGTTATGAAAATCTTGTTCAATGTGATGAGAAGGTATAAATGGAGTTTTCTGATGACCAAGTGTTCTATAACAATCAATAGAAGAAGAGATCGAGGTGGAAGGAGAAAGGGAAGAATCCTTCAAAAAGGTCTGATGGTAAGAAATTTATGTTTTCAGTTTGGGATAAATGTGGTTAAAACCATGCTGTGGAATGTCTTTTGAATTTTGGAAAGTGCTACCGATGTGGTAAGATGAGACATAAGGCTTGTGATTGAACTGAAAAATCTTAGGGTGATGGTAAAACCAAATTTGATTTACAGTTAGTGAAATGTTTCAAGTGCAATGAGATGGGTCATTATGAAAACGAGTGTTCGACAAAGAGCTCAAATGAGTGGAAGTAGTCAGACATGAGGTAAGGGACCTCATCTTAATCTCCTTTCAATGAGGCATATTTTGTTTTATACACAACATTCTTGTATACGGTTTATAAACCCCCTTTGACTTTTAATTTTATTCAAAGGTAATATTTTTGTACGAATTAATTTTACTAAACGACAAAAGGGAATGTTTTTTTCGTACGTATGCGGCGACAATGACTTCTCCGCCGCTTTGACCATTATTTGAGTTTCGGATTCCAATAAAAGCCATAAATTTTTTTTAAATGAAAAATAAAAACCATGTTTTACTTTTCTTTTATTTTGGTATTGAAAATGGTATTGATAACTTTTTTATTATATCAATGTTTTTATTGATATATTGTGATAGAAATGTGGAAATGTTTTGTTTCATTTATGCATGTTTTATGTGATATGATTATGTTATGGTTCTTGGGAATTGTTTATGAAGACGGGTGGTTTTGTGATAAACTAAGAGCGTGTGAGCCCAATATAACTCTCTAATGCATTGGGTAATGCGAAGGAGTTTAACGCTATGGTTTTTTCAAAGAGATTTAGGGAATATACTGTGATGGGTATTCCAAACGTAACCATGAGGGTTACTCCCTATGTAAGAATGTTATGAATGCCTCAAGATACCTTTATGTCTTATGATTTCTATGATTTATTCATAAATATTATGATTTCATGAGGTATGATAAAGTGCTTATGTTTTATGAGTAAAGTATGATTTCATTGATTCATATGAACATATGGACTAATGTTTTCATTCTGTACTTTTATATCCCTTACTGAGCTTTTTATGCTCATCACAAGTTTTTGAAATGTTTTTCACAGGTTAATGGAAAATTACATGATGTGATGATAGTGTCGAGGAAGTGTCAAGAAAAAATCCATGTTTTATTTTAAATATGTCTCCTTTTATGGGAAAATGATTACTATCTTTTATGTAACAACCTTGTTGAAATGTGGAATGTAATGCATGATTTATGATCTAATTATCTAAAACTCTAAACCTAAAAAGATGCTCAATGTGTATTCTTGAAAAAAATCATGATTAAGTAATGTTTAAGGCTGGGGCCTTATAGTTGCTCCACCATCGTTGTCAATAAGTGAGGAAAAACGAAGGGTGGGGGGGGGGGGGGTCGGGTCGTGTTCGTATGGCCCGAGCCCTCCACATTTTGGTGATATCAATCAGCAAAACATTACCCTAGATTGAACGACGTAGAATGGAAAAAAAATCAATCTCAAATCCCCTACCTCTTATCAATAATCATTGACGAAGTCACGGAAATCGAATGTCGATTCGATATTGTCGGGAAAGAAGAAGTCGAGGATGGCGTTGCCGATGTTCTTCAAGTACGGTGCTCCCTCCTTTGTTCCGATTGACGGAGGAAGGAGGTGTCCGTCACTGGTGGATGAAGCATTCTTCATTGGAGAGTTCTTTTCTCCTTGGTGTTCTATCTCCAAGATCTCCTCCTCTCCTCCAAGACCCAAAGTGAATATTCCAACCAAATTAATAGTTTTTAATCCTATTAATTTGATGGAAAATATTAAAAAAGGGAGTAAACAATTAATTGGGGGCTCCACTTAATTAATTCTTCTGTGTAGGAATAAAATTAATTAAGGGAGTTCAAATTGTTCTAAGGGTGGTGGTGAAACCATAAATGGGGAGTTTAAGGGGTTTCACCCTTGGGTTGTCCCCACTTCTTAAATTGTTAAGATGTGTTTAGACCTTCGGTGGGCCCCACCACCATAACCTCTCATGGGAGGTTATGGTGTGGTGGCCCCCACCACTAACCTCCTCTTGATGGTTTTAACCACCATGAATAAAAATAAAGTCACCACGTTATTTTTATTTAGTATAAAACATAGAAACCCCAAAACTAACTTTTATTCCCAACTATCTACCATCGAGGTGAAAGTATTCTTAAGAAAATACTGGTGCTGCTTGTTCAATGGTGCCCTCAGATTTCAGTTCTGAGCACCGATTCAAAATTTATAAAATCTTGCATGTACGTTTACTAAATTCACCCAAACAAAACATTATAAATTGATTCTGGCGACACCGGGCCTCAGAATCAAGCGCTGTAAATTTTCACGGACTCATCAAATTCTCATGTATTTTTTTTAAAAAAAAATCGACATGATTTCCAGGTCTTTACATTCTCCCCACCTCATGGATTTACGTCCCAATAAACTACAACTCAAACTAAGTGAACAAAGGGGGTATTAAGCACGCATTTGAGCATCCTGCTCCAATGTGCTCTCCTGGAGGTTCCCGTGCTGCCAGTGGATGTGCACCTAAGGTATCAACCATCCATGTAGTACCCACTCCCGTCGATCCTCAATCTCCACTGGAACCTCTGTAAAAGTCGCCCCATCGTCGACCTCCATCTCCCTATGGTCGATGATGTGTGAATGGTCATGCACGTATATCCCCAGTTGGGATACGTGGAAGATGTTGTGCACCTAGTGCAACTGAGGTGGAAGAGCCAGGTGGTATTCCACTTCGCCTACTCTGCTGACGACATGTAAAGGTCCGCTGAATCTCGGAGATAACTAGTCTCCTCGTCCAAATCTCTACAAAAATCATTAGGGTGAGACCCGTAGAAAGACGTGGTCACCATCCTCAAACTCCATAGGTCTCTGTATCCTGTTAGCATATGACTTATTCCTGCTCTGTGCAGTCTTCATCCTCTCTTGGATGATCTACACCTTCCCCATGGTAGCATGTACCATCTCTGGTCCCACTAGTGCTTACTCCCCACAATTTGTCAAGTACATTGGAGATCTGCAAGGTCGACCATAAAAGGCCTCAAAAGGTGTCATCCCAATGGTGGAGTGATAGCTGATGTTGTAGGCAAACTCTACCAAAGATAAGTGATCCTACCAACTATGACCGAAGTCGAGGACACAAGCACGCAACATGTCCTCGAGGGTTTGAATGGTCCTCTTAGTCTGACCATCTGTCTAAGGATGAAAGGTGGTGCTCAAATGAAGCAGCATGCCGAAAGCCTCTTGCACCCCCTTCTATAGATGGGAAGTAAAGCATGAATCATGATTAGAGACAATAGAAGAAGGCACTCCCTGTAGATGCACAATCTCCTACACTTAGCGGAATCCCAATTTCTCTACTGAGCCCTGATCTCTGATCGGTAAGAAGTGGGCCGACATGGTGAGTCGACCAAAGATCATACAAATCGAGTCGTGACCCCTAGATGTACATGGAAGACTCGTCACGAAGTCCATTGATATCCCATCCCACATCCACTCTGGGACCTCTAAGGTATGAACCAATCCTACTGGTACCTAGTGCTCCACCTTCACTTACTGACAATTAAGGCATTGTGAGACAAACTCTGCTATAGCTTTCTTCATAGCTGGCCACCAGTGCTGTCGTCTGAGGTCTTGGTACATCTTTGCCACTTCTGGATGTACCGCTAGAGGGGAAGTGTGGAACTCCCTCAACAACTCCTCCTAATGGGTAAATGTTACCATGGTACGTCCTCTGAAAAGGATGACGTGCTCCCCACCTTCAGAAAATCCATCAGGTGCCTGCCCAGTGGATATCTAAGCACGTTATGTTTCGCAGTCATCATCCCCATACTACACCTCCCTGACTCACTAAAGAAGTGGAGGAATGACTATATGAGACTGTAGGAAGGCTGCCCCATCCTTATCCTCAAAGGACATCTGTAATGCAGCCAGCTACTCTGTCACTTCTCCTAGCAGCTACATCACGGTTCTCCTGTTGAGCGCATCTGCAACAACATTCCCCTTCCTATGAGTATAGACTATCTCGAAGTTATATCCCTAGAGAAACTCAATCAATCGCTATTGTCTTAGGTTCAGGTCCTTCTAAGAGAAGATATACCTGAGACTCTTGTGATCAGAGTACATGGTAAAACGTTCACCCATTAGATAGTGTCGCAACATCTTTAAGGCGAAGACCGCTGCTGCTAACTCTAGGTTATGGGTAGAGTAGTTCTTCCCATGTTGTCTCAGCTGTTGAGAACCATACATGATCATTTATCGCTTCTTCATCAGGACACCCCCGAGGCTAGTCCCTGATGCATCATAGTAAACAACATACCATATACCTTCCTATGGAAGCCTCAAGATGGGGGAACTAGTCAGCCTCTACACATGCTCTTGAAAGCATTGATGGCATCTCTCTGACCACATGAAGGGTTTTCCCGTCTTCATCAAGGCTAATAGTGGTGATGCAACTCTGGAGAAGTCTAGTACGAACCTCTGGTAATAACTAGCCAAACCCAGGAAACATTGTACCTCCATCACACTCCTGGGTGGCTCCCAAGCGAGTACCACCTCAATCTTCACTAGATCCACTGTAACTCCGGCCCCCAAGATGATTTGTCCCAAGAATTAACCCTCTCGAATCCAAAACTGGGACTTTGAGAGGTTACCATAAAGCTAGTGCTCTCGGAGTGTGTCCATTACTACCCGCAAATGGTAGGCATACTCCTCCTTAGTAGTTGAGTAGATCATAATGTCGTCAATGAAGAATACGATAAGGTGATCGAGGTATGGCTGGATGATCCTATTCCTGAGTCCCCTGAATACAGCTAGAGCATTGGTTACGCTGAATGGAATAACCAAGAACTCATAGTCGATGTACTGATATATGAAGGTCGTCTTCTGCACATCCCCCTCTCGAACTCTGAGCTGGTGATAACCTGATATGAGCTCTATCTTCGATAACCACCATGCTCCCTAAAGTACATCCAAGAGGTCTTCAATCCTCAAAAGTGGATAATTGTTCTTCAACGTCACCTGGTTCAGGCAACAGAAGTCAACACCAAGCCTCAAACTCCCATCTGCCTTCTTCGCGAATAGAATCAGGGCTGCCTATGGAGAGAAACTGGGCTGAATGAATCCCTTCCCCTTCAAGTCCTCTAACTGTACCCTCATCTCGAGAAGCTTTGCAGGAGCCATCTGTTATGCTGGAGTAGATATCAGCGTCATCCCAGGGTACATGTCAATGTAGAATTCCACCTCTATGTGAGGAGGTAGTCATGGGACATCATTAGGGAAAACATCCGCATACTAGTTCACCACTATAGGATAGCTCAGACTCTCCACATAAACTACTCCGAGGGTAAGGCAGTCCAACTGATGAGTGATCGGCTGCACCCTCCTCCGAGCAAGTCTTCCATGTGCTGCAAAGGCTCCCATATCGCCAGTGAAGGTAAATTTGGTCTTATCCGTACAGACACACCACACATTTCTCATAATACTATCAATATGAGCATGGACTATAGATAACCAGTCCATACCCAGGATGACGTCATAAGTCCTCGACGCTGGTATGAGGAGATCCCAGCCAAATTTTCTGCCTCCTAGAGTAGGCTCACACTTCCAGCACCAGAGCATAATCATTGATTCTACTCCCATAGAAGTCTCTACCAATATGGATCGAGCTAATGGATCTGTCGGAATCTCCGAGCTCTGAACGAGGGCAGTGGCAATGAAAGAGTGACTGGAAGCTATGTCTATAAGGACTAAAACTAAGGTGGAGTAGGCACATCTCGTACCTCGAATAATCTCTAGAGCTCCATGGTCGTATAACTCAGCTTCCTGGAGCAGATCTATACCCTGTCCACCTACTCCCTACGGTCATGGTGGACCTCCTAGTGGTGGTGGCGGTAACACCTCGAAACGTCGCCCACTGCTAGCTACTCGGCCATCTCCTCTACCACATCTTCATTTTCCCTATGGACCGCCTCGATCGAATCTCAGTATCTACCTCAGTGGTCCTTTGACCACCTGCTGATCATCCGTACGTCGGGTCAGAAATTCATGATCCATGTGACCCTCCCCGCCGCATGAGAAACATTGCATGTTACTCACATGACTGGCTCTATCTCGTGTGTCCCGCACAACTGAACCCATGTCCTGATGTCATCCACCGGATGGTCTGGTCTGCTTGGACCTCTGCGACATATGTCTGCTGCCTGCTGGAGAAGACTCCGCTATGTGATGCATGGTGGTGGGTCTCACTGCTTGTCACTGCTCAACAAGGAAACTCTCCACTAAAAGGGATCACTCCAACAACCTTGCTTGTGTTAGGATGCTGAGAGAGAACATTGAAGCTCTGATCTCTCAGCTGAGCGCCTGGATGAAGGTCCAAGCCCTAAATAATAGGTCCCATACCATATCTGTGGAGAAGCAAGAGAGGTCGGTGAACCTCATTGAGTACTGAGCTACCATCATACTACCCTGTTGTAGATGCAGTATCTCCCGGATCTGCACCGCACATAGGGTGGTTGGGAAAAACACTGCCCGAAACAGGATCTCAAAATCTACCCAGAGATGTGTCGCCTCATCATGCACCTGAAACATTAGGTTCCACCATCAGCCTGCTACTTCCTGAAGGAGACTCGCGGAAAGGATCATGATAAGCTCTTCTAGCGTCCCTACCAGTCTGAAAACTCTCACCATAGCCTCTAGCAAATCCTTAGCTGCTTGTGGGTCCATCTCTTCCCTGAACCAGGGCGGCCTCTAGCGCTGGAACTCATGCAATGCACTCATGTGGCATGTACTCTCTACTATTGGGGCTGGTGGTATCTGTGGCCCAATGGGATGTGATAATGCTAGTGCCTCTGCTGTAATAGGGCCCTGCACCGAGGCCACATAACTCGATGGGATTCCTTCTTGTACAACTCTCGAAACCCTGGCTGGCTGACTGCATGGAGGCATCCTGAAAAGAAACCTTTGTGCCACGGTCATTATGTTATACCTGGTGATCTGACTCAAAGAGATAAAAAAAACACTTAAAACACAAACACAATTATTGTTTTCATTTACTGAGTCGGAAATCAGAAGTTAGGTTCCTGGTGTATGGATATGTTAGGAGCCGCAGAAACACTGGACTCCCGGAACTGAAAACCACACTCAATAACCTTAATACTCTTTCTTCACCGAAAGAAAGATCATAGTCCTAAGTTCGATGTTATAACCGACTCCTCTGATTCCAATTTTGCATGACCCGTCCCCCAGGGCCCGTGTCGTGACTACCCCAAGCCCGCCTTCCATAGGCCAGTGGCTGGAGACTAGCACCAAAGGCGAAAATGCCTACAACTGGGAAGGTATTGCCTTTATAAACAAGAAACACACGCAATAGAGTATGATATAAGAAAAAAACTAAGTAAAATTGTATAAAAAATGAGTGCTGAAAAGTAAAGGGGCCAGAAATACATGCCCAACTATAAAGTACATGGAAAATGAAAACAAGTACAACTGAAGAAAGGTAAACAGTTGATGGGTGAAAACCAGCTCTTAGAACGTGCAACACAGATCCTACCTAATTGGTAAGTACAAATAGCATCCTCAGTACTCCACATCCGTCCGTCTCCTCCGGGTACTGACTCGTCGTAAGGTCCACCCCCGGGTACCGCTCAGTCCGGATACCCTGATCCTCAGTCAGCGTAGTCCGTCGTCTGCAACCAACACAATGAGGTGTGATCATAGCTCGTGCAAGGGTGAGTATAACGATACTAATTAGGGCCCCCAAGACCATAAAAGTCTCTCAAAAAACACCAAGGATAACCCAAAGAGTATCAAATCAACTAAAAGCCCTTACATAGGTATATTCCCATACATATACCTAAGATATCGAGTAACCCATCTAAATCATGAGGAAAACACAGATTTCACAGACTCATCTCACACAGGTATACAACTATTGTAGAGTGATAGAGCTGATCACATGTATTCATTGATTCATCCAGCTATCAAACCCACACAGGATCCAAGACCTGCAGTAGGAAATATCAGACCCACATAGGATCTAAGAATATTCGTCCGGGCGCAGACAACTACATGGTTTTCACAAAGTACGCTCGATTCTGAGAGGGTCCACTCCTCAAGCCAAGTGTCGATACATAAACTGCCACCCAGCTCCGTGAAGTTGTATCTCAAATGTATGTTTCTTCAAAGGGGTCTCATCACAACAGATGGCACGTCGATCGGATGCTCGGTCTATGAGTTATTGGAATTTCTATTCCAAGGGCCCGGTTGGATTTTAAGTTCAATCCAACCTGACTGTACTCCAACAATGTCTAAATATCAAGTGGATTATTCAATAAGATTTGTATGCCTCCATGCTTTCTGTCACCATAGACGGTTGGTCGATTGGACACCCATAGCCCATGTTATGGGTGAAACGTTGAATTCGGGTCAAACGAGTCCATAATGGGGTCCGACCCGACCAGAAGGGGGTGGCCCGGTCCACGGGGGGGGGGGGGGTACAGGGGTGGCCCAACCCATGGCAGCTGCCCGAGCCATGTTGGGTCTGGCCTGGCGGCCCATGCTGGGTCCGGCCCGGCAGCCCGTGCTGGGTCTGACCCGGTGGCCAGTGCTGCGTCCGGCCCGGCGACCCGTGCTGGGTCCGGCCCGGTGGCCCGTGCTGGGTCGGGCCCGGCAGCCTGTGCTGGGTCTGGCCCGATGGCCTGTGCTGAGTCCGGCCCAGCGGTCCATGCTAGGTCTGGCCCGGTGGCCCGCGGGGGTCCGCCTAAGCTGCGTCGAGGGAGGAAAACAATGCACCCGCTAGAATTCCCGAATTACATAGCCGTTCGGGTGGAAGCCAGACCCATGCCAGGTGGCACCCGTCCACACCACACGGGACCCAGCAGGGTCCCGCTTGTCCTGGCTGGCCGAGCGGCCAACCGCTCTCGCTCCACCTACGGCCAGCCTAGCTGGTTGCCTCTACTCCTCCGCCACGACCCACCCTGGCTGTTGCTGATTTCATCTGTGCGGCACGATGGCGATGCGCCGCTCGGTCGTGGCCCGCCCTAGCCACGACTCATTTCCTCTACCCAGTGTGATGGTGTTGAGCCCCTTCTGGGGGCCTGGAGGCCGCCCATGTACACCACCACAGCCAGAGGCTGCAACCTATTCTTCCACCGGACATGACGGTTCCATACCCTTTCGGCAACCCGGTGGCCTTGCGCCATTAGTTTCCTTCACAGTCGGTTTCCTTCATGGCCAGCCACCGTTTCTCTGCCATCGTCATCAACAAGCGAGGAAAAACGAAGGGCGAGGGTTGTGCCCTGTTTGTGGAGCCCAATCCCTCCATGTTTTGGTGATATTAATAAGAGAAACATTACCCATGATTGAACGACGTAGAATGGAAACAAATTTAATCTCAAATCCCCAACCTCGTATTGATGATCGTCGACGAAGTCGCGGAAAGCGAATGTCGATTCGATGTTGTCAGGAATTAAGAAGTCGAAGATGGAATCACCGAAATTATTCAAGGAAGACGCTCACTCCTTTATTCCGGTTGAAGAAGGAAAGAGGTGTCCGTCATTGGCGGATGAAGCATTATTCATTGGAGAGTTCTTTACTCCTTGGAGTTCTATCTCCAAGAGCTCCTCCTCTCCTCCAAGACCCAAAGTTAATATGCCAACCAAAATAATAGTGTGTAATCCTATTAATTTTTTGGAAAAATATTCAAAAAGGGAGTAAAAAATTAATTGGGGGCTCCAAGTAAATAATTCTTGTGTGTAATCACAAAATTAATTAAGGGAGTTCAAAAGGTTCTAAGGGTGGTGGTGTCACCATAAATGGGGAGTTCAAGGGGTTTCACCCTCGGCTGGTCCCCACCTCTTAAATTGTTAAGAGAAATTTAATGCTTAAGTGGGCCCCACCACCATAACCACTCATGAGAGGTTATGGTGTGGTGACCCCCACCTCTAACCTCCCCTTGGAGGTTTTAACCAACATGAATAAAAATAAAGTCATTACATTATTTTTATTTAATTTAAAACATAAAAACCCCAAAACTGACTTTTATTCTCGACCATCTGTCATCGAGGTAAAAGTTTTCTTAAGTGGATACTGGAACCGTGAGTTCAACGGTGCCCTTGGATTTCAGTTCTGATCATTATATCTAAATTTATAAAATCCCGCTCATACATTTACTGAACTTAACTGAATGAAACTTCATAAATTGATTCCAGGCACACTGGGCCTCGGAATCAAGCGTCGTAAAATTTCGCAGCCTCGTAAAATTCCCATGTATTTTTAAAAACAATTTTCCATGGTATTTTGGGGTCTTTACAGTACTGAACTCAAAGGAGATTTTAATGCATCGTGATATTTCATATGGTGTGAAATGGAGGAGATTCTGGATTATACATAGAAATTTATACAAAACAACACCACTCACTAGGTCATGGTTTTGTGGTAAAACAACATGATTGAATATTTTATGTGTGATCCTAAGGAAATTATGTGTTAAAAATATCCTCATTTCTTTGAATTGGAGAAAAGGATTTCATCAGAAAATTTCAATTAATACATTGAATAATTTAACACCTGGAGTTTTTATAAATTTATGTTTTTGGATTTAATGGAATTTTTTAATAGCTTGTGCTACACGCAACACCATGTTATACCATGATGTAGGAAACTATTAAAATTATTATTTAAAAAAGACCATTTGTACCTATTTATTAAACTAAGTGGAACAAATAGTAATATACACATTTTAAATATTAACTATAATGTTTTTATAAAAAAATATTGATAAAAAGGTTATTCATTTTAAGTAAATTCTTTATATATTGGGAAAATAAAATTTTATGCAAATAAGAAAAGGTTTTTATTTATTTTTGTGAAGAGTAATGAAATTATTTTTTTAGAATTCTAGAATAATAATTTGATAAATTAATCTTAATTTTTGAAATTATCATATCAAAAATAGGTTCAGGTGAATTTTTTCAATTTTTCTAAAAATATTATTTTTTCAATGAATAGTGCAAAATACTTATTTTTATTGAGAATTTTTATTTCATTTAAAGCATTTAAAGACATTAAAATTGTTTTAGTCTAGTTTTAAAATTAATCTTAGTTCAATTATATGTCTCTTTCTATAATTTAGTCTATTGGAATATTTTTTATATTTACTTTTTATATAATAAATTTCTAAATATTTGAACATTTTTCTCTTCAAAACCCTACTTTCTCATCGTGTGTGCATAATTAATTTTAAAATAAAATTTTTCACTTATTTAGTTGTAATTTGAAAAATTAGATTTAATATTTGTTATAAAAAAATTATATTATCTAATATTGTCAAATTAATGTTATAATATAATAAATAATGAAAATAGTAAAAATTAATTATCGCGGTTAAGGTGAAAATAGGTCAACCAAGGGTGGTTAAACATAAAAAATAAGGATTAAAATTACTATAAATCTTTGAAAATTAAACTATTATTGCCATATTTCAATATTATCCTTCCTATTTTTTGGTGTATGTTTATTTTTATTATTTTTTATTGGGAATGAATTTATTTTTATTTCTATTAACAAGTTTTAAATCCATTTCCATGTGGGTTCATTTCCCCCACCTAGAAGAAGTTCAACAATACCCTTCACTTATTAACACCTCTACATAATTATAGTTCAGAAAAACACTAAAACAATACCTCCCCAAAAAATTCGAGGATATTGATCTTTTGTTCCTCCCTAATGACTTACACTAGGGTCCTTAGTAAGAGATCCAAAGGAGGTTCTTCTAATATAATGTAATAAACTTCATTATTACCCTTCTTTTTATTTATTGTTTTTTCACATTCAATTATGTATTATAAATTAAAATATAATAACACCATTTTATCCTATATAATTTTATTTTATTATGTTAATTTAATAACATTTATCAATCTCCACGTCCCTTAAATGGTAACTGAATCCCACGATCGTGTGCACATTGGACAAGTGCCTCGCAAACAGATGTAGTTTATTTTCCATCACCTCTTTCAAATGATGGATATAATTATGGATTTAAATTATTAATATTATATTTATTACATTAAAATAAATAAATAAATATTATATCAAAGATAATTTCTTACACCCTATTCCTAAGGTGATGTGATAAAGTCGCACAAGTGTATAGAGGACAACCGCCGCATAAAGCGTTGTGATTCATTTTCACTTATGATAAACAAGAAAGGTATTAAGGATATATTTAGTGAATATAAATTATATATATGATATAATAATTATTCTATAATGGTAATATATTATTTAGATTTTTTTTCAATCCCTCTAGAATATTAAAACAACAATCATTCATACGCACTGCCTACCTTCTTCATGAATAGTATATTTCATTTTCTATATCTAACATTTATTGAATACTATAAATAAATATATATTTAATATATATTAAATTTATATCATTGTTAAAATTCTTCAGATGATGTAACCATTATAAAAGTAATAGGACCAAAAATGATAAATAAAAAACCTACATAAAAACGAAGAAATTATTGCCCGAAATGTGACTTTGACCCAGAATTGTTAATAAACATGTGATAAAAAGTAATGATATAATCATATACATAATATATATATATATAATTATTTTTTAGATATATTTATTATAAACATATATTTATTATACATGAGGTTTGAACATGTATGAATGAATTCGGGACTTAAGGTAACAGATTTCTAGTCTTTCTTTTATTTTTGGAGACATATTCAAATTAACCACTAATTTATTTTGGGTTATTTATATACTACCAATGTTACATGATATATCATTAATATCCTTATTTTTATTTTATTTATCGTTTTATTTTATGTTATACTATATTGGGTCTAACAATCCAAAAGATTACTAAAGTAGTAAGGGATTCCAATATCGCGTTTTTACGTCTATGAGACACATGTTGTATTCACCACATATTTATTTATGTTCTGTGCATAATTTCCATGAATTTATTTTATTATTTTTCTCCAAAAAAATTTGGGTATTTACATAATGTTTTCAGTATCACTCTTTTATGGGGTTTAGTTTTCAAAAGATACCAAACAGGTAAGTGATTCTTTTCTCAATTTTCCATATTTTAGACATATATTGTGTTATGCACCTATATTATTTTATGAGGTGTGTATATAGACACTTTGAAAAATAATATCATGAATTTATTTATTCTAATTATATTATATGTTTTATTTAGCATTATTATTTTATGGGTATTATGATTTAATTTTATAATAGCAGTAAGAATTTTGTGATACAATATCATCATTATCTAGATTGTTGATGATTATGTTTCTGATGAGGAGATATTATGACACATATTTCATGAAACTCAAGAATTTTCCTCTCCACTAGATATGTTATTAGAATAAATTTTTCTCCTCATTTACTCCCTTTATATATTCAATAGACTAGAATAATATTTCTAAGAAAAATCATCATTATTTTTCTCTATAGGGAAAACCTATTTTTATTTCAAACCCTTGTTTTCCAAAAAGAAAAAAATTTAACCTTCTCTGAATAATTTATTAATGAAATTTTTATACATGTTTTAAATTTTAGAAATTGTTTTAAAAGGATTCTTCATTTTTTTCTAAATAATTACAATTTTTCATTTATAGAAAATGTGAAAAGAATTGTCATTTTAACCTGTACATCATGAATGGAATTTCCCTCCGTCATTTTCATTAAAACTCCCTTTATAATATTTTAATGTTATTTTAAAAGAAATACATTTCGAAAAAATTAATTTATTTTTAAAAGTTACTTTCATGATTGGAAGGATTTTTTCCTCATGAAATGTTTAAAGGATTTTTATGGAAATTTTAATATGTTTTAAAGATTATTTTCTTGGAAAGGTGTGTTAAAAAAAATTTGTTTCAAAAAAGGCATTTATAGGTAGAAATTATATTTTCCTAATTAATTTTTTTAAATAATTCTACAATAATAATTCATATGTTTTCAAGGTTATTTTCAGGGAAAATTATTTTCATATTTATTTAGGCTTTAAAAAGATATTTTAAAAGAGAAAGGGATATTTTCAACAAGAAATGTTTTAAATGATTCTCAAATATTACTTTATATGTTTTCAAAGATATTTTTAAAGAATATTATTTCAAAATTATTTTATGAATATATTATTTTTGAAATTGATTTTCAAGGAAAAGTTATGTTCCTCATTAAATGTTCCCGGTGATCTTTGAAAATAATTTTCCATCAAGAAAGAAATCCAAGGATGTTACTTATTCTTTACTGGGGATATGATCCTAAGATACCATTCTAAAACATTACATTAATGGTTTATATTTATGATGAAATTAGGTTTATGAAACCTATTTTCCTTCCAAAGGTTATACCATTGTAAAATTATTAATAAAACATCTTTTTTTAATGGGTCATACAATGATGAAATGATTAAATGATTATGAAACTTGTCTCTTTCCAAAATTTTGTTCTATTATTAATGTTTTATGAGAGACATTTCATTTCAATGGTTAATATATGATTAATAATTTTGATCCTTTAGAAAATATACATATTTTTTCATTATGCGATAGGCGGAACTGATCTATCCCTCCAATTCACTGGGTAAAGTTTTATATCTTATGAGATGGACAACACTAGAATTGAGACTGAAAATAGTCTAATAAGAGATGTTTTCTACAATTATGGTCTTTATAGAAAAATTTTAACTAATTTTATGGATTGGACAGTGAACCCATTCAAAAATGATATATTTTGTAGTGATACTTTATTACTATTGAAATTATTTTCTATGATTATGTGTATTCCATTATTCCATGTCTTATATCAATCTTATGCTCTAATTTCTCATGTTCTTTGATTCCTTTATGATTCAAGTCTTTTGACCTACCCAGCATTATTCAATCTCTCAATATTATGATCTTTGATATGTAGAGAATGTTTTTCAAATACTAATATCATTTTCTCATGCCCTTTCTCTCATTTCAGGCTTATTTGATCATTAATATCTATATTTATTACCTTTACAAATAATCTCTGCTCAACCTTTTTTATGTTTCTCTTCCCTAGGTTATAAAAAATATTTTTAAGTAGGGAATGTTTATAAAAAGTACTGAAGGGGATGATCCTTATGGGTGATGTGGAAAATATGTCACCAAATTATAGGATTTTGTTCTTAGTATCCAATGACACTATAATATTATGGTCCGTAGACAAGTATTTGAGTAATATATTGAATATTCATCTAAAAATATTTAATATCCATATAGGAAAATACGAGGTTACTATATTTGGTATCAGGGGATAGGGTTAGTTAACTTTTGGAAACTAATATGAGAAAACATTCAAGAGATCCCTATGGATATTTATAAGGATGTTTATAGGTTTATTTCTGAGAATAAGTCTAAAGATGAGTCAATGTATATGAAAATGGAAAACTCCTTTGGTAAAGGATGGACCAAGTGGTTTCTAAGAAATTAAATCCCATTATATATTCAACAAGTTGATATGTCTCAAGAACATAGGATACTAGGGGTAATTAAACTGAAAAGGGAACATTGTGATGGACTTGATCATCATTTAGTGGATAACAATGGTCCATGTTTCACATATCATTTGACATGCCGGTGGTATATTCTTTAGAACTTCACAAACTCATTATAAACCATTATTAAGGATTTAAATATATGATGAATATGAATAACCTACGTTATGAATAAGGTGTCATATATTTAAATTAAATTTTCATGATTTAGATATCCTATAATTGTTTTTCATTATTATGTCATTTTCCACTATGAATATTGTTTTGAACACTATGATTTATGTTTTAGTAAATAGTAGGGAACTAGAAAGAACTAGGTTAATGTTGAATATGATAGAAACTATGTTGATGTAATAATAACTGGATTTAATGATATTCTGATTATTAAGAACTTTTATCATGATATATGATTAACATATTTCACTTTAACAAACTATTGGACTAACCAAATAATGGAATGATAGAGTGTATTGAGAGTTTAGGTGGTGTATACCATATAGGAATGAATATTCAGTTTTCTATACCTCAAGAATGTGGGACGAATGACCTATAACAATATCTCAAATGGAGGGGGAGATGTTATTTATGTATAAAAGAAGGTTATAGAGTGAGAAATTTCTAAAGAGTTTAATGTTTTATTTTTTGGGAATATGGTAGTTATCCAACTCAATTCCCCAGCCAAATAATTTACTTCTAGAACATGGAAGGACCTATTCTATGTCAATATTTGTAGTGGAATTATTGAAGTATTTATTTAATTGGATTTAATTATTATGTTGTGTAAGTATGTTTCCAATTATTTAGGTGTTGTAATAATCATGAAACATCTCAAGATTGTGTTGATTTTAGAATAATATATGTCTCTGTACAGGATTAACATAATAGTTAAGGATACCATCATGGGTTTAAGGTTAATCATAAGTTCAAATTCATTAAAATTCCTTTTGAAGTTTTATAGGATGGGAGTTTATTAAGATTAAGGATATTTAAAGATAGATTTATGGAAATAAAACCCCTTGGATTTGTAAATGTTTTAGTGACATTGTTATTTGAGGAGGAATTTCTTTAGTCTTTTTGGACATATGGTTAAATGTATTGGTAGACATTAGGGTTTATATTATCTCAAAGGTTGAGGTAATTATGGGTTGTAGCCTATCAACTTATGAAGTCAGAAAAATTCATTACTATTAGAGAATATATCTCTCCAAATCTACACACCAAAAAATAAATTATGAAAGTAGTATTATTAAATAGAGTACCACATTCAATTCTATCTAAATTGGGTCTGAAGTTTACCTTGATGTTTTGGAGAGATCTTCAGCAAGATCATGATATGGATTTGAGTTTAATAACTTTGTTTCATACTCAGAAATATTTTCATTATGAGAGTATAATTAAAAACCTAGAGGATATGATGAAGTCTTCTTCTATAAATTTCAATGGTTTTGGGATCAAAACCATCCTAAAGTTTATTTTTATTTCAATAGTATATTTCACTAGAGAATTCAGAAGGATCCTTATAAATATATTTATGAATAGAAGTGTACAAATACAATGCACTATAATAAATTATAAAAATAATGATATTGGTACAAAATCCATATGATGATATGGTAGAGAAGGTCGGAGGGATTAAGTAAAATGTAAGGACAACACAATGTTTTCAGAAATTTTATAATGATAATGTTTTATGTGATAATGAATTTTGATTTGGTGACTAGGTGTTTCTATGAATTTCTCCATGGAAGATGAAAATTAGATTATGAAATTCAGGGAAGCTAATCCCTAGGTATATATGTCCCTTTTTCTTCACTAAGCTTTTTTTCATTGTCCTTTATCCACATTGAATTATGTCTTAACAATTAAAATATAATAAAAAATTATCTCATATATAATTATATTTTATTATGAAAATTTAATAACCTATATCCATCTCCACATCCATTAAATGGAATATAAAACCGTTGATCGTGTGTGCATCGAACTACCGCGTCAAGAACTGATTTAATTTCATTACAACACAAACTTTCAGGGATGGATATAATGATATATATATCATTTTTTTGGAATTACCATAGTTTTTTAATTATTATATCAAATTGGCTTTTTTACTCTCTATTTCTTGGGGGATACGATAACATCAGTCTTATGTATGGTGAAATACCTCCTTGCGAAGCAATGTGACTCTATTTAACTTTCCATAAACATGGAATGTATTAAGGATATATGTAATGAATAAAAATGATATATAGGAAATAATGATTATATTTTAATTGTAATATATTATTTACCTTTATTTTTCAATCCTTTTAAAAAATGAAAACAATGATCATGTATACACATGACCTATCATCTCCATGAACGGTATATTTCAATTTGTTTATCTAACTTATATAGATTACTATAAATACATATATAATAAATATATATGATATTTTTAATATGGTTACGCTTATGTAGATAATGTTACTATTATAAAACAATTAGAACCAAAAATGACAAATAAAAAATAACAAAAAAATAAAGCAATTATTTCCCAAAATGTGACTTTCGCATGGAATTATTAATAAAAGGGTAATAAAATATCATAAAAAATAATATATGGTATGATATTTATATTTATGGTTATTTAATAGATTTATAATAAACATATATTTTTTATAATTTTATTTTGAATATGTATAATGAAATTTGATACTTAAGGTAAGGGGTTCCTATTCTCTCTTTTATGTTTGGGAGACATATGAAAATTCACCAATTGTTTATTATGTGTTGTATATATAATTTACCCTTGATATGTTATATCATTTATATCCTTATATTAATTATATTTAAATTTTCCTTTCATGTTATTATTTGCTGGGATTGTGATTCAAATGATTACTAATGTGGTAAGGTATTCTCATCTCACTTTTTTACTTCTGTCAGACACATGTTGTATTTTCCACCAATTTATTTTATTTAGTGTATATAATTTACATGAATTTATTCTATGATTATTCTCCTAAAATTTATTTTTATTTATATACATATTTGTTGATCCCTATTTCATTGTTTTTATAGTTCAAAAGTTACCAAATAGGTAGTGATTATTAATTCAATTTTCTTTCCGGTAGACATATGTTATGTTATAAATCTATTTTTTTAATGATCTGTATATATAGAAAATTTGACATATAATAACATGAATTAATTTATTCTCATTATATTTAATGGTTTATTTAATGGTCTATTCTTTTATTTGGATTATAATTTAATGTTACCAAAGTAGTATGTGTTTTGTGATATAGTCTCACTGTTTATTGGGATTGTTAATGATTATGTCTCTGATCATAAAATATTATGATACATATCTCAAGAAACTAATTAATTTTCTTCTACTATGGTAATTTCCTGAGAATAAAATTTTCCACCCATTTTATTCTCTTTATATAATCAGTAGGACCAAAAAATATTTTTACGAAAAAACATCATTATTTCTCTCTTCGGTCGAAAACACTTTTTCTTCCAAAATAATATTTTCTAAAAATATTTTTAAAAAGTTTTTAATCATTATCCAAATGATTTATCAATTAAACATTAACCTTCATTTGTTTTTTTCCAAATTTCATGAAATTAATCTTCATGTTCTTTTCAAAACGATTTCCACTAGTCTTATATTGATAATGTGAAGTAAATATCCATTATAACATGTACTACATGAACATAATTTGCCAACATTATTTTAATTATAGATTCTTTTATATAATTTGAAGGATATTTTCAAATCAAAGGATTTACAAAATGTTTTATGAATTTTTATATTTAAAAAAATATTTTAAAAATGGGAGAGATATCTTCCACAAGAAATATTTTAAATTATTTTTAAATATTCCATTACAAGTTTTCAAGATTATTTTCAATGGAAATAATTTTCAAAATGTTTTATGTTTTCAAAAGTCTTTTCAAATTGGAATGTTTTTTCTCCTAGGGAAATTTTGTAAATTATTTCTAAATCTTCCATTTTATGTTTTCATGGTTATTTTCAAGAAAAAATATTTCTAAAATCTTTTATGTATTCAAAAGAGTTTTTAAAACTAGAAAGGATATTTTCCTCCAAAAAGGCTTAAATGGTTTTTGAATCTTGCATTATAAGTTTTGAAAGTTATTTTCATAGTTATGTATATTAAAAATATTTTATTTATATTATGTTTTCAAAAATTATTTTTAAATAAATGTTTTTTTCATGAATAAATGTTCCATAAAATTTTTTAAAATCATTTTACATATATAATGAAATACTTTGATGTAACTTATGATTTAATAGAGAAATTATAGAAGGATACCATTCTTATTCATTTACTGAATGCATAAAGATTATAATGAAAATATTTTTATGAAATCTATTGCTCTTCCATTGGTTGTACCATGAAAAAATTATTATGAAACCTACTTATTTTTAGGGGATATTCTGTGATGAAATGATGAAATGATTATGAAACCTTTATCTTTACTATTGGTTATACTTTGATGAAATGTTTATTAACCCATTTCATTTACTTAGTTATGATTTGATGAATCTTATATAAACTTAATGAATACAGACATATATTTTTATTATATGAGTATTGGGGGATATATCTACCTCTAATTAAATGGGTAAATATTTATATCTCATGAGATAGAAAATAATGGAATAGGGAGTGAACTCGATTTAATACGAAGCTTCATATTTGATGATGGTTTTGGGATCTATCCTTGACAAAAATGATGGTGTGGTATGTGTACCAATTCCACTAGAATATCCTTATAATTGATTATTTACTACTATGGAAATTATTTTCTTTGCATATTTTTATATCACAATTCAAAGTAGTATTTCAATGTTATTCTATCATAGCTCATGTTCTTTGATTCCATTATGATTCATCTATTAGGATCTTCTAACCTTTATTCCATGTCTCAATATTATGATCTTTGATATTAAAATTATGTTTTTCAAATGTGAAGATAATTTTATCATACCCTTATACTCATGATATGCCTATGTGATCATTAATATCTCACTTTTTTCCCATATAGAGTGTCTAAGCTCACCTATTCTTTTGTTTATTTTCCCCAAGTTATAGAGAATGGTTTAAAGTAGGGTTTGTTTGTAAAGAGTATTAAAGGGAAATATATTTTCATGATATTCTGAATACCATTCACCAAATTCGATTATTATGACCCTTGTCTCTAAAGACACTAAATTATTTTTGTCCTTATGCATGTATTTGTGTAATGTATTACATATTGATACAAAATATGTAATATATATGTATTAAAAACCTAGGTCCTTATAGTTGGTATAAGAGGATGGGTTTAGTTAACCATTGGAAACTAGTATGAAAAAATATTAATGAGATCCCTAGGGATATTTTTAAGGACATGTCTACGAACATGCTTAAGGATAATTCTAAAGATAAGTCAAAGTATAAGAAAATGTCTAGGAATTTTGGAAAAGTATTGAGTGAGTTGTTTCCAAGAAATTACTTCTACGTCTCAATAATATAAGTTGATGTGGCTCTGGAACAGTGGTACGTATTAGTAATAAATCTACAAAGGTAGCATTTATCTGTAATCAATCACTACCTAGTGCTTGAAACTGGGTGTTTCTGCACACCTGGTTAGACTCTCCTAGGGGGTATTCTTTGGAAATTTATATACTCTTTATAAACCATCATGAGGGATTTAAATATATGACTAATATGAATGACCTAGGTTTTTCATAATGTTTCATATATTAAAATGAATGTGCCATGATTTAGACATCCTATAATTGATATTTCATGATTATGTGGTTTCCCACTATGAATATTGTTTCTTACAATATATTTTTTTCATTTAAGTAAATCATGGGAACCAAAGGGAACAGGTTTAACATTTAATGTGAGAGAAAATGTATTAATGTGATAATAACTAGAAAAAATATATTGTGATTATTCCTAATTAGTTTTCATGATATATAATTTACAACATGAACATTAACTGACTCTTGGACTTACAAAAGAAGATAAGGAAATATTTTTTTGAGAGTGTGTTAGGTGGAGACCTTAGAGGAAATAAGATTAAGTTTCATATATGTTACGAATGTTAGATGATGAACCATGGAGAATATCTAAAATGGAGGGGAATATGTTATCGGTGTGGAAAAGAAGTACATATAGTAAAAAAGTTTTCAAGGATTTCAATGTATTATGAGTGTAGAACATGGGAATTATCCATATGAATGAATTAACCCAAGAATTAACTTCTATACCAAGGACATAACTATTCTTTGTTAATCATTTAAGTGAGAGTAAAAAAGTGTACATATTTTTGGATTCATGGATTATGTTGTAGAATTATTTTTCTAATGGTATTTAGTCAATAAAATCGTGAAACATCTAGGGATTGTGTAAATTTTGGAAGAATATACGTCTCCATATTGGATTAACATAAAATTTGTGGATACTATCATGGTTTTAAGGATAATCATAAGTTCAATTTCATGGACACCAATTTTGATGTTTTATATGATGGTATTTTTTTCAAGATTATGGAAATTTAAAAAGATATTTATGGAAATAAAATCCATTTTATATGTTTAAGTGATCAAGTTATTTGAGGTGGAATGCCATTATAATTTGTGGACATTTGATTATTGGTAATATTAAACTTTTGGGATTATCTTATCTTTGTTGTTTAGGTAATTGTGGGTTGTAGTCGATCACCTCATGGTTTGTGTTAAATGGTCTTATCTATAGATTTTCTAGTCAGAATATGCATTAGGAAGTTGTAAGATTTCATTTAGTGACACATTCTGTTGTATCTTATCTTGATAAGATTTATACCTTGTATTTTATCCAAAGTCTTCATAAATCCATTGATATGAAGTTGTGTTTAATCATTGTGTATCATCCTCTGATAGATATTAAACCTGATATAACAATCCAAATTCTAGAATATATTCTAATATCTTATTCTATGTATTTCAATGGTTTTTGGGATCAACATCATCATCATGTTGATTCTTCTAATAGCAATAACATTCACTAGAGCATTTTGATAGCTCCATATAAATCCTTTTATGTAAATATTTCTAGAACTCCAATGTTCTGAAATGAAATTGTATAAAAAATATATTTGTACATAATAATATTTATGAGATGGAAGAAATGATTAGATCCATTCATTAACATTTCAGTATAGTACAAATTTGATAGAAATATTGTGTTGAAAATTGTCAACATCATCTATATTTTTAAGTTTGTAAAAGGGTATTTATAAAAATATCTCAATGGAATAAGGTAATAATGTTTTTTATAGAATATAAAAATAATCCATAGGTATATATGTACCTTTAAAATTCCTCACATTATCGGGATGGTGGCATATCATTTTGCACTTCAACCAAACCACTACTAGGTTCATGGTGCATTCCATATATCTCTACTGAGGAAGTGCAAACATGATCTTTCACATGTAAAGAACATAGAGAACATATCTATATACCATGATATTTCTTATGAGAAACAACGAGTGGAGATACTAGATCATAAATATAATGTAATATAAAACAAGACCACTCACATTGTCAATGTTTTATGGTGAAACCACTAATTTTAATAAGTAATGTGTGATCCCTAAGAAATTATGTGGCAGATGTATCCTTATTTTTTGGTATTAGAGTAAATAATTTCATAGGAAAATTCATTTTAATGCGGATAAAATGTAACTCCTTGAGTTCTTATGGTTAACAAAGGCATCTCCAACCAGGGGAAGAGCTTTGCTGAGGTTGCCGGGCAGAAGGGAGGCTTCTCCTTTCTAGACTGTGATTCGGAGAATTCGAGAAGGATCATTAAGAAGGAACGCGTTGCACATGTCTCTGCAAATCAAGACGCGGTAGAGGAGCGAGTCAGATTGTGCAAATTTTCCATAATTGCTAGTGTGATTCTCCCGAAGGGCGCTCGTCCATGGAAATTCCAAGAGCTTACCAGTCGGATGGCGGACATATGGGGATTCAGTGATTGGAAGATGACAGCGATGGGGAAGGGCTTCTACCATGTTGTCTTTCCCAATAATGAATGCAAACGCCGCGCCTGGAGCCTGGGGTCTGTCTCTATCAATCCCGGGATTCTTCAGATTCATGAGTGGGATCGAAATTTCGATCCAAGCTCGATCAGGAACACCTTTGCTCAGGTATGGATCCGAATTCACAAACATAGCTGGCTTTACTGGCACCCTCAGATACTTTGGGACATCGCCTCGTCGGTAGGTAATCCTATTAGGCTAGATAAGCAGATCGATAATCCCAGTTTTGGGCATTATGCCAGAATCCTGGTTGAGGTCGATATGGCCAGCACCTTGGTTGAACAGGTTGTATTTACCACCAGAGATGACAGCTTTAATCTTGATATTGGGTATGAGCGGATTCCCAAGTTTTGTTCCAATTGTCATGTCTTTGGGCATATTCTTTCTGACTGTAATCGGAATAAATTCTGCTCATTCTGTAATGTTAAAGGCCATGATGATATACATTGTCGAAGGAGAGGAAAGGATCAGGGGAAGGTCGAGGCTGCGGCTGTTAAGGATGATCTTCCGAAGCCCACAGAGAATGCCAGTGATGACAGTGATGAGCATAACGCGCTGGAGCCTTTAAATGACAAGAAGGATGAGGAGCAGCAGTGTAAAACTGCTGAGGGTGTGACCCATAATGTCAATGAACATCTTATTGTGGTCAATATCAGTGATTCTGGCACTCAAGCTGTTTTGAGTGCACAGGACTCACCAAAGGGTAGCGAAATTTAGGCGGGCAATGGATCACTTGTTGAAGGTGCGACACAAAATGTAACTGAGAATCTCACTGTGGTCAATAGCAGTGTTCCTGGCATTCAAGCTGCATCGAGTGCACAGGACTCACCAAAAATATCTGGAACTCATGCTGACAGCGGTCCATCTGCCGTGAATGTCGGAGCCTCCATGGGGAATCAGGAACAGATTGAAGTGGACACTGGTAAAGCACAGGGAAGTGTGCAGGAAGAGGAGTTTTCCCTAGTGCATACTTCAAAGGCTGCAAGGAGGAAACACCCTGCCACCCTAACTGAACCAGTTAATTCAGATAATCAGTATGCAGCCTCGTCTGATGATGATGAAGGTGATCGGGAAGTGGATGAAGCTTCTCCAAATGGATCAAAGGAGGGAAATCGGAAAGTGGAAGAGGTAGCACCTGGCTATGCTGGTCCATGCACTAGGCAGCGAGCCTCCCATCAATGAAAGTTTTATTCTGGAATTGCCAGGGTCTTGGTAACTCTCCCACGGTCAAAGCCCTGAAGCATATTATCTTGACCAATAAACCAATACTAATTGGAATTGTTGAGCCTAGAATGAAGTTTTCCAGCTGGATGGCTTTCAAGTGGTCTGTCTTAGGGTACTCCTTCGTTGTAGCCAATCAGCCTGGTAATGATACAAAGTCCTTATGGGTTTTAAGTCATAATTCTGTTATGATTGAATCTTTTCAAAGCGAGCAGCAATCAGTATCCTTGAACTGCTGCTTTCAGTCAACTCTGTTCTGCGTCACCTTTGTTTATGCTCTTAATCAATATGTTAGGAGAAGGAATCTATGGCGTAACCTAGTGCGCATGGCTGAAAACATGGACATAAGGTGGATTGTGCTTGGTGATTTCAACACAGTTTTACGGCCAGAGGAAAAGACAGGGAACAACTTCTGCCATGCATCATCCAGGGAGTTCTCCTCCTGTATTGACCAATGTAGAATGATTGAAGTGCCTGTTGTGGGGACTGATTTTACCTGGAACAGATTTACTCTGAATAGAAGGCTGGCAAGCAGGCTTGTCAGATGTCTGGTCCAAATTGATGAGCAAAGTGAGGGATTTGAAATATCTGGAATGACCCTGTCCAGATTGCATTCTGACCATCACCCTATCCTGATTGACATCTGTTTTAGCAACTTCAGATCAGTCCCTCTGCCTTTCAGATTTAATAACGCATGGCTGGTTGTTCCTGGGTGCAGAGAAAGGGTTATTGATGCATGGAAGGAGGTTGTGCAAGGTAGTGCTCTCCACATTCTCCAATGCAAGCTGAGGGTTGTGAAAGCTAGAATTAGGGAATGGAGTAAGCAGGCCTTTTCCAATATGGAGCTTGATATCAAAGAGGCTGATGCACACTTGTTAGAGTGTCAACAAGACAATATCCTTTGTGATCTTACTTCTCAAGATGAGGTCCAGGCTGCCTCTAAGCTTGACAAGTTGTTATCTCTCAAGGAAAACTTGCTCCGGAATCAGTTCAATGCTAGGTGGCTGAAAGAGGGGGACAGAAATTCAAGACTCTTCCATTGCATGCACAGGGAGAAAAAAGTACGAAAGATCCTTAAATCCTTGACTATTGATGGTAACACATTCACCTCTGAGTATGATATTGCTACGTCTATGACTGGGTACTTTGAGAATCTCTACTCTGAATCAGGGGGGACAACACAGATAGTATCATTAGATGCATTGATCCGAGTCTGGAAGAGGTACAGAATAAAAGACTTATTGATATCCCCACCTCAAAGGAGGTGCATGATGCTCTCTTTTCTCTGAACATGGACAGTGTTGCTGGGCCGGATGGGTTTTCAAATAAGTTCTTCATGTTTTACTGGGACATCCTCCACAAGGAAGTGACAGAAGCAGTGAGGGAATTCTTCTACCACTCCTACATGCCATTTGGGATGAATTTGAATTTTATTGCACTAATTCCCAAGAAGGATAATGCTCTGGACATCAAGGACTTTAGACCTGTGGCGATTGGGAATTCTATACCAAAGGTCATCAGTAAAATTCTGGATATAAGGCTTGGTGAGATTGCAAAGTCCCTCATTTCCCATAATCAGTTTGGCTTTGTGCCTGGCATGAACATTCAGAATTGCCACTTCACTGCCTCAGAGTGTGTCAACATTATGCGGACCAAGGTCAAGAATGGCAATATGGCACTAAATATTGACATCTCTAAGGCCTTTGACACCATCAGATGGGGCTTCATTTTCAACGTTTTGAGCATGCATGGATTTTCAATTAAATTCATTGGTTTGGTGCACTCCATTTTAAAAAGTGCTTACCTGTCTATTCTGGTCAATGGTTCACCTAGAGGATTCTTTCAATGTTCTAGAGGTGTTAGATAGGGTGATCCTCTATCTGGCTTGCTCTTCTCTCTGGCTGAGGACTACCTTAGCACCTGCCTCAATGACCTTGTCAATTCTGGGATTTACCAAAGGATGACCTATGGGAGGAATCGTTTCACTCCTTCTCATTTATTCTACGCTGATGATATTCTTCTCTTTTCCAAAGCTGATAGGAGGACTATTTCTTGTATTAAGGTCATCTTCAATCACTATGAAGATGTTGCAGGCCAGGCTATAAGTTGGAAGAAGTCCTTTGTGATTTTTGGTAAGGGTGTCCGAATTGGGAAGCAAGTTAGAATTTCCAGTCACCTTGGGGTAAAGAGGGTGACACTGCCTTTTATTTATCTTGGACTGCCCCTGTTCTGGGGAAGAGTGAAACGTGTCCACTTAGAGGGAATTGCACTCAAAATCAGTAATCAGCTTGCTAGATGGAGAGGGAAGAAAATGTCTCAAGCAGGCCGGATCTGTCTTGTGAACTCGGTTATCACTTCGATGTTCGTCCATTCCTTCTCACTTTATAAATGGCCAGCTAACTTGATCAAGAGTCTTTGTGGCATGATCCGGAATTTTATTTGGACTGGTTCTACACAACAGCAGAAGCATGTCACTGTAAAATGGGCTGATTGTATTAAACCAGTTTCAAAGGGAGGAATGGGGGTTAAGGATGCAAATGTCTTTAACGACTCCTTGCATCAAAATTTTACCTGGAGACTTTTGTCTGGTGGTGATCCCTCTTTGGAATTCCTCATTGAAAGAATTTTTGATAGGCTGCTCAAGAGACAGAAGGTGTATTTGCAGTCCTCTGTCTGGACATCAATAAGGAACTCTTGCTCTTACATTATGTCAAATTCCAAGTGGCTGGTCTGCAAGAATTCACAGATGAACTACTGGACGACACAGTGGCTTAATAATCCAATCGAACAATGCATTAATGTTCCTTTTCTGCAGAGGAACCTATCGATTTCTGATTTGCAGGACAATGCACAGGCTCTTGCGATTATTCCAGCTCACCTTCGGAGGGAGATTGATGCATATGAGTATGTTGATTCCGATATCTTGATCTGGAAGCTGTCCCTGAATGGAGTTTTCTTTAGCCGGGATGCTTATATAACCCAATGTGGTGCGGCATGTGGAGTTCCTGCTTGGGTTATGGGGGCTAGGAGTTCTTTTATTGCACCAGCCGAGGCCCTTCTTATTTGGCGGATCTGGAAGCAGCGGCTACCCCTGCAATCGGCCTTGCAGCGGACAGGTTTGTGCATCACCTCGGTGTGCTACTTTTGCTTAAATGCTGATGAAAATGAAGACCATATTTTCATTCACTGCACCTTTGCTGGGCGATTCTGGACTTACCTGAAGGATTTGTTCCATTGTGACTTGACATGCTGCTCGAGTAGTACACTTATGGCTTCGGTTTTCTAGGCTGATTGCAGTGACTAGGTTAAGTCCCTACTTACCACTGCTGCCATCTCGGCTATTGCATATCTGTGGAGGGCTCGGAACGCTATTGCCTTTAATAAGGGCTGCCCGTCTTTCAAGGAGGGTATTATGATGATTCACCGGAGTATTAGTCTTGCCGCGGTGAATCAAACTGGCTCCATGAACAATAATATGTCTGATTTTCTGTTGCTAAGGACTCTTGGTGTAAGTGGCTGGGAAAGGCAGCCCAGGATGATGAAGTATATACGATGGATCCCACTGATCTCTGGATGGCTCAAGGTTAACGTTGATGGGGCCGCCTCTGGTGCACCTGGACCAGCCGGATGTGGTGGGGTGTTCAGGACCTATAGGGGATTCGTCAAAGGTTGCTTCTTCCACTATATTGGCAGCGGGCATGCAATTGAGGCTGAGTTGTGGGTCATGATAAAGGAGATAAGGTATGCCGATAGGTATGGCTGGCGAAAGCTCTGGATCGAGTCAGATTCTTCTGTGGCGGTGCAGATTCTTAAGGAGCGCTCCAGGAACGTTCCTTGGAGGATGATCCCTGCTTGGATTGGTGCCTTGAAGGCTGCTGAGCCGCTCTCCCTGGAGGTTTTGCATGTGTATAGAGAAGCAAACCAAGTTGCGGACGTGCTGTCCAAAAGAGCAATCACGGAGGCAAGTTCTAGCTGGTCTTTTGTACTTCCCGACTACTGCGGTAATCTTGCCCTTAGTGATAGGAATGGGGTTGTGTATTCAAGGTTATGTAAGGTCACTTCATACTGAGTTGCTTTGTACTATTTATGTTTTTATATATCTTTTTGGGAGCAGGCTTTCACCTGGCTCTCGGACTTTCTGGTATTATTTAAGTAAGACCATTATTACCAAACCTTTAAACCTAGCGTCGTGAATAAGAATAAAAACTTATTAAATATTACGTATAATGGTTTTATATAAATAAAACATATTTATAAAATGGTATATAACTATCAGAAAAGCCTTTATATGTCTTAAAAATACTGTTTTTCAAAAAAAAATGTTTTTTTTATTTTTGTAAATACAATAGAAATTAAATTTTAGAACATTTAAGAATTTTTTTTGATAAAAATAAATTAAAATTTTTATTCATCATTCAAAAATTATCTTAGGGGTAATTTTTGGGATTTTTCTGAAAGGATTTATTTTGATATACAGCGAAAAAAACTGGTTTTTATTAAGAATTTGTGTTTATTTTAAATATTTTAAAACACATAAAATAAATTAAGAGAGTTTTAAAAGTAAAATTAGTTCAAAGATATATCTATTAATCCAATTATGTATATTTTAATTTTATAATTTTAAATTGTGATATAATTTTTTTTTAAACTTTTGAACATTTTTCTCTTCAAAAAATTGCTTTCTTGTCGTGTCTATGGGATTCATTTTTAATTAAGTTTAGTCACTTATATGATAGTAATTTTAAAAAATGGATTACATATTTTTAATAATGCTAATTTATATTATCTAATAAGTTCATATTTATTTTATACCATAATTAATTCTAATAATAGTAAAAATTAATTTACATGGTTAAGGTAAAAACTGGTATATTTGGGGTTGAACTAAGATGATAAGGGTTAAAATGATAATAAAACTTGTAATATTATTATTTAATGGGGATATTTAAATCTCATACTTACCTTATTCTACTATATAGTTATTTTGTATATTTTTCCTGGTAATTACTTTATGATTTTTTATTCTTTTTGGGAAATTCCACTATAGTATCCAGGTGGGATCATTTCCCCCACTTAAAAAATGAAACCACCACCATATATTTATTCATACCACTAAATCCATCTAGTTTAGAAAGCCTCTAAAAAAATCCGTCCAAAAAAATCCTTAATAATTTTCTCAATATTCTCCTCTACCCAAAATAATAACACTAGGGACCTTAATAGGATTTCCCAATGAGGTACATCTAAGCGAAGGTAATTGTCTTCACTCTGCTCTTTCTTTTTATTCCTTATTTTTTCACCATTATTTATACCTTAACACTTAAAACATAATAAATACGGTTTAAAATATATAATTATATTTTATTATGTTAATTTATCAACATATATCCATTTTTACTTCCGTCAAATGGAAAAAGAAACTATCTATTGTGTGTGTGGTGGTCTACCACCTCGAGAACCGATGTAGTTTGTTTTAAATCACCACTTTTGAAGGATATATATAAGGATTAATTTAACATATTTATATGTTATTTATCAAATCTATAATGTTATGTAATTATGATATCAAATATAACTTCTTACTCTCTATTCTGTGGGTGATATGATAACATCACTCGTGTGTACGGCGGACTACCGCCTCACAAAGTGATGTGATTCATTTTCACTTATGAAAAAAATGGATGTTATTGAGGATAAATTTATCATATAAACATGATATATATGAAATATTAATTATTATTTAATTTTAATATATTATATATCTTTATTATTTTCAATCCATCAAAGAAAATAGAAATAGTGTTCATGCATATATATGGCCCATAGTATCTATGAATGGTGTATTTCATTTTCTATATCTAACATTTATGGAATACTCTAAATGAAAATATAATGGCTATATATTATTTTTATATCATGTTTATAATTTATGTATATTTTATTACCATTATAATAGTAATAGGATCAAAAATAAAATATACAAACATACACAAAAAAAAGCAATTATTGCTTGAAACATGACATTAACATGGAATTGTAAATAAACGGGGAATAAAAGTAATAAGTATACCATATATGGTATGATATATAAAATAAAATTTTATTACTATATTTATATTGATCATATATTAATTATACAGTATTTTTTAACATTTATGATGGAAGTTGAGGCTTATCTTTAGGGATATCGAGTCTCTCTTTTATTTTGAGGATACATATGCAAATTCAGTACACATTTATTTTGGGTGATGTATATATTTACAATTTGAAATTATATATAATAAATATCCTTATTTTAATTATATTAAATTTTACATTTTTTTTCATGCTTTATTGGTTCTTAGGTTCCAAAACATTGCTAAACTGGTATGGGATTCTCATATAGCTATATACTTATGTGAGATACAAGTTGTATTCACCACTTATTTATTTTATGTGGTGTACATACTGACCATTAATTTATTTTATGAAAATAATCCAGAAAATTATGGGTATTTAAATATTATTTTAATGATATCTCTTTCATGGGGATTATTGTTTAGAAGTTAACAAAGCAATAAGTGAATTTTGCCTTTATTTTACTTCATTGATGCGTATGTTCTGATATGCACCTATATTCTTTAATGAACTATATATAAATTCCCTGTGACATGTAATATCATGGATTTATTTCTAACGATGATATTCTAAGTTTCATTTAATTTTATTCTTTCATGGGTCATATGATTCAAGTTTATTAATGTGGTAAGTGTTTTTTGATACAATCTCATTGTTTATTTTGATTATTTTGACTATGTTTCTAATGAGTACATATTATGATCCATATCTAAATAATCTAATTAATTTTCTTATCCATGGATTATATTAATATAATACATGTTTTCCCCCCATTTTCATCTCTTTTTATACTCAAGATAGAAAAATAATATTTTTAGGAAAAATCATCATTATTTCACTCTTCATTCATAAATCCTCTTTCTTCCAAATCGTATTTTTTAAAAATGTTTTCAAAAATGTTTTTAAAATTATCCAAATTATTTATTAATAAAAATTTTACCCTTATTTTTCATTCGAAAAAAATTAAATTAATTTTCATTTAGTTTTTCAAATAACACCAATTTTGATTTTACGGAAAATATTAAAGGAATCTTCATTACAACATGTACGGAATGTATTAAATTAACCAAAATTATTTTATTTGAATCTTACATTATAATATATGAATTTTATTTCCAAAAAAAATACTTCAAATCATTTTATGAATTTTTAGTTTTAAAAAATTGATTGACAAAATTGAAAGGTTATTTTCCTCAATAAATGTTTTAAATGATTTTAAAAGCTTACTTTTATGGATTTCATGGTTATTTTAAGAGAAAAGTATTTTAATTTTTTTTTAATTTTTAAATATATTTTTTCAAATTAGAAAAGATATTTTCCTCAATAAATATTTTAAATGTTTTTTAAATATTCCTTTAAAAAAATTCAAGGTCATTTTAAGGAAAATGATTATAAAAAAGTTTTATGTTTTAAGAAGTTTTTTTAAAAGTAGAAATGATTTTTTTGTAAAGAATGTTTTTAAATTATTTTTAAAGAATCTTATATAAGTTTTCAATTTTATTTCCAAAAAAAATATTTAAAAAATACTTACTAATTTTTTAAAATTTTAAAGTTTTATTTTTAAAGAAAAGTTACTTTCCCCAAGAAATGTTAGAAGTGATATTTAAAAATAATCTTACATATAGGGTAAAATAATTTTATGTAAATATTGATTTATGAGGGATATAATCAAGGGATAAAATTATTATTTTTTCATTAAATGGTTTGTGTTTATGATGACAAGATGTTTATTAAACCTGTTTCTATTCCATGGGTCGTACCATGATAAATTGGTTAAGAAACGTGATTCTTTTTAGGCCTTATTCTATGATGTAATGATTAAATTATTATAAAACCTATCACTTTTCTACAGGTTTATATATAATGAATTTTTTATAAAACCCATTTAATTTCATCGATTATGATATAGTGAATGTTATATTTATTCATGGAATAAATATGTATGATTTTCATTATGTGACTGGTGGGGACTATGTCTCTCTATAATGAATTGGGTAAAGATTTATACCTTATGATATTGATAGGACTAGAATGGGGATTTAACTTGATACATTTAGGGACTTTTTATACTATAATGGTCTTCGGAGAGAACCTTGAAATCTAGGGTGGTTTGGGTACAAAACCCATTCCACTATGATAGCATTGGTAGTTATCCTTGGATATTATGGGAATTATTTTCTATGCTTATATGTTTTCTATAATTTCATGTCTTATTACAAGGTTATTCTATCATGGATCATGTTTCCTGATTCCATTATTATTCATGGTTTACAAACTTCCAGGATTTTTTCATGTCTATATTTTGATCTTTGTTATATAGGGTATGGATTTTAAATGTTATGCTCATGTTCTAGTACCTTTATTTTAATTTCATGCTTATGTGATCACTACTATATCACTTTCTTGTCCTTACTAAGCTTCTAAGATCACCCTTTATTTCTTTTTTCCTTTCCCTTGGTTATGAAGAAAGGATTTGAGTTGGGTATGTATTCAAATAGTACTAAAGTGGAAGATCCTTAAAGGAAATGTTGAATATATTTCACCAAATTGGATGATTGTATACCTTGTCTCTAAAGACGTTGAACTATTATAGTCCATAAGAGTGTATTTGAGTAATATATTGAATATTAATGAAAAATTTGTAATAAAAATCTATGAAAATCCTATGTTACTATAATATATTTGTGGGTCACATTTAAGATATTTTATAAAATAAGTAGATAGTGCATCTAGTCTCTAAAGGAAGTAAACCAATAGGGTCCTCTGGCATGTATATTTTTAAAGTAATTTATATTAATCTAAATGTTTTTTAATATTTATATATGTGAAGCTTGGGTCATTATCGTAAGGGATCGGTTGTAGAGTCTTAGGTGTTTGATAAATTATAATGTGAAATAGGGTGGATGAAAAAAACCCCATATACCCAATATAATGATACAAAGTTCCTTATGGGAAAACCGAAGGACTGTGTCCAATAGGTTGTATATCAGGTAGCTAGTTCCCATTCATCATATACCTCATGAGAAATTGAGTGGCTAGTGAAAGTAAATTAGGTCCTATATAGAACCAATAATATTATTAAAAATAGTGGATGAAATCATAATTTTATATTAAACTCCAATTGATTTAAAATATAAAAGAGATAATGACGCAAAGAAATTTTGTAACACTCTCATGTTTTCAAGGTATAGATTTCATTTTTTTCATTAAATCATGTGTATATTGAATTATTTAGGTGGTATAGAGGGTCAAATAAGGATTGGGAATGTGGTTTTTGGATATTACAGAAAAGGCCCCACCTGGATCAATGAAGAATCACTAATAGAGGTTGTAAATTAGTTATTCTACTTATTTTAAATTTTGTTGTTGAAATAACTCCACTCATTTATTAAATTGAATCTTTATCATTATTAAAAACACACACAATAAGGGCACAATAAATCTACAAGTTTCACCTCTCAAAATGAGATGTCTCGTCCTTGAAAGGATCCATATTCCATATAGATGATGCTACCCCCTAGTTCAAACATATTAGTATAAAACTAAGTGTTTCTCCTTCAAATCATATTACATAATGTCTATTGACTGTGATAGTGGATCCCCCAATGAAATAATAAAATAAAAAATTTTATCAATTACAAAAATTCTTCCAAACATAGCTTTCAATTTTTATTTTAGTTCTCCTCCTCTTCTTATTCAACCAATGGAAATACAAGTAGGATCCCTTCACTCTATGGAAATATGAATAACCCCTTCTTAGTCACTTATTCCACCATGAAAATTTTCACAATTCCCACACTTGTATAGTAGAACATATTATTCAATTCTAGTTTGAATTTGAAATTAAAATTCAATCCTCCAACTTTTTTCTCAATCTTATAGTTTAGATCTATGTATCAAAATATATTGATCATCCAATTAAAATGGTTGTTATTTTAGACTAAAATAACCACCAAATTCCTCATATGATGAAAAGTTTTCATGATCCTTAAAAAATTTCTAGAAACATTTCTACTACGTGGTCTAGGAGATTACGGTAAAGCTTATTAGTTTTTAGAAATTTTCACACAACTTCAAAATAGAGATCCGGCATGGTCATTGTACTATGGTATGGAGTCCTTATATTTAATGAAAAAAATAAAATCAATCTGATACACCAGGTTGTGTGTTCTGGTCATGGAGGTGTAGTCATTCAATATTTCACATGAAAATATATTGTTCCTAGTGTTACGATATATAGGTCCAAATATTTCAAGAACCACTGAAATCCATCAAAATTGAAATGTGGTTTAGTTTCCCCACTATGGCATGGAGGTACTGGATTTTATTGTCCCACATATAATTGACCCAACCTCCACTATGGGGTGTTCCTTCACTATGGTGTAGAGAACTCAATTGGAGTCTCCTCTATGACATAGAAACATCTGTGGTGAGTTCCTCTATTTCATACCCAATACCATGAGGTAATATATCATAATCTATCTCCTTTAGAAACATATCTATGGCATGGTCCTAGGATTTTTGTTATAGTCCTAAGATCTACAATGTGGTCCTTAATTAAAAAACTAATGATAATCACTAACAATCATTAAATACTGTTGGTATCATGAACTTCATTCATGATAAATATCCACATATAAAAACCTTTCACATAGAATAATCTAATTTAAAATTGAAATATTAATCCAAATACTTTTCTCTTAAATAACCATGGATTTATTACCTTCATACATGTTCATTATAGAGATAGTAAAATCATCTCCATGGAAATCCAAATATCCAACTCACTTTTTCCTTCAATATATCAACTACTTCTATGGCAGCCCCATCAAACCAATTTCAAAATCAATTATCCAAGATATACCTTCAATTATTTACACACTTAGATACAAGGAGGCACTATCTTGGGAACACTTATTACTCAAGATTAAGTTATATATACCTAAAATTTCATAATGATGATCAGTAAATCAAATTAACTTATTATTCATCAACAAGATTGGATTCATCAACTAATCATTTAGTCTAAGCTATAATTAAACTATTCTTAAATATTATTGGGTTTTTTAATTAATAAATTCACTTAAATTAAAAATCATAATTTATTTAATATCGTTGAAAATAAATAAAACTCATAAAAAGCGGGCTCAACAACCCACCTATTTTTATTTTCAATAACCATTTAATATTTTTCATCAACATCTGATTTTGAATTATTATATATCTTTACCTTTCTCCCCCCCAGAATGTTAAACTTTCATTTCAAGAAATCCCCACATTCTCATAAAAAAATTAATTGTATGTTATCTCTCCCCATTATTAGAAAGAAATAAAAATTATTTTGGAAAGGGTATCAATTCATAATTTTCATAGTTACATTAATGATTTAACTATAATTCAACAAATTCATTCTCTATGTTGATGAAAATAGGTTTTGAATTATACAAATAAGTATTCTAGAATCAATTGAATTTGATACTAATAAAAATGAAACCAATTGTAATCAATCACCATGATATTTCCACCAATTCCTTGATGAAACAATATATGATATTTCTTGATATACCAATTTTGATACACATTACTCAAGAATAATATCAACCATGATTTCCTCTAATTAGTTCAAAAAAAAATGTTAAAATATTTCATATAAAAATAACATGATTAAAAATCATTTGTTAATTTTTAAATGTCCACTATTTGTTAACGATTAAAATTATCCACCATTATTTTGAAATATTATATTGATTATCAAGTAAGATTGATTATGATAACATGTCTTTTTAAATGGCACTGCCTTCTATAAAATTCCATAAAATTTCATATTTTAATGATGTAATATTTTTCTAGAATCTTTATTATAATTACTCACTTATATCCACCTTAAGTAAAACACCCATCAACATCTTCATTATAGTAAATATATTAAATGATGGATTCCACGATTTTCCAATATGATAATACAAAAAAATGTAATTTCTTATGTAGATTTCTAGTATTGAATGCTTACTCATATTCACCAGGGATGATCTTCATTAATAAATACACTTTAATATAGATATATCAATCCATGATGGAATCTTAAAATTCATTTATACAAGTTTTGATGAAATATACTCTGGCTTTATCAAATATGATTATCAATTTTCTTTTAATTTGAATTCTAACTGAGAAATCATACTATGATGGTCCATTGGTATATTTTATTTCTATAATATAAAGCCTACTAAATTTATCAATTTCTCCATATAATACCAAAATTCACCTTCAATTACCATCTTCGTAAGTAAAAATAAAATACACAATTATTAATGCAATAATGTTTATTTCTTTACTTCGCATTATTAATAGCATGATTGAGAGAATTTCCTTAACTATGTTGCTCTGTTTTCTCTAGTTTTCATGCTTACATGAATGATTATAAAATATGATTTATTATTTGGCATCATAGATCACTAAATGATTTCAATTTCATTGTGTGGGATGGTTATTTTTTCTTTTTCCATCATATCTTATGAAGCATTTGATACAATATTCATTATCATTAAGGATTATTCTTATAATATAAATGTTGTTAAGAAACCATTTTCTACATTTAAATCCTTATTATATCCCTCACATGAATCTTATTCATCCCAATATTTGTCATTTATTAAAAACCACTCATAAAATTCTGATTCTTCATGTGGAGTTATTTTTTCTTATTTAACACATACTTTCGTGTGTGTCTAATTCATATTCCTTGCATTTTCCAAATATTCTTTAAAAATAATTAATAAGTATTTAATAGTTTGGATTGATTATATGGTGTTTTTTAAGGAAAATAATGAATTTACTTCAAATATGAATTTTTATATGTGACACTTTTTCTAGACTTCTTAAACTTGTTTGGAATCTGATTTACATTCAATTTATTTTCTGTGGATCTTCCACCTGCTTCTTAGGATTATTGGGAAATTAAGTTTTTTTCTGAATTCATTTTCTTTTTCCCAAATGTTGAAAGTTAATTTTTTATTTTCGTCTCCTTATATTTTAATTTAATATATGTTGTGGAATGAATGAATCACTTTCTTACCACTCTCATGTAAATTTCCACTATAATATCTAGAATTATCAAACTTACTTAAGATAGATAAGTTCATATGATTATGTGGATATTTATTCTTAATCGAAATGATCCCCCTTGAAATATGACTCCTTTTTTATTTTCTAATTAATGGATTATACCAAAAGTCGACTAAAAACTTCATAAATTGTTGCAAGATAAGAATTTTCCAACAAAAATTCATCTATTCTGTTTCATCTCATGCTATACATAAATTCCAAATATACGATCATGCCCTTTTTGAGGATTTTTCACTACCAATTGGGTTGATCTTGAGGAACCAACAACCATATTTCTTCATCCCTATACCATTCATGTAATTTATATCTTCTCAATAAATATTATCATATATAATTCTATAGGTATAGATTTTTATGCTACAGTTTTCATGAAAAAATATTTAAACAAATCATGAAATGAAAATATAAATGGTAACTTATTCAGTATGTTTTCATGGGAAAGGTAATAAAAATATTTCTTGATCTTATTATATTATAATATAGTTATTGTGATACTATAATTCTCCTTAGAATGTTATGTTATATAATATATACACTTCTTTGGTATTAAATACTCGATATATTTCATTTACAATTTTAGAAACATTAAATTAAGATAAATATTCTGATCATCAATAAATACCAATATATCTTCATAGTCCTTCCTCATATTCCCAAATTATTCATCATTCATTATACTCGTTTTCTAAAGTAATTTATCAAGCTCCTTGATACTCTTAGATTTAATATCCAATTCTGAATTCTTGATATCAGTATTTCTCAATTTTTCATCCAATGAATATACATTATTCTCAATTTGTTTCACAGACACCTCTTTTTCATGGATGATTTTGAACCACTCTTCTTCAACATTAGAGAATCTCCCCATGAGATCCTCAATATAATTCTCTTTAAAAGTAACTTTTTTTAAAAATCATGATGCAAGTAAGATATTTTCCTCTCAAACCCTCCTCTAAGTTATATGTATAACATTAAATATGAGTGATATTTTCTTAATGACATTCAAAAAATCTAAAAAATTAAAGAAAATAGTTCATTGGGTAATCCATGAATCATATCCTTTAATGAATTAACATATGAATATGTTGACATACGATCATACCAACTTGAATCTTGTTCTTGTGGAAAATTTGGACAACATTCCACCACATACATTAGGATCACATGAATACCTTCATCCACTTGAGATATAAACATCGTCACTATAATTTGTGGAACATTGAACGATAATTTCATCTACTAAAAATAAAATATATATTTCCTTCCTTAGAACACTTGAAATTTCTTACTCCTTTGATAAGAGATTAAACTTATGCATCCTCATATTCTATTTATTTTTTATATTCATCAAGGTCTTAGATAAAACTATATTCTATTATAAAACGAAAATAAATTCCCTATAACAGAACATGATTATAATTTTATGATAGTAAACATACAATATTCAAATAATAATAATTTCTTATTGAGAATATAATAATAGGTAAACATGGATGCTGTAATACCAATTTATAATCCAATATTGGTCAACCTATTGCTCTTATACAACATAAAAATGAACCTCCATGATTAGTGAGTAATAACTGAGAGGTAGGGTTGAATAAATGACTCTACATATTTTACATTTTATTGGTGAAACAACCCTTATCACCAGTCAAGTTGAATATTGATCTCTATTAATAAACAAACACACTCACAATAAGAGTATTATAGATTTATAATCTCCTCCACTTAAAATGACAAGGTTAGTTCGTGGAATGATCAAGATTTCATTAAGAACACACATCAAACTATTTTCAACATGTAGGCACAACGATTATGGTTTATCCAAAAACTCAATTTACTTTATGTCTTTTGACTTTGATAGTTAATCCTATAATGAAATAATAAAACCAATATTTATATTAATAAGAAGAAAGAAATACAAAAAATGCCTTTAATTTTTTATACAATTCTTCTCCTTTTCTTCTTCAACTGTTGGGAATATATGCATGATCTCATCACTTTATTCTAGTATATACAATCACATCAACTTATTCTTCACTTATTCCCATATGCAAATCTTTATAGTTCTTACACATACATTGTGGAACATCTCTTCATATTCATGTTTGAGTTTGAAATTAAAATTCAAACCTACAAATTCATTCTCAATCATAGACCTTGTATCTAAGTCTCAACATATGTAAATAACCCAATTCAAATTGGTAATTATTTTAGAGTTAAATAACCACTAAAGTCCTCAGATAAGGATAAGTTAGCATGCACCCTAGAATATTTCGTAAAATAGTCTTCTACTACATAGTCTGGGAAATTACGATGCAATCTATTAGGTTTTAGAAGTTCTCACATAACATCTGCACATGATTGCAGCATGGTCAATAGAATATATAATCGAGGTCCCAATATATCTATAACCACTTAAATCCATCTAATTCACTCTATAGCATAGTATGGTCACTGTGACATAGTGATTCATGATTTCACCTAACTAAGGTGTGGTCTTGATGTTGTGACATAAATATATCGATATATACATAACCATAAATATCCATCACCAGTTCCCTTCAATGTAGTCTCCCAACTATAGCATAGAGGTCCTAGATTTCCTACTGACACTAATAATTTAACTAGCCTACTATGTGTTGTGATTCATCACTACACCATGGAGAACTCTGTTGGAGTATCCTCTGTGGCATGAAAATATACTTTGTGGTGAGGTACTAAATTTAATACCCAACACCATGAGATTATACAATGTAATTAAAATCCTTCATACAAAGATATACATTGTGGTATTAGGATCTACATTGTGGTCTTAGGGTTTGTGGTGCAATCGTTCATTTCCAGCACAAATGTCAAACTCTACTTCTCCTTCAATACTATAAATATCATGAACTTTTTTCATAATATATATAAAAACATAAGAAAATTGTAGATTACATCCTCTAATATAAAAGTAATAACTTCATATAAATACATTACTCTTCAATAACTATAGATAGTTCACCTTCATACTTCCTTATCATAGAGATTGTGAAAACTTATCCACAAAACACCAAATATTCAATTCACTTTTACATAAAATATATCAAGTAATTCTAAGGAATGAAAGTCAAACATATTTCCAAAATAATTATCCAATATATATTATACAGTCTTGAAACACTTAGATACAAGGAGACACTTGGGAACTCTGCTTCAATAATCTTGAATGATTTGTTCCCAATATTTCATAATCAATATCAGAACTTCCAAGAATGTTATTCTTCATCAATATTCATTCCTGAATATCTCGATGGCATTATTTTTTTTGATAAACCCCTTTCAAGGGATGAGAGAAAACCCTTACAAGTCTTATAGGGTTATATATTACATGGACCGTAGGCATATGGGACATTACATGACTCGAAGGTCTTAAAGAATTCCAATAGACTATAACCACAAGGAACTACCCCTCCCCAGCATCTACAATATGATAGCAACTCCCCACCTTTGCATGGTCATCCAACTAAGCATCTCGTGCAAGCATAGACTGGTCCTAATGGCATACCCATACCCTCTAATTCTTCTCAATTCATTGGTTCTACTCTGGTGGGTGAGCATGCTCTAAATCATCCTCTAAGACTGCTCCTTTTCTGTAGAGACTATTTGGGGCAACATTCATATATCATGTTTCCTGAAGGATTTTTGGTGGCCCAAAAGCCTTACTGGCCTGAAGGCCTCGAAGGACCCGAAGACCAAATTAGTGTCCTGAAGGCCCAAACGGGTGAATAGGTCTAACTACTATAGTACAAAATAGTAACTTCTACAAAACTACTATAGTACCCCTGGAAATTACCCCTCTACATGGTATTGATCCTTGGTCACTTGGATGCACTTGTCGAGTCCTCACCAATTGGTCTGAGGCTCATGTGCATCAATAGGCTTGGATTATTGAAATTATTATAACATCTAGGATATAATTTATCTATTATTCAACACATCTAGGTTTTCCACAACAACATATTGACATCAATGAATACTCTATTAATTTAATATTATTTACCATCAATAAAACTCATAAAAAGTGGTCTTGAAAATTTTCAATGTTTTAAAATATAATTAGGATAAGATCTTACATTAGAAGTTAGGTGGGAGGATACTAGAGATTTAATGGGTTGGTTTATAGATACTATATCTATCATTAGAAGTTTTCTCAGGGTACACTGGATCACTAGTAGCCATTAGTGTTCTCGTGATATTCTATCATTGTTTAGGTAGAGACCTCTGAAATTAAGAAAAAATATAATTAGTTAATTTAAATTTATTATAATATTTATAAAATTTGGATTTACCCCCATTTATTCCCTATATGGAATGTTTATGTCTTCCCCGCTTCCTATCATTTTTCTTCTTCCTCCCAAGGTTGGATGTCATATGTTCATTATCTAATTCGAGCATCGCTTGTCCTATTACAGTTCATATGGTAATTACATCACTCATATTCCATCTTTTCTCTATTTATGTTATCATTTTAGTATTTTTCCATCATTTATTCCATAATTTCATGGTATATTATTTATTCTTCTTCCTATTCGATGATAGATTGATTTTTACAAGTGAAATAACTTTGGATGTCTCCTATAATCATCAATTAGGTGGTCTCTAACAGTTCCTAAAGGTTTATGAATTTTTCATGTGATGTTTGATTTTTGGTCTCACCACTTAGGAAAATTCACGAGAAATTATTTTATATTGTATTCAATGAGCATGTGTCAGTAGGTTAATGATTTTTACGTCCATGATGGACCCTTGTATTACTATGATTTGGTTTCATGGATTTTAATGGTCATTAGAATGATTTAATATATGTTAAGACTCGTTATTAGGACCCAATTAAGGGTTCCTTGATTTATATTTTAATATCAGGGACCTTGATATGTTCCAATTATAATGAAATATGTCTTTCAAGACCTAAAAATTCAAAAATAATTTGATTTTTTAATGTTCGTGGTGGGTTAATTATATAAAATAGTGTTTGGATCAAAATTTTGAGTGTTGGAATATCTCACGAAAATGTTTTTGTAGATAGATCAAGTATTGAGAGTTATTTTATGTGGATAAATGACTAGAGAAGTGAGGATAGTGGACCTGTAAAAAGTTTTATCTATAGGTTCTCTACTATGTCAAGCATCACATCACGTAGATCATCATGGTTGAGGTATAAATGCATAGATAGAGGGATTTTTTCCTTGGGATGGAATTGGAACCTAGGGAGCCTCATTGTATGAAATGGGTAGGAATAAATGTTTATTTCTATGGAACTAGTGCATGGAAAATAGAAATTGAGAAGTCCATATGCTATGGTGCCCAACTATTTTGTTTTTGGTGCTGAAGAAACCCCAACAAGACATGATTACCTATAAATTGGTATTATAATGTGGTATTATTAGTGGGAGTTACCTTGTGGGATATAGAAATTAGTGAAAGGACCTTGTTGGTCATTTTAGTGATCATTTTTAATTAGGGGTTTTTGTGTATCTATTATGATAAATAAGGGATAAAACACCCATGTTGTACATTTTGGATCATAATGGGGACATCCATGGAATTTGAGGCACCTGAGTGAAAAAATTAGCCCCCTGTGTTTTAACCTATTCTTCTTGGTGTTTGGGGGAGACCACAAGGAGGTCAATACCATAGATCACACTTTGGTGTGGATGTCTATTACCTATAAAAAAATAAAATATTGTAGGGGTCAATCCATAGGTATGAGAATGTTGGGGCTCATCAACGGTTATCCTAGAGGGCTTCCACACCATGGCATATATGGACACACCATGGTGTGGCCCTATTTTCATTATTTTTTAAAAAATTGAATCCCTATGTTACCCTTAGTATTTTCAATAACCAATCAGATCCTCCTCAACACAATTCATCAATGACACACAAAGGGATATCTATGTTTTTTCCCCTTGTAAATTACCATGGTTTGGAGGAGTAAATCTCAATGTTGGTGGTTTCCTTGAGGTAATAATTTTCCATCCCCTACCTTATCATCTTTTTCTCTTTTATTTACCCTGATTTCGATGACTTGGCTTAGGGTTTCAATGATTATTTCCTCTACATCCTGATATAAATCAACTAATTTGATGTGTATTTTTATAACATGATTATAATAAGTTCATATTTTATGAAATTATTTTATCACAAACCATTTCATTGATAGTGCATTTTTGAATAAAATTATTTGATGTTTTTTAGTAAAGTAAATTATATTATTAATTATAGTAGTTTCACATGTTAGGAACTTTTCCTAGGATAGTTACAAGAGTATTCCATAGTCCTTTCAGGGGTAATTGGATACTATTCTTGTGTAACAAGGTTACATCGTGAGATTCTATTAGTTTTCCTTATGATAATTAATTGAGAAATTAAATGTTAATTCTTATAATTTATATGAATAATTAACTATAAATGACCACAATTAATTATTTCATATCATGTATTTAGATAGGTGTATGGGATTTGAGGCGACACATGGATGACCTTGATTGATTTTTTGGAGATCCAATAAAATCTATTAACTTCTAAATTATAGTGGGTGGACCTTGAGTACACTCATTTATTATAATATTAATATGTAGCATGTGATATGTGGTCTAATTTTTGAGGGTGATAGAATATTAAATTAAATAAATTGTTTTACTAAATTATTATGTGAATTATTTTTTTAAACTCCTAGTTCATGAGTAAGGAGTCAAAGTCCCTAGTGGACCATTGGATTCCATATGGATTCCCCAATTGTCAATGGATTAAGGATTTATTACAAATATACACCTTGAGATACAGATACCCGTAGATGGTGAAAATATAAGTGGATGAACGTAGAGGATTTAGATGGGTACCCATAGATCCAATGAGGAATTATGTGTGTTGGGCATGGGATGATTGGCCCAAGTAGGTATTAATGGACCTATGATGTGCCTCCAAGCCATTGGTATAGTTGAGATATGTTTGGGGAAATGGTTCCTCCCACACTGAGATTGGAGTACATGGGTGAGTATTCTCTAAGTATATTTTTTAGGCTAGGTGAGAGGACTGAGGGGTAAAGGGTATGCACTTATGGCCATCTCCCTTCTCTGACCATGACTATGAGTCAAATTAGACCTCTATAAGACTACGATGATGTCAAGGGACTTTATTCCATATTATTAATGGGTGTTTAATTGGGGGAGGACATTAAGATCAAGGAATCCATGTAGGGTTTTCATGAAAAGATGTGACTTATTGGGGGATGATGGGTATCGTATTTATAAATGCACCCAAAGTGGACACATGAAATAATGCATATAATTGACTATGGGTTTCAACATAGAACATGACCTGATAGTTTGATCCTTATATAGATATAGTGATGATGATAAGTCATACACTTGAGAGACCAAAATTCATTAAATGTTATGTAATGGGAAGGTTTATAACCCATTCCATTATTATTACTATTATCATTATTATTATGAGACTTATTATAGATTCAGAAGAGTGGTTAACCCATGTTCTTAGACAGGGTGTTACGTGGAGGATATACCCCCAGGTATATGTGAGGTGTTGATTAATATTCTTGGGAGGTTATAACCCATGTTTTATATATCGGTTATGTTGTGATAGGTTCCATGGAAGAGGTTCCATGGTACATGAATTTTGTATTACATGTTCTTATATGTGATGCAGGTGCAATGTGGGTTCAGGATTAGGGACAGATTTGTTCCTTTAGGTAATGGGGTCCTAATGAATATTTTTCATAGGGTATATATCTCCCTTGTTATATGATATATGATAGTTCCTAGTGAGATATGACATAAGGTTGATATGGTCCCAGGGTGGCACACCCCCTTGGGTAGATGTTCACATGGTTTTAGGTCAAGACGTGGATCCCACTTGGTGTTACTCAGATGGTTTTATGTATGGTTATTTTTCTCCCAAGTATTTTTTTCATTTTATGGATATGGTTATATTTACTGTTAGAGGTTAATTGTGCACAATGGCATATGGAACTATTTGAAGTATGTAAAGTCAATCCTGAGTGTCACATTAGAACTCAAGGATCCATGATGATTATTTTTTTATGTGCGTATGTTTAGATTATTTATTCTAATAATAATATCCAAAATAATATAAAATTTATTGATGTTTATGTTAAGGAAAACATTGGTGGTCCCATTATCAAATCCTACTTAGGCATCCATGGAATTGGGTGCCTGAGTAGACTTAATCGTTCATAGTTTTAGGTTGGGAAGAGGCCTGGTGTTACATAATTGAGTGGGATATATCGAATAAATTTCAGAGACTAAGTTTGGGGTATGGCTCATGGTACATATAAGATGCTTGTTTATATATTTTTTTCTTTATTTGTATATGTTATCATCCCAGTGGGTGATCAAACGTATTACATTTTCATGTGTTTGTGTGTTGCATTCCATTTTCATATAGAATTATTAATAATTTTTGGTCATGCATATTCTGATTACTTTTTACTATTTCTTGGTAGTTGTTGTCATTATTTTACACTCTAATATTCGAGTATTGTCATGGAAAGGTAACACCATATACCCTATATATGATTTTGTAGCCTATATTTTATTGGTAGGCTTTCCCGAAGTCACATTTAAGTTTCTATTCACAGCATTGTTGAGTGGTTAGAAGCAACGGTACATTTAAAACTAATATTATTGATTTTTTTTCTTACTATTTTTGGGTAGATAACATATTATATATACATTATTGAATTATAAGTTATGATAGATTGAGGACCAGTGCATTAAAACACCTTTCTCTAATGGTAATCTCAAGTTACTGAGGATATGGGATTATTATTTTTGAATTTATTTTTTATATTTCTATGATTTCTCCTAGCACGTAGGACTTGATTTATTTGGATTTATTGTTTATGGGTTTTTATATATTAGAGCATTGGAAAAAGTCATGTTTACATGAAAACTATTTTTCATGATGGAATCTCATGATATTCTTGTGCTTATGTTTGATTGATTTCCCTTATAATAGAGGATTTGACTATTTAAAGTGTCAACAAATTATATTTTCTTTTTTACATATAACATATTGGTAGAATAATAATCAACAAAACTAAAATATGTTTTTTTAATCAGAATATTTTTGGGTATTATGGTGAGATGTTCATTGAAAACAACTATATTGTCTATTTGTACAAGGGATATGAAAATACCCTTATGTGGGTTGGTACTAGAATTTGAATCCTTTAATATATACCCCTTGTGAGTAACTGAGAAAATATTTTTAGTAAAATAAAATTTAAAAAACAACCTATATAGTGTTTCCCCATATTGATTTTTAGTGGAATTCAAATTAATCAACCTATCTAGTAATGGTTACTCAATATGGATCATATAGAATGAGGATGTTATATGATTATGGATGAAATATTTTTCCTCAAGGGGGTAGTCAAGATTTCGTGTAATAAGGAATGAGGGGTGTTCATGCAGGTTAGTCAGATCAAACATGTGATTCCTTGTATGTATATGTAAGAATAGTAGACAATGTGTTTAATTATATGAGTTTCCATGAGATATCATAGAAAAAATAATAGAAGAATCCACATGAGTTTTTATTCATTTTAGATGCATTTTATGGGATAAGAGGGAGATTATAGGGTCTTACGATACAGTTTAGGGTATTAGTGAGTCATGTGATGTATGTAAGGTTAAATCATGAGATGAGTTAATCCAAACTATTGAGATCCCTTGCAGATAAGAATAATTGGAAAATTATTCTAGTTATTAGATCTGTGTATAGAAGGTTTTATTGGTTTTTGGTATAAACATTGATATCTGTGGGATTTTATGACGATAATAACATTTGGTGAAAGTGATAGGGTATCAAGGTCTAGTTTTAGAGGGTAGGATTTTTTGTATGCCTTAACCAATTTTATTTGGATATGATTATTACATAAATTCTGATTGTAATCTACATAGTTTTATCTTGTATAGATAGAGCATGGGTGGAATCTTCTTATTTACTGATAATGTTAAGTTTGTGGGTGATTTTTCAATTGGCTATGGCACTAGTGAGATGACTTATGATTTTTGGATTATAAAAACTTTTGTGATTTTGAATAGATGGTACTGACATGCATGTAGAGAATGGTTAGTGATTTAAGTGTGTGATCTTGGTTTAATGAAATGTGACTCATGGTATTATAATTTATGTATTATGATTAGGTTGTACAGAAGAGTGCACCCATTGGGTTAGAAGAGACGAAGGTAGTAAACATTGATTATGCATGGGTTCATTTGAATTGTGAATCAGTGAGAATAAAATGATGGGTAAAGGATTCATGGATTTAATGGGACACTCGTAAGAATGTTGGCCCGAGATATTGGAGGATAAAAAAGAGGTGTTACCACTATGTTGATGACATTATAGTTGTTGTAGTTATATGATTTTATAATGGAAGTGTGTGGAATGAGAGGAGAAACATGGTTTTTAATTTAACTTGTTTAGGTTATTCTTATGTATTAGAATAAAATAATTCTCATGGAGGTGAGTGAACAATATTATATTAGTAGGTATCTCCTTTATTACGGGTGAATCATGGTTGATAATAGGGGTGAACTTCTTAAGGAGACAATAATTTGAAACATTTAATTTTTAACTATGTAACTCTTGTATGATTGGTATGGTCACAAGTTTCCATTTCATTTTGAAAAGGATGGAACATGAACTGAGGAGATGTGAAATTATTTTGGTAGGTTCATGGATGTGATGAGATCCTTTATTGTATGGTTGATATGAAAATATGCTATTTTTTAGAAAATAAAAATAATTTTATCTATTTCCATGGAGAATAAAATATTTTGAATTTGGATATAAAATTTGATGGATTATGCATATTGGCATTTAGATCGTGGTGCTTTATGATTTGATCTAAAGGTTAGTTGGATCGATGGTGCGTCATTTCTCAAGGGTGAAGTGTGATGCCAGTTCTATTTGGTGAACTAACCATGGAATTACACCGAAATTTAGGATTGAACATTATTGTGGTGGTTTTTATGATTACATGATTCCTTCCTATGTTAAGGCATTGTGACCATGTGAAGTTATAATGCATTTGTGGTTATGACATAGAATTTTCTAGAACTATTTCTCAAATGTTTTTCAACCTGTTTTTTGTGTGTAATTAGATGTGGCGAGATAGGAATCACACCATGTGTGTATATTCACCATTGGAAATGTGTTTTGGTGAGTGATTCCAACAGTGAGATCATCGTGACTTATAATAGACCATTATGAGGTAATTCATATGGCGGGGAGTTGTATATGCATGTATATGAATTGATTGATGAAACTATCATTTCATAAAATATGTGGGAACATGAAAACATCATATCAGTATTTTAGAATTTTAACAAGTGATGGAATAGGTTATGCAAAATAGTTTGTGTTGGGATTGGAGTTCTGAAGTGGAACCATGTTTAGTGTTCCCAGGTAATATTTTATGAGTTGATCAGTAATTAATGAGCAGGATAAGATGGGAACAACGTGTGGGGACTATTAAGACTTCTTGGGGATGATAATTTCTATGGTGGGGAGATTTTATGGACTAGTTTCTTCCAGTTCATGTAAATTCATAATGAATTTGAATTTATAATGTCATTTAGGGGTTATTTTTTCAACATGATTCTGATCATAATTTAGAGAGTTATAACATCTTAAATATATGTTTTTATAAAGGATCTAGGCCCTAGAGGTTTTTTAGTTTCTCGGGTGGTTGGCATAGTGAGGTCGAGTGGTCATATAGTTGGTTTTAGCTATATGTACATAACCATGGGGGGTACCAATATATGGATATCAGAATTTTTGAGGGAGAAACACCTAGGTGGAGATATTTTTTCTGTATATTGGTAATATCTCGTAGGGATCTTTATCGTGAAAAATGAGTAAGGAAAATTCTTATTTTTTTGGTCATAGTGCTTAAAAATTAACATGTTGATGTACTTACACCATGTTTCCAAGCCTTTTTTCTGGTAATGGTGCCTAGAAATTCCCCAAAAAGTTTTTTCAACCTCAGATTGTGTCTTTTAGTTTAACTTTTCAGTGGGTGATTCCATGTATGAAATAATGATATGAAAAATCCCTTATCTATGTGTTTCCCTAAGAATTTTGGTTGAGGGGTCCATAAGTTTCTAATGTGGGTAATGAGGGATCAAAAACACCCATTATAAGTGTTTTAGGTGACCTTATTGGTCTCTTAGATGGATTAGGTGCTTGGGGGGACCAAAACAGGGACCCCAGTATCATGGCATGTGTTTTTGGGTGTTTGGGGAAGACCACATGTAACTCAATTTCATGGGGCACACTACAGTGTTGGTTTGTGATTCATATAAAAACAATGAAGAGGTGAGGGGAAAGATCATATGTATGAGTGTGTTGGTTCTCATAAAGAAACATCCTAGAGTACCTCTATGTTTTGGAGCCTCTGTCCATGCCATGGTGTGACCTAGTTTTCGTCCTTTTTAAAAATTTGGAATTTTTTTGTTTTTATTCAATTTTTTACGATTAAATCATGTCTTCATCCTACATATTAATCAGAGATACATGAAGGGATACATAGGGTGTTCCCCTTCAAATTCTCTTTTTTGGAGGGATTTTACTTTCATATTCTCAGTGGCCTATTTGAGGTGATGTTCTCTCCCCCCCTCTCTTCTTACATTCCCATTTTATTTACCTATAATTTAGGTGATGTGGGTTAAATTTTTGGGATTATTTTCCCTAGATAATGGTGTAAATCATCTGATTTAATGTGGATTTTTCTCATCATGGTTAAAATTGTCTCAAGATTAATACCACTAATTATTTTACAATGTTTCATTGATGTTTCATCACATTATTAATTTATTTGATGTTTTAAATTATATTAGATTAAATTAGTTATTGAAGTGCTGTTACCTGATAGGGATTCTTTTATAGGATGGTATCAAGTGAATTTCATGGAACTTATGTTTGTTGTTGGAAATAATTTTTTGAAATTAGGTTTCTGAGTGAGATTCTATGAATTTTTCTTATTTTATTTAATTTATAAATTAATTATAAATTGATATAATGTATTAAGATATTTTATTATTATTTATTATAATTAATTTTAAAATATAATGAATTATTTCGGTATGTGGAATTGACATATGGTCTTCAATTTAGATATTGTATGTGTCGATATCAAGAACATATCTAATCCTTATATGATAAGTTAGATTAGAGGGAGGTCATGTGGGAAGTGTACTATGAAATCATCGAATATCTATGTATAGATAAATGGAGCTTTAAAAGGGTATACATGGAACTAAATGTTGACATAAATAAAATGGGTTCTAAATTGAAATAAAAAAGTTATATTCTTGATGAAGTGTCAAATGAGATCAGAATTTTAATCGTCATGGAAAAATAGTCAAAAATGAGTGCAATAACTCTCTAGATATTTAATGAAGAGAGGAGTAAATTAGTAAATGAAGATTACTCTTCTTAAAAGAATATGGATTCCCAATATAAAAAAAAGAATAATGGGATAAAGAAGCTCAAGATAAATATTAGTTCATTAGACTGAAAAAAGAATGTGATGTTTTCATACAAAGAGGAATCTACATGTGGAGTATGTGAGGCTCTAAATATAAAATCAAAATAAAAGAGGAAGAATATGTTTAAATATGAACATAATAAAAATATTTATAAAAAATATTTAATTAAATACACTTAGAAGAAATTAGTCATGATATGTTATTTCTATATAATGATAGGGTGCACCATGAGTGTGTGCATAGAAACTCGAGGGTTTAATATCAGAGGAATAACATTGGGTATGAAAAATATCCACACACAAAATGATGAATTGAGGTATATTTTTTTATAGGAGATGTTTTATTTGTACTAAACATGGAAATATGGTAATGGATTATATTAGGAGGAATAAAAATTAATTCATAAGGAGGACCTCCACCCATTTGACTTATGTGGAAAGAGTTAACACTGGTATAAAAATGTGATTTATGAAAATGTTTTTACTGTCATATTGTAAAAAATATCTCAATGAAAGGTGCACTAAACACCTACTATGTTGTACTAATAGAATCCCTCTTGGAATTAAAATAAAAAAATCTATAAGAAAAACGGAGAATCATATCTTATTTTGATCAAAAAGAATTTATTTTAAATTAATAAATTTCCCCATGTTAAGAAGAGTGAGGTGCACTATATGGTTGATAAAAGGAAAAACTGTGAAGAATTATATGGTGGAATCAATATTAATGAAACAATTAATGAAGTAAATTAATGATAATGATCCTTATAGTGGAGGAGGAATCTGGAGTAGAAAACATGGAGTGTATAAAAGAAGATTCGTCATGCATAGAAAAAATGATTAATAATATGGATATGTCAATAAGAATTTTCTAGGAAGATATTAGTAGAATTGAAAAGTAAATATTCCTTACATGTAGTTCAAAATAACCCTATGGTAATGAAGGTATTTTTTAAAGAATAAATACAAAGATAATTTTATGAAAGTGATTTCATAAAAAGAAAAACCATAATGATGGTTATGAGAAAAGCTGGAAGAAAAGGATTAGTCTGTCATAAACAAACATTATCTACTACTTGAGGATTATAGAGGTACCCCTCTAATCATGAATTTAATTATATATAATATATTTTATAAGGGGTATAAGAATAAGTGGTATATGTGATTCATTGGGTTTTTATTCTAAATCGGCATTTGTTCATAATAAATATGAAGATACATGTGACAAAAAGTTTCATAATACTTGAAATTTACATATGGTGTCAGACTCAACGATTTTTGTCAAGAAATAATTATTTTTAAATATATATATTGATGTTTGATACCACGTAAAAGAAATATCAATTATTGAAGAGCCTAATATTACACATCTAAGAGATCCAATGGTGAAAATAAATATTGAATTTATTAATATTTGTATCAGGCCTCTATTCAAGCAGTATTATACTGCCATGATAAGATAGATTTGTAGAGAAGAAGAAATTTTATTGTATTTTGTGTCTTTTTGATTTGTTGTAAGAATGTGGTATCAGTGAACTATTTTTATGATACTAAGAAGCTACTAGAAGAAAAATATAATTCCCAAAAAGTTGTAATCTCATTGGGAATAATAATTCATCATTTGAAATCAAATCTATAGTTAGTATTAATAAATTTTTTTCTCTCTAAATATCAATATATTTAGAGAGAGTTAGTGATAATAAATCTATGTTTTTTTATCCTTATCCAATAATGGTGTAAAATTAAAAATGAAAGAACATTAATATTGAGTGATGCAATTAGATTATCATTAACATTTTGTATCATTTGGATTAACATTCGGTATTTTTCATGCACTTTTGGTTAATTTATTATTTGTTTACTATTTGGTATGACTGTGATTGAGATCATAGGATGATTTAAAAATTAATTAATGTCATGCTACTTTCATCTAGAAATAATGTGAGTGACATGGACAACATTTGTTTTTATAGACTTATACTCTAGTTTTCTATAATGATTCTTGCTCATTAAACTAATATTATTTTTAAATTAATCAATTACAAGTGGAACTTTCACCCATTAAAAATATGTCAATAGTGTGAAACTATAAAGAAAAAAAATTATATTATCCTAAAAGGTAGAAAAAGTTTCAATGTATTAATCATATTTTTATGATTACAACCAAATGTAGATGATGGATATTAATTTTTATGTGAATTTAAAATTTGTTCAAATATCTAGGTGTTATATAAATTTCAACCAATTGTATCACATGGGATGAGAAGAAGTGCATAAAAATGGGGGAGAAAAATCTCTATATATCGAGACTTTAGAAGTTAAAAGAAAATGTAATCCCCCACTTGTTATTAAATAAAATTTAAAATATAATCCATGGAGATTATTAATTAAGGGGTAAAATAGCTATATATTATAGAATACATAGTGGAGATCTATGAGAAATATGGTGTTATATTAAAAAGACAGGTTTTATAGGTGCCTTTGGGGGAGACAATGTGAAGGTAAAACCTAGTTTTAAAGAGAACATTTCAATTTTTTTGTTAAAGGGGGAGGAAAAGGAGAAATCATAATTTCATAGCCATGAATGTTTATATTATCAGATAGAGGTTACATTTATGATATCATTAACAACAAAATCCAAAGGGGGGAAATATTTAACCCAACCCTTTGATTCATTTTGGACCTATGTTCGGTGTCAGATTTGTTTTCAATCATTGTATTATCGATTATGGATAAATTATTGGTACACGATGAATTTATATCTTTTAAGGAAGTAAAAGTTATACTAATTTATCTTGATGATAAAGTTGAATGCCGTAAAATGATTCTAATTTGGAATTATTCTCACTCGGAAGAAGTGTAGCATCTCAAAGTGATTGTTAGAGATGGAAAGAGAGAAAATGGATGTAAAATTATGAAGAAATGATATGAAATTAATGTTTTAAGTGGATTTTTCAAAATCCTAAATTATAAATTATAGAATGAATCATTTCCCAGCATTTTTAAAAAATTTATGCTTTATATCTATGGAGAAGAAAAAATATCATGTAAGGAATATTATATCATGTGGTGACATATGTCTAAAAGGATCACATGATCAAAATTATGTGTATTTTCTATATTAGAAGGAATCACAAGATGTGTTCTTGAAAAGTATATAAGGGGGGTTATGCTGTAAGTGATGGAGACTTTGGATGATCGTTTGATTTGAAGGATCAAATAAGCTTTGTCATAGGATTCCAACAATAGGAGCTATATGACGGAGGAGATCCACAAAATAGCCTCACAAACTGTATATGAGAGGGGACACATGTGGTCATAAATAATAGTGGTCTCAAGAACCATGATAAATAGAGTCATGTTATCACATTTTCGAAATCTTTGTAAAATTGTGTATCAATAGGTCTGTGGAATAGATGATTGAGCAGGTTTTTCAATGTTTAGTTGGTGGGTTTTTCATATAAATACCCCCAAATAAATCACATTATTCAAGAGATTAATTGTTATTAATATATTTTATTTAAAGAATAATTTTGGAGATAATGAAGGTTAAATGAAAAAATCATTGTTCTAGAGTATGTTGGTTTCAATTGTTATCAATTTTTCAATATGTATTTGTAGGAGAATTTTCTTTGAGAAATTGGATATGAGGTTTAATTCTTATTCTAGAGAAATATTATCAATTAAAATGATGTTGTGGAGTTCCCCACTTTTTAAAACATCATGATAATTAAAATTTATCATGATTCAAGCAGACATTATTCATGAAATTTATGATCAACAAAGTTTTTAAAAATTACCAGATATGAATTCATTAAGTTCAAGTTTTATGAAGTTTGACCTATAATGTGATCATTAGAAAAATACATTTGCAAAATTAATCAGGAAGACTACTACTAAGATCATTGAATTTATAATTTCACAAATTCCATCAAAAATAATTCTATAAAGATCAATGGAGGAATAATTTTACAATGTATATTGGGAATACTTTTAAAAAGATCAACTCTCATAGAATTTTTTAAAATTTTTCAGACATACTTTTATAAATATGATCATATGGATAAGATTCTAAAGTTTATGGAATGATATAGTATATAAGTTTATGAAGTTTGTAGAATGACCAGATAGAGAAAACCATACTAAGTTTACCATATGGATAAATTTAAGAATATTTGTGATTTCGTCAGGTGTAGAAATAAAATATGAATTTTGGTTTAACTAGATGGATAAAGATAAGAAGAATTTTATTATTATCAGAAAAATAAATATGATCATATAGGATAAAGAGTCTTTATAAAAGATTTAACAAGTTAAATTATTGAATTTAATTAATCTTTTATTAATGATTAACAAAGTTTGAGTTATAAAGTTGATCAGTATGAGGTTTGATTAATATAGTTTATTTTCAAAAAAAATTAGTTAAAAAGTTGAGTAGTAAAAAAATTGAGTAATGATGTCATAGAGAATTTTTGTACATTATATAGAGCTTTTATAAACATTATTAAGACTTTATAAATATACTGACTATGACGATGTTGAGATATGATTTCAAAGATAAAAAATCTATCAGATATTGGGGGAAGTTATATATTTTATTAATTTTGATATTTTAGGTTTTTGTTATGATTAATGTTGATTCTCAAATTATTAGAGGCATTGAATATGATCAATAGAAAGTTTAGTTGAGTGGGAAATTAAAATTTGGAGATCGTTCTATTTTTTAAATTTTTATCAAAATTATTAGAACATAAATGGGAGAAAAGTCATTATTATGAGTATTTATTTCTATTATCTTTTCTATAAGGGTAAAATTAATGATGTTTATTTGGGATAAAAGTGTGAGTTACTTTCCAAGAATTTACTTGGTTATAGAAAATGTGCATTAAACAAAGTTGCATCATACTATGGTTCACTATAAGTAGGAACATCAGATATAGTTGTACTGGATAATTCATACTTAATCGATTAATATCAGGTGGCCTTTTCTAGGGAATATTTCTAGAAAAAAAATTAGAATGTTGAGTTTTGTAAAAAAATATTTCAAGATTAATAAGATATTTTAAGACAATTATAATTTTCCAATATCTATCAACAATAGTAAAGAAGTGTTATATAAGAAAATGTAATAATAATTCCTTATAGAGGAATACCATCTGGAAAAGTAAACCTTTCTACACTGGATCAACATTGAATAATGAGCTTTTGGATGGTGGGAATAACCTGTTATTGGAGGAATGTGATTTGTAGAATAACCAATCATTGAAAAAGTTTGTAATTAGGGGGTATAAAAAAAATTTAAATTTTTATCAGGGTGTTTAATTAATTAATATTACATTTCATTTTGATTCCATATTGGTTTGGATAACCAATATAGAAAGGAGTAGGTTATCACATTATGGTTCAACCTCCTAAATATTGTGTTCTAAACAATATCTTTATATTTTCTGTATTTGATTTGAGGTTTTGAGATATCTATAAGTGGATCAAAACTCTATGAAAAATAAAAGGATGAATTTTAAAGGAATTAAAAAAATAAAAAGATCAATAATTATCACTTTCCCCTCTTAATGATATTACACTGATTTGGGAACATCAACTGTTATCAGATCTAGGTTGTCATTGAATGATCCAACTATCTACTAAGGTTATAGAATATTAATTTGATTAACAATAGTGATGTTCCTCATTAGATTAAAATTATTATCAAATGTTTATGAATATGAAATTACCATACATTTGATCACAATGACTAGAATTTATAGATGCATATACATTGGGTTTTCCTCCATTTAATGAGTCTGTTATGATAGTTACGGATAATAGAAATCACGATAATGATTTGATAACACTAAATTTGATTTTAATATAACTCTTTGAGAAGGATTATAAAAAAATTATAGTGTTTCTACTAGGTAAAGAGATTTAGGATATGTTTATAATAAATTATGAAGGGAATGATAATGTCAATGAGGGTATTTTGCAGATCTGGAAGAGTATATTTTAAGATATCATAATGGATGATGATGAAAATGTTTATGAGAAATTTATTAGGGTGGATGTAATTTTCATCAATATCATAGGTTTTGGTAAGAATATAGAAGACTCTACTAATGAAAATAAAGTAATGAGAATCTTTCCATATAGATTTGATCCTATGTTTTCAACTCTGGAAGTTTAAGAGGATCTATCTTATGATGAACTACATAATATTCTCAGATAATATGAAATGAGAAAATAAAAAATCATTACGAATAATGATAAGAAATAAATATATTTTGAATATATTTTTAAACGTATATTTAGAAATTAATAAGTATCATAAAAAAGTGACTCAGGTTATAAGAAAAATGAAAAGGATTTCAAAAAAATTTATGGATCTACTTTTTAAGATATAAATATGAAGATTTGAAAGGAAAATTTAAAAAATATCATGAGTGACGGAATTTTAATAATAGTGTTCGTTTTGTATGTAATTTTCAAGAAAAAAAATATTTTTTATTTTATGTCAAATGACTAATATAAAAAGTATCAAAAATAAAAATTATATTAATATAAGAAAACGGTTCTTAGTTAGAAGTAGAATTTTTGTCCAAAATCATTAAGGATGAATCATCATCTAGTATTGAATTTTATGTTGAATTCAAATTCTTAGCTCTTGTTAAAATAAAAATTGCATCACCAAGAAGTGATTAAAATAAAGAAAATAAAAATTATAAGTAATAAATTCTTAATGGAAATTTAGAATCAAATCTTCAGCGTTTAACAAAACTAAACAATTTAAAGGACGATGTTGAAGAAATAAGAATAAGAGATAACCTTTGAGAATGATTAGAATATAAAAAATGATTTGATGCATATCAATGAGATTATAGAACATGAAGTGACTGTGGATAATATAAAAAATAAGTTAAAATATCATAAAGAATAAAATGCATACCATAGTATATTAAAAAGTAAGAAATATTACATTTTGAGTAAAGTAAGAATAATATAATGGTTTTTGAAGAATTTGAGGTGATATAAAAAGATCATCAATAAATATTTTTTGAGAAAGTTGAATTGTTATATGATACATAGTCAATGTGTCTTATAGATCAATGTACATTATAGAATATTACAGAATACTTCACCAAATCAATTGAGGTTAAAGGTGAATCTTCTCTAACTATTTAGAAGAAGTGTACGTAGAGGGAAGTTGGATTTTCCTTAAAAAATATCAAGATTCATCATACCTTACTAACATTTTATTTTTAAAAGGTAATATAACAACATCCATGAAAAATAATATTACTGAGAAATAATGTTCTATAAATAAATATTTGAATACTTTAAAAATATTTCCCCCTAAACAAATACTCCCATAGTTTGTTAATAGACAACTAGAAAAATCATAGAATAACTACTATAAATCAAAAAATAAAGATTCATATATAATTTCTAGTATATTAGAGTAGTTTTTAAAAAAACATACATGTGAATGTATAATATTTCACAACCTAAAAATATGCATGAATTAAGGGAGACATATGATAAGAATATAATAAAAACCCTCTCAGTAAATCAAGATTATGAAGAAAATAATGTTTATATAATGAAACATATTAATGTTTCAAGTAAGTCATGTCAAAAACTCAATAATGTTGAGAAAGGAATGAAATAGATCTTATTATTTTTTAAAATAAATTATCTAGGGAAATAAATATGGGGGAAACACAAATGTCTGTTGAAGTAAAAAGGGATGATAGAAGATTTAGAATATGTGAATAAAATTGATGATAATTTATTTACACATGGTTGATTAAAGATTCATATGAAATTAAAGATATATTATAAATATGTAAATGGTACTAAATAACATATTACAATCTTATAATCCCAAAAGGAAAGCATGTAAATAATGCTACAAACTATAGTGAATGATGATATTTTAGAAACTAAAGAGAATATGAAAACTCCATTGGAAGAGCCAACTAATGAGGGGAAATCTATTACAAAATCTATTATTTATAATCACAAAGAATAAACCAAATCCATTCTAAGAAGAATTATATATATTGTTATAGAAGACTCATGGTCAAAATGTTTCTTTTGTGGAACATTGAGGTTCCTCATTATTCCCAAAATTCTATTTTATTTGAACTAACCAATAGGTAATTAAATTAGAACAACTTTAGTGGATTAATAAGTGTTATTGTGGTTTTATATTTAGAATCTACATCCATCATATTACATTAAAATAAGTGTAATAAATGATATTTTTATACCCTTTATGGGGGATAAAATATAAATATGAGCTGTCACTATCAAGCTCTTTGCACCATTTGTGGTAGTGTCAAAGAGATCATCATGGAGGATTGATTAATTTTTTTGAAAAATGAGATATAGGGGGAGTTATGTTTTATAAACATTAATTTTTTGGGGTTTTTTTGAGATGTGTTTTGGTTTTATCCAAACAAACTTACTCTGATATACCTTATAATAATGTTAATGGAATTAGCTTAAGGAATGTATTATATAAAATAATTTATATATATGAATTTTATCACCATGAATATAAAATATTGTTTTATACAATAGATTCGCCCAATTATACATAGATTCTTTTTAATTTAGGGTTATTTGTTTAGATAATCAAGTGATTCTACTATTCTATTGAAAAATTTATAAAAATTCTATGATGAAAGAAGATCATTTTAGATGAACCATACATTATCCTTTTCATTTTCTTTTCAATAGGGGTGAGAATGAAAATTTACACAATCACATGGGAGAAATAATTGACTACATATATTGAATAAAAAGTTGTTGGTGGATATTAAAAAACCCAAAGGGGGTGGTTTTTGTTCCAAATTGTATTGGTTTCATTTTTTATGGATATGTATGTATGTGTTTTTAAGGGAATTATCTTGGAGAAATTGGGGGGATGCGTTATTATATAGTTTATAGAAACATTATAAAGTAAAATTATGTTTTGATTATAGATACCCAAAATTAATATGTAACAATAATACATTAATCACATGATTTAAATATTACTACACACAATCGATTTATAATACAAGGACAAAAAGGTTTATTATCTTGGAAAAAAGTTACATAAATATCATATTTTTTAACATTAGAAAAACTTTCTATAATTTTTATCCTCTAGACACTTTCCATGAAATTTCAAATGATGTAATTATATTTATAACCAAGGGAATTTAAACATAAGAAATCGGTGATTTCAAATTCTTATAAAAGGGAAAAGGAACATTATAAGGTATTAGTTCTTAAGAATGAAGAAAATATAAGAAAAATATAAACATCTTAATAAGTGATCAGAATAACAACCATGATAAAAAAAACATGATAATACAATATAAGATTATAAAAAAATATTTAAGAGAACATTTAAGATAAAAAATATAACATGTGAACCTGAAATATGGTGTGGGATTCGCAAAATATTATAATCATGAAAATGTGGCATTTCGTGAAAATAAAATGCATCTTAAAACATGTAATTACTTGATAAAAAACATGTAAATGATTCAAAACATGATAACCTAGTAAATATTGAACATCTATAATCAAAATAAAACACGTTTGAGAAAACCCATTACGCCCATGCCTATGTGAGGAAAGCATTTTACCAACACCGAAAAATGTAAGCAAATACATCCTAGAAAAACCTATATGAAAAAACTCATTATGTACATTCCTAACTATCTCATAAGATATAAGATTATACCAATGTATTATAGGATTTCATAAGAACCCACCCATCATCATCTATACATATGTGTTCCACTCGAAAATAATCATTATCCTAACTTAAATATCCTTGGGGAGAATAATGGATTTCTTAAACTTATAACATAACATGAACTCAATAAATATTAGGAAATAATAATAAGCTTATAAAAATGGTTTAAAAATGTAATAAAATATAAATATTTCATTATGAGAGATATAATATATATAGACATTGAGAAACAAATCATGAAAAAAATTTGAAAACATTTTGTATTCATCATTATAAAAGTCTTAGTTACGAGTCCATTTTAAAAAAGAACCCTTTTTTAATAGAAATGAAAATAATACCTTAAATTAAATTTATTTTGGATAAAAACTCTTCCAACCTAGAAATAAGGAAACAAGATCAATAAAAATAGATATTTATGGGAAAATAATGGTCCATAATAAATTCTGTAACTCAATGAAAGTATTGTCATTTACCAAGTCGATTAGTTTTACACTTTGTTTCCATGGAATGTTTTAACCTAATGTATCATAAAGATAAAAATATTAATTACTTATTTAATAATATTTTTTATATATACATCAATTTATACTCTTCATTAATAATAATTATTATCATGTATTAGATTTCTGAAATCTATTTTCAACATTAGGTGTTAAAAATCATAACCATTTTCTAAATAGGTTTCTAAAAGTGGTTTTCATCATCATTTTACTCACAAATAATCACAATTTATAATAAATTAATGGTTATAGATTTTATTTTTTATAAATAATTATAATATTATAATACTATTACATGGATATTTTAGTTATTTTTTATGAAAACAAAAATTATGAAGAACTACTTTAATTTTTTTTACTAATATTGATAGATAAACTTATAATGATTTTTCCTTTTTATGTTATTAAAAATGAAGAATATTAATGATATATATTGCATATAAATCTCATATATACTTATAAAATATAAAAAAAACTAGCCATTTTAATAATTTAAGGGAAAAAATTCTTATTCATGGAGGTGGTAGTCCACACAATACATGATTCAAGATTTCATTTTTATTAATAGTAAATGGGAGGGTGATTAATTCTTGTACTATTACAATAATAACATATAAGTATAATAATTATTCTGATTTTATGATTTTAATATGGATAACTATTTTTTTGGAAGAAGAAAATTTTATGAGGAAATCAAAGAAAAAATATAGTTTTAAGAACTTGTACCTTACTTCTTGCAATATAGCATTTATGAAGGGTATTAAACCATTGAGGGGAAATATTTTGATAAGAAAAAACATCTTAAAGGGGTAAAAGAGTGTATATAAGGTTTTTGGTCATATTATTGGATGAAATATTGGGATTTTAGAGTGAATGGAAGTGAACAGATGAGTGCCCCTTTTATAAGATAAAAGGAGTTGAATTTTTGTAAAAACTCAAAAATTTCAAAAATTGGGATTAAATCATAATCCATGTGATAAAAAACTCATATATAATGTATTTAAGGTAATATAATTTAGGTAAGAACCTTAAAAATTAAAAAATAAGCTTGTTTTTGAAATTTTAATCTCTTTTCCTCTAAAGATACTCACTTTTAAAATTTTAAATTTCACCACAGTAACTATCTATTACCAAATTAATTTATCCGTTATTCATAAAAATAAAATAAAAAATGTTAATTAAAATGAACCCATTAATTCTAAATATTAAATAAAATTTATCATATAAAAATCTTATGTGTATGGTAATTAATTCTGTAAAAAAATTATTTTCTGAAAAAGTTATTTTTTAAGAAAAAATTTTTATTATAAGGGGAGATTTATCAATACCATTTAATTCAAGGAATTTTAAATAATTATTTTTATCAAAATAATATTTATTTAATGATAAAAAATAAAATCTCTATTACATCATGTTATAATTATTTTTACAAACTCCTTGAAAAACAATTTTCATTAAAACGCCACAGAAGTTCTCAAAATGATGAGCGTGTATTTATAAATTCAAAATATTATTTTAAAATGATTTATTATAATTTACAATTTATACTCTAGTATTAAAATTTTTTAAAAACATTCAATGTTTTCATGTAATGAAATAATTTCATAAAATTAATGACATTAATAAAAGAATTATTTTCAATATTTATCTAAAAAATAAGTATTTCTAAAAAATCTCAAATATTAATCTTTAGATAATATGCATATGGTAAATCCGAAAATGATGTTAATTTTTTTAAATTCACATCCAAATATTTATTAACTTATCATTAAAATAAAATCACATTATATCGTGAATACATCTTTTTAGAAGAAATCTTTTTTTTCATATTTTCAATTCATTTAAAATTAGTGACAATAAAACATGAAAATATATATTTAATAAAATAATTTTAAATAATAATAAAGATTTTTATTAGTCTCTTAATTTTACTTGTTTTTTTATATTTAAAGTAAATTTGTTTTTATACTATTTTTTTCTTTTACAAAAATATATATATATATATATATATTTCATAATTTTGTTAACATTATTTATATCCTATAATTTTATATGTATATTATAATAGTGAATATGGATTTTGGTTTTGGTTTTGTGGGTATGGAAATTCATTAAAAAAGGTATTTAACTAAGGTGGAAAAACTAGATTCTTTATATTCTACCCCTTAAAAAAATTTATCCCAAAAAATTCATTATATGGAAGGAAAAAAGTGAGGATACTATTCTTTCAGTAGATCGTTATGTTCCCATGTAGCCTCTTAAAACATAAAATATATCCATTAAACATTGACCATATGATGTTTCATGTTCCCTACCACCTTATCTCTTCTATTCATCATTTCAAATAGTTTCTCCTCCTACGATCGATTAGGTTTCAGTTGCACAACTTCAGAGCACAACACATGTAAAGGGTCTGGTATAGACTTTAACAAAAGTGCAACATGGAACATATAATTTATTTAGTAAAGGTGTGGAGGGAGTTCTAAGTGATAGGAAACAACCTAAAAATGATCAAAAACTTCAAAGGACCTAATATATCGAGTGGTTAACTTACGTTTATTCCCAAATCTCATAACTCCCTTCTATGGAGATATTCAAAGGAATATCTTATCACTAAATTAAGACTATATATCTTATCAAATATTATCTTCATAATTCTTTTATTGAAATTTATACAATTTTATATGCTACTTAATGGTTTTAACATTATCTGTCATTTCTTAGACATGGTCAGGACCAATCAGCTTCCACTCCCTAACTTCTTCCCAGTATGTTACAGTCTTGCATCAATTCCCATACAAATCCTCATATGGTTCCATTTGAATTCTATAATGGAAGCTATTATTATATGATAACTCTTTCAAGGGTGAGATTTTGATCCCAACATCCTTGTAAATGAATCAAACATGATCCCATCATATCCTCTAGAGTGTGAATTTTTCTCTCAGACTAACACTCAATTTAAAGATGATATTCAGTGCTAAAGCATAGTTTTGTCTCTAAATATTTATGAATACTTATCCATAATCTCAAGGTATTTCTAGATTCTAATCAGATACAATGGATAGTGTTACTCCATGAATCCTCACTAATTATGGGTTTTTTTAGAAACCACAGTCAATAATTTCCCTTTTAAAAATGGATCACAACAATGACCATTAGGTTTTCCCATGATAAGGTTCCAAACTAAGCTGTCAAACTATCACATTGTAAATTTCTTATTATTAATTTAAAAAAAGAAAAAAATGTGGATTTAAATGAGTTAAACTATGTTAAATTATAGTCGAACATATTAAAACTATAAATTAAAGTTATCATTTATAATTAATAATCAAGTTAGAATGATGAAGGAAAACTAAAAATGGCATCAGTGGACAGGCTTTGATCCTCTAACACTCCCTTTATCACTTTCGATAATTGAATTTAAATTAAATTATCAAATGTATACCTCAATACATCAAGTTACATGAAAATATTTCATATATTTTATATCATGACCTAAAATAATGTATTTTATCTACTTATGAAATTGATTCAATTTCCCATAAACCATTGGGAAATTGAATCTAACAGAAATTGATGTACTCAATAGGGAAACCTTTCCCAAAAACGTATAAACAACAAGATAACTATTTTATAGTCATAATAAGATAAAAATAATTGAGAAAATAAAATAAATTGTAAATAATATATAAAAAGTCCTTATCCAATCAAGAAAAAAAATTCTAGGATAATTTAGAATAAATGAGTTTACAATTAAAAGAACAAAATAAAATGGGAAATTCCTTTAAATATTCACTTGCCACCACCATATGGGTTTTATCACTTTCTGTATTGATTTTATTCAATGGAATAATACCTTTTCCCATCCAATTCTATAAATAACTTCATACTCCCTAAATCTATCCTTCCATTGAAATGAAACTGAAGACTGGAATTTATAAGAAAAATGGGGTGGAAGATTTGATTTCTAGTTTCTATTCAACTAATGATGAATCAATTTTGGACCTATTCATTGAATAATTTTTTCAATGTTACATCAAAATTTTATTTGGAATTATTTTTTATTTATCCATGAAAATTTTCACGATTTTTAGATATGTGTAGGATGAGTTATATTATAATGACTAAAGTAATCTCTTTCTATTAAGGATGTATCTTTATATTACTCTATTTTAATGTTCCAAATGAACTATTTATGAGAGTATTTAAACTTGGTATTCAATTTGGATATGTAAATAATATTTATCTATCGTTTCCATATAGATTCACTTCATTCGTACACTTATTTATTGATTTGTACCTAGTTTATATATGGTGTGTCAATTCTTTCTGAAAATGATTTTCCAACTTGAGGGATTTTTTATGGCCTTTAAATAGTTGATTCATTGCTTGGTCTAGTTGGAACATATGAATACCATGATTAAATGGATGATAAAAAATAATTTTGACCATTGGTTCTATATTATGAAATATATTCCACAAATACAAAAGTGATATAAAATAGTTAAAAATTCTTAATTATTTCATTTTCAAAATATAACTAAAAACTCTTCAAAATTTCAAAGATGATGTAATTTCACATAAAATGAAAAATTGGTACTGATATATTCATTAAAATATACATAAAATGAATTTTAAATATCTTATATATCAATTCCCACACACATATCACTTGGAATCCTAGACAAGTGAGAATTAAAAGTAAATTTCAAAAAAAACAATTCAAAATTTATGTAAATGGAATTCCCAGGCTCAAAATCAATTTAATAAACTTATCAAGACTCTTAAATAGTGTAAATTAAAAATATTCCATTGTGTTTAATCATTTAATACTGATTTAATTAATTACACTATGCACAAGGATTCTTCCATCAATTATGTTTTTCTCTTATCATATTATTTTGTTTTGAATAATGTTTTTCTCATCTAAATAAATGTATGGGTCACTATAGGCCTGAAAATTTCTAAGTATCCAACCAATTGAGTAAAATAATTGATTATATCATGAGTAATTAGAAATGGTTGTTCTATGGTTTTTAGGTTTTTATTTTACAAATTTTAAAATTATGAGGTGGAAAGAGATAGATTGGATCTTGTTTTAATAAAGATTAAATGATTCTTGTTTTCAATTAACCATTACACTCTCTTAAAATCATCAAATATCGAACTTAAAATCCACATAATTATAAAAAATGATAAAACATGCACTATAATTTCAAAAGATTAATTATCTCATGTCTCTAATATAAAAAAAAATTCATTCATTATCATTCCTCATTTTAAATTTTTTCAGAATCAAATATCTATCCATAACAAAACCACACTTATCTCACATTAATTTTTATATCACTCTTCACTCATGTAAAATTATATATCTAGTTATGCTCATAATTTGAAAATTCATGTAACACAATAAGCTTATAAAATTATATTATTTTCACAACATGAGACATGAAAATATTTTCCATCATGTGGGACTTTTTAGGTGATTTCTATGGCATAGGGTTGGTGAGAAATTCATTTAAATTTAAGGGTGAAAATTGGAGGTTTTACTCTTAAGTATAATGCATGAATATTAAAGTGAAAAACAAGATAAAAATCACTCTATTCCCCTTAATTATTTGAAACACCACACCACCCCCATTTGTTTACATGGGACATGTGTCATTAGTGACCACAATGGATGATTCCATCCAAATATCCCCCCCATTCATTTTTATAAAGCTCCAAAAAGGCACAGTTTTTTTCCATTTTATTATTTTTTTAAAAGCATGATGATCTGACAATTAAATACAATGAATAAATTAAAATTCATGCCCCATATTTTCTAAGGGGACATGATTCATAAAATAATGTAAAAGGAAAAATTCAATCATAAATTCATTTTTTTCTTTTTAAACTTTTCTTATTTTCTTACCTTTATTGAAGTTGAACTGTATGATGCAATTAAAGAATAATGAAATGATGACTCATTCAAAATAATCTTTTTCTTCACATCTCATAATGATGAAACCCAACTCGTAACACCCATAAATGAAATACACCCCAATTAAAACACATTAAATACCATTCCCAATACTAAAAAATGAAATATACATTCAAAAATGTTAAAAGATCGAGTAGGTAAAGAAAAATTGTCATGTGATATGGAATAAACCTATAAATAAATTAATGTAATATAATGGATAAATAATGGAAAATAGAAAGTTGGGTCTCAATAAAAAATTTGTCTAGAAAATAAAATTACACAATCATGTCAAAAACATTTTATGAACTCCAAATCATCGAAATAAAAAATCACAAGTTTTCGTTCTCATGCAAAAAATTCAATTTTCCATCAAGAAAGTGTGGATATTATAAATAATATGTCAAATATATTTATAATATCTCATAAGACTATAAAAATATTCAAGTTAGTGTTTCATGGGTATGGATTTCAAAAATAATCCGAACACATAAAAATGCTTGAAAATCCAATTCAAGGAAAAAATATCCACATCAACAATCATTTAAAATGAAATTTTCCAAAAATCATGTCAACTCCATAAAAATCATTCGATGTTTAAAAATTAATAAAAATAATAATTTTTTATCTCATTTTCCTAAAAAGATGAAAAATGAATTGAAAAAACACACAAAGACAACTAATCATTTTGACACCCCCCCCCCCCCCCCGTAGTTAGAATTTACTACCCCTCATTTCAATATAAAAAAATAAAAAATAAGGGGTGAAAAAATAGAGAAGTAAAAAATACAACATAAAATTATTTTTAAGACGTATATTTGAGTTAATATTCTAGTTTCTACCCCTTAATCCTATAAATAATTAAAAATTTGATATAACAGAATATATATAAATAAAAATAATGATAAATGTAAAAAAGATAGAATGTATTTTTGACCCCCATGTGGTTCCTAGAGTTTTACTACCAATACTCGGGCAGTTGTAGTGCATTATTCCCAATATGGGGGTTGGTGTGGTTTCTTTATCATGAACCACCAGATATGTATTTTTCTGAAATTTATTACTAGATGAAAAAATTGATGACCCATAAAAATTATAAAAATATACCAAACCCCATATGATATGGAAGATATATTTTGATGTGTTGAGGAATAGGGAAAAGGATAAAGAGGTTTCTCAATATTTTACCTATATATGAGTGGTGTCCATTGGTGGTGAAGTTAGTAAAATAGTAAGTGTCTTATCTTGTGGTTCAGGTTCAGCAAATAATTCCTCAGTGACTTCTTATTTTGTAATATCATCCTCAAATGTACCACTGGAAACTCAAATATAACCTATATCTGCTCCTTAATATGTGAAATGTTTTTATCATTTTTATATAGGTCCTACATTAGTGGTTTTGAATCTAAAAAATTAGCATAGGGGATATTATTTTTTAACTACAAATCAATTATTTTTTTTAAAAAAGAAGGCTTGTAAATTGAATCACCCTCAAAGCATTCAACTTCAAACTATTTTTTCCTTTAGTGGTGTTGATGAGAATTATTTATTAGATTGGGATGAATATTTACAATTATTTATTAAACTCACCAACGAATTCCTAAAATTTAGGTTTAACAGTTATTTAATTCTCCATAATTTTTTTTTCTATCCACTTAACTTTAAGTTCATTGATATCTGTGGACGGTAATGCATCTACCATGCATTCATTTTCATGAATTTTTAAATTATATTGAATCATAAAATAATTTTGTTAAATTTGAAATTTCAATTTTTCTCCCATACAGGGATCACCATTAAAATTTATCAGCAGGAAAATAATTAAAATAATCACTATAAAAATCCCTCTTGGTCTTCGAAATGAAAGATATTCAATAAAGCTCTTTTTTTGAAATTTTTTATCATTTTTAACATCAAGAGAATTATCTTGGAATCTAAAAAATATTACAAAATTGGTGTTGGAAATTTTTTAAACACTAGTCAATAATTTACCTTTTAAAAATATAGTTGAGTGGTTACCATATGTTTGTCTCATGAAGAGGCTGCAAACTGAGCTGCCAAACTATCACATTCTTAACTTGTTTTTGTTAAATGTCAAAAATAAAATTCGTTATTGGAATGAGATAAAATATTTAAAATTAAGGAAAATAATATTACATCTAGTAATTAATGTTATAAATAACAATTTATAAGCATGAAAAAAATTAAAAATATAAACTAAAGATGACAGTTATGGACAAGAATCGAGCCATGGACACTCCATTTATCATTATAGAAAACTTTATTCGAAATAATTATCTAATTTATACACCTATACCTCAAATTATACACCTATATTTTATATAAACCATATTGATACTTAAAATATTGGTTTTTATCTTCTTTTGAAATTGATTCAATTTCCCAAAGGCCTCTTATGACCAGAAACTAATTGAAATACTATACTCAACGAGGAGACCTCACCCGAGGATGTTTAAACAATAATAAAACTATTTTATTATCATAATATTATAAAAATAAATAATATATACAATAAATTGAAAACAAAATATAAATATACCTCTTTCATTAATTCAGAAAAAATTATAATAATTCAAAAGAGAAAAGTTTACAATGAATAACCAAAATTCAAAATTGAAATTACTTCATATCTTTATTAGACACCAACAAATGGAATTTATCCCTTAATGGATTGATTATATTCAATTTAGTTCTCTCATCCTCAAGAAATTACTCTCCATCAAATCTCACTCCAAAAATATAAACATCCCTTGAAGAAAAAGTGATGATTTGAATATATATGAATAAGGGATGGAAAATTTGATGTCTAGTTTCTCTAAAATTAAATTTGGATCGATTTTTAGCGTCTTACGAGATGAAATTTTGTATTTTTCTAATATATATTGTTTTACACAAATTTTATTTATTGATAAAAAATTTACAGATTTTTTGGCATGTTGAGAAATAGATATTATCTAATTACTAATGTGTACTTTTATAGTCGTGGGGTATCTTCAACTTCCTTCAATTAAACACACACATAGACCATATTAATTAGAATATTTAATATTTTTACTAAATTTAGATATATACCTTCTATATATATATATTTAAAACAAATCAATTCATTTGGTCATTTGAAACCCGAGTTATACCTCTTTTACTGAAGGTGTGTGAATTCTGTCTAAAAAATGATTTTCCTACTTAAGGGATTTGTTAGGGCCTATAACTGGAAAACTTATCACTTATGAAAGTTGGAATAACTGAATCCCACAAATAAAGTGATCATAAAAATAATAATTTTTAAAACTGAATTGATATTTACAATTTTGTTCCCAAAATACATAAGTGATAAAAAATTGTTAAAATTCCAGAATTATGGTATAATCACAATTTAGCTCAAAACTCCCCATAATTTAAGAAATGATGAAATTTGACATAAAATATAACATTTTTGGAAATATATTCATTGAAATGCACAAGAAATGTATTTATAATACCATCAATATCACTAACCATATCCTTTATTCATATATTGGTGTGTTGGTCAAGGGATAAATATTCTATGATGGCAGTAAAGTGTGCTCACTTTGTAAGGTTATCAATTATAACCTAAATATCATTATAACATCTATAATTTATGGGGAGTCCTATGACTAATTATATGGTGATATTTTCTAATTTATATATTTATATTGGTAATGTTTTCCACATAACCTTATACTTTTTTCGTTCACCCTTAACTTTTTCATATACTAAGTATCAAGATATGTATTCGGCATTCTTTCTCTTCATATTATCCCACCAAAAGATCTAATTTAGATATTTATACATATTTCATCTTCAGGAATGTACAAAGAAATATTTTATATGAGAATCAACCAAATTTTCCTTCTTCAATTCTATCTTTGATAGGAAACACATATGAGTTCCAAATCGTAAAATCCAATATTTATCATAGATGAACTCTAGAATATTATCTACTTTTTCAATAGAACTATATTATTTTTATGGGATTATTTTATATTAAAATGAATAATATTTTTGTGAAATAAATTTCTTAATAGATGATTTATCTCCCCCCCCCCATTATGACTTCAGGATTCATTATATACAAATCCATAGTATCAGGTCTCTTTCAATTCACATTGTGGACAGATTATTATGATCATTCCTTCTCAGAGCATCACTCACATTATTTTCCTTCCATGTGTGATATTATATTTAGTAGTCAAATTATTTTATCAACTCCAACCATATACTTAGATGAAAATTAATTTTCTTCTATGTGAATATAAATTTTAAAATCTTGTGTTTAGTATATATATTAAACTTTTCTTCATGGTTTTAATGACACCAAATACTCAAAGAAAAGATCAATACATCCAACTCTAAATATTTTATAAGATTATTTTCTTCATTACTCTATTACTATAATGATACATAATTAATTACCTTATCATTCTTCATGATGACACAATCCAAACCCTTTTTTTGAAAAATCACTACATAATACAAACCCTTTCCCACTATAGGGTAATGTATGTATAAGAGTAGTGACCAAATTCATTTTTAGTTCCATAAAAAATTCTTTGCATTAATCTATCAAAAATAATATTCCACCCTTCCATGTAAACATGGTTAGTGGATTGTATAGTCATGAGAAAATTATCAAAATTCATTTATAATATACTACTAACCCAAGAAAACATTGTATCTTATTTATAGTGGTTGGTATAGTATATTACACAACACCTTCCAAATTTTATGGATCTACTTATAAACCCTTTCTTGTGATTACATTCCCTGTTAAAGAAACCTTTTGTATCAAGAATTCACATTTGATGAACTTGAAAAATAAATTCTCCATTTTCAATATCATTAAAATAATTTACAAATGATATTTGTTATCATTTTTTATCATTGAATATATAAGAATGTCATCTATAAAGAGAACAAAAAACTTATTAGGGCAGTATCTAAAGAATCTATTAATTATATATATGAATAAATTAGGGTATTTGTAAATTAAAAATGGCACTATTATAAATTCATAGTGTTCAAACCTTATATGGAAAGATAACTTAGATATATCCTCCCTTTTGAACATCAACTCATGGTATCTATATCGAAATTCAATAATCAATAAGTATTGAGATCCCAATATTTAATTGAATATATCATAGAAATAATTAATAGGATACCTTTTTTCATCATTTGTTTATTAAGATCTCAATAATCAATGAAAATATGTAAAGATACATTCTTAATTTTTACAATGTGGGTTATTTCACCCCATGGTGAAGCACTTGGTCATATGAAACACTTTTTTAAATTAACTTTACATTTATTGATTAACTTCTCTAATTCAATGGGATCCATTATATATAGATTATTTGAGATGGTTATAGATCCATGTATGAGTTTAATTGAAAACATAAACTCACACTCTATGGGATGATAAGGATGTTCATCCAGAAACAAATATCTATATTACCATAAAATATGAATGTTATCAATGTTTAATTCCTCCCTGATTATTTAAAACAAGATTTACTCCTTATTGGGTATTATTTCCAACATTAGAGTATTTTCAACCATATTTAGTTAAAAATAATATGCTCATCAGTACATGATAATAAAATGGTTTGGGAAATAAAATGAAAATCCTTATCCCAATAGTTGATATATTATTTATGTAGTAAAATGCATCATATACTCAATATTTTTTCAAATTAATTAGAGGGAAGAAAAATTAGATTTTTAGGAAGTATCCTCCAAAAAATTTCAATCAGAGCATTTTTGTAAATATGATACATTATCCTTTTTGGACTATGGGTTTTCACTAAATTTTATTTATCCATTTTTGGGATAGTTTTTTTACATTCTGAGAAAACTATTGTTATATAAAGAATGTGATGAATGATAATCATATAATGTATTTTTTGATCTATAATAATTATTATCACTTTAATATCATAATCTACCTAAGTGGTAGTGATACGGAATTCCCTTCCTTATTCCATTGGTTTGTGAGGTGGTTCCACCATATTTTATTTATTAGATCAAGGGTTGGATAATTGATTTTCATAATTTATTAACTCCTTTCACTTGTATAATTTTAGTGTGGGGAGATCATAAAGGGAGACCTACTTCTCTTCTATGGAGTTAATTGGCCTCTTAACTTGGTTTCCAAGTTGTGGTCCTGGAATCCTTTCATTCCACACATAAAAAACTTCTCAAATTCCATTATATAATCATATAGGTGCTTCCTTCCATATGTATTTCATATATTATATTGGGATTTAGTCTCACTACTGTGCTTATCCTCAGTGCTTACATGATGCTCTAATTTATTTTTTCCCCTTGAATATTGAGATGTTATAGTTTCCATCTCAAACTTAAGATAAAATCAAAAAATCTCTTCATAGATTCTCAAGTATCTTATTTATACAACCCTTTAATGACATTAAAATAATCTATTAATAAATTGGTCCATTTTACTCTCGTTATTTGGGATAAAAATGTTGTCATACCTCAAAATTCTTGTGATATCATTTATATAATAAACACATCCTATTTCTCTTCAATTTCAAAAATAAAATATCCATACATCTATGTATATTATGTGTATAATATTTAATAAAAATAACATCTTGAACTCTTCTCATTCCATAGATTCTATTTCCTCATTTTCATAGTGTTCTTAATGAGACTTCACCATTGGTCAACATCACAATCTAAATGATAGATTGTCAGAACAAATTTCTAATGATATGGGGAATCGATAACATGAAATATATTTTTCCATTGTATTGAACCACAACTTTATAACTAGTGGATTATAAGATCCACTAAAAGAGGGTAGAGATTGAATCATAAATGAATCAATGGAAAGTCAATCCTTCCATGGTGTGTTTCAGACCTCAGCATAATTTGGGTTGTTTCTCAAAGATTGAGAAATTTGGGTGAAAACTTTCCTAACATTTTTTATTCCATCACCAATCTAATAATGTTTCCCACTACAAAAATATTAACATTATCCATTTCAATCATCATTAACATGTTTTTATTGGTCTCCTACTATAAAATTTAATGAAAGAGAACTGGGAATGAGTATACATAAATTAATTATTTAACATAAAAGGATGTAATAAACATATAATAGGGATTGAATAAATGATGTAAAAAAATTAGCCTATGGATATATGGGTTTCTATCTAGGTTATCTCGCATTGGATTTCAAACTAAACTAGTTTTATATATTCAAATCATTTGTAATGGTTTCTAGGGATAATGTGATTTACTAAAGAATTTCCCATGAGAGTGTCAACACAGGTGTGCAGTAATGGTTCATTATCCATGGACATGAATGATTCTCAAGATATTATGAACCAAATCATATGGGATTGTTATAGCTAGAAGAGTCTATTTAGGAAACCATGTCTACTTGTTGTTTCTAGATAAATATTTATTTCTAATAAAACCATATTATCCATATTTTACCAAAACATTATCATGTTATCTTGAAATTATCCTTATTGTTTTTTCTAATGTTCTATAAACTAATTTACTAAAAATAAGTAATGTAATTTCAAAAATAATTAAATATTTATCTGATATAAATTATAATGACTCTCGATGAACATTAATTAATTTATATATTCATCACATGATTTAAATATTACACCATACAACTGCACATAATCCAAGGAATAAAAGCTTCATTGTCATGGAAATTAGTTACATAAACATATTATTTTACACTACTAGTTAACATATTTATATAATTTTTCACATATAGACCCTTTCCTATACATCCCTTGTGATGTAATCATCTTCATAACTTGTGGAATGAAAACATAATAACGGGTAGATCTCAAAGTCTTAGTAAGGTAAAATATATATCATTAATTATTAAATCATAAGCATGAGGAGAATATGAGGAAACCATAAATATCTAAACAATGTATCAGAATACCATATATGAAGATCACGTAACATTATATATCTGTATAATATAATAAAAATATCATTAAGAAAACATAAAATATATAAATTTATAACATGTGAACATGAGATAAGTTGTGCGATACTTGTAAAGGTATAATCATGAAAATATGGAATTTCTAGTTAATAAAATGCATCATGAAACATAGAATAACACGATAAAAAATGGAAATGATTTATAACTTGATAAACGTGAAAATATGGAACATCCATGAGAATAATAATATATCTGTTACAAAACGCATTATTCCCATGCCTATGTGAACAAACTCATTATGTCAACACCTAAAAATGTGAGCTAACCCATTATTGCCACACCTCTATGAATTAAAAAATTATGTCCACACCTAAATATATCATGTTGTGTATGATTATACAAATGGATTAGAGGGATATATATGACCCCACCTTCCATCATATGTACATATACATTCCACTTAAAAATAATCAACATCATAACATAAATAACCCATAGAGAATAATGGGTTTTTAAACATATAACATAACATACAATTAAGAAATCCTATGATAAAAAAATTGCCTAATCGACAAATATTCATAACATAAGAAAATATAAATCATAAATTTATGACATATATATCATTTTATTATAATTATAACAATATCATGAAAATAATTTTTTGAAAACATTTTTTATTAATCATTGTAAATGTCGTAATTACAAGTCCCTTTTCAAAAACTCCACTTTGTTTTTAAGATAAATTAAAAGACTAACTTATGTGAAATTTATTTTGTTTAAAAAAATATTTTTTTAAATAAATAATAAAATAAAATCAATAAAAATTCATGTTCTTTTGAAAATTATATTCATTAAAAAATTTGTAACTCAAAGAAAAGATTTTAATTTACTATGTCACTTAACTTTAACCTTAATTTACCCAGAGTGCCTTAAACTTATATATCACAAAAATAAATAACATAATTAATTATTTTGGAACCTTATTCTTAAATAATTAAATTTATACACATTAATAATCACAATTATCTTTATGAAAAAAATTGTTGAAATCTATTTTCAATGTCGGGTGTTAATAATCTTAAACGTATTGAATTACATCCATAGAAGTGATGTTGATAATCCATTTTATCTTATAGATACTCAATTTTAAACCACTAATGGTAATATAATTTATGTTTTACAATGAATTTAAATTTTATAATTTCATTACAAAGTTGTTCTAGTAGCGTTTTGTAAAAACAACAATCGTGAAGAACTAGTTTCGGGTTTTTTTTAGAAATTCGATGGATTAACTAATAAAAATTGTTAGTTTTTGTGTTATTGAAAAAATAAATATATTAATGATATATATTACATACAAATATTATATATACATATAAAATATAAACTAAAACTAAACATTTTTTAAAGTAAAGTAAAATGAAACATGTTTATTCATGGATGTGGTTGTCCACAAAACACATGATTCACATTTTGATTTTTCTCAATAGAAAAGGGGATGGTGATTAATTATTTTAACATGATTATAATAGATTTAAAGTATTATAATGATACTTATTTTATCATTTTTAAATGTTAAATTTAAATTTTAGTAAGACTAAAAGTGTTCAATGAAATATAAAAGGAAAGAGTGTTTTATGAACTTATAACTCACTTCTTGGATTATTGCCTTTGAGAAAGGGATTAACCCTTTAAGGGTGGGAATTTTGAGAGTACCATTAAATCATTATCGTGTATAAGAAAATATAGAAGAGGATTGGGTATATTATGGTCTAATTTTTTTTTGAGTGAGGGTAAGTGAGGAGAAACACAACTCTTTATAAGGGAAAAGTTGAGGCATTTTTGTAATTACTCATAACTATTCAATAATGAGAATTCACTCTCAAGAAAAGTCCCTAAACCATTATAAATAATGGAGTGTAGAGAAGATAATTTCATTTGAAAACTCCAAAATTAAAAAAGAAACATTTTTTAAACCTGTTATTCTCTTTACCTCTAAGGTTACTCAATTTTTCTATTTTAATTTTCACTATAATAACTAAATTTTACCTATGTAATTAATAATTCAATACTAAAAATAAAATGATCTTTATTATATAATTTGGAACCACTAACTATAAATATTACAAAAATTACTCTTTGTATGGAAATTTATGTTGAATTCAAATCCATATATCACAAAAAACTACTCTTTTAAAATGTATATTTTTAAGAAAATTGATTTACAATTATGGTATATTTTTTGATGCCATTGAATTTAATGAATTTTAAAAAATTATTATTATTCAAATAGTATTTAATTAATAATAAAATAAATTGAAAATGTAATTGCATCACGTATTTTGGAACAGGAAGAAACATCCATGAATAGACCAAATATTAAAACCGTGATAAAAAAAAGTAGCTCATTTTACAAGCAACAATTTGACTACTCGTAGAGAAAATGAATTCAAAAATTAGAAGTTATGGAAATTTGAATTTAGGTTGCCGAATATTGTTCATGGAGGACTGTTTTGCAGATCTCTTTTTCATGATGGTGTGGTTCATGGAGGTCTAGTTTGTAAAGGTATGGATAATGGAGGTCTAGTTTTTGGAGGTCACATTCACGGAGGTATCATTCATGGGAATACCTAGTTATGTAGAAGTTTGATTGTAACATTACCAAAACATAATTCCAGATTTTTTGACGTCCCTTCATTCATGTGAAGATATTTTACAATATCTTTTTCACAACATCACTCTGATTCGTGGAGCCCTGTTATTTCTCAAAGATCAGAAAGATTTGTGAGGTCCTTTATTCTTTAAAAAACCAACTCCCTAACCTCCCTTGAGACTATAAATCCCACCTACATCCAAAATTCATGGGGAAGTGACCTTGAGGTTACTAGGAAATGATATGAGTTCGTGATACCCATAATCCCCATAAAAATGAGGAGATGGACATTCAAAAGAATCCATCCTTCATGAAACTACCTCCCATAGGTTCTTGAGAACCTCACCCATGGTTAAGACGCAGATCACAAAGGTTAGTGACCTTTGTAAAATATGAAATCCATTTGTGTCACTTATTTTATCTATCCTTTTTGAATCCAATCCCATAGAAACTAATAATTTACCCCAAGTCAAGGACACCCTTTTTTGTGGATCATAATCCTTCGTGATACCCCTGAACATCATGAATCCCCAACCATCACAAGACCCCTAGCCTCTGTGAATCCCTGACCTTCGTGAATCCCATACCATCGCTCCCATAGGTCTATACCATGAGGTGTTTCTCCCCTACACCCTCGATCGAGCTCTATGTTGGGTTGTAGTCATGGGTCTCTAGATGGGTCCATTCACTTCTGTCGCTCACACCCATGAAAAATAGAGACCTGCACTATGATCTTTTTGGTATGTGTTGATGTAATTTTTTCTTATGCCTTATTTGGCCCCAATGTCTAACCCATTTAGTACCATGGGTCAATATTCTCTTCTAGACTCCCTAAAACTCCTTGACTCAAACAACTCCTCTTGGTCCCTTTCTCTTGTCAGGAGTTGAAATTCACCTCTTCGATAACCCAAGTACTTTGAGTTGAAAAACTCATCAAGAAAATCTGAAAACCCCATCACCTAAATGATATTCCATGTTGAACAAAAAAGGGACACTCTTGTGTAGTTCCCACTCCAGCCACTATTAGGCATCCTATACTTAGTACTCTTCACTACATTACATTAAACTATAGTATACCCAATATGAAAATCATATGATTCCTCTAGTGACACATATGACATTACTTATATATCTAGCATATGATTTACCATGACATGATCATGTGACGAGAACTAAACACTCACCATGGTCCTCCTCTTAATCTGTGATCCCAAATCATATCCCTCAACCCATCAGTAGGATAAGATCCCCTCATGTTCTAGCATGAGGATGCTGATCTTACAGGTGCTAACCACACCAAGCATCAAGAAATTCCCAAACATGATTGATGTTACATCTTATCTAACCGTAGTTTCCTACCCCATCAAGATATAAGAAACATAATTAACCAATGTACTCATCAAGATGGTTTTGAGAATGAGTTCCAAGAACATGACTAAATTTATAAGGGAGACCCATATTAAATGAAGAACTTCAAGGAGGGATCCATGGAAGGAGGAACTAGCATCCCATCATCTCATTTCTGTCGAGGATCCAACATCACCAACCATGTTGGAAGAAGACGCCCACATTTGGAAAGTGGAAATATGAGGCAATAAGTATGTGTCACTGTGATGATGCATGACCTGGCAATCAATGTTTAAAAAAATTATATGTAATTAAATAAAACACAAATAAAATAGATTTCATTAAAATTCTATATATATTCTAGGAATATTTAGCAATAGATATGTAAATTAAAAATATTATTTTAAAATTAATAATTATAATTTAAAATATATATTTTAATAATAAAAAGTTTCAAAAAAATCAATGTATTAATATAATAAAAATATTTCATAAAAGTAATGGAATTAATAAACTCGGTATTTTCATTGTTCACCTAAAAATTAATTATTTCTTAAAAACCCAAAACTTTATCTTATGGTAATATGAATATGATAAATAAATAAATTATGAAAAAAAACTCATTCACATCCCAAATTTTTTGATGTTTTCATTAAAATAAAATCCAAAAATATCATCAAAAATAGCTTTTAATATGAAATCATTTTTATATATTTTGTATTATTTTAAAATTATCACGAATCAAACCAGAAAAATATAAATTTTAATAATAAGATAATATTTTATTAGTTACTTAGTTGTAATAATTGTGTCTATATTCAATGTTAATTTTTTTTATTTTTTTTATAAATATATTTATTTATTTATATTTCATAATTTCATTACTATTATTTGTACATTAAAATTTTAGGGCTATCCTATAATGATCTATATTTTTTATTCAGTTTATTGAGTGGATAAATTCCTCAAACATAATATTTAATTATTAAGGTAAAACACAGGACTTTATAGTGATGTTCCACAATATCTATATCATCTTGATTAATAAAAGTTCTCATTATTCAAGATGAGTTTATTTATTAAGATTTCTATAAATAAAGTATGTACAATGGAAAAGATATAGAGTCATGAATTTGTGGTTATAAAATGTTTGATCAATGAAGTGATCATTTAATGGTGGCCTCTAAAAATTCCATCGGATAGACTTCTATAAAGATCATAAGATGGGTACTTTTACAAATTTCATTGGACATACTTCTATAAAGATCATCGAACATATTCATTTTCAAAGTCCATTATATTCAATTTTAAAAGGTTCATTATAAGGATAATTTTAAAAAATAAATTGATAAAACTTTTATAAATAACATCATATGAATAAGTTTATGAACTTCATGGAATTATCATATAAGTTTATGATGTGTGTCGAATAACTAGACATAAGAAATCTTAATGAGTTTACCCGAAGGTGAAATTTTATAATATATGTGATCCTAGAAAATAAAAATATTTAATAATATTTGTGGTTTACCTAGATTGAGAATTTGGGAAATAATTTTGGATTTATCATATTGATTAATGTTAGAATATAAGATGGATAACGTTCACCAAAACATTACAAAGTTCATTGGATAAAGTTCTTAAATCTTGTATAAAATATTTAAAAATATTGAGTTACAAATTTGATATGTATAATGTTTGAATAATCAATTAAATATGAACAAACATTGTATTATAAAGTCATATTGTACAATGTTTGATTTTTGAATTCAGATAATTTTTTGTATAATAGAAACAGGTTTAGGGAAATTTGTAAATAATTTTCAATGTTATTCATTGTGATGATGTTGATTAATAGTTTCAAAGATTGAAAATTTAGACAAGAATTAAGGAATTTATTATGTTATTTGATTCTAATATTTTTGTAACTTATTATGATGAATTTTGACTTGAGATTATTGAGAGGGTTTTACGTAACATCCCAGGTAAATAAATAATATTACATTCTAATGTTTATCAATATTTGTGAATAAAATGTTAAGACTACTTTAAAAGGAATGCTATGCTCGATGGCGTACCCAATACACAACAATGAGTTTCTTTGAAATCATACGTTGCACGCTAATAATATAATAATATTATAATAGTTAACGCCTAGAAGTTATAATGGCGGGAATGACCAGAAATTACTATAAAATGATTACATATGTTTATATTTTTACATTTATCCAATAAATGATAGAGTCTTAAAATGAAAATGAATCCAATTTTAATCATAATTCTTCTAATATTCTTTAAAAGTTAGATTAACCGCATTTTGAGGGAGAAACATTTTTAAATATTCTTTTGACAATTTTATTTGTTTTATTTGACAAAATAAAATCATTCTTTAGAATATGGACATCAAAATTTACTTTCTGTAAATTTTTTTTGTTTTTCCGATAAAGATCATTTTTGGTAAAAATGTTGCATTTTAATTCAAAACCTCCTTTTAATCTGATTTATTTATATGGATAGATTATCTTTTTTATTGATATTAAAGTGTATTTAGAATATATTTTTACCATTTAATCCAATGGTGGTCATTGGCATTAATTTCACATTGAAATTGGACTTAAACTAGTGTCATTCTTTTAATAGATATTGTTTCTTAAAAAAATGCTATTTGTTTTGACAGCGGGAATGAATTATTAAATTAATTTATGAAAATTATATATTTTGAGTTCTTTAAAATAGACATCATTTTTTAATTCTGAATATCAAATATTTCATAGGGTGAATTTTATGTATTTTCTGAAAAACTTCAATTTTGATGAATAGTGAAACCACTAAGTGGTAGTTAAAGAAACTGATTTTTCTTTTAAATGAAAATTTACCACTTATGTGATTTGAATTTCAAAAATCCAACATACATAGATTTCATTAAGAGGTAAAATGTGGTTCAATGATATAAAAATAATTTTTTGGTGATTAGTAACATTTAAGTTTTATTAATCGCGATTAGTGGTAATTCGTGTAATTTAAGGTAAAGATAATGTTAGAATAATATGAAATGACCTTGACACATGTACTACCCTTATCGGATGAGTCCTAGACGACCAATAAAATACATGGGTCAACTTGGGGACCCTATGGAGCCACTTTGGTTTGAAAAATACATTAATAACTATTTATTTAAAGTTAAAATTAAAATGTCACAAACATGTATTGTTTTACAAAAACAATTTTTACATGGGGTTATACAAGTCATATTTATTACTATAAATATTCATTATAAATCTAAAAAGATTTCCTAAATCATGATTTTTTTATAATTTTTAGACATTAAATAAATTATTTTATTTATGACACCGTGATGATGTAGTGATTACCTCATAAATGAACGATTTAAATAAAATGAGAAGATATGGTGAAATCTAAGTCTTAAACTTGTCACAAACCTATTTTATTGGTGTATTTTGAAACCTTATCACCTTATCCTCTAAATATATACTTTTGGGACCTCTAAAATCTGAAAATAATTTTATAATAAAGTAATATTTTATAACATTCCATGAGTGTCCGTCCTCTTCTCTTATAAAAGGCCCCCACCTCTACCACCTTACCCACACCCCTCAAGCCTTGGACTCAGCCAACCCTAGCCCATTTCATCTCTCAACATCCCTCTCTTCATCATTTAAGCCTCACCTTTGGCTGAATGCTCTTCAAGAAACCCTTTTGGGTCAAACCAAGAGGAGTTACCTGATTTAAAGGTAATATCTTCACTTGTGTTCTTTTGTTTTATTTTGCTTCTCTAACCCCCTAAAATCTTTTTATTACTTTATTTTGTATCAACACCAGTATCTAAAATATACTAAGATGTTTTTATGTTACGTATTTGAGATACACTGACACAAACCTCTGTCTAATGGTAAAAGACCATTCCGTTTCTGTGGATGGCGAATTACTGCCTCACGAAATGATGATTATTCAATCTTCTCTTAACACCTTTCATGGTGGCCATTACGATGTCACTGTATTATATATATGATATATATTGTATTTATGTTTTCCATATGCTTCTGTATTTTATATTTAAAATATTCCTTTATGCATTGGATGTTGTGCAAATGCGATAATTTCATACGAGGAAGTGTGGACTGCCGCCCCCTCATGTGATGTGACTCGTTCATGCAATACATGGAATATATAAAGAATTAAATTAATGAAAATATCTAACCTATAAAACATATATATAATACTGGAATTATAATTTATATATCTCTAAATTATTTTTTAATTCCATTAATATGTCAAAGAAATGAATGTAGTGTCCATGCGTACGTACGACCTACCGTCTCAATGAACGGTGCATTTCATTTATTTTTATCTCCAAATGTTATGGAATAGTATAAAATGAATATGTGCTGGATATATATGATATTGAAATCATTAATACTATTCTGGAGATGATTTACTTATAACTACATGGACAATCATTTTCAAACAAGTTCATTTTTGACTCATGTACCAAACATCGACAAAAACGTCTGATATGAACTCATATTATTAACCAATTATTATAACATTATAATATGTGATTTGAACAGAATTATATTATTTAAAGGAGGACCATAAGCAATTATAAATTGAACAAAGTTTATTATTCAGGAATATAATGAAACGAACGAGACAACTCGGACTTGAGGTAAGGGATCCTACCTCTCTCTTTATTTTTAAGTAATCTTTTTATAAAACGTACTTTAATCTCCTCATTCTTATGTTGGGGATGTTATTTTATATTCCTATTTCTGTAAATGTTATTTTAATATGATGAGAGACCCTATTTTATCTCATCAATCCATTTTTGAATGTTTTATGTGGCGCTGTTAGGCTGTTGAATTTTCATAAGGGGATTTTCATCTCACTTTTTATTCCTGTGAGATTCATGCTACATTGGACACTAATTCCTTTTGTGTGGTGTATATACTTCCCATTATTTTACTATTTGTATAATATACTCTCATTTATGGGTAGTTACAGCTTCATTGTATGACCCTTCTTTCATGGGGTGTACGTTTCGAAAGATTCCCAAATCGGTTCACACTCCTCTTTTAAAAGACTTATTTTGTTATGTCTTTTAATTTCCATTTTTTCTGTTGGGATATGTTCTTCTATATCCTTATTGATATAAATTTTATGTACAAGTGATGTGATACCATTTTCTCTCTCATCACCTAATTTTATTAATTTTAAAGTGACGTCCTTAGGCTGTCGAATTTTACCAAGGAATCTTTTTAACCCAATTTTGATTTCTTTGGGTTCAACATGTAGTTATTGAATATGTCATCCTTTGAATTTGTTTGAATGACCTTTGATTTGTTTTCAATTAATATCCACTTATATTGCGTGTATTTATATTTTTCACACTTAATTTTGAGATTGATTTATCCTTAATTTGAGGATACCTTCTTTATAAGGGATTTAATCTCATTTTGCATTTCTATTGAGACATCATTGTTGTTATGCACCAATTCACTCTTATATGGTGTATATACTCTCCTTTTGAATATTATATCATGAATCCATTTATTCTCATGATATTATAAAGATATGATTAAATGTTATTCCTCAATTATTGTATTCAAGTGTCTCTAATTTAGGTAAAAACCCCTTTAACTAATATATCACTTTAAATGTTTTAATGATTTGTTCTTATTAATATCCATGTTTTCAAAAAGTGTTTAGGGATTTATTTATATGGATATTAATGGTTTAAAATGTTAAAATCTTCAAGGTGGTATGGGACACTTTGATTCAAAAATCTCTTTATTAAATGTTTTAAATGGTTTTGAAAATGGGTTTTTTGAATGGATTCATTATTTCAATATCTTAAAATGTTATATTGTTATTGCAGTGTGGGAATGTTATATTTCCTTTATGCTTAGGTTATGTGCTATGATTATGTTTTGTTTCTTGGGAATTTTTTTTGAAAATGGGTGGTTACGTGATAAACTAAGGGCGGGTGATCCCAATATAGCTCTCTAATGCATTGGGTAATGCGAAGGGGTTAAACTCTATGGTTTCTCCGAAGAGAGTTAGGGAATAAACTGTTATGGGTATTCCAAACATAACCATGAGGGTTACTCCCTATGTAATAATGTTATAAATGCCTCAAGTTACATTTATGTCTTATGATTTCTTTGAGTTATTCATAAATCTTAGGATTTCATGAGGTATGTCAAATTACTTATGTTTTATGAGTAAAGTATGATTACATTGATTCTTATGTATACATGGACTAATGTTTTCTTTCCGTATTGTTATAACCCTCGCTGATCTTTTTATACTCATCCCATGTTTTTTTTAAATGTTTTTTATAGGACATAAAGTTGAATAGGGTCAAGGATGAGATCAAGGAAATGTCAGGGTATCTAAAACAGGGAACTAGACATGACTCTTTTGTTCAAGGGTTTTTATTTTTGTGAAAAAAATGGAAGTTGAGTAGATGTGTCTACTTTTTAATCTTTGAGATGTAATAATTATGTCCTAATTCTCTAAAACTATAAACCTGAAAATATCCTCAATGTGAATTATTAATTTAATTCCATAATAAGTAATGTTTAAGGCTGGGACCTTATAGTTGGTATCAAAGGATGGTTTAGATAACTTTAGAGGTTAGAGTGTTAAGTGACAGGTTGTGTATAACCACAATGGTTATTATATTAGATAGAGTCATTGTATTTTTTAAGGTTGGAATGAGTTTGAGATAACTTGGATAATTATATATTATTGTTTTTCTTTCTCTTTCGTACATAATGATTTTGTTGATATAATAACACTAACATTTCTGGTTTTAGTAAATGGATGGATCTAGCAGGCACCCAAGTGATAATAGGTTTAAAGGAAACTATGTTGGTTCTCTGATTTGGAGACTGGATGAAATGGGGGATTCAATGAGAAATCTCGTGGTTATTCTAAACCAACTATTAGGAATCATGATCAACCACTTGAACCTTGGTGAGTTCTCTAATGCATCATGTATGAGAGAACCAACTCGATATGGAAGTTCATATAATAATTATAAGGGTTACAATTAGGGTTTATATTATCCTTACTTTTGAGGTAATTATGGGTTACTATACGTTATGATGGAATATGAACGACATGAGACAAACTTGAGTATAAATTATGTTATGGTTATTTTTGAATATTTTATCTCTTTTTGTGGAATGTTTTAAGAATTATATAGTTTTGGAAAAAGGACAAAACACAGACCGTGTGACAACCCGTCGCGTCGAACAAAGCTGCGGGAATCGAACCCACAACTAATGTGCGACTGATATTTATCGCCTACCACTGGACTACGCGAAGTACCTAATTATTTTGAATAATTATTTTTAGTAAGATGATTTTATGAATCATGATTCAGTTGATTTTGGGTGCTCTATGGAAATTATTAACCTATCATGCAGGATATGTGATTAGGTTAATTACTTTTCAGTATGAGACTTTAAGAGCAACTGATGTTTTTTGGAGATAAATTTTATTTTGTACCTTGGGAGACTATGTGATTAAATCCTTCAAATATTTGGGTTTCAATCTTAGTTGGGTTTACTTTAATGAATTTTATGGACAAATTTTTTATTGAATGGTCTTCATTGAACTTTGGGTTTTGTTTGACAATTTTTGGAGATTAGGAGTAGTTTTTCTTTTTGTAAAAAAAATATCCTTTTTGGGTATTATCTGATATCGTACTAAACTTTTTGGTTTTGTTTTGGTTGAGATCTAAAGACATGGGAAATATATAGTTCTCTTTTTTGGATTTTCTTATTCTCAAGAAGTTGATTGTGGTACTCTTAATGCAAACAATTCTTCCTAAATACTCTTCTTTTGGAGAAAATATGAGTTTGATTATGGAATCTAGAAAAAGTTTAAAGTCTACGTGATAAGTAAGTATGTATTATTATGATTTAGTTAAGCTCAAAAATAAATTCCTCAATGAAGATTAACTTAAAACAAAAATGTTGTCTGTTAACATTTCCTACTGGGGAATCGAATACCGTTTAACCCATCACAAGTTTGTGATTTTCTTGTGGTTAACTTTCTCCTAGACATGTTTATTATCACTCTCCATCAGAACATGACCCTTTTTTTCTCCTCCGTATCCATATTTTCATACTTTAAATCCTAGTATAGGTTAACTCGGGTGACCTTTGTACTTCTCTCCCTTACTTTTAAAGCGATAGTTTTACTAACTCTTGTTCCGATGTGGGACATTCAATGAGGTTTCCAAGCCCAATTTTGAAATTGTGAGGACGCAATTTCCAATAGGGGGGAAGGATGTAACATCCCAGGTAAATAAATAATATTACATTATAATGTTGATCAATATTTTTGAATAAAATGTTAATACTACTTTAAAGGGAATGATATGCTTGATGGCATACCCAATACGCAACAACGAGTTTCTTCGAAATCTTACGTTGCAAACTAATAATATAATAATATTATAATAGTTAACTCCTAGCCTTTTTAATGGAGGGAATGAATATAAATAACTACAAAATGATTACATATGTTTATATTTTTACATTTATCCAATAAATGTTAGAGGATTAAAATGAAAATGAATCCAATTTTAAGCATAAATCTTCTAATATTCTTTAAAAGGTTGATTAGCCGCCTTTTGATGGAGACCCCTTTTTAAATATACTTTTGACAATTTTATATTTTGTATTTGACAAAATAAAATCCTTCTCTAGAATCTGGACATAAAAATTTACTTTCTGTAAATTTTTGTTATTTTTCCGATAAAGATCATTTTTAGTGAAAATGTTGCATTTTAATTCAAAAACTCCTTTTAATCTGATTTATTTATATTGATAGATTATCTTTTTAATTTAGATTAAAGTTTTTTTAGAATATATTTTTACCATTTAATCCAATGGTGGTCATTGGAATTAATTTCACTTTGAAATTGTACTTAAACTACTATCAATCTTTTAATAAATATTGTTTCTTAAAAACACGCTATTTGTTTTGACAGCGGGAATGAATTATTAAATAAATTAATGCAACTTATATATTTTGAATTTTGTAAAATAGACATCATTTTTGAATTCGGAATATCAAATATAGCTTAGCGTGAATTTTTGGTATTTTTCTGAAAAACATCAATTTTTGATGAACAGTGAAACCACTAAGTGGTAGTTAAAGAAACTGATTTTTCGTTTAAATGAAACATTACCACTTCTGTGATTTAATTTTCAAAAACCCGACATACATGGTTCTCATTAGGAAGTAAAATTTGGTTCAATGAGAAAAAAATAATTTTTTTTGGTGAATAGTAACTTTTAAGTTTTATTAATCGCGATTAGAGGTAATTCGTGTAATTTTAGGTAAAGATAATGTTATAATAATATTAAATGACCTTGAAACATGTCCTACCCTTATTGGATGAGTCATGTCCGACCAATAAAATCCATGGGTCAACTGGGGGACCCCATGGAGCCACTTTGGTTGGAAAATGACATTAATAACTTTTTATTTAAAGTAAAAATTAAAATGTCACAAACATGTATTGTTTTACTAAAAAAACTTTACATGGGGTTATACAAGACATATTTTTTACTATAAATATTCATTATAAATCTAAAATGATTTCCTAAATCATGATTTTTTTTTATAATTTTTAGACATTAAATAAATTATTTTTTTATGACATCATGATGATGCAGTGATTACCTCATAAATGAGCGATTTAAATAAAATGAGAAGATAGGGTGAAATCTAAGTCTTACACTTGTCACAAACCTATTGTATGGGTGTATTTTGAAACCTTATAACCTTATCGTCGAAATATATGCTTTTGGGACCTTTAAAATCTGAATATCATTTTATAATAAAGTAATATTTTATAACATTACAAGAGTGCCCGTCCTCTTCTCTTATAAAAGGCCCCCACCTCTACCACCTTACCCACACCTCTCAAGCCTTTGGATCAGCCAGACCTAGCCCATTTTATCTCTCCACATCCCTCTTTTAATCATTTAAGCCTCACCTTTGGTAGAATTCTCTTCAAAAAACCCTTTTGGGTTAAACCAAGAGGAGTTACTCGATTTAAAGATAATGTCTTCACTTGTGTTCTTTTGTATTATTTTGCTTATCCAACCCCCTAAACTCTTTTTATTACTTTATTTTGTATTAAAACCAGTATCCTAAATATACTAGGATAATTTTATGTGATGTATTCGAGCTACACATACACACATCTCTGTCTAATGGTAAAAGAACATATTGTTTCTGTGGATGGAGAATTACTACCTCACGAAACAATGATTGTTTAATATTCTCTTAACACCTTTCATGGTGGCCATTATGATGTCACTGTATTTTATATATGATATATATTGTATTTATGTTTTCCATATTCTTCTGTATTTTATATTTAAAACATACCTTTATGCTTTGGATGTTGTGCAAATGCGATAATTTCATACGAGGAAGTGTGGACTACCGCCCCCTCAAGTGATGTGACTCGTTCATGCAATACGTGGAATGTATAAAGAATGAAATTAATGAACTTATTTGAACAATAAAACATATATATTATACTGGAATTATATTATATATCTCTCTCAATTATTTTTTAATTCCATTAATATGTCAAAGAAATGAAAGTAGCATTCATACGTATGTACGGCCTACCGTCTCCATGAACAGTGAATTTCATTTCTTTTAAACCCAAATGTTATGGAATAGTATAAAATGAATATGTACTAGATATCTATGATATTTAAATCATTAATACTATTCTGGAGATGATTTACTTATAACTACATGGAAAATCATTTTCAACCAAGTTCATTTTTGACTCATGTACCAAACATCGACAAAAACGTCTGATATGAACTCACATTATTAACCAATTATTATAACATTATAATATTTGATATGAACTGAATAATAGTCTTTAAAGGAGGACCTTAAGAAATTATAAATTTACCAAATTATATTATTCAGAAATATTAATAAACGAACAATACAAGTCGTACTTGAGGTAAGGGATCCTATCTCTCTCTTTATTTTTAAGTACTCTTTTTATGTAACTTACTCTAAGATCCTCTTTCTTATGATGGGGGATGTTATTTTATAATAATATTTCTGTAAATTTAATTTTAATATGATTAGAGACCCTATTTTATCTCATCAATCCATTTTTGGATGTTTTATGTGGCGTCGTTAGGCTGCCGAATTTTCATAAGGGGATTTTCATCTCACATTTTATTCCTGTGACATTCATGCTACATTGGCCACTATTTACTTTTGTGTGGTGTATTTAATGACCATTATTTTACTATTTGTACAATATACTCTAATTTTTGGGTAGTTACATCTTCATTGTATGACCCTTCTTTCATGGGGTGTATGTTTCGAAAGTTTCCCAAATCGGTAAGAGAACCATTCACACTGCTCATTTAAAAAGACTTATTTTGTTATGTCTTTTAATTTACATATTTTTATGTTGGTATATGTTCTTTTATATACTTATTGATGTAAATTTTAAGTCCAAGTGATGAGATACCATTTTATCTCTCATCAACTAATTTTATGAATTTTAAACTGACGTCGTTAGGCTGTCGAATTTTACTAAGGGAACTTTTTAACCCAATTTCGATTTCTTTGGGTTCAACATGTAGTTATTGAAGATTTCATCCTTTGTATATGTGTGAATGACCTTTCATCATTTTACACTTAATATCCACTTATATTGTGTGTATTAATATTTTTCACACATAATTTTGAGATTGATTTATCCTTAAATTAAGGATACCTTCTTTATAAGGGATTTCTTCTCATTTTACATTTCTATTGAGACTTCATTGTTGTTATGCACCAATTCACTCTTATATGGTTTATATACTGTCCTTTTTAATATTATATCATGAATCCATTTATTCTCATGATATTATAAAGTTTTGATTAAATGTTATTCCTCAATTATTGTATTCAAGTGTCTCTAATTTTTGTAAAAACCCTTTAACTAAAATATCACTTTAAATGTTTTAATGATTTGTTCTTATTAATATCCATGTTATCAAAAAATTTTCTAGGATTTATTTATATGTATATTAATTGTTTAAAATGATAAAATATTCAAGTTGGTATGGGACACTTTTAATCAAAAATCTCTTTATTAAATATTATAAACGGGTTTGAAAATGGTTTTTTAATGGATTCTTTATTTCAATATCTTAAAATGTTATATTGTTATTGAAATGTGGGAATGTTATATTTACTTTATGATTAAGTTAAGTGCTATGATTATGTTTTGTTTCTTGGGCATTGTTTATGAAAATGGGTGGTTCTATGATAAACTAAGGGTGGGTGAGCCCGATATAGCACTCCAATGCATTGGGTAACGTGAAGGGGTAAAATTCTAAGGTTTCTCTGAAGAGATTTAGGGAATATATTGTGATGGGTATTCCAAACATAACCATGAGGGTTAATCCCTACGTAAGAATGTTATGTATTCCTCAAGTTACCTTTATGTCTTAGGATTTCTATGAGTTATTTGTAAATCTTATGATTTCATGAGGTATGTTAAATTGATTATGTTTTATGAGTAAAGTATGATTTCATTGATTCTTATGTATACATGGACTAATGTTTTCTTTCCATATTTTTATAACCCTTACTGAGCTTTTTATGCTCATCCCATGTTTTTTTTGAAATGTTTTTCACTGGACATAAAGTTTAATAGGGTCGAGGATGGGATCAAGGAAATGTCATGCTGTATAAAACAAGGAACTATACATGACTCTTTTGTTCATGAGTTTTTATTTTTGTGAAAAAAAATGGAAGCTGAGTAGATGTGTCTACTTTGTAATCTTTGAGATGTAATAGTTATGTTCTAATTCTCTAAAACACGAAACCTGAAAAGATCCTCAATGTGAATTATTCATTTAATTCAGTAATAAGTAATGTTTAAGGTCGGGTCCTTATATTTGAAGGTGGTAAAATGAATGTTTAGTTGGGTAAGAAATTCAAATTTGTAACATGTACACCTTCTTGGTTTTTTAGAAGAAGTACGATTATATAAAGGGAAATATATTCATTGAGATGAGTTTTTATTGTTTTTATTTTTCTTGTATGAGTGACATATTTTATGTTTTTGAGAGAGAATAGAAAGAGTTGTCGACTATAATGATACTTGGTTGAGGAAGAGGTGCATCAGATATTAATGCATCATACGAACATTCATCAGAATGAATTGTCGCAAATAGAGTTATACCAGATACTGTATACAATAAAATTATTCTTAACTGAGTATTACTAGACATATTTTTGATGAGTAATATTTTCAATCAATGTTTTGGAAGGATAATATTTTATATGATCTATATCATTCATGATCAAGAGGAAGTTTCAAGATGAGAGGACTTTTTAGACAGCTATTGAAGATCTAGAGGAGGTTGTCTATATAAAAAGTTAATTCAACATTATTATGGAGTAATAACATCTATAGAAGTATTTATTTCTCTATTTTATTAAAAAGGAAGAAGGATATTTTTTATGGGGTTATAACCAGCTATTTGAGGGTTCTTATTGAGGTGTATATCCAATCATTTAAGAAGTTTTTAACTGGGGTTTATTAAAAATTCTAAAATTTTCTAGTTGGTGTGTATAAAAATTACTATTCAAGTAAATGGATAATATATGTTGGTGGTATAACCAATATTGAAAGTAGTAAGTTCTCACATTGAGGCATAACCTTGTAAATTTTTTGAACATATCTCTCTCTTTATATTTTATGAAAAATAAGTGGGGTGTAAGATATATTTTTTTGATAAAAACTATAACATGTTACAAACGTGAAATTTGAGAAAAATTTATCAAAATAAGTTGACCCATGATTCATACCTACCCCTTTCAGAGATCTTACAAAAATATGGGAACTTCAATAGGTATTAGATCTGGGTTTCCTATGAAATTTTAAACTATATTCTAGGGTTTGATGATTTGAATTTAGTTATCCAAATAGTTGTTTTTTATTTTATGGAATTATCTATCACATTTCTAGGAATGTGATGTTACCATACTTTCTATCTCATATTCTAAAATTTATAGAAGTTGCTATGGTGGGATTCCCCCAAATTAATGGGGTTGTTATTATATTTTGTGATAAGAAAAATCTATATATTAATAGAAATTCCCCAATTCAATTTTGATTCATATCCCTCTGAGAAATTTTATATAGAAGTTATGGGTTTTCCAATAGCTAAAGTGACATGTGATAAATTGAGAATTTTTTATGAACAGAACATGAACGTCATAGAGGATATTTTAAAAATCTAGAGGAGTAGATTTAAATATATCAAGATGAATTGTGAGGAAAATATTGATGTGTACATTATAAGGGACAATAAAATTGTCAGTGATATTAGATTTTTTGGTGAGTAGATGGAAGACCCAATTATTTTTAAGAGAATGATAAGAAACATTACTGATAGATTTTATTCAAAATTTTATATCTAGAATAATGAGAGGATATATCATTGGATAATCATCATTATATTCTTATACCACATGAAATGATAAAATCAGAAGTCTTTAAAAAGATGGTTAGGGAATAAACAGACTTTTCAGTTATGTTAAAAGTGAAGATCATAGATAAACATGTATAAGACAGATCAAGTGACTCAGATATTGAGTTGGATTATGAGGGTTTAAAAAAATTGATCTTTTTTCTTAGACAAATAAAAAGGGAAATTAGGAAGGAAAATTTAAACAATTTCCTATGCACAATAATTGTAATAAAAGTGTCCATTTTGTTGGTAACTATCTAGAAAATAATATAGTTAATTATGAGATAGATGAATAAGATAATAAGACTCAAAAATTAAAATTGTATAAATATAATAAAAGGTTTTCTTGCAAGAAGAAAAATTTATTAAGTAGAAGAGAGAAAGATGAATCATCATCCAGTAAGGAATCTGATAATGAAAAAAACTTTTTATATCATGTTAAAATGAAAATTTCCTCATTAAGTTGTGATTATGATTACGAAAATAAAATAGAATTGGAATTGATTCTTAATAACAATTTGGAATCATCTCTTGATAAAATTATACACCTCAAGTATGAGTGGTAGAATTTGATGAAATAATCTAATGAAATAACTTTTGAGAATGATGAAGGAATGAAAAAATAGATGAAACATCAAAATGGGATTAGACAATATAAACTAAAAGTGTATGATACAAAAAAGGAAGCTTAAATATCTTGATGAAGCACTAACTACATATGAGGATCTTGATAAGGAATAAAGAACTATTTTTTAGGAAACTAATATGAACATGTTTAAGTTCGATGAATTTTAGAGGATCATAAAAGATATTGATGAATGATTGGATGAGAAATAGAAAGATTTATGTGAGATATAATCAATGTTTCCTATATATCAAAGTGTTTTAATTAATGTTATATAATACTTCACCAAATCAGTTATGGAAAAGGGATAATCATCTCAAATTATTTTAGAGAAGAGCCCATAGAAGAAATTTGGTTCTTTCCCAAAAAACTAAATATAAATACACTTTTACACTCATTAAATGTTCAAATGTCAAGATTGATTCATCCAAGACCATGAAGATAAGTGAGAAATCCACTTTTTAATTAAATAGTTAAATACTTCAAGAATATTTTCCCCTAAAAAAACATTCCCATATACTTTTATAAGTTAAATATAAAAAAATATCAATGAACAAATATCAATATAAAATATCAAGATTCAGAGGTCATTTTTGTGGTTGTGGTGTATTTGAAAATAAATCCTACTTATTCTAGTATAATATGTTTATACTAGGAAAATGGTTTCAATCAAGGTGTGTCTATGATAAATAATATTCTCAATAGAGAAATATGAGGATGAAAATAATTTTTAGAAGTTGAAAAATGAAAAAGTTTCAAGTGAGGTATGTGCGAAACTAAAGAAGGTTTCACAAGGAATGAAAGAGTGCTTAGTTATTTGTTCATATCAGTTAGTCAAGGATTTAAATATAGATGAAGAACAAAGGTTTTATGAAGTACAATGGAAGTAATATTTTTATAAAATGAGAATTAAGTTGATGATAAGTTATCTATAGATACTATCAAAAATATTTAAAAGAAATATAAGAGATATCAAATATAGGGATGGTACTAAGGACTATATGAATATCTTACTATCCTAGAAGGAAATAATAAAAATAATGTTGAAAACTTAATAGAATAAATATATTTCCAGAATTGAATAGAATATGATTGCTTTATTTAAAGACCGAATTGATGAGCCGAAATAAATTACAAAATATATGAAGGTTGATCACGTGGTTGAAAGAATATCCCATGTTAAGAAGAATTCTAGATTGAGAGAAAATTTTCATTATAAATGTTAATTATAAGGATAATTTAGGTTCATTTGTACTAATAATATTATTTTTTAATTAAACTAACTTCCAGGGAATTTATGTAGAAGAAGTAGAAGATATATCTATGTATTTTAGTGGTTTTGTAGAAAAATGATATATTTATCATATTATATAAGAATCAATAAGAAAAATGTTGTTCTGATATCCATTGTGGAGAGAAAATATAAACCAATGGTATAATTACCACACTATAAGCATTTTCCATGGTTGTATCAAATTAATCTTCTAGGAGGAGTGAATTTTTTTAGAAATATATTTTTAAGTGGAGTTATGTTTTATGCAAATGAATTTTTTAGGTTTAATGGAATGATCCAATGGAGGAAATTGTAATGATATTTCTAGATAGAGAATGTTTAGAATATTTTTGGTTTTAAATTATGTATAGGTTTAATAAGATTTGTTTTATTTTTCAATGTAGAATATTAATAAGAATCAGGGTTTACAAGAGGGAGAAATTTGAGTTTACCAGATAAAGAATGTTCATCAACGCTTTACAAATTCACCTTATGGAGTTGAGGAATCTTGTATCAAATATTTATAGTGTTTGAGTTATAAATTTGAATTATAAAAATTTGGAGTAATAAATTTGAGTTGTACAAAGTTTGAGAAATAATTTTTTGTTATAAAACATTCAAGATTTGAATTATTAGAAAAATAGTTTACACTGGAAAACGTTTTTAGTAACATTACAAATACTTTGTAAATTCATTCATTATGAAAATGTTGAGATATAATTTCAAAGAAAAAAAATAATTATCCAATATTTCTCTAAATTCCTATAAATAATTTTGAAAAAAAAAATCTATTTATGCTTTGAATAAGGGAAAACAAAAGTTTAGTTGAGTGGGAAATTAAAATTTGGAACCCATGATCCTTCCTGTTTTTATAAAGGAAATATGAGTACATAAGGGGAAGAAGATTCATTGATATGAAATTTTTATACTAATAATTTTTTTATAAACATAAATTTTTGATGTTTTTTAGAGGGAACATTATGGGTTACTATCCAATATTCTACTTTGTTGAGAAAGAGGTGAATAAAAAACAAGTTCATAGAACATCCTTCATCAAATAAAGGTGAATTAGATAGAGTTTTACTAGATATAGGAGATCATATAGATCATATTATACATAGTATTACTAGATGTAAATTTGATGATGAATATTTCAAAATAAAGTTTTGGATATTTTATATTTTATAGAATCTATATCATTCAATATGGGAAGGAATTTTCGATAATAGAAGACATTTCAGATATATTTTTATCATCTTTTTGAAGTTGTACATAAAAATGTTGATATGAATCTCTTGATGAGGAACACCATATAGAGAAGAATATATATTAACACTAGATCAAATCTAAATAATGAACTTATATATTAGTCTATAACTAGTTATTGGATGTCTTTGATTGAGGGAATGACCAACACTGAAGAGGTTTATAACTATAGGGTACAACCAATTACTAGAGACTATAATTGGGGGGGTATAACCAATTTAAATTAAAGTTATTATATAATCCATGTTATGGGGTATAACTAACATGGAATGGAGTAGGTTCTCAAGTTGAGGTTGAACCTTGTAAATATCATGTGTTGATCTCTCTCTTTATATTTAATGCATGTGTGGTGAGGTAGTGAGATATTATTGAGTTGATCAAAACTTTAACAAAGTTTTAGATTTTGAATTTGAGAGAAATTTTTAAAAATAAAAGGATAAATAATTCACTTCCTCCTCTAAATAGTGATCAAACAAAGGTCTAGGAACTTTAAAAAGATCATAAAATTAGAGTCACACATAGGGTAATGGCATCGAAGTCCTAGATTTGAAGTGCATATAAAGGATATGAATGGAATATGTGATATAGGAAAGTGACTCACACATTGGATTCTATTTGTGGAGTTGAACTAAATTTTAGAGGTTATCAAGAGATAAACATGAACATGTTTACACGGCATGGTTATGAGTAACTACTCACATTATCATGCTTTTACACATCGGGTTACATGACATAGGGGAACACTATTAGGGATATGCATCCAAGTTTATGCACTTTAGGTCACACGAACATGGTTATGCACCTATGTTTATTCTATAAAAATTATATTATGTGGTTACTTATCATGATATATATTCATGGAATTGAAGAAAGAGTTTCAAAGGTATAATTTGAGTTTCACGTCTATCTATTAAAGAGGATGAAAGAAATATAATAATTTTAATTTGAAATTATCTTCATCTGGAGAAGAATATCTGTTTTAATAGTGTTATAGTAGGAGAAGTATTTTCTCCCTCATTGAGAAGTTAATATAATTTGGTATAGAATAGTAATGTATAATTGAAAAGAATATAAATAGATCATCAAAGCATGATTTATGAAGAAAGAAGAGTCTGATGTTCAATAGAGAATGAATGTTAGGTTTCTTTTCTCTCAAAGTGACTGAAACATATATACTTTTTCAAATATTATTCATATAATTAATGTGTGGAATTGAAGAATAGGTATTGTGCCTTGGGTAAGGAGTGAATTATCCTATAAAATTATAAAGGCGGTTTGTTTAGTATTGAGTGATCATGGTAAAAACATTGTATCCATATAATTACTATAGTATAGTGGATTTTGGAACATAGACACATCGTGAGTTTTTTCTCATAGAATTTATCACTTAATTATAATCAAAGAAAATTATTTTTGTTCTATTCATTCATTACATTACAATAAATTGTTCATCTTTATATGATTTTGATATCATATAATACTTGTTAAAAACAATTCCAACCAATGTGGGAATAAGATCCTAAAAGAAATATGAATGAAATAAAGAAATAGTTTAATTTTATAATCATCATGATTCCCCCCTCACCCCATGGGTGTATTTGGGTGAAACACCTTTAAATAAAATGGTTCTTAAATAGAAGAAACATTGTTATGACATATAAATGGGCTAATTAGTGAAGACCAATCTAAGGTATGTTATAGAGTTAATGATGTTCTTCCCAACATTGAATGATTTAATTTTTTATTTTACATTATAAACTATAAAGGGGTGACTTTATGTGTCATGAAAACTATAGGTGAGGAAGATATAGAATGGGATATCATTCCTATAGTCTTCTTATAACTATTATTTGTGTCAAGATGCTTAAGATTTCAGACCACTGTAAGAATAGTAAACTTTCCCATTTTCGGTTATTTTATATCAATCTTGGATTGATATATTATTGAGATAAGATCATTATAGATCTAGGATACTTTACCCATTTGACATATTAGTATCCTAATCAGGGGTTAAGATTCCAATGGGTTGAGACTATATAGAGAAATTCCTTTTTCTTCATTGGCTTGATATTAATATATAATTATCACGATACCATGGGTTGAGATAATTATATCCATGTTCTATTTTACCATTGTTCATATATTCTATTGAGATTGTGTTAAGAAACCTGAAATTAATGACCATATAGACAGGTTCAACTATTCTTAGTGACCTTATATTATTATGTTTTTGTTGAGAATCCATTGATATGAGACTAATACGGATGTGAGGATACCTCTCCAACTATCCAAATATTATTCTAATATATCATTGAGATGCATAAGGAGTGAAAATAATATAGAATTAGGTCCACCAATCCAAATTCATTTATATTGATATACATGGTGGTCGAGGAACCCTAATTGATAAGATCCTTATATGAATAGTAATGTACTTCTCTATTAGCCATAAGGTTGGTTACGATATGTTTAAAGACTCATTAGAATTAGTCAAATACATTATGGTTACACCATGGGTGTTTAGTAGAGAACATGATGGAAAAATATTATTTATAGAAATATAACTACTTTTTATTTTGGAATATCACAACATAAATGACCTTTATATTCTGGATTTCATTTTGAAACATCATCTGTGGTGGCCTAATAAGCTTTACACATTCCCAAATCAATCCCCAAGATACCTGATAAAAATTCATCTTTTTAACATAGGTATGGACATGGACTATATGGATGATGATGAATGATTTTTAGAGAATGTATTGGATCTAGGAGGTGCATTTGAGTAATGAATTAGGTATAATTTATTCATGGTTATAATATTTTGTTAATTTTTAATAATTTTATATATGTCTTGAACATGGAAAATCCTTTTATATCTGTATTCTTTGTATGAAATTACAATAACTCAATTTTTTATAGAATGTTATTTTTTATTTATTATAGATGGAATTTAGCTATGATGTAAACTTTGACATTACATTATTTTTATACTTACTATTTATATGTATTTATTCCATCCTGTTTTATGGATACCTTTATTTTATAGGGTATAGTATCCCTATGATACACATATACCTATATAAGTTTTCAATAGAATATTGAATATAGGGATCCATGATTAAGGTATGTGGCACCGGTTCGGTCGCGATGATGGACCTTATGCATAGTTGTAGGTAACCCATCTATTTGAAAATTCCAGGTTACCAATGATATATTTGTTATTCTAAGTTTTCAATGTTATAAATTCATGTTTTCTAATAATAGGTTTTGTGATTTATTGATTTATGGTTTCAGTCAATGATTGTGTGGAGATAGTTGTGTGTTTATGCATCAGATTTATCACATGGGATTAACCTAGCTATCATGTTCTTGTTTTCGGTTGACCACCTTGACTATGATATGGGTTCCAAATATTTGATGGGTAAGTAGAAACTTATATTTTTTTATCATATATAACTTTATGAAATAATTATACATAACATGGATTGAATTTTGATTATGATATTAATGTTTTTTTGTGAATCCTTTATGTATTTTGATGTTTTCCCGGAGAGTGGTTAGTTGGGGATAGAGGGAGAACCTAATTTATGTGAGACCCTTTCATATAGGGTGCCTATATAGAATAGTGGAAAACATTTCTTATTAGTTCTTAACAGATATTTAATATTATTAATTTTGTTAAATGTGATTAGAATTTTATTGACATTTCTAGATGGGGTGATTTTATCCAAGTTTTTGGATATTATCTTGAGATGTGAGAAGACATGTTGGATGAAATTTCCTCCTATTGGTAAGAAGTTTTTAGAGATATTATCTAATTAATTATAGGGTTTTCCACTTTAGTGGTGGTTGAGTTTGTGATTGAACTTATTCCAAGTGTGGATCCGATATTCATTACTCATTATTGGATAGATCCCATAATTCATAAATATTAGAAGGCTTAGCTCTATGAAATTGATCTGAAGGTGCTTTTGTTGTCAATAATTTCCCCTTAGGGTTCTCTTGTTTTTTTATAAGGGTGGTGGATCATTGATTTTATTAGTGGAATACCAAATATTGAACTAAGGGTTAGTTAAGAATGATTATCATATTCCTTATATCAATGAATTATTTTACCAGTTTAGGGTATCCAAGTGGTTCTCCAAGATCAACATGAGTTCAGGTTATCATCAGTTTTGTTTGGGGCCTCTGATATACCACATATTACTTTATAAGTAGTTATAACAAGCATGAGTGTCTTTAAAGGTAATTTGGTTTGACGATCATGATGGAAGCGTTTCTATCCCTGATAAATATAGTCTTTCAAATATATTTAGATTCTTTCATGGTTATATTTATTAATAATATAATTGTATACTCTCGGTTGAATGTGGATCAAGGTCAATATATAGATATCATTATGATCACACTTAAGAATCATCATCTATATAAAAAGATCTAAAAGTTTTGATATTGTATTAGTGAGGTTTAATTCTTGTGGAACATGATATCAGAGGCAAGAATATCATTGAACCCCAAGAAGATCATGGTTATACATTCCTGGGAGTGACCTAAGAACATTTTTAATATCTAGAGCATCCCGATATTAATTGGATTCAATTATATATTTATTCAATACATATCCCATCACGTAGTTTCTATGAGAACCCTATCCAATAATGGGTTAAAATTTGAGTGGTCTAAACCATATAAGGGATTGATACATCTGTGTTTTTTCAGGAACAATTAATCAACTAATTTTATATTCTCCTAATATGGTACCATAGTGGCACAACCAAGGGTTAATATTGTGGAGGCCTCTTACACACACTAAATTTTTATTTTTACTTTGACAAAAATATATATATATATATAACTAAAAAACTAATATTAATGGGGTTTTTGAAAATACATGATATATATAAAAATACTAATGAAAATATAAAACTCAAATAAGAAATCAAAATTATTAAAATACCCATTAAATTCATTAGAAGAAACCCATATACCTCAGGGTTTATAGTGATGTCATCATTGATATTCAAAATATATTCCTCCTTATTCTATTCTATGTAGAGATAAATCCATTTTACTTTACACCCTCTCATTTGAATTGTATTACCCTACATCAAAACCTCTACATATAATTGTAATCTCTCCCATGTCAATAACTAATTTAAACATGCCCATTTGAATGACATATATATCAATGAAAGGAAAATGATTTAATGATGAGGAAAACAGAAATTGTGGAGAAATAGTGGAGACCACTCACCCCAATCATTATAACAACTACTTTAATCTTGTTATAAATCATGATAATTTGATAAATTTAAATAAATTCAAATACTAACACTTCCCCCCTTGAAAAAAAGTGATGGTTAGTTCTTCAAAAATATAGAGATAAAATAAGCACGGTAGGGGAAAAAACCGAATACAAAATAAATGGAAGTAAGAAGAAGAGAGAAAAGCTTATATATACCAAAATCATATAGAACTATAATAGTATAAAAATCCACCTTATCCACCAAAAATTGTCCATCCTTTGTAGTAACAGATGAGATTCAAATTTATAGGTAAAAGGGGTATGAATTTTCACTAAAAAATTTGACCTCACAAAAATTTCACATAGTATCCCAATTAAATGGATGAATTAGAAACGTTCTCCATGAAATTCATTCTTATATGTCTTAAACGTGAACCCATGAAATATCTGATTTCCTACCCAAATATTTAAGTATTTATTGTTTTTTACTTTGTAATAGTATTTAATCAATCTGACTGTTTGAATTCCCATGATCAAAAATCTCATTCCATAATATAATTCTCTATATCCTAATATATCCTGGAAAAGGTTAATAAAACTTTTACTTGAATTTTTATTTATTTCCTTATTTTATTTTAAATTGTTTAGGCTTTTTCTTTGTGAGATATCGGCCCATCTTCAAAAGTGTTCAGATCATTGTATATATTTTGAGACCTAGACTGTGATATAGTTTTGGGCATCCAAATGATTTATTGTTCTTTGGGTACTATTGATTAAAATTAAGCCCAATATTTTTTAAATCATAACAAAAGGTATTTCAAAATTCATTTAGTACTGAAAATTTTATGTCCAAAATACAAAATAAATTCAAATAGGTAAAATAAAAAATTGTGATACTTTCCAAATATGGTCACAAAACCACAAAAACCTAAATATTTGACACTTTTTTATAAAATATCACTATGTTATGATTAATAAAATTTTATTATAATATAAAATTTGAGAAAATATTAGCTTCATCAGAGATAATTCCATAATCTAAAATGTATATTGAAGTCTATAACAAGATTGAACATAATTGAACTGGTTAATGAGTATACCATGTATTGTGTTGCTTTAGGGAATATTTTGTGAGCTATTCTGAGATAGGATAGGTTTGTAGTTAAACTTGGATCTCGGTATTTATGTCTATTTGAGTTAAATTTACTGCCCAAAATTTGGATCTACCAAAAGTAATGAATGTGTTGAGGCATTATCATCATTAATTTTTTGGGAGATAGGTTAGTGGTGCATACAAACCATAAGATCATTAGATATATCTTCTCCCAAAAAACATGAACCTTTAGTAGAGAATGTGGGACATGTGTTAGAAATTTGTTTACCTAAAGTGGATTATACCCCTATTAAGGGGAATGTAATCTGTGAATATTTGGGAAAGAACACTCAGGACCTTTTATTCTATGAGAATATCAACATGGGTTAATTGATGAGACTTTTCACTAATATGAATCTTGACGTGAACAAGTTTTAGGGTAGATAAAACCTTATGTCATTGGTTGTTAAATACCCACTCCTCAAGAGGGTAAATGATGTTTAGTTTTCTAGCAAGGATTTACATGATGTAAGGGATAATATATATAGTGGGGAGACACAATGATATTGTTATTATGATGATAATGAGATACTATATATATGAGGATGAGTTGTGGTACCTACAACAATGCATGATAAGTTAATATGGAATAAAAATTCCTTGAGATTTGTTTTTTCACTCAGGGATTACTAAGATATACAATGAAATCCATATATAGTCTTTATGGCATGGGATAAAGAGGGATTTAATGGGGTTTATTTCTTGATGCTCCTCCTAACAATAAGCGAATGATGATCATCAAATATCCATTGGTCCTCTTATAATATTACAAATTATTGAAGTGAAATGATATGATATAATGATGTATTTGGTGATGGGGATTCAATGGTTTCCTTGTTCCAGTGATACATAAAGCTTTATTGTCCACTAGTTAATGAGTGTTTCATATTTCTTACTAATTAGGGAAAATTGGTCTATTTATGACTTGGACAGGTTATACATCTTAGAGATAGTATAGATTTGTATTCTTCTAAGGAGTATCTCTTCATTTTAGGATACGTGATTCACATATCTATTTTAGTAGTTTTTGTATAAGTTCCTTGATACTCGGGTTCATTTGAGAATGGAATATCATCCCCAGGATGATGTTAAATCAATGTATGCTATCTATATTCTTTAAGAAATATTTTATGCATGTTTTCTATATTTCAATAGATCATTGGAGAATCTTCTCTCTTTATCTTATTTTTTTAACTAGTACAAAAATATGTTTTTATATAAGATTTTTCTATTTTTTATGTCTCATTTTTATGGTATGTAATTGAAAGAGACATGGAAAATATAATTTTAACATAAAATTATTATAACAATTTAAAAAAATATAAAATATATATAAATACATTCGACATCAGTTATAAAAATAACCAATTTCAAAAGAGTATATATTTTAAAAAATATAATATTTATTTCTACCTTGGTAAATAATATAAGAGAGATAAGGTATAAAATTTTGAAACCAAATAGGAATAAGAAAATGAATCTTAATTCATCATCTTTAGTTACTTGATTATTTTGGTGCCCTCTATAATTTTCTTTTTAGAAAAGAACTCATGAGGTAACCTCAACTATAGGTGGGGAGGTATTTTAAATTGTGGGAGATAAATATCATGTAAAATTTTTATATTTTAAACTTGATTTTGGAATGTATTATTCATCATAGAGAATAAATTACCGAATATTTTATGATTTATGAAATATAATCATAAAATATTATATAATTATAGAATAATAATTGATGCAAAGGTGAAATCCTTGAATGGAGAACTAGTATAATGATGATTTGGATTAAAGGATTAATATACTATAAATAAAGAGGAGGGTTGGTCGGTTATACCATCTATATAATTCTTAAAATGCAAATAAACCCAAAAAAATTAGGTGGGATTTTAAAATCTAAAGGGAATATTCTAAAAAAATTGAAACACTACTAGTGCATGAGAAGATTTTGTAAATCTTTACATTTTTTATTCTTATAACCAACCATAAAAATATTATCTCTAGTATTTTTGACATTTGATACTTAAAATATTACATTAAAACATGAATTTTAACGTTGATTTTTAAATAAAAATACGAAAATATAGTTATTTGACATTGATTTATAAATAATCAACATTAAATCCCACTGCAAAATGGATTGAATGTCAAATATGTAATAAAATAACATTAAAAATCTAATGAAAAATCTAATTTTAGGACTAGTACTTATAAAAATGGTTATTATATTCCTATTCAGAGAGAACCATGTGGGTTGTTTTATAATAATCCATTTCAATATCTTTTATGATGGTTAAAGGGGAAAATCCATATATTGTTATACCAAGTATTATTCAAGAGGCATTAGAGAATATCTTATTTATTTGGAAGAATTTAATGATTATGACATGAAGAAATAATTCATATTCATGATTGAGAATTCATCCTATCAATTATGAGCTAAAAATCCAAGTTTTCTTTAGTGTGTCACCTCAATTAGGATATTTTTTGTATTTAAAGGAAAGGGAAGCTAGAAACTAGGTGTGTAGGGACCTTTGAGGTTGATGAGATGGATGGTATTATGGCTTATCAGTTATTGTGTCCTCAGAGTGTTGGTTATATACCCGATTTATCCATATATCTTAGCTTAGAATATACCACCCTAATCTTGTTCATGTAATCTGTGATGATGATATTGAGCTGGAGGTTGATGCTTAATCTGAATAATAACTAGTTTTTATAGTATACTTGAGACACCCATGCCACTAAATCATGGATCTTATGATATAAACATATACCATAATTACAATATTTAATACCAAGTGAGATGAATCAAGTAAAACATACATATTTTTATATAAAAAATATATTATATATCACAATAATCACACATTCCTGAAACACAAAAGATTAGTTCCTATAGAGATTGACACAATAAAACTATTATCTCTACTAATTTCCCCAATATAAACCATAAAGAACTTATAAATAGGAATTATTTGAAAATATATCCAAGAATAAAATTCCCTAGGTAAAAAGAAAAAAATAATGGTTGTGCAAAAATTCTCATTAGGTAAAAACTAATCAATGATCCATAAAAGGGTTTGATCATAAATTTATAAGAAACTATGATCATATGAGAAATATCGTATTAAAATTAATAGTGAAAAATAATATTTTCCATAAGTCAGAATAGAAGGACATGTAATCTCAAATGATAAAAAAATAACATGGCATATGTGTTCAATTACAATAATTAATTCTTAAAACCATATTTGGAAAGAAATATTATTAATGAATCCTTCAAAATTTCATAAAATTAAACCTATATAAATTGGGATTGGAAGATAAAATATATTATTATTAATGGCTGTTTTTAAAAACTAAATTAAACATCTGTGTTGAAAACAAAATCATCAACAGACTAATAAATAATTATTTTAGAAAACCTAAGTAAAAATTTTAATATCACAAAACATAATAAATATTTAGATTTCAAAGTAACAAAATAAAACATTTTCAGCAAGAAAAAATATGGACATGGAAGAGAAAGTGGGTATAAAAGATGATGAGAATTATTTCTAACAATCTTACACTTTTATGATAACAAAATTTATCCTGGAAGAATATTTTAATTAAAAAAATTTTATCCCCATATAATAAGATAAATTACCATATAATAAAATCTTAGGGTGCAATAAATCAATCATTTAATAAATTATTTCATGGTCAAACATTATAACTCAATGAAAGGAGGTTTGAGTTTATAAAATCCCTTACATTTACTCTCTACTACCATAGAAACACTTTAACATCCTAAATAATATCCATATAAATCATAATGAATTATTTAATAACCATATCCAAATATATTTCCCTTATAATATTCATTTATAATCATTTATTATTCATTTATTAATTACTTTTTTTATTTTTTTCATTAAATGCACGTGATTTCGATTGTTTTACCCACACATTGTAATGTTTATGTGGATCGCTGCATTTTGATACCAAGTTCATTATTCATAGATTATTAAAAGTGATTTAATATATGTTCCATAATGATTTATAAATTTCCAATTTCATCCATTAATATTTTTAGTTATGATTTATGAAGTTTAAATCCGTGAAAAAAAAATTTGGGTATTTTTTTCAAAAAAATAGTAGCTTATAAATAATGAGTGAAAATGTTAGTATTTAAAATTTATAATATTAATCATTTAAATATATAATTTGTATCCATTACATAAATTTTTTATCCCATTCATGAAATTTTGTGATGAAAATTTAAAAATGTCATTCATGGAAGTGGTAGTCCACACAAAAAAGTAGTGGTGTTTTCATATTACATTGGATGATAGGGATATATAAAATGGATGTTCTAATAATATAAGAATATTGTAGTATAATAATGATACTTATTTCATTATTTTTTAATTTTTATAATATTTAAATTGGAGGGTATATGTGAAACCCAAATATTTTAAAAATAACACTTTGTTCGATAGGGTATACAACATGTAACACCGACCATAAACTAACCATGAAATATTATTACATAAATATAAATTTTATAAATTATTTATTGAATTAGATGTTATTAATAGGAATAACCAATTTGTGAAAGATATATAAATTTCATACACAATAAAGAATTATTGATTCGTGATTCATAAATTTGAACAAAATTTTTAGTAATGTTATTTTTTTGCTTCATAATTACGTTTTCATCAAAAAAGATTTTTAACGATTTTAATGAGAGAATATTATAATTATTTTTTTTAGAAATTTAGAATTTTTAATTTATAAAATTGATATACTTTTTTAAATCTCCAAATAAAATTTATATTATGTTGAAATTTTTGAATATTTCAAACAAGGTTGATTTTGAAGTAAATATTGAAAAATAATGATTTTGGTAAAATAAAATTTATTTTTATTATAAATGTACCAATATTATAATAATTTAAAATTAAATTAAAATAATTATATAAAATTACATGTAATATAAATAATTACATTTGAATCATCATTGTGATTTTTGTATAAGTTCATTATTGGTCTTAAAAATATATTTCTCTAAAAATTGTTTTTTATTGCGTTTTACACATTTATATTAATATTGATTTAATAAACTTATAGAAATTGAAAATTAAAAAATAAATTCTATATTTTCAATCAAAAGTTTCATTTTTTTAAATAGTTCCATTTTTTATTACAAATAATAACCGTGGGGAATTTTAACAACTTATTAAGGGTAAAACATATAAGATCTAGTCAAAACTATGGGATAAGACCTTTAAAAATACCAAACACTTGACCTAATCCCATTATATGGTTGTAACTAATCTATAATGATCCATTTATCGAAAATATGTCAACTTTATTTTATTTTTATTTGATAATGACATAAATATTATTTATGTAACATATAAAAACAAAATATCACTCTCTTTGTTTTAATAAACATTAATATTTAAATGAAATAATTAAAATAATTTATGAAAGATTAAAATGGTTAAATTTAGTATAAAATGTTATATTTATGATATTTTTTAAATGGTTTAGTTATATGGAATTTTTACACATTGCTGGTTCAACACATATACAAGCTTATACAAAATAAAAATTAGTTTTCAAAGTATTAAATATGATGTTTTTTTGGATAATTTAGGGTATTTAATTATTATAATGCATTTAATTAAATTTTCATTAATGTTTTAATAGTTTATATTTAAAATAAATTTTTTTACTATAGTTTTCAAAGTCAAATGTTGGTGAATAGTTCGAAATTATAGTTTTTACCAGATATGATGTATTTTATAAAATTATAATAACATAAATATGATATTTAAATTTATAAAACTTAAGGAAAAAATCATGTATGATAATATAATATAAATATCATATTAAAAATGTTTCAAAACATATAAAATATAATTTATTTCATGATAAATATTAAAATCATTTTCATATGTCTATGTAGTGCTTAAGCATCACTAGAAAAGTAGCATTTTGCATCTTAATGATAATAATTGAGAGGTAAAAACTATTTTCATGACATATTTATTCATTATTATGTGTAAAAAAAATTTGTTGATATTTTTTAATTTTGGAGGTATAATAGAAAAAAAAATCAAATTTTTATGCAATGAATGTGCAAGGTCTGAATGGTCCAAAATAAAATACTAAATGTGGTGTAAAGATATGATTAATAATATAATTTCATTATGAATGACTATAAATTATAAATAATATTTATCATAATTATATTTTTTTAAAATTTATTTTTCATTTTTAAAATTATTATAAATGTATAAAACACTTATGTAATGATGGTGTGATGTATATAAAAATAGTAAAATAATTGAATCAATAATTTTACGAATATTAAAAATGATAATATTTAGATGATTTTGAGTATCCCATGAGTTTTATAGATATTTATGAAGGATAAGGGTTGATATAATTGATTATATTAGAAATTTTTACTTGGAATGATGTATTTAATGTCATGTATTGTGAATAGTGACAAAAAGACCTTAAATAGAATTTAATGTTAAAATTTATTTTTAAATATTTATAATATAACAAAAATTCTTCATGAGTAAACTAGATATGAAATTTTATTTCTTATCATTCATTTTCCTTATTTGTTCCACATCTCATTTTTATAATTAGCTTTATGACCCTTTAAGATTGATAACTTGTGAGAAGACCATTGATTTTTTCTATTAAAGGGAATCACTTCAAAAAATATCACACAGCTCAAATTATATTTTTCCCAAAAAAATTATTAAAATTACATTATAAAAATCCATTCCCACATCTTTTTTCCACATTTTTGATCATAAAGGGAGCACCCTGAGACATTAAAATTTGTTTTCTTTAAACTAAATTCGATCTCTTTATTGACTGGTGGAACATGTAACTCTTAGTCAAAATGTAACACAAAATAACATAATCTTATCAAATAACTGTTGAATTTTTTATTATAAATATGGATAATTAAATTATGAAATTTATGATTAACTATTGATTAAAAAATAAGAAGTTTTTCAATAAAAAATAAATATTTTCTGAAAATTATATTTTTCTAAAAGGAGGTTTAGTCAAACATTACACACATAATTTAAAATTAATTTTCATAAATTTTAAAAAATTAAATAATTTTTTAAATAATTACATTAATTTTATATTAGGGTAAATTTTTTCTTGTTTTTTAAAAAGTTCATTTTCTGAGGAATAGTGAAAATGCGGGTTTTTTATTAAAAACAATCATTTCGTTTAAATTAATTACAAGGTAAATTATATTTAAAATTGGTTTTAAAGGAAATTTTTTCAAATTTTATTATATAATATACAATTTAGGACACTGTAATCAACTTCATATTTAATTTTTATATTGACACCATCTATACATATGTGAATTTTCTCTTTGGAAACTCACTTTTTCATCATGTTTACGAGTATAATTTTAAATTTGATTCTTCTACTTTTTTTAATTAAATTTTGAAAAAAGGATTCAATATTTAGGATCAAAATAATTTATATTATCTAATTATTACAATTTAATTTTTCACCATATTGAATTTTTAAAATATCAAAAAAACAATTATCGTGGTTGCGATAAAAAATAGTTTATAGGGGGTTAAACTAAGAATATAATGGTTAATAATGACCTAAAAACATGTCCAACACATATTTTATGTGAATATTTAAACCTTTTAACCTCCAATGTTTGTTAATTACCCATTTAAGAGGTTTTATTTCATGATAAAAGATTGTTTTACTTGATTCTTTTCGAATATTTTATTTGTTTCATATCACCCACTTTAAAATATCACCCACTCTAAAATCCTCTTAAAACTTCCAATGTGATTTGTCTCAATAAATAACTATATAAATAACTTTATTTATCCCCTAGAAATATCCTAGATCCATGTTTTAATCAAAATGTAAGAACTTGGTTCTTATTTTTAAGGTACGGGTTTCTTCTTTTCCTTTTTCCTTAACAGTTTTTTAGAAAATAAGGAAAGTGGGGAAAAGTCCCAAAATTTATGACTACACACCATGTACTTTTCCACAAGCCATATACATTGGCCATGTGGGATGGGTACATAGGGCGTGTAGGCATGTAGGCAATGAAGGGTGTAAAAACTGACTAAACAATATGTATAGGGTATTTACACGTTGTGTATCCAGTCAGTAGGTGAATAGTAAGGTGGTGGAAGTAGCCGCCAGTGAAGCGACAGTACACACCGTGTAATCAAAAATACACACTGTGTACTCATGTCGACGGGTGAACAGTGTCGCGGTGGAAAGAAGCTTCCAGAGGAACAGTTAAAAAAATGAAAAGTGGACACTGTGTACCTGAGAGTACACGCCGTGTAGTTTATCTTTTTCTCTTAAAACAGGCAGTAGCCTCCTCTGTTAACAGAGGAGGTAGAACTACTGTTTTGGAGCCGGGAGAGAAGGGCCAAAGCTTTGTAAATCTCTCGACCACACACCGGGAATCTGATTCTTCTACCGTCGATCTTGTTGGAACCGCGCGGGTAAGTTCTTCCTTCTCCTTGTGTAGTTCTTTCCAATTATTTCCTGTGGGTAAGTTATTTTCATTTTAATGTTAATTCTTTTATCCCCGATCGACGTCATTCTTGGATGATTCAGGAGGTTTCATTCATATATACAGATCAGAGACGATCGAGGTAGGTGGTCTTGTGTTAAAATTCCAACTACTGTGTGTTTTTTGTATTACTAGTATACGCACCCATGTTGGGGGAGTCATATGGCTGAGGCCTTGCCTAATTAAATTCCTAGGATTGCATAGGTAGTTTAATGAATATTTATAACTATTTTTTGGGATCACTACTTGGATCTAGGACCACCTCGGGGGTGCGTTCCTCCGTTTAGCTGTTTGGCCAGGATACCCGAGGTTATGCCATGATTATAATGTGTATTAAATTTCCTTGAGAGGAATTGCATATAAATTGCTTTCTTATGCTTTGGGCTCGGACCAGTTACTTGCGCCTGAGGGAAATATTATTTTTAGCCTGAGGGCATTGTTTGTTTAGCCTGAGGGCAAGCTACTACATAGCCTGAGTGCAATGTTCTACGTCGCTTGGGGGAAAAATTCTTATTCCTGAGGGCAGTGACTTCTGTGCCTAAGGGAAATATCTTGTACATTTTAGGGAAATACTAGACAGCCTGAGGGCAAGCCTGAGGGTGTGGTCTTATTATATTAGCCTGGGGGAAAGGTCTTGATTGTCCTGAGGGCTTGGTTCTGATGAGTACATAATGTCATTAAATTTAATGGTTAAAAAATATTAAAATGGAAATATGACTTGTAACGTTTGTTAATTTTGATTTCTTCTTAGTTTATTTTATTTACTACTGCACACATCTATTGAAAATTTTCACTAACACTTTGGCACGGATCTTTGGTGGGTGCCTACTAGGATTTATTTCTCACACCCTGTTTGGGTCATGTCGTCAACCGAAAAAAAATTACATTTTGTAGGTGGGGATAAGGGAAAGGGTCCCTATATTGGTACATGATTGTAGTAGAGGAGTAGGAGTGCATGGGACCGAGATTTGTCTTGCGATGCTTCTGCATTCGGTTTACTCTGTTTAGTTTTGATTGGTTGTACCTTGTATTTTTTAGTTTTATTGTATTGTACTGTTGTGTATCCTGTTCTGACTATTTTCATAGAATTAGTGACATGTTGCATCTTTATATATGACTGGTGGTTCTCTTTTACTTCAGTTGTATATTTTTTAATGCTTCTATTGTTTTATATTTGTATATTTTATTCTGATGCACTAAACTTTGAAAAATGAGGGCATAGTTTCCCCACTATCAGACCTGGGCCCTCGCTACTAGTCGGCAGCCTCTGGCGTTTGGGGAAATGTGCTTGAGGTCATGTGACCAACCAGTTGTAGGGCACCCGTTGAGTGGAAACTGGATCCCGGATGTTAAAAAGTGGTATCAGCTGGTGTTCATTTCTTTGACTTGCTATTTGGAGCCTTATTCAGGGATATGAAATAAATGGTAGTTGTTAATAAGCTGTGCCCGGGTGTAGCTAACCTGTTTACAGATAAAATCTAGTCTACCTTAGTTATTGTAATTTTTCTGATTTTTCAATTTTATAGTTGATTTGATTTTCACCGTTTGGTGAGGAACTTTTGGTGTGTTGTTCTTATTTTTATACTGGGTTCTATTTATTCTCAACCTGATGAGATGAGGGTATGCTATCTCATGCATCATATAAGAACATGCTAGAAATCACATGTCATGCATTCTTTCATTCCATATAGGTGCATTAGAAATTTCTTGTTGTTGTGATAGTTGTTGTGCTAGAAAAGCATGTTGTTGTGATAGTTTCTTTGATTAATACCTGCTATTTGATAGGGTGTTTTTGTGTGAGGCTGATAAAATGAACGTCAAATGTTGGTTCTTGAGGAGTATGGGCCCTCAATGACCGGAATTTGGTGAATCATTAACATGTTTTCTTGTTATAACATGTGTAAGATTCCAAACATTGATTCATGGGGAGTATGGGCCCTCACGGATCAAAATTTGGAACTTAGGTGTTGGTTTCAGTATTTTTCTGGGCTCCGGAGAAGTTTCTAAGGCTTTCTGTCCAAAAACCCAGAATACACGCCATTTGGTTTTGACTACACGCTATGTATTCTTCTATTTGGGAAGAAATGAAAACGTTTTTAGTACACTCCGTGTACTCAAAATACACACCCTGTAGTAGATAACCGTGTCATAGGCCATGTGGGTAGAGACACAGGGTGGGGAAGTTCTAGAGGAAACATGCCATGTAGTTATTTCACACGTTGTGTTGTGTGAACCCGGTGTCTGCCCGGGTAACTAAAAACACGGACGGAGGAAATAATTTCTTGTATATGCCATTTTAATGATGCACAAGCCATGTAGTTTATCCAGGGGACCCCACCGTGTAGCTAAAAAACATGGTTCAGTGTTACCCATTCTTTATCACGCCGTGTAGTCTCGACAGGGTAAAGACCGTGTGGACCTCACCGTGTGGCTAGGAAGATGGAGTTGTGTAAACGCCGTGTTTGGGTGTAACACGCCGTGTAGTATCAGCTGAGTAGTCAGCCAAGTCACTAACAACACGGGTAGTTGGAAATTAAGTCGTACACACCGTGTCAATCTGAGAACATGTCGTGTAGTTTTTTTTAAAGGAGAGCCATCTGGCTAAGCCGTGTATAGGGACTCGGGCAGGGTGGAAAATTAAAGTAAATGTCGTCTGTGTGGACAACATGCCGTGTGTTTGGGATGTTACATGACTAGTTATAGCTGGAGTACACGCCCATATGAATGGCTTGTGAGAAGACACTGTGTAGTATATATACACGCCATATAGACAAGTTTTATAAAATTTTAAATTCTTTCTTTCTCCTATTCTATTCTTTGTCTCCTAGTGTTCAGTCTTTGATAATATTGATTTAAGGTTTTGTTTGACCTTCTAGGGTCATGCCACTGACACGGCCTTGAGTTGTTCACTAGGAGAGAGGCAACGATTATAGTCCAGAGATGGTAGGCCATGAGCTACCTATGGATCCTCTAGCAGAGCCAGATGCGGCGACAACCGTTATACCAAACACAGGCATGGAGGCGTAGTTCTGTGAAGGCTTCATGCAGTTTATTCAGACTTTCCAGGGAGCACCGCAGGCCTCCACATCTATGGGAGAGCTAACTCGTATCTTCTAGCAGCAGAATCCGCCTACGTTTTTGGGGGATGGTAGACCACAAGCTACGGAGTCTTGGCTGGATTCTATGAAGACTATTTTCGAGCATCTTTATACGCCTCTAGGGAAGAGGGTAAAGCTCGCTACTTACATGTTGTGAGATTCCTCCAAGAGGTGGTGGGATGTTACCACCCAGTTAGAGCATCATATAGACATGGCGTGGGAAGATTTTCAGGCAGTCTTCTACAACTTCTTCTATCCTGGGATGCTACGTGTAGATCGAGATCGAGGGTTCATGAATCTATAGTAGGGTACTATGTCAGTGATGGACTATTCTGCACGCTTCATAGAGCTTCAGCGTTTTGCACCAGTTCTGGTGGGTGATGAGGTGTTGAGAGATCAACACTTTAAGGATGGTCTTCTGTATGACATTCGAGCGTTGGTGATTGTTTTCAGTTGTCTACAGTACATGATATTGTGAATCAGGAATGGATTTCTGAGAGGAACCTGTGGGAAGCTAGTGGTTCTGGACAGGGCGGTTCAGCAACAGTTTCTGGTACTATTTCTACTGGGAAGAGGAATATACAGATGAGTTTTTCTCATAGTTGTAGTACTATCCAAAAGATTAATTTAGGTGGACCGGTCATATGCTACCCGTGTGGAAGAGAGGGGCACAAGGGACCTTAGTGTACTCGTGACCCAGTGGAGTGTCGAGCTTGCGGCAAGATGGGTCATCTATAGTGCTATTGCAGGGTGTTTCCACCAGTTGCTAGTGAGAGGGGTTCTGTGCAGACTTCACATGCGGGAGAAGGACCAGCAACTTCTTTCCAGTCATGGAATTGGGATATGTCAGGATGTACAAGAAGAGGTGGTGGTCGTGGTCGTGGTATCCAGACACCAGGATTTTAGAGGTAGTAGGGTGGGTCAACTCAGGGTAGCCAGGCTGTGTCGCAGGGCCGCGACACTGGGCAGGCATATGCAGTGCAATAGACCCAGCAGGAGCAGGATCCTGGAACTCTAATGTCATAGGTACTATTCTAGTTGCTTCTGTTTTTTCTTCTGTACTTTTTGATATGGGTGCTACACATAGCTTTATATCTGTGCTTGTTGTGGAGAGCCTTGGGCTCAGTGTTTCTTCTTCTTCTGATTTTATGATGCTAAACACTCTGTTGGGAACTAGAAGGGCTAGTGTGCGTCAGTGTAGTGAGTGCCCCCTATAGGTTGGTGGGTGTCACTTTGTATGGAACATCTGTGTCTTAAAGATGATGATCTATGATGTCATTATCGGGATGGAATGGTTGGTTCCCTTTCAAGCATTTGTGGACTACTATCGTCACAGGGTGAGTTTCACGTCACCAGAGGGTGGAGTGTTTCTATACAAGGGGGAATGGGATGTCTAGGTGAGCCGAGCTGGACCTGAGCATCGTGGGTGAGGTGGTGTGACATCCCAGATTGCGAGTTTATATCTGGATGACCAGGGGACTTGTCAGAAGGATTCCCCTCCAGTAGTTGATCGTTTCAGGGATCTCTTCTCGACGACATTTCAGGTCTACCTCTAGAGCGAGAGGTGGATTTCATTATTGAGCTTATGTCAGGAGCAGCACCAGTGTCCATTCCTCTTCATAGGATTACTACACCAATGTTGCAGGAGATCAAGAGGAAGTTAGAGGAGTTACATGCAAAGGGTTTCATCTGACGCAGTACTTCTCCTTCGGTTTCTCTTGTCCTTTTTTCGAATAAGGTGGACGGTACCCTCAGACATAGTTTGGATTATTCGAAGCTGAACCAGTTGACGGTTAAAAACCGATACCCCTTGCCGAGTATTGGTGATCTTTTCTATCAACTTCAATGGGTACGAGTGCTCTAGAATATTGACTTGAGATCTGTATATCATCTATTATGCATTAGAGCATTGGATATACCGCTTACATCTTTTTGGAGTAGATATGGTCTATACAAGTAATTGGATATGCCATTCGGAATCACGAACGTGCCAGAAGTTTTCATGGATGTAATGAATAATGTGTTCCATCCTTATATGGACTCTTTTTTCATAGTCATCATGGACGACAACTTGGTTTTCTTTCACACTTGACACGACTATTCCACCCATCTTGATATCATACTGAGTAAACTGAGAGAGCATTAGATATTTTCTAAGATCTAAAAGTGCCACTTTTTGATGGACCAGATACACTTCCTGGGTCATAACATTTCAGAGGCAAGAGTTGCTGTAAACCCAGAGAAGGTGACAGAAGTAGTGTCATGGGATCAGTTTAAGAACGTGTTTGAGATATAGAGGTTCTTGGGGATGGCTGGTTACTACAGGTTATTTATACTGGACTTCTCCTACATAGCGGCACTGTTGACGGGTTTGACTAAGAAGGGTGTGAAGTTCGTTGGGCCAGAATCTTGTGAGATAGCCTTTCACGAGTTGAAGGGAAGGTTGACATCCGCACCAGTCCTGATACTTACAGAGCAAGGGAAGAGATATACAATCTACTGTGATGCATCAGGTATTAGGCTGGGAGTTGTGTTGGTGAAGGGCGATTGAGTAGTTGCATACGAGTCTCGGCAGTTGAGCCCACATGAGAGGAATTACTCGACGCATGTTCTCGAGTTGGATGCAGTTGTTCATGTGTTACATTGCTGGAAACATTATCTCTTGGGAGAGCATTTTGTGGTTTTCACCGAACTCAAAAGTCTCAAATATATCTTTACCCAGTGTGGATTAAACCTAAGACAACGAAGGTGGGTCGAATACCATTAGTCCTTCGACTTTGAGCTTGCTTATAATCCTGGTAAATGTAATGCAGTAGTTGATGCACTGTGCAGGAAGACTCAGATACAGGCAGTGCAGGAGGCCAGTGGTGAGTGGCATCTTGTGGATTTGTTCTCTGAGATGCATTTGGAGGTGCAAAACAGTTAGGGGTAGAACTATCTTTCTTCCTTAATTGTGACTTCTAACCTCCTGGATAGTGTGAGGATGAGACAAATATTTGATTCAGAAGGCCTAGTTCTATGGGATTTGGTGGCAAGTGAGGACCCTTCTCCTAGATGGACGATAGGCGATGATGAGGTATTGTTTTTCCATGGAAGAGTGTGGGTTCCAGGGTATATACATGAGGAGATGATGCGGGAGTTTCATACTTCATCTGGGCTAGTGCATCCTGGAGTTACCAAGATGTACCGTGACTTGGGACTTCAGTATTGGTGGATGGGTATGAAACGAGATGTAGCTGGTTTTGTTGTGAGATGTTCCACCTGTCAGCAGGTGAAGGTAGAGCATCAGAGGCTAGCTAGACAGTTGCAGTAGTTACCCATTCTGGAGTGGAAATGGGATGATGTCGTGATGGATTTCATGACCGGGTTGACGAGGTCACCTTAAGGAAATGATGTTGCGTGGGTTGTTGTGGACAGACTCACAAAGGTAGCTCTCTTTTTGCCGATCAAGGAGACCTTTGGTGTTGAAGAGCTCAAGAATTTGTATATCCGAGTGATAGTGCATCTTCATGGGGTCCCTCATTCTATCGTTTCAGATAGGGTCGCCTGCTTTATGTCTCATTTTTGGCAGATTTTTCAGAGGGTAATGTGTATAAAGGTGTTTCTGAGAATAGCTTACCACCCTCAGACCGATGGCCAGTCAGAGCGTACAATACAAGTTCTAGAGCACATGATGCACGCATGCATCCTATACTTCAGGGGATCTTGGGAGAAGCATATACCCCTAGTTTATTTTTCCTATAATAATAGTTTTCAGGCAACTATTTGGATGGCACCTTGTGAGGCTTTATATGGAAACCATGTTGATCACCTTTATGCTGGTTAGAGGCAGGTGAGGCAGCATTGCTGGGACCATGTCTCGTACAGGAGACTTCAGAAAAGTTCCAGTTGATTCATAAGCGGATGGATACCACACAGTCTCATCATAAATCTTATGTTAATCGCCGCATACGACCCTGGGAGTTTGTGGTCAGGGATCAGGTTTTCGTTCCTGTTTCACCGAGGTTGGGAAATAGCCATATCAATAGAAAGGGTAAACCTTTGCTGAGGTATGTGGGGCCATTTGAGATTTTAGAGTGAGTCTGGTCGGTTCCCTATCAGTTTCAGTTACCATAGAGGTATCGGGCCATGCACGACGTCTTCCTTGTATCTTAGCTGTGCCGTTATCATTTAGGCCCGTCACACGTCTTTCAACCCGAGGAGATTGAGATTCAGATCAATGTGTACATTGAGGAGCATCTGATTTGTATCGTTGATAGGATCACAAAGGTTATCTGAGGTCGGTCAGTTCCTCTTTTATGGTTTCTATCGTAGCATGGCCGAGTGCAGGACGAAACCTATGTGTGGGAGACCGAAGTACGTGCTCCGTGGCTAGAGTTATTCTGAGCGTTAACTTCGCCACCCTTGGAAGGGAATTTTGGGGACAAATTGCTTTAAGTGGGGATGTTTGAAAGAACCCAGTTCTTATTTTTGAGGTACGAGTTTATTTTTTTCCTTAAGTATTTATGAAAAAATAAGGATAGTGGGGAAAAATCCCAAAATTTCGGACTACACACCGTGTACTTTTCCACATGCCGTGTACTTTGGCCGTGTGGGATGGGTACACAGGGCGTGTAGGCCTGTCAGTAATGAAGGGTGTAAAAACTGACTACACTCCATGTATAGGGTATTTAAACGTCATGTATTCAGTTAGCAGGTGAACAATAAAGCGGTGGAAGTAGCCTCCAACGGATCGATAGTACACGCCGTGTAATCAGGAATACACGTCATGTAATCATGTCGATGGGTGAACAGTGTTGCGGTGGAAAGATGCCGCCAGAGGAACAGTTATGAAAAATAGAAGTACAAGTCGTGTACTTGAGATTAAACGCCGTGTAGTTTGTTTTTTCGCTTAAACATGAAGTAGCCTCTTGTGTTGATAGAGGAGGCAAAACTGTAGTTTTGGAGCCAGGAGAGAAGCGTCGGAGCTTTAGAGATCTCTCGACCTCGCTCTGGGAATTAGATTCTTCTGCCATCGATCTTTTTGGAACTACGCGGGTAAGGGCTTCCCACTCCTTGTGTAGTTCTTTCCAATTATTTCTTGAGGGGAAGTTATTTTCATTTGAATGGGAATTTCATTATCCCATATCTACGTTGTTCTTAGATGATTCGGGATGCGTCGTTCACATATACCGATCAGTGACAATCAAGGTAGGTGGTCTGGTGTTTAAATTCCAACTACTGTGTGTTTTGTGTACCACTGTGATACGCGCCCATGTTGGGGGTGTCGTATGGCTGAGGCCTTGAGTAATTAATTACCTAGGATTGTATAGGTAGTTTAATGAATATGTATTATTGTTGTTTGGGATCACTGCTTGAATCCAAGACCACCTAGGGGGTGCGTTCCTCTGTTTAGTCATTTTCCAGGATACCCGACGGAATGCCATGATTATAATCTATATTAAATTTCCTTGGGAGGAATTGAATATAAATTTCTTGATTATGCTTTAACATCGGCCCGGTTACTTGAACCTAAGGGAAATATTTTTGTTAGCTTGAGGGCATTGTTTGTTTATCCTGAGGGCAAGGTACTACTTAGCCTGATGGAAATGTTCTATGTCACCTAAGGGAAACACTTCTTATGCCTGAGGGTAGTGACTTGTATGCCTGAGGGAAATATCTCGTATGCCTGAGGGAAATATTCCATTGCCTGAGGGAAATCCTGAGGGCGTGGTTTTATTATATTAGCATGAGGTCAAGCCTAAGGGCATGGTTTTATTATATTAGTAAGAGGGTAAGTTTCTGATTGGCCTAAGGGCTTGGTTTTGACGAGCACAGAATGTTATTAAATTGAATCGTTAAAAAATATTAAAATGGAAATATGACTGGTAATGTTAGTTACTTTTGAGTACTGATTAGTTGATTGCATTTACTACTGCACACTATTGTTGCGCATTTTCACTAACAGTTGGGCATGGTCCTTTGGTGGGTGCCTACTGGGATTTATTTTTCACACCCTATTTTCGTCACGTCTTCGGCCAAAACAGATTACATTTCTATAGGTGTGGATAAGGGAAAGGGTCCCTATACAGGTACATGATTGTAGAAGAGGAGTAGGAGAGCATGCGACAGAGCTTTGGATTGCGATGTTGTTACGTTCTGTTTACTCTACTTAGTTTTGATTGGTTGTACCTTGTATTTTTTAGTTGTATTATATTGTACTACAGTGCATCTTGTTCTGGTTGTTTTCATAGAATTAGTGACATGCTACATCTTTATATATGACTGGTGGTTATCTTTTACTTCAGTGGTATATTTTTTACTGCTTAAACTGTTGTTTGTTTGTATATTTTCTTCTCCTGTGCTACACTTTTACAAATGAGGGCATAGTTTCCCCACTATCAGACCTGGGCCCTCGTTGCTAGTCGGAAGGCTCTAGAATTTGGGGAAATGCTCTTGAGGTCTTGTGACTAACTGGGTTTGGGGAACCTATTGAGTGGTGACTGGATCTAGGATGTTACACAAAAATCCCTCATATTAATTATTTTGGTGCAAACCAAAAGACCTCATCCAAAGAAGAGGTAACATTCTTAAATGATCATTTTTATTTTCATTATTCTTAAACATCCTTAAAATATTATTCAAAAATTTCAGTATAATAACACAATTTTATAACATATAATGTTATGTTATTATGTTAATTTCATAACCTATATCCATCTCCTCTTCCATAAAATGGTAAATGTATTCATCAATAGTTTGTAAGGCGGACTACCGTCTTACGAACCGAGGTAACTTGTTTTACATCAACACCTATCATGTTCCAATATAATGATAATTTTATTCTCTATATATAATATTTATTATATAATTATACTTATTTATTTATAATATCACATATACATCATTAATTTTAATTCCATTTAAAATTCAATAACACCACTCGTGTGTATGGAGGAATATCACCTCACAAAGTGTTGTGATCCATTTTTCACATATGCTTTACTTGGAAAATAATAAGAATAAATTTAATGAATCTATGTGATATATATTAAATGATATCAATTATTTAAAATTAATTTATCATAAAATATGTTACCCTTTCATAATTTAATAGAATGATATAATCGCTTGTGTATATGTATGGTCTACGGTCTCTATGAAGCGATGTGATTCATTTTCCATGTGCAACTTTTAAGAATGGTTATAATAATTTTTACTATTATTAAATATGATATTATAAATTTATTATAATTATGGATATGATATGTTTATATCCTATGTATAAGAACCCAAACATTCAAAACAAAACATATATGAGAAAACATAGCAATTAATACCTAAAATAATTAAATATTATTAAAAAATTGGTAGTAAAATGATAGAATATGATCATATATTGTATAATAAATATGAATATGATTTTTTATAAATTATTAAAATTCTAAAAATAATTAGATTAAATAACATTCAACCAAAGGTAAGCATGAGCTACGGTATTTTATCTTAATTTACATTTCATTGTGGAATATTTATTTATATAAAACTATTCCCTTCTGTGTGCTGTATATACATCCAATTTTAAGTATTTAACATAAATACAAATTTATCCATGATGATTGATGTTTCATTTAATGTTAACTAATTAAGGGGTTACACTTTAAAAGTTACCAAAGATGTAACAAAATTATTTCAAAATATCATTTTCATTTGTGATTATTTATTTTTTCTTAAAATAATCACTTCATTGTGATCATATTTAATTGGACACCAAATATCATTTTAATATCCATATTCTTGTATAATGGATATGATTATTTTCTAAACCATTTACCATTTTTACATATGGTTTTTACTTTGTATGTTATTTGATTAATTGGGTAAATATTCATAAATATGCATCCTTTTATCAATACAGATATTTGATGATAATTAATATCAATTCATGAATTAAATAAATTATTCAATATATGAAGAATTATTTTGAAACTCATTTATGATTTTACTCAGATATAGATAGCCTGTTGATGGATTTTGGGATATCATGATACAGTTCAATAGGACAAATCAAATGGGTTTTTCCCTATTGTTTTAAACTATCTTATAAAATGTCTTGGTAGAAGAGGTATCATGATTCATGAAGTCATGAAATCCAATAATTTAGAATTTCCGTCACTAATAATTTATTTGTTAATATTATCCATGATATTTTCACTTTTATAATATATATGGATGAATTTTATTCTCTACCTTGTGATTAAATGAAATGTATTTTCAGTTATTTACCCTCCCATATTGATTATGAATTATATAATCATGATAGTGAAATTATTTTAATGGAACTTGTGTTCAAATATTTACCTTTTCATGTTGATTATGTTTATTTATTCATGATATATTTATCTTTACATAACACTTATAGATCATTTGATCTCACCGTTATTTTTTCATTTCCCTATGTTAGGAAGATAAATACATTGAATGATTTTGAAGGATGATGAGAATTTTATTTTTTATGTTTTATTTCCCTTTACTAATATAGAATGGGTATCATGAATATATCTAGCTCTCCAAAACATATAAATTGAATAGTTATTTTTGATTTGACCCTTTGTATCTATGCTAATGTAATAAATTATAAAGTCACAGTTGTTTATGGGAGTCAGGGTCCTTACAGTTGTTATTTGTGAAGGTATTGTATAAAACATGGGAACTAGATTAAGAAAATCATAGATTGTAGAACATAACCCTATGAAATAATTCATGGATAAGTAATGAAAATTAACCTAATGTTTTTCTAGAAAATATATTTCTTTCTCTGAGAAATAAATCCTTCATTGAATAGTACAAGTGGATGCAGTTTTGGAACAAATGTACCTAGGGGTAATAACTCTGAAAATAGAACATTTGGATTTACATGATCCTCACCTGGTGCATGAAAATGGGCCTCACTACACACCTAGTTTGAAACCCCTATGGGATATTATTAGAATCATTTATGTTTTGTTTACAAATCATTATGAAGGATTTGAAAATAATGATATCCCCAAAGAAAACAACTTTATGATTCTGAGATTAATATTGCATAAATTTTTCAATTTTTGTTAAGTGTCAAACCCTATTTATATTCTTACATTATGATATAAAATTCATTATTGTATGAGCTAATCCAGTATATATCATTGATTAGAAATGGTTTCTAGAAAGAGTATGGGTGTTAATAATCATGGATAATGTTGATATTTCCCTAATGAGGAAGCAAATAGAACTTGTATTAAAATTGAGTAGATCATGGAAATATTAGGGAAACAAAATTAGGTTATGAGAAATCACCTTTGATATATGAAGCAACCTGTTGTTCTACAATGTTATTATCTTGTTTTTGATCACTAAAAATTATAGAAGCCCCAATTATTTGGTGGGACTACTAATCTAATGATAGGTGATAAATTATATTAAGTCTCATGAGAAGAATTTATATCCTTAGGATGCAATAAAAGGAAAAGTATACACTTATTGTGTAGTTACTCAAAGGTGATGTTAATAAATGTTAGTATTTGATCTAGAATACTATGGAGGAGGATTAAATAGAACTTATGGAATCGAAAAATTTTATGGTTTAATTCATTGAAAAATATTTACCTTGTGAGCAGTAAACATAAACAAAGAGAGAGTTCCTCAACTTAGATAAAATGGCATAAAAATTGTTTATTAGTATAAGGCTACCTTTACAATGTTAGACAAGTATTATATAGATTAAATATGCATCATGGAGTGCAAAATTGACCATTTCATTGAAGGCATTAAGTCAAGTCTATGAATGGTACTAGTCTCCCAAATATTTTCATTATACTATGAAATAGTTTTATGTGTCATCAAAATAGAGAATGAAATATCATGATCCAACATGTTAGTGGGAAATAAAGAAAAAAGTGGCTAAATGAGAACCAAGAATAAGTTAATGTTTAAAAGAAGAATAATAGAATGAATCAATTTAAATCTTGTGAAAATTGTAGAAATATTCATCTGGGGAAATGCTTGATGGACAATGGAGTTTGTTATAAATGTGAACATAAGGGTCATGAATCTATATAATGAATGGGGGTGAAAGAAAATTCATGTATTCAATGTTTTAATTTTAGTTAAATTGGTCACTACGCAAACTATTTCCCAATGTTACAAGGGAATTAAACATAAAAGAGGCCAAGGAAAGAAGGAAAAACTTATACAATCACTATAGTCGATGTTGAAGTTTATAAAGATGTATTAGTAGGTACTTTAATCCTATATTAAAATTTATCTAAGGATTTATTTGATTATTTACCCCCATGATGTATTATATATTTTGTGTTTTTCATGAAAATTAAATATTTACCTACAACTTTTAAAAGAGTGTTGTCAATAAAACTTCAATTGGAAGTCTCACTACAACAAGTATGTATAAGGAAAACCCAATTATCAAGCATATATTTTATTTAATTTATAACTTTATTATCATATTTATAGTTGATTTTGATTTAATCCTTAGTATGTATAGTGTTTAGAAATATAATGAAAAAAATATTGCAAGAAGAAGGAAATTTTGATTCATGTTAAATATGTTGAATTATTTATCTTCATAGAAGGGAAATCATCATCTGAGAAATGTCTAGATCATCGCCCAGTATCACCATAGAATGAGACTCCAATGGATAAAGAGAAAAACAAATATAGGGATAGAGTAATTAATCTTCAAATTGAGTATGTTCCTATCTTACATGAATATATTAATTTATTTCTTAAGGAATTACAAGGACATCCTCATGAGCATGTAGTTTAGTTTTATATTGATTTAATACTTTATGGAAGACCAATATCAAAGTATCTTTATGGAATTAACATTTTTAAATTTGTGGATTTGATGAAAAAATAGGGGAGTTTTTTGATAAGTTATTTATTCTCCATCGTGTATCACCATGTGTAGCCCGTTTTCTCTTTGCTAAGAAGAAAGATGGACCCATGAGGTTGTTCATTGATTATAGGGAAATAGATTCCATTATAATAAAGAACGAGTATATTAGGAGTCCCATTGATTTTGTATACAATCAACTTCATGGATCCAAATATTTTCCAAAGATTTAACTTCATTCTTTGTATCTTAAATTGTGATTAAAGAAGGAAGATTTCCTATGACATCTTTCTAAATGAGGTATGAAAATTTTTAGTTTATAGAAATTTCATTTGGTTTGAATAATGAACCCTATATTTCAATGTATCTAATGAATATATTATTAATAAAACATATATTTTTTTGAATATTTTATGGATAATAAATGATTTTATTTCCTCACATTGTGTTAAATATGTTGCTTTATAATATATTTGGCATTAGATCATTTATTTTAAAATTTCAAGAAAATTACAGTTTTAAACATCATATTGTGTGGTAGTATTTTGAGATAAGTGACTTATTTGAACTTAATATTTTGTAACAATGTTCCTGACTTGATGGGAAACAACAATTATTTTGGAAATCCGATCTGGATCATGAATTTTAGTTGGGTAAAATGGACATGATGTCAAGGACTGGCTAGACTCTCCATATTAGACACCACTTCAGTATTTGGATTATACCTTCTTCATCATTTATTTTATTGGGAAAAATGTAGAGAGAATATCTAGGGCGCAATTTTTTATAAATAATACATTTGGAATGATAGATGGTTCAAACATTTTGGTGGTCAACAAGGTGATGCGATTTGGATTAAGATATTTAGACGAATTTCTCCATTCACACATGAAAATTATTATAACCTAGCCTCCTCTATACTCTATAAATTGGTTCTTTTCTCATTTCTAGGGGGTTTTACGTTCCTTGGAAGATTGGAAGTAGATTTTAATTTGTGCCTTAACATTTCAATTCACAATTATTTTATGGAATCTATCATGCTAGGATCTCCTACAACATGCTCTTCTCTTTCTCTTCTTTGTAGTAATATTGTTGTTCTTTTAATAAAATCTTAGTTTATATTCCATTTATTATATTATTTTCAATTTATATCTTATTTTATTTACTTATTTATTTGTTGTAACTAAAGATTAGAAGCATTATCATTTTATTCCCTCTATAAACATTTTTGAATTTAATGTGTTTCTACGATGACTACACCACGCAAAGAAGACTAGTTTTCTTAGTAATCGATCTAACTCTTACCTAATTAATTTTTTTATTTCGAATAATTTAGATAATATAACTCATATAATATGTTCCATGAATTGGGTTTTTAAATTAAAACAAACTAAGAAAGAAATTGAACAACTAACCCAAAACACATGAGGTTGAGTAATGTGGAAATTGTGAGAGCACTAACTTAATCAAGAAAACAAAACCAAACCAAATAAATTTATAGAGTTCAAATATAATCCATAAGTTAATTAATCATCATTTAAATAATGTATTTTTTTCTTAATTTACCACTAACTATAAGATATCTTTAAAACATCAATAAAGAAGGTTACTATGATTTCACGTTCTGAAGCTAGCCTAGGGTTTAATTAACTTCATCTTTAGGGTAATGTTAATTATCATAGGGTTCAGGGGATAAAAAATTAGGGTATTATAATTAAGTGGATATAAATTTAAATTATAACATTTAATATGTATGTGAAGAGGTATAGATAGATATATTACGCTTTATAAAAATATTTTTCTAAAAACATATATTTTCATTACGTTTTCTCAATCACATTTCCAAAAGAAAAAATAAAAAAATGTAATCTTCTTCAATCATAAGTCATATTACTTGTTTATAAACCCTAAAAAACTTACCCCCACCATTCATATATGTTGTTAATTTATTTTATATTTATTTTAATAATAACTTTAAAAAGCTGTTTTAATTATGGTCTCTTTAAAAGATAAACTAGGTCAACCACTCTATCATAGTTAAGTACCCAAAAACCAAACATAATTTGAGAGTTCATATGATAGAACTGTTAAAATTTGAGATCATTCAAGGGAAGAAAGAAATTTATTCAGCCAATTAGAGGTATTTTTGTTATTTTTATATTATTATTTTCTTACATCATTTATTTCATTGTACCCCTTTTTCAAATTTTTCTTCTTTTATTTTCATTTTTATTTCTCTTCCCCCTTCATGGACTGTCTTCTAGAAGTTCTTATTTTTTTTTTATTATGATCTACTTTCCTTCATTTCTTCTTCTTTTTATTTGATTTAGGACACGAACTAGTCATTAGGATCATTTAAAACATTACCCTAATATTGAATGCAACCTTAGGGCTCAAATCAGACAGTATCAGTCTATGGGATGTTTCAACATTCAACTAGTTGGTGAATTTTACCATTCTGATAACATTAAAATTGGAATAATTCATAATTCAAACATAAAACTACAAACAATGGCTGAAAATAATAATAATTTCCTTAAAATAACCATTTGATAATTTTTTACACCTGGTATTTACTATCAACCAAATTACATTGAATATCCAAACCATGAATCGGACATTGAATTAAAATTTGTATTGATACACCTACTTTCAAAATTCCATGGACTCCAAGGTGAGGATCCCAAAAAAGAATTTATTTTGGTTTTCTCAACCCTTAATCCATGAAATTTATCGGAAGATTAAGTTAAACTAATTGCATTCCCATTCACATTTGATGGAACTGTAAAATATTAGATGTATTATTTATAATGTAAATTTGAAACTCATTGGAATGATTTGGAATGTATTTTATTGCTGAGATTTTTCCCAGAATCAAGGACCAATTTTATTAGAAAATGGATCTCAGGAATCAATAAATCCCAAGGGGAGTCGATGTATGAGTATTAGGAGTGATTCAATAACTTGGATGCAAGTTACCCACCTCACCAAATTAGTTTGAAACTTCTCATCCAGAGCTTCTATGAAGGCCTCACACCTATGGAGAAGAGTGTGGTGGATGTTGTGGCTAGAGGGGCATTGGTAAAAAAACACCAATAGATATATGTTTTTTGATCGACCAGATGGAACAAAAATCAAAAAAAAATTATAGATTGAGGTACACTACATGTTAGAGGAGTACATCAGGTAAGTCTATATTTTCATGAAAGACATTTAATTGATACCAAGTTAAAATAATTGACCACTATGGTGAGGTAGATTTATTTAGATCAAAAGACATCCAAAACAACTATTAAATGGTCTTGTGGTATTTTCACTAAAATAGACAACCCAACTAGTTGTTTCTCCCAACTACAAGATATAATAGAATGTGCAACAATACTCTCTAGAATACCATATTAGCAGCAAAAACAACCACATTCTCAGAAAAGTATGATTCCTTTTATCCAACATATAACCAATGGTGGAAGGATAAATTATATATTATACATGGCTCTAGAAAACAACTAAGGCCCCCTTTTCAACAAAATTTCATGAAACTGCCATCATACCAAAAGGGTTTTGAACAACCCCAAAAGAGATTTGAAGCTCAAGAATCAACAAGACAACTGTTGTAACCAATGATGTTATTTATGGAAATGGAGTATGGTATGTGTTTGTTTTGAATACCCACATAGAAGATTTGGTATTTTTCAAGGAAATAGATCTTATAGTACAAGCATGATATAGTGAAGAAGGTGGCCTCATTTCCCATTGTTTTAAAAATTTATGAGCCTCAAAATCATGAGTTTGGTTTTCAAAAAAGGGATGTTTTTCCACAAAACATAGTTCCCGAACCCTAAAGAATAGTTTTCAGACTACAAAGAGAGTATAAATAATGAAAATGAAAATTGGAAAAGTAAGAATTTATGCATAGAAGCGCTATGCAGACCGTGAAGTATGGTTTTCATACCATGTAGGGAAAATGGATATCGAAAATAATATCAATTTACAGAAGAAAAATAGTTTATGGGGTGGTGTTTCGCTTGAGGTTAAGAAGCAGTAGTTCGTTTGTTGAAAGGTGGCAGTGATTTCAGGGGCTTCAATGAGTATTCGTCTATGGAAGAGATGAAAATCAGCAAAGGGAGAAAGCATCTACACGGACCATGGAGGGAAAAATAGTTCTTCAAAGGGGCATTGTATGCAATGAAGGCTATACTACATCGAAAGATTGGGGAAATTATATTAGTGAGATTTTCAGAACTATTTACCTATATAAGTACCTCTAATCAGATCATTAAGTAGAATGATTTTATATTAGAAATAATTATTTCTATATAAGAATTCCATGAAGTATGATGTGGTTCACATGAAGAAAATTCCACAAAGGAAGAGTTTTGCGAGGGAGTATTTCATGATAGGTGAAGAGTTTCACTGGGACAGTTCATTGAAGGGGCTATTTAGGTCATTGTAGCTTACAAAGAAAGAAGGATCCATGAAGGAGAGGTGGTATGTGGGAGAATAATCATTCCTTAAAGTAGGGACATTCTTTGGAAGATAATGTTGTTCTAGGAAGCAATCACACCACACAGTGTAGTGTAGTTCAAAGATGAAGTAGGGTAGTTCATAGAGGAACAATTCACAAAAGTAATTTCTACAAACAAATAGTGCACAAAAAAAGTGGATTTCTTCTGTTGGTGAAATCATGAATTTAAAAGATCGTCTACCGACATTTTATGATGCATGATTTCATGAAAATAAAGGGACCTACATGTTCATAAACTGTCTGTGGATCCCTCTCAATGCATTGAGCTTGGTGTAGTCGATGGAGGTGTTTTGAGAGGAAAAGTGTGTTATCCCTAAAATCTTGTAAAGGCATTGTGCCTAGAACAAAGTCATTATGTCCAAACATTTATATTCCATGACTAGTTTTGATTAGTGGATTTAGGTATGAACTACAATATCTCATTATATACTCCTTGGACTATCCATTAGGGTTGAACCAAGTAAAATTATTGTGTTGTCCTTCTGTGCATGATTGTTTAAATTAATTAACATTACCAATAGATTGGTTTAATAGGCTCCTAAAAACATGATAAGAAGATCCATCACTTTAGAAGAAAATTTCTACACCTAAATTAACCCACTCATCTCATGGGGTTTTGGGGTCCTACAAGTGGTATTAGATACTACATGTTACTATTGTTAAATATATCCTTCTTTTCTTCCATGTAGAATTAAGTTAATATTTTGGGGTCCCACTCCTTTATGGATGTAACTTTCATATTTGGTATAATATGATAAGATCTCATTTAATATCTCTTAGAATGGAAGTACTCTTTTTTACTACACAAGGGATTCTTGTCTCTAATGAATCCAAACTATCTATGACTGAAACTGATAGGAATATTATTGATATTGATTCCAAATCATAAAATTTCCTCACTATAGCTCTCTCTGATCAAATCTATCTAATGTAAATGACCTACAGTTCATCTATGTTTATGTGGGAAAAATCATGAAAATATATATGAAGGTGACAACAATGTGAAGGAGGAAAAACTCTATGTTATGTATAATATGTTTGATGATCTAAAGATGCATCCTGATGAAAAGTTAGATACCTTCTATAATCATATTATGGAAATTGATGGATAAATTCGAGGAATATGTGATGAAATCAAATATATTGAAATTTTGAATAATATCGTGAGATGTCTTCCACTACTCTACAATCCAAAAGTGTCATCCCTTAAAGAAAGGGATCTTTCTAAACTTCATTTGGTCGATCTACTTAGTATTCTGGTGGAATATGAATTGAGAGTGAGACTTGATGATGTTGTAACATCCCAGATTTAGACAAGTACATATATTTAAATTTAATCAGTCTAATTTTTTAAAGTGACCAGGGTGGTCGCCAGCGCACCCACTGCGGGTCCCGAACAGTTATTTAAAATAATTAAATAACTTCTTTGTTTTATGAAAAATGTTATGTCACACTCTAGAACTGTGTTCAAGATTAAAATAATTAATTAAGGATTAAAAATAAATAATAAGGGATTTAAATAAATTTAAAATAAATAAAAAAGGGATAAAAATAAATTTATAAATAAAATATAAAGGGGATTACAGAAAAAGTGAAAATAGGTAAAATGGGAGATTTCCATTTTTATTTATTTTTATTCTTTTTCCTTTCCATTATTTTTATTCAATTTTATTTTTCATATGTATTTTACTTTCCTTATCTGTTATTTTTCTCTTCTTTTTTTTCTTTTTCTTCCTATTATTTCTTTCTTTTCTTCCATCTTCTTCTCCTCCTCTCCCTCATGTCACACCCCTCCCTCTCCCTAGGTGGTGCACCACCCTACTACCCCTTTGGAAGACTGTTATAACTCTGATCATCATATATTTTCTTCATCTTTAGGTGCTCATTAAACCTTAAGTCAAGGATAACCTTACACTTTTCGAATCATAGGATTTCATTGAGTACCATCTGTGCAGTTCATCGTGGAAGGATTTTACCATATTTTGGGGTTTTTCTGAAATATTTTGTTTTCTTCTATTTTTGTTCAAATAAAAACCTATCATGGGTCATAGAATTATCTGCTTCCATAAAGTAGGGTGTCTACTCTCATTACCCCCATTTTGTTGTGATTTATAAAAATGCATCATTGTGTCGTTTGTCAGTGCATACTGACTTTGTGCAAATTCACCCAAATTCTTTAATTTATTTGTTTACCCAAACATTTTATGCCCTATTTATCATGAATTAAATTTTTTAAATTGTTGAAACAAGATTATACACCCCTTTGGGCATGCTGACATGGTCGGTATAATTTCTGTTAGCCCGAGTATTTAATTTCATTAACTGCATGTGTTGCGCAACCCATTTATGTTGTAATTAAATTAAATAATTACTCTACTTTGATCATGAACTTTGAATTGTTGGATATTTGGTATTTGTTATGTTGGATAATTTATTTATGAAAAAATTAATTTATCTTCTTATGTTTAAGTGGTATCATTCCTTGTTAAGTTGTTACACTGAAATATTTAATTTATACCTTGTGATGCATGGGTATATCTTTTTATATTTCAAGCTGCAATTTCATATGATTATTATATCATTTCTACTATTGTGAAAACAATAATTAAATTCAGGGTGGGTAAATAAGGTGGGTCCCATATTAAGGATTATTCTTAGACCCTTCGTTACTGACTGTTACCACTATACATTGGGGGGCAGTGTCTTTGACTTTGCCAGACTGAGACTTCCCCAATATTTATAGTACATATGAGTGACACCGGTTCCAAAAGGGACTATCGAGATGGATCTTTTTCTAATATGACTAAGACTTTCTTGGATATTGCTCGACCCCTTTTTTAAGATCATAATGGACTCATGGTAAATCTATGCCTTGAGCGATAATTGGTCCTTCGAAAGATTTCCTTGTACGAGCACGATGATATTGGATAAATTATAGGATGTTCTATTGCAATGCCTTTAGGACAAGCTCAGACACCAACTCTCAACATGAACCCTTAATAATGATGCACTAAAGATTTATATTAATGCCTCTTTGAGCCTCATGAGATTTTTAATATTTTTATAGTATGTTAAAGTGTATCTGGTTGACACATAACATAGACCCCAAGTTAAAGTACAAGCTTTTGGCTATGCCTTTTCCTTATTTTACATTTCTTTTCTAGGATTTATATAAATTTATATGTGCATGATTCTTACAGGTACTCCTTTTAGACTTCTAGCTTATGCTGAAGCAGGTGATTAGGGACAGGTATCGTTTGGAACTTGGTCCTAATTATTTATTTCATTGCACTTAATTAATTATTTTCAATTGTTGTACAATGGAACAATGAATTTTTTTACTACCTGAAATGAAAAGATTTAGATATTGTGGGTGCCAGCCTACTAGGATTTTATTTCACACCATGCTCGGGTGTCGTTGACACCTGAGTAAATTACATGCTTTCCAGTATTGAAAATGGAAAGTGTGCTGCTTCTAATGCCTTATTTTTTTCTTTTTACATAAGATGGAGACTGGGTGAGAGGACTAAACCTTTATTGTGATGAAGTTGTTTCTTTGTATCTTTTATTTTAGTTGACAGTAGCCTTGAGTTTCTGTTTTCTATAATTTTAGTTTAGACAGACCTCACGGCATGACATCGTTTTGTGAGCTTCCGCACTTGAGTATTATTTAGTTGGATTATTTATATTTCTTCTGTTGTAGTTTATTCATTTATATGCTTCTTCTATTTATTATTTATTTTTTGTTTCTTTCACTGTGATATTACATATTACCTATGAGGGAATACTCTCCCCCACAGACATGAAAATGGCCCTCGCGGCTAGTCAGTATCCTCTGGTGATTGGGGATATGTGCATGAGGTTAGGTGGCCAACCCAGCTCGAGGAACCCTTTAAGAGGTTTTCAGGATTGGGATGATACAAAGTGGTATCAGATGGTGTTTTTTCTTTTGGTCTTACTATTTGGGTTTGACAGGAGACTTGGATATAGTGATTTGGAATGTACCATGTTCTTGGACTTAGCAAACCCTTGTATAGGGGAAACCCAAATTCTTGGGTTGGGATTGCAATTATAGATTATGTCATTTACTGTTGATATGATTTCCCTATTGGGTGTCTCACTTGTTTTTCTTTGTTATTATTATTATTACTGTTGAGATAATGGGTTTTTACCATTGTATCATGATGATATAATTGAAATACATTACATGATTCGTATTAGGCACTATAGGATTAAATTGGCATTCATATTTCCATGCCATATCTACTTTCAGAATTCATTTTTCTGTTTGCATGTGAGTATTGTTGTGCCTAGTGTTTTTTAAAAATTTCCTTTTGTTAAATATTAATTTGTGATATGTTGTTAGATATTAAACTAAATTAACCTAGAAATGGATAGTATTACTTTTTTAATAATTCTTTTAGGTTGTATCTTCCATATCAAAACCCATCTCTTAAAGCAGTTATCTGTTATTTAGTGCACGGAGGTAGGTTATGTACCTAACCTCTTTTGGCAGCTTAACTATTTTTTCTCATCTTCTTTAATATTTTTCTAAAGATGTTTGTATGGATCTTTTCGACCAATGTCGCTGAAATGTCTTCATGTAATGCCTCGGGAGAGTGGAAATGAGAAAATTTCAAATTGGTGGGTCCTAAACCACTAGTGGCACCTCTTGTAGTGCCTCCAATGGAACTACCTTCTATTGACCTTTCGAGGGGACCTGACGCTCATTTTAGGGATAGTCTCCTCAGGTTTGTATAGTCATTTTAGAGTGTCCCCAGACCTGCCCCGTCAATGGAAGACCTCACGCGAGACATTCGGCAGCAGCACCCTCCCACCTTCACAGGGATTGGAAGACCACATGCTGTAGAGTCATGGATAGAATCCATAAGGTATGTATTTGAACACCTCAAGACACTTCTAGAGTGAAGGGTCAAACTGACAGTCTACATGCTTCCCGAATCCTCCATGTGCAGGTGGGATGTTGTTTCTCAGGCTGAACAGACAAGTGACATGGTCTAGTCTGACTTCCAAGTAGCATTCTATGATCACTTTTTCCTACAGAATCTGAGAGATGATCGTGCGTGTGAGTTCTTACATATTTAGAGGACACACTTGAGAATACAATCCTCTCTCTAGTGAATGTATTTCATTTGACCACTATTACAGAGATCATAAATCAAGATCTAATCTTAGAGATAAAAGTCTGGGAATCTAAACTGGTGGGTCAAGGCTGTTCAGTTCTGAGACTGGGTTACAGGTCTTCTGGTAACAGGAAATCTAGTTTTGAAGGTGCACATGGGGGAAATCCTAACCAAACAGTACATTTATAGTGCTCTGTCACATGTTATTAATGAAAAATATATGGTCACAAGAAGCTACAGTGCACAAGAGACCCGAAGGAGTGCCGAGCTTATGGAAAGATGGGCCACCTTCAGCATTTATGCCATTCCTTCTCTTCAGCATCCAGTGGCCGAGGGTCCGCACTTGCATCTCTGTCAAGTATGGGATCTATGACTCCACAAAAGGCTGGATGTTCTTTTTCCACCAACTAATCAGGCTGAGGTAATGGTAGAGGTCATGGTTGAGGAAATCAAATTTCAGATTATCAACATCAGCATAGTGGACTTGCTCAGGACTACCAGGAAGCATCTCAGGGTGGTGCCTAAGGTCTCATGTACACAGTGCAATCAGTACGAGAAGAGCAGAGTGCAAGACCATCTACGGTTAGTGTTACTATTCTAGTAGCCTCGACTTTAGTTCATTCTCTTTTTGATATTGTCACATCAAATGCCTTTATATTTCCTACTGTTGTTGAAAGTATTGGTTTTCCTTTTGAGTACCCTTGTGGTGTCATGTCTCCCGACACTCCACTTGGGATCAAGACAGAGAGCATACGCCAGTGCCAAGATTTCCCCCTTGATATAGGTGGGTACCATTTCATTTTGAATTTCTATATCCTCGATATTTATGGCATCGAAGTCATTGTAGACGCTGAAAAGTGCTCAAGTGCTGAAGAAGGTTTCGAAACTACAAAGTGAAGTCATATTCTGACCTAGGGACCACGTCTGTGGTGCCCAAAGGTGTCGCCTAAAATAAATTCATAGGCATAAAAAAATAATGCTCTACGTGGAAGGTTTCGAGATTCGTGAAAATCCTTTGGCTTGGGAAAGATATATTTCACGCCCCGACGCGCGCGGTTGACTTTTCACGCTGCCACCGACGTCGCGAAATTTTTACACACCGACCTATTTTCAACTCCCCCGGGCCCCTATAAATAGAAGCCAACCCCCTTCCACTTTGGGGCTGAAGAATTTGAACCGACACTCATGCGGTAAATCTGGGTTTTTCTCAAGCAAATATGCCCTTCAGGTACAGTTTTTTTTCGCGCCAAGTCACCACGGGGTCCGCCTTTGCACGAGATCCACATGGTTTAGACCGAATTCCAATCCCTCTGGGGTCCACCCCTTGAGCGCAATCCCTTCCAATGCATGCATATAAGGCCCCAGCCTTAAAACTTACTTAATCTTGAGTTATTACAAGATTACACATTGAGGATCTTTTCAGGTTTAGAGTTTTAGAGAATTAGATCATGAAACTTGCATTACATTCCACATTTAAACAAAGTGGTTACATAAAAGTCAGCATTCATTCTTCCCATCAACGGGAACATATTTAAAATATAACACGTATTCTCTCTTAACACATCCTTGACTCTAACGTCTTATCATGTACCTTTCCTCTTGACCTGAAAAACATTTCAGAAACTTGGGATGAGCATAAAAAGCTCAGTAAGAGTTATAAAAATATGGAAAGGAAACATGAGTTCATATATACATAAGAATGAAATCATACTTTACCCATAAAACAAAGGCACTTTAACATACCTCATCAAACCATGAATAAATCATAGAAATCATAAGACATAAAGGTAACTTGAGGCATTCATAACATTCTTATGTAGGGAGTAACCCTCTTGGTTACGTTTGGAATACCCATCACAGTATATTCCCTAAATCTCTTCGGAGAAACCTTAACGTTTCACTCCTTCGCGTTACCCAATGCATTGGAGAGCTATATCGGGATCACCCGCCCTTAGTTTATCACGGAACCACCCGTTCTTCATAACAATGCCCAAGAACCATAACATAATCGTATCACATGAACATGAATAAAGGAAACATAACATTTCCACATTTCAATCACAATATAACATATTAGGATATTGAAATAATGAATCCATTCAAAAAGAAACCATTTCCAAAACCATTTAAAACATTTAATAAAGAGATTTTTGAATCAAAGTGTCCCATACCACCTTGAAGCTTTTAACATTTTAAACCATTAATATCCATATAAATAAATCCTTAAAACCATTTTGAAAACATGGATATTAATAAGAACAAATAATTAAAACATTTAAAACGATATTTTGGTTAAAGGGGTTTTACCAAAATTAGAGACACTTGAATAGAATAATCAAGGAATAACATTTAGTCAGAACTTTATAATATCATGAGAATAAAAGGATTCATGATATAATACTCCAAAGGACAGTATATACACCATATAAGAGTGAATTGGTGCATAACAACAATGAACCCTCAATAGAAATGTCAAATGTGATGAAATACCTTATAAAGAAGGTATCCCTAAATTAAGGACAAATAAATCTCAAAAAAATATGTGTGACAAATATATAGACACCCAATATAAGTGGATATTAAGTGTAAAACAATAAAAGGTCATTCACACATATTCAATGGATGACATATTTAATGACTACAAGTTGAACCCAAAGAAATCGAAATTGGGTTAAGAAGTTCCCTTGACAGCCTAACGGCGTCACATCAAAATGAGTTGATGAGAGATAAAAAGAGTATCTCATCACTTGGACACAAAATTTACATCATTAAGGATATATGAGAACATATCCCAACATAACAATATGTAAATTAAAAGACCCAATAAAAGAAGTCTTTTAAAAAGAGGAAGGGTGAAAGGTTCCCTTACCGAATTGGGTATCTTTCAAAACATACACCCCATGAAAGAAGGGCAATAAATCATTGATGTAAATACTCATAAACGAAAGTATATTACACAAAGAGTAGAATAATGGGCAGTACATACACCACTCAAAGGAAATTGTGGCAAATGTAGCATAAATCTCACGGGGATAAAAGTGAGATGAAAAATCCCTTACGAAAACTCGGCAGCCTAACGGCGCCACATAACTTCCAAAAGGATTGATGAGAGAGAATAGGGTCTCTCATCACATGAACATAAAAATTACAGTAGGAGTAATATAAAATAACATCCCAATCATAATAAAGATGAGCTTAAAAGAAATTACATAAAAGAATGTACTTAAAAAGAAAGAGAGTTGTAGGATCCCTTACCTCGGGTCCGACTTGACTCGATCATTCTTTAATCTCCTGAATAATAAACTTGAGTTAATTTCTAATTCCTTAAGAACCCTTTTCAAGTTCATTATTACTTTTATACCACTTATTACCTTGTCATAAACATTATGTAATCATTTAAGTTAATAATATTTGTTTTGCCGATATTTGGTTCTTAAGTCGAAAGTGGTCTTCTTACAATTACATGTTGTTCGTGTGGCCAAATGTTTATTATATCCAGAATTGTATTCATTATGTAGATATCATATATTTCATATATATCCAGTACATGCATGCATTTATAACATTACATAATCATTTAGAGGTAAGAAATGAAATGCACCGTTCATGGAGACGGTAAGCCGTACGTACGCATGAACGCTACTTTCATTTCTATTTCGTATTTTATAGAATGGAATAATAATGATATAAAGGTATATTATAATTCCAGTATAATATCATATATAATATCATATTTCCATCCTTTATACATCCCACATATGGTATTTAACGAATCAAATCACTTTGAGGGGGCGGTAGTCCGCACTTCCTTAAATGAAGATATCGTGTATACCCATAATGGAAGCCACAAAGGTAAGACAAAAATGAAAAATACAGAAGCATAAATAAAACATAAACATATTATATATCATATATAAAAATAGTGACATCATAATGGCCACCTTTGAAGGTGTTAAATGAGTATTGAACAATCATCGTTTCGGGAGGCAGAATTTCACCGTCCACGGAAACCGTATGTTCTTTAACCATTTGATGTAGTTGTGTGAGAGTGTAGCTAAAATAAATCTTGTAACAACATACTAGTATATTGAAGATACTGGTGTTGTTACAAAAGAAGTAAATAAAAAGAGATTATAGGTTTGGAGAAGCAAAATAAAACAAATGAACAAGAGAGAATGAGTTACCTTTAAAAGTGTAATCTCCTTTTGATTTGAGCCTAAAGGCTTCCTTTGAAAGGATTCTGCCCAAAGGGGATCCTCTAGGATGAGGAGAGGGATGTTGAGAGAGTAAATGGGCAGGGGTTGGCCGAGCCAAAGGCTTGAGGGGTGTGGGAAAAGAGGTAGAGGTGGGGGCCTTTTATAAGAGGAGAGGAGGGGCACTTTTGGAAAGCAATGAAATATTACATTATTTGAAAATGCTTTTCGGTTCTAAAGGGTCCCACATTGATAGAATTCGTGGATAAGGTGATAAGGCATCTAAATCCACTCATCCAATTGGTTTTGTCCATGTGTATATTGTAGATTTTTCATTATCTTTCCATTTTAATTAAATTGTCAAATAATGATGTCATCGCTGCATCATTATTATGTCATAAATAATTTAATTTCTTTAATGTCTAAAAATTATAAAAAAAAATACTATGATATAGGAAATCTTTTTAGCTTTCCAATGACTATTTATAATCAAAATTTGGACTTGTATAACCCCACTTAAAAATTGTTTTAGTAAAACATACTATGTTAGTGTCATTTTCACTTTAACATTAAATAAAAAGTATTTTATGTTATTTCCCAACAAAAGTGGATCCATGGGGTCCCCAAGTTAGGCCAGGGCTTGTCTTGGTCGGCCATGACACAACCAATAGGGTTGTGACATGTGTCTAGGTCATTTCATTTTTTTAAAGTATTATTTATACCTTAAACTACACTAATTATCACTAATCGCGATTAAAAACTTAATAAGTTACTATTCACCAAAAAATTATTATAATCTCATTGAACCACATTTTACTTCTTAATGACAACCATGTATGTCGGATTTTCAAAATTCAATACACATTAGTGGTAAACTTTCATTTAACTGAAAAATCAGTTTGCTTGATTATCACTTAGTGGTTTCACTATTCATCAAAAATTGAAGTTTTTCAGAAAATTACCAAAAATTCACCCTAAGCTATATTTGATATTCTGAATTCAAAAATGAAGTCCGTTTTACAAAATTCAAAACATATTAGTCACATTAATTAATTTAATAATTAATTCCCGCTGTCAGAGCAAATAGCGTGTTTTTATAAAACAATAAGTATCAAAAGATTGACACCAGTTTAAGTCCGATTTCAAAGTGAAATTAATTCCAACCACCACTATTGGATTAAATGGTAAAAATATTTCCTAATTTCACTTTAAAACCAATTCAAAAGATAATCTAATCATATAAATAAATTAGATTAAAAAGTGGTTTTGAATTAAAATACAACATTTTACACTATTCCTTAAAAAAATGAACTTTATCGGAAAGATACCAAAAATTTACACAAAGTAAATTTTGATGTCCCGATTCTTAATAAGAGTTTTATTTGGTCCAAAAGAATGTTTAAGAGTGAACAAAACTATATTTAATGATGGTTCAACATCAAAAGGTGATAAGTGAACCTTTAGTGAAAACTAGGGCATATACGCCTAAAATTGAATTCTTTCCGTATTTTAAGCCTCTATTCTTTATTGGATAAATGTAAAAACAATTAAAAACATATGAAATCATATTTTAGTTATTTCTATCCATTCCCGCCAATACAACGGCTACATGTTAACTACCATTTAAAATAATATTATTTTATTATTAGAGTGCAACGTAAGATTCCCAAGAAACTCGTTGTTGCGTGTTGGGTACGCCATCGAGCATAGCGTCCCCTTTAAAGTCATTTAAATATTTTATTCACAAATATGGATAAATATGAAATGTCATATTCTTTATTTACCTGGGATGTTACATCCTTCCCCCCTTTTGGGAATTGCGTCCTCGCAATTTTAAAATTGCGCTTGGAAACATCCTTGAAAGTCCCACATCGGAACAAAAGTCGGTAAAACAAACACTTTAAAATAAAGAAAGATAAGTACAAAGGTCACTCGAGTTAACCCATACTAGGATTCCAAGTATGAAAATATGGACATGGAGGAGAAAACATAGGGTCACGTTCTTATGGAGAGTGATAGAAAACATGTTTAGGAGAAAGTTAACAATGAGAAAATCACAAACTTATGATGGGTTAAACGGTATTCGATTCCCCAGTAGGAAAAGTTAATATACAACATTTTTGTTTTAAGTTACTTTTTATTGAGGAATTTATTCATAAGGAAACATAATCACTTATCATATTGACTTTCAACTTTTATTATATTCCTTTCACAAACTCATATTTTCTCCAAAAGACGAGTATTTAGGAAGACTTGTTCACATTAAGAGTACTATAATCAACTTCTAGAGAATCACCTAATCCACAAAAGAGAACTATGTACATCCTATGTCTTTAGGCTTAAACCAGAGCCAAAACCAAAAAGTTTAGTACAAGATCAGATAATCCAGAAAAGGATAACCCCTTATAAAAAGAAAATCTATTCTTAATCTCCAAAATTTGTCCAACAAAACCCAAAGTTCAACGAGGACCATCCGATAAACAATTTGTCCATAAAATTCTTCAAAGTAAACCTAATATAATATTGAAACCCAAATATTTGAAGGATTTAGTCACACAGTCTTCCATGTTAAATCGTAACATTTATCTCCAAACAACATTAGTTGCTCCTAAAGTCTAGTATTGAAAAGTAATTAACCTAATCACATATCCTCCATGATAGGTTAATCATTTTTATAAATAACCCAAAATCAACTTACTCTTAATTCATAAAATCATATAACCAAAAATAATCAGTCAAACTAACCAGGGACTTCACGTAGTCCAGTGGTAGGCGATAAATACCAGTCACACTTTGGTTGTGGGTTCGATTCCCGCAGCTTTGTCCGACGCGACGGGATGTCACACGGTCTGCGTGTTGTCCTTTTTCCAAAACTATATAATTCTCAAAACATTCCCCAAAATGAGATAAAATCTTCAAAAATATTCATAACATATTTTAACCTCAAGTTTATCTCATTCCTTTCCTTTTCCATCATATCATAGAGTAACCCATAATTACCTAAAAAGTAAGGATCATATAAACCCTAATGGTTACCTTAATAATTATTACCTGAATTTCCACATCGAGTTGGCCATCTCGTAAATGATGCATTAGAGAACTCACGAAGGTTGAAGTGATTGATCATGGATCCTTGATAGTTGGTTTAGAACAACTATGAGATTCCTCATTGAATCCCCTATCTCATCTAGTATCATAATCAGAGAACCACCACAGTTTCCTTCAAACCCATTGTCACTTTGGTGCCTGCTAGATCCATCCATTCACTAAAAACATAAATGTCAGTGTGAGTATATCAACAAAAACATCATGTACTAATGAGGAAGGTAGACTCTAAGATATACTTACTCATTCACATTATCTAAAATTAGGACTCTTTCTGAAATTCTAACCATTATGGTAATGTCACTTATGCTTAAAGAATACCCTAACCTCTAAAGTTATCTAAACCGACCTTTGATACCAACTATAAGGCCCCAGCCTTAAAACTTACTTAATCTTGAGTTATTACAAGATTACACATTGAGGATCTTTTCAGGTTTAGAGTTTTAGAGAATTAGATCATGAAACTTGCATTACATTCCACATTTAAACAAAGTGGTTACATAAAAGTCAGCATTCATTCTTCCCATCAACGGGAACATATTTAAAATATAACACGTATTCTCTCTTAACACATCCTTGACTCTAACGTCTTATCATGTACCTTTCCTCTTGACCTGAAAAACATTTCAGAAACTTGGGATGAGCATAAAAAGCTCAGTAAGAGTTATAAAAATATGGAAAGGAAACATGAGTTCATATATACATAAGAATGAAATCATACTTTACCCATAAAACAAAGGCACTTTAACATACCTCATCAAACCATGAATAAATCATAGAAATCATAAGGCATAAAGGTAACTTGAGGCATTCATAACATTCTTATGTAGGGAGTAACCCTCTTGGTTACGTTTGGAATACCCATCACAGTATATTCCCTAAATCTCTTCGGAGAAACCTTAACGTTTCACTCCTTCGCGTTACCCAATGCATTGGAGAGCTATATCGGGCTCACCCGCCCTTAGTTTATCACGGAACCACCCGTTCTTCATAACAATGCCCAAGAACCATAACATAATCGTATCACATGAACATGAATAAAGGAAACATAACATTTCCACATTTCAATCACAATATAACATATTAGGATATTGAAATAATGAATCCATTCAAAAAGAAACCATTTCCAAAACCATTTAAAACATTTAATAAAGAGATTTTTGAATCAAAGTGTCCCATACCACCTTGAAGCTTTTAACATTTTAAACCATTAATATCCATATAAATAAATCCTTAAAACCATTTTGAAAACATGGATATTAATAAGAACAAATAATTAAAACATTTAAAACGATATTTTGGTTAAAGGGGTTTTACCAAAATTAGAGACACTTGAATACAATAATCAAGGAATAACATTTAGTCAGAACTTTATAATATCATGAGAATAAAAGGATTCATGATATAATACTCCAAAGGACAGTATATACACCATATAAGAGTGAATTGGTGCATAACAACAATGAACCCTCAATAGAAATGTCAAATGTGATGAAATACCTTATAAAGAAGGTATCCCTAAATTAAGGACAAATAAATCTCAAAAAAATATGTGTGAAAAATATATAGACACCCAATATAAGTGGATATTAAGTGTAAAACAATAAAAGGTCATTCACACATATTCAATGGATGACATATTTAATGACTACAAGTTGAACCCAAAGAAATCGAAATTGGGTTAAGAAGTTCCCTTGACAGCCTAACGGCGTCACATCAAAATGAGTTGATGAGAGATAAAAAGAGTATCTCATCACTTGGACACAAAATTTACATCATTAAGGATATATGAGAACATATCCCAACATAACAATATGTAAATTAAAAGACCCAATAAAAGAAGTCTTTTAAAAAGAGGAAGGGTGAAAGGTTCCCTTACCGAATTGGGTATCTTTCAAAACATACACCCCATGAAAGAAGGGCAATAAATCATTGATGTAAATACTCATAAACGAAAGTATATTACACAAAGAGTAGAATAATGGGCAGTACATACACCACTCAAAGGAAATTGTGGCAAATGTAGCATAAATCTCACGGGGATAAAAGTGAGATGAAAAATCCCTTACGAAAACTCGGCAGCCTAACGGCGCCACATAACTTCCAAAAGGATTGATGAGAGAGAATAGGGTCTCTCATCACATGAACATAAAAATTACAGTAGGAGTAATATAAAATAACATCCCAATCATAATAAAGATGAGCTTAAAAGAAATTACATAAAAGAATGTACTTAAAAAGAAAGAGAGTTGTAGGATCCCTTACCTCGGGTCCGACTTGACTCGATCATTCTTTAATCTCCTGAATAATAAACTTGAGTTAATTTCTAATTCCTTAAGAACCCTTTTCAAGTTCATTATTACTTTTATACCACTTATTACCTTGTCATAAACATTATGTAATCATTTAAGTTAATAATATTTGTTTTGCCGATATTTGGTTCTTAAGTCGAAAGTGGTCTTCTTACAATTACATGTTGTTCGTGTGGCCAAATGTTTATTATATCCAGAATTGTATTCATTATGTAGATATCATATATTTCATATATATCCAGTACATGCATGCATTTATAACATTACATAATCATTTAGAGGTAAGAAATGAAATGCACCGTTCATGGAGACGGTAAGCCGTACGTACGCATGAACGCTACTTTCATTTCTATTTCGTATTTTATAGAATGGAATAATAATGATATAAAGGTATATTATAATTCCAGTATAATATCATATATAATATCATATTTCCATCCTTTATACATCCCACATATGGTATTTAACGAATCAAATCACTTTGAGGGGGCGGTAGTCCGCACTTCCTTAAATGAAGATATCGTGTATACCCATAATGGAAGCCACAAAGGTAAGACAAAAATGAAAAATACAGAAGCATAAATAAAACATAAACATATTATATATCATATATAAAAATAGTGACATCATAATGGCCACCTTTGAAGGTGTTAAATGAGTATTGAACAATCATCGTTTCGGGAGGCAGAATTTCACCGTCCACGGAAACCGTATGTTCTTTAACCATTTGATGTAGTTGTGTGAGAGTGTAGCTAAAATAAATCTTGTAACAACATACTAGTATATTGAAGATACTGGTGTTGTTACAAAAGAAGTAAATAAAAAGAGATTATAGGTTTGGAGAAGCAAAATAAAACAAATGAACAAGAGAGAATGAGTTACCTTTAAAAGTGTAATCTCCTTTTGATTTGAGCCTAAAGGCTTCCTTTGAAAGGATTCTGCCCAAAGGGGATCCTCTAGGATGAGGAGAGGGATGTTGAGAGAGTAAATGGGCAGGGGTTGGCCGAGCCAAAGGCTTGAGGGGTGTGGGAAAAGAGGTAGAGGTGGGGGCCTTTTATAAGAGGAGAGGAGGGGCACTTTTGGAAAGCAATGAAATATTACATTATTTGAAAATGCTTTTCGGTTCTAAAGGGTCCCACATTGATAGAATTCGTGGATAAGGAGATAAGGAATCTAAATCCACTCATCCAATTGGTTTTGTCCATGTGTATATTGTAGATTTTTCATTATCTTTCCATTTTAATTAAATTGTCAAATAATGATGTCATCGCTGCATCATTATTATGTCATAAATAATTTAATTTCTTTAATGTCTAAAAATTATAAAAAAAAATACTATGATATAGGAAATCTTTTTAGCTTTCCAATGACTATTTATAATCAAAATTTGGACTTGTATAACCCCACTTACAAATTGTTTTAGTAAAACATACTATGTTAGTGTCATTTTCACTTTAACATTAAATAAAAAGTATTTTATGTTATTTCCCAACAAAAGTGGATCCATGGGGTCCCCAAGTTAGGCCAGGGCTTGTCTTGGTCGGCCATGACACAACCAATAGGGTTGTGACATGTGTCTAGGTCATTTCATTTTTTTAAAGTATTATTTATACCTTAAACTACACTAATTATCACTAATCGCGATTAAAAACTTAATAAGTTACTATTCACCAAAAAATTATTATAATCTCATTGAACCACATTTTACTTCTTAATGACAACCATGTATGTCGGATTTTCAAAATTCAATACACATTAGTGGTAAACTTTCATTTAACTGAAAAATCAGTTTGCTTGATTATCACTTAGTGGTTTCACTATTCATCAAAAATTGAAGTTTTTCAGAAAATTACCAAAAATTCACCCTAAGCTATATTTGATATTCTGAATTCAAAAATGAAGTCCGTTTTACAAAATTCAAAACATATTAGTCACATTAATTAATTTAATAATTAATTCCCGCTGTCAGAGCAAATAGCGTGTTTTTATAAAACAATAAGTATCAAAAGATTGACACCAGTTTAAGTCCGATTTCAAAGTGAAATTAATTCCAACCACCACTATTGGATTAAATGGTAAAAATATTTCCTAATTTCACTTTAAAACCAATTCAAAAGATAATCTAATCATATAAATAAATTAGATTAAAAAGTGGTTTTGAATTAAAATACAACATTTTACACTATTCCTTAAAAAAATGAACTTTATCGGAAAGATACCAAAAATTTACACAAAGTAAATTTTGATGTCCCGATTCTTAATAAGAGTTTTATTTGGTCCAAAAGAATGTTTAAGAGTGAACAAAACTATATTTAATGATGGTTCAACATCAAAAGGTGATAAGTGAACCTTTAGTGAAAACTAGGGCATATACGCCTAAAATTGAATTCTTTCCGTATTTTAAGCCTCTATTCTTTATTGGATAAATGTAAAAACAATTAAAAACATATGAAATCATATTTTAGTTATTTCTATCCATTCCCGCCAATACAACGGCTACATGTTAACTACCATTTAAAATAATATTATTTTATTATTAGAGTGCAACGTAAGATTCCCAAGAAACTCGTTGTTGCGTGTTGGGTACGCCATCGAGCATAGCGTCCCCTTTAAAGTCATTTAAATATTTTATTCACAAATATGGATAAATATGAAATGTCATATTCTTTATTTACCTGGGATGTTACAATGCAGGTCAGCCAATTGGGTGAAATCTCTTCCACTGCGCGCACCCCCTTCTAATTTCACACAATCCATTCAAATTGCGTGCACCCCTGTCATTGCATGCAGCCTCACCCACTTGCACACATTTCCATACCTTGCGCGCAATCCTTCTAGTTGCGCACAAAACATAGGCTCCAATTACTCACAAGCATCACCAATTTCACACCATACCAGTCTTTTTCGAGCAGGTCTATTATTTCACGCGCAACCCTTAAAGGTTATGCACAATTCCTCGGGACCCCTCACCTCAGTGCTCCATGGGCGCCCACTTGCGCGAGCGCCCGATTCCCTTCTTATGGATGCCATTTGCGGGTGTCTCTCACACTATGGTAATTCACATCATGTGTTGTTTTCCCGTGTGACCTTCTAGGCTCATACGAATTAACTTCAAAGTCCCATGGATGATACTGTCTATTGCATTGCTTTTCCTCATGCTTCTTCGCATAGCCACGCTAAAGGCTATTACTTCTTTGCATAGCCATGCTAACATGAACCCCTTGATGGTGCAATCAATGACACCTCCTTGATACGATGTCGTTGATTCCTTCCCTCCCACAAAAAGATGAGGGTACCGGTTATGTAAGCCTAGGGGTGCGGAGAAAACCCACCTCGTCCGAGCTGCGGGATGTTAAACTGCCAAGCACCATCATCCTTAGCACATGATGTTAAACTGTGATGTGTCCCCATGCCTCGCACATAGGGTCCCCCATCTTGGATATTCTCCACACCCACTCGTCTCCATGGGGATGAATCACCCCTTACAGGGGATGATATCCTCTTTATTGGAGTGGCGTTTTTCCAAGGGAAAGGGCTGGCACTTTGGTGTAAGCCCCTAGTTTTCCTTCCAGAAGGTAGCATCCCTACTCCTCCTTTCATCTTCGGTCCCCAGGGCCAGCAGAGGGTGTGATAGGGAATGGGGATCCTCCTTTCTTCGGTCCCAAATCCCTCTCCCACTATGATTTGTCTCCATGGGTCTCCATCTTGGAGTAATCCCTGACTTCTTGGGCCACATCAGAGTGTCAGCCCCACCCCATTTCCCATGGACGCACCTTTCGCGACGTGATCATTGGGTCTCTACTATCTCTTGTTTCTTACACTGAGCATGACTCACATGGGGTTAGAGTGAGAACCGACCATGAAAAACACCTCAGGCCTCCATCCTGGAGTAAGCCCCGACTTCTTGGGCTGCTTCAAAGTGTAATCCCCAACCCATACCGAACTATGGGGACTTTGATCCATGTCAAGTCATGGTACGCTGGAAGCCTCTTCGAGTTCAAGCCCCAAACACCTTGGGTCGCCTCAGAGTGTATGCCCGAACCCACAACTTTGGGCCGCCTCAGAGTGTAAACCCCAATCCATCCCGAACTACTGGGACTTTGATCCATTTCAAGGCATGGTACGTAGGAATCCTCCAAGAGGTTCATGCCCAAAACAATTTGGGCCACCTCAAAGTGTAAGCCCCGATCCATCCCAAACTACGAGGACATTGATCCATGTCAAGGCATGGTACGTAGGAATTCTCAACGAGGTTCAAGCCCCAAACACCTTGGCCCACCTCAGAGTGTAATCCCTAATCCATCCCAAACTATGGGGACTTTGATCCATGTCAAGGAATGGTACGTAGGAAGCCTCCATGAGGTTCAAGCCCCAACCACGTTGGGCTGCCTCAGAGTGTAAGCCCCAACACACAACATTGGGCCGCCTTAGAGTGTAAGCTCTAATCCATCCCAAACTACAGGGACTTTGATCCATGTCAAGGCATGGTACGTAGGAAGCCACCATGAGGTTCAAGCCCAAAACACCTTGGGCTGCCTCAGAGTATAAGCCCCAACCTAAGACTTTGGGCCTCATCAGAGTGTAAGCCCCAATGCATCCCGAACTATGGGGACATTGATCCATGTCAAGGCATGGTATGTTGGAAGCCTCCACGAGGATCAACCCCCAAACTCCTTGGGCCTCCTCAGAGTGTATGCCTCAATCCTTCTCGATCTATTGGGAATTTCATCCATTTCAAGCCATGGTACGTAGGAATCCTCTACGAGGTTCAAACACACCACCCGGTCATTCCGACCACCTTCATGTCCATTCACCCCCGTCCTTCATGACATTAAATTGTATTCTCCATTTAGACTATGTGGTCTTGGATTCCCCTCCATGGAGATACATAGGAAGCCTCCAAGAGGTTCAATCCCGATCACTCATGTCCCATTCTGACCTTTCCCTCAAGACAATCCGTCTCAAGAAGCTCATTCCCTAACCTGAAGGTTCCACTTCTTCTGGGTCCCATCCATGCATCCATTCTCATGGGTCACCTCCTTAGGTGCCCCATCGTTTCACCGAACTATTCGAACTTTGATTCCCTGCCATGGGGATATGTAGGAAGTCTCTTCGAGGCACAAGCCCAAATCCATCATCTATCCTGATTCTTACCTGGGCATCCACATCCCAGTGAGATCATGCCATCCCATTCCCCATTCCCCTTGACAGCATTTGGGAAGCCGCCCACATGTTGGCCCCAATATCGGTGTTCCCTTCCCGGGGTTCCTCAATCGGATCCACTATAATCACTGTTCTGATCAGTCTGAACTGTCTTCGCTTGACGTTAAACTCACAGCATATCCTGTGTTAAACAAAGGAAGCTGAGGAAACCCTCATATACATTCCCATGGCATACAATTCCCCATGTTTGATGTGGGATGCCTCGGGATCCCGTGCCCTCGAGAATCCCTATAATAAGGAAAAGAAGACAGACATGCCAATCCCCCAGCGTCAAGACATAACAGTGGTGCCAAGCATGACTACACTCCTAACCAAAGGTTGCTGCCCTGACCGGACTCCTTGGAATGTCCTGACAGAAGTAGTGTAATTAACTGGGGTCCAGGAAGATATGGCACCAGGAAGAGTTTTAGGAAAAACATCTTAAATCTATGAGGGATACCTATACTATGTGATGAGCTCCGAGGAGGAATCCATGGAAGGAAGAATAGAAATCCCATTATCCCATTTTGATCAAGGAGCATACATCCCTGAATAAGGAGAAGATTTCGCCTACCTTTGGAAAGAGGGAATGCTGGGTAACAGCTGCGCGTCCTCTGTGTGATGGATGCACGCGCCCCAGCGAAAGCGTTAGAAACAGTCATCCTTGGTATGAATTTAATTTCTCCATATCATGCTCAAGTTGATTTTTATCTCCATCTGGTGTCTTTTATATCCCCTAAGGGAAACACATGTCTACACAATGGAGAATGGGATATGCAAATAGATTGAACTAAGCCTAAATATACAGGGTTGGGCAGAGTGATATCTCAGTTGGCAAGTCACTTCATGGGTGATCAGGGAATGTAGCAAGTTGAATTCTCTCCAGTGGTGGATCTTTTAATGGATGTCTTCCCCAATGATTTCTCTAGATTTCCATCAACGAGGGATGTAGAGTTCACTATCAAGCTCGTGCCAGGTGTGGTACTAGTGTCTATTCCTCCTAATAAGATATCACTAACATAGCTACAGGAACTCAAAAAGAAACTCAAGAACCTCAAAGCTAATGGTTTTGTCAGAACTAGAACATCGTCATGGGGATCACCTGTTCTTTTTTCCAAGAAGGCAGATAGTAACCTCAAGTTATGCGTGGATTATCATCGACTTAACCAGCTCACAGTAAAGAATCGATATCCATTTCCCTATATAGATTATCTCTTTGACCAGCTCTGGGGAGAAACTGTTTTTTACAAGATTGATCTATGGTCGGGATATCACTAGGTGCGTGTGAGACAATCTGACATACCATGCACGACATTCCAAAGTAGGTATGTCTTGTACGAGTAGCTGGTTATGCAATTCAGCCTCACGAATGCACCGATAGTCTTTATGCCTCTAATGAATTGGTTTTTTCACTAATATCTTGATTCCTTTGTGGTAGGATTCGTAGAAGACATCTTAGAGTATTCTCATTCCAGACACGACCGTGCAAATAATCTTGAGATTATTTTCAGTACACTAAGATAGCACCATCTACACGCTAAGCTCAGCAAATTCCACTTTTGGATTAATAATGTACACTACTTGGGTCATATTATATGTGAAGCAGGAGTATTAGTTGATCTATAAAAGGTGATCATTGTAGATTCATGGGATTATCCCAAGAATGTATTTGACATCCATTGTATCTTGGGACTTTCTGGCAATTACATGCATTTTATCCCGCATTTGTCCATCATAGAAGCACCTCTTTTGACCCTAAATATGAAAGGTGTACAGTTCATTTGGTTAGAATCCTGTAAAAATTGTTTTCAGAAGTTGAAGGGTAGAATAACCACAACCTTCATCCTGATTATACCTAAACTAGGTAATGGATATATTGTTTATTATGATGTTTCAAGAATCATACTACGTGCACTTTTTATGCAAGGTGATCAATCCTTGGCTTATGGATCCCACCCGTTGTGACCTCACAAGTGGAAATATCTTACACACAACATTGAGTTGGCAGTTGTGGTTCCTTCTCTATGCTGTTGGAGACACTATTTGTTGGGTGAGAAATTCGTTATTTACACGGATCATTAAATCTTAAAATATATCTCCACTCGAAGATACATGAACATAAGGAAGTGTAGGAGGGTCAAATACTTGGTGTCTTTCAACTTTGACCTTTCTTATACCTACATTAAGGGTAATGCTATGGCAGTTGATTTAATCCACGAGTCACAGTTTCAAGCAATACAGGTAGCCAATAGTGAGTGGAATTTGATAGATTTGTTTTCATAGATGCATTTGGAGGTTTAGGAGTAGAGTGGGCAACCAGTTCTAGTATCTTTTATAGTGACATCCTCTCTCCTAGATCAAGTTCACAGGCAACAACGGACTGATCCTTAGGGTCTTGTTTTGAGTGAAAGTGTTACAGAAGAGAACCCACCTCCTAGTTGGGTTGTTGATGACAGTGAAACTCTTCATTTATCATGGCCATGTATGGGTACCTTCGGGTATACGGGAAGTGATAATGAAGAAATCTCACGCCTAAATTTGGGTAGTTCATCATAGGATGACCAATATGTATAGAGACATGTTTCTACAGTACTGTTGGCCTGGTATGAAAAAAAATATAGCGGGTTTCATCACTCGGTGATCCACCTATGAACCGTTGAATGTAGAGCATGAGCGACCTCCTAGAATCCTTCAACCTCTATCCATTCCTAAATTTAAATCGAATGACATCACCCTGGATTTCATTACAGGCTTTCCAAGATCTCCTTGAGGTAGCAATGAAGTATGGGTGATTATCGATAGGTACACCAAGGTTACACACTCTTTTCTTATATGGGAGACTATTAGGATTGATGAGTTTGGAATGTTGTATATCTGGGAGATTGTGAAACTTTATGGCATACCTCATTCTATTATCTCGAACTGGGATGCCCGCTTCACATCACGGTTCTAGGAAGGGTTGAAAAAGGTGCCAGGGTCGTAGGTAATTTTGAGTACTACATATCACCCTAAGACTAATTGGTAGTCTGAGAGGACGATACGAGTGTTGGAGGATATTTTACAGGCATGTTTCCTTGATTTTGGAGGTTTCTGGGAGAAGAATATACCTCTTGTTGTGTTTATCTATAATAACATCTTCCAGGTGACATTTTAAATGAATCTGTATGAATACCTATATGGTAGACCATGCCGTTCACCTTTATGTCAGATCAAAGAAGGTGAGGATGTTCTATTGGTTCCATATCTCATTCAGGAGACTTCTAAGATATATTAGATGATTCAGAAGTTCATGAATATAGCTCAGTCCAGACAGAAGTCTTATTCGAATTGTCACCACAGACCTATAGAGTTTGAGATGTGACATTGAGTCTTTCTTCATGTTTCTATGAGATTGGGTCACTGGTGGACCTGGAGGCAGGGAAGGATATCACCAAGATATGTCAGACCATTTGAGATAGTGGAAAGAGATGGGATGGTAGCCTATCGGTTACTACTACCTCAGATGTACCAATCCATGCACGACATTTTCCATGTATCTCAGCTCTGAAAATACCATGCAGACCTGTCTAATTTTTTTGACCCTAACAACATCGATCTTGAGGCAGATGCATTCTTTGTAGAGCATTCGATCTGTATCATCGACTGTATCACGAAAGTCCTCATAGGCAAGTCAGTCCCTCTGGTTCGAGTGTAATAGCAACACAGGTGTGTTCAAGATGAGACATCGGAGTGAGAGATGGATGTATTTGTGTAGTGGCCAGATCTTTCCTCTGATGACATTCTAGTACCCTTAGAAGGAAAAATCAGGGATGATTTGACTTAATAAAGGGAGATTATAAATTCCCATCTTTAGTTAAGTACATACCATTTAACTTTTGTTGTATAATTCTTTAAAGTGGACAGGTCACACGCCTTCGCACCCTACTGCGGGTCCCAAGAAGCTATTTAAATTAGATAAATAAATACTAAGTTTTATAAAAAATATATGTTATTTCATGCTTTAACAAGGTGTTTGGGATTAACATAATTAATTAAGGATTAACAATAAATAATAAGAGACATAATTAAATTAAAAATAAAGAAATATGAAATAAAAATAAATTTAGAAATAAAATAGAAATGGGGGTTACAATAAAAATTTAAAATTGGTAAAATAAGATATTTCAATATTTTTTTATTTTTATTATTTTTATTCTCCATCATTTTTATTCTATTTTTTTCATTTATTTTTTCTTTTTCTTTTCTTTTATTTTTATCTTATTTTTTTCTTTTGTTTTTTTTTCATTTTCATTCTTTCTTTTTTTCTCTTCCGCTCCTCCTCTCCCTCACGTCATGCCCCTCCCTCTCCCTAGGTGGTGCACCACCCTACAGCCCCTTCAAAAGATTGTTACGCCTCCATCTATCATCCGTTTTATTCTCCATCAAGTGATAAGTAAACATTAAGGCATTTCTAAACTTTCACTTTTAGAATCATATGATTTCTTTTAGTATCCTACGTGTAGTTCTTCGGAGAAGGATTTTACCCTATTTTGTGGTTTTTATAAAATCTTATGTTTTCTTCCATTTTAGGTCAAATAAAATCCTACCACATATCATAGAATCATATATGACCATAAGATAGGGTTCCCACTTTCTTTTTCCACATTTCGTTGTGATTTATAAAAAGCATCGTTGTGTCGTTCATCGGTGCCTACCGACGTTGTGAAAATTCAACCAATTTCATTAATTTTTTTGTTTCGGCTAATTTTTAGAGCCCTATATATCATGAATTAAATTGTAAAAAATAATGTAACAAGATTGGACACCCCTTTAGGTGTGTCTATGTGTTCGGTAAAATTTATGTTAGCCCGGGAATTTAATTCAATTAACTGCGTGTATTGCGTAACCTATTTTTTTGAAATTAAATTAAATAATTAGTTTACTTTGATCATGAACATTGAATTATTAGATCTTTGATATTTTTTTAGGAATTATTTATTAATTAAAACTTTCACTTATCTCATTATGTTGATTCGGTATATTTCTTTGTTAAGTTGTTACACTTATATATTTATTTTATACCTTATGGTGCACAGGTGTATCTGTTTGGATTTGAAGCTGTAATTTCATATGATTATAAAGTCATATCTTCTACTCTAAAAAATTTAATTAAATTCAGGTAGGGGAAAATGGAGATTCTTGTATTAAGGACCATGCTTAGACCCTCTATTTTTAACTGTTACAACTATGCATCGAGTGGAGGTTTCTTTGGATTTTCCAGACCGAGACTTCCTCAAGAATTATAATAAATATGAGTGATACTAGTTCCAAAAGTGCCCATTGATAATAATTCATTGGTAATATGTCTAAGCTTTCCCTGAATGATGGTCGACCCCTTTTTTCGAGATCAGAACAGACTCATGGTAAAGTTGTGCCTCGAGCGATACTCGGTCATTCGAAATATTTCCTTGGATGGGACCAGTGGTATTGGATAAATTGAAGGATGTTCCTTATTGATACCTTCAAGATGGGATCATACTCAAACTCTTAACATTAAACCTTAATAATGATGCACTAAAGGTGTATATTAGTGCCACTTTGAGCCTATTGATAGTTGAAATATTTTTCTGGAATGTTGAAGCACAGCTGGTTGACACATGACTTAGACCCCAAGTTAAAGCACAAGCATGCGGTTATTTATCTTCTTTTTTTTACCTTTATTTTCTAGGGTTTATATAAATCTATATGTGCATTATACTTATAGGTGCTCCATTAAGACTTCCATATTAGGCTGAAGTAGGTGATTAGGGAAAGGTACTGTTGGGAACCCAGTTCGAGTTATTTATTTCATTACACTTAATTAATTATTGTCAATTATTATACAATGGACCATTGCATTTTATTACTTCATTAAATGGAAGGGTTTAGACACTATGGCGGTCGGCCTACTGGGATTTTATCTCACACCCCTCTAGGGCGTCGTTGACACCCGAGTAGATTGCATTCATGCATGTATTAACAAAGGGAAGCATGCTACTTCCAATTAATGATTGTTTTCTTGCTTCCTAGGATTGAGACCAGGGAAATGGACCAAGCCTTTCTTGTGATGAATTTGATTCATTGTATCTTTTCTTTTTGTTGACAGTTTGCTTGAGTTTTTGTTTTCTATTCTTTTAGTTTAGATATACAACATGGTAAGGCATCGTTTTGTGAGATTCCACACTTGGGTATTATTTAGTTGGGTTATTTATATTTCTTATGTTGTAGGTTATTCATTTATTTGTTTTTTTATTTATTATTTAATTTCTATTACTTCCACTGTGATATTACCTATTACCTATGAGGGCATAGTATCCCCCATGGACACGAAAAAGGCCCTCACTACTAGTCGCCAGCCTCTGGTGTTTGGGGAGATGCGCTTGAGGTTATGTGGACAACCGGTCTTGGGGAACCCTTCAGGTGGCTTCTATCATGGGGAATCTATATATTTAATTACTTGAGTTAGATAGGAAATGTACATTAAATCCATGGAAAAACATGAGATGTCTATAAATATAGATTGTGAACATAAAGAGTAAGATGAAATTCATTCTATTTTTGCTAATAAATTCAAGAGAGGAAAAGGGATATTTTAAGTAAATCTTCCCTTAACCTATTTTTTTCATTGTAGAGTTGGGAATATTACCTCTCCATGCTCAAGGAAACTTGATGATGAAGTAATTGAAGCTATAAAAATGTAAAATTATCTAAAACTATTTTCTCAAAAGGGAGACTTCATATATAGAAAAAAAGGACATAGAAAGAGTTTTATCTATAGAGAAGAAGAAAATGAAAATGAATTATTTAAGGAAGAAGAATGGAATTTTAAATCTAGAAACCAAGAATATATGATGACTACATTTGAGAAGTCAGAATCATCAACAGATAAATCTTGAGATAATCAGTTGATTTTTTATAGGGATCTCAAGTTAAAACTTGAGTATTTTATTGGTAAGCTTGAGATTCAGAGTAACAAATGCCAAATGTGGAGATATTTTTTGGAAGAATCATAGAATATATTGATCGTATTGATGAAAAAATTGAATTACTATAAGAAGTTTTTCAAGAAAATTCAATGACTTTTAAAATAATAAAAGATATTGTTGAACTAAAGCTCAAAATTAAAGAATAGGTCAAGGTCATCAATGACCATAAAACTAGAATGGAGGAGAATTAGAAGACTATTGAGGGATTTAAAGAATCATTTATAACTATAATGAGTAAACTTGAAAGTCATTCATATTAAAAGGTAACAAACAAGAAAATAAAGGTTGGAAGATTCATATATGATGAGCTGCTTAAGAGTGCTAAATGGGGTTTTGATAGAGTATAAATAGTTTTTAATGATAGAAGATCCACATTCAAGGGAAAAAATAGAATTGGTTGTGATGCTTAAACATCAATATATGAAAATAAGATAAACCAAAGCAAATGGAAATCCAAATTTGAATATATCACAATGTGAACTAAAGTCCTAACAAATAAAATCTCAAATAAAACCTAATAGATAACTGAATCATATCCATAAGTTTCCTAAAATGATAGGTAGTCAAAAACATTTCCTAAGGAAGGATATAAGGGGAGAAACATAAGTAAGAAGGCATTTCCTTTTATGAAATGTCAATTTTATGTCTATCTAGGACATATCATGTCATACTATGAATAATAAAGGAGGTATTTTAATGGGGAAGAGCTAAGAAGTCAAAAAAAATGAATTAACATCCCACTTCTTATAGAAGAAATAATTTATATGGATATTGTTTTCATTACTCTTCCTTTTTCTACAAATATGTTTATTGGAGGAAGAGGAAAGGAATGGACAATACATATAGAACTCGGAGACAATCAAATACTCATCAAATAGATGGTGTTTCTCTTACAAAACGGTTTTCTCTTATAGAAGAAGAGTGTGAGTATAAAGAACTTATTCAAATGAAAAATTGATTTAAAAGGACATCTTTATCCATCACTCAATCTAATATTTCATGGAATGAAATGAAGAAAACTAAAAAATCCAACCTTTAAAAAGTACCCTCAAATATACAAAGTGGAGTAGAACCTAGACTCTTGATAGTGGATGCTAATCCCATATGATGTGTAATTTATACCTATTAATGAATTTTAAAAAAAGGGTTGATGTAATGGTAGGGTTTGATAATGATGGTGCCTTAAATATCAAAGGCATTATATTTACTAAATTGGATAATTGTGAGTTGAGGAAAACTGAAGTTATTTATGTGGATGGTTTATGTCACAATCTCTAGAGTGTGAGTTAACTCTATGACTCAGGACATATAGTGACATTCAAACAAAATGACTACACTATAAAAGTAAATATGGGTAATTCTATAAGGTTTCCCTTGTTTTTTAGAATGGGGATAGATCATTGATTTTATGAGTGGAATAACAAATATTGGACTAAGGGTTAGTTAATAACAGGTTTCATATTCCACTTATGGTGATCTTTTTTAGAAGAGTGATGAATAATTGATTTTATGAGTGTAATATCGAATATTGAACTAAGGGTTGGATTAGAATGTTTAGCATATTCCTCATATAAATGAATTATTTGGATACTTGAGGGTATCCAAGTGGTTCTCCAAGATCATCTTTTGTTCAGGTTATCATCCATTTTTTTGGGGGATTTTCATATACCTTATATTACTCTATAAGTTGGTATGGCATATATAAGTGTCTCTAAAGATAATTTGGATTAATGAGCATGCTGGAAGAGTTTACAACCCTAATAAATCTATTATTTCAATTATATTTTGCTTATTTCCTGGTTATATTTCATTATGATATAATGGTATACTCCCAGTTGAAGGTGGATCATGGAGAATATATAGATATCATCTTAATCAATGTTATGAATCATCATCTATATAAAATTATCTAAAAGTTTCAATTCTAGATCAGTAAGGTTTTCTTCTAGTGGAACATGATATTAGAGGCTATAATATCAATAAACCCTAAGAAATTAATGGTTATACTTTCCTAGGAGTGACCTAAGATCATTTTTAAGATCTATAGCTTCCTAAAATTTATAATATTCAATTATATATTTCTTCAGGACTTCACCCATAAGGTAGTGTCTACGATTAACCTGATCAATAAGGGGTCAGATTTTGAGTGGTCTAAACCATATGTGATATTGATTAATTTTCCATTTTTCCTGAAAATTGATCAAATAATTTTTTAATATCCTAAGATTGTACCACAGTAGCAGAACCTAGGGTTAATCTCATAAATTTCTCTTACATGAATTGAATTTTTTTTACTATTATAAAAAACTAATATAAATCTACTAAACTAATATAAATGGGTGGTGTGAAAATCCATGATATATATATATATTAATTAATGAAAATATAAAACTAAAAGAGGAAATAAAAATGAATAATATACTCGGTGAATTCATTAGAATAAAAACATTGATCTAAGGGTTTATAGTAATGTTATAATTGTTATTAAAAAATATATTCCTCATTATTTAATTAAATTTCGAGATAAAGACTGTTTACTCTACACCCTATCATTAGAATGGTATTTCCATATGTTTAGACCTCCACATATAGGTGTAATATCTTCCACATAATTTAACTAAGTCAAAATTCACCATTTGAATGACTTAGATATCAACGAGAAGGATAATGATTGAATGAGGAAGAAAAAGGAAATTTTTTAAGAATAGGGGAGACTGAACACCACATTCATTATAAACAATAATGAAATATTAGAATAAAACATGAAAAATCATTAGATTAAAATAAAATAAAATACCACAACTTCCCCCCTTGAACAACATTGAGGGTTACTGTTTCAGAAACATGGAAATAAAATAGCATAGTGGGGGAAACACAAAAACAAAAACAGAAGAAAAAGAAAAAGAATAGATCTTAGATAATTCATACTAAAATTATATAGAAATAATATAGTATCTCGAATCCACATTAGCCCCATGAAAATAGAAATCCTTTTTAAAGGGAGAGGAGATTCAAATTCATATTTAAAAGGGATAAGAATTTTCATTCAAATATTTGACCACATAAAAGATTCCCATAGTATCCCCATTAAATGGCATAATTGGAAATTTTTCTCTTCATGAAAGTTGTTATTCTATGTCTTAAATATAAACCCATAAAATATTAGATTTTCTAGCCAAATATTGACATATTTAAGGTTGTTTAACTATATAATAGTATTATATTCATGTGGATATTTGAATTCAAATGCTCCAATATCCTATTCATTAATAGAATTTATTAGGTCCTAATATCTCATGAATATAGCTAATGAAAGTGTTCCTCAAATATTTATCTATATCCCAATATAATTTCATATCATTTGGTATTTCACTTTGTGAGATATGGTCCATCTTCAAAAGTGTTCAAAATGATGCACATATTTTCAGTCCCAGATTGTGATGTAGTTTTGGGAATCCAAATAATGGATTAAGATTTCAGTACTATTTAATGAAATTATGTCCAAGATTTCATAAACCCTAAAAAATGAATTTCAAAATTTCATTTAGTGTTTAAAATTCTATGTCTTAAATACACAATAAATAAAAATACATAAAATGAGAAATTAGTATACATTCCTATTAAGCTCAAAATACCAAAAAACCCAAAAAGATTGATAATTTCCTATAAAATATCACTATTATGGGATTCATAAAATATAAAATATTTTAGAATATTTTCTTCAATAGATATACTTATATAATCTAAAATTTATATTGAAATATGTATCAAACATGACCTTAATTGAGATGGTTAATGGTTATACCATGTATTATGATGAATTGGGTCTTAGTTTGAGAGACATTCTGATGTGGGATTAGTGTGTAGTTACATTGGGATCTAGATAGTTATGTCCACATGAGTTAAATAAACTGACCCACAATTTCATGATATTAGAATTAATGTAGGTGTTGATGTGTTAGAATGATTACATTTTGGATGATAAGATAGTGGTGTATACAAACCATAATATCATTAGATATATATTCTCCAAAAAACATGAACGTTTGGTAGATAATGTGGGACATTTGTTGAAAGTTTTTTTACTTCAAAATGGATTGTACCCCTAGAAAGAAGAATACGATGGAAAAAACTTTTTATAAGAAGACTTATTCCCAGGTAATCAGTGACAATAGCATCAAGTGTCAATTGATGATAATTTTCACTAATACGAATCTTGATGTGAACAATATTTAGGGTAGATATACCCTTATTTCATTGGCTAGTACATATTCACTCATTAAAAGGGTAAAGGAGAGTTAGTTTTCTAGCTAGGATTTACATGATGTGAGGGTTAATATATATAGTGGGGAGACACCACCAGTTTGTTCTCAACATGATGATGAAATACTATATATATGAGGCTGATATTTGGCACCTTAAAGCATGCATGATATGTTAATATGGAATTGGAATGCCTTGAGATTGATTTTCCACTCGGGTATTACTAAATTGTATAATGAAATCCATATATTGTATTTTTTATCTGGGATGAAGAGTTGTGTTAATGAGGTTTGTTTATTGATGCTCCACCTAACAATTTGTAAAGGATGATCCTAAAATACCCATATTTCCTCTTAAAATATTACCCATTCTTGAATGAAAATGAGAAATTTTAATGATATATTTAGTGATGGGTCTTCCAAGGTTTCCTTGTTCTAGTGATACAAGGTGGTTTATTGTCCACTAGTTAAGGAATGATTTTTGTTTCTTACTAATCAGGGAAAACCAGCATATTGATGACTTGGGAAGATTATACATCATAGTGATATCATGGTTTTATAGTGTTCCATGGACTATATTCTCATTTTAGGATCCCTAATTCACATATCTATTTATATAGGTTTAACATATGTTTCTTCATACTTGGGTGCATTTGATAATGGAATACCATCATCAAGCTGATGGGAAATCAAATCATACTATCTATATTCTTTAGGAAATATTGTATGCATATTTCTTAAATTTCAATGGATCATGGGAGAATCTTCTGTCCTTATTTGAGTTTCCTCTACTAGTAAAAAAATATGTTTATTATGATATTTTTTTATTTTATATGTCTAATTTGTAAGGTATGTAATTGAAAGAGGCATGGAAAATAAATTTTTAAAATAATTTTATAATAATAAATTAAAGAAAATATATATAAATTGAATACTTTAGTTATCGATTATAAAAATAACCAATTTCAAAAGAGTCCATTTTAAAAAAATAATGTTGATGACACCCTTGGTAAATAATATAAGATTGATAAGGTATAAAATTTCGAAAGAAAATAATAATAATAAAATGAAACTTAAATCTTCAGCTTAAATTACTTGATTATTGTGGTATCTTCCATAATTTTACTTTCAGTAAATAACTCTTGAGTTAACGTCAACTGCACCAGGTGAGGCATTTCAAATTGTGGATAATAAATATCCTGTAGAAGTTTTTATTTTCAACTCGATCTGATAATGTATTATTCATCATTAAAAATAAATTGTCAAATGTTTTATCATATATGAAATAAAATCATAAAAAATTATATAATTATAGAATAATAATTAATACAAAGGTGAAATCATTAAATGACGAAGGAGTGGAGTGATGATATGTGTTAAAGGATTAGTATATAAAAAATATAGAAAGGTGGGGATCAGAACTTATATATAATTCATGAAAAAAAATTTCAACCATATAAATGTTAGGTTGGATTTTAAAATCAAAATGATATATTCTAAAAAAATTAATTCAATGTTGATGTAAAATGTGATTTTATTACTTATAAATTTAGTTATTTATATATAAAACCATAAAAATATTGTCTCTAGTAGTTTTTACATAGGATACTGAAAATATGACTTTAAAACAAGAGTTTTAAAATAAATATGTAAATAAAAAATATTAAAATATATGTATTTGACGTTTAATTTTAAATAATCACCATTAAATCCCACTGAAAAATGTATTTAACATAAATTATATTAATTAAAAACATTAAAACTCTAATTAAAAGGATATTCTTTATACCAATGCCTATAAAAATAGTTATTAGGTTCCTATTCATATATAACCTTGTGAAGTTTTTTATAATAGTCCAGTTAAATCTCTTTTATGATTGTTAGAGGAGGAAAAGTCTTATATTATTAGAAAAATTATTTTTCAAGATGTGTTTGAGACTATCAAATTGTTCTAGAAGAATTAATGATTATGCCATGTGAGTTTGGTGAGAGGGATGGTATTATGGCTTACTAATTAGTGTTTTCTTAGAGTTCCGGTTCTAGGAATAATGTATTCCATGTATCTTAGCTCTGAGGATACCACCATAATCCTTATCATGTAATCAGTGTTGATGATGTTGAGTTGGAAGTTGATGCATTATCTAATGAATAACTCGTTTTTATAGTATACTTAAGACACCCAAGACCTGAACTCATGGATCTTTCGTTATAAACATAAACCTTGATTATTGGATTTAATACCAAGTGATATGAATCAAGTTAAACTTACATTTATTTCTATAATTCATATTTTGCATCTCACAATAATCATAGAATTATATAAAACAAAGGATTAGTGCGTTTAGATATTAACTAAATAAAAATATTATTTCTCATAATTTCTAAAATATCACCCAGAAAGTATCTCTAAATAGGACTTCATTCAAAATATATCTAAGAATAAATTTCTCTAGTTAAATAGGAAAAATAATTCTTGTTCAAATATTATCAGTAAGTAAAACTAATCAATGATCCATAAAGTGGTTAGATTATAAGCATATGAGAAACCAATTTCATATGATAAATATCTTATTAAAATTAATATAGAACAATAATAGTTTCACATAAGTCAAAATAGAAGGACATGTGATCTAAAATGATAACAAAACATGCCGTATGATAACCTGAACCATGGAGCATAACATAGCCATTTAGAAATAGAATGTGGAACTATTATAAGCATAGAAATTAATTTTTTTTGGATCTGTCATCACTAACTATTGCCATTAATAGATCAAGCATCGTTACCTATTTCCTATACTATATCATGAATTATAAATAATTTTCTATAGCGTATCAAATATCACAACTCATCCATAGTTATCTTGTGAGATATAAAGCTTTACCATATAGATTTTAGTCTTATATAGAACATATCCATCATATATTGATAATATATTCACATGTGTTCCACATGAAAACAATCATAAATTTATCATGAAACCCCACAAGGAAATAAAATTAGCTTCATATCTCTTTTCCAATGGTATCATATAACATGAATACTAGAGATAGATTGGTTGAGAGAAAAATTCAATCATCAAAAAAGCATATTTTATAAGGGGAATTTGTAATTTGTTTTATAAAATATAACTCCATATAAAATAGATATTTTATATTTAAATAGGAAAATATTTTCAATAATTAGAATGAGCCTTTATAAAACTTTCCTTAAAGAATTTAAAATTCTATTTTCAATATAAAATATGTGTTCAATTAAAATAAAGAAATTTTATACATCATTTTGAAAGAAATATCAATTAAGTATCCTTTAAAATGTCATGAATGTTATCCAATGTAAATTTGGAGTGGAATATAAAATAAATTATCCTCAAAGGTAATAATTTTTTAAAATTTTAAAATATCTATGTTGAAACCAAAACTGTAAAAAGACTAGTAAATAATTATTTTGAAAAAATGTAAATAAAAATACAAATATCAAAAAAAATTGGATTTCAAAATTAAAAAATCAGAATATAAAATAAGGACACGGAAGAGAAAGTGGATATAGTAGTTGATGAGAATTATTGTTAAAAATGTTATAATTTTATGAGAAAGAAATTTATCATGGATGAATATTTGACTAAAAAATTATTATCCCCATATAGAAATATAAATTACTATATAATAAAATAATAGGTTAGAAGAAACCAATCACATAATAAATTAGTTCAAGTTTAAAAATTAAAACTCAATGAAATAATGTTTGAGTTTATAAAATCCATTACCCTTACTATCAACTACCACAAAAACAATTTAACATCGTATGTAATAAACATAAACATCCTAATGAATTATGTATAAACCATATTCATATCTATTACCTTTTATAATATTTTGTTATCATCATTTGTTATTCACTTGTTAATTATTTGTTATTTATTTTAATCCTTAGATTTAAGAGATTTTGATTGTTTTCACATGCTTTGCAATGTTGATGTTTATCCTTGCACTTTGATACGAATTTTTTCATTCCTAGATAATTGAAATTGATTTAATATATGTTTTATAATTATTTATAAGGTTTCAATTTCATACAAAAAAATATTTCGTTACAATTCATGAATATTAAATCAGTGATGAGTTATTTCGTTATTTTATTTTTTTTGAAAAAAAATGTTTTTTATAAATAATGAGTTTAAATATTATTATTTTTCATCCCTAATAATAATAAATTAAAATAAAATTTTTATCCATTAAATACATTATCAAACCCATTCGTGTAAGTTAGTGATGAAAAATTAATCACATTATTCATGGAGAAGGTAATCACTATGTCGACTGGATGGTTCTCGGATCAGATTTCCTTTCATCGGCGACAGGTGGATGGCTCTCAGCTTTCTGTTTTCAGGTGGGTCAGCAGCTGCATAGGTCATGGCATCGGTGATGGTCAGACGCCTCTTCTTCAATTTTCTTTGGATCTGATATGTAATGTTCGTGTCTGCGGGAAAAATATCTGGGTTCGGCGGATGTAGATATGCGGTGATGCTTTAGTGTACATCATGATGATGCAGTGGTGGTGGATGACAGAGATATTGTCACGGTGGTTCAAATAATGGACTTGGGATTGGATGGGCGTGAGGCACATTTTGGTCGGAGACAACCGGTTGTCGATTGGGGATTATTCGGTTCGTGGTAATAGGTTACAGTTGGGGTTCTGTCAACTCCTTTGGTTGTGATCTCATGGCACGTCTCTTCTAGGTGTCGATATGGTCGACATTCAATGATTGGGTCCAGATTTGTGTCTCAAACCAGATCTGGTTAGGTTAAGTAAAGTGATGGCATGGATCAATGGTCTTGGCAATGGGTTGTTCTTCGCAGGTGAAAGTGGGCATAGACAGTTGATGCATCAATGGTGGATATCTGGTTTACATGGGTTGGTAAATTTGTTCATGGCTTTTTTGCATAGGATTTGGATTGGTCTTTGGATTTTTAATGGGATATGTCCCACTTGGATCTTGAGCCACTATTTTTTATGATTTCATGCTTTTAATCCTACGGGCGTTCTATGGGGTTTCAGGTACTCCCTTTTCCCTTAAAAGGGTTTGTGTGTGTTTTTTAATAAATGGTTTGCCCCCAACTTTTCTAGTAAGGTAGTCTACACAAAACATGAGTGGCCTTTACATTTTCTATTTGATGGGAAGGATATAGATATTGGATGTTATATTAATATAACAACATTGCCGCATAATAATGATATTAATTTTGTCATTTTATAATTGTTATAATATTTTTATGGTAGGGTTTATGTGACACCCTGATGTTTTAAAAATTACACTTTTTTCAATATGGTATACAACACGGAACACCGACCATAAACAACCCATGCAATATTATTATATAAATATGAATGTTATAACTTAGCTATTGAATTAGGTGTTATTAATAAGAATTACTAAATTATTAAATATAAATAAAGTTCATACACAATACAAATTTATTGATTAATGGTTCGGAAATTAGCACACAATTTTCAGTAAAGTTATTTTTTTGCTTCAGAATTACGTTTTCATAAAAAATTATTTTTATTGATTTTTATGAGAGAATATTATAATTTTTTTGGAAAATTTTAGAATTGGTCATTTATAAAATGGGTATCATTTTTTAAATAACTAAATCAAAATTATTTTAAGGATAAATTCTGTAATTTTTCTAAGAAGATTAATTTTGTAGTAAATAATGAAAAATACTAATTTTTTAAAAATAAAAATTTATTTTGATTACAAATGTCTAAATATTATTCTAATTTCATATAAAAGTAAAATAATTATTATTTAATTGATATAATATAAAGAATTACATATGAATTTTCATTATGATTTTTGTATAGGTTCATTTTTTGTCTTAAAATGCATTATTCTAAAACCTATCTTTTTTTCATTTTACGCATTTATATTAAAATTGATTTATTAAATTTATAGAAATTTAATTTTCAAAAATATATTATATATTATTATTAAAAAGTTTCAAAATTGGAAAATTGTTCCATTTAATCTTTGTTTATAATGAATAATAACCATGGAAATATTTTATCACCACCATAAGGGTAAAACAGATCAAATAACATTACAATTATGGGTTAAGGCCTTAAAGTCACCCACACTCATAAAATAATCCTATTGTATTAGAGTAATTCATATATACTCATCCATTTATAGAAAATATGTAAATTTTCTTCCATTTTTATTTTGAATGACATGAATATTATTTTAATAATGTATGAAAACAAAATATCACTCCCTTTTTTTCAATAAACATTAATATTTTACCACAAAGATTAAAATAATTTAAGAATGGTAAAAATTGATAAATTTAGTATTAAAAATTATATTTATTATATAGATTAATTTTTATTTTTTAAAATGATTTAATTACCAGTTATTCTTACACATCGTTGATGCAGCGCTTATACAAGCTGGTGGAAAAATAAAAATAAATTTATTTAAAACTATTAATTTTGATGATTTATTGGATAAGTTAGCATATTTAATGATAATAATAGATCTAGAAAAAAGTAAATTAATGTTTTAATTATTTATATTCAAATTAAAATTTTTTCATGGAGTGTTTAAAGTCAAATTTTGTTGAATTGTGGAAAAATACAGTTTTTATCAGATATGGTGTATTTTATAATATTATCATAACATTAATATGATATATAAATTTATGAAACATAATAAAATAATAATTTATGATAATATAATAGAAATATAATATAAAAAATAATTCAAAACATATATATTATAATTTATTTTATGATAGATATGAAAGTCATTTTTAATGTCGACATAGTGCCTATGAATCACTGGAAAAGTAAAATTTGGTGTCATAATGATAATAATTGATAGGTAAAACGTATTTTCATGACATAGTTTTTATATATTATGTATAAAATATTATTTTTATCTATATTTTTTATATTTGGAGCTATATAACATGAATATTATTCAAATTATTTTGTAATGATTTTGTAAGGTGTGAAAAGTAAAAAATAAAATATTAAATATGGTATCATGATATGAATGAGAATAGATATTATTTATTAATGAATATAAATGATAAATAATATTTATAATAAAAAACTATGTTTTAAAATTTATTTTTAATTTTTAAAATTATTTTAAATGTCTGAAATGCTTACTTCATGATGGCACGACGTTTTTAAAAATAGTAAAATAATTTAATGAATAATTTATAAAATATTAAAAATTATAATCTTTAGATGATTTTTAGTATCCCATGAATTTTATAGATATTTATGAAGGATAAGTGATTATATAATGAATTATATTAGAAATTTTTATTTGGAATGATGTTTTAAATTTTAAGTATTGTGAATAGTGAAAAAAATGATCATATATCGTATTTAAAGTTAAAAACTATTTTTCAATAATTATAAAATAATAATAATATAATAATATATCAAATAGATATGATATTCTAGAGAAAATAATTTCTTTTTACTATGTGTGACACTTCACATTTTTATAATTACCTTTATGACCCTTAAATAATGAAAAATTGTGAAAATGCCATTGATTTTTTTCTATTAAAGGGACTCACTTAAAATATCATCACACAACTTTAATTATGTTTTTCCTATCAATATTATCTAGAAATACCTATATAAAAATCCATTCCCACTTCCCTTATCCACTTGGGTGATCATAGATGTAACACCCTGAGTCTTTACGATTTCATTCCTTTAAACTAAATTTGATCTCTTTGATGGCTTGCGGAACATGTAACTCTAAGTTTAAATTAACAAAAATAATAATATGATGTTATAAAATAGTTTTTACATTCCTTATAATAAATAGTACTAATTAATGTATAAAAATTATTGATATCTATTGATTAGAAATAAAATAAGAATCTTTTGAATGAAAAAAAAATGTTTTTTGAAAAACTATATTTTTTTAAAAGGTGGTTTATTCTCTCTTTACACACATAATTCAATATTAATTATCAGAACTTTTAAAAAATTAAGTATATTTTATAAATCTTAAAATAAAAAATATCTAGGGGTGAATTTTTTTCTAAAAGGTTCATTTTTTGATTAATAGTGAAAAATACTGATTTCTATTGAAAACTGCATTTTCATTTAAATTAATTAAAAATTAAATTATATTCTAGATTGGTTTTAATGTAGAATTATTTGAATTATATAATATAAAATACAATTTCTTTCACTGGAATCAATTTCATATTGAATTTTGATATTAACATCATCTATACTTATGAAAATTTTCTCTTTGGAAACCCGCTTTTTTATCATGTCTACGGGTATAATTTTACATTGGATTCTACCACTTTTGTGAACTGAATTTAGATAAAATTATTTCATATTTAGAATAATAATAATTTATATTATATAATTATTAATACTAAATTCTTTACCATAAGGAATATTGAAAACAGTAAACATTAATTATTGTGGTTGATGTAAAAATGAATTTATGAGGTGTTAAACTATGAAAATAAGGGTTCAAAATGACTTAAACACTTATCCAAACCCCATTTTCTGAAGATATGTATACCTTTTAACCTTTAATGGTTGGCAATAACCCATTTTATTGGCTTTTAGTATGATAAAAATGTGGTCGAAATTGATTCTTTTCAAATATTCTATGTGCGTCCTCTCCCCCACTTATAAAAAGTCACCCACTCTCTTACCCTCTTTAAAATACAAAATACATTTTTTCTCTAAATAAATTTCCAAATAACTATATAAATATTCTAGTTCCCTTTTTTATCATAAATTCATCCTAGGAAGGCTCTTTGGGTAAAGAACAATTGGTCATCCGAAGAAGATGTAATGTTCTTAAAATATCATTTTTTTTCATTTATTCTTCCTCTTTCAAATATTATCCAATAATGATAGTATAATAACTAAATTATATGGATAATAATGATATGTTATTATGTTAATTTGATAACCTATATCCATTTCCTATTCTATAAAATGGTAAATGCGGTCATTAATCGTTTGTATGGTGGACTACCGCCTTATGAACTGATGTAACTTGTTTTAAATAAAAAACTCTCATGGTCAAATATAATGATGGTTTTAATGTATATATATATTATTTATGATATAATTATATATATTTAGTTATAATATCACACATAACTCCTTACTTTCCATGATTAAAATTCAATAGTGTTACTCCTATGTATGGAGGACCACCGCCTCATGAAGTGATGTGATTCATTTTTCACACAAACATTACATGGAAAATAATAGGAATAAATTTAATGATTATATGTGATATATATTAAATGTTATAAATTATTGAAATTTAATTTATCATGCACTTATTTACCTATTTACCCATCAAGATAATGATATCATCGCTTGTGCGTATGTATGGTCTACCGTCTCCAAGAAGCGATGAGATTAATTAACCATGACCAACTTTTAATAAAGATTATAATAATGTTTACAATGAATACATACGATATTATAATGATATTATAATTCTAGATATGATTTATGTATATGTTATTTATAATAACCTAAACTTTCATAACAAAACACGCATGATAAAACAAGGCAATTAATACATGAAACAATGAAAATAATTAAATATTATAAACAAATGTTTGAAAAAATGTTATAAGAGGATAATATATAATATAATAAATATATGCACAATTATGGAATAAATTATTAACAATATTAAAAACATTATATAGGATTTAAAATCACATTAAACCAAAGGTAAGCGTGATGTAAGGAATTTTGTCTCAATTTAAATTTCATTAAGGCATATGTATTAATATACAACCATTCACTTTTATGCGGTGTATATAATTGAAATTTGATATATTTAAAAAGAATTACTATTTTTTCATGATGATTAATGTTTCATTTCCTGTTTATTCTTCAAGATTTAACAGTCTAAAAGCTACCAAATAGGTAACAAAATTATTGTACAATATCATTTTCTTTTGTGAATGTTTATTTTCTCTTAAAATAGTCACTTGTGATTATTTTTCATTGAACACAAATTTTTTTTAAATATCCATATTCTTGTATAATGGATTTGATTATTTCTTAAACCATATAAAATTCTTTTGATATGGTTTTTACTTTGAATGCTATTTTATTACCTAGGGAAACATTGATAAATATGCATCCATTACTCGGTATAGATATTTTATGATAAAGAATATTGATTCATAAATTTAATCAATTATTCAATATATGAGGAATGCTTTGTAAATTCTGGTATGATTGTTTCCCGGTTTTATATAGGTCATTGGTGGATTTATGGGTTTCATGATATAAAACAATTGGCCAAATCAAATGGTTTTTTTACTCATAGTTTTTAAATATATTATAAAAGGTCTTAACAATAGATGTATCATAATTCCTAAGATCATGAAATCCAATAATTAATAATTTTAATCATTTATAATTTAGTTATTATTATTATCCATGATATTTTCATATTTATGTTATATATAGATGAATTTAATTCTATAGTTTTTTATTAAATGAAATGTGTTTTTAGTTATTTTCCTTTTAAATATTGATTATGAATTATCTAATCATGATAATAAAATTACATAAATAGAATGTTTGTCCAATTTTTTACATTTTTTGTTAATTATGTGTATTAATTATTGATAGCTTCTGTTGTACTTAACACATGTAGAGAATTTAATCTATCCCTTATTTTGTTTCTTTCTCCTGGTTAGGAAGATGAATACTTTGAATGATTTTCTAGGATGATGATAATTTTCATTTCTTTTTGTATTTACCTTTACCAATGCAGAATGGGTATCATTTATATATCTTGTTCAACAAAAGTTATAAACCGACTAGTCTTTGTGATTTTTCCCTTTGTATCTATGGTAATGTAATAAAGTGATAAGCCCCCCCCCCCATTTACTAGAGTTGGGATCATTACAATTATTATCTGATAAAGTTTAGTATAAAACTTGGTAACTAGACTAAAGAAAAAAATAGATTATGTAAATAACCTTATGACATTATTCATGTATAATTATTGTAAATTAACCTAAAATTTTAGTAGGAAATGGATTATGTGGTGTTTACTAGCAATAAATCCTTGACTGAATACTATAAGTGGATGTGGTTTTGGAATAGATGTACCTTGGGGTAATAACTCCAAAATTGACATTTTGGGATTTACCTGATCGTCACCTGGTGCACAAAAATGGAACTTACTGTACACCTGGTTTGGAAATCCAATGGGATATTCATAGGATAATTAAAAATTTATTTACAAACCATTATGATGGATTTTTAAATAAAGACATCCCCAAAGAAACAATGTTTATGATTATGATTTTATCAATGCATAAATTTTTTAATTTATGTTAAGTTTCACACCGTATTTAGAATTATACATTATGATTAAAAATTCCTAATTGTATGATCTAATACATTATATTCAATTTATTAGAAATGGTGTCTATAATGAATAATGGTGTCAATATTGATGGATAATGTAAAGATTTCCTTGACGAGGAAGGTTATACAGACGATATTGAAACTAAGTAGATCATGGAAATATTTGCGAAACATAACCAGGTTCTAAAAAATCACTTTTCCTAGATGGAGAAACCTTTTGATACACAGTGTGATTATCCTATGTTTGATCACTTCACATGATAGAATCCCCTAATATTTTATGGTGCTATTAATCCAGTAGTAGCTGAGAAATACATTATGTCTCTTTAGAAGATATTTATGGCCTTGAAATGTGATGAATGGAAACAGTTATACTTATAGTATATTTCTTCAAAGGTGATGTTGATCAATATTAGACATTGATCGAGAGTACTATAGTGGGGGATAAAATAGAACTTACGGAATGGAAGGCTTTTAAGGTGATATTATTCCCAAAATGTTTACCTCGTGATGGATAAACTAAAATGAATAGAAATTTCTTCATATTAAAGAAAAAGGTAGAAAAATTGTTGTTGAGTATGAGGATACATTTACAAGGATAAATGGGTATGAGATATATTTAAAATGTAACATACTGTATTGGATTGACTATTTCTTTGAAGGGATTAAGTCATATCCCTGAAGGGTTCTAGTCTCTCAAAAAAATAAACATATGATGAAATAGTTTTATGTGTTATCAAAATATATAAGGAATTATCAAGATCATATATTTCCAAGGGAAATCAATAAAATAATATGTTGAATGAGATCCAAGAAAATGGGAATTTTTCAAAGAAGAAGAATAGAAAGAAGCAATTTTAATCTTTTGAAAGCTGTAGAAATAATCATTTGTGGAAATTTCATGAGGGGATTATTAGTTTTTTATAAGTGTCAAAATAAGGATCATCAATCTATGGAATTAAAATGGAAGAATTAAAATTAATATATTCAATGTTTTAACAATACATAAATGGGTAATTATACAAACAAATTCCCTAAGTGACAAGGGAATCTACCATAAAAGAGAAAAAGGGAAGAAGGCCAAACTTATGATATCACTATAGATGAGGTTCAAGTTCCCAAATATGTAGTGGTAGGTACTTTAATCATATAATAAAATTTAACCAATGATTTATTTTATTCTCAATCCCCACACTCTTTAATATATTATAATTTTTTAAAAAAGTTATATATTTACTTAGATCATTAAGAATAGAGTTGTTAATAAAAACTCCTAATGGATGTCTCGCTATAATAAAGATGTATCAGGCAGTCCCCAAGATGACACATAAATTTTCTTCATTTTCTAACTTTATTATCTTAACTATAGTTTAATTTTATATAATCCTTGGTATGGATCAGATTTTAAAATATGATTCCAAAATATATTACAAGAAGAATGAAATTATGATTCATGATGATGATAAAGAATTATTTGTCTTCCTAGAAGAGAAATCATCATTTAAGACATGTCCAGATCAACCCCCAGTAGCTCTACAAAATTATTTTCTTATTTTATAAGAGAAAAAAAATAGGGATGGATAATTTAATCTTAAAATTTATGATATACATATCATGTAGTATTATATTAATTTATTTCTAAAGTAATTACTCAGAAATCCACTCGAGTATAATGTTTAGTTTTCCATTGATTTAATACTTGATGTAAGACAAATATCATTGTATCATTTTATGATGGTCATTGTGTATTTTTTGGATATGAAGAAAAAAATATAGGAGTTCTGTGAGAAGGTATTTATTCTCCTTGGTGTTTCACGATGGGAATCAGTTTTTCTCTTTGTTAAGAATAAATATGGATCCATGAGGTTGTTTATTGTTATAGGGAAATAAAATCCTTTTTTGATTAAGAATAAGTATACCAAGAATTGAATTTATTTTTTTATTCGATAAACTTCATAGATCCAAATATTTATCAATGATTGAACTTCAAGCAGGGTACCATAAATTGTGATTAAAGGATAAATTTTGTAAGACAACATTCTGAATGAGTAATGTAAATTACGAGTTTATAGTAGTTTCATTTATATTGACTAATGAACCATCTATTCATTTTTATATAGTGAATATATTATTGATAAAACATAATTTTATTGAACATTTTATTGTTAATAAATGACAGAGTTTCATCACATTAGGTTAAATATGATTATTTATAATATATTTGGGATTAGATCATTCATTTGAAAATTTGATTAAATTTCTAGTTTTACACTTTAATGTTTAATGTAGTATTTCAGATATAATTCTTTTAGTGATTTATTTGTATTTAATTTTTTGTAACTATGTTTATAACATAATTGGATACAACATCTATTTATAAAATCAAGGCTAGATCCAGAATTTGAGTGGAGTAAAAGGGACATGAAGTCAAAGATGGGATGGACTTGCAAGATTAGATAAAAATTTAGTATTTGGTCCATACATTCTTTATTCTTACTTGTATTAGGCCAATAATTGGAGAGGATCATGAGGGCCAAATTTCATACAAATAATACTACTGGTTAGATAGATCTTTCACATGTTTTTGTGGTTAATAATTAGGATCAAGGAGGATTAAAATATTTTGGATAATTTTCCCATTCAAACGTGAAAACTCTTATAACATATCACCCCTTTTGTCCATAAATTAGTGTTATTCTAATTTTATGGGGTTGTACATGACATCGAGTGTTGGGATCATAGTTTAAGTGGTTTCTTTCCTTTTCAATTCACAATTGGTAGATGGAATCTATCAATCTAGGATCTCCCCTGAAATTCTCTTCTCTTCATCTTCTTTGTTGTAATATTGTAGCTATTTAAATAAACAATTAGTTTCTGTTCTATTTATTATATTAATTTTAAATAAATTCTGATTTTATTTACTTAGTTCTTCTAGAACTAAAGTGTATATATATTATTAGGTTATACCCTTTCTAAACTTTTTCGAATGCAATTCATTTCTGTGATGACAACCCCACCCAAGTAAGATTAGTTTTCTTAGAAATCAATATACCTCTTACCTTCTTTATTTTTTTAAATTGAAAAAATGAGATATTGTAGTTAAAAAAATATGATCCAAAAATTTAATTTTTAAATTAAAATAATCTAAGAAATAAATAAAATAACTAACACAAAACTCTTGAAGTCATGTAATGTTTCAATTGTGAGAGTGCAAACATAATCAGTAAAACAAAACCACACTGAATAAATTTTTAGATATTAAATATAACACCTTACAAAAATCATCAACATTTATAAAATTTATATTTTCCTTAATTTACCACTAACCATAAGCTAAAATTATAACATCAATAAAAGTAGGGTTCTAATATTTCACATTCTGAAGGTAGCCTATAGAGTAATTCACATTATCTTTGAGGTAAAGTTAATTCTCATAGGGTTCAGGGGTTATCAAATTATGGGATCATAAATAAATTGATATTAATTTAAATGATAATTAATGATAATTAATTTAAGAGATAGAGTTAGATAGATTAGTCTTTCCAAAAATACGTTTTATAAAAAATCATATTCTCATTGAATTTTCTCAATCTCATTTCCAAAGACAAAAAAGAAAAAAATACAATATTCTTCCAGCACGCTTCTTATTATTTTATAAACATTATACAACGCCCCCCCCCCCCACACACACACACACCAATACATCTAATCTATTTATTTATTTTTTATTTATTTTCATAATTCATTTAATAAGTTTTTTTAATTATGGCATCTTTGAGAGATAACCTTGGTCAGCCACTCAGTTTCACCTAGGTACCCAAAAACCATCCATCATTTAAGAGCTCCCATGAGAGTTCCCTTAAAATTGGTGTTGTTTCTATGGAATCAAGTAATTTATTCATAAAATTAGTGGCATTTTTTATTTCAATTTTATTATTTTCTTCTCTTCTTTCTTTCATCTTATCCCTTTCTCATTTTTTATTTTATTCTTTTATATTAATTTTTTTCTCTTTTTCATTCTTGGAAAATAATATAAAAGTTATTATATTTTTTAATATGGTCCACTTTCATTAATTTAATTTTTATATTTATTTGATTTATGACACAAAATTATCTAATGGTTCTCTTAGATCTTGACCCAGAGATTGAATTTTGCCTTACGGATCGAATCAAGCTGTCTTAGTATACAAGAAGTTTCAACATTCAACTAGTTAAAGAATTACACCATTCTGGTAACATTTAAATTTTAATAAATTCTAATTAGAACATAAAACTAGAACCAATAGTTGAAAATAATAATAATAAACTTAATTTAACAATTAGATAATTTTTTTCACCTCACATTAACTATCAACCAAATACTATTGTATATCCAAATACTTAATTAGACATTGACTTAAAATATAAATTGATACACCTATATAAAAAATTTCATCGCCTCTATATATACGATCCCAACAAACATATTAAATAGTTTAATGTGGTTTACTCAACCCTTGAACAAATAAATGAATCTAAATACCAAATTAATCTAATATAATTCTTATTCTCACTAGATTGAAGTTAAAAATATTAGATGTATTATTTATAACATGAAAATGTATCTTAGTGGAATTATTTGAAACGTATTTTATTTCAAAAAAATTTCTAGGATCAAGGTCTAATATCATTGTAAAATATATCTTAGGAATCAATAAATACCAAGGGGAGTCAATGTATGAGTACTGGGAGTAATTCGATAATTTGGGTGCAAGCTACTGAAATCACCAAATTAGTGAGAAACTTCTCATCTAGAAAATCTATGAGGGACTCAAACCTATGTAGAGGAACATGGTGGGTATCATGGATTTAGGGGTATTGGGTGACAAAAACATAAACAACAAAATGTGTTTTGATCAACAATATGGAACAAAACGTCCCACGACATGGTGAATGAGGTACACTACATGTTGGAGGAATACATCAGGTAAGTCCATCTTCTCTTGAAAGTCACTTAATTGATACTATATTTGAATAATTGACCACTATGGTGAGGAATATTTCATTGTATCAAATGGTATCCAAATACACTTCTATAAGGCCTTGTTTTATTTTCACTGAAATAGACCACCCAACTAACTGTTTCCCAAAACTACATGAGACGAAGGATTGTACAACACTATCCCCTGGGAGAACATATCAGCAACAACAACAACCGCATCCCCAGAAGATGTATGATTTGTTTAACCCAACATAAAATAAAGGGTGGAAAGATAAATTAAATATGGGGCATGGATCTGGTCAACAACAATTTCCCCCTTTCAACAAAATTTCAATTATCCTATTTCATAACAATAGGTTTTTCAACAACCCCAATAGATATTTGAAGCTCATGAATAAACGTGCCAAATTTTAGAACAAAGGATTCTCTTTTATAGAAATTATTTATGGTTTGTATTTGTTTTCAATCCACACATTGAATATTAGAAAGTTTTCATGGAAATAGATATCACATTATTATATGGAAACAATGATGAATGTGGATTTTTTTCCTAGTGTTTCAAAATTTGTGGACATCAAAATTGAGAGTTTGGTTTTTGGAAATGGGACGTTTTTCACATAATTGAGTTCATATACCACAAATAATATTTCTCATACTATAAAGGGAGTGTGTAGAATGGTGAAGGAAATAGGAAAAGTAAGGATTTTTTCATAGTAGCACTATACAGAACATGAAATGTGGTTTGTGGACCACAAAAGGAAAATGGGTCATGGGAAGTCTTGCAGTTTGTGTAAGTAAAATAGTTCAAGGGATGGTGCATCACGTCATTTTGAGAGGTGGTGATTTGTTCCTAGAATAGAGGTGGTGATTTGAGGATCCTCAAAGGGTTTTCTTCTACAAAAGAGATCGACCACAACAAAGGGAGAAAGGTGAAATGCGGACCACAGAGAGAAAACTATTCATGGGAGAAGCACAATACGCGTTGAAGGATTTACCACATTGATTTTTTGTGGAAACCAGGTTACTAAGATTTTTTGATCTATTTATATATATAAGGACCACTAATAATATCATTAAGTAGATCAAGTTTTTAATAGAATCCATCGTTTCTCTGGAAGAATTTAGTGAAGTTCGAAGTGGTCTCAAGGAATAATATTCCACAAAGGAAGAGATCCATGATGGAGGACTGTGTGAAGGTATAAGAGTTTTGTGGGGAATACTCGTGAAATGGGTTCTATAGAGAAATGTATCCAAAAAAGGAATAAGGTTCTGTGGAGTATAGGTGGTCCATGGATATATAATTTGTTCATGAAGTAGGGGCAGTCCATCGAAGACAATGGTGGTTTGGGAAGAACACATGTCATGTGTTGCATCATGATTCATGGTGGATGCATGAAAATTTACTGAGTAATAGTTCATGAAATAATTTCTGCAAACTAATAGTGCACAGAAAAAGTGGATTTCATCTATGGGTGAAAATGGAACATCAACAGAGCATCAATCTATAGATTAGGATGCATTCTTTCATGAATATTAAAGTACATAAACACCCATAAACATTGTGGGGATCCCTCCCAATGTAGTGAGTTATGGGAGTCGATGGAAGTGTTCTAAGGGACACAATATTATATTCTTAAAATATTGTAAATACATTTCTCCTAGAGTAGTGTGATTATGTCCAAACAACTATATCCCATGACTAGTTAATATTGGTGGATTTGGGTATGACTGAAAATATATCGATGTATGCCCCTTCTACTATCCCTTAGTGGTGAACCAAGTACAATTTTTGTGATTTCCATCTGCATGTGATTATTTAAATTACTATAGATTACCAAAAGATAGGTTTAATATGTTCATAACAATGTGGGAACATGATACTTCAATTTAGAAGAAAAATTGGTCACCTCAATTCACCCCTCCCCTCCCATGGTGTTCTGGGGTCCAACAAGTGGTATCAAAGCCTACATGTTACTAGTGTTAAATCTTTCCATCCTTACCATCATGGAGGATTTAGTCAATTTCATGGGATCCCCTCTCTTTTATGGAATTAACTTTTGGATTTTGAAGAACATTATGTGATCTCCTCTGAGATATCATGGAATGGAAGTACTCTTTGCTACTGCACAAGGGATTAAGGTCTTCGATGCAATGTGAATATATATTACTAAAAATGATAGGAAAATGCTTGATGTTGATCCCAAATCCAAAAATTCCATCACTACAGCTTTGTATGATCCAATCTACTTGAATGTGATTAGCTTCATTTTAGTCATGTCTCTATGGTAAAAACATGAAACTTTATATAAAAGGGAAAACAAAGTGAAAGAGGAAAAATTGTCTTGGATGAAAAATTATCTTTCTTGTCGCCTTCATATATATTTTCATGTTTTTTCATAGACATGGGAAACCCCATTCAAGTCCAGCTGATGAGCATCCCAAGGAGAAGGATAAAGGTATAAAAAAGCTCAATGGTGTTCTTTATAAACCACTTCCCTTTCCAAATATATTTTTCCAAACCAAAAAGATGGTTGAAGAGGTGGTAGAAAATTAGGTCTTGTATACATTCAAATGTGTTGAGATTAGTATCCCTCTACTTAAATACATTAAGAAAATCCCAAGGCATGACAAATTATTAAAATAACTTTGTTCCAATAAAATATGTTTCAATGGAAATGAGAGGATCAATCTTGGAAGGAATGTGTCATTACTCATTACACCAACTCATGCAATTCCAATAAAGTTCAAGGATTAGGGTACATTCACCATCTCATGCACCATAGGGGAGTTACAATTTATTTATTCATTATGTTATTTAGGAGCTTCTATAAATGTGATACCACACTCTATTTTATCTTCTTTATAGGTATGTGAGTTTAATCCAACGATGTTAGCGGTGAATTTGGTGAATATATCTACAACCTATCCAATTGGAGTCCTAGAGGATATACTTGTTCGGGTAAGAGACATGATATTTACATCATATTTCTAAATGATTAACATGGAGGATGAATAGGTAAATTCATGTGATCATATTATATTAGGTTGAACCTTCCTCAAAATTAAAAAAAATTATCATAAATGTAAATGAGCGTACACCTTAAATGGAGTAAGGAGATTAAGTTGTGATATTTAATGTTATGGACTCCATGAAGTACCCCTCAAAGTATTATTCTACTTTTGTTATCTCCCATTTTGAACCACTAAGTAAAAACCTCATGTAATTTTATTATCCTATACTTAAATAGATTATGAGAATGGGTTCAAGTTTGATGTCTAATAAAACTTACACACATGTTTATAATGCAAAAACCTATTTTGTATTTGATTTTTATGTGGATTCATATTCTGATTTTGATCGTGTTACCTCTAATTATGACATTATTATTGAGTATGTAGATGGATTTCATTCATTATTCTTTAATTTTGATCATGTAAATTCTAAAACTCCTTTTCATTGTGACCATATTCTAGTTCCTTAAATTTCCTCATCCATAAAACACCCCTTCAGTGGAACTCAAGCCACTACCACCAATTCTCAAATACACATATTTGTTTAGTGGTGAGAGTGTACCTGTTATAAATGATAATAATCTCCCTTTTGAAAACGAAGGAAAACTTTTGAATATTTCAAGGTAAAACATTAGGTTGATCAGGTGGACCTTGGCTAATATATCTAGAATTAGCCCTTCTATTTTCATGAATTTGATTATTCTAGAGGATGGGGAGAAACTGGTTAGGCAGCCCCAAAGGATAATGAATCCAACTCTTTTATATGTTGATAAAAAATAATTTTAATTTTTTCGATGTAGTTATAATTTATCCCATTTCAAATTCCCAATGTGAAAATCCTATTCAGGTTGTGCCTAAGAAAAGTGGTGTTACTATTGTTAGAAATTAAAGAGAGAAATTAGTTCCAATGAGGGTGAATAATAGTTGGGATGTGTGTATTGATTATAGGAAACTAAATCAATCTACTCGTAAATACCATTTCCACCTCCCATATATTTCTCAAATTCTTGATAGACTAGCTAGGATGAAACACTATTGTTTTTTGGATTGATTTTTTTTTGGATATTTTCAAGTTCCTAAATATCTGAAGGTCCGGGAGAAAAAAACATTCCCATGTCCATTTGGCACATTTTCTCACTGAAGGATTCCATTTGGACTATGAAATTCAATAGATACCTTCCAAATATTAATGGTGAGTATTTTTTCAGATTTCATTGAAAACTACATGGAGGTATTTATAGATGATTTTATAGTTTATAGATATTCATTTGATGAATGTATCTTTAGTTTGGTAAAGGTGTTGAATCACTTCATTGAGAAGAATATTGTTTTAATCATTGAAAATTATCATTTTATGGAAGAGAACGACATTGTCATAGGTCATTCAGTTTCAAAATATATAATATAGGTTGATATATCTAAGGTAGATATTTTTTCATCCTTACTGTATCCTTAATGTGTTAGAGTTGTTAGATCATTCCAAGGGTATATAAGATTTTATCAACACTTCATCCAGGATTTATGTATGATCTCTCTACCCTTATCTCGATTCCTTTATAAAGATATTGACTTCATTTTTGATGATTTAATTAGGGAATAATTGATGAGCTAAAGAATCATTTGAAAACTCCACTGATCATACAAACCCCATGGTGGGACCTTCCATTTGAACTTATGTCTAACATGTCCAACTAAGCCGTTTGTGATTACTTATCTCAATGGGTGGAAGGACATTCACATGTGATTGACTATGATTTTTTACGTTAGATTCATCCCAATAAAATAACACAACCATGGAAAATTAGTTTCTTTCCTTCACATTTTCATTAGATAAATTATGTTCTTATTTATTGGTCTCTAAAGTAGTTGTTCTTTATAACAACGTAGCTCAGAGGTACCGCTTCAATAATTCATATGAAAATACTAAACGTATCTGATAGAAGAGCCTTATTCATGAATTTTATATTGAGAAAAGGAAAAGAAGGGTTTATAAAACATAGTGGAGGTCCACATGAGTAGGATTACTCATTAACTTATGCCTAACACCTTGGACTAACTAAAACATCAGGACACTTTCCCTTTTGGGAATCTCCATGCCATCTCAGGTATGCATACTTCGTATTCATATTTAGTGAACTACATTATTTCCTTTAAAATTCCTATAAATTTCAAGAAACATCAAGTCCCAAAATTAAATACTCAGTCATGGTTCTATTCGTAGGATGATCCCTACCTCTAGAACATGTTTAGTTACCATGTTTTTAGGGGCCATATTCCTAATCATGATTTTGAGTCTGTTTTACATTTTTTCGGAAACATACTTGTGGTGGAATCATTGGACCACAAAGAATAGCTAGGAAATTCTTAGACTCTGTATTATACTGTCCTTGCATAGTACATGATTCTCGTGTCTTTTTTAAGTCATTCTCACATTTCCAACACACTGGAAATATTTCGAGATCACCTGAGATTCCCCAACAACCCATAATATACTAAATTATTTTTGATTTATAGGGAATTTATTTTGTGGGTCCTTTTTGAAGTACATTTGTCTTCTTGTACATTTTTTTTCTTTTGATTATGTTAGAAAATGGTTGGACGTGAAGGCCACCAGGAATGATGACTCTCATGCTATATTGGATTTTTTCAAGGCTCAAATTTTATATAGGTTTAGAGTAACAAAGGTTATCATCAGTGGACAAGGGACCCACTATTTTAACCAAAATTTGGCTTACCTCATTTGGAAGTATGGAGTGAAACAAAAAAACATCAACACTATACCGCCCCTAAACAAATGTACATGCTAATTCTTCAAATCGAGAGTTTAAACAAATTTTCCAGAAAATAATGAAGATAAAGATGAAGGATTGAAGAAATATCTTAGGTGATGTGTGTGGGATTATAATACAATAACAAATACCCCCATTATTATTTAACCATTTCAGATTGTTTTTGGAAAATCATATCTTCTCATTGTGGAACTTGAGCATCAAGCTAATTGGGATATAAAGAAATGCAACATGGATTTGACCCAAGATGGAATTCAATGGAAGATAAAAATTTAGGAGCTTGAGTAAATTATATTTTCATCATATGATAACTCAAGACTTAATAAGGAAAGATAATATTAGCTCGTGATTGAATGATCTAAAAAAGGAGTTTTATGTTGGAAAGAAAGTCCTTATCTACATTTCATGACGGAAGTTTATGCCTGGTAAGTTACGTTCTATAAGGTTATGTTCTTATGTTCAGTATAATTTATTTTCTTATAGTGTAGTGTGTATAAAACCATAGGATATCTAAAGGAGGTTTACAGTTAATGGTAATACTTTGAGGAAATACATTGAGGTATTTCATACTAATATAGTTGATTTTATCACACAACAAGACCTCATCACCACTTGAGAATATCAAGTTGTTCCTAACCCTTTCACTTTTATATTATTTTTCCTATTTAAAACTCTACATTTCATGTGTATATATCATCTCATTGGTTTACATTGAGTACGATGCAATATTTTGAGTTAGGGGGAGGATAAAACATTTTGGGGTAGCTATTTAGAATTTTCATTTGTGTGTTTTGTGTGTTTTGTGTGTTCTTTCTATTAGGTTTTCTGTTAAATTTTAAAAAAACAATAAAAACATATCATGTAACATTATCATTTACAAGGATAACATATAAAAAATCAAGTTTTGAAAATTCATTTGTAGCATGATAAGAATGGAAAAGATTTCATCATCAAGGGTTTATATTTATAAAAATTGAATTCATCAATGATATTATTGGTTGTGTCATTATAAAACCTTTTAGATTTTGACACCATTAATTGGGATATTTTTTCATGGTAAACTATGTCATTGAATTCTCCACACAAATTTTAATTCAACCATGAAATGGGAAATTTTTTCTACCCAATTTATGGTGTATCCAAGTTAGGTAAAAAATTCATCTTATATCAATGGTGTGTCTATACATTCATTTCTCTTCTAATCAATCTCATTACATTTCCTAATTTACCTATGCATGTGTACCTTATATCTGACAGTTGTACACCCTAAAAAAATTAAATACAAAATATATATATATATATATATATATATATATATATATATATTATCTTGATAAGGATATTAGAGATAAAATATACAACACGTGGAGATATCTAGGTCAGGAGATTAAGGTTTGACTTTCAGAAATGCTTATGTGATGGGTCTTGAAATTTGATTGCAAAGTAATTTAGAACATGTTTGGTGAATTAAAATAGGTAAGATTAATTATTTTACATGAATAAAAAATGTTTAATAAATGGTGGAGATAGGAGAATGAAATGATTGGAACACACACATGTGGAGAATTAATGGTATGGGGGACCATTAACATGTTTTTCTATGATTACTGTCATTAATATCCATGGGTTTTTTCTACAAAATTTATGAGACAATGAATTTCAGATGTATTGATATTGAATCATGATTGGAATCTTAATTTTACTATATTGTTGCTAAGTATTAGGGAATATAAACATACATATATCTTGTCACAATTTTTAGAATACAAAATATGTGTTTTCCCCATGAGTGAAAAAGGGTAACTGTGGGGGAGTTAATAAAAACCAATTTTATTTAATATTTTATTTATAAAAATGACACAATTTTCTCACATTGTGTTAAATAAATTTATTTATAATATATTTGATATTTGATCATTCATTTGAAAATTTGATGAAAATTCCAGTTTTACCCTTTAAAGATTACAGTAGTATTAAGGACATAAATATTTTTCAATGATTTAATGAAAATTGAAATTTTGTAGCTATGTTTCTGAAATAATGGGATACAACATTTATTTAGGATATCTAAGATATATCGTGCATTTTAGTGGAGCAAAAGGGACATGAAGTCAAAGATGGGTAGACTACCTAGATTGGACACCTCTTTCTTATTTGCGCTATAACATATTCATCCCTTCATAGATTGTGACCAAATTTGGGGAGGATCTCTGGGAACCAATTTCTAACAAATAATACTTCTATAAGGGATTTTGGTTTCTACATTTTGGTGGTCAACAAGGTGGTGAAAATTAACGTAAAATATTTTTTCCAAATTTCCCCATTCACACTTGAAAACTCTTATAATATATCCTCCTCTATACTCTATAAATTGTTGTTATTCTCATTTGGAAGGATTTTTAAGTGCCTTATATTATCTGGAGCAGAGGTGAAGTGGTTACTTTTCATTTCAATTCACTATTTTAGGATGGAATCTATCAAGCTAAGATCTCCTCCAAAATGATCCTCTCTTCATCTTATTTGTGGTAATATTATTGTTATTTGAATAAAATCGTAGTTTATATTCAAATTCTTATTTTATTTAAAATTTAATTATTCTTTTATTTACTTATTTTTGTCACCAAAGAAATGATTAGAAACATTATTAGGATATTCTATTTCTAAATCTTTCTAAATGGAATTTATTTTCTGTGATGAGTACACCGCCCAAGGAAGAGTAGTGTTCTTAGTAATAAATATACCTCTTACCGTATTTATTTATTTATTTTGAATAAATGATATATTATATTTCATGTAATATGATCTGTTGATTTGATTTTTTAAATTTAAATAAAATAAGAAATAAATTGAATAACTAACAGAAAACTCACGAGGTTGATTAATTTGTGAATTTAGGGTTTGTGGACTTAATAAGTAAAACATAACCACATCGGATAAATTTGTAGAGTTAAAATATAAACCCTAAACCAAATTAATTATCATTTATAGAATATATATGTGACCTAACTTTAGACTAAAAATAATCCATATTTAAAATATCAATCAAAGAAGGGTGCTATAATTGCATGTTTTAAAGGTAGCATATGTTTTAATTAACTTCATATTTGGGGTAAAGTTAATTCTCATAGGGTTTGGGGGTTAAAAAATAATGGTATCATAATTAATACTATATTAATTAAAATTAGAATTATTAATAAGTATGCTTATTGGTATAGTTAAATCGATTACTCTTTTTAAAAATAGTTTTCTTGAAAAACATCTTTTCATTGTGTTTTCTCAATCACATATTAAAGAAAATAAAAAATAACAGTATTCTTCCATGATATATCTTATTCTTATTGTATATAAATTAAACAACCCCCCCCCCCAAATCTATTTATGTTGCTTCATTCTTATATCATTATTTTCATAAGACCGTTATTAAGATGTTTTAATTACTCCATCTTTGAGAGGTGACCCTAGTCAACCACACATCATTTAAGAGCACCCACAATAGCACCTTTCAATTTTTTTTAAAATGGTTGGGGTTGAAGCCTCATTTATTATTAAATCAAATCAAAGACCTATTTTAACTGGGTAGAGGTAGACCCATTACATAGCCTGAAGGCCCAGTGAGCATTTAGCCCATTACATGCCCTTTAGGCCCAAATTTTTTTCCCAAAGCCCATTTTATGAATAGTACTTCTACAATACCCGCCTCCTATAGTACCGCACAGTACCCATCCACCGCTACAATACCCTGCTGCCACTACAGTACCATGCCACTGCTATAGTGACCTGCCTCCACTACAGTACCCGTCGTTGCTACAGTACCGCCACTACTAAGACACCTTTCAATTATTTATGGAATACCATGATAATATTCTTTTGTTATCAATATATGGTATAGTGGTGTATACTAATAGCTATCAGGACCAAAATAATCACTTTTGGATTATTCTTGAGACTCTTAGAACAAAATAGTTATATTGAAAATTTAGTATGTTTGATTTATAACTTCAAGAAGTTTATTTTATTGGCTATATTATCTCTAAGGATGAAATCTCATTTAATACTATGAATACAATAGTGGTAAAATAATTTCCAACACCAACCAACATAACTAAGGTACATAGTCTCATGGGTTTAAAAGGTTACTATTGGTGATTCGTTCTGAATTTTTCTTAATTGGCTAACCTGTTAACCATGATTACACATTAAGGGGTTAAGTTTATTTGGAAAAAGGAATGTGAATAATGTTTTCATAAAGTAAATCATATAATGGTCAAATCTATGTTTTAAATTCTACCATCCAGAAATGATGGTTTTGTGATATATATTGATGCATATAAGAATTGAATTGGTTTTTTCCTACTCAAATATTACAAAGTTATTATATATGAATAAAGGTAGTTTAATACTCATGAACAAAACTATCCAAACCATGATATTGAGTTGGAATATGTAATATTTTATTTGATTATATAGAGACATTATCTCTATGGTGAAATATGTGATATATATACCGAGCACAAAAGCAAAAAAATTATATTTTCAAGAAAAGAACTCAGTATGAGGTAAAGGTGATGGCTTGAACTACTCAAGGATTATGATTTCTCAATGAATTACAACCCATGTAAAGAAAATAGGGAATCAGATGCATTTATTGTGAAAGATCAGGAATTTATGAACTAAATAAATATTGAGAGGGGTCGTATGTTCATGGATCTTGTAAATATGGATATCATAATTATTAAGGAATGAGATAGTTCAATGCTTTTTCAAATGATTCATAAAATATATTCATTGTAAATAATAAAAAGTAATCAATCTGATGATGAGATCTTTCAAGATTAATTAAAAGTTTTGAATGATGGGAAGTTAAGAGACATCATTTGTGAATATTTTTTTTTGAAATTTATAAAGAGATTAAGTGTTCCATATATAGAAGAGATAAAAATAGAATTAATTTATGTTTCACATAGATCAAATTTCACTATACACCTAGGTAGCACCATGTTGTATTGGGATTTGAGGAAAATTTTTTTGTGGGATAAATGGAATTGAGAAATTGCATACTATAAATCAAGATTCTTATTTTTTTCAATAGTTCAAGGCTGAGAGAAAATTTCCTAGAGGATTAATTAAACCTATTACTATTACTATGTAGAAATGAAATTACATTACTATGTATGTTTTTATAGGACTTCCAAATACTTCTATAAAGAATGATGTAATATGGGTTATTTTTTCTCACATTAAAAATATGCACATTTAGTCTCCATGAGATAAGATTTAAATCTTGAGTCCCTCATAAGGTTCTATATTAATGAAGTTGTAAGACTTCATGGTGCACCTCTTTCAATCGTGTTTTCCCGTGATCCATATTTCATATAGAAATTCGGGAAGTGTATTTAGAAGGATCATGATACTGAGATTCATTTGAGTAATTACTTGTAAAGACCCAATGATTTATCAATGGAATTCCCTTCTTACAATTATGTCTTATATTTTAATGAAATAATATTACAAATATAACACAATAAAAACCTTATAAATCAAGAATGAGAGAAATAAAAGGTATCCATTGATGTTAAGGAACATATACCGATGAAATAGTAACATGGATTTTGGAATAATAATATGATTTTATGAATAGAAAACTAGACAATATAATAATAATCCCACTAATGAAGGTATAAATAAAATTTATCCATCATATAAGTGATAATAGGATATAAATATAGGATATTATAAGTAATTAAATATTTTAAAAATTATTAACTAAGTGTTGGTATTTTTATAAGTCATGTATATTTAATTACAATTTTATAATTAATTTAATAATTTAAAAGAAAATTTATTCTCCTAAAATTTATTCATAAATATTTATTTTTATGACTTATGATTATAAGATAATTTTAAGAGACCTTAGTTAATTTTTCAAACTATTAGAAAAGAAGCTTTAATTTTAAAAATAATATTTCTGAATTAAATTATGATTTTAATTAAAAATTGTATTTCTCATATTTAGAAAATTATTTCCATAAAATTAAGATAATTTATTAATTATTGATCTTGAAAAAATTTGTAGTTAATTTTTGGTATTTTTCTAAAATACTTGAACTTTTGTGAATATTAAAATATGATAATTTACGATAAATGATAAATAAATGAATTTTTGTATCATGTATGAGTCATGAATTATATAAATAGCCATTGGTTAAGAATAACATGCTATATTTACTATTGGTTGACATAATAATCAAAAATATTCATAGTATTTAGTAAAAATATTAAACTATTGATTAGAATAATGGGAAACCCCTCCACTCTTTCTCAATAAATACCACCAATATTTACCTATTCTCTTCACTCATCTTTAGACTTTTTCCTTATGTAAATTTTGATAAAATATCTTTCCAATATCCTCCCCAAATATATTATACATTATTCTCTTAAAAATACCAAATCATCTCCCCTAATGAGGTTCTCAAAAAGATACATTAAATAGGTAAATTCCCCTTTTCATTTCTTTTATTTTCTTCAAAGTTCCTTCATTTATATTTTTTCCCTCACTTCCTTTCATCAAAATGATATGATAACTCTATTAAATTAAATTATTATAATTTTTTATGATAATAGAAAAATTTATCATCATCTCTCTTTTACCCCTATTATACTAGAAATGAAAACACCATATGAGATATGATAATTTATCACATTCAAGGAAGATGGGTTTTCAATTTCTATTATAGTCTTATATTCTTGTCACGAAACCATTTTGATAGTTTAAACATACTATAATTTTATTTAATAAGTCTAATTTGAGGATTTTTAATCTTGTGTACCCATTATATTAATTTATAAATCAAAATGAGTTTGTTGGGAATAAAAACTGCTAATTAACCAAAACTATTATCATTAAAGATCAATATAATGATTAATATCCACTCCAAAAAACCAAATGAATTTTATAACAAATATAATATTTTTTATTTTCATTATTAATATATAACTCCAATTCTGAATAACCATTCTCATCTGACATGTTCATCCTCACATGTATATAAGTAAACCAATCATGAAAACCGAGGAAACAAACGCTCCCAAAAAATGAAATTGAACCTCTTAAACCATAAAAAAGGTCATGAATGAACTTAATAAGCTTATAATAAATAAATTTAATGAATACTAAGTTATTTAAATACTAATTAATGAATGTAATTTTATTATATAGAACATTAAGAGCATGTGAATACCCCCTTCAGACTTAAGGTAAGGGATTCTACCCCAAATCTCCAGTATTCTTTCAGGTTACTCTATTTTTATTTTTACCCAAATGAAGTTATCTTTTCCTTTTATATAAATCTTATAAATGTTTTTTAAATGCCCCAAAATCTTGTAACAAGTTACATTCATAATTTTTTTGGGTATATACATGTTTTTTAGTGGTTCACCCCTCAATAATTCATGATAAGAAACCCCATTTAAGGGAACATCTCAAATTCATACTCAATTTCAAGAGTACTCTATGTGAAATCAGCCTTGACTCATGGTAAAGTCATGTTTTATTTTTGTGAAACATTACTATGAATCCATATTTATATGATCCCATGTTTATATGTAATGATTCCATATTTCCCATTCTTTTTTATATCATTATGTTATGCCATCAAAACCTTGTGCTAAGATTTATTCTTATATTTATTACCTTACGATGATTTTTAGCTCACACGTTTTTCCATGTTATCCCCAGGTTATTCATTAAATATTTATGAGGACAATAGAAGTTAGGATCTCTTTATTAAGATTAAATTAAGAAATATTTTATTTAATTCCCTGTTTTCAGTTTGATGTACCTAATCTTCCTAGACACTAGACTTTACGATCCTTGGTTTGTAATATGATGCTAAAATTCATGTAATGATATGTTTAAAAGGATCGGGTAGTATAGTAGGTATCGTAGGATGGTATAGTTATTTATAAGGATTAGGAATAGGGAACTTTATTTAGAACCATTAGGTTGATACTAACTATAATAAAATATCCCTAAATTTTGGTATGTATAGAGTAAGTGGTCTATCAAGAAAATACATACCAATCTAGATACAAATAAGGGGATATGGATCTAGTATAGATGTCTGTAGTGGTAAAACCCCAAAACACCACTTTGATCTAGACTTAAATAGAAACTGGTGAATGAAAATGGGCTTTGATGTACTCTTGGTTTGACACTCCTTGCGGATATGCTTTGGTAAATTCATAAGCTTAGTAAAAACCATTATTAAGGGAACAAAAAAATATCCCCATAAGAATAAATGTGAGCAAACTGATCATGGATACAAAATTTTGAAACCTAGGAAATCACAAGTTATGATATACTATTTTTTTAAGAGTTTATCTCTTTATGTTTGGAGTTTCCTTTTTAAGATTAAAATCTAAGTATTTAATCCCCCTAATTGTACTTTAGTTTTCATTGCTAATGGTAGGAAATAGATGAACACATGCAAACAATCAATGTGATAGGCAATGTGATGATTTTCCAAATGATATACCTAATATGATAGGAATGGGTTCTTGAAACATTATGATAGTACTTACTTAGATGTCTGAGTTTATGAATAATAACTTCAGTCTGGTGGAACTCCCTCCTCCTCCAAGGAAAGATAAAGTTTTCATTGAATCTTTCATATGGAAAAGGCCTCTCATGTTTAGGGTATATACTTATCCAATCCTCATGGAATAGTAGATTAACTCAATTGAAAATATTTCTCTATCCTTAAGTGATCTAAATAAGAGATAGTCATTATGGAAGTCTATTTTTTTATGGTGAGGCATATTAGTGGTGGAAACTAATCAATAATATGATGTCCTATAAGGAAATTGATTCCATGGATTGGGAGTAATTCAAGAAAAAAAATTCAATAAATATATTCCCTAAACCCTCCTCCTTGAGATAGAAATAGAGATCCTTGGACTTAAGAAGATGGAAGATGATTCCATCATGGAGTATGAAGAAAATTTCACAAGGCTAGCATGATACACCTCTAGATTTTTCATGAATATAGAAAGAAAAGTTGATCACTTCGTTAGGAGAACAAAGTCAAGTCCCCAAAAAAGTGTTGGTAATTTGAGACTTCAACATTTTTTAGTAGATTTTCTATTGTTACCTCAAGGTTGAAATGAAGGTATAAGAAACTAAATAGTCTCATCGGCCTAGTGATAAAAAGTTGAAAATATAGCTAAATATGGGTGGTTCAGCAAATAGATCCCATGATAGAAACAATATCGAACATCCCACATGTAAAAATTTTGGGAAGTAACATCCTAGAAATTCTCTAAAGGGAACTATGAATTAACTCAAATTTAAAGAATGGTACATCTAGCTAAAAACTACCAAAGGGATATAAATAATCCCGCTAACAAGGAATAATAAAGGAAGTTTCATATCAACACTCATCATGTATTCCAGTGTTACATGTATAAAGAACATGGGCATTGTACGAACAATTTCCCTGAGCCAAAGTTTGTCGAACGAAATAAACAACAACCACCAAGGTAACAATGAAGGGATTATTCTATCACTACTATTGAGGTGGAGCATGATAATGAGATGGTGATAGGTACACTGTTTATTCATTCGAGAATAGTGAACATACTGTTTTATTATGGTTCTATGCATTCTTTCATATCTTCCATGTTTTATAGAACTATTCCAACACCACCTCAAAATTTGGAGGTTGTGTTTTCTAAGAGAATAGAAAATGGGGAAATAATTCCACTCAAAGTATATAAATCCTCCTTGGTTTAAATTTGTGGACTGAAACTCCAAAAAAATCTCATCATACATCCTTTAGTTGAGTTTGATGGTATCATGGGCATGGATTAGCTATCTTTATACAAATCCAACATCCACTGTCAGGAAAGGGAGATCACTCTTCAAATCCTGAAGCATCCTCCATTTCATTACAAGTGTAAGGATGAAGATTAATCTCCTTCAGTATCATTGCATCAAGTGTGAATATTAATACCTTATGATAAATCATGTCTTTCTCAAATGATTGTGATAAAGGAGATGATAGAGCTCGAATAAATTTCCCTCACAAGGGATTACACAGATGTATTCCCTAAATAATTTCTTGGCCTTCCTCCTGATTGAGAGGTTGAGTTCTCAGTTGAACTTATTACTATATCCCTACCTATATCAAATAAAAATTATATAATGTCCATCACTAAGTTGGAAAATCTAAACAAGCATTTACAGGAGAATTTTGGGAAGGGTGTTATATGCCCGAGTGCATCACCATGGGGTGCACCATTCCTCTTTATTAAGAAGAAGTGTGGATCAATGTGCCTCTGCATTGATTATCGTGAACTCAATGAAATCATGATAAAGAACAAGTATCCCCTACCATAGATAGATGACTTATTTGATCCACCCCTTGATCAGTTATTGGATCAAGGGGATTATCCTTATAAATGGAGTGATGAAATTATCCATGATATATATGTGGCCTTTGAACATGATTTTTTTCTAGAGGAGCAATTTATGGTTAAAGGAAAGATTGACTCCAATGCTGAATCTTTTGTTCCCGTCGGGAATCATTTGTCTTCTGATATGAAACATTCCCCTGAATCAGAGGCTTTAAAGGGGACCGATGGATTATCTATTGATGTGGAAGATGAGTTTGTTGTTTCTTAGGTTTTTGTGGATTTGTCTACGGACACTACCTCTGTTTCCCCGACTTCTGATGTCACTGTTGTTCCATTCGATCCTATGCAGACTTCTACTATGGTTGGTAAGAGTATAGAGCAGCTTATGCTGTGTGAATCTGCTATACATTCTGTGCAGGCTCCTATTCTCGATACCCCTGGTCCTGCTTCTACTCCTGATGTGATTCAAGAGCAGATTATAATCACGGGGCAGCATTCCACTAAGGACCAGATTTCTCTTTCTACTCCTAGTGGCGTCTTTCTTGGTAATGGTAATGATGGTTCTCAACATGGGCTTCAAATGAGGCTGCTGGTGGTGGTATTTTGGTGAAGCCTAATTTCTTCACTATGTTGTATTCTATTAATTCTCCCGACTTTGAAAAAGTTTACAAGGAGAGCAGGAGTTCAAAAGGTAAGTAATCCTCCTCTCCTATAGTGACTAATGACTCTGGACCCGAGTAGGTTCCTTATAGAGTGGTGTAGATGAGTCAACCCTCTGCTGAACATGGGTGGACTGGTGAGGTACGGACTGAAGAGGCGCAAGACATGGCTCCCATGGTTGATCTGGATCATAAGGATGATGCAAGTGATGGTATTGTGCAGTTGTTTAATGCAATTGAGGATTGGGATACTCCTAAATGGTGGTAAATGGGATGACATCCAAGAGGTAGAGGCGGACCTCGTGGACGGGGTCATGGAAGAAAAGGATAGTTGTATTATCTTCTCTTTTATTGTGTTGATGGGGTTAATCCCCCTCCTTACCCATTTCTTTTCATTATGTACTGTTTAATCTTTTAATAATATTTTTCGGAGGCCATGGATCTCTCCATGGTCTATTGTTTGCAGTAAAGGTGTGGAAGGAAGATAATATGAAGACTACCTTTTAAATGAGGTATGGACACTATGTGTTCATAGTTATTCCATTTAAAATCACTAATACTTCAGTAATATTCATGGATTTAATGAATATTATCTTTATATATTACCTCGAAAAATTTGTAGTAGTCTTTATCGATGAAATTATTGTTTACTCCAAGAGAAAGGAAGAACATGATGAGCATTTGAATATTTTTCTAATGACATTGATAGGGGATAATTTTTATGAAAAGTGCATTAAATGCTAGTTCTTGATTGATGATGTATCATACATGGGTTATTTAATAAATATTAAAGGGATGTTTGTAGACCCTTTGAAGACAAAGGATATCAATGAATGCCCCAATACAACATCTATAATGATGATCTATAGCTTCCTTGTACTATCTAGGTATTACTGATGATTTGTGGATAACATTTCACAATTTCAAAACTTAATGACCATGCTAACATGAAAGGAAGTGGAGTTTTTCTGGGATAAAGAATGTGAGAAAATTTTGAAGGAGCTCAAAAATAGGTTAATCACTACGCCATTACTCACACTACCTATAAGTGGACAACTCTTTGTGTTGTATATTGATGCTTCAAAGAAAGGCTTAAGTTTTTTATGGTTGAAACATTATTGTGTGATACCCTACACCTAAGGGAAGCTGAAAATCCATGAGCAGAACTATCCCATGCATGATCTGGAGTTGGAAGTTGTGATCCCTGCATTGAAAATCTAGAAGCATTATCTCTAGGGGAAGAACTGTGACATACATACTGATCACAAGAGTCTAAAATATATTTTCACACAGAAGGAGCTTAATATTCTCCATCAATGATGGTTAGAGATCATTAAGGATTATTATTTCTCAATCCAATATCATCCCGGTAAGGAAAATAAGGTGAAAGATGCTCTAAGTGGAAAGGATCATGTATCTTTATCAGTTTTGAGAATTGAAGAAGATTCAATCTTCTTATATTTCTAAAGGATTGATATGTGAATCATTAAGGGAGGAAAATCATCCATACATTCTCAAATTATTGCTCAATCATCACTCATGTAGAAAATAATGGACACTCAAAGAAAATATATGGAAATTTAGAAAAGGGTGGAAGCTATCAAAAATGGGATATCCTCTGAGTTCAATATTGATGAGTAAGCAGTTGTAAGATTTGGGTCGTGGTTATGTGTACCGTTCAATTCATAGATAAAGAAGTATCTTTTTAATGATTTACATAGCTTAACATTATCTATTCACTTAGGGATCACGCAGATGTATCAAGATCTCTTAGAAAAATTTTTGTGGGATAATATGAAGAAGGAGATTGCTGAGTATACATCAAAGTGCCTAGTATGTCAACAAGTGAAGGATAGAAGAAATAAGTCTAAGTGGATGATACAACTACTACCCATACTAACATGGAAGTGGGAAAACATCACCATTGAATTTTTCATTGGACATCCAAGGATATATATAGAAAACAATTCTATATGGGTCATTGTGGCTCATATTACAAATATAGATCACTTCAACACAATTCTAAAAGACTTCTCATTGGATAAAATTGAATGGATATATATCATAGAGGTGGTAATTATTCATGGAGTAACACTATCTATTGTGTATTATAGAGATCCAATATTCACGTTATTATTCTGAAAAAGTCTCCAGCATGCTCTAAGCACTGAACCGAACTTTAGTACAGATTATCATCCTCAAACTGATGGCCAATATCAAAGAACTATTTAAACACTAGAAGACATGTTGAAAGCATGTTCTATAGATTTCAAAAGACGGTGGTACCAACATCTTCCACTGGTTGAATTCTCTTAAAACAATAGTTTCCACTCTAGAATCTGAATAGAACCATATGAATCTCTTTGTGGGAAAAGGTGAAGAACACCGGCATGTTGGGACGAATTCAGTGAGCATAAGCTGCTATGACCTGAAATGGTTGAAGAAATGGTGGAGAAGGTGAAAACCATTCTGCAACACATCAAGGTCACACAAATTCGATGGAAGATTTATGCATACAATCATCGACGAGACCCTGAGTTCAAATTTGGAGACATGGTATTCCTCTGCAAATCTCTATGGAAGAAGGTCATGAGATTTAGGAGGAAATGAAAGATAATTCCCACATACATCGGCCCCTTCGATATTCTTGATCATGTTAGAGCTATAGAATATCAACTAGAACTTCAACCAACCATGTCTAAAGTACATGATTTATTCCATTTATCCCTCTTAATAATGTACGTACTAGACACTTCACATGTACACTCTTCAGAGGTGGTGTAGTAGGTGAATGATATTTCTTATGAGGAACAGCTAGTGAATATCTTGGATCATAGAGATAATGATCTACGTAATAAGAATACTCTCCTGGTAAAATTACAATGGTGGAACCATAATTACTATGAGGAAACATGGGAACTATTGGAGGAAAGGATGGAAATGTACTGACACTTGTCTATAGCTTAGAATGTAAAATGAAATTTCTAGGATGAAATTTAATAAGGGGGAAAGAATGTAACAACCTAATGTTTTATCAATGGAATTCCCTTATTATAATTATGTCTTATAATATAATCATATAATATTACAAATATAACATAATAATAATCTTATAAATAATTAATGAGTTAAATAAAAGGTATCTCTTGAAGTTAAGGAACATATACTGATGAGATAGTAACATGACCTTTGGAATAGTAATGTGACCCTTATGAATAGTAAACCAACCAATGTAGTAGTAATTTTGCTAATAAAATTATAAATAAAATGTATCCATCTTATAAGTGATAACATTGTATAATTATAACATAGTATAAGAAACTATATATTTTAAAAATTATTAATTAAGTGTTGGTATTTTTGAAAGTCATGTATATTTAATTACAATTTTAAGATTAATTTAAAATTTCAAAATAAAATTTATTTTCATAAAATGTATTCAAAAATAATTATTATTATTTCTTGTGATTATAATATATTTTTAAGAGACCTTAGTTAATTTTTCAAAGTGTTAGAACAGTAGGTTTAATTTTCAAATTTGTATTTTTCCAGTAAATTGTGATTATAATTAAAAATTAAATATCTCATATTTAGAAATTATTTTCAAAAAATGGATTTCATTTTTAAATTCTACACATTGAAAAAAATTTGTGGTAAATGTTTTTGTATTTTTCTAAAATACATGATTTTTTTGTGAATTGTAAAATAAGATAATTTACAATAAATGCTAAATAAATGAATTTTTGCATCCACCTTGAGTCATGGATGATCTAAATGCACATTGGTTCGAAATCACATGCTCTATTTATATTTTATTGTCACAATAATCAATACAATTCATGTTATTGAACAAAATTATTAAACTAATGATTAAAATAATGGGAAACCACTCTTCTCCTCCACTATAAATATCACCCCTCTTTACCTCCTCTTCACTCTTCTAAAGCATTGTGCCTTGTCTAGATTCTGGTAAAATATCCTCCTAAACTCCTCCCCACATCCATAATCCCATTTTCACTTCAAAATACCAAATCTTATCTACTAAATAAGTTTTAAAGGAATATATATTCAAGATGTAAATTCCACTTTTCATTTTTTTTTATTTTCTTTCAAGTTCCTTTCTTTCTATTTATTTTCTCTCCTCCTTTCATCCAAATGTTATGATAAAACTAGTACCTTATATGTACTATAAATTTTTCATTAAAATGTAATAATTCATCATATTATCTCCTTTTTACTCCTTTTATAACAGAAATGAAAACACCATCTGAGATGTGTTAATTTATCACACTCAAGAACGACGGGTTTTCAATTTTAATTACCATCTTCTATTCTAGTAATGAAACCATTTTTATGGTTTAAACAAGCTATAATATATGTAATATGTATAATTTAATTTAATTTAATCTTTTTTACACATAATATTAATTTATAAATCAAAATGTGTTCGTTGTGATTAAAAACTGCCAATTAACCAAAATGGTTATCATTAAAGTTTTATATAATGATTTACCTTCACTCCAAATAACCAAATGAATTTTATAAACTTGTAATATTATGTATGATCACTAATAACATATAACTCAAATTCTGAACAACCATTATAATCTTATAGGTTTATCCTCACATGTATATAAGAAAACCAATCATGAAAACCAAGGGAAAAAACTCCTAAACAATGAAATTGAGCATCTTAACCTATCAAAAACGAAATTAATTAACATAATAAGGTTATAATAAATAAATTTAATAAATAATAGGCTATTTAAACACTAATTAATGGATATAATTTGATTATATAAGACATTAAGATCAAGTGAATAACACATTCAGACTTAAGGTAAGGGATTCTACCCAAACCTCCAGTATTCTTTTTTGTTGCTCTTTCTTTTTTTAAAGGTAATGCTTTGGTCAAAGAACAAAGCACAATTATTTTTAAAATATAAAAACTCAGTTAATAATTCCCATTCATCATTCTCTTTTAGGGATATACTTTATTTTAAGTGGTTCCCTCCACAATACTAACCGATATGCAAACTCGTTTAAGGGAACTTCCCGAATTCTTACTCAACATCAAGAGAAATATATAATCTATTTTAATTGAAAATTATATTAATAAACCCAATATTTTTTATTATTAAAACATTCACTTTTCACTTTTATCGTTATATAAAATATGACTCCCTTTTATATTTTAAATGCTCTTTATTATTTTTCATAAAACCTTGCTAAAATGTTCAAATGATAGAATGTTTTAATGATAAAATGTTTTAAATACTCTTCTTGAATGTTTATTGGAAATATATTAAAATTATATAAGATTATTTTACCTTATTAATGTCTATGTATGTTTTAATATCTTTCTTTCGTGGACCCTTGTATGATACACCCATTTATTACACTTTATGACATGATTATGATACCCATTTCTTTCCATGGCTACCCTTGTGTTTATGAATGATTGATTATGTATGATTATTTATGAAGAAAGAATATTCATGAAAATTTTAATATTATCATGCCCATATAGTGCTCCAATTAATTGGGTAAGGTTTTGTATCCTAAGACATTATGTGAAACTATCTTGGCAGTTTGCCTTGACGTGTGCTACCGTGTGCAACAACTATGGTGGTTAACCTTGAGTTGTGCTCCTCTATATGAATTGGTCCTTGAATTATTATAAAGACATATTTTATATTTCTGAAAAATTACTATGAATCCATGTTTATACGATCCCATGTTTATATGTATTGATTTCATATGTTTCATTCCTTTTTATATGATTATGTTTTTCCTTCTAAACCATGTGCTAAAGATTTATTCATATATTTATTACTTTATTGGGATTTTTAGCTCAACCCTTTGTTCATGTTATCCCTATGTTATCCTATGAAGATGTTTGAGCACAATGGACGTTAGGAGCTCTTTAAGAATAGTAAGTCATGTAATGTTTTATTTAATTCTATGTTTTCAGTTTTATGTACCTATTCATCCAAGATACTAGAATTTAATATCATTGGCTTATAATATGATCCTCTAAATCATGTAATGATATGGGTAAAAGGTAGGATCTATATATTCTTACCATCATCAAATTTATTGATTTTATGGAAATTATATTCAAACAATGTAATATATGTTGAGGTCATGCGCACTTGTCTTTCAAGGTATGTGGGATCAGTATTCACCATTGTTAGAGTTTTACTATAACAATAGTTTCCATTTAATTAAGTAAATGTCATTGAATAAAGAACTATATGGAAAGATATTTCATGCTCAAACATATTGGGATAAAGTTGGTGAAAGGAAACTTATAGGTTCTTAATTTTTTGGAGAGACAATAACAATGTAAAAGACTACTCAAGCTTATATTAAAGCAGCTCAATATAGGCAGCATATTTATGGAGCCAATAATAAGAAGGATTTGGAATTCCAAGTGGGAGTTCATGTTTTAAAGAGAGTATCTCTATATAAGGGTTCCATACGGCTTGGTAAGAAAATGGAACTACTCCCCAGCTACATCATACCCTTTGAAATCCTTGAAAGGATTGGCGTTGTTTCTTATCATTTAGAAATTCTACTAAGTCTATCAAAAGTACATGATGTGTTCTATATATCATTGTTAGGGAAGTAAATGCTAGACCCAATGAATTTTATCGCATCACATAAAATTTAATTTTAATATGATCTATCTTACAATAAAGAATCCATGTATATTCTTTATAATTGAGAGAAATTATTGAGGATTCGGAAAACGTGACTGGTAAAGGTACTTTGGAAAAATAAAAAAATGGAGTAAAAAACATGGTAACTAGAAGATCTTATGAATAAGAAATAACCCCATTGGTTTACATGGTAATATCCAAGAAATTTTAGTAATGAAATTTTTGAGGAGGGAATAATTTAACAACCTGAGACTTTAAGATTTATTTCTTTTTAAATAAATTTCATATCTTCAACAGCTTACGGAACACATAACCCCGAGTCTAAATGAACCATAATATAGTATATCATTATAACCTAGAAATTAAATTGGAACATATGAAAAATAATAATTAAATTATGAAAATTAGGGTTATAAATTTATTAAAAAATAAAATAGAATCATTTTAAAAAAATGTCTCCTAAAAAACACTACTTTTATAAAACGTAGTTTATTTTCTCTTTGCGAACAAAATTTATAATTCATTTTTACAAATTTGAAAAATATTTTTGACAAATTTATATTCAGTTTTGAAATAATAATATCAAAAATATCTTAGGGTGAATTTTTGGTATTTTTCTAAATAGTTTCATTTTTTGATAAATAGTTAAAATACAAATTGTTTTATGGAAAACTACTTTTTTGTTTAAATTATTTAAAAAGATACATTATATTTATTTTTTGAATGTAAAATTAGATATATTTTATTATAATAAATATAATTTATGTCAGTTTAATCAATTTCATTTTTTATTTTGATATTAAAACCATTTATACTTCTAAGAATTTTCTCTTTGAAACCACTCTTTGTCATCACGTCTAAGGATATAATATTAAATTTGATTCATCCAATTTTATGAATTTAATTTGGAAAAATTGATTACATATTTTAAATAAGATTAATTTATATTATCTAGTAATTTTAACATATTTGTTTACCCTAATGAATAGTTAAAATGGTAAAAATTAATTATTGTGGTTGATGTACAAATGGGTTTACTAGGGGATAAACTAAGAATATAAGGGTTAAAAATGACCTAAAAACAGGACCAAATACCATTTAATATCCATATTTCAAGATTATAACCTATAATAGTCTATAAGTAACCATTTTGAAGGATTTTTTCCCAAACAAAATGTGGGTGTAATTGATTTGTTTCAAATATTTGATGTGTGTCCTCACCCCCACTTATAAAAGGCCACCCCTATTCTCCCCTATTCACACTTCCAAATCCATATGTTTCATACAATACCTAACCAAAATTACTTATCTATGCATTTAATAACTTCCTAAATCAATTTTTTTTATCAAAAATCCATTTTATGAAGGCTTTTAGTGAAAACCTATAAAGGTCATTCAAAAAAGAGGAAATGTTCATAAATGATCATTTTTATTTTATGTATTCTTGAACCCCCATAAAATATTTTTAAATTATTTTAGTATAATGAAATTATTTTCTAACATATACTTAGATGTTATTATTTTAATTTAATAACCTATATTCATCTCATGTTCCTCCAAATGGGATATGAAATCATGGATCATTTGTACAGAGGACTACCGCCTCATAAACTGATATAATTCATTTTCCATCAACATAACTCATTGTCATATATAATGATGGTTTTGATGTATATATATAATATTTATGATATATTTATACTTATATATTTATAATATCTCATATACCTTTTTACTTTCTATTACATTTTAAATATGGTTACATTGTTCATGTGTGTGATGGCCTGCCGTCTCACAAAGCGATGTGACTTGTTTTTCAATTATGATTTACATAGAAGGTGATAAAAATAAATTTAATGAATATATGTGATATTTATGACAAGATATGAATTATATAAAAAATTCATATCATTCACATACTTACCCTTTCACCCATTAAGGGAATGATATTTTCTCAAGTGTATATGTCTTTCATATCATCTCCATGAAGCGATGTGATTCATTTTCCATTAACAACTTTTAATACAGGTTATAAAAATATATATACTGAGTAAATATGTTTTTTATAAAATTATTATCATTATGTAGATTATTGATTTATATCATTTTTACAAGAACTAGAACATTCAATAGAGTACCCTCGTGAGAAAATAAGGCAATTAATACCCAAAATAATGAAAATAAATAAATATTATTAACAAATGGGGGTTGAATGTAACAATATGATAATATATGATATTATAAATATTAATATAGTTTTGTTAAAAATTAATAGTATGATTAAAACCATTATTCAGGAGGTTAAATAGTGTTCAACAAAAGGGATTCATGAGGTAAGAGGTTACATCCCAATTTCCATTTCACTAAGACATATTTATTAATATGAACCTATTCACTTTTAGGTGGTGTATATAATTACCCTTTTATAGATTTAGGATGAAGATAAATTTATTCATGATTATTAATATTTATTTTTCAAGTTTATTCTTCAAGGTGTTACAATTTAAAAGTTACTGAAGAGGTAAAAAAACAAATTGTACAATCTCACTTTCTTTTGTGATTGTTTACTTTCTCTTGAAACGATCACTTTATTATGATCAATTTTCATTAGAAATTAAATTTCACTTCAATATCCATATTATTGTATGGTGGATATTATTAATTTATTAACCTTGTAATATTTTTATATATGGTGTTTACTTTTAATGTTATCTGATTAACTGGGGAAATGTTCATAAATCTACATTCTCTACTCAATATAGATATTTGATGATAAGGAATATTGATTCATGAATTAAATAAATTATTCGATATATGAGTTATGATTTGTAAATTTTGTTCTAGATGGGACCTGTTTATAGATATCCCCTCAATGTATCAACATGTCTCATGAGATAAATCAGTCAGCCAAATCAGATGGGTTTTTAAATATAATTTTAAACATTCTGGTGAAAGGTCTAGAGAGTAGATGAATCATGATTCTTGAGATCATGGAGTCCTAAAATTTAGAATTTACATCATTGATAATTAAGTTGTTATTATTATATGTGATTATTTTTCATTGATTTTGTCTCATGATTCATTTTGTTCTCATATTGTTAATCAAATTGAATGTGTTTACAGTTATTTACCTTTCCATGTTTGTTATTCTTTATAAAATCCTGATAGTAAATTTATAAAAATTTCATTTGTGTTTAGTTATTTACCTTTCAATGTTGATTATGATTATGGATTCATGATAGATTCTGTTGTACATTACCCTTACTGAGAATTTGGAATTACTCTTATTTTCTTTCTTTTCCTTAGGTAATGATGGTGAATCCTTTCAATGAGTCTCAATGACGGTGAGAATTTTATTTTTTATGTTTAATTTTACTTTCCTAGTGTAATCTGGGTATCATTACATATCTGGTTCTATAAAATTTCTAAAACTATCAGTCCTTTATGATTAAAACATTTGTATCTATATCAATTTAATAAAGTACACACTGGACATGGGTTTTTGGATTCACGTTGGTTATAATAAACCTCTCCTAAAATGATATAAGATCAATTAAAGGGAGGATACAAAATGGAAAGTAAATTGATTCCTAACTCAAACTTATTTCATTGGGTTATACTTATACTTCATTGAATTTTTAATTCTAGGATTATCTATAAATAAATCCCTAAACTATTTTATTTTTTATTTCCAGATTTTTTATTTGGATTTAAATATGTTCACATAATCACTTCATGGATTAATTTTGACTTCAAATTGTGTAATATTTGTAATATGGTTCTTTTTCTCAATCTCATTTTGTTAAAACTTGTTTCATGTTGTGCACCATGATTTCCTTATATGGTGTACTTACTACCTCATGAATGAATTTTGACATATCACCTCATAAAATTTATGTGATTTATAGATTCTTGTTATACTCTTTATATAAATTGATTTTGATTCAAAATTTTCTAAAATAGTAAGTCATTTATGTTATAATCTCTTTTCGTTACAAGATTTTTTTATGTTCAAGGTTCCATTGTATAAATCTTGTGCTCCTATTTTATTGAACAACATCTCATTTATTCTTATCTATTTAGTAATGTAGTTTATTTTTTTGATATACATTTCCTCCCTTTTTGAATAAAGAAACATTAGTAATGTAGTTTTTATGTGATACTGATCTTATATTTTCTTTTAGATCAGAAATATAATTCTTCAATATCCATGTTTTATAAAATATTTTCAAGAATAAATTTTTCTAAACATAAATGATTTAAAAAGTTATTTTAAATGATCATTGTCCTTATTTTAAGAGTTTTAAAAGGGAATTTCATAACATTTTCTACATGGGACACTTTTGACTATCTTTAAAAAAGTTTTGAAAGAATGTTTATTTTTAACGTTTACTTCTTCAATTGATTTTCCAACCATCATTATTATTTTTTCCATTTAAGATTCCATTATAAGTTTCCTAGGTTGTTTTCAATGAAAATTATTTTTGAAATATTTTGTGATTTTTTAGTTTTTAAAAGCGATTATAAATTAAGGAAGGGTATTATCCTAAAAAATATTTTTAACGTTAGTTTAATGTTATTTATATTCATTAATGACAAAAACGCTTGATAATAATTATGATACACAAGAGATATTATATAATAATATCATTATTGTTCTTTATCTATATGGATTTTGATTTTTCAAATATATTTTCATGGAATACATATCTTTTCCTCAGGTAAATCAAGCTAAGAATGAATAATGGGTACTGTTATTTTGAAAAGTGAATGATTATAATTATTTTCATCATTATATGGTACTTGGAATATGTATGGATGATTTATTGGTGGTTCTTTATTAAATAATGAATAGATAGTTTTGTAATAAACTAGTGATAAGTGGTTGTTTATAAACCAAGAACGGGTAGCTACGCTGTAAACCAAGGATGGGTGGTTCTATTATAGCCCTCCAATGCATTGGGTGATGAGGTAGAGTTAATTGGAAGAAGTTTGTCCTAAGAGATGATGGATTTATGTTACTCTTAAGAGATGATGGATTCTATTAGTTATAGGTTACTCCTATGAGATATGGGAATTATTTAGTTAGTTATTTCCAAGATAAACATTTTATATTCCAAGATACCTACATAGTTTTTCCATGATTAATATGATTTATAATGAATCCTTTTTTCAAGGATTGTTTTCACCTAGATAATTATTATTGAATTATATGAATTTTGTATAATTTTAAAGCTTTATTCCATGTCTCGTGTTTTATGAATCATGTTTTTATGGGTATGAATTCTGTTATGTTATGCTCATGCACTTTGATTATGTCATCATACTCTTATACTCACTAATGAAATTCAATTATTATTTTTTATGTTTACCCTTAATAAGAGTTTGATATTTCCTTTATTATGTTTCATTTTCCTCTGGTAGTGGATAATGGTTCTAAGTATGAAATACCTAGTAAGGTTACTAGATGTGAAGAACTTAGTGGGATATGACATATATTTTTTTGAACCATTTTTTTATCTATTCAAGTTATTATGTTATAGTTTTTCCTATTTCTCAAAAACTCTAAACCTTAAAGGTAATTTTTTAAGTATGTGATCCTATATTTTAGTTTTATATTATGTGTTTTTAAGGGTTAAAATTGCCGCATGTTTATTAGTATCAAATACTGAAATGTAAATATTATGTTTTAGATTTAGATCTACGATTACATTTTTGGGGATGCTATAGTTGGTATCAGAGAAAAGGTTTAGATGACATTAGAGATTATGATGTTTTCTTGTGAGGATGACTTAAGAGTTATGGATACTATCATGGGTTATAAAATCTAAGATTTATCATATTTTTAAATGCATATATACCCAATTTTGAGGTTTTATTTTATGGTATTCTAAGATCCTTAGGAGTATTTTTTGAGACATTTATAGTAATAAAATCCCTGGTTTTAGTCTCCATTTTTGTGAAAATGTTATTTGAAGAATAATTCTTTATAGATGTAAGTTCAAATGTATTTAAAACCTTTAGGGAAAAACAATCATTTATTTTTGAGATAATTATGTTTAATTTGGATAAAAGGGTTATTTCATTTTTTTACATAATAAATATCATATAGATAACCCTGGGATTGAAATGTGATTTGGTGATTAAGTGATTAATGTTATTTTTGAGGAATTTCCCTAATTTGTGAACAATTTTTATTTAAGGTAAATGGAAATACTTTTGGATAAGATGGTTTATTTACCAAATAAATAAAAGGTAAATTATTATTAAAAAGTACATATGAATTTAGTTTGTATTTCTAGTAATTGAACTTATTTATGAAAAATATTAGTATATTTTGGAGATTAAATAATTAGGGAATATAAATTTTTTTATATGACATTATGAGTGACTAATATTTTCTAGAGATACTTGATAAGTTTATTTTTGTAAGATTATAAGATCTAAGCTTTCTAATTTTTGGGTTTTAGTAATAAGTTTATGATTTTAAGATTAGTTATTTTTGGAATAATCGAAGTTCAACATTTAGTGTTATTATTGAATTTTTTAGATTATTTCTTCATATGATGGTTTATAAATTTTTGATATTATATTATCTATTTATTACCATTTTGGTTTTAAATAATGTCTAAATAAAATAGGATTAACATATTATATTATTATGGATCTTGTAATCCATTGGTAGATTTGTTTCGTGCTTCAGGAATGAAACATTCATCTTTAATACTAAATGTTTGGTTAAAAATATGATGTTGTGGTGGAAATTAATTAAAGGATGAAATTATACTTATATAGTAAAAATATATCCTTATTTTCTTAGTCTATATGGTAAAGAAAATCTTCAAATATAGGAAAAGGATCTTAAAAAAATGTTTTCATGTTACCTTTATTTTTGATGAATTGATGGTCTTATAAATCCTTTTTGATGAATGGTTTTTTGGTAATTAACTTTATCATGAATAAATTCTATTTCACTCTCCTTAATTTGGAAATTACCTTTCCCTCTATGTCCATATTTTCAATTCCCAATAATTTTCTCAAGTTTGTTAACAGTGTTACGTGTTATTCTAGATGACCTTTATATTTCCCTTACCCTCTTTTCAAATGTCAAGCCCTTGATAACAAAGATCAAGATCAAATTTTAATTATAAAATTTACTTAAAGTTGGATTATGTAACACAACTACATTTTAAAAAAAGACTTTGTTAGAGAGAGTATACAACACACAACACTGAGCTTAAACGAACCATGAAATATTATTACATAAATTTGAACATTATAACCTATAAATTTAATTGGTGGGTATAAATAGTAATAAAAAATTTATGAAATATTTATAAATTTCATACTCAAAAAAAAATTATTTATTATTTCATTGTAAATACGAACTCAATTTTTTATAAATTAGTTTATGCTCCAAAAGAATATTTTCTTCCAAAAATTATTTTTAATACTTTTTATAAGAAGATATAATAACTAATTTATAGAAAAACTATAATTTTTTTTTATAATTTTTTTTAATTTTTAAATCATAATATCAAAATTATTTTAGGGAGAAATAATTTGATTTTTCTAAAAAAATTGATTTTTCATTGAATAGAGAAAAATATAATTTTTTTGTAAAAATGTCATTTCATTTTATTAAAAAATATCATTATGATTTTAATTTAATCACAAATTAGAATAATTATTATTTATTTACATATATTATAATTAATTAAATTTTATTATCTTTACACTTGAGTTTTGTACGAGTTCATTTTTGGGCATAAAATGTATTTTATAGAAATTAACTTTACTTATGTTTTACACATTTATATTAAAATTAATTTCTTATTCTGATATAAATTTAATCTCAAAAGATAGATTGAATACTTTTAATCAGGAGTTTCAAGTTTTGTAAATATTTCCCTTTTATTTTTTCCTTATGAATAATAACCATGGTAAAATTGATCACCTCATTCATGGTAAAAAGGTAAAACCAATGTAAAAACTATTTGGGTGAGAATTTAAAATCACCCAGACAATAGCTCTGATCCTATTGGATGATTTTATATCATACATCCACATCTCTTTCCTTAAAATATGTCAACTTTATCTCATTTTTATTTGATAATGACATAAATAATATTTTATTAAAGTACAAAAACAAAATATCACTCTCTTTAGTTTAATAAAATTCAATATTTTATCACAAGGATTAAAATAATTTATGAATGAAAAAATGGTTAAATTGAGTATTAAAATATTATATTTATTATAGTAATTTTTTTTAATTTTTAGAAATGATATAATTACCTAGAACTATTACACATGGTAGATGCAAAATTTGTATAAGCTAGTAAAATAATTTGAGAAAATATATTAAAAAGTGTTAAATTTTATGTTTTTTGAGTCATTTAGGTAATTGAATGATTCTTATGGATATAATATAAAATTAATAATTTTTTTAAAATTTTATATTTTAATTCAATTATTTAATTGAAGTGTTTAGAGTCAAGTTTTCATGAATAGTGGAAAAATATTTTTTTTATAAGATAAAAAATATTTTCTGATATTATCATATCATAAATTTGGCATATAAATTTATTAAGCTTATGAAAGACTCATGTATGATAATATAATAAAAAATATTAAAAAATGAATCATATAAATTAGAATTTTAGGTTATGATAAATATGAAAATCTTTTTTAGTCCTGATGCAGTGCTTGTGAAGCAATAGAAAAGTTAAATTTGGTGTTCTGATGATAATAATTGAAAAGGTAAAGAGTTTTTTTTTTGAAAAAAAATTAAATATAATGTATAAATGATGATTGTTTTCTATGCTTTCACCGGGGCACGTGCAGCTGTTTCCCCGCATTCCCACTTTGCAAAGGCGGGTGGCATCTGTTCATTATTCAGGAAAGTTTGCTCCTTGATCAAAATAGGACGATGGGATGTCGGATCTTCCATCTGTGGATTCCTCCTTGGAACTCATCACCTAGTCTAGGTCTCCCTTATAGACTTAAGGGGTTGTTCGTGATACTCTTTCTAGCGCCATATCTTCATGGACACCAGTTAATTACACTGCTTCTATTGGAACATTCTAAGGGGTCCGGTCAGGGCAGCAACCTTCAGTCCGGGGAGTAGACATGTTGGGCATCACTGGCATGTCTGGATGCTGGGGGATTGGCGTGTCAGTCTTTTGTCCCTTATTATAGGTCTTCTCAAGGACGTGGAAGCCCAAGGAATCCCCATCGAATGTGGGGAATGATATTCCATGGGAATTTATCTGAGGTTTTCCTCAACTTCCCCTGTTTAACACAGGGTATGCCGCATGTTTAACATCCAGCATAGATGGATCGGACTGATCAGAACACTAACTAGAGTGGATCTGATGGGTGTAACCCCCGGAAGGAACGCTAAGGTTGGGGCCCATGCGTGGTAGACTTCCCGGTTACTTTTGATTGGAATGGAGTATGAGGTGGCATGATCCCACCGGGATGTGGCGGCCCGGGTAATAATCAGTATGGTTGATGGAGTGGTTGAATGTAGTGGATGGTGAATGTGATGGAACAACCATGAAGATAACGATGATTTTGGGGCTTGATCCTTGAAAATGTGTCCTATGTAGCCTCGTGGTTGGGAATCAAAGTGCAAGTAGTTCATCTATGGTGGCTTACCGCCGATTGGGGCTTTCAAAGGCTTGACACTAGGTTGGGTCGCAACGGCTTACCACTAGATAAAAATGTCAACGGCTTACTGTTGAATAGGATCACAACGGCTTACCACTGAATGGTGATGCAACGGCTTACCACTGGTTGAGCGAAACAGTTTAATGTCATACAGAACAGGGGTTAACCGACCTGATGATGAGGACCTAAGGCCAAAATGGATAGTGGTCTTGAACCTTGTGGATGCTTCCTACGTACCCTGCCTTGGTAAGAATCAAAGTCCCCATAGTTCGGAATAGGGGCTTGGCGCACCGACGTGATGGATGGTCGGAACGACTGGGGTGGTGGGCTTGAACCTCATTTAGGCTTCCTACATACCCTGCCTTAGTAAGGATCAATGACCACAATATCAGGTGGGTGGGAACTGATGTGATGGTGGACATGGGGTCCAATGGTTGTTCGGCTTGAACCTCGTGGAGGATTCCTACTTACGCTGCCTTGGCAAGGATCAAAGACCTTGTAGTTCAGCTTGGTTTGGGGAACCGACGTGAAGGAGGACCTGGGGTCCAATGTGTGGTGGGCTTGAACCTCAAGGAGGCTTTCTACATACCTTTCAATGGCAAGGATCAAAGACCATGTAGTTTAGGTTGGGTTGGTGAACCGACGTGAAGGACCTGGGGTCCAATTGGTGGTGGACTTGAACCTCAAGGAGGCTTCCTACATACCCAGCCTTGGCAAGGATCAAAGACCACATAGTTCAGGTTGGGTTGTTGGGCTTGCACTCTTGGCTACCTAGATAGGATGTCATGGTCGATGCTCACTCTAACCCCACGTTATTCATGCTCAGTGTGGAAACAAGAGGCAGTAGAGACCTGACGATCACGTCGTGAAAGGTGCGTCCGTGAGAAGTGAAGTGGGGCTTATATGTAGTTAGCTGCCTAAAGAGGAAACAGGGGATTACACATTGTTAACATCCCAAAGAGGCTAGGACGTACTCCAGGATGGAGGACCGATGGTGACAAAGCACAGCAGGAGAGGGATTTGGCAGTGAAGAAATGAGGGGTCATGTGTCCATCCCCCCTGGTCCATGGGATGGAAAAATAAAGGAGGAGCATGGATGCTGCCTCCTGCAAGAAAATCTAGGGGCTTACACAAAGATGGTTGCCCTTTTCCCACGGAGAAATGCCACCCTGAAAAAGAGGATATAATCTCCTTTGGGGAAAGATCTCATCCTCATGGAGACGAGTGGGTGTGGAGAATATCCAAGGTGGGGGCACTCCGCATACGAGGTACAAGGCGAGGTCACAGTTTAACATCATGTGATGAGGAAGATGGTGCTTGGCAGTTTAACGTCCTGCAGCTCAGACGAAGTGGGTTTGCTCTGAACCCCTAGGACATAAATAACTGGTACTCGCTGCTCCATGGTGAAGAGAGGGGACAAGAAATTCTGTGAATAGGGGTGTTGTGGAGCGAACCATTGGGGGGTCCATGTTAGTGTGGCTATGCCAAGAAGCAATAACGATTAACATGCCTATGGGAAGAAGCATGAGGTGAAGTGATGTAACGGTAAGTAGTTCCCAACGGACATTGAAATCACATCGTGAAAACTTGGATGGGTGCACAGGAAAAGGAATTGCAGAGCAGATGGGTTCATAGGCAGGGGCCTTGGGATGTTTTGCTGCTCCGTGTGGCAAAGGGTGCTTGCGAAGGGGTGTGCTACTTGAATTGGGCGGCCTCAGCCTAATCATAGGGTAGAGGTGCATATTGGATGTGCTTCCCGAAGTGGAATGACATTCGCGGAGCACTGCCACGTGGGGCAAAGGTGCCTCGCGAAGCAGGGTATCATGAAGCAATGTGATTCACGAAGTACAGTGACCCTGCCTTGGCATGTGGATCATGTGTACATGAAAGGTGTTTCATGAAGCATAAACTCTCCTCAATGACCCGGGTCCCCTTGGTGATCCCCTACCTTCACGGAATGCCTTATTCTCCATAAAAGGAATCTCTCTCGAAATAGGGGATCAAAACAAGGCAAAGGGGATGCACTTCGTAGAGCAGAAGTACCTCGCACAGCTCATGGTTCGGAGAGCAGAAGATTCTTGGAAATTCAAGAGCTAGGAAGTTGAAAGGTCGGATGATCCACCATTTGGACTTGGGGGAAGGATGATATTTGTAGGGGAGATGCGCCATGAAGCATAGCTCACGCGGCCCGAAGAGGGACGTGGTTGCTCTGTGGTGCGCCCTCGAATGTCAAATGTGTTCGTGGATCATCCCTCCTCTTTGATTCGTGGCAGTCTCGCAAATTTTAGTTGCATTCGTGGAGAATCCTGCCACCTTTCTTGGCAGCAGGCTCGCGAATGTCAAATGCGTTCGGAGATCTTCTCGCTTCCTTGCTTCACGGTGGGCTCGGGGCTACCAGGGCTCTGCGAATAGTCTTCGTGAGGTAGCCTTCGGAGGCCTTCCATTTCTTTTTTCTTCTTCCGACAGTTTGGTGCCATCAAATGCCCCCCCCCATAGACATGGAGCCGCGGAGAAATCATGTTTCTTAGTCAGAGGGTCAATCACCAAAATCATCAGTAGTTCTCAAAGCTGTGTCGAGAAGAGCACTCACGAGGTGGATAGGGGATGCACTGTCCGAGCGCGCTGCAAATCTCTGTGTGAACCGTATGCATCGCGGAGCTCCAGAGGTCGTCTCCTATATATAGGGTAGATGCTCTCTCTTTTTCCTTACTCTTCTCCACTATTTTTTCCTTTTTCGCTCTCGATTCACGAATCTCCACGTACTCCATGAGTGTTATCTATGAATTGGGTCTTCGAGGCACATAGCGAGTCCTCGACTTCGTGTTATGCGCTTCATGATCTTGCGCTTGAACCCCTAGGTTGGGCTCTGTGAACAGTCTTCGTGAACAGTCTTTGCAAATGAGCTTCACGAACGAGCTTCATGAGCCAACTTGAAAATTGTTCGAGTTCCATAACTGAATGGCTCATCAAGAAGCATCCAAGGGGGTCCTTGTGGATGGAACCCGGAGGGATGATATGGAAAAAATTATGATACTATGAGAGTTAGTCCATAGCCACTCGGACAATAGTTCATTGGTGGAGCTGCTATAATAGAGCTAGAATAACTACCAACTATGTAAGAGGTTTCCCTTGTATGGCTTCAGGATGAGGGATGATGTATTCATCCCTAAAGGAATTAGGGATGAACTAGTTTACTAGTTCAAGAGCAGGTCGTGCCAGCCCTGATAATTTAGGGCGGCCGATGGCCATGCTCGGGAAGATTTCCCACCCGTCATTGCTGATTTCTTATACAACCTCCTGAATAATGTTGATGGGAAGGAATTATTGTCGGAGATGTCTCCCCCTCTGTACCATATGATTTTGAAGGTAGCTTTGAGGAACCTGAGGAAGGCGTATTCTAAGGAATGAGACCTGCAACAGGGTGGAAACCTCACAGATGATTGGGCCTAGGCCTATTAGGTAGGCACCTCATGTGAGGATTTTGGGTATGAGCTGATAAGGGAGTGCTTGTACGAGGCAGCATGGGCCTCACAATTCCACGTATATCAACTGAAACAGCTGATGCCAGAGCTGTTATGTAGGTGGTCATCGAGGACCAATACCTTCCACTTGCACCATGGGGAGGTCGGTATCAGCTTGTGGGATGTCCACCAGATCTTGGGGGTCCCAATACTGGGGGCGATGTATGATGAATTCTTCCCTATAATGATTGTGTGGGAGAATATTGAGTAAATTCCATACCTGGCGATGGGGTTGATAAAGCTTGTGCTCGAGGAGGACAAGGAAACTGTAAGGGATGTCCACTTCTGGTGGTGGATCAAACAATTCTTAAACTTCCTATAAAATAGGTAGTTTCTAGAAAGACCTTGAACTTTCCCTAAGGGGGCTCAGAGTAAGGAGCACTCGTACTGGAGGCTTTTGGAGAACAACTAGTGGAAGATATGGGGATTCAGCGTCAACACCGAGAAACAACCAATAGTTAGGCTGGCAGCATTCATCATGGCTCTTATCTGTGGTTGGATCCTTCCAGTGAGGGATACCAACATGGTAGTATGCCCGAGAACATTCATCATGGCATCCACATTGGCGATAGGAGGTAGGGTCAATCTAGGGATCCCGATGCTCGCCAAGATGTATAATGTGATGTGGCATATTAGTGAGGGGGAAAGGTTGTAGAGGGTATGTGGGCCATTCCACCTCATGTATGGGTGGATAGTGGCACATACCAGGGGGTTTATGAAAACACAAACCCTCTCTTTCCTCTGGGATAGAACTTCCTCCCATCGATCCTGAATGTTGCGTGGAGCATTCTGGTCATGTTGATCGCATCGTCGGTTCTAAACCGAATGTGGAGGGTGGAGGAATTCAATTTCCACCCATTCCCATTACTAACGAGGGTATTTACTGATGATAGCTAGGGGACAGAAGAGCATCGGGCCTATCTCATGGCCTTTCGATGTGGAGTCCTGGTAGCGATGTTGGACCATGAGGCCCTCAGTGACTTGTATACCCCACACTAGTTTTCAAGGAAATTATAGTGTATGAAGCAACTAACCCCATGGGTCTATCTGTAGGTGTGATATAAATAACACTCATGCGTGATGAGGCATATGTGGCACATGTTCACGCGGGTAGATGGGAAGATGCAGAACGAGTTGCCTCCATCGACTGTTGTCCTTGGACTGCTAAGGGAATATGCCCAGAGCTGGGAGGTGACCTAACCAGAGGAGATGCTGAAGCATCCAACCACTTGAGTCGGTGATCGTGATCTTTCCCATCCTCGGTTCTAGGGCGAGAGGTGGTAAGGGCTTCCCACAGTGGCAGGGCTGCCATGGCAGTGAGGCCCGCACCAGTTGGGGGGGAGCAGTGGTAGCAGATCTGACAGTGGTAGCCAACCCGGTGATTCTAGAAGAGCTAAGTTATCCAGAGGGGAGGCCATGGATAAGATTCTACAGGATACCCACCCAGGCTCTGGGGAAGCGGTTGTGCCATATTGACATGCCAGAGAACGCTATCTTCCTGGAGGCCTGGGACATTTGGGAAGTCAAATGGCAATTCCTCAGTCCCGCCGAATTGTGGCAGCACCTGAATCGTCTCGAGATGGATTTGTCGGGAATAGGCCCGATCAGGGCTGGCTTTGTAGTGTCCCAATCTAAAGGGGAACAATATCTGACTAAGCTAGAGGACTTCGTGCACTCCCGGGGTGCTCCTCGTCCAATGAAAAATTGAGTCAATGTATTGCTTGATCACACTACTCCCCCGCAGTTGTCGGCCACTGATTTGAGAGAGCGCTTCCCTCTACTAGATGAATCAGAAGAGTCTTCCTGGGGAGACGAGGCCGGTAGATGGATCTCGTTGGAGGAGGGTGATGTTGGAGATCAAGACTCGGACCTTGAAGAGTTCGCAGAGGCCCTTCAGGTAACAATCTGAAACCCTCTTCTCCAAGACTTTCTTTGAGGTCATTCTGGACTCCTTGCTAACATCTGAACCATGCAAGAGAGTCTTATATACAGTACTGGTTATCATCCCTCAATGGATGCAGATGCGGGTCCTTCGGGATCTACGCCACCTACCACATCTATTGATGCTTCCAGCGAGACTAGGACACCTAAGGCGACCCCTCCGTAGTTTTCATACCTCCTGACCATATACGGGGGGGCCACACATCGAGGTCCCGACAACATCAGCCCGAGAGCGAGACCAGGGATTCTATCTCTGTAAGTCCCTGCTACCAATTTTATGACTTCCATCACCTAACCATGCTTACTGACATTCATGTCCTTTTTTGTGGTGTGTACAGTTATTCAAATGGTGTGGGTCGCCTTGGTGAGGTTGTTCGGGGCTTCTTACAACATCCTTCCTAGGGGAATGCCGATGATCGTGGTGGCGGAGCACCAAACAGACCGAGGGGCGGTGCTCTTGATCACTGGCGGTACCATCAGCAGGGCTGAACCTGGGATCATTGAGGTAGGATCTGATGATGAGGATGGATCAGATAATCCAGGTCCTTCCATGCCCGATCAAACTCTATATGTGGACCCATCTGAAGAGTTCCTGGGGGCATTCCCCTTGTATAACCCTACCAATCGTGCCGATTGGGATGAGTGGACTCCAACGAAGAGAATAACAAGATAGTATGTCACCGATCATGGAAGTTGATCACACACTTCATCAATGACACCCCCAAGCACTATAGTTGGATGAGATGGACAGACATCCCTTACGACTATGTGAACTATGTGCTGGGGGATTGGATGCCCAACGTCCTCACATGCTCGTCCAAGAGCTTATGGTAGAAAAGATTCAAGAGTATGATCATTGCCTCGGTGTGGGCTAACAGCGGAGGAAAGCGGTAGAAATAAAGAGGCTCCAGGAGGCTTACTATGAGGTTCAACAGCTATAGGCCCAAGCAGATGAGCATTCCACTTCCATTGGTGTGCAATCAAAGTTCGTCTCACGGCTAAAAGCCCAGCTGGCGGAGGCTGAAGAGGGCGTGAAGTGGGATTCCGAGGAGATGACCGTTATCCGGACCGATGTAGAGTGGGCCCAGGTTGTGGTCTATGAATTTCGCCCCATCATTACCGAGGAGGAGCAGGAGCTGAATGGGTAGGGGCAACTTCTAGACGCCACTATCCAGAGGGTGGCGGAGCTGCTACACTCTTTTGATGAGGTTAACTCATCCATAGGGGGAAATGGCCCTTGGATACTGTAATGATCAGCAAACCCTGAAATGTACTTTCATGCTTTGATTTTTTGATGCCATAGCATGCATGAGTTCCATTGTTACATTGGTTTATTACATTCTCATGATATTCATAGAGTGTCCAGTGATCATTCCCTAAGCTCACATGGGTTAGGCCTGATGTGAGAAATAAGGGACGACCACCTTATCACCCCCATCTAGATGTAGGAGTGCAAACCAAGCTTCGGGCATCCGGATTTTGAACTACCAGCCCGGATATTTGGGGGAAATGGGAGAGACCTGACTAGAGAATGATGCTCTCAAAATATCCAAATTACCGTTTTCCTAGTGTGCTCTTGTGAAGTAATACAGTAACGCCAAGGAATCTGGAATCAATCCGAACAGATGGGAATGGAAGGTGTGAATCATGATACCTTGGATTCGGAACACTATGGGGGTGGTGTGACAATGAAGAATAACTATTGACCGCATTCAAAACACAGTATCCTTATTGTGTTACCATGGAATGGGGATAGAAAATGAAAACTGACCACTAACCATGTTCTCAACACAGGTCCTGACACAAAATGTCATCCACTATTCTTTCGGAATATTGGCCTAGGATAATAGGTAGGCCATAGGCAGAGCATCCATACTGTTAGGGGGTTCCCTTAGGCATGAAAGAGGACAAGGGACCGAATAAACGTCAGAAAAAGCGTGAAATGTGGAGTGATGGTTTTTTTGAATAGAATCCAACACTAAAAATTATGCCACTATGGTGGGAGCATATTTGATGGGTGCATCGTGTTGATCATGGATCATTCCTTCTTTTAGACAGGACCTCTCTGGCGAGGGGACTATCGCTTCCCAATGTCATCATGGTTCATCCCGAACATGTTTAGGGAAAAGCTGCAGTTACAAGGTTTACCACAAGAGGTCAGGCCAGGGGGGCAGAACTAAGGAAGAATAGGATTTATGATTCTTGGGGATGGACCCGAGGTGAAATTACTAGGAGTATCTACGTATCCCATGAGGATGTGAATCAAGCCATACGTACTTCTGGAAGATTTCGTGTAGTTTAACATCTTGCGGCAAGGATGTAGAGTGGTCTTAGTTTATGTTCATAGATCTTGGACCATGGACGGTAGGAAACACGAGAGACACATCGTGCGGTAATTATAAAACCCGACGTGAATGGGAACCTAGGGTTCTGACTACCACGTGTTCCCTGGAAAGGCTTTAGGTGAAGTGACTGAAAACGAGTGTTATGTTGGGCCCGAGGCAAGGTTCACAGACTTTCTTACATGCCCCATGAGGATGGGGATCAAGCTGTACGTAGTTCTAAGAGTTGGCATGGTAAGGTACCACTGTTCGGGATAAAAGGGGTGTGCGGGTGTGACCCTCGCAGCAAAAAAAATGGTATTTGATAAATATTGTTTGTCCTTTAAGGTGGATGTTTCTTTTTTGTGAAGAAAAAGACCTAGGAAAGCAAGTACCTGTATCACCACAAGAATCAAACCATATGCAGGTGTTGAAAAATGGTATGGCATGTGACCGATACCAAACATGGTTTCCCCTTGAGTGAGGACATCACTATGCAGTGCCATTTTTCATCGTGTGGCCCAGACAATAATGTCACAGTTTAGGGTTATGTGATGGGACCAGGCGTGCATTTTAATGTCATAGGGTACAGACATAGTATATACAAGGCTAAAGGGAGAATGTTTACAGTGAAATAAAACCTACCTGATGTGAATGAAGACATAATCCCATACCACACCATACACAATTCGGTGAAAGAAACCTCAAGCCAAGGGCCCAAGATAGAGGTAAGAGGGTAAAGGGGTAGGAGAAACTAGATCCCAATTAAGATGGACCCGAAAACAAGACGTCTGGGTGTTCGTACGTATCCCACGAGGATGGGAATCATGCCAAAAGTAGTTCTACGAAGGTGAAATACAAAAAGATATTAATTTAAGGTCTTAGAACTCAGGCCATGGAGAAGAGACTATCCTAAAAAAAGGTTAACTTTAACCCAATCCCTAATCATACGTGAGTTGAACTCAGTGTAGGAAACAAGGGTGGATAAGGTATTTTCAATACAAGGAATATATGAAAAAGGGGAATCATTGGATCCCCGAATGATTACCATATCATGGCTTTTCCCTCCTAACATGTGGGTATGCACTAAGGAATAGAACCAAGCATTTCGAAGTTCTACTTGGAAGTGATGAGGTGGAGAAGGGTCTGAATCATGTAACCGACATTTCGGGCTTAATGGGGTTGGCGTGATGATGGGGGATGGCTGTTGACCGTGTTCAAAACACATCATCCATATCGTGTTTTCGAGAAATTGGGACAAAAAAATGAGCGTCGACCGCTGAAAAAACTCACAACGTTGGACTTCTATCAATTTGTTGTCTGAAACCCCAAGGACGTTGGCCCATAATGGTAGGGGGCCTTGGGCCGAGCATCCATGCCATTTGGGGGTCCCTCTCGATGTGAAAGGTGATGGAAGCCCTAATGAGGGAGGACACGAAGCCTGAAAAATGGGTGAAAGAATGTTTGTGCAGAGTATGGCATTCCAAGTATTAAACCAGAGTACCCTTAGGCACATTGGTGAATCGCCGAAGAGGGACGAGGGGCTCATCTTGAGAGCAGTCGATTTGAAAAGACGCATATAGTACAAGTTAATGGAAAAATATCAGGAAGATGATGTAAATGGCATAGTCGTTACAATACCCAACATGAGTGAGAGTATAATCCCATACCACACCATGCATTTCTCCTTCTGGGGGAATGCGGGCCAAGGGGCCAAGATGGATTTGGACCTGAAGACGAGTTGCTCGGGCGGTCCTACATATCCCAAGAGGATGGGAATCAAGCCATACGTAGTTCTGGAAGATCGCAAATATGGGTAATATACCCTGATGATGGGGGTGTACGAAACGACAAATAACCGAACGTAAATGAGGACATAATCTCATACCACAGCATACAATTCCAATGTATGAACTTGGGCTGGGGCCTAAGAAGGCCAAGGGTCCGGAAAAACCAGAGGCCTCAGGCTGGGCCTCGGTCGGAAAGGCCCGACTAGTTTGCAGTTTTAACTTCTTGCAGTGAGGAAGAAGAGAGGATAAGGTATCTCATCTGGGGATGTTTACGGTACAACGAGTAACCAGACATGAATGAGGACATAATCCTATACCACACAATAAAACCCTAAATGAGAACTCGGGCTAGGGGTAAGAAAGGGAAAAGGGGTTATAAAAGGCCCAGGGGTCTGAGGTCGAGCATCTCGAGTAATGGTAGACATACGACTTCTTGTGATTTTACCTCCTCATCACAGCTCCTAAGCCCACGTGAGTAGTGCTCAGTGTGGGAAAAAAGGAGCCGGATTCGGCTCTTCCTACTACACAGGGGTCCAGTAGCTGGTATCAACCAAGGGGAGTTCATCGCTTGGATATAAAATGAGGCAGAATGAACCAGTACACTCAATGGTTGGTCCCCTTGTGGTGGTTCTAATGAAAAAGTACAGCTGTTGATCGTGTTCGAAACACAACGTCCTTACAGTGACCTAGAATGGGAATATCAAATGAGCATTGACCACTGACTATATTCACAACGTGGGACTTGTATCAATTTTTTGATAAACATCCTCGAGGGCATTGGCCCGAAATGGTGGGAGAGCCCTTAGGCCTAGCATCCATGTCGTTCAGGGGCCCTTCTTGATGGGAAGGATGATGGGGTCCCAATAAAATGATTTGGTGAAGCACAACTCTACCTATACATTTCAAAATCAAGCAAGGCAGTGAAAGAGGCATACACCTCTAGGGTGTGGGACATATGGTGGAATCGAGTTGCGCTCGATGTGTCTTGAGGCAAGAACCTGCACAACACCATATGACTCGACCCGATGGGAGGTTTTGACATTTGGGTTGTGCCAATGGATGAAATGTCTGGGCGTTCCTACGTATCCCATAAGGATGGTAATCAAGCCATACATAGTTCATGAAGGCCATGAAATTTAACGTCATGCGGTGATGACGTGGGAGGATAGAAGGACAGGGAACATGCACATGGTTCGACCGTTATAATCCTGGCATGAGTGGGGCTAAGGAAGCCTACACCATATCATGCAGGGATCCTCTGAGGGAACTCTACCCAGGGGGGCATAGTCAAAGAGAAGAGTTGGGGCTGGGCCCAAGATGGAACTCTTGAGTGTTCCTTCGTATTCCATAAGGGTGGGAATCAAGCCATACGTAGTTCTAAGGGCACAATTTAACGTCTTGCGGGATGATACATTTTTTAATGTCATGTAGGACCGGACAGTTTAATGTCGTGCTGGACCAAACAGTTTGGGGTTATTCAAGGCCACATAGTTTAGGTTCATGCCAGACTAGACAGTTTAGGTTCATGTCCTACCTACTTTCTTAGGTGAAGTATTGCTTGAGAAACTTGGAATTGGTGGGAGGAGTTATACGCTCACCATCCATGGTCACCAGGGAGTATGCTTCATTAGGGTAAACACTGTGGATTATGTAAGGTCCTTACCATTTGTTCTCCAACATGGGTGGTTTTCTAGCAGGGATCATTGGCGTCTAGAGGGATAACACTAAGTCTCCTTGCAGGAAAGAGTGGAGGTCAACCTTCTTATTGAAGACATTAGCTAACTTTTTTTGGTGCCATTCCAGATTGTGCAGGGCACGAAGCCTATTTTCATCAAGTTCTTCAAATTCAACTAGAAAAATTTCGGATACCTTATCTGGAACATGATGGTCATAGACCACTGTGCGTAAAGAAGGGATTTGGATCTAAATGGGTAGGATGACCTCAGCTCCATAAACTAGAGAATACGGGGTCACCTGAATGGAATTACGAGTTTTCGTACAATAAGCCCCAAGGGCATTTGGGAGCTTGTCCGACCAACCCTTCTTGTTCTGGACAACCATTTTTTGTAAGTTGTATGACATGTTTTTGTTGAACACTTCAATCTTCCCATTTTTCTACACGTGATAGAGGGAGGTATAGTTTGAACGGATGTTTTACTTGGAGTACAATTTCATTAGCTCGACTGCTCGTAATTTGGTGACATTATCGGTGAGGACGACATGAGGGACTACAAACCAGTATATGATATTGGAGCTCATGAAGTCAATGATAGAATGGGCCTTGACCTATTTGATCGTAACAGATTCTTCCAACTTAGAAAATAAATCTATGGCAGTCAGGATGAACCTGTACTGGCGAGCTTTCACCGCTGGATATGGTACCATGACATTGAATCCCCAAACTATGAACAACCAAGAATACTTGGTGGAACGGAGAGGTTCTGGCTGCCAATGCAAGAAGTTATCATCAATTTGGAATGCATGACATCTCTTGGTGAACTCGATGTACTCATGGGTCATGGAGGGCCAGAATTATCCCAATATCCAGATCTGATGGGACATCTTTGGCCCAATATGGTAGGCACCACAAGAACCGGCATGCACCTCCTGCATAACCTAAGAAATATCAACTCCTTGGATGCAACGGAGGAGAACACCATTTAACCCACACTTGTAGAGGATATACTCAAGACTGTGACCACTATGGAGGGTAAATTGTAGTGTGCGGTGTCAGATTCGCTCGCACTCAGCCCGGTCAGCCGGGAGGTAACCATTTTGGAGATACTCGACAAAGGGGGCTCTCCAGTCGGGGGTTGCTTCAACCAATGCATCATAGGAACCTGTGGGCCATATGTGGATGCTCTAGTGGTAAGATGTCTTACTCGTAGGTCGTTGGCGTCCTCTGGGGTGATGGGAGGAATGACTCTCTGATGTGCCACCTGTATAATCAGATCATTATGCTCGGGTTCTGCAAGTGATGCAGCTAGGCTGGCCAGGGCATTGGCTCGACCATTCTGAGATCGACGGACATGAGTAACATCCATCCAAGATGGGAACTAGGCCATTAGTTGTAAGGTAATCCCCAAAAATGGTCTGGGCTCTGGCTTTCTGATGATGTAGTCATCGTTGATTTTCTTGATGACTAGTTTGGAATCCCCTTTCACATGTAGTTGGGGCCCATCGATATCGAGGGCTAACTCGAGGCTAGTAATGAGGGCATGATACTCTACCGCGTTGTTGGTGTATCCCTCTATCAACAGAAAATGAGTATGTCAGAATGGCTTGTGCTGGGGTGATGAAGATGATAACAAGGCCTACTTTGTTGAGCCTTGGATCATTGAGTCTCCTGCCAGTGGGGGTCCGAGAGGCACCATCGAAGTTTATCTGCCAACATGGGAAGGCATGATCTACCGAGAGGATTGCCACATCGGGAAAATCCAGGTCCAGGGACTGGTCTGCGGGGGTTGGATGGGCAGCTAGGATATCTGCCAATGCTTGTCCCTTAATAGCCTTCTAAGGTACGAACTTGATGTCGAACTGCTGGAGGATTACTACACAATGTGCTAGACGGCCGGTCAACATAGGGCAATTCAGAATGTACTTTAGAGGGTCTACCAGAGACACCAATTGTACCTCGTGGTGCTATAGGTAGTGTCACAACTTCTACATGGAAAATATGAGTGCAGGACATGTATTCTCTATGGGGGATTATCTAGTCTCCATATCGAGGAGCATGAGGCTGAGGTTGTAGAGGTTTTTTTTCATCCCACCATTGTTCTTCTGGGAAATAAGGTCACCAAGAGATCGTTCTAGGGCAGTCACGTACAGAATCAATGGTTTCTAGGGGCGGGTGGCATCAAGACCACATGATGGAGTAGGTACTGCTTGATTTCCTCGAACTCTGCCTGGCACTCTTCGTCCCATTCGTAGGCTATTGATGCTCCTTTCCATCACAAAGTTTAACGAATGTAAAAGGGAAATACCTTAATAATAAAGAGATTCATCCTTTGAATAAGATCAAAAATTGACAAAGGCATGAACAAAGAACCCTTTAAGCATGGGTCGTGAAAGTTTCATTATGGTCTTGCAAGTATACGTGTGCGCCACATATGGGTCGCACAAGTGACTTGAGCGCCCTATTATTTTTTCTCCCAAGGTCCTAAATGGCCTATAAATACCCCCTGTGGGCCCACCATTTCGAGGATGAAAAATCCAAAACATAGATTCAAGCTCTGGTTTCCCAAGTCTCTGTCTGAAGTCTTCTGAACACTTCTAAGGAAATTCTTTCCTAGAATGGAAGCTCTTAAGAAGGAGAATAAGGCCGAAGTATTAGAAATCATCAATACTTGCGCGCCTAAGTGTCCAACCCTTAAGGGAAGTGATGATACTTATGTGTCGCCTTTCCCTCTCAAGGAAACTTTTGTGCCACCCATCTAAAAGCCTTTAGAGATGATACTGGGGGATCCAATTCAAATTCGCCCAAGTATCACTTCACAGGTTCTTCATCTCCCAAGTGATCTCATTTCACGCAAGTATACTTACGTGACCAGGACTTGCGTGCCAAACAAATACGTGCGCGCCTCCTTCCAATTCACTTCCTTTCCTCAAATCCACTTTTCCTCTTCATGGGCAGGCTTCAAAACCCTCTTCAAATCCATTTATAGCATGGTTCTTTTGTTCGTTTCCTTATCTGAAAAGAATTATGTGGACCATCTCTCAAAACCTCATGATTTACATAACTTTATGTCACTAAGGTTAGAGATTTCCTCCATTCAACCTCATCCTTTAAGATGAGAAGATCTTTAATTTGGGCATCCTTTTTAGGAGTAAGCCCCAAGTTCCCTAATATGGTCATCCTCCTTAGGAGTAAGCCCCAAATACCTTAATCTCGGCATCCTCCTTAGGAGTAAGCACCAAGTTCCATAATCTGGGAATCCTCTTTAGGAGTAAGCCCCAATCATAATTTCTCTTAACCTGGGCCTCCCTTTTCAAGAGTAAGCCCCAGATCTCAAGTCCACTTAACATGGGCCTCCTTTTCAGGAGTAATCCCCATGCTTAATTTCTTTTGAAATGGGCTTCCTTATCAAGAATAAAACCCAATCATTAGTCCCTCTCTAATTTGGGCATCCTTATCAGGAGTAAGCCCTAAGTTAACTATTTAAATCTCCATAAAGCACATATACCTTTATAGACCTTGTTCTCGGGTTTCTTCCCTGATGTAAATCATGATCCTCATATATCTTGGGCAGTTATACATACGTAATCCCCACATCATTTCTTATGATTTCATCTTTCGTGGCACAATTATTAGGTCTTACTAATACCTATAGTTTCTCACACCGAGCATGAATCACGTGAGCTTAGAGTGTAAAAGTAATTATTACATCATTCTTTGGTCCATTAATCATGCATAAACCTCATACTTCTTCACTCAAACTACGTGGGTTTTGATTTCTTTTCTAAACAATGATACGTAGGTAGCCCATCTGTGGGTACGATCCCAACTCTAAAATAATCCCTGTCCTTTTGAACGAAAATAAACTTCAAGTTCCCCACTAAGTAGCTTTAAAACCAGTATGCTTATCATAATTACCAAGAAGATTCTATATAATGTGTTGAAGGATACCATTGACTATGTATCTCTAATAAATACGGATGATTATCTATCGATGAAGAACCTCAAATACATATACAAAATTCTCTAAATCTCAAACATATCAATCATTGATGGTCAAATCTAAAGGGAAGCTCATTTTCATACTTGGTAAATTAATAAGGATTCACGAACATAAATCAAATCTATAAATAGAGTCCTAGAGTAGACAATAATTCCTCCCAAAAAGGTGTGATGAGTCTGACCTCCCATCCTCTCGACCAATGAAAATTCTTAAGCCTCATCGGTCCATAACTAATGAGAACCTACCTTTAGAAAGTAGGTACAAATTCATATATAATCATTGGATGTTTCCAGTTCTACGAATAAACCCGTTAGAAACTGATTGGAATGTTTGAACCTTAAACAAACAAGGCCATACCCATTTCCAGAGGAAACAAAAATGGTGAACCTGACGTGAATCCTTAACCAAGTTAAATGATGTTTTACTTATTTGGTAGCCCATATTTCATTCAATGTGAGGGGCAAAAAAGAAATCAATAACATATGTGCTCATCCAGAAGATGTAGTGGCCTAACTTATCTGGATTATATATATTAAATCAAACATGCACTCTTTTCCAAGATCTCTCTGTGTTACAGAAATGGCTTCTCTAAAGTTCACACATGTGAATGCCTCTGCTGCTACTCTTGCTGGATCCTCTTCTGCTCTGAAGATGACATAACTTACTCAGAATCATCAAAATTGGGTTTCAAATACATTGGTTAAAGAATACCGTCAACACGGTACTATTCCGACTCTGGAGGCCGCTCGACAAGCCCTCCATGTTAACAAATCACCCTGGTTGTTCGGACAGCGACGACCAGTGGTCAAGAAGAAGGTGGTTCCAATCACCATCTCTAACCATTTCGGGTCATTATCCCTGGAATGCAACCACCAGTCCCTCCCATATTATGGAGAGGTGGATGAGAAGGTCACTCAAGGCCTTAATTAAAGAAGACAGGAGTCCTTCCCGAGGGCTCCCATCAACAATCGCCACCAGAATCGTGCGGTAGTGCACCCTCAACATGATGGGGGTACCTCTTTTAGGGGTTCAGCTCAGGTTCCTCAGACCCGAGCATGCAAGAAGAACCATAAGAGGTGAAATCCGGTCAACAGGGAGCAGGTTCTTACTTATGGACTCTCTAGAGAAGTCCATCAAGCCAACTTGATGGAAAACAACGAGCGGGAATATACACATGTCCGTCCTGATATTAATTCCTAGCTAACTCTTCCGATAGTAACATGTTAATCCCTCCAGAAACTTCTTGCAGAGTATTATAGGCAGGCATATACACCTATTTATAATTCATCAACCAGTCAACAGACTCGTCTGACTACACCCAATGAATCTCGCCAATCTAATACGGTGGCAAGTGATAAGAAGGGACATACAGCTGTTTACAATCAACAATTCTTTCCGTAGTCTCTTCTGCCAGTATTGAAGGAAATTCGTCAACCATACTTGAACAAGAATACACATCAGGCACATACACCTGCCAATGTTCATCAAGCCGGCCAACAGTTTCGTTTGGTAGCACCCAGAGAAGTCGTTCAGAAAGCTCCGACGACAAATTTGGAGCATATTGAACTCCCTACCCCTATACATAAGTACTGTCAATATCCATTGATAGGAAAAGGAGGAAAGGAGTAGGCACATACACCTACGCAAGACACGTAATGGACGTATATTATTGTTCAGGTAGATGAAGTCACCAAGCACATTCTGACAATGGTGAAAGAGCAGAAGCAAATCCCTACCCATATTCTGGATGCCTTCCAAAATATTATAACAACATTAGCAGCATCACAGGGAAGGAAATAAAAATATGTCCCTACCAGTGGAGTGACTCATCAACATATCACTCCCAAACAGATACACACCTCTGTCCTAGTCTGAGAGGGTTGTGGGGCATACTCCCCCATGTCATATGGAAAATCAAGTCAGGAACATACACCCGATTTGAATGGAGATAATCATCCTAACCTGACCATTTCTCCTAAGCAGGCATATACAACTACCCATAATAACCACTTTCGTAAACAAGTGGTTTCAAAAGTGAGTAATAGGGCGTCTAAGAAAAAGGATCGTCCAGCACAGTAAAGAAATCAAAATCCAATCTGCCATAAGGCCTTGCTCGATGCTGGAGTTCGTGAAGCTCTCATACAATTATCTGTTTCAACACAATATTCTACTCTCTCATTTCCCAATAGTGGGAACAATAATTCTGAAGGTCTTCATCAGACACTTCCTCATAAAGTCTTGCTTTATGACAGTTCGGTTGATCTTGAAGTATAATCTTCAAATGAGAGCCATGATAACCCTCTGTGTGGCCAAAATATCAAGGAGAAAAAGGTTTCATCTTTTGATGTATCCCACCAAGGTTGTCCTCCCCATGATGATGAATTTAGATGTGAAAGTCCTCTCCATAGTAGTAATACGCATTGCCTGGAAAATTTTTCAAAGGAAAATACAGTAACGAGAAAGCCCTCATATCTTGAGGCACTTGAAAATGTGAAGCTAGTAATGTCTGATGCTTTACCGCTAGCAGGTGAAATACATTCTCAATCAGAAGATAGCCCGGGGTGTAGGTCATTCTCTAAACCACCCCTGGTTCATTCATCTTCAAACTTGATAAATGAATTCTCTACCAATCTTTTTTAATCTGATGAAGCAACAAAGAAGCACCATATTTGGTCTAACCAGGTAGAAGAATCGTCATCGAATGATAATGAGGAAGTGTTGAATATGAGGACAAACTAGTGAAAGGTGATGTACTAGCCATGTTTTGGCCTTTGGATGACCCTCAGTATGATATTCCAGAAATGTTGACGAAAGATTGTATTCACGATATTCGTCTCAACATGTGGAAAACTCTTTGTCACTTGAAAAAGAAAATATTATCTTATGATGAATATGAAAATCATGTCAAGATAATAGAAGGGTCGCAATTCCAAATTTATTTGGCATCTCTCTCAGTTTACTGATATCCAATGGTTGAAAAGTAGCAGAGATCCCATTAGCATTCATGCCTTGGAGCACTAAAAAGATTGCACCAGTTAATTGGCAATTCCCCATCTGTTATTCAAATCGGGGGATAGAGTGTTCATGGAGCACTGCATTTCACTGTACTCTCCAGTCAACAAAGCCTACCAAAAATGGTCTCATGCAATGTTATTGGCCATGGCTGGCCACATCCAATTGGTTTTGTGTGTAATCAATGGCTTGCTCAGGAACAGGCCTCAACTAGTTCTTCCCACAATCAAGAATACAAAGAAAAAGTTGTCAAATTACTCTTGCATCAGGCAAATGATAATATCGAACATTCTTCTCTTTTGAAGCATGCACATCATCAGGTGGCAGAAGTGTCAAAAATCATCCAATGGTCATTTGAGCCAGGTGATTTGACTGGATGTAGGTTGATGCATCCATCCAATTTCCGGACTAAAGTTTGAAAAATCAGGAGCTATTTTAAGAAAGTATCAAATTTAGCAGCTCAAGAACCACCTCAGCTTTCCAAACTAGGGACTCTTTTAGCCCAACCGTCGAAATCAACAAATAGGATTTGAGGAGTTGAGTAGGAATAGCCCCAGTCCACAAGACTGGGGACTTTTTCAAATCCTCAGTCTCTTCCTCAGCGAAATTCAGTCTTATATCGATTAGGGAAGAAGCCACAAGAGGAACACAGAGCCAAATTATCAGGATATTACCTCCAAATTACGGTTCATCAAGAAGTTCTTGAGGGATCAACTCAACAAAAGGAAATGTCTCATCAAGGACATTGGAGAAGACAATATCGCAGAAATGCTGATAGAAGGGATGAAATGCATTATGCATCGATAAATGTCATCAATGTCATTGTTACTGATCCTCCAGAACATGAGGCCCACTCAGAGGTATCAGATGAAGAAGTTCTTGTTCAAGAAGATGTGCACACAGAAGTAAATGAAGAAGGCGTGCATACACAAAATCAAAGGCTTTTCCAGAATCTAGGTATTCCTTCAAATAACCAACTCCCCCCTCTCCAAAAGGCGTCCAATAAGGGGAACAGAAAATTTCAAGTTACATTCTACCCTATCTCTGGAGAAGGCCAATCACTCTCACTAGAGAGATGGTTCCCACAAAAAGAGGAAGAAATGAAGGAGTTAAAGAGGTTGAATGTAGAAGTACTTCAAGGTTGTCTTCCTCCTAAGAGTGATGGAGTTAGTCGGTCAAGGGAATTTGTTGCAGATACTGAGATGGATCAAGAATATCCTCCTTTACTAGTACACCCTCATAGGTCTAATACTATGGTTCATGCGCAACAACAACTGGTAGTGCTACCATTAGTTGTAGTACCAGTCACCACACCTGTCCAAACTCCATTTATTGCACCTGCTCAGGTCTAAGGTCAACCAGATGTTTCTCAAAATTTAATAACTAACATTGAGCCATTAACAGTTCGTTTGGAAGATATGGAGGGAAAACATGCACAATTTCCCCCAGAAAAGAGAGCTTACCCTAAATGGGTGGATTCAATTCCTCCCCCATCATATTTTTCAAGTACCACATTCACAATTTTTAATATTTCGGGAGATCCAGAACAACACTTAACACATTTTGTTTCTCGTTGTGATCCTATGATGGGAACTCCTAAATAATGAGATGTAGTTAAGCTCAGGTGTTTTGTATAGTCATTACAAGGGCCTTCCTTTGTCCGGTATACAAGCTTGCAATCCCGGTCAATTACCGGGTGGGATGATCTCCGTCAATGATTCCTTCTTCAATTCAGTTCAACATTGCCAAAGACAATAGTTTTTGATTTTAGAAATTTTAAGCATAGGGAGAAATAAATATTTTAGGATTTCATTGCCCATTGGAAGGGATTAATATATTCCTTATGCTTAGAACTCCCTCAAGAATAATTGTTTCCAAACTGTGTTGCAAATTTTCATGATAAATTACGCACACTTTTGATCCCTGTGAAATACACAGGAGGGTTTCGAGACCTTAGTTTGATCACTCAGCAGATTGAAGACTCTCTTACAAAGACTAAGGATAAATCCCATGTAATTCAATCAGCTCCAGGAAGGAGAATGGGTAGAGCAGATACTGCTATAGTTACACTTAAACAAGAATCTATACCTGCTTCCACTTCAAAACCTTCATCTTATCGAAGGGCTCCACCTCCTAATCATCAACAATAGAGACCATTTCATCAAGATGATCAAAGAGATCTAAGATGAAAACAATTTGAGGAGTTAAATAACAAATTTTATTCTTTCCGAAATGAACAAGTTCTTGGTTACTTCATTTCGGCTCTGGAAAATAATTGGTTCAGTTTCGAAGGCCCAAAAGGCTGAACAAGGAAGAAGATGAAGACCTTCCCAACTATTTCCAATTTCATCAGATGTTACAGCATCCCATTTAGGAGTGTTTTGTCTTCAGAGACCTCCTACAAAATATGGTGAACTCGGGACAGGTAAAACTAAATGGTTCTTCTACCCAAGTAGCATGTGTTACTACTACATATCCATAGGAAGAAGGCGAGTGGCACGAAGTCAAAAGAAAAAATGCACCGAAATATGATGATTGGATGGTCCAAAAAATGATAAAATGAACTCATTCCATTTTATGAACACAATTGAAGAAACCAATTGTGTCTTCTGCTATGAATTCCACAGAAAACCCCCCTTAATCAGAAGGAAAATCCTCAAATAATCGTCTTAATTCGAAGAAAGAAGAGCTGTTAGAAGAAGATGGCCTCATGTCAAAGACCAAGTTGTCTTCGACTCTGGAAGATTTTATACCATCTACTTCAAAAACACAGGCACCACCCCACCAAACTACACATCCTAAACTAGATAATCAGGCAGAGTCTTCCTCAGATGAAAAGTTGATCTTTGGTTCTGTTAACATGATTCACTTAACAGATCCTTATGCCAATCACATTTTCAATCCTGATGAGCTTGAGTTCCCTATATCAAATAGGGGAATTAGAGGGAGTTCTAGACATCTTGGATAAAGAGGAATACGTGGATATTCCAGAATCCACTATTTCAATCATACCCCTGCTAGAACTGTATATGGAACAAAAAATCGTGGCAAATTCCTTCAGCAGGCTCAACAAGAACAAGAATGTTCTTCCACACATGGCAGATTCAGTCCTGGAATAATTATTTTGGAAGATCAGTTAGAAGTTACACCTTCTTCCTCACAGCAAATAAATAGACCTAGTCAGTATAATCTTCCAAAGCTAGGAGTATTTCCAACTCCTACCCCGATAAAAGATGCATCTAATTCTAAAGCATCAACTTCTAAGGCTGCTGAGAAATCACATGTTCCTATTGGGAAACACAAACCTCTGTACAAAAGTATGATGTCTTGAAACATTTGGCCCAAGTACAAGCCATGTTATCAATTCTAGATTCCTTGAATCTATCAAAGGATCTTTGGGAGTCACTCATTGAGGCGTTGTCAAGTCCTCAGGAATTCGAAACTAAAATTGTTGTGGATGAAGTCTACCATGTAGTGAATGATCATGCTGAATGCCATGTAGTGATATCTTTTACAGATGAAGATGAAGATAATTTTTTACATAGACATATTAGTCCTTTGTATTTATCTGTAAAGGCCAATGATATAATCATCCGACGAGTTTTCATTAATAATGGTTCTAGGGTCAACCTCATCCCTAATCGTACACTTTGTCGATTGGGCCTCACTGAATCTGATTTATCTCCTTCTAATTTGATATTGCAAGGATATGATAAAAATGAACAAGAAACTCTGGGTGAGATTACACTCAGAACTCAGTTTGGGGACCTTGTATCCAATTCATATTTCATGGTTGTTCGTCATGACACAGCCATCAACATTTTTCTTGGAAGACCTTGGCTACATCAACAGGTGGCTATACCTTCATTATACCATCAATGTCTCTTTCAATGGTCATGTTGGGACATTTTATGGTGATAAATCCCCATTAAAAACATGTGAATCTCAATACATTGAGAAATAATTCTTTCACATGGAGGGAAAGGAGGTATCTATGACAAAGGAGGTTACCAAAATTAATTCTCTATATGGTTTGGAAAAGATTCCAGTAAACCCGTTCATACATTTGAGTACAGATTATGTGTTTCCTATCAGTCAGATTGATAGGATATACCCAAATCCAAATACTCTTATGGAAACTTCCGTAATGTCAATTACGGAAACCAAGACAGACCGCATGGTAGAATTTGTTGATTCGCCAGGCAATGATGAAATCTCAAATGGAGATGTCTTCATTTCATCCACTAAAATCCAGAAATTCTATACTTCATCAGCCTGGTCAGAAGAAGTTATAGCAATATCAGAGATGAATGATGGTGTCGATTATCAATCCATCATCTCCTCATTGTTACCCAAGGAAGACCCTTCATCGTTAATTGGGTTATAAATGGTAGCCTCTTCTTCAAGGTGTTCAAATTTTAACTTCTCTCCTGATCTTGGAAATTCATATTCATCATCTACTATGAAAGTAGAAACAAAAGAAGTAACACATATTGAAGAAGAAGGGGATGATCTCAGATATACTCCTACAGCATTTGAAGAAGGTATCTCTACCACTATTGATGAACTCTAAGAAATAAATCTGGGTAAAAAAGAAGATCCACGCCCCCACTTTAATTAGTGTGGACATGACTCTTGAAGAGCAAGAAATGTATATTTCATTTTTAAATAAAAATACAGATATATTTTATTGGAACTATATAGAAATTATAGGGCTTGATCCTGATGTTTCTACTCATCATTTGGGTTTTCCAGAAGAGCATCGAGGATTCAAGAAAGCCCCAAGAAGAACACACCCAACTTATGCCTCCAAAATTGAAGCTGAGGTGGATAAGCTTATCAAGGTTAACTTTGTTAGAGAAGTTCAATATCCCAAATGGATAGATAATATTGTCCCTATGAAAAAGAAGAATGAAAAAATAGAGTTTGAATTGTTTTCAGAGATCATAATCGGCATTGTCCCAAGGATGATTTTCTAGTTCCAGTCACAGAACTCTTAAATGATACAACAGCTAGCTATGAAGCACTTTCATTCATGGATGGATATTTGGGTATAATCAAATCCGAATGGCTCCAATAGATGAAGAGTCTACAATATTCAGATCCCCTCAAGGTGTGTTTTGCTATCGGGTAATTCCCTTTGGCTGGAAGAATGCAGGTGCAACATATCAACGTGCCATGCATCATATCTTCCAAACCTTTTGAGGGAAATTTTTTGAATGTTATGTGGATGATTTGTTAGTTAAATCTAGACAACATTCTAATCACTTGGTTGATTTGGAAATCATATTCCACAAACTTCGACAACACAATTTGAAGTTGAAGCCCTTAAAATGTGCTTTTGGGGTAACCTCAGGAAAATTTCACGGGTTTTTTGTACGCCATCATGGTATCAAAGTCGATCCTGAGAAGACAAAATCAATCCTTGGTATGTCACCTCCTAAAAATTTGAAGGAATTGAGATGACTTCAAGGAAACTTGGCCTATATTCAGCGTTTCATTGCCAATCTGGCAGGAAAATGTTTACCCTTCACCAAGTTGATGAAGAAGGGAGTCACATACTAGTGGACGGAAGAACTTCAAGAGGCATTAAATATTCTCAAGAAATATCTCTTGAGTCCACTGGTAGGAATGACACTTATTGAAGGAAGACCACTTATTCTATATTTGACAGCTTTAGAGCGATCATTGGGTTCCTTCCTTGCCCAAAAGAATGATGCTTGTAGTGAAAACAGTCTTTACTGTCTCAGTCAGACTATGCTTGAAGCAGAAACTCGATATTCAAGTATTGAAAAGTGCTTCCAAGCATTAATATTTACAGTACATAGATTGAGACACTACCTGCAGCATCATGAGGTCCAATTGGTATCTCACAAAAACCCACTCAAACTTATCCTTAGTCGTCCAATGCTTACAGGACATCTGGCAAGGTGGGCAGTTATTTTTCAGTAGTTTGATATCCAGTATGTGTCTCAAAAGGCAATAAAGGGCCTTGCTCTGTATGGTTTCCTTGCTTGACACCCTTCAGTAGAAGATACATCTTTATATATTGAACTTGTTGATGAGGAAGTCTTTTCTATTCAAGATAATCTTCAAACATGGGAAATGTACTTTGATGGTGCTTCCAGAAGTCCAACTTGGAAGAAAATGGAAGATCCTAAATTCAACAATTTTGGGTTGGGAATTGTGATCATTTCTCTAGAAAAGGTAGTGCTACCATATTCCTTCTTATTGTTGTATGGTGGCACAAACAATGAAGTACAATATCAAGCTCTCATCGTAGGATTGTAGTTGGTGCTTCAGGAACAAGTGAATCACTAAAAAGTGAAATGTGTTTTAGACATGGTAATCAAGAAAGTCAGTGGGGCTTATGCCATCAGAAATGAAGAATTAATCCATTTGTATGATTACGTCAGAGAGTTAATGGCGAAATTTCCTTCAAAACCGATATTTTATTATGTCCCACGATCACAAAATGCTCAAGCTAATGCACTGGCTAATGCAGCCACAACTATAGAAGATCCAAATTAGGACGAAAAAATAATCAGTATTTCCCACCATCATACAGTTTCACCTTATGTTCAAATCAGAACAGAGGAAATCAATAAAATTAGTCCTATTTCGGAATCATATGATCATACTAGAGGATGGATCACACCTATCAGGGAATACCTTCAAAATGGAACACTCCCACCTGATTGAGCTGGGAAAGAACAAGTCTGGCGATGTGTGGTCAAATTTACTCTTTATGATAGCCCATATCACACAGAAAAAATTCTCTAAAAAAGAGGTTATGATGGATTTTTCATTAGATTTATTGATGGTGAAGAGACAATGGATGTCATGAAAGAAGTACATGCAGGAGTATGTGGTTCCCACCAGTCTGGACATATACTGTCTGATCAAATTCGAAGGCTTGGATACTTTTGGCCTTCAATGATACAAGATTGTGTTGATTTCACTATGATGTGTCATTCCTATCAAGTTTGTGCCAACTTCATTCATCAACCCCAAGAGTTTCTTCATACAGCTATGTACTCATGGCCATTTTCGACATGGGGAATGGATGTAGTAGGACCTTACCCATCAGCTACATCCAAGCAGTTTAAGTATATTCTTACTGCTACTAACTTCTTTTCAAAATGGGAAGAGGCAATACCTTTCAAAGAATATAGTTTTAAAAGCATTGTTAGTTTAATCAAGTCTAACATCATTACCAAATTTGGTGTCCCTCATACCATATTGATGGATAATGGCACTAACTTCTGTTCATTCGAGGTATGGAAGTTGTATCAAGAATACAACATCAAATCCAACGATTTATCTCAGTATTATGAAGTAGCCAATAGAAAAATAGAACCCTTCAATAAGACTCTTTCAAACATAGTACAAAAGATGGTGGATAAAGATAAGAAATCATGGCCTGATAAACCATTTCATGCTTTATGGGCTTATCAAACCACCACCCGCACTGCTACGCGATCAACTCTATATTCATTGGTATATGGAACAGAAGTAGTATTTCCCATTAAGGTTCAATTAACTTCACTCAGAGTATCCATTTGTGATCAGTCATCTATATATGAACAATCTCAAAATTGATTGGACGAATTGGAATGATTAGATGAAAAATGAATGTGCACCCTACACCACTTGGAAGTCTATCTGAAACGAATAGCATGGGCTTTCAACAAAAAATTTCATCTTCGTTAATTCATTCAAGGAGAATTGGTATTGGTTATCAAAACTCCAATGATACTAGGAAAGAAACCTCTAAAGCTTGAGCCAAAGTGGTAAGGACATTACTCAATACATATGGTCTACTCCAATGGAGCTTATTCTTTAATCACAATGGATGGAAAACTCATCATGACTCTAACCAATGCAAGATTTTTGAATAAGTATTTTGTGTAACACAAATATATTTTCATCCAACTTGACGTTAAACTATGTTGTCCTTACTGCATGACATTAAACAGTATAGTCCTCGTATGTGTTGTATGACGTTAAACTATACAGCCATTCTTTAGTCTTTACCGCAAGACTTTAAACTGCATGGTCACTCTTTCGTCCAACATGACGTTAAACTATGTTGTCCTAGATACATGACACTAAACTGTGTAGCACTGGTCCATGCATATGACCTTAAACTACCATAGTCCTTACTGCAAGACATTAAACTACATAGCCCCCATTGTCCTTACTGCATGACATTAAACTGCATAGTCCCCTCTTTCTTCCAACATGACGTTAAACTGTGTCCTATCCCTTATTTACTACAGGAAATTAAACTATACATCATTAGGGTTGTTGCTACCTATTGTTTCTCACACTGAGTATGAATCACGTGAGTTTAGAGTAAACTTCAAAAATAACACTCTCTCTAGGCCGCTAACCATCCGTAAGTCCCAACAACATCTTCAGGTTGTCCTCAAGTATAACTCGATCACCAATTCATTCTTAATCGAACTACGCGGACTTTGATCCTTGCCTTCTAGTCTAGTTACGTAGGAAACTTCCTGAGGTTCATGCCCAAAACCAATCTCTTCACGTCAGTTCACCTCCATATCATATGATGTTGATATGTGAAGTAGCCCAAAACCAATCTCTTCACGTCGGTTCACCTCTGCCTCGTATGATTTTGATCCATGAAGCAGCCTAAAACCAATCACTTCACATTGGTTCACCTCCGTCCCACATGACGTTAAACTGTGTAGGTCCCTTTTGTCTCTGTAACATGACACTAAACTGTGTCGCACCATCTTCTTTCCTATATGACGTTAAACTATACAGTCCCCCATTGTCCCTCTCCTGAGAGGGAATCTCCATTGATATTGATCTCCAATCATGTCATATTTCCAAGACTATGTGCATACATGGTAATTCTCGAACCTTTAATTTTGGGTCAAACCATCATTGCACTAAAGTCCCCTTTCACCCTTCACTTGTACGAACCAAATCTGTACAAAGGGTATTTTAAGAACTATGTGTGGATTGATTCCCATCCTTATGGAATACATAGGAATGTTCGAGCGTCCCACGAATCCAGCCCCAAGTCTTTGGGCCTAACCCTAAATTCCACTTCTAGTCCCTTGGATAAAAATTCCCCTTGTGAAAACATGAATGTGGTATGAAAACCCCAGTCTTCATTCTCATCAGGTTTATAAAACAAAAAATGTGTATTCCTCATTATGGTATGAGCTCTATCACCCTAAAACTAAGATCTCCTACACTCTCGTCCCACATGATGTTAAACTATATTTCAAGAACTACGTATGGCTTGATTCCCATCCTTATGGGATACATAGTGAAGTCCAGTACCTCAATTTAGGACCCAACCACAACATGATTATGGTTACCATTGGTCTGTGTGTCTCCTACATGCATCAGACAATACCCATTTTCATTTTTCATACTCTTAAATTTAAATATATCTAGATCTCCATAACCATTTTCTTGACTGCTGGTCATAAAATGTCTAATACCCAGAATTTATTTTGCCTGACTATGCAGCTCGTGACCTTAGGCAGCCTTTCATAAGTAGTCTACATAACAGACAGGTCCTGCAAGTATACTATTATTTGACTATGCATCCAATGCCCTTAAGTGGCCCTGCGTAATTCAACACCCTAACGGGTTTGTCAAATAGTGGTAATTTCATTCTAGGGAGGAAAACCACTTTTGTCCTTATTGGTCTTAATGAAAATATGTAGGGATCTGCGAAAAAATAGCCATCCTTAACATATTTGTCCCATACTCTTGTTCAAGATTTGAAAGTATTTAAGTCTATGGTTTATATTTCCCTTCCCTACGTTCGGGTCAGACCTTCGCAGGAGTAACATTCTTCCAATTCTTTGACAATCTTGATTGGGAATATCCCCTCCATACTCAAGTACCTCTCTCTATATAGTAGACTCTATGATTTGGAAAATTTGAATCTCTATAAACATTCACCGGCTTTTTAGAGATAGAAAAGTAAAATTTCCGAGATTTCTTTTGCCTGACTATGCAGCACGTGCCCCTAGGTGGCCTTGCATAAGTAGTCTACATAACAAACCTGTTAGCCAAAAGATGCTATTTATTTGACTATGCTGTTAATGCCCTTAAGTGGACCTGAATAATTCAACCCACTAACAGGTTTTTTAAATAATGGTAACTTCACTCATAGGAAATACTTCTTCTAATTCCTTTTAGCCCTTTTTCATATCATTCCTCGGATTCAAAATTTCTTAAGTCATAGTTTATATGTTTTCCCCCGTACTTGAATGTGGTAATATGTTTTCAGATAAATTATCAAGGAATTGAGTAAATTTTAATCCATTCTCTATTCAGTCAAAGCTATTCGACCTTAAACATTAGCCTTTTTATGTTCGACTAGATGACTTTAAACTGCCCACAAAAGAAAAGGAAAATCTGAAAAAAAAAGTCATGTCCCAGCTCACTAAACATACATTTTGTATGATTTAGGTAATATTGAGCAATCAAAAGATGCAAAGTTTGTGGGGTTGTTTGTATCACCCTATAAAAAATCAAATTATGCTTACTAGGCCCATTGTCTTAGGTAAAATTTTAATGCAAGTAGAAAAATAATACAGACACAAATGATTGAAGATGAAAGTATTTTTCATTGAGGAACAAGAGTTAGAAGGATGTCCACAGACAAGAGTCTGTTCTCTTTTCCAAGAATTACAAGAGTCTATCAATAAAACTCTTCATTTGATTTACGGCATCCCGAGATTCATCAGCAGCCACTTGAAGTTCATGCACTCGACCAGATTCACTCTTTTCAGATTGATGGAGTGATTTCTTAGCATCTGTGATGGATTTCATACAATTTTTTTGAACTCCTTCTAGTGAATTTTTAAGTTGGTCAAGTTCCCCAGTAACAGCATCTAACTATTGTTGAAGGTGTATCTACTGGACAACTTTCTCCTTGATTTTATGCTTCAGCTCTTTTAACTTAGCAGCATGATCAGCCTTAGCTCAGGACACCGCAACCTCGAATTCAATGATATTGGTCAACAAAATCACTCTGGTCAGGTCTTGACGGTACCTTCACTCTTGCTACCTTCTTAAAATTACTTGTTTCACCATGGTATGGATCTCTTGATATCCAAAACCACCAAGTCCAAACACGACGAATAGGGATGACAGTCACGGGATCTTCGAAGAGAGCTCTTCAAGAGGCACTTCAGATATGATCTTCCATATGTTCTGTCGTGCCTTATGATGTGAGAATTGAAGAACCTTTTGTACCTCTGGGTCTGATTTAGCATAACTATCATAGGGGGGAATATAGTCCGGGATTAATGCACTTAGAGAAGTGTCATGTTCTGCTCCTTCCACCCTGACCCTTGTTACTTCTCTTTCTATTTCTGTTGGGGCAGAGGTTGAGGTTGAAACTTTTGATTAGTTTCAAAGGATAAAAAAAGTTGATTAAGTTTTCTTGTAAATTGATTATAGCCACAAATATTATTATCTCTTACCCAATGGTATATTAGTAGCATGAGAAGGTTGTTCCCCGTCTTTCCTAGATTCAACGGGATTTTCAGTATGGGCTTCAGGAAGCTCTTCCAGGTTAATCTCCCCTTGAGCTAGAATCTCTACAATAATAGGGTTGTCTCTACCCCCTTCAGGCATTGGTAGTTCAGAAACTTTCTCAGACAGAACTGCACATTTCAAACCAATCATGGTCAGAGATGTAATAAGAAATTATTGACAAGACGAAGGATAACACTCACATCCAAAATCTTCTAAATCATATGGTAATTTAACATGATCCAAAATTTCTTCAAATGATCTGCCATGTTTTATCATTTCATCCAATGATATCTCAGATTCCTGGTTAGTCCCACTAGTGGGAGTATTTGATATGTCTTCTTGGAGACCCTCATCCTACATCCTCTGACCCCAAACAACTTCTTCAGATAAAATTTCAAAGTCAGTTGCAGTGGCCTCTAACTGTTCTGGTGCAGGTGTTGAACCTAAAGTATCACAGAATGTAAGTCAGATGATGTTTTCGTTCAACGTTTTATGAATTATTGTTAATTTACCAGAAGTGGGATCTTTTCTCCTTGTAGAAGCAATAGGAACAATACTGGGAACAGACGATGGCTCTTCTTCAGGAACAGCCAAGTCAGTATGAATTTGTGACTATTCACCATCACCCTTCGTTGTCCTTAGAGGAGGGCCATTCTTCTCCCTCAAAGGGCAAATTTAATAAGCCCCTGCAATCCCAAGAAGTATGAGAAATATTCTCATGAGTTAAGATTCATTACTATCCGAAGGACTTACCACTACTGATGAAGCGTTTAGCTGTGGACATCTTGCTTCAATGTCTTTGCTTATTTTGCCTTTTGGGTGTGTCTACATCTTCATATCCAAATACAAGAATTGGATAATGAAGAGACCTTTCTAACTCTATCTCCATGGCTTGTGGGCCTGGAGATACGTCACCCAGCTCGTGGGGAGATTCAGTAGATCTGATGGTAGTACCACCAGGGCTATACTGTGGTGAAGGAACCTCAGCAGTTCCATTCTTTGCAAGCTGCAGGATGAAGAAAGTAATTTAATTGAGTAACAAATCATTAACTGAAATCAAGTTTCAAAGTAAATAAGGAAAGTGACATACATCTTCAGGATCCATGTAATCGTGACACTCCTCATCTCCAGAAGCACCAGTCCCCTCAGTGGTGAACTGATCCGTCATTTCCTTCACCTTCTTGGTGATAAGAATGGAATCATCAGTGACATATATGAGAATATCTAGCTCTCTGATGTAAGCCCGCACGTCATCGAGGTTATCCTCGAAACAGATATCATTAGAAACCCAAAGATTCCCTACTCCAGGGATGTGTATCCCTTCGCATAAGTCCATCCAGGTGGTTTCAGCATCGCAATATAATATCCTCCTTGTCTGGACATCTTGTGGTCATAGATATTCAACATGTACACCAGAAGGCTTCGACGAGGGTCCTACAATCTTGGACTTCAACTTCTTCCCAGCTCCTGCAATCACATATAATGGATATGAAAATAAAACTTCTTGCTCTATAAAGTAATGGAGATTAAATTACCTCAATGATATAACTCACCAAGAGTTGATGGAGTAGGTCTCATAACTTTTTCAAGAAGATTATATCTGGCACGAGGCCGCTTGGACGCATGTTATGCCTCATCATCCCCATCCTGAGAATTCGGCGAGTCAGCCCTGGGTGAGGAACTCAGTGAATCAGCTCAGGGTCTGGAAGAGTCGCCTTCTAGAGGAAGGGTTTCATTCTCGATAGTTCGGTTCTTTTTCCCCACATGAGGAACCGGATGATTCAGTACCCCATCAGGGTATGATGTTACCCAGTTTTCGGCATACCATGTAGTCAAGTTACTCACCACTCCAACAACTGGTAGATCAAACACTTCCCTGGTCTTCTCTATAGCTTCTAGAAACCATAGTTGTCGGGCAACCATAAGATTCTTCTCTAACATAAGATGCATAGGATGGGATACATCAATCTAATGTAGACACTTGAATTGGCGTGAAAATCTTTATAAAGCATAGGCCTCGCATATAATCTCTCTGTCAATCCTGGTGGCCAATACACCATCTCTGCAAGCCAGCATGTATGACCTCAATTTCAGGCTGGTTGTTCCATCATCAAAAAACCTTCTGGTTGGTGGGTTTCCATAAGGAACGAAATGTAATTCCCTAAACATTCATAGCATCACATTCATATCATAGAAGTTGAGGGATAAGGGAAAATTTCCAGAACATGCCGGAACTGATGGCCTGAAAGAACTTCCTGGAACTTGTACTCCGCTCTGTACAACATATGTCCTGAAATGAGTGATGATCCATCCCCACAAAACTTGGAATGGTCCCACTATTCTAAAAAGAGACTTACACATATAAACATAGAGTAAGATCCTGTGAATATTTTCCAAAATGGGGGTGGACAACCCAACCATTTTTCTCTTAGCCAACATGGTTGCAACAAAGAAGGTCCCTGGCTTGACTCCTCCCTTCAAATCCCTAACTGGAAGAAGATAAACACTGAGCCACAAGGTTAAGAAGCCCGCTAGATGGGTCTTCTCTGGGATTCTCTGATTCACTTTGTACCCCCACTTTTCAATCTCTCTCGCTTCTAGAGTCGGCCAGAATGTGCCAAGAGCACCCCTCTTCTCTGTTCTAGGGCAGTTGGTAGGACGAGTATAGGTGGGTCCCTTCTCCTTATTTTTGGTAAGAAACATATCCATCCACTTCTCTGGATGAATATCCTTTCTAGAATGAGTTTTTTAGGTCTTTGAATTCTTGATCTTGTGGAAACGTTTCAATAATTCTCGAGCCAAAGATAGAGTCTTCTCCGAATCAATACATGTTTCCTTGGGTGGGATGAATTCATCATACATATCGCCCAAAATTGGAGCCCCCAAGATCTTGTAGACATCCCACAAATTGATGCCTACTTCTCCATGAGTCGGATGGAAATAATTGGTTTCTGGGCTCCAACGGCTAATTAGCTCCGGCACAAAGTCGTCATTCCTGTAGACATATGTCTGCCCATCCGAGACAGCTTCATATATTGCATCTCCTTTCAAATCCTCGACAAAAACTACACAGGTTTGTCGCACCCAATATGCCCACATCCAAGTCATCTTCTCACCTCCTCCAGGACAGAAGTCCCAAATCTTCTTCCAGCCTTTGGATTAATCCATCTAAGAGTTTTAGAAGATTGACGGATAACAATGCGGCTGCATCTCAGGCTTGTGAGGTTTCCAATTTGGGGCACATGAGAAATGATGCATTATAAATGCCTTCTCCACTATTCCAGCATTTAAAAAATGATCCTTCAACTGATACATTTTCTGAATAAAAGTTGGTGTAAGAATAAGGCCTAAGTATTAGAACTCATTAATACTTGTGTGCCTAAGTGTCCATCCCTTAAGGGAAGTGATGATACTTGTGCGCCGCCTTTCCCTCTTAAGGAAACGTGCACGCCATCCATCTGGAAGCCTCTAAAGATGATACTAAGGGCTCCAATTCAAAGTCTCCAACATAACACTTCATAGGTTCTTCATCGCCCAAGTGAACTCGTGTCGTGTAAGTATACTTGTGCAACCAGGACTTGCGCGCCAAACCAATACTTGTGTGCCTCCTTAAAATTCACTTAATTTCCTCAAATCCACCTTTCCTCTTTAAGGACATCCTTCAAAACCCTATTCAAAGCAATTTATGGAATGGTATTTTTGTTGGCTTCCTTATCTGAAAGGAATTTTTTGGAACATCTCTCAAAACCTCATGATTTACATAACATTATGTTACTAAGGTTAGAGATTTCCTCCATTAAACCTCATCCTTTAAGATGATAAGATCTTTAATTTGGGCATCGTCATTAGGAGTAATCCCCAAGTTCCATAATCTGGGCATCCTCCTTAAGAGTAAGCCCCAAATTCCTTAATCTGGGCATCCTCTTTAGGAGTAAGCCCCATGCTCCCTAATCTGGGCATCCTCTTTAGGAGTAAGCCCCAATCATAATTTCTCTTAACCTGGGCCTCCTTTTTCAAGAGTAAGCCCCATATCTCAAGTCCCCTTTACCTAGGACTCCTTTTTAGGAGTAAGACCTAGGCTTAATTTCTTTTAACTTGGGCTTCCTTCTCAGGAATAAAACACAATCATTATTCCCTCTCTAATTTGGGCATCCTTCTCAGGAGTAAGCCCTAAGTTAAGTATTTAAATCCCCATAAAGCACATATACCTTTATGGACCTTGTTCTTGGGATTCTTCCCTGAAGTAAATCCTGATCCTCCTATATCATGGGCAGTTATACATACGTAAGCCCCATATCATTTATTATAATTGCATATTTTGTGGAACAATCGTTAGGTTTTACTAATACATCTTGTTTCTCACACCGAGCATGACTCACGTGAGCTTATAGTGTAAAAGTAATTATTACATCTTTCTTTGGGCCATTAATCATAAATAAAACTCATAATTCTTCACATGAACTACATGTGTTCTGATTCCTTTTCTAAACAAGGATACGTAGGTAGCCCATCTACAGGTACGATCCCAACTCTAAAATAATCAATGTCCTTCTGAACGACAATAAACTTCAAGTGCCCCACTAAGTGGCTTTAAAACAAGTATGGATATCATAATGACCAAGATATTTCTATATAATGTGTTGAAGGATACCATTGACTAAGAATCTCTAAGAAATAAGGATGATTCTCTATCGATGAAGAACCTAAAATACATATACAAGATTTTCTAAATCTTATACATATCAATCATTGATTATCAAATCTAAAAGAAAGCCCATTTTCATACATGGTAAATTAATAAGGATTCACGAACATATCACAAATCTAGAAAGAGAGTCCCAGAGTAGAAAATAATTCTCCCCAAAAAGGTGTGATGAGTCTGACCTCCCATCCTCTCAACCAATGTAAATTCTTAAGCCTCATCTGTCCATAACTAATGGCCACTTACATTTGGAAAGTAGGTTCAAATGGATATAGAATCATTGTATGTTTTCAGTTCTACGAATAAACCCGTTAGAAACTGATTGGAATGTTTGAACCTTAAACAAACAAGTTCATCCAAATTTCTAGAAGAAACATAGGCAGGGCCTTTCTTCATGAGCCAAGAAAAGGTCTTACACTTGCCGGCCAGATTCGCATTGAATCGGCGTATGTAGGCTAAGTATCCATGGAAACCTCAAAGCTCTCGAATATTGCTTGGGGGAGTGTTGATGCTCTTTTTTGTCACATTGTATAAAATAATGGAAAGTGAAATGACTTAGTACGAATTGATTCATCCTTTGATGAAAACATCAAAAATCAACAAAGGCATGAACAAGTGATCAAGAGAACATGTGCCGCGCAAGATCTATCACTGTCGCGCAAGTCCACTTGCACGACGCATGGTGGTCACGCAAGTGACTTGTGCGACCTAAGTGATAACCACTCGGGGTCTTCTCTTGCCTATAAATAGACCCTGTGGGCCCCCCATTTGGGGAAGATTTTTTCCAGAAACTCAGACTTGAGATTCCGGCACCCTAGTCTCTTCTCAAAGATTCCGAAAAACTTCTAAGGTAATTTCTTCCCTAGAACGGAAGATCTAAAGAGGGGGAGGAAGGCCTAAGTGTTGAAACTCATCAACACTTGCGCGCCTGAGTGGACAACCCTTAATGGAAAAGGCCACACTTGCGCGCCGCCTTACTCCTTCAATAGAACTTGCGCGCCCCTCTTCTGGAAGATCCTCAAGGCGATTATAAAGGCTTTAATCAAGAGTCGTTCAAGTATTACCATGCTGGTTAACCATCGTGCATGTAACCCATGTGTCGCGCAGAAATACCTGAGCGACCAGGACTTGCGTGCCCACGCAGTACCTGTGCGCCTGCTGGGACTTGCGCGCCCCTGCTTTTTTGGGTGCCTTTCTTGCCCATTTCACCCCTCTTAAGCCATTCCACCATTCCTATTAAAGATTAATTCTTCAATACACTCTTCAAAGCCATTTATGGCATGATTTCATGATTTGACTTCCTTATCTGAAAGGAATTCTGTGGAATATCTCTCAAAACCTAGTGATTTACACATCTTTATGTCACTAAAGATTGAGATTTCATTCATTTAACCTCATCCTTTAAGATGAGAGCATCCTTAACCTGGGTCTCCTTTTCAGCAATAATCCCCAGTCATAAGTCCTCTAATTTGGGCATCCTCTTAGGAGTAAGCCCTAGATCTCCTAACCTGGGTTTCCTTTCCAGGAATAAGTCCTAGTCTCAAATATGGGCATCCTCCTTAGGAGTAAGCCCTAGTCATAATTCTTAACTTGGGCATCCTCCTTAGGAGTAAACCCCAATTCTTAAAATTCCCAAATCTAGGAATCCTCCTTAGGAGTAAGCCCTAGTACCCTAATTTGGGCATCCTCCTCAGGAGTAATCCCCAAACCTTAATCCTTGACCTGGGCCTCCTTTTCAGAAGTAATCCCCAGTCTTAATTTCTCTTAACCAGTCCTAATTTACCTTTGATCTGGGATTCCTTTTCAAGAGTAAAACCCAATCATAAGTCTTCTCCTAATGTGGGTATCCTCCTCAGGAGTAAGCCCCAATTTAGAGTATTCAAAATCTCTATGAAGCACATATACCTTTATGGACCCTGTTCCTGGATTTCTTCCCTAAAGTAAATCCTAGCCTTCATTTATCTGGGCAGTCATACATACATAAGCCCCACATTATATCTTATGATTGCATCTTTTATGGCACATTTGTCTAATTTTTACCAATACCTCTTGTTTCTCACACCGAGCATGACTCACGTGAGCTTAGAGTGTAAAAGTGACTATGACATTTTTCTTTGAGCCATCAATCCTAAACATCATACTCCCTTACTCTAACTACGTGGGTTCTGATTCCTTTTCTAAACAAAGGATACGTAGGTAGCCCATCTCTGGGTTCGATCCCAACTCTGAAATACTCCATGTCCTTCTGAATGACAATAAACTTCAAGTGCCCCACTGAGTGGCTTTAAAACCAGCATGGTCATCATAATGAACAAGAGACTTCTATATAAATGTGTCGAAGGGTACCATTGGCCAAGAATATCTAATAATTACAGATGACTCTCTATCGATGAAGAACCTCGAATACATATAAAAGATTCTCTAAAATTTCTATATATTTTATCATTGATTGTCAGATCTGAAGGAAAGATCATTTTACAATTGGTAACGTAATAAGGATTCACGAACATAACTTAAATCTATAAAGAGAGTCCCGGGGTAGACAATAATTCCCCTAAAAAGGTGTGATGAGTCCAACCTCCCATCCTCTCGACCAATGAAAATTCCTAAGCCTCATCATTCCATGAACTAATGAGCACCTTCCTTTGGAAAGTAGGTCCGAATGGATGTGGAATCATTGGATGTTTCTGGTACTATGAACAAACCTATTAGAAACCAATCGGAACGTTTGAACCTCCCATCAAAAGGCAGTAATCCCCAGATTCCAAGGGAAACAAAAATGGTAAAACCGACGTGAATCCTTACCCAAGTTAAAATAATGTTTTACCCATTTGTTAGGCCCCTATTTAAAACTCAATGAGAGGGCCAAAAAAACAATCATTGACAAATGTGCTCATCCAAAAGATGTAGTGGCTAAATTTATCTTGATTACGTCTGTTATATCAAACATGGACTCTTTTCCAAGATCTTCTGTATTTCTAGAATGGATGCTCTCAAGATCACACCTGTGAATACTCCTGCTGCAAATGCCACTGCTGCTACTCCTGCTGGATCAACGTCCGTTCTAAGGATGATATCACCTACTCAGCATCTTTAATAGGGGGTATCAAACGTGTTGGTTAAGGAGTACCGTCAAAATAGTACCGTCCCAACTCTAGAGGCTGCCCGACAAGCCCTCCAAGTAAACAACTCACATCGGTCATCCAGACAACGACGACCAGTGATCAAGAAGCAGGCTGTGCTGACTACCGTCTCCAACCGTTTCGGGTCGTTATCCCCAGAACGCAATCACCATTTGCTCCCTTATTCTATGGAGGTGAATGAGTATGTCCCTCAGGGCCTTAATTCACATAGATAGGAGTCCTTCGTAAGGGCTCCCACCAACAATCGCCGCCAGACTCATGCGGAAGTACACCCTCAACATGATGAGGGTACCAACTCCAGGAGTTCGGCTCAGGTTCCTCGAACCTGAGCAAGCAAGACGAACCACCAGAGGCAGAATCCGGTCAACAGTGAGCAGATTCTCATCTCTGCCATCTCCGAAAAAGTCCACCAACCTAACTTGGTGGAAAGCAACGAGCGGGCACATACACCTGCCCATTTTAATTCCGCTGTCTAGCAGACTCATCTGGCAGCATCACGCAAATCCAAACTTGCAATTCTGGTGGAGTACTATAGTCAGGAACATACACATGTTTATACATAATCATCTAGTCAGCAGGCTCGTCTGACTACATATGATGGATCTCATCAACCACGTTTGGCGAAGTGCAATCAGCAGGCACATACACCTGCTAGTATTAATCAAGCCAACCAACAGTCTCGCTTGGTAGCATTCAGAGAAGTTAGTCGGAAAGCCCTGACAACAAATAGGAGGCAGACTCAACTCTCTGCCCCCACACTTGAGTACAGTCAGGATTCACTGACAAGAAAAGGAGGACAGAAGCAGGCACATACACCTACTCCAAGCCCGGAATGGACGTATATTCCCGTTCCGGCTGCTGAAGTCACCAAGCATATTCTATCAATGGTGAAAGATAAGAAACAAATCCCTGCTCATATTCTGGATGCTTTCCAGGATATTATAACAACTTTAGTGGAATATTAGGGAAAGACACATAAATCTATCCCTACCAGTGGAGTGATACATCAACAATTCACTCCGGAACAGACACACACATCTATTCCAGTCCAAGAGGGTTGTGGGGAATACTCCCCCATATCATACGGATTACCAAGTCAGGCACATAAACCTGATTTGAGAGGAGATCGTTAGCCTAACCTGGCCATCTTTCCTGATTAGGCACATACACCTGCTAAGAGCAGCCACTTTCGTCAACAAGTGGTTTCCAAGGTGAGTAAGAAGGCGTCTAAGAAAAAGACCCTCCCATCACAGTCAGGAGATCAAGTGCCAATCTGTAACAGGGCCTTTCACGATGATGGAGTTTTTGAAGCCCCCAGACAATTATCTGTTGGAATTCAAGATTCTACTCCCTCAGTTCCCAATAGTGGGAACATTAATTCCGAAGGTCTTCAACAGACACTTCCTCATGAAGGCTTGCTTCGTGACAATTCGGTCAATCTCGAAGTTTCATCTTCAGATGAGAGCCACAGGAACCCTCTGTGTGGTCAGAAGACCAAGGAGCAAGAGATCTCATCTTTTTTTGTAACTTAGTGTGTTGGTCCTCCCCATGATGATGAATTTCGCTGCGAAAGTCCTCTCTGCAGTAGTGATACACATTGCCCGGAAAATGCTCCAATGAACAATGTGGTGCTGAGAAAGCCCTCTTATCTTGAGGCACTTGAAAATGTGAAACAAGTCATGTCTGAAGCTTCATCGCTAGTAGGTGAAATACTTTCTCAATCAGAAGATAGCACAGGGTGTAGGTCATTCTCCGAACCACCCCTAAATCATGCATCTTCTAGTTTGATCAATGATTTCTCTACCAATCATGTTGAATCTAATGAAGCAACAAGGAAACACCAACTCTGGTCAAATCAGGTAGAAGAATCTTCATCAAATGATAAAGAGGAAATGCTGAACATGAGAAAACAACTAGTGAAAGGTGATGTGCCAGTAATGTTTTGGCGTTTAGCTGACTCTCATTATAATATTCCAGAAATGTTGATGGAAGATGAAATTCATGATATTTGTCTCAATATATGGAAAACTCTTTGTCAGTTAAAAAAGAAATTATTATCTTATGATGAATATGAAAATCATTTTAAGATAATAGAAGGGTTACAATGTCAGATTGATTTGGCGTCTCTATCAGTCTCTCGATATCTGAAGGCTGAAAAGCAGCAGAGAACCCTTCAACGTTCATGCCTTGGAGAACTAAGAAGATTGTGTCAGTTAATTTCCAATGCCCCATCTGGTATTCGTGTCAGAGGATGGGGTGTTCATGGAGCACTGCATTTCATGGTGTTATCCGGTCATAAAATCCCGCCGAAAATGGTCTCATGCAGTGTTATTGCCCATAACAGGCCACAGTCAATGGGCTTTGTTTGTAATCAAAAGCTTGCCCAAAAACAATCTTTAACTAGTTCCTCTCAAAATCAAGAATACAGAGAACAAGTTGTTTAATTACTCTTGCATAAAGTAAACGAGAATATTAAACAAGACTCTTGTTTGGAGCAAGCACGTCACCAAGTGAAAGAAGTGTCAGAAATCATCCAAAGGTCTTTTGAACCGAGTGATAAAAGCGGATACAATTTAATGCATCCAGCTAATTTTCGGACTAAGGTTTGCAAGATCAAGAGGACTTTCAAGAAAGTCTTAGACATAGCATGACAAGAACCACCCCAGCTCACCAGACTGGGGACTCTTTTAAACCAACCCTCGGAATCAACAAATAGGATTCGAGGAGTTGAGCAAGAACAGAAGGAATAGCCCCAGTCCACTGGACTGGGGACTTTTTCAAATCAGCAATCCCAACCTCAAAGAAATTCGGTCTTTTCTCGATTGGGAAAGAAACCTCAAGAGGAACGAAGAGCAAAATTATCAGGAGATTCTCTCCAAATTACTGTTCGTCAAGATGTTCCTGAAGGATCCGATCAACAAAAGGAAATGTCTTATCAAAGACATGGAAGAATACAATATCACAGAAATGCTGATAGAAGGGATGTGATGAGTTATGCATCGATCAATTTCATAAATGTCGTTATTGCTGATCCACCAAATGAGGATCACTCAGGGGACTCAGATGAATAGGTTCCTGCTCAAGAAGATGTATGCACCGACACAAATAAAGAAGGTGTGCATAAACGAAGTCAAAGGATTACTCAGAACCAAGGTAATCCTTCGAGTAATCCACTTCCCCCTCTCCGAAAAGGATCCAACAAAGGGAAGGGAAAGAACCAGGTTACATATCATTCCTCTGTAGAAGGTCAATCGCTCTCACTAGAGGAGAGGTTTGCACAACAGGAGGAATAAATGAAGGAATTAAGAAGGTTGAATGCAGAACTACTTCAGAGTAGTCTTCTTCTTAAGAATGCTGGAGTCAGTCAGCCAAAGGAATTTTTTGCAGCTACTGAGATGGATCAAGAATATCCACCTCTATCAGTACACCCTCACAGGTCTAATCTTACAGGTCAAGTGCAACAACAGTTGTCAGTGCTACCATCAGTTACAGAACCAATTGCCACATCTGTCCAAGCTCCAGTAATTGCACCTACCCATGTCCAAGTTCAACCATATGTTTCTCAAAAGTTAATAACTACTATTGAGTCATTAACAGCTCGGTTAGAAACTATGGAAGAGAAACATGTGCAAGTTCAACCAGAAAAAAAAGTTTACCCTGAATGGGTAGATTCAATTTCTCCTCCATCCAGTTCTGGGAATCCTGTATTCCCAATTTTCAATGGATCAAGCAATCCTGAACAGCATTTGACGCATTACTTGTTTTGTTGCAATCCCATGATGGGATCTCCGGAGCAACAAGAAGCAGTGAAACTCAGATGCTTCGTGTGAACCTTGCAAGGACCAGCTTTTGTTTGGTATACAAGCTTGCAATCCCGGTCAATTACCAGATGGGAGGATCTTCACCAACAATTCCTCCTTCAGTTCAGCACAACTTTTCCAAAGACAATAGTTTTTGATCTTACAAACTGTAAGAAAATGGAGAATGAAAGGGTCTCTGATTTCATTGCTCGATGGAAGGGATTAACATATTCCTTGAGTTTAGCACTCCCTCAAGAAGTTTTGTTGCCAATCTGTGTGGAAAATCTATGTGACGAATTATGCACTCCATTAATCCCTATAAAATACATAGGAGGGTTTCGAGACCTTACTTCAATCGCTCAGCAGATTGAAGATTCCCTTATACAGGATAAGGCTAAATCTCGTGTAATTCCATTAGCTTTAGGAAGGAGAATGTGTAAAGTAGAAACTGCTACAGTTATGCTTAAACAATCACCTGTACCTGTTTCTACCTCAAAACCTTCATCTTCTCGAAGGGCTCCACCTTTTGAGTGCCAACAACAAAGGCCTTTTCTTCTAGACGATCAACGAGATCAAAGACGAAAAAAATTTGAAGATCTGAAGAGAAAAACATACCCTTTCTGAAATGAACAAGTTCCTGGTTATTTCATTTCGGCTCTGGAAAAAAATTTGGTTCAATTGCCAATTCACAAGAGGCCAAACAAGAAAGGAGATGAAGATTGTCCCAATTATTGCCATTTTTATCAAATGTTGGGGCATCCCATCTAGGAGTGTTTTGTCTTCAAAGACCTCCTGCAAAAGATGGTCAACTCAGGACAGGTCACATTGAAAGGCTCCTCATCCCAGGTAGTATGTGTCACTACTACAGTTCCAAAGGAGGAAGATGAATAGCAAGAAGTCAAAAGCAAAAATAAACAGAAGTATGATGATTGGATGGTCAAAAAGACAATCAATCGAACTCATGCTATTTTGAGAACACAATTAAAGAAACCAATTGTGTATTCTGCCATGAATGTTACGGCAAAACCCTCTTCGTCAGAGGGAAAGTCCTCAAAGAAATGGCATGATTCAAAGAAAGAAAAAGAATCATAAGAAGATGAGTATGTGTCAAAGCCTAAGTTGTCTTTGACTTTGGTCGATTTCATGCCATCTACTTCAAAGCCACGGGCACCGCCCCACCAAACGGCACAGCCTAAACAGGCTAATCAGGCAGAGTCTTCATCAGATGAAGAGTTAATCTTTGGTTATGTTAATATGATTCAATTAACAGATCCATATACCAGTCATAGTTTCGATTTCAATGCGCCTGAATTTCCTGTATCAAATAAAGGAATCAGAGGAAGTTCCAGGTGCTCAGGATACAGTGGAATAAGTGGATCTTTCAGAAGCCACTATTCCAATTCTACCGCTGCTAGAAATGTGTACGCAACAGAAACTCGTGGTAGATCCCTTCAGTGAGCTCAACAAGAACAAGCAAGTTCTTCTACCAATAGAAAATTCAGTCCTGAAACAGTCATTTTGGAAGACCAGTTGAAGGTTCCATCTTCTTCCTCTCAGCAAGTAAATGGATCTAATCAGTCTAATCTTCCAAAACCAAGATTATTGCAAACTCCTATCCCGATACAAGATGCATCAACTTCCAAAGCATCTACTTCCAAGGTACCTGCTAAACCACATATTCCTGTTGGGAAACGCAGACCTCTGGATCAAAAGTATGATATATTGAAACACTTGTCCCAAGTACCAGCCAAGTAATCAATTCTGGATGCTCTGAATATGTCAAAATATCTTCAAGAAGCACTCATCGAGGATTTTTCAAGTCCTCAAGAGTTTGAAACTGAAATTTCTGCAGCTGAAGTCTATCACATAGAGAATAAACCTGCTGAATTCCATGCATTAATATCTTTTACTGATGAAGATGAAGATGATGTTGTGCATGGACATATTAGACCATTGTACTTGTCTCGAAAGGTCAATGGCATAGACGTCCGAAGAACTTTCATTGACAATGGTTCAGGAGTCAACCTCATGCCCATTCGTACACTTCGTCGATTGGGCCTCACGGAATCTGATTTATCTCCTTCTACCATGATGTTACAAGGATATGATAAAAATTAACAAGAACCATTGGGCGAAGTTACATCAGAACTTAGTTTGGAGATCTTGTATCCAATTCAGATTTCATGGTTGTTGACCAAGACTTAGCCTTCAACATATTACTTGGAAGACCCTGGCTACATCAACATGCGGTTGTCCCTTCATCATACCATCAATGTCTCAAATATTGTTTCGATGTTCAAGTTGGGACATTGTATGGTGATAAGGTCACATTCAAGACATGTGAGTCTCAATACATTGAGGCGGAATTCTATCACATGAAGCGAAGGGAGAAATCCACAACAAAGGAGATTACCGAAGTTAATGCTCCATATGGTTTGGAAAAAATTCCAGTAAATCCATTTACACATGTGAGTATAGATTATGTGTTGCATATCAGTCAAATTGACAAGATAAACCCAAATCAGAATACTCTTATGGAAAGATCCATAATGTCAATTACAGCAATCGAGCCAGACAACATGGGAGAAATTGGTAATTTACCAAGCAGTGATGAAAGCACAAATGGTGACGTCTTCATTTCATCTACTAAAATCCAACAAGTCTATGCTTTTCCAATTAGTCCAGAAGAATTTATAGCAACATCAGAGGTGAACAATGATGTTGATTCTCAATCCATCATCTCCTTTTTATTAACCAAATAAGACCCTTCATCATCAATCGGGTCAGAAATGGAAGCTTCTTCTTCAAGATATGAAAATTTTGACATCTCTTTAGATCATGAGAATTCTAATTTATGATCTACTATGCAAGTAGAAAAGGAAGAAATAACACATGAAGAAGAAGAAGAGGAATATCTCAAAGATGCTCCTCCAACATTTGAAGAGGGTATCTCTACCACTGTGGATGAACTCAGAGAAATAAATCTGGGTACAAAAGAAGATCCATGCCCCACTTTAATCAGCGCGGCCATGACTCTTGAAGAGCATGAGATGTATATTTCTTTTCTAAAGAAAAATAGAGATATATTTTCTTGGAACTATACATAAATGCCTGGTCTTGATCCTGATGTTCCTACTCATCATTTGGGTTTACCAGAAGAACATCGAGGATTTAAGCAAGCCGCGAGAAGAACACACCCAACTTATACTTCCAAAATTGAAGCTGAAGTGTATAAAATTATCAAAGCTAACTTCGTCAGAGAAGTTCAATATCCCAAATGGTTGGATAATATTGTCCCTGTAAAGAAAAAGAATGGAAAAATTAGAGTTTGCATCGATTTCAGAGATCTTAATCAGCATTGTCTTAAGGATGATTTCCCAGTTTCGATTACAGAACTTCTAATTGATGCAACATCTGGCTATGAAGCACTTTACTTCATGGATGGATATTCCGGATATAATCTGATCTGAATGTCCCCAGAAGACGAGGAATCTACAGCCTTCAGATCCCCTCAGGGTGTGTTTTGGTATCGGGTAATGCCCTTTGGCTTAAAGAATGCAGGTGCAACTTATCAGTGTGCCATGCATCGTATCTTCAAACCCTTCTTAGGGAAGTTTGTTGAATGCTATATAGAAAATTTGGTAGTTAAATCCAAACAATTTTCTAATCACTTGGATGATTTGTAAGTCATATTCTGCAATCTTTGACAACATAATTTGAAGATGAACTACTTAAAATGTGCTTTTGGGGTAACCTCAGGAAAATTTCTCTGCTTTGTTGTACGCCATCATGGTATTGAATTCAATCCTGAGAAAACCAAGTCAATCCTTAGTATGTCACCTCCTCAAAATTTGAAATAATTAAGAGGACTTCAAGGACACTTATCCTATATTCGGCATTTCATCGCCAATTTGGCAGGCAAAAGTTTACCCTTCTCCAAATTGATGACGAAGGGAGTCACTTACCAGTGGACTGAAGAATGTCAAGAAGCATTCAATATTATCAAGAAATACCTCTTGAGTCCACCGGTACTCATGCCACCTGTTGAAGGAAGACCACTTATCCTCCACGTGACAACTCTAGAGCAATCATTGGGTGCCTTTCTTGCTCAAAAAAATGATGCTGGGAATGAAAACAGTCTCTACTATCTCAGTCTAACCATGCTTGAAGCAGAAACCCAGTATTCAAGTATTGAGAAGTGCTGCCTGGCATTAATCTTTGCAGTTTAGAAATTGAGACACTACCTGCAACATCACGAGGTCCACTTGGTATCTCGCAATAACCCGCTCAAATTTATCCTTAGCCGTCCAATGCTTACAGGACGTCTGCCAAGGTGGGCAGTTATTTTGCAGCAATACAAAATTCAGTATGTGTCTCAAAAGGTGATAAAGGTCTAAGCTCTGGCTGATTTCTTGGATGAACACCCTTCAGTGGAAGATAAATCTTCAGATATTGAACTCCTTGATGAGGAAGTCTTCTCTATTCCAAAAAGACCTCATGCATGGTAAATTTATTTTGATGGTGCTTCCAGAAGTCCAACATGGAAGAAAATGGAAAATCCTAAATTCAACAAAGTTGGCTTAGGAATTTTACTCATTTCTCCAGAAAAGGAAATGTTACCTTATTCCTTCTTGTTGTGGGAAGGTGGTACCAAAAATGAAGCAGAATACCAAGATCTCATCATAGGATTGGAATTAGCGCTTCAAGTACAAGTGAATCACTTAAAGGTGAAAGGTGATTCAGACCTGGTAATCAAACAAGTCAATGGGGATTATGCCATAATAAAAGAAGAACGAATTCCTTTGTATGATTATGTCAGAGAATTAATGGTGGAATTCCCTTTGGAACCGACATTCTATTATGTCCCAAGATCACAAAATTCTCAAGCCGATGCATTGGATAATATAGCCACAGCTCTAGCAGATCCAAATCGAGATGAGACAACCATCAGTATTTCCCACCTTCATGCAATTTCACCTTATGTTCGGATTAGAACAGAGGAAATTAATGAACTTTGTCCCATTCATGAACTGTATGGTCATACTACAAGATGGTTGTCACCTATCAGGGAATAACTTCAAAATGGAACACTTCCATCTGATAGATCTTAGAAAGAACAAATCCAGCGACGTGTGGTTAATTTTACTCTTTATGATAGCCCAGATAACCTAGAGAAAATTCTCTACAAACTTGTTTTTGATGGAGTTCTCTTCAGATGCATTGATGGTGAAGAGACAATGGTTGTCATGAAAGAAGTACATGCATGAGTCTGTGGTGCCCACCAGTCTGGACATAGACTGTCTGATCAGATTCTAAGGCTTGGATACTTTTGGCCTTCAATGATACGAGATTATTTCAATTTCACAAAGAAGTGTCATTCATGCCAAGTACATGCCAACTTCATTCATCAACCTCCAGAGTTTCTTCATACACCTAAATACTCATGGCCATTTTCCACATGGGAGAATGGATGTGGTAGGACCTTACCCTTCGGCTACGACCAAGAAGTTTAAGTACATTCTTACTGCTACTGACTTCTTTTCCAAATGGGCAGAGGCAATACCTCTCAAGGAAGTCAGTTCTAAATGCATTGTTAGCTTCATCAAGTCTAACATCATCACCAGATTTGGTGTCCCTTATACCATATTGACAGACAATGGCACCAATTTCTGTTCATCCAAGGTGAAGAAGTTGTATCAAGAATACAACCTCAAATCCAACCATTCATCTCGGTATCATGCAGCTGCCAACAGCCAGATAGAAGCCTTTAACAAGACTCTTTCAAATATACTGCAAAAGATGGTGGATAAAGATAAGAGGTCATGGCTTGATAAAATCGTTCATGCTTTATGGTCTTCTCGGACTACCACTCGCACTGCAACTCGGTCAACTCTATATTCATTAGTATATGGAATGGAAGCCGCCTTTCCCATTGAAGTTCAACTACCCTCGCTCAAAGTTGCCATTTGTGATCAATCATCTATAGATGAACAATCTCAAAAGAGATTTAATGAATTGGAACGATTAGATGAGAAAATATTGTGCACTTTGCACCACTTGGAAGTCTATCAGAATCGAATAGCACGAGCTTTTAACAAAAAAGTTCATCTTCATTCATTCACTCAGGGAGAATTGGTATTAGTTCTGAGAACTCCAATGATACCGGGAAAGAAACCTCCCAAACATGAGCCAAAATGGGAAGGACCTTATTCAATACATAGGGTCTACTCCAATGGATCTTATTCATTAATCTCAATGGATGGAGAACTCATTTCTACTCCAACCAATGCCGGATTTTTTAAGAAGTATTTTGTATAAACTGCAAAGTCCCTCCTTCGTCCTTGCTATATGACGTTAAACTCTACAGCAACGGTCCATACATATGACCTTATACTATCTGTATTAATTTTTTTCCTCACTGCATGACATTAAACTGCAAAGTCCCTCTTTCGTCCTTGCTATATGACGTTAAACTATACAGCAACGGTCCATACATATGACCTTAAACTATTTGTATTCATTTTTATCCTCACTGCATAACATTAAACTACAAAGTCCTTCTTTCTTCCTTGTTATATAACGTTAAACTATATAGCAACGGTCCATACATATGACCTTAAAATATTTGTATTATTTTTTTGTCCTCACTGCATGACATTAAACTACAAATTCCCTCTTTTGTCCTTGCTATATGACATTAAACTATACCGCAACGGTCCATATATATGACCTTAAACTATTTGTATTATTTTTTTGTCCTCACTGCATGACATTAAACTGGAAAGTCCCTCTTTTTCCATTGCTATATGACGTTAAACTGTACAGCAACACTCCATACATATGACCTTAAACTATTTGCACTTTCGTCCCACATGACGTTAAACTGTGAAAAAGTTCCCTAAATAGTCTAGTATGACCTTAAACTGCAACTAAGTCCTGTATGACATTAAACTGCACCATCCACGGTCCATGCATATGACCTTAAATTGTTCGCACTTTCGTCCAACATGATGCTAAACTGTATTGTCCCTTTTTTTGTCCAACATGACGTTAAACATTGAAAAAAAAGTATCTTACGTCCAGCAAGATGTTAAACTGTGACGTCCTAACTACATGATGCTAAACTGTATAAAAGTCCCTTACATCCAGAAAGACGTTAAACTACATAATCATCAAATGTCATGTACGACCTTAAACTACACTTTTGTCCGGCATGACATTAAACTGCACCTTCCACGGTCAATGCATATGACCTTAAACTATTCGCACTTTCATCCAACATGACGCTAAGCTGGGGAAAAAATCCCCAATGCGTCCAACATGATGTTAAATGGTATACTCTTTTGTCCTCACTACATGACATTAAACTGCACAGTCCCCCTTTCGTCCAACATGACGTTAAACTCTATTGTCCCCATAGTCCTAACTACATGATGTTAAACTGTAGAGAATGTTCGTGATACGTCCTATATGACATTAAACTATACTTTGTCCCTGATACATGACACTAAACTGTGCAGCACCAATAGTCCTAACTGCAAGACTCTAAACTGCATAGTCCCTTTATATGTCTTACATGACATTAAACTATGAATCGTTAAGGTTGTCGTTACCTCTTGTTTCTCACATCGAGCATGAATCACATGAGCTTAGAGAAAACCTCAACCATAACACTCTCTTTGGGCCACTAACCATGTGTAAGTCCCAACAACAATTTTTTATTAGGTCATTGTCCCAAAGAACAACTTGATCATTAATTCATTCTTAAATTGAACTACCTAGACTTTGATCCTTGCCTTCTAGGCTGGGTATGTAGGCAGCCTCCCAAGGTTCAAGCCCAAAACCAATCTCTTCACATCGGTTCACCTCCATCTCATACGATGTTGATTCGTGAAACCTCCCTTATAATCAATATCTTTACATTGGTTCACTTTCATCCTTGTTATACGACATTAAACTATACAACACTTTTTTCCAGTATGACAATAAAAAACAATATTCTTTGATGCCCTCACCTGAGAGAGAACCATTATTTACATTTATTTTTTTTAATCATGTTTCATTTCAAAAACTACGTGCATACATGGCAACGCCCAAACCTTTTATCTTGGGTTAAACCATCATTGTACTAAAGTCCACTTTCACCCTACACATGTATGAACCAAATTTGTACAAAGGGTATTTCTAGAACTACGTGGGCTTGATTCCCATCCTTATGGGATATGTAGGAACGTTCGAGTGTCCCTTGAATCCAGCCCCAAGTCCATGGGCTTAACCCCAAATTCCATTTTCAGTCCCTTGGCTGGAAAGTCCCCAAGAAAACACACATTGTGTATTTCTTACAATGGTCCAAGCTCTATGACCCTAAACTAAGATCTCTAATCCTTTTGTCCCACACGATGTTAAACTGTAGTTTAAGAACTACGTATGGCTTGATTATCATCCTTATGGGATATGTAGTGAAGTCCAACATTTCAATTCCAGACCCAGCTACAACATGATTATGGTTAGCATTGATCTGTGTATCTCTGTATACATTGAAAAATACCCATATTTATGTGTCATAATCCTAACCTTAAATATTTTCATGTCCTCATAACCCTTTTCATGAATTCTAGTCACAAAAATGTCAAACTTCTGAGAGTTCTTTTGCCTGACTATGTAGCACGTGTTCATAGGCGGCCTTGCATAAACAGTCTACATAATAGACTTGTTAGCCAAAAGATACTATTATTTGACTATGTAGCCAATCCCCATAGGTGGTCCTGCATAATTCAACCCCCTAACAGGTTTTTCGGATAGTGGTAACTTCATTCATGGGAATAATGTCTCTTTTGTCCTTATTTGTCTTAAATGACAGTATGTAGGGATCCACAAAAATAGCCATCCTTAGCATATTTGTCCCATATCCTTTTTCATGATCTGAAAGTATTCATGTCTATGGCTTATATTCTCCTTCCCTACATTTGGGTCAGATCTTCGTAGGAGTGATATTCATCCAGTTCTTCAATAATCTTGTTTGGAAATATCTTTTCCATATTCAAGTACCTCTTTCCATACAGCATACTCTATACTTTGGAAGATTTTAATCTCCATAAACTTTCACTGGCTTTTAGCACAAGGAAAGTAAAATTCTGAGAGTTCTTTTTCCTGACTATGCAACATGTGCCCATAAGAGGCCTTGCATAAACAGTCTACATAACAGACTTGTTAGCCAAAAGATACTATTTTATTTAACTATGCAGCCAATTCCCTCAGGTGGCCCTGCATAATTCAACCCCCTAACGGGGTTGTTAAATAATGGTAACTTCATTCTTGGGAACTACTTCTTCTAATGACTTTTAGATCTTTTTCATATCAATCCTCAGATTCAAATATTCTTAAGTCATAGCTTACATATTTTCCCTCATCACTTGAGTATGGTACTATGTTTTAAGATAAATTTTCAAGGAATTGAGTCAATTATAATTCATTCGGTATAAGATATTTTCAACCTTAAACATTAGCCCTTTTTATGTCCGACATGCATGACTTTAAACTTCCCACAAAAGACAAGGGAACTCCGAATAAAAGTCAAGTTCCCAGCTCACTAAACATACATTTTTATGATTTAGGTAACATTGAGCAATTAAAAGATTTGAAGTTTGTAGGGTTATTTACATTAATCCTAGTAAAAATCAAACTGTGCTTACTAGGCCCATTGGCTTAGGTAAAATCTAAAGCATTTAGCAAAAGAGAATGTAGGTACAAATGAGTGAAAGTGAAAGTGTTTTTCATTGATGCACAAAAGTTAGAAGGACATCCATAGATTGGAGTCTCTTCACTATTTCAAGAATTACAAGAGGCTTTCAACATAACTCTTCATTTGATTTACGGCATCCCGAGATTCATCAGCAACCACCTGGAATTCATTCATTCAACTGGATACAATAAGAGATGCAGTGATACCAGCTCTTCTTGGAACAGTTGTAAAAGGATGTTCTTGAGTCTGGTTTAAGGAAAATTTTCTGCTGATCAAACAGTGACTATGTTTCTGTCCAAGAGACTTGGAAGATGGATACATGGATTTGAGAATGGAGCATTGGAAGTAAAGATCCATTTGGAGAGAGTACTCTTTTCAGATATTGATCTAATTCCATGTTTGTCTTCTCTCCACCAACTGACAGCGGAAAACATTTCAGCCCATGGGTTTTCCATTTTCATATCTGCAAGGAAATGGAATGGATGGAGAATTTGAAAGTTCACACCATTGTTGTTTCTATTAATGCACAGCATAACCGAAATAGAAGAGTAGCAGTGCAGCTGCATTTCAGGTGTATAGTTATTTGCATTTGGAACATTTACTCCTTGCAAGTGACCATGACCATACAGGGACAGGTAGATTCTCTGTGGGAAATTAAGATGATATTTCTTCAAGTACTTAGCCAAATCTGGGAAAGTTTTGTCGCATATATCATAGTAATCATGGCCAAAAATGTTCATCATGTCATCAATCCACTTTCTAGACAGTTCATCAGTCGTTTCGATTCTCCTGGGAGCCATTGAATCTGCATAAAAGTTGAATAAACTAACTCTTAAATGGGTTTATTTTTCATAAAATTTGTGAAAGAATTCCGAAAAATGGCAAAGGCATTATGGCGCGCAAGTCTAAAACTTAAAGTGCAAGTTTGAATGGGACGCGCAATTATTTGATGCGCAGGTATCACTTCACAAGTCAATATACCTTGAAAGCAACGCGCCATCAAGGAAACACCGAAAAACAGAGCAACCTGCACGGTTAAGGTGACCTGTGCGGCGAGAGCTCGAAGGTTTGAAGTCCGAAAATCCAAATGCTTTGTACGAAAGTGAGGCCCTCTATTTATAGACGCGGCTAGAAACCTGCGCGCCATACCCTGGGTGACTCAAGGTCGTACTTCTGCACGCTGAACTCTGTGCGACCGAAGCTCATTTGTGCGCCCAAACTTGCGCGCCGCCTTTCCATTGGTTTTCTTCTTTTCCTCAGAGTCAAATCTTCATTTCATTCGGATCCAACTCTGAAGGGGGACTTTTGTTGACGCTCCTTTTCGTCACATTTTCTAAAAGAATGGAAAGGAAAATGACTTAGTAAGAATTGATAAATCTTTGAAGAAAACATCAAAAATCAACAAAGGCATGAACAAGGGATCAAGAGCACATGTGCCGCGCAAGTTCTATCACTGTCGCACAAGTCCACTTGCATGACGCATGGTGGTCGTGAAAGTGACTTGCGCGACCTAAGTGATAACTGCCCAGGTTCTTCTCCTGCCTATAAATAGACCCTGTGGGCCCCCCATTTGAGGTGGATTTTTTTCCAGAAACTCAGATTTGAGCTCCTGGCGCCCTAGTCTCTTCTCAAAGCTTCCGAAACACTTCTAAGGTAATTTCTTACCTAGAACGGAAGATCTGAAGAGGGGGAGGAAGGCCTAAGTGTTGAAACTCATCAACACTTGCGCGCCTAAGTGGCCAGCCCTTAAGGGAAAAGGCCACACTTGTGCGCCGCCTTACTCCTTGAATAGAACTTGTGCACCCCTCTTCTGGAAGAACCTCAAGTGGATTCTAAAGGCTTTAATCATGAGTCACTCAAGTATTACCATACTGGTTAACCATCGCGCAAGTAACCCATGTGTCGCGCAGGAATACCTGCGCAACCAGGACTTGCGCGCACACGCAGTACCAGCACGCCTGTCAGGACTTACGCGCCCCTGCCTTTTTGGGTGCCTTTCTTTCCCATTTCACCCCTCTTAAGCCATTCCACCTTTCTTATTTGAGATTCAATCTTCAAGACACTCTTCAAAGCCATTTATGGCATGATTTCCCTATTTAAATTCCTTTTCTGAAAGGAATTCTGTGGAATATCTCTCAAAACCTAGTGATTTACACATCTTTATGTCACTAAAGATTGAGATTTCATTCATTTAACCTCATCCTTTAAGATGAGATAATCCTTAACTCGGGTCTCCTTTTTAGGAATAATCCCCAGTCATAAGTCCTCTACTTTGGGTATCCTCTGAGGAGTAAGCCCTAGATCCCCTAACCTGGGTTTCCTTTCCAAGAATAAACCCCAGTATCAAATATGGGCATCCTCCTAAGGAGTAAGCCCCTGTCGTAATTCATAACTTTGGAATCCTCCTTAGGAGTAAACCCCAATTCTTAAAATTCCCAAATCTGGGCATCCTCCTTAGGAGTAAGACCTAGTCCCCTAATTTGGGCATCCTCCTCAGGAGTAAGCCCCAAAACTTAATCCTTGACCTGGGCCTCCTTTTCAGGAGTAAGCCCCAGTCTTAATTTCTCTTAACCAGTCCTAATTTACCTTTGATCTCGGATTCCTTTTCAGAAGTAAAACCCAATCATATTTCTTCTCCTAATTTGGGCATCCTCCTCAAGATTAAGCCCCAATTTAGAGTATTCAAAATCTCCATGAAGCCCATATACCTTAATGGACCCTGTTCCTGGATTTCTTCCCTAAAGTAAATCCTAACCTTCATTTATCTGGGCAGTCATACATACATAAGCCCCACATTATTTCTTATGATTGCATATTTTATGGAACATTTGTCTAATTTTTACCAATACCTCTTATTTCTCACACCAAGCATGACTCACGTGAGCTTAGAGTGTAAAAGTGACTATGAAATTTTTCTTTGAGCCATCAATCATAAACATCATACTCCCTTACTCGAACTACGTGGGTTCTGATTCCTTTTCTAAACAAAGGATATGTAGGTAGCTCATCTGTGGCTTCGATCCCAACTCTGAAATAATCCATGTCCTTCTGAATGACAATAAACATCAAGTGCCCCACTGAGTGTCTTTAAAACCAGCATGGTCATCATAATGACCAAGAGACTTCTATATAAATGTGTCGAAGGGTACCATTGACCAAGAATATCTAATAAATACAGATGATTCTCTATCGATGAAGAACCTCGAATATATATAAAAGATTATCTAAAATTCCTATATATTTTATCATTGATTGTCAGATCTGAAGGAACGCTCATTTTATACTTGGTAACGTAATAAGGATTCACGAACATAACTTAAATCTATAAAGAGAGTCCTAGAGTAGACAATAATTCCCCTCAAAAAGGTGTGATGAGTCCGACCTCCCATCCTCTTGACCAATGAAAATTACTAAGCCTAATCATTCCATGAACTAATGAGCACCTACCTTAGGAAAGTAGATCCGAATTGATGTGGAATCATTGGATGTTTCCGGTTCTATGAACAAACCCGTTAAAAACCGATCGGAACGTTTGAACCTCCCATAAAAAGGTGGTAGTCCCCGGATTCTGAGGGAAACAGGGAGGCATCTGGATGATGACCTTGATCTTATCTGGGTCGATCTCGATGCCTCGATATCTGAAAACAAAGCCAATGAACATCCCAGAGGTGACTCTAAAGGCACATTTCAACGGGTTCATCTTCTGATGGTGGGAACAGAGGAAGACAAACACATTCTCAAGGTCCTTATAATGGTCATAACGCTGGCGAGATTTTACCACAAGATCATCTACATAGAATTACACCAATTTCCTGAGGATTGGATTAAATATGCGATGCATGGCCCATTGATAGGTGCAACCTACATTTTTTCAGCCGAAGGGCATAACCTGGTAATAGAAAGTACCTTGGGGCACCCTGAAATCTGCGGACTCCTCGTCCTCGGTGACCATTCAGATCTGGTTGTATCTAAAGTAACCATCCATGAAAGAGAGGGCTTGGAACCCAGCTATTGAATCGATCAATAATTCTATCATAATAAGGGGAAAATAATCCTTTGGACAGTGGCGGTTGAGATTGCGAAAGTCGATGCTGACTCTAATCTGTCTATTCTTCTTTCCTGACTGGCACAATATTGGCGAGAAACTTGGGGTATTAGACCTCCTTGAAGAAGTTGTCTCTAATGATCTTGTCAACTTCAGCCTCGAACATGACATAGTGATAAGGGTTCATCTTTCTGGGAGGCTTCTTGAACTCGTGATGATTTGCGGGAAGACCAAGGCGGTGGATGGCTACCCGAGGATCTAATCCTGGCATCATGTCATAGCTCTAGGCGAATACATCACGATGCTATTTCAGGAAATCAACATGCCACTGTTTCTCCTCAGGGGGCACGGCGGCACTGATCAATCTGGGTCTCAGATATTCTTTGCTACCATGGTTCACCTATACCAGTCCATCAACCGTGGCGGGGACGCCCTCTTCAATGGCAGGGGGATAATACTTCATATCCTATTCTTCAATTATAGAGGGGGAATCTTCATCGGGAGGTGATTCTTCTAGGTCATCGAACCCCGACGGGAGGCTGATGCCAACCTGGACATCGGTGGACAGCATATCGAGAAATTCACATGCTGTCGAAACCATAGCAATAAAGGCAGTCAATCTGATCCCATCTGGTCTTCAACCCAAGGGGCTGTTCTTGATGACATCAAATTAATGGTGGCACATCAGCCTAAGACAGTTAATTCCAGCCCAGCAGAACCGACACGTATGATGTACTGTCGTTGCCATGGGGCAGACATCCTGATACTGTACTGGGGTAGGAGGCTCCGGGATCACCTGATCCTGGTTTTTGTAGGAGTACGAGGTGATTTCCCACCGCCACTTGGATGTGGGAATATGTTTCCATATTGTTCCAAGGAAGAAAACAATTACCCCATGTCAGGGGTTGTGGCCTCCAATCGATTGATTGGGAAGATGTAGGCATCATCCAGACCTTCCCTGGGGTCAGTTACAACTCTGGTGGGCTCAACATCACTGACCTGAATCTGCTTATCCTTGATCTTGTAATAGTCGGAATCCTAGTAGCGAGCATCACAATAGGATAAAGGAGATGATTCACCTTGGAGTACACCTACTTGACCATTGAGGGAGTACATGAGGAATTGGTGATAGGATGAGGGGACCGCCACGTGTAGGTGGAGCCGTGGTCTTCCCATCAATGCATTATACGTGATGTCCTGGGGGAAAACCATGAACTTGGTGCTAGAAACTGGGCCACCGAACTGGTTCTTCAAACAGATCTTACCGACCAGGGTTTTTTCTGTCCTGTCATATCCTTGGATTCTTAAAACAGAGGGAGTCTGGTCATCTTCGGATAACCCTAGATTCCACAGTGTCTGCGTCAGGAAATGGTTAATCCTGGAGCTGATGTCAACCAGACAGTGGCGAACCTCAACACCGTTAACTTGGTTGGTGATGTACAATGGGAAGATGTTCCCCTGTATGGGAGAGCCTTCATCTTCTACAGAGAACGAAATGATGGCCTGATAGTCAGTGTTCTCGACCGCTTCAGCATGAAAGGATTCTGCAGCTGCTACTTATGCCTCGAACTGGAGGGGGATTCTTAAAGCATCATTGAGGGCCCCAAGCATATCTGGTGATAGTCGAAGGGCCTCTAGGATGGAAATCCTTGCTGGGATGCTGACAAGGTTCTTGAGAACATCATATTTTCATGCCAAGCATGGACTTCTGCTTGCTGGAAGCCGCTTTGTGATAGGAGGCATGGCGGGCCCTACCGGCCGGACCAGCAGCTGACTGGTGTTGGGTATATCCCGCTGCTCACAAGTCGATGCCCAAAGAGTAGCTACTGGATGAAGACCTGATGACTGGGATCGACCTATAACAGGGTGAGTCTGGTCGTGACATGTTCGAGGTAGCTCTGCCTGGTCCAATAGAACAAATGGTGGTGTAGGAGGGCCCAACAACACTGGATGAAGAGGCTGCATGTGATGAGTTCTACGTTGGGCATGTTGTCTGGTCTCAGTGGCGTGCATAGCGTGGCTTGGGGTTCCAACTGATGTTTCCTGATAACCCATGCAGTCATGACTCCACCAATGTAGGGGTCAGCTGGGGATATTAGTGAGGTTCACCTAGTGCTCCTCGTTTTCGAGAGTCATATAGGGGTTTTCCAACTCCATGCTATTAACTGAAGCGTACCCTTGACTATGACATGAAGAGTCACCCATCACTGGGTGGATTCTGGGACGGATCCTCATCTCCGGGGCCATGAAGTCACCGAGAGTGCGAGACAACGATGGCATTAGTAGGGTGTGTTTCTTTCCCTTTATCCGCTAATGCTTACTCTTTTGGGATGAGGATGGCTGAGATGATGCTTTAGAAGTGGTGGTCGTAGCTTCTGAAGGCTTCGGGAGATTCAGGTGTGCCCGAATGATACCATGGGCATGGGCGACCATTTTGTGTGCCATCCAGTCATCATACTTCTAGGACTCATGGTAAGAAACCTGCTGCGACTCACCTTTGTTGTGGCTACTGCTGTCTGTCCTTATAAAGATGCATGCCACTTGTGTGAGGGCTAGGTCCAGCATGACTATGTTGTTATCGACCTAGTCTTGAATCTAGTCTTTAAACACATATAACTACTTGAGGGCGTGCTTAAGGATCTGATGATATGGGAAATAGTTGGGGTGATCAGTGAGGTTTGCCTCTCCTGACCCTCTTCACTCAGGAAAATGCACAATCCCTTGTTCCAAGGAACTTCTAAAATATCCAGGGACCTAATTCTCATTGAATGAGTAGTTCTAGTTTCTTAAATATAGAAAGGGGTCCTTGGGGCCTGGCCTTGACGAGGATCTGGAGGGCCTATTGAGGAGGTGGAGCCGGATTGTCCGGCCTCGGCGGTGGCAGCACATCATACGGGGGCAATGACGGATTCTGAGGAGAACACTGCTGACCCGGAGGCTGCACCTGAGGTGGAGGGTTTCTGTGAGTTTGCGGGGCTGGTGCCACTGGTAGCAATTCGATTTGCCTAGGTGAATCTATTTGGGCAACCACAGTAGGCTCAGTTCTGGTAGCCATCCTTTCTGGAATTACAGGGGCAACAGACGTGCTTGGTTGTCCTGTTATAGGGCTTCCTCTAGGCGATGGTCCTTATCGGAGAAGTCTTGAAACCCTCCAATGCAGTTCTAAGTTATCAAATAATGAGCCAGTTCTGTCTTAACGTTCCCTATGCACATCGTCAGTAATTGCTCCTGATTCAGTGGCATGTCAAGGGAGTATGTGAGCCCCTTCCACCGGGCGATAAAGTCTGCGACTCGCGCATCATGCCTTTTCTTGCACTTGAGGATCTATGCGATGCTCGTTTTCCAGGTGATATAGCTGAACTCGTAGAGTAGTTTCCTATAAAGGTCCTCCAAGATGGTTACGGATCCGGTGAGGAGCTGGTTGTACCAGAAAAATGTCGGTCCCTCTAATGTTTAAACAAAACAGCAGAGCTTGGCAGCCTCCTGCAGCACCAGAGTCCCTAACATGGGCCCAAACCTTGATTTGAAGTGGTCCGGGTGTTGCGGTGGGTCCCCAGTCTTATTAAAGGGGAGAATGTGGGATTCTAGAAACCTGGATGTGCCGACATATCATCCACCTACGCCGGGTATGGCTTACCATCAGGTGGGATTGCCACCTGTCACGTTTCCAATGCCTCAAGGCGGGCAATGAGTGTTTCCATGGGATCATCTGGGTGGGGGTCCCTATCTTGACAAGGATCACTGACCACGAGCACGTTGCTGGGTTCTTCAACACTGTAGATAGGCTCGGTGGCTCATGGAACGACTGGTGGAGAAACTTGCAGGGTAGCTGGGGGAACCCAAGCTAGATTACTTGGATTACTGTGCCATTCAAGAGGGTTTGGAGAGACATACCATGACCTCTTGCCATGAGCTCCGGCTTCAATCCTGTCTGTGGGAGCAGCATGATCTGGGTTTCCTGGGGGCATCTCACCGAGGGGATGTTGCTCCTGCCCCTACTGTACTAGCCTAGGATCGTTGTAGTTACATCATCGCACTGCCACATGTTCCTCAAAGAGTTCATTGACCAGCTTCTTCTGCTCAGCCTGTTTTTGGAGCAATGTGTCCTTCTCGGGGTCCTCCTCCGTCTTCTGCATTAAGGCAGATGGGTCAGAGTGTTTGAAATATCCACGTGTTCTTTGACTTTACCGGAATTCCGGCTGAGTACCAATGCCTCAGTGGGTGTATGGAAACCTAGAAGGTTTCTCTACTAGCGAGTAACCCTCCCTGATGGGTCCAATAGTGGTGGAAATCCCTCAAGGTGTAATGCTTCATCAAGAAGCTCCAACTCATCCTCCTCAAGCACTATATTGGACATGTTGACCATGATCCTTATAGGAGGCATATCCTCGATATCTCCTAGCAAGTTGGGCTACCTCTAGATATGACTAAAGAGGAGGGTAGTATACTACCCCTAGCAACAGATTTTCACGTGGTGGGTAGCCTCCTTGATAATTTTGCGGAGTACTTTGATACTCTGAACACATTGTTGCAGGAGGGACCCATGGTGACCTAGTGACTCGGGGCGCTGGGCCACAGGGAGTGCAGCCAAATCGACCAGATAGAATTGCTTGCTGATGTATTCGAAATGCGCTTTGTTGTTTGGATAGACCACACGCTGATGAAGAAGACTAAAATGAGTATCCCGGAGGGTGTGGTGGAAACACTAAACTTCCTTCGGGGTGAGGGATTCCGATATGTGGAAATTCGTTACAGCCACTGGCCAGAACTTCCCAGGGAAGTGGCCCGCTTTGATGATGTTCCAGAAGCTCCTCGACATAGATTCAAGATCTGGCCCTTGATTACCCCACTCGTCAACTGGGGGTGGTTGGGGAACTGACATCGGTACTGAGGTAGACCATTAAGATGGCAGGTTGGCCGGTGGAGAGTACGGCGAGTGGGCTGACTGGCTGTCGAATCTCATACTGCACTCTGAAGAGTGTAGCAACCTGGCCGCTATGTCATGATAAGATGGGTTGATGGCCTCTATTCCTGGCTCAGGGGCTAGGGCTACCGGTGATGGTCCACGATGTTGCTCTCCTTCCATCATTCCACAGAATATTTCTTCATGATCTCTTGTTGAGGTAGAGAGTTCTTCTGGTGATGATGGGGGTGATTCCATGATCGTAAACTGTGAGGTCACCAAATTTTCATCCTCCTGGATATACCGGTGGAGGGATGCGGTAATCCGATGGACCTCGAATTCTGGGAGCACCATGCTAATGCGCCTTTCCCCTGCTTTGGCCTTTGACACAGATGATCGATAGGAAGGTTCCCACGCTGATTCATACTCCACCTCAGAGTCTGAGAAGTGGACCGGTTTGATCTCCATCTAGACATTTCCTGAATTCTTCTTATGGTGGAGATGGCCCGCCTTCCTGACCCTGAGTGGCTCCTTGGGACAAGGCTAATTTATGACACAATTTCCTTCGGCCGCACTGGTGATGGGGAGGGTTTCCACCCGAGAAAGTCGGGGTGTAAGAAGCACCAGGACAAATGTCGAAGGGGACAGGGGGAGGTCCTCCGTGGATAGCACTGGAGCGGGAAATACCTCTACTGGGACTAGAATGAGCATGGGGAGGACCTCTGTGCTTGGTGTAGGTGGAGGAAGACTGACCTTCACTCCTCTAGTTTCTGAGGCGAGGAGGACCTTCACCCACTTCAAAAAGGATATGGGGAGGGTCCCCATGTGGAAGAGAGACCGGATGTGAAATGTCTTTGCACCAGTGGTCAGGGGTAGGAGGAACGACTCCATGCCTAGTGTAATGGGAATAATAGAGGCTTCCATACCATGTGGCACCATCACGGGGAAAGCCCTCACTCAGATTGGGGGTGGCACAGGGTGGACCTCCATGCCGAGCCTCAAAGCGGGGAAGGCCCGCGTTCTCCGTGGTGGTGGTATGGGGGGACCTCCGTACTGGGTGGCATTATTTCGGGTTGGTTCACAGTGGCTACTGCTTATTCCAGCGGCCAAGAGAGTCAACCCATCCTACCCGTGGGGTGGTAGGGGCCTCGGTCCTAGCCGGGTGTATAAGTGCCCCTGCTCAATGTATGCAGGGACCTAATGATATGTGTCTGTGGTGGCTCGGGCCATAGTAGCTGTTGAAATTGATGCCCCTTGGAGAGCGTCCTCCTCATCTTGCGCTCGATGCTGACATCGGGTCGGATGAACCAGGGTCAGTGGTGTAGGTACGTAACTTACCTGCTCCTCTTCTAGCAAGACCAAGCGGCGGTGCAATGCATCCAGGTGGGACCCCTCTCTGGGATCCCCTGGAATGGGTCTCTAACCGAGTTGGGTCGGACATCACCTACCTCATCAGCATAAGGCAGGGAATTTTCAAATCATTCTTGGGAGAGGCTCCTGAAACGGTTGTGCGTCATCATGGGGAGCAACGGCTCACTGCACGTCCCTCGGGGGTGGTGTTGGCGATGAGGCGCAGACGCCTCTAGGTCTAGGTGGGCCATATCCCAGGTTGGGATTATTCCCTCCTCCTTCTAACGGCACACGAGGTTGTTGATTACCCTCTGTTGAATGACCTCAGATGGGGAGAGGGGGCATGGATTCCCCAGGGCCATGGGTGTAGAGGCTGTCATGGAAGCGGTGGAACCACTTGGGACAGCCGCATTAGTGATGCCCCTACCCCTACGCCGGTGTGCAGGAGGTGATCATATTCCAGACGCATCAGCCTGATTCCTGGTAGCAGGGAGGCTTAATCATCAGTGCTGAGAGGAAAAGGAATCAACGAACAATGCACCATCAACATCCCGCCTTCCATAGCCAGTAAGATGGATCCACTCTGACAATGTCACAGAATAGGATGTCCAACGTTCTACCAACCCAACTTCTGGTGAGTTTCATTCCAGGCCCGCTTATTTTCTTGGCGGGACCCGACACCGGATAACTGGATCCGGTGAAATGTCAAGACATTGATGAAACGAGATCTACTAATCTCTATATTCTAGAGAAGAACTTCACCTCGGGTTCACCATTTCTGTTTCCCAAACTTTTCCCGGGGCATGCGCATCCATCTGTGGAGGACACGCAGCTATTGCCCTGCATTCCATCTTTCCAAAGGTGGGTTGAATCTATTCCTTATTCAAGGATGTTTTCTCCTTAATAAAAACAGGATGATGGGATTTTGGTTCTTCCTTCTGTGGATTCCTACTTGAACTCATCACCTAGTCTGGGTCTCCCTTATAGACTGAAGATGTTTTTCGTGAAACTCTTCCTAGCGCCATATCTTCATGGACACCAGCTAATTACACTACTTCTGTCGGGACATTATAAGGGGTCTGGTCAGGGCAGCAACCTTCATTTAGGGGAGTAGACACTTTGGGAATCACTGGCGTATCTGGACGTTGGGGGATTGGTGTGTCAGTCTTCTATCCATTATTATAGGGCTTCTCGAGGATGCAGAAGCCTGAGGCATCCCGCATAAAACACGAGGAATCATATGAAATGGGAATTTATCTGAGGTTTTTCTAAGCTTCCCATGTTTAACACAAGGTATACCGCATGTTTAATGTCAAGCAAAGATGGATCAGACTGATCAGAACAGTGACTAGAGTGGATCAGATGGGTGAAACCCCCAGAGGGAACACTCAGGCTGGGGCCAATGCGTGTTTGACTTCCCTGCTACTATTGAGGGGAATGGGGTATGAGGTTGCATGATCCCATTGGGATGTGGCGGCTTGGGTAAGAATCAATATTATTGGTGGAGCATTTGAATGTAGTGGATGGTGAATGGGATGGAACCTCCATGAGGATGACGATGATTTTGGGGATTGAGGATTGAAGAGGCTTCTAGCGTATCCCCATGGTAGGGGATCAATGTCCACATAGTTAATATATGGCGGCTTACCACCGATTGGGGATTTCAAGGGCTTGCCACTAGGTGGGGTCACAATAGCTTACCGCTGGATAAAAATGTCAGCGGCTTACTCCTGAATAGGATCAGAATGGATTACCACTAAATGGAGACGAAACGAATTACTGCTGGTTGAGGGACACAGTTTAATGTCATGTATGATAGGGGTGAACTGACGTGACGATGAGGACCTGGGGTCCAAATGGATGGTGTGCTTGAACCTCATGGAGGCTTCCTATGTAGCCTACCTTGGCAAGAATCAAAGTCCCCATAGTTTGGAATAGAGGCTTGGCACACCGATGTAAAGGGTGTTCGGAACGACTAGGGTGGTGGGATTGAACATCGTGGAGGATTCCTATATACCCTACCTTAGCAAGGATCAGAGACCACATAGTTTAGGTGGGTAGGAACCGATGTGAAGGTGGACCTGGGGTCCAATGGTTGTTGGGCTTGAACCCCATGGATGCTTCCTAAGTACCCTTCCTTGGCAAGGATCAAAGACCTCATAGTTCAAGATGGGTCGGTGAACTGACCTGAAAGAGGACATAGGGTCTAATGGGTGGTGGGATTAAACCTCAGGGAGGCTTCCTACGTACCATACCTTGGCAAGGATCAAATACCACATAGTTCAGGTTGGGTCGGTGAACCAACGTGAATAAGGACCTTGGGTCCAATGGGTGGTGGGATTGAACCTAAAGGAGGCTTCCTACGAACCCTGCCTTGGCATGGATCAAAGAACACGTAGTTAAGGTTGGGTTGTGGGGCTTGCACTCTTGGATTCCCAGATAATATGTCATGGTTGATGCTTACTCCAACACCACGTGAGTCATGCTTGGTGTGAGAAACAAGAGGCATCAGAGACCTGACGATCATGTCACGAAAGGTGTGTCTGGGAGAAGTGAAGTGGGGCTTACACGTAGTTAGCCTCTTAAAGAGGAAATAGGGGATTACACATGATTATCAGCCCAAATAGGCAGGGACATACTCCAGGATGGAGGCCCGATGGAGACAAAGCCTAGAAGGAGTGGGATTTGGCACCAAAGAAAGGAGGGGTTTGGTGTCCATTCCCTCACCCTCCCCCTGGTCCTTGGGACTGAAGAAGAAAGGAGGAGCAGGGATGCTGCCTCCTACAAGAAAAGCTAGGGACATAAACCAAGATGCTTGCCCTTTTCCTGCGGAAAAAAACCACCCCGAAAAAGAGGATATCATCCACTATGTGGAAATAACTCATCCTCATGGAGACTAGTGGGTATAGAGAATGTCCACGGTGGGGGAACCCAGTATGCTAGGCACATAGCGAGGTCACAGTTTAACATCATGTGCTGAAGACGATGGTGCTATGTAGTTTAATGTCCTGCAGCTCGGACGAAGTGGGTTTGGTCCGCACCCCTAGGACTTACATAACTGGTCCTCTGTACTCCTTGGTGAAGAGAGGGGACATGCAATGCTGTGAATAGGGGTGTCATGGAGCGAACCATCAGGGGGTCCATGTTAGCGTGGCTATGCGAAGAAGCAATAGTCATTAGCATGCCTATGTGAAGAATCATGAGTCGAAGTGACGCAATAGGAAGTAGTGCCCAAGGGACTTTGAAATCACATCGTGCAAACCTTGAGGGGCACACGAGAAAAGGAATTGTGGAGTAGAAGGGTTCATTGGCAGGGGACTTGTGATGTTTTGCTGCTCCGCACGGCGGAGGGTGCTTGCGAAGGGGTGTGCTTCGCAATATGGGGGGACTCAGCCTAATCATAGGGCAGAGGTTGATATGGGAGGTGCTCTGAGAAGTGGAAAGACATTATCGGAGCACTTCCTTGCGGGGAAAGTGTGCCTCGCAAAGCAAGGTATCGTGAAGCAATGTACTTTGCGAAGTATAGTGACCCTACCTTGGCATGTGGATCATGTGTACATGAAGGACGTTTCACGAATCATAAACGCTCCATGATGACCCGGGTCCCCTTGGGAATCCCCTTCCTTTGCGGAAGCCCTTAGGTTCCATGAAAGGCATCCCTCTCGAAAGAGAGGATAAAAACAAGGAAAAGGGCACTTCACAGAACATAAGTACCTCACGTAGCTCATGGTTCGTAGAGCAGAAGATGCTTTGCGATTTGGGAGCTAGGAAGTTGAAAGGTCAGATGATCTTCCATTTGGACTTGGGGGAATGCCGGTGTTTATAGGGGAGAGGCGCTGCGAAGCATAGCTCACGCGGCCCGAAGAGGGACTTGGTTACTCCATGTGACACCCGCGAACGTCAAATGCATTTGTGGAGCATCATGCCTCTTTGCTTCGCAGCGGGCTTGCGAATGCCAAATGTGTTCGTAGAGCATACTGCCTCTTTGTTGGTGGTGGGCTCGTGAACGTCAAATGCATTCGCGGAGCGTCCCGCCTCCTTGCTTTGTGGTGGGCTCGGGGCTACTGGGGCTCCGCGAATGGTCTTCACGAGGAATCCTTTGGAGGCCTTCTGTTTCTTTTTTCTTTTTCCCACATTTTGGCGCCAAGAATGATTTTTATTGATATTGTTGAAATTTGGATCTATATAACAAAATAAAAATCAAAATACTTTTTCAATGCTTGAAAAAAGTGGTAAAAGTCAAAAAAAATTATTAAATAGGCTATCTTGAAATAAATGAAAATTGAAATTCCTCTTGAATTAATATAAATGATAAAAATGACTTATAATAACAAAATTATGTTAATAATTTTTTTTATCTTTTAAAATTATTATAATTTTCTAAATACTTATGTCTAGATGGCATGACATATATCAAAAACGAAAACAATTAAATGAATAATTTCAAAAATACTAACAATGGTAATATTTAGATGTGTTTTAGTATAACATGAATTTTATAAATATTTTTTAAGGATATTTTACAATATAAGGTATTATATTCAAAATTGGTAGTTTTCCTAATATTTTTAAAGCCATGAATTGTGAAAAGTGATGAAAAATAACATAAATAGCATTTAATGATTAAAAATTGTAATTAAATCATTGGAAAATAATAAAAAATCTATAATGACTCATATATATATATGAAATTTTTAATAATATCATTCATGATTCTTATGTTTTCCACTTTTCATTTTTAGAATTACCTTTATGGACCTAAATGTTGAAAAATTATGAAAACACCATTGATTTTTTTTCCAATAAAACGGACTTACATAAACATTTTTCAAACATCTCAAATTTGTTTTTTCACTAAAAACATATACCCAACTACCTATATAGATTTTTTCCCACATCCACCAACCATTATGTTTGTCATCAATTTCTCCTATAAAGTCCTTAAGACTAATTAAAGGGAGGCAACATAAAGGTAAGGGTAAGGGTTTCTTAAATTTCTTTTTTCATTAGGTTATACATATAATTCATTAAATTTATTATTCCATGATTATGTGTCAGTTGATATATAAAATAATTTATTCTATATTTAATATTTAATATTTATATTTATATATGTTGACATAATGACATCTTGTATTAATTTTCACTTCAAAGGGTATGATTTTTATAAGAGTTTTCTTTTCCTCAATCTCATTTTCATAAGACATGTATCATGTGATGTGAAATGATTTCCTTGCATGGTGTACATACTACCTCATGGTGAATTTTTAAATATTACCTCATGAAATTTATGGGATTTTTATATCTATATTATACACTTTATTTCAATGTATTTTGATTCTAATGTTACAAAAGAGGTAAAGGATTCATGTTAAAATCTATTTTCTTTTTGAGATTATTTAATTTCAAGGTTCCTTTGGGTAAATCATATGATATTATTTTATTAAACCTCGTCTAAATTATTAACATATGGTTTTGAATTTGGTTTACATTTTTAATTACCATTTCCTCCTTCTAATTAAAGAAACGTTAATAAAGTTGTTTTTATGTGATACTGATCTTGTATCATCTTTAAGATTGGAAATATTTCTCTTGAATATACATGATTTATAAAAATATTTCAAGAATTATATTTTATAAACATAAATGATTTAAAAAGTTATTTTACATGATCATTGACATTCTTTTTAATGGTTTTATAAGGTAATTTCAAAACATTTTTCAAAAGGGTCAGTTTTGAATCTCTTTACAAATGTCTTAAAAGAATGTTTATTTAAAATCTTAAATCATAAATAGATTTTACCTCTATCATAACCATTATTTTATTTAAAATTTATTTATAATTTTAAAACTTTATTTTCAATGAAAAAAAACATTTAATATTTTTTTGATTTTTCATTTTTTAAAATTGATTTTAAATTTCGAAAGTGTATTTTCCACATCAATGTTTTTAATGATCCTTTTAGGTTATTTAAATTCATCAAAAATAAAAACTCATGATTTTAATTATTCTTCACTAGGGATATATTGTAATGATACCATCCTTATTCTTTATGTAAATGGATTATGATTGTTTTAATGTGATTTTCATGGAACCCATTTATTTTCCATGGGTAAATCAAGATATGAATTAATAGTGGTTATTTTTATGTTGAAAAGTGAAATATTTTAGTTGTTTTTCTCATTATATGGTTCTTGGACATATTTATAGATGATTGAAAGGTGTTCCAATTATAAACTAAAGATGGTTTATTCCATTATAAACCAAAGATATTTTTTTACATTAAAAACTAATGACTTGTGGTTACATTAAAAATAAGGACAGGTGGGTCCAATATATCCCTTCAATGAATTTTGTAATGAGATTTTTTTAGATGGATCGAAGTTAATCCTAAGTGATGATAGAGTTATATCACTCTTAAGAGATTACATAGTTTACCATTTATTGGTTACTCTTAAGAGGCATGGGAATTATCTGGTTTGGTAAATCAATGGTCAGTTATTGATGTTTAAACATACCTACATAGTTTTTTCCATGATTTATATGGGTTTTAATGGATACTTTGTTCTAGTATTGTTTTCACGTGGATAATGAATGTGGAATTATATGAATCTTATCTTATATTAAAGATTTAAACCATGTATCATGTTTTATAAGTCTCGTTTTAATGGGTATGAATTGTCTTATATTATACTCATTCACATCGATTTTGTGATCTTACCCTTACACTCATCTTATTCTCACTAATGAAATTATATTGTAAATGTTTATTTTTACCCTTAATGTTTTTTTGAGCTCACCCTTCTTGTTTTTCTTTTTCCCCAGGTTGTGAAGAATCATTTTAAGTATTTTATACATAATAATATTACTTGAAGTGAAGAACATAGTGGGATATAGTGTGGATTTTTATGACATAGTTATTTATGTACCCATATTTTTAAGTAATAATTTTTCCTAATTATCTATAATTTTAATCATAAATGGTCCTTGAGTATATATGTTATCAAATATTTCAATTTGATGTTATATGTTTTGAAGGGTTGAAATTGGGTAATTATTATCAGTATTAAATCCATAAATTTAAAGATTATATTTTAGCACCTGATATAGTATTATGGGTTCAGGTTTGTTATAATAGATAAGAAAAATAGGGAAAATAAAGTTCAAGAGTGGGTAGTACTCATGTTGAGATTTTCAATCTTATCTTGAAGGATCCTTTGGAAATGGGGTACTTGGGTCACTTTATTGTACTAAGAGAATACCAAACATGAAATACAGATACATGGGAGGTAAAATGGGCAATACTTGTAAGTAATTATAAATAAGGGGTGTAGCTTGATGTGGGTGGAAGTGGTCTCCTTTCAAATGTCAAAAAAGAGAGAATTTTCCTTGGAATTGAATGTCAGTTGATTGGTAAAGAAGGAATCACATTGGAGTTAAGTGAATTAGGTGAGAAAATGTTGATGTGATAGTTATGTATGACTTCATTACCTAAAAGTAACCTCTATAAGGTCTGTGTTTCATTTAAATTTACTAAAATTCAATCCTCTTTAAGTTACCTATTTTTACACATATTAATCTTGAATAAATATTTACTATGGTAATTATTTTCTTCTAAAAAATATGATGACACCTCATACCATATTTTTATGGGATGATTTTGAGTTTAGACTCAATTTAATCTAATTTAATTTTTATATATAGAAAAATTAGCTTTTAAATTAAAAAATATAATATATAGAAATATATTTTTTTATACAAATGTCTTTTTAAAATAATAAGTGCTCTTAGTATAATATCTTATCATTAATGAATTAAATAATTTTTAATATATTTTGTATAAATATAAAAATTATATTAGATTCATTATTTAAAATATATAAACTTAATTTATTTAGATAATAATTACGAAAACATTTGTAAGAGAGATTCTTTGAAAATAAACATCTTGCCATTTCCTTGGTAATTAAATTTAACCTTGGTAGACTATTTTTATTCCCAAAAATTAAAATAGAATCATTAAATATTTGGAAAATTATGATTACAAATGTGAATTTAATTTTATTAGATTCAATTTCCAGAGTTGATAAATATTAATGTAAATATAATCATGGATAACGAATAAATTAATTTTAGGAATGAATATCTTTTAAGTATAATTTTTTTTATTATTATTACTTTCCAAGTAATAACTATTATATGAATTTTATTTTATCTTATTTTATATATATTTAAAATAAATTTCATTAATATCAATATTTAGTAGTGATTAATTTATTTATTTTAGATAAAAATACATTACAGAGATAAAAACAGTTTTTCAAAAATATGACTTTTAACATTAAATTATTTAATATTTCTTTATAAAAAATTAGTAATAAATTAATAAATTTTTATTAATTTTATAATACAAATATTATATTTAATTTAATTTCATACTCTTCATTTGAATTTTTTTTATATTTTTATAAATAATAATGTTTTAAAAAATATTTGGCTATAAATATTTAAATTAGAATTTTTTATAGTTCCTAAATTACTTCATGTAAATTACTAATTTATTAAATTAAGATATATTTTTTATCAATAAGTTTTATTGAAAAAAGTATTATAAAAATAAATATAACAAAAATGAATAATTCGCGATATTATTTTTTTTATAAGGATAGTCCGTTTTATAAATATTTTGGTATCATTTTAATTTAATCCAAATTCATTTTTTGTTTAAAATAATTTATTTATTTTATTTAAAATAATTTATTTTTAATAAAAATATATTGTTAACATAATAATCATTATTTATATCAAATTTATAGTGATAATTATAAACTGGTAATATCTTTACTATTATTATACCCTTTTAATTTGTATTCATGTACTGTAAGATTTACCTCCAAATTATGTTAGAATATTTTAATAGAATAGAAAAATATAATTCTGCATGATAGATATAAGATCCTTGATCTTTATTTCATAATTAAACATAATTTATTACATTGCACTTCACTTAACACAACTCAGAAGATAGATAGGTCTAGTGTCTGGTGAAATTAAGAACATTACATAACAATTGAAAACATGAAATACAACATCTTTATTGAAAACTTATTTTACAAGACCACAAAAATCCTTAGTACATAACGTTGTATGAGATAAACTGAGGAAATACATAAGAAATGGGTGAGCTATAAATCTTATTACGTGAATGAACATGGATTAACATTAGGAAGAAAATACAATTTAGATAATAGAAATATCAATGGAGCATAAGAGAAACCTGAACATACATGCCTGATAAATCACGATAATCATAGCATGGAAATGTGGCAACAACATGAAACACTGCATCATAAACATAATGTAATCAATTAAACTCTTATCCCAAATGGTAGTCAAAATTCCTATATAGTAATTAGGAAAACCCCTACCACAATAGGACGTATCATGGTACTAAACATTACCTAATGAATTGGAGTTCTATCAGGGTGAACCATTTATAAACATTTCAATCTCATGCGTAAGTGTTCCACATAGATCATTTAACATGGATTGATTCAACATAATCATTTATTCCATGATCAAAGAATTTGGAATACATATATGTACATCCCCAATCAATAATTATATGTGTATAAAGGTGAATTCCTTTGAAATAGTAATTGGAATGGTATTCACTACATGATGATTTTGGTATGGAAAATCGTGCGGTAATTTCGATAGCATAAAAGCATTATATAGAAATTCATAAAATGGGTTTATGAGAGATAAAGTGATATATCATTATTTATACACAAAATGGAATGTAATGGGATCATGTAAAAAAATATCCAAACATTTGAAATGGTAATTGAGATGCACAATATAAAATAAGATCTTGGATAGAAATGAGAAGAGAGAAATCCCTTACAGAATTTTGACATGGTACTAGGTGTACATAAAGGATCATATGGGGGATTAATGATAGTGGAATAAATATCTCATCATTTATCAATCAATAGGATAGTATTGGGTTCATAGATTATTATATCCCAACATAGGAAGAAAGTAAATTCAAAGACATAACATGAAAGGAATGCTTGATAAAAGAGGAGGGTGGAAGATCCCTTACTTGGATTTGTGATCCCAAAGGCTTGGGAGAGGCTTCTATGGAGCATGATGTATCCTTGGGTGGATTCTCTGGAGTTTTTAGAAGAGTTTAGAAGAGATTAAAATATTTTTAGTGAAGGGGAATGGGTTCATGGGTGGGTTTTTATAGGAAAAAAGGGTGAATTCTTTATTATTTTGGTTTTGGACACTATACAATAAAAAATTCTAAACTGAAAACCATACCATGGTTTTGACCATGGTTTCATCCAAAGGGGACTGAAAATAAATTATTTTATAAGACTAGGTGCTGAAAAAATTAAAATATTTCCCATGCTTATGTCGAGGTGAGTCACACTCTCAAAGAAATTGTTTTAAAATCATAAAATATTTATAAGTCTTGGAGGATTCAGAATGGATTTATAAAAAATTCAAACAAATATAAAATCAAAATTTTTTAAAGTTAAAATATATATTTTTCTAAATATCCATTTTATATTATTTTATTACATCACTATAGTGTCATTATGATATCATAAAACACATTATATATTTATATGATATTTAATTTTTACCAAAAGATTTGACTATGTCAGAAAATTATAAAACATTTACCATTGGATAATGTTGACATCCTGATTCCAAAATAATATTCATTTTGTCTGAATAATTTTATAAATAATGCAATTTTTACTTTTAATATAAAAACTGACATTTATTTAAAATTGACGGGTTTTGAAGAAAAATGGTTTTTAAACCTTAATAAAAATTACATTTGACTTCCTAAAAATTATATGATCATTTACATTTAAAAGTTTAATTTTATAATAATATTTAATTAAATATTATTAATTTCAAAAATCCATTAATTAATCAAAATATATTTCTTAATTGAATTTGAATATTAACCAAATATACTATTTGTTCTTCAAAAAATAATTTACAAATTACTAATAATATGATGAAAGTATATTCATTATTATATACAAAAATAATGTGCATAATCATAATGATATGTTCTTGATACATAACCCTTTATCACACAAACATACTCCCTAAGAGTAAGGTATGCGATGGTCGGGCTTTCATGGGGCCGCTTGGTGAGCATGGTTTGGTTCATGATCTCAATTAGCATGAAATTCTACAGCAAAAGGTTTCTCTATTGCTTAAGTTGTTGGGTCTCAGCATAGGATTGGTCTAGGGAAAATTCCAGAAATTTTATCTCCCTCAGATGCTATGATAAATGGGCTTTATAGGGAATAGTCCTAGTAGTTGAGACCATAACTTCTTTTATCTGTTTCAAAAGGATTTGTCAAAACCCTATAATTATATTTGTTATATTATCACTATTCATCATCTATATTATCAATAATAATGATACTTAACATTTTGTTAAACCAAATAATAAAATAATAGTGCATGTGTTTTCTATATCTGTAATACATTAAAATAATTTGAATCTTATTCATAAATGTTAGTGTTTCTACACCTTCCCCCCTTAAAAAATTTCATCCTTGAAATTTCATTTTCCCACTCTTAAATAGATGAGTTTAACTCTGGTTCATCACCTCCCCTCATTTGTGTGTTTCTTCTTCAATCTTTTGGTTTCACCACAACTCTTTGATAAAGGGGCATCGTCATATCTCTTAGAAATTTTTCTCTATGATCAAAGATCTTCATCGGATTCTCATCATAAGAGTGGTCATTATCTAATGGTACCACCTCTAGATTGAGTACATTTGAGGGGTCTGGTATATACTTTTTCAAGATGGATACTCAGAGTACTTCATGTACTTGATATAGTATAGGAGGGAGTACTGTTCAGTAGGATACCACTCTGATAAAATCAAGGATCTCAAAGTGGCTAATGTATCTTGGAATAAGATTTTGCTTCTATACAAATCTCATATCTTTCTTCCATAAAGATATGTGAAGGAATACCATGTCTCCAACATCAAAATCTAGGTCATGTTAATAATTTTCAGCATAGCTCTCTTGTCAACTCTGAGAAGCTTTGATGTGTTGTTCGATGGTATTAACATTTTCCTCCATTTCTTCAACCATTTCCAAATCTATAAGTTTTTGTTCCCCAACATCACCAAAAAATGTCGATGTTCTACACGTCTCCCCATAAATGGCTTCATAAAGTAATATTTGGATGCTTGAGTGAAAACTATTATTGTAAGAGAACTCCACCAAAGGAATATATTTGTCCCATATGCATTTAAAGTCCATTGATCAAGATACTGACATTTATTTAAGTGTTTGGGTATTCCACTCAGATTGACAATCAGTTTGAGGGTGATATACCATATTAACATTCATCTCAGTGTCTAGAGCATGTTGGAGACTTTTCCAAAACATAGAGGTGAATCTTGGATCTCAATCATACATAATAGATAGTGGTACTCAATGAAACCTTACCACTTATTTGATTTATATCCATGACCAATGATCGAGTGATAAATCATCTCTAATCTCAATGAAGTGTGTAGTCTTTGTAAGGCGATCCACCACAACACAGATAGAATTGTTTCCAATAGATGTCTTAGGAATCCCAGTGAAAAATTCCATGGTGATGCTTCTGATTCCCATGTAGGTATGGGTAATGGTTGCATTATCCCATTAGATTATTTAATTTAAACCTTCACTTGCTGACATACAAGATGTCTTGATGTATATTCTACGATCTCCTTCATTATATTGTCCCACAAATAGTGTTCTCAGAGATCTCGATACATATTTGTGCTTCTAGGATGGAGAGAAAAATTTGAGCTATGTGCATCATCCAACAGCTCCTTTTTAACATAGGATTTGATGGTACACATAGTCTTTCCACATACCTTACAAAACCTTCTTCATTAACATTGAACTTCAAGGACTTACCTTTTCTTATAGTTTGGACATTCTTCAGAATTCGCATAGCATATCTTTGAGAACCCATTAACCACTCCAAAATAAATTGTTGAGGAATCATTTGTGAAAGAATTTATGATTTTACCTTCATTATTATTCTCATTTCGATCTTCATTAAATATAACAATATTATATCCTTTTCAATTATCATCAATGATAGAATTGATGGGTCCTTTATACTTAGAAAAGATATCACCTTATTTGTTTTCCCAGGATGATAGTATATTGAGCATTCATAATCCTTTCTTAGCTCCAACCAACTTTTTTGGTTCATATTTATCTCTTTCTATGTGAATATATAATTAGACTTTTTTAATCCATATATATTTCACACTTCTCACCAAAGAGATAATGTCTCCAGACCATCAATGCAAAGATCACAACTACTAATTCCATATCTTACATGGGATTGTTTTCCTCATGAACTTTCGACTTCATGGAGGTGTAGGTAATTAATTTTTCATTTTTCATCAACACACATCTGAATACCTTATTTGAAGAATCACTAAAAATTATGAAAATCTCCCCACTTGTGGGTAGTGTGAGAATAGGGGAAATGATAATCCTCTTATTCAACTCCACGAAGCTTTCATAACATTCATAATTCCAAGAAAATTTTACTCCCTTCCAATTTATCTTGGTAAGAGAGTTTGAAAATCATGATAAATGTTTTACATATCAATGATAATATCCAACCAACCCATGTAAGCTATGAATATCCATCACAAATTTTAGACTCGACCATCCCTCAATTTATTTTCTCTTGGAAGGATCCATAGATATCCCATTACATATTTTGATATTCCCCAAAAATGACACTTCCTTCAACCAAAACTCCCACTTAATGTACTTTTCATAGAGCTTCTACTTTCACAAGGTATTTATCACAGTGCTTAGATTCTCCTCATGCTCCTCCTTGGTTTTGGAGTATATTAGAATGTCTTCTATAAAGACTAAAATATTTTTTAAAGGTAATCACCAAATACTATATTCATCAAGTCTATTGCTATTTCTAGAGCATTTGTGAGTCCAAATGTCATCACTATGAACTCATAATGCTCATACCTTGTACAAAAAGTAGCCTTGGTGTACCCTCCTCCTTCACCCTTACTTGGTAATATCCGAAACAAAGATCCACCTTGGAGAAGTATTGTGGTCTAAGTAGCTGATCGAAAAAGTCATCAATTTATGGAAAAGGATACTTCTTATTTATCATGATTTTTTGAGCTCACGACAATTGATGTAAAGGTGAATTGACTCATCCTTCTTCATAATGAAGAGTACTTGTTCACCCCTAGTGAATCACTTGGGCGTATAAACCTTTTATCTAGATTCTCATGTAATTGTTTATTTAGCTCCTAAAGTTCAAAAACACCCTTTCTATAAATATTCTGGGATATTGGCAGCACTCTAAGTATAAGATCAATCGAGAAATCAACATCTCTTCTAGGCAGAAGACTAGGAAATTCCATGGGAAACAAATCCATGAATTAGCTTACAATAGGCATGTATTTAAATATTATTATTTCCTTATACTTAATCATTTGATCTAGATATTCATTATCATAGTGAAATAACATCCATGCTTTAGATGATGGGGCTAAATAATATTCTTCACTCTCTTTACATTTGTATAGAATCGGTGGATGATTCATAATACGATGAGTTATTTCATTCTCATGGTAATTTATGTTGGCTCAATATAGAGAAATCCAATACATGCCAATAATTGCATCAAATTTTACCAAGTTATGTATGATAAGGTTCTATGGGAAGTTTAATACAAAAATTTTGTCATGGGTGGAGTTATATACATGGGATGTTATAATTATCCCATTCGTTGTTTTCACCAACATCAATGCTTCCATGCTTTGCGGTGGTGTCTATATTTTTGTACTAATTCATTGGTATGTAAATGAATTCCTAGAACCATAATCAAAACGCATGTTAATTACTCTTGAATGAATAACTATCATAAATGTCACCACTTCGTTGTTGGGATTCACTTAGGTGGTAGTAATGGAGAAAGCTCACCCTCACTACCTTAGATATTATTAGTTGCCCCAAAAAACCCCTGTCTTAGAGAACAAGTTCATAAAGTGCTTTGGTTTCTTATAGTTTTAGAAATGAACAATGAATTTAGGGTTTACCGAATCATTCTATTCCTCTATCACAGTAGCGGGTTTTTCTTGTCAGAAATCACTATCTTGGTGCCCTTACTTCCCACACATAAAGCATTTCATCATCATCTTCAATAAACTTCTAGGGTGATTTTTTCTGAACCTTTGGGAAGTGGGATGTTGAAATTTCATAGTATAGTTAGATCTCTCTATCGGGCCTCTGTAATTTGACACCACCTTTTACTTCTTATCCCAGTGATATCCATGAGTTTTGTTGATCTCCATTTTGACTTTGAGGGCACATCAAACAATTTTCTCATAGCTGCCAAAGTCACGGATCATTTTGGATTTCCATAGGCTAGTTTTTACACATAAAAGAAGCAGTCAACCTTGCATTCGGGGGTAGGGAAAAAACGAGGGGCATATAGTGCAAGTCTAGGGAAGTTTCCCTAATATTCCCCAATAGATTCATCATCCTTTTCCTTTAGTGTAAGGAAATACCTTTCTATATTAAAATAGAGGGTGTAGGGAAAATATTTATCGAACAAAAGTTTCCAAAAATCCTTCCATGTCATCACCTTGATCTCATCCTCAATCTTCATATTTTTTTATCAATTTCCACCATGGATCATCATCACCCTCCAAACTATAAGTATCTAGAAGAATCTTCTCTTGTTCTGACATTGAATGATAGAGAATATCTTCTTAATGGAGTTTATATAATGTTATGTAATTGAGGGATTAGATGATTAATTGAAAGTAGGATGTCTTTGCCTCATGAAGATCTCTATTGTGACTTGTTATTTCTTAGGGAGGGTTGTATGTTCCCCCTTATCCAAGTTTCTATTGAAATATTTAGTTAACTGAGGGAGTATCAAGAAAATTTTTTCGATTCCCACTCTCATCAGATTGGGAATCTCATTAGGATTGTCATCACATTGATCTTTACATCGGTTTTTATCCTGATTCCTACCATTAGGGGTATGTATTTAAAAATATTAAACACATAATTGGTAATCCAAATACATTAAATTGATAACAAATAAATTACATTTATTTCCTTAACTTATGAATTTATAGGATTCAGTCTAAGTTATCCATTATCTATTTACTAACATATATTCTTATGGGATTTCTTTTTTTCAATCAATAATAGTTCAAACAAAGCTTATGAATTTTAAAAATCATATCCCCCTGGAGTGTTGAACCAGTAGTGCGGCAAGGCTCATTGTTGTGCACCAGTTCCCATTCGAGTCAAGCTCAAAGTGGTGATTTTGGGTTTTACCCCAAGATACATTTGATCCACATCCACATCCACTTGTTTTTATATGGATAGGAATTTATTTTCTTGATAAGACACTTACAATATAATCACCAAAATATAGGTATGTTTTCTTACACATAGTCTTATCCATAAGGGTTGTCACTAGGTTTTTCTAATCCTAATCCCAAAAAATAACTAATCTTATCCTTTGATACCAACTACATAAACCCCACTCTTTATTTAATAATTAAACATGATTTCTTATATAGATTTTCACCTAACACTACTCAAAATATTGAGAGGTATTGTGTATTAGGAAATTAGGAACATTACATAACAACTTAATACATGAAATACTACATCTTTATTTAAAACTTCCTTTTCATGACCACAACATTCCTTCATACTTAACACTGAATGGGATAACCTGAGGACATACATAAGAAAGTGGTGAGCTATAAATACCAGTATGGGAATGAATATGGAGTAAAATGAGTAATACAATACATGTTATATAATATTCATATCAATGGATCATAAGATAAAACATGAACATAATGGCATGATAAAGCATGATAATCATCACATGGAAATGTGGAAATAACTTAAAACATTTCATAATAAACAAAAAAGAATTTGGTAAACCATTTTCCCCAAATGGTGGAAAATCATATAAAGGAATCTGCTAAATCCCTATCCCAACATGATGTATCATGATACTAAACATTATCCAATTCATTGGAGTTCTATCGTAGCACACCCTTCATAAACATTTCAATCTCATGATTAAGTGTTCCACATAGATCATATAACATGGATTCTTTCAACATCGTTATTTATTACATGATAAAATAATGTGGAATATATAAATCTAATTCCTTAATAAATTAGAATATGTTCATAAAGGATAATAACCTTAATAGAATAATGGGAATGGTATTCACCAAACGATGATTTTGGCATGGAAAATCATGGTGCAATTTCAGCAACATAACGATGTCATATAGAAATTAATAAAATGGGTTGACAAGAGAGAAATGGGTATCTCATCATTTATAAAAAAAATAGATAGTAAGGGGATCATGGAACATAATATCCCAACATATGTAATGGAAATTAATATGCACAATATAAAAGAATTTCTTAGATGGAAATGAGAAGAGAGAAATCCCTTATGGAATTTTGGTATTTTAATGGGTGTACTCAAAGGATCATAGGGTGGATTAGAGAGAGTTACAGAAATATATAATCATTTATAATTCAATTAGACATTAATAGGCTCTGGTAACATTATATCACAACATAAGAAAAATGAAATTATAAGACATAACATGAAATCAATTCTGGATAAAAGAGGGGGTGGAAGATACATTGCTTCGATGTGTAATACCCAAGGCTTAAGAGAGGCTTCTTGGGGGCTTGGGGGAACCTTGGGAGGACACTAGGGAGTATAGAGAATTGTTTGGATGAGCATAAAAGATATTATTGAAGAGGAATTGGTTCTTGGGTGGGTTTATATTGGAAAGGAGGGATAATTATTTATTATTTTGGTTTTGGACACTACATAATAAAATATTAAAAACCATAACCCATCCCATTGTTTTTGCCCATGGTTTTATGAAAAGGGGAGTGGAAACATTATTTTATAATTCCAAGGTCCCAATATATTAAAATAATTCCCTTGCATATGTGGAGGTGAGTCACACTCTAAAGGAAATTGTTTTAAAAGCTTAAAATACTTATATGTCTTGGAGGATTTACTAAGGCATTATAAAAAAATCAAACAAATATAAAATCACATTATTTTAAATTTAAAACATATATTTTTCATAATATCCCTTTTTCAATATTTTATTTCATCGTTATTTGGTCATTATTATTCCATAAATCAAATTATATATTTATAAGGAATTTAATTTTTACCCAAAAATTAGATTGTCTCAACAAATTATGAAAAATTAACAGTTAAATAATTTCAATATCCTGATTCCAAAAATAATATTCTATTTTACTACATAATTTTATATTTATTTTAATTTTTACTTTTAATATAAAAACAAACATTTAGTGAAATTGACGAGTTTTGACAAAAATATTATTTAAACCTTCATAAAATTCACATTTGACTTCATAAAAAATATATGATCCTTTATATTTAAAAATTTCAATTTAATAAAAAAATTATTAAATTATTGTTAATTTCAAAATTACCTTAATTAATAAAAATAGATTTCTTATTTTAATTTGAATATTTACTAAAGATACTATATGTTTATTAAAATCATTTACAATGTAACAATAATATAATGAAAGTATATTCATTATTATACACAAAAAAAATGTACATAATCATATTTCTAGGGTCTTGATACATATCCCATTAATACACCAACATACTCCCTAATATTAAGGTGTTTGGTGGTGGTAATTGCTTGGTGCAGTTTGGTGAACATGGTTTGGGTTGTGATCTCGATGAGCTTGAACTTCTCCCATAAATGGTTTCTCTACTGCTAATGTTGTTGGATCTCGGCTTATAATTGGTCTGGGTAAAAGCCTATAAATGTTATCTCCCCTAGAATCTATGATAAATAGGCTTTATAGGGAATGATCCTATTGGTTTATGCCCTCACTCCCTTTTTTTGTTTCAAAAATATTTTTTAAAACCCTATATTAATACTTGTCATGTGATCACTATTAAACAACTATATAATCAATGGTAATGATACTTAACGGTCATTTAAACCCAATAATAATAAAAAGATTTCATGTGTTTTATATATCTATAAGACATTAAAGGAAAGGTAATTTTATTCATAAATGTTCTGGTTGTCATAATAGTTCTGTAATTTAAGGAAATGAAATCTCTCATAAAACAAGGGGTGTTAAATTATCCCCATTAAATAAATTCTGTCCTCATAGTTTTAATTACTACTTAGTAATGAAAAATATCTAAGAGTGTGACTCAAGATATAATTTCTAATTATATATCTAATATAATACCTTATTTAAGACTTTGAAACATTTATTTTCCATTATAATAGGCATATTGCTAATATTAAGTTTCTCTTCATTCCGTTAAGCTAAATATCCCTCTTAATTAGGTATTAAAACCCATATAATGGAATTAATTTTCCTAAAGAGTTCATAGTCAACCATGCACATATATATGATCATAGGATGATTTGGAATATGAAATGTGATTTCTATATTTTAGTAATTAACAGGGAGTCCTTATATGAATACAATCAATATATTCCCAAAATCACATCAAATTCATATAAAGGAATAATAATAGGATATTAATGAATCATATTCTCACTAAAATTAACTTATTACGCAATAATCATTCAATAATTATTTTTCTCCTATTATTCAATATCAAAAAATGGGTGATGATTTGATTCTCTTTGAAAATATCTTAGATATAGTACTATGGATAAAACCATATTCCAATGAGACATTGAAAAATATTTAATGAAGGATAAGTGTACCATAATTATCAAAATACACTTTAGTGGTAGTAATAGTATAGGCCCTCCCATATAACCTCAGTCATAAAGGATTCCATGGATTATTAATTTCATTATCCATTGGGTTAGGGCATTTATTTTCATAATGACCAAATACAATTCATTTCAAGCATTAAAGTGTGGGTAGAGCAGTAATTGGGACTATATTATCCTTAATTTCATTGTTAAGCCTCTTCAACCCTTTTTGAAAATCATTTTTTTGATATTCAATCCTTCAACAATTGAATCATTTTTTGTTCCTTTCAAGAAATCTCCTGGGTTCTTCTTCACACATTTTTGAAACATAGAAAATTGATTCTTCTTTCCCCCATGGCCATTATCACTTAAACTTCCATGAAACTCCATTTTCTCATATTCTATGTTTTTGTAAATTTATCTAGGTTCATATGGTTAATCATAACACAAGATATTTGGTTAGGTGTAACCATAATATTTCTTACTCCATATCCGATCTCATTCGCTTGTTTGTTGGGACGATCGCCACAATGTGCCTATAATCTATTGTTAACATGTTTCTTTCAGGTTTCATCCATTACTAAAAAAATAAAATTTGATGTATGAGAATACTTTAATTGATTAATATATTAATATAAACTATAAAATTAGTGGAAGTAATACATAAATTATATAAAACACATAACTTACGAGTATATAGGTTTCAATCTTGGTTATTCATGATCATATTCTTATTCGACTTTACAACCTAAATATTTATATACTATATCATAAAATTCAATTTGAATCCTTAATAATTTTTAATAAATATCATGTGAATCACTAAATAATATCTCCTATGAGTTTCAAACTAGGTGTGCAGTTAGGCCGACATGTTGGTCACTAATTGAAGATTGAGTTAACACCCAACCAACTTTTATTGGGTTATTATCCTTATATACATTTGTTTCAAATATTATATCCATGATTTTATATCTAGACATGTGTATTATTTCAATAAACACACACACTCTATAATTTACCAAAATTTTCTTGATTGTTTCCCAAAATGTAGGCCTATGCATAGGGTTTTCACTAATATTATCTAGTAATAATAAAAAAACAAAACTAATTCCTAAAAATAAATAAAATCGGCATTGATGCCTACTGAGATTCCCTAAACCTACACTCCTAGATTTGGTATTATAAACACAAAAATTAAATACTATCATTAATACTAAGTGAGATGAATCAATTCAAACTCAAATATATTTTTATAATTCATACATTACATGTTACAACAATCACACAATCCGAAAACCTAATGGTTTAGTGTCTTTGAATATTAGCTATATTAAGGTTATATTTTTCATAACTGAATAAATATATTTAATAAATCATCTCTAAAAATGACTTCATTATAAATATACTCTTGCACATAATTTCCTCAAGAAATGGGAAACATAAGAAGGGGTGATCTCAAATGATCTATAACAACCTTACTTCCTATATCAAATTAATACATTATTTATTACATAAAATTAAACTTAATAAAATCCAAAATATTTATAAGTATAGTGTACTTGGTAATTAGGTACATAATATAACATTTTGAACATGGGATATAAAAAAATTATTTAAATCTTCCTTAACATGATTCTAAAATTCCATGTATTTTTAATCCTATATGGGATATTCTAGAGAGAAGCAAAAAAAGGGGTGAGTTGTGAAGCCCAGTTGGGGAATTAAAAAGTCATAACATGAATATGATGAAACATGTTAGACAATAGGCATTTCAATAAGGAATAAAAGGAACATGAATAATAAGGAATGACATAGCATGATAATCAAAACATTAGAAATGTGCCAACAACATAAAACACTGCATCAATAACATAGTTAAAGGGTAAATCCACCAAGACCACATTGTGGAAAAAGTCCCATAAAGGAATCAGGTTCACTCTTTATCCCACCATGATGTATCATGATACTAGACATTACTCATTTCATTGAAGATCTATATAATTTTGGGTTCACCCTTCATATTCAATTCATTCTCATGCTTAAGTGTGCCATGTGGATCATACAACATGGATTAATTAATCATCATAATTTATTCCACAATCTAGGAATGTGAAATAAATAGATTTATGTATCAAAAAAAATTATATGTGAAAAAAAGTGAATACCATTGATAGAAAAAATGGTATGTTATTCACTACGTAATAGTTTTGGCATTCAAAATCGTGGTGGAATTTTGGCAGCATACCGACGTTACAAAAAAATTTATATAAATGGTTTATTACAGTGAAAGGGGTTTATAATAATTTTTAAATAAAATATGAACTAATAGGTTCATGTAAAGATATTTCCCAACATTAGAAAATTGAAATAGAATGCATAAGTTTATAAACACACATGAATAAGGAAGAGAAGGTGAGGATCCCTTATGGAAATTCATCATAATAATTACATAGGTAAGGTTCCAAATTAAGGAGGATAAATGATCCCAAAATAAAATAAAATCAAATTGATATTAAGGAAATGATTATAAATTAATTAAAATATAAGAAATTGAAATTAAAATAACTAATGTCAATGATGGTGCTTGAATTTGAAAGGAGGGAAAGGTCCCTTACTTGAGTGTATGACTCGAGAAGATTGAGAGGGGATTATTGAGAGATTTTGGGCACCTTGGGAAGAATAAAGAGTGTCAAGGGGAGATAATTTATATTCTTAAAGGTGTTTTATTTAAAAGAAATGGGATATTATGTGGGTTTATATAGGAAAATTATGGGGATTCTTTATTATTTCGATTTTGGACAATACACAAAATATCCAATACCACAAACCATACAATCATTTTTCCTATTTTTTCTTCCAAATGGGAGTTGTTATAATTATTTTATATGTAAAAGAGCTGATCATAATGCAATAATTCCCTTTCTTATTTGTAGTCGATTCACACTCTTAAAGAAATAAATTTGAAACCTCAAAATGTATTATATGTTTTGGAGGATTCATAATGGATTTACAAAATAAAACAAATAAACTAAAAATCACATTATTTTAAAGGAAATTAATATATTTTGTCTTTTATTTCATTTATAGTAATTATTACATCACTTTTGGTTCATTATGATGTCATAATATATAGAGTATATTTATACGGTATTAAATCTTTTCCAAAAAATTTGACTATATCGGAAAATTATTAAAAATTTACCATTTAATTATTTAATCATTATAATTTCAAAAATAATATTCATTTTTTCTAAATAATTTTATAAATATGTGAATTTTACCTTTTAAAATAAAAATCAAAATTTATTGAGAAATGATGGGTTTTTGTCAAATAACAGTTTTTCAATCCCTTATAAAAATTACATTTGACTCTATAAAATTATATGATAATTTATGTTTAATAAAATTATTTAATAATAATATTAAAATAGTATTTATTTCAAAATAATATTAATTCATAAATTAATTAATTGGATTTGAATATTAAAGGAAAATATAATTTTCTTCTTTATTGTATTAAAATAAAAAAAATTACAATGTAATAATAATAGGATGAAATATATTTAATGTTATATACACAACAATGTACATATTCATATTTCAAGGTTCCTGATAAATATCCATTTAATACACCAGCATACTCCCTAAGAATAGGGTGTGTGATGGTGGGAATTTTATAGGGTTGTTCAACGAACATGGTTCAGGTGGTGATCTCAATGAGCTTGAAATTATACTATAAACAGTTTCTATAATGATAAATTTATTGGATCTTGTATTGGGATTGGTCAAGGGAAAATCCCAGTGACTATATCTCCCTCGGAAACTCCAATAAATGGGCTTCATAGTGGATGATCCAACTGGTTGAGGCCATCACTTCCTTTGTCAGTGTCAATTGGATTTTTTTTTAACCCAATATTTATACAAACCATGTGATCAATATTAAATGGTTATATTATAAATGGTAATGATACATAATGATTATTTAAATCCAATTGTATATAATAAAACAAAATAAGTTCATGTTTTTTTTATTACCATAATACATTTAAAATGTGGATTTTATTTGTAAGAGTTCAAGACATTAATATCATCGCAAATTTAGAAATTTCCCCCTCAAAATTTTCCTTCCCCAAAATAAAATAGATGTTGGTAGCTCTGTTTCATAACTTTCTTACTTTCCCATGGCACTTCTTCAAACTTATGGTTTCTCTATAGCACATTGTCAAGGTGTATTGTCTTATTTCGTAGAACTCTATCTCTACGATCTAAGATCTTCATTGGCTTCTCTTCATAAGGAATATAATTCCCCAATGGTACCAAATCACGATTTATAACATGCGAGGGGTCTGGTATGTAATTTATCAAGGGGAATATGTGGAATAAATCATTTACTTTAGATAGGTTCAATGGGAGTGCCAATCGATATGACCCCACTCTGATGTGATCAAGAATATCAAATGGGGCACTGTATCCTAGACTAATATTCCTTTATTTTCAAATGGCAACAATTTATTTCATGGAGATATATGGAGTAATAACATGTATCAAACATCAAACCCTAGGTATCTTTGATGATTTTCTTCATAACTCTTCTGTCAACTCTTAGTATTCTTGATCTTCTATTAAATAGTATTAACTGTTTCCACCGTTTCCTTGACCATTTCAGGATGTAGTAGTTTTTATTCATTAAATTCAACCAAAAATGTTGTTGTTCTTTACCTCTTCGCATATAAATTTTTATAAGGATCCATTTGGATTCTTGAGTCGAAACATTTATTGTAAGAGATATCGATTAGAGGTAGATATTGGTCTCATCTTCTATTGATGTCTACAGAACATTGTCACAAGAAGTCTTAATATGTCTAAATAGTTTGCTCATATTAGCCATTAGATTGAGAATGATAGGCCGTACTAAATTTTTTCATAGTGTTTAGAGAATATTGGAGACTTTTCCCAAGCTTGGAGGAGAATCTAAGATCTCAATAGGATACAATCAATAATGATACCCCATGTAGCCTTACCACTTCTCTGATATATATTAATGTAATTTGATCTAATGAAAAGTCCTATCAAATTATGATAAAGTGAAATTTCATTGTATGATGATCCACAACATCCTAGAAATAATTTTTTCCTCTAGATGTCTTCAAAATTGTAGTGAAAATTTCCAAGTTGATGTTTTTCCATTTCCATGTTGCTATGGGTAATTGTTGCATCATCCTGTTTGACTTATCCCTTTCAGTCATTACATGTTGGAATGATAGTACTTTTTATATGTATTTAATAATCTCTTTTATCATATTGTACCACCAATAGTTCTCTCAGAGATCTTGATACATCTATTTTCTTCTTGGGTGAATGGAGAAATTAAAACTATGTGCATCATTAAATAGTTCCTTCATTAACTCAAAACTCAACGTAACACATAGTCTTGAACCAAATCTCACAATTCCTTCTTCGTTAACATTGAACACTAAGGATTTCCATTTTCTTAGAGTTTTCTCTTTCTTCTGAATTCCCAAATTATCCCTTTGTGAATCCTTTATCTTTTACAAAAGATAATATTGAGAAATCATTAATTAAATGATTTAGGATGCTCCTTTATTTATAATTCCCATGTTCATCCTATTTAAGTCTAGAAAGATCAGATCCTTATGAATTCTCATCATTAATAAAAAAATTAGATTGTTTCTACTTAGATCATCTACCACTTTATTTTCTTTTCTAGGATGGTAATTAATTGAGAATTCAAATTCCTTGATCACCACTCACCATCTTTTTTGGTGTGTATGAATCTCTTTCTGTGGGAATATATACTTGAGGCTTCTGTGATACATATATATTTCACACATTTACCCTAACAAATAATTCCACAATATTTTCAAAGATAAAATCACTCCATCCAACTCTAGATAATTCATTGGGTAGTTATGTTCATGAAAATTCTACTACCTTGATGTATTGGGGATTAATAGGAAATTTTTCATTAACACATCACCCAATCCCTTCTTTGAAGAATCGCAAACACTAGAAAAAATTCTCCACTTGTGTGTAGTGTGAGAACATGGGTAGTGATAAACCTCCTTTTCAGTTCTTTTAAGTTCACTTAAAATTCATAATTCTAAGAAAAATTGACTCCCTTTCAAGTTATCTTCGTTATAAGGATTTACAATCATAATAAATATTTCATAAATCAATTATAATATCAACCTAATCCAAGGAAACATCCGATATCTATCAAATATATTAGCCTTGAATATCCTTCAAATTGATTATGTCATTGAAAGGTCCACATATATCTCATTTCTTATGTTGATATATCCCAATAAATAGAATTCCTTGAACAAAAATTCACATTTTTTTTACGTTTCATAAAGCTTCTCCTTTTGTAAGGACTCTAACACAGTGCTCATATTCTCCTCTTGTTCCTCATGTTCCTCCTTTATTTTAGAGTATATTAGAATTTCATATGTAAATACTACCAAATATTTTTTTCGTGGTAATATATAAATAATCTATTAATAAATTCCATTAAGATTTCTGGAGAATTAGTGAGTCATAATGATATTACTATAAACTCATAGTGCCCGTATCATTTATGAAAAGCAGTCCGGGGGATATCCTTCTACTTCACCCTAATGTGGTAATATCCCGACCGCATATCCATCATAGAGAAGTATTGTTCTCCATGTAGTTGATCAAAGGATTCATTAATTCATGGAAGAGGATACATATTCCTTATCATGGTCTTTTTAAGCTCTTGAAAAAAATTAAAAATGTGCTTTGAACCATAATTCTTCATGATGAAGAGGACTAGTTCACCCCATAGTGACACACTTGGGCATATTAACCCTTTATCCAAGTTCTAATGTAGTTGTTTCTTCAGCTCCTCACGTTCTGTAATAATTATTCTATACAGATTCTTGGATAATGAAAATTACCTAGGAATATGTCCTATTGAAAACTCAACCACTCGTTAAGGAGGAAGACCAGAAAATTCCTCAGGAAACACATCAGCGTATTCCCTCACTATAAGCATGTCTTTAAGGATGGTTTTTTCCTTAGAATAAATCATTTTAGATACATATTATTTCTCATAGGTAAATAATATCAATTCTTGATATGATCATTCTAAATAATATTTATCCTACTTCTTATACTTATATAAGATCAGGTATTTATTCTCAATATGGGGAGTGATTTACTCCTTGCATAAATTTATGTTGGCTCTATATAAGGAAAACCAAACCATTCCTAGAATTATAACAAATTCCATTAATGTGAGTATGAAAATATTCTCTGGGTATTTCATATCACATGCTTTGATAGGGGAGGAGTTATATACATGGGATACAAAATTTTCCCCATTTTCCCTTTTCATAGAAAATTGTACATCCATTCTTTGTGGTGGAGTTTGGATAGCTCTACTAAACATTCGTGATATGAGGGAATGCATAGAACTATGAATGATAAACTTACTGTAAATACCCGAAGCTTTACGTACATAGTTATTACATTACTTTTGCGGAATACATAATACATAACAAAAACAGACACACAAGGACCATTATAGTTTAGTGTCTTTGGAAACTTGAAACGTAATCTTCTAATCGTGGTGAAAGATCTTCAACATCTCCCATAAAGATCTTCCACTTTTTGTTTCCTTACCTAAAACCTTTCTTTTAATCCTGGGGGAAATAAAACATAAAAAGGGTGAGCTCAAATGCTCAGTAAGGGTAATCATGGATAAAATAAAACATACCATATACATTTGAACTTAAAAACATGAACATAATGTTTAAACATCAAAATCTTGAGCAACGACTTAAAACATGGAAGTACATAAGGCATAGATCATAATGGAACCTAAATCATGATAACATAGCATGGGAATAAAACATGTAATTTTGGCATCCAATAAGCATATTTAATGATTTCCATAGTAGCCAAGGCATTGCTGCCAAGACCATCTTAGTGGACAAAGTCCCTTTCTAAATCGAGTTCACTCCTCGTTCTAGTCCTGTAATACTGAACCAGATTAACTTACCGTTCCATAAATGCCTATCTCATGAGATATAAATCTTTACCCAATGCATTGGAGGGATATATAGGTCCCACCCATCTCCAAATGAAATCATTGTTACTTGTGCCACAAAATAAACATATATCATTCATAATAACCCAACGAATGAAATGGGTTTCAAAAACATCATCCCATCATCACATAATCCATATAAAATAAATGGATATCATTTCATAATAAGAAAAATGAAGCCATGTAAATCATATAGACATGATACTTGAAACATACACATATGAAATAATGTCATCTTAGATGAAAAATGGTTTTGATAAAACACTTGAAATGAATTCTTGAGGAAAATATCCTTTCTTCTTAAAAATCATTTTCTTTTCACAAAACTTCATGCAATTTTAAAAGAACGAGATTTTGTTGAAAATAGTCCTGAAATATTTTGGAGGAAGCATCATGAAAATAAGGCTTTATAAAACCGTAAAAATCCTTCCATGCTTATATGTTAAAAAAACATTCTTCTCGTACTTTTGTCGGAAAAGTCAAAAAAGTACCTCGTAACATAAACAAAAGAAAGATTCCTTACATACCATCTAGTAAAAGTCAAAAATGGGTAAAAAGGAATTTAAACATACATGAAAACACTTTTATAAAACATGGACATGGATGATAGAAATAACTCCAGTAAATACTTACGAATAAGCAATCTCGGATAAAAATGAGATTTGCAAAATTATCCCTTACTTTAGGTCTGATATGCTTCGTATGTATCCAAACCTCCTATATAATGATTTAAATAATTTCATTGAATTATTAATGAATCATATTCATTGTTATGATATCATATATGGTTCACTTGTGACTTTATATTACCCGTTCTTTTGTAAATTCCATGTTAAAGAGCGTTTTGGGTAAAATCATTTCATTTGTCGTCCGTGTTTTAACTTGTAATTATTCATATGATTACTTAGATCATGATTACTTAATTCCAGAATATAAAACATTATTTATATATAATATATATTTATAATATACATATATATAACATATCGATAAATGGAAAGAAATACACCATTCATGGAGATAGTAGGCCGTACGTACGCATGAATGTTGTTTTCGTTTCCCCATTGAATTAAATGGGATTATTTGGATGAAATAAATATATATATACATAAATCCAGTGTCATTATTATTTCATATATTTCATTATTACATATTATATATACTTTATAATCATTTATGAATGGTTAATCATTGAGAATGAATCTCATCGCGTCGCGGAGACGGTATTCCGTACGTACGCACGAGCGATGATATCGTTCCCATGATCGTGGAATTTTATTGGAGTGTATGTATACTATTACAGAATAAATATCAATTTAAAATAATCATATATAGTTATTATTTACACCATTATACCCATCCAAGTAAGTTGGTGGTGGAAAATGGATTACACCACGGCGTGGAGACGGTATTCTGTATGTACGCACGCGCGGTGATTTCGTTTTCCGTAGGATGGATAGATGGTGAAATAGGGTTGTTTCATACTTATAATAATATATCATTATATGAGTGATACTGATGTTATTACTTCATAATGAAACAACCTAATAAAAATAAGTGGAAGAAGAAATAAAGTTGAAAGAATCGGTAACGGACATTACCTCTTCTTTGAAGCGCCTCTTTGAGACCTCCTCTTAAGGAACTAAAATTGGTCTTTGAAGAAGACCAGGACATCTAGGATGTTTCTAGGGAAGTGGAGAAGAGAAATTGGAAGGGTTTGGCCGAGAATGAAGGCACAAATTGGTGTGAGTAAGAGAGGGAGGAGGTTCCCTTTTATAAGGGAGGAGAGGGGCACCTTTGGAATAACTAAAACAATTATTTTATTATAAAGTCATATTCTGTTTTTAATAGCTCCAAATTGATTTTTTTCGAAGATAATGTGAGTATGGGTCTAAATACTCTCATAAAATAGAATTTATACAAGTTTAGGTAATTATATTAACCTTAACCTTAATTTTAAGTCTTGGTTAATTAGATTGACATTTACCATGTCACTTTGTATTTTTATATTATATAGTTAATAAAATTACCATATACATCCAAGAGACCCCAAAGTGGTCCATTAATGTTAAAAATATCATGATATAATTATCTTGTCCTAACCTTATATTTTTAGGAATATAATAACAATTAATAATATAATATTTGTTTTAAAAACTATTTTATGTCAATTTTGACCCTATTTGGAAATTGATTTTTGTGAAAATCATAACATAATGATTAGTTCTAAAAAAGTTAATTAAATCAATAATAACATGTCATATTAACATATAAAATTATTGTAATTCATAAAAAGTCTCAAATTACATTTATTGGGTATTTATAACATTAATTATGTCAACATTTCATTATTAAGATAATTATTGCATCATCGTTGTGTCATAAATAAATTAAATTATTTTATGTTTAAAATTAAAAATAAAATATAATTATGTAGGAAATATTTTTAGGTTTCTAATGAATATTTATAGTCGAATTTATCTTATGTAAAACCCTATATTAAAAATGATTTAGTTATTAAACTTTGATTTTAACTATTTTAACCCTTCTTTAAATAAATTAACAATAAATGTCCTAATCTAATACAAGTGGGCCTAAATGGTCATATTTTATTCCAAAGGTTTTTTTTTGGCCGAATTACACTTATCCATTAGAATTAGGACATGTTTTAGGGTAATAATATTATTATTTTTACCCTTAATTACCCTATTTACTTTTAACCGTGGTAAAAAAAAGTAAAAAGTTACTATTCATCAAAAATTATTTTCATCTCATTGAACCACATTTTAGTCCTTGATGTTAACAATGACTCTCGGATTTTCGAAATTCCACTCACAGAAGTGGTAAAATTAAGTTTTATGAAAAATTCAGTTTTTTAACTACCACTTAGTGGTTTCACTATTCATAAAAAAATGATAGTTTCCAGAAAAATACCACAAATTAGGCCTAAGCTATATTTGATATTATGAATTCAAAAATGATGTCTATTTTACCAAATTCAAAACATATCAGTTGAATTAATTAATTTAAAAATTAATTCCCGTCGTCAAAACAAATAGCTTGTTCTTAAGAGATAATAACTATCAAAAGATTGACACTTGTTTATGTCTGGTTTAAATGTGATATTACATCCAATGACCAAAATTGTATTAAATTTTAGAAATATATTCTAAATATACTTTAAAACCACTCAAATCAATAATTTACCACTATTAATTATTTTGATTAAAAAAATTGTTTTTAATTAAAATTTAGTAATTTTCACTATTCATCAGAATATGAAAGTTATCCGAAAAGTACAAAAATTTCACCCTAAGCTAATTTCGATATTCCAAATCCAAAAATTAAGTACATTTTGAAAGATAAAATTTATAAAATTTCAAAAGGTGGGTATTACTATTCATAATGGATAGTTCATGATAATATTATAATAATATCTCGTTTAGTGAAACTCGATATTGAGTACTACACACGCTATCGAGGAAGGTCGTGATTTCTTTTAATGCAAGGAAAGTCAGGGATTCATGTTGTGCAATCTATTTTTGGTGTAGCGTACAACACAAGACATTAATGAAATTAAAACTAATATTTTTCATAAAATCTCGGGGTGTTACATTTTACGCCCCTAAAAATGAATTTCTCCCTCGAAATTCTTTGGGGTTATAAATGGTTTACTACTCGGAAGTTTCTTTAATAGAAACCCACATCGTAAAAAGTAATACCAAAACATGGCTTTAAAAACTAAAGTATGAAACGTAATGGTTACCCAAATTAACTCATCACTGGGTTTCCACGTAGGAGAACATAGGTGAAAATATGGATATGGAAGAAAAATATAACTATCATGTTCTGATGGGGAGTGGTAGAGAACATGGATATGAAAAATCCAACAATCACAAAGCCATAAATTTGTGATGATCTAAGGTACCATATGATTCATCGGATATAAGAGCACTAGGACAACATTTTTGGTTTTCAAGATCATTTCCTTAATGTTGATGAAATTTGAATTAGAAAAAATACTTTCGTGATTTTTGTACAGTCTCACCGTTGGTTGTTCATTGGACAATTTCCACTTTAACTCCTAAATAAATGAATTTGAATTTTTCATTCGTGATGTGTTAGCAGATCATGTGATAGAATGATGGGTCATTCCATCTGTCTCAAACAAAAGGTTAGAAAAGTTATCAAAAAATACATATGTCCATCTATAGTGAGATTAATCATATATGGTTCCTAAAATGGACTTATACTTCATATATCATACTTCTTAATATAATAAAACTAGTTTCTACTAAATAGGGACTTCCTGTAGGCTAGTGGTAGGCGATAAAGGCTAGTCGCACTTCGGTTGTGGGTTCAATTCCCACAGCCTTGTCTGACGCGATGGGTTGTCGCCCATCCTGCAGGTTGTCCTTTTTCTAAAAATACATTACTATAACATCCCATCAATAATATCGAAAAAAACATCTATCCTTAAACAATACAAACTTATGTCCAGAATTATCCATTCCAATCTTTAGGCTTATCCAAAATACTACTGTCTAATCTCATATTATAGTGAAAACGATTACCAAAGAGTTCATATAACAGGCATGTTAATTCCATCAATGATCCCCATATATCATGAGATATGTCTTGTTGGTCAAATTCCAAACATTAGAATGCCTTAATCATGTATTCTCTTGAAAACTGAACACACATTGAATCATAGTGAAAACATCGGTGCTGTCAAAAGTTAACTCTTTTCACATACCAAAAACCTCAAACCATGATATAACTATTTCCTTATATCAGTCATGAGCTCATGAATACTGTCAAACATTTTATTTTCTCCTTATCCTTTCATTATGCACATATCATCATTTTTTCAAAAATATCTCAATCACTTTCCATGGTTACCGGTACCATAAAATTATTAAAAACCACAATACACCAACACATAAATATTCCAATATTCCATGATACTATATACAACATTATTTTGGAATCCCATTACATAAACACTTAATCATTCTACCACATCGTTTTCATATTCAACATTGCCAGTAGTGATCGCATGTGACTTCCCTTTTTCCTTTGCTTTAAGTGGTTGCTCATGTCGATCATCACTAACCCTTGGATTAGGGCATTTATTAGCATAATGCCCCATTTCCTTGCACTTGAAGCATTTAAGTGTTGGTGGTTCATTCTCTACAGTCTTTTCTTTATTCACATCATTAGAAACCCTTTTTCCATTACTTCGACACTCAGCTACTCGATGACCTTATTTTCCACACTTAAAACATTTTCTAGTCCCTTTAAGACAATCTCCACCATGCTTCTTTCCACACTTTGAGCGTAAGGAAACATTCATCTTCTTTTCACCATTAATCTGAGATTTCTCCTTGAACTCCATCTTTCGTTTCTTGTCAAAACTATGAGATGGATAAGTAACACCAACTTCCATTTCTACCTTGATAGCACAACGCACAATTTATTCATAGCTACTGAAGTCTCTTATAGCTAATTCCCTTCGAAGATTTGGTTTTAAGCCAGTGAATAATCGATCAACTTTACTTTCAGTTTGGATGATAAAGCCATATGCATACCTTGCAAGCCTTGTAATATTCGCTTCGTATACAACAACAGATTCATCATCCTTTTTCTTTAGTTCAAGAAACTCCTTCTCTAAATTTGTTCTAAGAATACGAGGGAAGTACTTATTGAAAAATAAGTTCTCGAACTCGTCCCATTCCATGGACTCAATTTCATCTCTCAGCCTCGTATTCTAGATAAGATTCCACCATTAATCAGCTTCACCTTCCAAATGATATACTGCTAAGATGACTTTATCATGTTCAGAACATTGAAGAACTGAAAATATCTTTTCAGTGGTACTGATCCATTATTCAGCAACAAGTGGATCAGAATACCCACTGAAAGAAGGTGGACGTTGCCTCATGAAGGACTCAATAGAATATTGTTCCCTTCTATGCTCATTTGGAATTCCAGAATGATTTATATCTTGTGTAAGTATAGTAATAAGATTTTTCACTCCATCTCCCATAACATTTGTTTATTCAGGAGGACAATCATTGAATTGTACATTTCATTGATCAATACGGTTCCTTCGGGTTCCAGCCATCATCTAAAACCCAAAAAGAATAGTGTGAGAGACAAAAATCATGCTAGGGAAAACAACATAATAAATGGGGAGTACCTTTAATATCTAACATCTTAGGTTTAATTCTAAGATTGTTACCATAATTCTAGGACTATAACCTATACTTATATTTAACCATCGGTACATCCCTAGACATACCTTAGAAATATCTCTAGGGATCTCACTAAAGTTCTCGCATCCTAGTTTCCAAAGGTTGACTAAACCTTTCCTCTGATACCAACTGTAAATACCTGAAGATTGACGTACATAGATATTAAATTACTTTTACGGAATACATAATACATAACAAAAACATACACACAAGGACCGTAATAGTTTAGTGTCTTTGGAAACATGGAACATAATCTTCTAATTGTGGTGAAAGATATTCAACATCTCCCATAAAGATCTTCCACTTTTTGTTTCCTTACCTAAAACCTTTCTTTTAATCCTCAGGGAAAATAAAACATAAAAAGGGTGATCTCAAATGCTCAGTAAGGGTAAGAATGGATAAAATAAAACATACCATATACATTTGAACTTAAAAACATGAACATAATGTTTAAACATCCAAATCTTGAGCAATGACTTAAAACATAGAAGTACATAAGGCATAGATCATAATGGAACATAAATCATGATAACATAGCATGGGAATAAAACATGTAATAGTGGCATCCATTAAGCACATTTAATGATTTCCATAGTAGCCAAGGCATTGCTGTCAAGACCATCTTAGTGGACAAAGTCCATTTCTGAATCGAGTTCACTCCTCGTTCCAGTCCTGTAATACTGAACCGGATTAACTTACCATTCCAGCTATGTCTATCTCATGAGATATAAATCTTTACCAAATTAATTGGAGGGAGATATAGGTCCCACCCATCTCATAATGAAATCATTCTTACTTGTTCCACAAAATAAACATACATCATTCATAATAACCCAACGAATGAAATGGGTTTTAACAACATCATCCCATCATCACATAATCCATATAAAATAAATGGATATCATTACATAATAAGAAAACTGAAGCCATCTAAATCATAGAGACATGTTACTTGAAACATAAACATATGAAATAATGTCATCATAGATGAAAAATGGTTTTGATAAAACACTTGAAATGAATTTTTGAGGAAAATATCCTTTCTTCTTAAAAATCATTTTCTTTTCACAAAACGTCATGCAATTTTAAAAGAAATATAATTTTTTGAAAATAGTCATGAAATATTTTGGTGGAAGATTCATGAAAATAAGGCTTTATAAAACCATAAAAAGACTTTTATGTCGTATAAGTTAAAAAAAACACTCTTCTCGTACTTTTACTGGAGAAGTCATAAAAGTACCTCGTAACATAAACAAAATAATGATTCCTTACATACCATCTAGTAAAAGTAAAAAATGGGTAAAAATGACTTTAAACCTACATGAAAAAACTTTTATAAAACATGGACGTGGATGATAGAAATAACTCTAGTAAATACTTACGAATAAGCAATCTCGGAAAAAAATGAGATTTGTAAAATTATCCCTTACCTTAGGTCTGATATGCTTCGTACGTATCCAAACCTCCTGTATAATAATTTAAATAATGTCATTGACTTATTAAAGAATCTTATTCATTGTTATGATATCATATATGGTTCACTTCTGACTTTATATTTCCCGTTCTTTTGTAAATTCCATGTTAAAGATCGTTTTGGGTAAAATCGATTCATTTGTCCTCCGTGTTTTGACTTTTAATTATTCATATGATTTAATAGATAATGATTACTTAATTCCATAATATAAAACATGATTTATATATAATATATATTCATAATATAAATATATATAATAGATCAATAAATGGAAATAAATACACTATTTATGGAGATGGTAGGCCGTACGTACGCATGAACGTTGTTTTCGTTTCCTCATTGAATTGAATGGAATTAATTGGATAACATAAACATATATATACATAAATCAAGTATCATTATTATGTCATATATTTCATGATTACTTATTATATATACTTCATAATCATTTATGAATGGTTAATCATTGAAAATGAATCTCAGCGCGTCGTGGAGACGGTATTCCATACGTACGCACGAGCGATGATATCGTTCCCATGATCGTGGAATTTTATTGGAGTGTATGTATACTATTAAATAATCAATATCACTTTACAATAATCATATATAGTTATTATTTAAACCATTATACCCATCCATGTAAGGTGGTGGTGAAAAATAGATTACACCACGACGTGGAGACGGTATTATGTACGTACGCACACGCGGTGATTTCATTTTCCGTAGGATGGATAGATGGTGAAATAGGGTAGTTTCATACTTATAATAACATATCAGTATATGAGTGATACTGATTTTATTACTTCATAATGAAACAACCTAAGAAGAAGACGTGGAAGAAGAAATAAAGTTGAAATAATCGGTAACGGACATTACCTCTTCTTTAAAGCGCCTCTTTGAGACCTCCTCTTAGGGAACTAAAATTTGTATTTGAAGAAGACCAGGACCTCTAGGATGTTTCTAGGGAAGTGGAGAAGAGAAATTGGCAGGGTTTTTCCGAGCTTGAATGCTCAAAGTGGTGTGATGAAGAGAGGGAGGAGGTGGCCTTTTATAAGGGAGGAGAGGGGCACCTTTGGAATAACTAAAACAATTATTTTATTATAAAGTCATATTTGGTTGATAATAGATCCAAACTGATTTATTTAGAATCTAAGGTGGGTATGGGTCGAAATAATCTCATCCAATAGAATTTATACAAGTTTAGGTCACTATATTAACCTTAAACTTTAGTTTTAACTCTTAGTTAATTAGATTGACATTTACCATGTCACTTTGTATTTTTATATTATATAGTTAATAAACTTACCATATACATCCAAGAGACCCCCAAGTGGCCCATTAATGATACAACTATCATGATATAAGTATCTTGGCCTAACCTTAGATTTTTAGGAATATAATAACAATGAATAATATAATATTTGTTTTAAAAACTATTTTATGTCAATTTTGACACTATTTGGTAATTGATTTTTGTGAAAATCATAACAGAATTATTAGTTAGAAAAAAGTTAATTAAATCAATAATAACATGTCATATTAACATATAAAATTATTGGAATTCATAAAAAAGTCTCAAATTATATTTATTTGGGTATTTATAACATCAATTATGTCAATATTTCATTAATAATATAATTACTGCATCATCATTGTGTCATAAATAAATTAAATTATTTTAAGTTTAAAAATTACAAATAAAATATCATTATGTAGGAAATCGTTTTATCTTTCTAACCAATATTTATAGTCGAATTTATATTATGTATAACCCTATATTAAAAATGATTTAGTTATTAAAAATTGATTTTAACTATTTTAACCCTTTTTTAAATAAATTAATAATAAATGTCCTAATCTAATCCAACTGGGCCTAAATGGTCATATTTTATTCCTAAGGTTGTTTTTTGCCGGATTAAACTTATCCAATAGAATTAGGACATGTGTTAGGGTAATAATAATATCATTTTTACCCTTAATTACCCTATTAACATTTAACCGTGGTAAAAAAAAGTAAAAAGTTACTATTCACAAAAAATTATTTCCTTCTCATTAAACCAAATTTTAGTCCTTGATATTAGCCGTGTTTCTCAGATTTTCGAAATTCCACTCACAGAAGCGGTAAAATTAAATTTTATGAAAAATTCAGTTTTTTAACTACCACTTAGTGGTTTCACTATTCATCAAAAAATGAAAGTTTCGAGACAAATACCAAAAATTAGGCCTAAGATATATTTGATATTATGAATTCAAAAATGATTTCTATTTTAACAAATTCAAAACATATCATTCGCATTAGGTAATGTAAAAATTAATTCACGTCGTCAAAACAAATAGCTTGTTCTTAAGAGATAATAACTATCAAAAGATTGACACTTGTTTATGTCTGGTTTAAATGTGAAATTACATCCAATGAACAACATTGTATTAAATTGTAAAAATATATTCTAAATATACTTTAAAACCACTCAAAATAATAATTTATCACTATTAATTATTTCGATTAAAAAAGTTGTTTTTAATTAAAATTTAGTAATTTTCACTATTCATCAGAATATGAAAGTTATCCGAAAAGTACCAAAATTTCACCCTAATCTAATTTCGATATTTGGAATCCAAAAATGAAGTCCATTTTGAGAGATAAAATTTATAAAATTTCAAAAAGTGGGTATTACTATTCATAATGGCTAGTTCATAATAATATTCTAATAATATCTCGTTCAGTGAAACTTGGTATTGCTTACTACACACGCTATCGAGGAAGGTCGTGATTGCGTGTAATGCAAGGCATTTCAGGGATGCGTGTTGTGCAAGCTTATTTTGGTGTAGCGTACAACACAAGACTTTAATGAAATTAAAAAGAATATTTTTCGTAAATTCTCGGGGTGTTACACCTACCATTCACTTTTTGATTCTAATTATACATTATCCAATATAATCTTAGAGATTATTACTTTTAAACTATTAATCATATAAATTTGAATCCAATGACATTAAAGGGATGAATTATAAATTGCATGTGTTTCCATGACTTTTGAATTTTTAGGATTCAATCTATGTTATTCAGGATCTATTTCCAAATATATATTATTATTTACATTTTTTTATTCACCTTATAATTGTTCATAATGAGATTATGAATTTTCCAACCATATCCCCCAGGATTTCCAAACTAGGTGCGTAGTAAGGCCTTTTTTATGTACTAGGTTACCCTGAGTCAGACCTGAGACACCTTGTCGGAGTTGTTACCCCTTGGTACATCTGTGTTAGAACAACTTCCACATGTAGTATTCCGATAGGTATGTAATTAAATTATAAACCAATTAATCTATACTTAATAAAAAAATTGGATTTTTTCTTTTACTTAGTCTAATCACTAAGTCTCTAGCTCTATTTTTCTAATCCTAATCCCAAAAAAAATAAACTTTTGCTCTAATACCAACAATAACAACACTGCTCTTTATTAGACATTATTAAATGATTTATTTCATAAAATTAATCTTAATACAACCCAAAATATCAATAATTATTATTTCTTTGGGAAATAGGTACATAAAATAACAATTTGAACAAGAGATGCAACAACATTATTTAAATCATTCCTAGCATGCTTCAAAAATTCCATGGCTTTTTAAAACTGTGTGAGATATCCTTGGGACAATCATAAGAAATGGGTGAGTGATAAAACAAAATATTATTGAATATTTTATTGATAATAAATGACATAATTTCCTCACATTGTGTTAAATATGTTTATTTATAAGATATTTGGGATTAGATAATCCATTTGAAATTTGATGAAAATTCCATTTTTACCTTTTAAACTTCACTATAGTATTTTGCATATAAATATTTTGAAGTGATTTATTTGAACATGAAATTTTTTAAATGTGTTCCTGACTGAATGGGATACAAATTTCATTTAGGATATCTGATATGGATCATTAATTTCAATGGATTAAAAGGGACATGAAGTCAAATATGGGATGGAGTCGCCAGATTGGAAATCACTTCAATATGTGGGCCATAAATTCTGCATCTATACTAGTATGGGGACCAAATTTGGATAGGGACTCAAGGATCCAATTTGAAATAAATAATCATTCTATAAGGATATCTGGTTCAGGTGTTTTTGTGTTCAATAAGGCAGTTCGACTTGGATTAAAATATTTAGATGAATTTCCCCATTCACACTTCAAAACAATTATAATCTAGCATCCCCTACACTCTATAAATTGAAGATTTTATAATTTTTGGGGGTTTGGAAGTTCCTTATATGATTGTTAGTATAATTTAAGTGGTTACTTTCTATTTAAAGTCACTCTTTGATGAGGAAATCTATCAATCTAGGATATCTTCCAAAATGATACTCTTCCTCTACTCTATTGTAACATTGTTGTTCTTTCAATAAACTCTTAGTTTGTATTAAAATATTTCTATTATTTTCAATTAATATATTCTTGTATTTAATTATTTTTTTCTACAACTAATTATTATAAATGTGATTGGGTTATACCCTTTCTAAACATTTGAGAATGCAATTCATTTCTGGAATGATTACACGACCCAAGGAAGGGTAGTTTTCTTATTAATTGATCTACCAATTACCTTATTCATTAATTTATTTCGAATGAATGAGATACTATAATTCACATAATATGATCCATTAATTGAGTTTTTAAATTAAAACTAATTTATCTGTAAATTTAACAACTAACACAAATCTTGTGAGGTCGAGTAATGTGTGAACTATGAGAGAACAAACTTAGTCGGTAAAACAAAACCACACTAGATAAATTTTTAGAGTTAAAATATAATCCATAAAATCAATTCATACTCATTTAAATAATGTATATGTGCCATATTTTACCACTTACCATAATATAGCTTTATAATATCAATCAAATTCGGTTGTTATTATTGCACATTTGGAAACTACCTTATGGTTTAAATAACTTCATATTTGTGGTAAATTTAATTCTAAAAGGGTTTAGGGGTTAAAAAATTAGAGGATCATAATTAAGTGGATATTAATTTAAATGATAATGATTAATAATTATGTGAATAGGCATAGTTTGATTTATTACACATTCTGAAAAAAAATTCTTAAAAAAACATCATCTCATTGCTTTTTCTCAATCACATTTCAAAGAAAAAAATACAATTTTCCCCCAACATAATTCTTCTTCTTCATTTATAAAAATAAAATGACCCCCACCCCCTTCATATATCTATGTTTTTTATTTTTTCCCATTATTTTCATAAAACCGTTAGGAATTTTCTTTAAGTACTATCTCTTTGATAGACGACCTTGTTTATCAAATATGATGCACCTAATTAACCAAAAACCACACATCCTTAGGAAGTTCCCATGAAAAATTCTTTAAAATTGGAATCATTTATAGGGTGGAAATTAATTTATTCATGTAATTAGAGGTATTTTTTATTTTCATTTTATTCATTTCTTCACTTATTTATTTCATCTTAACCCTTTCTCAATTTTTCTTTTCTTTTTTTCATTTTTTCTTTCTCTTTATCTTTCTTATGCCATCATATCGAACTTATTATTTTTTTTATGGTCCAATTTTATTAATTTAATTTTTATTTTTATTTTATTTATGAAATAACCTAATCATGAAGATCTCTTAGATATTTTCCTGAAGACTGAATGTATTATTAGGGCTCGAATTAGGCAGTCCTAGTCTACTGGAAGTTTCAACATTCAACTAGTTAAGGAATTCGTCCATAATGGTAACATCGAAATTCGAATAAATTTTAATTAAAATAGATAACCAAATTCAATGGCTAAAAAAATAATAATTAAACACATAGAACCATTCAATAATTGGAAGCACCTAACATTAACTATCAACCAAATTGTATTGCATATCCAAACCTTGAATCAAACTTTGAATTAAAGTCTTTATTGATAAACCCACACCCAAAATTCCATAGACTATATGGTGAGGGTCCAACCAAAAATCTAAATTAATTTAAGGTTGTTTGTTCAAACATTAAGTTACAAAATGTATTTAAAGATCAAATTAATCTAAGATCATTCACATTATCACTTGATGGAACTCCAAAAGATTGGATGTATTATTTTAAACCTGAATATGTAACTTGTTGGAATGATTTAAAATACCATTTATTATAGATATTGTTTCTGAAATCAAGGACCACTACCATTCAAAAAGAGATCTCAGTAATCATGAAATCCCAAGTGGAGTTAATGTATGAGTATTGGGAGTGATTCAAGAAGTTTTCTAAAATAAATATGCACCACTAAATTAGTGAGAAACTTCTCTTCCATTATTTCTATGAAGTACTCACAAATTTGGATAGGATCATGGTGGATGTTGCATACATAGGTTCATTGTTCGATAAAACACCAAAATCTACATGTTCTTTGATCAATAATATGGCACAAAAATCCCAACAATTTGGGGATCGAGGTATACCATATATTAAAGGAGTACATTAGGTAAGCCTATTTTCTCTTGAAATTAATTTAATTGATACCAAGTTGTAATAATTGAACACTATGGTGAGGTATATTTTTTGGATAAAAATACATCCCAACCCACTCCAATAATTCCTTGTGGAATTTTCACTAAAATAGACCACTCAAATGATTGTTTCCCCTGACTACAAGAGACAGTGGATTGCGCATCAGTATTCCCCAGGAGACCATATCAACAACAACAACAACCAAATCCCTAAAAAAAGTATGATTCATTTTCTCTAATATACAACCAAGGGTGTAAGCATTAATCAGATATGAGGTATGGATCTAGACAAAAACAACGACCCCCTTTTCAACAAAATTTCAAGTAGCCTCCACCTTAACAAAATGATTTTCAATAACCCAGAAGGAGAGTTGAAGCTCAAGAATTAATAATCCGACAATAAGGTAATTCTCAACCGATATTATATTCTAACACTGATGATCTTCTTAAACCAATTTTTTTCAATCAATAGAATGATTTGAAGAGTCAAGGTTTGAAGCTAAGGGATTTGATGACCAAAATGAGATATATTTACACAACCCTCCATGAACTTGTAAGTAAGAATTCTATAAACATTCTTTCCAAACCTTCTCCAAATCCCAAAGAAAATGTTAGTGTCATAACATTGAGAAATGGGTAGAAAAAAACAGATACATCTGTACCTATCATTCTGCCATCATTTACCTAAACTACGGAGAATAATCTTTCAAGAAAAGTTGAATTTTAGTAAATTTATTAAAAAAATGTAAGAAAAATATCGATGTTGTTCTCCCTAAACCCCTTCCCTTTCCAAATAGATACGTTCAAACCAAAGATAAGGCTAAATAGGTGATCTAAAAAGTTGTATTGGACACATTCAATTATGTTGAGATAAAAATACTTCTACAAGAATCCATTATGAAAATTCCAAGTAATTCCAAATTAATAAAATAAAATTGTATCAATTATAGATGGATTAATGGAAATGAGAGGATAAATCATGGATGGAATGTGCCAGAACTCATTATACCAACTCAAGAAATGTAAAAAAAGTGCAAGGATATGGGGAAATTTGAATGTTCCTGGTCAAAGTATAGTATCACATATAGAGGGAGGGGTTTAATTAGTGATACTCTTTTTCATTAATGGTTATTTTCAATTAAAACAGCCTTTTCCACCTGTTAGAGATTTCAATTCCCAAGTGAAAACAAACTCAACAGACATCCACATGAACACAATGATTTTCTAGGTTCACTATTCAATATGAATAGCTACGTCCATGGTATGGTTTGGAAATGATCCAATACCATACAATTCACTAAAGAAAACAATCTTTTGATTAAAATGAGTAGTATATACCCTTACACTCTTGTAACACTATGAAAAAATCCCTCCAATGCATATGCACCCTCCCAGCACAAATGGGAAATAGAATTTATTTTATAAAAACTCATGTTACCTGTGATTATTTTCAATTAACCAAATGTATTCAATTTTAAAACAATTATTCTTTTCCTTATATAGAAGAATGGTAAGAACCTCTTAGACTATGTAAAAAAATCTATCTGATTACCCTGAGTATGATGCTCCCAGAATGATTCTTCTCAGTCTGATCATTCAATTCAATACAATAGAATAAAATCGCCACCACTTCAAAATATGTATAAAATAGTCATAATATATATAATCAGCACCACTTCAAAACATGTATATAATAGTCATAACAAAAAAAAATCGGCACCACTTCAAAACATGTATGAAATAGTCATGAAAAGAAGAATCGGCGCCTTTACCAAAAAAGTATGCAATAATCATGAAAAATAGAATTGGCACCACTTAAAAACATGTATGTAATAGTCATGAAAAATAAAATCGGCACCACTTCAAAACATGTATGTAATAGTCATGACAAATAGAATCATCACCACTTTAAGACCTGAGACCGATATAGATACTCATTATGATTCTTCCTCATCCTGAGAATCCCAATACGGAAACACCTAGTATGAAAAACTTTAAATAGGTTAATTGATATTGATATGATTAAAATTTTAAAATAAAATTCAAGCTGAATAATCTTCACCTCTTCTTCTCTCTCTAAACAGTAATCTTCTCTCTCCTCTACTATGAATAGTGCACATCGTTAAAATGTACAAAGTACCTCCTATTTTTATAGGTGACCCAAAATGAGTTTAGGTGGGAATCCCAAAAAAAATTTCGCTCACACACATTCACCCACATCTGAATTTCACTTGAAATGTAGAATCAATTCTCACTTCTTCAACACTTCTCGATTCTTCTCGAACCATCCACAATCTTTACCTCTTCTTCATATAACAACCATTTCAAATGTAAATACTATTACAATTGATGGGAAATACATGGGTTCAATCATTTGAATCTAATTATTTAATGTTTATTTCTTCAAAATAATGCTTGATAACATACTAGTTTAATGTGTTTGAGGAAATTCACTTCTCTACTTGAGATATAATCACTCTTTTAAATGAAAGGCTCTACCTTTGAAAATTCATTCATCAATCTGTACTTTATTTTCTTTTTTCTTGACTCACTTTAGAAAGCACATAATCACATTAAAAACTTATTCTTGAATCAATAATTCCTTCTTTACATTGAATGCATTAAGGATCGGCATTAAAATCATTTGAATTAAATTGGAAAGTATTGTAGCTTTACATTCATTCCCGCTTCTTTCTTTTTCATCTCAACCCTAGAATTATATTTTTTTAATACAAGTAGACTACATATGACCATTATGAATAGTATCATTCTGAATATGATCATTTATAGTTAATATCATTCAGTTTATGATTTATGATTACAATCATTCTGGTTAAGATTACTAGGTATGATAATTTTGGTTATGATCATTTTGGTAACAATTTTTTGGGTATGATCAAAAACAATCTGAAAATTATGATCTTCCTAAATATGATAAAATCTAAAAACAATGATCGGCTCGGATATGATACAATCAAAAAATAGTGATCTACCTGGATATGATACAATACATTCTAAATACGATTCCTTTTTGAATGGTATCTCCACTTCCCTTTTACCCAGATCCGATCAATTAAAATATGAATATTATTTGTTCTCAATATACAACATCTCTTTCAATTGTTCTACCCAAATAAGATTTTTTTGAAAAAAATTAGTGTCTTAACCTCTATCAACAACACTCTGATCAGCACCACATTCCATCAACATCACCTTTTTCACGGGCACCTCTTTTTCCATTGGCACAAACTTCATCATCACCACCTTTACATTGGTACCACTTTCATTTGAACCTCCTTTTCCTTGTGAATCACCTTTCCTTCAGTACCACTTTCATAGAAACCACTTTTTCAATCTGAATATTATAAATCTGTAAACAATTCTTTTCTGATTTTTTTGAAAAATAATCTAAATATGATTCTTTTCTGATTGGCAGCAAATCTTTGACTCCCCTTTCCTTATATCAAGATTTCATCACATGTTCTTAATAAAACTCGTGATTTATGAAATAAAAATCTTTAAATCATCTTCACAATTGATTCAATCGTATGCATAGTGACTCCGATTCTCCACCAAAAAAACACCTCTTTCTCATTGTATTCAGACTAAATCTGATGAGCATCTACTTCCGATAAGATGTTTCTACTTTCAAAGCCACTTATTATCATTACATTTATTCAATTGAATTTCACAGTGATTCCTATTTCTATAAATACCACCAGTAGTAAAACAAATTCCAGAAACAAATTTAATTGGAATACATTCCTTTTTTCCAAGAAAAAACTGCCACCCACAAAACAAAAACATCTGTCAATCCCTTTCATTATGAATTCTCATTCATCAGTATCCTTTCATTCTTAAACATACCTATAGATTGAAAAAAAATACAACCAAAACAAAACATGGTCTTAACAATATCCCCCTTTGGATTTTTTTACAATACCCCCTTCAAACACTTCAATAAAACAATTAGTGGTATTATTTCCTTTATTTCTCCCCCTTTTTTTTGTCATTGTCTTTTCCCCTTTCTCATAAATCTCCCCTTATTTAAAACCAAATTTAAAGGGACCATCATGATAAATTTATCCCTTATTTATATATGATATCCATTTCCATAGGTTGGTACTTTTCATTAAAAATGATATGACATGATTTTCTAAACAAATAACATTTAACTAATCAACTTTAAGTCTACATGGGAAAACCCGGTGTAGAAAACAAGAGTGTATAATCAAGGTGATCAATGTTTTCCATAAAAAAACATTCATGTAATAACTTTTTCATACTTCTTTCTACATTCTAATAATTGGATATATTCATGAAGAAATTTTTCTAAGACAAAATTAATCTACACCCATCTCAACAAACACATCAGAATGTTCATATGTATAAAAATAGATCTTTTCAAAACAAATATTTTCTCATCCTCTTTACTTTATTTGGAAAGAAAATTAAGATACTCACCAATTACATTTTCCTTATTTATAATCCTTCAACTCCTTGTATTCTATCAAAAACATACAATGATATTGGGAATAAGGAGGAACCTCGATTGTTTATTAGAAAAAACAATCGGACTAAGAGTCATCTCTTAGGCTTGGATTCTTCTTCTACTTCGTAGATTTTTCATTGGATCTAATTTCTTCCTTTTTTTTCATCCTTCTAAAGTTTTGTAATAGCTTACTTATTATCTGTCAAATCTTCTGATGAGTATGTCAACTTTTCTTCATATTTAAAAACATCCTTGTTATAATCAGTTTGTTTCATGTTGTCCATTCCTATCTTTTTCTTTGGCAAGATAGTTGAACAGGTTTTGATATCATTCCCTTATATCTCATCTTCACCATTTGTAGATGAATTTTTGTTAGCATTTTTGATATCTTCAAAAGACTACTTCTTGCTTTCTTATTTCAATTTATTTTTTCTATTCCTCAATTTCCTATCCATGTTAATGTGTTATGGCCAAACAAAAACGCACTCTTTCTTTTGAAATTTAGAAGATCTATCTTTCTTTACTTACAAAAAATCAGGCTTCTGAGAATTGTAAAAAATATTTTATTGTTTCGGTAAAAAAATGAAATACTTTTGTAAGGTGTCAATGTTGCTCAAAACTTTCACAAATAGTTTTCAATGGTTGGAACCTATTTTCAATAATTACTTCATTCATCTCAGATTTCTTCAACACAACCTTTTTAGGTTTATCATTTTCATAGAATCGACTCCCCCTAAAACCATCCCTTCCACAACCTATGGAATAATAGTGGTGTTTTTGGTTGAACCAATACATATTCTCTATATGTTTAAATCCACTACAATACCAGCAATATCTATAAAAGGAGTATTTTCCTCTGAAACTTTGATACTTTCTGGAAATGTGAATCTGTTTCTCGGACACTTTATTCTCTTCATTTTCCAATCCAACAACATTTATTTTATCAATATAATTATTCCCTTCCTTTTCCACAATATTGGAATTCTACGTATTGGAAATATTTCCAGATTCAAAATGTTCCAAAAAAAATTCAGACTCAGGGTTCTTTGAGACTTCTGAATTCCCACCTGTGTTAGTCTTGGCCACATTCATAACAATCACATATTTCTTCTTTTCAAAAGCAATTCCATTATTATTCTCACCCTTTATAGGTAACTTTTTTTTATCCTTATCAAGTTTCTCATTCATATTACATCAACTAATTTTAGTGATAATGTTTTGGAATCCTTTATTTCTCAATTCGACTTCAGATAAATTTTGTTGGACAAGTCCCAACTCTTCTTCCTTTGACATTAGCCTCACTTCCAAATGAAAATTACAATTATTTTCTTCTTCAATATATTTCTTTGAATAATAAATATATTTCTCCATATTCTCTTTCTATTCAACAAAATATCATTTATTTCTTGTTGAGGAAGATTCATCTTCCAACTTTTTTGTTTTTCTTCTCAAGCCTTCTGATATTTCTCAAGCATTCTTTCAATTATTCTTTAAAATGCAACTCAAATTGAGTATCTTCTTCATCAGAACTACTGCTTTTGAATTAATCATTATTCATTATTTCAATAAATGTATTTTTCCTAGTATGCTCAATTCAATTATTGGATTCATCTTCCCTTTCTTCTTCTTCTTCAGCACAACTACTTCATTACTGGAAGAACTCTCTTTATTAACTATTAAAATGAACGTGTTATCTTCACCATCATTTATTACATCCTCACTATCATATTCCTTAAACAAAAACCTTCTACTTATGGATTTTGAAAACCCCTTATCTTCCCTCTTGGAATAGAATTCCTCTTTATTACCCTTTTTCTTATAATAAATTATTGACCTTCTTTATTCTTCTTCACTTTCTTCTTCATCACATTATTATTCATTTTCTCTTTGAGGAAAATTGGAAACAAAATTTACAATGGCTCCACATCCAAAACAATTTAAGGTAAGTTTCCCTTTATACCTTTATGTACGTCTTTTCACATTCTATGAAAACCATGACAAAATTGGATCAAGATGTTTACATACCTCATTTTTGGAGTCAGAATCTCTTGCTTCTTATTCTTCAAGAATACTGTCCTCTTTCTTGAAAGCCTTAAAAGGAATTTATCTATCAAAATTATTTTTTACATTTTTATCACTCTCCCTTATTATTTTACAAGTAATGAGAGTACTTTCAAAATTGTCAAGTGAAAATGTTTCAGGATCTCTATAATTCAATGAAGAATCTTTTGGATCGAATCTATTGGATATGATTATTAAGATATTTTCAACCATAGTAGAATAATCCAACTTTTAACCAATACGTATGATATTACATACTATGTAATTTAAAATGGTAAAGAAGTCCCAAATATATTCATGCTTATCCATCTTGAGATCTTCATAATTCAGTCTCCTTATTTGTAACTTTTCCTTCTACACTTTTTTATTGCCTTCATATATGTTTTTCAATTCATCTAATATACCTTTGGATATGGAAACACCTTTTACTATCAAGAATTCACTTTCAGAAAGTGATGACAATATAGATTGTTTATCCCTTCCATCATTCTCAAGATGCTTCTTGTCAACAGGTGTATGTAGAGAACTATCCACAATGGGAGGAAACCCAACTATTGCAGCATCAAGAACATCATAACTGATAGACATAAGATATGAGAACATTGTATCTTTCTAGATATGATAGTTCTTTCCATCAAAGATTATAATTGCTTTACTATCCATACAGTTCACATTCTCTATCGGTAAATAAATAATGATTGGAACCTACCTCTGATACCAATTGAAAGTGATCAGTCTGAGTAATGTGTCACTGAGAGGGGGAGGGGGTGAATCAGTGATACACTTTTTATTTTATGTTCCTTTTAAATTGAAACAACATTATCCTCCTATTAGATATTTCAATTACCTACTGAAAACAAACTCAACACATATCAAGAGGAATACAAAGATTTACAAGGTTCAGTATTCAATAAGAATAGTTATATCCTTTGTGTGGTTTAGAAATGATCCAATACTATACAATACACTAAGGAAAACAATCCATGGATTAAAACAAGTAGTATATACCCTTACACTCATGTAGAACAGTGAAACAATCCCTCCAGTGCGAGTGTACCCTCCTAGAACAATAGGGAAATACAATTTCTTTCATAACAACTCAGGTTACTTGTGCTTCTTTTCCATTCACCAAATGTATTCAATTGTAAAACAATTCTTATTTTCCTTGCCCTAAAGAAAGGTAAGAACCTCTTAGACTATGTAAAACAATCTGTCTTATTAATCTATGTACGATTCTCCAAGACCGATTATTCTTGGTTTTATCATTCAATTAAATACAATATAATAGAATTGGAACCACTTCAACACATGTATACAATAGTCATAAAAAATAGAATCGACACCACTTCAAAACATGTTTGAAACATTCATGACAAATAGAATCGACACCACTTCAAAACATGTATGCAATAGTCATGAAAGATAGAATGAACGCCACATCAAAACATGTATGCAATAGTCAAGACAAATAGAATCAGCACCACTTCAAAACATGTATGTAATAGTATTGAAAAATAGAATCAGAACCACATTAAAACTTGTATGAAATAGTAATAAAAAATAGAATCAGTTCCAGTTCAAAACCTGAGACTGATAAATAGACTTAGTATGATTATTCCTCATCCTGAGAATCCCAATACAGAAACACCTAGTACGAAAAAATCAAAATCGATTAATTCATCCTGATATGATGAATACTTTAAAACAAAAGTCAAGTTGAATACTCTTCACCTCTTCTTCTCTCTCAAAACAGGAAACTCTTATCTCTTCATATACGAATATTTCTCATCATTAGAAAGTTCAAAGTACCTCCTCCATTTATAGGTGACCCAAAACGAATTTAGGCAGGAATCCCAAAATGTTTCCCACTAACACACATTCAACCAAATTTCAATTTAACCTGAAATCTCAGAGAAATTATAACTTCATCAACGCCTCTTGATTCTTCTCAAAACAACCACAATCTTCACCTCTTCTTCTTGAGACTCCCATTTCAAATGTCAATACGATTACAATTTATGAGTAATACATGGTTTTAATCATTTGAATATGATTATTTTAGGCTTATTTCTTTAAAACAATGCTTGATACCATACTAATTTAATACATTTGAAGAAATGCACCTCTCAACATGAGATACAATCACTCTTTTAAATAAAAGGCTCCCCTTGACAATTCATTCATTAATATCCACTTTCTTTTCTTTTCTCTTGATCCACTTGGGAAAAAATATCATCACATTCAAAATCTATGCTTCAATCATGAATTACTTCATGACATTGAATGCATTGAGGATCAACTTTAGAATCTTCTGAATTCAATTGGAAAGTATTGTAACCTTCCATTAATTCCTACTTCTTTCTTTTTCATCTCAACCCAAGCATGATATTTTCTGAATACAAATGTGTAGGATACAATAATTTTGATTTCAATCATTCTGGATATGATCATTTCTGGTTACGATCATTTAGTTTACAATTTCTATTTATGATCATTATGGTTACAATTACTGAGTATGATAATTCTCATTACGATCATTATGGTCACAATTACTTGGTACAATCAAATACAATCTAAAAATGATGATCTCCCAAGATACAATACAATCTGAAAACAATGATCTGACTGGATACGATATAATTAAAAAACAATGATCTTTCTGAATATGATACAATACATTCTGAATACGATTCCTTTTTGAATGGTATCACCACTTCTCTTTTACCCGGATCTGATCAATTACAATATGAATATGATTCATTCTCAATCGACACCATGTTTTTCCATTTCTTCTACCCAAATAATATTGTTTTGAACAATAATTGGTGTCTCATCTTCCATAGGCACCAATTCTATTGGAACCAATTTGCATCAAATCACCTTTATCATCAGCACCTCCTTTTCCTTATGTACCACCTTCATCGGCACCACCTTTCCATCAGTACCACTTTCATCGACACCTAATTTTCCTTCAACACCACCTTCATCTGTAACACCTTTCCATTGATACCTCCAATGGCCCAAAGGCCTTAATGTTGTATTGATTTTTGATAAACTACCTTTCAAGGGGTTAGGTGGAACCCTTACAAGGCCCGTAGGAATAATCATTACATGGACCATAGGCCTTAGAGGAATTCATTGCCCGTAGGCTTAAAACATTACATACAACCCAGACTAACTACTTGGAACTACTCCTCCCCAGCATCTTCATCGTGAAATCAGCTCTCCACCTTCGCATGGCTGTTCAGCTAGGCTTTACCGTGCATGCATAGGCTTGTCCCAATGGTAGGTTCCATACCCTATCATTCTTGGAATTCGTTTAGCTTCTGCTATGGTGAAAGCTTCATGCTCCTCTTCCTTCTGAAGCTTGTTCCTTGTAGGTTGTCTAGTTTACATCTTCACTTTATTGTGGCTCGAAGGCCTTGAGGTGGCCCGAACGCCTTACTAACCCGAAGTCATGGGTGGCCCGAAGGCCTTAAAGGACTCAGGGACCAAATCGGTGGCTCGATGGCCCAAATGGGGGCATATTCTCGGCTGCTACGGTGCCAAACTGTGACTATTACAGTTCCTGCTACAGTACCTACTACAGTTCTACACAGTTCCTGCTATTGTACTACTACAGTACCTGGAAATTATCCTCCGCCTGGATTTGATCCCGGGTCTCTTAGATGCACTTAAGGAGTCCTCACCAACAGGGTTGAGGCTCATGTGCTCCATTGATACAAATTTCATCAGCACCACTTTTACTATCTAGATACTATAAATCTGAATATGATTCTTCTCCAATTGTTTTGAAAAACAATCTGAATACGATTCTTTTCTGATTGGTAGCATCTCTTTCACTACCCTTTCCTTCTATCAATCTTCCATCCCAAATTCTCAATACAAATCCTGATTTATGAAAAAAAATCTGCAAATCATCATCACAATTGATTCAATCGTAGTCATAGTGACTCCAATTATCTATAAAAACCAACACCTCTTTCTCATTGTGCTCAGAGTGAATCTGATGACTATCTAATTCCAGCAAGATTTTTCCACTTTCAAATCCACTTCTTCTCATTACATTTCTTCAATGGACTTTTATAGTGATTCCTATTTCTATTAATACCACTAGTAGTATGATTTTTTCTAGAAACAATTTGAATAAGAATACATTTATTTTTTCTAAGAAAAACCCACCACCCACAAAACAAACACATCTTTCAATCCCTTTCATTATGAATTCTCATACATTAACATCCATTATTTTTTCATCATACCTATTGATTTTGAAAAAATATAACCAAAACACAACTTGGGTCTAACAAATTCCACCATCCCATGCCCCATAGGGGTGTTACACTTTTCTAATGCATTGTGTGATTTGGGATTTTCCATAAATTTGATGCCTCATTCTTTATTAAATTATTTATAGGTTGTTGAGTTGAAGCCGATGATAGTATTGGTGAAGTTGGTGGAAGGAGTTACAGTATATCCAGTGGGATCCCTTGAGTATGTACTTGTTTTGGTAAGAGACATGATATTTCTAGCTAATTTCAATGTGCTTAACATGGTGGATGATCAGGTAAAATCTCATGCTCCAATTATTTTAGGTAAAAACTTCCTAAAAACTAAAAAACTATCATAAATTTCCATGATGGAGAACTTTCTATGGAGTTTGGAGATGAAGTTGTGATATTTAATTTTATTGACTCTATGAAGTACCCCTCATAGGACCATTCTTATTTTTTTATCTCTTATTTTAAACCACTAAGTAAAATTCTAATGGAATTTGATTGACCTATTCTTAGATAGATTATGAGTATTGGTTATATTTTGAAATCTAATAGAACATCCACACCTATTTACAATGCACAAAGCTATTTTGGATTTGATTTTAATGTGGATTTATATTCTGATCTTGATCACATTTACTCTGACTATGACATTACTATTGAGTATACTGATATGATTGATGCATTATTATCTAATTTTGAGGGTTCCTATTTTTTACTAATTTTCATTGTTCACATAATTTAGTTCCTTCAATTTATCCATCCATACAACACCGTGAAGGATTGAAATAGAAATGTAGATTCTCAATAACAAAAGGGGGGTGAATTGTTATTTAAGAAACATTCGTTTTTAAACATAAGGAAAAATATATTTAACAAAGTCAAAGAAGGTAAATTCAAAAACCCTAAAAATAGTTCTATGAAAAAAAACATACATAGGTTTCTGAAATATGGTTCCAGAAATGAAACTTAAAGAAGGTTTACAATGAAAACATTCTACCATAAATCGTATTGAATCTTACTTATCAGAGTATGAATAAGTACCAGAAAGTATTAGAAAGTCATACTTTCTTCCTTTATTAAAATAAAACAGAAATAAACTTGAAAAAACAAGTAACAGGGATAAAGTCTTTTAGAACAAATAGTAATGTGTCCAAAAACCTAGGATAAATGTCCCTTGATTTATACTTTCAATAAATTTTGTCTTACCCACACCAGGGTAAGCCCTCAATAGGAATATCAGAATCTGTCTTGATATTCCTGCAAGCCCTCAATATTTAAGGAAGTCATCACTTATGTGTTCCTATCCACGGAAGTCCTCGAACTTTAAGGTAGTCGGAACCTCTATCTTCATATCCCCAGAAGCCCTCAAATGTACTCAGAAGCAATCTAAGTAGCATGAAGCAAGCTAAACAAGATGTTCAGTACGCACAAGGAATGAGAGTCCCTCCCTCTAGAAATCACTTCAACAGTGTGTAATATCTATATTGATGGAAAAAATTTTGAGCTCTTTCATATGATATCCTATTTATAGGTACAAATCCAACAATCGGCTCCATCCTCCAACAGTCATATTTTTCATTGAATCTTGGAGGGACCTATACATGTGTCACTCAACCAATGGTTAGTTAGAAATAGATTACAAGACATCATTTCATAACAATAACATGTTTTTGTAAAATTAATTTGATTAATCAAGTATAATTTTCACAGAATATAGAAAAATATAATTCTGATTCATACCAGATAAACATTCAGAGTTTATGAGACATGGAAATTTTTATTCTATTTTACAATGAATTCATAATCTGAATTCTATAGATTTCATAGTCTATATTCCAATGAATTTGGAGTCTGAATTATATGGAATTCAGAGTCTGAATTCTTAGGAATTCAGAGTCAAAATTATGTGGAATTCGGATTCTGAATTATGAGGAATTCGGAGTCTGAATTATAAGGAATTTGGAGTCTGAATTATAGGGAATTCAGAGTCTGAATTCTGAGGAATTCAGAGTCTGAATTGTTTATAATTCTGAGTCTAAATTTTTGAACAATATATATCCAAGGAATTATATTCCATGGTTGTACATAAGAATCTTAATTTTACACATAGTAATAAAATGAGTTTGATTTAGAGAGATTATAAAATGAGATAATGAAAACACAGGTAAGGATAAAAATTACCTCAGAGAAGGGAAATTTTTTATGAAAATAATCCTTAGTGAAAACAATTCCTTAATATAAAGTGTTTTTGATTTTCAAAACATAGAGAAATGGAAAAGTCATAAGGAAACCTTATTGAGATAACAATTTTCCACTTTTTGGAAAGCAAAAACATCCTTACGAAAAAGAATATAAGGACTAAGAATTTTTCTTTATAAACTTAAAAGAAAAGCTTATCACCAATTACTTATGAACCATGGGGAATAATACTAACTCCCACTTAGATTTTTCAATCTATAAGGATTTTATTCTTTAATTCCATGAAGATATTTATGTTTTTATTTCATAAGGAAGTATTTTTTGAGAAAAATCCCCCTTAGATAGGCTCCCCCTTTCTTAGGGAATTATCTTCTTTACTTAGTATTCTTTTTATCATTCTTTTCTCTACCATTGTGATTTTCAAAAAGGAATGAAGATAATGGAAAAAAAATATGGTACCTAAAATATTATAACTACATACAACAAAACAAATGAAGCACAATAAGAGTTTTTCATTAAGGTTGGACAAATTAGTACAAGGAATGTACCACAAAATATTGGATTTGAAAGAGAAAAATGTATCCTTCTTTTTTCCGTTGGCATGAACTCATTCACTATGGTCTTTAGCTTCTTAAGCTTCATATGATCTTCTTCAAAGTGCTTGAGAAGCTATTCCTGAGTCTCATTTTTCTTCTCCAGAGCTTTGATCTTTTCATCCTGTAAATTTAGAATTTATACCTGAGACTTAAAAAGATCTTCTTGCATACTAAACTCCACTTCGAACTAGATTATGAGATCTCTTTACATATTTAAATTCAGAGCAATTGAGTTCAGTTTCCCATTCAGATCTTTTACTACCTACTTCTAGGATTCTTGTTCTATATTCATCTTTTCTGAAAAACATTTCATAAGCTCCTTCATGCTCACATCATCTCTATCAAATGATTCTTTTATAGAGTTTTTAAAGACATCACAAATTCTGAAATCTTCAATCGTCTTCTTAGACCACTTAGTGATCCCCTTACAAGACATTCTGTGAGCATCATACTCGATATAAAATGTTTGGAAATCAGCCTCAATCTTAATGAATGTTTATGTAAGCATGCTAACATAATCTGATTTCTAATTGAATGAATGCTGAAGCATTTGATACCTCGAGTTAAAACTTGGAATCAAAGGAAAGGATTCAACTAATTTCTTCAATGATTGAACCACTAAGTCCTGACCAAAATAGGGCGATTCCAAATCAAATTCCCTTGTTGGTGAAGATTCTTTCTCTATCTCAACAACCTTTCTTTTTGAAAAACTACAAACAACTTTATTTACTACCACAACATTTTTATATGTATCAACTATCACATTTTTTCCTTTAATAGCTTTATAAATGATCTCCGTAGATTTTGGGGATTCATGTTCACTATCTGATAGTGGAACAATTTTTTATTCATCAACCTTTTCCTTCTCAGTATCTTTCTCAAGATCATCTAGTTAAATGAATTCGTGATTGAAAATCTCATCATCAAAACGTTTATTAACATATTCCAGATCTTCATCCTCTTTTCCTAGTGAAATAATTTTGGTTGATTCAGCCTGAGAAGACCAGATTGACAATTTTTCCAAAGGACTTTTCTTCTCATGATATTCTTCAACTTGCCACATCATATCATCAATGTCATCACTTCTTTCCTCCTCTTCTTCTTCCAATAACTCTTCCTTAAGAATTTCTTCTTCTTCTGGTTCTGGAATTACTATCTTCTTTCCAAGAGTCTCTACTAGTACTGGTTCTTTGAGAAATGACTTCGGTGCCTATTTCTACTCAGAATATTTCTTAGTAGCCTTGAGAAGAGATTGAACAATCTCTACTTCTAACATTTTCTTCTTTTTATTCTTCTCTTTTTCTTATTTTTCAAACTCCTCAGTTGCCTTAATCTTCAAATATTTTTCCCAAGCATGATCCAGACCAAATTTAGGATCTCCTTCTTTCCTATTATTATTCGCTTCTCTTTACTTCGCAACCACTTCATCAGGGTATGATTTTTTACTTCTTAGACTTTGGGGGTGATAACTGAGTTTCTTGAATTGAAGGTTTTTCAATGGATACTTGTTCCTTAATCTTTCTCTTTTTCAGACCCTTCATGGAAGTCTCAGCTACTTCCATCTTCTTTTATAAGGCTTTTATTTCACCTTATAATAATTCATTACATTCTACATATTTTCTATTAAATCCAACCTTCATCTTCCTTAAAGTATCATCACTAGGCAACATGACTTTGAATGATATGGGCTTTGAACTACTATGGATTTTGAATGATTCTAGGAATAAGACAATAATCTTGGATAGGATTGTTGGATACATAATGATTTGCAATTTTGGGTGCCATTTTTGATATTTTTGATCATCAAGAAGATATACTACACTAAATTTATCTTCCTTAAGATCACTAGGAAATCTAGAGTAAAGATATCACTCTTCTTCAAGTTTCCCTTATCCCATTTTCTCGAAATTAGGAAACCCTGAACCGATAATTCTTGTAGCCTGAAGTTTCTTGAGATAAGATTAATCTTTTGTGTTTTGACTCCTTTGAGTCATATACATTCTAATACCTTGTCCTTCTCAAAACATCCTGATTCATCTAGTATTTTGTGGGTGAATAAAATGGATTCTATTACATATAGTATACTAATGATACTAGGTACTTTATTGAAAGAAAGATAATAAGTTTTCTCATAACTTTTGAATAAGAATTTATCTCTCCCAACATCATTAAAAAACTTACTGACTAATAAAATACTACAAGAAACTCCAGATAAACTGCATCCTATCCTTTCAGTTTTTCAATGATCAAGCTTTTCCGACCATTCAAATTGATATTTTTAATTATGAGTGAATCATACTTTGAAAACGACTTTGGATCTACCAACATCCCTCTGTAGATTTTACATTCTGAATATTCTTTGACTGATGAAATTTGATTTTGAGGAGACACTTCCAAATACAATCAGAGTTAAGAAAATGAGAAATTCAGAATGACCCTTCTGTGAAGAGGTGAAGATTTGGCACAAAAAGGGTTGAAAATCAATGTGGGATAATGAATAGGGTGCCTTTATATAGTTTTTGAAGCGATGGTTCATATTCCCAAATTGATCCAATGGTTGCGATGAAAGACAAAGAATGGTTTTGGTTGGTTCCAATCATTTGAGTTTTTTAAGATAATAATTTTGATTTAAGATCTATATGCACCAACTATAATTCATCAGAAGTTGATACTTCACCAATTAATTTAAAACTTGATTTATGTTTCTTTCCATGTTAACAAGGATCGCCAACATTGGAAGAATCAAATCAATGCTCCTAAAGTTCCTTAACAAGTCTTTTTTTGAGAGCTTACATAGGTTCCTAAGGTTATAGAGTCCTAATATTAAATGATATAACCAATATTAATCTTCCATTGCACTTAGGAAAGGATGTTCTTGTCTCCTAATTTCTTCTAAGTTTAGCGTTTATACATTCTCTTACCTTTGGGAAGAAAGAATAAACTCTTCCTTGGAATTATGTACTAAGCATTTATCATTCCTAAAATTCACAAGGTAACCTTTATCACATAATTAACTTATGATAATGAGGTTTTGCTTGTGTCTTTTAACAAATAATACATTTGAAATCAAAGTATTTCTAAGAAGAAAAATGTTACCTATATCAACAAATTCTCCCTGATCATTATCTCCAAAAGTTATTTTTCCTTCTTTCATCTTCATAATATTTTCAATGAAATTTTTGTTACCAGTCATATTCCAAGAACAACCACTATCCATTTACCATGAATTGTTGTTGGTACTTTCTTCATTTTACTGAAAATAAAAGTGTTAGACTTTCATAATCTATACATTATTGTGTCCGGAAATTTCAAAAGGTAAGATTTTAGGAATCCAAATTTTCTTAGAAAAATGTGATTTATGAAAACCTAAAGATTAGGTTTTTTTTAAAGAACAATTTTTCTCCCAATTTCCACCACATTGGCATTTAGTAAAAATGGATCACTTTGCAAAACACAATAGTTATTACTAAAAACTGGTTTAGAAAAGGTATAACCAAATCCATAATGACTCCATAAAAGATGAATTTGGGAATACATCTTGTCAATGTTTTCCTTACCAGAGGTAAAGTTTGAAAGAAATTTCCTTAAGGAAAATATTTCTAACTTTAGTTAAAGAACCAAATTTTTATCCTCAAAAATATTAGTTTTAGGACTAAAGTTATCCTATAAAATATTTATCTTAGAAATAACATTTTTAAGATTTATAGAAAGTTTATCCTTCTCAAAATTTACTTCCTCAAGGTTTTTAGAAACACATTCAAAATCTAAAAATTTCTGATCAAGATCCTTATAAAGATATGATAATTCTTTAGTTAAAACAGAAATTCTATAATTTTCTTTCTATAACTACTTTTTTATCTTTCAATTTTCATTTTCATGGAGTTTAGTAAATCTTGACACTTGTTTATATGAAGGTAAAGTGTAATCTTATGATGAGTAAGATTCATCATTTAAAGATTCATAATTTTTATCATCAGAATAATTTTCATTTAAAGATACATTAGTAGTAGATTAGACATTGTGTACCTTGCCCATTAGACAATGATTTTCAATGGGACGTTTGGCTAGTAGACCAATATTCTTTTGACTAGAAGATTCATAATCTGAGGATTCATCAGATGAGTCACCACCACTAGAACTCCATGTATTAGTAGCCTTTAAACCATTCTTAGCCTTAGTCTTGTATTAATTCTTCTTGTTTCTCTGAGAATTTGTTTCTTTCCTATTTTTCTTTTATTCATGGGATAATATGGCCTGATATGTCCAGCTCTTTTTCATTCATATCAAGTGTCTTTCGAATCTTTCTTGTCTTTTCTATCTTTCTTCTTAAAACTATACTGAAAATCGTTTTTTGACACTATCTTGTTCATCCTTCGAGCAAGATTATCTAGCTCATTTTCAAAATTTCCACTTTCACTTGATTCAGATAGAATAGTGTCATTCTTAGACTTGGATCTTGTAACCCTTTCAAAAGTCTTGACAATAATATTAGTAAATTCTACACTTCAATTACCTTTCTTCTTCTTATTCATATCAACATCTCTCTTCATTCTCGTTTCATGTTAAATAAGAGTTCCAAAAATCCCATCAGGTGTAATTTGATATACTTTCATATTCTCATAAAAAGTTTTCCTTTTAGATTCCCACTCATTTAGCATGATTTCAATTATAATGGTCATAAGAGCTTCATCATCAAGACCTTTCTCACCCATATATTATAGACTACTGACAATAGTCATAAACCTTGGTTTGATATTGCAAACAAGTTCTTTATAATAAAATATAAATCCATGATATCCTGCATTAAGAATATCTCTTCTAGTCTCTATCACTTTAGAAGTCCCAAAATTAGTAACCTCTAGTTTCTTCCAGATGCAGTTTGCAGCTTCAAAAGATGAAATTTCAATGTATATATTCCTGGTCATAGAACACAATATAGTATTGTGTGCCTTGTAATTTAGTTGATATTATGTCATTTCTTGGTTGGTGAAGGTTTTTAATTCCTTGTCAGGAATTTTTTAACCTCTATTTAGCATGAAAAAATTGTCTACTCTAGTATTAATAACAAAAGTATTCATTTGATCTCTCTAGTACTCAGAATCATTACCATCTAAAATAGGTGGTCTATTTGGATTTAGATTGTTAATATAAAAAATATTTTTTCTTACCATTTTATAAGAAAATATTTTTTCCACAAAAATTGTTAATAGAAAAAGTTTTTAAACAAAGATAAAAATCTATAATCAAAACATAAGAAAGAAAAGTTAAGTAAGAAAATTTATAATAAGAAACAATTGAGTAGGAAACCATATATGTGAATATAAGTATTTCAGAGACCTCCTCTGATACCAATTTTATGATCAATATATGAATATATATGCTCAATAACAAAATGGCATGAATTGTAATTTTAAAAACATTCATTTTTAACCTTAAGGAAAACTATGTTTAACAAATCTAAACAAGGTAAATTCACAAACCATAAAAAAAAATTTATGAAACAAACTTTTTTAGGTTCCGGATATATGGTTCTGGAAATGAAACTTAAGGAAAGTTTATAAGGAAAATATTATACCTTAATGATTATAGAATTTACTTATTAGAGTATGAAAAACTACAAGAAAGAATAATAATGTTATAATTTCTTACTTTATCAAAATACATCGAAAATAAACATGAAACAAAACCAGTAACAAGAATAAAATCTTTTAACCCAAAGAGAAAGGTATCCAATAACCTTGGATAAAAGTCTCTTGATTTATACTTTCAAGAAAGTCTATCTTTATCGTACTAAGGGAATTCCCTTGATAGGAATATCAGAATCTATATTTCTATCCTCGCAAGCCCTTCATCTTTATGGTAGTTGGAACCTCTATCTTCCTATCTAGGGAAGTTCTCAAACATTAAGGTTGTTAGAACCTCTGTCTTCCTATCCATGGAAGCCCTTGATTGTACTCAAGAACAATCAGAGTTGCATGAATCAATCTGAACAAGATGTTCAGTATGCACAAGGCATGAGAGTCTCTCTCTCTAGAAATCACGTCAACAGTGTGTACCCTCTATATTTATGGAACTGTTTTTGGTATTATTCATTTTGGATCCTTTTTATAGGAACAACTCCAATGGTTATCTACCTCCTCCAATGGTCATATTTTTTCTTGAATCTCAAAGGGACCTATACACGTTATACTCAACAAAAGATAGCTAAATATAGATTACATAAAATTGTTTCCTAAAAATAATGTGTGTTAGGAAAATGAAGTTGATTAATCAAATCTATTTTTCTAAGTATAAGAAAAACTAGAATTTAGAGTCTTACCAAAAAAACATTTAGAGTTTATGAGACATGGACATTCAGATTCTATTTTACAAATAATTTGAAATCTAAATTCTATAAATTCTAGAGTCTGAATTCTGAGGAGTTTTGAGTCTAAATTCTGAGGAAATTAGTGTCTGAATTCTGAGGAATTCAGAGTCTGAATTTTGAGGAATTCGGAGTCGAAAATATAGGGAATTCGGAGTCGAAAATATGAGGAATTTAGAGTCTAAATTCTAAGGAATCCAGAATCCCAATTCTGATGAATTTATAGTCTGAATTCTGAGGAATTCAGAATCTGAATTCTAAGGAATTCAGAGTCTGAATTATTAGGAATTCAGACTCTGAATGCTAAGGAATTTTTATTCTGAATTCTGAGGAATTCAGAGTCTTAATTTCAGATAATTCAGAGTCGAAATTTCAGAAGACTCTATTTCCAAGGAATTATAATATTCCACGGTTTTACATAATAATCAGAATTTTAGACTTAGTAATAAAATTTGTTTTATTTAAAGAGATTATAAAATGATATAATGAAAATAGTGGTTGGGATAAAACTTTCCTTAGAGAAGAAAACATTTTCTTATGAAAATAATCCTTAGGTAAAAACAATTTGACTTAAGATAAATTGTTTGTGATTTTCAAAACATAGAGAAATGGAAAATTCATAAGGAAAATTTATTAACATAACACACCCCCTTCAATAGAACTCATGACACTACCACCAAATATAATATACCCATACCTGTTGAGTGGTGAGAGATCACCAATTATAATTTCTAAAAATATCCCTTTTGAACATGAAGAAAAACTTTTGAATCTTTTGATGGAAAACATTAGTGAAATTAGGTGGACCTTAGCTAACATATTTGGTACTATCCCCTCCATTATCCAAGATATGACTCTTCTTGAGGATGGGGCTAAACTGGTTAGGTATCTACAAAAGAGACTGAATCCAACACTTCAGTAATTTTTTAAAAAAGAAGTTGAAAAATTGTTCATTGAAGGTATAATTTATCTCATTTCAGATTCCCAATGGATAAGTCATATTCTGGTTGTGCCTCAGAAAATTGGTTTCACTAATTTCATAAATGAGAGATAGGAATTATTTCCAATGATGTGAAAATAGTTTTCATGTTTTTATTGATTATAGGAAACTAAATCAATACAAGTGAAAAGACCATTTTCCCCTCCCATTTATTGATCAAATGTTTGAGAGACTAGCTGGGAAGACATTCTATTGTTTAATGGATAAATTTTTGAGTTATTTTATAGTTCTTATATCTCTGAAGGACTAGGAGAATACAACATTCACTTGTCCAGTTGTTATAGTTTCTTATCGAAGGATTCCATCTGGACTGTGAAATACCCCAAGTACCTTCTAGAGATGCATGATGATTATTTTTTTCAGATTTCATTGAGACCTACATTGAGGCATTTATGGTTGATTTTATAGTGAATATATATTCATGTGATGAATCAATCATTAGTTTGGGAGAGGTGTTGAATCACTACAATGATATGAATCTAGTTTTAAACTTTGAAAAGTGTCATTTTATGGTAGAGAATGTCATTTTCTTAGGACATGTTGTGTAAAAACATAGATTATAGGTTGATAGATCCAATATAGATATTATTTCATCCTTAGAATATCCTTCATCTATGCAAGATATTAGATCATTCCTTGGGTATGTAGGATTTTTTTTAAAAAAGCATATATCATTAATGAAAAAGATCAGCAGAAGTACATGCATGAAGCCATGAAGGGAAATTGTCTAGCCAGAGCTGGTTAGTGCTGAATGGGCCTGAGGACGCTAGCTGATGGGCCGCATTGTTCCCTTCCCTTTTGGTAAAAGAGAAGGTGCACAATGAGAAATGTTTACTGAGTGAGAGAATTCTCCTAAAAATGGCGCCAAATGACTGGAGTCCGTCGTCGTTGTGATTGATAGCGTCGATAACGGAAAGACAGTCAGACTCAATGATGATGTCTCCCCATCCACATTCAATAGCGAGAATCATACCAGCAAGGATGGCCTTGGCTTCAGTGACCACCGGTTCCCAGAATGGCTGATGTGGTTCATACTTAGCAGCAAGGATTTTCCCCAGATGATTTTGGGCAAGGAGGCTGAGGGAAACAAGCCCATCTTTTGGAAGTGACGTGTCCACATTGATCTTGAGAATCCCTTCCATTGGGGGATTCTAGGGAACATGAGGAGAGGGGAGGGAGCCTGGTATAGAACATCCATTGTGGCCTTCCCAACCTTCAATCCAAGAGGTATCATGATCAATCCAAAATTTGGGGGGTCTGTAGGCATGATGAAAAATAGCGCCGTTGCACCAGACCCAAATAATCCAGGACAGAGTGCAGATTGAACCAACATCAGCCAGGAAGAGAGAGGAATACCAACACGTCAGAAGATCAGGAAGGTCATAATCCAAATCCAGTGAAGCAGAAGAAGCTGATCCCCATAGATTCCAGATTTCCTTAGCTCCTGGGCAGAGAATGATAGCGTGCAGAGGGGTTTCAAGAGTGTTCGGGCAGAAAGGGAAAGAGGCGGTGCTGGCCATATGTCAAAAAACTACAAGGCTCATTGTTGGGAGAGTACCCATACAAACCTGCCACCAGAAATGACGAATTTTTGGGGGGACGTTGAGCGACCAGATCGATTTCCAATTACACTCATCCCTGTCGACTTGGTGGGTTCCAAGAGCAAGTCTGTAGCAAGATCTCACTGTGTAAATGCCCGAAATGTCATTGATCCAGAAGCGACAGTCAGGGCCTGTGTCAGGTACCCAGGGGATGCTGAGGATAATTCTTTGATCTCTTTCATTAAACCATTCGAGGATCTTATCCAACCACCACCCTTGTCCCCGGTCGGAAAGGAGGCAGCTGACAGTGGCGTCTTCCAGACCAGGTTGGGCGGGGGATGTATCTTGTAAACCATCCTTATGAACAAGCCAGGGATCAGACCAAATTTTGACAGATGAGCCAGTCCCAATTCTCCAACCCAATCCTTTATCCAGGAGCATCTTTCCCCCCAGATGCTTCTCCAGAGGAAGCTGGGGCAAGGACCAAGAGAGGAAGCATGAAAGTCCGTGTCGTGAAAATACATAGCTTGTAAAACTCGCGCACAAAGAGATGAAGGGCGGTCAATAAGGCGCCATCCTTGCTTGTCCAAAAGAACTTTGTTGAAAAGGGGAAGATTCTGAAACCCCATCCCACCCTCTGGTTTAGGTTTGCAGAGTTTTTCCCAGGCCATCCAATGGGGTCGATTCCTTCCATCATGATTCCCCCACCAGAAATTGTTAGTACGTGTGTGGATCTGATCGATGATGCCCACCGAGAGCTTAAAAATGGACATAAAGTAGCTGAGAACAGATTAGATTACGGCATTGATGAGAGTCTCTTTGCCAGCTTTCGAAATTCTTTTAGGGGTCCAGAATTGTATTTTAGCCTCAATCCTGTCCACGATGGATGTAAATATTTCTTTTTTAGACCGGCCAATCACCGTGGGGAGCCCGAGATACTTTTAATGTTTAACAACCATATGGATGCCAGCTGAAGTGCAAAGTTCATTCCTTTTAGACAGAGGCACCCCTGCACTGAATGAAATTTCAGATTTACCATGATTGAATGTTTGGCCAGACGCCCTCTCATACTGGCGGATCACCTGGCAGATCACCCGTCATTCGTTAATTGTTGCTCTAGAAAAAGGGAGGTAGTCGTCAGCGAAGAAGAGATGCAACACTGGAGGGCTAACTTGACAAATTTTTTCCCCATGAATAGACTTAGAAGAAGCAGCCCTAGAAATAATATTAGAAAACACGTCATCCACCAGGATGAAGAGGAAGGGGGATAGAGGGTCTCCCTGGCGAAGACCTCAAGAAGGGGTGAAAGCTCTGGTAAGCTCCCCATTGACCTTGATTTTAAACGAGACAGTCGAGACGCAGTCCATGACCATGTCTATCCATTTAGCACAAAAACCCATCTTCTGCATAACGACTCTAAGGAAGTTCCATTCAACTCTATCGTAGGCCTTGGACATATCAAATTTACAGGCCATGGTTCCTCTCTTCGTCGTGGAGCGTGATTTCATAGAGTGTAACACTTCATGGGCCACAATTGCATTATCAGTGATCAGTCTACTGGCCATGAAGGTTCTCTGATTTTCAGAGATAATATCTGGTAGCCAAGGTCACAGCCGATTGACAAGGATCTTTGAGAAGATCTTGTAAGTGACATTACAGAGGCTGATAGGTTGAAAGTCAGGGATCACCATAGGTTTCTTGATTTTGGGGATTAAGACGAGGATAGTTTCATTGATGGGTGCAATGCTGGTGTTTCCAGCCCAGATATTTTTGATCAAATTGCAGATGTCGGGACCGATAATGTGCCAGTATTGCTTAAAAAGAGGGAGTGGAACCCATCTGGTCCTGGAGCCTTAGTGGGATGAAGATGTTTCAAAGCCAGGCATATCTCGTCATCTGTCACCTCTTTGGAGAGCATCCTATTGATCTCATCTGTGATAACAGGTCTGATACATTCTTCCACCTCAACAGACATGAAAGGGGTTACTGCAGAGAAGATGTTCTGGTAAAAGACAGTCAAGGCCTCGTGGATACCATTGGTGTCAGAAAATTTGCTTCCATCGGGCTGTGATAAGCAGGTAATGGAGTTTTTCCACCACCTGGCGGAAGCTTTCTGATGAAAATACTGGGTGTTAGCGTCCCATTCTTTGATATGGTTGTCCCGCATGCGCATATCCTAGAAACTTTCCTTGATACGTAAGGTCGTTTCCAGATCTCTTTGTATGGATCCAATCTCAGAGAGATTTCAATTGGATGTGGGTTGTTTGAGGAGAAAGTTCAGTCTCTTTTCAAGGGCGTTGTAGTGCCGGTCAGGGTGTCGTAATTTCTTACATCTCCACGACCTCAGATCGGATGCGACCTATTGGAGGTTGAGGCAAACATCCTCGTGAGTACATTTCTAGCTTGATCAGATCACCTCTTCACATTCCTGATCTTTTGACCAGAAGCTCTCAAATCTGAAGGGTCTGGAAAAAGGTCTAGTTCGTTCGCCACGGGTATAGTCAATGAGGATTGGATAGTGGTCTGAGCAGTTGAGGGACATGTGTTCGATATGAAACATGCTGAACATATTAATCCAATCAGAAGATCTTAGAAATCTGTCAAGACGCTCAGCAATACGGGTGCCTTCTGTGTTGCCACGGAACCAAGTAAATGGATTTCCTGAGTACTCCAGATTGACCAGGTCCTCCCTAGAAACTGCATCCTTGAAGCATGACATCGAAACTGAAGGTCGGATGGTTCCTCCCCTCTTTTCCTTATGGAACATGATCTCATTAAAGTCTCTGCCAAACATAATAGGGCTCGGTAAGTCAACTCGTAGCTTTCATAGAGGATCCCATGACTTCACCTTGTCATTATGGGATGGCCAGCCGTAGAAACCCACAAAAGTCCAGGGAGGGGTGAAGGTCCATCTGAATAGTCGCTACCACATGGTGCGGGGAGATGGACAAACTTTTGACATCGACATTGTCCTTCCAAAGGAGACAGAGTCCCCCGGAGTGGCATTGTCTAGGCACCGGGAAACGGCCTTTGAAACCACACTTCAGAGAAATACCATTGGTGTCCTTTCATTCCAATATGGTTTCGGATAGGAAAACCATATCAGGGTGACTTTGAGCGCAATTGCGCAGAAGCATGCAAACCGTTCAGAGATGTCTGATCTTAGAGGGTGTAAGGATCTTCACATGTGATTACTTATGCCTAAAGTACATTAGATTCATAACAATCAAACTAAATAACTACAGAAAAGGAGTTTCTTACCATCATATTTACTTTAGATAAATTTATTTAATATTTATTGGGCCCAAAAGTAGTTTTTTTATACCATGCTGCTTTGAGGTACCTGTTGAAGAAGCCATATGAAAATCCTAGACTCATATGATGGATGCTCCTTCCTCAATAATTTGATATTGTGACAAAGGCCAAGAGGGGTTCAGAAATCTTGGTAGTGGACCGCATGAGTAGTATTACTCACACACTTGAGTCTAACACCATGGACCAAGTAATACTTCAGGGAACATTCCCTAATGAGAATATCTATTCAATCTCAGGTATGAATCCTTGTTATGAAGATTTAGTGAACTACCTTGCTTCCTATGAAATTCCAACAAATTTAATGAAAAATCATGTCAAAAAATTATAAAGTGAGTCCATGTTCTTTGTTTGGAATTATCCTTACCTTTGGAGCATGAATAGTGACCATGTTATTAAGTGGTATGTTCCAAATCACAAGTTTGAGTCAGTTTTACATTTTTTTCATACACTTTACTTTGGTGGATACTTTGGACCCCAATGAACACGTAAGAAATTCTTAAACTCTATATTATATTATCCCAGCTTATTCTATGATGCTCATGTGTTTTTTAATTTGTGCTCACATTTCCAAAACACGGGAAATATTTCAAGGAGACATGAGATTCTCCAACAACCCATACTATTCTATGATATATTATATGTATGGGGCATTGATTCTATGGGTCCTTTCCTAAAATCATTTGTGTCATGTACATTTTGGTTTCTGTTGATTAGTATATAAAATTTTCTGATTTTAATGCCACTATTACTGATGACTCTTATGTTGTAGAGGATTTTTTTCAAGCACAAAATTTTATGCAGGTTTGGGGTACCAAAGGCCATCACCAGTGACCAAGGAACACACTTTTGAAATCATGATTTGTCTTCCCTCATTTGTAAGTATGAAGTGACTCACAAATCATTAACCCCATAACACCCCCAAATAAATGGCTAGGTTGAGGTTTCAAATCATGAGTTAAAACAAATTTTAGAGAAAATAGTTCACCAGAATAGGAAGGATTGGAGAACTCACTTGGATGATATGTTTTGGGATTATATGACAGCATACAAGGACCCCATTAGTATGTAACCATTTCATATTGTTTTTTGTATAACCTATCATCTCTTCGTGGAACTCGAGCATCAGGCTTATTGGGCTATAAAGAAATGCATCATGTTTTTTCCCAAGCTAGAATTTAGTGGAAGTTGCAAATTCCTAAGCTTAAATATCTTATATTGTCATAATAAGAGAACATAAGTCTCTACAAGGAAATATCAAAATCCACTCATGATAGAATGATCCAAATAAGGGAGTTTCATGTTGGAGATAATGTCCTTCTCTACAGTTCAAAACTGAATTTGATGCCTGATAAGTTGTGTTCTAGATGGTTAGGTCCTTCTGTTGTATCTTTGTTCATTACTTATAGTGAAGTAAATATCACACAATAGGACACCATAAGGAGTTTTAAAGTCATTGAGAATCTTTTGAAAAAAATACATTGATGGATTTCCTACCGATGAAGTTGATTTCATCACATTGCATGACCCCATCATTACTTCAGAATATGAGGCTTCTCCTATCCTTAAACTTTTATATTAATTTTACTATTTGAAATTCTACATTTCATGTTCACATATCATATTATGGGTTCATATTTAGAACAATACAATTTTTTAAGTTTGGGGGAGGTGATAACATTTTGGGGTAACTATTTAGAATTTTCATTTGTGCATTTTTTTTGTGTTTTCTGTTAGTTTTTCTATTAATTTTTTAAAAAAAACAATAAATACATATCATTTAACATTATCATTTACATGTGGAACATATGAAAAATTCATGTTTCAGGAATTCATTGGTAGTGTGATTAGAATGAGAAATATTTCATCATTAAGGGTATATTTTTATAAAAATTGAAGTCATAGATGATATGATTAGTTATGTCATTATTAAACCATTTTGATTTTGACACCATTCAGTGTGATATTTTTTCATGGTAAATTATGTAATTAATTTATCCACAAAAATTTTCATGTAATCATGAATTGTGAAATATTTCCTAATCAATTGAAGGTATATATAAGTTAGGTAAACAAATTAATCTTATATCAATGGTTGGTACATATGTTTTTTTCTCTTCCAATCAATTTCATTATTGCACCGAATTGACCAATGCATGTGTACCTGATATCTAAATGTTTTACTTCCTAAAAAATAATATATATATATATATATATAATATTAATAAAGAGAGGAGTGATGAAATGTACCACACATTGGGATATCTAGGTCAAGAGCTTAAGGTTTGACTTTCGAGAATAGTTTAGTGAGTGGGTCTTGAAATTTGATTTTAATGGAATTTATAATGGGTTCGATGAATTAAACTAGGTAATAGGAATTCTTTTACATGACCAGAATATGCTGAATAAAGGGTGGAGCTATGAGTGTGAAATGGTTGGCACACACACATGTGGAGAATTAATGGAATGGTAGACCCATAACTTTTTTTTGTAATGATTAGGCTCATTAATATCCATGGATATTATTATGACATAATTAATAAGAAAATTACTTTCAAAATTATTGATATTGAATCTTTATAGAAGTTTTAATTTTCCTATATTGTCACTATGGTTTAGAGAATATGAACATGCATATATCTTGTAATAATTTTTTAGAATACATGATATGAGGTTTTACCCATGTGTACAAAAGTGTAACTTTGGGGAGTTTATAAAATACAATTTTATTGAATATTTTATTGATAATAAATGACATAATTTCCTCAAATTGTGTTAAATATGTTTATTTATGTTATATTTGGGATTCGATCATTCATTTGAAATTTTTATGAAAATTCAAGTTTTACCCTTTAAATTTCACTATAGTATTTAGGATATAAATATTTTTCATGATTTCTTTGAACATGAAATTTTTAAAATGAGTTCCAGACATAATTTTATACAACATTTATTGAGGACATCTGAGTTGGATCATGCATTTTAGTGGAGTAAAAGGGACATGAAATCAAAGATGGGCTAGACTCACTAGATTGAACACAACTTCATTATTTAGGCCATAACATCTTCATCCATGCTTGGATTGGGACCAAATGTGGATAAAAGATCAAGGACCAAATTTTTCATAAATACTCCTTCTGTGAGGATAGCTTGTTCACACGTTTTCAAGATGTCTAAAAATATATAGAAAATTTTTCACATTCACACTTGAAAAATCATATAACCTAGCATACCCTAGACTCTATAAATTGGTGTTTTTATCATTTGGAGGGGGTTATAAGTGCCTTATAGGATTGGGATCATATTTTATGTGGTTCCTTTCCATTTAAATTTTCTATTGGAGGAGGTAATCTATTAGGCTATGATCTCATCCAAAATGATCTCATCTTTCTCTTCTTTGTTGTATTATTTTTGTTCCTTATATAAACTCTTACTTTCTCATCCATTTATTTATTAAATTTCAATTTAATTATTATTTTATTAAATTATTTTGGGATGTAACTAAACATTAAAAATATGATTTGGTTATACCCATTCTAATCCTTTGTGAGTGAAATTTGTTTCTACGATGACTACACCACCCAAGGAAGAGTGTTTTTCTTAGTAATCAATATACCTATTACATTGTTAATTTAGTTATTTTTAATAAATTATATGTAATAATTATCTTAATATAATCCATGAATTTAGTTTTTTAATTAAAAGAAACTCAAAAATCTGTTTCATAACTAACAAGAAACTCATGAGGTCGGGTAATTTGTGAATTATGATAGAGTGAACGTAATCATCAAAAAAACCACACTAGATAAGTTTTTAGAGTTAAAATATAATCTATAAACTCAATTAATACCCATTTAAATAATGTATATGTTACCTAATTTACCATTGACCATAATCTAGTTTTAGAACATCCATACAAGAAGGGTGATACGATTGCACGTTCTGAAACTAGCCTAGGGTTTAATTCACATTAACTATGTGGTAAATTTAATTCTCATAGGTTTCGGGGGTTAACAAATTATGGAAACATAATTGAGTAGATATTAATTTATATGATAATTATTAAATATTTATTTAAGGGTTATAGTTAGATTGATTAAACTTTCTAAAAGAATTCTTATAAAAACATCTTTTCACTGTGTTTTCTCAATCACATTTCAAAAACAAAAAAAATAAATCTTCTTACAACATTTTTCTTCTTATAGTTTTATAAAAATAAAACCCCCATCCATAAATGTTTTTAGTTATTTCAAATTTATTTTCATAATACCATTAAGAATTTATTTTAATTAATTCCTCTTTGAGACATGAACTTCGTCATCTACTCTGTTGCACCTAAGTACCCACAAACCACACATCATTTGAGAGTGCTCATGATAGTGAATTTCATCAAAATATAATTACCAGTAATGGAATAAAAAAAGAATAACATTAATAACATAATACATGATTAATAATAGGTATATCAATGGGGAATAAAATGAACATGAATAAAAAGTAATTATATATCATGATAATCATAATAGTCGAAATATGGAAAAAACATAAAACATTGCATCATAAACTTTGGTCAATGATAAATACTCCAGGACCTCATGGTGGAAAAAATACCATAAAGGAATTAGGTTCAATCCCTATCCCAATATGATGTATCATGAAAATAACCATTACTAAATTCATTGGGGTACTATAAAATTTTGGGTGCACCTGTAATATTCATTTCGTTCTCATGCATAAGTGTGCCTCAATGATCATATAAAATGGATTCATTCATCATCATAATTTATTAAAAGATAATAGAATGTTGAATAAATACATGTATCTCTCTAATAAATATGTATATTTTCATAAAGGTGAATAAACATGATAGAAAATGGTTTCGGTATTGACTACATAATTGTTTTTCCATAGAAAACAGTGGTGAAATTTCAGTAGAGTAACGACATTAAATGAAAATTTATAAAAAACAATTATAAGAGATAAAGGCGTATATCATCATTGGGACACCAAATATGCATTTATAGGGTCTTGGAAAGATAGGTCCCAATGATTTTCCTAATTTTTTTATATATTTTCATACATTCTTTTCAGTATAAAAACATGGTTTCACTGTATATATGTTGTTTTATAGATAAAATGCTATATTTCGGTGTTTTTGATGATTTTTAGGTATTTTCAGCCAAAATCATAAATCAGGAATTTTGAGAGAAATGATAGATATATACACAACAGTAATTTTAAATGCATTCCATGTACCTTCTCCTAGACATGGATTATCCAGACCGAGTTCACACCCATGTAGCTGGCCAAGGCTGACATGTTGTGTACTTGACACTACACATCCTTTATACCCTTATAGAAGTGGTTGGTGGATGAAGTCGATACTAAAAACCATGTGGGGTGGTGCTACATGTTGTGTACCCCACCAACCAACCGTCGATGTGTTGAAAGTCATTGGGTGGCCCAATGAGTCAACTACCAGTGGAGAAAACAAGTCCAAAGAAATTTGACATAACTACACCATGTGTACTTTAGGTTACACACCATGAATTTTAAAACTCTATAAATAAGAGGGTAGACCTCCATGTTTGAGGTTAGAAATCCAAGGCGGAGGTGTTTTCGCTCTGCCATTGGAGCTTCACTCAGATCCAAATTCTAGTTTTCAATTATTTTTTCAATTCAATTATAGTCTAAATCTCTCCTTCCCCGTCTGCTTCTCATATACCTAGTATGTATTGAGTTTTGGATCAATACGCACACCATAAACATATTCATAAGAGTCTGATTTCCTATTTTTGGGGTTTTAATAAGATTCTGTGTTGATCCTTGTTTACATTCTAAATTGTTAATTTTATTATAAATTTTTTTACAATTCATTTAATGAACTAACTTCAAACATCACCATTGGTATCGTATCAGACTAAGAATGATACCAATGGAAAACATTGAAGGAGTTATAGTAGAATAACCCATAACCATTAGGGGAACCTTCTGACACTGTTTTAGGGGTATAGCATTGATAAGTATTTTAATTTTTAATTATCCAACCAAGGAATTAGATTTAAAATACTTGATTTCTAGTTATCGGACCAAGAAACTGTGATAGAATCAAATCAACATGGTAAACTATTTCATTTATAATCTAAATGATAATGAATGAAATTCATAATAAATCATAATTATATTTCAACCCCAACATGATTGTTCTTCTATTTTTTCAATTTTTTTCTATTTTTGTTTACTTTAAATTTAATTTTCACAAATAGTTTCACTTAGTAGTTTATTCCCTTCACTATTTTTATCTAGAAAATAAACTAAGACACTTTATTCACAATTCACCCTAATTTTCCTTGTTTCCTCATGGGATAGATCCCAACTACCATTAGATACCTAGTAGTTTCTTTAGAATGGGGGATCTAAATTCTTAATTTGGACTGCTCCTTTTGATGGGAGATGTACCAAATTCTGTCACTGTTGTCTGAGAAAAAATTTAAGGAAAACAGTTCAAGTCTAGATCAAGGGTTAGATTACCAATAATTTTCCATTTTTCATTCTTCTTTTCTTGATTCATTTTCTTGGAAACCTCATCCCCACATCCCATGTATTATTATCTGACTCAGTTATGGTGTGAATCATATATAGGTATTTTTACCCATATAATACAGAGCTATCATACCTATACTCGAAAAAATACTATCCATACATAGATGATAGGTTCCAATATGAGGGAAAATCATGTAACTTCTCCACCCCACCCATATCTTATTATCCTTCGGAACCATTTTTGTGTAATACCAATATGTTATAATTGATGATGGAGGCATTTACCACAAGCTAGTTGGACCAAACTAAAAGGTTAGGAAGACTCAGAACTATGGTAGAATAGCTCTCTGAGATAGTTTCCAATATTGATACTTTGGTTGAGTTTGAGTATGGGTTTTCTAGTTTTAATTCATCTAAGGAGACATGTTATGATGTGGGCCCCACCTTTCATTCATTAAAAAATTTATAAATTAATTTTCTAAACACAAATTTTGAATATGGGGACACATCATACCATGTTCATACTGAATTTGATCACACATATTTTGCTAACCCCTTAGATGATTACATACATGTTCCGGAGGAATGCTATGATAACATTCAGTTATTCATCATTGAAACATAGGAACCTCAAGAGGTCGAGTACATACCTAATCAAAATAAGAATCAAGTCCACCTTCAGTATCTATTGGCCATAGAGTATGGCTACTATAAGCTGCTACCCAAACCACCTAATGGTCAAGAATATTGGAACCAAAATGAGGTCACTAGAAACATGTGGTAGTTCTCACTACGAAAGCCACATCTGCCTTCAGATTATAGGTAAGTAACTCTGAATCAATTTGAACCAAATACCTAAAACAATGGCGCTTTCTAGTAGGCATCCCAGTCATTCCTTTATCTATATTTTCATTATTATTTTTTAATAAACACATGCCATGTACTTTCCTTCCACAAGTTGTGTATCACCATCTCACCCATCCATAGTAGAAATAAGAGAAAAATGGCATCACATGTCATGTATATCTTAAAACATGACATGTAATTTTTTAATAAATATTTTTATAGAACTTTTTGTATAATTGACTATTAATTAAGTTAATAAACAAGGATGAGGCTTATTCCGATATAATGGTCACTAGAGTGTACCTGAGCTATTTCCGGTTAGAATCGCTCCATAACTAAAATTGGAATAGGGATATTTCGGTTTGAACCCATGTTTTAATTAAATGGCATGTGATGTGTTTTTAAAATAAAATTAATTTTTTCAAAATAAAAATTAAAACCCATGATGGGGTTGGATCAACTAGCAGGGTCGTTAACCATGGATCCAAAAGACTTAGGTTTGAGTCCTAACAACTGGCCCATTTCCATCATTTTTCACTTATATAAAACCACACGTCATGAATTTTGATAAATGTTTTGTGCATCATGTTTTCATATCACCTTAAAATGGATTCCAGAATAAAAAGTCACATGTGGGTAAAGTGGGTTGATGGAAATGTTGTATCCTTGGGTTCAAAAGACCTGGGTTCAAACTCATCTAATCCTTCCACTTCATCCCAATCTTTCAAAAATTAAAACCACACATCGTGCGTTGTTCATTTTCCCATGTAGTACTGCACGTATAATTTAAGTATTAAATGTTAATAAAATTGTGCAGTACTACAAAATTATATCCAATGGTTGAGGGCATGCGTTTGGATCACATGATCACTAGTTCGAATAACATCCCAAGCCCGAGACCGAAGATTTTTGTTCTCTTTTTTCCAATTTATGGAAACACATCGTGTATTTCTTCGATACATTATGTGTATAGGTTTATATTTTATTTTTAAAAAATATTTTTTAAAAAATATTTTTTAAAAAATATTTTTTTCTAAATTATAAATAATTATTATTATATAGTTTAATATAATAATTATACGTATTGGTAAAAAACACACATATATACGGCATGTAGAACCTTTTAACTATCACGACCCGTCCTCGGGGCCCATGTCGTGACTACCCCAAGCCCGCCTTCCATAGGCCAGGGGATGGCGACTAGCACCAAGGCGTAAATCCTAACAAAAGGGAAGGCATTGCCTTTGAAAAGTAAACAAGCACCACAGAGAAAGAAAGCAGAAAGGTAAACACTAAGTAAAAACTGTAACAAGCTGTGCTGAAAGTAAAAGGGGTCGGAAATACAAGCCCAACTGTAAAGTACAACTGAAAGGGAAAAACAGCAACTGAAAGGAAAATTTGTAGCGTCGATCCGTCCTCTGGAAGTCCCACCTGAAGGGTGGGTATAGATAGCCTCCACTGCTCCTCGGGTCCACCTGACCGCTCCGGGTATGTCCCGTCCTGTGGTCCACCTCCGGTACCGTCCTGCTCCGCGCGCCTCCACCACGATCAGCGTTGTCCGTCGTCTGCAACCAACACAACATAGTGCGGGCAAAGCCCGTGCAGGGGTGAGTATAAGCTACTCAGTAGGGACCCCGAGACCCCCAAAGGTCTCCCGAAATCCACAAAGAATAATCCACAAAGCAAAGATACAGTCATGAAGTAACATCTGACACGACTTAGGTATATGCCCATACATATACCTAAGTCATCAATTCCCGTTCGGCTCCAACGTCCGAGCCCAAGCACAACCCAGTCCACAGAGGAAAGCAAACGTATACCCACACAGGATAGCACAACACAATCCACAAAAGGAGAGTAGACAGTAATCCACACAGGATAGTTCAACACAATCCACAAAGGAGAGAAACACAAGATTCAGCTCACACAAGTATACTTCTTCAAATGAAGATAGAGATGATCAGATGTAGCCACAGATTCACCTAATCCGTCGGACCCATAAAGGATCGGAAGGTACTAATCCCCCGCAATGAACCACATAGGATCGATCATGAAGTTGGACCCAAAGCTATTGGGAAACTCCTTCTCCATCAAGTACAGTGGTTATGCCGCTACAACCAAGCGCTCCTCCGTCATGGGTCTGCCGCTACAACCAATCGCTCCCCTGTGCTGCTACAACCAAGCGCACCTCTGTCGTGGGTCTGCCGCTACAACCAAGCGCTCCCTTGTGCCGCTACAACCAAGCGCACCTCTATCGTGGGTCTGCCGCTACAACCAAGCGCTCCCCTGTGCTGTTACAACCAAGAGCACCTCTGTCGTGGGTCTGCCGATACAACCAAGCGCTCCCCTGTGCCCCTACAACCAAGAGCACCTCTGTCGTGGGTCTACCGCTACAACCAAGCGCTCCCTTGTGCCGCTACAACCAAGCGCACCTCTGTCGTGGGTCTGTCGCTACAACCAAGCGCTCCCCTGTGCCGCTACAACCAAGCGCACCTTTGTCGTGGGTCTTCCGCTACAACCAAGCGATCCCCTGTGCCGCTATCCGTAACACACCGAGTCATTCGATCAGCAGTCATCAAATCTCAACTGGCTCTAGGGTTCCGCACACAGCATGCTCGTTCTGGGAGGGTCCACTCCACGAGTTAAAAGGTCGATGCATCAACTGACATGCAGTCCGGAGTTGATGTATCCCAAGGTGTACCATAGTGGTCACTGCCGAAAACATGGAGGATTCTCGTACTGTTCTCATCATCGTCGCAGTCGAATCCACCGAGGATCTCTGTATAGTCGTCGTCGTCGAAGTCGCAGCCAGCACTAGGGTTCCCGCAAACAGCAAGCTCGTTCGGGAGGGTCCTCTCCACGATCCGAGAGGCTGATACATCAACTGACGAATAGTCCGAAGTTGATGTATCCAAAAGTTCCGTATCGACAACAGGAACTCAACGCAACAGACAGCGCGTCAATCGGACGCCCGGTCTGAGAGTTATTGGCTTTTTCGTCCCAGGGGCCCGGTTCGTTTTTAAGGAAAAACCAACCTGACCGTACTCCACCTGCGTCCAAACCTCGGGCGGAGGAAGCCAAAACATCCGTCTCACTTAGAGGAATTCAACAAAGCCGACGGCACGTCAATCGGACGTCCGTAGCTCAAGATATGAGCGTTTCCACTCCGAAGGCCCGGTTGGTTTCGTGTATGAACCAACCCGGCTGAACCCAAAGTATTCCGAAACCTTGAGCGCGATATACCGAAACGACGGTCTCGATCCCTGGATAGTGTTGCCGCTAATGGCGAGTCGTTTGGAGGCTCGTAGCTGAAGTCATGGGCATTTGACCGAAAACGGTCTGAAGACGGGGGGTCCGGGCCCGGGCCGACCCCCCCCCCCCCCCCTGGGTCGGCCGAACCCGATCCGGCCCGGACAGGGCGCGGCCCGGTCGGTCGGACCGGCCTGACTCGGCCAGCCCGGCTCGGCCGAGCGACGCGGGGGGGGGGGGGGGGGGAGGGGGGAGGGGGGGAGGGGGGAGGGGGGAGGGGGGGGAGGGGGCGGAAGTCGCCGCCCCCGCGTGACACCCACGGGGTGTCGCCCTGAACGACCCGAGCGACGCGGGGGGGTGCCGCCGCCCCCGTGTGACAACCCCGCGACACCCACGGGGTGTCGCCCTGGACAGCCGGACGACGCGGGGGGGGGGGGGGAGCCGCCCCCCCCCCCCGCGTGAAAACCACGCGACACCCGCGGGGTGTCGCCCTGGACAGTCGGACGATGCGGGGGGGGGGAGTCGCCGCCCCCGCGTGACAACCCCGTGACACCCGCGGGGTGTCGCCCTGGACAGCCGGACGACGCGGGGGGGGGGGGGGAGCTGTCGCCCCCACGTGACAACCCCGCGACACCCGCGGGGTGTCACCCTGGACAGCCGGACGCGGCTTCAGCCACGTCCCGCGCGACTGCGGGTCAGCGGGTGCTGCCGCCGGCTTCCGCGGGCCACCGGAGTCGCTCCGATGGTTCGTTTTCCTTCCCGTCTGTGCCGATGCTCCTCCCGGGTTCCATTCTTCACTGCGGGATCAACAAACTGCCCTTGCGTCACGATTTTTTGTCGCCTGCCAAATCCGCACAACCACGAAGAACGGTGGAGGGTGGTCGAGCCGTGTTCGTTTGGCCCGCACCCTCTGTGTTAGATAATAACAACGGGAGAATTATTCAGCACATGAAAACAACAATTTTGATAAATTAAAATTATTCATATGAATCCGGTTCTTTAATTTTTAAGAAACGTTCACGGGAATATAAAAGGGTATTTCCAAATAAGGAATCCCTACCTCGTAGTCGTCGTCGTACGCACGTTCTTCGCGGATTTGCTCGTCGCGGAACGAGGGAATCGTCGCGTCGTCGCGGAAAGGCGTCGCGTCATCGCGGAATCCGGTGTTGCGTCGACAAACTCAACGGACCAAGAAACAACAGATTTAATTATAAATAATTAAATCCGTGTTTTTTTAAAAACCACAAAGGAGATTTAAAGAGTCACAAACACTCACCTCAACGGAAGATCGAAGGATCTTGTCGTGGAGGAAGGAACGTCGCCGAAGAACGTCTCGGATGAAGCGTCGCCAAACTCCGACGGTGACGGCGTTCTTCGTGTTCTTCGCGTTCTTCGCGTTCTTCGCGAAGGAGGATGAAGGATCAAGAATCCCGTCAAGCCTCTCAATGTGTAATCCTCCAAATGTCGTGTTGGTATTATTTTATTATTACGCCAACAAATGAAAAAGAGGTAAGTAACGACCCATTAATTCATAGAATTAATTCAACGAAAGAAACTGCCCATTTAATTCAACGAATAAAACCGCCCAATTAAATTGTGCATTAAGAATTTAAGAAAACGAGTCAGTTGACTTTCATAATGACGGGTTTTCGCGGGTGTGTTACTTAGCGGAAAAGAAACGGTGGGGCTCGTGTGGGCCCCACCTCGCAAATATCCTACCAAGAGGGTAGGATATTTTTGGATAGCATCCTATCCGGATCAACTCAGCTTAAGCCGCTTTTAAGTGGCTTCAAGTGGCTTCTAAGTGGCTTAAGTGAAATAAAATAAAGTTTGTCGTACAATTATTTAATTTCTTAACTTTAAGCCCGAAAATTAAAAACCACAAACGAGCAAACATAACTCCGGAAGAGGAGTTTCTAAGCAAATACCGGCGCTACGATTCCATCGGTGCCCTCAGAATTTGATTCCGGGCACCGGTTCAAAAGTTAGAAAAACCCGCTCGTTTGTTCACTGAACGTACCCGAGCCAAACTTTGGAAAATGATTCCGGGCACACCGGGCCTCGGAATCAGGTGCCGTCAGAAGCTGCGTTTTTTGTAAAATTCCAAAGAAAATTAAGGAAATAAATTTACTTGAAATTTATGGGTCTTTACATTACTCCCACCATAGGGATTTACGTCCCCGTAAAGCTTCACCACAAACTTAGGGATACAAAGGCGGTACTGAGCATGCATCTGAGCCTCCCGCTCCCAAGTGCTTTCCTAGAGGTTCCCGAGCTGCCATCTGAAGCGCACTAGAGGAACTGATTGTCCACGTAGGACCCACTTCTGTCGATCCTCGATCTCCACTGGGACCTCCGCAAAAGTCGCCCCATGGTCAATGGTGTGTGTCTGGTCGTGCACGTATCTCTTCTGCTGAGATACGTGGAAGACGTCGTGCACCCGGAGCAACTGAGGTGGTAGAGCCAGGTGATAAGCCACCTCGCCAATCCTGCTGAGAACCTGAAATGGTCTGATGAAGCATGGAGACAACTTTCCGCCTCAGCCAAATCTTCGTAATCCATGTCGAGGTGAGACATGCAAGAGGACATGATCGCCATCCTCGAACTCAAGTGGCCTCCGCCTCTTGTCTGCAAAAGACTTCTGCCAGCTCTGAGCTGTCCTCATCCGCTCCTGGATGACCTGGACCTTCTCTGTTGTGGCCTGGACCATCTCTGGTCCCACAAGAGCTTCTAAGATTTCTTCTTTGCTGATAAGAGAAATCTGGTCTCATCCCCTGGATAAACCACTTCATTTGCCTAATACAGTCAATTACGACATGGATGTTACTAATCCATACCAAGGATGACGTCGTAAGGCCTCGACCCTACTACCAAGAGATCCAACCGTTACTCTCGCCTCCAAGGGTTGAGTCACACTGTCGGCATCAGTGTGTAGTAACTGGGTCTCCTCCAGTAGATGTCTCACAAGTGAGGGTCAAGTCAATAGTCTAAACTGGAACCTCTTAGTAACAACACAAAAGAGGACAGGAATAAAAACATCACAAGGGTATTCGTCTTTTATTATTGCAGCTCATAATACAAAGACGCTACACCATAGCAACAAGGAACTAAAAGTACAAAAGACGTATCCACTATTCCCGCTCCTGTCCATCTGCTCCCAGAGATCCTTGATCATAGGCCTCAGCTGCCTGAAGCTGAGCTCTCCCATGTCCTCTTATCCCCTACGGTCGGGGTGGACCTCCTAGTGGTGGTGGTGGAAACACCCCCGAAGCGTCGTCCACCTCCAGCTGCACGGCCATCTCCCCTACCATGGCCGCCTGCTCCTTGCAGCCCGCCCTGATCGAACTTCTGACTCTGCCTAGGGGGTCCTTCGTTCATCTGCTGGTCATCCGTATGGCGGGTCGGACAGTCACGAGCCATGTGACCAACCCCGCCGCAGGAGTAACACTGCCCTCTCATGGCAAGTCTTTGCCCACCCCGAGTGCCTCGCGCAAACGATCCAGAGTCATGCTGTCGACCACCTGTAGGTCTAGTCCTCTTGGACCCCTGCGTCATCTGTCTACTGCCCGCTGCAGAAGACTCTGCCGCATGCCGGAAAGTGGTGGGTCATGCTGCTAGAGACTGCTCAGCAAGGAAACTCTCCAGTAAGAGGGCTCGCTCCAACACCCCTGCCTGAGTCAGAATGTTGAGGGAGATCATCGAAGCCCTGATCTCGTGCCTCAGTCCCTGCTCGAAGGTCAGGGCCCGAAAGAACGGGTCTCGTACCATATCTGTGGAGTAGCGCGAGAGATCAGTAAATCTCACCGAGTACTGGTCCACTGTCATGCTTCCCTGCCGCAGCTGTAGTAGCTCCTGGATGCACACCGCTCGGAGGGTGGCTGGGATGAACTCGGAGCGGAAGATGCTCTCAAAGTCCGTCCAGAGGAGAGATGTCTCGTCATGCACCTGGAGCATCAAGCTCCACCATCTGCCTGCTACCGCGTGCATGAGGCTCACTGCGAGGATCACCATGAGGTCTGCTGGTGTCCTCACTAATCTGAAAACCCGTACAACTGCCTCCAACCAGTCCTCGGTGGCCTGAGGGTCCATCTCCCCACGGAACCTGGGCGGTCGCTGGCGCTGGAACTCATGCAGTGCACTAAGGCGACGTGCATCGTCAGCGGCTGGGGATGGTAGCATCGGTGGCTCGGCGGGTATAGGTATCGCCGGTGCCTCATCTCTCAAAGGGCCCTGTACTGAGTCCTCGACGCTTGGTGGGCTCTCGCCACACACATCGCTCGGAACCCTAGCTGGCTGTCGTCCTGGGGCCATCCTGAAAAGGAAACAGGTGTGCCACGGTCAGAACAGTATACCTGGTGGCTGACATAAGTAATCACAAAGAAAACTTGAAACACACATGCAATCAATGTTTTCGTGCATTAAGTCGGAAATCAGAAGTCAGGGTCCTGGTGTACGGATACGTCGGCCACCGCACCAACAATGGACTCCCTGGACTGATAACCACACTCAATATGCTAAACACTATTGCTTCTCATAGAAGGAAGATCAGAGTCTGTGGTAGAACCGACCACCTCTGATACCAATTTGTCACGACCCGTCCTCGGGGCCCGTGCCGTGACTACCCCAAGCCCGCCTTCCATAGGCCAGGGGCTGGAAACTAGCACCAAGGCGTAAATCCCAAAAAAAACGGAAGGCATTGCCTTTGAAAAGTAAACAAGCACCATAGAGTAAGCAAGTGGAAAGGTAAACACTAAGTAAAAACTGTAACAAGCTGTGCTGAAAGTAAAGGGGCCGGAAATACAAGTACAACTGTAATGTACAACTAAAAGGGAAAAACAGCAACTGAAAGGAAAATCCGCAGCGTCGATCCGTCCTCTGGAAGTCCCACCTGAAGGGTGGGTACAGATAGCCTCCACTACTCCTCGGGTCCACCTGACCGCTCCGGGTACATCCCGTCCAGTGGTCCACCTCCGGTACCGTCCTGCTCTGCGCGCCTCCACCACGATCAGCGTTGTCCGTCGTCTGCAACCAACACAACATAGTGCGGGAAAAGCCAGTGCAGGGGTGAGTATAAGCAACTCTGTAGGGACCACGAGACCCTGGAAGGTCTCCCGAAATCCACAAAGGATAATCCACAAAGGAAAGATACAATCACGAAGAAACATCTGACACGGCTTAGGTATATGCCCATACATATACCTAAGTCATCAATTCCCGTTCGGCTCCAACGTCCGAGCCCAAGAACAACCCAGTCCACACAGGAAAGCAAACGTATACCCACACAGGATAGCACATCATAATCCACAAAGGAGAGTCAACAGTAATCCACACAGGATATTTCAACACAATCCACAAAGGAGAGCAACACAAGATTCAGCTCACACAGGTATACTTCTTCAAATGACGATAGAGATGATCAGATGTAGCCACTGATTCATCTAATTCGTCAGCCCCATAAAGGATCGGAAGGTACTAATCCCCCGTAATGACCCACATAGGATCGATCATGAAGTTGGACCCAAAGCTATTGGGAAACTCCTTCTCCATCAAGTACAGTGGTTATGCCGCTACAACCAAGCGCTCCTCCGTCGTGGGTCTGCCACTACAACCAAGCGCTCACCAGTGCCGCTACAACCAAGCGCACCTCTGTCGTGGGTCTGCCGCTACAACCAAGCGCTCCCATGTGCCGCTACAACCAAGCGCACCTCTGTTGTGGGTCTGCCGCTACAACCAAGCGCTCCCCTGTGCCGCTACAACCAAGCGCACCTCTGTCGTGGGTCTGCCGCTACAACCAAGTGCTCCCCTGTGCCGCTACAACCAAGCTCACCTCTGTCGTGGGTCTGCCGCTACAACCAAGCGCTCCCCTGTGCCTCTACAACCAATCGCACCTCTATCGTGGGTCTGCCGCTACAACCAATCGCTCCCCTGTGCCACTATCCATAACACACCGAGTCATTCGATAAGCAGTCTTCAAATCTCAACCGGCTCTAGGGTTCCGCACACAGCATGCTCGTTCCGGGAGGGTCCACTCCACGAGCTAAAAGGTCGATGCATAAACTGACATGCAGTCCGGAGTAGATGTATCCCAAGGTGTACCGTAGTGGTCACTGCCGAAAACACGGAGGATTCCCGTACTGTTCTCATCATCATCGCAGTCGAATCCACCGAGGATCTCTGTATAGTCATTGTCGTCGAAGTCGCAGCCAACACTAGGGTTCCTGCACACAGCAAGCTTGTTCAGGAGGGTCCGCTCCACGAGCCGAGAGGCTGATACACCAACTGACGAATAGTCGGAAGTTGATGTATCCAAATGTTCCATATCGACAACAGGAACTCAACGCAACAGACGACGCGTCAATCGGACGCCCGGTCTGAGAGTTATTGGCTTTTTCGTCCCAGGGGCCCGGTTGGTTTTTAAGGCAAAACCAACCCGACCGTACTCCACCTGCGTCCAAACCTCAGGAAGACTGAGCCAAAAGATCCGTCTTACTTAGAGGAATTCAACAAAGCTGACGGCACGTCAATCGGACGTCCGTAGCTCAAGATATGAGTGTTTCCGCTCCGAAGGCCCGGTTGGTTTCGTGTATGAACCAACCCAGCTGAACCCAAAGTATTCCGAAACCTTGAGCGCGATATACCGAAATGACTGTCTCGATCCAAGGATCGCGTTGCCACTAACGGTGGGTCGTTTGGAGGCCTGTGACTCAAGTCATGGGCATTTGACCGAAAACAGTCCGAAGACAGGGGGTCCGGGCTCGGGCCGACCCGGCCCGACCCCCCCCCCCCCCCCTGGGTCGGCCGAACCCGGTCCGGCCCGGCCAGGGCGCGGCGCGGCCGGTCGGACCGGCCTGGCTCGGCCCACCCCGCCCGGCTCGGCCGAGCGGCCAAGCGACGCGGGGGGGGGGGGGGGGGGAGCCGCTGCCCCCGCGTGACACCCCCGCGGCACCCGCGGGGTGTCGCCCTGGACGACCAGAGCGACGCGGGGGGGGGGGGGTGTCGCTGCCCCCGTGTGAAAACCTCACGACACCCGCGGGGTGTCTCCCTGGACAGCCGGACGACGCGGGGGGGGGGGGGGTGGGGGGAGTCGCCGCCCCCGTGTGACAACCCCGCGACACCCGCGGGGTGTCGCCCGGGACAGCCGGACGACGCGGGGGGGAGTCGTCGCCCCCGCGTGACAACCCCGCGACACCCGCGGGGTGTCGCCCTGGACAGCCGGACGCGGCTTCAGACGCGTCCCGCGCGCGCCGGACCCATGTGGCTGCGGGTCAGCGGGCACCGCCGCCTCCGGCCGCCGGGTTGCGCGGGCCACCGGAGTCGCTCTGGTGGTCCGTTTTCCTTCCCGTCTGCGCCGATGCTCCTCCCGGGTTCCGTTCTTCACTGCGGGATCAACAAACTGCCCTTGCGTCATGATTTTCCATCGCCCGCCAAATCCACACAACCACGAAGAACGGAGGAGGTTTTTCGGGCCGTGTTCGTTTGGCCCACACCCTCTATGTTAGATAATAACAACGGGAGAATTATTCAACACATAAAAACAACAATTTTGATAAATTAAAATTGTTCATATGAATCTGGTTCTTTAATTTTTAGGAAACGTTCACAGGAATATAAAAGTGTATTTCCAAATAAAAAATCCCTACCTCGTATTCGTCATCGTACGCACGTTCTTCGCGGATTTGCTCATCACGGAAGGAGGGAATCGCCGCGTCATCGCGGAAAGGCATCGTGTCGTCGCGGAATTCGGCGTTGCGTCGACGAACTCAACGGACCAAGAAACAACATATTTAATTATAAATAATTAAATTCGTGTTTTGTTAAAAACCACAAAGCAGATTTAAAGAATCACAAACACTCACCTCAATGGAAGATCAAAGGATCTTGTCGTGGAGGAAGGAACGTCGCCGAAGAACGTCTCGGATGAAGCGTCGCCAAACTCCGAGGGTGACGGAGTTCTTCGCGTTCTTCGCGTTCTTCGTGAAGGAGGATGAAGGCTCAAGAATTCCTTCAATCCTCTCAACGTGTAATCCTCCAAATGTCGTGTTGGTCTTATTTTATTATTACGCCAACAAACGAAAAAGAGGTAAGTAACGACCCATTAATTTGTAGAATTAATTCAACGAAAGAAACTGCCCATTTAATTCAACGAATAAAACCGCCCAATTAAATGGTGCGTTAAGAATTTAAGAAAACGCGTCAGTTGACTTTCATAATGACGGGTTTTCACGGGTGCGTTACTTAGCGGAAAAGAAATGGTGGGGATCATGCAGGCCCCCCCTCACAAATATCCTACCAAGAGGGTAGGATATTTTTGGATAGCATCCTATCCGGATCAACTCAGCTTAAGTCGCTTTTAAGTGGCTTCAAGTGGATTCTAAGTGGCTTAAGTGAAATAAAATAATTTTTGTCGTACAATTATTTTATTTCTTAACTTTAAGCCCGAAAATTAAAAACCACAAACGAGCAAACACAACTCCGGAAGAGGCGTTTCTAAGCAAATATCGGCGCTGCGATTCCATCGGTGCCCTCAGAATTCGATTCCGGGCACCGGTTCAAAAGTTAGAAAAACCCGCTCGTTCGTTCACTAAACGTACCCGATCCAAACTTCAGAAAATGATTCCGGGCACACCGGGCCTCGGAATCAGGTGCTATCAGAAGCTGCGTTCTTGTAAAATTCCAAAGAAAATTAAGAAAAATAAATTTCATTGAAATTTACGGGTTTTTACTTTATCATACCGTGTTCTTAGGCTATAAAAGCTGGGAGCCCTACCCAGCCTGACCTAATGTCATAACCACCCCACTTCCTGTCACCCCCACCCCCCCCCCCTCTCTAAGGTTTCCTTTGTACGTCATTTCCCCTCCTCATAAAATAGTCCATTTCTATTCATTTAATGTCCTGATTTAATCTTAACTTTTCTTGACGACCCATGTATGCAATTCTAGGACCTCTACTTCGGTGTTTTATATACATTTAGGGAGATATTAGTATCAGTCGGCCGTTTATCTTCCCATGTAGTACATGGGGTAAATAAGGAATGCAATCTATGCACTATAAGTTAATGTCCACACATGCTTCTCTACTCATTTTTATAAAACATGGTGTGTACATTCGGTTTGTGCCATGTACAATGCCTCAGCCTGGCCTGTTAGGGGAAACCTATGCCCTGTGAACACATAGCACAAAGCCCGTTTATAAACACCTGGTGTGTATATTCAGTGTATGTTGTGTACCTTGTTCATCAGGAGTTGTCTATGTGAAGGGTCTGTGTGATATTGGAATCCATGTTCTAACACACCCCATATAGGCCATATACACGACATGTACTTTTTTTTATTTTTTCAACCTCTCAGATATGAGTTTTTGTGTGGGAACGCACACAAACCACACCCCGTGCTGAGACACATGGCATGTATCCCTTTTAAGACACTATGTACGGGCCATTTTTTGAACAGAGTCTCACTCAGTGTGTTTATCCAGAGTATATGGATTTTTAACTAAATCATACTATAAGTTGTGTACATCAGATCCACGTGTCATGTAATTTATGTTTTTCTATTTTCTAAATTTTCATCCGTATTTATCATCTCCTTTTACTTTTTTTTTATTTTTCTTTTCTTTCTATTTTAGTTGGGGAGATGGAGACCATTGGACTGGGAAGCGGCTTATGCCTGCTACTGAGGGGGAGTGACCGACTCGCTACTGAATCTGACTTCATCATTCCTTGACACTAGTTCCATAATTTATAGTATGGCAGGTACCAATCTTGTCCACACTACCTCCTCTACTGCTATCATCGGCATCATCGACATCCACCAATCTATAAGACACTATGTCGCCATCTATGATAGCTCTTGATCGACTGGTGGCCACGTCTGCATCCTCTACAGTTGTCGAGGGCTCTAGTACAACATATCCTATTATTCCTACAAGTCCTTCCACAATGTGAACTACCTTGGATCCAAGTTCATCATCATTAGCACCTCCACCAACTTACACCACAGTTGGACCCTCCCCCTCATCAACTACAGCCCCACATCAGACTGCTCCGCCAACACCTCATTCATAGCCACATTCCTTCCTAGTCTCTGCTAAGGGACATCCTATGATAGACAAATTACATCATATTTAATTAATAACAATCTAGAAGAGTATTTGTTTCATGGATATCACAGTACCCCAGCATTTGGGACTCTGGGGGGAGATTGAGGTGCTCCTCAGCCACACACACACCTTTTGAAAAAACTCATGGTCATCACTCCTACCTTTGAATATTTATTTTTGGAGTTCTTAGTGACCTTTAACTATGATGGGCCTGAATACCACCATATTCTTACTGATATAGCCACCCTAGTTTGATTTAGGCTAGGTGGCCACCATTTCACATTGACTATGGCTGAGTTTGGCCGAGGGTAAGGGTTTTATCCCCATCCTTCCTCCCCACCTCCTATCTCCAACCTCACACTCCTTGAGTTCTCTAACCTCATTACCATATATCGGGAGTAAGCTGGGCCTAACAACAAGTATACCCCCACTTCTTATAAGATAATGCTCATCATTCCCCCCCCCCTTCTTCATTTCATTCATCGGTACTTCAGTGTCATACTTTTCCCTCTCCATAAGGACATGGGTGTCATGTCTAGATGAGACATAGACCTTATCACTTGTATTTTACAGCACGACTACCATGACCTCCCATGTCCTACCATATCTTACTTACACTCCATTATAACCAGCGAATAGGGAACGTTGAACATAAGTTTTTATGCCACCCGGTTGGAACACTATTTGGGATTTTTTGATCCATATATCCCTAATGATACCTTAGGCTCTCCCCAGTGTGTGGAATTCATCATGATTATACACATGAGGATTTTCAAGAATTGGTTAGATGTTTTTGTGCTCGTGCAGGACACCTCATCTCCTTTATGGGTGAGGTATGACCCAGTTTCCCCTACTGGTGTTTCTGATCCAGACCCACCCCTTCCACAACCCCACCTCCACTTGCCCCCTTAACTGATTTCCCCATCTCCCTCCACCTGAAAATGATGGAGCACCACCAGGATACTATGGCTTAGACACTCGATTGCATGGAACAAATTCTAGGTAATCTTTTTCTACACAATGACCTTCGGTTACCCCCAACACCTACTCCTCCAATAGATCCTCATCCTGTAGATGCATAGCCACTATTGACCACACTATCCATGGGTTCTATTATTCTATCCACTACTAATTCAACTGCTGCTACTAATACTTCCAGCCAGGATGGGTCTGTTAAACCTCCAATACAGAGAACTGATCTCAAGCCTCCAATTACCGCTACTTCTTCTTCCAAGATAGATGTGCCCACTATGTCCACCACACAACACATAGATATCAGGCTTCTATCTTCCACAGATATTGATCCTCCTCTATTAGATCCCCCTATTACCAATGATTCATCTTCTGAGGTGACCCCATGACTGTTTTGTGAACTCTTTTCTCATTATATATATTCTTCTATGCTTTTGATGTGATGGTCTATGTGCATATATATTTTCTTTTTCCTTTCATCGTCAGTCATAGGTAATGTAGGGCACTCTGGGCATCTCCTTTCAAAAAACCTCCCATCTTTTTGTGCTCTCAATAAGCATAGTATTACTTCATAGTTTATTTTCATTATTATTTTTGGCCTTATTCCTTTCATTTCTACCCCTCATCCTAGCCCAATTTTGTTTTCCCAGGTCCTATTCTTCTCCTTGGTTTTTCACTTGGAGGACCATGTGCAATATTAACTATGGGGGAGAGTCTATGACTAAACTAGTCTTTGCCCATAAATTGATCTAGGACACATCATTAATTGATGAAATATTTTAAATGTAGAAAAAAATTTATTAATTATTTTTATAAATCGTAATGAAATAAAAGGGAATTTTATAAGTTACATGTTTATTTTAAATTTCAATGTATTTTGAAATGATTTATGATATAGTTTTATTCTTGATCTAAATTCTTGGACATTTACATTTATTATAATGAACATTTTTATCCATGTCATGACCTGATTTACCCTTTATTTAACTCATTCTCAATAGGTATTCTAATCCTTTTCAATATATTCTTTCTCATTCCCTATTTCTTGAGAGATTCTTGGGATATGCATAACTACTAGAACTTGTCAGTTTTTCTCTTCAAAACATGATGATTTTTAATCACAATAAAATGATTGGGGAATTTTATTTTTTTCAGCCCCTTTGACCTTAAGTCATACCCTATATCTAATTTTCCTTAATTCCTTAAAAACCCTGAATGACCATTATATGAATCCATGTTAGAAGCCTATTTATCCTTCCAACCAAAACTCTTTTATAATTTCGTGTGATCATTCATTTGATATTTAAAGAGGTAATTTGGTTATTCGTGGTACATTTTGGTGAGAAACTATGAAATTATGTGTGGGGAGAGTTCCTCTTGTTCATTTGGGTATAAGGGTTCCAATACTATTTTTCATTGTATTCTTAGTAGTCTCTATATGAAAAAAAAGTATTGAAAAAAATTAGAAAGAGGGACCAGATTCATTCATTACACTTTGTTGATGGTTTATGGACCCATGTTGGAAAGGGAATGTCAAAATGATGATACCCTTTGAGAGACCTTGATGGGGGGTTCATTTTTTATTAAGCTTTATTATTTAATATAATGAATTTGTATCTAATAATTTAGCCTCATTTTCCAGATTCTGAGATTATTTTTGACATCAATACCAACCAACCCAAAGCCTCAGAAGCATTTGAACCTTACTGAAAGACCGCATGATTTTTTTATTTGATTTCTAAAGTATAAAATGATAATACATTGAAGCATATAGATAGAGTGTGTATACTTGAGATTAATAATAATTATGAATATAAATATCTTGAGGGAGATTGTGTATTTTTTTTGTGAGTTAAATCCTCAAGTGTCATGAGTATTTATGAAAAGATGAAAAGAGTGAAAAAAAGAGATTGTAAAACATTAATTGAATTATATAGGAGGTATGATTAGAGTATCTTTGGAATTGAAATACGTTTAGTGACCTTTTAAAATAATATATTTTAGATATAGTTTTTATAATTATAATTTGTTCAATGCTTCCCGTTGTAGAGTATGGATTCTATTAATTAGATGTTGAGATTTTTCATGAGGCCATGAAACTGACTAAGTGTGGGGGAGTTTGATTTTTCTGATTTGTGTATACAGTTTCACACATTCTATTGAGTGTAAAAACATTTTTTCACTGGATATATGTTGGTTTATAGTTAAAATGATTTATTTCAGTGTTCATGATGATTTTTAGGTGTTTTTTAGACAAAGTTACAAATTAGTAATTTTGATAGAAAATATTGATATATACACAGAGGGTACTTTTAAACACAGGTTTTGTACCTTCGTCTAGACACAGATCTTCCTGATGATGTACATACCCAAGTAGCTGGTCAGAGCTGACATGTAGTGTACTTCACTATAAACGTAGTGTCCACCATTCTTGAAGCATTTTTTGTGTACTACACACCATGTGGGGAGTCACTACATGTTGTATATCCCACCAACCAACTGCGAACATGTCGAAATTCATTAGGTGGCTCAGCGGGTCACCTACCAGCGGAGAAAACAAGGCCTATTCAAGTTAACCTAACTACATGGTGTGTACTTTAGGTTACACACCATGTAGTTTAAAAATCTATAATTAAAAGGTAATCCATCCATGTTCAAGTTTCGACATCAAGAGGGAGGTGTTTCTTCCCTACCGTTCAAGCCTCCCTCAGATCTAAATTCTAGTTTTCATTTCTATTTTCATTTCTGTTATAGTGTAATTATCCCCTTTCCTCGTCTGATTCTCATATCCATAGAAGGGTTTGAGTTTCGGCTCAATCCGCACACCATATTCATGGTCATATAATCAGATAAGTCCCTCATGACTGGGGTTATAATAAGATTCTGGTTTGATTTGTTTTTATATTATAAATTTTTAATTTTATTGTTAATTTTGTTTTATAATTCCTTTAATCAACCAATTTCAAACATCACCATTTGTATTGTATCCGACCAAGAATGATACTACTAGAGAACACTAACGGAGTTATTGTGGATGAACACATGACCATTGGGGGAACCCACTACCACTATTTTAGGGGTATAGCTTTAATTTGTATTTAAATTTTCAATTATTGGACCATGGAATTAGATTTTAAATCTGTGTTTAGACCAAGAAAAAGTGATATAATTGAATCCCCGTGATAAACTATTTTCATTTATAATCTAAATACTTAATAATGAAATTAATAATAAAACCTAACCAGATTGAAACCCCAACAAGATTGTTCTTAAATTTTTTCTATTATCTGTTATCTTTTAATTTTATTTTCGCAAAATTTTTCACTTAGTATTTTTTCCCTTCACCATTTCTGTCTGGTCAATTGACAGAGACTCTTTATTCACACTGCACTCTGCTTTTCCTTGTTTCCCCATGGGATCAACCACAAATTCTACTAGATTTCTAGAAGATTGTTTAGAATATAACATCTAAATTTCAAATTTTGACCACTCCTTATGATGGTATCGGTTACACCCAACATTAAGAAATGGAAATAGAATGCATATGTTCATAAAGACAGTTGAATAAATAAATGAAGGTGACCATCCCTTATCGAAATTCGACATAGTAACAGCCTAGGTAAGGGTCCAAAAGTGGGTGGATAAATGATCCATCACTCAAATAACATCAAATGGGTACTAGGATAATTATTATAAATGAATAATAATATAACCAATTGAAATTAAAAGAACTAATTTCAAATATGGTGCTTGATTTTTAATGGAGAGGATGGTGCCTTACTTGAGTGAGAGACTCCGAAATCTTGGTAGGGGATTCTTGAGAGCTTGGGGGTGCCTTGGGAGGACTATAGAGATTGTAATTAAAATTATGGACATTCTCCAAGGAGTTTTAGTAAAGGTAAATGAGAAAGTTTGTGGGTTTATATAGGAAGAGTGGGGATTATTTATTATTTATGTTTTGGACACTACATAATAAAATATCCAATGCCACAAACTACACCATGGTTTTGCCATGATTTCTTCCAAATAGGATAGATTATAATTATTTTATAATTCCAAGTTCCAATCATAATAAAATAATTTCCATGATTATGTGGAGGTGAGTCACACTCTTAAAGAAAAAATTTTAAAACCTTCAAATATATTATAAGTTTTGGAGACTTCATAAAGGATTTACAAAATGAATAAAATAAATTTAAAATCACATTATTCTAAAATGAAGACTTATATTTGTTATTTAATACCATTTTTAGAAATTATTATGTCTCTTTTTGGTCATTAGGATTTCATAATAAATAGAGTTTATTTAAACGGTATTTAATTTTACTTGAAAAATTAATTGGCTCAGAAAATTATGAAAACATCACCATTGGAAATTTTACACATATTTATTCCAAAAATAATATTCCTTTTAATTAAATGATTGTATAACTATTTTATTTTTACCTTTTAAAATAAAATTTTACATTTATTGAGAAATGTTTTGTTATTGACAAATAATAGTTTTTCGAACCCTTATAAAAATTACATTTGTCTCTATAAAATTATTTGATCATTTATATTTGATAAAAAAAATATTAATAAGTATTTTAAAATATTATTTATCTCAAAAGTAAATTAATTCATAAATACATTAATTGAATTGGAATATTATCCAAAAATACAATTTATGATTTATTGTATGAAAATAAAAAAACATTTACAAAGTAAAAATAATATGATGAAAATGTATTCATTATATAAAAAACAATGTACATATTCATATTTTTAGGGTCTTGATTCATATCCATTTAATACACTAGCATACTCTTTAAGAGTAATTTTTGCGATGGTGGGACTTTAATGGGGTACTTCGGAGAACATGGTTTGGGTCGTGGTCTCGATGAGCTTGAACTTCTCCCGTAAACAATTTCTCTCCAACTTAAACTTTTGTATCTTGGCTTTTCATTGGACTTGGTAAAGTCTCAGTGATACTATCTCCCTTATAATCTTTCATAAATGGGATTTATTGGGTATGATCCTAATGGTTGAGGATATCACTTCCTTTTTCAGTGTCAATTGGATTTGTTAAAACCTTGTATTTATAATAACCATGTGATCCCTATTCAACAACAATATTGTCAAAGGTAATGATACTTAATAGTCATTTATATACAATTGGATATAATAAAACAAAATAATTGAATGTTTTTACATAACCATATTACTTAATAATACATTTAATTAAATCAAAAGGAGATTTTTATTTATAATAATTTAGGTAATTACATGACCAGTAGGGGAAAAATAATCAATGAGTCATAAAATGGTTATATCATAAGTATATAAGAAAACATGATCATGTGATAAATATCTGATTAATATGAACATCATTTAATAAGATTTTTCCACAAGTAAAAATAGAATCACATGTAATCACTAATTTCGAACAAACACCATTTCCTATGAGTGAAGAAATATATGAAAATAAACATGAGGCATAGAGAATAACATAGTCATATAAAAAATTAAGGTGGTACTAACAAAATCATGTAAATAATAAGAAATTTTACAATGAATAACTACCTATTTTCCTTATAGGGTCAGTTATATAAATCTATTTTACATTTTGGGTCGAGCAATATAACGTATATACCATAATGGATTAAGAATTACAACTCATTTCCTATAGTTATCTAATGATACATAAAGCATTACCAATGCCTTATAGGTTTATATAGGACCCACTCATCACATATTTATAATATATACACATGTGTACCATATTAAAAAATCCATAAATAATACCATGAAAGCCCCAAGCAAGAAAATGGGTTTCTTATCTCTTTTCCAATAGTATCTCAAAAAAATAAATAAATTTGTTAGATTGGTTGATTCAAAAATTTAGTCACCCAAAAAGTATTATTTTATAAGGGGAATTTAATGGTTTATTCATAAAATTTAACTCTATAGTAGATAAATCTTTTGAAGTTAAAGAAGAAAATAGAAGCAATATATTGAAAGAGTCTTCAGAAAACATTTCTTAGAAAAGTTATGAGTCACTTTTAAAAGATCACTTTTTGAAATATAAATGAATCCTTTTTTAGAATTTATTAACAGATATCATAAAATAAATATCAATGATTGATCCTTGTAAAAATCATGAAATATATCTAATGGAAATGTGGAGTGGATAATAAAATATATAATTTTGAAAGGAAAAACCTTTTAAATATTTTAAAATGTCATTATTTAAACCCACATCATAAAAGGTGTGATAAATATTGTTTTCAAAAATGGGTAAATAAAAATAAAAATATAACAAGAAATAATATATATTTTGATTTCAAAATAATAAATTGGAATATTTTTGGGAAGAAAAAATATGGACGGGAATAGAAAGATCATATTAGAGAGGATGGAAATTATTCTTAACAATGTTATGATTTTATGAAAAATAAATTCATCATTATAGAATATATTAATTAAAATTTAACTTTACTAATAGATGAAGAGAAATTACCATATAATAAAATATTAGGGTGGAATAAAAAAAGAATATAAGAAATTGGTTCAAGAGAAACCATTATAACTCAAATAAATTAGATTTGACTTAACAAAATCTATTACCTTTACCCTCTACTTCCAAAGAAATGATTTAACGTCATGTATAATAAAAATAATTTTCTTAACAAATTATTTAAGAATCATGTTCATATATATTTCCATTTACTCTATTAAATTATAATTATTTTTTATAAATTTATTAGTTAGTTATTATTTATATTTATCATCGGATGTTAGTGATTTTGATTTTTTTTCATCCATGCTTTTTAATGACGATGTCGATCATCACACATTGATTACAATTTCATCATTCATATAATATTCAGTGTACAAGAATATATTTTCCATAATTATTTATAATGTTTTAATTTCATCCCATGATATTATTATTTATGATTCGGGAAGATGAAATCAGTGATGATCTTACTTTGGTAATTCTTTATGAACAAAAGGTAGTTCATTAATAATGGGTTTAGATTTTAATATTTCCATAAAAAACCATAATCATGCCATAAATATACATTTTTTCCATTAAATAAATTCTAATAACCATCCATTTAAGGTTGGGATGAATAATTATGAATGTCATTTATAGAGGTGGTATTCCACACATGACACGATTGGATGTTTCTTTTTCCATTAGATTGGAGGGAGATGGATAATGGGTGTTCTATTATTATAATAAATTTATTTATAATAATGATACTAATATAATTATATTTTTTTTTATTCCCACCAAATGTTCATCATCAAATTAATAAATGAGGAAATACCTAAATATTGTTATTATCTACCCCATGAAACAAAGGAAGAAGGATGTGACCAAAGGCATGCCTATTATGTAATCCTTTAAAAAACATGTGATCGTGTGACCATAATATGGTCTTGCTAATGATCATGAACATCTAATAATTTGTGGCATCCCACAAAGTCCCTTTAAAATGTTCTTCTGTGCTTGTGAGCATGCCCCTAACAATTGTTGGCTAGATAAGATCCCATGAACATGCGAATTGTCAACTTGAGAATGACCAAAAAACAGCACAAAATTTCTACAAAAATAGAAGGAAAATTTCAAAAAGGTGGGAGACTCTTATGGTCGTAAAGCTCATGTGATGCATCACTGATTATGAGAATGATTTTCCTTGAAAATATTTAAACAATCTCATGACTTACCTAAGACTTTATAAAATAAAAAATGGAAATAAATAGAAAGGTGGTGGTATCCTCTCACAATCGTAAAATCCACTTGATGCATCCCTAGTGGTCTGCAATACACTACAAGCACCTGGTGATGTACCCACATCATCTTGTGAAATAACGTTGTCTTGACATCCTCTCTGTGCAACATGCCTTGGGTATGTCCAATTAACTATACGCTCCCCCTTTGGATCCTTAATGACAAGCATATGGAATTGTCTATGAAATTCTCACACATCACCCTAGGACCTTTTGTGATCATGCAATGAATCACCAAGAGGGAAATTGATTGTCCTTGAAAAAACCCAAACAACATCAGAAACTACCCCACCATTGTAAATAAAACAAACGGAAATAAAAATGGGAAGAAATATGGAGTCTCTTTCACTTTTAAAACTCACACAATATGCCTAGACTACCCACAAATTAGTCTTGCAGGACCCCTTATCAGGCTAGTTTGATCTCGATAAGGCCCCATTATTATCCATAATTCTCCCAAAAAATTCATATACAACTCACCGGAGATCATTCGAAGTACTTTTAATACGCATCCAAATCTTGGGAAGGAACCTGGACATGTCAATATGACAATATGTAAGTCCTTCAGAATGTCAAAATGATCAAACTATACCCCACTAATTAGGTATGATCCAATAAAGAAGGAATTGAAGGGATGGTATTTCAGTTGCTGAAAGACATGTGATGCCCCATAAGTGATTCATGGAAAGACCTCCAAAAGATGCATGATGTTGAATCCCTCTACTAACTCTAGTTTAGATTGGCATGATACACACCGTGCAAAGCAGTGAACAAGTAGGGTGGAGAGGGATATAATTAATCCACCCAAGCCTCAAATAAGAGGTTGAAGTTTTTTCATCCAGATGTGCCATCACACCCAAAAACAAGAGTGTATTTGTCGGTGTAGCTGATCTTGTGACCTGAAAATTTTTCCATCAGGTAAGGTTTGGGGAATAGTAGGAGCAGTCATACTACATGAATAGAACACTTCATGTGATCACTCATAGATCATACTAAGGACTTATAGCAGGTCATGAAAAGAATATCCCACATATCTTGTAGATAACATGAGACTTAAACTAAATTAGTATTGAATGAATCTAATTCATTCTCAATATAAAGTAAATAATAAAGACGAAAATATAAAATACTTAAGAAAAGAACATGTACTTCAATCCTCATATACTTCGTGTGAACCACTTATGACATGCGATAACACCAAGATGTTATTTCTAGACTATGAGACACTCCATTGGAATATTTTTTGGTTCATATGAAGTTACCTGGACATATTAGGGAAAGTCTCATGGGTTCCCCCAGGTAGGCCACCCAAGTCTCATGAAACTCTTTGGGTTCACCATGCAGGCATCACAAATGTCCTCTAGACATGTCACCTAGATCACATGGTGACACCATTTCATGTTATTTGAGTCTCTTTATAGCACCTGGTTATATTTACTGACCCTTGAGATGAACTCTGGGAATTCCATTCAAGTCTCATGATGACCCCCAGACATGTCACCTTCGATCATGCATCTCCACCAGAGACATGTTGCATTGACTCTCATGATTCCCCAAGTGTTTCATCTAGCTCTTGTAATGACATAGGGGAAAGTCAACTGGATCATGCGACACACTCTAAAAAAGCTAGCCGAAATCATGCAATGGATTCTAGGATCAATTATCCAGGTCTCGCGATGTCCACAAAACAAGTTTTCCTTGATCATGTAATAACCTTTGGATATGTTATCTAAATTATGTGTTGTCTCTCATACAATACAACTAGATCATGTGATTGTCTTTTTATATGTTAGTAATATATTCTCCAAAACATCATGATGAGAATCAAGGCATAATTAGTAGACAACCAATACGTGTCAAGAAGATAAGAAGGCCAGGACAAAAAAATGGCACCCAGGAGTTGATAACCTTATCCATCCTTGGTGTGTAATCCCAGATCAATAGAGCTTCCCAATACTTGATAACCTTTTCTATCCTCAGTGTGTAATCCCCAATCAGTAGGGAAATGTCAGTTTGTAAGTCTCAACCCACTAAACTATGATGACTCAGATTCCTACTATAATTAAGATATGTAGGATTCCATATTGAGGCTTGAGCTCTATATTCTCCACCAAAAGGGTAGTCCGAGTACATAAGTCAAATATACACAAGCAATGATATGAATTATTTTCCATCCCTCATTTCCTACACCATGAACAACTATTATGGGCTTAAGGAGTTGCATAAATCATTTCATTTATATTATAGGTCTCTACAAAGACAAGGGAAACCATAGTGTGTAAACCTCGACCAGTAGAATAATATGATTTTTCCCACATACCAGGGAAACCTCAGTGTGGAATCCCTGACCAAATAAACTATTTTAAATATGATTTCTACTATAACTAGGATACATGGGATGCCTCTCCGAGGATTGATCTCTATATCAACAACCCCAATTGTTATCCCAAAACATAAGTCTTGTGTCTATAAAAAATGAGACTGATCCTTTTTCATCCCTTGTTTCTCACACCAATCATAGCTCATGTGGGCATAGAGAGTTTCAATAATCATACCATTTATGTCATAATCTTTTATAAAGGCAAGGGCGACCTCAATGTGTAAGCCCCAACCAATTGAACTATGTAGACTCTGATTCTTTCCATAATAAAGATACGTAGGATTCATTCCTATGGACCAAGCCCAGACCCAAATGAGAATCTACATCAGTGTATGTCCCACCATATATCTGAAATTTCAACCATGGTACCCAATTATTCCCATGGGTTGATCATTTTTTTATCAACCAATGGAATGAAAACTGATTGAACTATGGGGACTCTGATTTCTTCCATAACCAAGATATGTAGGATGCCTCCTCAATGTTCAAGCACTGTATTAAACATCCCAAGGAAAGTCCTAGCACAAAATACCCACATCCATATGAAATGAGGCTGATCAATTTATATCCGTTTTTTCTCACATCAAGGGTAGCTCACGTGGGCTTAGGCTACTACAATAAACACCTCATCGACATCATGAATATCCAACATCTAGGGAAACCATAGTGTCTAAGTTATAGTGATTAGAACAATATGAATATCCCTAATATAAGGGAATCTACCTTGGGGTCAGGTCCAAGGGTGTTATTGAACTACAGTAACTCTGATTACTACTATAACTAGGATACATAGGACATATCCTTGAGATTCAAGATCAAGTATATGGTGCCTCAGTTCGCACACATATATCATCTTCATATTATGTTAAATTTAATGTGTTTAATGTCCTACATGGGTTACATTCTTAAAATAACCAGGATACATAGGATGCCTCATAATGGCTAAATCCCCTCCTTGTAATATTAACTATCTCCCTACAAGGAAGAAAATTATTAACCACCTAGTTATAGAGATTAAAAATATAAGTAGTTATTCAACATTGATAAATGAGTAAATAAACTCAGATGCATACATATATATGAACCTGTGAGATCTATTTTATTATCCACATAAAGAGATTTAACCCATGATCATTTCGTTAGGGTAACTGGTCCCATATCAGGATTAAAAAGTGATTCTTGAACATATATTAAATACATAAGTGAGTCCTAAAGAACGAAAAAACTCGCCCAATAGGGTTTCATGATCCCAACCTCTCATCCTCTCAACCAATGCGAGTCCCTAAGCATCGTTGGGTTTGAAACCCCAATTGACCACCTACCTTTGGAAAGTAGGTCCATACCTAATTATAGATGAGGGAAATGTTGGGAGTTTTGTTAAGAAATACAATGATCAAACACTAATTGTTGTGAAATAAATCTACCCCCCACCCACCCACACACACATAATCAATTATTGGGTCAAACCGAACCTAGATCAATGATGGTTTCTCGGTCATCTCTTCTTTGTCGAAACATGAATAGTAAACCCAATGTAAATATATGGAATAAAAAAATGGTTGGTTTATTATCCATCAAGCCATTTTTTAACACTATACACAAAAATAAATGGTGAACGCAATGTAAATATTTCAAATAACAGAATGATTGGTTAATCATGTGGTAAGCCATTTTTATTTTTATAGTCTACGTAAGCAATGATGTCAATGAAAAATCCTCAAATAGTAGGATGGTTGGCTTACAATGTTTCAAGCCACTATTTTCATATCAAAAAATTTGATAAGCATGAAAAAATCTCATAGATGATCTTCTATAATAGGAGTTCTTTGAGATAATTCCATCCTCAGGTTAACAAGTCCATGTGAGTAGAATGACCACATCAGAAATAAAACAATATTGTGTTAACGATGCATGTCTAATTGGGAATATCATTCCAATGATATATCAGTAATAAATGACCTTGTTCACAATTATCTTCAAGACTATATATACTTATCTCATCAACATCATCCTTATCTGATATAATATCTTCATTATCTAGAAACCATTCTAGTAAATAACCTATGGTTACAACCCTGGAAAGCCATAAAATGATCTCGCCTTCCTGAAATCTTCATCTTCAGGTGGTGAAAATTATGGTCTGAGAATACTAATGATGTGGTATAATGCTGACACAAAAATATACTTGTGAGGGCCTCTAATTATGGAAAATGATGATTCTTCATCATCTAGAGAATGTTTCAACTAAGATAGTGGACCTTATCACCATAGCCAACTGCTTCAGGATCTTATTCCCATAGCATGGAAACCACCACATTTAGTCTCTAATAAAGGTGGAATAGGGAGTCAAATATGGATCTCTTCTAGTTTAGGTTCCACTGAGGATGGAACCTGTCAATCATCTTCACTAGCATCATCCCATCAATACACACTAGCCGCCTACTGAGTGTACCACTCGACACACTAGCACTTATGAAACCCATGAACGAGAATCAAGGAAGATAGATTAGGTGATAAGGTTCGGGATAACTATGAGTGGAATCATTCCCCCACTCCTGGTGATAATGTCTATGGGCATATTTCAGCATTGACCAATGAGAAGTCTCATATCCCTGCTCACTCAAAACATGTATGTGGGCATATTCCCATAGAAGGCATGGGGCAGGCTTATATCCCTACCCCCATGTATGAATTCCATCAGTATATTATAATGGAACATAGAGTAAATAAGTGGTATTATATCCCCACTTCAATAGAACATATCATACAATATATAGGGGAGATGGAAAATATAAAGGCCTATATCCCAACACACACTTCTCTAAAATGAAGATACAACTTAGAAATAGATGAATAACTCCAATGGCATATTCTGATGCTGGTACAGATAAAGGGACAAGCAGATATCCTTATCCCTATAGCTAGGATAGACCAACACTCTAATAATCATAAACAATTGGATACTCTAAAGAAAGCGAACATTATTACTCCCACCTAGGAGGATTATCGGCATATTCCAATAAAATAAGAGATGTCGGGTGAGGCTCATATTCCCATTCCAATTGGGTCTCACTAGGTGAGATATGCACATGCCTCGGGACAAGGGAACATACCTATTGAAAAATTCTAGTGGTATATTCCAAAGTCTCAGGATCTGGAACTTATCCCCATTTTGGCTGAGGCTTACTAAGTGATAGAGGCACATACCTCAGGACATGAACATATTTCTATCAAAGAAGACCATAGCCAAACTCCAAAGTCCTGGGATCGAGCATATAGCTTCATTCTAGATGATTCAAACAAATTGATAATGGGAAAAAACTTAGGATAGGTTCATATTCCTATTAGTGAATATTCATGGAATATTCTAGTAAATCACAAAATCCAAGTGCATATTCCTACTTCCACTGACAAATGACTACACTAGCATCATTCTGAATAATATATGAGGAGGCTCATATCCCTTCTCCCATTCTAGAGGTCTATTGACATTTTCTGGTAGGGAATGAATATTTGAACCAACTTATATTCCTACTCCAACTAGGACTCACCAGGTGAGAGAATAACATGCCTTGGTGGAGGCTCATATTCCTGTCAAGAAAAGGCTAGTGTCATATTCCAAAGGCTCAAGATAAGGCTCATACTCCCATCCTGAATGAGACTCTCCAAGTGAGAATAGAACAAGCCTATGGAAAGGATCATATTCTTATCAATAATGAAAAAGATCATTGGAATATCCCATCAACTTCTCAATAGTGGGCTCATACTTTCATAGGACGAAACGATTATAAACAATTTATGACTAACATCATAAAGTAGGCTCATATCCCTATACAATTTGAAAAGGAATGTTGGTAAATTCTAACCATAATGTAAAATGTGACCCATATTCACAATTTTCTCAATGTCAGTGTCCTTGAGGTTATCGAGACACATTCTCAACACCACAAGGTTCTATGAACTCTTCAACTGAAGAATAAGACAATCATTACCGCGATATTACACCTCGTGGTAGAATGAATATGGATCACAAAGGCTCTACTCCTGACATCCACCATGTTCAACCATCTTCCAGAAATATCTCCAACTAAAAATAAAATCTCTCCCTTTCCGAAAAACCTCTGTATAGATAGGTGTTAAAAACGCATATTCTTTTGTATTGAGAGGTGCTTAAAACATTAGGGTCAACCATACGGTTCCCAAACAACTTCCAGCATCACTTTACTCTAGATAGTAGGAGACCCTCAAAATCATATTTTATGTTCTAGCTAGATAGAGGAATTAAGTCTGAATAAAGGAGGATGAAATTGAAATATGGATAATGTTAGCTAGAGAAAACCTCCCCATCATGTTCTGGATCCTCAGTACTATTGACTATGTGATCTCGGATGAGCAAGAAAGGAAGTGTATGCCTTATCTATGAAACATTATGTGGGCTACTCATCAATGACTAATAGTAAGACACCTCCTTTATCTATGATATGAGGGTCACCTTAATCCCATTAAGATACTCTATTGTCAACTGGACCTAGCCACAATCTCTGTGGCCCAGGACCCAAACTGCAAAAGTATAGTGCAAATCTATAACAAACTTTCTACCCTTACTTTAAAATTTTTGATAGTTGATCTACAAATCCATTTCATGAATCTGTATTTTAGGATGGGTAAATTATGCATTGTTCCACTTTGCTTCACCCCTATAATATAATAACCCCTCATACATAATTTATAAAAATTTCATAGTATTCAGTGAAATCAGGGGATCAAGTAATAATCAGGATAGTTTTCACTACAAAAAAAATCATTCAATTCAATGGTTCCTAGATATCATAAATGGAAGTAGAATCCTTTGAACTATGCCCCTCAATGAAATATGAATGATTTTACAACATGGAAGATGGAGTTGCAATCAACCAGATAACTTCCTATCAAGAATGATTCCCATCATGGGTTTTCATCACACACTTCTTTTAGGCAAGCAGAGTTCTGCCACATAAAACAGGACATATTAGAAGATGAAAAAATAGCCATCTAGGAGAGGACCCGGATAATTAGGTTGAGGGAATAAATACCACCTCCACCATCCCTCCAATCGTCAATTTCTGAGAGTATATGGGACACATCAGTAGAATCTTTCAAAAAACTCCAGCCCACAAGGATGCAGGAATTTATATCTTAATCACCATTATGGGGTTTATTATCCCTTGGGAGGGTCTTGGGGAAATAAAAGGTGGTTCCAGATCAACCTCATACTCTTGGAAGGGGGAATTTATATATCAATTTATGTTCTTGGATTCATCAAATCCCTAACTATAATTATTGGATCATCAATAACAAGATCATTTAATGCCAATTGTGACCCTAAATAACCCCTAACCCAGAGGGCTAGAGGAATTTTTATCATCATAATCACCATAGAGGGAATCATAATTCTCCGGGTTGGGAGATAGAAATCATTAGTCTGTATATCATCTGTTCCTCTCTCCACAAGACAAACCTCCTCTATTCGAGGACTATTCGAAAAAAAAAATCTGAAACTCCCTTAAATTCATTGTTCATAGACCATGTCTAGAGGAATGTAAGATTAATATGATAAAAACCCATTAGGGAAACAATCTAAAACGGCCTAATATGTACAAGGGTTCGAATGATGACCCTGGTGAAGGCAGTGCAGAATCATCCTGTTAAGTCAAACGTAATAGTATAACCACCACTGCCTCATATGTCTCTGTGAATTTCATCCCTACCATTACAATAGATATTTTTGATCAAGAAGCCACTATAGAGGTCCAAAACATGGAAAGCCTACCCTGAAAAGAGGTTTATCAAGATTCAACAATCATGGCTACACGCACTCGAAATCAGGAGACACTGAAACCTCACACCTATGAATACCGATTTTCCACCTATATGGAAGAGCACTACCAGAGAAAAAAAGGAATGGTACGACTACATCCAAATATTCGACCCAAATAATCAATGTTCCTTACATGAAGGAATAGTTTTCACAATATTAGAGTGACATAAAATCACTCATACAAATCAACAAAGAGCTACTAAGGGGAAATATTCTCACCATGTACCATATTTAGATGGAGATGAATATTCTCCCTCCCACATCCAATCTACTAGAAAGACTGGTATTTAAGCATCAAACTGGCTATGGATCTAGGTAACTAGTTTATATAAATTGTGAAGTCGAAAATGATTTTGAATTCCCTATATTGTGGTGACAACATCTCCCTCTCCATGGTGATCATTCAGTCCTAGGATGAATTGAGAATCAGTTGGAGGTGATAGTGGGGCCATCTCATCATCCCCCACCCACTCCCTATAGATGGGAGGTCACTCAAATTAGAAGTATACCTAGATCTTTTTAATTTCATCAAGTCCCAAGATACTTAAATTGAATTCATGGAAGGTCAACATGCTTATATGAAGCCATAGAGGAATCCATGCCTTGAATGGGTGGATGAAACACTTCCTCCACCCAATTTTGGAAATCCAACTTTATAAACCTTTGATGGTGAAGGTGACCCTGAACATCATTTCACATGCTTTGTATCCTAGTGTGGGATGATGATGGTCCCTCAGGATCAATAGTATGTGACTAATCTGATGTTTTTTGTACAGACACTGATAAGGCCATCTTTTTTTGGTAGAGCAGCATGCCAGCAGGGTCCTTCACAAGATGGGAATATAGTTTTCATCATTTACTCTATTATTTCATCTTCACACTAATGAAAACTACAATTTTCGATCTAACGAACTGAAAACAACATGAAAATGAGAGGGTACCTAATTTTAAAGTTAGGTTGAGTGGTTTAACCTATTCACTCAACATCTATCTCTTATAGGGGAAATTGCTGGAACTTTGTGCTAAAAATCTTTAGAATGAGTTGTGGAAACTTCTGATCCCAATGAATTATATAGGTGGGTTCCTTGATTTTATGGAAATGGAACAACATCTTGAGGATTACATACAGAGAACCTAATCCAAATATCGACTCAAATGATCATCCTAGGGGAAAATTATAGGCAAAGTAGAATTTATAATTGTCACTCTCAAGTCTGCAGCAATGCTCATCCAAGCACCCCAGAAGATCCCGAACCACTCAGCACCATATATCGAGTTGTGAAAACCATAGAATCTCCCCCATCCAGAAGCATAGAGAAATCAAGTTCACTCTAGATTTGATGAATGGATGAATAAATCATACAACTTCTAAAATGAAAAAGTCCCCGATTATTTATTAGCAATGATAGACAATAACATGTGCAGGCTTCCACATCCTAGTAAAATCAATGAGGTCAACCTCATTGACCATTCCAACTGCATCCCTTTCCATAGAATGTTGGGTCATAATATCCATGATTTATTTGTCTTAAAATATGTCCATCAACAACTGATTGATTCTGGATAGGTTTTCCAAATGACTTTTAAGAGATGGTGGCATGAATAATCGTTGCCTGGTTAGAAGAAGAGAATGGTTGGCCAAACGATTTGGACAGGCATGAGAATAAGTTCAAAAAATGAATGAATCAAAAGATAATTGATTGATCTCATGACACCATAAGAGAATAGCTATGCAGACCCATAATATCTCCACCACCCATGGAGGCAACAATATTATACCACTCATACATGGTCATGACCATCAGAAGTGGGAAGAAACATGAGAGGAGGAGTCATATTATGCTCCAACAGAAGCTCTAGACCATATAAATTTCTTTTTTACTATATAATAAGTATGGGAACTACCCCACCAAATGAAACCCTCATCAGAAGAAGAGCTCATTGTTGGTTATTTCAACATGAAACATTTGGAAGACCCCTAATCTGAGGATTAATATGCCTCAAAATATCAGTTCCCCGCATATAACTAGGGAATAAAAGGCTATATCCATAGTAAAAGAGGATATAGGGGACAACACATACATGGTTGGACCCAATATTTTGGTCACATCCCCACCAAGGAAATAGATGTAGCTGATATGCATGGAAAATCTCTCCAGGAGGCCCAAAAGAGACATGAAGGCACCCTAAAACCCTCTAGCAGTCGCCCGTACCCAGTTATCTTGCATGGCTTCATAGTGGGTGTTCAGTTATCTAATCAACCTAGATAAAGGGGAAGGTCAACCTAGTCCATTCCACTAATAATATGATTCCAAAATCTCTACATAAGAACTAAGACCATCCATATCAAATTTCTTAGATTCTAATCCACATATCAAAGAGAAACCCCACCTTGAGAAGTGTCGACCCATTGTACAAAATTACAACATTATGAATGAACTGGAAATTTTCTAGAACAAGATCATATTACTATATGCACTCCATCATTAAAAATTATTCATGGAGTCGCATCATAAAGCCCACTAGACCCCACAATAGTTTCAGACAGAAGTCGTTGAGCCAAGGTTTATCGAGTAGAGACCATTCCATTAGAATTTCATGTCTCCAACTCATTAACTATCCAATATCTAGAATAGGTCATCCAAGGGAACATTATTCACCTATATGTTTCAGAAAGACTTGATAATTTCAATGTCCAAAGGGCTTTGATTTATAATGGTTCAAGGATGAAACTCATCCTAGTTCAAACCCTCCAACATTTGGGATATATCAAAGTGGATTCCCCACCCCCATATATCAAACCATTCAAGGGTATAATAAGAATAAGAAAACACATCCCATGAATATCAAACTCAATACTTAGTTTGGGGACCTCAAATTTGATGTTGATTGTATGTTTATCCATTAAGAAACTATATATAATGTCCTTATAATAAATCCTTATATCCATAGCCACCAGAAGTTACCTTCAACATTCCATTAGTGTATAAAATAACTCATCGATGGAATAGTCTTCATAATATATAGTGATAGTGACACCTTTTATAATTTTGGAGCTATATATGTTGAAGTATATTTCTAAAAAAGGTGAGACAAACAACCCATGGTGGATGATCATATACAAGTTTCATCCCCCAATGTCTTAGGGACCACCCCTAAGAATCCCTAGAGTGTTCTTGACAGCCACTATGTGCTCCCCATAAATCTAGTCGAGGTGATATACTTGACCCCAGATGTCTCATCACAACCTTTCTCCTATGGCAGTGTGGACAAAAATCAACTATGGTATCTCTCCATAATGAATCAAGTAGAATGGGATAATAATGTCTCTTCTCATGGACTCTCTCACCCTGGAAGTGATAGAGAATCCCCCATATTTCCAACATAGTCTAGAAAATCCTCTATAGTCTAAGAGATGGAGGAATATGAGGATGAACTGAGGAACGCCCATCCCACATTTGAGGAAGGTGTCTCCACCACCATTGATGAGCTTAGGAAGATAAATTTGGGTGTATAAGAGGAACCATATCTTATGCTAATTATTTTCTCCATTCCCCTCAAAGATAACAATATATACATCACATTTCTAAAGCGTCGTCGATATGTGTTCGCTTAGAACTATACGGAAATTCCCGCACTGAATCTAAATGTTTCTAAAAACCATCTTGGCTTACCGGAGGACAATCTAGGATTCAAGAAGGAATCCAGGAGGATGAACCACTATTATGTCAGCAATTTAAAGGTGGGAGTTTAAAAATTGATGAAATCAAACTTTTTTTGAGAATTTTAATACCAAATATGGATTTCCAACATTATCCCCGTCATGAAAAAGAATGGGAATAATAGGGTCTATATCGATTTCATATACCTTAATTGGAACTTCCCAAAGTATTATTTACCATTACCAATTAGAGAACTCATGATCGATGCAATTTCAGGCTTTCAGGCCCTTTCGTTTATGGATGGGTATTCTTGGTACAATCAGATAAATATGGCTCCCAAAGAGGAAGACGCTACAACCTTCAAATCTCTTCAGTGAACTTTTTCTATCAAGTCAGTCCCTTTGTCATGAATGACACTAGAACCACTTATCAATTCACAACATATCATATCATTAATAATATCCTAATAAGGATATCAAAATGTTATGTCGACTACCTGATGCTAAAATCCCAAGAGTGGTGAGATCATTTCATGAACCTTCAAACAGTCTTCAACCAAATGTGATAGTTGAGTCTGAAGATAAATCCACAAAAATGTGCTTTTGGGGTAACATCATGGATGTTCTTTGGATTTTTGGTATTCCATCAAGGAAGTGAGGTCAGTCCAGATAAGACATTATATCTTAACAATGTACCCCCATAAATCTAAAATAACTGAGGGGTTATAAGGTCACCTCACCTACATTCAGTGTTCATAGAAAACATGGCTAGAAAAACTCTCCCCTTCACTAGGATAATGAAGAAGGGAATAAACTATCAATTGTATGATGACTTCCAATAATCCTTTAAAAATATCAATAAGTCTTTACTACACCCACCGGTCTTAATTATTCAAGTGTAATGGAGTCCACTCATGTTTTGTGTGGCCACCATGGAATGCTCACTAGGTGCACTCCTCGCATAAAACAACTATGTGGGCAGTGAAAACTATCTCTACTGCCTCAGTAAAACAATGCTAGGTACTGAGACTCGATACTCTAATGTTAATAAGAACCGCCTTGTAATCATTTTCACAGTGCAAAATATGAGGCATTACATGAAGCACCACGAAGTTCATATGATATCTTGTATTGATCTTATCAAGTACGTCCTTGGTCATTCTATGTTTATTGGGAGCTTGTCCCAATGGGAGATCATTCTTCTGTAATATGACATTTAGTTTGTAGCACAGAAATCGATGAAAGGGAGATCCCAGGATGATTTTCTGGTAGCACATTTTGTCCAATAGAATACACTAATGGACATCGAGCTCCAAAATGATGATGTATTTTATTTCCATGACACTCCTTGGACATGAGAGATGTATTTTTATTGTACCTCCCAGAGTCTAATTGGAAAAAATATGAAAAAACCAAATATCATATAGTTTTTCATAGGGATTTTATTTGTCTCTCAAGACAAAGTGTTTTTCCACTACTCTTTATCCCTATCCGAAGGATACATGAATAATGAGGTCAAATACGAATCCCTCATCCATGTCTTGGAACTACCCTTGTGGCTGTAAATAGACTACCTTAATGTCATATGGGAATCAGAGCTAGTGATAAAATAGATTAATGAATAATATTCAATGAAAAATAAATAACTCTACCCTCTTATTGGTTAAGTTAGGGGACTGATGTAGGAGTTCCCATTTGATCCCACATTGCATCATGTTTCATGATCACATAATGATCACATAAATTCATTGGAGAATTCATCCATAGTAATGGCCAACCCTAATCAGGACAAAGAAATCTTCCATACCATGCATCAAATAATGGTCTCATTGAACATCATATGTGATATGGACGAAATAAATCAAGTAAAACATTCCTAGATCATGATGACGTGGCATCCACCCCTGGATGGATGGATCCATAATTGTTTATCTTCAAAATAGGACTCTTCAGGTAGACGGTGTTCAGATGGTGTAGATTTGGTGTCATTCCTAAAACATTACCTTATAGGGTAGTCCAAATGAACAAATACCCTTCTATATGTGTGGATTCGATGGAATCCTCTTAAGATGCATATCAGAAGGGGAGATTCCCCGCAACATAAAATAACTTCATATGGGATCTAGCAGCACTCATCAATCTGAAACTAGGATATTCCAAAAAATATAAAGGATGGGTTACTACAAGAAAATCATGATATAATAATATGTGTAATTCACTAAGAAATTTCATGTGTGACATATAAATGAAAACATCATCCATCAGCCCTCTAAATAGACACATACAGCTAAATATTCTAGGTCGTTTACTATTTTGGGAATATATGATGTGGGTCCATATCCCCCAACTACAACCAAGAAGTTCAAGTGCATCCTTTCTACTATTGAATTTTTTTCCAAATTTTTTTAGTCAATACTCCTCAAGGAATTTGGGATAAAGAACACCATCAGCTTCATAAAGGCCCATATCATTGCCACTTTTGGGGACCCTCACACAATATTGATAGATAATGGAACTAAATTTTGTTCCACACAGTTGATGAGACTGTATCAGGAGTACAATATCAAGTCTAAACACTCGTCTCACTATCATTAAGCATCAAATGGAAAGATATAGTACTTCAGTAAGACACTATCAAATTTACTCTAGAGGGTGGTGAATAAGGATAAGATGTCATGGATGGAAAATATCCTTCATGATTTATTGGCCTACTGTACCACCATGCATAATACTACACAAGAAACATCATACTCATCAGTGTAAATGAATGAGGCAGTGATACCCATAGAATTGCAGTTTCGTTCACTCCGAATAACCATTTGGAGATAGCTCTCAGAAGATTTTTTTTGGAAAAAGATAGCTCTCAGAAGATGAGCATTCACGAAAGCTGCTATATGAATTGGACCATCTCAATGAGAATAGGTTGTGTACACTGCCCAACCTTGAAGTCCTTCACAATAGTATCACACAATCATTTAATAAGAAGTTCTTCCTCCATTCATTCTTCCAATTGGAACTGGTGTTTTCTCTATGAACCCCAATCATTCCATAGAAACTTATTCAAAGATGGAATCCAAATGGGAAGGGCCTTACATAATTATATGGTCTATCATAATAGAGATGATTTGTTAGTGAAGATTTATGGTAATCTTGTAACACCCCTCACCAATGTGAGATTTCTCAATAAATAATTTACATATCTTTCATACATCATATCTCTTCTTGGTTACATGAATTTAAAAAATATGAGCTTATCCTAGCAGCATGATGATAAAGTACACAGCACCTGAAGTCCTAGAAGAAAGACTATAAACTTCATGGTATCCCTTATCTTGGTTACATGAAGTTAAACTATATGAGATCATCCTTAAAGAAACATGATAAATTTCACAACAATTGAAGTCTTGGAATCATGACTATAAACTACACGGTATCCCTCTTCTTGAATACATGATATTAAACAATACGAGATCATCTTAACCACATTACATTAAACTATGTAGACAATTCCTCGAAAAATGACGTTAAACTGTAGGAAATATCTATTACTTAACACATGATGTAAAACTACATGGATCCACGACATACATATTTATTCAAGTTGGGTATTCCATTTTCTATTATTATGGCATTAAACTACACATTTTATCTAAAACTCTGTGTGGCTTGATTCCTTTCATCCCAAGATATTTAGTTACACCTGAAACCCTAACCTTGGATCTAGCCATAATATTACTTTCTTTCACATCAGGTGATCCATATCATTACTGCATGACGTTAAACTATACGGTAGACATCCTTACTGCATTATGCTAAACTACACAGCTGATATCTTTTCCACACGACATTAAATAGCATAGTTTTTCTAGAACTATGTATGGATTTATTCTCATATCCATTGAGATACGTACGGTCACCTGGATCTTATATCTTGGTTCATCCACCACATGAAACAAAACCCCCATGTCGTATCCTTATATTTCTACTTCATAGTAGGAGGAACCCTTGTCATTCATTATTTTTCACATCAATCATTGCTCACATGAGATTAAGAATTTTCTTGAGTGCATCCCCATGAAAACATGGAAGGAAGGCCCCTAAAAGATCATCATGGTCCTAAATGAAAGGCCATAAAAAGAATAAATTATGTCCTTGTCGCGTGATTCTAAACTGAATGGTTCATTTCATTTTCATGATGAAAAACTATAAATTCTCATAGACCACGCCTAAGAGGACTACTATTACTGGTGTTGGTATCATATAACACCTTCACTCAAGAACTATGCCATGTTTTATTCCTATCATTATAAGATATGTATTGATGCCCATATTTTCATTCTTGGGTCTAACCACAATACCCCTTTTCACATCAGAAATCCAACACCCTTTCTGCTTGATGTAAAATAGCATGGTCCCTAAATAACTTCGCGTGGCTTGATTCTTGTCATCATAGGATATGTAGTGACACCTGGTGCTCCAATTTTCAGCCCAGCTAAAAAAATCAACAGAAACAATTCCAACCTCTACATATGGGTCAAACATGCATAGAGAGTTTCCCATCTGATAACTACATGTGAATTGATTCACGTACACATGATATACGTAGTGTCAAAATGATCACCAACTCCAAGTCTAATCACAACAAACAATGTATAAAATTTTCCCCCTCTCTACATATGGGTCAAACCTATGCAGAGATATTTATTAAGAAATATGTATGGATGTATTCCTATCACTATGGAATATGTATTAACGACCATAATTATGTTCATGGGCTCATCCACAACATTACCATTTTACATCAGGAATCCCACATCCTTACCACATAACGTTAAACTTCACGTCCCCTTGAGAACTATGTTTGGATTGATTCCTATCATCACTGGATATGTAGTGACACCAGGATCTCTAATACTATTCCCAGCTACAACAAATGATAAAAATATTCACCCCAACTGCATAAGGGCTGAGTCATACAAGTTCATTTGGCCTACGTATGAGTCAAATCCTCATATGGATTTCTTGTGAATATAATATATCATGCCCAAACTTTCACATCAGTATCCACATCCTTACCACAGGATGTTACACTGCAAGGATGAATTCTTTGTTTTATGACATTAAAACTATACAACAATATCATCTTTATTGCAGTTCGTTAAACTGCATGGATACAAATATGTCATTTTGAATGATGATAAACCGCATGAAAATAATCCTTACCACGTGATGTTAAAATGCATAAAAACACATACCTACTAAACAACTTTAAACTTTGAATACCATATTCCATTATCATCCTTTATAAAAGGACCGCAAGATCCTTACCCCGGTCAACCAGAGTATGAGGTGCTTCCATCATATTTTAATGCACCACAACCTGCAAATAATATTTTATGTCTTAGTTTCATTAGGATTCCAAAAAAAATTAATGGAACTTTGAAATGAAACATATATTCAGTAGACCCTTTTTTGAATATTCATGTATGACTATGGATCCTGCATATGCACCTACGGTTGTCAAACAAATGTGTCACTCTGCAAAAAAGGGATTTGATATCCACATGAACCCTGACATCACCCCAGTGGAGCTCAAAAACATAGTGTATTCTGGGCCTTCCTTGGTATGATTGTATCATATCATTACTCATGACTTTAGAACATCAACCCATGATTTATAATATTTTCACCCACCATTCAGAAGGATTATGGGGTACTATTAACCCAATATATCCTCATTTCGCTCTTATGTATCATCCTTCATATCAGGTTCAAGTGAGTCATGACCTAAAATTAACTAAACATTCTTAAAATCTATACGACCTTAAACTCTATCCTAAAATGTTCCAAAACACAAGACTTTAAACTACTAGATAAAGAGACACAAAACTTTTCAAGCTGAAACCAGCAAAGGGGGCCTGAGTAAAAGTCATGTCTGCACTCACTAAAATATTCATCTCCAGTGTTTGGGAAAAAAATTCGGCCAAAATAAATACGGAAGAAATCTCATAGTGTCTACATTTTAGTCCTAGTAAAATACATGTTATTCTCATTGGACCCCCAGGTTTAGGATAAATATTGATTGATGATTTTTACATCTCTTCGCTAAGTGAAAATGTTTTCTAGGTCCTGAAAAAAAAATTGGTTTCTTGAACCCTTCTTGGATATTACACTTTCCAAAAATGACACTTTGTAACGCCCCGACCCCTGCTACCCAGAGTCGGTTCATTACTTCGTAACATTGGCATGATCACAAAAGATCAAGTCTCTAAAGACCGATTAGTTTAGTATCCTTGGAAACACTAGATACATTCATAAGCCTTACATTACATCATAAAGTGAAAAACTAATAACAAAGTCTTCATAGTCCACACCCATATCCTCTTCTGACTATCCCTGCAGGTCATTCCTAAAATACTTCTTCACATCCTAGAAAATATTAAAACATTGAAAGGGGTGAGCTCAGATGCTCAGTAAGGATAACAATATTGCGGAAGCTTTCATAAATAAACATTAACATTTAAGGCAATGTATAACTAAAACAAAAGCCTTTTTAAACTTGAACTTCAGCATAATATGGAAAAAATAAAATGAGATAATGCCATTTACTTACTCACATGGATATTCTACTAGTCGAATAATCACATGCAATATCAATAACCACTTTCATAATGAGGGAATGTATAATGCCAGACATTCTGAAACATTTTGTCAAGGCCTCGGCCAAGACGTCTAAAATGATTAAGGCCTCGGCCAAAACCATAAATCAAATTGGGAAAGGGCCTCGGCCAATTCCATGTCTAGTTGTATCATGAGACCTACCGATGCATCGAGGAGCTATAGAGGGATCCACCCGTCACTTATTAAGTCCAATACATTCCTCATATGAATAGGTTTAATCATCTCATAAACCATAACATAATCGTATCACATAAAACATGCATAAAGGAAACATAACATTTCCACATTTCAATCACAAGATATCAATACAACACATTTATATAATAAAAATGCATTCAAAACCATTTTCAATACCAAAATAAAAGAAAGTTAAAACTTTGCATTTTTTTTTCTTTTAAAAAAATGATGGCTTTTAGAGGAAGCCGAAACACAAATAATGGTCACGGCGGCGGAGAAGTCGTTGTCGCCGCATAAGTACGGAAAGAAAAACATTCCCTTTTGTCGTTTAGCAAAATGGTTCGTATAAAAAATATTCCTTTTGAATAAACTTAAAATTCAAAGGGGTTTATACACCGTATAAAAGAAAGTTGTGTATAAAACCAAATATGCCTCAATGAAAGGGGATTGTGACGAAGTTCTTAAAAAGATCATTTTTTTAAATAAAGTACATCTATAATGTGTATTCACTATAAGTACACATAAATAATGTAAAAATACAAGATAGGACATAATAATATCATGACATAATTTGAAAGTAGGAGATTAACCCAAAGAATAGAAATTGGGTTAAGAAGTTCCCTTACCTCGTGTCTGACTTGACTCAACCGTTCTTTAACCTCCTGAATAATAAACTATAGTTAATATATACCTTATTAAGAACCATTTTCAATTTCATTATCCTTTTTATATCACTTATTACAATGATATGAGCATTATGTAATTATTTAAGTTAATAACGGTCGTTTTGTCGATCTTTGGTACTTGAGTCAACAATAAACTTCTTATAATTACAAGTTGTTTATGTGGTAGAATATCCATTATCTCCAGAATTATATTCATGATTTAGATGTCATATATATCATATATATCCAGTATATACATTCATTTATAACATTACGTAACATTTAGAGGTAAGAAATGAAATGCACCGTTCATGGAGACGGTAAGCCGTACGTACGCATGAACGCTACTTTCATTTCTATTTCATATTTAATGTAATTAAATCATAATGATATAAATGTATAATATAATTACAGTATAATATAGTGTATAATACCATTTACTCCATCCTTTATACATCCTACATATGGCATTAATGACTCAAATCACTTTGAGGGGGCGGTAGTCCGCACTTCCTAAAATGAAATTATCGCGTTTACCCATAATGGAAATCATAAAGTATGCCATAAATGAGAAATACAGAAGCATAAGTAAAACATAAACATATTATATATAATATATAAATATAGTGACATCTTAATGGCCACCTTTGAAAGTGTTATATGAGTGTTGAACAATCATCGTTTCGTGATGCAGAAATTCGCCATCCACATAAACCGTATGTTCTTTAACCATTAGATGTAGGTGTGTGTAAGTGTAGCTTGAATCCTTCTTATAACAACATCCTAGTATATTGAGGATACTGGTGTTGTTACAAAAGAAATGAATAAGAAGATTTTAGGGGGATGGAGAAGAAAAATAAAACAAAACGACATTAGAGAAGACATTACCTCAAAATCGGGTAACTCTTTTTGATTTGAGCCAAAGGCTTCCTTGGGAAGAGTTCTGCCCAAAGGGAGGCTTCTAGGAGTAAGAGGGGGAAGTTGGGAGAGTATTTGGGTAAAGTTTGGCCGATCCAAATGGCTTTAAAGTGTGAATGAGGTGGTAGAGGTGGGGGCCTTTTATAAGAGGAGAGGAGGGGCTCTTTTGGAAAGATTGAAATGTTACATTATTATAAAATGCTTTTCGGATTCTAAAAGTCCCACACTTATATAATTCGTGGATAAGGTGATAAGGGTTAGAAATATACCCATCCAATAGTCTTTGTACAAGTGTAAGCCCTGGATTTTACATTATCTTTTCATTTTATTAAAATCGTTAAATAATGAGGTCATCGCTGCATCATAATGATGTCATAAATAATTTAATTTTTTTAATGTCTAAAAATTATAAAAAAAATACTATGATGTAGGAAATCGTTTTAGATTTCTAATGAATATTTATAGTCAAAATATGGACTTGTGTAAACCCACTAAGAAACTGTTTTAGTAAAACAACTCATGTTTGTGTCAATTTAATTTTAACATTAAATAAATATATATTAATGTCATTTTCCAACCAAAGTGGCTCCATGGGGTCCCCAAGTTGACCCATGGGTAGTCTTGGTCGGCCATGACTCATCCAATAGGATTAGGACAAGTGTCAACCTCATCTCATATTATTAAAACATTATTTTTACCTTAAACTACACTAATTACCTCTAATCGCGATTAAGAACATAAAAGTTACTATTCACCAAAAAATTATTTTAATCTCATTGAACCACATTTTACTTCTTAATTACAACCATGTATGTCGGATCTTTGAAAATCAAATCACATAAGTGGTAATATTTCATTTTAACGAAAAATCAGTTTTTAACAACCACTTAGTGGTTTCACTATTCATCAAAAATTGAAGTTTTTCAGAATAAGGCCAAAATTTCACCCTAAGCTATAATTGATATTCCGAATTCAAAAATGATGTCTATTTTACAAAATTCCAAAAATATAAGTTGCATTAATTAATTTTATAATTAATTCCCGCTGTTACAACAAATAGCGTGTTTTTAAGAAACAATTTATATCAAAAGATTGGCAATTGTTTATGTCCAATTTCAATGTTAAATTAATTCTAATGACCACCATTGGATAAAATGGTAAAAATATATTCTAATTATACTTTAAAGCCACTAAATAGTATAATTTATCACTATAAATTATTTTTATTAAAAAAGTTGTTTTTAAGTAATTTTCACTATTCATAAAAAATTGGAAGTTCTCAGAAAATTACAAAAAATTCAACTTTGGATAATTTCGATATTACAAATACAAAAATGAAGTCCATTTTGAAATATAAAATTTCTATAATTTTAAAAAGTGGTTATTACTATTCATAACGGCTACTTTGATTAGTCACGGTGTTTTTGAACTCGAAGTTGCGTACAATTCAAGTTATTGCATTATTGAATGAGAAGTGTATCGTGGAAGCTTGGGGTGTTACATTCTCCCCTCCTTCAATAAATTGCGTCCTCGCAATTTGAAAATTTTCTTTGAAAATCAATGGTTGAAAAGAGAAAATACATTTGTGGAAAACCCACATCGGAAATAAGGTTAATAAAATTTAGCCTTAATAAGAGGGAAATGGAAATAAGAAAGTCACCACCAAATTATGATCTCGATTAGGAGAACATTTGTGGAAATTAGAGACATATAATTGGAGGAAAAACATAAATATTTGTAGGGAGTGATTGAGGTCATCAATCACAATCAACTGTCAAATTGAGGGCCTCAAAGCCTTCAATCTATGTTGATTTAAAATATCATCAGTTCAACAAGAAATAAGGTATTAGGATAACACATTTTTTGTTTTAATATCCCTTTACTAAAGTTTAAGAATTAATTTATTCATTGAATAAGAGATAGGTATATATATATTTATGCTTGACAATTAGAGTTTCAACCTTCAACTCATCTTTCACTCAGAAAGATAATAGATCTCAAAAATATTATACTTATCCTAATTGTATAAGGTTAAAAATGTTAACACATACCATTTAGATTAGTAAAATTATTTTGTAATAACCAGGGACTTCCTGTAGGCTAGTTGTAGGAAATAAAGGCCTGCCGCACTATGATTGTGGGTTCGATTCCTGCAGCTTTGTCCGACACGACGGGTTATGCCCCACCCTCCAGGTTGTCCATTTCCTAAAACTATAGTATTATAATATTCCAAAAATAATCTTCATAAATGCTTTAACCTTAAATAATATTATCCATGGTTCAACTTAATCCATTCCAACCTTAATAGTTATCCAAAATACCTCCGTCCAGACATTTTCTAAAAGGTCTCTAAATTCCAAACTCAATTGTAACATCAGATTCCCCAAACAATGAAAAGTTTCTCTTATTGTCACATACTAAAAATATGATTACCTTAATCATATTAAAACCTTACTGAAATCAAAAAGTACTATAGTACAATCTTTATATATATCACATTATTCTTATAACCAGAATATAATCCTTGAGTCCAAAAGCACCAATACATTAATTATTCTGCTTCAACTGTAGTAACAGCATAAGATTTTCCTTGATCCCTTGGCCTTTTCTGAGGTAAGTTTCCCTGACGCTTAGGAAATTCATTTGCATAATGACCCATTTCTCTACAATTGTAGCATTCAACATTGATAGCCTCTTTCTTTCCCTTGCAATCACGTGCCTGGTGACCTTTTTCTCCACATTTATAACAAACTCCCATTCATTTTAGGCAAGCACCGGGGTGATTCTTCCCACAATTATCACATAATGGAAAATATTTCTTTCCCTTTTTCCCTTTATCCGTCTCATGTTCCACCGTTCTCTTCTTTTCTTGCTTTGCTTTAAAGTCATGAGACTTAGAAAATTCCTTTTCCGTCTTGATTGCACATGAGACAATATCTTCGTATGTTGAGAAAGATTGTGATACTAAAGCTCGACGGAGAAATGGTTTTAACCCATCAAAGAAATGATCAATCTTACTTCTTGGGTTACGTATATAATCTGCAGCATACCTCGCTAACCTTGTAAAGTTGGCCTCATACTTTGCGACATTCTCATCCTCCTTCTGCCTCAGACTCAGAAATTTCCTTTCCATATCTGCTCTATGGTCACGAGGAAAGTATTTTTCTAAGAAAAGCTCTTTGAACTCCCTCCATTCCATATTCGATACGTCATCATCTTCTTTTGTGTTTTGAATCAGCGACCACCACTGATCGGCGTCTCTAGTGAGGTGGTAAACTGCCATGACAACTTTCTCCCTTTCACTACTCCCCAAGGCTTGGAATATTTTCTCTAAGGAATTTATCCATTGCTCAGATACTATAGGATTTGTACTCCCATTGAAGGTTGGTGGTTGTTGCCTCATGAAACGGTCTAGCATTGATCCTCCACGTTGCGGATCAGGGTACTCCATACGAGTAAGGTTGTTATTCATAACCTGCGTGAGTTGTCCCAGTACGGTGAGAAGCTGATCAGCACCAGTTGTATCACTAGCTCCACCATAATTATCTTTAGCAGGAGGGTAATCCCTACATGGAGTGCGTGCATTGATACGGTTTCCATTCCTTCCAGTAGGAGCCATTTCTAAATAATGGCATAAACTAGATTAGTTTATGAATCAAAATACATAATTCCATACTTGTAAAACACTTAACATAAATTGAATTATTTATGGATATAATCCATAATCATAAAAAGGTTTTATTTGAGGAAGTATATACTCATAACCGTTCATAGTGGTTTGTAAAGAAAATGAGAATTATCCTAAGCATATCCCTCGGGAGTGTCGTAACCAAGAGTGCAGCAAGGCCCGTTGTCGTGCACCAGTTCCCGTTCGAGTCTAGCTCAAAGCGTTGTTTTTGGGTTTTACCCCTAGGTACATCTGTGCCAGAGCCGCCTCTATCTACTCGTATCCAGACAGGGATGTATTGCTCGGAAAACTCACAAAATCTATATAATACCAAAATTCTAGGAAGTTCTTCTATACTAATCCTTAAAGTCTATCTTTGGGCTATGTGCTCAAATCAGAGTTTATCTAAATCTTGCTTCCAAGGTTAGTACTAAACTGCCTCTGATACCAACTGTAATGCCCTGACCCCTGCTATCCAGAGTCGGTGCATTACTTCGTAACATTGGCATGATCACAAAAGATCAAGTCTCAAAAGACCAATTAGTTTAGTAGCCTTGGAAACGCTAGATACATTCATAAGTCTTACATTACATCATAAAGTGAAAAACTAATAACAAAGTCTTCATAGTCCACACTCATATCCTCTTCTGACTATCCTTGCAGGTCATTCCTAAAATACTTCTTCACATCCTGGAAAATATTAAAACATTGAAAGGGGTGAGCTCAGATGCTCAGTAAGGATAACAATATTGCGGAAGCTTTTATAAATAAACATTAACATTTAAGGCAATGTATAACTAAAACAAAAGCCTTTTTAAACTTGAACTTTAGCATAATATGGCAAAAATAAAATGAGATAATGCCATTTACTTACTCACATGGATATTCTACTAGTCTAATAATCACATGCAATATCAATAACCACTTTCATAATGAGGGAATGTATAATGCCAGACATTCTGAAACATTTTGTCAAGGCCTCGGCCAAGACGTCTAAAATGATTAAGGCCTCGGCCAAAACCATAAATTAAATTAGGAAAGGGCCTCGGCCAATTCCACGTCTAGTTGTCTCATGAGACCTACCGATGCATCGAGGAGCTATAGAGGGCTCCACCCGTCACTTATTAAGTCCAATTCATTCCTCATATGAATAGGTTTAAACATCTCATAAACCATAACATAATCGTATCACATAAAACATGCATAAAGGAAACATAAAATTTCCACATTTCAATCACAAGATATCAATACAACACATTTATATAATAAAAATGCTTTCAAAACCATTTTCAATACCAAAATAAAAGAAAGTTAAAACTTTTCATTTATTTTTCTTTTAAAAAAATGATGGCTTGTAGAGGAAGCCGAAACACAAATAATGGTCACGGCGGCGGAGAAGTAGTTGTCGCCGCATAAGTACGGAAAGAAAAACATTCCCTTTTTTCGTTTAGCAAAATGGTTAGTATAAAAAAGATTCCTTTTGAATAAACGTAAAAGTCAACGGGGTTTATACACCGTATAAAATAAAGTTGTGTATAAAACCAAATATGCCTCAATGAAAGGGGATAGTGACGAAGTCCTTAAAAAGATCATTTTTTTAAATAAAGTACATCTATAATGTGTATTCACTATAAGTACACATAATTAATGTAAAAATACAATATAGGACATAATAATATCATGACATAATTTGAAAGTAGGAGATTAACCCAAAGAATAGAAATTGGGTTAAGAAGTTCCCTTACCTCGTGTCTGACTTGACTCAACCGTTCTTTAACCTCCTGAATAATAAACTAGAGTTAATATATACCTTATTAAGAATCATTTTCAATTTCATTATCCTTTTTATACCACTTATTACAATGATATGAGCATTATGTAATTATTTAAGTTAATAACGGTCGTTTTGTCGATCTTTGGTACTTGAGTCAACAATAAACTTCTTATAATTACAAGTTGTATATGTGGTAGAATATCCATTATCTCCAGAATTATATTCATGATTTAGATGTCATATATATCATATATATCCAGTATATACATTCATTTATAACATTACGTAACATTTAGAGGTAAGAAATGAAATGCACCGTTCATGGAGATGGTAAGCCGTACGTACGCATGAACGCTACTTTCATTTCTATTTCATATTTAATGGAATTTAATCATAATGATATAAATGTATAATATAATTCTAGTATAATATAGTATATAATACCATTTACTCCATCCTTTATACATCCTACATATGGCATTAACGATTCAAATCACTTTGAGGGGGCGGTAGTCCGCACTTCCTAAAATGAAATTATCGCGTTTACCCATAATGGAAATCATAAAGTATGCCATAAATGAAAAATACAAAATCATAAGTAAAACATAAACATATTATATATCATATATAAATATAGTGACATCTTAATGGCCATCTTTGAAGGTGTTATATGAGTGTTGAACAATCATCGTTTCGTGATGCAGAAATTCGCCATCCACAGAAACCGTATGTTCTTTAACCATTAGATGTAGGTGTGTGTAAGTGTAGCTTGAATCCTTCTTATAACGACATCCTAGTATATTGAGGATACTGGTGTTGTTACAAAAGAAATGAATAAAAAGAGTTTAGGGGGTTGGAGAAGAAAAATAAAACAAAACCATATTAGAGAATACATTACCTCAAAATCGGGTAACTCTTTTTGATTTGAGTCAAAGGATTCCTTGGGAAGAGTTCTGCCCAAAGGGAGGCTTCTAGGAGTAAGATGGGGAATTTGGGAGAGTATTTGGGTAGTGGTTGGCCGAGACAAATGTCTTGAAAGTGTGAATGAGGTGGTAGAGGTGGGGGCCTTTTATAAGAGGAGAGGAGGGGCTCTTTTGGAAAGATTGAAATGTTACATTATTATAAAATGATTTTCGGATTCTAAAGGTCCCACACTTATATAATTCGTGGATAAGGTGATAAGGGTTCTAAATATACCCATCCAATAGTCTTTGGACAAGTGTATTCCCTGGATTTTACATTATCTTTTCATTTTATTAAAATCGTTAAACAATGAGGTCATCGCTGCATCATAATGATGTCATAAATAATTTAATTTATTTAATGTCTAAAAATTATAAAACAAATACTATGATGTATGAAATCTTTTTATCTTCCTAATGAATATTTATAGTCAAAATATGGACTTGTGTACCCCCACTAAAAAACTGTTTTAGTAAAACAACTCATGTTTGTGTCAATTTAATTTTAACATTAAATAAATATATATTAATTTCATTTTCCAACGAAAGTGGCTCCATGGGGTCCCCAATTTGACCCATGGGTTGTCTTGGTCGGCCATGACTCATCCAATATGAGTAGTACAAGTGTAAATCTCATCTCATATTATTAAAATATTATTTTTACCTTAAACTACACTAATTACCTCTAATCGCGATTAAGAACATAAAAGTTACTATTCACCAAAAAATTATTTTAATCTCATTGAACCACATTTTACTTCTTAATGACAACCATGTATGTCGGATTTTTTAAAATCAAATCACAGAAGTGGTAATATTTCATTTTAACGAAAAATCGGTTTTTAACAACCACTTAGTGGTTTCACTATTCATCAAAAATTGAAGTTTTTCATAATATGGCCAAAATTTCACCCTAAGCTATAATTGATATTCCGAATTCAAAAATGATGTATATTTTACAAAATTCCAAAAATATAAGTTGCATTAATTAATTTTATAATTAATTCCCGCTGTTACAACAAATAGCGTGTTTTTAAGAAACAATTTATATCAAAAGATTGGCAATTGTTTATGTCCAATTTCAATGTTAAATTAATTCTAATGACCACCATTGGATAAAATGGTAAAAATATATTCTAATTATACTTTAAAACCACCAAATAGTATAATTTATCACTATAAATTATTTTGATTAAAAAAGTTGTTTTTAAGTAATTTTCACTATTCATAAAAAATTGGAAGTTCTCAGAAAATTACAAAAAATTCAACTTTGGATAATTTCGATATTACGAATACAAAAATGAAGTCCATTTTGAAATATAAAATTTCTATAATTTTAAAAAGTGGTTATTACTATTGATAACGTCTACTTTGATTAGTCGCGGTGTTTTAGAACTCGAAGTTGCGTACAATGCAAGTTATTGCATTATTGAATGAGAAGCGTATCGTGGAAGCTCGGGGTGTTACACACTTCATTAATTGAGTTCCTAAAATCAACAAAACCTTCCATAGACCTTAGAAAATACAAACATCTTTATGAGACCCTTTTTGGAATTTTCATGTGTGTCTATTTCTCCCGTATATGCAGGTATGGCCGTCAACCAAATGTGTCACTCTAAAAAAGGGATTTCTGATCCTTGTGAGCCCTAAAATCACCACAAAAAACCCAAAAACTCATCATGTTTTGGGTATTTCTTGATATGATTTCCATATATCATCCTCTTGGTCTAATCAATTTGGATCGTGATTTACAATCTCCACTCCAAACTATTCAAGGGTATCTAATGCCCTTGATGTTACGTCACAATATTTTGTACCCTTTCTGAAGGTAGGAATGTGAAACTTCATTCCTAAACGATTGATGGATCACACCTCATGGTTTTAAAACATAGGGTGTAGGGATCGACCTTAACAATCAAGATCTGCACTTCCCTGGGGTGAAAAAACCCATCCTAAACATCTTTCCTTTCATATTTAACCTCATCATCAAGGCGTTTGAGTCTTCAAAAATCTCTCATGGAACTCCCAAAGGAGTGGAGATCATATTTTCATGTCCATGATATCAATACATAAGGGCCTTGACCCACCAACTAATTACATCCCTTCCTTACCATAAAACAGATTCAATCCTTGTGAGCCCTAGAAACACTGCAGCCGAACCTGGAACCTCGGTGTGTTACATTTCATCCCCGGTATGTCTAACCATCCCATAATCACGAACTCAAAACTTTGGGTTATGACTTATATCACCCATATTCCAACTATCTTGGCAGACCTAGCATCCCAAGTATTTTTCCTCACCCAGTATTACCCCCAAAAAACCTTCTATGGCCCTTGGAAAAGAGTGGAGTCACCTCTGTTTGGAAATGCTATCGACGCATAATGAATTTGACCTACCAACCAGAGGTACCTCCTCCATGTAGGGAAGGATCACTAATATTCATGGGCCTCTATAATAGCACGGTAGCACTAAACACCCCAGAGTTTGTTGGGACATTCTAGCCATGTCTTCACCATATGCCATGATTATCAATCAGGTCTGAGATAAAATACCCTAAACTAAAGTGATAGAAGATTTGAGCTAAAATACCCTAAAATACATCAATTTAAAGTTCAAGATAAAGGACCATAAACTAAATAAATATAGTTTTCTAGATAAAACACATTAAAATAATGTGATATAAGGTCCGAGAAAAAAGTTCCAAAACTAAAGTGATAGATAGTTCAAGCGAAAAGACCCTAAACAACAAAAATGGAATGAATGAGCTAAAATACCCTAAAATACAAAAATATCAGGTCTACGATAAAATACCATAAACTAAATTGATATGAGGTATTAAGTAAAAGACCATAGTCTACAACACAATAGATATTTAGTCTTCAAGAATGAAAAATATTTTAAGGCACACCATATGGACTTATTAAAATCAAGATTATCTCACTAATCTCATCAGATTTATACAATGATATAGAACTCTCCCTCCACGATATGTATTCTACCAAATTATCCATATGTGATTCAGGTGATCTTGTGATAAATAGAGAAGATATATCAATAAGGAATCTCAGGTTGGGGGCAATTCATGAGCACTTCTAAAAAATAGCCGATTATGATTTAAATATTCAGATCCAAGTATTCAGGTTTACATGGTATTATGAAAGGTTTGGGTATCATTGGTGATTCATATAAGATCATATTAGTGAGATATATCATGAACATCATGAATGAAAAAAATGGACAAAGATGTAGATGTTTAGGAAATCCTTTCATTGATAGAGTGAAATAGGAGAAATCTTCACATTTCAAAATATCTCCAAGGGTCTCACAAAAAGGGGGCATATCAACGGTAAAACTATAATAAAATTCAATTGGTTGTGTTTTCTAGATCATCCAGTGTCTATAGAGAAGCATCAATTGAATTCTGAAGTTCCACTCACCCCACCTCTTTTGCTTCTACCATGGGATGGAAAGTCTCAACCAAAGTAGTCAGCTTCCCAAATCTCATTAGAGTAGTTTCCAATGAGGAAGATGACATTGAAAGTGCATGCCTCATGTGAGATATGATTTCCTAGTATCTCTATATATTCATGGTCCAAGAATCCATATGGGCTTACAATTTGGATATCAACCGGTGACCCTACCCTAATGCCTTTGACTTTTACTTCATATGCTTAGCAAGGGGATCCTCATCTATAAAATCATGAAATATCCTCTCATTGGTGGCCAAATTTCATCAAGTTATGGAAATTTTATTCATGATTTTGTATAGTGGTTATCAATCAAATATACCTTCCCCCAATTCATTAAAAATATGATGAAGGTGTACCCCTTAGTCATGAAATGTTTCCAAATGATTTTTAGTAATCAAGGTGTGAATATTTTAATATATCACCATATATTGTGTCTGAGCTTCTGTTATTGATGGGATAGGAATGAAAAAATGTTGAATAGTTAGCTGAGTAGGTACGAAAATAGAGGAGGAGGGCTCATACACCTTCCTATCAATAGAGGCACCGCCCATTTCTTGTCTTGGATGGCTGATTTCCTCAATAGAATTAGTCCCACTATTGGGATAGTCATCATTAGAATGAGTATGCTTCCTCGAAGTCTCTCTTAGGTTCTAAATTAACACCATTATATCTACAGAAAGTAGGGTTTGTGAAGTAGACGGCTTGTCCACAAGACAAACCAATCAGATTAACACTCCACATAGATAAGCTACAAACTAAGCCTGGGCATAATCCTAGGTAAGAAAGGAATGGGAACTAGTAGGAAAAATAATGATCTCAACATTAGTGTCTTCACACACCAATATCGTCCAAATCTAGAAGATGATCCAAGGGTGTCACTCTCCTCGTAAACATTTCAAAGGGAGAGGGGAGACCCTTTGGGTGTATATGAACTGATAAGAAAACTGACAATGAATATATGGATCACAGATAATCATCTCGTCCATCCTAGCTATATGAACCCCACCCGGAAGAGAGATCCTATATGACCTTTTATTGAGGGATCCACTACCATTGTCAATGATAAGACCAGCCTATGCATGGTAGGCATGAAATCAAAGATTTCATATCGAATAAACACATATGTAACCTTTTCATAGCTCAATGACATAGCCTTAGACTGAGATATGTTCAGAAAATGGGAGAGATTTGGGGAATTAGGGATCCTGGTACCATTATAGTATTTGAAACAATGGAAATTCCCCCCCCCCCTATATAGAAAAATAGAAAGTAGAAAGGGACACTAATATTTTAGGGGATGCTACCTTGTTGAATATGGCATAAGTGTTGATAAATACATGAAATGGTCATTACTTCTTGGTTCATGGATTTTTGTTCCACTTGCTATGCTAGAATCACTAGTGTGCGGACACAGATTCATAAACACGCATCCCCATATGGTAAAATCCCTTCATTCAAAAATATGGTCGTGAATCTTTCCAGCCTAAGGCTTATAGAGATCTCCAAGTTCACTTAATATCCCCATGAAGCATGATCCCCATCTTCCAAAATTCCTCAAGAAGATCCAATGTTGTCACAAACTTTATGGGAAGGGATATGATGGGGGTTATATATGTTGTCCTATTTCTGCGGTGATAGTGTAAAATTTCAACCTAGTACTTAAAAGAGATAGGGAAGCACATATTTACCTCCTTTAACAGATTTCCCTTCACCATGTTGAGAATTTACCTTTCTAGGAATGTTGTCTGCAAGGGGGAATCCCAAACATTAAAGGCATGGTGAAACTCATCATACATCCCTCTAAGATGGGTAATTTCACCCAGTTGGTAGATGTCCCATATGTTGATTCCCAATTCACCACAGGACAAATGGAATTTGTTGGTGCTAGGACACCAATTAATGATCATCTATAAAAGATGATTGGGATGTAGATAAGACTTAAGTTTTTAGATCCACACTGCTTTATAAATATGGACCCTATATAACTGGTTATCCAACCCTATCCAGTTGTTACTAACTAGAATGATCATTCCCATTTGTCAGAAAAAATACCACAAGGATGGAGATCCCATTTCTAACTTAATATGACACCCATAATGTCTATAGAAGAGATTAATATAGTCTAATAACATAGAGAAATATGCTAATGTGAAAAATAACAGCTAGTCAGACCTAAGAGAAGGTTTTCCAACATATAAGATAAACCATAGGTTTGAGCTGCGATTAGCTAGCCATATTCAGAAATTTAAATTAAAATACAGTCAGAAGTAGTTGAAACTAAGAAATATAAGAGAATAATTTCTGAAGAAGGGATGATAACATCATCTTGCAAGATGAATCTGGATAGAAAAGTTTGGTGCAATAGAGGATAATCATGGAGCTCAGATGAGAGTTACCTCTTCAAAACATAGTTATCAGAATTAAAATGGTATTGTGGGTCATCAATGTAGTTTCTAGTGATCATGTACCTTTTATTTTCTATAGAATAGGATGTTCTATGGGAGTCAAAATCCATCCAAACAAAAGTAAGTGAAATATGTTAGACAGACAAAATAAAATCTTTTAAAAGAAAAGGAATAAAACAGGCAGCATCGTGTGCATCGTATGAACTAGGAAAGGCATCCAAAAATACCATAAAACATTTGATAATCTCTTAACCACAAAAGATATCACAATCCACATAAACCATACAATGAATCATACAATTACATGACTCCTAGAAGGATTGTGATCTCATGACCTGGACACGGTCACGCGAGCTATATGATAGCTAAAGGAGCATGCGATCAAGCTAGAATATCTCGTAAAACCCTCAATACAATAACATCCTCATGTCTAATTTTCAACCAATTACCTAAGTATAGTTTGGAGTTAATTTTTGTGGGTTCCTGAGAAAAAGAATTTATGCAAAAGATTTACCTTAAAATGGGCTTTCAGCAAGGGCTTTTGAATAGATCATGTGATATGTTCTTGTGGGGAGGGGGTCTTGTGACAAGATTATATGATGTAAGCAAGGTTAAATAGCCCGGAAGAGTCCAGTATCTAGTGAATGAGGCTAAAATCTTAACACCTATATATAGGGAATTCCATGGAATACCAAAGGTCAATAGGAAGACCAAGCATCACCCAGTACACTATTTCATGATAGTTCCAAAGAATCAAGTGGAAATTTACTATCCTAATAGCCGATCCATTGTCCCCATAGACATCTCTCTTGAGGTGGGGTATTTTTTTACACCCACAAAATGAGCATCAAAAACTTTATAAAGGATGAAATACCTGAATATGGTTTTTATCTTCCCCGTAAAAAAGGAAGAAGGAGGTGTACAAAGGCCCACAAATCACATAATCTTCAGAAAAATAAATGATCATGTGAACATCATAAGGTCACATGAACGATCATGCACGGTGCATAATATATGGAAGATACCATAAAATACCTTTGAAAAGTATTTCTTCTCTTGAGAAGGTGCCACATAAACTTTTAGCCATGTGGCGGTGGATAGATAACCTATCCTAGACACTTGAACTGTCAATAATTGGATTCATAAAAACCATCCAAAAGTCCAACAAAAATAAGAGGAAAATATCCAAAATATGGGAGCCTCTTGCATTCGTAAATATCATGTGATGCATCACTGGTGATGATAATGATTGTTCTTGAAAACATTCAAAAAACTCATGAGATCCCCAAGACATAATAAAATAAATAAATAAATAAATAGAGACAAGGTAGGAGCCTCCCGCAGTTTTAAAAGTCGTGAGATGCACCCCTGGTGGTCCTCAGGACACCATAAGAACCTGGTGACATGCCCGCCTCATCTCCCAAAATCCATTTGGTTTGTCATCCTCACTGCATGAAGGGCCACATGTTTGTCTTGGGAACTTCATGATTCCCCTTTGGATCCTTAAGTAAATGAATATGGAATTGTCTATAAAATTCTCGCACATCTCCATAGGACCCTTTTTGGTCATGGAACACATCACCAAAAGGTAAATTGATTATCCTAAACAACACCCAAACAACCTCATGAACTACCAATCCTTTGTAAAATAAAAAATGAAATAAAAAGGGGAAGGAGGCAAGAGCCTCTCGCAATTGTAAAACTCACACGACATGCCAAAGATACCAACAACATTGTCTCACGGGACCCTTTTTCAAGCTGGTATGATCTCACAAAGGTACCCTGACAAGCCATCCTTGTTTTAAGGAAATTCCCAGATAAGTAACATGAGAACATGATAAGGCCTTTCAAAATTAATCTTAATCTCACGAAGTCACTTGTACATGTCATTATGACAATATGGAAGTCCTTCATAATGTTTGTGAGATAAACTAGACCCCATTAATTGGAAATAATCTGATGAAGAAGGCATTGATGGAATGGTCTTGTGGTCAATGAAAGACATGCGATGTCCCCAGAGTTATTAACAATAAGATCTCATGAAAAATAGAGAAGTCAAATGCTTCCACTGAATCCATCTAGGATTCGCATGATATGCACCCTGAAAAGCGATGAACAACTGGGGTGGCACGACCTATAAATCTCTCAAGACAACATCAAATAATGGGTTAGATTTTGTGTATCAAGACACAAACACACATCCAAGTACCAAAACATATTTCTATTACCATCTAATATCATGAACAAAAAATATTCATGTCAGGTAATGTTTGGGGAATATCTGGAGCGATCATTCCACATGCCTAAATCACTTCACATGATAACTCATATATCACACAAAGAAATTAAAGTTGGTCACGCGAAGAACATCCCACATATCCTCAAGGTCACGTGAGACATACAATAAACTAGAATTCAATGAATTGAATGCATTTGAAATATAAAGTATAGAATAAAGATTAAAAAATAGAATACTTAAGAAAAGAAAATGTATGACGATCTTCATACGCTCCAAGTGAACCACTCAGGAATTGTGATAGCACTAGGACATTTCACCCTGATCATGTGACAGTACTTTGGCATATTATCTAGATCGTATGATCTTCCCTTTACAAGTTAGAGCAAGTCACATGGTTCCCCCCAGGCAGGCCACCTAATTCCCATGAATCTCCCTGAGTTCTCCATCTCATCCTTGAGAATTTACTCTAGACGTGTCACCTAGATCACATGGTGGCACCATTTCATATTTGATGAGTCTCATGGTAGAACCAAGTTATATTGATTGGCTCTTGCAATGCCCTTTGGGTATGCCAAATAGGTCTCATGATTACACCTATACATGTCATCCCGATTCTGTGCCACCCTTGGAAACATGTTATATTGTCCCTCACAATGCTGCAACCATGTTTTCTGACTCTTATGATGACACCAAGGAAATTCATATGGGTCATGTGACGCCCTCTAGATAATCCATCTAAGATCATGCAATGGTTTCTAATATCAATCAGACATGTATTGCGATGACCTCTGGAAACATCATCCTTGATCATGAGACAACCTTCGGACATGCTATCCATCTTATGCATTGTTCCTTGAAAAATCCAACTCGATCATGTGATTGTATCTAGACATGTCATATATAAATTCTCTGACACATCAAGAATACATTGAAGGCATAATGAGAAGACACCCAATGCATGTTAGGCAGGCAATCAGACCATTCCAAAAAAAGGGAATACCATGACTTGATAACCTTGTCTATCCTCAGTGTGTAGTACCCAGTTAATAGGTAATCTCAAGGATTAATAACATTTTCCATCCTCTGTATGTAATCCCTGATTAATAGGGAAATATCAGTGTGTAATCTCCAACCCAGATAATTATGATGAATCTAATTCTTGCTATAATCTAGATTTATAGGACACCTCCTCGAGTCATAAGCTCAATATTTCCCACCCGAAGGGAATTATTAGTCCATAAGTCCCATATCCTCAAGAAATGTTATTGATTATTTACCATCCATTGTTTTCCAAACCGACCATTGCTCACGTGGGCTTAGGTATTTTCAACAATTATATCATTTGAATCATAATTCTCCACAAATATAAGGGAATCCTTAGTGTGTAATCCCCGAATAGAGAAATAATATGATATATCTTACATACTCGAGAAACTTCAGTTTGTAAGCCCCAACCAAATTAAATATGATGACTCTGATTTCTACCATAACCAGTATATATAGGATGCCTCTCTGAGGCACGAGCTATATATCAACTACCCCCAGGATTTTCCCAATATGTCAGTCCCACATCTATAATCAATGAGACTAATCATTTTCCATACCTTGTTTCTAACAGTGAGTATAGCTCATGTGGTCTTAGGTAGTTTCAATAATCATATCATTTTCATCACAAGCCTCTACAAAGGCAAGAGAAGCCTTAGTGTGTGATCCCTGGCCAATTGAACTACAAGGACTCTAATTCCTTCTATAACCATGATACGTAGGATTCCTTCCAAAAGGACAGGACCAATCAAAATGGGCATCCACGTCACTATAATCCCTTACATGTCTCTAAAATTTCAACCATTGGGACCCAATCATTCTCATAGGATGATCATATTTTCTTTATCCACCAATAGACTGGGATCCAATTGAAATGTCAGGACTCGGATTCCTTCCATAACCAGGATACCTAGGATTCCTCCTAAAGGATCAATCACCATATTAAACATCCCAAGGGAAGTCCTAGCAAAAAATTCCCACATTCATCTGTAATGAGTCTGATCACTAGCCATCCCTTATTTCTCACATCAAGAATAGATCATTTGGGCTTAGGGAGCTGAAATGAACACCTCATAGACATCATAAATCTCCGCCATCCAGGGAAACCGTAGTGTGTAATCCCTAATGAGTTGAAAGAAATTAATATCCCTCTTATAAGGGATTATACCCTGGGGTTAGGCCTAATGGTTTGATCAAAATATGGAAACTCTGATTCATTTTATAACCAAGATATATAGGATTTCTCCTCGATATTTGAGCTCAAGTATCTCATACATCAGTTCCATCCCCATATGATGTTAAACTATATTGGTTTAACAAACTACATGGGTTTTTATTCCCCCAATAACCTGGATATGTAGGAATTCTCATAATGGATCAATCCCCACCTCAGGATATTAACTGACTCTCTATGTGGTAGAAACTTATGAATCACCTAGTTATACAAATTCAGCATATCAGAAGATATTAATCATTTAGAAATGGATGAATAACCTCATATTCATAAATTTGGATGAAATCATGAGATACACTTTATTTTTCATATAAATATATTAAACCCGTGATCATTTTGTTAGGGTATCTAGTCCTGTATCATTATTAAGAAGAGATTCATGAACATAACTTAAATCTATAAGAGAGTCTCACAGTAGGCAATAACTCCCCCCAAAAGGTTGAGATGAGCCTGACCTTCCATCCCCTCAACCAATGTGATCCCCTAAGAATTGTTGGGTCTAAAACCCTAGTGGAACCCCTTACTTTGGAAATTAGTTCTATACCTATTTATGGATGAGGAAAACGTTGGGGGTTTCTGTTAAGAATGACAATGATCTGACGTTAATGGTTTTTTAAGAAATTGACCCCCTATAATCAATCATTGAGTGAAACTAAACCGACTATAATGAGGGTTTCATAGTCATCTCTACTCCATAAAAACAATTATAATGGTTAGAATATATTTGGATGAGGGTGGATGACAAAAATAGAGAAAAGAATGTTAGGTAGTTGGTAATACTCACTTTGAAAGTTTGAATCTTCTCTCGAAGGATTCTTTAGAAATAAAGGACATAGGGAAATTTATTATAAAAAGGATTTACCAAACATGGGAGAGGGATATATGGGAGGTAAGTTGGGTAGATTTTGAAGGGAATTTTAAATGAGGGGTGTTCCATGAAGTGGGTGGATGTGATATTCTTTTAAAGGTGAAGAGGAGATAATTTTCCATGGAATTGAATGTTAGGTGAGGGGTAGAGATGGAATCACATAGGAGTTAGCTATGTCAGGTGATGAAATTTTTGTAAGTCATGTGGGTATGAATTTTGCATCAAAAATATTTCTTATAGAAGGTTTATTTTAAATATAATTTTAACAAAATTTATGTCACTTTAAGATACTCATTTTTGTCCTTATTAACCTTACTTATATATTCACCATGGTAATAATTTTTTTAATAGAAATTTAAGATAAAAACTCACATAAAATCATTATGTTTTTGTTATGAATTTTTATTCTATTTAATATAAATCGGTTCTTATATATATAAAAATAAACATTAAAATTAAAATATATAATATATAGAAAACAAACTGAAAAATGTATTTTTAAAATATTATGTGTTCTTAGTATAATTCCATACCAATGTCTAATTAAATTACTGTTGATATATTTTTCTAAATAAATTTATAAAAATTATATTATAGTCATTATTTAAAAAGATCAACTTAATTTACTTATATAATAATTACACAAATACTTGTAAAATAATTATTTTAAAATAACCATTTTACCATTGTCGTGGTAATTAACATTAACATCAGTATCTTATTTTTTCACCAAAAAATAAAAAAAAATATTCATTAAATAATTAAAATATGATGATTAAAAATATAAAATTAATTTCATTTATTTCTGTTTCTAGACTTGATAAGAAATTAATGTTAATATAAGCATGTGTAATGCATAAAAAATAATTTTTGGAAAAATATATATCTTATAAGTATATATAGATTCATTATTATAGTTTACAAGTAATAAATATTTTATAAATTTTATTTATTAATTATATATCATCTATATATTTAATTAATATCATTATTTAGTAGTGATTAATTTAATTTATTAAGATAAAAATACATTACACACATAATAACAATTTTTGAGAAGTAAGTCTTTTTAAATTTAAATTATTTTTTATTTATTTATAACCAATTAGTAATGAATGAATAAATATTTATTCATTTTAAAATATAAATAATAATTTTAATTTAGTTTTATACATGACATTTGAGAAAATTTTCTTTTTTATAAAATCAATGATATTAAGTAAAAAACAAATTGTTCAGTAATAATTAATTAAATTAGAATTACTTATAGTTACTTGGTTATTTCCTGGATGTTACAAATTTATTTTACTAATAATAACTTAATTTTTATAACTACTTTTTATGGAAAACATTTACGATATATGATAAATTTAATAAAAATCCATAATTCACAAAATTATAATTTTTTATAATAAATGTTGTTTTCTTAAATGATTTGGTATCATTTTATTCTATTATAAATTAATTTTTTTTAAAGTAAAATATTAATTTTGTTTTAAAAAAATTATAATAAATATATTTTTAACTAAATTAACTTTATTTATATCAACTGCATATTGATAATTTTGAACTGTTAATATGTTTCTAATATTATACATGTTTAATTTTGATTCATATCTTGTTTTGTTTACTTATTATCTAAGTCAAAAACTAGAAATAAAATATAAAAACATATTTTTTAATGACATACATATTTTTCAAAGAAATAAAATGTTCCCTAAATCCTAGGGTGTTACAAGACTATAATGAAAATATATTATGTTGAAATATATTTTATATAATATCATGTTATTGTAGCATGGACATATCAATGTGGAGAGTTAGGATCACGAGAATGATATATGTGCAGGGTGGCCAATTTTTCTTATCAATAATGATTTTTCATACATCTCAAGAATGATATTTTATAGTATTGGCATGTTATAATACCCCTCATGTTTTCTAATTATGGATTTGATTTGATTTTGGTCAGATCATGTGTATTTTTACCAATTTTGGTAGTGGATGGGGTTAGGGGAAGCTCAGTCTCATGTTTTACAAAAATGGGCTAAAAATGGACAATTTTATTAGGAGTAGATCTTCTTTCATAATTCTAGTTAGAGGCACCATGAATTTTTGTGGGTGAGGAAGAGGTTAAAAAATTTGCATCAGGGGACCTCTATAATTTCACCATAACCCTGATAGGCCACCAATGTTTTATGGGGTTCCATCGTAGTTTTAGTATATACCTCTTTATTTTTTTAAAATATTTAACAAATTAATATAAATTGATTATTATTTTTATAAAATGTGTATTTACCTTCATTCCTTTCCCTGTAGCAGTGCATATACATCCCCCTCTTCCTATCTTCTTTTTTCTTCATCATAAAGAAAGTTATCCTCCATTTTTTATTGAATTTGAGTTATTATAATCTATTTAAATCTCTATAGGTAAGGTAATCACTTATCTTACCTCTATTCTTGGTTTCTATCATTATTTCAGTATTTTTTATTATTTACTCTTTAGTTGGCAGGTTTATACCAATTTCATTGATTTATTCCATGAGAGGTTGAGTCATTAGATGAAATCACTGGGGAAATCTATATTGGTTTTGAGGTAGGTGGTATCTAACCATTTTTTATGTTTTATACATATTTTCAAGTGACATATGCTATTTGGTTGAAAAATTTGTATGTGATTGACCAAAAATTATTTTATTTTGTCTTACATGACATTGTGTGAGTAGGGTAAGGATATCTAGGACCATGTCGATCACTCCTGTTACTATTATTTGGTATAATAAACACCAATGGTCCAAATCTTGATATAAAAAAGTTCAAGACATAATCTTGAGACCCATTGACATAATACTAAAGTTTTATTCTAGTATATATTGGACCTTGATAGTTGAAAATCGACCTCCTTAATTAGAAGGGGTGTACTCATTCTAGAATATAGTTAGGGTTTCAATCTTAGTGAGATTGGGATATTTTTATATATAAACTTTTGGATAGATTTCCATGTTCAAGGGGTGTGAAACCCACTACTTTAAATTAAATTGTCTTTATGGTACTATACCATAGGTAAGAATTAATGTGGTGTTAACATTTGAGGAATGGCCTAATATCAATTATAGAGGTATATATGTTCTTACCAACCTTAAATTATTTACTTATTCTTATTATATTTTAAACCTTAAATGGATGACATGAGGTTTCAAGAAACCAATAATTTAAAACTAATATAGACCTAGGTCACCATTCCCATGATCTATTTACTATTATAAGCTGAATTGTATTTTTTGAGGGCTAAGAATTCTATAATAATGCGCCACGTTCTCATTTATTTTTATGTTATATTGATCTAGGATCTATTGAGATGAGATAGTTGTAGAATTAGGCTAGTTTTTTCATTATTAGGGTCCAATATTCCCATAGGGTAAGACCATATAGAGAGAGGCATGTTTCCGTTTTCTCTTGATATTGATATACAGTGATTGAGATACCATGTGTTAAGATAATTATAGTCATGTTCTTCTTTATAATTAGAATGATATAGTATTGGTCTTTGTTTAATAATCCTAAAAAATGAGGCTATATAAATAGGGGACACATTTTCCCTTGAACTTATATCACAATGTTATAGTGGAGATACCTATGAGTTATGATCAATCTAGATATAGGGACTCCTCTCCCATTGTCAAAAAATTTCCATAATGTGTGTTCATGATATCTATCGATTGATACTGATACATGATTTAGGTTGTCTATCCCAATAACTTTATATTGTTAAACATGGTGGTCGATACTCCCTATAATCTAAGATCCTTAAAGGCATAGGAATGTAATGACACATTGGCTATATATTTTATTATGATATGTTCAAATACACATATGAACAGGATGAAGTAGATATGATCACACCCTATGTGTCTAGGTGAGCACTTAGAGCATGCAAATTTAAATTTAAATTTTTACTACTTATTATTATGGAATACAAAAACATAGATATACTATATATTCTATATATTTTTAGGTACACCAATGGTGGTGGACTATTGATTTTCACTCACTCCCTAATTAGGTGCATTGTTACCCAATAAGATGTGATATTTCATAACCTAGGTATGGACAATGGATCTACAACTACTGTTTGTTTATTTTTAGAGAATGGATTAGACCTTGAGCGAAGGATCATGTGAGGACTTGGGTACAATTTATAGAATCAAGAATTCTATTTTTCAACTATCAAACATTTGATTGACCTATGGGTAGTCCATTTTATATTTTTATTATTTATATTAAATAATAGTTTCTCGTTTTTTTATAATTTTAGTTATTATTTACTTAAAAATAGTATTTTTATATTATTTTTAATTTAGAAACACTTTTATATTATGGTGATTGTTTAAATTTATTTCTTCTATTTTGATTTCTGGTTATCTGTACTAGAGAGGGTATAGACTCCCCATGATTAACATAAACCCTCACTAATGATCAATGACTTATAGAGTATACGTAGGAATATATGAGGAATGTATAACTTGGTTTAGTTACTGTAGATGTCAACTAAGATATGGATACTACATATTCAATTAGTTCTTCCTCCAATCTTTTATCCCTTGGTTACACTCTAATACAAGTGGATCTAAATTCATTTTGATGGAAATTTATAGGTTAGGTATTTTATCCTTTTATTCCTTCATTACCTCTTATTTTATGTTATTTTTAGAGATTTTAGGTCTAGGTTTATGTTAAATTTCCCTAGAGAATAGTGAAATCTGACAAATATCATCTATATTTCAAGGGTGGTGGATTGAGGATGTTAAGGAAGGATAAATGTAATTTTTTCTCATATTTTGGATATCTGTAAGCTTCCCTGTTGATTTTTTTATATTTATTATCTTTTTTATTAATTTTTTATAAATTCAAAATTATAAAATAAGGTTTTTCTTATAGGTGTATTTTGAATAGACTATGGGGCTATATCTTTCCAATTTATGGGAATTTGTAGTTTTTTATACCATTTGGTGTGTGTTTCCCCAAATATTTCTAAAAGGATAATTATGAAAAATTAATTATAAACTTTTATAATTAAATTTTTGAATTTTATAGATTTATTTCGGGGTCTGGTGCTTGAGGATGATGATTCATAGTGTTGGATTGGGAGGAATAGAATGTTTTTAGCTTTACGGGTAACTCTGATGAGTACTAGGATGATGGTACAATATATAAAAATCCATATATTATGTATTTTAGATGAAATGGAATATTCTTTAATGGGGTTTGGAGTTTGGGAAATATGAATATGGATTTAAGGAGTTATGAACGGTGGGTTTGTTAATGTGAATTATTTTATGGTCTAAAGGGTCATTCGGTATTACTTTTGGTTATTTTAGAATCACTCAATGACTATGTTTTCAAGGGGCACACATACTAACTTTAGTTAAGGGACCCCAAATGGTTTTTGGGTGAGGAATAAATTATTATTAGCAAATAATGGACTCTCATTTAGTGGGTTGGTGATTGATGATGTATCAACTTTATGGAATAATTGAATAGTGAGTGATAGGATATAATAAATGGGTCATAAGTTCCATCTTTAATAGAAATATGATGGGTATTAAGGTGTGGTCTTGAGGTGACACTTTGGGTGGATTATAATGAATGGGTTAGTGATCTACTAATGAGTTGGATAATGTATTCTCTTAATGATAATTTTTCTAGTGTGATTAGTTTTATATATAAGTATTTGGAATTGATTTTGATATTATAAGTGATATGGTAGTGGTTAGGGAAAGGATAAGGTTATCAGTGAGGTTCTTATGGATCTTTTGAGACCACAGTTGGGTATAACCTACAAGTGTTATGCTCACCATGGATGTTATTTAAATGTCAATGGGTTGATAAAATAGGTATTGGGATGAGTAATAGAAATATGATATTCAGTGACAACTTTTCAGTTTGTTTTTTTATAATTAATAATATCTATTTATCTCCTCTATCATGAGTTTTAAAAATAATAAAGAATTACTTGTTTTAAGCTTTCAGTTATTAAAGAAGAAAAATATGGAATTTTTTAATCTACTCTTCAAAACATATTATTTATTTATTCTTATTATTATAATTTCATTTATTTGGGATGTATTGGGATTATTTGGTTTTAAATATCTTACTAATATTTTATCATAACCTCATGGTATTTTATATGAACCATATGATCAGTAAGTTTAAACCTTAAAACTAAATGCCTCAACCTTAGAGTTACATGTTTGGGCCTTAAAAATATATTTATGGCCATTATAGTTACATGTTTTGGGTTATGAATAAATTTTCATAGAATGAACGTCCTCAAATAGATTTACATCAAAACTACCTAGGTACCATTCACACCATGAATAGTCATTCACATCATCAATCACCTTTTGCAACCAGAATCCAACTCTAGTTCCACTTTTTCATCCGAATTCTTCTTGGTATCCATTCAAATAATTATTTTAACTTAAAAGAAATGGAATTAAATGTCTATGTACCACAAAATGGGGGTGTCAAATTCTCCCCACCATCGAAATTTCCTTCCTCATAAAACATGAGACTATTAGTGTTGTGGAATACATTCATCCATTTATTTATCATATGGTTCTCTTATTCCTATATCCCTTATTGTATCCGACTATATCCTTCCATAAGACCCCTAGTAGTGATATTCATCTATTATGAAATATATTATATTGCCTAACAAGAATGTGAATCAGGGTGTGAATAAACATTTCATTGGGATCACATGTCACATGATCGTGACTAATCACATGGTTAGGACCGATTTGGTACTTCTTAACTTTTTATATATGGAGAATATTATAAAATAAACTAAATATCAGTGGTAGAATTAGCTAATAGAAACTTCACCAATTTGATCAAAGAATTAAAAACAACCAATAAATTGAGGAGATAGTTTCCCTTACCCAAACGACAATTCCTTGATCTTGAAAAAACTCATAAGAATGCATGATTATCTACTTCAAAAAATAAGGGACAATACCATTGATTTGTATAGGATTTGTGATGGATCTATGTTGTTTCCATCATTTTAATGATCATATTTATCTTTCTAGTCGTCTCACACACTAAACATGGTTCAATTAGTAATGTTTCCCTAGTCTCAACCAAACAAAAATGACATTGAAATAGATTTTCATACAATATCACATTCAGGGACCTATGTATCATGTCTTAGTAATTATTTTTAGAGGAGTACTCCACTAGATAAAAATAGTATTCCCATGAACCAAATAAGTTTATTCGACAAGCTCCAAACATATCCTCCAATATATCAATACTATGTTCTTATTGAACATCCATATAGGGATGATATTTTTTCTCATGATCAACTAGGTTCTAAGGATTTTTTGTAAGGACTTCCAAAATATGAGGTAAATCTAGGGTCTCGGTCAATGGTAATAGAAATGATAACCCCGTGAAAAGTTACCATTTTTTAGGAATAAATCTATTTTAAATAATATTATACATTCATTTCCAAAATATTAATAAAGTGTGTTGACTGTATGAGTTGGTCTAAAATCATCCAAATATCACCATGTTTCCAAAGAATTCTCAGTAGACTATTGATAAAGTCTATATAAATCTACTCTCATTTCTATACCAGTATGGGAAAAAACTATATCTTGTAATCTGGCCATTCATGTCTAGACATCACATGTTGAAAAGTGAGGAATATCGCAAAATATTTATCCACCATTATTTTCATGCTCAACCACAATATATGGTCTTTCATTTCCCAGTAATTTTTCTCGATACCTGGCTAGATTTTCCCTTTTAAATGGTGGTAATCAAATAGTAATTGATATTATAAATATGTAGGAACATTGATTTTATCTTTAAATCACAATAATTAATTTTCATCCATTGTCCATATATCCATAGTCTCCCCACCATTGATATTTGAACTCATTGTAAGATAATAAAGGTCTGACAACTGAGCCTCCTTGACTAGTTTTATCAATTATTGAATCGATGTAACTAGAAAAAATATTATAACACAATATTTCTCATCACATTCCAACTGTATACGAGAATTCACTACCATAACAGCAATGGGTCTCAGGATTCTCTAACCACTTGGTTTCATGAATTCTAACTCAATGAATCAGCCACCAAATTTATTTTCTCATGTGCATACACTAAGTCAACATTGAAAATATGTAGGTATTACATCCAATGTCATTTCCCCATAATCAAGTATAATTATTAAAAGATGTATTTTGTGATTTTTTGATTTGTGAACACAATTAACCTTTCACTAAATAGATAATGAAACCTTTTTTTAAGTCATGGAACACTATGGATGTTTCCATATCATGGGTTGGAAGTTCCTCTCATGTATCCATAGTTTTCAGGATCCATAAGTTATTTCATGAAAAACCTATATTAGGAAACAAAATAATATGAATCCAAAATCATAAAAAAATAAAATTTGGACCTTAAAATGTTTTAGAAAAATATATATTGGTACCGAAGTAATATGATCCTTGATATCCTCAAAAGATTTCTAGTATTCATTATTCTAATAAAATAGAGAACCCTTCTATTTAAATTTTTTCATTTTATAATAGAGGTGTGATAAATTATAGATAAAACATTGATAATATATTACTAATCCTAAGAATCTGTGTATCTCAAAGACATTCTAAGGTGGTAGATAAGAAATAATAGACACAATTTTATCCGGACTGAATGATATTCCCTTATATAAAATGGAATGCCTATGAAGTGACCTTCTTATATCTATAATCCACATACTGATAAATTTTCATAAATATGGTGATCATGTAATGTACCAAACACAATCTAAAATCACCTCACGTGATCATATTTTATATAATAATACACCAAGGTTTCTTCCAAAAATTCAACAATAAAAGAATCCAGATATCTGTGAAAGAGATGATTCATCAATTCCATGAGAATTATTGGTTTATTAGTGAGACTAAATAGAATTACCAAGTGTTTGTAATGGATGTAACGACTTCTAAAAGATTTCGTGGGTATATCCTTTTTCTGGAATTGTAGTTAGTGGTAACCTGATCAATGATCAATTTTTGAGAACAATTTTACTACCTTTAACTGACCAAGAGATCATCAGTTTGGGGAATATGATACCAATTATTTACCATAACTTGTATTAGTTATGATAGTCAACACAAATTTAGAGTTTTTCACCTATATTTTTTTATTAAAGGAAAATCCTATGTGTGGCCTTTTTGAACCCTCCACACATAGAAACCCCCCTCCCCCAGAAAGAATTCACTCCCCTAAGGAAGCACCCCAGCTAGGAAGGAGTCGTTGCTAGTTGAGATGGAAGACTGCCCTGGAGGGTGATGGCCCAGTAGTGATGGTCTCTCATAGTGATCCTTCAGTAATTAGAATGCACCTCTTTTTTTCCTCCCAGATGAGACCAGGTGACCCGGCAAGGCGGGTGGATCCTAGAGGAGAGGCTCACCCCAAAAGTGGACTCACAGGATTAAAACCATGAACCTACCAAAGAACGTTGTGATTGTGCCACTCTCCTTCACCACTGCACCACCATCTACATTATTAACAAATATAACCAAAGAATCCAAAGGATACGTACATGGTATTATAGAAATACTTATCTCTTATTAGTATAATTGTAATTTTAGCTCTCAAAAATCTGTTAGTATCATTACATTTGATTAAATTGAAATATGATTCATTCCTGGAATTTGGTTGATAGAAAATTTCACTTCCCTTTTAAAGTGGCAGACCAAAGAAGTTATCTATAAATATATTTGGATATTGATATAATATTTAAAGAAAATATATATTTTAAATTACATCAATATACCCTAAGGTGATCATTTCCAACTAATATGAGATGGTTCTAAACATTTTCAGAAAAGGTCTTTCTCTTTTTTCATTCAGATCTCATTCTCCATTAAATAATAAGAAAACTAAATCAAGAGATGTAAAATTTACCTTCCATATATATTTTTCAATGTAATCTTTTAATTCCATAATCTAATCCATTCCTATTATGAGATAAAATATTTGGATTTCTATGTTAGTGAACTCCTAAAAAACTAGATTTATCCAATGATGATGGAACATTACAGACATTTAAATTCCTTGCACGCCTATTTCCCGAGAGTTGTCTTGATGCTCATAACATGAGGAATAATTTCTATATTCAATTTCAACTGTTTTACCACATTCAGATTTGGAATATAATTGGATGTTTATATGTTAATAAAACATGAATTATGGTTGATTTAATGAGGTTTCTACCTTGCACTATCAAGGGCCTTGCGTCTTAATTTTTCATTCTCTAATCTACTCTGAAGATTTTTTGATCTACTTCACAAAACAAATTCATAATCTCTTATTGAGGTGGTACCTACTGATGTGTTAGGGTGTTCCTAGAATCATCTTGTGTACCTTAATTATGAGCCGGATATCTTCTCTAATAAGAACATTTTTTGATTATTTTAAGCCTTCTACATGGTAGAACCCTCAAAACCAATTTAATTTGAAAGATTTGTGAAATAATGTTTAAGGTTACCTTTATGACCATAATTATAGTTGTATTGTGGTTGTTTTTTTAATTTCCTCTTAATGTATTCTAGTAAACTATGTTGTAATCAACCTAACAAGGTACTATATTGTGGAGTGATGGAAACTGAATTGGTGGATTGATTATCTATTTCTTTAATACCTTAAGAGTATTTTCCCCTCATGTTACTTTTCCTTACATAGGAGTTCCCACATGTTTCTAGGATGAAAAAGGTGTTCGCTACACTAATATTCTTAGTGATGTCCTTCTCTTACACTAAATCCTTCTTCATTATATCTGTGTAATCCTAAATTCATAATATCACTACTCGAGATTGAATGTCTAATTACATCCCTATATTGAACAATCATGCTTCGAGTGATTCAATAGATTCCACCTCTAGTAAAAAACAAGCAAAGTATGTAAATAAAGATTTATATTCCACAACCAAGAGGATTCATTTATTCTATTGAATGAAATCCATTGTTCATGATATTCAGAAGGAATGTTGATAGAATCATTTATCAAACAATCCCTTAATGTTTTCCCATGTGTGGCCTTTATCATTATCTTGAGTGTTTTGATCCCACCATTGTCATTCCAGATCCTAGAGAATATTCATAGAGATCATTTATTTGATCTTTTCTGGTGTCCCTAAGAAAAAAAATATTTTATTGATCCTATCAATTCATTCACTTTCTTACTTAGGTCCTAAGTCACCCAAAAATATTAGTGGGATTTTGTATTACGATTCGAGTGTGTGATCTACATGATGTGGTTCCTTAGGTTTATTCTGTTTTCCACACCCTAAAAAACTTATATAATTCTTCTTGGTAGTCATTGATACTCCTCTAGTTCCTTAGGTGGAACTATGTTCTCAGTGGCATCCTCTCAATGGTTTTTAAGTCTCCTAAATGGATCCATTTTATTATAACCATAGTAGAATCATTACACAATTACCACCAAATAGTTTACTCCAAAACACTTTTCCATATGTATAAATCGCATAAGAAAGATCATTAAATATAATATTAATTATTCAGTCCTAGTGTTAAGGTTTTTACTAAATCATGATTCTGTAAACTAATCAATTAAACCCATGATGATGAGGTGATGACAATGTTTAAGATATTCATAACACTTTTTGTACCTGATCCACCATGGTTACTTAAAGTTTTGTATAAATAGGTTTTCTATATATTTCTATGCATACATTTCAGGTATCAACATGTACAATTTTCATACCTACTATTCCTAACTAAGGACCAAACTAAACTGATACCACTTGTAACACCCAAACCCAACCCATTGGCTTGGGAAGGACCTGAGTACTGTTAACCTTAGGTGACAACCCTTGGATTCCAATGTTTGGTAATAAACTCCAAAGGATTTTCTAAATTGTGTGGGATGATTTTACCTTGCCTAAAAATTTAATAAAGGAAAAAACTAAAATGATATAATATGAACCTGATGCATCATATAAAAACTCAAAAATGACCCAATGTTATAGTAAATAAAAAAAATAGAGTCACAACAGTAAAAAAACACCCCAAGTCTATATCAAATGAAGACCTAAAACACCAAGTTAAACTAGGGAATCAATATAGAATGATAATCAAAACTACTATAAAGAATCTCAAAGATCTAACTCCCAAACGAAAGGACCACAAAATATGGGTGTCCATTAGTAATGTACAAGACATGTCCCTTACCTATATCATCATAAATAACTTATGTATATGAATCAATATGAATATGTAGGGGTGGGTATATCAAATTAGTAGAAAATACCCAATGATTCCCACACATTCCACTAGAATAAGAACAATTTATTTAAAATTCAATATTAAATAATATAAAGTGATATAAAATAGGCTTAATCTATAATTATATATTTTTTATTTCCAAGGGGGAACTTTTAAGGGATAAGTGAGAACCCTCACAAAAGAAATCAAAATCATAGGTATATCCCATACCAAAAAAATTACAAACATCAAAATACAAAGCATCAAACCCCATAAGATATCACGAATCTATTAAAATTAATCTTTAGCCTATTTTAAACATTATCTTTATATAATTTCTGGTTCAGAGTACTAACATTTGATTATAGGTCGTCCTTGATAAGATCTTTGAAGTGATACGCTAGTTTTTTCCACGTCTAGATTAATTCTTTCATATTTAGTTTTTCTTTTATTGAAGCTTCTGATCAAAATGTGTTCTTACTTGTTGAACCACCTACACTATTCACTGTTAACATCCTCGGAAGGTAATCGGTCCACTATCATATATGTCTCCTCTGAGGGGGACTTAATCATTATGGAATCCTCCCCCATTACTTCCCCAGAATGAAATATTTTCTCCCAGGTGTTTACTGGCTCATATTCCTTCACCTTTAGTTTTCTCTTCTCAAAGTATCTAGTTTCCATTGGTTTATGAAAATGGGAGAAATCATTCATCCCCTTGAAAGATATAATGTATAACACAATAAAAAATCATGTTTAGGATCCTCCTCCATTTATTTTAATTCCTAAGGCATGATTCTTGATTATTTGATGAAACTAGTCTTTATAAGGAATGGGATCGTTAAAAATTTCTAGAGAGAGCACGGGGTTCATGGGAATAGAGGGAATACTAATGTGAATCAGGGGAATTCTGTAATTAATAGATTGGTTGAATTTAATTTCATTTATGATGTGATATATGTAATTTTCTTCAAAAATATTTAGAATGTCCAAATATTTTAAAAAATATGGTTCTTCTAATTTAAAAACCAAGAAACCCATTCTTGTAGTGAATCAAAATTCATGACATGAAAAGCCTCAAATAGATTTATGTGAAAACTTCCCAGAAACCATTAATGTTATAAATAGTCATTTATGTCATGAATCATCTCCTACAACCATATTTCAGGTCTATTTACAGTTCATTCTCCAAATTAATCCCATGATATATCCCATTCATTATTTTAACTTAAAATAAATATCCTAAAATAATCACATACAACAAACTGGTGGTGTCACAACTTACTCATTTGATTATGAGTTATAATAAAATGAAAGTGATGAGGTTTATTATGTTTAAAAAGTAATATACAAAATAATGAAAGGATATTCTTGAACGAATGTAATATATTATCCAACATATTATAATGAAGGAAGTAAAATATGTAATGTTTTTTCAAATGAGGTTTTAGAAGTAACTTGTTATGAATGCAAGAAAAATGATACATTAATCATAAATTCTCAAAATTAAATTAATTAAGGAAGAATAAAAGGTTGAATGAGGTAGATAAAATATCCTTAGTAGTTGGATGGATCAATATGGAGGATTCAGATTTTAGTGAAGAATCTAGTTCAGAAAAGAAATTGATAAATCTTTTTCTAATGGATTCTTTAAATTGGGATAGTTATTATGATTCCAATTATAATGAATCCAATTTTTAAAAACCTATAATTGATTATTTATTAGATGAAATTAAATGGTTACAAAATTATGTTTTTAAAAGTTTAGATATATATAAGGAACTTTAAAATAACCATAAGATCCTTTTTAAATAAAACAATATTACTCTTGAAGAAAATGAAAAGATAAGGAATTTTTCTTCTTATACTAATGGTAATATTTATGTATATTTTGTGATAATTCAAAAAGAAAATAATAAGATAAATGATTATATTTCTAAAAGTGATGAATTAAAATAAAAAAAAACATAAAGTTCTTAAGATGAAAATGACTAACTCAGAAAGGAAGTTGATTGTTTAAAATTAGAATCTATTCACATTTTTTCAAGGTATATAAATTTATGATAAAATTACAAACATGAAAAACAATAAATAATAATAAAATTAGACTTGTATATAATAATCAATTTCTCAAAATGTACATGACTTCTTTGGTTAAAAGAACTAAAGATAGTGTTTCTATATATTTTTTTTATATGTATGATAAGAGGAAATTATCCAAGTAATTGTTCCTTGATATTTATGTATACTCTTAGACACACCAATTCCATTATCTCTAAATATTTATCTTCAAGATTACCTGTGAATAAATGTTTAAAATCTATTTTAAGAGCAAATTTTTTTTCTAACCTGATTATACTCAAATTTTCAAGGGTAAAAAACAGTATTAAAATTTCCTTATAGGATGTATGCCTTAGTATTTTGAAAATATAAACATGGTAAATGGATAATGGATGTTCTAGGAACATGATAGGTGATGAATAAAATTTTCTATATTTAACTATGTGTGGAGGAGGTAATGTAACTTTCGGAAAGAATTAAAAAGGTAAATTTAATGGTTTCGTAGATTTTGGTATTTATAAATCTATTATAATTTATAAATTTTCTTGTTTTGAAGGATTTAAACATAATTTTGATAGTATCTCATTGTTATGTGATGATGGAATGTATATTAAATTTCAAAATGATTAGTAAATTTTTTTAAAAAGAAGAATCAATTATATTTTATGCTAGTAGAAAAGATAATACATATTCTATCAATTTTATGAACTAAGAGACTAGAATTTTCAGTGTTTAAATGTACTATAGTTTGTAAGAAATTTAATACATAAGTGGCTCAATGATTAAACTTTAAGATTCTATAAAATCCATCCAAACACGATAAAATTTTGTAGCTACACAATTTGAAAATGGAGAGAAGCAATGTATGTGAACCATTCATGTAACGTAAAAAATATATAGAAAGTATTAGATCTATAAAATAATTTCAAACGGATGGTTCTTTATAATAAATTCAACTTGATTAATTAATACCTATTGAACTTCTACTCTTAGTGAGAAGATGTTTTTTTGCATGACTTATAATAGATTCACATTTCTCTCTCATAAATCTAAAACTATTTCAAATTTTAATGCTTATTATGAATTAGGTCAAAAAAGTATATCTAATCTTATCCATTAGAACTGATGGAGGTTGAGAGTTTGTATATAAATAATTTGAAATAAAATTTGTAGAAAATTTCCATTATTAAAAAAAACATTCTTTAGAACAACACATTAAAATGGAATATTTGAAAGGGAAAATATAACATTATAATAAATTCCTAAAATGATATTAAATTAATTAAAATCACCTAAATAATTTTGTATAATTTATGAATACATATTTTTTTATCTCTAATAAAATTGTTTTAAGACCAATTTTAAATAATAAACCTTATAAATTTTATCAGGGAATAGAACCAAAATTGGGATATTTGATAGTATTTAGTTGTAAAGACTATATTTTTTACACTAAAGACTCATTAGATAAATTTGATTCTAAAGCTAATGAAGGTATATTTTTGGTTTATTCAATTTTTATAAAATAATATATATTTTATAGAAAAATTACCATGGTTGTTAAATAGTCTAGTAGTGATAAATTTTATTAAAATACTTTAAAATATAAGAATAATTATTTATACCAACATTAAGAAGATTTTAGATATTTTAATTTTAGAGGGACTGAACATAAAAATGAAAATTTACATGTTAAGGGGGAGAGTAATCCATAAGAATTTTTTTAAAATGTATTGATATCATCATATAGATAAAGTTATTATAGATGTTGAGTATAGAGTTCAAATAATAAATTCTATAAGAATTTTTTTACTCATAATTCTTTAATTAATAATTTTTTTCCAAAAAATATTTCTAAATTTTTAACTGTAATAGCCTAGTATTTTTTTATTTTCCTTTAAAATAACACTATGTTCAATAGCATACATCACATGTAACCTCGACCTTAAAAGAACCATAAAATAATATTATGACTATAGTAACCTAGATGCAGGGTTAGAGGGTATGAATAGAAGTATCCACGTTATAAAATATATTTAAGAGAATTTATACTTAATTAAAATAATTAATTCAATAAATTTATCATCCATCAAAAAAATCAATGAAATAAATAATAATAAATTCATTTTATTCTTTAAAAATATTTTTCTTCTAAAAATTGTTTTTAGGTGGTTTATACATGAGTAATTATAATTATTATTTTCTAATTATTTAAATTATATTTTAAAAATTTTAAATCAATAATGAAAAAACCACATAAAAATTATCTTATGGTTAAATATTGGATTTTTTTTGAAAATATTGATGTTTATGTGAATAGTGAAAAATATAGATTTTTGCAAAAATTATAGTATAATTTCTGTTAATTACAAAATTCCATTATATTTTATATTATATTGGAAGTCACATAAATATTTTTTCATTAAAAATGGTCTAATTATTTCCATGGGAATCATCATTATACATGATTTTGGTGTAAAACCATTTTTATTTTTAGAAAGGTTAATTTTCTAAAAAATTATGTTCGATGCTTTTTTCATTATTATATTAAAAATGATTTCTTATTATTCAATAAATTGAATCATGACAAAAAAATCATATTTTTAATCATTATGTTAAAATTTGGTAAATATTTCAATTTCATTTTTTGGTCATAAAGAATAGTAAACATGTATAAATTTAGTCACCATGATAAAATGTAAAATTGGTTAAATAGGGTTAAAACTATGGGATAATGCTTCAAGATCACTCAAAGAAATTACTATATTTAATTTTCTCTATTTATTTCAACCATAATCATCCCATGTTATAAAATATGGAATTTTAGTGTCATTTTCCTTTAATAATGACCATTAAATTATTTTTATTCAAGAATATACACATAATGACACTCATTATTTTAATATATCTAAATATGTTTTCCTTGAGGAGGAAAGAAGTTATAAATTTTTATAAATAACAATATTTAGTGTTAATAAATTATTTTTATTATATTAATTTTTTTTCTTCCTAATGATGATATATTTATCAATAATGCTTATGTAACACTATTATAATTCGTGTTCAAATAAGTAGAAAAATCAAGTAAATGATTTTAAATACATTAAAAGTAATATTTTTAGATTAATTATGATATTCATAAAATTTATTGTCTAATTTTAAATTATTAGTATTTGTTAAAGTATTTTGATTCAAATTTCAATTTTCCTTTGATGCCTTTAAAGAAGTTTTTTTTAAATAGTTTTGAAAATGAGATTAAATGGAATTTAATGTTTATAAAGTATTTTTAAGTATTTATAAAATTAAAAAACTATAGAATTACTCAAATTGATGGTAAAATTTATAACCTATCCTAAAATAATTATTTATATTCTACTTTACATTTTTATTTACTTTTCTGACCCATAAGGAATGAAAAATGTGTTACCACGAGTAACGTTAAATGGGGTTAGTGAAGGGCTTTAACCAAACAAAAATTTTAAAATGAAACTTAAACATGTAAAAATTTGATTAGTTCAATTTATTTTGACCTTATCTTTTATATATTAAATAATATGGCACATTTGATCGAGTTGATATGAGATAGACACATATTATATATTAATATTTCATATATTTACAAGATTTACACCCATCTCACTTATGAAAGGAAATCACCTCTCCTCTATTCTTCACATATCTTGAGCCACTTAGATTAGAAAATACCAACCAAAATACCTTTGTATACACTATATACACCTCTTTTAGATTATATTCCTCCACTAATACTATCTTATGAAAGATTAAATTGTAAACCAAAGGAGAATTCCCAAATAATATTTATAACTCTTAACCGAGTTCTTCCATTTTATTTCTTATTATACCTCCAATTTTTTCCTAAAAATGATGATTTAATTACATCAGTATCTTCCATATACTATATTATTTTTATTTTTATTTCCCAACCCTTATTCATCTCCTTTTTTATTCTATTGGAAATTAAAACCTCAATTGTGCTTATCTCTGGACTACCACCTCTATGAAGTAATGTGAATCGTTTTTCACCACTACCTCACAAGGCTGATTATTAAGATGGGTTTAAGGAATATATATTATATTCATAAAATAATTATGATTATGTAAAAATATTATTTTAATTATATTCTTACCCATCCATATGTTGTAAAATGATAACATCATTCATGCATATTTAATATTCTCAGTTTTTTAATGTTTTTAAAACCCTATTTTTAATTTTTTTTATAAGTATTTTATCAAAAATTAAAAAATATATAGTAAATTCTTACCCCGTATGCAGAACCATTTCTTTGTGTAAGGGTAGGAATGATTTTTAGGATCCTGTATAAGGGTAAATACCTTGTTTCATGTATAGTTTTATGGTAAATACCTTGTTCTGTGTGTTATGTAAGGGTAAAGATGCTTTTCTATATGCTTCATAAGGGTAAATCTGATATTTTATAGGCTGCATAAGGGTAAATCTCTATGTACATGCACTATGTAAGGGTAATTGAAATGGTTTATGTGCTAAATAAGGAAATGTAATGACTTATGTAAAAGTAACCTTTTATTTTCAAAGCTGTGTATGGGTACCACAAGTGATACGTAAGGATAAGCTCACTTTTACAAAGGATATGTAATTGTACATAAAGCGTTATATAATGGTAGGGTGATTTATATACAGGTATCCTCTCCCTATAAAAGTATTTTTAGGGAAAACCCAATACTCTTACATTACATATAAGATATATTTAGGTTAAACCATATCACCCTTACGAAAAACACATTTTGGGGAAAATACTTTAAAACACTGGTTTCTGCATTTTTTTCTTCCCATATTGATCCTGTAAGCCTTTTAACAACCATAAAAACCTAAAATTATTTTAATTAATATATATACTCTCTTAAATATAATTATTAATATTATGGTTGGATTGAAACACACCTAAGAATCAATTTAATAACGAATTAAATGATATATTAAATTTTTGGTTCTTAATGGTACGAATTTGTACACATATATCCTTCATCTACAATATATGAACCTTACTTTATATAGTTTTTGAATCCTTTATTATGTTTATAAAGTCTAGAAAACCCTTAAATCATGATCTGTAAAGCCCTCTTCGTTATATTAGAAGTGTTCCTCTGGTTTCTATGAATGAAAAATCATATTGTTTCATCACCATTGTTGGGTGTGGTGTTTTAATGTGGGTAGAAAAACCAAGTAGAAATTTACATTTATTTTCTTTATTTCATGGGAGGATTTAAGTCTAGTTCTTTTATTTTTTCTAGAGAAATTGAATAATTTTTTATTTAATGATAACAATCTATAAATTATCAAATAGTGATATGTTTATCCATGATTATTTTATAGAGATAAAATTACTATCACATGTAAATTATAATTTTCACTAAATAAGAAATGATTAGCACATTATTTGGATTAAAATGATAATTTTCAATTATCTATGGGATAGAAAACTATTTTCATATATGGTATTTTATTTATTTTTTTAAATAAAATAGTTATAATTGGATCTAGGAATCCTTGGTTGGATTTTTGAGCTGAATAACATGTAAAAATTATTAGGGTGGCATCTCCTTGATAAACCTTAAATATTATGAATCAATTAATTTTTGGTAAGAAGTTCATTACCTTGTGGGGATCTCATATACACTTGTTTACCTTTGTATAATTTTCATGTATGTTTATCTTGATGGTTATGTTTGATTATGATCACATGTAATTGTGTGTGTAACCTGTGAGACATGTTATGATATTTGATTCCATATGTTTTGCTAGAGTATCTTATTTCCATGTTTGATCATAATCATAAGTTTTTATTTTTTTGATACATTATTTGTACGATGATATGCTTGCCTTATATTCTTCTACCTTGTTGTATATGTTACCTTACCTTTATAGGAGTCATTATTAGTCCTCAGAACAGTTGGGTTCTCGTGATGTGATTTTCCCTTATCAGAGGAGTTCACATGGCTTATGATGGTGGTGATTAATGACCTGAGCATTTGGTGGGGATATGATGATACCATGGAACATATTTTTTGGGATTCACTTGATGCTTGGAAACCAAGTATTAGGTTGTTTGATGCCTAGTGATTTTTGAGTAGTGAACTTGATGCCTAGTGATTTATGAGAAGCATAATATACATGAGTCCAAGGGAAAATTGAGTTTCATGTACTCACAATTCCATTAAGATGTCATGAAACTAGTTCACTATCCTAGTGGAAATAGTTGGTTACTTATGATGTAACACCCCAAAATTCTATTGTAAGAACCTTATACTCAATGGTGTGCATAACTGTGACACCAAGCCGGTAAGGGAATATAGTACCCCAATAATTTAAAATAAATTTACTATTGTATATAGATTTTAAATATTTTATATTTAGAAATTCATGGAACACTTATTTATCTTGCATCACACACAACAACGACCTTTATTGATAACATACATTATATAAAAGAACGATTTTTAACCGAACAATAATATATTATTAAAATATTATTATTTAATATAATAATACTTAACCTAGTCCATAAATTATATTTTATTCATATTTTTAACTAAATTATGAAAATATATTATTTACATAAATATAAAATGAATTAATAGGTTACCAATTAATTAGAAATGAAAATATAACACAATTGAATATAAAGGAAATATTATTTTTTATTTTCACAAACATATTTTTTATTAATTAAATTAATTAAAATTATTGAATGACATTAATGAAATATATATGTTATATATAAAATCCAATATATTTTAAAATCATCCAATATATTTGATAGACATAAGATAAGTATAAACTCAATATTACACATAAAACCCAATATTTTTATTAATTTAATTTTTCCACCTTTTAATAGAGAAATAAAATTTTAGACACTTTTATAAATTTAATATGTCAAAATAAACATAATTTTTTAATTAAAAATATTAAAATTAGGTTAGGGTGAAGTTTTGTATTTGTTTTGTAAAGTTTCATTTCTTAAGGAATAATTAAAAACACTGAATTTTAGTTCCAAACTGATTTTCCATCTAATTTAATTATAAGGTTTAATTATATTTTATAGTGGTTTCAAAGTTTTATAATAAAATATTTTTATTAATTAATCATATTAAGGTCTTTTTAATCAGTTTCACTTAGAAATTGACTTTAAAAACATAGAAAACATTAGGTCATTTTTACTCAAAAAACATGCATTGTCGTCCTGCTTGCGAGATGAAATTTAATTTAATTTCTACTAATTCTATGATTGTAAATTGGAAATGTGGATTCCATATTTATAATAATAATAATTTATAATTTATAATAATTTCAACATATTTTTGGACCAAAAATATTAGTGAATGTAATTAAAATTATTTACAAGGATTAAGATTAAAGTAAGCTAAACAAGGGAGTAAACCAAAACCTTAAGGCCCAAATCGACCTATAAACTTTTTCAAATCAAATTAGTTGTACATATTTCAACCCTTTCTTCCCTTATATCTACTTTGGTTCATTATTTACCCACCTAAAACAATAATACATGGGTGGGGTTCCTTTCTTTTAAAATATTCCAAGAGATTTCATCCCTCTTCCATTATAAAAGGCATCCTTTACTTCCACTTACCCACACCTCTAAATCCACTTAGGTTTATCTAAAATCTTCCCAATTCACTCCCTAACATCACTAAATAATCATTTAATTCTATTTTTGTCATAAATACCTTCAATAAATCTCTTTGGGCTCAAACCAAAAGAAGTTACACGATTAAGAGGTAACACCCTCCCTCAAACCCCTTGCTTTTATTTCCATTATCAACTCCCTAAAATATTTTTAATGATTATCTATATAAAAACTCTAGTATCATAAATATTATATGGTAATGTTATGATAATATTTCTACCTACACTTACACACACCTCCATTTAATGGGTATAAAACATAATGTTTACATGTAGGCAGACTACCGCCTCGCTAAATGATGATTGTTCAATTTCCCATTATTGTCTCTCATTGAGTACATTATGAAAGAAAATTTTATTATATATGATATATATAATATTTATAATATATTTATACTCATTTAATTCTTTTATAACACATATCTCTATAACTTTCATTTAAAAAAAGATAACATTGTTTGTGATAGTGTCGACTACTGCCCCCTCAAAGAAATGTGATTTGTTCATGCTATACATGGACCATATTAAGGATAATTTTAATAATCCTATATAATATATATGAAATATATATTATTGAGTAATTATAATATATATACATATCAATTACTCAACATCCTCTTAATACAAAAAAAGAATTAATGTAGCGTTCATACGTACGTACGAACTAGTGTCTCCAGGAACAATGGATTTCATTTCTTGTATAAATACTTTATATATTATTCTTGATACATATATAATGGATATATGTGATATTAAAATCATTATTTACATTCTTTATATTATGAAACCATGATAAGAACAAAAAATGACAAGTTAAAACACAGTCGATGAACTAGGAAATTAACACCCACTATAGATAAATTAATGAAAGTTTATTAACAGACAGGTAGTGAGACATTATAAGAAGTTAATATATGGTATTATAAACATTATTATCTTTATTTTATAAGTTATTAACATATTTTAAACCACTATAAAGGAGTCTAAGGACCACATAACAAAAGGATGGTTTAGGTAAGGTATTCTTGTCTCATTTTCATTCTGTGAGGCATAATTAATTGTTGTCCATATAATTTTTTATATATGGTGTACATAATGACACATTAATATATAATATCATGAATTATATTATTTAAATGTTTTATTTAAGTATTTTTATCTTTGTGTGTTTCAATTCATTTGTTACTACATTGGTAAGGATTTCAATCTCACTTTTTACATCTGTGAGATAAATGTCATATTCACCACTTACTTATTTTATGTGGTGTAACCACTAACCATTTTGATATATTATATCATTAATTAATATATATTCATGGTATTTAGATGTTTCAATTTATTATTATCACTTTTGGGTCCTTCTATTCATATGTAATGGAATTTCATCTCAATTTCATTTCATTGATGCATATTGTGTTATTATGCACTTAGTTACTTTTATATGATGTATGTACTTCTTTGTTACATGATATATCATGAATATAATTAATATAATGATATTATAACTTTCAATTAATTTTATTCCTTCATGAGGTTTTGATTTAAAATGTTATGAAGTGGTATGGGACCCTTTGGAATGTTTATATATTATTTTCCTCAAAACAAATTTTGATAATCTTTCAAGGGTATTACCATTTAAGGAATCTAAATAACCATTTTTAAACAAATAATTTTGTTTTTATTTATTTATTCGTGGACATTTTCAAGTACTAGTACATTTTTTTCTCTCTTTAGTACTTAAAATGTTTTAAAAATATTTTTAAGAAAACCCAAGTGGAAAATGTATATATGTACAGAAAGCTGAAAAAGGTTTATTATAAAAAGTGGAACTTAGAAATTGTAAAAAATAATTGTATGAAGAGTGAACTCACTCTTAAGAAAGTGGGTATGCCCAATACAACCTTCAAGGTTTAGGTGGCCCTAATATTTTGTTTTCAAGATATTTCTTAGAATTTTCTAAAAAACCATTGGATTATTTTAGACTGTTTTCCGAAACAAAATTTTTATAAAAGTATTTTTCAAATATATTTCAAAATTATTTCCGAAATCATTTTACAAAAGGTATAAATTTTTTCAAAAAAATTTTCAAAAGAAATTGATATTTTCCTCAAGAATGTTACTAATCTCACATCTTATTCTGATTTTTAACATTCCCATGAAGTAATCACTTTATTATAGTCATTTTTCAGTAGAAATTTAATTGAATTCCCACATTCTCTTATAATTAATTTTACTATTCCCTAAAAGATATACCATTATTTATTAGGTGGTCAATTTTAAAATTATTTGATTAATTTTATAATTAGTTTTAAATATTTATTTTCTATTCAATATGGTTATTTAATAACGAATATTATTTATTTTGATTATTAATTATGGGGTATTATTTGGACTAGCAATGATAGGTGGAGCTATAAATTTATATAGATTCTCCATGCATCTATAGGTTCTCATAAGACAAATAATTTCCCAAATGGGTTAATACCGTTAGTTTTAAATCATCTTGTGAATGGTCTTGACAGTAATAGGTTATAATGTGCCATATAGTTGACATTCCTTATGAAATCATTGCTCTCATATTAACTTTAGTTATTATTTATCCATGAGATTTTGCATTGAAATATCTATCGATGTAGTTCATTATCAGTTTATTGATTTATGACATTTTTTTATTTTTTTACTTGGCATGTTATTCATGACTTATCTAGTTATGTGAATGAGATGTGTTCTCAGTTATTTACATTTCCATATAGATTGATTCATATTTATTTTCATTGTATTTATCCTTATTGATCATTTCATATCACCCTTATTATGTTTCTTTCCCCATGTTATGATGAAATAACTTTGATTAAGCTTTCAAGGATGTAGTTTATTTCAGTTTTTTTTTATCACGTGTTATTTTGTTTTCTTAATGTATTATAGGTATCATGTATGTAATATGGATTTTTATAACTGATAAAATCTTGGTCCTTTAAGATTGTATTCCTTGTAATCATTACAATGTAATGAAACAATGCATCGGCACCAGGCTTTTGGGGTCGAGGAGTTACAGTTGGTATCAAATGAAGTTTAGTAGAAACCTTTGAAACTAGATTTATAAAACTTAATTCATATCCCTAAGATATACATTAAGGATAAGTGTAGATAAAAATAATAGAATTTTTGTGATATAAAGATTATGTGGGTATTCATAGAAATGCATCCATGTCTAGATATTATAAGTGGGATTGGTTCTGGTATATATGTATCTAGGATTAATAACTCCAATAAGGTGTTTTGACACTAACTCGGTGTAACTTAGCACACAAAAACGGGCCTTATTGCGTACCTAGTTTGACACTTATAGAAGATATTCTTATGATTATTCACATTTTATTTTTCCACAATTTTAAAATATTTATGCCCCGAAAGTAACCAAAGTACATGGTTCTAGGATTTTCAATGCATAAATTTATTTTATGTGTTTTACCATGTTTAGAATTATAGAAAGTCCTTAATTTTAAGAGATTATATAGTATATGGAGTTGTATAAAAATGTCACTGAGTATAAGGAATGAGAACTTCACCAAGGCATGTGATGGGAATAGTAAGAAGGGTCATATCATTCATGGTCATAATCCATCACTTCAAAGGAAGATTGTCTCCAAAGTATTCTCATAATATGAGGAAATAGTATCATGTGTTAATAAGATAAGTAAATAATTCTCAATGTTCTATGTCTTTAAAGGGTAACAAGATAAGAATAGGATGGAATATAAAAATATGGATAAAGGGAATAAGTGAAAGAAGGTTTTTCCCACATGTTATAACTATGGAAAGAATCACCTTGGGAAATTATTTAAGGGAATGGGAGTCTTTTATAAGTGTGGAGAAAAATGATGGCATGTTCATGATTTCAAGGGTAAGAAAATGGTTTCCAATGTACAATACTTCAACTACATTATATGGGACACTATGCGAATTAATGTCCCAAAAGACAAAAGAAAATACCCAAAATGATGTTATTGGAAAATGATAAAGTTATGCTTCTACCATAGATGAAGATGAATGATTAATTTGTCTATTAAAAAAAATTGAATGTTTATCAGTAATGTACTAGTTATAAAAATTATAAAATATATGAGGATTTTACTATAATACTTTTTCATTAAGGATTTGTGATCATATATTGAATGGTACCAAGAAAAGATATTCAGTATAATGTTAAATTTTTCAAAAATTAACGTTTAAGGGAAATAAAACCCTTAATATATTCTTGATGTTGATATAATGATGAAGAAATGATTGATTTGGATAAGTACGGACTACCTTGGAACTAATTAATGAATTGTCAACAAGTGGTCTATGGCATCACTGATAGAGTTTACAACACTTTTGGATATAAGGAATATATACCATATAATGTTCCTTACTTAAGGAATAATTAACAATGATTTTTTGTAATAAGGTTTTATGGTAATTCAAGTTATTTGCATATTCTAAGAATATACATGATGAATTTATTCACATGTTTGGAATGTGAAAATTTAGAGTCTCTTCATGTTTATTAAAGGCTAATGATAATTTCATTTTGGACATTCAGTGACTTTCCATCAAAATTGATTGGATCATAATTGGTTGTAAAATTTAACCATTTATAAGATGGTTTAATATTTCCATTAGAATTATTTTAGGAAAATACATCATTTATGTCATGTGATAACCAATCATGTCTATCAAGGCCACGGGGCTTGAACCCATGACCGAAGGACGATAAGGGTATTGTACCTACCACTTTCCAACATGATGTTCTGGTATTTATTTAAAAAAGGAATAAATATCAACCAATAGTATCACTATATATTATTAATGATTAATCTATTAAACATATTGGTTTTTTAATATGGTTAAGGGCAAATAGTTAGAATTGTCACTCTTTTATAGGCCTTGCAATCCATTAAAAGTTTTTTTAGTTATTCAGGCTTAAAAAATTTTATTATTGGTAATTAATTTTTGGGAATAAAAGGGTGAATTGTAATGTGATCGAAGAACATCAAAAAGCTAGGATTGTTCATATTAAATTAAAACACATTAATTAAGAATATTTTGTTGTAATAATTACTCAATATTAGGAAAAAATAAAAGAATTATTTTATGAATACCTTAATTTATGCTGAACTTATGGTACACTAAATCATCATAGATTTATGGCTTAGAGTTCATTAAATTTCCATTTATAAATCAATTTTTTGTGATTTATGACCTCAATAGTTCCTTATAAATATTTACACTTTTTCTTCTAAGAATGTAACTCTACTTCCCACTAATGTTCTCCTGCTATGGAACCTAGTTACAAAACAATTATATTTTAATTTTTCTCTTTTTAAGGAGATGTGATATTAACTCTTTATATGATGTGGCTATTTCAAAAATAGTTTATTTTCAGTACCTTTATTTATGGGATCAAGTTTAAATTGAGAGGAACCAATTTATATAAGGTGGGGAGAATGTAACACCCTGAAATTCTAAAGTAAGAACTTTATATTCAATGGTGTGTGTAACACAAGACACCAAGCTTGTAAGGGGATATAATACAATGATAAATTAAAATATATTTAATATTTTATATAGGTTTGATATATTTTATATTTTTAAATTCATGTAACACTGAGTTAGCGTGCATCACACGCAACAACATCCTTCTTCGATAGCTTGCATTATACGCAAGAACGACTTTTAACCAAAAAAATATTATTATAACTTTATTATTTAATATAATAATACCTAACCAAGCTTTTAAATTATAGTTTATGGATATTATTAAATAACTTATGAAAATATATGGTTTAAACAAATTTAAAATAAATTAATATATTACAAAATAAATATAAATGAAAATATAACTCAATTGAATCTAAAAGAAATATTATTTTTTATGCTTACAAATGTGTTTTGTATTAATAAGATTAATTAAAATAATTGAATTATATTAATGAAATATTTTTTTTATATATTCAATAATATATATTTTATGATTATCCAATATATTTTTTAGAAATAATATAATAATGGATTCAATATTACACATAAAAAACCAATATTTTTGTTAAGTCGTTTTTACCGCATATTAATGGAGACCCAATTTTAAATCCAATTTTGACCCTTTTATAAATTTCATATGTCAAAATAAAAATAATATTTAAATATATACAAAAAAATATATCTTAGGTTGAATATTTCAAATTTTTCTGTAAAGCATCATTTCATAATAAATAATTAAAAATACTGAATTTTAGTTCAAAACTATTTTTTCATATAATTTAATTATAAGGATAAATTATGTTTTATATTGGTTTTAAAGTTTAATTAGATAATAAGTTTTTAAATTAATCCAATTTAGGTAATTGGAATCAATTTTAATTTGAAATTGACTTTAAAAACCTAGCAAACTTTTGGAAGTTTTTACTATAAAAACTCACATTGTCATCCCGGTTGCGGGATGAATTTTAATTTAATTTCTGCCACTAGTGTGATTTGAATTTGGAAAAAATTATTCAATATTTTTAATATTAATAATTTATAATTTATAATAACAGTAACTAATTCTTTAAACAAAATTATTATTCAAAGTAATTAAAATTAATTATAAGGATTAATGTTAAATTAAGCTTAACAAGAGACTAAACCAAACCTTAGGGCCCAAATCAACCTATAAACATGTCCAAAGTATATTGGTTGGACATATTACTAACTTAAACTTCCTTTTATCAAATATTTACTATTATTCACCCTTCTTCAATTAAAAATACATTGGTGGGGTTTCTTTCTTTTAAAATATTACAAGAGATTCCACCCCTCCTCCATTATAAAAGGCCTCCTTCACTTACACTTCCTAACACCTCTCGAGCACATTAAGTTATCCCAAAATCATCCCAATTAACTCCCCAAAATCCCAAATTCTTCTTCGAATCCTTATTTGGTCATAAATCCCTCAAATGAAGCTCTTTTGGTTCTAACCAAAAGACGTTACCCAATTAAGAGGTAACACCCTCCCTCAAATCCCACTCTTTTATTTCCTTTATCCACCCCCTAAAATATTATTACTCCATATCTATATAAAAAATCCATTATAATATATATATTCTAGGATGATTTTATGATAATAATTATACCTATACTTACATACACCTTCATCTAATGGGTATCGAACATAATGTTTACGTGTAGGTGGACTACCACCTCGTTAAACGATGATTGTTCAATTTTCCATTAATGCCTCTCATGGTGGCCATTATGAAGGAAAAAAATCTTATATATAATATATGTTATATTTATAATATATTTATTAATATTTAATTCCTTTATAACACATAGCACTTTCCATTACATTTTTCATAAAAATGATAACATTGTTTGTGGAAGTGCAGACTACCACCACCTCAAAGCGATGTTATTTGTTCATGCTATACATGTACAATATTAAGGAGAATATTAATAAATATATGTAATATTTATGAATTATATTTGATTCTATAATTATAATATACAAACCTATCAATTACTCATCATCCTAATAGTACGAAAATGAAATAAAGTAGCATTCAAGCGTACGTACGGACTACCGTCTCCATGAATGGTGAATTTCATTTCTTATCTACAAAACTTTATAAATTATTATTCATAGTTATATAATATATATATGTGATATTAAAATCATGTTTTATATTCTTTATATTATGAAACCATGATAATAACAAAAAATGAAAATTTAGAACATACTCAACAAACTAGGAAATTAACACTTGATATAGTTAAATTAATGAAAGTTTATCAACATATAGGTAATGATACATTATAAGAAGTTAATATATGGTATTATAAACTTGATTGTGGTTTTTTAATTAGTTATTAACATATTATAAACCGCTACACAAGAGGATAAGGACCAGAAAAAAAACATAAGATTGAGGTAAGGTATTCTTTTCTGATTTTCATTCCGTGGGGCATACTTAATTGTAGTGCACATAATTTCTTATATATGGTGTATATACAATCACATTGACATAAAATATAATAAAATATTTTATTTTAATATTTTATTTTCATATTTTATTTAAGGATTATTACCTTTTGGGTTTCCAATTCAGTTGTTACTACATTGGTAAGGATTTCCATCTCACTTTTTTACATCTGTTAGATAAATGTCATATTAACCACTTAATAATTTGGTGTGGTGTGAATACTATCCATTTTGATATATTCTATCATTAATTAATTTACATTCAAGTTATTTAGATATTTAATTTGATTATTATCACTTTTGGGTGTTTTGATACATATGTAATGGAATTTTGTCTCAATTTCATATCATTGAGGCATATTGTATTGTTTTGCACCTAGTTTCTTTTATATGGTATATATAATGCCCTTTTACATGATATATCATGAATATCCTTACTCTAATGATATTATAACTTTCATTTAATTTTATTCCTTTTTGAGTTTAGGATTTAAAAATAATCAAAGTGGTATGGGACACCTTCGAATGTTTATAGATTATTTTACTAAAAAATAAAGCTAATAATATTTCAATGGTATTTCTATTTTGGAAAAATAAATAACCATTTTTAAATAAATATATTTTTTCTTTTCTAGTTATTCAAGAAAATTTTTATGTATTAGTACCTTTTTGATCTCTTTGGAACTCAAAATGTTTTAAATATATTTTTAAGAAAACACCAATGGAAAATGTATGTATGTAAAGAAATCTTAAAATATTTTTTATCAAAAGTTGAACATGGAAATTTTAAACAAGAAGGGGTGAGGAGTGAACTCATTTATAAATAATTGGGTATCCCTAATAAATTTTTTATGTTTAGGTGTCCCTATTGTTTTGTTTTCCAAATGTTGCTTAGTATTTTATTAAAACCAATGGATTTGTTTTATTGTGTTTTCAAAAACCATGTTTTTATAAAATTATTTATCAATGAAATTTTGAAAAGTAGTTCTAAAATCATTTTTAAAAAGGTATAAATATTTTCAAAAGGTTTTTCGAAAGAAATATATATTTTCTTCAATAATTTTCTTAATATTAATTTCTTTTTTGATTGTTAAATTTCTCCTAAAGAAAAAAAATTATAATAATCATATTTTATTGAAAATTTAATTTAATATCCACATTATCATAAAATTGATATTAGAATTGCCTAAAAAATATAAAAAATTTTATAAGGTGGTCTATTTGAAAATCACTTGATTAATTGGTGAGTTATTGTAAAATATTAATTTTCTATTCAAAATTAATATTTGATAATCCATATTATTTATTTATATTATTGTAACGCCCCGACCCTAGTTACCCAGAGTCGGTGCATTATTACATAACATTGGCATGATCATGAGAAAGATCAAGTCTCGAAAGACCGATTAGTTTAGTAGCCTTGGAATAACTAGATACATCCATAAATTTTTACATTACATAATAAAAAAACATCTTGTCTTCATATCCCATCATACTATCCCTGCAGGTCATTCATAAATTACTTCTTCATAATCCTGGAAAAAAAAATAAAACATTGAAAGGGGTGAGCTCGGATGCTCAGTAAGGATAACATTATAGCAGAAGCTTTCATAAATAAGCATAAACACTTAAGGCAATTTATAACTAAAACAAAAGCCTTTGAAACTTGAACTTCAGCATAAAATGGCAAAGGTAAAATGAAATAATGCCATTTACTTACTCACATGGATATTCTACTAGTCGAATGATCACATGCAATATCAATAACCACTTTGATAATGATGGAATGCATAATGCCAGACTATCATAACCACATAGCCAAGGCCTCGTGCCAAGACTACAAATAAGATTTTTCCAAGGCCTTGTGCCAAGACACTAGTTTGTCTCATGAGACCTACCGATGCATCGAGGAGCTATAGCGGGCTCCACCCGTCACATATTAAGTCCAATGCATTCCTCATATGAATAGGTTTAAGCATAAAATAAACATTCGTATTAAAACTAGCATACGAAATGTCAATACTTTAACCACAAACCATGAATGGTATAAAAATAGAACATCCACAGTCAAACATAACTCATTTGATACAATATGAAAGATTTTATTGTATCACATTAACCTCAATCATGAATAATGAAGGATGTTGACATAGATGAAAATAATCATCATAACTATTTGAGAAAATATCCCCCTTTTCTTGAAAACTTTTAAAAGTCACACTATTTGTCAAGAAGACATTCAAAAATAGATTTTTGAATCAAAGTGTCCCATACCACTTTGAAACTTTTAAAAGGATTTTTAAATTTAAAACTTTAATGTCCATAAAAATAAATCCTTAAAACCATTTTTAAAATATGGACATTAATGAGCATGATTTAGAAGAATAATTCTTTAAAACATTTTAAAATGGTATTTTGGTTAGAGTTTCTAACCAAAAGAGAGACACTTGAATAAAAATAATTGAGGTAATCAAAACATTGTAATATCATGAGAATAAAGGAATTCATGATATACTATGTCAAAGTACATTATATACACCACATAAAAGTGATTTGGTGTATATCATCAAAGAAGTCTCAATGGAATGTAAATTGAGATGAAATCTCTCATAAAGGTTGTATCCTTAGGTTAAGGATAAATCAACGACATAATTATGTGTGACAAATATAAATACACTAAATATGATTGGATATTCAGTGTAAATAGATCAAAGGATATTCACACATATTCTTGTAAAAACAATACCAACGAATTGGATGTTTAACTCAACAAATGGAGAATGTGTTAAAATTACTCTTATCAAATTCATATCAATGAATTGAGAATTATCAATGGAGTGATTATGTGTATCAAACTTATATCCACAGGAAGGGGAGTGGAAATTATGACATAATCAAATGAATATTGATTCCACACATAATCATGGAGTAATATAATCAATGAAATATGCGTAAAGCCAAATGAGTGGAAATTGAAATCTCAAATTCCCTTATTGATTAGGTAACTTAAGAAACAAACACCCATGAAAGAAAGATCATACCATTATGATGTAAATACCCATAAAATAAAGTATATTACACAATGAATACAATCATGGGTAGTACACATACACCACATGCAATAATTAAGTGGTGATCAATGGAATTCTCACGGAATTAAAAGTGAGACAAGAAACCCCTTACCACGTTAATCAACTGAGTCGCATGGACAAAAGTTAATAACCACAAAATGATTTACAGAATAACATGAATATAAAGTGAATCATGATAATATATATCAAATGGAAGTACACAATACACCACTTTCAATAATTTAGTAGCGAACAATGGAAATCTCACGGAATTTAAAGTGAGATAAGAGAATCCCTTACTTTGTACTTTTTCCTTGGTCGATGGTAGGTTTACCTCCTGTATAATGGTGAAATAATTGTCATTGAATAATACAAGAATCAGTTACTTTAATATGATATCATATATGATCTTTTAACATTGATTTGTTAATAATATCTTAGAATTATCGTCATTTCAGGTGTTAACGGGTTCATTTTACTTTATATTCTTTGTTATGTGAGCCATATTCGTTATTAATGGGATGTATATTATTCATATCCAGAATGGTATCAAGTCCTTAAACATAATTTTTAAATCATCAAATGATAATTATACTTGAATGGATACGATGGAGAATGAATCTCATCGCGTTCGTGGAGACGGTAGTCCGTACGTACGCACGAACGCTACTTCCATTTAATTTTTATTTTAAAAGAATCGAATCCAAATGATACATAGGTATATTACTATTCCAGTAAAATATAATATTTTATATATGTTACTTAAGTTCATTAACACCATCTTTTATACGTTCCATGTGTGGTATGAACGAGTCATATCATTTTAAGGGGGCGGTAGTCCGCACTTCCTCAAATGAAATTATCGTATGTATATACAACATGAAACGAATAATTGTATGAAATAAAATGGAATTACAGAAGATTATATATAAAATATATATCATTAATATCATATTTAATTACAGTGTCATCCTAATGGCCACCATGAGAGGCGGTAAGATGTATTTGAACAATCATCGTTTCGTGAGGCGTTAGTTTGCCATCCACAGAAACATTATGTTCATCATCCATTAGATGGAGTTGTGTGAATGTGTAGTTTGAATCCTTCTTATAACAACATCCTAGTATATTGTGGATACTGGTGTTGTTACAAAAGAAATGAAATAAAAATAGTTTGGGGGTTGGAGAAGCAAAATAATTGAAAATAATTTAAGAGAAAATGTTACCTTTAATTTAGGTAACTCACTTTGGTTGGAACCAAAGGACTTCTTGAAATGCTTTCTGCCTAAGGGGAAGCTTCAAGGAGGAGGATAGGGATGTGGGGAGCTTATTTGGGCAGAGTTTGGACGATCCAAGTGGCTTGAGAGGTGTGAGGAATGAGTAGAAGTGGTCTCCTTTTATAAGGGAGAGGAGGGGCTCTTTAGGAAAGAGTGAAAGTATTACTTTATAATATAATTATATTCGGTTTATAATGGTCCAAAAATCATTGAGGTCTAAGATAAGATGACTAATATTCTAAATAACATCAACCAATAAGAATTGGACAGGTTTTATATAATATTTTAATCATTATAATCTTATTTATTTAAATGATTTATTAATGAGGTAAACATTGCATCATTATTGTGTCATTAATAATTTAAATTATTTGATGTCTAAAAATTATAAATAAAATATCATTATGTAGGAAATATTTTTATATTTCTAATGAATATTTATAATCGAAAATCCAACATGTATAACCCTATGTAAAAATTGTTCTTCTAAAAGATGTAAGCTTATGCCATTTTTGTATTCATTTTAACTTAATTAAAATAAAGTGTCATTGTCACTTACAAGTGGATCAATGGGGTCCCAAAATTGACCCAATGATGCCCATGGTCGACCATGTATCAACCAATAGGGTTAAGACACGTTTTAGGGTAATTTAGTATTATTATAATATTATTTTTTAACCCTTATTTACCGGATTTACCCTTAACCATGGTAAATAAAATATTTACCGCTGTAATTATTCAAAATGTATAAAAATAAAAGTTACCTATTTAAAAAATTTGAACATCCTGATTCCAAATATGGAATCCATTTTTCTAAATTCAAAACACAGAAGTGGCAGAAATTAATTTAAAATTAATTCCCGCTGTCAAAACAAAAAGCATGTTTTTAAGAGATAATAACTATCAAAAGATTGACACTTGTTTATGTTCGGTTTAATTGTAAAATTATGTCCAATGACCAAAATTATATTAAATGGTAAAAATATATTCTAAATATACTTTAAAACCACTCAAATTCATAATTTATCACTATTAATTATTTTGATTAAAAAAATTGTTTTTAATTAAAATTTAGTAATTTTTACTATTCATCAAAATATGAAAGTTATCTGAAAAGTACCAAAATTTCACCTTAGGCTAAATTTGATATTCCGAATCCAAAAATGAAGTCCATTTTGAAATATAAAATATATATAATTTCAAAAAATTAAGTATTACTATTCATAACGGCTAGTTTGATCGGTTGTGGTGTGTGTTAAAACTCGAAGTTGCGTACAACACACGCTACTGTTTTATTCAAAGGAAAGCGTACCGTGGAAGCTTGGGTGTTTTATTTTAAATTTTTTGATGTCCCCATTTAGTCAAAAAGTTTAAAATGTTTTATTTAAAAAGGTTTCACTGTTAAAAGTTGGTAAAACTATAATACTGAAGATGAATTTGTTCTTACATTATGTCTAAGAATCTCATAATATGGATTCTAAAATTATAAGGATTATATAAAGTTTAAAATTTAGTTAATACTATTCATAACCTTTTTTGAACGGCTTGTTTGGTAAGTCATGGTGCGCTTGAACTCGGTGTTGCATGTAGTGCAAGTTATTGAATTGTTTTGAAGAAATAACACACTATGAAATCTTGGGGTGTTACATTCTCCCCTCCTTCAATAAATTGCGTCCTCGCAATTTGAAATTGTTCTTCGAAAATAAAAGGTTGAAAATAGAAAATATATTTGTGGGAAAACCCACATCGGAAATTGGTTTACTAAAATTTAGTCTTAATATGAGGAAAAGAGAAATGAAAGGGTCACCACCAAATTATGATCTCGATTAGGAGAACATTGGTGGCAATTAGAGACATATAATTGGAGGAAAAACGTAAAAATTTATAGGTAGTGGTTGAGGTCATCAATCACAAACAAGTATAAAATTGAGGTCCTTAAACTCATCAATCTATGATGATTTGAAGTACCATCGGTTCAACAAAATATGGGGTATTGGGATCACACATTTTTGACATTTCAAAATATCTTAGTTGAAATCCCACATCGAAAAATGAATTAATGAGACCTCTATTTAAAATAAAGAGTGGAAAGTATGAAGATTACCGAAAATAACACATACTAGGGTTCCATGTAGGAAAATATGGATATGGAGGAGAAATCTAACCATCAATTATCTGATGGAGAGTGGTAGAGAACATGGCTATGAAAAGGCCAACAATCCCAAAGCCATAAATTAGTGATGATTTAAGGTACCATCTAGGACAACATTTTTTTTAAAGTTACCTTACATAAGGAAGAGGAATTCATTTATGATATTGACTAAGAACATTATGAGATATACTTAAATTTTAAGTAGATTTTCATTCTTTAATAAATTTCCACCACTAACTCAATTTTTTTTAAACGATGAGTATTCAAGAAGACTTGGTCACACTAGAAGAGCTAGAATAAACTTCTATAGAATCACATGATCCATGGAGGATAAACCATATATTTACATTGTCTTTGAAGATTAATCAAAACCAAAATGGTTAGTGAATGATCTAATGATCCCCCAAAAGGATATTCATTGAGATAAATATGCACTAATCTTAATTTCTAAAATTAAACCAACAATACCCCAAAGTTAAATAGATACCATTCAATAACCAATTGTCCTTAAAATCCTTTAATATAATCCAAACTAATATTGAAACCCAAAACATAGAAGAATTTGATTATGTAGTCTCCCATGTTACATTGTATCTCCAAATGACATCAAATACTCTTAAAGTCACATACTTAAAAGTAATTAACATCATCACATATTCTCTGTTATAGGTTAATCATTTCCATAAATAACCCAGATCACTATAAATCAACAATAAAAATGTAGATAAAAATCCACCATTACTCTACAAATGAAACCTCATTGTATTCTATTTTCCTTGGGCATATAGTGTTCCTAACAAAACGAACATCTTCCAAAATAACATTTATCACTTAATCACCAAATCATTTTCCTATACCAAGGGTATTCATTTGATAAGACATAAGAACCCAAATCATCTTATTATTGATCAATAAAATCATTTAACAAAAAAAATAGTCATACTAACCAGGGACTTCACGTAGTCTAGTGGTAGGCGATAAATCCCAATCGCACTTTGGTTGTGGGTTCGATTCCCACAGCTTTGTCCGACGCGACGGGTTGTCACACGGTCTACGTGTTGTCCTTTTTCAAAAACTATATTCTATAATATTACCAAAATGAGATAAATTTTTCAAAATAACATAATTTAACCACAAATGTTATATCATACTTTGCATTTTCATCCCAAATTATAATAACTTATCATTTTCTCAAACCCCAATGATCATATAAAACCAAATGGTTATTTATACCTATATCCACAAGAGAAGAGACAATTATTCCTCAAATATCATTCTCACATGGCAAACTGAGGGGTTACAAATACAGGAAAAAATTATTCCAAAGTAAACCCATCAACAAGGAGTGCTAATACTTTTTAAATTTTTCTCCAACCATTTATTTCCACATAGCTTCTTCTTTGAGCAAGAAAATATCCTATAAAATAGGACATTCACTCGGTTAATGGCCAGGTCCCCTACATTTATGGCAAATGACTGTAAATGGACTCTTGGGACCATTTTTATCTTCTTCCATAGTACTCTTCATTTTTCTTCAGCAATTCTTCACTTTATGTCCTTCCTTCCCGCACGTAAAACATTTCGTTGTCCCATTGAGACACTTTCCTGGGTGTCTCTTTCCACAATTCCTGCATGATGAAAATTGAGGTTTCTTTTCTCCATGGTCTCCATTGCTGGAGATCTTATCATTTATCACCTTTCTCTTCCTTGTTGAGTCTGGGAGTTGGTTAATATATAGGTTGTTGATCATATTTTTGGAAAACTGATTTGGCATAAAGACGATATCTTTTACGCCTATCAACATTCCATTTTGTTGCTCATTGCCACCACCATTCCCACCTTGTACATCATTCTCAAAGTCACTATGACTTCCTTGGAATCCAGCCATTGACTAAAACCAGAAAGCATTGTGTGAGTAATAGTAGTCGTAAAATCATTTAGAGATTAAAATGTCACCATATTCTCAATTTGAAACATATTAGGATTAACCAAGGTCATTTACTCTCATCTTATGTATATATTACTTAAATCGGTTTGTAAAGAAAATGTAAATTATCCTAAGCATATCCCCCAGGAGTGTCGTAACCAAGAGTGCAGCAAGGCCCGTTGTCGTGCACCAGTTCCCGTTCGAGTCTAGCTCAAAGCGGTGTTTTTGGGTTTTACCCCTAGGTTCATCTGTGCCAGAGCCGCCTCTACCTGCTCGTATCCAGATAGGGATGTATTGCTCGGAAAACTCACAAAATCTCTACAATACCAAAATTCTAGGAAGTTCTTTTATACTAATCCTCAAAGTTCATCTTAGGTCTACGTGCTCTAATCAGAGTTTATCTAAATCTAGCTACCAAAGTTTGTACTAAACTTCCTCTGATACCAACTGTAATGCCCCGACCCTAGTTACCCAGAGTCGGTGCATTATTACATAACATTGGCATGATCATGAGAAAGATCAAGTCTCGAAAGACCGAATAGTTTAGTAGCCTTGGAATAACTAGATACATCCATAAATTTTTACATTACATCATAAAAAAAACATCTTGTCTTCATATCCCCTCATACTATCCCTGCAGGTCATTCATAAATTACTTCTTCATAATCCTGGAAAAAAAAACATTGAAAGGGGTGAGCTCGGATGCTCAGTAAGGATAACATTATAGCAGAAGCTTTCATAAATAAGCATAAACACTTAAGGCAATTTATAACTAAAACAAAAGCCTTTGAAACTTGAACTTCAGCATAAAATGGCAAAGGTAAAATGAAATAATGCCATTTACTTACTCACATGGATATTCTACTAGTCGAATGATCACATGCAATATCAATAACCACTTTCATAATGATGGAATGCATAATGCCAGACTATCATAACCACATAGCCAAGGCCTCGTGCCAAGACTACAAATAAGATTTTGCCAAGGCCTTGTGCCAAGACACTAGTTTGTCTCATGAGACCTACCGATGCATCGAGGAGCTATAGCGGGCTCCACCCGTCACTTATTAAGTCCAGTGCATTCCTCATATGAATAGGTTTAAGCATAAAATAAACATTCGTATTAAAACTAGCATACGAAATGTCAATACTTTAACCACAAACCATGAATGGTATAAAAATAGAACATCCACAGTCAAACATAACTCATTTGATACAATATTAAAGATTGTATTGTATCACATTAACCTCAATCATGAATAATGAAGGATGTTGACATAGATGAAAATAATCGTCATAACTATTTGAGAGAAATATCCCCCTTTTCTTGAAAACTTTTAAAAGTCACACTATTTGTCAAGAAGACATTCAAAAATAGATTTTTGAATCAAAGTGTCCCATACCACTTTGAAACTTTTAAAAGGATTTTTAAATTTAAAACTTTAATGTCCATAAAAATAAATCCTTAAAACCATTTTTAAAATATGGACATTAATGAGCATGATTTAGAAGAATAATTATTTAAAACATTTTAAAATGGTATTTTGGTTAGAGTTTCTAACCAAAAGAGAGACACTTGAATAAAAATAATTGAGGTAATCAAAACATTTTAATATCATGAGAATAAAGGAATTCATGATATACTATGTCAAAGTACATTATATACACCACATAAAAGTGATTTGGTGTATATCATCAAAGAAGTCTCAATGGAATGTAAATTGAGATGAAATCTCTCATAAAGGTTGTATCCTTAGGTTAAGGATAAATCAACGACATAATTATGTGTGACAAATATAAATACACTAAATATGATTGGATATTCAGTGTAAATCAATCAAAGGATATTCACACATATTCTTGTAAAAACAATACCAACGAATTGGATGTTTAACTCAACAAATGGAGAATGAGTTAAAATTACTCTTATCAAATTCATATCAATGAATTGAGAATTATAAATGGAGTGATTATGTGTATCAAACTTATATCCACAGGAAGGGGAGTGGAAATTATGACATAATCAAATTAATAGTGATTCCACACATAATCATGGAGTAATATAATCAATGAAATATGCGTAAAGCCAAATGAGTGGAAATTGAAATCTCAAATTCCCTTATTGATTAGGTAACTTAAGAAACAAACACCCATGAAAGAAAGATCATACCATGATGATTTAAATACCCATAAAATAAAGTATATTACACAATGAATACAATCATGGGTAGTACACATACACCACATGCAATAATTAAGTGGTGATCAATGGAATTCTCACGGAATTAAAAGTGAGACAAGAAACCCCTTACCACGTTAATCAACTGAGTCGCATGGCCAAAAGTTAATAACCACCAAATGATTTACAGAATAACATGAATATAAAGTGAATCATGATAATATATATCAAATGGAAGTACACAATACACCACTTTCAATAATTTAGTAGCGAACAATGGAAATCTCACGGAATTGAAAGTGAGATAAGAGAATCCCTTACTTTGTACTTTTTCCTTGGTCGATGGTAGTTTTACCTCCTGTATAATGGTGAAATAATTGTTATTGAATAATACAAGAATAATTTACTTTAATATGATATCATATATGATCTTTTAACATTGATTTGTTAATAATATCTTAGAATTATCGTCATTTCAGGTGTTAACGGGTTCATTTTACTTTATATTCTTTGTTATGTGAGCCATATTCGTTATTAATGGGATGTATATTATTCATATCAAGAATGGTATAAAGTCCTTAAACATCATTTTTAAATCATCAAATGATAATTATACTTGAATGGATACGATGGAGAATGAATCTCATCGCGTTCGTGGAGACGGTAGTCCGTACGTACGCACGAACGCTACTTCCATTTAATTTTTATTTTAATAGAATCGAATCCAAATGATACATAGGTATATTACTATTCCAGTAAAATATAATATTTTATATATGTTACTTAAGTTCATTAACACCATCCTTTATACGTTCCATGTGTGGTATGAACGAGTCATATCATTTTAAGGGGGCGGTAGTCCGCACTTCCTCAAATGAAATTATCGTATGTATATACAACATGAAACGAATAATTGTATGAAATAAAATGGAATTACAGAAGCTTATATATAAAATATATATCATTAATATCATATTTAATTACAGTTCCATCCTAATGTCCACCATGAGAGGCGGTAAGATGTATTTGAACAATCATCGTTTCGTGAGGCGTTAGTTTTCCATTCACAGAAACATTATGTTCATCATCCATTAGATGGAGTTGTGTGAATGTGTAGTTTTAATCCTTCTTATAACAACATCCTAGTATATTGTGGATACTGGTGTTGTTACAAAATAAAGGAAATAAAAAGAGTTTGGGGGTTGTAGAAGCAAAATAATTGAAAATAATTTAAGAGAAAATGTTACCTTTAATTTAGGTAACTCACTTTGGTTGGAACCAAAGGACTTATTGAAATGATTTATGCCTAAGGGGAAGCTTCACGGAGGAGGAGAGGGATGTGGGGAGCTTAGTTGGGCAGATTTTGGACGAGCCAAGTGGCTTGAGAGGTGTGAGGAATGAGTAGAAGTGGTCTCCTTTTATAAGGGAGAGGAGGGGCTCTTTAGGAAAGAGTGAAAGTATTACTTTATACTATAATTATATTCGGTTTATAATGGTCCAAAAATCATTGAGGTCTAAGATAAGATGACTCATATTCTAAATAACATCAACCAATAAGAATTGGACAGGTTTTAGATAATATTTTAATCATTATAATCTTATTTATTTAAATGATTTATTAATGAGGTAAACATTGCATCATTATTGTGTCATTAATAATTTAAATTATTTGATGTCTAAAAATTATAAATAAAATATCATTATGTAGGAAATCTTTTTAGATTTCTAATGAATATTTATAATCGAAAATCCAACATTTATAACCCTATGTAAAAATTGTTCTTTTAAAAGATGTAAGCTTATGCCATTTTTGTATTCATTTTAACTTAATTAAAATAAAGTGTCATTATCACTTACAAGTGGATCAATGGGGTCCCAAAATTGACCCAAAGATTCCCATGGTCGACCATGTATCAACCAATAGGGTTACGACACGTTTTAGGGTAATTTAGTATTATTATAATATTATTTTTTAACCCTTATTTACCGGATTTACCCTTAACCATGGTAAATAAAATATTTACCGCAGTAATTATTCAAAATGTCTAAAAATAAAAGTTACCTATTTACACAATTTGAACATCCTGATTCCAAATATGGAATCCATTTTTCTAAATTCAAAACACAGAAGTGGCATAAATTAATTTAAAATTAATTCCCGCTGTCAAAACAAAAAGCGTGTTTTTAAGAGATAATAACTATCAAAAGATTGACACTTGTTTATGTTCGGTTTAATTGTAAAATTATGTCCAATGACCAAAATTATATTAAATGGTAAAAATATATTCTAAATATACTTTAAAACCACTCAAATTCATAATTTATCACTATTAATTATTTTGATTAAAAAAGTTGTTTTTAATTAAAATTTAGTAATTTTTACTATTCATCAAAATATGAAAGTTATCCGAAAAGTACCAAAATTTCACCTTAGGCTAAATTTGATATTCCGAATCCAAAAATGAAGTCCATTTTGAAATATAAAATATATATAATTTCAAAAAATTAAGTATTACTATTCATAACGGCTAGTTTGATCGGTTGTGGTGTGTGTTAAAACTCGAAGTTGCGTACAACACACGCTACTGTTTTATTCAAAGGAAAGCGTACCGTGGAAGCTTGGGATGTTTTATTTTAAATTTTTTGATGTTACCATTTAGTCAAAAAGTTTAAAATATTTTATTTAAAAAGGGTTCACTATTAAAAGTTGGTAAAACTATAATACTGAAGATGAATTTGTTCTTACATTATGTCTAAGAAACTCATAATATGGATTCTAAAATTATAAGGATTATATAAAGTTTAAAATTTAGTTAATAATATTCATAACCTTTTTTGAACGGCTTGTTTGGTAAGTCATGGTGCGCTTGAACTTGGTGTTGCGTGTAGTGCAAGTTATTGAATTATTTTGAAGAAATAACACACTATGAAATCTTGGGGTGTTACAATTATTAATTATGAGGAATGCTTTGGACTGAAAATGACCAGTGGCGCCTATAATTTATATAGCTCATAGATGCATCAATAGGTTCTCATGAGATAATTAATTGCACAAATGTGTTTCTACACTTAGTTTTAAACTGTCTTATAAAGGGTTTTGACTGTAATAGGGCCTCATCTGCCTTCGACATGATGTCTGTTAAGAAATAATTACCCTTATATTAGATTCATTTATTATTTATACATGAGATTTTACATCGATATATTTATATATGTAGTTCATTCTTAGTTTATTGATTTATCATATATGTTTCAGTTCCATACTCTCTATATTATTTATGCCTTATATAGTTATGTAAATGGAAAGTGTGATCAGTTATTTACATTTCCATATAGACTGATTCATATTTATTTTCAATGTATTTACCCTTAATAAGCATTTGAGATCACCCTTATTATGTTTATTTCTCTAGGTTATGAAGAAGAGAACAATGATTAAGCTTTCAAGGATTCATTTTATTTTAGTTATTGTGTAGCATGTTTTATTTTGTTTCCCCAATGTATTATGGGTATCATGTCTGTAATATAGCTTTGCAAGACTTCTGAACTCACTACCCTTTGATATTTGATTCCCTATAATCATTAAAATGTAATAAAATATTTCACTAGCACCATTCTTCTAGGTTTAGGGTGTTACATTTGACTTATCCTTATTTATCTTTCCAACATGGAGTCAAAGTAGGTACAACTGTAGGGTTTGTGGTGGCTTGGTTAGTTCACATCTTCTCAACATGTGAATATATGTTTAATATTACTATAGACTCATTTACTATTATCATACAATACACATATTATACATGTATATATTTTACTAAGGACACATTGGTGATTTCCTACTGAGATTATTATTCACACCCTACATGGGCATTCAGATACGCAAACAGAATTCATGTACATGGATCTGAGTAAGGGAAAGGGGATCATGGATAATGGTTGAGTAGAGTAGAATGGAGCTGGTAGCAAACCCAGACAGACTCTATAGGACCCCACTATTTAAGTTATTTATTTACCTTTCATAACATTATAATCTAGATTGGATTTCCACATAGGGAACCAATTATTATTTTTAAGTAATGTATTCCATCTATTAGTTTCTGTATTATTACTATTGTTGTTTATAAAATTTTTTATAATATATTTTTTATTCTATTATATGTTACTGAAGGTTTAGTCTCCCCACTAATGGACTTAGACCCTCATTGTTAGTCATTAACCTCCTATGTATGGGGAGGTGCGCGTGAGGATATGTGACACTCCGATTTGGACCCAGTTGTTTGGGTCAAGACATTACAAAATGGTATCAAAGGATATTTTATACTTTTCTTTTAGAATAATCTAGGACATGGGAGCAAGGTGCTAGTTGTATTGGACTCAGGTATGGGAGTGGTTAGTTTCCTGTCCATCACATGTGTAGTGGACCTCTAAGATTCCATGGATGGGATTGTTGTTAATATTTTAATGATATTTTGGGTACATTCATTCAACATGATTAGGAACCTAAGTTCACATTCCATATATATAACTATTTTTTATTGTTTATTTGTTCTTAAATGTAGTACCTAGATTTTTGTTATGTATTTTGGATAGGTTATTTATTGTATGATATATCTATGTTGGCATTAATTTGTTAAATTGGTAATGTTGTTATGTTTTAGTATATATATGGTCATTGTGACTAATATGAAGGGAAAATACCTTGTTTAGTGGTAAGATTATTATACCTTATTTTATGGGTGTAATCCTATTGAATCCTTTGTGTAATCCCTTACATTGGTTATGATATACTAAGAAATGTTCTATTTATTACCTAAGTGTTACGAAAGATATCACCCTATAGAAGATTGATGGGACCACCGATTAACTAGTCAACAGTGCTCCAGACACTCTTGCTCCACCGCCTTCTCTATATAAGGGTTCTATAGATCATTCCCTCACACCTACTCTAGTGTTGATGGAAGTTGGGCCACTACAGTTTATAGTCCTTCCACTGAGATCTATGGTCGATTATTCTAGGTATTTTAACTCCATTATCCTCTAACCTTTCATATCACTGGAAGACTATAAGATTCTAAGGATTGTGTGGATATTATCAATGGGTATATTTGACCTCATCAGGTCACTGACATACATGAAGGATAATCTAATAGTGTTCATGCTATAGTGACCTGCCAGGAATTGGTGGGGAGTAATGGGATAGGTTGGATGACGTGACATTCATTCATGGGAGGCCTTTAAGGACTTGTTCTTTTGGAAGTTATTTTTTAATACACTAATGATTGATATATAAAAATAGTTCATGGAGATAAATTAGGTTTCCATGATGGTTTCCCCCTACTATGATCGGTTTACCAAGATTTATCACATTTACCTAACACTAGATGGAAATGAGGATCATAATTCTAGGAAGTTGATGATCAAACGCCATCCTGACATTAGACAGTAGAATAGGGTATTTTACTGAGCACTATACCCTAAGGTTATATGGATGTCCTTGACTGTAGAGAAGATATTAGATGAGTTGAGTGGTTAGTATTATTCTACCTTTTGGTTCTCATAGGGGTGAACCTCTTACCGATTCCATGATTTCCTCTATTCTGATTCATGTCTTTATAACAATTAAGACTTCCAATGGGGATATTGGGAGGATGGAGAAAATTTTGACCATTATTTTATGGGATTCCAACCAAGTGGGGTGAAGTCACTGGGCATCCTAGTCACATATGGAAAGGACCATTGGCAAAGGTGTATTGGGGATACGTGACCTTAATGAATCCATGTAGGGCATGAAAGTTTGGATAGCCTTGGATATTATTGTTGGGGATTCCCTATGGGCATCATTCTTCAGGGTGTGGTATGGTGATCAATGGGAGGCTTTTTTATTCCATGGTACATGGCCCTCTTTCATGGTCTGGAACATGTCCTATCACCTTGTGGTCCTGAGTGGCTCTGTCTAGTGTATCATTAGAAAAGGTGATGTCAACTTCTAGAAGGGAAACTGGGATAGGGAGAGGTTTTCCTTCCTAGGATTCCCTTCTCTTGATATTTACCTTAAAGAGGCCAGTGGAAACATGATCTCATTTAGTCGGTTATCAATCCTAATCATATGATGGTGTTTGAAGGTATTTTCATAATGGAAGAACCGGACGGATGCTACTTCACAGGATCGATTTTAGGCAGGTTTGTCACTCAGGATTATAGGAGGTTGATTCACGAATAGAATTCTCATGATGAGTGTTCATCGAAGGTGTGGTTCAATGAGATCCTTATGAAAATAAAATTTCTAATTTGGTGCATCAAAATCAAGGAACTTCTAAAAGATGTGAATATTAAAAGGAAGGTTATCCCCTTGGCTTCTTACTACTTCTACTCTAAGAACCTATGGGTAGAGTCTACACTTCATCTTTTTTTAGAGTACTTGGGTGGCTTACCAATTTTCGTTTTTCTCACCCCACCTCTACCTCAACAATGATCAACCTTACTTGCATGGATTCTTGACTTATTAGTTTCATGGTTTGGAGAATAGGGTCATGGAATATAGAGTGAGGACTGTTATCCATTCTTGTATCTGTTGGGTATCTGGGAGGCTCTCATTCATGTTCATCAGGGATTTGTATGCTTATTATTTTTTCTTAAGATGAGTTTACAAATTCTTATCATTAAGCTGGGGTCATATTTTAATGGGTGGAAACATTCATTTATGGTTTTCAATACACTCAAAAGACCTTGAATAAAGGGTAATTTGGATGGTCGTTGGATCAGGTGGGAGCCCCCTCTTAGAGGTTTGAAGCAGAATATGGATGGTTTCTTTATGGATGGGATTAGGATGGGTGGTGGGGTTCTTTGGAACTCATGGGGTTTTGTCCTAATGGGGTTCAGTTCATTCTATGGATCAATAATCTCCTTGGTTGTGGTGGTGAGGCTCTTTATTCTGGTCTGTTGATATGTAGGAGTCTTGTTTTTCAAGTAGTTGTGATCAAATCAAACTATGAAGTTATAGTGATGTCAATTCAGGGGCGTTATACAGTTCCATGGGATTTTATTTACCTAATTCATATATGCACTATAGATACCAATGACGGGTACATGGTTCACCATAGTTGGAGGGAGGTTAATTTTGTGGTGGACTCACTAGATTGCATGGGAATACTGAAATAGGATCTTGTTATTTATGATAGTTTAGGTTCTCTTACTTTAGAGTATAAGGTTTTTATCCAAAGGGATGCCCTTGGTCTGCATCATTTTCATCCCCCTTGAGGGTGATTTGTGGTTCTGCATCTCTTTTCTTATTCAGAGTTTAATAAAAAAATTCATTATGTATTAGATCATTGAAGTTGGGGTTTTGTAGGGGTACAGAATAGATATGAACTTTGACCTAGTTATCTAGCTAGGGTCCTCAACATTAGACTCAAATGACAACTTAGATGGTTCAATTATCCCATGGATAGGTTTGTGGCCCTGAGGAAGGTCATCAATTCATGGTGTATTATAATCCAGTGGATGGTGGTGAGGGACCATCTATTGTATGAGTTGAGGTCTTGATCACATCTACTTAGCCTTATTCTTTGTTTGACACTGGTGTTTCTATTTTATTCCTTTCAATACAATTTATTATTGGACATTACTTACCATTAAACTAATCCTCTAAGTTAATTCCCTTGATATGCCATTGGGTGACGATGATGTGAACCTAAGTATGTGATATTTGTAGTCCATACTTCTATCTTTGAGGATATGATTAGGGACTTTCATACCTCTAGGTGGGTAGACACTTCAGGGTCTGTTTTCAAATGCCTTACCTACCAAAGGGTAAAGGATGAGAACTAGAATCCTATTTGTTTTCTCTATCCACTTCTATTGTCCACGAAGAAGTGGGAGGAAATCTTGATTGACATTTTAATGGGGTTAACCAGGACTATGAGGAGTTGTGAAATGTTTTGGGTGATATTCAATCAGCTAATGAAGGTTTCTCACTTTTTACAAATCTTTGAGACACACTCTATAGATGAGCTAGGAAATCTATATTTCCATAAGATAGTATGATTACATGGAATTACCAAGAGAATTTAATCTAAAAGATACATAAGTTTTACTTTTCTATTTTGGAATAGATTTCAGAAGTCCCTAAGAAATCATCTAAGATTGAGCACCACATACCATCCTCATATGAACATATAGTTCAAGCAGATGATTATTATACTGGAGGATAATCTTCAAGCTTTGATTATAGACTTCAATATATATTTGGATAATCACATATACTTAGTTGTATTTTTATTCAAAAATAGTTTATAGGATTTTATTCATATGGAACCACATGAGGCTCTTTGTGATATATTTTTTCGTTAGCAAATATATTATTATGAGGTAGTCGAGGTAGTAGTTATGGGGCCAAGTTTAGTTTAGGATACATCCAAAATAATGAAAGAAATTTTGAAGAGTTTTATAACCACTTTGAATAGGAAGAGATTATAGAGACCCAAATCATGACATACATGGAAATTACATTAATTTTGTGGAATAATTATAAAAAAAACAGACACCCAAGGACCATAATAGTTTAGTGTCTTTGGAAACTCAAAACATAATCTTCTAATCATGGTGAAATATCTTCAACATCTCCCATAAAGATATTCCCCTTTTGTCTTCTTACCTAAAACATTTCTTTATATCCTAGGGAAAAGAAAAAAATATAAAGGGTGAGTTCAAATGCTTAGTAAGGGTAATCATGGAGAAAATAAAACAAACCATATACATTTGAACATAAAAAAACATGAACATAATGTTTAAACATAAAAATCGTGAGTTGTGAAATAAATATTGGCAGTACATAAGGCATAGATCATAAAGGAACATCAATCATGATAAAATAGCATGGGAATAAAAACTGTAATTGTGAAAAACAATTAAGAACATGATATTATTTCCATAGTATCCAAGGAATTTCTTCCAAGACCATCATAGTGGACAAAGTCCATTACTGAATCGGGTTTACATGTCATTCCAGCCCCGTATTACTAAACCAGATTTATATGTCATTCCAGCCATGTCTATCTCATGAGATATAAATCTTTTAACAATGTATTGGAGGGAGATATAGGTCCCACCCATCTCATAATGAAATCATTATTTTGTGTTCCACAAAATAAACATAAATCATTCATCATAACCCAATGAATACAATGGGTTTCATAAACATCATCCCATCATAACATAATCCATATAAACTAAATGGGTATAATTTCATCATAAACTACATCAAAAAATGTACTTGAAACATAAGCATATTAAATAATGTCATCTTAGATGGAAAATTGTTTTGATAAAACACTTGAAATGAATTCCTAAGGAAAATACATTTTCTTCTTCAAAATCATATTCTTTTCTCAAAATATCATGAAATTTTAAAATAGAATAATTTCATTGAAAATAATCAGGAAATCTTGTAGAGTAAGATTCATGGAGATAAGGCATTATTAAACTATAAAAATCCATTCATTTCCTATAAGTTAAAAAACATTCTTCTTGTACTTTTGCCGGAAAAGTCAAAAAGTACCTCATATGGTAAACAAATGAGAGATTCCTTCCATACTACATAGTAAAAGTCAAAAGAGGTAAAAATGACTTTAAACATACATAGAAAAATAGTAAACACTTTATGAAAATATTTTTATAAAACACAGACATGGATGATATATATAACCATAGTAAATACTTACGAATAAATAATCTCAGATAAGAACGAGATTGGAATAATTATCCCTTACCTTAAGCCCAATTTCTTCCGTATGTGTATGAAACTCCTGTATAGTGGGGTTAAACGTATTATTAACTTGTAAAAGAACAATAATAATATTTATTATATCATATATGATTCACTTATAAATTTATATTACCTATTCTTTTGTCAATTCCATGCTAAAGCAGCGTTTTGGGTAAAATCTTTTCATATATAGTACATGTTTGGACTTGTTGTTCTTCATATTATTACTTATTTCCTGATTTAATTAATTCTAGAATTTAAAATATTATTTATATATAATATATATTCATCATATAAATATGTATGATATATCGATAAATGTAATGAAATACACCGTTCATGTAGATGGTAGGTCGTACGTACGTATGAACCCTATTTTCGTTTCCTTATTGAATTGAATGGAATTAAGTAAATGAAACATATATGTACATAAATACAGTATAATTATTATGTAATATATTTCTTGATTATTTATTATATATACTTTATAATCATTCTTGAATGGTTAACATGGACAATGAATCTCATCGCGTCGTGGAGACAGTAATCCGTACGTACGCACGAGCGACGATATCATTCCCATAATTTTTTAATGGTATTAGAGTTGATTATATAATATCATAGAATTATTATAATGTTATAATAATCATATATAATTATTATTTCCACCATTATACCCATCCACATAAAGTTGTGGTGGAAAAACAGATTACACCACGGCGTGGAGATGGTAAATCGTACGTACGTACGCGCGGTGATTTCTTTTTTCGTAGGATAGATAGAAGGTGAAATAGGGTTGTTTCATATTTATAATAACATACCATTATATGAGTGATACGGATGTTATTACTTTATTATGAAAAAATAAAATAATAGGAAGTACAAGAAGAAATGAATTTGAAAGAATCGGAAAAGGATATTGACTCTTCTTCAACGCACCTCTTCTAAACCTCCTGTTAGGGCACTAAAGTTTTTATTTGAAGAAGACCAGGACCTCTAGTATGTTTCTAGGGAAGTGGAGAAGAAAACTGTACAGGGTTATTAGGAGCTTGAAGTCTCAAAATGTTGTGAAGTGGAGAGGGAGGTGGTGCCCTTTTATAAGAGAGGAGCGGGGTACTTTTAAAAACTTCTAAAATATTAATTTATAATAAACTCAAACCCCACCTAAAAACCTCCAAAATGACTCAAATTCTAATATGATATGAGCTAGGGTTGTAATATCATCAATAAATAAAATTTAGACATGTTGGGAATTTAGTTTAAACCTTATCAACTTGATTTATCTGTATTTTATCTAATTAATTTTAATTGTGGTAATAATATTCTAAATTTTAAATTGTTATAAATAATTACTTATGTGTTATTAATTTTCCATAATTGGAAACGTTATGATATTGTAGACTATATAAATTTCAATTTATAACTTTTAAATAATTTTGTGATTTTTAAACAATTTAATAATATATTATTTTTATAAAATAACAATAGTATCAATTTTGTCACTATTTATTTATTTGAATTTATATAAAATCTAAACAGAGGATATATTTGAACCAAAATATTTAATATATTAATAACATGTCATATTTATCTATAAAATTTTTGGATCACATTAAATAGTTCATATAGTATTTATTTTAATATTTTTAAAACCATTTATTTAATATTTCAATCAATAAAATAATTTATACATCACTATAGTGTCATCATTAATGATAATTATTTAATCCCTAAAAACTATAAATAAATTCACATGATGTAGATAGTTTCATGATATTTTTGAAGAATATTTAGTTTCAAATTTTTATGAAGTTTATCACAAAATTAAAATTATTACACTTATAATATATAAGAGAGTGACATGTTGCCACTTTCTTTGGTTTTAATAATAATTACATCATTTTTATGGTCAAAAGTCCATTAAATAAATTTATTCCTACCCTTGTGTGATATGGGTCAACTTTTATTCATCCCATAGAATTTTATCAGGTGTTATGGTAATTTTATAATATTATTTTTACCCTTAATTTCTTGATTTACCTTGAACTGTGGTAAATAAAATTTACCGTAGTTACTATTCATAATTCCTAAAAAATAAAAGTATAAAATTAACATAATTTGAACCTACTGACTCCAAATATGGATTCCATTTTTACAAATTCAACACACCGAAGTTTCAATAATTAATTTAAAATTATTCCCGTTGTCGAAAAAAATGTGTTTTAAAAGTTAAAACACTGCAAAAGATTGAAATGTTATTACCTATGAATTCAGTGTAAAATTAATGTCATTTACTTAAATTATATTAAATTATAAAAATATATTCTATTTATACATTAAAACCATTAAATATTATAATTTAACCATATAAATTATCTCAATGAAAAAAGTGGTTTTTAATTAACATTTAACATATTTTTACTATTCATCAAAATAATGAAAGTTCACAGAAAAATATTAAAAAATTATCCAAAGTAAATTTTTCTATACTTATTGGAATGAATAAGTTTATTTTTTCAAATTTAACTCATTAACGTGTCAAAAACTAGATTTAAAGTGGGTTTTCCATTGAAAGGCGGCAAAACTTCATTTTTTGAAAAATACATATTTTACCCGAAAACGTTATTTTGTTCTCATACCATGTTCTAGAATATTTTTAAGATGAATGATAATGTTATAAAATTCAAAATGTTGTTAATACTATTCATAAAGGCTAGTTCATAACAATATATCTTTGTATAGTGAAGCCCATTATTGCGTACAACACACGCTATCGAGGAAGGTCACACTTGCATTTAATGCATGCCAAGTTAGGGTTGCGTGTAGTGAAAGATTCCTTTGGTGTTCCATACAACATGATAAAAACATAGTTCATTTATACATTAATAAAAATCTATACTCGGTGTTGTGTAAAATTAATTTTATTTGAAAGAAACTGGAAATTGTGTGCAACACAAGCCAAGATTAGTGGTGTGTATACTACAAGCTAATACGGTGTTGCGTATAGAGAAAGATAGTCTTGGTGAAGCGTAAAACACAACACATAAATGAAATTAAAAATAATATTTCTCATAAGATCTTGGGGTGTTACATTCTACCCCCCTTAAAATGGATATCTCCCTCAAAATTCTTCGTGGTTATAAATGGTTTACTACTTGAAAGTTTATTTCATAGAAACCCACATCATAAAAAGGAATACAAAAACTAAATTTTAAAAATAATGTATAAAACATAACGGTTACCCAAATTTACTCATCGCTAGGTTTCCACATAGGAGAACATAGGTGAAAATATGGATAAGGAAGAGAAATCTAACCATCATGTTCTAATGTAGAGTGGTAGAGAATATGGATATGAAAAATTCAACAATCACAAAGCCATAGATTTTTGATGATCTAAGGTACCATCTGATTCTTCAGATATGAGGATACTAGGAAAACATTTTTTGTTTTCAAGATCATTTTTCTAAAGTTGATAAATTTTTTCATCAAGAGAAATACTTACATGATTTCAGTGTAATATCATCGTTGGTCATTCTGTGAACAATTTCTACTTCATAGGATGGATAGAAGGTGAAATATGGTTGTTTCATATTTATAATAACATACTAGTATATGAGTAATACTGATGTAATTACTATATTATGAAACAACAAAAGAAGAGTAAGTATAAGAGGAAATGAATTTGAAATAATCGGTAAAGGATATTACCTCTTCTTCAGCACGTCTCTTCTAAACCTCCACTTAGGGCAGTAAAGTTAGTCTTTGAAGAAGAACAGGACCTCTAGTATGTTACTAGGGAAGTGGAGAAGAAAAATTAATGGGGTTTTTTTGAGCTTGAAGGCTCAAAATGTTGTTAAAATGAGAGGGAGGAGGTGCCCTTTTAAAAGAGAGGAGGGGGTACTTTTGGAAACCACTAAAGTATAAATTTATAATAAACTCAGACCCCACCTAAAAACCTCCAAAATGACTCAAATTAGAATATGAGATGATATATGGTTTTAATATCATCAAACAATAAAATTTAGACATTTTGGAAATTTATTTTAAACCTTATCAACTTGATTTATCCTTATTTAATCTATTTAATTTTATTTGTGGTTATAATATTCTAAATTTTAAATTGTTATAAATAATTACTTATGTGTTGTGAATTATCCATAATTGGAGACTTTATGAAATTTTAGACCATATAAGTTTCAATATATAATTTTTAAATAATTTTGTGATTTTTATACAATTTAATAATAAGTTATTTTTATAAAATAATAATATTGTCAATTGTTTCACTATTTATTTATTTGAATTTAAATAAAATCCACACAGAGGATATATTCGAACCAAAATATTTAATAGATTTATAACATGTAATATACATCTAGAAATATTTTTGATAACATTAAATAGTTCATATAATATTTATTTTAATATTTTTAAAACCATTTATTTGATATTTCAATCAATAAAATAATTTATACATCACTATTGTGTCATAATTAAGTATAATTATTTAATCCCTAAGAAGTATAAATAAATTCACATGATGTAAATAATTTTATTATCTCTCCGAATACTATTTATTTATGATTTTTTATAAAGTTTATCACTAAATAAAAATTATTACACTTATAAGATATAAGAGAGTGACATGTTGTCACTTTCTTTGGTTTTAATAATAATTACATCATTTTCATGGTCAAAAGTACATGAAATGAATCTATTACAACCCTTAGGTGATATGGGTCTACTTTTATTCTTCCAATATAATTTTCGCAGGTGTTAGGGTAATTTTATAATATTATTTTTACCCTTAATTGCCTGGTTTACCTGTAATTGTAGTAAATAAAATTTACCGTAGCTACTATTCATAAGGCCTAAAAAATAAAAGTAGCCAATTAAAATAATTTCAACCTACTTATTCCAAATATGGAATCCATTTTTACAAATTCAAAACACTGAATATGCTGTAATTAATTTAAAATAAATCTTGTTGCTGAAAAAATGGGTTTTAAAAGTAAAAACATTGCAAAAGATTGAAATGTTTTTACCTATAAATTCAGTGTAAAATTAATGCTAATTTATTAAATTATATTAAATGGAAAAAATATATTCTATTTATACTTTAAAACCATTCAATATTATAATTTAACCATATTAGTTATCTCAATGAAAAAAGTTGTTTTTAATTAAAATCTAACGTATTTTTACTATTCATCAAAATATGAAAGTTAACAGAAACATATTAAAAGTTTATCCAAAAAAAATTTATATACTTATTGAAATAAATAAGTTTATTTTTTAAAATTGAACTCATAAACTTGTCAAAAACTAGATTTAATGTGGGTTCACCATTAAAAGGCGGCAAAACTACATTTTTTGAAAAATAGGTATTTTATCCGAAAACTTTAATTTGTTCTCATACCATATTCTAGGATATGTGTAAGATGAATTATATTGTTATAAAATTTAAAATGTTGTTAATACTACTCATAATGGCTGGTTCATAACAATATATCGTTGTTTAGTGAAACCAGGTATTGCGTAAAACACAGGCTATCGAGGAAGGTTGTTCTTGAATGTAATGCAAGCCAATTAGGGTTGCGTGTAGTGAAAGATTCCTTTGGTATTGTTTATAACATAATAAAAACATATTTCATATATACATTTATCAAAATCTATACTCAGTGTTGTATAAAATAAATTTTATTTGAAAAAACATAAAATTGTGTGCAACACAAGCCAAGAATACTGTTGTGTATACTACAAGCTAATATGGTGTTGCGTTTAGAGAAATATAATATTGGTGAGGAATATAACACAATACATCAAAGAAATTAAAAAAATATTTCTAATAAAATATTAGGGTGTTATAGAGATCATATACCGACAGTAGGAGGAGACCTTTTGAGTTCACTGTCCATCATCGAGTTTTCTTGATAGTGACTTCTCCATTAGACCATTGGCTTTTGAGGAAGAAATTAAAGTTATAACCATACAATGTTGTACCCATAAAGATAACTGAGTGGTTTTGGATTGTGGCATACCATTTTGATCTTCCAACATGTTACAGATGTATGCACGTTGTGTTTCATGTGTCTTGTCTTCGGAGGTACATGACCAATCCTACACATGTCATAAACATTAAATATGTTGTTTTGGAGCTAGATGAATCCTATAAGGAGAAACTGGTGTAGATTATAAACCACATAATAAATTACTTTGGGGGAAGATGGTACCACTTTTCTATATCCTATGGCAGCATGGATAGATCCAAGATAATATGTGGGAGTGGGAGTACGATGTTCAAGTTCAATTTCATGAGTTGTTTAAACTAGAATTCTAGAGGTACCTTTCAAGGATAATAATTCAATAAAGTGGGAGAATTTTAATATTCACGGTTTACAAATGTTCTTAAACCACTATTTTGAATTTTTTATAAGTATTTTGAATGAAAAAATAAAAAATCTCATGTAAATTATTACCCTTACACCAAACTTATGCTTTGTGTAAGGGTAAGGAGGGGTTTTAAGACCCTTAGTAAGGGTAAATTCTTTATCCTATGTGATACATAAGGGTAAATTCACCTTTTTATAGTCAATATAATGGAAAATACATTTTTCTATTGGTTCTATAAGGATATGTGTTTTGAAATGATAATTAAAATGCTTCATATGAAGCATAAGGGTATTGCCTAGCCTGCGTAAAGGTAACCTAGTATTTTCAACGGATTTTTAAGGGTAACATTGGCATTTAATATGGGTAATCTCTTGTTTATAAAGTCTATGTAAGGGTGCCCAAAGCACTATTTAAAGTTAGGGTGATCTATATAAGGGTAACCTTTCATTTTAAAAGAACACATTAGGGAAACCCTATACCCTTATGCAATACATATGATCTATATAAGGGTTAATTATATTACCCTACATAGAACCCTTTTTGGAGAAAATACATTAAGACCCCTATTTTTTAGTTATCTTCTTCCCAACTCGATCCTATAACCCTTTTTATGACCTTAAAATCCTAAATTTTTGGCAATTAATTTCTTTAAACTGCTTAAATATTATGATTCATTTTATGGGAGGATTTAAAAACATCGTAATTAAGAATTGGTTAAGAAACAAATTAAATGATGAATTTAATTTGAAGTTCTAAATGGTGAAAACATGTACATGGTTATCCTTCTTCTAAAATATTTCAAACTTGCATTCTATATATTTTCAATCCATTATTATATTTTGGAACTCCAAAAAACCCTTAAACCAAGATCTGCAAATACATATTTGGTTGATTTGAGATCTTCCTCTAGTTTCTAGTTATTACAAAGCCCAATGTTTCCTCTCATTTTTTGGGTGTAGTGTTTTAAATATGGAAAAAGAATCAGGTGGTAATATATATTCATTTTCCATCATTCATGACCAACTATAAATCAAGTTCTTCCTTTTCTTCTAGAGAAATTGAATATAGTTTTCTTAAATTATAATTATTTCAAAATTATTGAAAAGTGATAAGTTTAACAAGGATTATTCTAGAGATATAAAATTATTATCACATGTAAATTATAATTTTCTATAAGGAATAAATTATTAGATCATGTTATTGATTTTAATGATCATTTGGAATTATCCAGGTGAGAGAAAACTATTATAGCATGTTGTTTTTTATTTTTTTGGAAATAAAATAGTTGTAATTAGTTCTAGGAATCCTTGGAAAGCATTTTAAGTTGATAAACATATAAACATGGTTTAGGTGACATTTACTTGATGAACCTTAAATATTCTTCATCAACGTCTATGAGTTAACTAATGTCTAACTTTATAGGGATCTAGTATACACATTTTTCCTTGGTAATTATCATGTTAACATGTCTTGATGACCGTGTTTGATTTTAATCTCATGTAGGTGTGTTTGTAGCTAGTGAGGCTCGTTATGATTATTGCTTCCTTGAGTATCGATAGAGTATATTATTTCCATTATTGATTATGATCACATGTTTTTATGTGTTTATAATTTATTCTCTAAATTATATTCCTTCCTTGTATGTTATACCTTGTTATGTATGTTACCCTACCTTCGGAGGTATCATTCTTAATTCTCAGAATAGTGGGTCATTATGAAATGATTGTCCCTTAGAGGGGGAGTGGACATTAATTTATATGATGGTGACGATGGAACTCATCACATAGTGGGGATGTGATAATACTATGTAATTATGTGTTGATTATTCACTCAATTCCTAGATTCTATGTATTTATTTTCTTTATGACTAGTGGTTTCTGAGTAATAAACTCGATGCCTGGTTATTTTTTAGAATCATGGATTATTTGAGGCCTTAGAAAAGTAGATTCTCATGCACAGACAATTCCATGATGATATCGAGTGACTCGTTCACTAGACCTATAGATAGATTCAGTTACTTCTAACTTCTCCTCATTTATCCTTCTGGTATGGAGCCGAAGTAAGTACAAATAAGTGTTTATGGCGGGTTTTTTAGTGCATGACTGCTTGGTACATCATTAGATGTTTGATATGCCTAATAAGGAATTTATTATTATCATGGAATTTACATTTAATACATGGGAACATTTGTTAAGGATTATTACTGGTGTCTTACTAGGTTTATTACTCACACCCTTCACAAGAATCCTAATGCACATCCATACTTCATGTATATGGATCTGGGTAAGGGAAAGGGTCTCATAGACGATGGCTGAGCGAGGATCATGGAGGTGGTAACAAAATAGAATAGAATATGGAGGACCCTGCTATTTTATATATTTATTTTCCTACAACACCTTTATACATTTGTTTTTATTTCCACATTGGGAACCACTTATTATTTTTATGACATATATATCATCTATTACTTTTTCATTACTACTTTGGTTGTTTATTATATTATAATATTTATTATTTTTTGCTCTATGACATGACAGAGAGAGTATAGTATCTCCAGTAATGGGCATAGACCCTTGTAGATAATCTAAATCCTCATTCATATGGGGAGGCACTCATGAGGCTATGTTCTACTCTAGTTCAGACCCAATGGTTTGGGTTAGGGCATTACAAGTACATGTAGACGACCACCTCCACGAAGCGATGTGATTTTTTCTTCATTTACACCTTTCATGGATGATTATAAATTTGTATTTAATGTATAAAAATGATAATTATGACATGATTAACATTAATTATATGATAATGTCGTGACCAATATTCAAGTATTAAAACCATTGTTTCCAAACATACAAGAAAAATAGAAGAGTAAACACCCGAGATGATGATGTTAATTATTAAAAAAAAATGATAAAATTTTATAATTGAAACATATATGGTATTATAACTATAAATACGGTTCCTTTATTTATTTATACTAAATATAAATTTAATTTACATTATGTTAAGAGTTCATATGAAGGAATTTGGACTTAAGGTAACGGTAATTTCATCTCATTTCCACTCTAATGTGACATATTTTTCAATATGCACCTAATTTATTTTACATGATGTATATACTAATCATTTTTAATGTTATATAATTAATTCCTCTATATTCATGTTATTCAATATTTTTATTCATTTTTTCTATTTTAAGAATTTTTTATTCAAATGTTACCAAAGTAGTAAGTATTTATTTTACAATATCATTTTTAATCGAGATTATGTATGTCTAAGTTTTTGTTAAAAAAACTATGGTCAATTAACATTAAACCATATAGGTTTTAATATATTCTAATTATATTTTGGGTTTCAATGATTTAAACTATTTTTTCAATTTTGTATTTAAAACATTCAAGAAATTATTTTTAATAAAATTTAACCTTATTTACCCTTTGAACAATGAACTTTTACTTCCATGTCCAAGTCCTTTAAAGTGTTTTCAAGAATTGTATATGATTAAATGATTATTTTAAAGAATATCTACCCATTTAGATATATTATTACATGATTTTAAGCATAATTAACCATAAATTACAAGACATGGATTGTAAATTCTTGTGTCTTTGGAGGATTATACATATAATTAAACATCATGAAACCCAAATAAAAACATATTTTTTTTAATATTCATAATGAGATCCTAAATTCCTTTGAGCCCTTAAATATGCATAGGATAACCTGTAAAAACATAAACAAAGGGAGGAGCTAAAAATCCCTGTAAGGGAATAAGAATAAAAATACATCATACCACATGGGTTAGAAGTCATAACATGATGACATAAAAATTCATGTAACATAAATAAAAATATGGAAGAATAACATATATGAAATGTGTTCATGTAATCATGGAATCATAGAAATGAGAAAAAACATAATACATGACATAATCATGATTCAAGGTTCATTTCACATGTAAGAGAACAAGACAAGGCTAACCAACAAGACTATTTCACATAGAGCATGATACAAGGCTAACCATAAAGACTATTTCACATTGAGTATGAGTCAAGACTAACCACTATGACTATTTCACATAACGTCTCATGAGACTAAACATTTCCCAATCCATTGGATTCTTATCTAGGTGAATCTATCATAACATGTTTATCTATATGTGTTCCACATAAATAATAAATCATAAATATAAGGGTTACCCATTGAAAGAAATGGGTATCATAATAATGTCATAAATCCTAACCAAAGAGAATGTTATAATGGTGTCCATGAAAGAATGGATTTAAATCATACATGGACATTTATAAGTAAAAATAGGTATATATCATGATAAATGATATCCAACTAAATTGAAAAAATGTAAAAAGATTGTTTAATAAACTTTATACATATACCACTTTTGTGTGGTTTAAGAGATGATTTTAAAGATTCTTTAAAATGGAAAATACATAATTGTTTTCATAAACCCAAAAATGAACCAATATATTTTTTCATGATAAATTTAATGATTTTAGAAAAATAATAGTGGCTTAAAATATATTATGGTTTGCACTTGAAAATGGGTGAGAAATCTGGAAGTTCCCTTTAATTAGGCTTTCTTATCGGGAAGAATTGAGAAGGAAACCTTTTTAAAACATGTTTCCCCAAAAAAGAAGAATAAATTGATATAGATACATGATTTTGAAAAATATAAAAATAATTTAGAATAATTATATAAAAATGGAAAATAATTACATTGGGTAAAATAGGGAGAAAGAGTAACTCAAAGGGAAAAAATAGAGGTTCGAAAAGAATCCTAAACCATTTATCAGAAAGTGTTATGCACTAGATCTTAATATCTAGGATAATTAGATTAAATTCAATAATTAATTAATTGATAACCATTTCTACATGTATTTGATTGATTGTAATTTTAATCAGTTCGTTAATAGTATTTTTGATGAGTTATAATATATAATTTTATCATTCGAGAGCGTTCGTTTCCTAGGTTTTCATGATTGGTTTACTTATATACATGTATGGAAAATCATTTAAAATGAGAAAAATTGTCTAGAATTAAAATTATATGTTATTAATGAACATGAAATAGTTTATTTTGTATTACATATCATTTTTTTGTATTTTATGAGGATTAATAATTAGATAAAATGATAATCATAATTGTTTAAATTAATTTGTTAATTTCTCGATCATCATGAACTAATTTTGTTATATTATTTAACATTTTGTTTATATACTTGTTATAGATTATTAAACAATATGAAAAAAATATTATAATCTATTTTAACTATAAAAATGGTATTATGAACAACCTTGAAGTTGGTAAATGAAATTGAAAACTCGTCTCCCTTGAATGTAATAAATTACACATCACGGACGATGTTTTCATTTTTAGAAAAAAAAGGAAGTGAAAGAAATAATGAATAATTATTCAATTAACATAATAAAATTAAATTATATGTGAGATACTATAGTTACTATTCCACTTGGATAAGGGGACTTGATTAGAGGATAATAAAATAAAATAAATCAGAAAGAAATTAAAAGAAAATGAAAGAGGTTTTTACAGCTTGAATTTCTCCTCCTAGAGAACCTCCTTAGGGAAAAGGTTTTGGTATTTTGATGAGACTAATGGATCCTTGAAGTGGGGGGGATTGGAAAGAGGTTTGGAAAAAATTAGGACATGATTGAAGTCTTTAGAGGTGTTAGTAGAAGAGGTGGTGAGGGTGGTATTTATAGTGGGGGTGGGGGGAGTTTTCTCATTATTTTATTCAATAGTATATTATTTTGACTCAAAACTATGAATAGGTTGAGAATTATCACTAAATATATTAAAATAATGAAGTATTGTTCTAGATTATTGGCTTTCATCATCCATGCATCATATATGACTTAATAATTCAAGTATTCAGCTTATATCTTAAATTATCATATTTCGTTATTCAAAAAAAATTCAGCTACTTTAGAAAAATCCCAAAAATTCACCCTAAAAATTTTTAGATGTGTAGAATTAAAAAATGGACTCTATTTTATAAAAATAATTTCTTAAATATGATACATTTGTAAAATAAAATCAACATTTATTTAAAGATACTAATTTTAAAATTATAACTGATTTTATTGCAACTAGAAAAATTATTTTATGTCTCATAAAATTATATTATAATCATAATAAAAGATATTAATTTATGAATATATTTTATGAAATAAATTTTCTTTTAAATCATTATATTAATTATAAAATTATAATAAAATATTTATAACTTAAAAAAATATCAACACATAATTTATCATTTCTAAAACATTTATTTACTTATTCTTGGAAATATATATATCATATTTTTATTTATAAGATACCCAAATTTTATTTATACTTTTATAGGTGTGCTTACTATTCTATTGGATTATTTACTATTCATAAAGGTTATATTACTATTAAAAATTTCAAGTTACTATACCATTGGTTTAGGTTCCTTAACTTTTATAAATACCTCTTATTTCATTCATTATTAATTTATAAAGTTTGTTTTGTGTTCTTTATGTTATTTTATGTGATTTATACTATATGACATAATTATAAAAATTCATTGATATAATTCTGGGTCATTGCATATTTAAATTCTTTTTAAACCATATTTTACTTTTTGTCAAATTTTCAAAATTAATATTCTTGTCATTTTCTAAAATATGTACTTTTGGAAAATTTATCAAAAGTGTGAAAGGATCATTTTTTTAACATTTATCGAATGAATAGATTTTCCAGTCATCATGAACATTCTTTTATTTCAATATTAATTTAAAATTTTCCATAGTTATTTTCAAAGAAATTATTTTACTCAATATTCATTAAATTTTTAGTTTTTAATGGTTTAGAAGTAAAATCATATTATCCTAGTTTTCAAATAAATGTTCTAATGTTATTTTAAAATAATTTTTCATTTATTTCAATATCCTTTGATGTTTCTTATCCTTCATTGAGGATAATATTTGGGGATATCATCCATGTTATTTCTCATTATATATTATGATTATGTGATGTTGAAATATTTATGATACCTATTTATTTTCCATCTGTTATGTTATGATGAATTGATGTTCTTGTTACATCCATTACTAACTCATGGTTTTGTGATCACTAACCTTATCATGATCATGTTCCCTATCACTCTCTATCATTTCATTGGAAAATATATTTATCCTCCATGTTCATATTATTTTGTATCATGGATATGCTTATTTTATAAATTGTATACCATATTGATATAAGGTTTTAGTTCAAGGAATCATATTAAAAAAATTCTTTTACTAGGGAAATATTGATGTTATGTATTCTTAATTTAATACAGATATTTATTGATGGATAATTAATTTTGATTACGTATTATATTATTGATTCAATAAATGAGAAATATGTTATAAATATATATGTGATGGGTAGAGGTTTGTTATAGATAGCTCATCAATGCATCGATAGGTCTCACAAGACAAAATAAGTTGACATGATGTATAGGTTGAAGTTATAAAATAATGACATAATAGTTGAGAACTTATTGTATGCCTTACATATTTATGTAATATGTCTTTTTCGAGATCACTTGAAAATATGAAAGATGTATTGGTTAAGAGGCTTTGAAATTAAGATCATGAATATCTAACATTATACATTTCCTTCATTGAAAATTTAGTTATTATTATCCATGTGATGATTTAGTTAATAATATCTCTGTATTTTTTTCCATGCTCAACTTATTGATTGTATGGAATTTGTTTTATTTAACCACCCTTCCATATATTTTATAACATATTTTATCATGATATTTTATGTTATATGATACCCTTACTGAGAAATTGATCACACCATTTAGTATATTTTCCTTTCCACAATATATGAAGAAGGGTTCATTGAATGAAATTCAAGGATAATAGAAAGTTATTCATGATGTGTTTTATTTTTTCAATCTAATATTGAAATCATTTATGTGTCTAGGCTCCAAATATTTTTATACTAATCGATCCATAGAGATTTGATTCCTTGTATCTTCTACCAGCGTAATTATTTTGATCTGACTTTGGGTATTATATTCAAGGTTGTTATAGTTTTTTAAGAGAAAATTTAGTTGGAACCATTGGAATTATATTTTATATTAACATAGCCAATATGATAATTATGATATTTGAGTACTTTTTAGGGATTTTTATTCCATGTTTTAATATGCATGACGACATTTTGAAAAATAAATGATTGTTGTTGTTTGGGAATGGATTCGAGAGGAAGGAAGATAATCAACACCCATATTCATTATAGGGATTATCATACAAACCATACCAATGTTTCATATGTTGGAGATGAGAATACTAAGGATATATTAGAAAAATTGAATTGGGTTAGGATTAATATCCTCACCCATATGCAGTAACCAAAAAGGTAAGAATATTTGGTGAAGGACCTTATAATCTATTATGATCATCTTTCACAATTTAGGAAAAAAATTTAGAACCTACCTAATCACACATTACATGAAATAAGAAAAAAATAGTGTTTCATGAATATTCGGGTAATAAAGGCCATGGAAGGAAAAATATCCAGCATCATACATGTCAAGAATGTGGGAATAAGCACAAGGGTAAATACATAAAGAGAATTTAAGTTTTTAAAAAGTGCGTATAAATATTCCATCATGCTCATAATTTAAAAGGAAAGAAATAATATACTAATTTTTGGTGAATTAAATGTAAGGATATGGTGCATGATAAAAACCAATTCACCAAGCATTAAAGATGAATATAATAATTTTAGTATGGTATTTATTAATGATATCTTGAAATACTCTATAGATTATGAATATCAGGTGAATCATTATTGATGAAAATGTGTTATGTGATAAATTTGGTAAGTATGAATGTTGATTTAGGATGTTACTTTTATTTTAAATATAAATTTCATGGATTGAATATGAGTAGATATTTCAAAGAATAATAAAATATTATAATATCCCTTATGGATGAGTGTAACATGTAAGGATTTTTATTCAAGTTAATTATGGTTAAGTATAGAATATATTATTATTATTATATAGTAGTATTTATCAATAGTATTTTTGTATTAGGATGAAGATAAAACATCAAAGGAGTATTCTAATGATATTTTGTTTAATGGAAAATTTATAGAATGTGAATTTTGGAAATATATTTTGAATTGTATTAATCACCCTGAAAAGTATTTTTATGGTAATGTGATACTTTTTTAAGAATTTATAGATATACATTAATATTATTGTGTGATATGACAAGCTGATCCATGGAGGCGTTTAATATATTTTTTATATTTTATATCATGAAAATTAAGGTTATTTAGTAAAATTAAATTTTGGAATATGTGATTCAGGAATATAAGTATATGATTATATGATTATATAAGTGATAAAGTTTTTCTGGGGATAAAATAAAGTATAAAGAAACAAATAATTATGATTTTTTAGGTTCAAATTTCATCATTCATATTTGAGGAGTTTTAAGTTTATGTTTGGTTGTTATTCTGGATTATGCTAACCATTTCAATTTTAGATAAGAACAAAAAAATCATCATTTTGTGGAAATTATGATCGATTAATATTTTATTTTTGTGCTTAATTAGTGAAAAATTAATCATTATGATGCACATCAAAGAATTAAATCATACTTATGTAATGAGAAGAAATCAGTTATGTAAATTTTATCATGTTTAAGATCTCAATTGTAAAGAAATTTTTCAAACTCAAGAAAACATAAGATAAACCTATTAAGTATTATGTTGAAAGTAACATTCATCTACAAAGGTATGTTTTTAGAAACTCATTTGAAATTATGAATCTTATATAGGTACATGCATAGTAATTTTATTAGATAAAAACTAGAAATTAATGTTCATTAAAAAATATATATCCAAATTTATTGCTATGTTAGGATATTTTCAATTTAGAAAAGTATAATTAAAATTTTTAGAATGAAAAATATGTAAGTAGGGTAGAATTTAATTGCCTAATATTTTATTTTCTATTTTATTTTAAAAGAACATTGTTTAATAGTATAAGAATCCCTAGGCTTAAATGAACCATGAAATAATATTATGGTTGTTATAACCAATTTGTTGGGTTAACAGGTATAAATAGTACTAACCACATTATGAAATATATTTAATATAAGTTTTACTTAATATAAATAATGAATTAAATCAATTTAAGATTCTTTTAATTTTTACAAGGAAAATAATAATAATAAATTCATTTTATTCATTAAAACTACTTAAGTTCTAGAAATGGTTATTAAGAATTTTCTACAAATGTCATTAGAATTAATTTCTAATACTTTTTGAAATTTTATTTTTTAAAATGAAAATAATTTATTAAATCATAGAAAAAAAATTATCATATTGTAAATTATTTAAATTTTTATGAAAGGATTGATTTTTGGTGAATAGTGAAAAATACCGCTTTTTTTAAAACTATCTTTTATATCCTTATGTCTAAAAGATTAAATCGTTTTTAGATTTTATTTAAATTAAAATAAGTCTCATTTTATAAAAAAATACAATTAAGTCTATGGTAATCAAAATTATAATTTATTTTGGTGTAAAATCATTTTTATGTTTGAAAAAGTTATTTTTCTAAAAACTGTCTTCGATGAATTTTGCATACTTAATATAAAATTAATTTCTAAAAATTAGAGAAATTTAATCATGAAAAATGGATTTATTATTTTTAATCATAGGGTTAAAATTTGATAAATATTTCAATTTAATTTTTGGTCCTGATGAATAGTAAACATTGTAAAAGTAAGCCATCACGATATAAGGTAAAATAGGTTAAATGGGGGTAAAACTATCGGATAATACTTCAAGATCACCCTAAAAAATTTATTTGTTTTATTTTATGAGTTTATTTTGACTATACCTATTAAATATTAAAAAATATGTCATTTTGGTTCCATTTTCCATTGATAATGACCACTATATTATTTTAAGTCAGGATTAAATAAAAAGTACCACTCTCATTATTTTAATATCCTAAAACATGTTTTATTTGAGTATGAATGAAGTTATTAATGGATATAAATATATATATTTAATATTAATAAATTATTTTATTTTAATAATTTATTTTTAATTTTTATTGATGGTATAATTACCTATAATACTTATGTAACATCGACACAATGCTTGTGAAAAACAGTAGTAAAATTAATTAAATTATTTTAACAAAATTAAAATTAAAATTTTTTGGAAAAATTATGATATTAAAAAAAATTAATGGATAATTATAAAATATTATTATCATTAAAAGTATTTCTAATCTAATTTCATTGTTACCTTGATTCCTTTAAAGATAAATTTTGTCAATAGTCTTGAAAAAAACCTTAAATGGGATTTCATGTTTATAATTTTCTAAAATAATTATTAAATACTAAAAATATATAACAACATAAGTGGATGTTAAAATATATAAAATATCGCTAATTATCCATTAATGGGCCACTTTTATTTTTTATTGTTACTTTCATAACCCTTAAGGATTGAAAAATTTGTTTCCACAACTATGGTTAAATAAGGTTAACTAAGGTGTTAAATCAAAATATAAGGTATAGAATTCTACTTAAAATTTTATAAATTTTATTTTTTTAATTTATTATGACCTTGTCATCATTTTAGTCAAATATATGTAACTTTAGAGAAATTTTACATGAGTTAGAAACATATTATAAATTAATATTTCATGTATTTACAAAATTGTCACCAACCACACTTGAAAAATTAAACCACCTCTCCACTCTTACTTGATATTCATGAGAGAATAATATTATCTAATACCCAACAAAATATCTTTATATATTCCTTCTACACTTCCTAGATATTCTTATATTCTTATAAGACCATCCTATGAAGGCTTAACTTATAAGTCAAAGTAGGATTCCCAAAGAATAGGTATAACTCTGAATCGAGTTCATTAATTTTATTTCATATTCTACCTCCTTCAATTCTATCATATCCATGATGATATAATAAAATAATTATGTTAAATGTACGAAAATTTTATTATTTTTATTTCAAAACCTTATTCATCTCTTTTTTCATCCCATGAGAAATGAAGACTTGGTCGTGAATATGTGTGAACTACCACTTCCACAAAGAAATGTGTTTTGTTTTTCATTACTTACTCATAATTATGGTTATTATGATGGATTTAATTAATATATATTATATTTAGTAAATTATTATGATTATGAAAAGAGAATATTTTACAAACCTTCTTACCCTTTCGTCTGTTGAAAAATGATAACGTCATTTGTGGGTACTTGTGGACTACCACCTCCACCTAGCGATACGATTAATTTTTCTTGTCCACAATTCCTAGATTATTATAAATTATTATTTAAGTTATAATAATGATAATTATTCCATGGTTAATTTTATTTAATTGATGAATTAATTACCATAGACAAGGACGAAAACTACCAAATAAAACTTGCATGAAAACGAAGCAATTAACACCCAGGATGATGATGTTAATTGTTAATAAACAGGTGATAGAAGGTTATAATTGAGTAATATATGTAATTGTAAAAAATTTTATTTTATATATTTTTAATATATATAAATTTATTATATAGTATGCTAAGAGAATAATTTAATCTAGTTAGACTTGTGTTAAGGGTAATTTTATCTCATTTCTACTCTAATGATACTTCTTTTACATTATGCAATTAATTTTTTTACATGGTGTATATAATAACCCTTTTAAATATTATATATTCCTATTTATTAATGTTATTCAAGGTTTTTTCCCTAATTTATCTTATAATGGGTTTTGATTCCAAATCTACCAAATTAGTAAGGATTGATTTCAAAATCTCATTTTTAATCAAAATTTATTATGTTTACAATTTTGTTTAAATAATTTTATTATCTATTATTCTTAAAACCCATATATTTTATCCATTTTGTTTATTTATGGATTTTATATTTTTTTCATCAAATTTTCCCTCTCTTCATTATTTAAAATGATCAAAAAATGTTTTTAAGAAAAAACATCTTTATTTCATCTTTGGTTAGTGAACCTTTTCTTTCATGTCCATGTTCATTAAAATGTTTTCAATGATTTTATTTTATATAATAAAATCATTTTTTCAAGTCATTTCCAACCATATGTTACATTATTTATAAATTTTTAAAATTAATCTCCTTTTCTTTTTCTGAATGATGTACTTTGGTACCTTTTACCAGAAGTGTAGTAGAAAAATATTTTTTAACATTTACTAAATGAATAAACATACCCCAAAACATTCATCTTATCATAGTTAAAGGAGAAGGGATACATGTTGGCTTCAAAATTTTGGTTTTTTATGCTTTTATAATCGAGGTGTGCATCATCATAATGACACACTTCTCTTTCCATGTACTCCCACTTTCCAAATGTGGGTGGCCTCTGCAGCTATAGCTGGTGATGTTAGATCCTTGATAAAAATGGTATGATGGGATTTTGGTCCCTCCTTCCATGGATTCCTAATTAGATATCATAACCTATTCTAGGTCTACCTCATTTATTTGAGCCATGTTCATGAAACTTGTTCTCAATTCCATCTTAAGTTGGACGGTAGTCAATTACATTGTTTCTATTTCAACAGGGTATTAAAATTCAGTCAAATTATATGGTAACATTAGCCATGTTTGTTAATATTTGGACATTGGGTTAGTTTGGAACTGATAAAGTCTTCACCTTTTGATTTTGTATGCATCTCATATTTGAGGAATCTTAGGAATAGTACCTAAGGCATCCCATGTTAGCCACAATGCATTTGATGATAGGGGCATAATTCTTCTGAGTCTTTTACCTCAGGAAACTCATGTTTGTTGTATGAGGTAAATATTTTGGATTAGGTTTTAGTTTTAATGTCATGTGAGGATTATTAGGTCAGAGTTTTAACATATTATGGGGATGGTCACAGGTTTAATGTCTTATAGGTACTTATGGGTCACAGGTTTCACATATTGAAAATAGGGTCACATGATTAATGTCTTGTGGGGATAGATGGATCATAGGTTTAGTTTCTTTTCGATATGGGTTAGGGGTAGGTTTAATTTCTTTCAGGGACAATTTCGGCATAATCTTAACAGCTTTAAGGGATAGGTGGTGGATTGTGTACCCCCAAGGGTGAATATTTCACACAAGGATAATGAAGTGTGTCCCCCAAAGGGGGATTATTTCACACATGGATAATGGATTATTTCCCCCTAAGGGGGACGATTTCACACTTGGGATTGTTGGAGTGTATCCCCAGGGGGAGATTTATAACTTTGATGATGGTTGGGTTTGTCCCCAAAGGGGGAAGATTTCACAATTGGATGATGGAGTGTGTCCCCTCCCCCCTGTTGGTTCTGGATGTAGTAAAAGCATATTGGTTGGGAGAGCCCAACTTTGATTTTTCCGTAATCAATGACCAATCCATGATTAATATGATGATGAATGCTAGTATCCATAGATTTAAATCAAATATTTAGACAAAGATAAGAATAGTACTAGATCCAATAAAGTGGATCCTTCACATTATGTTTAAAATTGATTTAATTATTTATGGAAAAATTAAATACCTAGGTCTTTGGTACTTTCTTCATTGATGATCATTGATCATCTGGAATTACCCTTCTAGATTTCCTTTATTGCGCTTACAAGGATCCAAAGTATAATTCATCTAGCAGTGATCCACACATGCTCAAATGGTCTCTGATCAACACCACTCATTCTCCAAATGCTAGTGTAGTGGAAACAATGTCTTGTGTTGATCATTCTTGATCGCTCGTTCTTAGGTCTTGAAGAACTTCTCTCATTCTTGATAGGGAGATATGAGAGGAGTCGAGAGAGAAAATGTTTGGATCAACAATTCTCAATTCACTGGGGTTTGTATCAATAGACATACCTATCTATTAATCGACATGGGGTTTTAGTTACAATAATTAATTGCGAAACAGTATTTAAATGCAATTATAACTGTTAGATAAAACACATACCACATAATAACAATAATAGTAACATTATTTGTGGTGCACAAACATTCACAAAATAGAACCATAAATGAAATCATGTGCCACATAATAACAATAGTATTATTATTATTTCTTGAATCAACTGGATAAACATTATTTTATAACTTTTAAATAATTAATTTATCAATTAACACGGTCTTAATATGTAAAAACTCCTCTTCCATTTATTGAACACCCAAATAAAATATTTTATTCTCTTATATAAATATTTTTATTTACAAACTATTAAATAAATATTTATTAAATGTTCAATAAATAAATATATTTTATTCACAATATGGTGAATAAGTACTTATTTAATTTACATGGTCATTTTAACTTGAATAAAATTATTCCTCGGTCTTGAGAATAATATTTATTCTATTAATTAAATTCAAATAGAATTTAATCGAGACCACTAGAACCACTTAGTGTGTGAACCTCTGGGATTCTTTCTCATTAGCATTAAGCGAGTTTTCCTAAAGTACAAGATTATTATCTAGAAATGGGTCAAGGAACCCAAGATAAAGAACCTAAAGTTGCAATGTTGACATCAACATACAAACTCTCACTGTGTAATATAATCCTTTTTTCGTAATAACTCATCAAGAAGGTTTCATGATATTTTCATCAACCTATATGTTTGATACATCATTCTTTGACTACCTGAAGTAAACTCATCGTTATTCCTTGTCCATGGAATTTAGGGTGATGTTTCAATTTCAATAAAAGGTATGAGATATCAACATACATAAATAGAAGGGAAAAATAATTCATTGACTTATCCATTAATAATGTGTCATTCGTGATGCACCTAACATGACCTACTTCCTTCCAACATATGCAGTGATGGTTATCATAAAAAAATATAAGTGGGTGAATCATGACATGTATTAATGATAATCTTAAAGTATAAGGACCATTACACATGATCATAGATAGGAATATTCGATGACACCAAAACATGTGGAATTCTTACTAGTGTGTATGTTCTCATAATCTCCCGTCTTACAGATTACCATGTGTGAAATTCATGAGAATAATTTCTATCTACATATTAGTAATCTCACCTGATGGTCTGTATACTATGAGTCCTATCTTAGTATGTCATCCAACCATAGAACTGTATTTAAGAATACTACCAAAACACTTCAAGGTTCTCATCATAACGGGGAACTACTATAACCTTATTAATGCAAAAAATACTCTATGAAATTATTAATTTATAGTCAAAAGAATAATGAAAAATATGTAATAAGATGTTAAATATTTAAATACATTAAATATTCATGTAATAAATGCACAAAACATTAGTTCTAGGACACCAACTCCAAAAAATCTCACTTGGTCTAGAGCCAACAGCCTATGACTTTCATTCTCTTAGTCCTCACATGATGATCATGTTTCTGCTGATTCAGGGATTTAGTTAAGGGGTCTTCCATGTTGTCTTCTATGGAAATACTGCTCACTTTAACTTCACCTCTCTGATAAAAATCCCTCAACAGATGATAATTACACAGTATTTTCTTTCTAAGATGACGTGACCTTGGATCATTTATGAGATCCACTACGGTAGTATTATCACAATAAATTATGATGGGGTCTTTACTGCTGGGTACCACATCCAACTCTTGAATGAATATTTTTATCCAAAATACTTCATTAGCAGCCTCAGAAGCTAAGATATACTTGGCCTCCACTGTAGAATATGTAACCACACCTTTATTTGAGCGCTTCCATATCACAACACCTCCATTCAATGTGAAAATGTATCTAGATTGTGACTTCATGTCATCTTGATCAGTCTAGAAACTAGCATCTACATATCCTCTGATGACTAGTTCCTCATCTCCTCCATAAACCATAAATATATCATTAGTACACTTTAGATACTTAAGGATAGTCTTGACTTCTGTCCAAAGGAGGTCACTTGGATCATATTGATATCTTCCAACCGTACTCAAGGTGTTAGCGACATCAAGCCCAGTAAATGGAATAACATACATGACTGACCCAATCACTAATGTGTATGGAATCTTGGACATTCAATTTATTTATTCATGTGTCTGAGGAAACATTTTCTTGGAAATATGAATTTCATGTGACATTATAATCAATCCCCTCTTGGATTGTTTCATACTGAATCCCTTTCGTATCATGTCAATTTATATACTTTGACTTAGGACAAGTAATCTCTTGGATCTATCTCAATGGATCTTGATCCCAAGAATATATGCTTCCTCACCCAAGTCCTTCAGGGAGAAGCATTTTTTCAACCATCCCTTAGTAGACTGTAAGACTATTATTTCATTTTCAATAATTAATATGTCATCAACATATACTATTAGGAAAATGGTTTCACTCCCAATAAACTGTTTTTAGACACAAGGCATGCATTTGTTCTTTATAAAACCAAATTCCATTGTGGCTTTATAAAAACAAATGTTCCATGACCAGAATGCATTCTTTAATCCATAAATGGATTTTTGAAACATTCATATATTATTGGTATCCTTTAGAGTCACAAACCATTCAGGTTGTGTCATATAGACATCTACCTAAAGGTTCCCATTAAAGAAATCTATTTTGAAATTGATATTACAAATCTCATTGTCATGGTAAGTGGAAATGGACCATATAATTATGATGTATTTCAGTATTGAAACTAGTGAAAATGTTTCTTCATAGTCAATTCCTTGATGTTTTTTAAAACCTTTTGCAACAAATTATGCCTTTTGGGTATTGACTTATCCTACTAGGTCTAGTTTATTCTTGAATACCCATTTTCAACCAACATGATTTACATATATTGGAGGATCAACCAAAATCCAGACACGGTTTTGGTGCATGGAATCCATTTCATAATTCATGGATTCTTTCCACTTGGATACCTCTATGCTACTTACTGCTTCCTTGTAGGTTAGAGAATCATTATTATCAACTAATAATGAGTCACCTTCCTCGGTAACTAGAAACCTATACCACTTCGATTCTCTAACCTCTCTTGAACTCCTATGTAGTACTTGTGTCTCTGGAACAAAACATTCTTCGATGGGGATTTTTGGAATCTACTCATGCACCAACTCTTGTGCACCTTAAGCCTAAAATTCATCGAATTATATCTCACTATCACATCTATTTTGGAGATATTCTCCCTCACAAGGAATATTCTATGTCCTACTACTATAATATTTTTGTCTGAGGGGTCGTACAGGTTATATCCCCTTGTTTCCTTAGGGTATCTGATAAAGGTACGCTTTTTTCCTTGGGATGCAAGTTTGTTACCTAAAGCAGCCTTAACAAATGCTTCGCTTCCCCCCAAATGTAAATTCAATAACATGAATTTTCTTTCACTCCAAATCTTGTATGGAATACCATTTATCGATTTTTCTGGTACATGGTTTAGTATGTGTGTCGTTGTTTATAACACATATCCCCAAAATGATAATATAAGACTTTTATGACTCATCATTGATCTCAGCGTGTCAAAAAAGTTATGGTTCCTCTATTCTCTTACAACAATCCACTTTGGTGTGTAAGGACAAGTGGGTTGGGATATGATCCCAAAATCCCATAAGAAATCAATGAAGTCTTGATTAATATATTCTCCACCTTGATCTTAGTGGAGTTTCTTAATAGTCTTACCAAGATGGTTCTCAACTTCATTCTTGTATTCCTTGAACTTATAAAACTAATATGATGTATTCCTCATTAATTAGATATATTCATATCTACTAAAATAATCAGTAAAAGTTATGAAGTAGGTGTACCCACCCCTTGCTTCAACTAGAAATTGTTCACACACATCGGTATGAACCAATTCAAGAATCTCTATTGATCTTTCACTTTTCCCAGTAAATGGGATTTGTTAATTTTTCCTTTTATACACGTGTGACATACACCAAGTGGTTTTTGTTCAAAAGAATATAAATATCCATATTGATGTAACTTTGTCAAGAATTTCTCATTTACTTGATGTATCTAGTGATTCCAAATTTGGGTGTGGTATGAGTCATGTAAAGTAGTTTCATTATCGATTTTCATTACTTGGTTTTTGTAATCTAACACGTAAAGACTGTTATAAAAATGTACCTTACCAAAACAAATGTTATCTTTATAAAATAAGAAACATTAATTTCTGAACTTGAAAATAAATCCATTTGTATCTGGTCTAGATATGGAAATAATATTTTTGGTTAAAAAAGGCACATAATAACAACCTTTTAATACCAAAATCATCCTATCCAATAATGTAAGGTGGTAGTCCACAACAACTACAATAGAAAGTCTAGATTTTTTGGAATATCATAGATCTACTTCCCCTAAGTCATGTTTTATCAATCTACTTGGTTACTATTTTTTGATGAATATTTTAGTTCTATATGATATATCTAATACCCAATTTGTAGAAATAGATAAATTTCACTCGATAACAAATGCACCAAAAGATTCCCCTTGCTGCTTTAGATGGGTGCATTTTTTATTCTAGTTGCCCTTCTTTCCACATGTGAAACAAATAGCTTATAGTTCTTTTTTGTCCCCTTGATCTTATTTTTCTTTGAATGTCCTGAAGAAGCTTTGGGGTTAAATATCTTCGCCATCCCATTTCTCTTATTCACCATAAGGATATAATGCATTTCTATCTTAATGTATTTGTCCACTTGGAAAAGGCGGGTAATAAGATCAGTTAAGGACTTCTTAATGTTGTTCATATTTAAATTCACAACAAAATTGGAGAAGATCTAAAGGACTGATGCAAGAATGATATCAATACCCAGTTCTTTGGGGATTTAAAACCCTATAACCTCTAAATGCTCTATATAGCCAATGAGCTTGGCTACATGAGGCCCATCTGGAGAACCCTCTCTAAGCATACTCTAAAAAAGTTCCTTGGAGATCTTAAACCATTCCTATCATTCTCTCTCTTAGTAAAGACCACAGAGTTTCTCAAGCCTGATATAGGCACCCATGTTTTCATGATACATCATTAGTTCACTAGCCATTGATGATAAAATCAAACATTAAATGTTGACCGTGTCATTCATATGTTTTTCATAGACTATGAACTCTTCATAACTTTCCTCATGGGAAGGAAGATCATGTAATGAGGACTCCAGTAGATAAGATTTACACTCATGGCATAGAATGACACAAAATCATCTAAACCATTATTGGAAGTTACTGTTAGTGAGGATGTTGTCTTTATCCTATATTGATCGCAAGGATAGTTTATTTGAGATGTTTTTAAATTTTAATCTAAAATTAAAACAGCATATAATTATCACTTTCTTGATTAAATTTTATGAGAAATAATAAATTAATTTTATTAAGTCTCCCACTATTTTATCAAGACCCAATACCCTCACCATTGAATTTGGAATGTCTAGTTGCTAGAAAATTTTATTTCAAAGGATCCATATTCCCCTTCACATAATCCAGACAAGGGTTGTTCAATCTATTTGAAGGTATTTTGGTAGGAAGGTCTTTTCAAACTATGGGCTTGTAGCTCTTTGATCCGTTGAGTGGACTCACTAATCATAAAATCCTAACATGGATTTTCTAAAAACATTACTCCAACATTACACCAAGTCTAGAAAGAGATACTAATGTTGATGTAATATGGTTAAGTCAACCCAAAAATTTCATAAGGTATTACTTTATAAAAGTAAGTGTCCCAACAAGGGCTGGTCAAACACATAGTTTTATTGAGTCTTTCCCTTAATCAAGTAATAGAAGGATTAGTCTGACTTAATATTTTATTGAGGTATTTTTATCTCTTATGTGTAAATTGTTTATTATCTTTATCACATGATTTTTAATAGTTACTTAAGTGATTAACCATTTTGTGATAATATTTACACATAAGCCTAGTTTATTTTAGTTTCTTCTTGCATGCTTGTTTAACTCATTAATTATGTGATCACAACAACACATTCATAATGTTAAACCATGAAACTGATATAAATAAAATAAATTAAATGGAATGATCATGATATTTTATTATGGTTAGTTTATCTAGAGGTTGATAAACTAACTGCAGACCTAGGGGAGAAACACCTTGAACCATTTATGGTTCGTGTCTACATTCCACATGTCCACCTTTATATCTCCTTGGATTGGTTCCATCTCAGATCAAGCTTAAACAACCTCCACTAGATTGGGAGCTCCATCCATTACATATTCTTTTTAACTCACATGCAGGTAAAGGGTAAAAAAGGGTGTTTATATAAAAGAAACCATGGGCACATAGGCCTTACATATTAATGTGTAAAGATAGAATGCAGACCAATAATTTAATTTAAAATAAAATAAAATAAACCAATCACTTACAAAGGTATTTTCTAGCTCATGATCATCCACATACATGAAATGAATTAAAAATTTAGTAAAACAAGAATTCAATTCATTAATTGTTCTTTTTAAGATAAATCACACTTAAATTTATTAATTATTATCTTTAATTAATCAATAATTTTATCTTAATCCTTTTCTGAATTTCCCTAAGATACATATTCATAGCCTTGAAGGTAATAAAGTGAAAACCCATTTGAATTTACATTATATGTAATATAAACATTTTGTAAGAATTAATGTTTTAATTCGGTGTAATTTGGTAAAGTACACGGCATGTAGTTCTGACTCCACGGCTTATACTACCTACACCATCTTATCCAAAGTACACACCTAGGGACTTGGTGTGTGAGGTTTAATTCAAAAATCTTAGAGTACATGGTGTGTCTAGTGGGCTGCATGTCGTGTTGTCCCTAGGTTAAATGGTTACCAATCATATTTTCCATGTATGAGATACATTGTTTGGCCCTTGACCCGAAGGGACTACACTCCATGTCCAGTGATCCACACAGCCTGTAATCTTATTGACCGTGTGCCAGTCTGTCTTGTTCAACATGTGGTGTAATAATTAACTACACTGTGTGTCATTAATTTACATGTCTTGAGTAATTTCTGAATTACTCTCTATGCATAGAACAAAACTACATGACGTGTAATCTAGATTAAATGATTTGTATAGAAGGTTACATGCCTTATAAATCTGAATACATGGTGTGTACTATCATGTTACTTGTATAAAATCTTTATCTTCTCCTCATGAGATCGTCGATTCAATTTAATTAAAAAATTATTCATTTTTGTTAGATTTGTGAGAGAAAAGATAGGAAGAACAGATCTGGAAATTCAGATTACAAGAATGATTAAACGTGAATTGAGAAACTAAATTATTAAAGAATAAATCATCAATGAATTATTTAAATATTTTTAATTGATGACGGGACCCCTATAATACCACTTGTTGGTTCTAGATACAACGTAAGTGTAGCAGTTGGGAGGGCCGAACTTTTCATTTTCATAATTGATGACCAATCCAGGATCAATAGGACAATGAATGCTAGTATCCACAGTTTGAAATCAATGATTTATAAAAAGATAATAATATGAGCCATATCCTAGAAAATGTATCTTGTAAATTATACTTATAATTAATTTAAAAATTTCTGAAGAAATTAAACATCGGGTATTCGGTACTTTCTTCATTGATGATCATTGATCATTTGGAACGACCCTTCTGAATTTCCTTCATTGCACTTATGAGGACCAAAAGTATAATTACTATAGCTATTATCCAAATGTCATCTAATGGTGTCCATTCAATGCCACTCATTCTCTGGGTGCTAGCGTGGTGGAAGAAATGTTTTGAGTTGATCATTCATGATCGATTGTTCTTTAGTCCTAAAAAACTTCGCCCATTTTTGAGAGGGAGATATGAGAGGAGTCGAGAGAGAAAATGTTTGGATCAATAATTCTCAGTTAAATGGGGTTTGGTAGAATAGACATACCTTCCTATTAATCAACATGTGGTTTCAATTATTATATTTAATTGTGAAACAGAAATTAAATGCAATTATAACTATTAGAGAAGACCCATGACACATAATAATAATAAAAACACTACTATTTGTAGTGCACCAACTTACGCAAGACCATACCATAAATGAATTCATATTCCATATAATGATAGTAGTATTATTATTATTTCTTTTGATAACTGGATAAACATTATTTACTAACTTTTAAATAATTATCTTATCAACAGAAATGGTATTGGTTTGTTCAAACTCCTCTTCCATTTATTGAACACCCGAATAAAATATTTTATTCTCTTAAATAAATATTTTTATATAGAAACTAGTAAATAAATATTTATTAAATTTTCAATAAAAAGATATATTTTATTCACCCCCAAGGGTGATTATTTCACACATTGATGATGGAGTGTGTCCGCCCAAGGGGGAATATTTCACATGTCAATGAAGGAGTGTGTCCGCAGGGGGAAGATTTCACACTTGGATAATAGTGTGTGTCACAAGGGGAGATTTCACACTTGGATATCACCATGATTGAACCTCATGGATTCATACTACATACCCTATTAGTAAATAGAGATAAAAACACATGTAGCTCAATGTCAAAGTTTATGGCCGTATGACAGGATAGGTACATGCATTTTAATACCGCGCAGTATGGACGCTCATATCACAGATGGGGAATCAATGACGGATGGTATGGGGATTACACATAGAAGATGCCCAGGTTATACTAAAATCATTTATGATGTGAATGAGACTTACACATGGGAGCTTCTCGGGTGATACTAAGAGCAGTGGTGATGTGAATAGGTATTACATATGGGAGATGCCCAAGTGTTGCTATGGATAAGTAATGATGTGAATGGGGCTTATTCATGGGAGATGTTCAGGTTTTAGGGTATCATATTATATATATCACATGAGGAATCTCATGCTTATCGCATGATAAATCCTTCACTTGTCACGTGGGGTATCCCATGTTTGTTGTATAGGGTAAGGTTATAGTTTAACTTCATGTCAAATGATGTGTTGTGTTGGGATTATGCATTGAGTTTCCCATCCTTTATTCATCATGTATAGTTAATATGGAATCTCAACCCACTAATGGGATGATTAATATGATTGGGGCTTTCACCTGATAAGGTGGACCATGGTGACTTCTTCGTAGTATTAGGGAAACATGTGTGCATTTCACTCTAGGGTTTCCCGCTCATCTTCCTCATGTAGGGTCATAATGGAATCTTAGGTTTCTGATGGTTCGAGGGATATGATTAGGGATTACTCCAAGATAAAGGCCCATGGTGGCTATTTGGTGTTCATATCATGACCATAACACTATGAATATTTGGGATTAAACATAATACATATCGTTATTGTTATAGTAGATTTCGTATTGAACACCACAAGCTTCCATGGTACGCTTCTTTTTGAATAATACAATAGTGTGTGTTGTACGTAACTTCGAGTTCTAACACACCACAACCAATCAAACTAGCTGTTATGAATAGTAATACCCCCTATTTGAAATTTTATAAATTTTATCTTTCAAAATGTACTTCATTTTTGGATTTGGAATATCAAAATTAGCTTAGGGTGATTTTTTGGTATTTTTCTGTAAAATTTCAATTCATGATGAATAGTGAAAAACACTAAGTTATAGTTTACAAATGAATTTTTATTTAAATAATTATTTTTTATTTAAATTTATTTTAGGTCAAAATAGATTCATAATATCTATATAAGTTAAATTTAATTCATTGTAGTCAGTTAATAATAATTTTAGATATATAAAACTTTTATTGAACTTTTTACTGTCTTTTACCCACCTCCTATGAGCATTTAAAAATTTACATTAAACTAAATTTTACTACATCTTTGAGTCTAATTTCAAAATTTTAAAAGACATGGTTGATATCAGTAAGTAAAATTTGGTTTAATGATATAAAAATAATTTTTTGTGAATAATGACTTTTTACTTTTATTTACCACGGTTAAAAGTAAATAGGGTAATTAAGGGTGAAAATGATATTATAACTACCCTAAACCATGTCCTAATTCTATTGGATAAGTGTTATTAGACCAAAAACAACCTTAAGAAAAAAAATATGATCCTTTAGGTCCACTTGGATTAGATTAGGACATTTATTATTATTTAATTAAAAGAATAGTTAAAAGTGAAAAAAATCAAAGTTTAATAACTAAACCATTTTTAATATAGGGTTATACATAAGATAAATTCTAAAATAAATATAAATTAGAAATATAAAATAATTTCCTACATAATGGTATTTTATTTATAATTTTTAGACATTAAATAATTTAATTTATTTATTACACAATGATGATGTTGTAGTTACCTTATTAATGAAATATTAAAATAATTGATAGTATAAATACCTAAATAAATTTAATTTGAGACTTTTAATAGATTAAACAAATTTTATAGGTGAATATGACATTTTAGGGTTGATTAAATGAATTATTTTGGAAGTAATAATGTTGTTATGAATTTTGAAAAAACAAAATACCAAATAGTGTCAAAATTGACATAAAAGAGTTTTTAAAACAAATATTATATTATTAATTGGTACTTTATTCCAAAAAATATAAGTTTTATCCAAAAAGATTAAATACTATTATATATGTAATTAATTAACCACTTGGGGTTCTCTTGGATGTTTATAGTATATTTATTAACCATATAATATAAAAACCCAAAGAGACATGGTAAATGTAAAACTATTTAACTAAGAGCTAAATCTAAAAGATAAGGTTAATATTGTGACCCAAACCTATCTAAAACCTATTTGTTGAGTGGTTTTCGACCCATCCCCACCTTATCTCTTAAATAATACATTTTTGAGCCATTATAGACCGAACATGATTTTATTATAAAATAATAATTCAATCTTTTCCTAAGGTTCCCATTACCCCTCTTATAAAAGGGCACTTCCCACTCTCTCAAATTCACACCTTCAAAGCCATTTGGATCATTAAAACCCTGAAACAATATCCTTCATTCATCCTAGAGGTCTTAGTTTTATCAGAAATCCAACCTAAGGAGCCCTTTTGATCAAATCAAAAGGAAGAACCCGAAGAAGAGGTAAATATCTCACCACCTCTTTCAAGTTATTTTCTTCTTCCACTTTCTCTTTCTATGTTGTTTCTATTATAAAATAATAACTCCATTATATTCTATATACTATGATGGTATTATAAAAATGGTACAATCGTATTCATTATGTTATCCATCCTATGAATAACATGTCACCATACGTGCGTACATACGGCTTACCATCTCCCCGTTGTGGTGTAGTTGTTATTCAATACATTATTATTTGGATGGGTATAATAATGATGTATAATTGATGTAAATAATAAATATAATATGTTACTTTTTATTTATATATGATATACCATCCATTTAATTATGATTTTAATTACAAAATAATGATATTGTCGCTCGTGCGTACGTACGGATTACCATCTCCACGAACGCGATGAGATTCATTCCCCATCATAATCATTCAAGAATAATTTTCATATGATGATTAAAATTAATATTTAAAGAAGTTAATATCATTCTGTATATGAATCAAATACACTCTACCCATAACAATCATGGCTTACGTAAATACGCATATAAAGGAAAACGAATCATTTAACAACTGAAACGATGATACTACTAAAATATCATTAACAAATCAATATAGGAATATCATATATGATATAATATTAATGTATATAGTTATTTTATAATTAAATAGCAATTATTTTACCATTATATAAGAGTTTAACCTACGCTCTACCAAGTAAAAGTACAAGGTAAGGGTTAATGTCACAATCTCTTTATTATCTGAGGTTGTTTTTACATAAGTATCTACTGGGACCTCTTTATCATCCACATCCGTGTTTTCCTAAAAATTTATTACAAAACATTTTTACTACTTACTAGACTATGGGATAAAGTCATTTATACCCTTATTTGACCTTATACGTTTTAAAAGAAATCTTTCTTTTTCTTTCCAAACAAGTTACTTTATGACCTTTTCGACAAAATTAAGGTAAGAATGTTTTTTTAATTTATACGGAGGGTGCGGATATATTCCACCATTATAACATCGTTGAAGATTCCCTTAAAATCACACATAAATATTTTCAAAATTAATCTATTCTTTTATAATTATGTAACTTTAAATTATTTCAAAAAAAAGAATGAGATATTTCTCTCAAACAGTTTTGATTTCATCTATGTCAATATCCTTTAATGGATTTTAATCTTGTTTAAAGTTGATTTATTATGATAAAAATCTTCCATTTCTTATTGAAGGTTTTTTGAAATGTATGAATATGAATGTGTTATTTTTCTACCATTCATGGTTTATAGATCAAGTATTGACATTTCATATGCTAGTTTTAATACGAATGTTTATGTTATGTTTAAAACTTTTCATATGAGGAATGCATTGGGCTTAGTAATTGACGGGTGGAGCCCGTTATATCTAATCGATGCCTCAGTAGGTCTCATGAGACAAACTAGTGTCTTGAAACAAGTCCTTGACAAAATCTTATTTGTATTCTTGGCATAAGGCCTTGACTATTTGGTTATGAAGTCTGGTGTTGTGCATTATATCAATATGAAAGTGGCTATTGATATTGCATGTGATTATTCGACTAGTATAATATCCATGTGAGTAAGTAAATGGAATTATTTTGATTTATATTTTCCATATTATGATGAAGTTTATATTGAAAATTATTTTTTTAGTTTTATACATTGCCTTAAATGTTTATACTTATTTATGAAAGTTTGCACTATATTGTTAACCTTACTGAGCATCTGAGCTCACCCCTTTCTATGTTATATTTTTTCCAAGATGTGAAGAAGAATATTATGACTGGCCTCCAGGGATAGTCTATGGGATCTCAGTGTTTTCTATGGAAACATTTTTGTTGTTGTTTTCCATTTTATGACGTAATGTAAACCTTATGAATGTATCTACTACTTTCAAGGCTACTAAACTAATCTGTCTTTTGAGACTTGATCTTTTGTGATCATGCCAATGATATGTAATAATGCACCAACTCTGGGATTATGGGGTTGGGGAATTATAGTTAGTATCATAGAAAGTTTATTACAAACCTTGGAAGCTAGATTTAGAAAAACTTTGATTAGATCACATTATCCTAAGATAGAATTTGAAGATTAGTATAGAAGAACTTTCTAGAATTTTGGTACTGTAGAGATTTTGTGATTTTTCCAAGAAATACATCCTTGTATGGATACGAGCAGGTAGAGACGGCTCTGGCACAGATGTACCTAGGGGTAAAACACAAATACACCGATTTGAGCTAGACTCGAATAGGAACTGGTGCACGAAAATGGGCCTTGCTGCACTCTTGGTTACGACACTCCTGGGGGATATTCTTAGGATAATCCACATTTTCTCTGCAAACTGTTATGAAGGATTTATGAGTATATACCTCATTGAAGAAAACATTTTTTTATGATTATGGATTATATCCCTAAAATTTTCAATTTATGTTAAGTATGTTATATGTTTGGAATTATGTATTGTGATTCATAAACTAATTTAGTGTATGCCATTGTTCAGAAATGGTGCCTCGTAGAAGGAATGGAAACTTTATCAATTCACACACTCCATGTAGGGATTTCCCTCCTACTCAAGATAATTATAGTGGAGCTTTTGGTACAACTGGTTTTGATTAGCTTATAACTATACTGGGACAAGTCACTCAGGATATGAATAATAACCTTACTCGTATGGAGCACCCTGATCTGCAGTGTGGAGGATCAATGTTAGAATGCTTCATAAGGAAACAACCACCAACATTCAATGGGAGATAAAATCCATTAGTAACTGAGAAATGGATAAATTCCTTAAAGAAAATATTTCACACTTTGGGGAGTGGTGAAATCAAAAAAATTATCATGGAAATTTGTCACCTCACAGGAGATGCAGATCAATGGGGTTCATTGATTAAAAACACAAAGAACGATGACGAAGTATAAAATATGGAATAGAGGGTGTTTAAAGAGTTTTTCTTAGAAAAATACTTTCCTCATGACCATCGAGTGGATATGGAAAGGAAATTTCTAAGTCTGATGCAAAAGGAGGATGAGAATGTCTCAAAGTATGAAGCTAACTTTACAAGGTTAGTGAGCCATGCTACAGATTATATACATAACCCAAGAAGTAAGATTGATCATTTCATTGATGGGTTTTTTATTTATAGTGATGCTTCAAAGAAAGGACATGGTTTTGTCCTTATACAGAATGATATATTTATTGCCTATGCATCACAGAAGCTAAAAATTCATGAGAAAAAGTATTACACTCATGATATTGAGTTAGTAGATGTAATATTTTCTTTGAAGATATGGAGACATTATCTATATGGTGAAAAATTTGAGATATATAACGATCACAGGAGTTTGAAGTATATTTTCTCACAGAAATTACTCAACATGAGGCAAAGGGGATGGCTTGAACTACTCAAGGATTATGATTGCACCATACACTACCACCCGGGGAAGGAAAAGAAGGAGACAGATTCTTTGAGCGGAAAGGATCGTGGAGTTCTGAACAATATGAGATTTTAAAAGGATCCTATATACAAGGATCTAGTAAAGTTGGACATGGGGATAACCATGGAAGGAGAAACATCAAAACGTTTTCAAATGGTTTCCAAACCATCTTTACTATAAAGGATATAGAGTTCTCAGACAAATGATGAAGAGATTAAAAAGAAGATTAAAGCTATGAATGATGGGAGATAGAGTGACTTTGTGTATGAAGTTGGAATTTTGAAATTTGGAAAAAGATTCCTGATATACCTGATCTAAAAATGGAATTGTTGGATGATTCTTATAGTTCCAATTTCTTTATACACCCTAGTAGCAGTAATATGTATAGAGATTAGAAGGAACATTTTTTGGGACAACATGAAGAGGGAGATTTCTGATTTTTTTTCAAGATGTATGGTTTGTAAATAAGTGAAAGCTGGAAGGCAACAGCATGGAGGAGTCATGCAACCTCTTCCCATACCTGAGTGGAAATGGGATAATATTATGATGGAATTGTTCATGGGACTACCAAAGAATCCTATAAGGAATGATGAAATATGGGTCATTGTTGATCATCTTACCAAGTCAGCACATTTTCATTCTATAAGAGAATATTAACCATTTGAAAGTATAGAAAGACTATATATTAATGAAGTTATGAGACTTCATGGAGTACCCCTATCAATTGTTTCTGACCATGATCCACATTTTACATCAAGATTCTAGAAAAGTATTCATAAATCCCTGGTTACTGAACATTGTTTGAGTATTGCCCACCACCCCTAAACTGATGGACAATCAAAACAGACTATTCAAACCTTATAAGACATGTTGAGATCATGCTCACTTTACTTTCAAGGTATGTGGGATCAATACTTACCTCTGGTAGAATTTTCCTATAACAATAGCTTCCATTCAAGTATTCAGATGGCACCATGTGAAGTGTTATATGGAAAGAGATGTCGCACACCAACCTGTTGGGATGATGTTGGTGAAAGAAAACTCGTAGGCCCAGAACTTGTGGAGGAAACGATGGAAAAGGTGAAGGTAATCCAAACCCACATCAAAGAAGATCAATGTTGGTAGAAGATCTATGCCGATAAAAAAGGATGGATTTGGAATTTCAGGTAGGAGATCAAGTTTTTTTAAAGTTATCTCCATGGAAGGGTGTTATACGTTTCGGTAAGAAGGGAAAATTAAGTCCCATGTACATCAGACCTTTCGAAATTCTAGAATGAATTGAGGCTGTATCTTACCGTTTGGCAATTCCACTAAGTCCCTCCAAAGTTCACGATGTGTTCCACGTATCACTGTTGAGAAAATACATGCCTGACCCAACGCATGTACTCACCTATGAGGAATTAGAACTGGAACTCGATCTATATTATTGCGATGAGCCTATCAAGGTTCTTGATATAATTGAACAAGTGATGTGAAACCAGGCGGCTCGTCTGGTAAAAGTTCTATGGAGAAACCATAAGATTGAAAAGGCAACGTGGGAACCCAAGGAACATATGATGAAGAACCACCTAAGTCATTTTATGCAGTAGTATTCTAAAAATTTTGAGGATGAAATTATTTAAAGTATGGGAGAATGTAACACCCCAAGCTTCCATGGTACGCTTCTCTTTGAATAATACAATAGTGTGTATTGTACGCAACTTCGAGTTCTAACACACCACAACCAATCAAACTAGTCATTAGGAATTGTAATACCCACTTTTTAAAATTTTATAAATTTTATCGTTCAAAATGGACTTCATTTTTAGATTCTGAATATCAAAATTAGATTATTGTGAATTTTTGGTATTTTTCTGAATACCTTCAATTGTTGATGAATAGTAAAAAATACTAATTATAGTTTAAAATCGAATTTTTATTTAAATAATTATTTATTTTATTTAAATTTATTTTATATCAAAATAGATACATAATACCTATATAATTTCATTGTAATTCATTAGAGTCAGTATATAATAATTTTAGATGTATAAAAATTTTATTTAACTTTTTACCGTCTTTTACCCACCTCCAATGAGCATTTTCAAATTTACATAAAACTTAATTTTACCACTTTTGTGAGTTGAATTTTGAAAATCTGAGAGACACGGTTGATATCAGTAAGTAAAATGTCGTTCAATGAGATGAAACTAATTTTTGGTGAATAGTAACTTTTGACTTTTATTTACCACAGTTAAAAGTAAATAGGGTAATTAAGGATAAAATGATATTATAACTACCCTAACACATGTACTAATTCTATTGGATAAGTTTTAATCGACCAAAAACAACCTTAGGAATAAAATATGATCCTTTAAGTCCACTTGTATTAGATTAGGACATGTGTTATTATTTAATTCAAAGAACAGTTAAAAGTGTTAAAATCAAAGTTTAATAACTAAAAAAATTCATATAGGGTTATAAATAAGATAAATTAGACTCTAAATATTCATTAGAAATCTAAAAATATTTCTTACATAATGGTATTTTATTTATAATTTTTAGACATTAAATAATTTAATTTATTTATTACACAATGATGATGCAGTAATTACCTTATTAATAAAATATAAAAATAATTTATATTATAAATACCCAAATAAATGTAATTTGAGACTTTTTATGAATTACACTAATTTTATAGGTTAATATGTCATGTTAGGGTTGGTTAAATGAATTTATTTAAGTAATAATGTTGTTATGGATTTAGAAAAAACAAAATAACAAATAGTGTCAAAATTGACATAAAAGAGTTTTAAAAAAAATATTATGTTATTAATTGGTATTTTATTACTAAAAATATATGTTTCTACCAAAGGGATTAAATAATATTATATATGTCATTAATTAACCACTTGGGGTTCTCTTGGATGTTTATATTATGTTTATTAAATATATAATATAAAAATACAAAGAGACATGGTAAATGTCAAACTATTTAACTAAGAGTTAAATTTAAAAGATAAGGTTAATATAGTGACTCAAACCTGTCTAAAACCTATTGGTTGAGTGGTTATAGACCCATAAAAAGCATATATTTGAAATAATTCATTTTGGGGCCATTAGAAACCAATCATGATTTTATTATAAAATAATATTTCAATCTTTTCCTAAGGTGCCCCTCACCCCTATTATAAAAGGGCACTTCCCCTTCTCTCAAATTAACACCTTCAAAGCCATTTGGATCCACAAAACCCAGACCAAATATCCTCTCAACTATACTACCTTCATTCTAGAGTTCGTAGTTTGATCAGAAAGCCAATATAAGGATCCCTTTTGATCAAATCAAAAGGAAGAACCTGAAGAGGAGGTAATATCTCACCACCTCTTTGAAGTTATTTTCTTCTTCAAATTTCTCTTTCTTTGTTGTTTCAATTATAAAATAATAACTCCATTATATTCTATATACTATGATGTGATTATAAAAATGGTACAACCATATTCATTATGTTATCCATCCTATGAATAACATGTCACCATACATGCATATGTACGGCTTACTGTCTCCACGTCGTGGTGTAGTTGTTATTCAATACATTATTATTTGGATGGGTATAATAATGATGTAAAATTGATGTTAATAATATATATAACATGTTAATTATTCTGTATATATTATATACCATCCATTTACTTATGATTTTAATTACAAAAGAATGAAATTTTCGCTCGTGCGTACGTACAGATTACCGTCTACACGAACACGATGAGATTCATTCCCCGTCGTAATAATTCAAGAATAATTTTCATGTGATGATTAAAAATAATATTTAAAGAACCTAATATCATTTTGTATATGAATCAAATACATTCTATCCATAACAATTATGGCTTATGTAAATAATAATATAAAGGAAAACAAATCAGTTAACAACAAAAACGATGATACTACTAAAATATCATAAACAAATCAATATTGGAAGATCATATATGATATCATATTAATGTATGTTGTTCTTATATAATTTAATTACAATTATTTCACCATTATACATGAGGTTAACCTACCCTCGACCAAGGAAAATTACAAGGTAGGGGTTAATTTCACAATCTTTTTATTATCTGAGGTTGTTTTTATGTAAGTATCTACTGGGACCTCTTTATCATCCACATCTATGTTTTCCTAAAAATGTATTCCAAAAAAAATTTACTACTTGCTAGACTATGGGTGAAAGTAATTTATACCCTTACTTGACCTTATACATTTTTAAAGGAATCTTTCTGTTATTTTCCAAACAAGTTACTTTATGACCTATTCGACAAAATTAGGGTAAGAATGTTTTTTTAACTTATACGACAGGTGAAACTATATTCCACCATTATAACATCATTGAATAATCCCTTAAAATCTTATAAGAATATTTTCTAAATAAATTTTTTCTTTTATAATTATTTAATTTTTAATGATTTAAAAAAAGAATGATATATTTCTCTCAAACAGTTTTAATTTCCTCTATGTCTACATTCTTTAATGCATTTTAATCTTGTTTGAAGTTGATTTATTATGATAAAATCATCCATTTTGTATTTAAGCTTTTGTGATATTTTTGACTTTGAATGTCTTATTTTTCTACCATTCATAGTTTATGGATAAAGTATTGACATTCCTTATGCTAGTTTAAATATGAATGTTTATGTTATGTTGAAAACTTTTTATATGAGGAATTAATTTGACTTAGTAAGTGACAGTTGGAGCCCACTATAGCTCCTCGATGAATCGGTAGGTCTCATAAGACAAACTAGTGTCTTGGCACAAGGCCTTGACAAAATTTTATTTGTAGTCTTGGCACAAGGCCTTGACTATGTGGTTATGAAGTTTGGAATTATGCATTCTATCATTATGAAAGTGGCTATTGATATTGAATGTGATTATTAGACTAGTAGAATATCCATGTGAGTATGTAAATGGCATTATTTTGATTTATATTTCCTATATTAGGATGAAGTTTATGTTGAAAAGTCATTTGTTTTAGTTTTATACATTTCCTTAAATGTTTATGCTTATTTATGAATGTTTCCACTATATTGTTATCCTTACTGAGCATCTGAGCTCACCCCTTTCAATGTTTTATTTTTCCCAGGATGCGAATAAGTATATTATGATTAACCTACAAGGATAGTCTATAGTATCTCAGTGTTGTCTATGGAAACAATGTTTTTGTAGTTTTCCATTTTATGATGTAATGTAAACCTTATGAATGTATCTAGTACTTCCAAGGATACTAAACTAATCGGCCTTTAGAGACATGATCTTTTGTTATCATGCCAATGATACGTAATAATGAACCAACTCTGGGCTTCTGGGTTTGGGGTGTTACACCTATTTTTATCATATAGGGTATACAATAGTTTAAAGTCTTGCAGTGAGGACTAAGGGGGTGTTCACGTGATCATGGCATGAGAAATATTATTCTTGATGCATTATTAATTTTAGATGTATCACAAAATGCATCCTATTCTTGTTATATAGAGTATAATATAGTTTAATGCCACATACAAAGGATTACAAGGTGGAATATTCCTAATAATGGCTGGTGTGAGACTTATGTTATGGAGGCCCTTTATGGTTCAACCTATCACAAGAGTCAGGTGGCAGGATTTTTGGAGTTTCATTAGGAGTATTTAGACTCAATGTACTAGGGGAATCCAAGAGGAGAAACTCAACTCAAGGTATGATCAAGGGACCTAGAGGATCACATCAACTCAAGGTACATTAAGGAGTACAGAGGATTATCTCAACTCACAGTGTAAATTAGGGTGGACATTGGGGATGTATATGGTGCAACCCAAAATTTCCTTGACTTGGCCTGAAAGTATCATGGTGAGACTCAACGTTTTTCTTAGGGGTCAGTGACGATAGAAAAGGGACCATGATAGAGGCTCGGTAGCAAATGGACTAGACCAGAGGCATGGGATTGAAGCTTGAATGTAATCCTTAGTGGGGGCGTGGGGGTGTAGTCCCCACGGTATGGACTAGTGAGCATGAAGGTATGTGTTTCAGTAATGATATCGGTTTTAATAAGGTCTTAAACATTTTCAAAAGTATTCTCATCTAAATCAAGGATCTATATGGATATGGAAACATAATTTTACAAAACATAGGAGTTTCATGAAAATGGGAGTTTTGAAAATCATGGCTATATTATATAAATAATGTTCTTCAGGGATGGAAGATTCATGAAACATCCTCAAACACTAACCCGTATATGGAAGGACTTGAGTGGGGGAATTCATTAAATATTACCAATGGGGAAATGATTTATATAAATTCATGAAACTCTTTAGAGTTTCATGAATTAAGAGCATGATGTCGTAGCTCGACATCGCATCTTACAGATAATGACATGAGGGGGAATTTAAAGGCTATAGATTCATCAAAAGAAACATTTGATGAAGCTTTCCATAATTTGTGAAATATTGAGTTTCATGAAGTGTTTTTATCTTTGTGAAAGTTTGAGTTTTGTGAACTGGACATACGATGCATGGAGGTTACCGCCTAAGTACCGTATAGCAAGGGACATCTGTGAACTAGAGTTCCATGAACCAGACTTAAACTGCATGGATCATAACACATATGTCTATGTTTTCGGGGATTTCCATGAACTAGGTTTCCATTAAACCGATTATCATTACATAGAGGTTACCACCTAATCTCCATGTTACCGAGTACTTCTGAAAACTGGAGTTCCATAAACCGGAATTACGTTGCATGGATGTTACTACCACTCAATAAATTTTAAGTATCACTACCAAAGTTTCATGAAATTCTATACTTTATACCATAATCAACCTTACTAGTCATTTTCAGAAGTATGGCTTCAGATGGCTATAACTTCTGATCTATAACTCCGTTCGGGCTCTACGACCAGTTAAATCGAATATTTTGAAATGAAATATGCTTATGGATTAGAGTCCTCATAATTTTCTCAATTATTGGATGAATTGTTTTCCAGTTTCAATAGAAATTCAAACCATATATCTGATATATAGTTCTAAGCATAAGTTTTATAGATAATTTGGCTAGAATAGATCTACTAGGTTTATAGATAGGTCCATAGAAATGCTTTGGGTTTTATTGTAGATACTCTTGGTGTATTTTGTTCTTTTTTTATTTTATATATAATCAACTCCATAGGAAATAAATTTTGATTTATATGATTTATAAATTGCATAGTCCATTTGATATACCAGGGATGCATATTTATCTCAATATAGTTAACTTATAGTTTTAATTCCATATTTTTACTCTAATTATCTATTATATATTATATTTATATTATTTATTTGATATTAAAAGCTATTATTCTGATATTATAGTCTCTCAATATTGACCATGGACTCTCATTACTAGTGAAAAACCTCTAACATATGGGGAGGTGCACCTAAGGTCAAGTAGTGCCACCAACTCAGTTAGTGTTTCGGTGTGCTGGGCTTGGGTGTTACAAGAATTTTCATAATACACAATTTAAATATCTTATGTTAGTTAAGTATATGTAAATAATTGATTAATCATGTTATTCAGATTTAATATAAAACCCTCCTATGATTAATTATGAATATATTTTATTATTTCATTAATTTGGGGGGAAATGGTGAGACCTATTTAATATTTTTTTTAATTCCAAGATTCTTAGGCCTTGGAAAAATTAATTATTTGGATTATATTAAGAAATTTTGAAACATTTAAAATAATTTTTGGGTTTAATTTGGTTGTATTGGGTATTTTAGAGGGTGTTATATTTAATAAAGAATATATTTTAATATTCTATTAATGTCATTATTATTTTAAGAGGAGTAGGAATACTAAAGAGAGAGGAATCTATCTTTTCTTCTATCCAAAGAGTGTCTAATCAGAACCTCTCCAAAAGGAGGGTTATCACTCATATAATTATCCTCCTTCGATTTTTCATCTTCCATGGGTTGAGGAGAGCTTCTCCTTCTCTCCTTTATCTTCATTATTCTCGTATTCTTCCTCCTCTGCAAAAGAATATCCCTATTATTCCTAATCTTAGTATTCATATTTTGTTTTTCATTGATTTATAGTGAATACATTATTTATAAATAGTATTTTAACTTATATTTTTGGAGGACAAAAGATTATAGTGACCACTCATTATTAGATCATTTATCCTTACTTTGAAACTCACTAATGAGTTTTTTCAACTCAAGGCTAAATAAATCATAATAATGGGTATATTAATTTAGTTAATTAATTACTTATGGTTTTTAGTTTCTATTCAGTGATATTATGAGTATGATTTATGATAAATTTTTTCTAGAACATCGGTGAGGTTGTTGCTTCTATGTATTTTCTATTTTGGAATAATAAAGTAGTTAATCTTGAATATTTATTTTTAAAACATGTTTACTTCATATACTTATTTTCACGAACTTTCCCAGATACCTGAGTACACTAATACCCAAGACGACTCTAAAATAGCCTGAGGGGTGTTCTTGATCCCCATAGGTTTTCAACTAATACATGGCATTATGTCAAGATCAAAAGAGAATGGTTTTTCCTCAAGGATTATAAAATAGAGGAAGATAAACAAAGAACTATTGGTATGCCAAACAATCATCAAGGAGAAAATTACAACAAGTAGTTACATAAAAATCCCCAGATAAAACATCACCATAGGACAACACAAAATCCATCGAATTAAAGTCTCACAATCCATGTGCAACAAGTATACCACATAACCATCAGTCACCACCATCACTCCAGAGTCACATGGATCAAGAACACACACCACCTTCATGTTTCACTTTCCCTTTCCTTATACATAGAATAAAAAAATCTATAAACATCTAAAAGAAAAGGTAGGGTGTGAGATAAAAAAACCATAAGGTTCTCACCAAGTATTCTATAATCAATTCTATAATAATTAAATCATTTATGATATCAATTTAAATAAAACAATGCATGGAAAGGCATTTTTATATTTTAATATAAATAATACTTTCGATAAGAAGATGGAAATATATCAAAAATGGATTTAAAGAATATTATATATAAATTATTTAGTTTTCATGGATGAAATAGTTTTATAATCATATTAATTTAATAATAAAATAAAATTAAAGAAATATGTTTCACAGGCCTTGTGGTTAGTTAGTTCTAGGATATAGGATCCTCACATGTCTTAAACAATCATCATTTATTAGGGTGTGTGCATACCTCCATATGCTCATGCCATCTGGAAAATCAATCTACACCCCATCTAGGGAAATCATGTTAATCTAGGTTTAGTTAGAGTATTAATCATCAATTCATTTATATAGAGTCTGAGTCCTAGTGTTCTTGTACTAGTCACATACGAAAAACTCGGGGTCACATGTTCTTTAAATCAATCAAATATGTAAAATAATTTATTTCAATTCATCAATCATAGTTCAAAAACCCATATTCAACTTTCAACACTTCATTTCAATTTTAAAACCAAACCATGGTTTTCATCAAATTTACACCTTTCATATTCATATATATTTTGAAGTAATTTCCTCAAGAATCAACATCCAATCATTTCACATTTGAATCCATCATTTCCCAAAATCACCCCAAAAATTTCAATGCCATTGTAATTGAGGTTTTTATAAATTTAAATTCCCCTTTTAAAAAAAATATCAAATCATATCAAATCAAGATTTTGTAAATCAATTTAAAACTCATTTCAATTCAATAAATCGATTCAATGTTTCAATTTTAGGTTAAAACCTTATAGATACACCTACCTTTAATCACATGATCAATCAAATCAAAACCCATAATGAGAAACTCCAATGAAGAATAAAGGTGAAGGATATTATGGAATAATACCTATAATCAAGATATATAAAATCAAAATAAAATTTAGATTCATCAGTGATGTGATGATCCATCACTCTCAAAAAAGGAATGAATGATAGATCATAAAATTTCAAAATAAGAAGAAAACTCATACCAAAGAGGTATTGGGATCTATCACAATTAATAAGATTCATAAGAGAGGAGTTTTGAGGAGGTAAGGAATCTTCTTGAGAGAATCCAGGAGCCAAGGAAAATGATTTGGTTTAAATGGGATGTGATTAAAGGATAACCAGGGGTATGGGATTTTAATTAATTTTTTTGGGGGATTAAAAAATTTCTACACTATTTTCTAGGATAGTCCATATGGTTACTACTAATCGTTTTCCTAACCATAAACCTTTATAGGGGATTTTCAATGGGTGAACAGTTTGGTCATGATGTTAGTTTAATCATGAAATAACCATTAATAACCCACTATATGAGGCTATCTAGTTTAGTGGAAGGCCGCATGGTTTGAAACTAACCATGCACCCCCTTCAAGTGGATCATAATAAGGAGAATGGTTTCCTATCCAAACCATGTAGTTTTCCCTAACAGTTCACCAAATATGCATATTCCAAAACTATATGAAATTTTCCAAGATTCACTTGAAATAACCCAAGACAATAACTAAACAAAATATGATAAAAAGAGGTCAAGTGGTACTTGAAATCATGTAATGTGATGTTACAACCTCCCCACCATAAACATTTTCTTTCCCTGAAATGCTTTTAAAGAAGAATTTATAAAAAATAGATGATGTCACTGCCCTCATATCAGTGCCTCATGCTCCCAAGTCTCATGAAAATTTGAACCATGATACCATAGAACATGGACTAAAGGTATCGACCTCTCATGAAGAAATTTTTTCTCAAAATCATAAATCCTGACTGAATGCTCAGTCATGGATAATTCAGGTACCACATCAAGATCTTCCCAACTCAAGATGTGAGAAGGTTAAAAAAGATAATTCTTGAGCTATGATACATTAAACATGTTCTTCATCGATGTCAACTATAGTGGAAATTCTAAATGGTAATCCACACTTCCAACCCTCTCAAAAATCTAAAAAGGACCCACAAACCTTAGTTCAAGCATTCCCTATTTTCTGATCTATCGATGACCCAACTGATCTAAAACTCTCAAAAACACCAGGTCACCATCTAAAAACACCAATGTTCATCATCAATGGTCATTATATGATTTAGAAAATCTATTTTTCATCATCATTGTTTGATAAATCAACTAAAATTTGATGTTATCTATTATACTAAACTAGGCTCAATTTTAAAATCTACCTAATCTCTAACCAACATAGTGGATATTTTATTGGGTGTCCATACAATCCCTGAAATAGTTTAATCATGATGGATGACTACTAACTATTTTTATAAGAATACTAAATTAGTCTTAATTGGTTATCCTAAGATCCAAAAAAATCAAGAACACATGTAGGAAGTATGTCTTCTTAAATATGTATAGCTCATTTTTTCTGATCAGTAGTCTGTAGATGATATGCCATGATCAAACTCATAGAGGAATTAAACACCTCCTGGAGGCCTCTTCAAAAATAATAAGTTAATCAAGGATCATTATCAAAAACTATAGTATATATAACCCCATATAACCTAACAATATCATTCATATAAAAACAACCAAATTCCTCAACATTGGTTATCTCTTGAATGGGTGTAAATTGAATCGATTTGGTCATCCAATTGATCATAACCCATATCCCATTATTACATAGAGGGGTATGTTACAACCAAACCACAAATTCCACAGTAACCTCATCCCAGTTCCAATTTAGACTAACAAGAGTATAAAGAAAAATCTAATGTTTCTGGTACTTATTTTTGACATACTTATAGGTATAACAAATAGAAACAAAATTGGTAATTTCTTGTCTCATACCCATCCACCAAAATTGTCACTGCATATCATAGATCATCTTTATGGTACCCGGGTGAACCACCCACTTTGAACTACAAATTTCCCCATATATACCTTTTCTCATTGGTAAAGGCATGGAATACTAGTTTTAGAAACATAGCATACCCTCAAATGAGAAAAACCACTCACTGATTGTCTCCCAACCATAAAGAGAGTCCCCAGTTCCATAGAATTCATCATCAAGATGATAATCCTTAAGAATCATCTCAAGAATATATGAGGCCAATTGTGTACTTGTCCATACAAAATAGATCTCCTTATATATAACTCCCAAGTTTATATGAGAAAATATATCTATCAAGTTTCACTCTTCTACGGATACTTTTATGACCTTAGTTTGAATTTTCCAGCTCAATGTATCTGAAACAATATTCTTCTTACCAATTGTGTAAGTAATTTTGAAATCAAAAGACTATAGTTACTCCACCCATCATCTTTGATAGAGTTTCAAATATTTTTTATAATGTATATAACTTGGGATTTTGTGTTTTTAAAACATATTGAACCATTCTCTAAAAAGGTAATGCCTCTAACTCTTAATATCCTACATCATGGATGAGAGTTTGAGGTCATGGGTTGAGTAATTCCTTTCATGTGTCATGTTCTATCAGGACCCATAGGCTACCATGTGATCACTTTGACTGAGAAAGCAAACCACACCCAAACTTGATGAATCACAAAATACCACATAGCCTTATACATCCCTTAGAAGATTTAACAGTATCACAAAATTCAAAATATGTTTCAACTCATCAAATTAATTCTATCATTTCATATACCAAAAAAAAGTCACTCCTTTCCAAGTAAGAGAGGTCATTAAGGAATGAAACTTTAGAAAATCATTGAAAAAATGGTGGTAATACCCTGCTAAACACAAGAATTTTCGATTTTAAAATAAGATCCATGATTTTTCCCATGTTATAAAAGCCCTGACCTTTTCTAGATCAACTGAAATCCCATGTTCTATGACCATGTGTTCCATGAACTTCACATTCTGAATCTAGAAAATAAATTTGGTGATCACTTAAAATTTTCATAACAACTATCAAATGATGTAAATGATCCACCTTGGTTTTGGAGTAAACCAGGATTTAATCCACAAATACCAACATGAACGAATTGAGGTACTCCTAGAATATCTTATTCAACAGTTCCATAAAAACTATAGGAGGTTTTTTTAGACCAAGAAGTATAAAAAGGTACTCCTTATAGCCATACCTACTCATGAAAGAGATTTTTGTAATGTCATATTCTTTTATTCTTAACTGGTGGTATTCATACCAAAGATAAATATTCAATAACCACTTCACCCCATTCAACAAATCATTAATCCATGGAAATAGAAACTTCTTCTTTACCATAACTTAATTGAGTTTCTAGAAATCATCACAAAGGTGAAGTGTCCCATAAACTTTGTTTGTGAAAAGAATATGCATCATCAAAGGTGACACATTCAAGAATATAAATCCTTTATCTGATAGATCATCCATTTGAGTCTTTAACACTTTCAGTTCAATTGGTTCCATTCAATAAGAAGGAATGGATATAGGTTGGGTACATGGTACTAAGATAATACAAAAATCACTTCCTTACCACTGGTAAGTTGTAAAAGTCATAATGAAACACATCAAAAAAATTGATGAAAAGTTGAGGGAGATCACCAATAAAAGATTCTCTATCCAAATAAAAAATCAAACAACAATATCACTCTAGTTGACTTTGAAAAAGTAGGCCATGTTCAACCTAAACTTGTGTCTCATTCTCCCTGAAAAACACAACACAGGCCATCAGGAGTAATAAAGTCGGCTCATCATATATAACAATCAATCCAGGATTTATAGGTAATCAACCAATCCATCCCAAGAATAAAATATATAGGTTTCATATTGATAACCATAAAATACCATGTAATCTAAATATTTGATAGTGAAAAAGAATAGTACAAGCATCAAAGATCTTATTATCAGTTTATTTGAGGGTCGTAGCATATTCATCATGTAAGACAAAATCTCTATAAAAATATTTACGGAATTAACAATACAAGTTTATTTCAATGAGTTATATTCACAGGTATCAAAAAAACTAGTCACTAATGATGAATCTATAGTGATGGATCCTCTCACTATTTTTTGGACACATTTCAGTTTCCTCTATAGACTCATCCACAATGTAAATAAGCTTCGTTTCAATTTTTCCATGGCTGAAACCTTGTAGTTCTTGAAGCATCTAATTACAATGTAGTACTTCTAGTTGATGATAAGCAGGTACCACTATGTGGTGTAGAAAATATATAAAATAACTTCTCCAAGTGTCCTGAATGTCCATGAGTACTATTGATCTTTGTTTCCTTAGTACAAACTCATTTTGAATGATAGACCCTACCACACAAGAATCAAGTCAAAGAGCCTATTATAGATACCATAGGAGGTCTAGAAAAAAAAAATTTGTCAAGATCCACTACGAGACTCATCACACTTACTCTTTCCATTAAAGGGACTAATAGAACTGTCACTGAGAGTAAAAGGAAATCTTGTTAACCCTAACTTACTATCCAGGTAAAGCACTGACGTCAACTCTCTATCCAACATGTGATTATAAGAAGTTTTATTTATCATGAAAACCAAAGATAGGATATCAGATTAAAGACCCATAGAGAATATTTATGTCTTCAATTTCTTGTATTTCACTACCTTAGGAGAAAACTAAAAAAGTTCAGAAAAGTTGTTTACATATTGAGTCATAGTCTTATCTCATTATTAGAGGCTAATTAACTCCATAGAATTTTCCAAAACCATCAAATCTAGGTAGAACTATTTTATAAAGATATCTATTATGTATTTTCAATCTAACAATTTATGTTTCTTCATTGTAACCATTGAATCCCACCATATTCTTATAAGAAATTAAAGCTTAAAGGTAGAGCATTTCAACTTTATATCTCCTAGAATTTCAAAGAACTCAAAAAGTATCTTGAAATTTTTCATCCAATCATAAGACTCTTAATGATCATTCGAGCATTTGAAATCTAGTGGTTTCCGTTGAAGAAACTCTTAATAATGACCTCTAGATTCATCCATTTGAGTTTCCAAAACTTGATCCTAAATGAGAATAGTTGAAGGTAATTATCCAAATGTTCGGATATCATGAACCACTATCTTAAAACAATTATGATCCACCAGAGGGTTCACTTTCCATGGTTTATCAGTAGCTCCCTCAAGAGGTCTGTTCAAATGTATCCTTGGAGGAATGATATGGAACGACATCAATATACCAGAATGAAATATAATCAAGGGTACTCATGTTTTTAAATCAATCAATGGATATATAAATTATCATTACCATTAGAAAGAATTAAATTCAATGAAATTTTGATGCACTCAGATCAAAATGGAAAAAGAATAAAATAAGATCAATTTATTCCTCAAATAAACTCATTACAAACACCCAAGGTGACTTAAGGCACATTACGATGAGATCTAGAGAGTCACTCACTCATAACTACATCCTAACCCCCGATAATCGTACCTACTATCTACGAGGATAATCCCAAACTACATGCCGACATCAAGGAAATATGGTGAACATCCTATGACTCCATTTTGCCAATAACTAGTCAGGATACCCTAGTACACTAATACCAAAACCTATTCTAGCATATCCTGAAGGTAATTCCAAATCCCTATAGGTTGGAAACAAGAACCTAGCATCATTTTAAGATCAAAAGGGTATGGTTTTTTTCACAAGTATAATAAAACAATGTAATATAAACAAAGAACGATTGATAATCCAAACACTCCTAAAGGAAAAATGTGCCAAAAATAGTTTCATAAGCATCCAAAAATTAAACATAACTAAAGGAAAACACAACATCAATCAAATAATAGTTTCACAATCCCTATGTAACAAGTAGACCATAACTCCACCAGTCACCACCATCACTCTAGAGTCCCACAAATCATGCATTCCCACCACGTCCATATATAGATTTTCCTTTACCCGAAACTAGAATAACAAAATATACAAACTCCTAATGGAAAAGGAAGGGTGTGAGCTAAACACCCCTATAGGGTCTCTCCAAGTGTTCCATGATTAATTATATAGAAATTAAACCATTTATGTTATCATTTTATATAAAACAAGTAAGGTAAATTCACATATATATTTTAATCCAAAACATGATTTGAATAAGAAGGAAATATATCAAAACTGGATTTAAACAACATTTTATAAAAATAATTATATAAAATAGATGGCATAAATAAAATAGATCTATAATCATAGGCATGTAATCATCAAATAAAAATGAGGAAACATGCTTCATAATCCATATGGTTAGTTAGTTTTAGGATATAGGATCCTCACACATCTTGGTTAATCATCATAAATCGGTGTGTTTACACATGTACCTAGGCTTAGGCCATCGATAAAACCAATTAACACCTTATATGGGAAAATCATGTTGAACTATGTTTAGTTAGATTTATTATCATTAATACATTACTAGTGAGTGGGAGTCCTAGAATTATTGTACTAGTCACCCACTAACAACCAAAGCTCACATATTCTTTTAATCAATCAATCATGGGAAATCCTTCATTTCAATTCAATTCATCAATCATAGTTCAAATACCCAAATTTATGTTTTAAAATATCATGAAACACCCATTATTTGTGGCCTTATAGTTTTGGGGAAGGCCACATTGTTTGAAACTAACATTGAACCCACTTCTAGTGGCTCACAACAATGCACGTTGTTTTTTAGGCCAATCCACAAAGTATCCCCTAATCATGAACTTTCCAAAAAGCCTCAAAAAATTTCAAGAATCAACTAAAACATTATAACAAAACCTAAAAATAAAAAGAAATTAAAAAAATGTTAAAAAGTTCCAAAAATCAAGTAATAGGATGTTACAACCTCCCCACCATAAACACCTTTTGTCCCCACAAATCCTATTAAGAAGACTCAATATCAAAGAGATTGGGATATTGTTCTCTCATCAGTTCCTCTTACTTCCATGTCTCGTGAAAATTCGAACCATTATACCATGGAACATTGACCAAAGGTATAGAATTATCATAAAGAACCTTTATCTCAAAATAAAAAATATTAATTGGATGCTTAGTCATGGATAAATCAGGTTCTACACCAGGGTATTCCCATATCAACACAAGACAAGGGTCATAAATACACTTCCTGAGCTACAATACATGAAACACATTGTGGATTGACCTCAACTCTGATGGTAAGGCTAAACGGTAAGCCAAACTACAAACCCACTCAACAATATTAAATGGAACGATAAAAATTAGTATAAGATTTCCCTATTTTCTATGCCACTAGTGACACAACAAAGGTGAAACTATCTAAAAAACCCAGTCACCAACCGAAAATACCAAATATCATTATCGATGGTCATCATACACTACTAAAAAACATGACTTTAACAGTGTTGGTATTTATCAGTGCTATAAAAAACAATGATAAATAGGATATTTATTAGCCCTAATGAAAGCACTAATACATTTAACCTTCTAAGAGTGATTTATTTTTAGCACTGATAAAGCGTATCCTTTTTTAGCGCTTCATTTTTTGTGCTGATAAAGGGTACACTTTTTCAGTGCTTAATTTTTAGCACTAATAAAGGGTACACTTTATCAGAGCTTTATTTTTAGTACCAATAAATATTTCTTTCATCAACACTTTTTTAGTGATGATAGATGTCTGAATAACTAAAATGAAATAATTAAATAAATGAAAAATAATAAAATAGTTTATTAAAAAAATACTAATTTTTTTATTTGAATAATTCTTGATAAAAATGAATAAATTAATTGTACAGTATTAAATATTAAACATTTTATTAATTAGATAATTGTGATAAATAATGCTTCTAAATTGTATACATTATATACATTAATATATATTAATATATATAAATATGATTTATATATTACAAAATATTTATTCTCTTTACATTAAATAGTCATATACTTATTGAATAATGGTTTTTAAATTAAAATAAATATGAATTAAAAATATTGACTAATTTCATAGTACTCGACATATAATTGAGTGTCGTTTGATTTTTCAATTTAATATAGATAAAAAAATTATATTGATTTCACATTTATATAATTAATTCATTTTTATATACAATGCACACACAAAAAACTTACCATTTTTTCAATATTGTTAAAATATATTTATTCTTAATTTATTCAATTTCTCTCATTTTTAACATATACGCATGTACTTAAAATTAAATATTCATTAATAATGTTAGAAATATATTTGTAAAAAAATATTTATAAATAAATATATTTATAAATTTACATTTACTATATTTACACAATTATATATTTATAATTATAAATACGTAAATATTTTTTTAAAATTATTTATATAATTATAATTAAATAATTATATATATTTAAATAATTATTAAATTTATAATAAATTTACATAAATAATTAATATATTTACTATATTTATATTTATATATATTTATTATGTATATATATGTCTAATTATATTATATAATGATATAAATATTATTTTTTTAAAATATTTCTATAATTATAAATACATATATATAAAATTATAATAAATATATATATAAAAGAATATATTGAATATATTTATATTTATATATATTTATTAATTATATAAAAATATTTACAATTTTTTTATTTATAAGTATAATTATAAATCCTTTATTAGTGCTTAAGTAATAAGCTTTGACAAAATAATCTTTCTTAGCACTAAAAAAATCACTAATAAAATTAATATTTATCATTTTTATAACATTAGTGCTAATAAAGATTGATTTTTTCATTTTTTTAGCGTTGAAAAATACATACCATTATCAGTACTTAAGTAATAAGTGCTAATAAAAGGAATCATTATAAACTCTTATTTATAAGTGCTGACAAAAGTGTCCCAATATAATTAAAAATCCCTAACTATCTTCAAGATAATTATGATATAAAAATCTTTCCACTGAAGCCATACACTATTAGCAGTCCTCCTAGGTGAATCGAAGCTCAAATCACACGACTCAACTACCTCCAGTTTCTTAAACATCTCATCTGAAATATAATGTTCTGTTGTAGTTAGGGTTTCTAAAGAGGGTCTTAGATTTTCTTCAACCTAGAAAGGTAGGCCTTTTGATTTTATTTATGTATTTTTTGTTTCATTTTTGATTTCTTATTTGATTATGTCATTATTTTTTCTGGTGATTGTATACTAGTGAGGAAGGCCTTTCTATTTTCTCAGTTTCCAATTTTTATTCAACTCTTGATCACGCATGGAGAGTTTATTGTTTCTGGATTCTATGGTAGCACCTAGATTCACATAGAGTTTAGTTAGTTATTTTATTTTGTTTACATTTCCAAAATTGATCTCCCAAATCTATCATACATATTTTTCATTCTTTATTTTATCAATGGTATTCCATACATGAGAAATATTAGAAATTGAAATTGGGGATTTTGTGTGTGATGGAGTTGAAGGTAGATTAAGGGATTTATTTTATATTATTCTACTTCATATTTTGTTTTTTCTACTTATCTTGGTTGGTGTGGGAATCTAATGTATGGATGCCTCATGGAAGATTTTATTTAAATTTTATTTTTACTACTTTTATTTATTTTTTGGTCCAAATCAATCCCATTGTGTTTTTTTTCATGTCCTGGTGCTTTTTCCCAGCCCAAGGGGGATCGAGAATGTCCCTTGGACACTATCATGGGCCATCTTAGGCGTTTGATATATGGTTGTCTTGGTTTTGTTATGGAAACTATATCTATTGTTAAATGTTTTGTACCTTTTCTCAATAATCCAACTTCCTATGTCTCTACACTTTTATAAAAATATATTTTTTCTCCCACTTTAGATTATTCCAACATTATTTATAAATCCATTTAATTATAATATATGAAATATTATACCTTGATTAAATATATGATTTTCCAACTAAATTATAATTTTTCATCATCATACTACTCCCACTATCTCAATAATTTACAAAAGAATATCCTTTTGATATTACCCCTCTCTAGTTCTATCATTTTTTTGAGACCTATATACCATTATAATACATTATAATTTCTTGCTCAAAAATATAGATTTTCAAGAATTCTACCCCCTCTTGAGTATTTATTTAACAAATAACAAATGGATTTCTGTGGAATCACTTTGATACCTAGCTGTATGACATGTAAAAAATAGTATCACAAACCTTTTACTATAAAAAAATAAGGAATATAACGAATCTCCCAGAATCCATGATATAGATTGACATTCCACCCCCAAAAAATTGAAAATTTTATTCAATTTTTAATGGGTTTGAACATGTATTTTCAATCTTCCTTTTGAAATTTATAATACTCATCCCTTATATACATGGATTGGAAAATAAAAATCCCATGAATTTCATGAGTCGCCTATAAACTAAAGAAAATTTCAATTCACAAGTCATCAAAATTTAAAAATTGTTCATTGTTAATGAAGAAAATTATTATCATCATTCATCTCTTGAACCTCTAAATATTATGTCATCCACATTGATAAACACTTTAAATCTATCCATAAAATTATTTTTTACGTAATAATTATGATCAATTCCTCATTTTTTAAATCAATCTTCCTTTAATAATTCACATACCCTTAAATAACATCCTCTTATTTCTTGTTTCTATTCATACATCACCTTTTTTAATTTACAGACATTATTATCATAATAAAAAATAAGAAAACTATCAGTTTGTTTAATGAAAACTTCATATTCATGTAATCCATTAGTAAATGATAATTTTATATCTAGTTGGAGTTCCTTGAATTTCCTTGGGATGGGTTGGTGTGGTGATATGGCATCCCAAGAGACTTGATATGTTTTTAAATATTGATATACCATTAAATTTAAATTTATTAATTCCTTAGGTTACTACATCACTTGTTCCAATACTGTAAGATCCCATATTTTTATAGTGACATCTCGGGCACATTTTCAGGTACTTTTGATGTTTTTAAGTACCTATAACATTGAGTAGTGTCTTGGGGTGCGTTTGGGGAACTTTTAAGGGAAACTAAAGGATAGTGGGTTATGCACAGTTTCCGCACAGTTTGACAAACTCTAAGACCAAACCATGACAACCATGAAAAATGGGTAATGGATTCCACACAGTTGGCACATGGTTTTCTTAACCATATGCCTCTTCCTAGGAAACCGTGTGTGTGATTTTTTATATATGAAAATATCTTTTAAAACCACCTAAACCCCCTAGGACCCCCATATTTCCACCTGGCTTGGGATTGAAAAATTATATGTGTTCCCAATTACTTCCATAGGGATTCCAAGTGGATCCAAAAACCTTTCTTTAAGATCGAAAGCCCGGATTGAAGATTCTATCTCCTCCGAGAAAGTGGATTTCATCTTGTTGCTACTACTGTTCTTTCCTCTATCTCTCCTTGATCTTTTCAAGGAAGATATCCACCCTTTCCAAAGATCAAAACCTATGAGTTGATATATATATCAAGTATTGTGGATCTAGATATAGTTTTTCATGATCATGATTCATTTGATCTTGATTTTGGTTTTAGGGACTTAGATCTTAAGTTTGATCGACAACATTGTTCCACTCAAATTTTGGGGATTTTTGTTGGGCTAACTTCTGTCAATAAACCGAGCTAGGTGGTCTAAATTGAACACACATAGTCATGATTTATGATATCTGTATGAGTTATTAAATTGCTAGTTCCCTTGATAAATGAATTCCTAAATTGGAGTAATTAGGAATATAGTTTTGGCATGTGATTTGACTTGGTGGTTAGTTGATGATTGATCATGGATCAAATGAAGGGGTTTTCCCAAATTGATCTTTTGGAGATTTGATATTGTAGTTGAGATATTAAATTGAATGTGGAAAGATAAGAAATTGGGGGAAATTAATTATGGAAGTATGTTTGTCTTTGAAAGATAATTGATTCTTAGAATAAAATTATGTGACATGATGTTGACATAAGATAATTAATTGGTAAAATTAATTATGTTTCATGATGTTATAAAAGATAATTAATTGTGATAATTAATTATAAAATGAAAATGGTTTTGATTGATTAATTATTTAATGAATTAATTAATGGGTTATGTGCTTAGTGAATTGGTGAATTAACTAATGGCCTTTGAAATGTTTAACTAATCATTGAATTAGTAAATGAAAAATGTGGAAAATTCTTGAGAATTAAAGAATGATTAAATGGCTGATATTTTTTTGGTGCTACGCATGGCATCCTAGACCTATTAGAAGTGGGACATGGACATAGTGTTCCTTCCCAGTAGTTATCCAAGATTGAGGTTTTTTGGAGTGCTAGGCATAACGACCTACACTCAAAGAGATTTATGGTTCTAGGCATGAATTTATACACTGAATGATTAATGATAATAATAAATTATGATTCAACTGAGATTCGGGGTTCTAGGCATGATGACATACACCAAATGATTAATTATAATGAATGATGATTCAAATGGGAAACATGAATTAAACTTGTCCTAATGTGATGATTATATATTAAATGACAATATGATAACTATTTAATTTATTCATTATATTTATTTCTTTATAAATCAGTATTCATGGTCTTTTGATTGGACTAGTTTTAAACACCATTTTTGGTGGCCTACTGTGTTGTACACACACCCTATTCAGGCCACCTGATCGACACCTGAGCAAACATTGTATTGAAAGATTGGATAAGGGAAAGGCCCTGTGATAGGTTGTAGTTTGGGATAGAATCATGGGAGAGGTAACCAAATGTGTTTTAGGACCTATTTGGAGTCATTGTGTCTTTACATTCAGTTTCATTGTAGACACTTGGAACTTGTATTGTCAAAGAAAGTTTTACCTTTCAGTTGAGAATTTTATTTTATGGTTTTGACTATCATATATAATGGTATTGTTCTAGTTATTTATACACTTCTATACTTGGTTATTTTTATTTGCTTCCACTTGTGTTTTATTCTGATAACAGAGGGTATAGTCTCCCCAAGACAGATTTAAGATACCCTTGCTACTAGTTGGAACCCTTTGGCATACGGGGAGGGATTCTTGAGGGAATTTGTCCAACCGGATTGGGGTAGCGTTTAGTGGCTCCCTAATCGGGATGTCACTAAGTGGTATCCTAGAGGTTTTCGTTTCTTTCTTCTTCTTTTTCCTAACTTTTTATGGAAAGGTATACATGATACTAAGAAGAGTGGAGATTTTTTAATGAACTCGTGCATGGGAGTTTCAAACCCATGTACAGGGGAAAATCCAAGTACTAAGGGTGAGATTGGTGTAATTGTTGTTTGTTGTTGCAGTTTAATATTATTTCACCTTGGGTGATGCACTTGTGGTGTGTTGTGATATTTTGAAAATAGTTGAATTTTGATTCGTGGCCTAAAGAGGCATGATAGTTGAGTTTGCATGAATCATTCTAGGAACTCATTGTTTTTGTGACATGCATCATTGTAGGCACTCACGGGAAAATGGGTTATGGGTAAGTTTTTAAACTTGAACAATTTTTCCTTATTGTGAGAGTGGAATAATGATGAAAAATGAGAATAAATGGGTGTATAATGAGAACCTTGATTGATGAAATGGGGATGATTAATTAATTTTTTAATTAATTAATTTAAGATTATGTGATTGTTTAAAAGTTTATTAATTATTGAGAATAAATGCACCCTTGTTAACCAAGACCTTGGAGTTGGATGGATAAGGGTAGTGATAGGGCCCCAGTGTTGACTATGGGGAGAGAAAATGGATAAATGAAATGTTGAAATGTGTTATGTTAGTTTCTTCCCTTATATAAATGTTATATGTTTTCATTATGAGACCTGGGATGTGTTTTTGGATTTTTTAGAGTATGCCCCCACAACGCTTGTTGAGGTAAAGACCGAGGGTTATGGACCGAAATGAACATTCAAACAGGGAGATTGAGGCACTATTGGTTCAAGCATTGGAAGAAGGGGAACAGTTCCAAGAGAACATTCCTCACTTCATTCAGTTTATGGAATGATACCTAGGGAGAGTTCAGAAAATCATGTCTGAGTTGACAAGGGAGTTTCAGCTATAACGCTCTCCTATTTTTACAAGAGAGGGTGCAATAAGAGAGAAGAATTCTGGATTGAATCCATTGAGACGATACTTGACCATTTGGAGACTCCACCTAAGAGCAGGGTCAAGTTGGATGCTTATATGTTGTGGGGTTCCGAGAAGTGCTGGTGGGACATTCAGGTACGATCTGGATAGACTGATAATATTTTATTGAATGACATTCTGGAGAAGTTCTTAATCACTTCAACCCAGACACCCTGAGGTAAGAGAAGGCGTTAGAGTTTATGAATTTTACCTAATGTATCATGTCTATAATGGAGTACGCTGAATGTTTCATAGATTTAAAGTTTTCTTCATTAGCTTTGGTGGAAGATGAGGCTTCTTTGGAAAAAAATTCAGGATAGAATTAAGTGTAAAATTAAGTCCCATGTGAATATCTTTAGGCTGAAGACTTTTTAGAAGAGTTTAATCAGGCTCTCATTTCAGAGGGGAACCTGAAGGAAACTTCCAGTACTGGACAGGTAGCTAGAAGATTAGGGAGTGTACCTTCCGAAAGTAGGAAGCACCATCCTGAGAGTCTTATTCAAAACAATATAAAGCAAGGTGGATAGTTAAGAGGAATAGTTGAACCAGATCTTTCACATGTGCTTTTCCACCAGTGTGGTAGGAAAGGACATTATCGTACACATTGTCCTCGACCACCAGTGGAGTGCCAGTTTTGTGGCAAGATGGTATAACAATAGAATTTTTTAGGAATTAGTGGAAGGTTGGTGCTAAGGGAGAAACTGCACAAAGTCAGTGTGTGGGAAGGGGTTCATCTACACCATATAGTTCTGGTGGCTAGATTTCTATTGGAAGAGGCGGTAGAGGAAGTGGGCATGGTGCTTCCGAGTTTGAGTGCCCATACCAACAGATTGGTGCTACTCAGGGGATTTAGAATACACCATAGGAAAGACGGGTAGGACAGTTATATGCAGTGTTGCCTAAACATGTGGAGATCAAGGTTGGAACATCGACAGTTAGAGGTACTATTCTAGTTTCTTATACTTTATATACTACCTTGTTTGTTATTGGTGCCTCTCATTCCTTTATATATTCAAAACATGTTAATGTATTGATCCTAGAAGTGGAGCCTATATGAGGGATAATGAATATCGATATGTTGTTGGGAACATGGTCTAAGGATATCTGTTTATGCAAGGGATGCCCTCTAGAGATCATATAGTATCATTTTATTTTGTATATCTATGTCCTTGATATGATGGGCTTCAATCTAATTCTGGGTATGGACTGACTAGTCATGTACCAAGACCACATAGATTGTTATCACAAGAGAGTGAACTTTGTATCTACTGAGGGTGACCAATATGTCCTTCGTGGATAATGGGATATCCATGCAGGAAGATATAGGCTAATTACTCAGCAACTAAGAGATCTCATGACCAAAGTTGCTAGTCTTTTGTTGAATTATGGGAGTGGTAGGGAAGAAATCATTCCACCGATAGTAGAACCATTTTAGGATGTATTTCCTAAATACTTTTTAGGTTTTCCACCTGAGAGAGATGTGGAATTCACTATTGAGCTCATTTTGTGGGCTGAGCCGGTATCTATTCCACCTTACAGAATGGAGCCCACTGAGATTAAAGAGCTTAAAATGCAGTTGGAACAGTTGGAGGATAAATGGTTTATCAGTCCAAGTACATCGCCTTAGGGATCACCTGTTTTGTTTCCAAATAAGTTCGATGGGATTCTACGCTTTTGTGTCAATTTCCATAAGTTGAATAAAATGACTATAAAGAACCGATATCATCTTTTGCATATCGATGATCTATTTGACCAGCTGAAGGAGGCTAGTCTGTTATCAAAAATAGATCTGAGATTAGGGTATCATCAGGTGAGATTTCATACTTCTGATATACCAAGAACTGCTTTCAAAAGTAGGTATGTTTTTTATGAGTTTGTTGTAATGTTGTTTGGGTTGACTAATTCTCCAGCCGTTTTTATAGAATTGATGAATAGGATCTTTAATATGTACTTAGATTAGTTTGTGGTGGTGTTTTTGGATGACGTATTAGTGTACTCTAAGACTCATGACTATCATGCCCAACATCATGACATAATCCTGGGCACACTAAGATTGCATCTTCTATATGCCAATCTATCTAAATGTTCGTTTTGTATTAATAGGTTACACTACTTGGGACACATCATTTTGGAAGAATGTGTGGCAGTGGACCCAGAAAAAGTACAGGTAGTGATTTCATGGGAGCAGCCCAAAAATTGTTTTGATGTTCAAATATTTCTAGGATTAGCTAGATATTACCGGATGTTCATCCAGGACTTTTTCTTTTTGGTAGCACAGCTTACTAGTTTGAAAAATAAAGTGATAAAGTTTGTTTGTATAGAAGTATGTGATAATTCATTCCAACAGTTGAAGAAGCTCTTGAAATCAGTATCAATTATGATCTTACCTGTGTCAGGTGAGGAGTACATGGTGTATTGTGACCCTTCTGGGGTCAAAATAAGAGTCATGTTGATGCAAGGGGATAGATTTGCTGCTTATGGGTCATGGATGTAAAGGCCACATGAATAGAATTACCATACGCATGACTTCGATTTTCCAGTAGTGGTTTGTGATCTTAAGTGTTGGCGACACTATCTTTTGGGTGAAAATTTTATAGTTTTTACAGATCAGAAAAACATTAAGTAAATCTTCTCATAGTGAAACTTGAATCTTTGATAGCAGAGATGGGTAGAGTATAGGCAGACCTTTTATTTTGAACTAGCATATACACCCAGGAAGGGGAATAGTGTGTCTAATGAATTGAGAATAAAATCTTAGACTTATTTGGTACATGAGTTGAGTGTAGAGTGAAAGATGGTGGATTTGCTGGCAAAAATGCATGTGGTAGTTCAGGAGAGTCAGGAGAGGATGACTCTGGTTTTTTGTAGTAGTAGAGTCTACACTCTTAAGATGGATCAGGGACAGGCAGTATGAGTATCCAAAGTGTTTAGCCTTAGGGTAAATCCTTGATGGTAGGGAGACACCTTCATACTAGAAAATATATGAGGATGAGATTATCTCTGTGAAAAACCAGGTTGTTGTGCCTACGAGTGTGCGAGAGGAAATAATGCGAGAATTTCATGATTCAAGGTGGGAGGTACATCCTGGGGTAACAAAAATGTATCGTGACCTTCGATAGAAATTTTGGTATCTAGGTATAAAAAAGGAGATACCATAGATTGTAACAAGATGTTTCACCTGTCAATAAGTGAAAGCAGAGCATCAGTAACCTGGAGGCCTATTGCAACCGTTGCCTATTCTGGAATCGAAGTGTGATGACATGACTATGGATTTTGTGGTAAGACTTCCAAAGACTCTTAGGAAGAATGATGCTATTTGGGTCATTTTTGATCGACTAATGAAGGAAGTACACTTCTTTCTTATCAAAGTAACATTTAATGTAGAGGAGTTGGGGGAACTGTACGTGAGAGAGATTGTTCATTTTCATGGGGTGCCACGGACTATAGTTTCATATTGCGATTCACGCTTTACTTCACGCTTCGGGAAGGGTTTACATAAGGCACTTGGTACATAGGTTTTATTAAGTACAGACTTCCACCCACAGATAGATGGGCAGTTGGAGTGTACCATACAGGTGTTAAAGGATATGTTGTGAGCATGTGTGCTTGACTTTGGTGTTTCTTGAGAGAAGCACTTGGCTTTATTGGAGTTTGGCTATAACAATAGTTATCAGGAAACTATACAGATGGAACCATATGAGGCACTTTATGGTAGACATTATAGATCACTGCTATGTAGGTTAGAGGTGGGTGAGTCAGAGTTGTTAGGACAGAGTCTCATTTGAGATACATCGGAGAAGATGCATTTGATTCGGAAAAGTGTGGCAACTTTTTAGAGTAGATAGAAGTCGTATGCTGATATACGGAGATAGACCCTATAGTTAATTGAGGGTGATCGTGTATTCCTTTAGGTGTCACCTAGATTGGGTCACCATAGGGTACGGAGGCAAGAAATGTTAGTGCCTAGGTTTTTGGGACCGTTCGAGGTGCTGGAGAGAATTGGGTCAATGGCATACAAATTAGCACTTCCATAGAAATTAAGTGCTATGAATGATGTTTTCTATGTGTTGAAACTATGGTGTTATCACCTAGACCTTTATCATGTGATTTTTGTGGAGGAATTTGACCTCGAGATAGATACATCCTTTGAGTAGCATCTGGTACGTGTGATGGGTCACAGTGAGAAAGTGTTACAGGGAAATACGGGGTCATTAGTTCATGTATTATGGAAACATGGTAATGTTTAAGAGGAAACTTGGGAACATAAAGAAGACACGAGGTTTCAATGGCCCAATATTTTTATCTTGGAATCTTAGATAAGTTCAAGAGTGAAGCTCGAGGATGAGCTGTTATAATGTGGGGAGATTTTAAGATCCCTTCCTTTTTTGGTGTCATCTCAGGCATGTTTTCATGTATGTTTTAATGTTTTTAAGTACCTTTAACTTGGAGTTGCGTCTTGGGTGTGTTTGGGTTAACTTTTAAGAAAAAGTAAAGGACATTGGGTTATGCACGGTGTGCACACAGTTGGAAAACATGTGCGAACAAACTATGCCAAGCGTGTGAAACTAGACAGAGGAGTCTATACAGTTCGCACATGGTTTGAAAACCCATTTGACGAAACCCTGCCAACCATGAAAAACTGGGTAGTGGAGTCTTCACGGTTGGCACACGGTTTGCCAAACCAAGCGTCTCTACCCAGGAAACTACGTGCACGGTCTTTAATATCCAAAAATCTCTTTTAAAACCACATAAACCCCCCCAAGAATCTCATATTTCGACCTTGGCTCGGGCTTGACAAATTCAAGGTGTTCCAAAATCCTTTTGGAGGGATTCCAAGGTGATCTGAACATTCTTCTTTAATATTGAAAGCTCGGATTGAATATTTTCTCTCCTTATCATGTTTCTTCTTCTGTTCTTTCCTCTATCTTTCCTTGATCTTTTCAAAGAAGATATCCACCGTTTCTATAGATCTAAACCTATGAGTTGATATCAAGATATAGGATTTTGGATATAGATCTATTTTTTCATGATCTTGATGCCTTTGATCAAAAGTTTCTTTTTAGGGACTTAGATCCAGAGTTTGATCGACGATGTTGTGCCACTCATATTTTGGGGATTTTCATTGGGCTAAATTCTATCAATAAACTGAGGTAGGTGGTCTAAATTTAACTCCCATAGTCATGATTTATGATATGTGTACGAGTTATGAAATTGCTATATTCTCTTGATAAATGAATTCCTAAATTGGAGTAATTAGGAATATGGTTTTGACATGTGATTTTCCATGGTGTTTAATTGATGATTGATCATGAAACAAATGAAGAGGGTTGTCTAAATTGATCTTTTGGAGATTTGATATTGGATTTTAGATATTAAATTTAATGTAGAAAGATAATTAATTGGGGGAAATTAATTATGGAAGGATGTTTGGATTTGAATGATAATTGATTGTGAGAAATAATTATATGCCATGATATTGACAAAAGATAATTAAATGGGAGAATTAATTATGTTTCATGATGTGATTAAATATAATTAATTGTGAGAATTAATTATGAAATTAAAATGGTTTTGATTGATTAATTAATTTATGAATTAATTAATGTGTTATGTTCTTTGTTAATTGTTGAATTAACTAATGTCCTTTGAAATGTTTAATTAATCACTAGATTAGTAAATGGATAATGTGGAAAATTCTTGAGAATTAAATAATGATTAAATGAATGAGATTTTTTGGTGTTAATCATGGCATCCTAGACCAATTAGAAGTTGGGACTTGGACATGGAGTACCTCCCCAATAGTTATCCAAGCATGAGTTTTTGAAGTGCTAGGAATGGAGACCTACAGTCAAAGAGATTTGTGGTGCTATGCATGATGTCCTACATCGAATGATTAATGGTAACAATGAGTGATGATTCAACTGATATTTTGGGTGCTAGACATGACGACCTACACCAAATGATTAATGATAATGAATGATGATTCAAATGGGAAACATGAATTTAATTTTTCATAATGTGATGATTAAATATTAAATGACAATGTGATAACTGTTTAATTTATACATTTTATTTATTGCTTAATAAATCTGCATGCACTATCTTTTGACTGTACTCATTTTAGACACCATTGGTGGTGTCCTACTGAGTTGCACTCACACCCTATTTGGGTCTCTTGATCGGCACCCGAGCAGACTTTTTTGTTGTAGGACTGGATAAGGGCAGGGAATTGTGATAGGTTTCAGTTTGGGATTGGAGAATGGGAGAGGGAACCAGATGTGGTTCATCCATTTGGAGTCGTTGTGTCTTTACATTTAGTGGCATTTTAGACACTTGGAACATTCATTGTCATACTATGTTTTACCTTTCAGTTGAGTATTGTATTATCTGGTTTTGACTATCATATGTCATGGTATTGTTTTGGTTATTTATATACTATCATACTTGGTAATTTTTATTTGATTCCACTGGTGTTTTATTCTAATAACATAGGGTATAGTCTCCCCAAGACTGATTTACCAAACCCTCATTGCTAGTCACCACCCTCTAGCATATGAGGATGTGCTCTTGAGGGAATGTGGCCAACCTGATCAGGGCACCGTTTAGTGGAACCTAGGTCGGGACGTCACAAAAATATTTTTATTTCTTCTAGTTGATTGAATGAGAGTTTATTATTCTTGTTTATCATATTTGAGTTTCTTATTACTCCTTAATTTCCTATATTATATTTTCATTTTTAGGGGATTTAGGAAAGATTTTATAGGGAGTAATTTTTTCCTTAAATTCAATTACCCATTTTCTTCAAAATACTAAAATTCTTTGAAACAATAGAATGTTGAGTTTCCCTTATTTGAATTGTCTATAACTTTAACTTTTGATAATCAATATATTATGTGTATTTCTTTATATATTGTATAAATTGATCTTTTATGAACCAAATAGGATGTATATGAACCTAAAATGGATTCACGCTAATCGTTTGAAAAATGAATATGAATATGGAGTAAAATTATTCATCAAGTTTGCAAGATAGAATGCAGACGACACTTCTAAAATCCTATCTATATGTTTACATTGTTTTTATTCAAGAAGAATTGGTCCAGAAGAGTTGGAAGAAAATTTTATTTGTCCTGGAATAGATAAAAGCTATAAATTTTGGACTAAACACAGGTAAAACTATCTTTGTACATCACTTGGGATGATACTATGGTTTTTGAATCATTTGATATAAAAACATTTGTATGAGATAATGGAGATCGCATGGAATAAATGAAAATAGAAATTGAATATCAAATTCATGATTTTCCAATGTTATTTTTGGATTTAAATAGTTTTTCCAAGAAACCATTGTATAATGGTTGTACTAAATACACAACATTGTCAGCTATATTGACATTATATAATTTGAAAGCTGGCAGCAGATGGAGTGACACCATCTTTACAGAACTACTTGGTCTTCTAAAAGATATGCTACTAGAAGAAAACGAACTACCAAGTTGAACATATGAAACTAAAATAATACTGAGTTCAATGGGAATGATCTCTAAAAAACATGCTCATAAAAATGATTGAATATTGTTTTGCAAGGACCATGAATCACTTATAAAATTACCTAAGCATGGAGTAGATCCATACAAGAAAAATGAATCGTGTCCTTCGAAATCTATATGGTACATTACTATCATACCATAGTTTAAAAGACTATATGGATTTTAGGAAACTGTGATACAATTAACATCGCATGAAAATACAATAATTAAATTTGGGAACCTATGTCATCAAGAAGATTATTCTTAGTGGAAGAAACATGATTACGAGTTTCCTGAATTTAGAGATTATCCAAGAAACTTTCAATTTGTGTTATCTACATATGCAATAAATCCTTTTGGTGTAAAGCGTAGTAATCATAGTATATGGACCTTCATGTTGGAAAATTATTACTTCCCACCATGGTTATTCATTAAGCATAAATATGTTACATTGTCTCTACTTATATCTTGACCAAAGAAACCCAGCAATGATATTTATCTCTATTTGGATCCATTTATCAAAGATCTGGAATTTATGTGGGATACAGGTGTTACAATGTTTGATGCTTATAGAAGGTAATAATTCACATTGAGGGTTATGTTGTATGGAATGATAAATGACTTCCTCTCTTATGGAAATTTTTTAGGCTATACACTACTGGAATTTGAGGTATTTGCAACGGGTTATTTTTTGATGGGATCCCATCACAAATGCTCTTTTTCGATGGGGTCTCGTCACTAATAGCGCGTTGCAAAAAACAACATCACAATTTTTTTTTGATGGGTCCATCGCAAAAACGAACTATTTTTGATGGGATGATTTCTCGTTGCACATAGTTTTTTGATTATATATATTATATATATATAAATCTGTTACGATGGTCCTGTCATAAAAATTTATTTGTGACAGTACTATTTGCCTGTTGCTAATAACTTTATGATTATATATATTATATATATATAAACCTGTTGCAACGGGCCCGTCCCAAAAACATGTTTGCGACGAGCCTAGTTTTCCCATTTCAAAGAGTTATTTAAAAATTATATAAACCATTTGCGAAGGGAACCCTTCAAAAAAGGTCTCGTCACAAATACTTAACAAAATAATATATATATATATATATATATTCAATAAAATTATGATAAATTGATATTTAAAAATAATAATAATATTAATACTATTAATATAAAGAATATAATATTATATAATAATAATATTAATACTATTAATATAAAGAATATAATATTATATAATAATAATACTAATATTAATAATATAAAAAATTATATTATTATAATATTAATAATAATATTATACTGATAATATAATAATGTTATTATTATTATTATTTATGAAAAAATAATATTATTATTATTGAAATAATAAAAAAGTTATAAAATCTTAAATTTCTCAATATTCTCAAAAAATATAAAAAATAATAAATTATTTTTATTATTATTAGTAAAATAAAAAACATTAAAAAATTTAATACTAATAATAAATATTAAAATATTAAAAATTAAAAATTAAAAAAAATTAAATTATGCAATATTTGAACCAATATAAAAATAGAAACTGTAATAGTTAATATTACAACAAAATTTGAATTCAAATGTTTTTAACATTAAAAAAAGTCACAGGGGGATAGTCTTCTAGAGGAGATGGTGGATCTAGAGGAGATGGTGGAGGAAACTCCATCCCTAAACTATAAGTTAGACGGTGCATGTACTCCATCTGCTCCTAATGATTCTATTTCCATCGACGTGTCTTCCCCTCATACTGCTTTTGATGCTGCTGATGCATCTCTTCCTACTGCTTACGCTAACTCTCTATAAGCTCACTCAGAGCTTGCAACTGCTCCTGATACTGTGATCCAGAAGATGATGCCTCTCCATGAGCTCCTCTTGAACTGCACACTAACATCACAGCAATACCATAATAAGTCCCATGAGTCAAATGAGAGATGATACCAACTACTCAGCCCTTCTCAATGCCATATTGGGTCATCTGTATTCATCTTGTCTCATCGAAATGGTGGGCACTAGTCTGATTATCCATCTCGGCCTGACTCTCAGCCTATGTCTAAGAGGTCACATCTTCATATGACTCCTTCAGTTACTTTTTAAAATTAAAATAGTGAAAATATTATATACAGTTAATTTTCAAACAGAAAAAGAAATAATACTAACCACAATACGATGCTGGTGATCACCTCTAATCTCTACAGTAGCTGGATCACTGTACATCCTCCGATAAACATCGTACTCTATAATATTAGGTTACTCGGCTGCCTATATGATTATAAAAAAATATTTTATATTTAATGTAAAATAAAATATTTTAAAAAAGAACTTACTAGATGATCTTTATGTGTACTGAATGTATGGCTACCGGCTTGATGTGTCACCTCATGTCTCCCCTAGTTCTGTCGGTCTAATGAATATCTCCTATAAAATCCACCACCCAACCAGTGTGAATACAATTCATCTCAAACATGAGATGAAATGTACTCTAGTCAGTGGGCTCTACACGACTCACCAAATACTTCCACTCTTTCTTTCTTTATTGTTGTCCTCCTCAAATTGTGCAAAAACTGACAGAAAAGGTCATGCATAGATACCTAACATGTCGCGTGGACAACATCACACATTCTATCATCTATGGGGTACCATTAACCCTACAAGTAATTTATAATATCATGTTATTAATGAAATAAACTTCAAAATAAATATTATTTATTTACGTATCAGCTAATGATCGAACATGCTAAGTTGCACATCAATGGGGATCTATTCCAATGTGAACCATGGTTTAGAAAAAAAAAATTGTGCAAAATAGAACTCACCTGTCCAATAACTATGTACGCAAAACTGTGAAAAAAGAACAAATAATCAAACAATTACTATATAAATAAATTAATAAAAGAAAACTAAAATACACAGGTTACAATACCTCCACGTGTGTGGATTGAAACCATGATGTGGACATCGCCCGGGGATAGGTCCAAGAATCATTTGTCATGGAATATCGCACCCCCTCCATGTACCCCCTGAAATCTAACTAATTTATGTGAATTAATGCTAATTAACGCTAATTAATGCTAATTAATGTTATTGAATTCTAATTAATGATAATTAATGATAATTAAGGCCAATTATTACAAATTATTACTAATTAATTCTAATTATTACTAATTATTACTAATTATTACTAATTATTACTAATTATTACTAATTATTAAAAATTATTACTAATTATAACTAATTATTACTAATTATTACTAATTATTACTAATTATTACTAATTATTACGAATTTTAACTAATTATTACTAATTATTAATAATTATTTATAATTATTACTAATTACTAATATTTATTATTATCTATTACTAATTATTACTAATTATTACTAATTATTAAAAATTATTTCTAATTATTATTAATTATTAGTATTTATTCATATTTATTTCTATTTATTTCAATTTATTTCTATTTATTTCTATTTATTTCTATTTATATATATTTATTGCTATTTATTTCTAATTATCGCTAATTATTGCTAATTATTTCTATTTATTGCAATTTATTGCTAATTATTTCTAATTAATGCAAATTAATGATAATTAGTTCTAATCAATACTAATTAATACTAATTAATACTAATTATTACTCATTATTACTCATTATTTCTAATTACTTCTAATTATTATTATTTATTACTATTTATTAATATTTATTACTATTTATTACTATTTATTACTATTTATTACTACTTATTTGTAGTTATTAGTAATTTTTAGTAATTATTAGTCTTTATTATTATTTATTAGTATTTATTAATAATTATTAGTATTTATTAATGTTTATTACTAATTATTAGTATTTTTTACTATTTTTTTACTATTTATTACTATTTATTCATAATTATTTCTAATACTACTAATTATTACTAATTAGCATTAATTACTATTATTTAATGAAAATTGCCGCAAATTACCGCTATTAATTACTAATTACCGCTAATTATATATTCAGTACTAATTATCGTTAATAATTTCTAATTACTACTGATTATTAATAATTAGTACTAATCATTTCAATTTATTATTACAAATAAATACTGGTGACAAAAACTATCTAAATCTAATTTAATTACAACTAATTAACAATAATTAAAATTAATATAAAAAATTAAATAAATATTAAATTAAATAAAACAAAAATACCATTAAACATGATCTTTTATAGGTGTAGACGACTTCGAAACTTGTTCATAAAAAAATTCAACTCAAAGAAATTTTAACTCTAAAATTAGAGTTTAGAAAGAAAGATAAAGTGGGAATTGAGAGGGAAATGAAAAAAAAACAGATGGGGAGTATGTATAGGTTAAATTATTTGCAACCGGACTCCCGTCGCAAATATCTTCGGCCGGATTAATTACGGTCGGCGGTTAAAAGGTTATTTGTGACGGTACTCGTCACAAATAGTGACCTATTGACACACTATTTGAGACAGGGGCAGATCTCGTCGCAAATAGTATTTAGCATTGTCGGGTAATTACGATGGGGAGGCACCCCCTCCCCCTATCTTGAGTAGTATTTACCACCGTCGGGTATTTGCGAAGGGGAGGCCCCCCGTCGCAAATACCATTCTCACGGTTTGGCGTGCAATCCGCGCCAAACCTTTTGTGACGGGACCCCTAATCCCATTGCAAAAAACTAATTATTTTCAACGAGATTAGGGGACCGACACAAATAATCTTATCGATGGACTATTTGTGACTAGGTAGATCTCGTCAAAAATAACCCATCACAAAAGGCCATTTTTTCCATAGTGATAGTATTAAAGGAATGTTGGGGTGTCCCATTTTTTAAAAACACACATACTCAGTTCAGTTGAAACATTCTTTGAAGAATATGTTTTTAGGACATCAAAAAATTTTACCTCAATGACATAAAAATCAATCAAGAATGATAGCATTCGATGGGAAATCCAAACAAGGTACAACACCATCTCTAGTAACATTTAATCAACAGTATAAAAAAGTAAAAAATATTGACATTATTTTCAGTAAACCATTTTCAAAAAACCATACAAAATCAAGTTGGAAGAAGAGATCAATTTTCGATGAATTTCTGTATTGGAATTGTTTGTATGTCATACATTTTCTTGATGTCATGCATGTAGAAAAAATGTATTTGATAGTGTTATTGGAGCATTACTAATTATTCATGAAAAAATGAATAAAGGCGTCAAGGCTAGCTTGTACTTCATTGAAATGGGGATAGGGGAAGAGTTGGCACAGGTGAAAGTTAAAGGCGGACCTTTCTTCCTCTCGTAGCTTATACTCTATCGCGACATGAAAATTTGCAATTTTATTTTTACTTACTATTGTAAAAGTTTTGCAGGGGTATTCATCAAATATCAAGAATGTCACGTCAATGACTAATTTGAGGTTACAAGAACTAAAATCACCTGAATTTCATGTTTTTATGCAAGATTTAATGCCCATTTCTTTCCATTCCATTTAGCCTCAAAATGTACAACATACATTAACCAGAATCTACTTCTTTATCTAAACTATGTGCAGTAAAGTTGTAGACCCGATGAAGTTTCCCATCATGAATAAAGATATTAAAGTTATATTATGTGAAATAGAGATGCTTTTCACACCATCATTCATTGTTATAATGGTCCACCCGATGGTTTACATAGTCTGAGAGGTTCAACTATGTGGTCCTATATTACAGATGGTTGTACCTCATTGAACGTTATATAAATATTTTGAAAGGGTATGTCAAGAATCAAATTCATCTAGAAGGTTGTATTTTAGAATGATATTTTTAAAGAAGCTATTGAATTATATACTGATTTCCTCTCAGATGTTGAAAGCATCGGTCTCGCAAAGTCTCGCCACAATGAATTCCTTATGAGAGTAGTGATTATAGAAGAAATTTTGTAACAATTACCTTGATAGAGGGGAGAAATAAATTATTTACATATTACATAATAGTGAAGATGTTGATCCATACATTTAATCCCACAATGAAATTCTATAAGATTTGAATCCATCAAAGGCTGATGTATGGTTACCAAAATCACATAATCAATTGTTTATAGTATGGTTCAGAGATACAATTTATAAGGAGTTATCAAAAAATTCAAATTCAATTGTTGAATGACTTAAATGGATAGCGAGAGGAACAAATGAATATGTTATATCTTACACTAGTTTTGTAATCAATGGTTATACCTTCTATACAAAATAACACGGTGAATTCAGTACAATGAAAAATAATGGTGTTACGCTTGTGGATGAAGTGATACCCATATCTGTTTCCAAGGATAAAAATCCAATTTATGCAAATATGTCATATTTTGTCATTATTGAACACATATACAAGTTGGATTGTACAACATTTCAAGTGCCACTTTTCCATTGCAAATGGGTTGACAATATCCATGGAGTGAAATTTGATGAAATGTGCTTTGTTAAGGTGAATTTCCATGTGGAAGGGGGAAATGTCGATCCATTCATAATGGCATCACAAGTAGTGTAATTATTTTATGTCTTTGATCCAAAAAATGGGAATTAGTCTATTGTCCTGGTTAAGACTAAAACAAATGTTGAGTCAGATGAAAATTCAATTGAGGATGGCCATTTCATTTGGAAATCACAATCAGTTCATGCTGGTCCCAATGTAGACAATGTATTTTACTTTAGAGGGGAGTAGAAATAGGGGATTTGGATTCTTGATAGAGAAACCAAATCCTTTAAACCCTTAAAAAATAAAGGGCGTTCAATTAGATGTTAAATGTTTTTTTTAATATATTATGTTTTTCCTCATAATAGTATATGTTGTCTACTACATTAACATAATAAAAATTAAATATTTGACTACTCATAGAGAAAATGTCTTCTACACATGGTGATGTTACCAATCCCTTGGAAGAAAAAACTATATTAAGGGAAACCGTTTGGAAATATGTAAAGGTAATGTCATGATATACTTTATCTATTTTACTGAAAAATATATATATAATGAAACTTTGATTTAATTTTCATTATTTGTTTAAGAGTTTGTTTATTTTAGAATATTTCTTTATATGTTTCATTCCTTTTCAGGAAGAGCAATGATGTTTTCTTTTCTCAATCATAGAGGTAATCTTGATGTTTTCACAGTAAAATAATTTTCTATTGAATTAATGTATTGTTTCATATTTATGTTTAGTTTTTTTCTTTTTTAGTATTACACACCTAATAATTTTTTTCTTATACAAGTGGATTCTTTCATCTGAGTTGGGGTGTTGTATCCAAATTTCATGCCTTTTTGCACCAAATATTTCACAAACTACATCTCCCTCAAAACCATTTCACCCCTTTAGTGTTACATTTATCACTTTATTTCATGTTTTCTCCATTTCCTTTGCAAGAATAGCAACAACGCTACATATGCTCAATTACAAAGGTAATATTTATGTTTTCATAGTAAAACCATTGTCAATATAATTAATGTATTGTTTCATATTTATGGTTAATTTATTTCTTTTTAGTATTACTCACATTATAATTGTTTTCTTATAAAGATGGATTATTTTGTTCGATTTTGGGTGATATGTCCATATTTCATCCCTTTTTGCACCAACACATCCAAAGACTTCATCTCCCTAAAAACATTTTCACCCCTACAGTGTTGCATTTATCACTTTATTTCAATTTATATATACTACATTTGTAAGAAGAGAAATGATGTTGTCTCTGCTCAATTACATCAGTAATCTTGATGTTTTCACAATAAAATCATTATCCATAGAATTAATTTATGGTTTTATATTTATTTTTAATTTATTTATTTTTAGTATTTATCACATACTAATTGTTTTCTTATGCTCTATCCATCCTTCTTCCCTTTCTGCATGAAAACTTCTACGGACTTGTTCTCCCTCAAATCCTTTCACCCCTACAGTATTGACATTTATCACTTTCCTTCAAGTTCCCTCTACTGCTCAATCACATAGGTAATCTTGATATTTTCATAGTAAAATCAGTGTCCATAGATTTAATGTATTATTTCATATTTATGTTTATTTTTTTCTTTTCAGTATTACTCATTATAATTGTTTTATTATATAGGTGGATTCTTCTTTTTTAGTTGATTTGGTTTATTCAAAGATTCTCATGCAGTGCTAGAAGTTTGATAAAGAAAGGCAATGAAAATCATGGAAACATTTACGGTTAGGATTTTTTGAGGGTTTAAGACATGTAGGAATCATTCGCACCTCAATTTGACACACTATGTGACTGGTATGACTCCTAGTAATTATTTCTATTTTAAAATGAAATTAAATTTAGTAAAAAATAAAACTGACTCAATGTGTCTATTATCAGTTTAAAATTAACACTTTACTTCATAAATTTTTACTCACTGGAAACCGAGAAAACACACTCAATTTTATTGATTATTTAGTGCATCTATTCATAAATAATTTGTGATGTGTAGGAATTAGTCTTATGTCAAACTGATACACGATGTGATATATATGATTCAAAGTGCATGTTTTGAGTTTAAAATGAAATTTTATTAAAAAAGAAAATTGATGTACTCAAAACCAATAAAACCCATTCATATTTTTTTGATACCTTAGGAAAACAATCCATAAGTGATTTGGAACATGTAGGAATCAGTCACACCTCAATCAAATGCACGGTGGGACTGGTTTGACTCTAAGTGCATCTTTATTTAAAATTGACATCTATTTTAGTAAAAAAACAAACTAACCTACTCAAAAATGAACAAACACATTCATATTGTTTTGATACTATAGGAAAATGATAAATAAGTGATTTAAGATGTGAATTAATCATATGAAAATCAATCTAGTGCATAGTGTCACTAATATGACTTCGAGTGTGTGTTTTTATTTAAAACTGACCTCTATTTTAGTAAAAAGGCCAACTAAACTACTCAAAACTAATAAAACACATTCAAATTGTTTAAATACTTTATAAAAATGATCCATAAGTCATTTTTATTATGTAGGAATCATCCTAACCTCCATCTTATACACAATGTGATCGGTATTATACAAAGTATGTGTTTCAATTTTAAAATGATATTTTAGTAAAAAAGAAAAGTAACATGCTCAAAACTAAGAAAACGCATCCATAATGTTTTTATACTTTAGTAAAATGAACCACGGGTCATCTGGATTGTGTAGGAATCATCCTCGCCTCAATCTGATGCATGGGGTGACTGGTATGACTCAAAATTAATCTTTTTACTTAAAATTATCATCAATTTTAGTAAAATGGACAATTATCCTACTCAAAACTGAGAAAACACTTTATGATTGTTTTAGGACTCTATTAAAATGATCAATATGTCATTTGTGACATGTAGTAATCAGTCACACCTCAATCTGATACATGATGTTCTGGTATGACTCAAAGTGTCAATTATCAATTTAAAATTGACATTTTAGTTCAAAAAGATTCACTCAATGAAACTTGAACCAACGTGCTCGTATTTTATTGATAATTTCAGAAAATGATTCATAAGTCATTTTTTGATGTGTAGGAATATGTTCCACATCAAACTGATACACTATGTGAACGTAATGAGTCAAAAGTGGATGTTTCTAGTTTAAAATGATATTTTAGTAAAAAAGAAAACTAACGTACTCAAAACTTATAAAATACATTCATATTCATTTGATACTTTATGAAAACAATCCAAAATTAATTTGAGACATGTTGGAATCAGCCACACCTCAATCCAATGCACGGTGTAACTGTTATGACTCTAAGTGCATTTTTTATTTAAAATTGACATCAATTTTTTTAAAATTAACACTTTATTTTAATTTGTTTATTTACATTATTACTAGAACATGAGCCTCATCCAGATTGGTGAGGACTCCTTAATTGCATCCAGGCAACCCAGGATCAAATACAGGGGGAGGCATAATTTTCAGTATTGTAGCAGTACTGTAGCAGGTACTGTTTGGCACTGTATCAGCTGGGAATATTCCTCTGTTTGGGCCTTTGGTCCACTGATTTGGTACTTGTTTCCTTTAAGGCCTTTGCTTCAGTAAGGCCTTCAGGCCACCTCAAGGCCTTTGGGCCACCTTAAGGCCTTCAGGCCACCTTAAGTGCAGATGCAAACCAGAAAACCTACAAGGAACAAGTTCCAGAAGGAGGATGAGAAAGGAGATTTCACCATAGTAGAATCTAAATGGATTGCAATAATGAGAGGGTATGGAACCTTCCATCAGGACAATCATGTGTATGCACGGGAAAGCCTAGCCTAACATCCATGCGAAGGTGGAGAGCTGATTTCACGATTAAGATGATGTCGAGGAGTAGTTCCAAGTAGTTAGTTTTAGTTGTATGTAATTTTTGAAGCCTATAGGAAATGAATTCCTCTAAGGCCTATGGTCCATGTAATACTTATGACTATGGGCCTTGTAAAGGTTCCACCTCACCCCTTGGAAGGTGGATTAAGAAAATCAATAAAAATGAAGGCCTTCGGGCCATTGGAGGTAGATTATTACTAACATAAGAATTTTTTTCATATATAGTATCTTTCATTTACTCAATTAGGGGTGGTTTGTTTGACAATACCATGAGACAATTTAGGATTAAAACATAAAGGAACATTAATGTTTTTGAATGTATGTAATAATTTGTATTTATGTAAATGCATGAACTAATTTTTGAAATTTCTATAATATAGTGTTTTTTCGTGTGTTTGTATTGTAAATTTCATTTCATTTAAATAATGTATCGTGACCTATTTTCTATTGATATCTGGTGTGTTTTTGGTGATATGGTGTGTTCTTAAAGTATATTGTAGTGGTGTTGTAGTGTGCTATTATATAACACTATAGTATGTCCATTTATCAATGCTAATAAAGGTCTACTTTATCAACACTCATAGAAGTGATGATAAACGTCTATTTTGTTGTCACTTTTATAAGTGTAGATAAATGGTTCCTTTAGACACCCTAAATTGAAGTGTTGATAAATGTTTCCTTTATCAGTTCTTCTTTAGCACTAATAAAGGAACATATTATCAGAGTTTTGTCAGCACTGATAAAAGAAAAGGCCTTTCAACCTCGCTCATATAGTCAGTGCTTTTCTAGCAATAATAATGTTCATTTATAGTGCTATTAAATGTTGGTTTTGTAGTATCGATAGGATTTATACTAACTCGGTTCCATCACCATTCTCTAATGAACCAACTGAACCTTTTTTTTAATATCTTGAACCAAACTATGCCCAACTAGGTAACTCTGACCAATCTCCAACTATCACAAAATATATTTACATGGGTTACCAAATAAGTCCACAAAGTTTTTCTTCTTGATGGATGACAGGTAAATTTGTTATAAGAAAACTCAACCAATCCTAAGTGGTTATCCCAAGATCCATAAAAATCAAGATCACATTCATTAAGCATGTCTTCTAAAACATTTTATATCTTATTCTTTCTAACCATCCATCTGTAAATGATATGTTGTTCACAAAATCACATGGGATCCCAATTCCTCTTTGAGGCCTCTCCAAAAATGAGAAGTGAACCATGGATCCCTATCAGAGACTATAATAGATGGAACCCCATGAAATCTGATAATATCTTACACATGGAGACGTCATAATTCTTCAACTTTGGTTATACCTATAATATTTTTAAATTAAACTAATTTGGTTGACTAATCGATCACAAACCATATTGCTTTCTTCCCTTAAGGGATACATGGAAACCTGGTCATAAATTCCATAGAAAACTCTTCTCACATCCAAGTTGGAATAGGAAGGGGATGAATAAAACCCAAATGTTTCTAGTTATTAGGATTAACATACTAATAGGTATTACAATGATAAAAAAATCAGTAATGTCTCATCTCATTCCCAGATACCAAATTCATCACTTTATTTTATAGAACATCTTTTTGGTACCTGAGTGCACTGCCCATTGGGATCTATGACAGTCCCCCATTAAATCTTTTATCACTGTTAAAGGCATGAAGTACCATTTTTTAAAACACAAGATAACCTTATAAGAGAATAACCACTCATCAATGCTATACCCACCATAAAGAGGGTCCCCAGTTCCATGGAATTCATTATCAAGCTATTACTCCTAAATAATAATATCAAAAATAGAGGAGTTCGACAATGTTATTTTCAATACAACATCAGCCTCATTCTCCTAGACTCCCAGGTGTATTTAAGAAAATATATTCATCATGTTCCATTACTATAAGGATTCTTTCATGGATTGGGTCAAAAGTTTCTTACCCAAAGTATCTACACTAACAATCACCTATCTAGGGGTGTAAGTAATATCTAAATCAAAAGACTATAAGTACACCACCCATAATCTCTAGAAGAGGTTAAAATATTTTTTATAGAAGATATATCTTAGGATTTTGAGGTCAGAAAACATGGTAAACCATTATCCGAAAAGGTAATTTCACCAACTATTAAGAGAATTCATCACAGTTATGAGTTAAAGGTCATAGGTCAAGTAATTATTTTCATGTGGCCTAAGATTACAAAACCCATAGGCTACCAAATGGTCACCCTATATGAGAACACATCCCAAACCCAAGCCTGATGCATCAAAAAATACCACATAGCTCTGTCCAGCCTCTAGAAGAGTCACAATGGAACATAAGTCAAAATACATTTCAAATAATCGAAATCATTTTGAAATTTTATATACAAAACTTACTTCACTTATTTCTTGGTATGATCTATCATTGGAGAGGCTATCTTTTATAAATCCTTGACAAACTGGCAGTAATACCCCACTAAACCGAATAATCTTTGAATCAAAAAGACATTCTACAGTGCTTCACATGTCATAAAAACCATCACATTTTCAGGATAAACTAAAATACAGTGTTCCAAGACCACATTCCCCAATAACTTCACGTCCTAAATCTAGAAACTACATTTTTATAGTTTATAATAAATTTGTTGATCTCTTAAGATTTCCATAACTGCTCTCAAATGACGCACATTATCCTCCTCGATTTTGGAGTAAACCAATATGGGATCCACAAATTCCACTATGAAAAAATCTATGTACTTGTTAAATATCATTTTCATCAGTGAAATAAATAATTAAGAATCATTGGTTATAGAAAAAGTCATAACAGGTTACTCAAAATCGATATACCCACTCATGAAAGTGGTTTTTGGAAGTTCAGATTCACATATTATCAACTAGTGATAACCATACCAAGATCTATCTTTGAGAACCACTTCACCCCTTTCAACTGATCAAAAAAATCATCATTCTATAGATATGAATGATTTTTATTTACTATAACTCAATGAGTTTCTAGTAATCAACACAAAGTTGAAGTGTCCCATTATCTTTATTTGTGAAAAGAACAGGCATCACCCAAGGTGACTCAATCAGGCGTATAAAGACTTTATCTAATAGATCATCCAACTGAGTCTTTAACTCTTCAAGTTCATATGGTTTTATATGGTAATAATAAATCGAGATAGGTTGGGTACCTACTACTATGTCAATATAAAATTTAACTCCCCTTACCAGTGGCGAACTAGAAAAGTTGGAAGGAATAGTGTTAATAATCTTGATGAAAATAGGAGGGAGATCACCTCTTAATGATGCTCTATCTAGATCAAAAGAAAACACTGATATCACTCTTCCCAACTCTAGAAAATGAGGTCCATCTCCACTCAATATCATGATTGATTCTCTATGGAAAATGTGGAACACACCATCAGGTGTAGTAAAGGAGACACATAAAATATAACAATCAATCTAATATTTATGGGTAATCAACCAATCCTTACTTAGAATGACATCTAGAGGATTCATATAAAGAACCAAAAAAACCCATGAAATATCAATCTCAGATAGTGAGAAATCACAACATGGGAATCGAAGACTCTACTCCCCCTTTGTTCAAAGGGGAATATAAATATCCATCACATAAGGAAAAATATCCATGGGAAGATTTATAAAATTCACAATAAGAGTCGATATGAATAAGTGAGATGCACCAGTAGTAAATAAATTAGACACTATAGATGAAGCTATAGTGATGGTACCTCTCACTATTACTAGACCCACATTATCTTCTTCTAGTGACTCTTTCACTATATAAAGAATATCCATTCTCGGTTTCTTTGGATGGATCCCATTAGTTAATTAAGCATCAGATATAATTGCATTACTTTTAGGTGTTTATGAACCTCTTCCACTATGTAGGGTAGAAAGATAAGGCATAACTTTTACAAGTGTCCTAAGTTGCCATACAAACTATAGGTCTTTGGTGCCTTAGTGAAAAAACATCTCAAATTCCTGACCTTTCCACATATTAAGTAAGTTATAGGGCCTCTTCCAGACACCATAGGAAGTTGGGACAGTGCATGTTGTTGAGATCCACCATGTGACTCATCACCCTTCATATTTTCTTTAAATTAACTAAAATAACTATCACTGGGAGTGAAAGTAACTCCCATAAACCCTGACTTACTATCCATTTCAAGCTCATCCATTAATTCTCTATCCATCTTGTCAGTATAAGAAGTGAACTTCAACATGAAAACCTAAGATCAGATATCAGATCAAAGACCCATCTCAAAACTCTATGCCTTTAGTTTCTCATTTTTCAACACCTAAAAAAGAACATGTTTATAAAATTGGTTTATATACTAATTCATAGTCTTATCACTTCATTGGAGCCTAAGTAACTCTATACACTTTTCAAAAACCATTGAACCTAGATAGAATTGTTCGATAAAGAGGGATCGAAAGTCATTTCACTCTAAGACTTTGTGTTTCTTCATTATAACCATCAAATCCCAACATTTTCTATTAGGACCTTAAATCTTAAAAATACCACACTTCATATCTATAAGTTCTGGAATTTCAATGAACAAAAAAAATAGCTCAAAAATATTCAACCAATCTTATTCCTCCTGAGGATCATTCGTGCCTTAGAAATATAGTTGTTTTTATTGAAGAAACTCTTAAGAATGGTCTCTATATTCATCCCTTTGAGGATCCAAAACTGAAGCATGAATGGTTATGGGTGAAAGTACTTATCCCAATGCTTAGAGAGCATGCACCTCTATCTCAATAATATTTTTATCAACCAAAGTGTTTGATTGTTGTGGTTTATCGACAGATCCTTTATAAGGTGTGTTCAAATGTCTCCTTGGAGGAATAATACTAAACAACATCAATAGGAAATAATGAAACATCTTTAAAGGAACTCATATCATCAACTCTATCAAGGGATTCAAAAATTATCATTCCTATTAGAAAAAAATCAAGTGACGTGGATTTCAAAGCACTCAGATCAAACTAGTAAAATACTAGAATTATATCAATTTATTCTTCAAATATTCTTTTTCCAAATACCCACGGTGAATTAAGTATTGTTATGATGTGAGATAGCTAGAAAATCACTCGTGACTACCTATTAAGTCCAAAAAATTCTACTTCATGTCTAGAAAGACAAACCTATATAGCATAACGCAAGTCAAAATCCTCTGATATAATTTTTTTATGAACAATTCCAAATACCATGGTACATTTATACCTGATCAAGCTCGAACATATATTGAAGGGAATTCCTAATCCTAAAGGGTTGGTGACTACCATATACTGTCATTTAAAGATAAAAAAGGAATGGTTTTCCATAAGTTTGAAAAAAATAGTGGATGATAAACAAAGAATGGTTGGTATACTGAACACTACTCGCAGAGAAAAGTACCACAAGTAGTTTCATAAACATCACAAGATAAAACATCCCCAAAGGAGAACACAACATCCACCAAATTAGAGTCTTACAATACCTAGGAAGAAAGTACGCCACAGCTCCACTAGTCACCACCATCACTCTAGTGTCCCATAGATCAAGCACACCCACCACCTCCAAGTGGACATTACCTTTCCCTAGACCTAGAATAAAAAAATCTATAAACACCTGAAGTAAAAGGTGGGGTGTAATCTAAACATCCTAGTTGGGTCTCACCAAGTGTTACATAATAAATTCCTTAAAAATTAAATAATTTATGTTGCCAATTTAAATAAAACAATGCATGTAAATTCATTTACATAATTTAATCCAAAACATTCATTCCACAATAATATTTCAATATATCATAACTATCTTTAAATGAAATTTTATATAAAAATGTGACAAAAAATAGTGAGAATTAATAAAAAAGTTTTATAATCATAAGCATGTAATCATCAAAAAAAATTACGCAACATCTATCTTAATTCATATAGTTAGTTAGTTCCAGGATATGAGATCTTTACTCATCTTTTTTGATCAACACTACTCAGTGTGTATGCACACATACCAAGGATCATGTTATTAATAGAATCAATCAACACACCATCAAGGTAAATCATACCAAAATAGGTTTAGTAAGACTTGTCATAATCAATCCATTTCTAGGGATTCAGAGTACTATCATTCTTTTCATATTCACCCACTAACAACCCTGGATCACATTTTAAATCATTCATTTTAATTCAGTTCATAAATCATAGTTCAAATGCCCAATTTCAGGTTTTAACATGACGTTTCAATTACAAAATCAATCCATGATTTTCATGAAATTATTACCTTTAAAAATAATCATTCTTTTATATCCATTTCCTCAAATATCAACATCAGATAATTTAATCAAATGATTTCTCGTTTCAAGACATTATTTATAAAAATCTTACCAACAATTATAAGGACATTAAAATTGAGCTTTTTCACAATATTGATTCCTTTTATAAATTAAACATCAAATAATCTCAAATTAAGGTTTTATAAATCAACTCAAATCTCATTTCAATTCAATAAATCAATTTCTGGTTTTAGTTGTAGGTTATAGGCTCTTTGAAACACCAACATTTAATCACATGATCAATCAAATCAACACCCATAATGGGAAATTCCAATGAAGAAAAAAGAAAAATGGAATCAATGAATAATCTCTACAGTCAAGATCCATCAAATCAAAAATACATTTAGATCCATCAACGACATTTTAATCCATCACTCTCAAATAAAAAAATAAGGTGATATTAGGGAATTACAAATCAAGAAGAAAACATATACTGAAGAGGGATCATGATCTTCCCCTTTCACTTCAATTCATAATAGAGGAGGTTTAAAGAGAAAAAGAATAATCTAGAGAGACTCCATAATCTAAGGAAACAGATTAGGGTTGAATGAGAGGTTATTAGAGCTTAAATTGGGGAGTTTGGGATTTAATAAAACAATTCAGGTAATTAAAAAAAATTTACATGGTTTTCTAGGTTATGTTGCATGGATAATACTAATTGTGTTCCTAACCATGTATCTTTACAAGGAATTTATAAAGGAGGCACAGTTTGACTGAATGGTTAGTTTAACTATGCACTAATAAAGAAACTCCCACTATCCAAGGCTGCATGGTTTGGGATAAAGCTAAATGGTTTGAAACTAAACATGCTCCCCTTCCAATGTCTCACAATTGGTCACATGGTTTGTTGGAAAAAACCACATGGTTTTCCTTAACTATGCACTGTCCATTATACCTCAAAAACTTTCCAAGGGTCACTTCAAACAACTTGATACATGCTCCAAACAAAAGGAGATCAAAACAAGGTTGAATAATTACCTGAAATCAAGTAACGGGATGTTACACATGTTAGATTTCTCAATTTTTATACATAAATATAATTAATTTCATTTTTATAGTTCTATTTATATAAAAAATACTAGAGCATTTTTTGTTAAAAAAAAATTTTGAAATATTAATAATTATCTTTCTTATTGGTCTGGGTATTATTGTTAAATTTTAAATGAATTCAAATTTATCGTTATCACTTGCTGAAAATGAATATTTTTTATATATTAATTCTTGTTTAGTTAGAATTGGTTTTTAAAATTATTTTTTCTTAGTATTGAACTGTTTTATCAAAAAAATTATGTTTCGATAATGAAATTTGATAATGTGTTTTTTTAGTTTTAGTGACATTAAAATAAATATAATTTTTTTATTTAGGATAAAAATATTTCATTAATATATTGTTATTTTGAGGGTTCTTCTTTTTTATAATTAGTTTTTGTTTAAATTAATCAATTTTTAAGGGAAGGAAGGGTGTATTTGGATCTTGTTCCATATGTTTTTTATTTTATAAAATAATACCTAAAATTTATGTATTATAATAAAATGGGACATAATGGATATTAAAAATAATGTTACTTTTATGACTATAGATTTTTTGCCTTGAATAATATTATATTTAATAATAATTTTTACCCATAATTAGTTTTAGAAGATACTGATATAAATTTAAGTTCTAGTAAGTGAAACTTGATTTTATAGGATGTTATTAATGTATTTTATTGCAGGAAACTATTATGGGTTTCTTATTTTATGATAAAGTTTTTGATTTAAATTATAATTTCTTGTTTGGGTTAATGGTTGAGTTAAAGTACTTACTTTTAAAAACAATATATTTAGTGGAATTTTTTACATCAAATTTCTTTGGTTCTTCGATGGGTTTATTTAGGGTTTATAAGGAACCATGTTGTATATATATTAAATGTGAATAAATATTCCTTGAGTTTGTGGAGTATTGATTATCCATAAAATCATATTGGTTATGTCTAGAGTGTAAAAACCAATGCCTATACATGAATGATATCTGGTTATGACCATAGAATGTGGACTAATGCCTATATATGAATAGAAATTTGTTATTACTAGAGTGTACAGACTAATTCCAATGGTTACTTATTTTTATAGGTGACAGTTTATTCTTGTATTAATTTTATATAGTGTTGTGGTCAGTTCCCTATACCAACTAACATTGTACTTTTTATTACCATAATATTAACAAATATATTACCACATGATGATTTTTCTTTTTCATAACATTAAGGTGATAATTTACTTAGATAAATTTTCACATCAAAAGATTATAGAAGTTCCCCACTATTTTGAGAACATAGAAATTCTATGATGATATACATAAAAATATGTGATAAGGTCTAGATAAAATTTGTCTGATGGGACACATATGATGTTTGAATATTAGGTATTTGAGAATTATATGATATTGAGACTTCTTCTCATGAATTTCATAGTTTATAATCTTCAAGAAGGGAGGTCATGAGGAAAAACCCACCAATATTAATTACACATGTTATGAGTGTCATTAGATATACCTATATGAGGATGTGTGTATTGATCATTAAAATTTATATTACCATTAATATATATCAAGAATCATGTACTCTGGTGTATAGAATAAAACCATGATAAAATATTCTCACGGGGATGTGGCACATGTTGAGTGCATAATAAGTGGTATTAAATTAATTGAATAAGTCAAAAAATGATCTATCCATTTTGAGTTGATAAAATAAGATATGTTCAGTCCTTTGAATATCTCATCTTTGGTTTTGTCAACATGATACATTTATAAGACACCTTCTCTGATGGGGAATATGACCATGAATACGAGTTTCCCGCATATAACAAAGGAATGGGAGGTCGTATGCACAGTTAAAAAGGATATAAAGGACAACACATGCATGGTCGGACACAATATTTTGGTTACGTCCCCACGGAGGACATATATGCTGCTGATACCCATATGAAAGCACTCCAGATGTCCCAAAAGAGGAATGGAGGCATCCAATAACACTCAATTAGTCACTCATGCACAGTTTTCTTGCATGGATGCCTAGTGGGAGTTCGATTATTGGATCATCCCAGATAGAGTGGAAAGTTTTCATGGCCCATGCCATTGAGAAAATGATCCCACAACCTCTGCATAAGAACCAAGACTTTCTATCTCAAATCCCTTGGATCCTGAGCCACATATCCAGGAGAAACCCCACCTTCGGAAGTGTTGACCTCTGGTACAAAGGTAAAACATTCTAAAATAGTTGGCAGTTGTCCCCGCCAATATCGTAATCTGGGATGCACTCTATATTTCAAAATAAATCTAGAAATAAATTCTTGAAGCCCTCCATACCCCCACACTATTTTGAGATAGAAGACGTTGTAGTTGAGGTTTATCGAGTAGACACCATGCCATCATAATGTCATGTCTCCATATCAATCACCGACCAATATCAGGAAGAGGTAATCCAAGGGAACATTGGGCCCCTATATGTTTTAGTAAGACTCGATAATTTTTATATCCAAAGGTCCATTATTGATAATGGTTCCCGGATCAACCTCATCCTAGGTCAAACCCTCTAACATTTGGGATATAGCAAAGGAGATATATCCTCATAAAACTAACCATTCAATGGTGTGATAAGCATGATCAAAGACCTCTAAAGAATATCAAACTAAAGACTATATTTTGGGACCTCACATCTAATTCTATGTTTATGGTTATCCATTAAAACATTGTATAAAATTTCCTACTCAGAAATACCTGGCTCCATATTCACCTGTAAGTACCTTCAACATTCCAATAGTCTCTGAAATGCCCCATCGATGGAAAGGTCAGTATACTGTATGGTGATAGTGCCCCCTTCGAGAATTTTGGATCCACATATGTTGAATAATATTTCTACAAAAGGAGAGGAAAATAACCAATGGAGGATGATGGTATATAGGTTTCATCCCCCAATGTCTTGGGGACTTCCCCTACAAATCCCTAGATCTCAATAGCCACTATGTGATCCTAATAAATCTAGTAGAGGTGATATACTTGACTCTAGATGTCCCATCTCAACCTTTCCTCTATGACAATGTATAAGAAAAGTAGCTCTGGTGTCTCTCGATAATGAATCTGGTAGCAGGGGATTATAATGACTCTTCTCATGGACTCTCTCACCCCATTAGTGATAGAGAAGCCCCCATATTTTCAACTTAGTCTAAAAATTCCTCCATAGAATAATAGATGGAAGAAGATGAGAATGACCTCATGAACTCCCCTCCTACATTCTATTAAAGTGTATCCACCTCCATTGATGAGCTCAAGCAGATAAATCTAGGAGCAAAAGAGGACTTGTGGCCTATGACGATTAGTGTCTCCATGCCCCTGAAACAGAAAGAGACATACATCACATTTCAAAAGAATCATCGATATGTGTCCACTTAGAACTATGCAGAAATTCCCAGACATAATCTAAATGTGGCTCAAACCATCACGGATTATTGGAAGACAATTGAGGATTCATGAAAGCATCCAGGAGGATAAACCCCTATTATTCCACCATTATAGAAGTTGAAGTTGAAAAAATGATCAAATATAACTTTCTTTGAGAAGTAAAATACCCAATATAGAGTTCTAACATCATCCCCATTAAGAAAATAATGGGAATATTTGGGTCCACATCAATTTTAAAGAGCATAACTGGAACTTCCCAAAGGATGATTTCCTATTTATAATCACATAACTTTTGATTGATGAAATTGTGGGCTTCTAAGCCCTTTCCTTTATAGATGAGTATTTAGGGTACAATCAGATAAAGATTTCCCCTGGAGAGAAAAAAGAGACTACCTGCAGAGCACCTTAGGGGATCTTTTTCTATCAATTCATGCAACTTGTATTGAAGAACACTGACACCACTTATCAATATGCAATGCATCATATCTTTAAGAAGTTCCTATGAAGGAAAGCCAAATGTTATACCGACGACCTGATGGTAAAATCCTAACAGCGATGTGATCATTTCACAGACCTTAAAAAAATCTTTGACAAGATGTGATAGTAGAGTCTGAAGATGAATCCCCTAAATTGTTCTTTTGGGGAAACATTAGAGAAGTTCCTTGTATTTGTGGTACACTACTATGGCACTGAGGTTGGCCCAGATAAGACTAGTGCTGTCTTAGCAATGTCACTCCCCCCATGAAATCTCAAATAACTTAGGGGTCTCTAAGGGCACCTCACCTAAATTCAGTGTCTCATAGACAAATTATCTAGAAAATATATCACATTAAATAGGCTAAAGAAGAAGTGAATCACCTATCAATGGGATGATGACTGCCGAGAATCCTTCAAAAATATCAAGAAGTATTTATTGTGCCCATCAATGCTTATTTATCTAGTGGAAGTGAGGCCACTCATCATGTATTTGGCCACCGTATAATACTCCCTAGGCACACTCCTTGCATATAAAAATGATTGGGGGAGTGAAAAATATCTCTACTATCTCATTCGAACAATGATAGGTACTGGGAATTTATAATCTGAAGTCAAGAAGAACTGCCATGAAATAATCTTCATACTCAAAAAGATGAGGCATTAGTTGTAGCGCCACTATTTACATCCATTATCTCGTATTGATCTTCTCAAGTTCATCCTTGGTCATCCTATGTTGATTGGGATCTTGTCCTGATGGGAGATCATTATTCAGTAATACAACATTCAGTTCATATCACATAAATCGGTGAAAGGTAAATCCCTTGCATATTTACTTACAGAACATTCTTCCCTATATAATAAACCATTGGACATCTAGATCTAGTTTTAGGGGGTCTTTTATTCCCATGACACTCCTTGAACATGGGATATTTTTTTTGATGGTGCCTCTTGGAGTCCTATAAAAAAAAGGATTAAAAACATGAAGATCAATCAGGTTGTCTTAGGGATTTTATTTGTCTCTGTAGACAAAGAAACTTTCCCTTACTCTTTCTAGCAATCCAAATGTTTCACGAATAATGATGTAGAATACCAAGTCCTCACCGATGGATTGGAACTAGCCACGTGACTGCAAATAGCCTACCAGAATATAAAATGGGAGTCAGAGATAGTGATAAAGCATATTAATGGATAATATTCCATCAAAAATAAATAGATATCCCCTCTTAATTTCTATGTCAGGGGATATATTTCATAGTTCCCCTTTGATCCCATATTTCATCATGCTCCATGATCACATAATGATCACATTAATTCACTAGCTAATGCAGTCATAGTCTTGGTCGACCATTGTCAGGAGGAAGTAATCTTCCATATCACGCCTCAAAAAATGGTCTCGTAGATCATCATATGAGACATGGAAGAAATAAATCAAGTATAAACTACCCTATATCATGATGATGCAACATCCCCCCCTGGATGGATGGAGCCTATAATCATTTATCTTCAAAATATGACACTTCAAGTAGACTATGTTAGGAGGGAACAAATTTGGTGTCATGCTGAAAACATTACCATGTAGAGTGTTCTAAATGAAAAATAATCCCTCTATAGTTGTGGCTTCGATGGAGTACTCCTTAGATGCATAGCATAAGGGGATATTCCCACTATCATGAAATAAGTCAGTGTGGGCTCTTGCAGTGCTCATCAATATCAAACTAGGATCTACCAACAAATAGAGAAGATGGGTTACTACTGGAAAACCATGATATAAGACTATATAGAATTCACTGAGAAAATTCATGCATTCTATATCCATGAAAACTTCATCCATCAACCCCTAAAATTTCTACATATAAAAAAATATTCTTTGCCATTTACTATTTTGGGGAATAGATGTTGTGGGTCCATATCCCCCAGTTACAGCTAAGCAGTTCAAGTATATCCTAACTACTATTGACTTATTTTCCAAATGGGTTGAGTAAATACCCCTCAAGGAATTTGGGATGAAGAACATTATCATCTTTATAAAGTCCCTTCTCATTACCATGTTTTGGGTCCCTCACAATATCCATAGATAATGGAACCAACTTCTATTCCATAGAGTTGATGAGACTATACCAAGAGTACAATATGAAGTATAAACATTCATCTCACTACCATGTAGTAGAAAATGGACAGAAAGATACCTCTAATAATACTCTATCAAATATACTCTAGAGGATGGTGAACAAGGATAAGATGTCATGGATGGAAAATCCCCATCATGATTTATGGGCATACCATACCACCATGTGTAATACTACACAAGAAACCCTATAATCATTGGTGTATGAGAATGAGTTAGTGTTGCCTATAGAAGTCCACCCACCTTCACCCCGAATATACATTTGTGGATAGCTCTCAGATGATGAAAAATCACCAAATCTGCTTAATGAATTAAAGTATCTCGATGAGAACAAATTGTGTACACTGAAAAACCTTGAATTCCATCATAATCAGATAAAACAAGCCTTTAATAAGATGGTTTTCCACAATTAATTCCTCTAAGGGGAACTAGTGTTAGCACTCAAAACCCCAATGATACTGGGAAAAATCCTCCAAAGTTGGAATCCAATTGGTAAGGGCCTTAAATCATACATATTTTCTATCATAATAGAGCTGACTTGTTAGACACGATGGATGAGAATTGTGTCACAACCCTAACAAATGTTATATTTCTAAAAAATATATTTTTCATATCTTTTATCCATAATCTATCATTCTAGTTGCGTGACATTAAACTATACAACTTCATCCTAGTAGCATGATGATAAATTGTACAGTATCTGAAGTCCTAGAAGCAGGTCTATAAACTGAATAGTATCCCTCATCCTAGTTACATGAAGTTAAAATGTATGAGATATTCTTAGAAGAAAAATTATAAACTACAAATAATTTTAAGTCCTTGTAGTAGGATAATAAACTACACGGTATCCCTCATCCTGATTACATGATGTTAAACTGTATGAGCTCATCCTAACCAAATTATGTTAAATTATATAGAAGTATAGGAATCAAAACATTAAACAAGAGAGAATATATCTTCCTTACTTCATGATATAAGACTACACATATCCATGACATCCATATTTATTCATCTTGGGTGATCCATGTTCTTTACATATGACATTAAACTGCACATACTATCTAAAACTATGTGAGGCTTGATTTCTTCCATCACAGGATACGTAGTCACACATGAAACTCTAGCATTGGTTATCATAAAAATATTTATTTCTTTCACAAAAGGTTATCCATGTCCTTAATAAATGATGTTAAATTACATGAAAAACATCCTTACCCCGTGACATTAAACTGCACGACTGATATCCTTTCTTCACGACATTAAAGTGCATGGGTTTTCTAGAACTACATATGGATTGATTCTTTTTTCTAGTGAGATACATAGAGATGCCTCAATCCTATATCTTTATTCATCCACCACATGATACAAAATCTCCATGTCATATCCTTAAATTGCCTATGCATAGTAAGAGAAACCCTTTCCATTCCTTGTTTCTCACATTGATCATAGATCATGTGAGATTATGAATTTTGTTGAGTAATTCCCCATGAAAATAAAGAATGAAGGCCCGTGACAGGCTCATCATAGTCCTGAATTCAATATCATAAAATTAATACCATAAATCATTGTCGTATGATGGTAAACTTAATCGTTTATTTCCTTTGAATGATGAAAAACTATATATTCTTTTGGACCTCACCTGAGAAGACCACTATTGTTTGTGTATGTTTGATTCCTCACCTACACTCAATAAATATGCTTGGATTGATTAATATCATTATAGGATATGTCGTGACACATATTTTCATCCCTGGTTCTAGCCACAATACCCATTTTTACATTGGAAATTCAACACCCTTTTCACATGATGTTAAACAGAACGGTCCCATAAGAATTACATGTGACTAGATTCCTATAATCATAGGATACATAGTGAAACATGTTCCTCTAATCTTGGTCCCAGCTCCAACAATAAATAGAAAAAATTCCCATCTATAAATATGGTTTAAAACTACATAGCTATTTTCCCATTTGAGAACTATGTGTGACTTGATTCATGTCCTCACGATATATATAGTGGTGCCTGGATATCTAACTCTAGGTCCAATCATAATAAAAAAGTATAAAAATGACCACTCTCTGCATATGGGTCAAACCTGTGAAATGGTATTTCTTAAGAACTATGTGTGGTTGTATTCCTATCACCCATGGATATATAGTGTAACCCATAATTCTATTCATGGGCCCTATCGCAACATTACCATTTCATGTAAGGGATCCTACATCCTTACCGCATGATGATAAACTTCATGGACACTTGAGAACTACATGGGGATTGATTCTTATCATTATAGAATACATAGTGACACATGTATCTCTAATAATAGACCTAGATACAACTATTGATAAAAAATGAACCCCATCTACATAAGGGCTAAGTCATACAAGCACATTTGGCCTACGTATGATTCAAATCTATATATGAATTTCTTGTGAATTTGATATCTCATGCACAAACTTTCGCACAGATTTCCACATCCTTACAACATGATGTTAAACTACAAGGAAAAATTCCTCATTGTATGAAATTAAAGCTACACAATAAGAGAATATTTGTCATAGTTCATTAAACTGTATGGAAACAAATACATCATTACTACAAGATGATAAACTACATGGCAATAATCCTTACAACATGAAGCTAGTTTTCATGCAAGAAACAAGTCCCTTATACACAACATTAAAGTTTGTAGATCATAATATATTATCATCCTTCATAAAAGTATTATAATATCCTTACCCCGGTCATCCAGAGTATGGGGTGATTCCATTGTCTTTTAAAGAACCTCAACCCATAAATCATACATTATTTGTTAAGTGCCTCAGGTTTCCAAAAACCATTAATATCCCTTGTAAAAGATACCTAGATTCCAGATACCCTATGTTTTAATATTCATGTATTCATATGGCTCTTGTGTGTGTGCCTATGTTCGTCAAAAAAATGTGTCACTCTACAAAAAAAGGCTTTCAGATCCATGTGGGCCCTGATATCACTACGTTAGAGCTCAGAAACATAGTGTGTTTTGGTACTTCCCTATTATGATTGTGCCATATCCTTACTCATGACTTCATAACCTTGAACCATTATTTACAATAATTTCATCCACCTCTCAGAAGGATGATGGGTACTCTAACCCTAGATATCCTAATTAGGCTCTCATGTATCATTCTCCATTTTGGGTCCATGTGTGTTATAACCTTAAACTATGTAAACTTTGGTCAAATCTATAAAAACCTAAACTATATCCTATAATGGTAAAAATAATAAGACTTTAAACTACTAGGGAAAGAGACACAAAACTTTTCAAGTTGAAAACTGGAAAAGGGGGCCTAAGTAAAAGTCAAGTCTTCGCTTGGTAAACTCTTCATCTCTAGAGTTTGGGAAAAAAATCAAGCACAAATAAATAAGTCACAAAGTTCATAGGGTCTAAACTATAGCCCTAATAAAATCCTAGATATGATCACAAGACACATAGTTTAATAAAAATTTAGATTACTAATTTATCACATATTGTTGCTATGGGAATATGTTCAAAAGGTCATGGAACAATATTTAGAGTGCTCTAACCCTTCTGGGATATTACACTTTCCAAAAATCACACTTCATGGTTTGAGTGCCTTAGATCACCAAAACCATCCAAGGCCTTGGGAAAGATAAAAATCTTTAAGTGATACTTTTCTTGACTATTCTTGAATTCATATGGCTCTTGTATATGTGCATATGATCATCAACCAAATTTTTCACCCTGAAAAAAGGGATTTATGATCCTTCTGAGCCCTGACATCACTGCAGAAAAACCCAGTACCTCTATGTGTTTTGGTTCATTCCCAGTATGATTATCCCATATCATCCTCTTGATCCGAGAACTTTGGATCATGATTTAAAATCTCCACACCAAAATATCCGAGCAGATTTGACGTCCTTGAACTTACGTCACTGTATTTCATACCCTTTATCAATGTGGGAATGTGACACTTCATTCCCAAACCATTGATGGCCCACACCTCATGGTTTGAAACCACAGGGCATAGGGATTGATCTTAACAATAAAGAGCTAAACTTCCATATGGTTCCAGAACACTTCTTGGATATCTTTCATTCCATATTGAACCTCATCATTTGGATGTCTGAGTCTTCAAATATATATTAGGGCCCTCAAAAAAGAGTGGGGATCATCTTTTCTTGCCCATGTTATCGACGTATAAGAGTCCTGACCCACCAATTAAATTCATATCGTATTTTCTAGAAAAGAGCTTTAATACTTGTGAGCCCTCGAAACACCATAGCAGAACCAGGAACCTCAGGGTGTTATGGGTCATCCTCAATATGTCTACCCCATCCCATACATACATACTCAAACATTCAGGTTATGAATTATATCACCCATTTTCCAACTATCTAGGTGGGTCTATAATCCCTAGTATTTCATCCTCAACCTATATTACCCTATAAACCTTATATGAACCTCGGAAAAGAGTGGAGTCACCTCTATTTGGAAATGTTACTGATGCATAAAGAATTTTAACTACCAACCAGATATGCCTCCTCCTTGTAGGAAAGGATCTCTAATCCTCATGAGCCCCTACAACACCATGACAGCACCAAACACCCAGAGTGTTTTGGGTCATTCCTAGCATGTCTACACCATATTCCATTATTATCAATCAGTTCCAAGATAAAAGACCCTAAACTAAAGTGATAGAAGGTCTCAACTAAAAGACCCTAAACTACAGCAATAACGAGTCTAAGATAAAATACCATAAACTAAAGCAATATAAGTTTTGAGACAAAATACCTAAAATAAAGTTATATAAGGTACGGTCTAAAAGACCAAAAACTAATGTGATAAATGAGTCGAGAGAAAATACCCTAAACTACAACAATAGAAGTTCTGATCTAAAATACCATAAACTATAGAAACGGAAGGTCCAAGAAAAATTCCCTAAACATAAGTGATATCATCTCCCAACCAAAATACCCTAAACTAAAATAAAATAGTGATTTAGTCAACAAGAATGAAAGATCTTATAAGGACCACCATATGGCCTTGTTAAAATCATGCTTCTCTCACCATCCCATCAAATTTGTCTTGTGATATAGAACACTCAAAATAGGATATGTATTCTAAACAATTATCCTTATGCGAGTCAGTTGATCTCATGATAATTGGAGAAGATATATCAGTAAGAAATATCCTATTGGTGGGAATTCATGAGAACTTCTCGAAAAGAATATGTTATGATTTAAATATTTAGATCCAAACATTCAAGTTTACTTGGTATTATGAAAGGGATGGGTAACATTGGTTATTCATATAATATCATATGATTGAGAGATATCATGCACATCAGTAATGAATACAAAAATTAAAAAACATATATAATCTTAGTAAACCCATTCACTAATAGAATACAATAGGAGAAATTTCCATATTTCAGAATCTCTCTGAGGATCTCATAAAAAATGGTTCCTATCAATGCTCAAACTAAAATAAAATTTTATTGGATACGATAGCTAAATTGGAAAGAGTCTAGTAAGAAGTTTCAATTGAATGCTGAAGTGCTGCTCACCCCACCTCTTCTAATTCTACATTAGGACGAAGAGTCTTGACCAATGTATTCAGATCCTCAAATACCTTTTGACCAGTTTCTAATGGGGACGATGACATTGAAAGGTATGACCTCATGCGAGCTATGACTTCCTCACATCTCTATATCTTCATAGTCCAGGAATCTATTAGGGATTACAATTTATATATCAACTGGAGACCCTACTCCAGTGCCTCTGATGCCACCTTTATATTCTTAAAAACGGGATACTCTTCTGCAAAATCCTGGATTTTCCTCTCATGGGTGGCCAAATCTCAACGAGTTATGACAATTTTATTAATGATTTTTTATAGTCATTGTCAATAAAAACCACCTTCCCCTAAGTTAGTAAATAGACTATGAACACATTCCCCTTGGTCATGAAATTTTTCTAAAGGAGTTTCATTAATCAAGGCATGAATTTTTTTCTAGATCAGTATATGTTTTGTCTAATCTTTTGTGATTCATGGGATAGTAATGAAAAAAGGTGGAATAGTTTACTGAGTAGACAAAAAAATATGATAGGATTCCACATATTATAAGGACCCAACCTTAAACATAACTTATTCTAGTGACTTTTGGTTATAATTTTTTTCATTCGTTCCAAAAGATATTTCAAGTCTAGCATTTTAGACAATTAGGAAAAAATATTACATAAACTTTCAATATTAAAAATTAGATAAGTCTACATACCATTCATTTTTTTCACAAAACAAAAACTATTAAAATGAAACATGGTTTCTTATCAAGAAAAATCTTCAAATACTTTCATCATAGCATATTCCTTTTCCTTACTAATCATAAGACCTTTGAAAAACATTTAAAAACATGGGATAAGAAGAAAAATATAAGGGAAAACAAGGTAAATAGTTTACATGTGATCTTGAGAGATATAAATCATAACATGAGGACTTTTATAAAGTCGTGAGAAATAAAAATATCATAACAATAAGAACATGGATCATAACTTGAAAATGTGGCTAAAAAATTTAATTTATACATTCATAATCATATCACCAAGGTCAATCCCCAAGATTTCATAAATATTACTAAGTTTATTCACCAATGTATTTTAAAAATATACCAAGTTTATTCACCAAGTTATTGTAAAAATTACCATTTTTATTCACCAAGGTATCGTAAAATTTGGCATATCTAGAGATTAATTTCTTTACCTGATGAATTGGAGTGATATCAGGTTGAACCCTTAATATTTATTTATTTTCATGTGATCCACATAGATCATAATAAAAAAATTCATAAATAATCCATATATAATAAAGTAAATGGGTTTCATATCAAAATCATGGCATTTTGAAAAGTGCTTTAAAACGTGATAATTATGTCATTTATAACCCACAGAAATGGAATTAGGGTTTTATGTATATCAATTAAAGAATAAAATAAATAAATTTTATGTCTTGATGAATAAATCTAGAAATTAAAGGAGTTTGTGTATTCATATAAAAAATAATATAATATCTTAAAAAAGAGAAAAATTTTGAGATGAAAATTCTGCAACATAACGTCTATGAAACATGGTTTTAGAAAAATTAAAAAGTGAGGGGAAAATGGTCTACCATACATAAATGACTCATAATATATTATTTTAACAAAATAAAATGGAAATAAGAACATGGTATGTAAATTTGAAATACATGACACATAAAAAAGAACTTAAAAGGAAAAGAGAAGTTGAGAATTACCTTACTACATAAGAAACACTTGAATACATATCAGTAAATAAGTACATTATAAAAACTTTAAATGTCATTAGAATATAATAATTCATGATATAATGAATATAAGGGTTTTATATAACCCTTATAGGACAATAACGGTGCATAAAATCAAGATATACCCCAAATAAAGGAGATTGAGACGAAGTCCCTTACCTAGAGTCTATCTTGTATTGTCTGTTATTTATCTCAATAAATAATAAACTTATGTTAATTTATACTTGTTTGAGAACATTTTTCTTGTTTTTTATTATTTTTTATATAAATTATTACCATTTTATAACAATTATTTAATTATTTAAGTTCATATCGGACGTTTAGTCCACATTCGGTACTTGAGTCAAAAAAATGATCTTGTTATGATTAAAAATGGTCCATATGGTCATAAGTACATAATATCCAGAATGATATTAATGATTTAAATAACTTATAAATATAATATTTTAGTGTGTGTGTGTTTTTTTTTATTTAGAATAATCTATAATATTTGGAGATAAGAAATGAAATGCACCATTCATGGAGACTGTAGGTCATACATACACATGAACGGTACTTTAATTTCTTTGTCATATTAAAATAATAATAAAAAAATGATATAAATTTATATGATAATACCAATATTATATTTATGTCATGTATTTATCATAGGTTTAATAAAACCATCCTTAATACATTCCATGTATAGAATAAATGAGTCATATCACTTTCAGGGGCGGTAGTCCACACTTCCTCAAAAGAAATTATCGTATTTAGATATTATGGAAAGCATAAAGGTATGTTGTAAATAAAAAATACAGAATAATATAGAAAAAATAAATATAATTTATTTTATATATAAATAAAATTTATTCTTAATGGCCACCATGGGAGGTGGTATGAGAAAATTTAACAATCATCATTTCATGGGGAAGTAGTTCTCCGTACACAGAAACAGTATATTCTTGACCCATTAGATGGAGTTTTGCGTATGTAGGTAGACCCATTATCATAAAAACATCATATTATATTTACTATACTGGTTTTTTTATAAAATAATGGAATAAAGATAGGTTAGGTGGTTGGAGAATGGAAATAAAGGGAATGAGCTTGAGAGAACGTGTTACCTCTAAATAAGGTAACTCCTTTTGATTTGAGCCAAAAGGATTCCTTGAGTTTCCTTTTTCCCATGGAAAGATGTATAGAAGTATGTGAGGTATATGGGGATATTATGTTATCAGAATTTGTATGATCCAGGGTTCCAGAGAGGTGTGAGTAAGTGGGTAGAGGTGATGGCCTTTTATAAGAGGTAGGAGGGGCACTTTAGGAAAGTCTTGAAATGTTATTTTATTATAAATATATTTTCTAATTATAATAGTTAAAAAGTAATAAATTTTGAGGATATGATGATTATGGTTCTAAATCCACTCAATCAATAGGTTTTAGACAGGTTTTAATCACAAAATTAACCTTATCTTATAGCGTTAACCCTTAGTTAAAAACATTAACTCTTACCATGTCTTCTGGTATTTTCATAATATATGGTTACAATAGTTACTATAAAATTCCAATATAACCATAAGTGGATAATTAATGACATTTTTAACATTATCTAAGTTATTTGGACGAATCTTAGATTGTTAGTACTATTATATCATTTAATAAAATAGTATTTGTTTTAGAAACTCATTTATGTCAATTTTGACAGTATTTAGTATTTTTTTTAAAGTCATAACAACTTTATTCCTTAAAAAAGGAATTAAATCATAAATAAAATGTAAATTTAATCTATAAAATTAATGTATGGAATAAAAATGTTAAAAATAAATTTATTTTAAAATTTATAATATCATTTATTTGAATCATTCATTAATAAGGTAATCATTGCATCATCATTATGTCATAAATAAATTTATTTCTTTAATGTCAAAAATTTATAAATAAAATACCATGATGTATTTTTAGATTTCTAATGAATATTTATAGTCTAATATATCATTTATATAAACCAAATTAAAATTGTATTAGTTTAGAGATAATTTTTATGTTATATTTCCTTTTTCATTAAAATAAATATTATAAAACATCATTATCACACCCAAGTGGCTCCATGGGTTCCTTAAATTGACCCAAGGATGCCCATGGTTGGTCATATATCATCGAATAGGATTAGGATATGTGTTAGGGTAGTTTTATGTTATTATTATATTATTTTTTTACCCTTATTTATCTGATTTACTCTTTAATCATTGTGAATAAAAATAATTACAGAAGTTACTATTCATAATTTCCAAATATAAAAGGTACCTATTTAAAAAATTTGGACCTTTTGATTTCAAATATGGAATCTATTTTTTCAAATTCAAAACATGGAAGTGGCAGTAATTAATTTAAAATTAATTCATGTTTTCAAAACCAGAAAGTGTATTTTTTTAAGTAAAAAACTTTCAAAATATTGATATGTCCTTATTTCCAGTTTAAATTTTAAATTGATGAAAATTTTCATCATTGGATTAAATGATAAAACCAAAATCCAATTAAAGTTCAAAACCAATTAAAAGGAAAATATAACTATATAAATAAAATAGATGTAAAGGATTTTTTGAATTAAAATGTAGTATTTTCCACTTTTCATAGAAATATGGATTTTTTCATAAAAATACCAAAATTTTAGTCCAAAGTAAATTTTGATACACCGATTATAAATAAAAAGTTTATTTTATCAAATGAAAAATATAAAAGTGAGAAAACTATTTTTAAAAATGGTTCACCATAAAAAGGCGGTAAAACAAACTTTTAAAAATATTAGATTATTTTATGCTTAAAAGTAGATTAATTCTCATTTTAAGCATCTAAAATTCATTGGATAAATGTAAAAACATTTAAAAAATATTTGAAATCATAATATAGTTAATTATTTTCAATCATTCTAATACAACTTCAAGGTGTTAACTACTATTTAAAATAATAATATTATTATTTTATCATTTTTCAGTATAATTTAGTGCTTTGTAAAATTTAATATTTCAGATAAACCCATTCTTCTATGTCGAGTACACTATCATACATAGTGTAACCTTTGAACTAAAATTAATATTAAATTAAAAATATTAATAGAAAATAATTATTATTATTCTATAAATACTTGGGATGTTAAATCATTCCCCCTTTTTGGAAATTGCGTCCTCGCAATTTTAAAATTGGGCTCAAAAATATCTTTGAAAAATCTCACATCGAAAAAAGATTCAATAAAACAACCACTTCAAAAGAATGAAATAGAAGTAAAAAAGGTCACCTGAGATAACCCATACTAGGATTACATGTAGAAAAACATGTATATGGATGAAAAAATAAGCATCTTATTTTGATGGAGAGATAGAAAACATGATCAGGGGAAAGTTCACGACCAGAAAACCATAAACTTATGTTGGGTTAAATGATCATTAATTTCACAGTTGGAAAAGATAACAGACAACATTTTTTTAAAGTACCTTTTCATAAATTTTTTGAATTTATTTACAAGATTTACTAATAACATAAGGAAACATAATTACTTATCAAGTAGAATTTCATCCTTTAATAAATATCTACCACAGACTCTTCTTTTCTCCAAACGGTGAGTATTAAATATGACTTGGTCACACCTAAAGTACTAGAGTCAACTTCTTGAGAATCTCATAATCCAAAAAAGATGAACTATATATTTCCCTTGTCTTTAGGCATTAACCAAAACAAAAATGGTCAGTACAAGATCAGATAATCCCCTAAAAGAATAATCTTTTATAAAAATAAATATTACTCTTAATCTCCAAAATTTAACAAATAGTACCCAAAGTTCAAAAAATACCATTCAACAAAAAATTTAACTTAAAATTGTTCAAAATAATCCAAACTAAGATTGAAATCCAAAATTATGGAGGATTTGATCACATAATCTTCCAAGATTAATTTTAATATTTATCTCCAAATAACATCAACCACTCTTAATGTCTCATACCAAAACTAATTAACCTAATCACATGTTCTCCAAGATAGTATAATCATTTCTTAATTCACATAAGTCCGTAATTAAATAATTCAACCTTTAATGCACAAATAAAACTTCATATTATTCTATTTACCTTAATCATATAAAGTCCCCAAAAGTGTAAAAATATTCCAAAATAACATTTATCACTTAATCCCCAAATCATTTTCTAATCCCATGGTTATCTATTCAATAAAATATATATCTCCAAAATGAACTTATTGTTATTTCATTAACTCTTTTAACTAAAAATAATGAATTAATACAAACCAAGGACTTCATACAGGTTAGTGGTTGGCAATAAAGGACCATCGCACTTCAGTTGTGGGTTTGATTCCTATATCCTTGTCTGATGCGACGAGTTTTCACACGGTCTGTGTGTTGTCCCTTTTTATAAAACTATAAAATTCATATAACATTCCCAAAATATTATAACGTCCTAAAAAATAACCATATGATTTTGTAACCCCAATTTTTATCTCATACCTTTCATTTGACATTCAAAAAGAGATAACTTAGAACTTCTTAAACAAAATAAATGTCTCTAAAAATATTGTTAATCACCTTGAAATTTTTTAACAAAAACCTAAAAATTGTTTCTAGGAAAATAAATTTAGGATAAACCATAAACTTTTAAACCCATAAGAGGACATCCTAATCTCTAATGTTATCTAAACCCTGTTATTATACCAACTATAAGGACCCATCCTTAAACATAACTTATTCTAGTGAATTTTGACTAGAATTTATTTTCATTCATTCCCAAAGATCTTTTAGTTCTAGAGTTTTAGAGAATTAGGGAAAAATCTTACACAAACATTCAATATTACAAAGTAGATAATTCTACGTTCCATCCATTTTTTCATAAAACAAAAACTATTAAAATGAAACATGGTTTCTTTTTAAGAAAAATCATCAAATACTTTCATCATAGCATCTTCTTTGTCCATACCAATCTTAAGACCTATGAAAAACATATAAAAACTTGGGATGAGCACAAAAGGCTCATTAAAGGAAAATAAGGTAAATATTTTAGTTGTGATCTTGAGAGATATAAATCAGAACATGAGGACATTTATAAGGGAATTAGAAAGAAAAATATCATAACAATAAGAACTTGGATCATAACTTGAAAATGTGGCTACACCATTTAGTTTATACATTCATAATCATACCACCAAGGTCCATCCCTAAGGTGTAATATTTATAAGATTCATCCCAATGGTTTCATCAAAATTGCAAATTTAATTCACTAAGGTATCGTTAAAATTTACCAAGGTTATTCACCAAGGTATCGTAAAAATTACCAAGGTTATTCACCAAGGTATCATAAAACTTGTCATCTATAGAAATTAATTACTTTACCCAATGAATTGGAGTTATACCAGGGTGCACCCTTAATATGTATTTATTTTCATGTGATACATATAGATCATAATCAAACATTTCATAAATAACCCATATATAATAAAAGAAATTGGTTTCATATCAAAATCATGGCATTTTAAAAAGTGCTTAAAACCTGATCATTATGTCATTTATAACCCATAGAAATAGAATGAGGGTTTTATGTATGTAAATTACATAAAAAAATATATTATTTTTATTTATTTATTAATACATTTAGAAATTAAAGAGGTTTGGTATTTATATAAATAAAATAAAAGAATTCCTTGATAAAAAGAGAGAGATTTTGAGACGAAGATTCTACAGCAAAACAGCTATGAAACATGGATTTAGAAAACATTAAAAAGATAGAGGAAAAGGTTATACCATAAATAAATGACTCATAATATAATATAATAATAGAATAAAATTTAAATACAAACATGGTATGGGAATTTTAAAGACATTCCACTTAAAAAAGAAGTTGAAATGAAAAGAGAAAGTTGAGAATTACCTTTCTGCATAAGAAACACTTGAATACATATCATTAAAGAATTATGTTAAAAAAACTTTAAACATAATTAGAATATAATTATTCATTATATAATTAATCAAATGATTTTATATACCCCTTATATGAAAATATACGTTCATAACATCAAGATATTCCCTAAAGAAAGGAGATTGAGACGAAGTCCCTTACGTGGAGTCTGACTTGTCTCGATAATTCTTTATGTTCTTAAATAGAAAACAAATGTTAATTTATACTTGTTTAAGAACCATTTGCTTATTTTTTTTATTCCTTTTATATTAATTATTATCATTTTATAAAATTTACTTAATGATTTAAGTTCATATCAGATATTTAATCGATATTCGGTACTTGAGTAAAAAAATGAACATGTTATGATTAAAAATTATCCATATGGTCATAAGTACATCATCTCCATAATGATATTAATTATTTAAATAACTTATAAATATCATATATATATTTATATATTTTTTTGTATTTAGAATAATCCATAATATTTGGAGATAAGAAATGAAATGCACCGTCCATGGATACGGTAAGTCGTACGTACACATGAATGATAATTTCATTTATTTTTCATATTAAAAGAACAACATTAAAATTATATAAATGTATATAATAATACCATTAATATATTTATGTCTTTTATTTCTCATAGGTTTAATAAAACCATCCTTTATATATTCCATGTATAGCATGAATGAGTCATATCACTTTGAGGGGGCGGTAGTCCACACTTCCTCAAATGAAATTATTGTATTTACACATTATAGAAAAAATAAAGGTATGTTGAAAATAAAAATCACATAAGAAGAGATAACAAAATAAATATAATTCATCTCATATATAAATACAATTCCATCATTATTACCACCATGGGAGGTGGTAGGAAATAATTGAACAATCATTGTTTCGTGAGGCACTAGTTCACCGTACACAGAAATAGTGTTTTCTATATCCATTAGATGGAGGTGTGTGTATGTGTATGTCAAACCATTAGCATGCCAAAATACTATTATATTTATTATACTGTTTTTTATAAAATAAGGTAATAAATAGAGGTTATGGGGTTGGATAAGGTAAATAAAGGAAAGGATCTTGAGAGAGGATGTTACCTCTGAATCGGGTAAGTCCATTTTATTTGAGACAAAAGGCTTCTTTGAGTTGCCTTTTTCCCATGGAAAGGCTTATAGAAGTAAGTAAGGGATGTTGAGAGATTATTTGAGCAGAATTTTTATGATCCAATGGGCTTTATATGTGTGCGTAAGTGTGTAGAGGTGATGTCCTTTATAAGAGGGAGGAGAGGCACTTTAGGAAAGTCTTGAAGTATTATTTTATTATAAATTGTTTTTTAATTATAATAGTTCCAAAATGATAAATTTAGAGATAAGATAAGTATGGTTCTAAATCCTCTCAAAAAATAGGTTTTAGACAAGTTTAGGTCACAAAATTAACCTTATCTTTTTGCTTTAACTCATAGTTAAAAACATTAACTCTTACCATGCCTTCTGTATTTTCATAATATATGATTACTATAGTTACTATAAAATGACAATATAACAAAAAGTAGTTCATTAATTTCATTTATAACATTATATAAGTCAGTTTTCTGAATATTATATTTTTGTACTATTATACCATTTAATAAAATATTATTTGTTTTAAAAACTCATTTATGTCAATTTTGAAACTATTTAATAATTGATTTTTTTAAGTAATAAAAACTTTATTATTTAAAAAAAGAAATTAAATCATCCCTCATCTGTAAATGTCCTCCAAAAAATTAGTGTATGGAATAAAAATGTTCAAATTACATTTATTTTAATATTTATAATATCATTTATTTGAATCATTCATTGATAAGGTAATCACTGCATTATCATTGTGTCATAAATAAATTAAGTTATTTAATGTCTAAAAATTATAAATAAAATACCAAGTTGTAGGAAATACATTTAGATTTATAATTTATTTTTATAGTCGAATATAAAATTTATATAAACCATATTAAAATTGTTTTAGTTTGGAGATAATGTTTTTTAATATTTCCCTTTTCTTTAAAATAAATATTATAAAAGGTCATTATCACACCCAAGAGGCTCTATTGGGTCCTAAAATTGACCCAAGGATGAAAATGGGCAGAAATATCTCGTCCAATAGGATTAGGAAATGTGTTAGGGTATTTTAATATTATTTTAATATTATTTTTTACCCTTATTTATCTAATTTACCATTTAACCATGGTAAATAAAAAATTATTGAAATTATTATTTATAATGTCCAAAAATAAAAGGTACCTATTTAAAAATTTTGGAACTTCTGATTCAAAATATGGAATCTATTTTTCAAAATTCGAAACACATAAGTTTTAATAATTAATTTAAAATTAATTCTCATTTTCAAAACCAAAAAGTGGGTTTTTGAAAAGATAAAACTTTCAAAATATTGACATGTATTTATGTCCAATTTAAATGTTAAATTACTTTAAGTGATAATAATTGGATTAAATGATAAAAACTTAATCCAATTACACTTTAAAAACAATTAAAAGGAAAATTTAACTATATAAATAAACTAGATGAAAATATAGTTTTAAATTAAAATGCAGTGTTTTTCACTATTCATAAAAATATGGATTTTATCAGAAAAATACTAAATTTTTTAACCAAAATTAAATTTTGATGTCTTGAGTCTAAAGAAATTTTTTTTTATCAAATAAAACATATAAATTGACAAAAAATATTTTTAAAAAATGTTCTCCATCAAAAGGTGGTAAAATGGCCTTTTAAAATTATTAGAGTATTTTATGCTTAAAGTTGGATTCATTCTCATTTTAAGCCTCTAAAATTCATTTGATAAATGTAAAAACATTTAAAAAATTTGTAAAATCATAATATAGTTAATTATTTTCATTCATTCCAATAAAATGACTAGGCATAAACTGCAATTAAAATAATAATATTATTGTTGTATTATTCTTCGGTATAACTCATTTTTGTGTGCAACATAAGATTTTAGATAAACTCATTGTTGTGTTTCCAGTATGATATCATACATAGTGTCCCCTTTAAACTAAAGTTAATGTTAAATTTTAAAATATTAATAGATATGAAAATGTATTGTTTTATAAATATCTGGGATGTTACATATATACCCTCCTCTTAATAGAGGCACCACTCATTGCTTGTGTTTTATGGTTGATTTACTTGATTGAATCATTCCCGTTATTGGGATAGTAATAATCAAAATGAGTATTCTTCCTTGAAGTCTCTCTCAGGTCATGAATCAACTCCATTGTTACTATAGATTGCAGGATTGGTGAAGAAAATGACTAGTCCACATGAAAAACCAACCAGCTTAGCACTCCACCTACATAAGTTACTAACCAAACCTAGGAATAATCCTATGTAAGAAAGGAAGGGGCAATAGTAGGTGGAATAATGATCTTAACATCCATATCTTCATGCACCAATATGATCCAAAACTAGCATGCAATCCTAGAGTAACTCTCTCCTTGTACACCTAACAAAGGGAGAGGAGAGACAATTTGGGTGCAGCTGAACTGACAAGACAACTGATAATTCATATATGGATCATAGATGATCATCTCTTCAATCCTAGCTACAAGAACCCCATCACAAAGATAGATCATATATGACCTTTTATCTAGGAAACCACTATTATTGTCTATGATTGGACCAACTGGTGCATAGTACAAGGTGAAATCAAAGATTTCATATCAAATCAGCACATCTGTAACCACGTTAGAGCTCAATGAAAAATCCTTGACCCTATATTTTTTCATAAAAAAGGGGTGATATAGGGAATCAGTAATCCTGGTACCATTATAATATTCTTAACAATAGAAATTCACCCCTATCTAGCTAAATAGAAATAGGAAAGGTTCATTGATCCTATAAGGGTTTCTACATTGTTGAATATGGTGCAAGAGTTGATAGAGACATGAAAGGGTCTGCACTTCTAGGTTAAGGTATTTTCCTTCCTCTAGTGGCGCTACCATCACCAGTATCCTTACATAGATTCTTAAACATGCATCCCCTATTAGGAAAATCCATCTATTAAAAAACATGGTCATGAAGCCCTCTAGCCTAAGGCTTAGAGAGATCTCCATGTTTACTTGATATCCTAATGAATCATGATCTATAGATTCCAAAATGGCTCAATAAAAGCCAATTTTTTAACAAACATTATGGGAATGGAATTGATGGGGGCATATAGCAGTTGGCCTAATTCCATTTTGATAGAGGAAAATTTCAACCCAATCCTTGAAAGATATGATTGATCACATATTCATATCCTTTATCATCTTTCCCTTCACCATGGTGAGCATGTCCCTCTCCTGAACTGGTGTCTGAAAGGGGTCATCCCAAACATTGGAGGCTAGGAGAAACTCATCATACATCTCTATGATAGGGGGAATCCCACCCACTTCGTGTTGTCGATTTGGTCTTCGAGTCCTTTAAGGCCTTCAGGCCACCCAGGCCTTCGGGTCAGTAAGGCCTTTGGTCCACCTCAAGGCCTTCAGGACACCTTAAGTGAAGATTCAAACCAGAAAATCTACAAGGAACAAGCTCTACAAGGAGGATGGGCAAGGAGCTTTCACCACAGGAGAAGCTAAATGGATTTCAAGAATGAGAGGGTATGGCACCTACCATCAGGACAAGCCTGTGCATGCATGGGAATTCCTAGACGAACAGGCATGCGAAGGTGAAGATATGATTTCATGATGAAGATGTTGGGGAGGAGCAGTTTCAAGTAGTTAGCCTGGGTTGTATGTAATGTTTGAAGCCTACGAGCAATGAATTCCTATAATTCCTATAGGCTATGTAATACTTATGCCTACGGGCCTTGTAAGGGGTTCCACCTCACCCCTTGAAATGTGTATTATCAAAAATCAATAAAAAATGAAGGCCTTCCTGCCATTGGATGGATAATAGGCTGATGAGAAAAAAGACATCCATTCGGGCCCAAGGGGAAGTTTTATAACATATAAGATAAGCCTTGGGGTTGATCTCTGGCCATCTACCCATATTAATCAATTGAAATAAGAATATAGTTAGAATTAGTTGAAACCTAGTGAGATAGGAGATTAAATCTTGAAGGAGGGATGATAACATCAACCAGCAATCCAAACCTGCATAGAGGAATTCAGTACGATAGAGGATAATCTTGGAGCTAAGATGAGAGGCAGCTCTTCAAAACCTCATTATTAGAATTCACAAGGTATCAGGGGTAATCATTGTAGTTTCTATAAACCATTTACCTTTTATTTTCTATAGTATAGGATGTTCTATGGGATACAAAATCTATCTAAACAAAATTATGTGGCATATGTCAAACAGATAAAATAAAATCATGTTAAAGAAAAGGCGCAAAACTGCCAGCATCATGTGCATCGTATGGACCATAAAAGAAATCCATGATTCCCATAAAAAATTTGTGAATCACCTACCATTGAAGATATCATAGGTCACATAAACCCTATAGGTAATCAAGCAAATGCATGACCCCTCAAAGGCTCATGATCGCATGACCTGTACATGGTCACAAGAGTCACGTGATAGCTAAAGGATCATGCGATCAAGACGAAATATCCTATATACCCTCAATAAAATCACATCCTCATGTCCAATATTTAACCAATTACCAAAGTGTATTTTGGAGTTAATATTTTTGGGTGCCTGAGAAAAAGAAATCTTGCAAAAGTGTTCTCTCGAAATGGGCTCGTGGAAAGGGATTTTGAACAGATCCTGTAATCTATGCTTATGGGTGGGTCTTGTGACAAGGTCACATGAAGGAAGCAAGGTGAAAGAGCTCTAGAGAATCTAGTCTCTAGTGAAAGAGGTTGAACTATACTCTCATGTATATTGGGAATTCCATAGAATAACAAAGGTCACCAAGAAAACCAAGCATCACCCAAGACACAAATTCGTGACAATGCCAAAGACTAAAGTGGGAATTTAAATTCCTTATAACAGATCCATTTCCCCCATATACATCGCTCTTGAGGTGGGGAATTTGTTTACACCCTCTAAATTAGCAACATAAAATTCATAAATGAAGAAAAACGTAAATATGGATATTATTTTCTCCATAAAAAAAAAGGAAGAATAAGATGACCAAAGGCTCACATATCAAATAATCCTCCAAGAAACATGTGATCATGTAAACATCATAAGTTCATGTGAATGATCATTCATGGTGCATAATTTGTGGCATATGTAACACCCCGAGCTTCCACGATACGCTTTTCATTCAATAATGCAATAGCTTTCATTGTACGCAACTTCGAGTTCTAACACACTACGACTAATCAAAGTAGTCGCTATGAATAGTGATATCCACTTTTTAAAATTATAGAAATTTTATATTTCAAAATGGACTTCATTTTTGGATTTGAAATATCGAAATTAGCCTATGTTGAATTTTTGGTATTTTTCTGAGAACTTCCAATTTTCTATGAATAGTGAAAAATACATAAAAACAACTTTTTTTAATCAAAATAATTTATAGTGATTAATTATACTATTGAGTGGTTTTAAATTATAATTAGAATATATTTTTACCATTTTATCCAATGGTGTTCATTATAATTAATTTCACTTTAAAATTGGACATAAACAATTGTCAATATTTTGATATATATTGTTTCTTAAAAACATGCTATTTGTTATGACAGCGGGAATTAATTATGAAATTAATTAATGAAACTTATATGTTTGGAATTTTGTAAAATAGACATCATTTTTGAATTCGGAATATCAATTATAGCTTCGGGTGAAATTTTGTCATTGTTCTGAAAAACTTCAATTTTTGATGAATAGTGAAACTACTAAGTGGTAGTTAAAAAACTGATTTTTCGTTTAAATGAAACATTACCGCTTCTGTGATTTGATTTTCAAAAATCCGACATACATGGTTGTAATTAGGAATTAAAATGTGGTTCAATGGGATGAAAATAATTTTTGGTGAATAGTAACTTTTCAGTTTAATTAATCACGATTAAAGGTAATTAGTGAAATTTAAGGTAAAAATGATATTATAAAAATATGAAAATACCTTTACACTTTTCCTACCCCTATTGGATGAGTCATGGACAACCAATAAAGTCCATGGGTCAACTTGGGGACCCCATGGAGCCACTTTGGTAGGAAAATGACATAAATAACTTTTTATTTAATGTTAAAATAAAAATGTCACAAACAAGAGTTGTTTTACTAAAACAATTTTTAAATGGGGTTGTACAAGTCATATTTTTGACAATAAATATTCATTAGAAATATAAAAAGATTTTATACATCATGATGATTTTTTTATAATTTTTAGACATTAAATAAATTAAATTATTTTTGACACCATGATGATGCAGCGATTACCTCATTAATTAACGATTTAAATAAAATGAAAAGATAATGTAAAATATAAGATTACACTTGTCAAAAACCTATTTTATGAGTATATTTAGAACCCTTATCACCATATCCTAGAAATATATAAGTTTGGGACCTTTAGAATCCGAAAAATCATTTCATAATAAAGTAACATTTCAATCTTTCCAAGAGTGCCCCTCCTCTCCACTTATAAAATGCCCCCACCACTACCACCTCACACACACTTTAAAAGCCTTTTGGCTCGGCCAACCTCTACCCAAATACTCTTCCAACTACCACCTCACACACACTATATAATACTTGAATTATATTATACCTTTATATAATTATAACTTCATTCCATTAAATATGAAATAGAAATGAAAGTAGCGTTCATGCGTACGTACGGCTTACCGTCTCCATGAACGGTGCATTTCATTTCTTACCTATAAATGTTATGTAATGAATGAATGTATATACTAGATATATATGATGTATATGATATATAAATAATGAATATAATTATGGATATAATGGATATTTTACCACATGAACAAAGTGTAATTATAAGAAGTTTATTTTTGACTCAAGTACCTAAGATCGACAAAACGGCCGTTATAAACTTAAATAATTACATAATGTTCATGACATGGTAATAAGTGATATAAAAGGAATAATGAACTTAAAAAAGGTTCTTAATCAATTATAAATTAACTCTAGTTTATTATTCAGGAGGTTAAAGAACGTTCGAGTCAAGTCGGATACGAGGTAAGGGAATTTCTTAACCAAATTTCCATTCTTTGGGTTAATCTCCTACTTTCAAATTATGTCATGATATTATAATGTCCTATCTTGTATTTATACTTTCTTTCTGTGTACATATAGTGAATACACATAATAGATATATTTTATTTAAAATGATCTTTTTAAGGGTCTTCGACTCAATCTCCATTCATTGAGGCATATTTTGTTTTATACACATATTTCTTTTAAACGGTGTATAAACCCCTTTGACTTTTACTTTTATTCAAAAGGAATCTTTTTATATGAATAATTTTACTAAACGAAAAAAAGGAATGTTTTTTTTGTCGTACATATGCGGCAACAACGACTATTCCGCCATCGTGACCATTATTTGAGTTTCAGCTTCCTCTACAAGCCATAGTTTTTTTAAAGGAAAAATAAATACAAACTTTTAATTTTATTTTATTCTGGTATTGAAAATGGTTTTGAAAATGTTTTTATATCAATGTGTTGTATTGATATATTGTGATTTAAATGTGGAAATGTTATGTTTCCTTTATGCATGTTTTATGTGATACGATTATGTTATGGTTTATGATATGTTTAAACCTATTCATATGAGGAATGCATTGGACTTAATAAGTGATGGGTGGAGCCCGCTATAGATCCTCGATGCATCGGTAGGTCTAATGAGACAAACTAGTGTCTTGGCATGAGGCCTTGACAAATTCTTTTTTTTAGTCTTGGAACGAGGCCTTGGATACATGGTTATGATAGTCTGGCATTATGCATACCATCATTATGAATGTGGTTATTGATATTGCATGTGATTATTAGACTAGTAGAATATCCATGTGAGTAAGTAAATGGAATTATTTAATTTTATTTTTGCCATATTATGCTGAAGTTCAAGTTTAAAAAGGATTTTGTTTTAGTTATACATTGCCTTAAATGTTAATGTTTATTTATGAAAGCTTCCGCAATATTTTTATCCTTACTGAGCATCTGAGCTCACCCCTTTTAATGTTTTAATATTTTCCAGGATGTGAAGAAGTATTTTATGAATGACATGCAGGGATAGTCAGAAGAGGATATGAGTGTGGACTATGGAGACTTTGTTATTGTAGATTTTCACTTTATGATGTAATGTAACATTTATGAATGTATCTAGTGTTTACAAGGCTACTAAACTAATCGGTCTTTCGAGACTTGATCTTTTGTGATCATGCCAATGTTACGAAGTAATGCACTGACTCTGGGTAGCTGGGGTTGGGGCGTTACAGTTGGTATCAGAGGCAGTTTAGTACTAACCTTGGAAGCTAGATTTAGATAAACTCTTATTAGAGCACATAGGCCAAAGATATACTTTGAGGATTAGTATAGAAGAACTTCCTAGAATTTTGGTATTATAGAGATTTTTTGAGTTTTCTGAGCAATACATCCCTGTCTGGATACGAGTAGGTATAGGTGGCTCTGGAACATATGTACCTAGGGGTAAAACTCGAAAACACCGCTTTGAGCTAGACTCGAACGGGAACTGGTGCACGACAACGGGCCTTGCTGAACTCTTGGTTACGACACTCCTGGGGGATATGCTTAGGATAATTCTCATTTTCTTTACAAACCATTATGAAGGGTTTATGAGTATATAATTCCTCAAAGAAAACATTTCTTTTTATGATTATGGATTATATCCATAAATAGATCAATTTATGTTAAGTGTTTTACAAGTATGGAATTATGTATTTTAATTCATAAACTAATCTAGTTTTTGCCATTGTTTAGAAATGGCACCTAGTGGGAGGAATGGAAACTGTATCAATGCACGCAATCCGTGTATGGATTTCCCTCCTTCTCAAGATAATTATTGTGGATCTGGAGATACAACTGGTGCTAATCAACTTATTACCATACTGGGACAACTCACTCAGGTTATGAATAATAACCTTACTCGTATGGAGCACCCTGATCTGCAACCTGGAGGATCAATGTTAGACCGCTTCATGAGGCAACAACCACCAACATTTAATGGGGGTACAAATCCGTTAGTATCTAAGCAATGGATAAACTACTTAGAGAAAATATTCCACTCCTTAGGGAGTAGTGAAAGGGAAAAGGTTATCATGGCAGTTTACCGCCTCACTGGAGATGTCGATCAATGGTGGTCACTGATTCAAAACAAAAAGGAAGATGAAGAAGTATCAATTATGGAATGGGGGGAGTTTAAGGAAATTTTCTTAGAAAAATACTTTCCACATGGCCATCGAGAAAATATGGAAAGGCAATTTCTGAGTCTGAGGCAGAAGGAGGATAAGAATGTCGCAAAGTATGAGGCTAACTTTACAAGGTTAGCGAGGTATTCTACAGATTACATACGTAACCCAAGAAGTAAGATTGATCTTTTCATTGATGGGTTAAAACCATTTCTCCGTCGAGCTTTAGTATCACAATCTTTGTCAACATACGAAGATATAGTCTCATGTGATATCAAGACAGAAAAGGAATTCACTAAGTCTTATGACAATAAAGTAAAGCAAGGGAAGAAGAGAATGGTAGAACAAGAGATGGGTAAATGAAAAAAGGGAAATAAGGATTTTCCATTATGGGATAATTTTGGGAAGAATCACCCTGGTACGTGCCTAAAAGGAATGGGAGTTTTTTATAAATGTGGAGAAAAAGGTCACCAGGTGCGTGATTGCAAGGGAAAGAAAGGTGCTATAAATGTTTAATGCTACAGTTGTAGAGAAATGGGTCACTATGTAAATGAATGTCCCAAGCGTCAAGGAAAATTACCTCAAAAATTGCCAAGGGATCAAGGACAATCTTATGTTGTGACTACAGTTGAAGCGGAATAATTAATGTATTGGTGCTTTTGGAATCATGGATTATATTCTGGTTATTAGAATAATGTGATATATATATATAAGGATTGTACTGCAGTACATGTTGATTTCATTAAGGTTTTAATATGATGAAGGTAATCATATTTTTGTATGTGACAATAAGTGAAACTTTACTTTGTTTAGGGAATCTAATGTTACAATTGATTTTGGAATTTAAGGACCCTTTAGAGAAAGTCTGGACGGAGGTATTTTGGATAACTATAAAGGTTGGAATGGATTAAGTTGATATTTGGATAGTATTGTTTAAGGTTAAAACATTTCTGAAGATTATTTTTGGAATATTATAATACTATAGATTTAGGAAAAGGACAACCTGCAGGGTGGGGCATAACCCGTCGCGTCGGACAAAGCTACCGGAATCAAACCCACAACCATAGTGCAACATGCCAATATTACCTACCACTAGCCTACAGGAAGTCCTTGGTTAATACAAAATATTTTTCCTAATCTAAATGGTATGTGGTAATATTTAGAACCTTATACAATTAGGATAAATAGAATATTTTTTAGTTCTGTTACCATTTGGAGTAAAAGATGGGTTTGTGGTAAAAAATTATTAAAGAATGAAAGTATACATAACAAGTATGTATATTCCCTTACGTTATTAGTAAATCTCCTAAATAAATTCCTCAGCATTATAAAAGGTAACTTAAAACAAAAACGTTGACGGTTAACTTTTCTAACTGGGGATTCAATGACCGTTTAACCAATCACAAGTTTGTGATTTTCTTATGGTTAACTTTCTCCTAATCCAGTTTTCTACAACTCTCCATCAGACCTTGATGGCTATTTTGTCTTCCATATCCATATTTTCATAGAATCCTAGTATGGGCTATCTCGGGTGACCTTTTTACTTCTCTTTCTTTCTTTTAATGTTATATTTTTATTAACCTTATTTCCGATGTGGGTTTTACACAAAGGTATTTTCAATTTTCAACCTTTTATTTTCAAAGAAAATTTTCAAATTGCGAGGACGCAATTTATTGAATGAGAGGAGAATGTAACACCCCGATCTTCCATGATACGCTTCTCATTCAATAATGCAATAGCTTGCATTGTATGCAACTTCGAGTTCTAAAACACCGTGACTAATCAAAGTAGCCGTTATGAATAGTAATACCCACTTTTTAAAATTATAGAAATTTTATATTTCAAAATGGACTTCATTTTTGGATTCGAAATATCGAAATTAGCCTATGTTGAATTTTTGGTATTTTTCTGAGAACTTCCAATTTTCTATGAATAGTGAAAAATACATAAAAACAACTTTTTTTAATCAAAATAATTTATAGTGATAAATTATACTATTGAGTGGTTTTAAAGTATAATTAGAATATATTTTTACCATTTTATCCAATGGTGTTAATTATAATTAATTTCACTTTAAAATTGGACATAAAAAATTGTCAATCTTTTGATATATATTGTTTCTTAAAAACACGCTATTTATTATGATAGCGGGAATTAATTATGAAATTAATTAATGAAACTTATATGTTTGGAATTTTGTAAAATAGGAATCATTTTTTAATTCGGAATATCAATTATATCTTAGGGTGAAATTTTGGCATTGTTCTGAAAAACTTCAATTTGTGATGAATAGTGAAACTACTAAGTGGTAGTTAAAAAACAGATTTTTTGGTTAAATGAAACATTACCGCTTCTGTGATTTGATTTTCAAAAATCCTACATACATGGTTGTCATTAGGAAGTAAAATGTGGTTCAATGGGATGAAAATAATTTTTTGTGAATAGTAACTTTTAAGTTTAATTAATCACGATTAAAGGTAATTAGTGAAATTTAAGGTAAAAATGATATTATAAAAATATGAAAATACCTTTACACTTTTCCTACCCCTATTGGATGAGTCATGGCCGACCAAGACAATCCATGGGTCAACTTGGGGACCCCATGGATCCACTTTGGTAGGAAAATGACATAAATAACTTTTTATTTAATGTTAAAATAAAAATGTCGCAAACATGAGTTTTTTTACTAAAACAATTTTTAAATGGGGTTATACAAGTCATATTTTTGACAATAAATATTAATTAGAAATATAAAACTATTTTCTACATCATGATGTTTTTTTTATAATTTTTAGACATTAAATAAATTAAATTATTTTTGACACCATGATGATGCAGCGATTACCTCATTAATTAACGATTTAAATAAAATGAAAAGATAATGTAAAATCTAAGACTTACACTTGTCAAAAACCTATTGTATGAGTATATTTCGAACACTTATCACCTTATCCTCGAAATATATAAGTGTGGGACCTTTAGAATCCGAAAAATCATTTCATAATAAAGTAACATTTCAATCTTTCCAAGAGTACCCGTCCTCTCCACTTATAAAAGGCCCCCACCACTACAACATTCCTCACACTTTAAAAGCCTTTTGGCTCGCCCAAACTCTGCCCAAATACTCTCCCAACTTCCCTCCCTTACTCCTAGAAGCCTCACTCTGGGCATAAGTCTTCCCAAGGAAGCCTTTGGCTCAAATCAAAAGAGTTACCCGATTTTAAGGTAATGTCTTCTCTTATGTTATTTTGTTTTATTTTGCTTATCCAACCCCCTAAAATCTTTTTATTAATTTCTTTTATAACAACACCAGTATCCTCAGTATACTAGTATGTTTTTATAATAATTATTCGAGCTACACTTACACACACCTACATCTAATGGTTAAAGAACATATTGTTTCTGTGGATGTTGAATTTCTGCCTCACGAAACGATGATTGTTCAACACTCATATAACACCTTAAAAGGTGGCCATTAAGATTTCACTCTATTTATATATGATATAAAATATGTTTATGTTTTACTTAAGGTTCTGTATTTTTCATTTATGGAATACCTTTCTTGTTTCCATTATGGGTAAACGTGATATTTTCATTTTAGGAAGTGCGGACTACCGCCCCCTCAAAGTGATTTGAATCGTTAATGCCATATGTGGGATGTATAAAGGATGGAGTAAATGGTATTATACACTATATTATACTGGAATTATATTATATATTTATATAATTATAACTTCATTCCATTAAATACGAAATAGAAATGAAAGTAGCGTTCATGCGTACGTACGGCTTACCGTCTCCATGAACGGTGCATTTCATTTCTTACCTCTAAATGTTATGTAATAAATGAATGTATATACTAGATATATATGATTTATATGATATATAAATCATGAATATAATTATGGATATAATGGATATTTTACCACATGAACAAAGTTTAATTATAAGAAGTTTATTTTTGACTCAAGTACCTAAGATCGACAAAACGACCGTTATAAACTTAAATAATTACATAATGTTCATGACATGGTAATAAGTGATATAAAAGGAATAATTAACTTGAAAAGGTTCTTAAGAAATTATAAATTAACTCTAGTTTATTATTTAGGAGGTTAAAGAACGTTCGAGTCAAGTCGGATACGAGGTAAGGGAATTTCTTAACCCAATTTCAATTCTTTGGGTTAATCTACAACTTTCAAATTATATCATGATATTATTATGTCCTATCTTTTATTTATAATTTATTTATATGTACATATAGTGAATACACATAATAGATATATTTTATTTAAAATGATCTTTTTAAGGGACTTCGACTCAATCTCTATTCATTGAGGCATATTTTGTTTTATACACATATTTCTTTTATACGGTGTATAAACCCCTTTGACATTTACTTTTATTCAAAAGGAATCTTTTTATACGAAGAATTTTACTAAACGACAAAAAGGTATGTTTTTTTTACCGTACGTATGCGGCAACAATGACTATTCTGCCACCGTGACCATTATTTGAGTTTCGGCTTCCTCTACAAGACATAGTTTTTTTTAAAGGAAAAATAAATACAAAGTTTTAATTTTATTTTATTCTGGTATTGAAAATGGTTTTGAAAATGTTTTTATATCAATGTGTTGTATTGATATATTGTGATTGAAATGTGGAAATGTTATGTTTCCTTTATACATGTTTTATGTGATACGATTATGTTATGGTTTATGATATGTTTAAACCTATTCATATGAGGAATGCATTGGACTTAATAAGTGACAGGTGGAGCCCACTATAGCTCCTCGATGCATCGGTAGGTCTCATGAGACAAACTAGTGTCTTGGCATGAGGCCTTGACAAAATCTTATTTGTAGTCTTGGCACGAGGCCTTGGCTACGTGGTTATGATAGTCTGGCATTATGCATTCCATCATTATGAAAGTGGTTATTGATATTGCATGTGATTATTCGACTAGTAGAATATCCATGTGAGTAAGTAAATGGCATTATTTAATTTTATTTTTGTCGTATTATACTGAAGTTCAAGTTTAAAAAAGCTTTTGTTTTAGTTATACATTGCCTTAAATGTTAATGTTTATTTATGAAAGCTTCCGCAATATTTTTATCCTTACTAATCATATGAACTCACCCCTTTCAATGTTTTAATATTTTCCAAGATGTGAAGATGTATTTTATGAATGACCTACAGGGATAGTCAGAAGAGGATATGAGTGTGGACTATGGAGACTTTGTTATTGTAGATTTTCACTTTATGATGTAATGTAACATTTATGAATGTATCTAGTGTTTCCAAGGCTACTAAACTAATCGGTCTTTCGAGACTTGATCTTTTGTGATCATGCCAATGTTACGAAGTAATGCACCGACTCTGGATAGCTGGGGTCGGGGCGTTACAGTGGATCCCATGAAGTCCCTTCGACAAGTCTTTAATCTCTTTTGAGGGAACCCCAGACAATTGATGTTCATGAGGCGGTGGCAAGATAACCTCCCCTAGATACATGAATTTTTACCTAGTGTATGCCTAAAAATAAATCCAAAAGTTATAAAAAAAATAGAAGGTAAATATCCAAAATTCAGGAGCTTCTTGCGGTCATAAATCTCATGTGATGCATCACCTATGAGCATAATTATTATCCTTGAAAACATTAAAAAAACTCATGAGATCCCCAAGACATTGTAAAACAAACAAATGAAATAAATAGTGTGGAGGTGGGAGGCTCTCATAGTCAAAAAAGTCATGAGACATGCCCCTGGAGGTCTGAAAGACACCACAAGAACTCAATGATGTGTCCACCTCATCTCATGAAATCCATTTGGATTTTCATTCTCACTGTGTGAAGAGCCTCATGTATTTCTAAGAAACTACATTCTTACCCTTTGGATCCTTAAGTAAATGAAGATAGAATTTTTGGGGATATTCTCGTGCATCTCTATAAGACCTTTTTTTCAGGTGACACATCACCAAGAGGTAAAGTGATTGTCCTCAACAACACCCAAACAACCTCGCGAACACCATAAACTTTTTAAAATAAAAAATGGAAATAAAAAGGGTAATGAGGAAAAAACCTTTCCCAGTCGTAAAACACACATGACATGCCTAGGCTACCCACAACATGGTCTTGTTGTACCCCTCATCAAGATGGTCTGATCTTGCAAAGTCCCCCAAAACAATCCATCCTTATCTCACATAAAGTTTTAGATAATTCACATGATATCTTGTGAAGACCTTTCAAAATAAATCCTAATATCATGAAGGCACTTGAACATGTCGATATGACAATACGGAAGTCCTTTATAATTTATATGTGATCAATCTATACCGCATTAATTGTAAACAATCCAATTAAGAAGGCATTTATGGGATGTTCTTGTGTTCAATGAAAGACATGTGACACCCCCGATATGATTCACAGCAGGACCTCATGAAAAAGCGTGACATCAAATCCAACCACTGAATCTAGCCTGGATTTTCATGATACACACCGTGAAAAGTAGTAAACAACTAGAGTGGAGAGGACTATAAATCCCCCACCCCAGCCTCAAATAAGAGGTTGTATTTTTTTCATCTAAATGCACCACACACCCAAGATCCAAAGAATATTTCTAGGACTAGATAATCTCACAACTAGATTAGATTCCTATCAAGTAAGGTATGGGGAACAGCCGGAGTGATCATGACACATGCATAAATCACTTCGCATGATCACTCAAAGATCACATGAAGAAATTTTGGTGGGTCATGTGAAGAACATCCAACATATCCTCTAGATCACATGAGACTTAAACTAAGCTAGAATTGAATCGATCTAATTCATTCACAATATAAATTCTAGAATGAAGAATATAATATAGAAGACATAAGAGAATAACATGTATGATGGTCCTTATACGCTTCATGTGAACCACTCAGGACATGTGATAGCACCAGGATGTGTTACCCAGATCATGTGACACTACTTTGGAATATTATCTATATCATGCGATGTTTCATGTACTTGTCAGAGCAACTCAAATGGCGCCCCTTGAGAAACAACCCAATTCATTCAAAACTCTTTAGATTCTCCATCCCTACCTCATAAATCTAATCAAAACATGTCACCTAGATCACATGGTGAAATACTTTCATGTCACCTAATTCTCATGGTAGCACTAGGGTATATCGACTAACTCTTGTGAATAACTATGGGTACACCAGCTAGTTATCATGATTACCCTCATACATGTCATCATGGTTCATGTGACACCCTTTGAGACTTGTCACACTGACTCTCGTTATGCCCCAACCATGTTAATCGACTCTTGTAATGAAACCATAGAAATTTTGTTAAATCATGTGACACCCTCTATAAAATCCATCTAAGATCATGTGATGTATTCCATGATCAACCTTCTATGTATCGTGATTTCCTCTAGAAAAGTCATCCTTGATCATGCGACAACCTTCAGACATGCTATCCATCTTATGTGTTGTCCCTTGGAAAAGAAAACTGGATCATGCAATTGTATTTGGACATGTTAAATAGAAATTATCAAACATATCAAGAAAACAATAAAGGCATAAAGAGTAGAAAACCAATTCATGTCAAGAAGACATGCAGGCTAGTACAAAAAAAGGGCATCCTAATACTTGATAACCTTATTCATCCTCAGTGTGTAATCCCTAGTCAATAGGAAATCCCAAGACTTGATAACCTTTTTCGTTCTCTTTATGTAAGCCCATATCAATAGGGAAACATAAATGTGTAATCCCTAACCCCCTAAACTATGATGACTCTGATTCCTGTTATAATCTTGATATATAGGATGCCTCCTCGAGGCCCAAGCTCAATATTTTCCACCCAAAGGGAATTATCAGTTTATAAGTCCCATATCCACATGCAATGATATTAATTATTTTCCATACCTTGTTTTCCACACCGAGCATAGCTCATGTGGGATTATGGAGTTTCATAAATAATATCATTTGAATAATAATTCTCTACAAAGACAAGGGAATACTCAATGTGTGAGCCCCGACCATCGGTCTAATATGATATGTCCCACATACCATGGAAACCTAGATGTGTAATCCACAACCAAATGAACTATGAGAACCCTAATTTCTTTCATACCAATGATATATAGGATGCATCTCTGGATCTCGAGATCTATATGAACTACCCCAAGGGTTGTCCCAATATGTAATTCCCACATCTATAATAAATGAGACTGATCATTTCCCATCCCTTGTTTCACACATGGAGCATAGCTCACATTGTCTTAGGGAGTTTTAATAATCATATCATTTCCATCATAAGCCAATACAAATTCAAGGGAAGCCTCATTATGAAATCCCCAACCAAATTTAACTATGAGGACTCTAATTCCTCCCATATTCAGGATACATAGGTTGTCTTCCAAAGTCCCAAGACCAAACAAAAAATGGGTATCCACATCACTATAATCCCTTCCATGTCTCTGACATTTCAACCATGGGGACATAATCATTCCCATGGGATGATCATCTTTTCTCATCCACCAAGAGACTGAGAAATAATTGAATTATGGGGACTCTAATTCCTACCATAACCAAGATATATAGGATGCCTCCTAAAGGATCAAGAACCATATTAAAAATCCCAAGGGAATTACTAGCACAAAATTCCAAAATTCATATATAATGAGGCTCATCACTAGTTATCCCTTGTTTCTCACACCAATAATATCTCATATGGTCTTAGAAAGCTGTAAAGAAAACCTCATCAACATCATGAATCTACACCATCCATGGAAACCATAGGGTGTGAGCCCTGATGAGTGGAATGTAATGAATATCCCTCTTATAAGGGAATATACCCTAGGGTTAGGCCCAAGGTCATGATCAAATTATGGTAACTATGATTCCTTCTATAACCAAAATACATAGGATGCCTCCTCAAGATTCTAGAACAATTATCTTATGTCTCATTTCCCTCTCTATACGATGTAAAACTGTACCGGCTTAAAAAACTACTTGGGTTTTGATTCCTTAAATAACCAAGATATGTAGGAATCCTCATAATAGATCAATCCCCTCATTAGAATATTAACTGACTCTATGTATGGTGTAAAATTCTGAAGCACCTGGTTATATGACCTCAGCTTATAATAATCTATTCATCAATGAGAAACAGATGAAGAACCTCAAATGTATAAAGATGTATGAACCCATGATATCCCATTTATTTTTCACATAAATATATTTAACCCATGATAATTTTGTTAGGTCAACTTCTCATGTATCAGTATTATGAAGAGATTTATGAACATATCTTAAATCTATAAGAAAGTCTCAGATAGGCAATAAATCCCCCCAAAAGGGTGAGATAAGCCCGACCTCCCATCCTATCGACCAATTTGATCCCCTAAGAGTCATTGGGTTTGAAACCCTAGTGCACCACCTACCTTTGGGAATTCAATCTATAACTAGTTAAGGATGATAGAACCGTTGGGAGTTTTTGTTAAGAATGATAATGATCTAACCTTAATGGTTTTGTGAGAAATAAAACCCCACAAAATCAATCATCTGGCTAAAACAAACCCACATCAATGTGGGTTTCCTAATAATCACTTCTCTATAAAAAATTATAATAGTTATAATATATTAAATTAGGTTGGATAAGAAAAATAGATAATATAAAATTAGGTAGTTGGTAATACTTTCTTTGAGAGTTTGAATATTTTCTTGAAGAATCTGTTGGAAATGGATAATTTAGTGCACTTTATTGTAAAAAGGGGTTACCAAACATGTAATAGGAATATATGGGAGGTAAACTAGGTAGAGTTTCAAGGGAATTTTAAATGAGAGGTTTTGAATGAAGTGGGTGGAAATGAGACTCTTTTAAAGGTGAAAAGGAGGAACTTTTCCATGTAATTGAATGCTAGGTGAGGCGTAGAGATGGAATCACATGGGAGCTTGCTGAGTTGGGTGAGGAAATGTTTGTGAGGAATGTGGGTATTAGTTTCCATCAAAAAAATTTATTCTAGAAGGCTTATTTTTCATATAACCTTACCAAATTTTGAATCACTTTAAGATACTCATTTTTAGCCATATTAACCTTGCTTAAATATTTACCATGGTAATTATTTTTTCTACTAAAAATTTAAGATGAACCCTCACACAAAATATTTATGTTTTGATTATGAATTTATACTCTATTTAATGTAATTCAGTTCCTATATATAGAAAAATTATCTTTAAAATTAAAATATATAATTTATAGAAAATAAATTTCATTGAAAAATATATTTTTAAAATATTAAGTGTTCTTAATATGATTCCTTACCAATGTTTAATTAAATTAATGTTAATATATTTGTGTGTATATATTTATAAACATTAAATTATAGTCATTATTTAAAAATATCATCTTAATTTACTTATATAGGAATTACACAAACACTTGTAAAATATTTCTTTTAAAATAACCATTTTTCCATTACTATGGTAATTAACTTTAGACATAGTACCTTATCTTTCCACCTAAAATTAAAATTAAATTAATCAAATAATTAAAATATGATGATTAAAAATATTAAATTAATTTTATCTAATTCAACTTCTAGAATTGATAAAATAATTAATGTTAATATAAGCATTTATAATGCATAAAAAATAATTTTAGGAAAAATATATATCTTATAAGAATAAATGGATTTATTATTATTACTTACCTAGTAATCAATATTTTATAAATTTTAATTTTTTTTATGTATATATCATCTATAAATTTCATTAATATCATTATTTATTAGAGATTAATTTAATTTATTAAGATAAAAATACATTATGCACATAAAAACAATTTTTGAAAAGCGGGTCTTTTTAGATTTGAATGATTTTATAATTATTTCCAACCAATTAGTAATAAATGAATAAATAATTATTCATTTTAAAATATAAAAAATATATTTAATTTAGTTTTATACTCAACATTTGAGAAATTTTAATTTTTAATAAAAATAATGTTTTCTAAATAAAAAAATTGCTTAGCAATAATTAATTAAATTATAATTACTTATAGTTACTTGGTTATTTATTGGATGTTTTAAATTTATTATAAAAATAATAACTTGATTTTTATCAATACATTTTATGGAAAACATTTATTATAACTGTTAAATTTAATAAAAACAATAATTACGAAAATTATTTTTTTAGAATAAATGTTGTTTTCATAAATTATTTGGTATCATTTTATTCTATTAAAAATTCAATTTTTTTAAAATAAGTAAATTATTTTATTTTAAAAAAATATTTATTAAATGTTTTTGTTTAACTACAGAAACTTTATTTATACCAACTTTATATTGTTAATTTTGAACTGCTAATATGTTTACTAGTATTATACCCTTTTAATTTTGATTCATATATTGTTTTATTTACTTCCTATTTAAGTTTAAAACCTGAAATAAAATAAAAATATATATTTTTTATGATAGAAATATTTCTTAAGGAAATAAAATTTTCCCTAAATCCTAGGGTGTTACAAGACCAAAATGAAAAGACATTATATTGAAAGATCATGTGTATTTTAACTAATTTCGGTAGTGGATGGGGTTGGGAGGAGTCTTGGGTTCATGTTTCAAGAAAATGGGATAAAGATGGACCATTTTGTTAGGAGAAGATCTTCCACCATAATTCTAGTTAGAGGCACAAAGAGATCTTGTGGGTGAGGAATAGGCTACCGCATTTGCATCGGGTGACCTCTGGAGGTACAACAGAACCCCGATAGGCCACCAGAGTTTTGTGGGGTTCCACCAAAGTGTTAGTATATAATTCAATATTTTTTAATTAATTAATTAATTTAAATTGATTGTAATTTTTATAAAATGAGTATTTACACTCATTTCTTCACTAGTTTTAGTGCACACACCTCCCCCCTCTTCCACCCTTCTTTATTCTTCATTCCAAGGCTAGATCTTCTACATTTGATGCCAAATTTGAGTTTCTATAAGGTATCTGACTCACTCAAGGTAAGGTAATCACTCCTCTTCCCTCTATTCTTGACTTATGTCATTATTTCAGAATTTTTTATTATTTACTCTTCAATTTGTGGTTTTATACCAATTTAATTTATTTCTTCCATAAGTGGTTGACTCAACACATGAAATAACGTTGGAATTCTATATTGGTTATGAGTTAGGTGGTCTCTCACCATTTTTTATGGTTTATACATATTTTCAGGTGACATATTCTATTTGGTTTCACAATTTTATGTGATTATCCAAAAATTATTCTATTTTTTCTTCTATGACACTGTGTGAGTATGGTAAGGATATCTAGGAGCATAACGGGCACTCCTATTACTATTATTTTTGTCATATCCACCAATGTTCATGATCTTGATATTAAAATTTGAAGCCTTAATATTGAGACCCATTGACATATTCCTAAAGTTTTATTTTATTATATTGGACCATAATACTTGAAAATAAACCTCCTTAATTAGAATATGTGTACTCATTCTAGGAGATAAATATGGGTTTCATCTTAATGAGATTGGGATATTTATATTTATCCACATTTGTCTATATTTCCATGTATAAGGGGTGTGTAACCCATTACATTAAATTAAATTGTTCCTATGGCACCATACAATTGGTAATAATTAATGTGGGGTTAACGTTTTAGAAATGACCTAATATTGATTATAGAAGTATAGATGTTCTTACCAACCTTAAATGATTTACAAATTCTTATTATGTAAAGACCCGTAAAATTCAAGGGAAATTTTTTCTTAATTTTCTTTAGAATTTTACAAGAGCGTGGTTTCAGACGGCACCTGATTCCGAGGCCCGGAGTGCCCGTAATTAATTTCCGAAGTTTGGCTCGGGTACGTTCAGTGAACGAACGAGCGGGAAATTCCTAACTTTTGATCCGGTGCTCGGAATTGAAATCCGAGGGCACCGATGAACTCGCAGCGCCGATATTCGCTTAAAGAGTCCTTTTCGGGAGTTGCGTTTGTTGCGGGTTGAAAGTTAGTTTTTGGGTTTTTAGTTTAAGTTAAATAAAATTTGTGAGGAACAAATTTTATTTCTTTTAACTAGTTAAGTCCTACCAAAGGGAGTTGGGAGTGGGAACCACATCCACTTAACCTCCCTTGGGAGGATTAAGTGAGGTGGGGTCCACACGAACCCCAACTCCTCAAATTCTCTCAAAACCTCCCCTTAAACTCTTTTCATTTAATGTTGTCAACTTGGGTTACTTAATTAATTAAGGGAGTTAAACCCTTTTTGAATTTCAAACCTTTGAAATTCTTGTGGTTAAGTTATGTAATAATATAAGTTAAGGCTTATATTATTCTAGGGGATTCTTTTACCACCTTGGGAGGATTTCTTGAGAGCTTTGGAAGCTTTTCTTCTTCTTCTTCAAGCTCTGATGAAGAACGAAGAACGCTCAAACTCCGACGAAGAACGACGCCTCTCTTCTTCGTCCTCGGTGTCAACAAGAGGGAACGCCGCTTCCTCTTCGGACCTTCTTCGTCGGCATACGAAGATTCGACAACGAATCTTCCTCCGCGACACCGATATTTCACGACTACGTCAACGTGCGACTATCGAGGTAGAGGTTCTTGAATTCGTTGTTTTCTTTATAATTTGACTTTCCTCAAGACTTGACGAGGAACGCTCTTTTCCCGACGAAGAACGCCGCACCTCCTTTCTTCGTTCACCGTGACAACGAAGGGGACGCCACCTCTTCTTCGGACAACCTTCGTCGGCGTGCAAGTTTCGCCAACGACGAATCTCTTCGGGCATATTTCTTCGTCAACGGATTTGACGAACGACGACCGCGACGCCCGACCTCCGCGACGCCGTCTTCCGCGGAACGTAGACGATTCTTCGAATCTTAAACCCGAGGTAGGGGATGTTGATTTAATATTTAATTATCTCATTCTTGCTCGTGGTTCGTATGACTAACGTGAGGATGTTGTTTATTTAAAGTTGCGTTATTAATTTAACGTGAGGGGGCCGGACCGTACGAACACGGCCGAACCCCCTCAAACGTTCTTGTTTGTTCTTGCGGGTGGAAGCAAGTGGCGTGGTGCCGTCGCACCACGCGGATGATCGTACAAATAATTTACGCGACGCCGTCGCGCTACGTCAAGGAAAAATCTTCAAGAACGCGACGTCGTCGCGCCGCGTTGAAAAGAATCATGGCACGGCGAAAGGGGCGCGGGGCCGTCGCACCGCGCCGGACGACGAACACCGCGGCCGGTTCCGGGCCGCGGCGGGACGAGAAGACCGCGGCCGGTTCCGGGCCGCGGCGGGACGAGGAGACCGCGGCCGGTTCCGGGCCGCGGCGGAAGAGAAGACCGGCGGCCGGGCCGCCGGCGTCGGATGTCGAAGGCGGGACCGGAATTTCCGGTCCCGTTGGTAAAAACCGGTCGGCCAGCTGGCCGGCCGGATGGCATAAAACCGGGGGAATAAATCCCCCGGCCAGTTCAACAAAACCCCCCTCTTAATGAGGGGGGCGGTTCTTGAGGGAAGGGGGCAGCCGCCCCCTTGGTTCAGCGCCAGCAGGCCCCCCCACGTGAGGGGGGGGGGGGGACGGTTTTGAAAGAACCGGCGCGGCCTTGTGCCGCGCCACTTTGAAGAACCGCGGGGCTTAGCCCCCGCGTGCGCCGCCTCGCCGCGGCCCGCCGCCGCCGCGGCCCGCCGCCGCCTCCGCCGCGCCGCCCCCGCGCGCCGCCGCGCGCCGCCGCCGGCCGCCGCGCCGCCGCCGCCCGCCGCCGCCGGCCACCGCGCCACCCAGGGGGGGGGGGGCGGTCGGGCCGGGTCGGCCCGGACCCGGACCCCCCGTTTCGAACCAGAATTAGTTTTTGGCTCATAACTTGAGCCTCGGACCTCCGATCGACGAACCGTCAGCGGCAACGCGATCCTTGGATCGAGACGGTCGTTTCGGTATATTGCACTCAAGGTTTCGGATTACTTTGAGTTCGGCCGGGTTGGTTCGTTCACGAAACCAACCGGGCCTTCGGAGCGGGAACGCTCATATCTTGAGCCACGAACGTCCGATTGACGCGCCATCAGTCGCGTTGCGTTCCTCTTAATGAGACGGATCTTTTGGCATACTCCGCCCGAGGTTTGGACGCAGGTGGAGTACGGTCGGGTTGGTTTTGCCTTAAAAACCAACCGGGCCCCGGAGACGAAAAAGCCAATAACTCACAGACCGGGCGTCCGATTGACGCGCCGTCTGTTTCATTGACTTCCTCTTGATGAGACGGAACTTTTGACATACTCCGCCCGAGTTTTGGATACAGTCGGAGTATGGCCGGGTTGGATTGTACCCGAAATCCAACCGGGCCCCTGGAACGGGAAAGCTGATATCTTTCAGACAGGACGTCCATTTGACGAACCGTCAGCGGCATTGGTGGTTACGTTGAGTAAAGGTCCCTTTGAGTATACCCTATGGGAGTTCGGGGTACAGTTGAGATACGGCCGGGATTGGTTTCGCTCACGAAACCAACCGGGCCCCTGGGACGAATAGGCTAATAACTCACAGACCGGGCGTCCGATCGACGCGCCGTCTGTTGCGTTGAGACCCCTGTGATGAGACGGACCTTTGAGATACTTCTTTGCGGGACTTTGAGATACTTGGAGTATCGACCTGTAGCTCGTGGAGAGGACCCTCCCAGTGACGAGCGTGCGATGTACGGAGACCGTGTAGCTGGCTGAGACCTGACGACTGCTTGACCGACTCGACTTGGAGTGAGTCGACTAGCCCAGTGGACGGAGCACTACTTTCTGAGGTGCAGACCCATGGCGGACGGAGCACTACCTGTGTGACAGTGCAGACCCGCGGTGCTCGTCCGGAGAGTACCTCAGCAGGCTACTAGGGGTTGTGCACTACTGAGTTTGGGTGACATACCTCGGCGGGAAGCACTACTGTGTCTGGGTGGCTGACCCGCGGTACTCGACAGGAGGAGTACTTCAGCAGTCTTAGGTTAGTGAGCAGTACCTCAGAGTCGTGACAGGACCACTGCACACTCCAGAGACGGAGCTCTTCAGCAGTTACGGTTTCGATAATGAAAATCCTGGTTTGAGCTGAGACTTTTGACCTTCGTGTTTCCTCATGATTGAGATGGGTTACTTGATAACTTAGGTATATGTATGGGCATATACATGGGTTGTGGTTATCCGTTGATCTCATGATCCTTGTGTTTCCTCATGACTGAGATGGGTTTCTTGATAACTTAGGTATATGTATGGGCATATACCTAAGTAGAGTTTATCTGTTGTGATCTTCTTGTGGTTATCCTTGTTGGTTTTAGTGAGACCTTGAGGGTCTCGGGGTCCCTACTGAGTATCGTTATACTCACCCCTGCACGGGCTATGCCCGCACCTCGTTGTGTTGGTTGCAGACGACGGACAGTGCTGACAGAAGCCGAAGGTTCAAGGACTGGACGGTACCTGGAGGTGGACTATACGACGAGGCGGTACCCGGAGGTGGACCACTGGGCGGGACATACTCGGAGCGGATGGCGGGACCCGAGGAGGAGAGGAGCTATCTGTACCCACCCTTCAGGTGGGATTTCCAGTGGACATCTCAGCGTAGCAGCTTTACTTTTCAGTCGTTGTTTTCCCTTTCGAGTTGTACTTTACAGTTGGGCTTGTATTTCCGGCCCCTTTTTACTTTTCAGCTCTTCTTTTTGTACTTAGTGTTTTACTTCCGCTTGTACTCTGTGGTGCTTGTTTTCTTTATAAAGGCAATGCCTTCCCAGTTATCGGGATTTTACGCCTTTGGTGCTAGTCGCCAGCCCCTGGCCTATGGAAGGCGGGCTTGGGGTAGTCACGGCACGGGCCCCGAGGATGGGTCGTGACAAATTGGTATCAGAGGAGTTCGGTTCTACCGCAGAACTTATAACTCTGATGTTTCTTTCTGTGAAGCAATAGTGTTGAGAGTACCGAGTGTGGTTTTCAGTTCAGGGAGTCCAGTGTTGGTGCGGGCGGCCGACGTATCCATACACCAGGACCCTGACAACTGATTTCCGACTTTGTGCACGAAAACACTGATTGCGTGTGTGTTTTCAAAGGTTTTTCCCCTTAAAACAGCTCAAACCAGGTCAGCTCTCCAGGTATAATCGTTTGATCGTGTTACGTTGTTTCTTTCAGGATGTCTTTTCTCAGACAACCAGCTAGAGCCCGGAGGGATGAGCGTGCTGACAGTCTGTCGAGCGACGAGGCTTCGGTACAGGGCCCTCTTGCAGTTGAGGCACCAGCGGAGGCACCAGCGGTACTACCATACGTTGGGCCACCGATGCCACCAGCCCCAGCAGTAGGCGATGCACGACGCTTGAGCGCGCTGCACGAGTTCCAGCGCCAGAGGCCACCCAGGTTCCGGGGAGAGACGGACCCGCAGGCGGCTGAGGTTTGGCTGGAGGCTGTGGTGAGAGTCTTCAGGCTAGTGGGGACGCCGGCAGACTTCATGGTGATCTTTGCTACCAGCCTCCTTCAGGCAGCAGGAGGTAGGTGGTGGAGCCACTTGTTTCAGTTTTGCGATGAGATTAACTTCGCATGGGAAGACTTCGAGACCTTCTTCAGGGTGGAGTTTGTGCCAGTATCTCTACACCCCGAGCGTGTACATGAGATTCTGCCTTTGCCGTGTGTTTTTCGATCAGAAGCCGAGTCATCTGTGGGCAGTAGACAGATGATGCAGAGGTCCAGGAGGACCAGACCAGCAGTTGGGCGATCTCGGGTTTTAGGACCGGTGGTGCGGGGCACCCGAGGTGGGGTCAGAGCCAGGCGTGCCAGAAACGGACAATGTTACTCCTGTGGAGGAAAGGGTCACCTGGCACGTGACTGTCCGACTCCTCGATCCGCAGGCTTGGAGGGAGCCACCGAGGTTGAGGCAGCGACAAATGCTGGAGCTCTGGGAGCAGGTGGACAGGGGAGGAACTAGTGGATACGTCTTTTGTACTTCTAGTTCCATGTTGATGTTGCTTTTGTGTAGCGTCTTGTAATATGAGCTGCAATAATAAAAGACGCATACCTTTGTGATGTTTTCTTTCCTGTCCTCTTTTGTGATGTTACTAAGAGGTTCCAGTTGACTGTTGACTTGACCCTCACTTGTGAGACATCTACTGGAGGAGACCCAGTTACCACACACTAATGCCGACAGTGTGACTCAACCCTTGGAGGCGAGAGTAACGGTTGGATCTCTTAGTAGTAGCGTCGAGGCCTTACGACGTCATCCTTGGTATGGATTAGTATCATCCATGTTAGGATTGACTGTTTTAGGCAAAGAATGTGGTTCATCCAGGGGATGAGACCAGGTTTCTCTTATCGGCAAAGAAGAAATATTGCAGCTCATGTGGGACCGGAGATGGTCCGGGCCACGTCAGAGGAGGTCCATGTCATCCAGGAGCGGATGAGGACAACACAGAGCCGGCAGAAGTCATACGCTGACAGGAGGCGGAGGCCACAAGAGTTCGAGGATGGTGACCACGTCTTCTTGCGGGTCTCACCTCGACGTGGTATTCGGAGATTTGGCCGAGGCGACAAGTTATCTCCGCGCTTCATCGGACCCTTCCAGGTCCTCAGCAGAGTTGGTGAGGTGGCTTATCGTCTGGCTCTACCACCTCAGTTGCACCGGGTGCACGACGTCTTCCACGTATCTCAGCTGAGGAGATACGTGCACGACCCGACGCACATCCTTGACCATGGGGAGCTTGTCGTTGACAATGGGGCGACTTTTACGGAGGTTCCGGTGGAGATAGAGGATCGACAGGAGCGGGTCCTACATGGACGATCGATTCCTCTTGTGCGCAACAGATGGCGGCACGGGAATCTCCAGGAGAGCACATGGGAGCAGGAGGCTCAGATGCGTGCTCAGTACCCTCTTTTGTTTCCCTAGTTTTTGATGTATCTTTACGGGGACGTAAAGCCCTGAGGTGGGAGTAATGTAAAGACCCGTAAAATTCAAGGGAAATTTTTTCTTAATTTTCTTTAGAATTTTACAAGAGCGCGGTTTCAGACGGCACCTGATTCCGAGGCCCGGAGTGCCCGGAATTAATTTCTGAAGTTTGGCTCGGGTACGTTCAGTGAACGAACGAGCGGGAAATTCCTAACTTTTGATCCGGTGCTCGGAATTGAAATCCGAGGGCACCGATGAACTCGCAGCGCCGATATTCGCTTAAAGAGTCCTTTTCGGGAGTTGCGTTTGTTGCGAGTTGAAAGTTAGTTTTTGGGTTTTTAGTTTAAGTTAAATAAAATTTGTGAGGAACAAATTTTATTTCTTTTAACTAGTTAAGTCCTACCAAAGGGAGTTGGGAGTGGGACCCACATCCACTTAACCTCCCTTGGGAGGATTAAGTGAGGTGGGGTCCACACGAACCCCAACTCCTCAAATTCTCTCAAAACCTCCCCTTAAACTCTTTTCATTTAATGTTGTCAACTTGGGTTACTTAATTAATTAAGGGAGTTAAACCCTTTTTGAATTTCAAACCTTTGAAATTCTTGTGGTTAAGTTATGTAATAATATAAGTTAAGGCTTATATTATTCTAGGGGATTCTTTTACCACCTTGGGAGGATTTCTTGAGAGCTTTGGAAGCTTTTCTTCTTCTTCTTCAAGCTCTGGCGAAGAACGAAGAACGCTCAAACTCCGACGAAGAACGACGCCTCTCTTCTTCGTCCTCGGTGTCAACAAGAGGGAACGACGCTTCCTCTTCGGACCTTCTTCGTCGGCATACGAAGATTCGACAACGACTCTTCCTCCGCGACACCGATATTTCACGACTACGTCAACGTGCGACTATCGAGGTAGAGGTTCTTGAATTTGTTGTTTTCTTTATAATTTGACTTTCCTCAAGACTTGATGAGGAACGCTCTTTTCCCGACGAAGAACGCTGCACCTCCTTTCTTCGTTCACCGTGACAACGAAGGGGACGCCACCTCTTCTTCGGACAACCTTCGTCGGCGTGCAAGTTTCGCCAACGACGAATCTCTTCGGGCATATTTCTTCGTCAACGGATTTGACGAACGACGACCGCGACGCCCGACCTCCGCGACGCCGTCTTCCGCGGAACGTAGACGATTCTTCGAATCTTAAACCCGAGGTAGGGGATGTTGATTTAATATTTAATTATCTCATTCTTGCTCGTGGTTCGTATGACTAACGTGAGGATGTTGTTTATTTAAAGTTGCGTTATTAATTTAACGTGAGGGGGCCGGACCGTACGAACACGGCCGAACCCCCTCAAACGTTCTTGTTTGTTCTTGCGGGTGGAAGCAAGTGGCGTGGTGCCGTCGCACCACGCGGATGATCGTACAAATAATTTACGCGGCGCCGTCGCGCTACGTCAAGGAAAAATCTTCAAGAACGCGACGTCGTCGCGCCGCGTTGAAAAGAATCATGGCACGGCGAAAGGGGCGCGGTGCCGTCGCACCGCGCCGGACGACGAACACCGCGGCCGGTTCCGGGCCGCGGCGGGACGAGAAGACCGCGGCCGGTTCCGGGCCGCGGCGGGACGAGGAGACCGCGGCCGGTTCCGGGCCGCGGCGGAAGAGAAGACCGGCGGCCGGGCCGCCGGCGTCGGATGTCGAAGGCGGGACCGGAATTTCCGGTCCCGTTGGTAAAAACCGGTCGGCCAGCTGGCCGGCCGGATGGCATAAAACCGGGGGAATAAATCCCCCGGCCAGTTCAACAAAACCCCCCTCTTAATGAGGGGGGCGGTTCTTGAGGGAAGGGGGCAGCCGCCCCCTTGGTTCGGCGCCAGCAGGCCCCCCCACGTGAGGGGGGGGGGGGGGGGCGGTTTTGAAAGAACCGGCGCGGCCTTGTGCCGCGCCGCTTTGAAGAACCGCGGGGCTTAGCCCCCGCGTGCGCCGCCTCGCCGCGGCCCGCCGCCGCCTCCACCGCGCCGCCTCCGCGCGCCGCCGCGCGCCGCCGCCGCCCGCCGCCGCCGGCCACCGCGCCACCCAGGGGGGGGGTCGGGCCGGGTCGGCCCGGACCCGGACCCCCCGTTTCGAACCAGAATTAGTTTTTGGCTCATAACTTGAGCCTCGGACCTCCGATCGACGAACCGTCAGCGGCAACGCGATCCTTGGATCGAGACGGTCGTTTCGGTATATCGCACTCAAGGTTTCGGATTACTTTGAGTTCGGCCGGGTTGGTTCGTTCACGAAACCAACCGGGCCTTCGGAGCGGGAACGCTCATATCTTGAGCCACGAACGTCCGATTGACGCGCCATCAGTCGCGTTGCGTTCCTCTTAATGAGACGGATCTTTTGGCATACTCCGCCCGAGGTTTGGACGCAGGTGGAGTACGGTCGGGTTGGTTTTGCCTTAAAAACCAACCGGGCCCCTGAGACGAAAAAGCCAATAACTCACAGACCGGGCGTCCGATTGACGCGCCGTCTGTTTCATTGACTTCCTCTTGATGAGACGGAACTTTTGACATACTCCGCCCGAGTTTTGGATACAGTCGGAGTATGGCCGGGTTGGATTGTACCCGAAATCCAACCGGGCCCCTGGAACGGGAAAGCTGATATCTTTCAGACAGGACGTCCATTTGACGAACCGTCAGCGGCATTGGTGGTTACGTTGAGTAACGGTCCCTTTGAGTATACCCTATGGGAGTTCGGGGTACAGTTGAGATACGGCCGGGATTGGTTTCGCTCACGAAACCAACCGGGCCCCTTGGACGAATAGGCTAATAACTCACAGACCGGGCGTCCGATCGACGCGCCGTCTATTGCGTTGAGACCCCTGTGATGAGACGGACCTTTGAGATACTTCTTTGCGGGACTTTGAGATACTTGGAGTATCGACCTGTAGCTCGTGGAGCGGACCCTCCCAGTGACGAGCGTGCGATGTACGGAGACCGTGTAGCTGGCTGAGACCTGACGACTGCTTGACCGACTCGACTTGGAGTGAGTCGACTAGCCCAGTGGACGGAGCACTACTTTCTGAGGTGCATACCCATGGCGGACGGAGCACTACCTGTGTGACAGTGCAGACCCGCGGTGCTCGTCCGGAGAGTACCTCAGCAGGCTACTAGGGGGTGTGCACTACTGAGTTTGGGTGACATACCTCGGCGGGAAGCACTACTGTGTCTGGGTGGCTGACCCGCGGTACTCGACAGGAGGAGTACTTCAGCAGTCTTAGGTTAGTGAGCAGTACCTCGGAGTCGTGACAGGACCACTTCACACTCCAGAGACGGAGCTCTTCAGCAGTTACGGTTTCGATAATGAAAATCCTGGTTTGAGCTGAGACTTTTGACCTTCGTGTTTCCTCATGATTGAGATGGGTTACTTGATAACTTAGGTATATGTATGGGCATATACCTGGGTTGTGGTTATCCGTTGATCTCATGATCCTTGTGTTTCCTCATGACTGAGATGGGTTTCTTGATAACTTAGGTATATGTATGGGCATATACCTAAGTAGAGTTTATCTGTTGTGATCTTCTTGTGGTTATCCTTGTTGGTTTTAGTGAGACCTTGAGGGTCTCGGGGTCCCTACTGAGTATCGTTATACTCACCCCTGCACGGGCTATGCCCGCACCTCGTTGTGTTGGTTGCAGACGACGGACAGTGCTGACAGAAGCCGAAGGTTCAAGGACTGGACGGTACCTGGAGGTGGACTATACGACGAGGCGGTACCCCGAGGTGGACCACTGGGCGGGACATACTCGGAGCGGATGGCGGGACCCGAGGAGCAGAGGAGCTATCTGTACCCACCCTTCAGGTGGGATTTCCAGTGGACATCTCAGCGTAGCAGCTTTACTTTTCAGTCGCTGTTTTCCCTTTCGAGTTGTACTTTACAGTTGGGCTTGTATTTCCGGCCCCTTTTTACTTTTCAGCTCTTCTTTTTGTACTTAGTGTTTTACTTCCGCTTGTACTCTGTGGTGCTTGTTTTCTTTATAAAGGCAATGCCTTCCCAGTTATCGGGATTTTACGCCTTTGGTGCTAGTCGCCAGCCCCTGGCCTATGGAAGGCGGGCTTGGGGTAGTCACGGCACGGGCCCCGAGGACGGGTCGTGACATATTATATTTTAAACCTTAAAGGGAAGAAATGAGGTTTCAAGAAATCTATAATTCAAAACTAATATAGACCTAGGTTATCATTCCCATGATCTTTCTACTATTTAAGCTGGATTGTGTTTTTTGAGGGCTAAGACTACTATAAGCATGGGCCACTTTCCCATTTATCTTTATGTTATATTGGTCTAGGATCTATTGAGATTATATAATTTCATAATTGGGACACTTTTTCCATTATTAGGGGCCAATATTCCCATAGGGTAAGACCACATAGAAAGAGGACCCTTTACCCTTTATCTTGATATTAATATACAGTGTTTGTGATACCATGGGTTAAGACAATTATAGTCATGTTCTTATTTCTAATTGGAATTATATAGTATTTTTCTTGGGTTTAGAAGCCTAAAATATGGGACCATATAAGTAGGTGACACCTTTTCCCATGAACAAATATCATTATATTTTATGTGATATTACTATGAGCTAAGATCAATATAGATATGGGTACTCCTATCCCATTCTCCTAATATTTTCATAAAGTGTGGTCATGATATCTATGGACTGATACTGACATATGATTGAGGTTTCCTATCTTAATAATGTATGTTCTGGGCGTAGCGGAAGCGCGTTGGTGGGTTAGCCCAACTTTAATTTTAACGTTAAACAACGTTCAATCCGAGATCTGTCACGATGTAAAACGTCGAATCTTCGAAATAGAACGTGGAACAAAAAACTAAAGAGGGAATCCCGGAACCATAGAGATAGGATCATCATATATTGGTTATAATTAATTTAATTAGTTCACAAGAATTACCTTGGTGGAATTCTGTCTTTATTGATGTCTCCGGTCACGATCATGTGATCCATCGTTGTGTCGTAGAATCCAAGTGTAGGATTCCACTAGCGGTGATCCACATGTGTGTCATGTCTCTTCTGACGTCGCTGAAGGGATATTCTGGTGCTAGCGTGGAATAACCTTTGCTTGCGATGTTTGCCTTTGATCACCTTGGTCTCTCAGTCTTGAGAGAGTTCTTGGAGGAAGGAGTTCTTTCATCCTTGAAGGAATTCTCCAGAATTGTTGTGCACAACGATTTATTTTGGAAAAGTGTTGGGTTGTGAGGATATTTGTAATCGAGTTTGAGGTTATAGAGTTATGACAATAAATAAACATGTTACGCATTTTATTTATTTCATTAACTCTTATTGAAAACCCCCCATGTCGAATGATTAATTCCATGACATACGCAAACGCTGATTATAATAAATATCACAATAATCATATTATTTCCTCAAAATCACGACTTGAAAAACTACACACCGTGTAATCACGAATACACAGTGTGTACTTGTTTTCCACAAAACTACACGGCGTGTATATTAAATATACAAAGTGTGTACTTTTATTTTCCACTTTTCTTTATTTCCTCCACCACATTTATTAGAACTTGAGTAATGGATATGTATTTCTTAAATAAATATAACCGCATTACTCGCTAATAAATATTATTTCATCCACAATATATTCTCTCAAATAACTAGTGTCGAAATAAATGCAATTAGGCATCCTTAAATAATTATTATACCACAGCCGAGAATAATATTTATTTAACTTGTTAAATTAATACTTAACTAAGATACAAGGAAACACTTAGTGTGTGACCCTCTAGGCCTCTTTCTCAGTGGCATTAGGCAGAGCCTGCCTAAAGTCCAAGGATAGCATCTAACAACATGCCAAGGCACCCATAGAGAAATAATTTAATGCCACAATGACATGTCACCTCATACGAACACTTACCATGTAATATAATCCCTTTGCCTCGATATCTCTAATCAAGAAGTTTGCATGCTAGTTCCATCAACCTATGTGCTCGATTGTTCTTTATTTCACTATCCAGAATTGAACTCGCCCATACTTTACCATGGACATGGATTTATTTAGGCTATATCAATTCCATCAAAGGTCTTGAGATATCTAATTTCGTTATGGAACCGAAGGGGGAAATCCTTTCTCGCATTATTTATTAATGTAGTATTACTCGTGACTCACCCAACGTATCCTACCTCACTGCGAACAGTGTGTCGTCACAGTTTTCATCAATACATCTAAGTGTGCGAGTTGTAATACCCATTAATAATAATCTTAATGTATAAGTACCAACACACACGTCCACAGATAGGATCATCCAATCACGCTATTAAATGTGGATTTCCTACTGGCGGGTCTTGTTCTCATAATATCCTCCTGGATATTACCAAGAGTGCACACCAAGAGAAGGTGCCTCAAAGTTTTATGAGTCCTCACCCCTAATGACCTGTATTATTTGTGTCCCTCAAATAACATCATCTGGCCATAGAACATATATTCAAGAATAGTGTTATGGCACTTCTGGGTTCTCATCATAGTAGGGATCTGCTATGACCCTTCAATGCAATAGCTATCCTTAGGACATTATCAGATGCATTGTCATGTAGAAGAACAATCAAGATGTGATAAGGATTTTATTAATGAATAAAGTAAAAAAAATTGGTTCTAGGACACCAACTCTAACAGACTCCCACTTGGACTAGATCCAACTGCTAACAACCTTTAACCCACTAGCTCTCACATGATATTCATGCTTCTGCTAAGATAGCCCTTTAGTCATGGGGTCCACCATGTTCTCTTCCGTGGAGACTCTAATCACTACAACTTCACCCCTTTGATATAAATCCCTCAAGAGGTGATACTTTCGGTGTATATGCTTTATCCGTTGATGTGACCTTGGTTCTTTCACAAGAGCCACTGCTGCAGTATTATCACAATACAATGTAATGGGATCTTTACTGCTAGTCACCACATCAAGATCCTAGACAAAGTTACGAATCTAGACGGCTTCCTTGGCTGCATCAGAAGCCGCTATATATTCGGACTCTGCTGTAGAATCAGCGACAACTGGCTGTTTTGAAATCTTCCAGCTCACAGCTCCTCCATTGAGACCTAAAACATATCCAGATTGCGACTTCATATCGTTCTGATCTGTCTGAAAACCAGAATCAGCATACCCTCTGATGAAAAGCTCCTCATCTCCTCCATACACAAGGAACATGTCCTTAGTTATTCTCATAAACATAAGGATAGTCTTAACAGCATTCCAATGTTGTTCTCTTGGATCTGCTTGATATCTTCCTACCATGATCAGTTCATAGGCAACATCAAGCCTAGTACATAACATGGCATACATGATGGATCCTATAGACGAAGCGTATGGGATCTTACTCATTCTATCTTTATCTTGTTGTGTCTAAGGACACGTTTTCTTATAAAGATGTAGGCCATGTGACACTAGAACTAATCCCCTCTTGTATCGTTCCATACTAAATATCTTTAGTATATGGTCAATGTATGTACCCTGACTTAGTCCAAGGAACCTATTGGATCTATCATGAATGATCTTGATCCCTAGAATGTAGGTTGCTTCACCCAAGTCCTTCACGGAGAAACACTTGTTCAACCAGTCCTTAACTGACTGTAATACTGGTACATTGTTTCCAATAAGCAATATGTCGTCAACATATACTACTCAGATAACGATCGCATTTCCATTAAACCGCTTATAAACACATGGCTCACATTCGTTCTTAATGAACCCAAATTCCATTATAGATTCATCAAATCGAATGTTCCATGACTTGGATGATTTCTTTAATCTATAAATAGATTTCTGCAACTTGCAAACCTGTTTGGATTCACTAGGGGTCACAAACCCTTCTTGTTGTGTCATATAGACATTTTTCTAAAGGTTCCCATTAAGGAATTTTGTTTTGACATCCATCTTCCAAACCTCGTAGTCATGGTAAGCTACTATGGAAAGTATGATTCTTATGGATTTAAACATGGAAACTAGTGATAAGGTTTCATCATAGTCAATTCCTTGACGATGTCTGAACCCTTTAGACACTAGCCTTGCTTTATAGGTGCTAACTTGACCTTCCATGTCCAGCTTTCTCTTGAATACCCATTTGTATCAAACATGCTTTACATCAACTGGCTCATCGACCAGAACCCAAACTTGGTTTTGATACATGGAATCTATCTCAGAATTCATAGCTTCTAGCCATATTGCAGCTTCTGATCTTTCTACTACTTACTTTTAGGAGAGAGTTTCATCATTTTACAACAATAATGATTCACCATCCTCGGTGACTAGGAAACCAAATATCTCTGGTTCCCTTACCTCTCTTGATATTATACGCAGTACTTGTGTTTCTGGAACCTCTTACATAGGGACCTGTGGAACTTGTTCCTGTACCAACTCCTCTGTATCTTGAGCATCAACTTCGTTGAATTCAATCTTGCTCCCACTATCCTTATTAAGGATGTGCTCCCTCTCAAGAAAGATGGCCTTCCTGGCGACAGTCACTTTCTTGTCAGAAGGGTTATATAGGTAACATCCTTTTGTTTCCTTGGGATATCCTATAAAGATACACCTCATGTCCCGGGGTGCTAGTTTGTTCCGTGAGGAGGCCTTAACAAACGCCTTGCATCACCATACACGTGTGTGCAACAAAATGGGTTTCTTTTCATTCCATAGCTTGGAGGGAATTCCATTTGCTACCTTAGTTGGTACTCGGTTTAATGTGTATGCTGAATTTTGTAATGTATATCCCCCAAAAGGATAATGGAAGATCCGCATGACTCATCATCGACCTCACCTTGTCCAACAAGGTGTGGTTCCTCCTTTCTCTAACACCATTCCACTGTGGTGTATAAGGAAGAGTGAGCTGAGATAGAATCTCAGACTCCCGAAGAAGATTGATGAACTCTTGGTTCAGATATTCTCTACCTCGATCTGATCGATGTTTCTTTATCTTATTACCAAGCTGATTCTCTACTTCATTCTTGAATTCCTTAAATTTATCTAAGGCCTTTGACTTATACCTCATTAATTAGACATAGCCATATCTAATCAAATCATCAGTAAAAGTAATGAAGTAAGGATATCCACCTCTAGCTTCTACTGGAAATGGTCCGTACGCATCCATGTGTACCAATCCTAGAAGCTCTGTGGCCCTTTCACCCTATCAACCAAAAGGTGGCTTGGTCATTTTTCCTTGTAAACAAGCATGACATCTATCAAGTGGTTTTAGCTTAGTAGAGTCTAAATAGCCATCTTGGTAGAGCATTGTCAAGCGCTTCTCGTTCACATGACCGAGATAGTGATGCCACAAATGGGTGATGTATGAGTCATGTGATTTTGTTTCATTATCGATTTACAACACTTGGTTTTCGTAATTTAATACATACAAACCATTATTTAAATGTGTCATACCATAACATATGTTGTTCTTATAAAATAGACAACCCTTATTTCCAAAATTGAAAACAAATCCATCCATATCCAAGCAAGATATAGAAATTATGTTCTTGGTAACACTAGGAACATAATAACAGTTATGTAAAACCAAAATCATCCTAGTCGGCAGTGAGAGGTGGTAATCGCCAATAGCCAACACAGCCATCCTTGTGCCATTAGCATCTCGAAGATCCACCTCTCCTCTGGAAATCTTTCTAAATCTACTTGGTTCCTTCATTTGAATACAAATGTGAGCCCCACAAGTTGTATCTAATACCCAATGTGTAGAAATAGAAAGATTACACTTGATAACGAACACACCTTTAGCATCCCCATGCTTCTAGGTGCAGTTCCTCTTCCAATGGCCTTTCTTGCCACATGCAAAACACACCACATCCCATTCCTTACCCTGCCTCTAGATCATCCCCTTCTTGGAAGGACGGTGCTTAGGGGCTTCAGACTATTAATAAGACTTTGTCCCGTTTTCCTTGTCCTTCCTTTTCTTATTCACCATAATAATTGCGGGTTTGTCACGCCCCATGTCCTTATCTAGCTGGTGAATCAAGTTCAGAAGTTCCGATAGACTCTTCTCATTGTTTCACATGTTGTAGTTGACAATAAATCTAGAGAAGGTCTTGGGCAGTGATGATAGGATGAGATCTATATGCAACTCATCCGGGAATTTAATCCCCAAGATGTCCAGGCATTCAATGTAGCCAATAAGCTTGACTACATGAGGCCCAGCTTACGAAGACTCTCAAAGCTTAGTTGTAAACAAAGCATTGGAGATCTCATACCTATCCTATCTCACCTTCTCTTGGTAGAGATCCTTAAGGTGAGACATAATTCTATACGCATCCATGTTTTCATGTTGCTTCAAGATCTCATTAGACATGGATGATAGCATGAAACACTGGACATCTATATCATCATCCATGTTTTTCATATAGAGAGATAATTACTCATCACTAGCCTCTTTCCCAGGTGCAACTAGAATAGGCTCTTCCAGCACATACAATTTCCTTTCGTGGCGAAGGATGACGTGTAAACGCCTCTGCCACTCTTGGAAATTGGTGCCGGTGAGAAGATTTTACTTCTCGAGTATGGTTATCAATGATATGTTTGAAGTAATTTTCTTTCCATTTCTACAAATTAAGATGATCAAAGGTTTAGTACTTTATTACAAAACTGAGACAAACAAATAAATTAATACTTATTAGTCTCCCACTATTTTATCGAAATCCAATAGCCCTCATCATTGACTTTGGAATATTCTGTTGCCTGAATATTCTAGTGGCAAGGATCTCTATTTTCCTTCTCATTACCCCAACTGGGGTTGGTCAAGCAACTTTAAGGGTTTTAGGTAGGCATTCCAAATTCCAACTGCATTAACTCGCAGCTCCTTGATCCACTGAGTAGACTCCCCAATCCTGAAATCCTTTTATTTTGGATTTCCTTAACCTTTGCCTCTTGGTCCCACCACGTCCTGTTGTGGCAGTCAACCCTTGATGCGAACCAAGTCAAGTAAACCCAAAACCTTGAATTAGACTTCCCCGATAATTGAAAGCACCCCAACTATGGTTGGTCAAGCACTTTGAACTATGGTTTGATTCTAACCAAGATTATGGAAGGCTATATCGACATAATATTTCCTTTGAGGGATTTTATCCTTATACGTAAATTGACATTTTATTATCTTTGATTACATTCTTGTTAATATTAATTAGGATATACTTAAGTTATTAACCATGTCAAGATAATATTTACGTGTAGAGACCCGAAGCTTGACATACATGGACATTACATTACTTTTGCGGAATACTTAGTACATAATAAAAACACACACACAAGGATCGTAATAGTTTAGTGTCTTTGGAAACTCGGAACGTAATCTTCTAATCGTGGGGAAAGATCTTCAACATCTCCCATAAATATCTTCCCTTTTTTTTACCTAAAAACCTTTCTTTATATCCTGGGGAAAAGAAAACATAAAAGGGTGAGCTCAAATGCTCAGTAAGGGTAAACAAAGGAAATATCAATCACATAATTTTCATAAGAACATAATATTTTTGGAAATCTTAACCTGCAAAAGAGAGCATAATTTCATAACATGGGATAAATCATAGTAGTGAAAGGAAATCATAACTTAAAACATTACTCATTGTGGCATACACACATAATCATAGAGAATCATTTCTTGTTAGTCAAGACTCATTTCCAAGACTATCTTAGTGGACAAAGTCCCTTTCTGAATCGAGTAATCCTCGTTTCAGTCCTGTTTCACTGAACCGGTATAACCTACCATTCCAGCCATGTCTATCTCATGAGATATAAAATCTTTACCCAATGCATTGGAGGGAGATATAGGTCCCACCCATCTCTTAATGAATCCTTTCTTATGTGTGCCACAAAATCATAAATCATACATCATTGCATAACCCATGTAATAAAAATGGGATTCTTAAACAACATGACATCATAAAACCATTCATATAAGATAAAGGAATTCATAAACATAATTCCATCACAACATGGTCAAATCAATGTAAAAATATGGATAGAAACAGAACCCTTTATTATCTTAGATGGAAAATAATTTTGATAAAACACTTGAATTGAATTCTTGAGGAAAATATCCTTTCTTCTTCAAAATCAATTTCTTTTCACAAAACATCATGCAATTTTAAAAGAAAGAGATTTTATTGAAAATAGTCATGAAATCTTTTAGAGTAAGCTTCATGAATATAAGGCTTTATAAAACAGTAGAAATCCGTTCGTGCCGTATAAGTTAAAAAAAACATTCTTTGTACTTTTGTCGAAAAAGTCAAAATGTACCTCGTACGATAAACGACAAAAGATTCCTTTCATATCTTTTACTTAAAACTAACCAAAGGGTAAAATTGGATTTAAACCATTGTAGTTGGATGGAAATAATATTACATATTGAGGAAACATGGATGTGGATGATAGAATAAACCCCAGTAAATACTTACGAATAAACAATCTCGGATAAAAATGAGATTGTGATATTTCCCTTACCTTAGGTCCGACTTGCTTTGTAAGTGTCCGAACCTCCTGTATAATGATTTAAATCATGTTATTGACTTATTACAGAATCATATTCATTGTTATGATATCATATATGGTTCACTTATGACATTATATTACCCGTTCTTTTGTAAATTCCATGTTAAAGAAGCGTTTTGGGTAAAATCGTTTCATTTATCGTAGGTGTTTTGACTTGTTGTTCTTGACATCATTATTACTTATATCATGATTTACTTACTTCCAGAATATAAAATATGATTTATATATCATATATATTCAGTATATATATATATATAATAGGTAGATAAATAAAATGAAAAACACCGTTCATGGAGACGGTAGTCCGTACGTACGCATGAACGCTGTTTTCCTTTCCTTATTGTCTTGAAATGGAAGTAAGTAGATGACATACATATGTATATATATACATAAATCCAGTAGCTTTATAATTTCATATATTTCATTATTATTTCTTATACTTTATAATCATTCTTAAATGGTTAACATGGAGAATGAATCTCATCGCGTCGTGGAGACGGTAGTCCGTACGTACGCACGAGCGATGATATCATTTCTATAAATATTGAATTGAATTGGAGTGGATTATACAATATATCAGAATCAATATGATGTTGTAATAACTATGTATAGTTATTCTTTACACCATTATACCCATCCATGTAAGGTGGTGGTGGAAAATAGATTACACCACGGCGTGGAGACGGTATTCCGTACGTACGCACGCGCGGTGATTTCTTTTTCCGTAGGATGGATAGATGGTGAAATAGGGTTGTTTCATACTTAAAATAACATATCAGTATATGAGTGATACTGATGTTATTACTTAATAATGAAACAACCTAAGAAGAAAAAAGTGGAAGAAGAAATAAAGATGAAAGAATTGGTAACGGTAATTACCTCTTCTTTGAAGTGCCTCTTTGAGACCTCCTCTTAGGGCACTAAAATTGGTCTCTGAGGAAGACCAGAACCTCTAGGATGTTGCTAGGGAAGTGGAGAAGAGATTTTGGCAGGGGTTGTCCGAGCTTGAGTGCTCAAATTGGTGTGAGGAGGAGGGGGAGGAGGTGTCCTTTTATAGGGGAGGAGAGGGGCACCTTAGGAATATCTCAAAATATTATTTTATATTAAAGTCAAAATCGGTTTATAATGGTTCCAAAGGGTCTTATTTCGAAGCTAAATTGGGGATGGGTCGAAATCCTATCAACCAATAGAATTTAGACAAGTTTATGATATTATTTTAACCTTATCAATTAGATTTAACTCTAAGTTAAATAATTTAACTTTTACCATATCTTTTTGTTTTCTTTCACTATATGGTTAATAAACTTACTATAACATGCCAAACGAACCCCAAATTGTATATTATTAATACATATATCCTTATCTAAGTAATTTGGCCGAACCTTAGATTTTTAGGAATAAAATAACAATTAATAATATTTTATTTTATTTAAAAACTATTTTGTGTCAATTTTGACACTATTTGATATATGATTTTTTGTGAAAGTCATAACAGAATTATATGTTCGAACCAAGTTAACTAAATCAACACTAATATATCATAGTAACCTAGAAAATTAGTGGAATTCATAAAAAGTCTTAAATTACATTTATTTTGGTATTTATATTATCAATTATGTCAATATTTCATTAATAAGATAATTACTGCATCATCTTTGTGTCATAAATAAATTATATTATTTGATGTCTAAAAATTACAAATAAAATACCATCATGTAGGAAATCTTTTTAGATTTCTAATGAATATTTATAGTCGAATTTATCTTATGTATAACCCCATATTAAAAATGATTTACTTATTAAACTTTGATTTTAACTATTTTAACCCTTCTTTAAATAAATTAATAATAAATGTCCTAATCTAATCCAAGTGGGCCTAAATGGTCATATTTTATTCCTAAGTTTGTTTTTGGTCGAATTACACTTGTCCAATAGAATTAGGACATGTGTTAGGGTAATATTAATATCATATTTACCCTTAGTTACCCTATTTACTATTAACCGTGGTAAAAAAAGTAAAAAGTTACTATTCACCAAAAAATTATTTTCATCTCATTGAACCACATTTTAGTCCTTGATATTAACCGTGTCTCTCGGATTTTTGAAATTCCATTCACAGAAGCAGTAAAATTAAGTTTTATGCAAAATTCAGTTTTTAACCTACCACTTAGTGGTTTCACTATTCATCAAAAATTGAAAGTTTTCAGAAAAAAACCAAAATTTCACCCTAGGCTAATTTCGATATTCTGAGTCCAAAAATGAAGTCCATTTTGAAAAATTTATAAAATTTCAAAAAGTGGTTATTACTATTCATAACGGCTAGTTTTAATAGCATATTGTTGTTTAGTGAAACTCGGTATTGCGTACGACGCAAGCTATCGAGGAAGGTCGCGATTGCGTGTAAAGCAAGTCAAGCAAGTGTTGCGTAGAAAAAGATTACTTTGATAATTTATATAACATAAAAGTCTCGGGTGTTACATTCTACCCCCCTTAAAAAGAATTTCTCCCTCGAAATTCGTCACTTTGTAACAAACAGATGAGGATACTTCTCCCTCATCATATCCTCAAGCTCCCATGTAGCTTCTTCAAGTTGGTGGTTCCTCCATAAAACTTTCACCAAGCGAGTGGTCTTGTTTCGTAGGACTTTTTCGCTACGATCCAGAATCTCTATCGGCTGTTCTTCATAAGAAAGATCTTGCTCCAGCGGTACAACTTCTGAGCTGAGTACATGTGAAGGATCTGGTATGTACTTTCTCAGGAGAGATACGTGGAACACATCGTGAACTTGAGAGAGATTCGGTGGAAGCGCCAATCGGTAAGCTACCTTCCCAACACGATCCAGTATTTCAAAAGGACCGATATATCTAGGGCTCAACTTCCCCTTCTTTCCAAATCTCATAACCCTCTTCCAGGGAGATATTCGTAAGAACACTTTATCGCCCACTTCAAACTCTAGGTCTTTTCTTCGGTTGTCGGCATAGCTTTTCTGTCGACTCTGAGCTGCTCTTATGTGTTGTTGAATAGATCTGACCTTTTCTGCCATTTCATCAACGAGATCAGGTCCTAATAGCTTTCTTTCCCCAACTTCATCCCAGCAAGTTGGAGTCCTGCATTTCTTTCCATAGAGAGCTTCATAAGGAGCCATTTGAATACTGGAGTGAAAGCTATTATTATAAGAAAATTCCACCAAAGGTAGGTGTTGATCCCAACCTCCTTTGAAATCCATAGAGCAAGCTCTCAACATATCTTCTAGGGTTTGAATTGTTCTCTCAGACTGACCGTCTGTCTGGGGATGATAAGCAGTGCTGAAACTCAACTCTGTATCCAGAGTATGCTGAAGACTTCGCCAGAACTTCGAGGTAAATCTCAGATCTCGATCAGATATAATAGAAAGTGGTACTCCATGCAATCTTACCACTTCCTTTACATATATCCTGGCAAGCTGATCTAGAGAGAAATCCTCTCTAATAGGAATGAAGTGTGCAGACTTTGTGAGACGATCAACTATGACCCAGATAGCATTATTGCCTTTGGATGTTTTAGGAAGTCCTGTGACAAAGTCCATAGTGATGTTTTCCCATTTCCATTCGGGTATGGGTAATGGTTGTAACATCCCCTTAGACTTCTGTCTCTCAGCTTTAACTTGTTGACAAACCAAGCATCGAGAGACATATTCAGCAACATCTCTTTTCATGCCATCCCACCAGAAGTACTCTTTCAGGTCCCTATACATCTTCGTGCTTCCAGGATGAATAGAGAATGAATAACTATGAGCCTCATCCAGCAGCTCTTTCTTTAATTCGGGGATGGGAGGAACACAAACCCGATTCCTGAACTTTATTATCCCATCACAATCAAGGTTGAATTCAGGAACATTTCTCACCTTCTTTTGTAACTCGACATCTTCTTTCTGTGCCTCTTTAATCTTCACATGTATAGATGGTTGAACATTCATTTGAGAAAGATAATATTTTTCCCCTTCCATTATAATTCCAAGATCCATCCTTTGTAAATCCATAAATATTGGATCTTTTGTGATCCTCGTCATGGATAAACTAGCATGGTCTTGTCGACTTAATGCATCTGCCACCTTGTTTGCTTTCCCAGGGTGGTAATGGATTGAGCAGTCATAATCCTTAATCAGCTCCAACCATCTTCTTTGACGCATATTCAACTCCTTTTGTGTGAAAATATACTTTAAACTTTTATGATCAGTATAAATATCACACCTTTCACCATAAAGGTAATGCCTCCAAATCTTTAATGCAAAGATTACCGCAGCCAACTCCAAATCATGTGTTGGGTAATTTTGTTCATGGATTTTCAACTGTCGTGAGGCATAAGCTATCACCATATCATTTTGCATAAGAACACACCCCAATCCCTTCTTGGATGCATCACTGTAGATCACAAACCTTTCTCCACTACAAGGCAGTGTGAGCACAGGTGCACTGGATAACCTTCTTTTCAACTCCTTGAAATTCTCTTCACATTCCTCTGTCCAGACAAACTTAACTCCTTTCCGAGTCAACTTGGTGAGTGGATTAGATAATCGTGAAAAATCTTTTACAAAACGTCGATAATATCCAGCCAAACCAAGAAAACTTCGGATCTCAGTTACTGTTGTTGGTCTCGACCATCTTTCGATAACCTCTGTTTTTGCTGGATCCACAGATATCCCCTCTTTTGAGATTATGTGACCCAAAAATGCAACTTTTTGAAGCCAAAATTCACACTTGGTAAATTTGGCATAAAGCTTCTCCTTTCTCAGGGTCTTCAATATAATTCTCAAGTGATCTTCATGTTCTTCCTTGCTCTTTGAATAGACAAGAATATCGTCTATAAAGACTACCACAAATTGATCAAGATAGTCTCTAAAGACTCTATTCATTAGATCCATGAAGATAGAAGGGGCATTAGTAAGACCAAATGGCATCACTATAAATTCATAGTGTCCATACCTTGTACGGAAAGCCGTCTTTGGTATATCCTCCCTTTTGACCCTTAATTGATGATACCCTGAATGAAGATCAATCTTGGAAAAGTATTGAGCTCCGCGTAGTTGGTCAAATAAGTCATCAATGCGTGGGAGAGGATATTTGTTCTTGATAGTGATCTTGTTAAGTTCTCGATAATCAATGCAGAGTCTCATTGATCCATCTTTCTTCTTAACAAATAGAACAGGTGCTCCCCAAGGTGACGCACTAGGGCGTATGAATCCCTTATCAAGATTCTCTTGGAGTTGCTTCTTCAATTCCTACAACTCAATTGGGGCCATTCTATAAGGTGTCTTTGAAATAGGCAAAGCACCCGGTACGAGTTCTATTGAAAACTCAACTTCACGATTTGGTGGAAGACCCGGTAATTCCTCCGGAAAGACATCATCAAACTCCCTTACAATGGGAATATTCTTAATCGTGAGTTTCTCACCAACCATTTGAGATAAATAACCTTCATTTAGTGGGATCAATACCCATAAGATGGAAGAAATTTCCACTGGAAGGTTATGTTCATCCTTGCATTGGTATACGATCGTAGATTGATCTGGAGTATGAAATGTGACTTCCCTTCTTTGGCAATTGATATGAGCTCCATGTAGAGAAAGCCAATCCATGCCAAGAATCACATCAAATTCCACTAAAGGAAGGATCACAAGATTTGCAGGAAGCACTTTCCCACAAACTTCGATCGGAGAAGAATTATAAACTTTTGATGCGATTGATGTGCCATTAGGTGTTGTCACGGCTAACTCAACATCTAATTGTTGAGGTAATACGGTGATACCCTTAGAAAAGTCTTCAGAAATAAAAGAGTGGGTGGATCCAGAATCAAATAAAACATTTGCTACTTTAGAGTGGATGGTAAGTGTACCTTTCACCACATCGTTATCGTACTCCACCTCGCTGATAGAAATTGCATGTGACTTTCCTTTGTCTTTAGCTTTAAGAGTTTGTTGACGTCGACCATCATCATCAACCCTTGGATTTGGGCATTGATTGGCATAATGCCCCATCACCTTGCACTTGAAACATTGAAGTGTTGTAGGTTCATTCTGTGTATCCCTTCCTTTGTTTGCGTCATTAGACATCTTCTTCCCATTATCACGGCATTCAAATGCCCGATGACCTTCCTTTCCACATTTAAAACATTTACTTGTCCCTTTAAGACAACTCCCTCCATGTTTCTTTCCACACTTTGAGGATAAGGAAAATCTCATCTTCTTTTCTGTGTGCTCTTTAGATTTTTCTTTGAATTCCATATTCCTCTTCTTATCAAACCCATGTGACTGATGGGTTACTCCAATCTCCATCTCGACTTTGAGAGCACATCGAACGATTTCCTCGTAGCTATTGAAGTCTCTTATGGCTAACGCCCTTCGAAGACTTGGTTTTTAGCCACTAAAGAATCGATCGATCTTACTCTCAGGTAGGATAATAATACCAGAAGCGTACCTTGCCAGTCTTGTAAAATTTGCTTCATAGGTACCAACAGATTCATCATCCCTTTGCTTCAGTTCAAGAAACTCTTTCTCCATCTTTGTTCGAAGAATACGAGGGAAGTACTTATTGAAAAACAAGTTCTTGAACTCGTCCCATTCCATGGACTCAATTTCATCCCTTGGCCTCGTATTCTTGATAAGATTCCACCATTGATCAGCTTCACCTTCCAAACGATATACTGCTAAGATGACTTTATCATGTTCAGAACATTGAAGAACTGAAAATATCTTTTCAGTGGTACTGATCCATTGTTCAGCAACAAGTGGATCGGAAGTCCCACTGAAATAAGGTGGACGTTGCCTCATGAAGGACTCAATAGAATATTGTTCCCTTCTCTGCTCATTTGGAAGTCCAGAATGATTCATAGCTTGTGTAAGTATAGAAATAAGATTTTGCACTCCATCTCCCATAACATTTGTTTGTTCAGGAGGGCAATCATTGCATTGTCCATTGCATTGATCAACACGGTTCCTTCGGGTTCCAGCCATCGTCTAAAACCCAAAAAGAATAGTGTGAGAGGCAAAAATCATGCTAGGGAAAACAACATAATAAAGGGGGAGTACCTTCAATATCTAACATCTTGGGTTAAATTCGAAGATCGTTAGCGCAATTCTAGGACTATAACCTATACGTATACTTAACCTTAGAGACATCCCTAGACATACCTTAGAAATATCTCTAGGGATCTCACTAAAGTTCTCGCATCCTAGTTTCCAAAGGTTGACTAAACCTTTCCTCTGATACCAACTGTAGAGACCCGAAGCTTGACGTACATGGACATTACATTACTTTTGCGGAATACTTAGTACATAACAAAAACACACACACAAGGATCGTAATAGTTTAGTGTCTTTGGAAACTCGGAACGTAATCTTCTAATCGTGGGGAAAGATCTTCAACATCTCCCATAAATATCTTCCCTTTTTTTTACCTAAAAACCTTTCTTTATATCCTGGGGAAAAGAAAACATAAAAGGGTGAGCTCAAATGCTCAGTAAGGGTAAACAAAGGAAATATCAATCACATAATTTTCATAAGAACATAATATTTTTGGAAATCTTAACCTGCAAAAGAGAGCATAATTTCATAACATGGGATAAATCATAGTAGTGAAAGGAAATCATAACTTAAAACATTACTCATTGTGTCATACACACATAATCATAGAGAATCATTTCTTGTTAGTCAAGACTCATTGCCAAGACTATCTTAGTGGACAAAGTCCCTTGCTGAATCGAGTAATCCTCGTTTCAGTCCTGTTTCACTGAACCGGTATAACCTACCATTCCAGCCATGTCTATCTCATGAGATATAAAATCTTTACCCAATGCATTGGAGGGAGATATAGGTCCCACCCATCTCTTAATGAATCCTTTCTTATGTGTGCCACAAAATCATAAATCATACATCATTGCATAACCCATGTAATAAAAATGGGATTCTTAAACAACATGACATCATAAAACCATTCATATAAGATAAAGGAATTCATAAACATAATTCCATCACAACATGGTCAAATCAATGTAAAAATATGGATAGAAACAGAACCCTTTATTATCTTAGATGGAAAATAATTTTGATAAAACACTTGAATTGAATTCTTGAGGAAAATATCCTTTCTTCTTCAAAATCAATTTCTTTTCACAAAACATCATGCAATTTTAAAAGAAAGAGATTTTATTGAAAATAGTCATGAAATCTTTTAGAGTAAGCTTCATGAATATAAGGCTTTATAAAACAGTAGAAATCTGTTCATGCCGTATAAGTTAAAAAAAACATTCTTTGTACTTTTGTCGAAAAAGTCAAAATGTACCTCGTACGATAAACGACAAAAGATTCCTTTCATATCTTTTACTTAAAACTAACCAAAGGGTAAAATTTGATTTAAACCATTGTAGTTGGATGGAAATAATATTACATATTGAGGAAACATGGATGTGGATGATAGAATAAACCCCAGTAAATACTTACGAATAAACAATCTCGGATAAAAATGAGATTGTGATATTTCCCTTACCTTAGGTCCGACTTGCTTTGTAAGTGTCCGAACCTCCTGTATAATGATTTAAATCATGTTATTGACTTATTACAGAATCATATTCATTGTTATGATATCATATATGGTTCACTTATGACATTATATTACCCGTTCTTTTGTAAATTCCATGTTAAAGAAGCGTTTTGGGTAAAATCGTTTCATTTATCGTAGGTGTTTTGACTTGTTGTTCTTGACATCATTATTACTTATATCATGATTTACTTACTTCCAGAATATAAAATATGATTTATATATCATATATATTCAGTATATATATATATATAATAGGTATATAAATAAAATGAAAAACACCGTTCATGGAGACGGTAGTCCGTACGTACGCATGAACGTTGTTTTCCTTTCCTTATTGTCTTGAAATGGAAGTAAGTAGATGACATACATATGTATATATATACATAAATCCAGTAGCTTTATAATGTCATATATTTCATTATTATTTCTTATACTTTATAATCATTCTTAAATGGTTAACATGGAGAATGAATCTCATCGCGTCGTGGAGACGGTAGTCCGTACGTACGCACGAGCGATGATATCATTTCTATAAATATTGAATTGAATTGGAGTGGATTATACAATATATCAGAATCAATATGATGTTGTAATAACTATGTATAGTTATTCTTTACACCATTATACCCATCCATGTAAGGTGGTGGTGGAAAATAGATTACACCACGGCGTGGAGACGGTATTCCGTACGTACGCACGCGCGGTGATTTCTTTTTCCGTAGGATGGATAGATGGTGAAATAGGGTTGTTTCATACTTAAAATAACATATCATTATATGATTGATACTGATGTTATTACTTCATAATGAAACAACCTAAGAAGAAAAAAGTGGAAGAAGAAATAAAGATGAAAGAATTGGTAACGGTAATTACCTCTTCTTTGAAGTGCCTCTTTGAGACCTCCTCTTAGGGCACTAAAATTGGTCTTTGAGGAAGACCAGAACCTCTAGGATATTGATAGGGAAGTGGAGAAGAGATTTTGGCAGGGGTTGGCCGAGCTTGAGTGCTCAAATTGGTGTGAGGAGGAGGGGGAGGAGGTGTCCTTTTATAGGGGAGGAGAGGGGCACCTTAGGAATATCTCAAAATATTATTTTATATTAAAGTCAAAATCGGTTTATAATGGTTCCAAAGGGTCTTATTTCGAAGCTAAATTGGGGATGGGTCGAAATCCTATCAACCAATAGAATTTAGACAAGTTTATGATATTATTTTAACCTTATCAATTAGATTTAACTCTAAGTTAAATAATTTAACTTTTACCATATCTCTTTGTTTTCTTTCACTATATGGTTAATAAACTTACTATAACATGCCAAACGAACCCCAAATTGTATATTATTAATACATATATCCTTATCTAAGTCATTTGGCCGAACCTTAGATTTTTAGGAATAAAATAACAATTAATAATATAATATTTGATTTAAAAACTATTTTGTGTCAATTTTGACACTATTTGATATATGATTTTTTGTGAAAGTCATAACAGAATTATATGTTCGAACAAAGTTTACTAAATCAACACTAATATATCATAGTAACCTAGAAAATTAGTGGAATTCATAAAAAGTCTTAAATTACATTTATTTTGGTATTTATATTATCAATTATGTCAATGTTTCATTAATAAGATAATTACTGCATCATATTTGTGTCATAAATAAATTATATTATTTGATGTCTAAAAATTACAAATAAAATACCATCATGTAGGAAATCTTTTTAGCTTTCTAATGAATAATTATAGTCGAATTTATCTTATGTATAACCCCATATTAAAAATGATTTACTTATTAAACTTTGATTTTAACTATTTTAACCCTTCTTTAAATAAATTAATAATAAATGTCCTAATCTAATCCAAGTGGGCCTAAATGGTCATATTTTATTCCTAAGTTTGTTTTTGGTCGAATTACACTTGTCCAATAGAATTAGGACATGTGTTAGGGTAATATTAATATCATATTTACCCTTAGTTACCCTATTTACTATTAACCGTGGTAAAAAAAGTAAAAAGTTACTATTCACCAAAAAATTATTTTCATCTCATTGAACCACATTTTAGTCCTTGATATTAACCGTGTCTCTCGGATTTTTGAAATTCCATTCACAGATGCAGTAAAATTAAGTTTTATGCAAAATTCAGTTTTTAACCTACCACTTAGTGGTTTCACTATTCATCAAAAATTGAAAGTTTTCAGAAAAAAACCAAAATTTCACCCTAGGCTAATTTCGATATTCTGAGTCCAAAAATGAAGTCCATTTTGAAAAATTTATAAAATTTCAAAAAGTGGTTATTACTATTCATAACGGCTAGTTTTAATAGCATATTGTTGTTTAGTGAAACTCGGTATTGCGTACGACGCAAGCTATCGAGGAAGGTCGCGATTGCGTGTAAAGAAAGTCAAGCAAGTGTTGCGTAGAAAAAGATTCCTTTGATAATTTATATAACATAAAAGTCTCGGGTGTTACATTACGTATAAGCCGGTTTTATTTTAGTTCCATCTTGCATGCTTGTTTAATTCATTAATTGTGTGATCTTGAAAACACACCCACAATAAATAAACCATGAAACTGACGTAAATAAAATAAATGGTATGATCATGAGCTTGTTCTATTGGTTAGTTTATCTAGCGGTTGATAAACTAACCCAAGACCTAGGGGAGAAACACCTTGAACCTTGCGGGTTCGTGTTTACAGCTTTCCACCTATCCACCTTTGTATCTCCTTGGATTGGTTTCACCTTGTCTCCTGACTTGAGCCGCCTCCACTAGCTTGGGAGATCCATCCATTACATATGCATTTATCTCACACACGGGTGAGGGGTAAAAAGGGGTTTTACATAAAAGAATCCTTGGGCACGCAGGACTTACATATTAATGAGAAGAAGGCTTGTTGGCCAACAAATTTAATTTAAATAAATAGATTAAAAGAAACCATTCACAGACAAAGGTATCGGTCTAGCTCAAGATCATCCATACATGCAACGATATTTATGCATAAATAAAACTAGCATTCAATTCTTTAATCGTTCTTTTTTAAGATAAATGACGCTCGAATCAATTAATTATCTTTAATTAATCAATCCTTTTATCTGAAACCCTTTTCTGAATTCCCTTGAGATTCTCATCCATAATAATTTTAAACAAATAAATTCATTTAAAATTATCTTTGTACATAACTTGTACCATGGAGGCAACCCAGTTAATTCCCATTTATTAGGTGGATGTTAAATTAAGCACATATATATAAAACACCTATCACGTGTTGTGACTCAGCTTTACGCCTGCACCATGGTACATGTCTCAAGGTTTTGTATAATATAATAATAAATTTTAATAAATTTGTGTAATTTGGGTGAGTACACAGCGTGTACTTCTGACTACACGGCGTGTATTTTTCTTCACCATCCATATAAAGTACACGCCCGAGGACACGACGTGCAAATGTACTTCGTAAATTTTTGGAGTACATGGTGTGTTCAGTGGGACACACACCGTATAGTCTCCACGTTACATAGTTTCCAAGCGGGCAAGCTGTGTAGGAGGTACACGGTGCAACCCAAACCTAAAGGGACTACACGCCGTGTTCAGTTTGACCACACAACATATAATCCAGAAATCGTGTGCCACCTGTTCCTGGTCAACACACTATGTCATAAATGACTTAGGTATACTCCAATACACGACCTAATTTGGCAGATCAGTCAATGCATTGAACCTAGACTACACAGGGTGTACTTCTGAATACACGCCGTGTATTCTGGTGTGGTATGGCCAGAAATGTTTGGCTCCTCCAGATGAGTTCCTCTATTTAATTATAATCAAAATTAAAAGAAAAATTTGTTTCTGTGAGGTGAATGAGAAACGAGGGAGGAGGAACAGATCTCGAGATTCATATTTCCAGAATGATTAAACTTGAATTGAAACAGCTAAATTATTAAATGTGTAAAAACATCAACGAAAAAACAAAATAATTATAATCAACGATATGACCCCTTTGATACCAATTTTAGGTTCCGAGCGCTGCGAAAGCGCGTTGGTGGGTTAGCCCAACTTTAATTTTAACGTTAAACAACGTTCAATCCGATATCCATCACGATGTAAAATGCTAAATCTTCAGAATAGAACGAGGAATGAAAAACTTAAGAGGGAATCCCAGAACCATAGAGATAGGATCATCATATGTTGGTTATAATTAATTTAATTAATTCACAAGAATTACCTTGGTGGAATTCTTTCTTCTTTGATGTCTCCAGTTACGATCCTGTGATCCGTCGTCGTGTCATACAATCCAAGTGTAGGATTCCTCTATCGGTGATCCACATGTGTGCCACGTATCTATGAATGTCACTGAAGGGATCTCCGGGTGCTAGCATGGAAGAACCTTCACCTGCGATATCCTCCTTCGATTGCCTTGGTCTCTTGGTCTTGAGAGCGTTCTTGGTGGAAGGAGTTCTTTCGGCCTTAAAGGAATTCACCAGAATTGTTGTACACAACGATTTTCTTTTGGAAAAGTTTTGGGTTGTGAGGATATTTATAATCAGGTTTGAGGTTATAAAGTTATGACAGTAAATAAACAGGTTACAAGTTTTATTTATTTCATTAACTCTTATTGAAAACCCCCAATGTCAAATGATTAATTCCTTGACATGCGCCAATGCTGATTATAATAAATATCACAATAATGATATTATTTCCTCAAAATCTTGACTTGAAAAACTACATGCCATGTAATCATTAATACACGGTGTGTACTTGTTTTCCATAAAACTACATGGAGTGTATATTAAATATACACGGCGTGTACTTTTATTTTCCACTTTTCTTTATTTCCTCCACCAAATTTATTAAACCTTGAGTAATGGCAATTTATTTCTTAAATAAATATAACTGCATTACTCGCTAATAAATATTATTTCATCCACAATATATTCTCTCAAATAACTAGTGTCGATATAAATGTAATCAGGCATCCTTAAATAATTATTATACCATAGTCAGGAATAATATATATTTAACTTGTTAAATTAATATTTAACTGAGATACATGGACACACTTAGTGTGTGACCCTCTAGGCCTCTTTCTCAGTGGCATTAGGCGGAGCCTACCTAAATTCCAAGGTTAGCACCTAGAAACACGCCAAGGCACCCATAGAGAAAGAATTTAACGCTGCAATGACGTGTCACCTCATACGAACGCTTACCGTGTAATATAATCCCTTTTCCTCGATATCTATAATCAAGCGGGTTGAATGCTAGTGCCATCAACCCATGTTCTCGATTGTTCTTTCTTTGACTATCTGGAATTTAACTCTCCCATACTTTACCGTGGACATGGATTTATTTAGGCTATATCAATTCCATCAAAGGGCTTGATATATCTACTTTAGTTATGGAACAGAAGGGACAAATCCTTTCTCGCATTATCTATTAATGTAGTATTACTCGTGACGCACCCAATGTATCGTAACTCGTTGCGAACAGTGTGTCGTCATAGTTTTTGTCAATACATCTAAGAGTGTGAGTTGTAATACCCATTAAAAATAATCTTAAAGTCTAAGGACCAATACACACGTCTGTAGATAGGAACATTCAATGACACTATGAAATGTGGATTTCTTACTAGCGGGTCTTGTTCTCATAATATCCTCCTGGATATTACCAAGGGTGCACACCATGAGAAGGTGCCTCAATGTTTTATGAGTCCTCACCCCTAATTACCTATATTATTTGTGTCCCTCAAGTAACATCATCGGGCCATAGAACATATATTCAAGAATAGTTTTATGGCACTTCTGTGTTCTCATCATAGCAGGGATCTGCAATGACCCTTTAATGCAACAGCTATCCTTAGGACATTATCACATGCATTGTCACGCAGAAGAACAATCAAGATGTGATAAGGCTTTTATTAATGAAAAAAGTAAAAAGTAGTTGGTTCTAGGCCACCAATGCTAATATACTCCCACTTGGACTAGATCCAACCTCTAACAACCTTTAACCCGCTAGCTCTCACATGATATTCATGCTTCTACTGAGATAGGCCTTTAGTCACGGGGTCCTCAACGTTCTCTTCCGTGGACACTCTGCTCACTGCAACTTCACCCCTTTGATAGAAATATCTCAAGAGGTGATACTTTTGGAGTATATTCTTTGTCCGTTGATGTGACCTTGGTTCTTTCACAAGAGCCACCACTCCAGTATTATCACAATACAATGTAATGGGATCTTTATTTCTAGGCACCACATCAAGATCCTAGACAAAGTTCCGAATCTAGATGGCTTCCTTGGCTGCATCAGAAGCCTCTATATATTTGGACTCTGCTGTAGAATCGGCGATAACTAGCTTCTTTGAACTCTTCCAGTTCATAGCTCCTCCATTGAGATAGAAAACATATCTAGATTGCGACTTCAGATTGTTCTGATCTATCTGAAAACCATCATCTGCATACCCTTTGATGAAAAGTTCCTCATCTCCTCCATACACCAGGAACATATTTTTAGTTCTTAACAGATACATAAATATAGTCTTAACAGCAGTCCAATGTTGTTCTCCTAGATCTTCTTGATATCTTCCTACCATGCTCAGTGCATAGTCAAAATCAATCCTATTACATAACATGGCATACATGATGGATTCTACAACCTAAGCGTATGAGATCTTATGAATTATATCTTTCTCTTGTTGTGTCTAAGGACACATTATCTTACAATGATATAAGCCATGTGACACTGGAACTAATCCCCTCCTGGATTATTCCATACTAAATATCTTCAGTATCTGGTCAATGTATGTACCCTGACATAGTCCAAGCAGCCTCTTGAATCTATCACGAATGATCTTGATCCCTAGAATGTAGGTTGCTTCACCCAAGTCCTTCCTGGAGAAACACTTGTTCAACTAGTCCTTAAGTGACTGTAAGACCGGTATATCATTTCCAATAAGCAATATGTCATCAACATATACTACTAGGATAACGATCGCATTCCCATTAAACCGCTTATAAACACATGTCTCACATTTGTTGTTAATGAACCCAAATTATTTTATGGCTTCATCAAATCAAATTTTCCATGGCCTGGATGCTTGCTTTAATCCATAAATGGATTTCTGCAACTTGCAAACCCGTTTGGCTTCACCTAGTGTCACAAACCCTTTTGGTTGTGTCATATAGACATTTTCCTAGAGGTTCCCATTAAGGAATGTGGTTTTGATATCCATATTCCAAACATCGTATTCATGGTAAGCTACTATGGCAAGTATGATTCTTATGGATTTAAACATGGAAACTAGTGAGAAGGTTTCATCATAGTCAATTCCTTAACGCTGTCTGAACCCTTTAGCTACTATCCTTGCATTATAGGTGCTAACCTGACCTTCCATGTCCATCTTTCTCTTGAATAACCATTTGAATCCAACAGGATTTACATCAACTGGCTCATCGACTAGAACCCAAACTTGGTTCTGATACATGGAATCCATCTCAGAATTCCTAGCTTCTAGCCATCTTGTAGTTTTTGAGATTTATATTGCTTCCTTGTAGGAGATAGGTTCATAATTTTCCAATAATAATGATTCACCATCCTCGGTGACTAGGAAACCAAATATCTCTAGTTCCCTTACCTCTCTTGAGCTCTTACGCAGTACTTGTGTTTATGGAACCTCTTCCACGGGGACCTGTGAAACTTGTTTATGTACCAACTCTTTTTTATCTTGAGCATCAACTTCATCGAAGTCAATCTTGCTCCCACTGTCCTTCCTGAGGATGTTCTCCCTCTCAAGAAAGACGTATTGTCTGGTGACAGTCACTTTCTTGTCTGAAGGTTTATATAGGTAATATCCCTTCATTTCCTTGGGATATCCTTTAAAGATACACCTCGTTCCCCGGGGTACTAGTTTGTTTCCTGATGAGGCCTTAACAAATGCCTCACATCCCCATACATGTGTGTGCAACAAAATGGGTTTCTTTCCATTCCATAGCTCGGAGAGAATTCCATTTTCCACCTTAGTTGGTACTTGGTTTAATGTGTATGCTGAAGTTTGTAATGCATATCCCCAAAAGGATAATGGAAGATCTGCATGACTCATCATCGACCTCACCATGTCCAATAATGTGTGGTTCCTCCATTCACTAACACTATTACACTGTGGTGTATAAGGAGGAGTGATCTGAGATAGAATCCCAGAATCCCATAGAAGATCGATGAACTCTTGGTTCAGATATTCTCCACCTCGATTCGATCGAAGTTTCTTTATATTCTTACCAAGCTGATTCTCTACTTCGTTCTTGATTTCCTTAAATTTCTCTATGGCCTCTGACTTATACGTCATTATGTAGAAATAGCCATATCTACTCAAATCATCAGTAAAAGTAATGAAGTAAGAATATCCACCTCTAGCTTATACTGGAAATGGTCCACACGCATCTGTGTGTACCAATTCTAGAAGCTATGTGGCCCTTTCACCCTGTCCACCAAAAGGTGGCTTGGTCATTTTTCCGTGTAAAATAGCATGACATCTATCAAGTGGTTTTATCTTATTTGAGTCTAAATATCCATCTTGGTAGAGCTCTGTCAAGTGCTTCACGTTCACATGACCGAGATGGTGATGCCACAACTGGGTGATGTATGAGTCATGTGAGTTTGTTTCGTTATCGATTTCCAACACTTGGGTTTTTTAATTTAATACATACAAACCATTATTTAAATGTGTCATACCCAAACATACATTGTTCTTATAAAAGAGACAACCCTTATTTCAAAATTTGAAAACAAATCCATCCATATCCAAAAAAGATACATAAATTATGATCTTGGTAACACTAGGCACATAATAACAGTTATGTAAAACCAAAATCATCCCAGTCGGTAGTGAGAGGTGGTAATCGCCAATAGCCAATGCAGCCGGCCTTGCGCCATTGGCAGCTCGAAGATGCACCTCTCCTATGGCAATCTTTCTAAATCTACTTGGTTCCTTCATTTGAATACAGATGTGATCCCCACAAGCTGTATCTAATACCCAATGTGTAGAAATAGAAAGATTACACTCGATAACGAACGAACATTTAGCGTCCCCACGCTTATGGGTGCAGTTCCTCTTCCAGTGACCTTTCGTGCCACATGTAAAACACACCGCCTCTCATTCCTTTCCATGCCTCTAGATCATCCCGTTCTTGGAAGGATGGTGCTCAGGGGCTTCAGACCATTTATAAGTCGTTGGCCCCTTTGCCTTGTCCTTCCTTTTCTTATTCACCATAAGGACTGTGGGTTTGTCACGCCCCATCTTCTTATATTCCTGGAGAATCAAGGTCAGAAGTTCTGATAGACTCTTCTCATTGTTTCTCATGTTTTAGTTGATAATAAATCTAGAGAAGGTCTTGGGAAGTGATAATAGGATGAGATCTGTATGCAACTCATCCGGGAATTTAATCCCTAAGATGTCCAAGTGTTCAATGTAGCCAATAAGCTTGACTACATGAGTCCTAGCTGGCACAAACTCTCCAAGATTAGTTGTAAACAAAGCATTGGAGATGTCATACCTCTCATGTCTCTCCATCTCTTGGTATAGATCCTTAAGGTGAGACATCATGCTATACGCGTCCATGTTTTCATGTTACTTCAAGAGCTCATTAGACATGGCTGATTGCATGAAACATTGGAAATTTGTGGCATCATCCATGTGTTTCATATAGAAAGATAATTCTTCCTCACTAGCCTCTTTCCCAGGAGCAACTGGAATAGGCTCTTCCACCACATACAATTTCTTTTCGTGGCGAAGGATGACACGTAAACGCCTCTTCTACTCTTGGAAATTTGTGCTGGTGAGAAGGTTTTCCTTCTCGATTATGGTTAGCAATGATATGTTTGAAGTCATTTTCTTTCTATTTCTACAAATTAAGATGAGAAAAGGTTTAGTACTATATTACAAAACTGAGACAAATAAATAAATTAATACTTATTAGTCTCCCACTATTTTATCGAAATCCAGTAGCCCTCACCATTAACTTCAGAATATTCTGTTTCCTGGATATTCTAGTGGCAAGGATCCATATTTTCCTTCGCATTACACCAACTAGGGTTGGTCAAGAAACATGAAGGGTTTTAGGTAGGTTTTTCAAATTCCAACTGCATTAACTCGCAGATCCTTGATCCAATGAGTGGACTCCCCAATTTGGAATTTTTTTTATTTTGGATTTCCTCAACCTTTGCCTCTTGGTCACACCAAGTCCTACTGTAGAAGTCAACCCTTGATGTGAACCAAGTCAAGTCAACCCAAAACATTGAATTATAATTCCCCGATAATTGAAATCACCCCAACTAGTGTTGGTCAAGCACTTTGAACTATAGTTTGATTCTAACCAATATTATGGAAGGCTATACTGACTTAATATTTCCTTTGAGGGATTTTATCCTTATACATAAATTACCATTTTATTATCTTTGATTACATGCATGTTAATATTAAGTGGGATATACTTATGTGATTAACCATGTCAAGATAATATTTATGTATAAGCCGGTTGTATTTTAGTTCCATCTTGCATGCTTGTTTAATTCATTGATTGTGTGATCATGACAACACACCCACAATAACTAAATCATGAAACTAATGGAAATAAAATAAATGGTATGATCATGATCTTGTTCTATTGGTTATTTTATCTAGTGGTTTATAAACAAACCTAAGACCTAGGGGAGAAACACCTTGAACCTTGTGGGTTCATGTTTACAGCTTTCCACCTGTCCACCTTTGTATCTCCTTGGATTGGTTTCACCTTGGCTCCTAACTTGAGATGCCTCCACTATCTTGGGAGCTCCATCCATTAAATATGCATTTATCTCACATGCATGTAAGGGGTAAAAAGTGGTTTCACATAAAATAATCCTTGGGTGCGCAGGCCCTACATATTAATGAGGAGAGGGCACACAGGCCAACAAATTTAATTTAAATAAATAAATTAAAATAAACCATTCATATACAAAGGTCTCAGTCTAGCTCATGATCATCTATACATGCAACGATATTTATGCATAAATAAAACTAGCATTCAATTATTTAGTCATTATTGTTTAAGATAAATCACGCTCGAATCAATTAATTATCTTTAATTAATCAATACTTTTATCTTGAACCCTTTTTTGAATTCCCTTGAGATTCTCATCTATCATAATTTTAAACAAATAAATTCATTTAAAATTATATTTGTATGTAACTTGTACCTTAGAGGAAAACAGGTGAATTCCCATTCATTACGCCGATGTTAAATTAAACACATATATATAAAACACCTATCACATGTTGTGCCTCAGATTTAGACCTGCACCATGGTACACGTATCAAGGGTTTGTATAATATAATAATAAATTTTAATAAATATTCGTAATTTGGGTGAGTACATGGTGTGTAGTTCCGACTACACGGTGTGTATTTTTCTTCATCGTCCATCCAAAGTACATACCCGGTGACATGGTCTGTAAATGTACTTCGGAAATTTTTGGAGTACACGGTGTGTTCAGTGGGACACACGCCGTGTAGTCTCTGCATTACACAGTTTCCAATCGGGCAAGCTGTGTGGGAAGTACACGGTCCAACCCGAACCCAAAGGGACTACACGCCGTGTTCAGTTAGACCACAAGACGTTTAATCTTGAAATCGTGTTCCACCTGTTCCTGGTCAACACACGGTGTCATAAATGAATTAGGTATACTCCAATACACGACCTGATTTGGCGGATCAGTCAATGGGTTGAACCTAGACTACACGGCGTGTACTTTTGCATACATGTTGTGTATTCTGGTGTTGTACGGCCAGAAACGTTTGGCTCCTGCGGATTAGTTACTCTATTTTATTTTAATCAAAATTAAAAGAAAAATTTGTTTCTGTGAGGTGAACGAGAAATGAGGGAGGAGGAACATATCTCGAGATTCATATTTCTAGAACGATTAAACTTGAATTGAAGTAACTAAATTATTAAATTCGTAAAACATCAACGAAAAAAACTAAATAATTATAATCAACGATATGACCCCTTTAATACAAATTGTAGGTTACGGGTGCAGCAGAAGCGCGTTGGTGGGTTAGCCCAACTTTAATTTTAACATTAAACAACGTTCAATATGAGATCTGTCACGATGTAAAACGCCGAATCTTTGGAATAGAACGAGGAATGAAAAAATTAAGAGGTAATCCTAGAACCATAGAGATAGGATCATAATATGTTGGTTATAATTAATTTAATTAATTCACAACAATTACCTTGGTGGAATTCTTTCTTCGTTGATGTCTCTGGTCACGATCCTGTGATCCATCATTGTGTCATAGAATCCAAGTGTAGGATTCCTCTAGCGGTGATCCAAACATGTGCCACGTATCTCCGGACGTTTCTGAAGGGATCTCTGGGTGCTAGCGCAGAAGAACATTCGCTTGCGATGTCCGCCATCGATTTCCTTGGTCTCTCTGTCTTGAGAGCGTTCTTGGAGGGAGGAGTTCTTTCGGCCATGAAGGAATTCTCCAGAATTGTTGTGCACAACAATTTTCTTTTGGAGAAGTGTTGGGTTGTGAGGATATTTATAATTGGGTTTGAGGTTATAGAGTTATGAAAATAAATAAACGTGTTACGCATTTTATTTATTTCATTAACTCTTATTGAAAACCCCCCATGTCGAATGATTAATTCCTTAACATGTGCAAATGCTGATTATAATAATTATCACAATAATGAAATTATTTCCTCAAAATCCCGACTTGAAAAACTGCATTCCATGTAATCATTAATACATAGCGTGTAATTTTTTCCCACAAAACTACATGACATGTATATTAAATATACACGGCGTGTAATTTTATTTTCCACTTTTCTTTATTTCCTCCACCACATTTATTAGACCTTGAGTGATGGCTATTTATTTCTTAAATAAATATAACTTCATTACTCACTAATAAATATTATTTCGTCCACAATATATTCTCTAGAATAAATAGGGTTGAAATAAATGCAATCAGACATCCTTAAATAATTATTAAACCAATGTCAGGAATAATATTTATTTAACTTGTAAAATTAATATTTAACTGAGATATATGGACACACTTAGTGTGTGACCCTCTTGGGCTCTTTCTCAATGGCATTAGGCAGAGCCTACCTAATGTCGAAGGTTAGCGTCTAGCAACACGCCAAGGCACCCATAGAGAAAGAAGTTAACGCCGCAATGAAGTGTCACCTCATACGAATGCTTACCATGTAATATAATCCCTTTTCCTCGATATCTCTAATCAAGAGGGTTTCATGCTAGTGACATCAACCCATGTGCTCGATTATTCATTATTTGACTATCCAGAATTGAACTTTCCCATACTTTACCATAGCCATGGATTTATTTAGTCTATATCAATTCCATCAAAGGGCCTGAGACATCTACTTCCATTATGGAACAGAAGGGACAAATCCTTTCTTGCATTATCTATTAATGTAGTATTACTCGTGACGCACCCAACGTATCCTACCTCGCTGTGAACAGTGTGTCGTTACAGTTTTAGTCAATACATCTAAGTTCACGAGTTTTAATACCCATTAATAATAATATTAATGTCTAAGGACCAATACACACGTCCGAAGATTGGAACATCCTATGACACTATGAAATGTGGATTTCCTACTGGTGGGTCTTGTTCTCATAATATCCTCCTAGATATTTACAAGGGCGCACACCATGAGAAGGTGCCTTAATGTTTTATGAGTCCTCACCCCTAATGACCTGTATCATTTGTGTCCCTAAAATAACATCATCTGTAGATAGAACATATATTCAAGAATAGTGTTATAGGACTTTTGGGTTCTCATCATAGCAGGGATCCTCTATGACCCTTTAATGCAACATCTATAATTAGGACATTACCACATGCATTATCACGCAGAAGAACAATCAAGATGTAATAAGGCTTTTATTAATGAATAAACTACAATGTAGTTGGTTCTAGGCCACCAACTCTAAAAAATAACTCTATATTGTTAAACATGGTGTTCAAGACTCCCTATAATCTAAGATCCTTGAAGGAATAGGAATGTAATGTCACATTGGCTATATGGTTTATTATGGTTTCCTCAAATACACCTCCTAATTGGATCAAGTAGGTATGGTCATACCCTAGGTGTCTAAGTGAGCAATTGAGGTCATGAATATATTTATGGAAATTGTTACTACTTATTATAATGGAATACAAATACATATATATACTATATATTTGATATATTTTTAGGGATACCATTGGTGGTGGACTAATGAGTTGCACTCACTCTCTAATAAGGTGCCTTATTACCCAACTAGATATCATTTTCCGTAACCTATGTATGGAAAGTGTCTTTACAACTAGTGTGGGTTGAGTTTTAGATAATGGATTGGATCTTGGGGGCAAGATCATGTGAGGACTTGAGAACAATTTATAGAATCTCACATTCTATTTTTGTTTTTAAACCTTGCAACATATGATCGGCCTATGGGTGGTCCTTTTTATATTTTTATTCATTATATGAAATTATAGTATCACATTTTTTATAGATATTTATTTGTTTTTTACTTATAAATGGTATTTTTCTATGATTTTTAATTTAGAAAAACATTTATATTATGGTGATTTTTTAAATATATTACTTCTGTTGGGATTTAAGGTTATATGCACTAGAGACGGTATAGTCTCATCATGGTTAAGGTAGACCCTGACCAATGATCAATGGCCTATAGAATATAGTGAGTCTTACAATAGTTATAAAACCCTTATCCTCCCTTTAATGCAAATCGATCTAGAGTTTTTTATGGAAATTTATGTGTTAGGTATTCTATCCTTATCTTCTTTCATTCCCTCCACTTTTATGTTATTTTGATGTATTTTAGGTCTAGTTTTATGTTAAATTTCACTAGATCATAGTGAAATCTAACTAATATCAAATATATTTCAGGGGTGGTGGATATAGGATGTTAAAGAAGGAAAAACATAATTTATTTCTCATGATTTGGATATTAGTAAGTTGTCCTATTGATTTTTTATTTTCATTATCTTTTGGTATAATTTTTTATAAATTCAAAATTTAAAATTAATGTTTTTCTTATAGATGTATTGTGAATAGACGATGGGGATATATAATTTCAGTTTATGGGAATTTGTGGTTTTTATACTATTTTGTGTGTGCTTCCCCAATTAATTCTAATTTGATAATTATGAGGAATTAATTATAAATTTTTATAATTAAATGTTTGAATTTTATAGATTTAGGTGGGGTTCTGGTGTTTGAGGATGACGATTCTTAGTATGGTCTTGGGTGGAATGGAATGTTTGTATCTTGAGGGGTAACTCTGATGAGTACTATGATAATGGTCCATTATATAGAAATCCATATATTGTGTGTTTTAAATTTAATGGAATATTCTTACATGGGTTTTGGGGTTTGAGAAATATTAATATTGATTAAAATAGTTATGAATGGGGGGTTTTCAAGGTGAAGTATCTTATGGTCAGAATGGTCATTTTTTATTAGGTTTGATGATTTTAGAGTCACTCAATAACTATGTTTCGAAGCATCAAAGGCACTAACTATAGTCAAGGGACCCCAAATACGTCTTTGGGTGTGGGAAAAATTAAGATTAGAATATATTGGTCACTTGTTTACTAGTAAAAGGTGTATAGAGATGACTGGTTTATCCTTTGGGAGAGTTTGGAACCTTCCTTGAAGCGAGAATTATAATATTAGGTATTTATGTGAATAGGAAAATCCATTTGAAGATTGGTGTATATTTGAGAGAAAGTACCCTTAGAGTGGTTTAGTGGGTTGGTGATTGATTATGGATCAACTTTATATAATAATTGTGGAGTTAGTGAGAGGAAAAAATCATTGGGTAATAAGTTCCCTCTTTAAGATAAATGTGATGGGTATTAAGGTGTAGTCTTGAGGTGACACTTTGGTTGGCTTATAAATAATGGGTTAGTGATCTACTGAGGAGTAGGTTGATGTGTTCTATTGGTGATGATTTTTCTATTGTTCTTAGTTTCAGGTATAAGTATTGGTAATTTATTATTATATGATAAGTTCTATGGGAGTGGTTAGGGAAAGGATGAGGTTATAAGTGAGGTTTTTATGGATATCTTGAGACCAAATTTGGGTATAACCTACTAGTGTTATGATCACCATGGATGTGAGTTAAATGTTAGGGGTTGATCGAATAGGTATTGGTGTGAGTTATAGGAAACTGGTATTGATTGAATCTTTTCTGGATTGTTTTTATATAATTAAAAACCTCTATTTGTCTTATCAAGAATGAGTTTTGAAAATAATAAATAATTACTTGTTTGAAGCTTGTACTTCAAAATGAAAAAATATGAAATTTTATTATCTAATCTTCATTATTTATTGTTTATTTATTCTTATTCTTATTATTTCATTTATTTGGGTTGTATTATGATTGTTTTGTTCTAAATATCATACTAATATTTTATCATAACCTTATGAGAGTTTGTATCAAGCTTATGATTAGAAAGTATAAACCTTAGAACTAAATGCCTTAACCTTATAGTTACTTTTTTGGGCCTTACAACTATATTTATAAACCTTACAGGTTGATGTTTGAACATCGTGGCTATTTTTTTGAACATCATGAATTGTATGTCTTAACCATACATGTTGACTATCTAAAAATTACATGTATACATCAACCTTACATTTATTTTTTCTCAACCTTATGTGATGAACCTTATGAGATATTTGGAAAAGAGTTGAACCTTATGAGTTTATTAAACCTTATAAAAACCTTACAGGATAAACCTTAAGATATTTTTAGAAAAGGGTTAAAACTTAAATGGTTTTTAAACTTTATAAAAATTAAGAACTCTATGTGAATGAACCTTACACAATCATAAACCTCACAAGAATATGTAAAATCTTATAGTATTATTTATTTTTGATTTATTTATTGTATATTTTTTATGATTGATATATTCTAAAATTCATGATTTAAAAATTAAAAAAAACTTGGATGATCAAAGGTTATTTTTGATAAATTATTTTGGAAGTATAAATTTTTTAATTCTTAATTATATTTATTATATATTACTATAATTAATTATTGTTTCATTTTTTAGTATTAAATAGTTTTAAAATACAATGTGTTGTTTTATTTTACAGAGCATAGATGAGAATTAATGAGTTGAGTCATGTGAATATTATTTCTTTCATTTATAAAATAACACATAAAGCATCTAGGAAATCATCAAGCTTTCATTATGAATATTTTTACAACTCTGAAGTAATTCATTATTTTTTAAATCACTTCTACGACTGCATTCTTCACAAAATAAAGAAAAAAAATGTTTTTAATTTTCCAAGTTATTAGGAATGAGATAATTATTTTTTAATATGTTTTTTTAATAAACTCTATATCTAGAGTTTTATCGAACCAGTGTAAATTATTTGAGGTCAAGGATACATGAACTATGTGAGATCACATGATCAAGGTAGTGTGAACATTTTAAATGACTCGTTGTACACATTTTTAATCATTGTTGTTGTGATCTTCCTTGCTAGACCAAAACATGATGATATATTATTCTATAAACAAGATACATGATACCTCAACATTCAAATATTTCATCATTTTTTGAGTTTATACGGTGTTTTATTCTCTCCATTCTTCTTTAATGTGTTTTGTTTTTGGTTTATATTCTCAAAATGAAAAGAAAGATTGTGTGTTGGTTATACTACCCCAAAAAAGGTATGTATTGGGTTGTTCCTACTTGTATGGAAAAGGCATAATACCCGGGTGATTCCTCTAGGTTGAAAAGGGATAGTGTTGATATATAAAACCCATACAAAAGTTAAATCTAAGGTTATTCTAATATGTGTGAAAAAAATGAAGGGTACTTGTGTTTTCTCTATGGTTAGAAAAAGGAAGGTATTGGGATATGACTCTAGGTGTGAAAAGGTCAGATGTAATGGATTATGGCTCCCTGTTAAAATTTAGGTTGTATTAGTTGTGTCTCTTCTTGAAATGGTAGTTTTAATTGGGTTGTGAATCCTCTTTAAAAGTAATTATTTATTTTGATTTATTTCTCTCGAGTATATTATGAAGCAATGAGTAGACCTATGATCATTTTGATCTGAACAACAATAAAATATCTTATTCTATATATTTTAATATTTTCAATTCTCTAATAATTTAACATTTTAGAAATTTAAAATTTTATTAAATGGTATATTCACCCCTTTCCCACCAAATAATTTTTCCATCTTTATATTAGGGACAAAAATTGCTTTCAGTGTAAGTCCTAGAAAAGATTGATAGCTATATTATATATATATATATATTATAACCATAACATATACTTTACCATATAGAGAAAATATCATTTTGAGATTGTTGGTTTAAGTTAAAATGAAGGTTGGATTCATAATAGATATCTATTTCTTGATAGAAATGACTATGCATATATGTAGGCTAGGATGGAAGCCTCCCTTAAGAAGTTAAGTATCAATCATTGGACTGTCATAGAAAAACCATATTTATTACCTGAAACTAATCTATATTCCTTGATTGTTAATGTAGTTGATTCTTATGTCTTAATTATAAGGTGATGAATATCTTATATTGTGTTATTAGAATAAATGATTTTATCCATGTCTCAGTATGTAAAACCACACATGATATTTGGACGATTTTACAAGTTACTCACTATGGAATAGATAAGCTAAAAAAACTAAACTTTTAACACTTAGGGATAAGTATAAATATTTTAAAATGGTTTAATAATATACTATTTATCATATGTTTCATAGATTTACTAGTATTATAAACGGTATGAGTAATATAGGAGATTCTTGGAAAATGTAGTTCTCTTTGAAAGGGTTCTTAGAGCTTTATATAAAAATGTAATGCAATAAAGGTAAAAATTGATGAGAGAAAGAATTTAAAAGAATATAATCTTGATGAACTCATTGGATAATTCTTTCAATTTAAATTGAAACTTAATTATATTACTAAATAATATTCTATAAAATAGAAAGGTATTTCTTTTAAATATATCCGTAGGTGAAATCCCCTAGAAACTAAAGGATATAAATAAATTAAAAGTGGTTTAATAATTCATGGGAATGATTTTCCATCCCATAAAAATCAGTAAAGGAAAATACATTATTATATAAAATTGTCACGACCCGCCCTCAGGACCCATGTCGTGACTACCCCAAGCCCGCCTTCCATAGGCCAGGGGCTGGCGACTAGAACCAAGGCGTAAATACCAACAAAAATGGAAGGTATTGCCTTTGAAAAGTAAACAAACACCACAGAGTAAGCAAGCGGAAAAGTAAACACTAAGTAAGAACAGAGTACAACTGAAAGTGCGGAAAAGTAAATGGGCCAGTATACAAACCCAAACTGAAAGTAAAGTACAACTCGAAAGGGAAAACATCAACTGTAAGGTAAAAGCCGATACTCCGAGCTGTCCACTGGAAATCCCACCTGAAGGGTGAGTACAGATAGCTCCACTGCTCCTCGGGTCCTGCCGTCCGCTCCGGGCACGTCCCGCCCAGTGGTCCACCTCCAGGTACCGTTCTGCTCTGCAAGCCTCAGCCACGATCAACGCTGTCCGTCATCTGCAACCAACACAACGTAGTGCGGCCATAGCCCATGCAGGGGTGAGTATAAGCTACTTAGTAGGGACCCCGAGACCCCTAAAGGTCTCCCAAAATCCACAAAGGATAAACTACAAAGGAAGATACAATCACGAAGTAACAACCGACACTGCTTAGGTATATGCCCATACATATACCTAAGTCATCAATTCCAATACGCTCCAACCTCCGAGCCCAAGTACAACTCAGTCCACACAGGAAAGTATACGTATTCCACACAGGAAAGCAAAACGAAATCCACACAGGATATCACAACACAATCCACACGGGAAAGCAACAGGATTCATCTCACACAGGTATACATCATCGAAAAGGTGAAAGAGATGATTAGACATAGATACTGAATCATCTAAGCTGGGACCCACATAGGATACAAGACCATCCGTCCTCATTGTTTCATTTATGCTGGGACCCACATAGGATACCAGACCAGCACGGCTGGGACCCACATAGGATACAAGACCAGCACTGAGTCATCTAAGCTGGGACCCACATAGGATACAAGACCAGCACGGCTGGGACCCACATAGGATACAAGACCAGCACTGAGTCATCTAAGCTGGGACCCACATAGGATACAAGACCAGCACAGCTAGGACCCACATAGGATACAAGACCAGCTGTCTTCATTGATTCATCTATACTGGGACCCACATAGGATACAAGACCAGTATTGAATCATCTAAGCTGGGACCCACATAGGATACAAGACCAGCACAGCTAGGACCCACATAGGATACAAGACTAGTTGTCTTCATCGATTCAACTATACTGGGACCCACATAGGATACAAGACCAGTATTGAATCAGCTAAGCTGGGACCCACATAGGATACAAGACCAGCACAGCTAGGACCCACATAGGATACAAGACTAGTTGTCTTCACCGTCGCAGTCCACTGAGGATTTCTGCACAGTCCTCGTCGTCGAAGTAGCAGTCGCAGCCAGCTCTAGGGTTCCCGCACACATAAAGCTCGTTCGGAAGGGTCCGCTCCACGAGCCGAGAGGCCAATGCATCAACTATCACAAAGTCCGAATTTGATGTATCCAAAAGTTCCGTATTGTCAACAGGAACTCAACGTCGCAGACGGCGCGTCAATCGGACGCCCGGTCTGAGAGTTATTGGCTTTTTCGTCCCAGGGGCCCGGTTGGTTTTTAAGGAAAAACCAACCCGAACGTAATCCACCTGCATCCAAACCTCAGGAGAAGTATGCCAAAAGATCTTTCTCACTTAGAGGAATTCAACGAAACAGACAGAGCGTCAATCGGACGCCCGGTCTGTTAGTTATTGGCCTTTCCGTCTCACACCCACCCTGGGAAACTTCCCAGGAGGTCACCCATCCTGATCACTACTCTAGACCAAGCACGCTTAACTACGGAGTTTTAACCACGCAGGCTCTTGAAAAGGAAGGTGCACCTTGAGTATAGTATACCGTAACGACCGTCGCGATCCAAGTATCGCGTTGCCGCTGACGGCGCGTCGTTCGGAGGCCCGAAGCTCAAGTTATGAGCATTTGAACGAAATCGATTCGAAAACGGGGGGTCCGGGCCGACCCGACCCGGCCCGGCCGGCGGCACGGCTGAAAGCCGCGCCTTTAGAGAAACTGGCCCCCCTCGTGGGGGCCTGCCTTTGAGAAAAACGGGGGGCCGCCTTCCCCCCTTTATGAAACCGGCCACCCTTTATTATGGGGGGCCAAAATAACTGCCCAGGGGAATTTAATTCCCCCGGTTTTGCACCGTCCCGGCCGGCCCAACCTGGCAGGCCGACTTCCTCTCAACAGGACCGGCATGGGCCGGTCCTCTTCCTTTTTCCGGCACCGGCGGCCCGGCTGGCCGCCGGTCATCACGTCCCGCCGCGGCCCGGAACCGGTCGCGGCCTTCGTCGTCTGGCACGGTGCGTCGGCACCGTGCCCTTCCTCCGCGGCCCCGCTCCGGCCGCGGCGCCTTCGGTTTCCTTCGACGCGGCGCGACGGCGTCGCGTTCTTGATAAACTTTCTGTGGCGCGGCGCGACGGCGCCGCGCGATTATAGCCTTGTGATTCCCGCGTGGTGCGACGGCACCACGCCATCTCGTTCATCCGTAAGGAAATAATAAAATTCAAGAACAAGGGAGGGGGATTCGGTCGTGTTTGTGCGGTCCGGCCCCCTCCCTCTCGTTAGATGATAACACATAAATATTTATTCTCACGTTTGTCATGCTAGAACCAAGAAGGAGAATAAATAAATAATCAACAACAACCCCTACCTCAGTTTCAAGTACGATTATCGTCAACGACCCGCGGAAGACGAGCGTCGCGGTGGTCGGCGTCACGGAAGAAGGATGTCGATGTCGTGAAGCGAGGATTCGACGTTCTTTGACGACGATTTCGTCGCGGGAAATCGTCACGGAAGAGATGACGCGGAAGAAGACGTCGTCGGTATCGCGGGTATGACGTCGCGGAAGACGGTTCCCGAGAACGTGGCGTTCTTCGTCGATGTCCGAATGTTCTTCGCGTTCTTCGTCAAAGTTTGAAGAAGAAGAAGAAGGAGCTCTCCAATCCTCTCAAGAGAAAATGAAACCAACCCAAAATAATAAAATAAGCTTAAGCTTATTTTATTACACAACCTTACTCTTAGAATTTCAAAGGTTTGAAATTCAAATTAACCCTCCTCAATTAATTAAACCAAGTTGTCAAACATTAATTGAAATGGGTCAAAGGGGATTTTTAGAGAGAAGTTGAGGAGTTGGGGTTCGTGTGGGCCCCACCACACTTAATCCTCCCAAGGGAGGTTAAGTGGTTGTGGGTCCCACCCCTAACTCCCTTTGGGTGGTTTTAAAAAAAACAACAAGTTAAAATAAACATTTGTATCCCACAATTTTTATTTAACTTATTCTAAACTCCCAAAAACTAACTCTCAACCCGAAATAAATGCAACCTCGGAAAAGGTCTCCTTAAGTGAATATCGGCGCTGCGAGTTCATCGGTGCCCTCGGAATTTGATTCTGGGCACCGGTTCAAAAGTTAGAAATTCCCGCTCGTTCGTTCACTAAACGTACCCGAGCCAAACTTCGGAAAATGATTCCGGGCGCTCCGGGCCTCGGAATCAGGTGCCGTCAGAAACCGCGCTCTTGTAAAATTCCAAAGAAAATTAAGAAAAAAATTTCCTTGAATTTTACGGGTCTTTACATTACTCCCACCTCAGGGCTTTACGTCCCCGTAAAGATACATCAAAAACTAGGGAAACAAATGAGGGTACTGAGCACGCATTTGAGCCTCCCGCTCCCAAGTGCTCTCCTGGAGATTCTCGTGCTGCCATCTGATGCGCACTAGAGGAATCGATCGCCCACATAGGACCCGCTCCTGTCGATCCTCTATCTCCACCGGGACCTCCGTAAAAGTCTCCCCATCGTCAACGTCAAGCTCCCCATGGTCAATGATGTGCGTCGGGTCATGCACGTATCTCCTCAGCTGAGACACGTGGAAGACGTCATGCACCCGGTGCAACTGAGGTGGTAGAGCCAGGTGATAATCCACCTCGCCAATCCTACTGAGGACCTGGAAGGGTCCGATGAAGCGTGGAGATAACTTGCCGCCTCGGCCAAATCTCTGTATACCACGTCGAGGTGAGACCCGCAAGAAGACGTGGTCTCCATCCTCGAACTCTAGTGGCCTCCGCCTCCTGTCAGCATATGACTTATGCCGGCTCTGAGCTGTACACATCCGCGCCTAGATGACCTGGACCATCTCAGATCCCACAAGAGCTGCAAGATTTCTTCTTTGCCGATAAGAGAAAACTGGTCCCATCCCCTGGATGAACCACATTCTTTGCCTAATACAGTCAATCCCGACATGGATGATACTAATCCACACCAAGGATGACGTCGTAAGGCCTCGACACTACTACCAAGAGATCCAACCTTACTCTCACCTCCAAGGGTTGAGTCACACTGTCGGCATCAGTTTGTGGTAACTGGGTCTCCTCCAGTTGATGCATCACAAGTGAGGGTCAAGTCAACAGTCAAAACTGGAACCTCTTAGTAACAACACAAAAGAGGACAGGAATGAAAACATCACAAAGGTATGCGTCTTTTATTATTGCAGCTCATAATACAAAGACGCTACACAAAAGAAACAAGGAACTAGAAGTACAAAGGACGTACCCACTAGTTCCGCTCCTTTCCATCTGATGGTTTGGCCCGCTTGGACCTCTGCGTCACCTGTCTACTGCCAGCTACAGAAGACCCTGCTACGGGTCGTCCTGCGGAGGGCCCTGTCACTGGAGCCTACTCGGCGAGAAAACTCTCTACTAGAAGGGCTCTCTCTAACACCTCTGCCTATGTCGGAATGTTGAGGGAGATCATCGAAGCCCTGATCTCGTGCCTCAGTCCCTGCTCGAAGGTCCGGGCACGGAAGAATGGGTCCCGTACCATGTCGGTCGAGTAGCACGAGAGATCAGTAAATCTCGCCGAGTACTGAGCGACCGTCATGCTGCCCTGCCGCAGCTGAAGAAGCTCCTGGATACGCACCGCACGAAGGGTGGCTGGGACGAACTCCGAGCGGAAGAGGCTCTCAAAGTCCGTCCATAGTAGAGATGCCTCATCGTGCACCTGGAGCATCAAGCTCCACCATCGGCCCGCTGCTGCGTGCAGTAGGCTCGTAGAGACGATCACCATGAGGTATGCAGGTGTCCTCACTAGCCTAAAAACTCGTACCACTGCCTCCAGCCAGTCCACTGCTGCCTGGGGGTCCGTCTCCCCATGGAACCTAGGCGGTCGTTGGCGCTAAAACTCACGTTGTGCGCTGAGGTGACGTGCATCGTCAGCGGCTGGTGCTGGAAGCATCGGTGGCTCGACGGGTAGAGCTACCGCCGGTGCCACTGCTGACAAAGGGCCCTGCACCGAGGCCTCGTCGCTCGGTGGGCTGTCATCACACTCGACTCTCGGAACCCTAGCTGGCTGCCGTCGTGGGGCCATCCTGAAGGGAAACAGGCGCTCCACAGTCAGAACAGTATACCTGGTGAGATGTTATAAAGTAATCACAAAGAAAACTTTGAAACACACACGCAATCAATGTTTTCGTGCATTAAGTCGGAAAACAGTAGTCAGGGTCCTGGTGTATGGATACGTCGGCCGCCGCACCAACACTGAACTCCCTGGACTGATAACCACACTCAATACGCTAAACATTATTGCATCACATAGAAAAGATCAGAGTTCGTGGTAGAACCGAACTCCTCTGATACCAATTTGTCACGACCCGCCCTCGGGACCCGTGTCGTGACTACCCCAAGCCCGCCTTCCATAGGCCAGGGGCTGGAGACTAGCACCAAGGCATAAATACCAACAAAAAGGGAAGGCATTGCCTTTGAAAAGTAAACAAACACCATAGAGTAAGCAAGCGGAAAAGTAAACACTAAGTAAGAACAGAGTACAACTGAAAGTGCGGAAAAGTAAATGGGCCAGTATACAAACCCAAACTGAAAGTAAAGTAAAACTCGAAAGGGAAAACAGCAACTGTAAGGTAAAAGCCGCTACTCCGAGCTGTCCACTGGAAATCCCACCTGAAGGGTGAGTACAGATAGCTCCACTGTTCCTCGGGTCCCTCCGTCCGCTCCGGGCACGTCCCGCCCAGTGGTCCACCTCCAGGTACCGTTCTGCTCTGCAAGCCTCAGCCACGATCAACGATGTCCGTCATCTGCAACCAACACAACGTAGTGCGGGCATAGCCCGTGTAGGGGTGAGTATAAGCTACTCAGTAGGGACCCCGAGACCCCTGAAGGTCTCCCAAAATCCACAAAGGAAAACTACAAAGGAAGATACAATCACGAAGTAACAACCGACACTACTTAGGTATATGCCCATACATATACACAAGTCATCAATTCCAATATGCTCCAACCTATGAGCCCAAGTACAACTCAGTCCACACAGGAAAGTATACGTATTCCACACAGGAAAGCAAAACGAAATCCACACAGGATAGCACAACACAATCCACACAGGAAAGCAACAGGATTCAGCTCACACAGGTATACATCATCGAAAAGGTGAAAGAGATGATCAGACATAGATACTAAATCATCTAAGCTGGGACCCACATAGGATACAAGACCAGCCGTCCTCATTGTTTCATTTATGCTGGGACCCACATAGGATACCAGACCAGCACGGCTGGGACCCACATAGGATACAAGACCAGCACCGAGTCATCTAAGCTGGGACCCACATAGGATACAAGACCAGCACGGCTGGGACCCACATAGGATACAAGACCAGCACTGAGTCATCTAAGCTGGGACCCACATAGGATACAAGACCAGCACAGCTAGGACCCACATAGGATACAAGACCAGCTGTCTTCATTGATTCATCTATATTGGGACCCACATAGGATACAAGACCAGTATTGAATCATCTAAGCTGGGACCCACATAGGATACAAGACCAGCACAGCTAGGACCCACATAGGATACCAGACTAGTTGCCTTCATCGATTCAACTATACTGGGACCCACATAGGATACAAGACCAGTATTGAATTAGCTAAGCTGGGACCCACATAGGATACAGGACCAGCACAGCTATGACCCACATAGGATACAAGACTAGATGTCTTCATCGTCGCAGTCCACTGAGGATTTCTGCACAGTCGTCGTCGTCGAAGTAGCAGTCGCAGCCACCTTTAGGGTTCCCGCACACAGCAAGCTCGTTCGGGAGGGTCCTCTCCACGAGCCGAGAGGCCGATACATCAACTGTCACAAAGTCCGAAGTTGATGTATCCAAAAGTTCTGTATCTTCAACAGGAACTCAACGTCGCAGACGGCGCGTCAATCGGACGCCCGGTCTGAGAATTATTGGCTTTTTCGTCCCAGGGGCCCGGTTGGTTTTTAAGGCAAAACCAACCCGACCGTACTCCACCTGCGTCCAAACCTCGGGTGAAGTATGCCAAAAGATCCGTCTCACTAAGAGGAATTCAATGAAACAGATGGCGCATCAATCGGACGCCCGGTCTGTTAGTTATTGGCATTTCCGTCTCACACCCACCCTGGGAAACATTCCAGGAGGCCACCCATCCTGATCACTACTCTAGGCCAAGCACGCTTAACTACGGAGTTTTAACCACGTAGGCTCCCGAAAAGGAAGGTTCACCTTGAGTATAGTATACCGTAACGACCGTCTCGATCCAAGGATCGTGTTGCCGCTGACGGCGCGTCGTTCGGAGGCCCGAAGCTCAAGTTATTAGCATTTGAACGAAATCGATTCGAAAATGGGGGGTCCGGGTCCGGGCCGACCCGGCCCGGCCGGCGGCGTGGTCCGGCGCAGCGGCGCGGTCCGGAACGGCGGTGCGGCCCGGCGCAGCGGCGCGGTCCGGCACGGCGGCGCGGCCCGGCCGGCGGCGGCGCGGCCGGGGCGCCGCTCGGGTGCCACGCGTGGGGGGCATGGCTCGCGCCCCTCTTCGCTGGCGACGCGGCTGAAAGCCGCTCCTTTAGAGAAACCGGCCCCCCTCGTGGGGGCCTGCCTTTGAGAAAAACGGGAGGGGCCGCCTGCCCCCCTTTATGAAACCGGCCCCCCTTTATTATGGGGGGGCCAAAATAACTGCCCGGGGGAATTTAATTCCCCCGGTTTTGCACCGTCCCGGCCGGCCCGACCTAGCTGGCCGAATTCCTCTCAACAGGACCGGCATGGGCCGGTCCTCTTCCTTTTTCCGGCACCGGCGGCCTGGCTGGCCGCCGGTCATCACGTCCCACCGCGGCCCGGAACCGGCCGCGGCCTTCGTCGTCCGGCACGGTGCGTCGGCACCGTGGCCTTCCGCCGCAGCCCCACTCTGGTCGCGGTGCCTTCGGTTTCCTTCGATGCGGCGCGACGGCATCGCGTTCTTGATAAAATTTCCGTGGCGCGGCGCGACGGCATCGCGCGATTATAGCCTTGCGATTCCCGCATGGTGCGACGGCACCATGCCATCTCGTTCATCCGCAAGGAAATAATAAAATTCCAGAACAAGGGAGGGGGGATTCAGCCGTGTTTGTGCGGTCCGGCCCCCTCCCTCTCGTTAGATGATAACACATAAATATTTATTCTCACGTTTGTCATGCTAGAACCAAGAACGAGAATAAATAAATAATCAACAACAACCCCTACCTCGGTTTCAAGTACGATGATCGTCAACGACCCGCGGAAGACGAGTGTCGCGGTGGTCGGCGTCACGGAAGAAAGACGTCGATGTCGTGAAGCGAGGATTCAAAGTTCTTTGACGACGATTTCGTCGCAGGAAATCGTCGCGGAAGAGATGACGCGGAAGAAGACGTCGTCTGTATCGCGGGTATGACGTCGCGGAAGACGGTTCCCGAGAACGTGGCGTTCTTCGTCGATGTCCGAATGTTCTTCGCGTTCTTCGTCAAAGTTTGAAGAAGAAGAAGAAGAAGGAGCTCTCCAATCCTCTCAAGAGCAAAGGAAACCAACCCAAAATAATAAAATAAGCTTAAGCTTATTTTATTACACAACCTTACTCTTAGAATTTCAAAGGTTTGAAATTCAAATTAACCCTCCTCAATTAATTAAACCAAGTTGTCAGACATTAATTGAAATGGGTCAAAGGGGAGTTTTTGAGAGAAGTTGAGGAGTTGGGGTTCGTGTGGGCCCCACCACACTTAATCCTCCCAAGGGAGGTTAAGTGGTTGTGGGTCCCACCCCTAACTCCCTTTGGGAGGTTTTAAAAAAAACAACAAGTTAAAATAAAAAATTGTATCCCACAATTTTTATTTAACTTATTCTAAACTCCCAAAAACTAACTCTCAACCCGAAATAAACACAACCTCGGAAAAGGTCTCCTTAAGCGAATATCGGCGCTGCGAGTTCATCGGTGCCCTCAGAATTTGATTCCGGGCACCGGTTCAATAGTTAGAAATTCCCGCTCGTTCGTTCACTGAACGTACCCGAGCCAAACTTCAGAAAATGATTCCGGGCACTCCGGGCCTCGGAATCAGGTGCCGTCAGAAACCGCGCTCTTGTAAAATTCCAAAGAAAATTAAGAAAAAATTTCCCTTGAATTTTACGGGTCTTTACAAAAATAAACATGATGCATGATATGAAAACCAATAATAATCCAATGACATATAAAATCAAGAAAAAAATAAGAGTTGTGGTGGTAACATAAACCCCAAAAGTCTACTTAAACATAAGAACTGGAGACACCAAGGGATACCAATCCACTAATTTGGAACAATGACTAACTCCAATATAATAAATATCCAAGGTATGAATCCCAAAAAATATAACTACAGCATCATGTTTCTCCATTAGTAAAGTAAGAGATCTACACTTTACCATTATCATTCTAAACAACGTCTTCATATAAACCGGGATAAATATCAAGGGGGTGAGTATATCGAATCAGAAAGAAATCCCAAGGATTCCCATACATTCCAATAAAATAATAATATTTTATATTACATTAATCATAAAATATTATTAAGTGATATAAGACATGAGAAATAAATATAAATTTATGTAAGTAGTGATGATAACTCACACCATGAAGACCACCCATACTATGCACACACGCACCCAATGAAATTTCCAACAAATGTAATACCATCTAATATATACATTGAATAATCATAATATACAAGTGAAACTTTTCCATCTAATCCCATGTCATCACTTGATTGTATAATATAGGGTGCCACAAATCAGCACGGTATCCAAGTAAGAATCCAATAAGGCCACAATATGAATATAAACACACACCAACAATTTCATGAAAAGTAATCACACCTAAGATGCTTCTTTAAAATAAAATTATCAATAAATCATTTCATTAAAAATTTATTAGTGAATACCACAACCCATAGTTCCAAAACCATAAAAATAAAGAAATTTATCATGGTTTTTTATCAAGAAAACAAAAAATTTGTTTTTGAAAACCAAGTATTTGAGTTCTAGGAAAAGTATATTAAGGGAGAAAAAATATACCTAAATATTGTCATACTAATTAATATAATTTTAACCAAGGATGTCTAGGTTTACCCTCTATTTAATTTGATTCCCAATGTCCAATTCTTGGTGATTTGATAAAACTCCTCTCCAAATGGAATAGGATCACCAAAATCGCTTAGAGAGAGGTTAGGGTTTGTGGGAAAAATTGGGAAGAATAATTAGAATTTGGGAGATATAGAATTAATAAATTGTTTATACATAGCCTCATTCATGATGTGATATATGAATTTAGGTTTTTAATCTTCAGGACATCCAATTATTCCAAAAAAATAAGGTACCTCAAATTTATAAACTATGAACCACATTTAGGCCATGAATCTAATTTTGGTTGTGAATAAAATTTCCTAGAATAAATGGCCTCAAATTTATTTCCATAAAAACTTTCCAAGTGTAATTCACACCATTAATAGTCATTTTCATCATCAATCACCTTTTTCAACTAGATTCTAAATCCAGTTCCACTTTTTCCTCTAAATTCATTTGGGATCAATCCTAATAACTATTTTAACTTAAAAAGAATGGAATTAAATGTTCATGTACCATGAAATGGGGGTGTCACATTCTCCACACCATTTGAATTTATTTCCTCATAAAACATGAGGCTATTAGTTTTGTGGAATACTTTTATCCATTTCTTTATCATATGGTTCTCTTATTCCTAATTCCCTTCCTCCATCTAACCATCTTTCCATAAGACCCACATTATTGATATTAATATTTTATGTAGGATATTATCTTTCCTATCAATAATTTTAATTAGGGTGTCAATAAACATTTAATTAGGATAATAAGTCACATGTTCCATACTAATCTCATGGTTCGGACTGGGTTGGTACTTTTTTTATATATGGAAAACCATACAAATAGAACTGAATATCTGTGGTATAATTTGCAAATAAAAACTTCCCCAATTTGTTCAATAAATTCAAAACATCCAAAACACTAATGATCTAGTTTCCCTTTCCCAAATTATAATTCCCTAATATTGGAAAAACTCATAAGAATACATGATCATCTACTTCAAAAAATATAGGACAATAACATTGATTTGTATAGGATTTCTAATAGCTCTATGTTTTTCCATCCTTTTCATGATCATTTATATCTTCCTAGTAGTCTCTCACACCAAAAATATTTTAATTAGTTATGTGTATCTGGTCTTAGTCAAACAAAAAAGAGAATGAGATGTATTTTCATAAAATGTCATAGATAGGGACATATGTATCATGTCTTAGTAATTATTTTTATAATATAACTCCACTACATGCAAATAGTATTCCCATAAACCAAAGAAGTCTATTATAAAAGATATTAACATATCCTCTAATATCATAACACTGTTTTCTGACAAGAAATCTGTTTGGGGATGATATTTTGTGCTTATGGTCAACTAGGTTCTAAGAGATTGTTATAAGGACTTCCAAAATTGTGAGGTAAATCTAGGGTCTCAATTGGTGATAATAGAAACTATAAGCCCATGAAATTTTACCATTTCTCAGAGATATATTGTTTCTAAATCATATGCTGTATTCATTTCCCAAATTGGAATAAAGTGTATTGAATTCATGAGTTGTTCTAAAATCATCCAAATAGAATCGTGTTTCCAAATAAATGTCATTAGACCAGTGATGAATTCTATATAAATCTTCTCCCATTTTTATAATAGTTTGGGAAACAACTATAACATGTCATCTAACCATTCATATCTTTCCTTCATATATTGAAAAGTGAGGAATATCTTAACATATTTATCAAGATTTAATTTCATTTCCAACCACCATAGATGATCCTTCATTTACCTATACTTTCTCTCGATAATCTGATGGATTTTCCATTTTGAATGGTGTTAAAAAAATAGTAATTGGTCTTTAAAAGGATGGAGGAACTTTGATTTGATCATGAAATCACAACACTAAATTTTCATACTTTGTTCATCCATCCATAGTCTCCCCACCATTGATGTTTCATTTCATTGTAAGATAATAAAGGTCTGATTATTGAGCCTCCTTGACTAGTTTAATCAAGTATATAATCAATGTAACTAGGAAGAACGATATAACCCCATCTTTCTCATCGCATTCCAAGTGTATATCAGCAATAATTTCCATAAAATACCATGGGTATTAGGATTCTCTAACCACTTGGTTGTGTGAATGTCAACTTAATGAATCAGTCACCAAATTTGTTTTCTCATGTGTATACACTAAGTTAACATTGAAAATATGCAATTATTCCATCAAATGTCATTGAACCATATTCAAGTCTCATCGTTAAAAGATGTGTTTTATGATTTTATGATTCCTGAACATGATGAACCTTTCACTAAATAGATAATGACACCGTGTTTTTAAGGCATGGACCACTATAGATATTTCTATATTAGGGTTTGGAAGTTCCTCTAATGTATCCTTAGTTTTCAATATTCATAAGTTATGTTTTGATATACCTATATGAGGAAACAACATAATTTGGATCTAGAATTATCAAAAAATAAAATTTGGACCTTTCACTATTTTATAAATTTAAGTATTGATACCGATGTAATCATATTCTTGATATCCTCAAAATATTTATAACATTCATTATTCTAATAAAAGGGAGAACCATTATTTTTCAATGTTTTCATGGTAGAATCGAGGAGTTATAAATTACTGACAAAGCATTGATAATATCTTACTAAGAAAAAGAATGTGTTTATCTCAAAGACATTCTTAGATGGTATAAAATAAATAACAGCATCAATTTTATTGGGATTGAATGATATTCCCTTATTTAAAATTGAATTCCTAGGAAGTGAACTTCTTATATATATAAGTTACATATTGATAGTTTTTTAAAAAGATGGTGATCATGTAATATACCAAACATAATTTCAAAGTACCTCACATGATCATCCATTGTATAATAATACACTATGATTTCATCCAAAAATACCAAAAATAAAAAATCTAGATATCTGTGAAAGATATGATTAAACATTTCTATGGGTATTATTGGTTTATTAGTAAGACTAAAGAGAATAACCAAGCGTTCTTAATGGGTTTAATGACTTATAAAAAATTTACTAGGTATATCCTCTATCTTGAATCAAAGTTAGTGGTACCCTGATGAGAGATCAATTTTCAAGAAGAATTTGACTACCTTTAACTGATTAAGAGATCATCAATTTGGGGAAGATGATACATATTATTTATCATAACATGATTTAATTATGATAATCAATACAAATTTATAGTTTTTCATCTGTATCCTTAACAAATATACACAAAGAATTCCAAGGATGTGTACCTGGTCCTATAAAAACGTTTATTTATTATTCTTCTAATTATAATTTTAGATCTCAAAACATTGTTTCATTCCATTTGATGAAAGTGAAATATGATTTGTTCCTGGAATTAGGTTGATATAAAATCTCACTTCCCTTTCAAGTGGTAAACCATAGAAGTAGTCTAGAAATATATTAGGGTATTGCTATACTAAGAAAAGAAAATAACTATTTTCAATTTCATCAATATACCCTAAGGTGGTCATTTCCAAATGTTACGAGATGGTTCCAACCATTTTCATAAAAGGTCTTTCTCTTTTTTCATTCAGATCCCATTCTCCATTGGATAACAAGAAATATTCATCAAGAGATGTAAAATTCACCTTACATATATAGGTTTAAATGTAATCCTTGAATTCCAAAATCCAATACATTCCTATCATTAGATTAAATATTTCAATTTCTAAGTCAGTGAACTCCTAAAAATAGATTTATCTAATGATGATGGAACATTATAGACATTTAAATACATTGAAAACCTATTACCCGATAGGTGTCTTGATGCTCATAACATGAGGCATCATTTATATATTCAATCCCAGTTGTTTTACCACATAGGGATCAGGAATATAATGGGAAGTGTTGATGTTACAAAAATGAATTAGGGTAGAGTTAAAGAGTTTTCCACCTTTCACTATCATGGGACCTATATCTTCATTTTTCATTCCCTGGTTTACTCTAAATAGTTTTTGATTTACCTCCCAAAACTAATTTCTACAACCTAATGATGTGGTACCTACTGAGGTGTCAGGGTGTTCCTAGAGTCACCAAGGGTACATCAATTATGAGAGTGAGAACAACTCTAATGAGATCCCCTTTCTTGATTATTTGAAGCTTGCGACATGGTATAACCCTCACAACAAGTTTAATTTGAAATATTTGGGAAATAACACTTCAGTTTCCCTTTATGACCATAATTATAGCTGTATTGGGGTGGTTTTGTGAATTCCCTTCTAATGTATTATTTTAAACCATATTGGAAGAAACCCGGATAGGTACTACAATGTGGAGGGAAGGAAAATGAAATGGTGGATTGATTATATAGTTCTCCAATACCCTGAGAGTAGTTTCCCCTTGTGTTATTTTTCCTCAAAAAAGAGTTCCCACTTATTTCAAGGATGAAAAAGGTGTTCCCTCCACTAAAATTCCCAGTGATGTATTTCTATTCCACAAAATCCTTCTTCATTATGTCTATGTAATCTTCAATTCATAATATCACAACTCAAGAATGGATTCTAATTGTATCCCCACTAGAACATTCATGATTTGAGTGATTCACTAGATTCCACTTCTGGAAAAAAACATAATAGTTATGTAAATTAGGTTGTATATTCCATAAAAAATAGGTTTCCTTTCTTCGATTTAATGAAATTCATTGTTCATGATACTCAAAAGGAATGTTGATAAAGTCATTTATCAAAAATCACTCAAATTTTTTCCATATGAGGCATTTATCAACCTTATCTTTTTTTTTTGGAAACCCAATAAAACCATTCATACAATCTTAGTAACTTGGGTATCATTTATAGACACTGAAGTTATTTTTTATTAAGGGAGCATGAAGCTCTAGGGGTACAAGTCACGGAGGGAGAAAGTAGTGAAGGCCCAGTGAGTCCTTTCGGATCACATTGGCACACTCGCAAGGAAGAGAGTTAAGACTATCATACACTATTAGAGTCTCCTCTGGCCTGCCCCCGCGGGCCAAAGCATCCGCCGCAAAGTTGGATTCTCTCACACTGTGATGGATCAACCTGCCCTGACTGGTCTCTGCTTTGCACCTTCTGAAAACATACACCAGATTCCAAGTCACGTCACATGCACCCTGAAGAGATCTAAACAGAACCTCCGAATCTGATTCAGCCTCCATCACTCGGAGACCTCTTCCTTTTCACAGAGTGAGACCCGTAAGGAGGGCTCTAAACTCCGCACCTGTAGAAGTGTCGGGCCCATAGTAGGCACTGAAAGCAATGTGCACTGACCCCCAGCAATCTCGGAGAACTCCACCGCCCCTCATGATCCCCCCCGAGCAAGAACCATCCACATTTAATTTTAAACTGTCAGCCGGGGGTTTCCATCGAACCCATCTCCCTCGCTGTAGGGTCTGACAATCTGTCCACCCACAAAGGACCCCATAGCACCTGCATGCAGACCTTTGAAAAGAGTAGACAATTCTACAATGAGCAATCTCATGCGGACTTGAAGTGCCAAAAGCGATTTCCTGCCACCTAACCTTACCTGATTGCGAGCTTCCCACAGTTTCCAGCATATAGCAACTAGAATGATCATACCTGCTGAACGATCCTCCACCCTCCTGCTGAAGCCCGAAAACCATGCCAGGAGATAATCACTAACGGAAAGACGCTCCTCATTCGGAACCTTGCACTGGGAGAGCTGAGACCAAAGTAACACTGCCCACCTCCCCTGAAAGAACAGATGTAACGTTGTTTCCACCCTTGGACTCTCGCAACAGAAGCAGCGTGACGCTATGCAGATCCCCCTCTTCTGGATGTTCTCCTCCATGGGTAGCGCTCGATTCTGAACCCGCCACACCAGAAAGTTCATCCGCGTTGGGATTGGCTTTCACCACATGGGTCCCTGCTCTATTTCTCCTGTAGCAACCCCCTGGCCAATCCTCCTGTATCCATTCAAGCTAAACCGCCCCGACTCAACCAGAGAAAAACAACACTTGTCCGGTTCGTTTCACATGAAAACACTGTTAAACGCATTCAGTTGCGATGGATTGATATTCTCATGCACAAAATCGTACCTCTCACACACCTCCCTGAAAGAGATATCAGGGGAAGGGCAGCCCGTATAACCAATCCTCTCTTCCAACCAAGCGTCCTCCCAGAAGCTGATCTCCCCACGGCCGATCACCCATATGACATAACCATGCAGTACCTCAAGGTGTGATACAATGCACCTGCCAAGAGCAGTTGCACCGCGCATGTTGCAATCAACATGCCCTCCATATCGCGTTCTGAAAAATTTGGCCCAGAGGGATTTACCTGCTATCACCTCCCAAGCCAGTCTTGCCTGCAGTCCCCGAATCGTTCCATGTATATCCCGAAGGCCAACCCCACCCTCTTCCACCGGTCGGGCCATCCTCTTCCAAGACGCCCAGTGGCATCTCCCCTCCTTTTTCGCATCCCAAAGGAACGACAAGAGTATGCGCTCGATCTTCTCCACCATTCCCTTCGGGGGTTTAATGACAGAAAATACATGCATGGGAATCGATAGGAGAACGCTGTTGATCAGCATGATCCTACCCCCAAAGGATAGCAGCCTGTTCTTCCAGTTGAAAATCCTTCCCAGGATGCGGTCTAGAATCTCATTGAAGTGGACCTTCAAGACTCTCCCACACGATAGAGGAACTCCTAGATAAAGGATAGGGAGCTGTCTTTGTCCACAGCCCAAAACCTCCTAAATACGTTTACACCTCTACCCCGGGCACTTGTTGGAGATGAACAAGTGGCTCTTCGACCGGTTGATTGCCTGCCCGCTTAGTTCCCCATACTCAGACATAATTCCCTTAAGGGTATTCAACGATCTCCTCCCTCCATTCAGAAAAATCAAAATGTCATATGCAAACATTAAGTGAGAAACTCTGAGCGAGTTCCTTCGACCAAGGAAAGGCCTCAGCCTCTCCTCTGTTAGGCCCTTCTTCAAGTTTCTGGATAAGGCATCCTGAGCAAGAACAAGCAGAAAAGGAGATAGCGGGTCCCCTTGGCGGACTCCCCTCACCGATTTGAAGAAGCCGGAGCATTTCCCGAGCAGTGATATAGTGATCCAGGGAGATGCAAAGCATCGGAAACACAGATCACAAAAGGACTCCTGGAAACCAAACCCTCTCATTACCCGCAGGATGAAACCCCATTCCAGGTTGTCGTATGCTTTGTTCATATCGACCTACCAGAAGATGTTGGAATCCACAGACCACTTGTTCAAATCGTGCACCAACTCGCTCGCCATGCCGACCGCTCCCTGAATACTCCTCCCTTGAATGAAACCATGTTGTTCTTCAGAAACTAGCTTCGGAATCATAGTGGCCAATCTTCGGCTAATGATCGTTGCCAGAATCTTGTAAGAAACGTTTCACAGGCTTATCGGTCTGAAATGGCTAACTAGGGTGGGATCTTATCTTGAGTATATCAATCCCACCATTGTCCTGAACGATCCTAAAAAATATACATAGAGAGCCTCACTTTTAAATTTTTAGAGGAACCCAAGAAAAAAATATTCTATTGATCTTCCCAATCAATGCATCTTCTTATTCAGGTCCTAAGTCACCTAGAAATATTGGTGGCTTCTGGCATTATGATTTGAGTGAGTGATCTACATGATGTGGTTCCTTATATTGGTTTCCTTTTTTCACAACCTACCGAACTTCTAGAATGTTTCTCGGTAGTTATTGGTTCTACATTGGTTTCTTAGGTGGAACCATGTTCTCAGCAACATCCTCTTGATGGTTTCTAAGTCTCCTAACTGGATCCATCTTCTTATAATCATAGCAGAATCATTACACAATTACAAGCAAATATTTTACTCCCAAATAATTTCCATATCTTAAAACACCATAAGAAATATTATAAAATATAATATGAAAAAAAAAATCCAATTGGAAAGTCTTGTACTAATTCATTATTCTAGACACTAATCAATTAAACCCCTGATGATGAGGTGATGAAAGCCTAAAAGATATTCATAACACTTTTTATACCTGATCTACCATGGTTACTTAAATTTCAGTATAAATAGGTTTGCTACACATTTTTATGCATACATTTCAAGTATCAACATGTAAAATCTCCATACCTATCATTCTTAACTAATGGACTGAACTAGACTGATACCACTTATAACACCCCAACTGATCCCATTGTCTTAGGAAGGACCGGAGTACTACTAACCTTAGGTGACATCCCTTGGATTCTAATGTTTGGTAATAAATTCCAAAGGCCTTACTAAATAGTGGGTGATGATTTTAACTTTCCTAAAAAACTAATAATGGAAAAACCAAAATGATATAATATAAACATGATTCATAATATAAAATTCAACAATGATCCAATTATATAGTAAATTAGGAACAAAATTAGAGTCACAGTAGTAAAAAAAACACCACCAGTCTATATCAACTGAATACCAAAAAACACCAAGGAAACTAGGGAATCAATGTGTAATGATGACCAAATCTACTATAACACATCTCTATAATCTATCTCCCAAACAAAAGGACTAAAAAATCAAGTTGCTACACTAGTAATGTACAATACTTTTCCCTTACATGCATTATCATAAATAACTTATTCATATGAATCAGGATGAATATGGAGGGGTGGGTATATCAAATAAGTAGAAAATCCCCAAGGATTACCACACATTTCACGAAAATAAGAAAAAAAAATTCAAAATTCAAAATAAAATAATAAAATTGATATAAAATATAAGAAACAAATTTATATGTTTTTAAAAAGTGATGAAAACTCACACCACAAAGTTCACCCATACCATGCATGCATGCACTTAATTCAATTCCCAACAAATATAATATCATCCCATTGTCCACTGAAAATTCCTAAGTCATGAGAGGAATCAATCCTTCCATGCCAAAGTGTTAACTTAGTGGTATCATACAAGTTTTCCCTAGATTAGAACAGTGGTTAAGTTTAAATCCAATAAGGCCTCAATGTGCATATGAACAAACTCCAACCATGTCATGAAATTTTAACATGCCAAAGAAAATTATTTGAAATAAATTTCACATTAAATAATTTTATAGAACATGTTGTGGTAGAATCCCACAACCCATAGTTTCAAAACTAATTAAAAAAAGAAATACATCATGGTTTTTTATCCAGAAAATAATGAAGTTGTTTCTGAAAAAAATACTTCAAGTTCTAGTAAAAGTGGAGATGGAAATAAGCCATCTACCTCAATATGTTCATACTAATGTATAACACTATAACCAATCATATTTAGGAGCATCCTCCATTTATTTTTATTCACAAGGTATGATTCATGATTATTTTATGAAATAGGTCTCTATAAAGAATGGGATCATCAAAAATTTATAGAGAGAGCTCAAGGTTCAAGGGAAATATAGGGAAGACTAAGGAAAATCTAGGGAATGCTATAATTAATAAATTAGTTAAATGTAATTTCATTTTTTATGTGATATATTTAATTTTCTTCATGAATATTCAGGATATCCAAATATTTTTAAAAATAAGGTGCCTCCAATTTATAAACCATGAAACCCATTCAAGATTTGAATCCCATTCACGTAGTGAATAGAAATTCATGACATGAATAGACTCAAATAGATTTATGTCAAAAATTCCCAGAGACCATTCATGATGTAAATATTAATTAATGTTTTGAATCACCTCATACAACCATATCTCAACTCCAGTTACACTTTATTCTCCAAATTCTTCCCATGATATATCCCATTCATTATTTTAGCTTAAAATAAATATCATAAAACAAGTATGTAACACAAAACAATTGTGTCACAACATACTCATTTGATTATGAGTTTCAGGAAAATGAAAGTGATGAGGTTTCATAAGTTTAAAAATTAATATACAAAATAATTAAAGGATATTCTTGAATAAATATAATATATTATCTGAAAGATGATAATGATGGAATTAAAATTGGTAATGTTGTTTCAAATGAAGTTTTAGAAGTAACTTGTTATGAATACACGAAAAAGGATACATTAATATTAAATGACAAAAGTTAAATAAATTAAATAAGAAGAAATAGTTGAACAACGAGGGAAAAAGTGCCTTAGTAGTTGAATGGAGCTGCATGAAGAATTTATATTCAAGAGAAGAATCTAGTTTAGAAAAGGGATTAATAAATTTGTGTCTAATGGGTTTTTAAAATTAGGTTAGTTATTATGATTTAAATTATAAATAATCTAATTTTTAAAAACCTATAATTGAGGATTTATAAGTTGAAATTAAATGGTTACAAAATGATGTAATTAAAATTTTGGATATATATAAGGAACATGAAAATAACCATAAGAACATTTTTTAGGAAAACAAGATTACTCTTGGAGAAAACAAAAATATAAGGAATTATAATTCTTCCACTAATGATAATATTTATATATATTTGGGGATAATTAAAAAGTAAAATGATAAGACAAGGATTATATTTCTAAAAATGATTAATTAAAATAAAGAAAACATAAATTTTTTTCGAATAAAATAACTAACTTAGAAAGGAAGTTAGAAGTTTCAAAGAATAATTAATCTGATTTTTTCCATGGTATATATATTTATGATAAAATTATGAAAATAAAAAATAAAAAAATTATAATTGTATATAATAATCAATTTCCCCAAATTTATATGACATTTTTAATTAAAAGTTCTAAAGATAGTGTTTATATAGATATTTTTTAATATGTATAATAAAAGGAAAATATGAAAGTAAGTGTCCCTTGAGATTTACATATACTATTATACACACCAAATCCTTCATATATAGATATGTATCCTCAATATTACATATGAATAAATGTTTGAAATATATTATAATAACAAAAATTGTTTTTATAACTCGTTTGGACTCAAATTTTCAAGGGTACAAAAACAATCTTAAAAATTTACTTATAGGATATATTCCATGGTATTTTGAAAATAGAAACATGGTAAATGTATAATGGATTTTCCAATAACATGATAGGGAATGAATCAAATTTTCTATCTTTCAATATATGTGGATGAGGTAATTTAACTTTTAGAGACATTTAAAAAGGTAAATTTAAAGGTTTTTAGAGATTTTGGTATTTCTAAATCTATTATAATCTATAATGTTTTATGTGTTTAAGGATTAAAAAATAAGTTTATTATTATCTCATAGTTACGTGATGATGGAATGTATGTTAAATTTAAAAATGATGAGTTCATTTATTATAAAAAGAATAATCAATTTTATTTTATGCTAACAGAAAAGATAACATATATTCTGTCAATTTTGATGTACTAAGAGACTAGAATGTTAAGTATTTAAATGTAGTATTGTTAGGAAAAAATTTAATTCTTAGGAGGTTTATCCATGAAAACTTTACTCTTCTACAAAATCCATCCAAACACTATAAAATTTTGTAGCTACCCAATTTGAAAATGGACAGAAACTATTTATGGGAATCATGCATGAAAGGTAAAAAAAATATAGAAAGTTTTAGATATATACAATAAGTTCAAACAAATGGTCCTTTATAACATATTCAATGTGATTTATTTTTACCTATATGAATTTATACTCTTAGTGAGAAGTTGTTTTTTAGGACTTATAATAGATTCACAAGGGTCTATTTTCTTCCTCATAAATCTTAAAAAATACAAATTTTTATTCTTATTTTAAATCAGTTAAAAAAATAATTAATCTTTTCCATTATAATTGATGGAGGTGGAGATTTTATAAATATAAATGTTAAATAAAATATTCAAGAAATGGATATTATCAAAAAAAATCATTCCTTATAACACCACATTAAAATGGTCTTTTTGAAAGTAAAAAATATAAATTTATAATAAATTACTAGAATAATATTAAATGAAATCAAATAAACTAAATATTTTTTTAGAATTTATGAATACAAATTTTTATGTCTCTAAAAAATTATTTTAAGACCAATTTTAAATAATACACCTTATAAACTTTGTAAGGGAATAAAACCAAATTCAGGATATTTTATAATATTCAGTTGTAAAGTCTATATTTTTTACACTAAAGACTCTTTAGATAAATTTGATTATAATGATAAAAATAGAATATTTTTGGGTTATTCAAGTATTATAAAATAATATAGATTTTATATAAAAATAACTATGGTTTTTGAAGAATAGATAAATATTAAATTTTATGTAAATGCTTTAAAATATAAGAATAATTATTTATATCAACATGAAGAAGATTTTAGAGATTTTAAATTTATAGGGAATGAACGTAAAAAATGAGAATTAAAATGTTGAGGGGGCAAGTTATCCACATTAAAAATATTTTAAAACACATAGAGATAATCATATATATAAATTTATTATAGATGTTGAGTCTAGAGTACAAACCATAAATTCTATAAGAATTAGTTTTACTCATAATTCTTTCATTAATGATTTTCTTCAAAAATATATTTCTAAATCTTTAACTATAATACCCATGTATTTGTTTTATTTTAAAATAAAATTATGTTCAATATAATACACCACATGTAACCTAAACCTTAAATGAACCATGAAATAATATTATGACTATTATAACCTAGATGTTGGGTTGTAGGGTATGAATAGGAGAAACCACATTATAAAATATATTTAAGAGAATTTATGCTTAATAAGAATAATTAATTCAATAAATTTAGCATCTATAAAAAAGTTTTTGCTATGAAAGGAATAATAATAAATTTATTTTAGGCTTTAAAAATATTTTTCTTATAAAAGTGTTTTTTAGGTGTTTTATTCATGGGCAAGTATAATTAATTTTTTCTAATTTTATAAATTTTATTTTACAAAATTAACAAAATTTATTAAATTATCACATCAAAATTATCTTATGGTTAATTTTTGGAATTTTTCTAAAAAGATTGATTTTTAGTTGAACAGTGAAAAATATTGATTTTAGGAAAATTGTAGTTTACCTTATGTTAATTAAAAATTTTCATTATATTTTATATTATATTGGAAGTCATATAATTATCCTTTTATTAAACACATTACAATTATTTCCATGTGAATCAAAATTATACATTCTTTTGGTGTAAAACCATTTTTATTTTTAAATAGGGTATTTTTCTAAAAAATATATTAAAATATTTTTTCATTATTATATTAAAATTAATTTCTTCAAATTATATAAATTTAATCATGAAAATTTAATTTCATATTTGGAATTATTATGTTCAAATTTGTTAAATATTTCAATGTTATTTTTTGTCATAATGAATAGTAAAAATGTTAAAATGTAGTCACCATGATAAAATGAAAAATTGGTTAAACAGGGTTAACACTGTGGTATAATGCTTCCATATCACTCTAAAACTATTCTTTATTTAATATTATGTGTTTATTTCAACCATAATCATCCCATGTTGTAAAATATGGCATTTTAGTTCCATTTTTCGTTAATAATGACCATTCGATTATTTTCATTCAAGAATAAACACATAATGACACTCATTATTTTAATATTAATAAATATTTTTATTTGAGGAGGAAAGAAGTTATGAATGGTTATAAATAATTATACTAAATATTCATAAATTATATTTATTACATTAATTTATTTTTACTTTTTAATGATGGTATATTTATCAAGAATGCTTATGTAACACTAACGCATTTCCTGTGAAAAGTAGTAGAAAAATCAAGTAAATGATTTTAAAAACATTAAAAGTAATATTTCTGTATTTATTATCATATTCCAAAAATTTAATGTATAATTTTAAATTATTAGTAGTTTTTAAATTATTTATATTAAATTTTATTTTTATGTTGATTCCTTTAAGCATAAATTTTGTGAATAGTCTTGAAAATGAGATTAAATAGTATTTAATGTTTATAAATTATTTTTAAATCATTGTAAAATTAAAGAAAACACTAATATAACTCAAATAGATGGTAAAATTTATAAAATATCTTGAAATATTTATTTAAGTCCCACTTTACATTTAAAATTTACGTTCATTACCCATAAGGATTGAAAAATATGTTACCACGATTAACATTAAATGGGTTTAACGAAGGGGTTAAACTAAAAGAAAATGTTTAAAATGACACTTAAACATGTAAAAAATTATTATTTCAGTTTATTTTGACCTTATCCTCCATATATTCAATAATATATCACATTTTATCCATTTTACATGAGTTAGAAACATATTATATATTAATATTTCATGTATTTACAAGATTTCCACCCACCTCACTTATAAAAGGAAACCACCTCTCCTCTATTCCTCACATATCATGAGATACTAATATTAGAAAATTCCTACCCAAATACCTTTCTATACTCTATATAAACTTCTTTAGATTTTTATTCTTCCCCTAATACAATCCTATTAAGGGTTAAATTTTAAACCAAATGAGGATTTCCAAATAAGAGGTATAACTCTTAACTGAGTTCTTCCATTTTATTTTTTCTTCTTCCTCCTTCAATTTTATCATAACCATGATAATATAATTACATCAATATATATAATATAATGAATTTTTTTATGTGTATTGACTAACCCTTATTCAACTCCTTTTTTATTCTATGGGAAATAAAAACATCTCTTGTGTATATGTGTGCACTACCACCTCCATGAAGTAATGTGTTTCTTTTTTCACCACTACCTCAGAAGGCTGGTGATTATGATGGGTTTAATGAATATATGTTATATTAATAAAATAATTATTTTTCTATAAAAATAATATATAACTTATCTTGTTACCTTAAAATCTATTGGAACATGATAACGTTATTCATGCATATATAATATTCATAGCTTTTGAATGTTCTTAAAACCTTATTTTTAATATTTTTATAATAATTTTTTATCAAAAATTAAAAAAGAAAAAGAAAATTATTACCCTTACACAAAAAATGTTCTTTTTTAAGGGTAATAATGATTTTTATGACCCTGTGTAAGGGTAAATCGATTAATCTATACACAGTGTTATGGTAAATCCCTTGTTCCATGTGTTTCATAAGGGTAAACAATCTTTTACATACAATTAGAAAGAATATATATGCTATTTTAAGGGCTTTATAAGGGTAAATCTCAATGTACATGCACTATGTAAGGGTAAGTGAATTGGTTCATGTTATACATATACGTAATTCATGACTTATGTAAAATTAACCTTGTATTTTCAAAGCTGTGTAAGGGTACCATAGGTGCTACGTAAGGATAAGATCTCTTTTACAAAGGCTATGTAATGGTTCCTAAAGCACTGTATAAAGGGTAGGATGATATATATATATATAGGTAACATATCCTTTTATAATTATTTTTACTTGAAACCCTATACTCTTAAATGACATATATGAGTTATTTAGGGTAAACCATATCACCCTTATGCAACACACATTTTGCGGAAAATACTTTAAAAACCTTGTTTTTTCATTTTTTTTTCTTTCTCTCTCAAGCCTATAACCCTTTTGACAACCATAAAAGCCTAAAATTATTTTAATTAATTCCTTGAATCAATTAAAAATCATTATTAAAATTATGGTGGGATTTAAACATACCTAAGAATCGGTTAAAGGAAAATTTAATTGATAAATTTAATTTGTGGTTCTTAATGGTGTGAACCTCTACACAGGTAGCCTTCATCTAAAATATATGAACCTTATTGTATATAGTTTTTGAATCCTTTATTATTTTTGGAATGTCTAGAAAACCCTTAAACCAAGATCTTTAAAATCCTATTTGGTATATTCAAATGTTCCTCAAGTTTCCATTTTTGAAAACGCTTATTTTTTCCTCGCATTTGTTGGGTGTGATGTTTTAAAGTGGGAAGAATACCCAAGTAGGAATTTATTTTTATTTTCATTATTTTATTATTGGATATAATTATAGTTCTAAATTTTCTTATATAAATATTTAATAAAGTTTTCTTGAATGATAATGATCTATAAATTATTAAAGAGTTATATTTTTATCCATGATTATTCTAGAGAGAGAAAATTATTATTGCATATGAATTATAATTTTCTCTAAAAAAATTATTATATCATTCTATGGATTAAAATTATAATTTTAAATTATCTAAGGGAGATAAAACTATTATAATTTTTGTTATTTTATTTATTTTTAGAAATAAAATAGTTGGAATTGGTTCTAGGAATCCTTGGTGAGATGTTTGAGCTGGAGAACATGTAGACATTGTTAGGGTGATGTTTCCATGATAAACCTTAAATATTATTCATCAATTAATTTTTGGTAATAATTTCATTACCTTTTGGGGCTTTCATATACACATGTTTACTTTGGTATAATTATCATGTATGTTTATCTTGATGACTATACTAGATTGTGATCATATGTTATTCTGTGTATATCCCATGAGACCCGTTATGATATTTGATTCCATGAGTATTTCTAAAGTATCTTATTTCCATGTTTTATTATGATAATGAGTTTTTTATTGATACTTTATTCTCATGATGACATGATTTCCTTCTATGCTCTACCTTGTTATGTATGTTACCTTACCTTCATAGGTGTCAATATTAGTGCTTAGAACATTTAGACTGTCATGACATGATTGTCCCTTAGAGGGGGAGTAAACATGACTTGTAATGGTGGTTATGATGGACTTGAGAATAGGGTAGGGATATTATGATACCATGGAACATAGTTTTTGAGATTCACTTGATTCTTGGATGCCAAGTATTGTGTTGCTTGATGCATAGTGATTTTGAGTAGCGAACTCGATGCCTAGTGATTTGCGAGCAGCATAATATACATGAATCCGAGGGAAAGTTGATTTTCATGTATTCAAAATACCATGAGAATTTTAGGTGACTATTTCACTATCCTGGTGTCAAAATTTGGTTACATCTAATGTAACACCCTGAAATTCTATAGTAATAACCTTATATTCAATAGTGTACATAACACGCGACACCAAGCACGTAAATGGATATAATACCCTGATAATTTAAAATATATTTACTATTTTTAATATATATTATATATTTTATATTTATAAATTCACTTAACACTAAGTTACCATTCATCACATGAAACAATAGCCTTCTTCGATAGCTTGCGTTAAATGCAAGACCGAGTTTTAACAGAACTATACTATATTATTAAAATATTATTATTTAATATAATAATAATTAACTTATACATTAAATTATATTTTATAGATATTACTAACTAACTATGGAAAATATATGTTTTAAAAAATATATAATGAATTAATAGGTTACCAATTAATTAGAAATGAAAATATAACCCAATTGAATATAAAGGAAATATTATTTTTTATGCTCAAAAATGTGTTTTGTATTAATTTAATTAATTAAAATTAGTGAATGTTGTTAACTAAATATATATTTTATATATTCAATCAAATATGTTTTATAATCATCCAATTTATTCGATAGATATAAGATAAGAATAAACTCAATATTACACATAAAAATCAATTTTTTTATTAAGTCACTTTTTCCTTCTTTTAATGGAGAACCAATTTTAGATCCAATTTTTGACACTTTTATAAATTTAACAGGTAAAAATAAACTTAATATTTAAAATATAAACATAAAAATTATGTTTGGGTGAATTTTTTTATTTTTCTGTAAAGTTTCGTTTCTTAATGAATAATTAAAAATACGAAATTTTAGTTCACAACTTCTTTTTAATATAATTTAATTATAAGGATGAATTATGTTTTATATTGGTTTCAAAGTTTAATTAGATAATATTTTTATCAATTAATCTGATTTAGGCCATTTAAACCAATTTCACTTTGAAATTTACTATAAGAAAATATCAAACTTTAGGACATTTTTACTCTAAAACTCCACATTGTAGTCCAACTTGCGGGATGAATTTTAATTTAATTTTTGACACTTTGGTAATTGGAGTTTGGGAAAATAGATTACATATTTTAATAATAATAATTTATAATCTATAATAATTTTAATTTATTTTTTGACAAAAAACATTAGTGAAAGTAATTAAAATTAATTATTGAAGTTCCCAGTTAGGATCCAAGTATCACTGAAAGGGGGAGGGGTGAATCAGTGATATCTTTTTCATTTTAAGTTTTCCCTTTCTGAAACAACCTTTACCTCATGTTAAAGAGTTTCTTCCCTACTGAACACACACAACCAAAGGAACACAAGATTTACAAGGTTCAATACTCAACAAGAGTATCTACGTCCTTGGTATGGTACGGAAACAATCAAGTACCACACAATCCACTAGAAAACAATCCTTTGATGTGGAATACAACGAGTAGGATATACCCTTACACTCTTTCAGCACTTTGAAAACAATCCAATAGTGTGTGTGCTTTCTCTTAGCACAAATAGAGTAATACAATGGATCGGTGCTTCTTAATGAGCTTACACAAATCAAATCTTTCAAAGTAATTCTTCACTTTCCTACCCAGAAGCTGGCAGAAACCCTCTGAGCAAAACATCTTGCGTGCCCACTTCCACTTGCGCGACCTATACTTGCGCACCTACAACTTGCATGCCTCTTCTTGTGCACTTCCTACATGTGTGCTACCCTTCATATGTTCTTCCTTCTTGTAGCTTGCGCGCAAACTAACACTTGCGGGCCTCCAACTTGCGCGTCTCCAACTTGCACGCCTTCTAACAACCCTCAAATTGCGCGCCCAACTCATTACTTGCACGCCCAAAGCTAAAAGATAATTCTCAAGTATTGAGCCTTAAAAAATGAGGAGGCTAGTCATCTATTTATAGGCATTTTGTTGACTTGCACGACCTAGACTTGCACGCCAATACTTGCGTGCCTCTCCATCACTTGCGCGCCGCTTCATCACTTATGTGCCCTTCCATCACTAGCGTGACACTTTCTTTCCTTTGTCATATTTTTATATGATGATGTTGGAATATGAATTGTGCGCAACATGTACTTGTGTTCCAAAACTAGTGTGTCAATACTTGTGCGACACTCTTGACTTGCGCGACACTTTCTAACTTGCACGCCACTTTATTTTCTTTGTCATATTTTTATTGGATGATCTTTGAAATAGGAATTGCGTGCCACTTATACTTGCGTGTCAATACTTTCATTCCACTACTTGCATTCCACCACTTGTGAACCAATACTTGTGAGCCACTTTATTTACTTTTCCCTATTTCTGAAATAATGCTAGTTGAAATATGACTTGCACGCCTCCACAGCACTTGCGCACCGACACTTGCGCGTCGTCACTTGCGCGCCGCCACTTGCGCACCGCCACTTGTGTGCCTTCTTCTTGCATTTTTCTTTCTTGGATAGTACTATATTGAAATTAATTTTTCCAAAAACACTTCTTTACTCTCTATATCCTTCATACGGATTGCACCACAAGTTCTCCAAACTTGTGATGGTTGTAAAATACAAATCAGAAAAGCATCGTCTGATTTAACAAGTCTTTTACAAAGTGAATTGATTTACCTTCTTTGACAACAAAAGACAACATTCTATAACAGAAAACTTTCCTTACTTCCTTATCCATCCAACTTGGTCCCAACAATCTCCCCCTTTGGATTATGTTTTCAAACAAGATTCATAAATCACTGAACTTTGTAACCTTAAGCAATGGATTACTTATCAACAATTCTAATACTATGAGAGATAACTCATTATGAGAAACAAGAATTATTAATAGCCAAAACCATGTTGTCCAAAAGCTGTGACTATGGAATCTCATGAGCGTACATCCTTAGCTATTTTCATAACAACTTTCAACAAGAATTATACTTTAGCATTCATCACTTCTTCAAATTTCCTGGAAAACAACATTATTTCCTTCAACTACTCCCACAAAAATTTAGAATAGTTCACACACATGCATGCTAGATTCACAACTTACCCACTACTCCCCCATTATGCATGCTTCCATAAGGATAGATTTATGAAACAATTAGCCCCATTGAAAACACTATCCAAAGGTAAGATGAGAGAGGGGACAGAAACACGTACCTTAACCTTGATGAGAAGGAGGTTGGACACCCATGTTCAACCTCAATTTTGCAAATGGTTCCTTCGGTAATGGTTTTGTAAATATATCAGCAAATTTTTCAGATATAGGTACATACTCCAACCTCAATTCATTCTTCTCCACCTGATCTTTGATGAAGTGGTACTTTATATCAATGTGTTTTGAATGAGAATGGTGTACTGTATTTATTGTAATATTGATTGCACTCTGAATACCACAACCCAAGAACAGTGGTAGGTTTACTTCAACAAGTAGATCTTCTAACAGAGTATTCATCCACATTATTTGAGTTGCATCTTGAGTAGCAGCAACATACTCGGCTTCAACTATGATAAGTGTTACTGAATTTTGTTTCTTGGTATGCCAACTAACACAACATTTCCCCAGAAAGAAAACTCCACATGATTTTTATATTCGATCATCAACATTTCCTGCCCAATCAGCGTCAAAATACCTGAATAGATTAATATTTCTTGAGCCATCATACCTGATTCCAAAAAAATTTGTGCCTTTGATGTATCTAAGAATTTTTTTTCCATCAATCAAATGTAATTCTTTAGGTGCACTCTAAAATCATGCACATAAAGTGATATCATCGACGATGTTGGGTCTTGAGGCTATCAAATACAATAGACTTCCAATCAGCTTTCAAAGCTCTTTCTGATCAACTTCCTTGCCTTCTCCATCTTTAGACAACTTGGTTCCCACTGAAATTGGTGCGGAAACTGGTATTGAATTTTCTATGCCAAACATCTTCAGAAGTTCCTTATCATACTTTTCCTGGGACAGAAAAACATGATTCTTATTCTGTGAAATTTGTAGCCCAAGAAAATACTTCATTTCTCCTAGAATGGACATCTCAAATAACTTCTTCATCTCCTCAGAAAATTTTTCACATGATCTTTCACCATTTCCAGAAAATATAATATCATCGACATAAACAATAACGATCAGTGAAAACTCCTGACATTCCTTGATGTAGAGATTTCTGCCAACTCTCCCTTTCTTAAAATCATCTTCTTTAAACAAGTATCTAATTTAGAATACCATGCTCTTGGAGCCTGTTTTAGCCCATACAAATCCTTCTTCAACCTGCACACATAACTTTCATCCTTTCCAATAGCAAATCCACAAGGTTGATCAATGTATACTTCCTCGTCAAGGTCACCATTCAAAAATGCGGATTTTACATCCATTTGAAAGATTTTGTAACCTCGTTGTGCAGCAATAGCAAGAAAGATTCTGATTGTTTCTAACTTTTCCATCGGAGCAAAGGTTTCATCAAAATCAATGCCTTTAATTTTTGAATACCCATTACAAACCGATATTTCTTTTTTTCTTATTACTTTACCCTCTTCATTCAGCTTGTTCCGAAAAACTCACTTTGTACCAATGATATTCTTGTTGTTTGGCTTGGGTACAAGTTCCCAAGTATCATTCTTCTCTATCAGATCAAGTTCTTCATTCATTGCATGAATCCATTCTGGATGCTCAAATTCTTCATTTACATTATTTGGTTCAACTTTCGAATAAAGAGATGTATGTGATATAACATTCGTTTTTCTTCTTGTTTAAACTCTTTGATGTTTATCTCTAATAATATTATGAGCCTCCACTTGTTTCCTAAACCTAGTATGAGTTGTTCGAACTTCATCCTCATCACTCGAGATTTCTGAGTCGGATTTCTCTTCACCGGTAGGATTAACACATTCTTCAGAATTATCAGAATCATTAACAAAAGCTTCTATATCCTGCTCAACTTCCACATCAACATATGGCTGCTTTTCTTTCTCGAAATTTCAACAACTTTTACATCTGAAGAATCAATAATTCTTCCTGTTTCTTTGTTGATACATCTATATCCTCTTCCTTCTAAAGCATATCCAAGAAAAATTCCATCATATCCTCTTTGCTCAAACATTCCAAGGTTTCCACCTTTCTTCTTTATAATGCATGGACTCCAAAATACTCTTAAATGTTTCAGACTTGGAGTTTTTCCATAGAACATTTCATATGAAGTCATATATTAGTTTGGCCTATAGAAGCATCGATTCTGAATATAAATATTAGTGCCCATGGCTTGCCTCCAATAATAATGATAAAGACTATGTTCAAGTAACATATTTCTCCCCATTTCCACCAGACTTTGATTCTTTCTTTCAGGAACCCCATTTTATTGAGGTGTGTATGGTGAACTGAACTCATACTGAATTCCATGCTTCTCAATATAAAATTCAAACTCTTCATTCTTATACTCACCACTATTATCAGTTCTCAACTTCTTCACTGAATACTCACATTATTTTTCTTCTTTCTTCCTGAAACTCTTAAACATTTTCAGTGCATCTGACTTATGTCCCATCTACATAACACAAGTAATGCGAGTAAAGTAATCAATGAAAGTAATGAAGTACTTATATACATTTGTTGATTACTTTCTCAATGGTCCATATATATCATAATGTATATGTTCCAAGTGTTGTTTTGAACGAATTTCACCTCTCTTATGAAAAGAGTTTGTAATCTTCCCTTTTTCACAAATAGTGCAGCACCATTCTATTCTTCTTGATAAATCAGGCATATCTCAGACATTTTCTCGCATTGATAACTTTCACATATTTCTTTGAAACATATGTCCTAGCCTTTTTTCCATAACTGATTTTCATCCACTACACCCATGTAATAAGAGTTCTGCACTTCACCAACTTGGAACAAATTCCCTCTTGTACATTGGCCCTTTGTAACTATATTCCCATAATTTTTACTTTTCACAACAAATCCATATTTTCTGAAGATAAAATTCTTTCCCCCATCACAGAGTTGTGATACACTAAGCAGGTTATGTTTCAGCCCATCAACATATAGTGTTTTCCTAGATTTCATCTTTTCTTTTCCAATGATGGTCGATCCAACACCTTTGATCCTCAGAGATTCATCATTTCCAAATGTCACTGTTCCTTATTTGAAGTCTTTCACATTCTTCAGAAACTTTAAATCTCATTTCATATGAGAAGAACACCCACTATCAAGAATCCATGGACGGTCTCCTTTTGTAGATTTCAGAGCAGTTTCGACAACAAGAGCTTTTTGTTCTTCCTTTTCCTTCACTTTCTGTTGTGCTTCCTCCAATTTCCTAGCCAAGTCAATGTGTTCTGGCCATAAAACCATGCACTCTTTCTTTTCATACTTATCAGACCTGTCCCTTTTAGATTTTAAAAACTCTAGTTTTTGAGAATTATTAAGAATCTTTTGTTTCTCTGGTAACACACTAAGGAATCCCTTGGAAAGATGTCCAGGTCGATCACATCTTTCACAAATAGTTTCCAGTGGTTGGAATATATTCTCAACTTTCACATCAGTCTTCTCATATATCTTCGGAAATTTAATTGGAGACTTTATATTTTGAAAGGGTTTTATCCCCCTCAATCCTTGTCTTTCAAAACTTGTGTAATAGTTGTAATGTTTTTGGTTGAACCAATACATATTTTCCATGTGTCTGAATCCACCATAATACCAGCAGTAACCATAGAAAGAATATTTTCATCTGAAACTTCTATACTGACCATATTTGTGAACACGCTTCTCAAAAACCTTCTTAATAGAACTATTCTGGTCATCAACCTTCATGTTTTCATTTGTAACTACCGTTATCAGTTCAGATTTAACATCACCAGAAGTATTAGAAGTCTTTCTTGACCCGTGATTTTTATGCACTTCTGATTTTTCATCATTGCTGACTTTGACCACATACCTGGTCTTTCCATCCTTGTTCTTATCAGAACCAGTTATGTCTTTCATTTCAACCTTTGAAGGTAACTTTTGTGAATCCTTGTTTGGTTCATTCTTACTGGAACATTCACTAACTTATGAGATAAGATTTTTGAAACTAATATTCATTTTTTGAGATTTATAAAGTTTATGTTGGACAAGTTCCAACTCTTCTTCTTTTTCCTTCAGCTTTACTTCAAGAAGATCATTACTATTCTTGGAATTCTCAAGAGAATTTTTCATATCGTCAATCTTCTTTTCCATATTTATTTCCTCATCAGTTAAACCTTCTTGATTTCTTAATGTGGAATTTTCATTTATCATCTTGTTTTTTTCCTTCTCAAGCCTTTTGATCTTCCTCAAGCATTCTTTTAATTCTTATTTCAGATGATATTCAAGTTGAGTTTCTTCTTCTTCTTAAATTTTTCTCTCGTACACTTCATTATTCACAGTTGTAATAAAGGTATTCTCTCTAGCTTTCTTAGCAAATAATTTCTCAGATTCAGCTTCGTTATCCTCTTCTTCTTCATCTTTAGATAAAAAGATTTTTCGTTTTGATTTGAAGAACTTTTTATCCTTACCCTTTGAAAAATATTTATCTTTGTCAGTTTGATTCTTCCACGACCTTATTGACCTTCTTTCATCATCATCATTATCTTATTTATTCTTTTGAGGACAATTAGCCTCAAAGTGACCATCCAATCCACACTAAAAACATTTCAAGGGAATTTTCCCCTTGTATTTCCCTATACCTCTTTTCACATTTTTAGAAAACATGGATAAAATTTCATCAAAATTTTTGCATACTTCATCTTCATAATCAGATTAACCAGCATCATCTTCAATAAGGGTCTTCTTTGACTTCCCTCTCTTTGTAGACTTGAATGACATTTCTCTATCAGATTTTGTTTTTCTCTTCATAGTCTTCTCACTTCTCATTTCATAAGTAATGAGAGTGCTATGAAAATAATCCAAAGATAATGTTTCAGGGTCTCTTTCTTCTAATGAAGACACTTTAGCATCAAACTTATTGGGCAGAATTCTCAAGATCTTTTTGATAACCGTAGAATCCTCCAACGTTTCACCAAGACATCAGATTGTACTGACAATGTCATTAATCTTGGTAAATAAGTCCCCAACATAATCAGATTCACCCATTTTCAAGTCTTCATACTTCAGCCTCTAGATTTGTAGTTTTTCCTTCTTCACTTTTGTATTTCCTTCATAGATGTTCTTCAACTTATCCAAGATGCCTTTATCTGTAGAAACACCCTTCACTCTTAAAAAATCACTCTCTGAAAGAGATGAGAGTGACACATTTTTAGCTCTTCCATAATTCTCAAGGTTCTTTTTATTGATAGTAGTAAGAGGAACCTTGTAATCAATAGTAAGAAATCCATCTGTTGTAGTTTCAAGAACTTCATATCGAGGAGACATAAGATAAGGCATCATTCTGTCCTTCCATATGTGATAGTTCTTTCCATAAAAAATCAGAATCCCCTTACTATTCACACAATTTATATTCTCCATAAAAACTTCTCTTCAACCACTTCAGAAAAGAATAAACGAAGGGAAAATGTCCCTTTGATACCAATTGAAGTTCCCAGTTAGGATCCAAGTGTCACTGAGAGGGGGAGGGGTGAATCAGTGATATCTTTTTCTTTTTAAGTTTCCCCTTTTTGAAACAACCTTCACCTCTTGTTAAAGAGTTTCTTCCCTGCTGAACATGCACAACCATAGGAACACAAGATTTATAAGGTTCACAACTCAAAAAGAGTAGCTACATCCTTGGTATGGTACAGAAACAATCTAGTACTACACAATCCACTAGAAAACAATCCTTTGATGTGGAATACAATGAGAAAGATATACCCTTACACTCATGTAGCACTTTGAAAACAATCCAATAGTGTGTGTTCTCCCTCTTAGCACAAAGAGGGTAATACAATGGATTAGTGATTCTTAATGAGCTTACACAAATCAAATCTTTCAAAGAAATTCTTCACTTTCCTACCCAGAAGCTGGCAAGAACCCCGGAAGCAAAACAGCTTGCGCGCCCACTTCCACTTGCGCGACCTATACTTGTGCGCCTACAACTTGCGTGCCTCTTCTTGCGCACTCACTTCCACTTGTGCGACTTATACTTGTGTTCCTACAACTTGTGCACCTCTTCTTGCGTGATGCCTACGTGCATGATGCCCTTCAGACGTGCTACCTGCTTGTAGCCTGCGTGCCAACACTTGCGCGCATCCAACTTGCGTGTCCCCAACTTGTGCGCCTTCTAATAACCCTCAACTAGCGTGCCCAACTCTCTACTTTCACGCCCAGATCTAAAAGATAATTCTCAAGTATTGATCCTTATAAAATTAGGAGGCTAGTCATCTATTTATAGTCATTTCAGTGACTTGCGTGACCTAGACTTGTGCTCCAATACTTGTACACCGCTCCATCACTTGCGCACTGCTTCATCACTTGCGCGCCCTTCCATCACTAGTGCGACACTTTATTTCCTTTTTCATATTTTGATATGATGATGTTGGAATATGACTTGTTTGCAACATGTACTTCCGCACCAAGACTTGTGTGCCAATACTTGCGTGACACTCTTGACTTGCACAACACTTTCTAACTTGCGCTATACTGTATTTCCTTTGTCATATTTTGATTGGGTGATCTTGGAAATAGGACTTGCGTGCCACTTATACTTGTGCACCAATACTTGCATGCCACCACTTGTGTGCCAATACTTGCTCTCCACTTTCTGTTCTTTTCCATATTTCTGAAATAATGTTATTTGAAATATGACTTGCGCGCCTCTACAACACTTGTGAACTGACACTTGTGCGCCGTCACTTGCGCGCTGCCAGTTGTGTGTTTCTATTTGCACACCTTCTTCTTGCCTTTTTCATTTTTGGATAGTATGGTATTGAAATTTGTTTTTCCAAAAACACTTTTTTACTCTCTCTATCCTTCATATGGCTTTCACCACAAGCTCTCCAAACTTGTGATGATTGTAAAATACAAATCAGCAAAGCATCATCTGATTTAAAAAGTCTTTTACAAAGTGAATTGATTTAGATTCTTTGACAATAAAAGACAACATTCTGTAATATCAAACTTTCCTTACTTCCTTATCCATCCAAATTGGTCCCAACAATTATAAGGATTAATGTTAAATTAAGCTTAACAAGGGAAAAAACCATAGCCTTAAGGTCCAAATCGACCAATACACTTATCCAAAGGCTATTGGTTGGTCGTATTTTGACCCTATTCTCCATTTTATCTAATTTTAACCATTATTGAACAACTTTCAATAAAAACATATGTGGGTGGGGTTCTTTTCTTTTAAAATATTACAAGAGATTCCACCCCTCCTCCATTATAAAAGGCCTCCTTCAATTCTAGTCCCTCGCACCTCTCAATCCCCTTATGTTCATCCAAACTCTGACCAATTAACTCCCCAACATCCCTACTTACACATTTAATACTCCTTTGGTTATAACTACCTACAAGGAATCTCTTTTAGTTCAAACCAAAAGAATTTACCCGATTAAGAAGTAACACCCTCCCTCAAACCCATCTCTTTTATTTCCTTTATCCACTCCATCATATCTTCTTATTCCATATATATATATATATAAATAAGTATCCCCAGTATAATAGGGTGTTTTTATTCTAAGATTTTTACCTACACTTACACACACCTCCATTACCACCTCGCTAAAGGATGATTGTTAAATTTTCTATTACCGCCTCTCATGGTGACCATTATGATGAAAAAACTTATTATATATGATATATATGATATTAACAATATATTTATGCTTCTTTAATTCCTTTATAACACATACCTCTATACATTCCATTTTTTTAAAAACGATAACATCGTTTGTGGAAGTACGGACTACCGCCGCCTCAAAGCAATGTGATTCATTCATGTTATACATGGAATTTATTAAGAATAAACTTAATAAGACTATGTAATATATATGAAATATATGTGTCTGTGTGTTTTATTAGGTAATTATAATATACATACCTATCATTTACTCTCCATCCTTTTAATATGATAAAGAAATTAAAGTAGTGTTCATGCATACATACAGACTACGGTCTTCATTAATGGTGCATTTCATTTCATATCTCCAAAAATTTATATATTATTATTGATAAATATATAATGTGTATATATGATATTAATATAATTTTTTACATTCTGGGGATGATGAAACCATGATAATAACAACAAATTACAAGTTAAAACATACTGGATGAACTAGGAAATTAACACCCAATATAGTTAAATTAATGAAAGTTTATTAAAAAATAGGTGATGATACATCATAAGAAGTTAATATATGGTATTATAAACATGAGTATGGTTCTTTTATTAGTTAGTAACATATTTTAAACCACCATACATGAGTATAAGGACCACATAACAAATTAACGGTTAAGGTAAAGGATTCTTGTCTCATTTTCATTCTACGAGGCATCTTTAATTAGTGTGCACCTAATTTATCATATATGGTGTACATACTACCACATAGATATATAATATCATGAATTATATTATTTAAATGTTTTATTTATGTATTATTATTTTTCAGTTTTCTAATTAATTTTTTAGTATATTGGTAAGGATTTCCATCACACTTTTTACATCCATGAGATAAATGTCATATTCACCACTTACTTATTTTTTTGGTGTACCTACTACCAATTTTGTTATATTATATAATTAATTAACTTATGTTCATGGTATTTATATGTTTAATTTGATTATTATCACTTTTGGGTCTTTTGATTCATATTTAAGGTAATTTTGTCTCAATTTCATTTCATTATTGCATATTGTATTATTATGCACCTAGTTCCTTTTATATGGCGTATGTATTGATATTTTATATTATATATCATGAATATCCTTATTATAGTTATATTATAACATAAATTTAATTTCATTCCTTCATGAGGTTATGATTTAAAATATTTCAAAGTGGTATGGGTCACTTTGGAATGTTTGTAGATTATTTTCCTCAAAAATAATGCTAATAATATTTCAATTGTATTTCCATTTGAGGAAACTAAATAACCATTATTTAATAAATAATTTTGTTCTTTTCTAGTTATTCATGGAAAATTTCAAGTATTAGTACCTTTTTTCAATATTTGTTACTCAAAATGGATTAAAATATTTTTAATAAAACCCTGGTGGAAAATGTATATTTGTAAAGAAAGATAAAAATGTTTTTTTATAAAAAGTGGAACTTGTAAATTTTAAAAAAATAAGGGGATGAGTAGTTAACTCATTCCTAAATAAGTGGGTATGCCCAAGATAACATTCAATGTTTAGGTGGCCCTATTGTTTTTTTTTTCAAGATCTTTCTTAGTATTTTCTGAAAAAACCACTAAATTATTTTAGAGTGTTTTCCCAAACCATGTTTAAAAAAAATTATTTATCAAATATATTTTCAAAATAATATAAATAAAAATTTTTCAAAAGGTATAAATATTTTCTAAATAAAAAGATATTTTCCTCAAGAATGTTCTTAATATCACTTCCTTTTGTGATTGTTAACTTTCCCTTGAAGTAATAACTTTATTGTAATCATTTTTCATCAAAAATATAATTGAATATCCATATTCTCATACAATAGATATTAGTATTGTCTAAACCATATACAATTATTTATATGGTGTCCACTTTAAAAACTATTTGATTAATTGTGGAATTATTGTTAAATCTGTATTTTTCATTCAATATGGTTATTTGATAAGGAATATTATTTATTTTGATTATTTATTCTTAGGAATTGTTTGGACCGGCAATGATGGGCAGATCATGGAATTTATATAGCTTCTTGATGCATCAATGGGTTCTCATGAGATAAATAATTGTGAAAATGTGTTTCTACCCTTAGTTTTAATCCATATTGGGAAAGGTATTAATGGTAATAGGACCTCATGTGCCTTAAACATGACATCCGTTAAGAAATAATTTCCCTCATATTAGATTTAGTTATTATTTATCCATGAGATTTTGTGTTGACATATCTATAGATGTAGTTCATTCTCAGTTTATTGATTTATGACATGTGTTTCAGTTTCTTACTTTCCATATTATTTATTCCTTATCTAGTTTTTTAAATGGTTAGTGTGCTCAGTTATTTACATTTCCATATAGAATGACTCTTATTTATTTATGTTTTATTTACCCTTACTCTGCATTTGAGATCACCATTATTATGTTTCTTTCCCCATGTTATGAAGAATAGAACTTTGATTAATCTTTAAAGGATGCATTTAATTTCAGTTAATGTGTAGAATATTTTATTTTGTTTTCCTAATGTATTATGCATATCATGTATGTAATCTGGATTTCCAAGACTGCTAAACTTTTGCTATTTTAATACTTTATTCCTTTAAAACATTAAAATGTAATAAAATAATGTAATGTCACTAGGATTCTGGGTTCGGGGTGTTACCGTTAGTATCAAAGGGAGTTTAGTAGAAACCTTGTAAACTATATTTAGAAAACTTAAAGCACAACCCTAAGATAGACATTAAGGATAATTATAGATGAAAATCCTCAAAAAAATTGAGGTAGAGATTATGTGGATATTATTATAAATACATCCCTATATGTATACTAAAATTTATTGTGGTTCTGGAATAGATGTACTTAGAGTAATAACTCTGACAAGGTGTTCTGGGCCTGACTTGAGGTAACTTAGTAAATGATAATAGGCCTTACTACGCACCTGGTTTGAAAATCCCGGGGGATATTCTTAGGATTATTCAAATTTTATTTTCCCACCATTTATAAGGATTTATACTCCCAAAGTAACCAAATTAACCAAAGTAAAAGGTTTTAGGATTTATGATGCATAAATTTTTTTCATGTGTTATACATGTTTAGAGTTATAGAAATTCCATAACTTTATGAGCTTATCTAGTATATGGAATTTTTTAGAAATGGTGCCTAGTTTAAGTAATAATAACTCCACCAATGAACATGTTGGAAATAGTAATAAGGATCATATAATTCATGGTCTTAAGCCATCATTTCAAAGGAATATAGTCTCCCAAGTATTCTCATCACATGAGGAAATAATATCATGTGTTAATAAGATAAGTAAAGAATTCTCAAATTCCTATGGCTTTGAAGGGGAACAAAATAAGAATAGGATGGAAAAGAAAAATATGGATAAATGGAAAAAGGTAAAGAAGGGTTTTACAACATGTGATAACTGTGGAAAGAATCACCTTGGTAAATGCTTGAAGGTAATGGGAATTTGTTATAAGTGTAGATAAAAGGATACCAATTTCATGATTCTGAGGGTAAGAAAAATGTTTCCAATATAAAATTCTTCAAATGCAAGGATATGTGACACTATGTGAATCAATGTCCCAAGAAATAAAGGAATATACCCCAATTTATTTTATTGAATAACGATCAAGTTATGATACTAATGCAGATGAAGATGAATGATTAATATTTCTATTCAAGAATTATGTCATTTGAATATTTTAGCAGTGATGTACTGGTTATAAGAATTATAGAATATATGAGGATTGTACTGTAGTAACTTTTCATTATGTATTTGAGACTATATTTTGAATTTTACAAAGAAAAGATATTAATTAGAAAGTTAAACTTTTTGGATAATGCATGATTAAGGGAAAGAAAACCCTTAATATATTCCTGATGTTGAGATAATAATGAAGAAATGATTTATTTGCATAAGTACTGACTACCTTGGAACTTATTAATTACTTATAAAAAATTGGTATATGCTATCGTTGATAGAGTTTACAACACTTTTTGATATAAGTAATATATACTATAACATGTGTATTACTTAAGGAATAAGGAAGAATTCATGTTTCCAATAAGTTTTTATTGTAATTTTAGGTATTACCATATTTCAACATGATACATGATGAAGTTATTCACATTTTTGAAATGTAAAAATTTAGATCTTATTCATGTTGATTAAAGGCTAATGATAAGTTCATTTTGAAAATTTAGTGAATTTCCTTCCGAAGTGATGGGATCATAATTGGTTGAAAATGTTAACCATTTATAAGATGGTTTAATATGTCCATTATATTTATTTTAGAAAAAGAAAACAAGTATGTTGAGTGAAAACCAATAAATCCCAACAAGGACATGGGGCTTGAACCCATGACCGAAGGATGATAAGGGTTTTGTGCCTACCACCAAACTATGTGATGTTATGGTTATTATTTAAACAATTTGATGAATAAATAATAACCAGTAGTATAACTTTTTATGATTAGAGATTAATTTGTTAACCATATTGGTTTTGGAAGATGGTCAAGGACAAATAGTTATACTTTTCACTCTTTTTTAGTCCTAACAATCCTTTAAAATTTTCTTTTAGTGCTTTAGGAAAAAAAATAATTATTGATAATTAATTTTTTGAAATAAAAGGTTGAATTGGAATTTTATCAAATCATATCCAAGAGTTAGGATTGTTCATATGAAATTAAAACCCATCAAGTAAGAATCTTTTGTTATAATAATTACTCAACGTTAGAAAAATGATAAAAAAATGTGTTGTCCTAAAAAATTAATTTATATTGAACTGATGGTATGCTAAATCATTGAAGATTTATAGCTTTGAGGCTCTCAACATTAAATTTATCAATAACTTATTTTTGATTGATGACCTCAATATCTTCCTATAAATATTTATGCTTTTCCTCTAATTATATATCTCTACATTCCACTAATGTTCTCCTACTAGGGAACCTAGTTACATAACAATTAGAATTTCCTTTCTCTCTTATTAAGAAGATATGATATTAACCCTTTTTATGATGTGGTTATTTCAATAATAGTTTATTTTCAATACCTATATTAATGGGATAAAGTTTAAATTGAGAGAGAACAATTTATTTAAGGTGGGGATAATGTAACACCCTGAAATTCTAAAGTAAGAACTATATATTCAATGGTGTGAAAAAAATGCGACACCAAGCATGTAAGGGAGTATAATACCTATATACTTTAAAATGTTATTATTATTTTGTATATATTTGATATAATTTATATTTTTAAATTCACGTAACACTGAGCTAGCCTACATCACAAGAAACAACTGCCTTCTTTGATAGCTTGCGTTATACGCAAGACCAAGTTTTAACCGAACAATAATATGTTATTACAATGTTATTATTTAATATAATAATACATAACCTAGACATTAAATTAGAGTTTATGAAAATTATTAAGTATCTTATGAAAATATATGGTTTAAACAAGTATAAAATGAATTAATAGGTTACTAATTAATTAGAAATGAAAATATAACCCAATTTAATATAAAGGAAATATTGTTTTCTATTCTCAAAAAAGTGTTTTTTATTAATTAAATTAATTAGAGTTAGTGAAAAATATCATTGAAATATATATTTTATATATTGAATCAAATATTTTTGTTAATTATACAATATATTAGATAGAAATAAGATAATAATAAACTCAATATTACACATAAAAACCAATATTTTTGTTAAGTCATTTTTACCGCCTTTTAATGGAAAACCAATTTTAAATATAAATTTTGAGAATTTCATAAATTTAATATGTCAAAATAAACTTAATATTTGAAAGTGAAAAATTAAAATTAGGTTAGGGTGAATTTTTGGAATTTTTCTGTAAAGTTTCATTTCTTAATGAATAATTAAAAATACATAATTTTAGTTCAAAACTTATTTTTCATCTAATTTAATTATATGGATAAATTATGTTTTATAATGGTTTTAAAGTTTAATTAGATAATATTTTTATAAATTAATCCAATTTAGGTCATATTAATCAATTTCTCTTTGAAACTGATTATAAAAACATAGAAAACTTTAAGATTCTTTTAATCTAAAAACCCACATTGTCGTCCAACTTATGGGATGAATTTTAATTTAATTTATTTCACTTATGTGATTGGAATTTTTAAAAATGGATTCAATATTTGGAATCATAATAATTTATATTTTATAATATGGTCAAATTAGTTTTTGTCCCAAAATATTAGTGAGAGTAATTAAAATTAATTACAAAGATAAAGGTTAAATTAAGCTTAACAAGGGACTAAACCATAACCTTAAGGACCAAATCGACCTATATAATTTTTTTAAGGATACTGAATGGACATATTGTGACCCTAAATCCCTTTTATCTAATATTTACCATTATTTACCCATATGCAATAAAAAATACATGGGTGGTGTTCCTTTCTTTTAAAATATTACAAGAGATTCCACCCCACCTCCATTATAAAAGGCCTCTGTCGCATCCACTAAATCAAAACTCTAAATCCCCTTATTTTTTGCCAAAATATTTCCAATTAACTCCCCCACATATCTAATTACTCCTATAATCCTCCTTTGGTTATAAATCCCTCCAAAGAATATCTTTTTGGTTTAAACCAAAAGAAGTTACCCGATTAAGAGGTAACACCCTCCCTCAAACCCCTCTCTTTTATTTTCTTTATCAACTCCCTAAAATATTTTTTTACATGTATATATAAAAAATACAGTATCATAAATATACTAGGATTTTTTATGCTAATATTCCAACCTACACTTACACACACCTCAATCTAATGAGTAATGAGCATAATGTTTATGTATAGACGGACTACCGCCTCGCTAAATGATGATTGTTCAATTTTCCATTACTGTCTATCATGGTGGAAATTATAATAGAAACTATTATTATATATGATATATGTGAAACTTATAATATCTTTATTCTTCTTTAATTATCTTATAACACATACCTCTACACATTCCATTTTGCGTAAAAATGATAACATCGTTTGTGGAAGTGTGGACTACCGCCCTATCAAAGCGATGTGATTCTTTCATGCTATACATAGAACTTATTAAGGATAATATTAATAAAAATTAATATATGTGAAAAATATATTATTATAGAATTATAATATACATACCTATCATTTACTCATCATCCTATTAATATGACAAAGAAATGAAAGTAGCATTCATACGTACGTACAGACTACCGTCTCCATTAACGGTGCATTTCGTTTCATATCACGAAAACTTTATATATTATTATTGATAAATAAATAATTTATATATGTGATATTAAAATCATGATTTATATTATATATTTGATGAAACCATGATAAGAACCACAAATAACAAGTTAAAACATACTCAACAAACTACGCAATTAACACCCTATATAGTTAAATTAATGAAATTTTATTAACAAACAAGTAATGAGACATTATAAGAAGTTAACATATGTTATTATAAATAGGAGTATGGTTGTGTTATTAGTTAGTAACATACTTTAAATAACTATACAGTAGTATAAGGACAACATAACAAAAGAAAGGTTAAGGTAAGGGATTCTTGTGTCATTTTCATTCCGTGAGGCGTACTAAATTTTTGTGCACATAATTTCTTATATATGGTGTAAATACTACCAAATTTGAATGTAATATAATGAATTATATTTTTTAAATGTTTTATTTAATTATTATTACCTCTGGTTTTTTTAATTAATTTGTTACTACATTAGTAAGGATTTCCATCTCACTTTTTACATCCATGAGATAAATGTCATATTCACCACTTACTTCTTTTATATGGTGTAACTACTATCCATTTTAATATATTATATCATTAATTCATTTATATTCATGGTATTTAGATATTCCATTTTATTATTATAACTTTTGGGTCTTTTGATTCATATGTAATGGAATTTCTTCTCAATTTCATTTCATTGAGGCATATAACATTATTATGAACCTAGTTTCTTTTATATAGTGTATGTACTAATATTTTACATGATATATCATGAATATCCTTACTCTAATGATATTATAACTTTAATTGAATTTTATTCCTTCATGAATTTATGATTTAAAATGTTTCAAAGTGGTATGGGACACTTTGTAATGTTTATAGATTATTTTCCTAAAAAATAATGCTAATGATAATTGAATAGTATTTCTATTTGGGGAAACTAAGTAAATTTTTTTAAACAAATAATTTTGTTCTTATCTAGTTATTCATGACTATTTTCAAGTATTATTACCTTTTTTACACTCTTTGGACTCAAAATGTGTTAAAATTTTTTAAATAAAACCCTAGTGGAAAATGTATATATGTAAAGCAAGATAAAAATAATTTATAAAAAGTGGCACTTGGAAAATGTAAACAAGAAGGGGATGAGGTGTGAACTCCTAACTAAGAAATTGGGTATCCCCTAAAAATCCTTCAATGTTTTTGTGTCTCAATTGTTTTGTTTTTAAGAGATTTCTTATTATTTTCTGAAAACCCACTAGATTATTTTAGAGTGTTTTCCAAAACCATGTTTTTATAAGGGAAAGGGGCTCATGGCTTATGGTTGAGTAGGGGAGCATATAGATGTTAGAAGAACAGGATAGACTCTAGAGGACCCCGCTATGTTAGTTATTTATTTACCTACTTTATATTTATACAGAGGATTATATTTACACATTGGGAACAAAATATTTTGTGTATTAAATGTATGCCATATATTAGTTTATGTATTATTACTCTTGCATTTATAATATTTTTTATAATCTATTATTCATTCGATGATATGTTACTAAGGGTATAGTCTCACCACTAGTGGAATTATACCCTCACTCTTAGTCAGTAGCCTCCTGTGTATGTGGAGGTGTCTATGACGATACGTGGCACTCTAGATTAGACCCGATAGTTTGGGTCAAGGAATTAAAAAAATGGTTTCATAGGACAATTTTATAATTTTCTTTTAGACTAACCAAGGACATGGTAGAAAGTTGGTAGTTGTATTAGACTCAGGTATGGGATTTGTAATGTTCCTGGCCATCACATGTGTAGTGTACCTATGAGTTACCATGGATGGTATTTTTGTTAAACAATTTATGAGATTTTGGTTACATTCATTCAACATGATTAGAAACATATGTTTTCATTCCATATACATACCTATAATTTGTTTCATATTAGTTCTTAAATTTAGTACATAGATTTTTTTATCTATTCAGGATAGGTTCTCTATTGTGTGATATATCTATGTTGTCATTAATTTGTTAAATTGGGAATACTTTATGTTTTAGTATATATATGATGACTATGACTAATATGAAGGGACAAGACCTTGATTAGTACTAGTAGTATTATACCTTAATTTATGGGTAGAATCTAAGGGAAACCTTTTTTTAATCCCTTACACTAGTTATGATATAACAAGTTGTGTTTTAATCGTTACCTTAGTGTTATGAAAGATACCACCCCATAGAAGATTGATTGGAACACTGATTAACTAGGCATGGGTTCTCCTGACACTCTTGTTCCACGACCTTCTCTGCAGAAGGGTTCTACAAAGCATGCCCCTACACCTACTCTAGTGGTGCTAAAAGTAGGGCCACTACAGCTGATATTCCTTCTACTGATATCCATGGCTAATTATGCCAGTTATATTCTACCCATTATCCTCTATCCTCTCAGATCACGGAAAGATCGTGGGATGTTGATGATTTGGTGGAAATGTTCAAGGGCATCTTTGAACTCATCAAGTCACTGACAGATAAGAAGGATAAGTTGATAGTGTTCATGTTGCAGTAACCTGCTAGGAATTAGTGGGGAGTCGTGGGATAGGTTTGATGACATGACATTCATTCCTAAGAGGCCTTCAAGGACCTATTCTTTGGGATGTTCTTTTTTGATACACTAAAGACTGATACATAAAAAGAGTTTATGGAGCTACAGTAGGGTTCCATGATAGTTTCCTCCTACTCTACTCGTTTTAATGAGATTATTCACTTTTATCTATTTCTTTTAGTAAATGAGGCTCAAAAGGCCAAGAAGTTCATGATCAAACACCATCCCAACATCAAACAATAGGTTGGGGGATTTGACTGAGCATCATAACCCAAGGTTCTATAGAAGGCCTTGACCATATAGAATATATTAGATGAGGGTCAAGTGGTTAGTATTCTTATACCTTTTGGTTATCATATGGGTGTACCTCTTAGTGATTCCATGAGTACCTCTTTCGATGATAAAAAGAGGAAGATCAAGTATGAGCAGTAAAGAATAAGCATGTATTTAGCATAAAGTGTATCATATTTGTCCCCTTCATGAGGTGATTCATAGTACTTTAACTATATAATGTTCTGAAACTACAATAGGGTCTTCAAATCACTGTATATCCAATGCTGAAAATATATCAAGATAAGAAATATCTAGTATTTTTTTACTAGATCATCGATGTTGGGGATTTTTGGGGGTACATGATAGACTTGAACTTTGAACTAGGTATCTTTCCAAGGTCCTCATTAGTATACTCAAATGGAAACTCAGCTGGTTCACGTGTCTCATGGTTATGTTTGCAGAACTAAAGAAGCTCATGTGTACATAGTGAATTAGACTCTAGTGGATGGTGGTGAGGGACCATATATTGTATGAGGTTCTTTCTTGATCAAGTATACCTAATATTCTTCCTTGTTTGATACCAATGTTTCCCTTTATTTCTTTCATTTCTATACAATTTGTGATGGGGATATACTTACTAGTCAAGTTATTCTCTAAGTTACTTCCCTCGATACATCATTGGGTTATGATGATGTGAACCTCATGTATGGGAGAGTTGTAGTCCCTAATTCTATAGTAGAAGAGCTGATGAGGGACTTCCATACCTCTAGGTGGGAAAACACCACTGGGTTTGTTTCTTATGCCTTACCTACCATTGGGTAAAGGATGAGCACCATAATCCTATTGGTTTTCTCTAACCACTTCTAATGTCGGTAAAAGTTGGACTAAATAATTATTGAATTTTTTATGGGGTTGAATAGGACTGTGAGGATTTGTGAAAATATCTAATGATTTTCAATCATATAATGAATATTTCTTACTTATTACTGATCTATGAGACACACTCTATGGATAAGATAGGAAATCTATATTTCCATAAGATATTAATCTTACATGGAATTCCCTATAGTATTTAATCTAATAGAGATGTAATTTTTACATTTCAATTTTGGTATATATTTAAGAAGTTCCTAGGAACTCATCTAATATTTATCACCATGTACCATCCCCATACAAATGGACAGTTCAAGAAGACGATTCTTATACTAAAGTATAATCTTCAAACTTTTGTTATAAACTTGAATGGATATTAGGATTATCACATATCCTTGGTTGAGTTTTTATAAAATAATAGTTAATAGGATTCTATTCAAATGGAACCTTCTGAGGATCTTTGTGGGATGTTGTGTCATTCACAACTCTATTTGTAACACCCCGACCCCAGTTACCCAGAGTCGGTTCATTATTTCGTAACATTGGAACGATCACAAAAGATCAAGTCTCAAAAGACCGATTATTTTAGTAGCCTTGGAAAAACTAGATACATTTATAAGTCTTACATTACATCATAAAGTAAAACAAAACTAAAAAAACATTGTGTCTTCATATCCCCTCATACTAACCCTACAGGTCATTCATAATATACTTCATCACATCCTGGAAAAATTAAAACATTGAAAGGGGTGAGCTCAGATGCTCAGTAAGGATAACAATACAGCGGAAACTTTCATAAATAAACATAAATATTTAAGGCAATGTATAACTAAGACAAAAGCCTTTTAAACTTGAAATTCAACATAATATGGAAAATATAAAATAAAATAATTCCATTTACTTATTCACATGGATATTATACTGGTCGACTAATCACATGCAGTATCAATGACCACGTTCATAATGATGGATTGCATAATTCCAGACTATCATAACCACATAGCCAAGGCCTCGTATCAAAGACTAAAAATAAGATTTTGTCAAGGCCTCCTGCTAAGACACTAGTTTGTCTCATGAGACTTACCGATGCATCGAAGAGCTATAGCGGGCTCCACCCGTCACTTATTAAGTCCAATGCATTCCTCATATGAATAGGTTTAAACATATCATAAACCATAACATAATCGTATCACATAAAACATGCATAAAGGAAACATAACATTTCCACATTTCAATCATAAGATATCAATACAACACATTGATATAATAAAAACACTTTCAAAACCATTTTCAATACCAAAATAAAAGAAAATTAAATCTTGGTATTTATTTTTCATTTAACAAAAGTTATGGCTTGTAGTGGAAGCTGAAACTCAAATAATGGTCATGGCGGCAGAGAAGTTTTTTTCGCTGCATACGTACGACAAAAAAACATTCCCTTTTTTTGTTTAATAAAATGTTTCATATAAAGTGATTCCTTTTTAATAAAATTAAAAGTCAAAGGTGTTTATACACCATATAAAATAAAGTATGGTATTAAAACAAAATATTCCTCAATGAAAGAAGATTGAGACGAAGTCCCTTACAAAGATCATCTTGAAAATAAAATAGATCTCTCATGTGTATTCACTATAAGATCACATAAATAAAGTATAAATACATGATAAGATATAAAAATTCATTTCTCACATAATCAAAGAACAACATAAATAAGAAAGATAAGCTCAACCCAAAGAATGGGAATTGGGTTAAGAAGTTCCCTTACCTCATGTCCGACTTGACTCAATCGTTATTTAACCTCCTGAATAATAAACTAGAGTTAATTTATACTTTCTTAAGAAACTTTTTTCAAGTTCATTATTCCTTTTATATCACTTATTACCAAGTTATTAACATTATGTAATTATTTAAGTTAATAACGGTCGTTTTGTCGATCTTTGGTACTTGAGTCAAAAATAAACTTCTTATAATTACAACTTGTTCATGTGGTAAAATATCCATTACATCCAGAATTATATTCATGATTTAGATATCATATATATAAAATATATACAGTATATACATGCATTTATAATATTACATAACATTGAGAGATAAGAAATGAAATACACGGTTCATGGAGACGGTAAGTCGTACGTACGGATGAACGCTACTTTCATTTATATTTCATATTTAATGAAATGAAATCATAATGATATAATGGTATATTATAATTCCAGTATAATATCATATATAATATCATTTACTCCATCCTTTATACATCCCACATACGGCATTAATGATTCAAATCACTTTGAGGGGCGGTAGTCCGCACTTCCTAAAATAAAATTATTGCGTTTACCCATAATGGAAATCAAAAAGGTATGCTATAAATGAAAAATACAGAAGCATAAGAAAAACATAAACATAATATATATATATAATATATAAATATAGTGACATTTTAATGTCCACCATGAGAGGTGTTAAAAGAAGATTGAACAATCATCATTTTGTGAGGCAGTAATTCACCACCCACAGAAACAGTATGTTCATTAGACGAAGGTGTGTGTAAGTGTAAATCAAATACTTCTCATAAAAAAATCCTACTATAGTGAAGATACTGGTTTTTTTACAAAAGAAAGGAATAAAAATATTTTATGGGGTTAGAGAAGCAAAATAAAACAAAAGAATACAAGAGAATACATTACCTTTAAAATCGGGTAACTCTTTTTTAATTGAGCCAAATGCTTCCTTGGGAATACTTCTGTGCAAATTGAGTATTCTATGAGTAAGAGATGGAAGTTGAGAGAGTATTTGGGCAGAGTTTGGCCAAGCCAAATGGCTTTGATGGTGTGAATAAGGTGGTAGAGGTGGGGGCCTTTTATAAGAGGAGAGGAGGGGCACTCTTGGAAAGTCATGAAATGTTACATTATTATGAAATGTTTTTCAGATTTCAAAGGTCCCACAATTATATATTTATAATATAAGGTGATAAGGGTTCGAAATATACCCATCCAATAGGTTTTTGACAAGTGTAAGTCTTAGATTTTACATTATCTTTTCATTTTATTTAAATCATTAATTAATGAGGTAATCGCTGCATCATCCTTGTGTGATAAATAAATTTATTTATTTAATGTCTAAAAATTATAAAAAAAGTTAACATGATGTAGTAAATCTTTTTATATTTCCAATGAATATTTATAGTCTAAAAGTTAACTTATATAACCCCATGTAATAATTATTTTAGTAAAACAACACATGTTTGTGATAATTTTATTTTTACTTTAAATAAGAAGTTATTAATGTCATTTTCTTACCCAAGTGGCTCCATGGGGTCCCCAAGTTGACCCATGGATTGTCTTGGTCGGCCATGACTCATCCAATAAGGGTAGGAAAAGTGTAAAGGTATTTTCATATTTTTATAATATCATTTTTACCTTAAATTACACTAATTACCTTTAATCGCGATTAATAGAACTTAAAAGTTACTATTCACAAAAAATTATTTTAATCCCATTGAACAAAATTTTACTTCCTAATCACAATGATGTATGTTGTATTTTTAAAATTCAATTCACATAAGCGGTAAAATTTCATTTAAACGAAGAATCAGTTTTTTAACTACCACTTAGTGGTTTCACTATTCATCAAAAATTGAAGTTTTTCAGAAAAATACCAAAAATTCACCCTAAGATATAATTGATATTATGAATTCAAAAATTATGTCTATTTTAAAAAATTCCAAACATATATGTTTCATTAATTAATTTTATAATTAATTCTCGCTGTCAAAACAAATAGCGTGTTTTTAAGAAACAATATCAATCAAAAGATTGACAATTGTTTATGTCCAATTTCAAAGTGAGATTAATTATAATGACCACCATTTGATAAAATGGTAAAAATATATTCTAATTATACTTTAAACCCACTCAATAGTATAATTTTTCACTACAAAATATTTTTATTAAAAAAGTTGTTTTTAAGTATTTTTTCCTATTCATAGAAAATTGGAAGTTCTCAGAAAATTACAAAAAATTCAACTTAGGATAATTTTGATATTCGTAATACAAAAATGAAGACCATTTTGAAATATAAAATTTATATAATTTCAAAAAGTGGGTATTACTATTCATAATGGCTACTTCGATTGGTCGCGGTGTGTTAGGATCTCAAACTTGCGTACAATGCAAGCTATTGCATTATTGAAAGAGAAGCATATCGTGGAAGCTTGTGGTGTTACATTCTCCCCTCCTTCAATAAATTTCGTCCTCAAATTTTCAAAATGTTTTTCAAAAATAAAAGGTTGAAAATAGAAAATTCCTTTGTGAGAAACCCACATCGGAAATAGGGTTAATAAAAATATAACTTTAAAAGAAATAAAGAGAAGTACAAAGGTCACCCAAGATAGCCAATACTAGGATTATTTGAAAATGTGGAGGAGAAACAAACCATCAAGGTCTGATGGAGAGTTGTAGAAAATAGGATTATGAGGAAGTTAACTACAATAAAATCAAAAACCTGTGATTGGTTAAACGATCACTGATTCCCCGGTTGGAAAAGTTAACCGACAACATTTTTGTTTTAAGTTACCTTTCATAAATTTGAGGAATTTATTTAGGAGATTTACTAAGAACGTAAGGAAATATACATACTTGTCATGTAGAATTTCATTCTTTAATAAATTTTTACCACAAACCCATCTTTCACTCAAAAAGATAATAGAACTCAAAAATATCGTAATCGTACAAGGTTCCAAATATTAACACATACCATTTAGATTAGGAAAACTATTTTTTAATAACCAGGGACTTCCTGTAGGCTAGTGGTAGGTAATAAAGTCATGTCGCACTATGGTCGTGGGTTCAATTCCTGCAGCTTTGTTCGACGCGACTGGTTATCCCCCGACCTACAGGTTGTCCTTTTCCTAAAACTATAGTATTATAATATTCCAAAAATAATCTTCAGAAATGTTTTAACCTTAAAAAATACTATCCAAAGTTCATCTTAATCCATTCAAACCTTTATAGTTATCCAAAATACCTCTATCTAGACTTTCTCTAAAAGGTCTATAAATTCCAAAATCAATTGTAACATCAGATTCCCCAAACAATGTAAAGTTTCTCTTATTGTCACATACTAAAAATATGATTACCTTCATCATATTAAAACCTTAATGAAAAAAACTAGTACTACAGTAAAATACTTATATATATCATATTATTATTATAACCATAATATAGTTCTTGAGTCCAAATAACAAATACAATAATTATTCCACTTCAACTGTAGTAATAGCATAAGATTGGCCTTTCTCCCTTGGCCTTTTCTGAGGTAAGTTTACTTGGCGCTTAGGGAATTCATTTGCATAATGCCCCATTTCATTACAATTGTAGCATTCAACATTGACAACCTCTTTCTTTCCCTTGCAATCATGAGCTTGGTGGCCTTTTTATCCACATTTTAACAAACTCCCATTCCTTTTAGGCAAGTACCAGGGTGATTCTTCCCACAATTATCACATAATGGAAAATCCTTCTTTCCCTTTTTCCCTTTATCTGTCTCTTGTTCCTCCGCTCTCTTCTTCTCTTGCTTTACTTTATTGTCATAAGATTTAGAGAATTCATTTTCTGTCTTGATAGCACATGAGACAATATCTTCATACGATGAGAAAGATTGTGAAACTAAGGCTCAATGGAGAAACGGTTTTAACCCATCAAAGAAATGATCGATCTTACTTATTGGGTTACGTATATAATCTCTTTCATGCCTTGCTAACCTTGTAAAGTTAGCCTCATACTTTGCGACATTCTCATCCTCCTTTTGTCTCAGACTCAGAAATTTTCTTTTCATATCTGCTCTATGGTCACGAGGGAAGTATTTTTCTAAGAAAAGCTCTTTGAATTCCCTCTATTACATACTTGATACTTCTTCATCTTCCTTTGTGTTTTGAATCAGCAACCACCATTTATTGGCATATCTAGTGAGGCGGTAAACTGCCATGACAACCTTCTCCCTTTCGCTACTCCCCAAGGCATGGAATATTTTCTCTAAGGATTTTATCCATTGCTCATCTTCTAATGGATTTGTACCCCCATTAAATGTTGATGGTTGTTGCCTCATGAAGCGGTATAACATTGATCCTCCACATTGCGGATCAGGGTGCTCCATATGAGTAAATTTATTATTCATAACCTGAGTGAGTTCTCCCAGTATAGTGATGAGCGGATCAGCACTAGTTGTATCACCAACTCCATTATAATTATCTTGAGCAGGAGGGAAATCCCTACATGGAGTGTGTGCATTGATACGGTTTTCATTCCTTCCACTAGGCGCCATTTCTAAACAATGGCATAAACTAGATCAGTTTATGAATCAAAATACATAATTCCATACTTGTAAAACACGTAACATAAATTGAACAGCATATGGATATAATCCTTAATCATAAAAATGTTTTCTTTGAGGAAGTATATACTCATAAACCCTTCTTAATGGTTTGAAAAGAAAATGAGAATTATCCTAAGCATATCCCCCAGGAGTGTCGTAACCAAGAGTGCAGCAAGGCCCGTTGTCGTGCACCAGTTCTCGTTTGAGTCTAGCTCAAAGTGGTGTTTTCGGGCTTTACCACTAGGTACATCTGTGCCAGAGCTGCCTCTACCTGCTCGTATCCAGATAGGGATGTATTGCTCAGAAAACTCACAAAATCTCAATAATACCAAAATTCTAGGAAGTTCCTCTATACTAATCCTCAAATTCTATCTTAGGGATATGTGCTCTAATCAGAGTTTATCTAAATCTAGTTTCCAAGGTTAGTACTAAAATTCCTCTGATACCAACTATAACACCCTGACCCCAGTTACCCAGAGTCGGTGCATTATTGCGTAACATTGGCATGATCACAAAATATAAAGTCTCGAAAGACCGATTAGTTTAGTAGCCTTGGAAACACTAGATACATTCATAAGTCTTACATTGCATCATAAAGTAAAACAAAACTAAAAAAACATCTTGTATTCATATCCCCTCATACTATCCCTACAGGTCATTCATAATATACTTCATCACATCCTGGAAAAATTAAAACATTGAAAGGGGTGAGCTTAGATGCTCAGTAAGGATAACAATACAGCGGATACTTTCATAAATAAACATAAACATTTAAGGCAATGTATAACTAAGAAAAAAGCCTTTTAAACTTGAACTTCAGCATAATATGGCAAAAATAAAATGAAATAATGTCATTTACTTATTCACATGGATATTCTACTAGTATAATAATCACATGCAATATCAATGACCACTTTCATAATACTGGAATGCATAATGTCAGACTATCATAACCACTTATCCAAGGCCTCGTGCCAAGACTACAAATAAGATTTTGTCAAGGCCTCGTGCCAAGACACTAGTTTGTCTCATGAGACCTACCGATGCATCGAGGAGCTATAGCGGGCTCCACCCTTCACTTATTAATTCCAATGCATTCCTCATATGAACAGGTTTAAACATATCATAAACCATAACATAATTGTATCACATAAAACATGCATAAAGGAAACATAACATTTCCACATTTCAATCACAAGATATCAATACAACATATTGATATAATAAAAACACTTTCAAAACCATTTTAAATACCAAAATAAAAGAAAATTAAATATTGGTATTTATTTTTCATTTAAAAAAAAGTTATGGCTTGTAGAGGAATCCGAAACTCAAATAATGGTCACAGCGGCGGAGAAGTCATTGTCGCCGCATACGTACGACAAAAAAACATTCCCTTTTGTAATTTAGTAAAACATTTAGTATAAATAGATTCCTTTTGAATAAAATTAAAAGTCAAAGGAGTTTATACACTATATAAAAGAAAGACTTGTATTAAAACAAAATATGCCTCAATGAAAGAAGATTGAGACGAAGTCCCTTACAGTGATTATCTTGAAAATAAAATAGATCGCTCATGTGTATTCACTATAAGATGACATAAAGAAAGTATAAATACATGATAAGATATAAAAATTCATTTCTCACATAATCAAAGAACAACATAAATAATAAAGATAAGTTCAACCCAAAAAATGGGAATTGGGTTAAGAAGTTCCCTTACCTCGTGTATGACTTGACTCGATCGTTCTTTAACCTCTTTAATAATAAACTAGAGTTAATTTATAATTTATTAAGAACCTTTTTCAAGTTCATTATTCCTTTTATATCACTTATTAACATGTTATTAACATTATGTAATTATTTAAGTTAGTAACGGTCGTTTTTTTGATCTTTGGTACTTGAGTCAAAAATAAACTTCTTATAATTACAAGTTGTTCATGTGGTAAAATATCCATTATATCCAGAATTATATTCATGATTTAGATATCATATATATCATATATATCCAGTATATACATGAATTTATAATATTACATAACATTTAGAGATAAGAAATTAAATGCACCGTTCATGGAGACGGTAAGCCGTACGTACGCATGAATGCTACTTTCATTTCTATTTCGTATTTAATGGAATGAAATAATAATGATATAATGGTATATTATAATTCCAATATAATATCATATATAATATCATTTACTCAATCCTTTATACATCCCACATACGGCATTAACGATTCAAATCACTTTGAGGGGGCGGTAGTCCGCACTTCCTAAAATGAAATTATCACGTTTACCCATAATGGAAATCATAAAGGTATGCCATAAATGAAAAATACATAATCATAAGGAAAACATAAACATAATATATATAATATATAAATATAGTGACATATTAATGTCCACCATGAGAGGTGTCAAAAAAAGATTGAACAATCATCATTTCGTGAGGCAGTAATTCGCTACCCACAGAAACAGTATGTTCATTAACCATTAGACGAAGGTGTGTGTAAGTGTAAATAAAATCCTTATCATAACAAAATACTAGTATATTGAAGATACTTCTGTTGTTAAAAAATAAAGGAATAAAAATATTTTAGGTGGTTGGAGAAGAAAAATAAAACAAAAGAATACAAGAGAAGACATTACCTTTAAAATCGGGTAACTCTTTTTGATTTGAGCCAAAGGCTAACTTGGTAAGACTTCTGCCCAAAGTGTGGCTTCTTGGAGTAAGATAGGGAAGTTGAGAGAGTTTTTAGGTAGAGGTTTTCTGAGCCAAATGGCTTTTATGGTGTGAATAATGTGGTAGAGGTGGGGGCCTTTTATAAGAGGAGAGGAGGGGTACTCTTGGAAAGTCATGAAATGTTACATTATTAGGAAATGGTTTTCGGATTTAAAAGGCCCCACAATTATATATTGCAAATATAAGGTGATAAGGGTTCGATATCTACCCATCCAATAGGTTTTTTACAAGTGTATGTTTTAGATTTTACATTATCTTTTCATTTTATTTAAATCGTTAATTAATGAGGTAATCGTTGCATCATCATGGTGTGATAAATAAATTTATTTATTTAATGTCTAAAAATTATAAAAAAAAATTACCATGATGTAGTAAATCTTTTTATCTTTCCAATGAATATTTATAGTTTAAAGGTTAACTTATATAACCCCATGTAATAATTGTTTTAGTAAAACAACACATGTTTGTGACAATTTTATTTTTACTTTAAATAAAAAGTTATTAATGTCATTTTCTTACCCAAGTGGCTCCATGGGGTCCCCAAGTTGAACCATGGATTTTCTTGGTCGGCCATGACTCATCCAATAAGGGTAGGAAAAGTGTAAAGATATTTTCATATTTTTATAATATCATTTTTACCTTAAATTACACTAATTACCTTTAATCGCGATTAATAGAACTTAAAAGTTACTATTCACCAAAAATTATTTTAATCCCATTAAACCACATTTTACTTCCTAATGAAAATGATGTATGTCGGATTTTTGAAATTCAATTCACAGAAGTGGTAAATTTTCATTTAAACGAAGAATCGGTTTTTTAACTACCACTTAGTGGTTTCACTATTCATCAAAAATTGAAGTTTTTCAGAAAAATACCAAATATTCACCCTAAGCTATAATTGATATTCTGAATTCAAAAATAATTTCTATTTTACAAAATTCCAAATATATATGTTGCATTAATTAATTTTATAATTAATTCCCGCTGTCAAAAAAAAATAGCGTGTTTTTAAGAAACAATATCAATCAAAAGATTGACAATTGTTTATGTACAATTTCAAAGTGAGATTAATTCTAATGACCACCATTGGATAAAATGTTAAAAATATATTCCAATTATACTTTAAAACCACCCAATATTATAATTTATCACTATAAAATATTTTGATTAAAAAAGTTGTTTTTAAGTATTTTTTCTTATTCATAGAAATTTGGAAGTTCTCAGAAAATTACAAAAAATTCATCTTAGGATAATTTCGATATTCTGGATACAAAAATGAAGACCATTTTGAAATATAAAATTTATATAATTTCAAAAAGTGGGTATTACTATTCATAACGGCTACTTTGATTGGTTGTGGTGTGTTATGGTCTCGAACTTGCATACAATGCAAGCTATTGCATTATTTAAAGAGAAGCGTACCATGGAAGATTGGGGTGTTACACTATTAGAATGAGGTAGGTTAGGTAGTATTAATGGGGACCATTTTAGTTTAGGAGACCTCATAGTGAGTGAAACTAATTTTAAATAGGTTGATCACCACTCCGATTAAGAATATGTCATATACCGATGGTATAAAGAGACCTTTTGAGTTCACTATCATTCATCAATTTTTCTTGAGAGTGACTTCTCAGTTAAAACACTGTATTTTGAGGAAGAAATTAAAGTTATCCCCATGCTATGTTTCACCCCTAAAGATCACTATGTGGGTTGTGATAGTGTCATACCATCTTGATCTTCCTTCACGTTATTGATGTATCCTTGATGATGTTTCGTGTGTCTTGGATTTAGAGGTACATAACCAATCCTACACATGTCATGAACATTAAATATGTTTTTTTAGAGATAGATGAACCTTATAAAGAGAACCTGGTGAAGATTATAGACCAAAGTAACAATGTCCTTTGAAGGAAGATGGTACCACTTGTTTATATCATATGGCATCATGTATGAATCCAAGAGGATATGTGGGAGTGGGAGTATGATATTTAAGATAAGTGTCCTGATTTATTTAAACTAGACTACTAGAGGTACTTATCAAGGATAATAAGTCATTAGAGTTGGATAATGTTTATATTCTCAGTTTATAAATGTTCTTAAAACCCACTTTTGAAATTTTTTTATAAGTATTTTATATTAAAGAATTAAAAAATTCAAGTAAATTATTACCCTTACACCACACTTATGCTTTTATTAAGGGTAAGGAGGGTTTTTAAGACCCTTCATAAGGGTAAATCCTTTATCTTATGCGCTATATAAGGTTAAATTCACTTTTCCATAGTCTTTGTATGGGAAAGGTCGTTTTCTATGGGTTTTGTAAGGGTAAGGCCCTATTTATATGCATTATGAAAGGATAAGTGAGATGTTTCATATGAATAATAATGGTATGTCATGGTCTACACAAAGGTAACTTTGTATTTTCAAAGGTTGTGTAAGGGTAAGCTCTGGTTTACAAAGGCTATGTAAGGGTACCCAAAGCACTATGTAAAGGTAGGGTGAGCTACGTAAGGGTAACCTATCCTTTTCAAACAATGCATTAAGAAAACCCTATACCCTTATGCAATACATATGATATATATAAGGGTAAATCATATTACCCCTACATAGCTCCCTTTTGTTGAAAATACTTTTAAACCCCTATTTTTTAGTTTTATTCTTCCCAACTTGATCTTGTAATACTTTTAATGACCTTAAAATCCTAAATTTATGGGAATTAATTCCTTAACTTGTTTAAATATCATTTTTCATTTTATTGGGGGATTTAAACACATCGTAATTAAGAATCAAATAAGGAAAAAAATTAAATGATGAATTTCATTTGCAGTTCTGAATGGTGCGAACATGTACACAGCTAGACTTCTTCTCAAGTATCTAAACCCTACTTTATATATTTTTTTAATCCATTATTATATTTGGTAACTCTATAAAACCTTTAAACCAAGATCTATAAGGACATATTTGGTTGATTTGATACCTTATTATAGTTTCTAGGTATGACAAAGCCTATTGTTTGCTCTCCTTTCTTGGGTGCAGTGTTTTAAATAGAGAAAAATAATCATGTGGGAATTTATATTCTTTTTCCTTCGTTAATGAGAAACTATAAATCTAGTTCTTCCTTTTCTTTGAGAGAAATTTAATATAGTTTTCTTAAATTATAATTATTTAAAAATTATTTAAAATTGATAAGTTTAACCTAGATTATTCTAGAGATATAAAATTATTATCACATGTTAATTATAATTTTCTATAAGGAATAAAATATTAGATCATGCTATTGATTAAAATGATATTTTATAATTATCCAGGTTATAGGAAACTATTATCACATACCATTTTTATTTTTTATTTTTCAGAAATAAAATAGTTGGAATAGATTCTAGGTATCATTGGAAAGCGGTTTAAGTTGAATAAAATAAATATTTGGTTCAGGTGATGTTTCCTTGATGAACCTTGAAGATTCTTCACCAATGACTATGAGTTAACAAGTTTATTAATTTATATGGATCATTTACACACATTTTTTATTTTTTAACTCTCATGCTGACATATCATGATGACCATGGTTGATTTTTATCACATGTGGTTATGTTTGTAGGTAGTGAGTCCTGTTATGATATTTGTTTCCATGAATATTGACAGAGTAGATTATTTCCATGTTTGATTATGGTCACATGTTTTATCTATTTCTACTTTATTCTCATGATGATATTCCTTCCTTTTATGCTCTACCATGTTATGTATGTTACCCTGCCTTTGTAGGTATCATTCTTAATTCTTGGAACAGGGGGTCATTAGGACAAGATTGTCCCTTAGAGGGGGAGTGCACATGACTTTCTATGATGGTGATGATAGACCTAAGAACAGGGTGGGGATACGATGATGCTATATAATTTTGTATTGAGGATTAAATCAATTCCTAGATTATAAGTATTGATTTTATTGACTCCTAGTGATTTTCAAGTAACACACTTCAGGCCTGGTGATTTTTGAGAAGCATGGAGTACTTGAGGCCTAAGAAAAGTCAAGTCACATGTACATGAAATTACATGATGATTTTAAGTGACTGGTTTACTAGACCTATGGATTGGTTTATTTACTTACAAATTATTCTCATTTATCCTTCTAGTATAGAGCTGAAGTGGGTACAAACAAGTGTTTTGGTAGATTGGTTAGTGCATGACCACTCAATACACCATTGTATGTTTGATATGTTTTTAGGTATTTTCTATTATCCTAGAATATACATGTAATACATGAGAACATTTTTTTTAAGGATTCTTAGTTTTGTATTACTGGGATTATTACTCACACCCTTCACAGGAATCCCAAGGCATGTCCTAACTTTATGTATAGGGTTTTGAGTAACATAAAGGGTTGCATGGATGATGGATGAGCGAAGAGTATAGAGCTGGAAGAAAAATGGGATGGACTATGGAGGACCCCACTGTTTTATTTATTTTTTTACCTACTGAATTTTATACTTTGGTTTTTATTTCTACTTTGGGAACTAATTATTATTCTTATGACAAATATATCATCTATTATATAATAAATTATTAATTTGGATGTTTATTATATTTTTTATTTTTTATTTTTTGTTCTATGACATGATACTAAGAGTATAGTCTCTCTACTAAGGGACTTAGACCCTTGATGATAATTGAAATCCTATTTTATATGGGAAGGCACTGATGAGGATTTTTTCTAGTCTAGTTCGAACCTAATGGTTTGGGTTAGGGCATTACAAGTATATGTAGACCACCACCTCCACAAAGTGATGTGATTTGTTCATCATGTACACCATTCATGGATTATTCTAAATTTGTATTTAATGTATAAAAATGACAATTATGTCATGATTAATATTCAATATATAATAAATTCATGACCAAGATTCAAGTATTGAAACCAGAATTTCCAAACATACATGAAAAATATAAGTGTTAACACCCAAGATGATGATTTTAATTATTAATAACTAGAATATATAATGTTATAATTGAATCATATATGGTATGATAACTATGAATGTAATGACATGAACTGTCATAAATGAAATTTACCTTTAGATTTAATTAAATTTTTTATTTTGTAAAATGGATATAGAAAACACATGAACTCTGTTTGTATTATTATATCCAATTGGATTTAAGTGACCATTAAGAATCCTTACCATTGATAATATAGTCATTGAATAGTGATCACATGACTAGTATAAATAGAGGGTTTTAACAAATCCTTTCAATATAGACAAAGTAGGTGATGGCCTCAACCAGTAGGATCATTCCCTATGAATCCCATTTATCATAGATTCTAAGGGAGATATCAATTATGCACTTTTCCCTAGACCAATCCTAATATGAGATCCAATAACTTAAGCATGAGTGAAACCCTTTATGGGAGAAGTTCAATCTCATCGAGATCACGGCCCAAACCATGTTCATCGAACAACCCCATGAAAGCCCCACCATCGTGCACCTTACTCTTAGAGCATATGTTGGGGTAATAAAGAAATATGTATCAATACCCTATCATTAAAATTATTTAAATTATTTTTTATTGAATAAAGAATATATTTTCTTCATTTTATTTTTACTTTGTAAATGATTTTTAAAGAACCAGTAGTATTTTTTGTTAATATTCAAATTCAATTAAGAAATCTATTTTGATGAATTAATGTATTTTTTAAATAAATAATATTTTATTAAAATATTATTATTAAATTAATTTTATTAAATATAAATGATCATACAATTTCTATTCATTCAACCGTAATATTTATTAAGGTTTGAAAAGTATTTTAGTCAAAAACCGTCAATTTTCAATAAAAGTCGGTTTTTATTTTACAAGTGAAAATTAAAATATGTATAAAATTATTTAGAAAAAATGAATTTTATTTTTGGATTCAGTACATCAAAATTATCTAATGTTTAATTTTTCATAATTTTCTGAGATAGTCAATTTTTTGGGTAAAATTTAAATATCGTATAAATATATGGTGTGTTTTATGACATCATAATGGTACAATAATGATGTAATAAATACTATAAAAGGTATATTATTCTAAATATATGTTTTATATTTAAAATAATGTGGTTTTAATTTTATTTTATTAATTTTTTAAATCCATTATGAATCCTCCAAGACATATAATATATCTTATGATTTTAAATTCATTTATTTAATAATGTGACTCACCTCCACATAAGCAAAGATAATATTTTAATATCATTGGCCCTTGTCCTTATAAAATAATTTTTTACACTCCTATTTTGAAAAAAACATTGACAAAAACCATGGGAAGGTTTTGGTTTTAAATATTTAATTATATAGATTCCAAAACCTAAGTTTGTGAAATATTAAAGAATTCCCCTCTCATTTCCAATATAAACCCACCCAAGATCTCACTTATCTTCAATAAAAAAACATTTATCATGTCCTTAATATGTCCTCCCTTCTCTAAAATCCTCCCAAGGTGACACAATCTCTCAAGAATCCCCTCTTCAATCTTTTTCAGTCACACACTCATGTAAGGGTTCCTTTCTCATTTTTATCCAAGTTTCCTTATATTGATACACCCTCTTTTTTCGATTAGAAATGGTGGGGTATGTTTTATAAACTCCCCCATACTAACCTTATTATTTTTAATGATGGTATACCCCTTTCTATCTCATTAATCCCTCCTATATACACCTAATACCATGCCTAAATTTCGTAAGAGTTGTTCTATTTCCCCTCTTTCTTAAGGTTTCTTTATTATGTTACGCATTCTGTTTCCAAATTCCTTGTGTTGGGATATGTATTTATATTACCTAGTTACTTTCCATTTTAGGTATATATTATTCGATACCCCTTTCTCTCTCATCATCCCTTTTTATGAATTTTTATGTCCCGTTGTTAGGCTGTTGAAATTGCATCGTGAATTTCCATTCCAAACCAATTATGTAGTGAATACCATGTCAATTCCCAATCAAGGGTGTTTACTTTTTTCACATATATATTTTTATTGAGTAATTACATGTATTTATTCCACACTCCTCGATTGTGGAATAATTTATGATGATTAATGAATCCATGTTTTTTTATCTATGTGGAACACTTAAGTATGAGATTGAAATATTTATAAAGGGTGCACCCAGATAGCACTTAAATGCATTGGGTAATATTTTGTATCATGATATGAAATGTTGTGATAGAGTTTTACCTTATTACTTTATGGGAATTTTTCCACTACAATGTCTTTTCAGTTTATCCTTAACATATGATGTAGTGTTTTAAGTTGTTTCCACATTTCCATGTTATGAATATCAAGTTATATCATGATTTATTATTCATTCTTATTTATTCCTCATTGATATGACTTTCCTAACATGTATTATTATATTCATGTTATGACATGTTTAGTCCCTTACTATACTTTATATCTTACCTCTTTCTTATGTACATCCTCAGGTTATCCCATGCAGTGTTAATTATGAAAGAATATTGTGGTGATGTAAAATAAGTTTTCAATAAATATGTTCTATTTCATATTTCAAGTTGAAATGTAATGTACCTAATTCACAAATACACTATACTTATCGATCTTTCAGGTTTTTTTATGTGTAATTTTATCTAATTAAATCATGTATGAATGTAATAAAAATAATGGGGCTGTAATAGTTGGTATCAAAGGAATGTTTAGTTATTTTTGGGATTAAGATTAAAAAACTCTTGTGAAAGCCAAATGGATAAAGATAAGTATAATAAAAACATACCTATATTTTGGTGAGTATAGAGTATGTTTTTTATCAATAAAATAATCCCTATATAGATATAAACAAGTGGATGTGGCTCTAGAATAGGTGTATCTAGGGGTAAAACTGGAAAACATAGTTTTATCTAGACTAGAACTGGAACTGGTGCACAATAATGGGCCTTTTATCACTCCTAGTTTGACACTCACAGGGATATGATTTGGTAAATTCATAATATTAGTATGAACCAGTATTAAGGGAACAAAAAAAATCCCATATGAATACACATTAGGAAACAATACATGAATAACTTAGATTGAATCCTATAAATTCATAAGTTAAGGGGGAAATGTAATTTATAAGTTATCTGATTAATGTAATTGGATTCCCCTTTATGTTTTTAATAGTTTTAAATAATTACCCATAATTTTCATTTTATTCTAGCCAATAGTCGATAATAGGAAGAATTAGGCTAACAACTGATGTGAATATCAATGTAATAACTATCCTAATGAGATTTTAAATCTGATGGGTTCAGGAATCACAAACTTTGTCATGATACTCTCTTATTTAACTCAATTTTTGAATAGAAACTTGGATTAGGAGGAAATTCCAACCCCCCCCCCCCCAAGAAATAACAATTCACAATCGATAGCTTCATGATACAAAGGCCTCCTACTTCTAATAGATCATTTGATCCCTCAATCGCCGAATAATGGATCAACTCCATTGAGAAGATCTTATTCATCCATCAATACTAAGAACAAGAGAAGGTTCTTCCCACTACTTATCATATGTTTTGTGAAGCTGGTTAATGGAGAACATTTATCAAAAATACAAATCATGAGGAATAGGTCGAGGTGGGGGAAAGAAAAGGATTTCTCAAAAAAATTGATAAATATTTTTCTTTCACCCTCTGAATTACGATGGAAGTGTATTTCATTTCCCTAAAGAAAAAATATGACAAATCCAGTGGAGCATATGAGGAAAACTTCACAAGACTTTCACGATACATCTCTTTCTTTGTCGGTACCACCGAATGAAAGGTTGACTGCTTCATTGGTGGGATAAAACCTAGCCTACGGAAAGCCCTAGAGATCCACGACCTTGATACCTATGATTAAATTGTCTAATATGACCTGAAAGTTAAAATGGAGATAAAATAATCTCAGGAGTATCATAGGGATAAGAAGTGGAAGGTGGAGTCAAATTTCGGGAGTCTGATAGAGAGATCTAATGGTGCCAAGAAATTTCAACATCCCACTTGCCAAAGGTGTGAAAAGAAGAACCCTAAAAATTTCTTGAAGGGGATGAAAAAATTATTTAGGTGCAGGAAGGAAGGGAAACTAGCCAGTGATTACCGACAAGAAAAACCCACAACTGCAATGGATGAAAAGAATTCTCTAGTAAACCCTTAGCATGTTGTTCATTTCTATAACTATAAGGAACCATGGAATTTCTCAAACCAATGCACTATGCCAAAGGTTTTTTGAGGCAACCAAAAACCTCCAAGGAAGCAAGGGATATCTTACATCATCACAATTGTTGAAGTGAATCTCGATAATAAAGTGGTGACAGGTATGCTAGTTATTCATTCAAAAATAGAGAACATAATTTTTGATTCTGGTTTTATGCATTCCTTTATATCACAAAAGTTTTGTATAACTATTCAATCTCCATCACAATTATTAGAAGTGGAGTTATTGGAAAAAATGGAAAATGGTTAAATTATTGCATCCCAAGAATATATCTCCTCCCCTACCACAATTTGTGGGGTAATTTCTCAGAGAATATTGTCATACTCCCTTTGGTGGAATTTGATGTGATTCTAGACATGGATTGGATTTCTCTATATAGATCCAACATATATTTCCATGAGAAGAAGTTCACTAACTGTATTATGAATCATCGACTGATTATTTAAAAATATAAGGTGATGGATGAATCATATTTATCACCATCAACTCAAGAATGGGTATTATTTCCCTATGAGCAAGTATATCTAGCTCAAATGATTGAGTCTAATGAAAGAATCATCCTTAAAGACATTCTCATCATGAGGTAATATGATGATGTGTTTCTCGAGGAATTTTTGGGTCTTCCTTCTAGCTGAGAGGTCAAATTTTCAATCGAGCTCATGCCTGGGGTGTTACCATTATCCCAGACTCTATATAGAATGGTTGTTGTTGAACTTGAGGAGCTCAAGAAACAACTATAATGGAACATGAATAAAGGTTTCATAGACCCAAGTGCTTCACCTTGGGGTGAACCTGTCCTCTTAATTAAGAGGAGGTATGGGTCAATAATCCTTTTCATTGATTATCATGAACTCAACAAGATCACGATAAAGAACAAGTATCCTCTACCATGGATTAATGAATTTTTTGATCAGTTTTGTGGAGCATAATACTTTTCCAAGGTGGATTTGTAGTTGGGATATTACCAAGTTAGGGTGAAGAAGGAGGATATCCCCAAGACTTCTTTACGTACAAGGTATGATCACTATGAATTCATATTAATTCCTTTTAGACTCACTAATTATCTAGAAATTTTCATGGAATTAATGAATAGAGTTTTTAGAGATTACCTCAACAAATTTTTGGTAGTATTTATTGATTATATTCTAATATACTCTAGATGTAAGAAGTATTACGAGAAGCATTTAAGTACTATTCTAAAGACCTTGAAAAAGGAAAATATTTATTCCAAGCAGAGAAAATGTGAGTTATAGGTGAAGGAAGTCTCTTTCTTGGGGAATATCATCACATGCAATGGGATATATGTGGAACCTTCAAAGACTGAGGAAATTAAAGGATGTTCGGGGCCAACATGTGTGACAAATATCAATATTTTCCTTGGATTAGCTGGGTGTTATCATCGATTGGTGATAAATTTCGTGTGATTATCAAACCCACTAACCAAGCTAACTTAGAAGGGAGTAAAGTTTTCATGGAATGATGAATATGAAGAGATATTCAAGGAGTTAAAAAGGAGTCTTATCACTATACTCATGCTCACACTACCCATAATTGGAGATATTTTTGTGGTATTTAGTGATTCTTAAAATAATGTATTAGGTTTTTGTTGATGCAAAATGACAAAGTCGTTTCCTATCCTTCAAATCCGGTGAAAGTTCATGAGAATAATTATCCAACACATGATCTGGAGTTGGTTTTAGTGATCTTCGCTTTGCAAATTTTCCGAAATTACCTCTTTGGGGAGAAGTGTGTAATATATATGGATCAAAAAATCCTTAAGTATATATTCACAAAGAAAGAGTTGAATATGTTCCAACAAAGATAATTAGAGATAATCAAAGACTGTGACTACTCAATTCAATACCATCCAAGGAAAGTGAATAAAGTAGCAGACACTCTAAGTATAAAGGATCCAATAACTCTATCATTGATGAGAATTGATAAGTATTTGATATTCTTATACTTGAAGAGTATGATCATGGGAATCATAAAGTAATGAACATAATTAATCCTTTCACAAATTATTACTCAATCTCCTCTTTTGGAGAGGTTAAAGGATGATCAAATAGATGATGTGGGAATTCATAAGAAGGTGGAATCTATAAGAAAAGATAAATCCTCATATTTTAATGTTAATGAAGATGGTTTTGTAAGATTTGGGTCAAGACTATGTGTACCATCATATCCCAAGTTAAAGAAGGATTTGTTGGATGATACACATAGCTCAACATTCTCTATCCATTCTAGAAGCACAAATATGTATCAAGATCTCTGAGAACATTATTGGTGGGACAATATGAAGAAGGATATTGCATAATATACATCAAGATGCCTCGTATGTCAGTAAGTGAGGGAAAAAAAGAAAAGAATATAAGAGGATGATGCAACCATTACCCATACCTACATGGAAATTGGAAAAAATAACCATGGACTTTGTCAATGGGCTTCCTAAGACATCAAGAGGAAACAATGAAACCTAGGTTGTAGTGGATCATCTTACAAATATTGTACACTTCATTTTGATTCAAGAGGATTTTTCATTGGATCAAATTGCACGGATATACATCAAAGAAGTGGTGAGGCTGCATGGTGTACCACTATCTATTGAATATGATCGAGATACAAGATTCACCAATATATTCTAGAAGAGTCTCCAATATACACTAAATACTGAGTTGAAATTCTGCATGACATATCACCCTCAAACCAATTTCCAATCTGAGCATACTCTATAGACACTTCAGGACATTTTTAGAGCATGTTCAACGTACTTCAAAGAAGGATAGGATCAACATCTTCCTCTGGTTGAGTTCTCTTACAACAACGGTTTCCACTCAAGCATCCAAATGTATCCCTATGAATTCCTTTATGGAAAGAGGTTCATAACACCATAATTCTAGGATTAAGTTGGGGAAAAAATTGTTAGGTCCTGAAATGGTCAAGGAAATAATAGAGGAGTTTAAGACCATACAGTAGCACATCAAGGATGATCAGAGTTGATAGAAAAACTATGCTGATAATCGTCGATGAGACCTAGAGTTTGGTTTTGTATACATGGTATTCCTCTTCAAATCTCCATGGAATAAAGTGAAGAGATTTTGTAATAATGGAAATATTAGTCCAAGATACATCGTCCCCTTTAAGATCCTTGATTGCACTAGAGTGTTGGCCTATCGACTAGCACTTCCACCTAACCTATCTCAAGTACATGATGTATTCTATGTATACCCCTTGAGAAAGTACATACTAGAACTATCTCATGTACACAATCCAGATGTGGTACCATTGTAGAATGCACTCTCTTATTAAGATAAGCCAATGAATATCATAGATCATAGAGAAAAATTTATACAGAATAAGACAATGCACTTGGTCAAAGTGTTGTGGAGAAACAAAAAGTTTGAAGAAGCAACATGGGAACTAGAGGAGGTGATGAAACAGAGTTACCCTCATCTATTTTAATTTGGTAAATGAAAATTTTGAGGGTGATATTTCTTAAGGGGGGAAGATTGTAATGACTCAAACTATTATAAATAAAATTTTCCTTTTGATTTAATTAAAAGTCTTATTTTGTAAAATGGATATAGAAAACACATTCACTCCATTTGTTTTATTATATCTAATTGGATTTAAGTGATCATTAAGTATCTTTATTGTTTATAATATATATGTTGAACAGTGATCACATGACTAGTATAGATATAGGGTTTTAACAAATCCTTTCGATACAGATAAAGGAGGCGATGGCCTCAACCAATAGGATCATTCCCTATGAAGCCCAATTATTAGAGCATATGAAGGAGATAGAATTTTTGGGATTTACCCTAGACCAATCCCAATCTAAGATCCAAAAATTTAAGCATGATTGAAACCGTTTATGGGAGAATTTCAAGCTCATCGAGATAACAGCCCAAACCATGTTCACCGAATGGCCCCATGAAAGCCCCACCATCGCACACCTTACTCTTAGGGAATACTCTAGTGTAATAAAAGTATGTGTATCAATACCATACCATTAATATTATGTACGTAATTTTTTATATAACAATGTATATATTTTCTTCTTATTATTTTTATGTTGTAAATTATTTTTAAAGAACAAATTGTAAATTTGGTTAATATTAAGATTCAATTAAGAAATATTTTTTGATGAATAAATATATTTTTGAAATAAATAAAATATTAATAAAATATTATTATTAAATTACTTTTATTGAATATAAATTATCTTATAATTTTTAAAAAGTTAAATATTATTTTAATTGAGGTTTGAAAACTATTTTTGACAAAACCCGTCAATTTTTCCATAAAATTCAGTTTTAATTTTAAAAGTGAAAATTAAAATATTGGGAAACTTATTTAGAAAAAATGAATATTAATTTTTCAATAAGTACGCCAAAATTATCTAATGGTAAATTTTTAATAATTTTCTAAGATAGTCGAATTTTTGGGTAAAAATTAAATATCGTATAAATATACAGTGTGTTTCATGACACATAGTGGCCAAATAATGATGTAATAAATACTATAAAAGGTATATTGGGACAAATATAGGTTTTATGTTAAAATAATTTTGTTTTAAGATTTTTTTTTTTAAATCCATTATGAATCCTCTAAGACATATAATATATCTTATGATTTTAAATTCATTTCGTTAATAATGTGACTCACCTCTACATAAGAAAAGGCTAATATTTTAATACCATAGGACATTTTCCTTATAAAAAAATTTACACTCCTATTTGGAAAAACCCATGGGCAAAAACCATGGTAAAATTTGTGGTTTTGAATATATAATTATATAGATTCCAAAACCTAAGTTTGTGAAATATTAAACAATTCCCCTCTCATTTCCTATATAAACCCACCCAATATCCCGCTTAACTTAACTAAAAATCCTTTTAGTATTTCATTACTCTATCCTCCCATCTATATAATCCTCCCAAGTCCCCGCAAGCTCTCAATAATCCCCTCTTAAAGCTTTTGAAATCACACTCAAGTAACGGTTCTTTCCTTTCTCATTTTTATCCAAGTTTCCTTATGTTGATACACCCTTTTATTTTCAATTATAAATGACGGGGTATGTTTTCACACCTCCCCCATACTACACTTATTATTTTTAAATGATTATATACCTATTTATATCTCATTAATCCCTCCCATGTACACCGGATACCATGATGAAATTTTATAAGAGTTGTTCCATTTCCCCTCTTTCTTAAAGTTTCTTAATTATGTTACGCCTTCTATTTCTAAATTAATTATGTTAGTACATGTATTTATATGACCCAATTACATTTCATTTCATGTATATATGATAAGAGACCCCTTTCACTCTCATCACCCCTTTTTATGATTTTTTACGTCATGTCGTTAGGCTGTCGAAATTGCACCATGAATTTACATTCCAAAACAATTGTGTAGTGAATACCATACTCATTACCTATCAAGGTTGTTCACTTTAATGTAAATATATAATTTTATTTAGGAATTACATATATTTATTTCACACTCATTGATCTTGGAGTAATTTATGATGATGAATGAATCCATATTTTATTATCTATGTGGAATGCTTAAGCATGATATTGAAATGTTTATAAAGGGTGTACCCTGATGGCACTCTAATAAATTTTTTAATGTTCATTATCATGATATGTCATGTTGGTATAGGTTTTTTCCTGATTTTTTATGGGACTTTGTTTACAATGATGTATTGGAAGTCTAGACTTGACCTATGATGCATTGTTTTAAGTTGTTTCCACGTTTTCATGTTATGAATATCATTTATATCATTATTTATAATTCATGCTCCTTTATGACTCATTGATATGACTTTCCTAACAAGTATTATTCTCTTCATGTTATTCCATGTTTACTCCCTTGCTGGGACTTTGTGGTCATGTTAAAGATGTTTTCAAAAAAGATTGTGTATTTAATTTTTCAAGTTGATATGTAATGTACCTAATTCCCAAATACACTAGACTTTCCAATCTTTCAGATTTTATTAAATGTGATTTTATGTAATTAAATCATTTATGAATATAATAAAGTTAATTGAGTTGTTATAGTGAATATGGTTCCTTTATAGATTTATAATAAATATAAATTTACTATACATTAGGTTAATATTCAATATTAAGGATGTTATACTTAAGGTAAGGGTAATTTCATCTCATTTCCACTCTAATGTGACATTCTTTTCATTGTGCACCTAATTTATTTCACATGGTGTATATACTACTCATTTGGAATGTTATATAATTAATTCCTCTATATTCATGATATTAAATATTTTTTATTCATGTTTTATATTTTAAGGTATTTTGATTCAAAATATACCAAAGTAGTAAATATCAATTTCATAATCTCATTTTCAATCGAGGTTATGTATGTCTAATTTTTTGTTGAAAAAAAAATATGGTCAATTATCCTTAAACCATATATATTTTCATCTATTCTATTTATTTATTGTATTTCAATTATTTCAATTATTTTTTCATCAATTTGGTATTTAAAACATTCAAGAAAATTTTTTATTAACATTTGACCTTATTTACTCTTTGAATGATGAACTTTTCCTTCCATGTCCATGTTCTTTAAAATGTTTTCAATAATTTTATATGATCAAATGGTTATTTTATAGAATCCCTAGAATTTTGCACATATTATTACATGATTTTAAGTATAATTTACCATCAATTACAAGGAAATTATCATAAATTCTAGTGTATTTGGAGGACTATGTACATAATTAAGCATCATGAAACCAAAATAAAAATATATTTTATTTAATCTTTATAACGGTCTCCTAACTTACTTTGATACCTTCAATATGGATAGGATAACTTGAGAAAACATGACCAAAGGGATCATCTAAAAATAAAAGTAAGTTAATAAACATAATAATAAATAATAGAACATGGGTTATAAGGCATAACATGATGACATAAAAAGGCATGGAACGTGAATAAACATATAGAAGCATAACATATAGGACATGGGTTCATGTAATAATGGAATAATAGAAATGTGGAAATAAAATAAGACATGACATAATCATGATTCCATGTTCATTTCACATGTTGGAGAATGAGTCAAGGAAAACCACCAAGACCATTGTATATGGAGTATGATTCAAGGCTAACCACAAAGACTGTTGCACATGGAGCATGAGTCAAGGTTATCCACCAAGAACATTGCACATGATGTATTATGAGACTAAACATTACCCAATGAATTTTAGATCTATCTAGGTTCATATATCATAACATGTTCATCCATATGTATTCCACATAATGAATCAAACAAAAACATAAGGGTTACCCATGGAAAGAGATGGGTGTCATAATCATGTCATAAAGGACAGCCAAAGGGAATATCATAATGGTGTCCATGAAAGAATGGGTTTAAATAAGAAAAGGAAATTCATAAGGAAAAATAGTCATATATCATGAAAAATTATGTCCAAATTAATTTAAAACATTTAAAAATAGAGTTTAAGAAACTTTAGAAATATACCACTTTAGTGTAGTTTAAGGGAAGATTTTAAAGATTCTTTAAAATGGAAAAGACATAATTGTTTGTATAAAACTAAAAATTACACAAGATTGTTTTTAAAAATAAAATTATTAAATTTATAAAAATAATGGTGACTTGAAATATATTTTGGGGTTCACTTTAAAATAGGTGAGAAATCGAGAAGTTCCCTTTAATCGGGCTTGCTTATTAGAAATAATTGAGAAGGGGACCTTTTTAAAACATGTATTTCCCCATAAAATAAGCATAAAATGATCTATATACATTATTTTGGAACATATACACCGAATTTATAAGAATTATATAAAAATAAATAATAATTACATTGGGGTAAAGAGAGAGAAAGTGTAACCTGATGGAAAATGGAGGATCAAAAATAATTCATTACCTTATGTCCAAAAGTGTTATGAACATGATCTTAATGTATTGGATAAGTAAATTAAATCCATTAATTAATTAATTAATAGCCTTTTATACATGTATTTTATTTATTATAATTTTATTAAGTTCATTTATAACCTTTTTTATGAGTTACAAGATACAATTTTATCATTTGGGAGTGTTCGTTTCCTAGGTTTTCATGATCGATTTACTTATATACATGTATGGAAAATCATGTAAAATGAGACCAGTTGTCCATAATTGAAATTATATGTTATCAATGAACTTAAATATGTTTATTTTGTATTGTATATAACTTTTTTTTTATGTTATTAGAATTTATCAATAGATAAAACATTAATCATAATCGTTTAGATTAATTTGGTGATCTCTTGATCATCACAAACTAATTTTATTCTATTATTTAACATTATATATATACAAGTTATAGAATATTAAATAATATGTAATAAATATATTAAAATATTTTTTAACCATAAAAATGGTTTTATGACCAGCCTTGAAGTCAGTAAAGTGAATTGAAAAGTCTTTGTCCTTGAATGCAATAAATTAACACATCACGGATGATGTTATCATTTTTAGAAAAAAAAAGGAAGGGGAAAGAAATGATGATGGATTATTCCATTAACCTAATAAAATTACATTATATGTGAGATAATATAATTACCATCCCACTTGGATAATGGGATGTTAGGAGAGGATAAGAAAATAAAATAAATTGGAAATAAATTAAAAGAAAAGGAAAGAGGTTTTTACCTCTTGAATTTTTCTTCCTTGAGAACCTTTTAAGGGAAAAGGTTTTGGTGTTTTGATGATATCAAGTTCCCCTAGATGTGGGGGTGGGGGTTATTGGTAAGAGTTTTGTATAGAATCTGGACAATATTAAAGTCTTTAGAGGTGTTCGGAGAAGTGTTAGTGATGGGTGGTATTTATAGTGGAGGGGGGGAGTTTTCCCATTATTTTATTCATTGGTTTATTATTTTAGATCAAGACTATGAATAGTTTTAAAAATATTAGTAAATATATTAAAATAATAATTGATTGTTCGATATTATGGGATTACATCATCTATACATCATCTACGACTTAATAATTCAAGTATTTAGTTTATATCATAAATTATCGTATTTTACTATTCACAAAAAATTCAACTATTTTAGAAAAATTCCAAAAATTCACCTAGATAGTTTTTTGAGGTGTATAATTCAAAAATGGAATAAATTTTATAAAGAAAATTAAATATTATAAATTTAATTTAAAAAAAATTAACATTTATTCGAAAATACAAATTTACAAATTATAACAGATTTTATAGCCCCTCGAATAATTAATTGATGTCTAATAAAATTTTATTATAATCATAATAAAAAATATTAATTTATGAATATTTTTTATCAAAATAAATTTTCTTTATAATAATTATTTTAATTATAAAATTATAATTAAATATTTATAACTTATAAAAATACCAACACATAATTAATCATTTCTAAAACATTTATTTAATTATTTCAAGATATAGATATACCATATTTTATTTATAAGATATCTAAATTTTATTTATACTTTTATAGGTGTGGTTACTATTCTATTGTATGGTTTACTATTCATAAGTTTCATATTACTGTTCCAAAGGTCGTGTTATTATTCCATTGGTTTAGGTTCCTTAACTTCCATAAATACTTCTTATTTCATTCATTATTTATTTATAAAGTTTGTTTTGTGTTCTTAATGTTGTTTCATGTGATTTATACTACATGAAATAATTATAATAATGGAAAATCCATTGATATAATTCTAGGCCATTACATACATAAAGTCATTTTCAAACATATTTTATTTTTTTAAAATTTTTGAAATTAATCTTCTTATAATTTTCTATAAGTGTTACTTTTGGAAAATTTATCAAAAGTGTCAAAGGAATCATTTTTTTAACATTAATCTAATGAACGGATTTTCCCATCATCATGAACATTCTTTTATTTGAATCTTATTTTACAATTTTCCATGCTTATTTTCAAAGAAATTGTTTTTCTAAATATTCTTTAAATTTATAGTTTTTAAAGGTATAGAAATAAAATTGTATTATCCAAGTTTTCAAAGAAATGTTCCAATGTTCTTTTAAAGTAAACTTTCATTTTTGTCAATATCCTTTTATGTTGCTTATACATCACTGCGGATAATATCTGATGATATTATCCATGTTATTTCTCATTATATATTATGATTATGTGATGTTTAAATATTTATGAAACCTATTTCTTTTCCATGTGTTATGCTATGATAAATTGATGTTCTTCTTTCATCCTTTACTGAATCATGGTTTTGTTATCAATAACTTTATCATGATCATGTTCCCTATCAATCTCCATCATTTCATTGAACATTATATTTATCCTCTATGTTCGTATTATTTTGTATCATGGATATTCTTATTTTTTAAATTGTATATCATTTCAATATAAGGTTTTATTTTAAGGAATCCTATTAAAAAGGTAATTTATTTTACTATGGAAATATTGATGTTGTGTATTCTTAATTAAATACGGATATTTATTAATGGATAAGAAATATGTTGGACTCCTCATGTATTAATCATGTTTTAATGATCCCAAATCTCAATAATAATTACAAATCTTATTAATGATCACAAATCTCACAGATCTTATCAATCATGTGTATTTATGTTTCAAGTTATCTCATACTTTATAATGGTTAAGTTCAATTCATTTTATGCATATTACTTTTTAAGTCTGAATACAGTTATTTTCCTAAGTACAAGACACTGTGAAGCTTGACACAGTAAGTCAGACACTGTGAGCGAGACACAGACACTGTGACCAATGAGACACCATGACCACGAGACACAGTGACCACAAGAAACCATGACCACGAGACACAGTGACACGGTAAGACTAACAACATGAAGCAAGACACTAAGAACAGACACTATAAGCCAGACACTCTATTTGCCTAAGTGCTAGACATAGTTAGCAAGACATAGTCATCAAGGCACCGTGAATCCAAAAAATATGAGCAAGGCACCATAAGCTAGAAACCGTGAAGGAAACACCGTGAGTGAGACACCGTGAGTGAGACACCATGAAGGAGATACAGTGAAGGAGACACCATGAAAGAGACACCGTGAAAGAGATACCATGAAGAAGACACCGTTTTCATAACATACTGTGACACCATTTCTTAAACTATTTTTTCGTTTTTCTATTTAACTTTTTAACTGTCATATTTGACGTCTTTAATGCACTGACATATTTAATGTTTATTTGTAGAAATAGTATGAGCTACGAGGCATGAAATACATGGAACTTGTTGGCTAAACCTCATACATTCAAAGATAAAGAGAAGAGTGCCCAAGAGAGAGACAAACTGAATAGAACACGCGACAAGGAATATATGTGAGTGCACTGTGCTGAACAGAACACCAATCTTGAGCACGACCATGAAGAAGATATTACAATATCTTCAAAGAAAAAATTGTCTCACACATTCAATCCAACTCTACTGAAGAACACATGAAGTACATTGGAATACATAGAACATCTTCACTTCTAAATAACACAAGATGAACCGCAACACTCTGTTTTTCAATAGAAAAACAAGAGAAGGACTCAGAAGCATTTCTGTGTTATCCAATGAGTCTAGAGCTGCACTTCTAATCACTAGAGCATTATAAAATCACATCTACTCTTTCTTAGTGATTCTGTTATTTACTTTCGAGCAGTGTGTGTACCCTATATATTTTACACACACTGACTCCTTCGCTGAACTGGAGGATTTCAAAATCCTTACACCAAACTCTTTACTCTTGTTTACCCACGACAATTATGGAAGAGGTCCCTGTGTGTCCTGGATATTATTTTGTTTACCCACAAAAACTATGGAAGAGGTCCCTATGTAGCCTGGACAGTCTATGTACTGTTGTTACCCCGATCCAAGGTGTGGATCAGAGTTTATTTATATAAATTTCTTGGTGGTAGGTGATCACCAAGTGGAGTGGATTAGATCTCGGCTTGAGAAGGAACCACTTTTTTTATATCCATTGTGCTATTTTAATTTATTCTACTCTATTTTACTGCTTACTGCATAATACAGAAAAACACTAATTTCACTTTGATAGTTAGTCTTGGAAAGAAGTTATATCTGATTTATCTTAGTAGGATAACTTCAAAAGTAATTTTAATAATTCCAATTAAGATTACTGAAAATTAATCAATCTTCTAAGAAGTTGTTTAAATAGTAAAACTCTTATAATAGTATAACCTTGATTAACTGGGCTGTATCTATTTTTGGGGAAATCATTATTTGTAAAACTAATATTCTTTTAAACAGAAATTTTAATTGGAACTCAATTCACCCCCCCCCCTCTTGAGTAAACCACTCTGACCAACATTTGGTATCAGGGGTTGCTTTATTAGGACTCTGTGTAATATTTTTCAACTGTGATTTTAGTTGCATCCTTAAATATCATAAATTTGTGTTAGTTATACATTTTATCTCTTTAAGTATATTTAGTAAAATCTAATTATGGACAATAGATTGGAAGGTGCTACTACCAATAGGACACCCTTCTTTAATGGTACAAATTATGCCCAGTGGAAACTTAAGTTGAAAATTCACTTAGAGAATATGGGATTTGATATCTGGATTGCTATAGAGACTCAATACAAGATTCTAGAAACTGAAAGAAAAACTTGGGTTGAACCTTCTAAAATAGCTAAAAATAATAATTATAAAGATATGAATGCCCTGTATTGTGCTTTAGAAGATGAAGAATTTAATAGAATATCTACTTTCAAAACTGCCTATGAAATTTGGGATACTTTGGGTGTCTATCATGAAGGAGCAATAAATGTTAAAGAAATTAGATTCAACACTTATACTATTAAATATGATAATTTCAAAATGAAGCCTGATGAGCCTATTTCTAATATGTATCTTAGGTTCAATGAAATTTTCAACACTATGAGCTCCCTTGGAAAGGTTGTTCCAGTAAAGGAACAAATCATGAGAATACTGAGTTGTCTGCCAGACCGATGGAGAGGCACATCTGTTTCTATTAGAGAATCATGTGATATTGGTACTCTGCCTATCAAAGATCTTATTGGTAAGATGGTGATGTATAAAGTAGAACTGAAGGTAAACAAGGAAGAATATGATGAACCAAAGAGGAAGTTAGTGGCTTTTAAGTCTACTGCCTCAAAGAGCAAGGACAAGGAGAAATTTCACATACCTACTAAAAGCTCGAGTAGTGATGAGACTGCATCTGACAGTGATGCTAAGATAGCTCAGATAGCCAGGAGATTTACGAAGTTCTATGGGAATAATAAATTCTTCAGAAAACCAAACTAATAAGGTAAATATGACAACAAAGGACACTGGAAGAAAGATTGGAAGAAAGCTGATAAGAGTGATGAAGTTGTCTGCTATGAATGCAAAAGAAAAGGTGACATTAAAGCTGACTTTCCAAAATTGAAGTTCAAAAATAAATATGACTACAAGGACAATAAATACAAAAAGTCAATGAAGGAAACCTGGAGTGCCTCTGAGGATAGTTCAAGTGACTCAAACACATCACATGATGAATAGGCTAACAAATCCAATCTGTGTTTTATGACAAACACATCTGAGGTAACACTGAACTCTTCTATAAATAATTCATACTATTCTGAAGAGGAAAGTGACTCTAAAAATATGACCAATGAATAAATGTTTGAATATTGAAACATGCTTGAAGAGACATGCAATTAATTAAAATATAAATATAAATCATTGAATAAATAGCATGCTCTCATTGTAACTGTTAAATATGAACTTACTACTGAAAAAAAAGAAAAATGATTAACTGCTCAAAGAAAAAAATTAACTAAAAATGTCTAATGAAAAACTGAGAAAGGAATTAGAAAAATTCACAAATGTAAAATACACACTAACTCAAATATTAGGTAAACAATTCACACCAAAATATACCACTAGAATAGGCTATCATCCTGGAAAAAGACAGATTTCTCAAACTAAATTTGTTCCTAAATATGGACAGAATAATGCTAGTTCTAGTTCTAGAAATTCATATGCTTCAACTAGTTATTTACATTTTTATAGACCAAATAAAGTATATCTTTCAAAATCCATTGATTCTGTGAATTATATGAGACCCATAAGAAAAATCTGGGTACCTAAAGCTTTGCTTGTTAACATGTTTGGACCCAAGAGAATTTGGGTACCAAAATCATTTTCCATATAAACCTATTTTGTAGGATACCTACATAAAAGGTTCATGTTGGAAGACATGGAACTTGGATAGTGGATGTTCAAGACAAATGATAGGATAATTCTCATGTTATAAAAGTTTAATCAAATTTTATGGAGGCTATGTCACCTTTGGTGATAATTTTAAAGGAAAGATTGTCGGCCTAGGCAAAATTGGTAACACTAACTCAGTTTTAATTTCTAAAGTTTTATTTGTTGGTGGATTAAAATACAACTTGTTAAGTATTTCTCAGTTATGTGATGATGTCTTTAATGTTAAGTTTGAAAATGATTCTTGTAATGTTTTTAATTCTAAAAATGCTTTAGTATTTTCTGCCTTAAGAAATGAAAATGTTTATGAAGTTGATTTGAATTCTTTAGCTAATTGTTTAAATGTTTTTCAAAAAGAATCTTGGCTTTGTCATAAGAGACTAGGACACTATAATGTTCACTCCCTTATAAATTTAATTAGAAAAGGACTAGTTAAAGACTTACCCAAACTTGAGTTTCCAAATGACAAAGTGTGTAATCCTTGTCAAAAGGGAAAACAACAAAAAATCTCTTTCAAACCAAATAAATAAGTTTCTACTTATAAACCTCTCGAATTGGTTCACATGGATTTGTTTGGACCATATAGAGTTTCTAGTTTAAATGGGAAGAACTATGCCAATGTTCTAGTAGATTATTTCTCTAGATATACCTGGACCTTCTTCATGGCTCACAAAAGTGAAGCCTGCTCTTATTTTATTAAATACTCGAAGTCTATAGAGAACATTAGTGGACTTAAGATTAAGACTTTGAGAAGTGATAATGGTCGTGAGTTTGAAAATCATGAGTTTGAATCTTACTAGTCACAAAATGGTTATAATCACAATTTCTCTTCACTTAGAACACCTCAGCAGAATGGTGTTGTAGAAAGAAGAAATAGAAACTTGCAAGAAATTTCTAGAAAAACGCTTAAAGAGTATGACCTGCCAATTTAATTTTGGTTTGAATTTGTTAACACAGTATGCTACATAATCAATAGAGTCTTGATCAGACCAATTCTCAAAAATAACCCTTATGAATTATGGAATAATAGAATACCTAAAGTTAGTTACTTCAAAGTCTTTGGTTTCAAAGTCTTTATTCTTAATACAAAAGATAATCTAGACAAATTTTCATCCAAGAGTTATGAAGGAATCTTTTCAGGATATTCTATAACTATAAAATCTTATAGATTTTTCAATAAAAGAACCAAGTGTGTAGAAGAATCTATTCACATAAAATTTGATGAAACTGATCCACATGAACCTAAGTCGTCTCTTGAAAATCTTGAAGAATATTTGTCTATTCTGGACCTTAATGATAAAATCAATAAACCTATTGTAAAGGCTTCCAGTTCTAGAAACTTTCCAGAACCCGATTCTGTTGAACCCAAACCTATAGAGGAACCTGAAATTTCTAGTCCTACCTTTACTAGATCAACTAGGATTCTAATGAATCATCCTTTAGATGTTGTTTTTGGTAATCTTAATAGAGGGACATAGACTAGAACTTCTCTTAGAAATCAGGTTGAACATTAAGCCTTTTTGTCACAGCTTGAACCTAAAAACATTGATGATGTTATAAATGATGAATTTTGGGTAATTTCTATGCAAGAAGAACTCAATCAATTTGAAAGAAACAAAGTTTGGAAACTTTTTTAAAGACACAAGGACACATTTTTCATAGGCACTAAATGGGTGTTTAGAAATAAGGTAGATGAAGCTGGAAACATAGTTAGGAACAAGGCTATATTAGTTACACAAGGCTATAGTCAAGAAGAAGGAATTGACTATGAGGATACCATTTATCCAGTAGCCATACTTGAAGACATTAGAATTCTACTTTCTTATACTACACATCTGAATTTCAAACAATATCAAATGGATGTTAAGAGTGCATTCTTAAATGGGCATATAGCTGAGGATGTTTTTGTTGAAAACCCCCTGGATTTACAAACCCTCATTTTCCAAATCATATTTTCAAACTTTCAAAAACTTTATATCGTTTAAAGAAAGCTCCAAGAGCTTGGTATGACAGATTAAGTACTTTTATTATTTCTAAAGGTTTTACAAAAGGAATAGTTGATCCTACACTCTTTATAAAACGAATTTTTAATTATGTTTTAGTTGTTAAAATTTATGTAGATGATATTATTTTTGGATCTGAAAAATTCATTGTCTATTGATTTTTCTAAAATGATGCAAAAAAATTTGAAATGAGCTTAAGGGGTGAACTAAAATTCTTTCTTGGATTTCAAATCTTTCAAAATAATGATGAAATTGTTTTAAATCAATGTAAATACACTAGATATCTTCTAAAACATTTTGGATTAGATAGCACTAAAAGTAGTGACACTCCCATGAGTACCACCTGTAAGTTGGATCTTGATGAAGATGGAAGATTTGTTGATCAAACCACTTATAGAGGAATGATTGAATGTTTACTCTAATTAATTGCTAGTCATCCTGAAATTATTTGTAGTGTGTGTATGTGTGATCGTTTTCAAGAAAACCCTAAAGAATCTCATTTAAATGTTATAAAGAGAATTTTCAAATACCTCAAGCATACACCCAATCTATGATTGTTCTATCCTAAAGGAAAATAATTTGAACTAGTTAGTCATTCTGATGCTGACTTCGGTGGTTGTAAGTTAGATAGAAAGAGAACCTCTGGAACATGTCACCTTTTAGGCAAGTCACTAGTATCATGGTGTATTAAGAAACAAAACTCTGTTGCATTATCTACTGAAAAAGCTGAATACATAGCTGCTGGTAGTTGTTGTGCACAAATTTTGTGGATGAAACACACTTTACTAGATTATGGATATCAATTCAGACATGTACCAATAAATTTTGACAACACAAGTGCTATTAACATTTCAAAAAATCTTGTTTCACATTATAGGAAAAAACATATTGATGTAAGACATCACCTTTTGAGGGATCATTATCAAAAAGGTGATATCACCTTGGAATTCATTGGTACTGAATATCAACTTGCTGATATATTCACTAAGCCATTAAATTATGAGATATTACACTACATCATACATGATCTTGGCATGATCAATCAAAAAGAGATATATTACTTATCTTACTGTTCAATATTTTACTATATTTTACTCTACTGTTTCATGTTCACGGTTTCTCGGTTACTGTCTCATGTTTATGGTCTCACCATTAGCACTTTCTATTCATGACCTGTCATTTACTATCTCACTGTGACCGACCAGTTTTCTAATTGTCTCACTGTGATGACCATTTACCATCGCACTGTTACAACTATTCATAGTCTCACCATGAAAATTATTTATACTTTCTTTTAACCCGTATCGCGGTAATTTTTATTTCACTGCTTTTAATTTTCCTGCGTTTTTACTTTTGTGACGTTTGACATTCCCAAATGATAAAACAAAAGGGTTTCACTCGGTTCTTCACTCAGACCTCCTCTCGAACCCTCTCAACCTTGCAACCCTTTCTCTTTCTCTCTTTCTCAAACCTTTAGTGGATGCCAAGGAAGAAACGTCTGTCTTCATCCACACCTGAGAAGTGCAGCTCAAAGAAGAAAAAAATAGCACCGAAGATGGCACCCGAAGGACCCCTAAATCCAAACCTGGTAAACCGTAGTGTTTTACCCGAAAAGTAAATTTTCCTTGAGTGGTTTTTGTCTAGAAAATATTTGGTTTTAAAGGTTTTATGAGAACAAGGTTGTCTTGAATGGTTCTCAAGGAAGGATAGACCCATTTATCTGAGGTTGGTAGCTCAGTTCTATCAGTATGTACAGTTTTCCTTTGATGTTGGTGAAATTTTTGTTTTGAGAAGCTGGGTCAATGGAAAAAGATGCTCCTTCTCATCGAGATTATTGATGGCATGCCTTAGGATTCCTCACGAAGGGATCTGTGATGATTATCAGAGAGACCCCTGACCTACAACCGGCTTCTTTGACCAGGAAAATGCTCTGGAAACCCTAACTAGAAATGGCACCAAGAGAAGGGCCATAGCTACTGAACTTGATGGGGAGACAAGGCTGTTGTTCAAATTTGTTCAAAATCTGATTAGACAGAGGAAAGGTGACTTTTCTGTCTTAAAGAATCAGGATGTATTTATTATTCATCTTATGAAGAATGGCCACAAGATAAATCTGTGTAAATATATCATTCAGTATATGTGTGAATTGATTAAGGTCACATCCAAATCCACCTCTCTGTTTTACTCTAAGATGATTTCAGTAATACTTGTTGCAAAAGGAGTAGTTGGACCCAATGAATAAGAACTTATAGACAATGAATATTGTTTATCTAAACCTACCATTCAAAGGATGAAGATAAATTTGAACCCCTGGAAGAAGGAACGGGTTGAAGATAAGGATAAGATTTATGATAAGTATAATCCTATGGATTATCCAAGAATTCCAAAGGACATTACTAATCCTGGTTTGGAACCAAATGAAGTTTTTGAGTATCCAGAAGATTAAGAAGAAGAGGAAGAGGCAGTTCAAGTACTACCTAGATAAGAAGCTGAAGTACCTCATAGGGAAGAAGTTGTTGTTGAGGAAGAAAGGCCTATTATTCCTCCTGTTGTTCTTGAAGAATAACATCATGTCCCTAACGATGATATCAATATGGAAATCCAATCTAAGGTTGCAAGAGATTTAGTTATCCTAGAATCTGAGCAGCAATCTATGGAAGAGGCTGTAGTAGAACTCCCTACTGTGAAAGAAGCAACTCAAAGACAACTACCTGTTATGGAAGATGCTAATATGGAAGACCTTCCTATGGAACAATCTATTCCTGAGATAATACCCTCTGCTAAAGAGAGGATGGAAATATCCTTTCAGTTGGCTATACAAGAGATGATTGAAGAAATTAGAGACGAACCAGTGGACTTAGAACAAGTACCTGAGCCTCATGGTCCTGAAAAAGAAGCACTTATTAAGGGGGACCAACCTCAAAATCTTGAGACTGGTGAAGCTTAGTCTGTTGAAGCATCTCAATCAACTGAGTCATATTCGGTGGACACTCAGTATAAATTCCCTAACTTTTATGAAGTGAGTGAATCTCAACAGTTTACTACCACTGGAATTGATCTTTCTTCTCTATTTCAATTGAAGTCAGTCTCACACCCTGAACCTCAACCTGCACCTCAACCTCAACCTCAACCTGATCTTGCTCCTGTACCACTTCTTGTACCTTCACCTTTACCTGAACAGTAATCGTTTGTCAGTAAGGATGATTTTAAATTCTTTGGAGACACTATCTTAGCTGGAGTTGAGAAACTTTTGTCCTCTCAACCTCATTTTATGACCAAACTGAGTAAAAAAGATGCCTAACTACTTTTAGAAAAGATCATTTGGCACATTCAACCCAAGATGATTCGTGAAATTCAAGAAGTAAGGGTTGAAAACAAGTTACTCTGTAATGAAGTTTCAACTCTGAAAATCATGGTTGAAGACCTAAAGAAAGAACTGCATTCAAGATTAGAGCCTACTCCTGCACCTTCTCCTACTTCTCTTAAACCTATTTTTTATCATATTTCTCGAGACATTATGTCCCAGATTCATCCATACCTCTTATCCTTTGATGAAAAGATTGGATAAAGGCACAAACACATGTTTCAACACATGAGAGAGCTTGTTGAGAACCTTAATAAGCTCACAGATGAATATAATTTCTGTCTTTAGAAGGTTCTGAATCAGCTTAAATCTTTGACCACTGCTGTTAAAGCTTCTAATTATTCTTGTCAGACCTACACTCATTCCTTGGATAGTGACTTTCTCAGAGCTATAGTCAAGGAAGAGATTCAGAATTCTTATAGTGTCCTTGATTTGTCCCCTTTATCTGAATTTGTTAGGAATAGTGATACAGTGCTTGACCTGGTTTAAATTCACTCAAATATTGCCAATGATGCTCTGCAGGAGATCTCTAAGAAAGTGGATTTTTATTTCAACCGGATTTTCTCCAAGACTGATATGACCAATCACTTCAAATATCTAGAAGAAAATCTAAGAATACCTCATGTGACTCAAGCCTTCAAAACCCAAGTCCATAAGCTCACTAAATTTACCAGATTGTTGGACAAGTTCATGGAAAATAAAGATTATTTTGAAAAGGCCATACAGTATGTAGGAGAGATTATTGCAGACTTCATTAAACTTCTAAGACCATATCTTCATGTTCAAAGCACAGAAATTGTTGCTCCAACAGCTGATCCTCTCAGACCTGGATTTCCTACTTTCACTTATGCCTTAGCTTCAACATCCATGTCTGTTGTCCAGGCTCTTAGTCAGATCAGGCCTATCATTCTTGACCAACAATGGCCTAGATCTTCTACTGCTCCAACTTTGGCTCCCTCAGTCTTCAAAGGTCTCCCTTTACCTTCTCTATCTACCACTTCTATGCCTTCTTCTACATCAGCAACTCCACCTATGGCTTCCTCCTCTCCTGCTGATAAAGGCAAAGAGAATCCCAATCCCTGAAGAATACTAGTGACTGCTATTTTTTGATGAGATGTCATTTATTTTTCTTGTATTTCTACTGTATGCTGTATTCTGAACACCTTTAATGACATATGCATTGTTTTCCCTCTATTCTTTCTACTTTTTGATAATCCCAAAAGGGGGAGAAATATGAAATCTATGCTAACATGTGTTATTTTTCTCTATATTTTATTTTTATCTGTAGTTTCATTTAATTTGCCCTTTAACTATATATGATTTGTGATCATCAAAAATGGGGATATTGTTGGACTCCTCGTGTATTAATCATGTTTTAATGATCTCAAATCTCAATAATAATTACAAAACATATTAATGATCACAAATCTCACAAATATTATCAATCTTGTGTATTTATGTTTCAAGTTATCTCATACTTTATAATGGTTAAGTTCAATTCATTTTATGCATATTACTGTTTATGTTTGAATACAGTTATTTGCCTAAGTACAAGACACCGTGAAGCTTGACACAGTAAATCAAACACTGTGAGCGAGACACAGACACCATGACCAATGAGACATCGTGACCATGAGACATCGTGACCATGAGACACTATGACCATGAGACACCGTGACACAGTAAGCCTGACACCATGAAGCAGGACACTACGAACAGACACCGTAATCTAGACACTTTGTTTTCCTAAGTTCCATACACAATTAGTAAGACATAATCATCAAGGCACCGTGAATCCAGAAACTGTGAGCAAGGCACTGGAAGCCAGAAACCGTGAAGGAAACACCGTGATCAAGACACCATGAGCAAGACACCGTGAAGGAGATACTGTGAAGGAGACACCATGAAGGAGAAATCGTTATGGAGATACCGTGAAGAAGACACTGTTTGCATAACATACTATGACACCGTTTCTTAAACTATTTTGTCGTTTTTCTATTTAACTTTTTAATGGTCATATTTGACGTCTTTAATGCACTGCTATATTTAATGTTTATTTGTAGACATAGTACGAGGTATGAGGCACGAAATACATGGAACCTGTCAGCTAAACCTCATATATTTAAATATAAAGAGAAGAGTTCCCAAGAGCGAGACATACAGAATTCAACACGCGATACAGAATATACATGAGTGCACTGTACTGAACAGAACACCAATCTTGAGCACAACCATGAAGAAGAGATTGCAAGATATTCAAAGAAGTAATTGTCTCATACAAGAAATCCAACTCTACTGAAGAACACACGAAGTACATTGGAATACAGAGAACATCTTCACTCGTGAAGAACACAAGCTGAACCATGACACTCTGTTTTGTAATAGAAAAATAAGAGAAGGACTCAAAATTATTTTTGTGTTATCCAACGAGTCTAGAGCTACACTGCTAATCACTAGAACATTCTAAACTCACATCTACTCTTTCTTAGTGATTCTTTTATTTACTTTTGAGTAGTGTGTGTACTCTGTATATTTTACACACACTGACTCCTACGCTAAACTGGAGGATTTCAAAATCCTTACACCAAACTCTTTACTCTTGTTTACCCATGACAACTATGGAAGAGGTCCATGTGTGACCTGGATATTATTGTTTTACCCATGAAAACTATGAAAGGGGTCCATGTGTGGCCTGGACAGTCTATGTACTGTTGTTACCCCAATCCAGGGTGTGGATCAAAGTTTATTTATATAAACTGATTCGTGGAAGTTGATCACCAAGTGGAGTGGATTATGTCTCGGCTTGAGACTGAACCACTTGTTTTATATCTATTGTGCTATTTTAATTTAGTCTAATTTTTTTTACTGCTTACTCCATAATCCATAAAACACTAATTTCACTTTGATAGTTAGGCTTAGAAAGAAGTTATATCTGATTTGTCTTAGTAGGATAACTTCAAAAGTAATTTTAATAATACCAATTAATATTACTGAGAATTAATCAATATTATAAGAAGTTGTTTAAATAGTAAAACACTTATAACAGTATAACCTTGATTAACTGGGCTATATCTATTTTTGGGGAAATCATTATTTGTAAAACTAATATTCTTTTAAATAAAAGTTTTAATTGGAACTCAATTCACCCCCCCCCCCCCTCTTGAGTAAACCACTCTGACCAACAAAATATTTATTATGTATATTATTGATTCAATAAATGATTAATGCATTAAAAATATATAACTGATGGGTGTAGCTCATTTATAGATAGCTTTTTGATGCATCGATTGGTCGCACGAGACAAAATATGTTGAAATTATGTATAGGTTGAAGATATAAAATAATTTCATAATTGTTGTGAATTTTTTGTATTGATTACATATTTATATAAGATGTCTTTGTTTAGAGAACATGAAAATATTAAAGATGTCTTAGTTGAGAGGATTTGAAGTTAAGATCATGAATGTATGAAGTTATGAATTTACTTCATTTAAATTTTATTTAATATTATACATGCAATGGTTTAGTTGATAATATGTTTGTATTTATTACATTCTTAACTTATTGATTTTATGAAATTTGTTTTATTTAACCACCTTTCCATATTTTTTATAACATATTTTCTCATGATAATTTCTCTTATATGTTACCCTTACTATGAATTTTAGCACACCATTTAGTATGTTTTACTTTACAAAAGATATAAATAAGGGTTCATTGAATAAAATTTAAGGATAAAATAAAGTTGTTCATGATATGTTTTATTTTTTCAGTGCAATATTAAACTCATTTATGTGTCTAGGATCCAAATATTTTTATACTAATCAATCCATGGAGATGTGATTCCTTATATCTTCTACCCATGTAATAATTATTCATTAATTCTAGGGTACTGAATTTAGGGTTGTTAATGGTGGTTTTAGAGAAAATTTATTTGGAACCTTCGGAATTAGATTTTAGATTAACATAGCCAATATGATAACTATGATATCTGAGTAATTTTTAGGGATTTTTATTTCATGAATCAATATTCATGATGACTTTTGTAAAAATAAGTGAGTGTTATTGTTTTGTGTGGATCCTAAGGGAAGGAAAAGAATCCACACCCATAGTCATTGTAGTGATTATTCTATAGATCTTACCAACGCAGCTTGTGTTAGAGATAAGAAGATTAAGGAAATATTAAAAAATTGACTCGGGTTATGATTAATATCATTACCCATATGTAATAACCAAAAAGGTGAGAATATTAGGTGAAAGAGCATATAATTAGTTCTTATCACCTATCTCAATTTTTGATAACTAATAAGAACCAAATTAAACTTCCCAACACATGAAATAAGAGAAAAATATAGTTTCGTGAATGTTTGGGTAATAAATCCCATTGAAAGAAAATGATTCAACATCTTACGTGTCAAGAATGTGGGAATAAGTACGTGGGTAAATACTTAAAGGGAATGTGAGTTTTTTATAATTGCATAGAAAAATTTCATCATGCTCATAATTGCAAAGGAAAGAAAGAATATACTAATTTATGGTGCATTAACTGTAAGGAGACGGAGCATTATGCAAACTAATTCCCCAAGCATCAACGGATGAACCAGATAATTTTAGTCTAGTATTTATTGGTGATATCTTGAAATACTCTATAAATTATGAATATCATGAGAATAATTCTTGATGAAAATTTGTTATATGATAAATATTTTAAGTGTGAATGTTCATTTTAGGATGTTTATTTTCTTTTAATTATTGTCTCCATGGATGGAATATTAGTTGATCTTTCAAACAAAAATAAAATATAAAAATATACCTTATGGATGAATGTAACATTTTAGAATTTAAATTCAAGGTAATTATGGTTAATTATAGAATATATTGTTATGTTTTAGTATTATTTATCAATGGTATTTTTGTATTTGGATTAATAAAAAACATCCAAGGATTGTTCTAATAATATTTAGTTGTATGGAAATTTTAGACTGACTAAAATTTGAATTTTTATTGATCAAAAAGTGGTACAAAAGAATGGTGGAATGTGATTACCTAATATTTTAGTTTATATTTTCTTTTGAAATAATATTGTTTGATAGTATATAGTATACTCAACCTTGTTCTTAAATGAACTATGAAATAATATTATGACTATTATAACCAATTTGTTGGGTTAACGGGTATAAATAGGAGTAACCACATTATGAAATATATTTAACAAAAAATTTACTTAATATAAATAATTAATTCAATCAATTTAAAATTCTTTTAATTTTTACAAGTAAAATAATAATAACAAATTCATTTTATGTTTTAAAAAGACTTATGTTCTAAAATGGTTATTATGAATTTTATACACAGTTCATTAGAATTAATTTCTAATAATTTTAGAAATTTTATTTTTCAAAATGAAAATAATTTATAAAATCATAACATAAAAATTAACATATTGTAAATTATTGAAATTTTTACGAAAAGATTGATTTTTGGTGCATAGTGTAAAATACTGATTTTTGAGAAAAAATTTATTTCTTATATTATAATTAAAAAATTGAATAATTTTTAGATTGTATTTTAATTAAAATATGCCTCATTTTATAAAAAAATCCAATTAATTATATGGTAATAAACATTATAATTTATTTTTTTAAAAGTCATTTTAATTTTTAAAAATGTTATTTTTATAAAAATTGTGTTCGATGTGTTTTACATACTTAAAATAAAATTAATTTATGAAAATTATAGAATTTGGATCATGAAAAATGGATTTAATATTTTTAATCATAAGGTTCAAATTTGGAAAATTGTTCAATTTCATTTTTGGTCATAATGAATAGTAAACATGGTAAAAGTTAGCCATCACGATAAAAGGTAAAATAGGTTAAATAGGGTGAAAACTATCAGATATTGCTTCAAGATCACTCCAAAAATTATATTTGTTTTATTTTATGAGTTTATTTTGTCTATACCCATTTCATATTAAAAAATATGTCATTTTGGTTCCATTTTCCTTTAATAATGACTATTCTATTACTTTAAGTCAAGAATAAATACAAAATTTCACTCTCGTTATTTTAATATCCCAAAATAAGTTTTATTTAAGGATGAATGAAGTTATTAATGGTTATAAATATTTATATTTAATATTAATAAATTATTTTTATTATATTAATTTATTTTTCATTTTTATTGATGGTATAGTTACCTAGAATGCTTATGTAACATCAACGCAACACTTGTGCAAAATAGTAGTAAAATTAAGTAAATTATTTTAATATCATTAAAAGTAATATGTTTTGGATGAATTATGTTATTACAAAAATAAAATTGATAATTATAAAATATTTTTAGTAGTGAAATTATTTATAATATAATTTCATTGTTACCTTGATTCCTTTAAAGGAAAATTTTATGAATAATCTCAAAAATAACATTAAATGGGATTTAATGTTTATAAATTATTTTTAAATCATTATAAAACACTAAAAAATAATATAATAACATAATTGGATGTTACACTATATAAAATATCATTAATTATCCATTCATGTTCCACTTGTAATTTTTAGTATTACTTTCATAACCCTTAAGGATTAAAAAATTTGTTTCCACTGTTAAGGTTAAATGAGGTTAATAAAGGGGTTAAATCAAAATATAATGTTTAAAATTGTACTTAAACTTTTATAAATTTGTTTGTTTGAAATTATTTTGACCTTATAGTCATTTTAGTCAAATATATGGAACTTCATCACAATTTTACATGTGTTAGAAACATATTATATATTAATATTTCATGTATTAACAAGATTGTCACCTCCCCCCCCCACACACACACTTAAAAAATGGAACCACCTATCAACTCTTCCTTGATATTCATGATCCACTTATATTATCCAATACCCAATAAAATACCTTCATATATTCATTCTACACTTTCTAGATATTTTTATATTCCCATAATACCATCATATGAAGGCTTAAGTTATAAGTCAAAGGAGGATTCCCAAAGAAGAAGTATAACTCTTAACCGAGTTCATTCATTTTATTTTTTATTCTACCTCATTAAATTTTATCCTAACCACGCTTATATAATAAAATAATTATATTAAATATACTAAAATTTTATTATTTTTATTTAAAAATCCCTATTCATCTCCTTTTCCATCCCATGGGAAATGAAAACATTGCTCATGAATACGTGTGAACTACCACTTTCACAAAGAAATGTGTTTTGTTTTTCATCACCACCTCATAAGGATGGTTATTATGGTGTATTTAATTAATATATATGATATTCAGTAAATTATTATGATTATTAAAAGATAATATATTACTTACCTTCTTACCCTTCCATCGGTTAAAAAATAATAATGTCATTTGTGCATATGTGTGGAATACCACCTCCACCTAGTGATATAATTTGTTTTTAATGTACACCATTCCTAGATGATTATAAATTATAATTAAATTTATAATAATGATAATTATTTCATGATTAATATTATTTAAAGGATGAAATAATGACCATAAATAAGGACTGAAATTACCAAACAAAACATGCATGAAAATAGAGCAGTTAACACCCAGGATGATGATGTTAATTGTTAATAAACAGGTGATAGAAAGTTATAAGTGAATAATATATGGAATTATGAATATTTTTTTATTATATATGTAAAATAAATATAAATTTATTATATATTATTCTAAGAGAATAAGCAATTCAATTAGACTTGTTTTAATGGTAATTTCATCTCATTTCCACTCTAATGATACATCTTTTACATTATGCACTTAATTTTTTTTAAATTCTTTATATACTACCCATTTTAAATATTATATCATGAATTCATATTTATTAATTTTATTCAAGGTTTTTTATTCATGATTTATCTTTTAATGGGTTTTGATTCCAAATATACCAAAGTAGTAAGGATTTATTTAAAAAAAATCATTTTTAATTAAGATTTATTACGTTTAAACTTTTGTTAAAATAATTTTATGATCTATTATTATTAAACACCATATATTTTATCTATTCTAATTATTTATAGAGTTTCAATTCTTTTCATCTAATTCTTCTGCTCTTCTTTATTTAAAACGATCAAAAAAATAAGAAAAATCAACTTTATTTCATCTTTAGTCAGTTAACTTTTTCTTTCAGGTCCATGTTCTTTAAAATGATTTCAATAATTTTATTTTCTATAATATAATAATTATTTAAAGTCATTCTAAACCTTATGTGTCTTTATTTTTAAAATTTTAATCTTCTTGTCTTTTTCTGAATGATGCACTTTTATACCTTTTACCAGAAGTGTGAAATAAAAATCTTTTTTAACATTTACTAAATTAATGAAAATACCCAAATAATAATCTTCTCATAGTTAAAGGAGAATATATTAATTTTGGGTTCAACGTTTTTGTTTCTCATTCTTTCATAATCGGGATGTGCATCATCACAATGATGTTCTTCTCTTACCCTACATCCCATATTTCCAAAGGTAGGTGGCCTCCGCTGCTATAGTTGGTGATGTTGGCTCCTTTGTCAAAATGGGTTTATGGGATGTTGGTCCCTCCTTCCATGGATTTATTTTTAGAGATTATCACTTAGCCTGGGTCTTCCTCGTTGATTTGATTCATGTTTATAAAACTTTTTCTCGATGCCATATCAAGGTGGATGATGGTTAATTGCATGGCTTCTAGCTCAACAAGGTAGTAAACTTTGGTCGGAGTAAATTGTGACATCAGGAAAGTCTAGGAATATCTAGATATTCGGTGAGTTTGGAAATAGTAATGTCATCACCTTTTGAAGTCATATGCATCTCACATGTGAGGAATCTTAGGTTCGGAACCAAAGGCATCCCATGTTATCCACGAGGAATTTGACGATGGGGGTGTAAGTCTTCTAAGGATTTTACCTAAAGAATATCATGTTTATTTTATGGGGTAAATATTTTTGATCGAGTCTTAAGTATAATTTACTATGGGGATAGGTTGTTCAAAGGTTTAACATATTTTGGGGATGGTCACATGTTTATTTTCTTAGAGGGACTGATGGTTCAGAGGTTTAACATCTTGAAAATATGGTCACATGCATAATGTTATGTGGGGATAGATGGATCATAGGTTTAATGACTTTTCTAGATGGGTTAAGTGTAGTTTTAATGTCTTTTAGAGACGATTTGGTCACAAGTTTAATATCTTGATGGGATAGTTGGTGGATTGTGTCCCCCCAAGGGGGAAGATTTCACACTTGGATAATGGAGTGTGTCCCCCTAAGGGGGATGATTTCACACTTGGATAATGGAGTGTGTCCCTGCAAGGGGGGATATTTCTCACTTGGGATTGGTGGAGTGTGTCCCTAGAGGGAAGATTTTATACTTTGATGATGGTTGGGTGTTTTCCCCAAGGGGGAATATTTCACACTTGGATGATGTAGTGTGTCCCCCCAAGGGAAATTATTTCACATAAGGATAATGGAGTGTGTCCTCCCAAGGGGGAATATTTCACACTTAGATGATGTATTGTGTCCCCACTAGGAAGATTTCACACTTGGATAATGGTGTGTGTCACCATGGGTGTGATTTCACACTTGGATGTCACTGGGATTGAACCTCATGGAGGAATCCAACATACCATATCGGTAAACAAGGATTAAAACTCATGTAGTTCGATACTTTAGTTTAAGTTTGTGCGACATGATCGGTCCGTTCATTTTAATACCACACGGTAAGGACACTCATGTTAAGGATGGAGAATCAATGAGGGGTGGTGTTGGAATTACACATATAAGCTTCCCAAGTTCTACTAAATGAATTGATGATGTGAATGTTATTTATAAATAGTAGATTCATGGGTGCTACTAGGATAAATGATGATGTGGATAGGGCTTACATAAGGTAGATGCCCAAGTACTTCTATAGAGAAGTAATGATGTGAACGAGGATTATTCATGGGAGATGCCTGAGTTATGGGGTATTTTCATATGCATATCACATTAGGCATATCATTCTTCACACATGATTAATCCTTCACTTATCACATGGGGTTTCCCATGTTTGTTGTATAGGGTAAGGTTATATTTTAACTTCATGTGAAATGATGTGTTGTGTGGGTCTTATGCATTGAGTTTACCTTCCTTTCTTCATTAGGTCTAGTTAATAGGGAATCTAGACCCACTAATGGGATGATTAATATGATTGGGGATTTCACCTGATAAGGTGGACCATGGGGCTTGCTTGGGTGAAGTAGGGATACCTGTGGGTATTTCACTCTTGGGATTCCCACTTAGATTCCTCATGTAAGGTCATGATGGAATATCATATTACTAATGGGTCGAGGGATATGACTGGGGATCACACAAAGATGAAGGCCCATGGTGGCTATTTTGTGGTAATCTCATGACCATTACATTAGGAATCTTAGGGATGATGCATAATACACCTTATTCTTTTCATTGGAGTCCTAATATTTTTATCATATAGGGTATACTATAGTTTAAATTCTTTTAGTGAGGACTAAAGGGGTGTTCACATGATTATGGCATGAGGAATCTTAGGCTTGATTCATAAGTCATATCAAATGTATCACAAGAGGCATACTATTCTTGTTATACAGTATATAATATAGTTTAATGTCACATAGAAAGTACTTCTAGGTGAAATATTCCTAACAATGGTTGGTGTGAGACTTATGTAAGGGAGGCCCTTTCTGGATCAACCTAACACAAGAGGCAGGTGACAGGGTTTTTGGAGTTTCTTGAGGAGTGTTTAGACTCATGGTATTTGGGGAATCCAAGAGGATAATCTCAACTCATGGCATGATAAAGGTGCCAAGAGGATTAGGTCAACTCAAGGTACTTTAAGGGGTACAGAGGAGTATCTTGGCTCTTGGTGTAAATTGGGGTGGATGTTGGGGATGTATATGGCACAACCAAAATAATTTTTGACTCAACCTAAAAATATCATGGTGAGACTCTCTATTTTTCATGGGGTTTAGTGATGGTAGCGAAGGGACCGGGACATAGGATCGTTAGTGAAGGGACTCGACCAGAGGCCCAGTACAGAAGCTCGACCATAATCTTTAGCGGGGGTGTGGGGGAGTAGTCCCCACGGTATAGACCAATGGACATAGAGGTATGAGTTTCATGAAATATAGGGGTTTTAAGAAGGTTCTAAACTTTTTAAAAATTATTCTCATCTAAATCAAGGATCCATATGAATATGGAAAATACTATTTTAGGAAACTTTGGAATTTCATGAAAATTTGAATTTGGAGAATCATGGCTATCTTACATGAATAGAGTTCTTCACGGATGGATGTTTCAAGAAACATCCTCAAACACTAACCCATATATGGGAGGACGTTCATGAGGGAATTCTTGAAATATTACCCATGGGGAAATAAATTATGTGAATTCATGAAACTATTTGGAGTTTCATGAATTGAGAGAATGATGTCATAGCTCGATGTCTCCTCATACAAATAATGAAATTAGGGGATATTTATAGGTTATATAGTCACCAGAAGATACATTTCATGAAAGTTACCATAATTATTGAGATATTGAGTTTCATGAAGGATTTTTATCTTTGCAAATTTTTGAGATTTTTGAACTAGACATACGCTGCATGGAGGTTACCACTTAAGCATTGTACAGCCAAGGACTTCTATGAACTAGAGTTCCATGAACCATACTTATGTTTTGTGGAGGTTACCACCTAAGATATATGTTTTTGGGGATTTTCACAAACCATATTTCCATGAACTAGACATACATTACATGGATTTTACCACTTAATCTCCACATTGTCGAGTACTTTTGCAAACTAGAGTTTCATAAACCAGACTTACATTGCATGGTGGTTACTATCACTCATAAAATATTAAGTATCACTAAAAAAATTATTAAATTCTATTAATTATTCTAGAATTACATTTACTAGTCATTTTAGGAATTTTAGCTTCAGACGGCCATAACTTCTGATCCATAACTCTATTCGGGCTCCATGATCAGTCAAATTGAATATTTTGAAATGAAATACGCTTATGGGTTAGGTTCCTCAGCATTTTCTCCATTATAAAATGCATTCTTTTTGAGTTTCAATAGACATGAAAACCATATATCTTATATATAGGTCTGGTCATAATTTTATATAGAATTGGGATAGAATAACTCTACTAGGATTAGAGATAAGTCCACAGAGAGGCTTTGGGTTTTGTTGTAGAGGCACTTGGTGTATTTTACCTTTTTTTATTTTATATATAATCAGCTCAGTGAGAAATCTATTTTGATGTATATGATTTATGAATTTCATAGTCCATTTTATATATCATGGATGTATATTTATCTCAATATAGTTAACTAATAGTTTCAATTCCGTATGTGTACTCTACTTATATATTATATATTATATTTATAGTATTTATTTGATATTAATAGCTATTATACTGAGATTTTAGTCTCCTATATATTTTCCATGGACTCTCATTTCTAGTCAAAAACCTATAACATATGGTGCGGTGAACCTAAGGTCAAGTAGTGTCACCGACTCAGTTAAAGTTTGGGTGTGTTGGGCTAGGGTGTTACAAGAATTTTCATAATACTCAATTTAAATATATTATGTTAGTTAAATATAAGTAAATAATTGAGTAATCATGTTATTCACATAGAATATAACACCCTCCTATGATTAATTATTAATATATTTTATTACTTAATTAATTTGGGTGAAAATGGTGAAACCTATCTAATATTTTGTTTTTTAATTCCAAACTTATTAGGCCTTGGAAATATTAATTATTTGAATTATATTAATACATTTTAAAACATTTAAAATTGATTTTTGTCTTAAGTTGGTTGTATTGGGTATTTGTCACGACCCGTCCCCCAGGACCCATGTCGTGACTACCCCAAGCTTGTCTTCTATAGGCTAGGGGCTGGAGACTAGCACTGAAAGGCATAATCCCTAAAACTGTGAAGGTATTGCCTTTATAACCTCCAAACTCACGTAACCAAGTACACAGCAAGATACGAATAAAAGAAAACTTTATAACCAAAACGAGTGCTAAAAGTAAAAGGGGCCAGAAATACAAAACCAACAGTAAAGGTACAGAAACTGAAAGTACAAGTACAATTGAAGAAAAAGGAAAACAGCTACTGGGTCGTCTACTAAGGTTCCTACCTGAAGGGTATGTACAGATCACCTCCTCAGCACTCCATGCCTGTCTGTCTCCTCCGTGTACCGACTCATCATAAGGTCCACCTTCGGGCACCGTCCAGTCCCGGTACCCTCAGTCTCGATCAATGTTGTCTGACGTCTATACCAAACACAATGAAGTGTGGGCATAACCACTGTAGGGGTGACTATAAAGATACTTAATAGGGACCTCGAGACCCTCTAGGTCTCACAAAATTCAACAAGGATAAAACACAAAGTATGAAATCAACATATAACCTTACTTAGGTATATGATCATACATATACCTAAGTTATCAAGTAATTTATCTCAATCATGAAGAAAATATATAGGTTCTGACTCAGCTCACACCAAGATTTATTCTAGGGGTAGTGTTAAGTAACATTCCCAGTCACAACATCAAACACCTCGACTGTTGGAGAAATCCTCCTCTATCGAGTATAGTGGGACTACCACGTCACACAGAGGCACTTCCCACAAACCTTGGACTGATGAGGTACTCCTCCTGTCGAGTATCGTGGGTCTGCTGCATCACCAAGGCGCTCCCCACCGTGGATCTATTGGGTCACACAGAGGTTATCCCACTCGTAGATTGCTGAGGTACTCCTCCTGATGAGTACCATGGGTCTGGCATGTCACCAATGTGCTCCCCACCATGGGTCATCCCTGTCACCAAGGTGATCTCCACTAGGCTTGTCGAGTCACTTCTAGTCGAAACGATCAGCAGTCGTCAAGTACCAGCTAGCCACTAGGTTCACACACTATGCTCGCTCGTCACCGGGAGGATCCTCTCCACAAGCTACTATTCGATACTCCGACTGCCACGAAGTCCCATAAAGAAGTGTCACAAAGGTCTGTCACGTCATAGGGGTCTCAACGTAACAAATGGTGTGTCAATTAGACGCTCGGTTTGTGAGTTATTAGACTTTTAGTTTCGGGGGCCTGGTTGGATTTGTGCTCGATCCACCCTGATCATTCTCCATCTTAATTCAAAACCTACTGGGGTATCACTCAAAGGGACCGTCTCTCACCAAGATTTCTGGTTCCGCTGACGGTTCCTCAAACGGACGTCCGGTGCCAAAGTTATGGCCAAAAGAAAGTAAATGGGTCGTGGTGGGCCTGGGTCTGGTCCGACCCAGTCGGACTGACCCGGTCCGGCCCCCGAGGGCCGCAAGAGCAGCTCGGCTGAGGGGTACCACGAGGAAGGGGATCGGCCTTGGGTATCGCGAGGGCAAAGACCGACTGCAAGGGCAAAGACCAACCGCTAGGGCGCGAACTAGTCGTGGGGAGCAGACTGGCTGTGGGGCATGGACCGGCCACGGGGCACGGACCGGCCGTGAGAGCGCGGACTGGCCACGAGGGCACGGACCGGCCATGAGGGCATGGACTGGCTGTGAGAGGGGTGGACCGGATGTGGGGCGGGGACTGCCCGCGGGGCGTGGACCAGCCGGGAGGGCGCGGGCCGGCCGTGAGGGTGGGGACCGTCCATGAGGTCGGCAGACCAGTCATGGGGTGCGAACCGACCATGGGGCGTGGACTGGCCATGGGGCACGGACCGACCGCAGGGTGCGGACCAGCCACGAGGGCGGCGGACCGGCCGTGAGGGTGAGTACCGGCCGCGAGGGCGGCAGACCAACCATGAGGGTGCGGATCGGCCGTGGGTCGGCAGTCTAGCCGCAGGCAGGCATGCCTACCACAGGCCGGCAGTCCGGCCACAGGTAGGCGGACTGACCACGGGTCGGCAGACCATCCACGGGGCAGTGGTCCGGCGATGGTCGTAGGGCAGTGTCGTTGCGTCGTCACCTTCATCGCGTTCAACACCACAAATCATCAAAATATTTGTGTAGGGGTCGGTCCATGTTTGTTTGGCTTGTACCCTTCACGTTAGGGTGGTAGAAAACGGCTCAACAAAAACAAGAATAAAGGATGTCAAGCCCTCCTGCAATGATTGTTCCCAACCCGCAAAATAAATATAATGGGTGTACATGGGAAGTGGTAAACAAATAGAAATAAACTCCTACCTTGTATTGTTTGTTGATGTAGGTCACAAGGGAAGTACGGATGTCAATTCATCATAGATGAAGACATACCACATACGAAGAAGTCCCGAGGATGAAGGTCGAAGTCGAGGTTGGTGTTCTTCTTCGGTGGAGCATTCTTCATTGGGAGGTGAAGTTCTTTGTTAGAGTTCTTTCTCCAAGAGCTCCTCCTCTCCCCAATTCCACCCAAATGAAATGATAGCCCCCAAATAATAGATTATGAGATCTATTATATTTGTTGGCATAAAATTCAAATTGGGTTAATTAATTACTTAGCATAATTAAGTGGGGGAGGGTTGGCATAATAAATTAAGAAGGGTTGGCACAGTTAATGTGGAGGAAGATCAAGAGGCTCCTCCACATTAATGAGGGATTTGAAGAGGTTTAGGCCTCGGGTGGTCCCCATCACCATAATCTCTCATGGGAGGTTATGCTCGGGGGGTCCCCACCACCATAACCTCTCATTAAAGGTTAAGGTATAGTGGTCCCCACTTCCCAACTTCCACATGGAGGTTTTAATAAATAAAATAAAAATAAAATGTTGTACAATTTTATTTTTATTATATTTTTTCATGAAAAATCCAAAAACTAACTTCCACCCTCAAGCAACTATCATCGAGGTGAAGTCTCTTTAAGAGAATACTGGCACAGTGAGTTCAACGGTGACCTCAGATTTCAATTCCGAGCACTGGTTCAAAAGTTAGAAAAACCTGCTCTCATGTTTACTAAATGTACCCGAACAAAAGTTCATAAATTCATTCTGGGCACTCCGGGCCTCGAAATCATGCGCCGTCAATTTTTGCGGACTCGTAAAATTCTCATTTATTAAAAAATTACATGGAAATTCCAGGTCTTTACATATTTTATAGGTTGTTTTATTTAATTCATCATATATTTTAATATTCTATAAATATCATTATTATTTAAAGAGGGGTAGGATTAACAAAGATATAGGAATCTGTCTTTTCTTCTATCCAAATAGTGTCAAATAAGAACCTCTCAAAAAGGCGGGTTATCACTCCATCTTACCATCCTCCTTCGATTGATCATCTTTCATGGGTTGATGAGAGCTTCTCCTTCTCTCCTTCATCTTCATTATTCTGACATTCTTCCTCCTTAGCAAAAGAATCTCCCCATTCTTATTAATCTTGGTATTTAAATTTTGGTTTTCATTTATTTATAGTGAATCCCTTGTTTATAAATGGTATTTTAACTAAAATTGTTGGAGGAGGGTCGAATGGGGTGAACACTCATTATTAAATCATTTATCCTTACTTTGAAACTCACTAATGAGTTTTTTTCAACTCAGGTATTGATAAATCAAAATAATCAGTATATTAATTAAGTTAATTAATTACTTATGGTTATTTAGGTACTAGTGAGTGATATTATGAATTTTTTTATGATAAATGTTTCTGATAACATCAGTGAGGTGGGTTATTCTATGTATTTTCTATTTTGTCTTGATTAATTAGTTATTATTGAATATTTATTTTTAAAACATGTTTGATTCATATAATTTTTACCATGGACCATCCTGGATACCCTAGTACACTAATACCTAGGACGGCTCTAAAATATCCTGAAGGGTGTTCCCAATCCCCATGGGTTGGCAACTAAGACCTGGCATCATGTCAATATGAAAAGGTAATGGGTTTTCCTCAAGGATGAAAAAATTGTGGAAGATAAACAAAGAATAGTCGGTATTCAAAATAGTCTTCAAAGAGAAAAGAATCAAAAGTAGTTGCATAAAAATCCCAAGATAAAACATCACTAAAGGACAACACAACATCCATCAGATTAGAGTCTCACAATCCCTATGTAATAAGTGGACCATATATCCACCGGTCATCACCGTCACTCTATATTATCATGGTTTAAGAACACCCACCACCTTTAATTGGAAGTTTCCCTTTCCCTACACCTATCATAACAAAATCTAAAAATTCCTGATGGAAAAAAGGTATGGTGTGAGATAAAAAATCCAGTATGTGCTCACTAAATGTTCCATAATAATTAAACTATTTATTCTATCAATTTAAATAAAACAAGTCATGTAAAGTCATTTTCATATTTTAATATAAATAATTCATTCAATAAAAAGATGGAAATATATCAAAAATGGATTTAAAGAATATTTTAAATAAAACATTTAGTTTCCATGGGTAAAATAGTTTTATAATCATAGGAATTTAATCATCAAATCAAAATCAATAAATATGTTTTATAATCCATGTAGTTAGTTAGTTCGAGGCTATATGATCCTCACATGTCTCAAAAAAATAATCATTGATCAGTGTGTGTGCATACTTCCTTAGGCTCAATCCTTCAAGAGAATTGGTCAACACCCCATATATGGAAATCAAGTTTAACTTGGTTTAGTTAGAGTATTAATCATTAATCCAATTCTAGGGAGTCTGAGTCCTAGGGATCTTGTACTATTCACCTACTAATAACACAAGATCGCTTGTTTTTTCAATCATTAAATCATGGAAAATAATTTCTTTCAATTCATCAATCTCATTTCAAATACCCAAATTCAACTTTCAACAAGTCGTTTCAATTTTAAAACCAAACCATGGTTTTCATAAAATTTATTCCATTCATAATCATATTTCCTTTAAAGTAATTTCCTCAAGAATCAACATTAAATAATTTCACATTTCTACCCATAATTTCTCAAATTCCCACCAAAAATTTCAATGCCATTGAAATTTTGGTTTTTCTCAATTTACATTCCCTTTTTAAATAAAATATCAAATCATCTCAAATAAAGCTTTTATAAATCAATTGAAAACTCATTTAAATTCAATCAATAAATTCAAAGTTTCAATTGTAGGGTAAAATCTTATGGATTCACCTACCTTTAATCACAAGATCAATCAAATAAACACCCATAATGGGAAACTACATTGAAGAATAATGGTGAAGGAGATTATGGAATAATACCTATATTTATGATCTATCAAATCAAACTGAAATTTAGATCCATCAATGATGTGATGATCCATCACTCTAAAAAGGGAAAGAATGAGAGATCATAGAATTCTAGAATAAGGATAAAACACATACCATAGAGGAATTGGGATCTTCCACTAGTACTAAGACTCATAAGAGATGATGTTTGAGGAATTAAGGAATATTCTAGAGAGACTCCAAGTTCCTAGTAAACTCATTAGGTTTGAATGGGATGTGATTAAAGGTAAAATTAGGGGGTTTGGGATTTTAATTAAAAAATTTGGGGGATTAAAAAATTTCTGCACTGTTTTCTAGGTTAGGTCATATAGTTACTACTAATAGTGTGCCTAACCATAAACCTTTATAGGTACTTTGGAATAGTTGAATAGCTTGGTCATGATTTCAGTTTAATCATGAACTATAAATAAAAAACCACTATATGAGGATGTGTGGTTTAGTGGAAGGTCACATGGTTTGAAACTAACCATGAACCCCCTTTGAGTGGATCACAATAGGAAGCATGGTTTTCTTGTTCAAACCATTCTGTTTTCCATGACAATTCACCAACTATTAAGAGTCCAAAAACCATCCAAAATTTTCCAAGGGTCACCCGAAACGACCCAAGACAAGCCCTAAACAAAATGAGATCAAAAAATGGTGAATTAGTGCCTGAAATAATGTAATGGGATGTTGCAACCTCCCCACCATAAGCATTTTATTTCCCTATAATGATTTTAAAGAAGACTCTATATCAAACAGATGATTTCATTTCCCTCTTATCATTTCCTCATGCTCACAACTCTCATGAAAATAATAACTATGATACCATAGCATATGGAATAAAGGTGTAGACTTCTCATGAAGAAACATTTTCTCAAAAATCATAAATCCTAACTAGATGCTCAGTCATGGATAATTCAGGTACCACATCATGATCTTCCCAACTTAGGACATGAGAAGGGTTAGAAAGATACTTCTTGAGTTGTGATACATTAAACATTTTATACATCAATTTCAATTAAAGTGGAAATTCTAAATGTTAATCCACACTTCCAACCCTCTCAATAATCTCAAAAGGACCCACAAACCATAGTTCAATCATTCCTTATTTTCTAAGTCGTCAATGACCCAACTGAGGTGAAACTCTCAAAAACACATGGTTATTAAACAAAAAATCTAAAGGTCATCATCGATGGAAAACAAAGGATTTAGACAGGATATGTGTCATCATCATTATCTGATAAATCAACTAAAAATATGATGTTTTCTCTTGGAATAAACTAGTCCCAATCAGAAACTCTACCCAACCTCCAACCAACACAGTGTATATTTATATGGGTGTCCATACAAGCCCTCAAATAGTTTCATCATGATGGAGGACTAGTAACAATTTCTATAAGAATATTTAATCATTCCCAAGTGGCTATCCCAATCTCCACCAAAATGAAGAACATATGTAAGAAGGATGTATTCTGAAATCTATATATCACATTTTTTCTAATCATTAGTCTGTAGATAATATGCCATGAACAAACTCACATGGGATTCCAACACCTCCTGGAGGCCCCTCCAAAAATGATAATTGAATCGAGGATCACTATTGAATACTATAGTAGATTTAACCCCATACAATCTAACAATATCTTTCACATACAAACATCCCAAATCCTCAACTTTGGTTATATCTTGAATGGGTGTAAAGTGAACTAATTTGGTTAGATAATTGAGTACAACCCATATCTCATTATTACCTAGAGAGGTATGTTACAACCTAACCAAAACATCTATAGTAACCTCATCCTAGTTCTAATTTGGACTTGGAAGGGTATAAATCAAACCCTAATATTTTTGGTGCTTATTTTTTACCTAGTTATAGGTATAACAATGAGAAACAAAAATGGAAATTTCTTTTCTCATATGAATCCACCAAAATTTTCATTACATATCATAGCATATATTTGTCTTACCCGGGTGAACCACTCAATGTTGACTATAACAGTCCCTCATTATAGCTTTTCTCATAGATGAAGGCATGGACTATCAGTTTTATAAACACAACATACCCTCATAAGAGAAAAAACACTCACTGATTGTATCCTGACCATAAAGAGAGTACCTAGTTCCAAAGAATTAATCATCAAGCTAATAATCTCAAAGAATCATCTCAAGAAGATAAGAGGCCAATTGTGCACTTGTTCGCACAAAACCAGTCTTATTATATCGGACTCCCAGGTTTATTTGAGCAAATATATCTACCAAGTTTAACTCTTATAAGGATTATTTTGCAACCTGAGTTTGAATTTTCCATCTCAAAGTATCTGAAATGATATTCTGCTTACCAATGGTGTAAGTAATGTTGGAATGGAAAGATTGTAGGTAGTCCACCCATCATATCTATCAGGGGTACAAATATTTTGAGATAAGACATAACTTGAAAAAAAAATTGTTTTAAAATATGTTGAACCTTTCTATGAAATGGTAATGCCTCCAACTATTAAGATCATGTATCATGGATGTGAGCTTGATGTCATGGTATAGTTAATTCCTTTCCCGTGGAATAAGATTTTGGGACCCATAGGCTTCCATGTGATCACCTTGCATGAGAATTCAGCCCACACCCAAACCTAATGCATAAAATAATAACACATAGCCCTGTATAGACTCTGTAATAGTTAACACTAGCACAGAAGTCAAAATATGTTTCAACACATCAAAATAATTCTAAAATTTCATATCCCAAACAAACATCACTCCTTTACAAGTAAGAGCAATCATTAGAGACGCAAAATTTGAAAAATCATTGAAGAATCGGTGGTAATACCCTACTAAACCAAAGAATTTTAAAATCTCAAAGAAGATCCATGGTTGTTCCACTATTATAAAATCCCTCACCTTTTTAGGATCAACTGAAATATTATGTTCCAAGACCATGTTCCCCAATAACTTCACTTCCCAAATCTAGAAACTTCATTTGGATAGTTTGTCATAATTTTTTTGATCTCTTAAAATTTTCATAACAACTCTCAAATGATGTACATGATCCTCCTAGAATTTGAAGTAAACTAAGTTTTCATCCACAAATACCAATACAAGATAATTATGGTACTTTGGGAATATTATATTCAAAAGTTGCATACAAAGTATAGGATCATTTTTTAGACCAAAATTATAAAAATGTACTCATAATGTTCATACCTACTCCTGAAGGTGATTTTTGGAAAGTCATATTCTTTTATTATCAACTTATGGTAACCATACAAGAGATCAAACTTTAATAACCACTTAACCCCTTTCAAATGATCAAAAAAATCATCAATCCATGGAAACATAAACTTTTTCTTTACCATAAAAAAATTGAGTTTCTAGAAATCAACACAAAGGAGAATTGTCCCATCAACTTTCGATGTGAAAAAATAGGCATCATCCACGGTGACACACTCAGGAATATAAATCTTGTATCCAATAGATCATAAAACTATGTCTTTTACTCTTTCATATCAATTCGTTTCATCCAGTAAGAAGAAATGAATATAAGTTGGGTACCTAGTAATAATATAATACAAAAAAAACACTTCCTTACCATTAGTAAGATGGAAAAGTTTGAATGAAACACATCAGGAAACTCGATGACATCTTGAGGGAGATCACTACTCAAATATTCTCTCTCCAATTCAAAAGAAAAAACCAATATCCCTCTACCCAACTCTAAAAAATGATGTCTTACTCAACCAAAACTGTTTTCTCATTCTCCCTATAAAACATAAAATGCGCTATCAAGTGCGGTGAAGTAGACTAATAAAAGATAACTATCAATCCACATTTTATGGTTAATCAACCAATCCATACCAAGAATAACATCTAGAGGTTTTATATCGTGAACCATGAAATCCCATGTAATCTCAATATTAGATAGTGAGAAAAAATAAGACAAGCATCAGAGACCTTATTATCACTTTTTTCTAAGGGTTATAGAATATTCATCACATCAAGAAAAAAATTCTTTAGAAATATTTAGGGAATTCACAATACAAGTTTATATGAATGAGTGAGATTCACAGGAATCAAAAAAATTAGTCACTAAAGATGAATCTATAGTGATGGTTCCTCTCACTATTATTGGACACATGTTAGTTTCCTCTAGAGACTCATCCACTGCGTAAAGATGCTTCATTTTGGATTTCTCTGGCTGGAACCCTATAGTGCTTGAATTATCTTATTACAATGCTGTAATTTTAGGTGTTGATGAGCCTATGCCACTACGTGTTGTATAAAAGATATATAAAATACTTCTTTAAGTGTTTGAAATGGCCATGAGTACTTCATATTATTGTTTCCTTAGTACTAACTCATCTTGAATGACCGACCATACCACACAAGAATCAAGTTAAAGGGTGTCTAATAGATACTATAGGAGGTCTGTATGATCCCTACTATCAAGATCCACTATGAGACATGTCGCACTTCTTCTTTCCTTTAAAGTAACTAATAGAACTGTCACTGTGAGTAAAAGGAACTCTTTTAAACCCTAACTTACCATCCAAGTCAAGCACCAACATCAACTCTGTATTCATCATGTTAGTATAAGAAGTGTTATTCAGCATGAAAACCTAAGATAGGATATTATATTAAATATCTGTATAGAATCTTTATGTATTTAATTTCTTGTTTTTCACCGCCTAAGGAGAAAACTAAACAAGTTCAGCAAATTTGTTTACATATTGAGTTATATTATTATCTCTTTATTGGATGTCAAGAAACTCCATAGAATTTTACAAAACCATAGAATATAGATATAATTATTTTATAAAGAGGTATCTTAAGTCTTTTCAATTCAATAATTTATGATTCTTCATTGTAACCATTGAATCCCACCATCTTCTTCAAGGAAATTAAATCTTAAAGGTAGAACACTTCAACTTTATAGCTCCTAGAATTTTAAATAACTCAAAAAGAATCTTGAAATTTTTCATCCAATATTAAACCTAGTAATGATCATTCGAGCCTTTGAAAGCTGGTGTTTTATATTGAAGAAACTTCTAAGAAAATTCTTTAGATTCATCCCTTTGAGGTTCCAAAACATGATCCCAAATGAGAAAAGGTGAAGGTACTTATCCAAATGTTTGGATAGCATGAACCACTATCTCAAAAAGATTTTGATGAACTAGAGGGTTCACTTTCCTTGGTTCATCAATTGATACCTGGTGATAGTGGTTTGTCACAAACCACAATTCAATTAAATTCTTATTAACCTAATAATATACCACAGTGGAACACCCTAGGGTCGATCACAAGGAGGCCGCTAACACGCACTATTTTCCTATTGTCACTATTATAAACTAACTAATTTAAAAATATAATACTAATATAAATGGAGGGATAATTTAAAATTCATAAAATATAGATATATTATAAATATATAGATAAATTAAAATACAAAATAAAAATAAAAGGAAGAAAATAAACAAAGATTTTAGTAGAATAAAACCATTGTTCTTGGGGTTTCATGGTGGAATTATCCTTGTTATTCAAAATATTCATCAATGAGATATTCAATGCGGAGATCAAGACCTATCACTCCACACCCTCTAATTTAAAATGTATTACCCTACACCGATACCTCTGCATGTAAGAGAAAACTCTTCCACATAATTACCCAATCCAAACTCCACCGTTTGAATGAATTGAATATTGATGTGAAGGAAAAATAATAAATGAGGAGGAAGAAGACAATAGTAGAGAAAGTGGGGAGACCGCTCACCAAAATCATTTAACCACTACTGAATCCTTAGAATAAATCATGATAAATCAATAAATCATAAATAACTCAAATACACCACTTCCCCCTCGAACAACAGTGAGGGTTAGCTCTCCACAAATATGGAGTTAGAAAGAAGCACGGTGGGAGAAACACATAAAATAAAAGAAATGAAAGAAAAGAAGAAATGGACAGAAGAAGAAGAAAGCTACACTAATATATATTATAAAAATAAATTACAATTACAGAAACAAAACTCAACCTTTCACCCTTGAAATGGATATCCTAGTAAAACTAGATGAGGTACAAATTTATAGAGAAAATAGGTGAATAAATTTCTCTCAATTCTGTTCTCCGGATATTACAGACTTTTAGGCCCATTAAATTAAAGAATTGGTAAATGGACCCTTCTTAAAAGTTGTTCCATAACGTCTTCCACATCCCTCCACAAAATTTCAGTCCTATTGGTCAACATAAGAAGTATTTATGGTTGTTTTAGTTCAGATCATTTAATCTGTCTAGGTGACTCTTCATCTTCCGCAACTCCAACTTACAATGCCATTAAGTCCATTTATCCAGTGTATTCAGACGTATAATAATTAATGAAAAATGTTCATTAATTCCACTTCCATCTTCTTGATGAATTTCATCTCCAAATAACTGGTATAATTCAAGATCCAAGCTCCACATTAAAACAATCCAAATCTGCGCATAGTTTACAAGGTCTGGATTGTGAGCTAATTTTGGGCCTCCAAATGATTGATTGAGCTAGGCCTCCAAAAGGATTAAATTCGAAATATAATGTAAGGAAACCTAAAAAAATATAATTTAACAATTTGGTTTAGTGAGGAAAATAATATAGCCGAAATACAGAAGACAAATAAAACAGTTAAACATCAAAATAAATCCATTTTTGCATTTGAGCTCAAAATACAACTAAAACATAAAAATATGACAATTGACCATAAAATAACACTTTTTTCAGATTTAGAATATTTAAATATAGTATTAAATATGTTAAAATTCTAGATTTATCACTCCCCCACACTTAATCATTTCACTTCTTGGAAATCATCATATACCAAGGTCAAAACAAACTTCTCAAAGCATAAATGACCACACAACTCAATTATCATATTTAAGAAAATATCATGCCTCATACATCGATCAAAATTTCAGAAATCCTAAAAAATAATTTGAATCCATTAAATATCATGTCAATACTCACATGCATGTCGTGCCTACCTCATAGGAAAAAAATTTCTCTCTTCACTCAAGAATATTTAATGTGGAGTTTTTCTCATTCTCAAAACGTGTGTGATCTCCATAGGATTGCTATCCTCCTACTATCTCCACTTCATAGAGTCACAAATGTGTCAATAATTAGGTCCTTTTTATGGGTTGTTCTGAGGCTTAGGGTTGGTAGGTTTTAAATGTAAAAACATCTGAGGTAGAATGAGGAGGGCTATGCTCTAAAGTGAAGTAAATGCATGAAAACAGTTTTTCTCAAGAATGGTGTACTCCTCAATCAGCTCATAAATTAATCACCTCCAAACACCTCTTATTTTGGTAATTTCATACTTATAATTTCAGCATCAATTATTTTCATCCCTCTTTCCCCCATTTGTAGCATTGTTTCAGCTAGAATTCAGATATTGAATTCTCTTTAGAATCATGTTTTGAAGGAAAAGAGAGGTAGCTTTTGATCTTCAAGTATTGGTGAATAGCTGTCCCATATATGTAATGATATTTTGTTCCACCCATCCATATTTCCATCATGACATTTCTTCCACCCAAGTAGCAATAAATATGTAAACATTTTCAATTCATCTCAAAAATATTCTTCAAGAAAGCAAAACAAATCTCATCTTCTCCCTCCACAACACTTGAGTTCAACAATAATCATGCATTTAAATTATAGAGTAGGTTGTAAAGGGATAAATGGATTGTAACATGGCTACCTAACAAAATATTTCATGGCTACTAGGGGATTAAAGAATGTCTGATGAAAAGGTAGGCTAAAATAAGAGTTTTATGCAAAAAGGGATTTCAAAATGGTGCCTCAATCATACTTAACACATTCTATCAACTCTAACAGCTTTGAAAAAGAGAAAAATAGCAAGTTCTGGATCACACAACATGTCTCAAGACTCTCAAGAAAAATAGATACGTAAATAATATGTCAAAATAGTTTATAAACCTACCGGGTTGGGCAAGATTTTCAATTTGGACAGCACTAGTGCACATGAGTTTCACAGTCAATCAAACCTCATCAAATGAAAAAATCAGATATCAGAAAAAAAATCCATTCAGTAGTCATTTAAAACCACAAATACTCAAATCAAACAATGTGCCAAAAATACCATGATGGTTTCAATTTTCCCAAGAATTTGATTTAGCTCAAGATTTCTAAAAACAAACCAAAAAAACGACAAGAAAAATAAAAGCACACAAAAAATTCCTAAAAACAAGTTGAAATACCTCCCCCACACTTATTACATTTACTACCCTCTTTTATCTCAAATCAGATCAAGAATGATGTTCACACAGAATTTAAATTGGGTAGCATACAAAATAAAGAAAAGGAAAGACAAAACCTGATTTATTTTTCAGTGGCAGCCTTGAGTTAAGCTCCTAGCTACTGCCACTTGACCTAAAAGACATAAAATAAATAAAATATGAGAAAAATAAATAAAAATAAAGATTAATGGAAATGAAAGAGGATAATTCTTGGTTTAACCCCCCCCCCCCAGTGAGTGCTAGGTTTTTTACTACCACTAGTCCAGTAGTTGTAGCAGTTTAACCCTAATCTGATGGTGGATGATGGTTTTTGCTCATAAACCACTAGAACTTATTTCTTCCAATGATATTCAACTCATACAGGTCTTGGAGTAACCCACATATAGAGTACATAAGATCCTCCCCCTTTTCCATGTGGTACTGGTTAGAATATGGGGGGAGGATAAAGTATGAGTCCTCAACTTCAGCCATGACTTCTTTGGCCACATCGTCTTCAACATACATGGCTTGCTCATGTGATGTTGTTTCAAAAAATTCATAAGGGAAGTCAGAAAATAATTCCACTTGGATATGATTAAAACATGAAGAATCAATATAAAAATCTTCCCTTTCATGGAATTCATCTAGAAACACAATCTCTTCAGGTAAGGCCACTGGGAATTCTTTTTCAGCAGGGTCATCTTCATCTTCTTCCAAAGTAAGAGAGAGGTGTAGAGGTAATGATTCTTCTTTTAAAAATATTGTAGGATCACTTACCTTTTCTTCTTCATCAAAATCTAACCCATGTTCATCTAAAGCATGTTGATCTCCCATAGTTGTATCAGCTGGCTTGTCATCCTCAAGAACCTCTTCAAGCAATGTCCATGGAGTGATGATTGCATCTTCAAATTGAATCTTCAAGTACTCCTTGGGTTCGTCAATTTCAAATGTAGGTGTAACAACATTTACCTTTTATTCTTCATCTTGGTTGTTTTTTTGTTGTCATTCCAGCCATATAGATTTAACTTCTTCAACTTCATCCGCCAATGATGCTACCATCTTGCTTGCTTGTTCAATGATATTAAAATTATTTTGAATCATTGCGGCATCTTGTTCCATTTAAAACATAAAAGTCTGTTTCCTACAAGACAATTCATAACTAGGCCATTCATATTAAAAATCACTTAAATAATCCATGACTCAATGAAAAAATGATATGCAATGAAATTATATTTTTTAGCTTTTGAAATTTTTAATTTTTTTGGGTTTTTATGAAAAATAGTGTGCGTAAGAGTTTGGCCTCCCCGCCAACTGCGCCAAATTGGTGATAGTGGTTTGTCGTGAACCAAAATTCAATTAAATTATTATTAACCTAATAATGTACCATAGTGGCACACCCTAGGGTCAATCACAAGGAGGCCGCTAACTCGCACTATTTTCCTATTGTCACTATTATAAACTAACTAATTTAGAAATATAATACTAATATAAATGGGGGGATAATTTAAAATGAGTAAAATATATATATATTATAAATATATATATAAATTAAAATACAAAATAAAAATTAAAGGAATAAAATAAACAAAGATGTTAGTAGAATAAAACCATTGTTCTTGGGGTTTCATGGTGGAATTATCATTATTATTCAAAATATTCATCAATGAGATATTCAATGTAGAGATCAAGACATATCACTCCACACCCCTTCGTTTGAAATGTATTACCCTACACCGAGACCTCTGCATGTAGAAGTAAACTCTTCCACATCATTACCCAATCTAAACTCCACCGTTTGAATGAATTGGATATTGATGTGAAGGAAAAATAATTAACGAGGATGAAGAAGGCAATAGTAGAGAAAGTGGGGAGACCGCTCACCACAATAATTTAACCACTACTAAATCCTTAGAATAAATCATGATAAATCAATAAATCATAAATAACTCAAATACACCACTTCCCCCTTGAACAACAATGAGGGTTAGCTCTCCACAAACATGGAGTTAAAAAGAAGCACAGTGGGAGAAACACATAAAATAAAATAAATGAAAGAAAAGAAGAAATGAAAAGAATAAGAAGAAAGCTACACTAATATATATTATAAAAATAAAGAAAAATTAAATAAACAAAAATAAACCTTTCCCCCTTGAAATGGATATCCTTGTAAAAAGAGAGGAGGTACAAATTTATAGAGAAAAATAGGTGAATAAATTTCTCTCAATTTTGTCCTCCGGATGTTACCAACTTTTAGGCCCATTAAATGGAATAATTCGTTAATGGACCCTTCTTAAGAGTTGTTCCATAACGTCGTCTTCATCCCTCCACAAAATTGCAGTCATATTGGTCCAAATATGAAGGAGTTATGGCAGTTTTAGTGCGGCATATTTAATCTGTTCAGGTGACTCTTCATCTTCCATAACTCCAACTTCCAATACCATTAAGTTCATTTATCCAGAGGATTAAGACATTTAATACTTAATGAAAGATGTTCTTTAATTCCTCTTTCAGATCCTTGTTTAATTTTAGCTGCAAATAACTAGTATAATTTGAGATACAAGCTCCTCATTAAAACATTCCAAATATGCGCACAGTTTAGGAGGTCTGGATTGTGAGCTAATTTTGGGCCTCCAAATGATTGATTGAGATGGGCCTCCAGAAGGATGAAATTTGAACTATGATGTAAGAAAACCTATGAAAAAGTAATTTCATAATTTGGTTCAGTGAGGAAAATAATATATCCAAAATACAGAAGACAAATAAAATAGTTAAACACCAAAATAAAGCCATTTTTGCATTTGAGCTCAAAATACAACTAAAACATAAAAATGTAACAATTTCCCATAAAATAACACTTTGGTTGAATTTATAACATTTAAATACAGTATTAAATATGTTAAAATTTTAGATTCATCAATCCCTCTTGGGGTCTGTTCAAATGTATCCTTAGAGGAATGATACTGCACAACATCTATATATAAGACTGAAGCATCACTAAGGGTACTCGGATCATCAAATCGATAAATGGATGCAAAAATTATCATTCATGTTAGATAGAATTCAACTCACTATGATTTCAATACACTCAAATAAAAATATAAAAAGAATAAAATAAGATCAATTTATTCCTCAAATAAACATTTCCCAAACACCCATGGTGACTTAAGGCTCGTTACGATGATATCTAGAGAGGCACTCACTCATAACTACATATTAAGTCCAAATAATCCTACCTTCTATTTATGAGGACAAACCCAAACTACATTCTGACATTAAGGAAATAATTTCAACATCCTATGATGCCATTTTGTCATGAACTTTTCAAAATACCCTGGTACACTGATACCTAAGCCTATTCTTATATAGCCTGAAGGGAATTACCAATCTACACAGGTGGAAAACTAGCACCTGGCATCATGTCAAGAAAAAAAGGGAATGGTTTTTTCAAAAGTACAATAAAATAGTAGAATATAAAAAAAATAACAGTTGATATGCCAAACACTCCTCAAGGAAAAATGTACCAAAAATAGTTGCATAAACATCCCAAAATACAACAAAACTGAAGGAAAAAAACAATAACCATCAAATCAGAGACTCAAAATCCCTATGAAATAAGTGTAACATAGCTTCATAGTTCACCACCATCACTCTAGAGTCCCATGAATCAAGCATTCCCACCACCTCCAAATGGAACATTCTCTTTCCTAGGAACTGGAATAAAAAAATCTACAATCACCCAATGGAAAAGCAACCGTGTGAGCTAAACAACCGAGTAGGGTCTCACCAAGTGTTCCATGATTAATTATATAAGAATTAAACCATTTTTGTTGTCAATTTAAATAAAAAAGTAATGGAAATCATATATAAATTTTAATCCAAAAACATTATTCTAATAATAAGAAGGTTATATATCAAAATTGGATTTAAAAAAAATTATAAAAAAATATTATATAAAATAGATGGCATGAGTAAAATAGTTCTATAATCATAGGCATATAATCATAAAATCAAAATAAGGATACATGATTAATAATCCCTATGGTAAGTTAGTTTTAGGATATAGGATCCTCACACATCTTGGTCAATCATTATAGATCAGGGTGTCTACACATGTGCGGATGAGGCCGGAGGTTGTCACGGTCCTCAAAATTACATTTATTAACCTACACTAGCACAGTGCTGCAGGGTCGATCCACAGAGCAAGTAGGTGAGTGAATTCTAAGGTTTTTAAATTTTAAACCCCCACTGTTGTCAGCAGTGATGTTTGTGGATCCGCCGGTCAGGATTGGCGACAGCGATGATACTCTCAGACGGCGGTGAATCACGTCGCGGCGGTTCTGATGATGTTGGTGGTCTCTCTAATCTGCGGTTTTGGATCTGGTCTGTTGTGCCTTCAGGTTGTGTTTTCTCTTTTCAGGTGATGTTTTCACTTGTAATGGGTTTTCCCATTGGGATCTTCCTTCGTTTGATGCATTGGGTGTGTCTCTGAATGGGCTTTGTCCCTCTGGGCCTACGAGCTTGTAATGGGTTTTACCTTACCCAACCCAAAAGGTATTACTGTCTTTTTTCTTTTTCCATAATAAAGGGGCTTGACCCCAAACCTTTCTGGTAATATTAGCCTATGATCATTTTGATTAATGCAGTGAAAAACAACCAAAAACAGAGTACAAAGATTATGGACAGAGGGATGGTAAACTCCTCTTGTACTTCTCTTCCTTCGGTCTCCTTATCCTCCATGTCTTCCATATCATCTCCCAGGAGTCTCTGATCTCGAAAAGTATCGTGTGGAATGAGAATGAGAGTCCTCTCAGTGAGTGTCTTCTCTACCCAATATTGCTGCTTGCTTTATCTTAAGTAGCCACTGTCAAAAGCTGCTTGTCACTGAACATTTTCCACCGACTTTGAAAGCCCTTCACAAATGCACCGCATAACATGTGTTTTTTCGCGACTGGCACATCACGATAGTTTTTCCCTCGTAACTAACTTCCTCTGAGTTAGTTACGTGAATTTGGACAGGGTTTAAGATATTTAATGAACCTGCACAATAAAAATAAACGACATAGTTACTGCACGAAGGAAATAAAAATTTATAGTTTAAGAAAATAAAAAGTCTTAAAATAATTAATAACTCTTAAGTAATGTTGTTAAATAAATTATTTTATTTATAATTACTAACATTTAGTAATTATATTTTAATTAAATATAATGAAATAAAATTTGTAAAGATAAATCATGATAAATTACTTATTATAAGTTGAATGAATTTGTTAACAAAAGAGTTATTATTATTATTAAAAATAAAAAGTTTTTCTAATTATTAATTTTGATGCTAAATTATTTATAAATTATTATCTATTAATTAAAATTATTAAATTAAATTATAAACATTACGTTTATTATTATTTTTAAAGTTTACATTATTAACATTTTAAGTTAACTAGTTAGTTTAATTTTAATTAACTTTATAACTTATTATTAGTATTTTGTTTTATAAACAAAATGTATTATTAAATAATTATTAATACATAATATTAAATTATATCTAATAAGTTTTTAAATAATCTATTCTAACTTGATTTTAGAAATAAATTTAAATTAATTAAATAAAATTTTACTCATGTTTAATAATTTTGTTTAATAAAATATCTTATGTAAGTTATTAATTTATAAAAATTAATGTTATATTTTTTTAGTTTGAGTTTTTATTTTAATTTTTTTTTAAATTATTTAGTTCTTTAGTTTTTATTTATTTATTTTTTTAAACCTTCCCCCCCAAATCGGTGTTAAAGAAGGGGGGGTTAGGTTTTCTTCTTCTCTAAACAGAGCAGCGGCGTGGCAGCTTCCCTCGGCTCCAACGTGGCGTGGTAGCTCCAGCATAGCTACCCAGTGGTGTCCTGGCTTTAGCCTCCAGCAATACACAACAGCGGCGGTTTCACGGCTCCCTTTCTCCAGAGGCGATGCACTTCCATCGACGAAGCGCTTCCCACAGAATCAGTGGCCTCCTTAGTGTTGGTGGATCCCCTATTCTCGCTAGAGGCAAGACCCATGATGGGGATATTCACTTGGCTTCTGAGGCAGTTATCAAAGGGACACATCTTGGTTTTCCAGAGGATGTGGATGCTGTGATTTTCGATCGACGTCAGACTGTGGCGACAGTGGTGGCGCAACAAAGGCGTCGGATTCAGCATCACGATCTAAATGTTATTTGATTTTTATTGGGTCTAGATCTGATCTAGATTGTGGTATTCTGTTCAATTTGTAAACATTGGAGAAGAAATATTATAGAACAATGGTGTTTTGTTGATGGAATGGTGAGGAAACATGGTAACAGTGGACTTAGGCTGAAACAGTGAGGATAGATAGCATTGAGGTTGTAAGGGAGAAAGGGCTGTCAGTGAGGATGAACTACCAGTGAGGAAAAATATCAGTGAGGTTGAGGGTTGAGAGGCAGGGGAAGTGAGGGTCGAAAGGTCACTGGTATACGGTAGTAACAGTGAGGTGTGGGGGAGAGGGTCACCTTTAGAGAAAATAAAAAAAATAAAAGGAATATTACAGCACAAGGTCACTGATAAACCAAAATTAGACGCTCACCGGTAGATTAAATAATTTAAGGTTACCGACAGAGTTAAAAAACACAGGTCACCATTGCAAATTAAAAAGAAGTGGTTACCGGTTGAACATAAAAAATAAGGTTACTGATATACTTAAATGAAAGCTACTAGTAAGCTACAAAAGGTAAAATGGTCACCGATAGAAAACTAACAGTGACCTTAAAATAAACACAAATTGAACTTAAAAATTAAAACTTAAGTTATTTAAAACAAAGATGGAAAATAATTAATTACAAGAAAGCTAAACACCATTAATCAAAACAAGATTTTTGTTAAACTCAAAAATTTAAAGTTACAATTAAATAGTTTAATTGATAAAACATAAATTAAGAATTGGATAATTAATAAACCAAATTTCTAAAAGGATTAAATTAAAATAACAATATAAATAATTACAGGGTAGTAGAAAGTGAAAATGAAGAGTATTGGTGACTTATTAGGTTACCGATAGTTATATTCTACCTCACCTGTAGACTAAAACCAATATAAAATAAATAAATAATCAAAATTCATACATAAAATTAAAAAAATTAATATTTTAAAACTCTTAATTAATTAATTAAACAACTATTTGAATACATAAAATAAAAATTGAACTACTTTATTTAATTAAAAATAAAATTCTTTACTTAATTAATTAGCAGGATAATTAAATATATTAATTTATGAAGTAAAAATACTTTAATAAAACTAAATTAAAGAATAAAATATTAAAATAAAATCTAAATTAATTAAAACACAAATAAGGATATTAAATTACTTTTTATTATTAATGTCAAATTACTAAAAGGTGAGAAAATTGGCATTAACACAACTAATAAACAAATAATAAATTTGGATAAAATAAGTAAGATTAAAATTATTATTTTAAAGACTAAAAATACATAATTAATTTTAAAAATTGATTAATTGACAAAGTTAGTTATAAAAATACAAAAGTACAATTGTTTAGTAAAAAGTGATTAAATAATTAATTAAATCATTAAAAATTAAGTAAAAAGATGTGGCAAAACTATGTAAAAATAGAGCCACATCAAATTCCCCCACACTTAATCATTGTTTGTCCTCAAACAATCACAGGTTTTATTATCTTTGAAAAACAGTGAAGTTTTTATTATGATTATGATCAAACTGTAACATGTTCGGCACTCAAAAACATAGGAAAAAACATAACAGCAGGCTTTTAGAAAATGAATTACTCATATGAATCTTTCCTATAACAAATACTTAAGGGTAATTAAGAAATCTTTGAATCATCAAGAAATTAAGATGTCATGCCTCATATATGATACTACTTAATGATCAATTTCAATCCAAGCTCAGGTTCTAAGTCCAAGAGTGGAAAGAGGTAAAATATCAATGGAATTAAGAACTTAACCAAGGAAATTTATACTTTGACAGAATCCTAGGTTCCAAAAATAATTAATTTTTTTCGAATCACCTTATTGATACAACCTAAATGATTTCCATAAAAACCAATTGACCCCTTCTTCATCTGGCGTTCATCATTCCCCTCACCTTAATGAGCTCATTTTTGACCCTAGACACTTTATTTTATTTTTCCCAAGCCATGTCACATTGTGCTAAGCACTGTGTAATGCACTTTTTCAAGGTGTAAAGAAGGCTTATAGTAAACAAAAACGCACCCAGCATCTAGGGTCTCAGAGACTCACTGTGGGATCCCAGATGCCCAGACTACTATGGTTCTAAAAGTTTTATATAAAAATAATTTCCATTGGATCATTAAGATGATTACTTTTAATAATTAAAAGATGAATGGGGCCCCTAGAAAATGAATCAAACTTCCAGTTCCAAGGATTATGATCATAACTCCATTAAAAGGATACCCATATCACTTTCAAAAGTAGTTCCTAAACCAAATTTCCATAAAGATCACTAAGTAAGATCACTCAGCAATCATCCATTATCGTTAATTTCAGACTCAATGCACAAATTAACTACCAAAGATATACTGTCCATAGGAAAGAACCATTTGAGTACATTGTATAGCTTAAAATTGTGCAAGAATTTTGAAAACAAATACCCATTTTTTTACAAAAAGTTTGAAGTGAAGTGGGAATTGATGGGATTTCATTAAAACCCAGTTTAACACAGTCAATAATTGACCCCTTCCCCCACACTTAAAACCCAACTTTGTCCCCAAAGTTGACTTCTAAATATGGATTAAAACAATTAATAAATTAAGGTTCAAAACATATTTTTAATTTAGTAGATAGATGACATTTATAAAGGTCACATTGAAGTTAAAAAATTATGTTCACCACAATGAATAACTTATAAGTAGGTTTATTAACAAGTATATGCATTAAAATTTATGTCCAGTGACAAAGATTTTCAATATAGATCAATAGTAGAATATAAGTTGTGGGTGCACAATTAATTGGGTGTAAGCATTTTAACAAAGTATGATTCAAATGGATGTTCAATATAGCATAAAGATTCATGCTAAACACCCTATAGACTAATTAGTTCCAATGAAAAACACAACTACCAGCAAACACGTACCCCCCCCCCCCACACACTTAATTTCAAATAGTGAGAAGATTTTAATAAACATGAAATTCAGTTTCCAGTAGTGAAGTGCATGTATACTTTTTATTTACACAGTGACATACAGCAGAATTTCATTCCAATATGATCCAAACTTAAAAAAATATGCAGAATTTTTATTTCGGTAGCAAGACAAGAAGCAGAATTTAATACAGTTTAAATCATTCAATAGAATTTTTAGTACACAAGTAGTAGAATTTTCTAATACAAGTAGAATGTTTCAGTGATAAAAACTTTATTAACAATAACAAGAGCAGAAATAAATGCAGTAAATTGAAGTACTTCCCTGACTATGTTTTTTTCTGAAATGATTATGGGAATTCCACTCCTTAATTGACACAACAACATCATCCTAAAAACACATAGCATGAAAACTAGAAACAAAAATCAAGAAGAGATAGTGCACATAGAAGAAAAAAAGGAATCACTTTATTCAACACTAAACAGTACAAAAAAATTAGAACAAAGGAAGAGCATGGGTTGACTCCGATGAAGCATTGATTTTAAAGTCTTCAGTTAGAATTTATTTAATCACAATTTTTTTTATTTATTAACACACAAAAAACCATGGGTTTCCACCCATGAAGTTCTATATTTATAGTCCCCATCCGGACTCACCTAGCAACTAACTGTAATCACTAGGTGGATGTGGTTTCCTCAATAAAAACCACCACATGTGTTGGCCCAAATTTTATTAACAGAACAATGAAAATTGTGGGATCCAAAACTAAACACAACTGAACTCTCATAGCTTATAAAAATCTCTAAGAAACACCCTTTAATAGTTGTGAGCATAATGTTTTCCACTTCCAGAATTTTTTTAGAGTTATCAAGAGTTGATTTCACATGTAGGGAAAACATAGTAAAAGGTGCTTCAAAGGGTGTGGCATTATTTTCATGGCTTTCTATCTCAACCTTAACACTCAAGGATTCACATTCAAGGGTTCATATGGGTAAATTCTGATTAGAAGGTTCAAGAGGATATTCAATAGAGTGCTGAATAGAATTATGAACATTGGAACTCAGGACTGGTTCTCCCTCTGGACTATTATCAATATCATGAAAAGGCTCAGCACCCATCACAGTTGAGGATAGAAGTGACAGACAGGGAAGAGAATTTATTTTATCACAAACAGGTTCAGGTATAACAATGTTATAAATATATTCCAAAAGATCCTCATCTATTAACTCACATTGAACATCTACTGCTTCTATCAAATCCATTATGCAACCATCATCTAGTGTGTGCTCAACCACTTTTTCATGTTCAAGTTCAAAAGGCTCATTTTCTAAAACTATGCCATTTGAGTGTTGAAAGTAAATTTCAGGAGAAGAATTGTACAATTCAGTTTCAATAAATTCAGTTTCCGGAATGTCCAAATTAAGAAAATTCTCCTCAAGTTGGTTAATACTACTTTCCATTTCATTGCACAATATTTTAGAAAAGTGATTACTATGAGAATAGGGAAAGGAGATCTCATTAATTAGTCTTTATTCAAATATCATTCCATCATCCTCATCATCCAACAACATTTCATAATTTATTGGGTTTACAGGTTCAAAATATGAAATAGAAGTGTTCAGTTCAAGTTCAAAAATTTCAAATTCTATGTTTTCCAGCTTAAGGTTATCTTCCAAAGTGTTCCCAATATTTTGTTCAGACTTGTTATTCACAAATTTAGAAAAGTTGGGTGAAGAGTTTTTAACATTCAAATTTTCATTCTCAAAAATCTCTTCTATATGAATGACTTCCTTTTCAAAACTCCTAAAACAGTGATTTTTCTCTAATGTAGGAATCATAAAGAGAACTGGGAATTTATTTTCAATATGTTTCAATTCATCTTCAAAATTTTACAACTCAAAAGCATTAAAGTTCATTCAGGGGTCTTCATCAATGTGTTCTTGATTCAATGAGTTGGTTGTTTCCAAATTTAGTTCAACAGACTCAGATTTTTCAAAGAGAATGGTTTCTTGTCCAGTTTCACAATCACTCTCTTCTTCAACTTGATGTTCAAATATTTTATAAACACTTTCTTTTTCTTCAAATTCATCTTGTTCTTTAAATTTTTTTTGTGATTCCAAGAACATGTTTCCCAATCTTTTCATTCTTTTATCTTGCACTTGAAAATCTATGAGTTGAATTTCATGGGTTTTATTTAACCAAGAATTCTAATTATTCTCACTAGAATCCAATTTGGTTTCAATTAATTCATGTTTAGCTAGGAATTCAAGATTAGATTCAAAATTTTCTTCTTATTCAATGTAAACATCTTGTTGTGGTTGGTTATAAACACATTTCCAAGCAGTGTGTCCATAACTGTCACAACAAACATAGTAAGGTCTAGTGAAAATGTTTGAGCCTTTAAAACATTACATTTTTAAACTAAAAACAGGTGAGATTAAACACACAATTTTTCATAGTTGATTAATAATTTTAATGAACAACAAAAGAAGTAGGTTCCAGTTCACAGTTTTTTTTAAATCATTTTTTTTTTTGTTTTTTTTTTGTTTTTTGATTCATTTTTTTACCTTAAGAACACTCAACATGTGCCTTCCCTGGCAATGGATCCAAATTTTGATGAGGCCGGAGGTTGTCATAGCCCTCAAAATTACATTTATTAACCTACACTAGCATAGGGGTGCAGGGTTGATCCATAGAGAAAGCAGGTGAGTCAATTCTAAGGTTCTTGAATTTTAAACCCCCATTTTTGTCAGCAATGGGGAAAATATCTTCTTAATTTTTATATTTTTTTATTTATATGATGAAGTGTAAACAGGATAAGGAAACAATATTCTCTACAAATAAACTAAAATTTAAACTAAGTACTGTCAAACTAAAGTATTAAAGCAAACTAACATTTAACAGAAAAGAAAAAAGAGCTCAAATCAACAAAAGTCACTCTGGAAATCTAATCTACTAGTTATAATAATTGAATTCTTCACAACTTTTTTTCAATAACTCTGGAAAAACATGCTGAAGAATCCCCCTCACCATGAAATTCAATAGGCAGAAGATTAAGTTTTGGAGTTCGCCACACCAAAACTTAATCGAACTGCTAAGAAGTTTGAAAAAGATTAAATTTGGAAATAAAATATCCCCAAATTTCCAAATTTAATGACAATAATGTTCTAAAAGATGCATTCAAAAATAACCTCGCCAGTTGAATTTGAATTATTAATTTTGAAATCAATTGAGATGTGATTCAACTGAACAGAGAATCATAATTCAATCTCACCGATAGATAATGATTCTGAAAAATATAAAGTAATTGAAGAAGTTCTAAAGATAAACCAGAATAATTGAATTCCAATGCTAATAGAATATTAACCTATGATCATGTTGATAAATGCAGTGAAAAACAACCAAAAATAGAGTACAAAGATTATGGACAGAGGGAAGGTAAACTCCCCTTTCACTGCTCTGCCTTCGGGCTCCTTAGCCTCCATGTCTACTCTATCATCTCTTGGGAGTCTCTGCTCTCAAAAAGTATCGTGGGGAATGAGAATGAGAGTCCTCTTAGCGAGTTTCTTCTCTGCCCAATACTGCTGCTTGCTCTGTCTTAATTAGCCACTGTCAAAAGCTTCTTGTCATCGAACATTTTCCACCGACTTTGAAATCCCTTCACAAATGCACCACACAACGTGCATTTTTTCACGGCTGGCACGTCGCGCTAGTTTTTCCCTCGCAACTAACTTCCTTTGAGTTAGTTACGTGAACCTGGACGAGGTTTGAGCTATTGAATAAACCTAGGAAAGAAAAATAAATGACACAGTTACTACACGAAGGAAATAAAAATGTATAGTTTAAGAAAATAAAAAGTATTAAAATAATTAATAACTCTTAAGTAATGTTGTTAAATAAATTATTTTATTTAGCATTACTAAAATTTAGTAATTTTATTTTAATTAAATATAATGAAATAAAATTTTCAAAAGATAAATCATGATAAATTGTGTATTCTAAGTTGAACTAATTTGTTAATAAAAGAGTTATTATTATTATTAAAATTAAAAAAAATCTAATTATTAATTTTGATGCTAAATTATTTATAAATTATTATTTATTAATTAACATTATTAAATTAAATTATAAAAATTAAGTTTATTATTATTTTGAAAGTTTACATTATTAACATTTTAAGTTAACTAGTTAGTTTAATTTTAATTGACTTTATAGCTTATTATTAGTATTTTGTTTTATAAACAAAATGTATTATTAAATAATTATTAATACATAATATTAACTTATAACTAATAAGTTTTTAAATAATATATTCTAACTTGATTTTAGAAATTACTATCAATTAATCAAATAAAATTGTATTCTTGTTTAATAATTTTGTTTAGTAAAATATCTTATGTAAGTTATTAATTTAAATAAATTAATGTTATATTTTTTTAGTTTCAATTTTTATTTTAATTTTGTTTTTAATTCTTTAGTTTTTTAGTTTTAATTTATTTATTTTTTTAAACCTCCCCCACCCCCAAATCGGTGCTACAAGAGGGGGGTTAGGTTTTTTCTTCTCCAAACAGAGCAGTGGCATGGCGGCTTCCCTCAGCTCCAACACAGCACGGTGGCTCCAGCACAGCTACCCAGCGGCATCCCGGCTTCTGCCTCTAGCGATACACAGCAGAATCGGTTTCACAACTACATTGCTCCAGCAGCGATGCACTTCCAGCGACGAAGCGCTTCCAGTAGAAGCAATGACCGCCTCAGTGTCGGCGGATCCCCTTTTCTTGCTAGAGGCAAGACCCGTGACAGGGATCTTCACTTTGCTTCTACGACGGTTATCAAAGGGCCGCATCTTGGTTTTCCAGAGGATGTGGATGCAGTGATTTCTGAACGACATCAGACTGTGGCAATAGTGGTGGTGCAACAAGGGAGTTGGGTTCAACATCACGATCTAAATGTTATTTGACTTTTATTGGGTCTAGATCTGATCTATATTGTGGTATTCGGTTATATTTGTAAACCTTGGAGAAGAACTATTGCAGAACAATGGAGGGTTGTTGATGGAATGTTGAGGAAACATGGTAACAGTGGACTTAGGCTGAAATGGTGAGGATAGATGGCAGTGAAGTTGGAAGGAAGAAAGGGCTATCAGTGAGGATGAACTACCAGTGAGGAAAATATCAATGAGGTTGAGGGTTGAGAGGCAGGGGAACTGAAGGTTGCAAATTCACCGGTATACGGTAGTAACTGTGAAGTGCGGGGGCGAGGGTCACTGTTAGAGAAAATAAAAAAAATTAAAGGAACATTACAGCACAAGGTCACCGATAGACCAAAATTAGATGCTCACTGGTAGCTTAAATAATTTAAGGTTATTGATAGAGTTAAAAAAACATAGGTCACCATATTAAAAAGAAGAGGTTACCGGTTCAACATAAAAATAAGGTTACCGATATACTTAAATGAAAGCTACCGGTAAGCTGCAAAAGGTAAAATGGTCACCAATAGAAAACTAATAGTGACCTTAAAATAAACACAAATCGAACTTAAAAATTAAAACTTAATTTATTTAAAACAAATATGGAAAATAATTAATTACAAGAAAGATAAACACCATTAATTAAAATAGGATTTTTGTTAAAATTTAAAACTTTAATGTTGCAATTAAATATTTTAATTCATAAAACTTAAATTAAGAACTGGATAATTGATAAACCAAATTGTTAAAAGGCTTAAATTAAAATAACAATATAAATAATTACAGGGTAGCATCAAGTGAAAATGAAGAGTATCAGTGAATCATTAGGTTACCGATAGTTATAGTATACCTCACCGGTAGATTAAAACAAATAGAAAATAAATAAATAATCAAACTGCATACATAAAATTAAACAATTAATATTATAAAACTATTAATTAATTAATTAAACACCTATTTGAATACATAAAATAAAAATACAACTACTTTATTTAATTAAAACTAAAATTATTTACTTAATTAATTAGCATGATAATTAAACATATTAATTTATAAAGTAAAAATACTTTAATAAAACTAAATTAAATAATAAAATATTAAAATAAAATCTAAATTAATTAAAACACAAATAAGGATATTAAATGACTTTTTATTATTAATTTCAAATTATTAAAAGGTGAGCAGATTAGAATTAACACAACTAATAAACAAATAATAAATTTGGATGAAATAAGTAAGATTAAAATTATTATTTTAAAGACTACAAATACATAATTAATTATAAAAATTGATTAATTGACAAAGTTAGTTATAAAAATACCAAATAACAATTATTTAGTAAAAAGTGATTAAATAATTAATTAAATCATTAAAAATTAAGTAAAAATATTTGGAAAAACTATGTAAAAATAGAGCCACATCACGTCCCTAGGCTTAGGCCATCGAGAGAACCAATAAAACCCCTATCTGGGAATATAATGTTAAACTAATTTTAATTAGATTTTTTATCATCAATCAATTTATAGTGACTTGGAGTCCTAGAATGCTTGTCCCAGTCACCCACTACAACCCAATCTCACATGTTCTTTCAATCAATCAATAATGGGAAATCATTCATTTCAATTAAATTCATCAATAATAGTTCAAATGACCAAATTAAGGTTTTAAAGTTTCATACAACACCCACTGTTTGTGGCCTCATGGTTTGGGGGAAGGCTACATGATTTCAAACTCACTGTACACCCCCTTTCAGTGGCTCACAAAAATGCATGTGGTCTTCTAGCTCAAACCACAATGTTTTTCCTAATCATTTACAGTCCAAAAATCCTCCATAATTTTCCAAGAATCACCCAAAACAATATAAGAAAATCCAAAAATAAATGGAGATTAAAAAATGTTAAGAAGTTCCTAAAATCAAGTAATGGGATGTTACAACGTCCCCACCATAAACACTTTTTTCCTCATAAGGACTATTAAGAAGACAACATATCAAGGAGATGAGGACATTGCTCTCTCATCAGTTCCTCATGCTTCCATGTCTCGTGAAAATAAGAACCTTGCTATCATAGCACATTGACTAAAGGTATAGACTTATCATGAAGAACCTTTATCTCAAAATCAGAAATCTTAACTAGATGCTCGCTCAAGGATAAATCAGGTTCCACACTAAGGTATTCCAAGAATAAGAAAAGATAATTTTCATAAAGATACTTCCTGAGCTACAATGCATGAAACACATTGTGGGTTGACTTCAACTTCGATGGTAAGGATAAATTCTAAGCCAAACTACCAACCCACTCAGCAATATTAAATGGAATGATAAACCTTAGTATAATCTTTCCCTATTTTCTAACCCATCATTTTCCCAACATAGGTGAAACTCTCAAAAACACCCAATCACTAACCGAAAACACAAAATATCATTATCGATGGTCATTATACGCTACTAAAAAACAGGCCTTTAATATTGTTGGTATTTATCAGCGCTAGAAAAAATACAAATAAATGGAATATATATCAACATTAAGGAAAGCACTGATAAATTTAACCTTTTATCATCACTTTTTTTAGCACTGGTAAAGTGAGCCTTTATCAGTGATTTATTTTTAGTGTTGATAAAGGGTATCCTTTATCTGTGCTTTATTTTTAGCATTGATAAAGGGTACCCTTTATCAGTTCTTTTTTTAGCACTGATAAAGGGTACACTTTATCAATGCTTTATTTTTAGTGCCGGTAAATATTTATTTTATCAGTGCTTTCTTAGTGCTGATAAAGGTCTGAATAAATAAAATGAAATAATTAAATAAATTAAAGAAAATGATTTTATTAAAAAAATATTACAAATTTTATTAATTGAATAATTATTGATAAAAATTAATAAATTGGTCATACATTATTAAATATTATACATTTTATTAATTACATAATTATGATAATTAATGTTATTAAATTGTATATATTAAATATATTGATGTATATTGATGTATATAAATATGAATTATATATTAAAAAATATTTATGCATTTTACATTAAATAGTCATATATTTATTGAATAATGGTTTATAATTAAAAATTAATATGAATTAGAAATATCGACTAATTGTGTGGTACTAGATATACAATTGAATATCATTTCATTTTTCAATTTAATATAGATCAAATCTATGTTATATTGATTTCACATATATGTAATTAATGAATTTTTAAATACAATGCACACACATAAAACTTATCCATTTTTTCAATATTTTTAAAGTGCACTTATTCTTAATTTATTCAATTTCACTTATTTTAAACATATATGCCCACACTTAAAATTATATATTCATTAATAAGAATATATTTGTAAAAAGGTATTTATAATTAAGTATATTTATAAATTTACATTTACTATATTTATACAATTATATATTTATAATTATAAATAAATAAATATTTTTTATAAGTATTTATTTAATTATATAAATAATTATATATATTTTAATAATTATTAAATTTATAATAAATGTAATTAAATAATTAATATATTTACTATATTTATATTTATATATATTTATCATATATATATGTATAATTATATAAATATATATAATGATATAAATATTATGTTCTTAAATATTTCTATAATTATAAATAAATATTTATAAAATTATAATAAATATATTTAACAAGTGGTATATTTACAATATTTATATTTATATTTATTTATTAATTATATATAAATATTTACAATTTTTTATTTATAATTATAATTATAAATACATTATCAGTGCTTAAGTAATAAGCGTTAATAAAAGCATCTTTATCAGTGCTTTTTTCACACTGATAAAATTAACATTTATCATTGCTATAACATTAGCACTGATAAATATTGGTTTTATCAGTGCTTTTTTAGTATTGATAAAGACATACCTTTATTAGCGCTAAAAATCACTGATAAAGAGTAATTTTATGAGTGCTTGACTAACAAGCGCTGATAAAAGTGTCCTGATCTAATTAAAAACCCCCAACCATTTGCAAAACCATCATGATATCAGAATCTTTCCATGGAATCCACCTATTGTTGATACTCCTTGGTGAATTGAAACTCAAATCACACCACTTGATTTCCTCCAGTTTCTCAAACATCTCATCTGACATATTTTGTCTGATTATATTTTGGGTTTCCAAATAGGGTCTTGAATTTTCTTTAACCTATTGAGGTATATCTATCTATTTTCTTTGTGTATTTTTGCTTTCATTTTTTATTTCTTCTTCGATGATGTCATTTTTTTTGGTTTGGTGATTGTATACTCACAAGGTAGGCCTTCTGATTTTCTCAGTTTCTAATTTTGATTCAAATCTTGATTCTTCAAGGAGATTTTATTGTTTATAGACTTGATGGTGACACATGGAGTCACATAGAGTTTAGTTGGTTGTTTTATTTTGTTTACATTTCCTAAATTGATCACAGATATGATACATATTTTTCATTCTGTATTGTATCAATGGTATTCCATACATTTTAAATTTTAGAAATTGAAACTGGGTATTTTGTGAGTGAGGGAGTTGAATGTGGGTTGGGGATTTATTTTATATTATATCACTTTATATCTTTTTTTCTACTTATCTAGGTTGGTGTGGGAATCCAATTTATAGATTCATCATGGAATTTATTATTTTAACTTTCATTCTACTAGTTTTATTTATTTTTTGGGACAAATCATTCCCACTGTGTTGTTTTTCATACCCTGGGGCTTGTTGCTAGCCTCAGGGGGATCTAGAATGTCCCTTGGATACTATCATGGGCCATCTTGGGTGTTTGATATATAGTTGTGTTGGGTTTGTTTTGGAATCTATATTTATTGATAAATGTGTTGTACCTTTTCTCAATAATCCAACATCCTATGTCTCTACACATTAAAAAATATATATTTTATTTTTCTCCCTATTTAAATTAATCTAACATTATTTATAGATCTTTTTAATAATAATATATGAAATATTATACCTTGATTATGTATTTTCTTCAAACTACATTATAATTTTTCATCGTTATACTATTCCCCCTATCTCAATAATTTATAAAATATATCCTTTTGATATTACCCCTTTCAAGTTATACCACTTTTGTTGAGACCAATATACCACTATAATACATTATAATTTCTTGCTCGGAGGTGTAGATTTTCAACAATTATACCCCCTTTTGAGTATTTATTTAACTTTTAACAAGTGGATTTACATGGAATCACTTTGATACCTAGTTATATGACATGTAAGAAAATAGTATGTCAAACGTTTTTACTATCAAAATAGTTGGCATATAAAAATCTCCCACACTCCATGATATAGATTGACATTCCACCCATAACATTTGAAAATTTTATTCATTTTTCAATGGGTTTCAATATGGGTTTTCAATCTTCCTTTTGAAATATATAAAACACTCCCCTCACATACATGGATTGGGAATTAAATATCCCATGAATTCCATGAGTTTCATATAAAATAAGTAAAATTCCAACTCACTAATCATCAACATTTATGAATTGTTCATTGTTAACTTAGAAAATTGTTATCATTATTCATCTCTTGAACCTCAAAATATTATGTCATCCAAATTGATAAACACTTTCAATCTATCCATAAAATTATTTTTTATGTAATGATTATGATTAATTGCTCATTTTTTTAAGTTAATGGTTCTTTAATAATTCATATAACCTTCAATACCAATCTCTTAGTTATTATTTCAATTCATAAATCACCTTTTTAAATTTAAAAACATTATTATCATATTAAAGAATGAGAAAACTATCTGTTTGTTTGATGTAAATTTTCTATTTGTGTAATCCATTAGTAAATTCTAATTTTACATCCAGTTGGAGTACCTTGAATTTCTTTGGAATGGGTAGGTGTGTAGATATGACACCCCAAGAGTCTTGAGATGTTTTAAAATATTTATATACCATTAATTTTAAAGTTAATAATTCCTTGGGTTTCTACATCACTTATTCCGATACATTTTTATATCTTCTAGTTGATTGAATGACAGTATATTATTCTTGTTTATAATATTTAAGTTTCTAATTACTCCTCAATTTTTATATTTTCATTTTTTATGGGATATAAGAAAGATTTTATGTAAAGTAATTCTTTTCTTAAATTCAATTACACATTTTCTTCAACATACTGGATTAATTTGAAACGGTCAAATGTTGAATTTACCTTATTAAAATTGTTTATAACATTCACTTTAGAAAAATAATATCTTATGTGTATTTATTTATATATTGTATAAAATTAATATTTTATGAACCCAATAGTATGGATATGAACCGAAAATGTATGCACACTAATATTTTTACAAAATAATATGAAGATAGAGTTAAATAGTTCGTCAAGTTTTCAATAGAGCATGCAGACAACCCTTCTAAAATCCTATGTCTATGTTTAAGTTGTAGTTATTCATGACAAATTAGTCTGAAAGAGTTAGAAGAAAATTTTATTTGTCATGGAATAGGAAATAGCTATAAACATTGGATTAAACATAGGTAAAATTGAATGTGAACATAGATTGGGATGATACTATGGTTTAGGAATCATTTGTTATGAATACCTTTGTAAAAGATGATGGAGATCACATAGAAGAAATGAAAATGGAAATTGAAGATAACTTAAATGATTGTAGAATGTTATTTGAGGAGTTAAAAAGTTGTTCCAAGAAACCATTTTATACCGGTTGTTCTAAATACACAACATTTTCAACTGTATTGAAGGTATATAATTTGAAAGTTGGCTACAGATGGAGTGACACTTGCTTTACAGAACTACTTGGTCTTCTAAAATATATGCTACAATAAGAAAATGAACTACCGTGTTGAACATATGACACTAAAATAATGTTACTTTCAATGGTAATGATCTATAAAAACATATATGTTTGTCCAAATTATTTCATATTGTTTCACAAGGACCATGAATCACTCATAAAATTCCCTAAGTGTGGTGCAGATCGATACAATAAAAATTAATAAAGTTTTTTGTAATCTTTATGTTGGTTTCCTATCATTCCATTATTTAGAAGAATATGTGGATGTCAGAAAAGCTCAAGAAAATTAACATGTCTTTTAGATACATGAATTAAAGATGGTAGCCTATGTCATCCAGTAGATTCTCCTTAGAGTAATAAAATTGATTACAAGTTTCATGAATTTGGAGATGAGCTGATAAAATTTTATCTTGTGTTATCTACATATGAAATAAATTCTTTTAGTGTAAAGAGTAGTACTCACATTACATGTCCCATAATGTTGTTAAATTATAACTTTTCTCCATAGTTATTCAATAAGTGAAAATACATTATGTTGTCTCTGCTTATATTTAGGCCAAAGTAACCTAGTAATGATATTGATGCCTATTTGGTTCCATTTATATAAGATCTGAAATTTATGTGGGATACATGTGTTATAGTTTATGATACTTATAGAAATTAATAATTCACATTTATGGATATATTGTATGTAATGATAAATGACTTCCCTTCTTATGGAATTTTATCAAGCTATAACATTAAAGGAATGTTGGGGTGTCCTATTTGTGAAAAACGTACATAATCAATTATTTTGAAACATTCCTAAAAGATTGTGTTTTTAGAACATCATAAATTTTTACCTCAGTGATATAAATACTGATCATGGACAACAACATTTGATTGGAATATCGAACAAGGTACAACACCATCTCTAGTAAAGGGCAATCAACTTTACAAAAAAGTAAGAAAGATTGAAACTATTTTCGATAAACCATTTTGAAAAACATTAAAAAATAATTTTTTAAGAACATATCAATTTTATTTGAATTACCATTTTGGAATTGTTTGTATGTTAGACATTTTATTGATGTCATGCATGTATAAAAAAATGTATTTGACAGTGTTATTGGAATGTTACTAAATGTTCTTGAAAAAATGAAAGATGTCATCAAGGCTAGGTTGGACTTGATTAAAATAGGTATAAGGGAAGAGTTGGCACCAGTAAAGGGTAAAAGGTAAGATTTAATTCCTCTATAAGCTTACACTCTATCCAGATAGGAAAAACTAGAAGTTTTCCTTTTCCTTACTAGTGTAAAAGTTCCACAGGGGTGTCCATAAAATATCAAGAATATAACAACCTTGTTCTTTTTATTACATTCATATATGATATAATTACATAAAATTACACTTAATAGAACCTAAAATATCGATAATTCTAGTGTATTTAGGAATTAGGTACATTTCATTACAACTTTAAACATAAAAAACAACATATTTATTGAAAACTTATTTAGCATTCTCGAGCTTAAAACTACATGGGATATCCTGGGAAAAATACATAAAAAAGGGGTGAGCTATAAAACCTAGTGAGGGAGTAAAAATGGAATATCAGGAAGTTAATAATAAATGTTAGGCAAGGAATATCAATGAGTTATAAGAGAACATGAATCAAAAATTATGATATAGCATGATATTCATAACATGGAAATGTGGAAACAACTTAAAACACTACATCATAAGTTAGGGATAAACTAACAAGAAATAATAGTGGAAAAAGTACCATAAAGGAATCAGGTAAACCCATATCCTAACATGACGTATCATGATACTAGAAATTACCCAATGCATTAGAGTGCTATATAATTTTGGGTGCACCCATCACTTTCATTTCATTCTCATACATAAGTGTGCCACATAGAATATAAAACATCGATTCATTAATCATCCCAAATTATTCGACGATCAAGGATAGTAGAATAAATACTTGTAATTCCTCAATAAAAAGGTATATGTGCATAAAATTTAACACCCTTAATAGTTAATGGGTATGGTATTCACTACACAATTGTTTTGGAATGGAAATTTGCAGTGCAATTTTGGTAGCCTAATAGCAAGACATAAAAATACATAAAAAGGGTTTATAAGAGAGAAATGGGTATATCACCATATATAAATGAAATTTAATGTAATATATTTATATAAATACTTATACCAATATAATAAATTTTGAAATATAAGGCGTAACATAGTAAATAAACTTGAAGAATGAGAAGTGGAATAACTCTTATGAAATTTCTGCAAGGTAAAGGGTGTAAATAGGAGGTATTAATGAGAGACAAAGGAATCTATCATCATTAAAATATAACAAGGTAATTATGGGGGAGGTTCAAAAACATACCCCATAATTTTTAATTGAAAATAAATGGGTGTAATAATATAAGGAAACATGGGTAAAAATGAGAAAGGAAGGAACCCCTACTTGAGTGTGTGACTTAAAAAGATTGAAGAAGGGATTCTTGAGAGATTGGGGCACCTTGGGATGATTATAGAGAGGTTATGAAAGAGTAAATACATTATGAAAGAATTTTTAGTGAAGATAAGTGAGATCTTGTGTGGGTTTATATAGTAAATGAGTGGGGAATTTTTTAATATTTCACAAACTTAGGTTTTGGAATCTACATAATTAAATATTCAAAATCACAAGCCTTACCATGGGTTTTGCCCATGGTTTTTTCTAAATAGGAGAGATTTTAATTATTTTATTAGGAAAAGGGGTGAATATATTTAAATATTCTCCTTAATTATGTGTAGGTGAGTCACATTATTAAATAAATGAATTAAAAAACAGAAAATATATTACACATTTTGAAGGATTCATAAGGGCATTATAAAAATAATCATATTTTCTTAAAATAATATTATTTTAATGGGAAAAAATTTATTGGTCCTATAATACCCATTATAGTATTTATTACATAATATTGTGGTCATTATGATGTCATAAAACACACATTATATTTATATTGTATATAATTTTTATCCAAAAATCCAACTGTCTCAGAAAAATATGAAAAATTCACCGTTACAGAATTTAGATGTTCTAATTCCAAAAATAATATAAATTTTATCTATATAATTTTCTCAATATGTGAATTTTTACTTTTAAAATAAGATTCAACATTTATTGTAAAATTTTAGGTTTTTTGACAATAACAGTTTTTGAACACTTATAAAAAGTACATTTCACTTCATAAAGATTACATAACCATTTATAATTAATAATACTTACTTAAATATAATATATTTTTAATTAATATTTATTTCAAAAATCCATTAATTCATCAAAATAAACCCCTTTATTGAATTTGAATATTATTCGAAAATACAATTTATGTTTAATTGAATCAAAACCAAAATCATTTAAAAGAAGCAATTAAAATGAAAATATATACATTATTATATAATATAAATATTTACATTATTAAGGTATTGATACATATCCATTTATTACACTAGAGTACGCCCTAAGAGTAAGGTGTGCGAGGGGGAGATTATCATGGGGTCATTCGGTGAACATTGTTTGGGCCATAATCTCGATGAGCTTGAACTTCTCTCATAAATGGTTTTGATCATACTTAAGTCGTTGGATCTCATCATGGGATTGGTAAAGGGAAAATTCTAGAGACATTATATCCCATTTTATCTCTAATAAATAGACGTCATAGGGCATGATTTTACTAGTTGAGGTCATCACTTCCTTTGTCTGAGTCAATTGGATTTGTTAAAGCCCTATATTTATACCAGTCATGTGATCATTGTTCAATGGACCTATTAACAACAGTCAACATTATTAATGGTATTTTAAATATAAAAACATAAAACCAAGTAAGTTCATGTGTTCAATATAACCATTTTACAAAATAATAAATTTTATTAAATCAAAAGGGAATTTTCATTTATAACATTTTGGGTAATTACAAAGAATGTTGTGTCAATGACTAATTTGATTTACAAGGACTAAAATCACATGATTATCATGTTTTGATGAAATATTCAATTCTTTTTTATTTTCATTGCATTATGCCTCAAAATGTATGACATAAATTAATCATACTCTACTTATTTTTCAAATCCATATACAATAAAGTTATAGACCCAGTGAAGTTTCCCATCATGAATAAAGAGATTGCAATCATATTATGTGAATTAGAGATGTTCTTACCACCATCATTCATTGATATAATGGTCCAACTAATGGTTCACTTGGTCAGAGAGTTTCAACTATGTGGTCCTTTCCATTATAAATGGATGTACCCCATTAAACGATATATGAAGATTTTGAAAAGGTATGTCAAGAATCAAAGTCAACCATAAGGTTGTATTGCATAATGATATATTTTTGAAGAAGCTATTGTTTTATGTACTGATTACCAATCAAATGTTAAAATCATTTATCTCCCAAAGTCTCATCACAATGAACGCCTTATGTTTCAAGGGATTTTTGGATGATATGTTGTTACAATTACCTTGATAGAGTGGGAGAAATAAAATCTTTACATATTACATAATAGTAAAGATGTTGATTCATACATTGAATCCCACAATGAAATTCTTATAGATTTTAATTCATCAAGGGCTGAAGGATGGAAATCCAATACACATAATCAACAGTTTATAGGATGGTTCATAGATCAAATTTATAAGTAGTTATTTGAAAATATAAATTCAATTTCCAAGCGACTTCAATGGATATCCAGATGATCGAATGAAAATTTTATATCTTACATTGGTTTTGTAATCAATGGTTATACATTCTATAAAAAATAACATGATGGATTTAGTAAGATAAAAAATAGTGGTGTTATTCTTGTGGCTGAAGAAATGTACATATCCGGTTCTAAGGATTGAAATCGAATTTATGAAAATATGTTATATTTTGTCATTATCAAACACATATATGAGTTTTATTACACATTATTTCAAGTTTTACTTTTCTGTTTCAAATGGGTTGACAATATCAATGGAGTGAAAGTTGATGAAATGGTCTTTGTGAAGGTAAATTTCAATGTAGAAGGGGAAAAAGATGACTCATTCATAATTGTATCATAATCAGTGAAATTATTTTATGTATCTGATCCAACAAACAAAAATTGTTCAATTTCTCTGCTGGTGACTAAAACAAATGTTGAGTCAGATGAAAATTCAATCAAGGATAACCCTTTCATTGGGACATCATAATCATTTCATGTCATTTCCAATGTAGACAATTTCTTATATGTTAGATGAGACCACAAATAGGGGATGTGGATTCTTGATAGAGGAACCAAATCCTTGAAACCTTTAAAAAAACGAGTTCAATGAGATGGTAAAAGTGTTTTTTAATATATTATGTTTTTATTCATAATATTATATGTTCTATATTGCATTAACATAATCTAAATTAAAAGTTTGACTACTCATTCAGACATGTCTTCTGCACATGATGATGTTACCAATCCCTCGGAAGAACAAACTATAATGAATAAAACCCTTTGGAAAGTTGTAAAGGTAATGTTACAATATAATTTCTCTATTTTATAGAAAATTTATATAATGAAAAATTGATTTAATTTTCATTATTCCTTGAAGAATTTGTTTATTTTAGAATATATTTGTCCATATTTCACGTCTATGTAGGAAGATAAATGATGCTGTCTCTACACAATCATATAGATGATCTTGATGTTTTCATTGTAAAATATTTGTCGATAGAATTAATGTATCATTTCATATTTATCTTTATTTTATTTACTTTTAGTATTACTCACTTAATAATTGTTTTCTTATACAAGTGGATTCTTTTGTTTGATTTGGGGTGCTTTTTCCATATTTCATGCATTTCTAAACCAAAACATTCATAGACTTATTCTCCCTCAAAATCATTTCACCCCTGCAATTTTGCATTTATCATTTTCTTTCAAGTTCTCTCCAATACCTTTGTAGGAAGAGAAATGACACTGCCACTGCTCAATTATAGAGGTAATCTTGATTTTTTCACAGTAAAATCATTGAACATAGAATTAATGTATTGTTTCATATTTATTTTTAATTTATTTCTTTTTATTATTACTCACATAAAAATTGTTTTCTTATACAGGTGGATTATTTTGTTCAATTTTGGGTTCTCTATCCAACTTTAATCCCTTTATGCACCAAAACATCCATAGAATTATTCTCCCTCAAAATCTTTTCACCCCTAAAGTATTCCATTTATCACTTTCCTTCATGTTCTCTCTACTTCCTTTGAAGGAAGAGTAACAATGCTACCTCTACTCAATTACAAAGGTAACATTGATGTTTTCACAATAAAATAATTTTCCATAGAATTAATGTAATTTTTTCATATTTATGTTTAATTTATTTCTTTTTATTATTAATCACATAATAATTTTTTATTATACAAGTGGATTCTTTTGTTCTATTTGGGGTGATCTATCTATCTTTCATCCCTTTATTCACTAAAACTTCCACAAACTTCTTATCCCTCAAAACCTTTCACCCCTGTAGTGTTGACATTTATCACTTTCCTTCAAGTTCCCTCCACTACTCAATCATTGAGGTAATCTTGATATTTTCAAAGTAAAATCATTTTCCATGGAATTAATGTATTATTTCATATTTATTTTGAGTTTATTTTTTTTAGTATTACTCATAATAATTGTTTTATTTTACATGTGGATTCTTTATTTCACGTTGATGTGGTTTGTTCGAAGTTGATCATGTAATGTTGGTAGTTCAACAAATAAAGTTAAGGGAATCATGGTAACATTGATAATTAGTATTGTTTTAAGACTTTAGGACGTATAGAAATCAGACGCACTTGAATCCAACACATGATGTGAATTGTTTGACTCCAATTAATTATTTTTATTTTAAATCAACATTAATTTTAGTAAAAAAGAAAACTAACTCAATGTGTCTGTTATCAATTTAAAATAAACATTTGACTTTAAAAGGTTTCACTCACTAAAAATCGCGGAAACTCACTTGGATTTTCTTGATAATTTAGATCATTGATTCATAAATGATTTGTGACATGTAGGAATTATTCTCACATCAAACCAATACACGGTGTGATCTATATAAATCAAAGTGTGGGTTTCATGTTTAAAATTAAATTTTAGTAAAAAAAGTAAATTGACATACTCAAAATAGAGAAAACACATTAATATTGTTTTCATACTTTAGTAAAACAATCCATAAGTTACTTTAGAAGTGTAGGAGTCATCTATATAAGGCCCCAGCCTTAAACCTTACTTAATCTTGAGTTATTACAAGATTACACATTGAGGATCTTTTCAGGTTTAGAGTTTTAGAGAATTAGATCATAAAACTTGCATTACATTCCACATATAAACAAAGTGGTTACATAAAGATAGTATTTCTTCATTCCCATCAATGGAAACACATTTAAAATAAAACATGGATTATTTCTTGACACATCCTTGACTCTATCATCTTATCATGAACCTTTCCCTTGACCTGTGAAAAACATTTCAAAAACTTGGGATGAGCATAAAAACTCAGTATGGGTTATAAAAAAAACATGGAAAGGAAACATGAGTTCATATATACATAAGAATGAAATCATACTTTACCCATAAAACATAGTCACTTTAACATACCTCATAAAATCATGAATAAATCATAGAAATCATAATACATAAAGGTAACTTGAGGCATTCATAACATTCTTACGTAGGGAGTAACCCTCTTGGTTACGTTTGGAATACCCATCACAGTATATTCCCTAAAATCTATTCGGAGAAACCTTAACGTTTCACTCCTTCGCGTTACCCAATGCATTGGAGAGCTATAACGGGCTCACCCACCCTTAGTTTATCACGGAACCACCCGTCTTCATAATAATGCCCAAGAACCATAACATAATCATATCACATAAAACACGCATAATGGAAACATAACATTTCCACATTTCAATCACGAGATATCAATACAAAACATTGATATAATAAAAACATTATGAAAACCATTTTCAATACTAAAGTAAAAGAAAAGTAAAACATGGTATTTATTTTTCTTTTAAAAAGAAGGTATGGCTTGTAGAGGAAGCCGAAACTCAAATAACGGTTACAACGGCGGAGAAGTCGTTGTCGCCGCATACGTACGACAAAAACATTCCCTTTTGTCGTTTAGTAAATGCTTCGTATAAAAAAGATTCCTTTTGAATAAACGTAAAAGTCAAAGGGGTTTATACACCGTATAAAAGAAAGTTGTGTATAAAATAAAATATGCCTCAATGAAAGGAGATTGAGACGAAGTCCCATACCTCGTATCCGACTTGACCCGACCATTCTTTAAACTCCTGAATAATAAACTTGAGTTAATCTCTACTTGCTTATGAATCTTTTTCAAGTTCATTATTCCTTTTATACCATGTTATGAACATCATGTAATCATTTAAGTTAATAATGTTCATTTTGTCGGTATTTGGTTCTTAAGTCAAAAATAGACTTCTTATACTTACATGTTGTTAATTTGGTCAAAGGTTCATTATATCCAGAATGGTATTCATGATGTAGATATCATATATGTCATATATATCCAGTACATACATTCATTTATAATATTACATCACATTTAGAGGTAAGAAATGAAATGCACCGTTCATGGAGACGGTAAGCCGTACGTACGCATGAACGCTACTTCCATTTCTATTTCATATTTTCTGGAATGGAATCATAATGATATAAGAGTATATTATAATTCCAGTATAATAACATATATAATATCATTAACTTTATCCTTTACACATCCCACATATGGTATTAACGAATCAAATCACTTTTAGGGGGCGGTAGTCCGCACTTCCTAAAATGAAGATATCGTGTTTTACCCATAATGGAAACCATAAAGGTATGCCCAAAATGAAAAAAACAGAAGCTTAAGGAAAACATAAACATATTATATATCATATATAAAAATAGTGACATCATAATGGCCACCTTTGAAGGTGTTAAATGAGTGTTGAACAATCATCGTTTCGGGAGGCAGAATTTCGCCATCCACAGAAACCGTATGTTCTTTAACCATTTGATGTAGTTGTGTGAGAGTGTAGCTCAAATAAATCTTATAACAACATCCTAGTATATTGAAGATACTTTTGTTGTTACAAAAGAAGTAAATAAAAAGAGTTTAGGGGGTTGGAGAAGCAAAATAAAACAAATGAACATGAGAGAATGAATTACCTTAAAAAGTGTAACTCCTTTTGGTTTGAGCCTAAAGGCTTCCTTTGAAAGGATCCTGCCCAAAGAGAATCCTCTAGGATGAGGAGAGGGATGTGGAGAGAGCAAATGGGCAGGGTTTGGCCGAGCCAAAGGCTTGAAGAGTGTGTGAAATGAGGAAGAGGTGGGGGCCTTTTATAAGGGGAGAGGAGGGGCACTTTTGGAAAGTAAAGAAATATTACTTTATTTGAAAATGTGTTTCGGTTTCAAAAGGTCCCACATTGATAGAATTCGTGGATAAGGTGATAAGGCTTCGAAATCCACTCATCCAATTGGTTTTGGACATGTGTAGTTTATAGATTTTACATTATCTTTCTATTTTATTTAAATCGTCAAATAATGATGTCATCGCTGCATCATTATTATGTCATAAATAATTAAATTTATTTAATGTCTAAAATTTATAAAAAAAACTACTATAATGTAGGAAATCTTTTTATCTTTCCAATGACTATTTATAATCAAAATTTGGACTTGTATAACCCCACTTAAAAATTGTTTTCGCAAAACATATTATGTTTGTGTCATTTTCACTTTAACATTAAATAAAAAGTAATTTATGTCATTTCCCATCAAAAGTGGATCCATGGGGTCCCCAAGTTGAACCATGGCTTGTCTTGGTCGGCCATGACACAACCAATTAGGTTGGGACATGTTTCTAGGTCATTTCATTTTATTAAAGTATTATTTCTACCTTAAACTACCCTAATTACCACTAATCGTGATTAAGAACTTAATAAGTTACTATTCACCAAAAAATTATTATAATCTCATTGAACCACATTTTACTTATTAATGACAACCATGTATGTCGGATTTTCAAAATTCAATACACATTAGTGGTAAAATTTCATTTAACTGAGAAATCAGTTTGCTTGATTACCACTTAGTGGTTTCACTATTCATCAAAAATTGAAGTTTTTCAGAAAATTACCAAAAATTCACCCTAAGATATATTTGATATTACGAATTCAAAAATGAAGTCCATTTTACAAAATTCAAATCATATAAGTCACATTAATTAATTTAATAATTAATTCCCGCTGCCAGAGCAAATAGCATGTTTTTACAAAACAATAAGTATCAAAAGATTGACACCAGTTTAAGTCTAATTTCAAAGTGAAATTGATTCCAATGACCACCATTGGATAAAATGGTAAAAATATATTCTAATTTCACTTCAAAACCAATTCAAAACATAATCTAATCATATAAATAAATTAGATTAAAAAGTAGTTTTGATGTAAAATGCAGTATTTTTCACTATTCATTAAAAAATGAACATTGTCAGAAAATTACCAAAAATTCACACAAGGTAAATTTTGATGTCCCAATCATAAAGGATAAGTTTATTTTGACAAACATAGTTTATAAAATTGTCAAAATATAGATTCAAAAATGGTTTTCCATCAAAAGGCACTAAAACAATCTTTTAAGAATATTAGTGTATTCCATGCATAAGATTGTATTTATTTTCATTTTAAGCCTCTATAACACTATCTTAATCATTAATAGACATAGATAAAAATATATATTATTCATTACTTACTTGGGATGTTACATCCTTCCCCCCTTTAGAAAATTGCGTCCCCGCAATTTATTTCCTTATCGAATAAATGGGGGTACTTATCCCTCATTGCATTTTCAGATTCCCATGTTGCCTCTTCAATCATGTGGTTTTTCCACAAAACCTTTACCTGGTGAATCACCTTATTCCGTAACACCTGCTCCCTGTGGTCAAGAATCTGGACCGGTTGTTCCTCATAAGATAGGTTCTCTTCCATCTGAACTACCTCTGGACTCAAAACATGAGATGGATCTGGCATATACTTTCTCAACATCAAAACGTGAAAAACATTGTGTACCTGAGATAAACTCGGAGGTAAAGCCACTCGGTATGCAACTGATCCAACTCTTTCCAGAATTTCGTATGGTCAAATGAACCTTGGACTCAACTTTCCTTTCTTACCAAATCTCATCACACTTTTACAAGGAGAAACCTTGAGAAAAACATGATCACCTACCTCGAAAGATAGATCCTTCCTCCGATTATCCGCATAACTCTTCTGCCTGCTCTGAGCTGTTCTCATGTGTTTCTGAATCAGCTGAACTTTTTCTGCCATCTCTTCTACCAATTCTGGTCCCATCAACTTCCTTTCACCCACTTCATCCCAGAAAGCTGGAGTTCGACACCGCTTCCCATATAATGCCTGAAATGGTGCCATCTGTATACTGGAATGAAAACTGTTATTATATGAAAACTCAACCAAAGAAAGATGTTGGTCCCAACTTCCCTGATAATCCATAGAACAAGCTCGTAGCATATCCTCCAATGTCTGAATTGTTCGTTCTGACTGCCCATCTGATTGAGGATGAAAAGCTGTACTAAAATTTAATTCAGTACCCAACGACTTCTGAAGGCCTTTCCAAAAGTTAGAAGTAAACCTGGGATCACGATCTGATACAATGGAGAGAGGAACTCCATGTAACCTGACTATCTCTTTAAGATACAAACTGGAAAGTTGATCAAGAGAGAAAGTATCTCGTATAGCAAGGAAATGAGCAGATTTGGTCAAGCGATCAACAATAACCCAGATTGCATTATTACCTCGAGATGTCTTCGGTAATCCAACAACAAAGTCCATGGATATATTCTCCCATTTCCACTCTGGCACTGGTAAAGGCTGAAGCATCCCTTTCGGTAACTGCCGCTCTGCTTTAACCTGCTGACAATTCAAACACTTCACAGTAAAATCAGCAATATCTCTTTTCATTCCATCCCACCAGTAATACTCCCGCAGATCTCTATACATCTTAGTACTGCCCGGATGAACTGAAAACGGAGAACTATGAGCTTCACATAACAACTCCCTCTTCAACTGTGAATCACAAGGCACACACAATCTCTTCCCAAATCTCAAAACACAATCACTATCAATGTTGAATTCAGGAAACTTACCTTTCTGAACCAACTCCACCTTTTTCTGCAGCTCACTGTCTTGCTTCTGTGCTTTCTTGATTCTGTCTGATAGAGAAGATCTCACTGATACCTGAAACAAAACAGAAGGACTTCCTGCACCAACAACTTCTATGCCAAATTTCATCAAATCCTTAACCAAAGGATCACGTTCCAAACGCAACATTGTTAATGAAGCATTGCTTTTTTGACTCAAAGCATCAGCCACTTTATTTGCTTTTCCCGGATGGTAATGAATTGTACAATCATAATCCTTGATTAATTCTAGCCATCTCCTCTGTCTCATGTTTAACTCTTTCTGAGTGAATATATACTTTAAACTTTTGTGATCGGTATATATTTCACACTTTACTCCATATAAATGATGCCTCCAAATTTTTAAAGCAAAAACAACCGCAGCTAATTCCAAATCATGTATAGGGTAATTTACCTCATGAGTTTTCAACTGTCGTGAAGCATAAGCAATTACCTAATCATTCTGCATTAGGACACAACCAAGTCCTTTCAATGAAGCATCACTGTATATAACAAACTCACCATTCCTGGAAGGTAGTGCCAAAACTGGAGCATTCACCAATCTTCTTTTCAATTCCTGAAAACAATTATCACATTCTTTTGTCCAGATAAACTTAACACCCTTCCGAGTTAGCTTAGTCATTCGACTAGATAACCGTGAAAAATTTCTAACAAACCTTCGGTAATAGACCGCCAAACCAAGGAAGCTACGAATCTCGGTTACATTTGTGGGTCTTGGCCATTATTCCACAACTTTTGTTTTTGCAGGATCAACAGTTATTCCATCTTTAGAAACAATGTGACCAAGGAAAGAAATTTGTTGTAACCAAAACTCACACTTGCTGAATTTCCCATACAGTTTCTTTTCTTTTAAGGTTTGCAAGATAACCCTTAAATGTCTTTCATGCTCCTCTTTACTTTTATAAAACACCAAAATATCATCAATGAAAACCACCACAAACTTATCCAAGAACTCATGGAAAATTCTATTCATTAAGTCCATGAATACAGCAGGTGCATTGGTTAGCCCAAAAGGCATTACTACAAATTCATAATGGCCATATCTCGTACGGAACGCGGTCTTCGGAATATCTGCCTCCTTTACCTTCAGCTGATGGTACCCCGATCTCAGGTCAATCTTTGAAAAAAACTGATCTCCCTGGAGCTGATCAAACAAATCATCGATATGAGGCAAAGGATATTTGTTCTTAACAGTGATATTATTCAAGGCTCTATAATCAATGCAAAGTCTCATAGAACCATCTTTCTTTTTAACAAATAAAACAGGAGCACCCCATGGTGATGTGCTAGGTCTAATGAAACCTTTCTCTAATAAATATTTTAATTGCTCCTTCAACTCTAAAAGTTCAATTTGTGCCATTCGATAAGGGGGTTTTGAAATTGGCTTAGCATCAGGAACTAAGTCAACAGTAAACTCAACTTCCCGATCTGGTATTATTCCAGGCAACTCATCAGGAAAAACATCAGGATACTCATTTACCACTGGAACATCATTAATCTGAACAGTTCCTTTATTTTCAACGACGTGTGCAATGTAACATTCATTTCCATCTTTTACAAGTTTCTCGGCCTCTTGATATGTTATCAAAAGTAAGGGTTCATTCTTGTAAACAAACTGAAAGTCTTTCTGAAAAGAAACTTCTTTAGCTCTACAGTCAATCTTAGCATGGTAAATAGAGAGCCAATCCATACCCAGGATAACATCAAACTCTATTAGAGGTAGAACAATAAGGTTTTCAAGTAGGTTCTTTCCACAGATAAGGATAGGAAGATTCTTATAAATTCTTTTTGCCTCGACACTTCCCCCAGGTGTTTTTACCAAAAGTTCAGGAGTCATTTCTTGAGATGGTATTCCCATTTTACTAGAAAAGGTTTCAGAGATGAAAGAATGTGTAGACCCCGAATCAAACAACACACTGGCATAATCTGAAAAAACAAACAAAGTACCTGATACAACTTCATTTGATGGCCCGGCATCTGCTGAAGTAGTTGCAAAGGATTTCACCACCCCTTTCTGCTTGTAGTCTAACTGCTTCCCATCACTCAAGCTCCTTGTCGGACACTCGTTTGCATAGTGACCCATCTCATTGCACTTATAACATTTCACTAACTGTAAATCAAATTTGTTCTTACCTTCACCTTGATCCTTTTCAGTGCAATCACGAGCCTTATGTCCCATCTTACCACATCGGTAGCACTTCCCAGAATTCAGAAGACATTCCCCAGCATGCCTTTTGCCACATTTATCACAAACTGGAAACTTAGTTCTCTTACCATCAGACTTCTTTGAAGAATTCTTACCTTTCTCCTGCCACCTCGGTCTCTTCTTCTGCTGGTTGTTATAGAACACTTGGTCATCGGCAAACTCTATTTCCACCTTCTCAGCACATCGAACAAGCTTTTCATAACTTTTAAACTCACGAGAAGCTAATGCCCTTCGATATTTTGGCTTTAATCCTGAGTAAAAACGATTGATTTTACTATCAAGGTCTCGGATAAAATTTGGAGCATACCTTTCCAATCGAGTGAACCTTTCTTCATAGGCAGCCACTGAGTCTTCCTCTTGCCTCAATTCCAAGAATTGATTTTCCATACTAAGTCGAACAGCCTTAGGAAAATACTTCTCAAGAAATATACCTTTGAATTCATCCCAGTCAAGAGCATCAATCTCATCGGCGTCCCTGATATTTTTAACCATAGACCACCACTGATCTGCTTCACCCTCCAAACGGTAAATAGCAAGACTAACCTTTTGATTATCTGAACACCCCATGACATCAAAAATCTTCTCCAGCGCTCTAATCCACCCTTCAGCTAGCACAGGGTCAGATGATCCTCTGAATGATGGGGGATGTTGCCTCATGAAATGTTCCACCACTGACATGTTCCTCTGCGGTTGATCTGGCTGATCTCGTGCATGGATACCACCACCATTTATCGCCTGAGTCAACTGCGCCATTACTGCAACAAACTGTTCAGTTCCAATTCCGACCATTTCTGGATGCTGATTCGGAAGGTTATTTCCTTCTGTATTCCTTCCTAGCACAGCTTCCCTGTTTCCTCTGCGGAAAACCATTCTGAACAAACATGTCTTAGATGAAGCAACATGGTAATCTTTAAATGCTATATCATTTCGAAAAAAAAATATTTTTGGATAATCATTTAATAGAATTCTAACTCCTAAAGTTATCTAAACCGACCTTTGATACCAACTATAAGGCCCCAGCCTTAAACCTTACTTAATCTTGAGTTATTACAAGATTACACATTGAGGATCTTTTCAGGTTTAGAGTTTTAGAGAATTAGATCATAAAACTTGCATTACATTCCACATATAAACAAAGTGGTTACATAAAGATAGTATTCTTCATTCCCATCAATGGAAACACATTTAAAATAAAACATGGATTATTTCTTGACACATCCTTGACTCTATCATCTTATCATGTACCTTTCCCTTGACCTGTGAAAAACATTTCAAAAACTTGGGATGAGCATAAAAACTCAGTATGGGTTATAAAAAAAACATGGAAAGGAAACATGAGTTCATATATACATAAGAATGAAATCATACTTTACCCATAAAACATAGGAACATTAATATACCTCATAAAATCATGAATAAATCATATAAATCATAATACATAAAGGTAACTTGAGGCATTCATAACATTCTTATGTAGGGAGTAACCCTCTTGGTTACGTTTGGAATACCCATCACAGTATATTCCCTAAAATCTCTTCGGAGAAACCTTAACGTTTCACTCCTTCGCGTTACCCAATGCATTGGAGAGCTATAACGGGCTCACCCACCCTTAGTTTATCACGGAACCACCCGTCTTCATAATAATGCCCAAGAACCATAACATAATCATATCACATAAAACATGCATAAAGGAAACATAACATTTCCACATTTCAATCACGAGATATCAATACAACACATTGATATAATAAAAACATTATGAAAACCATTTTCAATACCAAAGTAAAAGAAAAGTAAAACATGGTATTTATTTTTCTTTTAAAAAGAAGGTATGGCTTGTAGAGGAAGCCGAAACTCAAATAACGGTTACGACGGCGGAGAAGTCGTTGTCGCCGCATACGTACGACAAAAACATTCCATTTTGTCGTTTAGTAAACGCTTCGTATAAAAAAGATTCCTTTTGAATAAACGTAAAAGTCAAAGGGTTTTATACACCGTATAAAAGAAAGTTGTGTATAAAATAAAATATGCCTCAATGAAAGGAGATTGAGACGAAGTCCCATACCTCGTATCCGACTTGACCCGACCGTTCTTTAAACTCTTGAATAATAAACTTGAGTTAATATCTACTTGCTTATGAATCTTTTTCAAGTTCATTATTCCTTTTATACCATGTTATGAACATCATGTAATCATTTAAGTTAATAATGTTCATTTTGTCGGTATTTGGTTCTTAAGTCAAAAATAGACTTCTTATACTTACATGTTGTTAATTTGGTCAAAGGTTCATTATATCCAGAATGGTATTCATGATGTAGATATCATATATGTCATATATATCCAGTACATACATGCATTTATAATATTACATCACATTTAGAGGTAAGAAATGAAATGCACCGTTCATGGAGATGGTAATCCGTACGTACGCATGAACGCTACTTCCATTTCTATTTCATATTTTCTGGAATGGAATCATAATTATATAAGATTATATTATAATTACAGTATAATAACATATATAATATCATTAACTTTATCCTTTACACATCCCACATATGGTATTAACGAATCAAATCACTTTTAGGGGGCGGTAGTCCGCACTTCCTAAAATGAAGATATCGTGTTTTACCCACAATGGAAACCATAAAGGTATGCCCAAAATGAAAAAAACAGAAGCTTAAGGAAAACATAAACATATTATATATCATATATAAAAATAGTTACATCATAATGGCCACCTTTGAAGGTGTTAAATGAGTGTTGAACAATCATCGTTTCGGGAGGCAGAATTTCGCCATCCACGGAAACCGTATGTTCTTTAACCATTTGATGTAGTTGTGTGAGAGTGTAGCTCAAATAAATCTTATAACAACATCCTAGTATATTGAAGATACTGGTGTTGTTACAAAAGAAGTAAATAAAAAGATTTTAGGGGGGTGGAGAAGCAAAATAAAACAAATGAACATGAGAGAATGAATTACCTTAAAAAGTGTAACTCCTTTTGGTTTGAGCCTAAAGGCTTCCTTTGAAAGGATCCTGCCCAAAGGGAATCCTCTAGGATGAGGAGAGGGATGTGGAGAGAGAAAATGGGCAGGGGTTGGCCGAGCCAAAGGCTTGAAGAGTGTGTGAAATGAGGAAGAGGTGGGGGCCTTTTATAAGGGGAGAGGAGGGGCACTTTTGGAAAGTAAAGAAATATTACTTTATTTGAAAATGTGTTTCGGTTTCAAAAGGTCCCACATTGATATAATTAGTGTATAAGGTGATAAGGCTTCGAAATACACTCATCCAATTGGTTTTGGACATGTGTAGTTCATAGATTTTACATTATCTTTCTATTTTATTTAAATCGTCAAATAATGATGTCATCGCTGCATCATTATTATGTCATAAATAATTAAATTTATTTAATGTCTAAAAATTATAAAAAAATACTATGATGTAGGAAATCGTTTTATATTTCCAATGACTATTTATAATCAAAATTTGGACTTTTATAACCCCACTTAAAAATTGTTTTCGCAAAACATATTATGTTTGTTTCATTTTCACTTTAACATTAAATAAAAAGTAATTTATGTCATTTCCCAACAAAAGTGGATCCATGGGGTCCCCAAGTTGACCCATGGCTTGTCTTGGTCGGCCATGACACAACCAATGAGGTTGGGACATGTTTCTAGGTCATTTCATTTTATTAAAGTATTATTTCTACCTTAAACTACCCTAATTACCACTAATCGTGATTAAGAACTTAATAAGTTACTATTCACCAAAAAATTATTATAATCTCATTGAACCACATTTTACTTATTAATGACAACCATGTATGTCGGATTTTTAAAATTCAATACACATTAGTGGTAAAATTTCATTTAACTGAGAAATCAGTTTGCTTGATTACCACTTAGTGGTTTCACTATTCATCAAAAATTGAAGTTTTTCAGAAAATTACCAAAAATTCACCCTAAGCTATATTTGATATTACGAATTCAAAAATGAAGTCCATTTTACAAAATTCAAATCATATAAGTCACATTAATTAATTTAATAATTAATTCCCGCTGCCAGAGCAAATAGCGTGTTTTTACAAAACAATAAGTATCAAAAGATTGACACCAGTTTAAGTCTAATTTCAAAGTGAAATTGATTCCAATGACCACCATTGGATAAAATGGTAAAAATATATTATAATTTCACTTCAAAACCAATTCAAAACATAATCTAATCATATAAATAAATTAGATTAAAAAGTAGTTTTGATGTAAAATGCAGTATTTTTCATTATTCATTAAAAAATGAACATTGTCAGAAAATTACCAAAAATTCACACAAGGTAAATTTTGATGTCCCAATCATAAAGGATAAGTTTATTTTGACAAACATAGTTTATAAAATTTTCAAAATATAGATTCAAAAATGGTTTTCCCTCAAAAGGCACTAAAACAATCTTTTAAGAATATTAGTGTATTCCATGCATAAGATTGTATTTATTTTCATTTTAAGCCTCTATAACACTATCTTAATCATTAATAGACATAGATAAAAATATATATTATTCATTACTTACTTGGGATGTTACAATCTACACCTCAATATGATGCATGGTGTGACCGGTATGACTATAAGTGTGTCTTTATTTAAAATTAACATCAATTTTAGTAAAAAACAATCTGACCTACTCAAAACTGAACAAAAACATTTATATTGTGTTTATCATTTAGTAAAATGATCCATAAGTGATTTTAGACACGTATGAATTAGACGAACCTCCATCTGAAAAATGGTGTGACTGATATGATTCCAAGTATGTGTTTTTATTTAAAATCGATATCAATTTTAGTAAAAATGCCAACTAACCTACTCAAACCTGATCAAATGAATTCAAATTATTTAAATAATTTAGGAAAATGATCTATAAGTCATTTTTGATGTGTAGGAATCATACTCACCTCAATATGATACACAATGTGATCAGAATGAGTCAAAGTGAATGTTTCAATATTAAAATTATATTTTAGTAAAAATGATAAGTGACATACTCAAAATGGAGAAAACACATTCATATTGTTTTTATACTTTAGTAAAATGATCCATAAGTAATTTTTTATTTGTATTAATTATCCACACCATAATCTGACGCATGGTGTGATTGGTATGACTGAAAGTGCATCTTTTTATTTAAAATTGTCATCAATTTTAGTAAAATGGACCATTTTCCTACTCAAAACTGAGAAAACACTTTCTGATTGTTTTGATAATTTTCAAAAACAATAAATAAGTCATTTATGACATGTAGGAATTATTATCACCTCTATTAGAAACACTATGTTCCTGGTATAACTCAAAGTGTCTCTTGTCTGTTTAAAATCGACATTTTAGTTCAAAAAGTGTCACTTGCTGAAAACCGATCAAATGCACTCATATTTTCTTAATAATTTATGAAAAATGATTCATAAGTAATTTGTGATTTTTAGGAATCTATTTTACATCAAATTTATACACAATGTGATCAGAATGAATAAAAAGTATATGCTTCCAATTTAAAATTACATTTTTTTGTAAAAAAGGCAACGGATGTACTAAAAATCAAGAAAACACATCTAGATTGTTTTGATAGTTTAGTAAAATTATTTACAAGTCATTTAAGAGGATTTTAAATTATCCTCACCTCATTATGATGCATGGTGTGATAGGTATAACTCCAAGTGTGTCTTCTTATTTTAAATTGACATCAATTTTAGTAAAATTAACAATTTCTGTTAATTTATTTCCTTTTATTATTACTAAAATAAGAATTTTTTCTTATAAAAGTGTGTTCTTTTACTCTATTAGGGTTTTCTTGTTTGGTAATATCATGTTCTAGGTCGGGATTAAAATATAAAGGAACATTGATGTTTTTGAATGTATGTAATAATTTGTATTTATGTAATTGTATGATCCAATGTTTGAAATGTCTATAATATAGTGTATTTTCCATGTTTTTGTGTTGTAAATTTTATTTCATTTAAATCCTATATTTTTACTTGTGTTCTTTTGATATCTGGTGTGTTTCTAGTGATGCGGTGTGTTGTTACAGCACACTGCATTATGTCCCTTTATCAATGCTTTTAAAAGTGCAGATAAAGGTCTACTTTATTAGGGCTCATATAAGCACCCATAAATGGTTCATTTAGTAGTGCTAAATTAAAGTGACAATAAATAGTTCCTTTATCAGTGCTTTTAAAATCATTGATAAAGGTCCTATTTATTAACTCTTTTTTAGCACTGATAAAGGACCCCTTTATCATCACTTTTTCAACGCTTATAAAAGACCTAGGATTTTAACCTTGCTCATGAAGTCAGTGCTTTTCTAGTTCTAATAAATGTCATTTATAGCACTATCAAAGGTGTATTTTTTAGTATTGATTGGATTTATACCGACTCGGTTCCATCACTATTCTCTAATGAACAAATTAAACCTTCATTGTAATATCTTGGACCAAACTAATCCCAACTAGGGTACTCTCCCCAATATCCAACCAACACAAAAAATATTTACATTGGTATCTATATAAGGCCTCAAATGTTTTCATCAAGATGGATGATGGGTAACAATTTTTAAAAGAAAACTAAACCAATCCTAAGTGGTTATTCCAATATCCTCCAAAATCAAGAACACATTCATGAATCATTTCTTCCAAAAATATGTATAGATTGTTCTTTCTAGAAATTATTTATATAATGATATGTCATTCTCAAACTTACCTGGGATCCCAATGCCTCTTTGAGGCATCTCCAAAAATGATAAGTGAACCGTGGATCCCTATCAGAGACTATAACAGATGGAACCCCATGTAATTTGAAAATCTCTTACACAAAGAGATGTCTTAATTATTCAACATTGGTTTTACCTAAAATGGGTGTAAAGTGAACTAATTTGGTTAACTGATCGATCAAAATCCATATTTATTTATTTCCTCAAGGGATACATGGAAACCCGACCATAAGGTCCATAGAAACCTCATCTCACTTCCAAGTTGGAATAGGAAGAGGATGAATCAAACCCAAATGTTTCTAGTTCTTGTATTTGACCTAATGATGGGTATAAAAATAAGAAACAAAATCATTAATGTATCACCTCATACCCAGCTACCAAATTCATTACTTTATGTTATAGAAAATCTTTTTGGTACCTAAGTGCACTACCCACTAAGATCTATGACAGTCCCCCATTAAATCTTTTCTCCTTGTTAGAGGTATAAAGTACCAATTATAGAAACATAGGATACCCTTAAAAGAAAATGACCACTCATTAATGGTCTCTCCACCATAAAGAGTGTCCCTAGTTCCATTGAATTCAATATCAATATATTACTCCTAAAGAATAAATTCAAAAATATAGGATTTTAACTATGTGATTTTCAACACAATATTGATCTCATTCTCCCAGACTCCCAAGTGTATTTAAGAAAATATATCCATCATGTTCCATTATTGTAAGGATTATTTCATGAATTGGGTGAAAATATTCCTTCTCAAAGTATCTACAATAATATTTTTCTATTAAGGGTGTAAGTAATGTCTAAATCAAAAGATTGTAAGTACTCCACCCATAATCTCTAGTATTGGTTAAAATATTTTTTAGAGAATATATATCTTAGGATTTTGTGGTCAGAAAACATGGTGAACATTTCTCCTAAAAGGTAATTTCACCAAATATTAAGAGCATGCATCACATATATGAGTTCATGGGTCGGGTAATTATTTTCATGTGGTCTAAGATTCTAATACCCATAGGATACCAGATTGTCACCCTATATGAGAACGCATCCCAAACCCAATCCAGATGCATCAAAAAATACCACATAGCTCTTCCCAACCTCTAGAAGAGTCAAAACTCGAATAGAAGTCAAAATAAATTTTAAATCATCGAAATAATTCTAAAATTTTACATCCCAAACTAACTTAACTCCTTTTTGAGTAAGATCCATCATTTTAGAAGATCTCTTTGAGAAATCATTGACAAACTAGGATTAATACCCCACTGAACCCAATAATCTTTGAATCTTAAAGACATTCTATAATTGTCCTCATGTCATAAAAACCCTCTCCTTTTTAGGATCAACTAAAATGAAATGTTCCAAGAGCATGTTACCCAATAAATTGACATCCTGAATCTAGAAAATACATTTTGATAGTTTGTAATAAAGTTGTTGATCTCTCAAGATTTCCATAACTTCTCTCAAATAACGCACATGATCCTCATCGGTTTTGGAGTAAACCAAGATGTCATCCCCAAATACCACTATGAAAAAATCAACTTACTCATTGAATATCATTTTCATTAGTGAAATAAAAACTCCATAAGCATTGGTTAGAAAAAAATTCATAACAAGTTACTCATAATTGCTATACCTACACTTGAAAGTGGTTTTTGGAATATCAAATTCTTAGATTCTCAACTGGTTGTAACCAGACCAAAGATCAATCTTTGAGAACTAATTCACCCATTTCAATTGATCAAAAAAATATTAAATCTATAGAAATAAATAATATTTGTTTACCATAACTCAATAAGTTTCTAGTAATAAACACAAAGGTGAAGTGTCCCATTAGCTTTATTTGTGAAAAGAATAGGCATCACCTAAGGTGACACACTTAGGCATATAAATACTTTATAAAATTGATCATCCAACTGAGTCTTTAACTATTTTAGTTCAAATGGTTCAATATGGTAAGAAGTAATTGAGAAAGGTGGGGTACCTGGTACCAAGTCAATACAAAATTTTACTTCCCTTAATAGTGGTAAGATAGAAAAGTTAGAAGGAATCATATCAAGAAACTGGATGACAACTATAATGAGATCACCACTCAATGATTCTCTATCTAGATCAAAATAAAACTCTAATATCACTCTGACCAACTCTTGAAAATAAAGTCTAGCTCCACTCAATCTCAAGAATGATTCTCTATGGAAACATGGAACATGGCATCAAGTGCAGTAAAGGAGACCATCAAAGATAAAAATCCATATGATCTTTATGGGTAATCAACCAATCCTTCCTGATAATGACATATAGAGGTTTCATATAGAGAACTATAAAATCCCATGAAATATCAATCTCAAATAGTGAGAAAGAATAAGATGGGAATCAGAGGCTCTACTCTCTCTTGGTTCCAAGGGGTGTAGAAATATCCATCACATAAGACAAAATCTCTATGGAGAGATTTAGAAAATTTAAAATAAGAGTAGATATAAACAAGTGAGATTCACCAATATCAAATAAATCAGTCACTAAAGGTGAAGTTATAGTGATGGTACCTCTCACTGTTACTTGACCCACATTATCTTCCTCTGGAGACTCTTCCACTACATGAAGAATCTCTATTCTAGATTCCTTTGGTTGGAACCCATTATTTCATTAATCATGTGATATAAATGTAGTAATTTTAGGTGTTGATGAACCCATTCCACTGTGAAGTGTAGAAAATTTATGGCAGAACTTCTACAAGTGTCCTAAATTACCATAAAACTATAGATCTTTGTTGCCTCAGTACAAACAAATCTAAAATATCTAACCATTACATATATGAACTAAGTTAGAGGGCCTCATCGAGACACCATATGAAGTTAGGATGATGTATATTGTTGAGATCCACCATGTGTCTCATCATGCTTCTTATTTCCCTTAAAGGAACTAAAATAACTACCACTAGGAGTAAAAGGAACTCCAATAAACCCTAACATACCAACCATGTCAAGCTCATACATAAATGCTCTATCCATCACATTAGTATAATAAGTGAACTTCACCATGAAAACTTGATATTGGATATTATATCAAAGACCCATCTCAAATATCTATTCCTTCAGTTTCTCATTTTTCAACACCTCAAAAGAACATGTTCAGGAAAGTGGTTTGTATACTGATTCATGGTACTATCACTTTATTAGAGGCTATGTAACTCCATAGACTTTTCCAAAACCATCGAATCTGGATATAATTGTTTTATAAATATGGATCTAAATTCATTTCACTCTAATACTTTATGTTTCTTCTCTATAACTATAAAATCCCAACATCTTCTGTTAGTCCCTTCAAGATTAAAAGTACCATACTTCACCTTTATATCTTATAGCATTTCCAAGAACTCAAAAATCATCTCACCAATTTTCAACCAATCCTATACCTCCTGAGGATCATTCAAGACGTAGAAAGATAGTGGTTTTTTTAAAGAAACTCTTAAGAATTTTCTCTATATTCATCCCTTTGAGGTTCCACAACTATAGCATGAATGGGAATGGGTGGAGGTACTTATCCCAATGCTCAGAGAGCATGCACCACTATACCAATAAGATTTTGATCAACTGAAGTGTTTTATTATTATGGTTCATCAACATATCCATTCTAAGGTATGTTGAAACGTCCCCTTATAGGCATAATACTACACAACATCAACAAGAAACAATGAAACATCATCAAGGGTACTCAAATAATCAACTCAATCAAGGGATACAAAAATTATCATTCCTATTAGAAAAAAGTAAAGTCACATGGATTTCAAAGAACTCAAATAATACTTGTAAAAGACTATAATTTCTTAAATTTATTTCTTAAAGATACTTTTTCAAAATACCTATGGTGAATTAAGGATCATTATGATGAGAGATAGCCAAGAAATCGCTCATGACTACCTCTTAAGTCCAAAAAATTCTACTTCCTATCTACCAAGACAAACCCAAATAACATACCACATTAAGGAAATATGGTCAAAATCCTCTGATTTGATTTTTTATGAACTATCCCAGATACCCTAGTATATTTATACCTCATCAGGCTCTAACATATTCTGATGGAAATTATTAATCTCCATGGGTTGGTGACTACCACCTGGTTTCATGTCAAGACCAAAAGGAATGGTTTTACATAAGTTTCAAAAAATAGTGGAAGATAAACAAATAACAGTTGGAATACCAAACACTCCTCTAAGAGATAAGTAAAACAAGTAGTTACATAAACATCACAAGATAAAACATCACCAAAGTACAACACAACATCCCCCAAATCGGATTCTTACAATGCATAGGAAACAAGTGGAACATATCTCCACCGGTCACCACCATCACCCTAGTTTCCCATAGATTAAGCACACCCACCACCTCCAAGTGAACTTTACCTTTCCCTATACATAGAATAAAAAAATCTATAAACACCTAAAGTAAAAGTTAGGGTGTAAGCTAAACATCCTAGTAGGGTCTCACCAAGTCTTCCGTAATCATTTCCTTAAATATTAAACCATTTATGTTGTCAATTTAAATAAAACAATGCATGGAAATTAATTTACATATTTTAATCCAAAACATTCATTCATTAAGAATATTTCAATATATAATAACTATCTTTAAAGAAAATTTTATATAAAATATTGACATAAAATAGCTGGAATGAATAAAAAAGTTCTATAATTATAAGCATGTAATCATCAAATCAAAACTAAGAAATTTCGTTCATAATCCTTGTTGTTAGTTAGTTACCAGATATGGGATCTTGACAAATAATTGTTGATTATCACTACTCAGTGTGTATGAACACTCCCCTAGGATAATTTCATCAAGATAATCAATCAACACACCGTCAAGGGAAATCATTCCAAAGTAGATTTAGTAAGAGTTGTTATACTCAATCCAATTCTAGGGAGTCAGAGTCCTAAAATTCTTTTCATAGTCACCCACTAACAACTTAGGATCACATTTAAAATCATTAATTTTAATTAAATTCATCAATCTCAGTTCAAATTACCAAATTCATGTTTCAACATGACGTTTCAATTACAAAATCAAGTCATGGTTTTCATCAAATTAATTCCTTTCAAAATCAACTTTCTTTTAAATCCATTTTCTCAAAATTAAATGTCAAATAATTTAATCCAATCATTTATCATTTCAAGACATTAAATCTAAAAATCTTACAAACAATTTCAATTCTATTGAAATTGAGGTTTTTCACAATTTAAATTCCCTTTATAAATCAAACATCAAATCATCTCAAATCATAGTTTTATAAATCAATTGAAAATTCATTTAAATTCAATAAATCAATTGAAGTTTTCAATTGTAGGATAGATCTTTATCAAAACACTAATTTTTAATCACATGATCAATAAAATCAACAAGCACAATGGTAAACACCAATGAAGAATGAAAGAAAAGTAAATCAAGGAATAATCTCTATAATCAAGATCCATCAAATAAAAAATACATTTAGATCCATCAATGATGTGATGATCCATCACCCTCAAATAAAAAGAGAATGGGAGATTAGGGAATTAAAAATTAAGGAGAAAAAACATACCATAGAGGGATCATGATCTTACACTTCCACTTTGATTCATAATAGAGGAGGTTTAAAGAGACAAAGAATCCTTTAGAGAGACTCCAAAATCCAAGGAAATCAATTAGGGTTGAATGGGAGGTGATTATAGGTTAAACTAGGGGTTAGAGATTTTAATTAAAATTTTCAAGTAATTAGAAATTGTCTAAATGTTTTTCTAGGTTATGTTGCATGGATTATACTAATTGTGTGCCAAACCATGAATCTTTATAGGTCCTCTGTAATGGGTGCATAGTTTGACTGCATGGTTAGTTTTACTATACGCCAACCATGAAACTCCCACTATCTAAGGCTACATGGTTTGGGGGAAGGCTAAATGGATTGAAACTAAACATGTTCCCCCATCTTATATCTCGCAATAGGATACATGTTTTTTTTTTCCAAACCGCATGGTTTTCCCTAACTTTTCATAGTCTAAAACACCTCCAAATTTTTCCAAGAGTCGCTTGAAACAACCTGGTACATGATCCAAACAAAAGGATATCAAAACAAGGTTGAAGAAGTACATGAAATCAAGTAACAAGATGATACACATGTTAAATTGTTTTATGTATTTACTTAAATATAATTGTTTTAATTTTTATAGTTATATTTATTTATAATATGTTAGAGCATTATTTGTTAAAAAATGTTTTGTTTTGAAATATTAATAATTATTTTTGTAATTAGATAGTGTATTACTTTTATATTTTTAATGAATTCAAGATGATGGTAATCAATTGGTGAAAATTTCTATTTTTTGATATATTAATCCGTTTTTAGTTTTAATTAGTTTTTAAATGACCTTTTCCTTAGTATTAAATTGGTTTTTCAAAAATAAATTATATATTTTGATTATGAAATTTGATAATGTGGTTTTTTAGTTTTTATTGAAATTAAAATAAATATATAATTTTTTAAATTAGGATAAAAATATTTCATTAATATATTTTGATTTTCTTGTTTCTTATTGGTTTAGAGTGAAGTTTTTTTTAAATTAAGTAGTTTTTATGGGATGGAAGGTTGTATTTGGATCTAGTTCCATATGTTTTTTATTTTATAAAATAATATCTAAAATTGATGTATTGTAATAAAATGAGACATAATTAATATTAAAAATAATGTTACTTTTATTAATATAGATTGTTTTCCATGAATAATATTATATTTAACAATAATTTTTAATTAAAATTGGTTTTATAAGATACTTATATAAATTTTAGTTCCAATAAGTGAAACTTGATTTTATGGGATGATATTAATAAATTTTATTGCAAAAAAACTATTATGGGTTCTTTATTTTATGATAAAGGTTGTGATTTTAATTATAATTTTGTTGTTTGGGTTGATGGTTGAGTTAAAGTACTTACTTTAAAAAATGTGATATTTAATATAATGTTTTCCATCTAATTTCCTTAGTTCTTTTATGGGTTTATTTAAGGGTTATAAGGAACCATGTTGTATATATATTAAATGTGAATAAATATTCCTAGAGTTTGTGGAGTATAGTTTATTCATAAAATATTATTGGTTATGTATGGAGTGTAAAAATCAATTCCTATACATGAATGATGTCTGGTTGTGCCAAGACTATGCAGACCAGTGCCTATATATGAATAGTAATTGGTTATTCCTAGAGTGTAAAGACTAATTCACATGGTTACTTATTTCTAAAAGTGATAGTTTATTATTATATTAATTTTATATAGTGTTGTGTTCAGTTCCATATACCAACTAACTTTGTACTTTTGATTACCATAATATTAATAAATATCTTACCACATAATGGTTTTTCTTTTTCATAACATTAAGGTGATAACATATTAGGGAATTTTTTACATAAAAAGGTTAGATAAGTTCCCTTCTATAATGAGAACATATAAATTATATGATGATATACATAAAAATATGTCATAAGGTCTAGATAACATTTGTCTAATGGGACACAGATTATGTTTGAATATTAGGTATTTGAGGCTTATAATATATTGAGACTTCTTCTCATGAAGTTCACACTTGATAATCTTCTAGAAGGAAGGTCATGAGGAAAAACCCACCAATAAGAATTACACATGTTATGTGTGTCATTGGATATTCCTATATGAGTATGTGTGTATTGATCCTTACACTTTAAATTACTATTAGGTTTTATCAAGAATTGTGTACTTTTATGTATAGAAGAAAACCATGATAAAATATTCTCACATGGATGCGGTATATGTTGAGTGCATCATAAGTGATATGAAATTAATTGAATAATTCAAGAAATGATCTATCCCTTTTGAGTTGATAGAAGAAGATATCTTAGTCCTATGATTGAGATAAAATAGTCTAATTAAATCCCTAGTCATGGTTCAATGAGATCATTTTGAAAGGTAAAATAAATATAAATCAAGAATATAGGATAATGACATAAGTATACATCCTATTTAATGAGATATCGAGATAAAAGGGAATTACATTACATAACAACATTTGTAGGAAGGTTGTTATCTTTGTGAAATTAATTCCTTTCTCAATGGGTTCCTTGAAAAGTTTCTAGATGTACATATTATACTTTAATAAGTTCCCCAAATTCCATTGAGAAAGATGCATATAGGGTCACACACTAAGTGTATCCAAAATCAAATTAAATTATATTGAATTTAATATAAATAATAAATATTATTCTCAAATTTGGAATGATAATGATTTTAGTTAACCTGGTCATATAAATTTAATCACCAAATGCATGAATTTAGAATATGTGAGTTAAATTTTTTCTCTTTCTTATTATTCAAAAGTTAATAAATAAAATTTTATTTATTCATCGGTTTAGTGAATAGATTTATATAAATATTTATTTTGTTGTGTGAATATTAAAATAAATATTTATCATTATTTTATTTCATATAATATTTATTTATTGAATGGATGAATGATATTTTTTATTTAAACATATATTTTATCATTCAATGACTAATAAATTCCAAGGAGGATTGACGGGGTGTGTTAAGGGCCATAAAGAAATGATATATTCTATTTAATATAATTTAAATAAATATTAATTTATTTATTTAACAAATAATATTTTAATAAAATCATTTCATGGGTAATATTATTATTATTATTACTGTTATTATTATTATTAGAGAAAGGGAATTCCTTAGATTAAATATTTTACTAAGGGCTATTATGAAATTACCAAATATGTAACATCCTTGGTTTTTGGAGCAAGTCGAATTCCTCACTTGTTTAGACTTTTTGGAGTTTGGTGGGTAGAAAAAATCTTTCCTCATTCACTGGAACTTAATTCTAAGTTTTCCTTTCACCCAAGAACTTTCCTTCAGATAAGTTTTAATTCTCGACAAGTATATAGGGGGTTTGGTTGGGTTTCAGGTGTGTCGAATGCTGAAAACCCAAGTTTTCTAAGTGTGCGGACTGGAGAGCATGGTTTAAAAAACTATGTGACCTCAAAGGAGTAATTGATAACCATCCAAAGGTACTGAGAATGGTTTGGGGAACTATGTAGGATGGGGTAAATAGTCGTGTGAGACCTCTATAGTTTTTAGCATAGGGCATCCACACGGTTTCACAAACCATGTGCAAGTTGAACACTTAGTTCCAAATGGGTAGTACCTATGCACTATAGTATGCATGTTCAGTGCATAGTTTGGCATAGCCGTGTAGGTATTGGATCCTAAGTAGCAGGAGCCACATGGTTTCTAGAATATTTAGAAAATTGTCCAAGCTAACTGTGTGTCTAATTAAAGAGCTAAAATTATGATTTTTTTCCACCCACTATTTCTTTCTTTTCCGTCCTTTCTTCTTCCCTCGCATGGCACTCTTCCTCCATGTGTCATGGTTACTCCTCCTCCTCCTCTAGGGTATAAGATAATTTCTCCATCTAGGATCTGTTTTGAACTTAGTCAGTTGCATTGGATCTATATCGGTAATTATCTCTATCTTCTTGCTTCTATTATTCATTGTACTCACCATACAGTGTGCTAAATCTGTACGAGTGGATTTATCCCTTTTTAGAGAATTCATCTAGAATTTAAACTTCTTCCAAATTGGTCTAAGTTAGAAGATAAGACTATACGTGTAAGCATGTACCAACCCAGGTTAGGTGGTGGTTACCATTATTTTTTATTCTAAGAGTGTTTTGAGGTAGTAGATTTTAGCACGCCATTATGTTGACCAAGTGAGGCCTTATTAAATTAATGGTTGTCTTATAGTTAATTAAATTTATCATATGGGATTCCAATGGCCATGATTGCATGATACTACCAATGGTTGAGGCCTAGTGAGAGGCTCAGACCTTGGGAAGATTAGGCTGGGGTGTTGATTTATTTAAATTGATTTTTTTGATTAAATTGAATTCAATTGTATATATTTTAATTCCTTGTGAGATCCATGGGATTATGATGGGCTCAACCAAAGGATTGAGATGAATTTGGCCATCTGTATTAAGGCGATGTAATTTCTAGGCTGGGCATGGAATGATGTGTGTGTGTGTGTGTGTGTGTATTTGGGTGATGTTGATCATAGGTTGGGAAACTCAGTCATTGGTTGAGGCAGAAAGGTAATCAGGTTATGGGCATGGCCCAGGATATTTGGGTTTGTGTGGCCATTATATTGAGTGATGTGGTCGTAGGAGAATGTGATGCTGGTAATTGGTGTGGATTAAGTTCTTTTTTGTGATTTTCATTAACCTATGTTAGACAAATTGCCATTTGGAGTCATGTGCACACAGGATGACTCAGATTTTGAGGTGGTTTTAACAGCTCGTGCGGTTAGAGGCCTATAGTAATTATGTTTTAGGAAATTCATTGGGAGTTCTTTCTAAAGAAATCCATGAGGATGGTGAGGATCTATTATGTGACAATGATGAGGTTGATGGTTGTGGACTATGGCTCACCATGCTTGAGGCCATTGGACCATGAATTATTTGAGAGGACGGAAATTTTCGTTCCTCAGGACGTTATGCTTTGAGCCTATAATGATATTATTTTGAGGACAAATATTGATATTCCTCAAGACTTTGGGCATCAAGCTGATGGTAATTTATGAGCTAAGGTCTGAGGGACCAGAATCGTATTTCTTGGGCATGCCTTCGGGACATCGGTGACTTGTCAAGGATATGAGGTGTTAGTTGGAACATTATTATGGGTCACTTTACTAGAGGTGGAACCTGAGGGTTCACCTCAATTATTTTATATTAGGAGATTATTTGGGCTCTGAGCTAAGGATCCTCTCCTCTTTAGTGTTTTGGCGTTCTCTAAAGTATGGGATAGCTTCCTAGTGGTTTTTGATCACCAGGGAAGCTTGTATTTATTTAAATTAATGTTCTAATTTATTTATTTTAGTTTAAACATGTTTAATAAAAAATGTATGTTTGGAAAACATTGGTGTTGACCTACTAAGACACACTGCCACACCCTACATGGGACCTTCAGGACATGTATAGATTTCATGTCTTTGAGATCATGTAAAGGTTTGGGCTCATGAGTTGGACTTTAGTGTTGGGCTGTTAGCATGGGATGGATGGAAAGGTACCTTGAGGTTCCTACATTAGTTGGAGTTACCTTTTTTCTTTCCTTTCTGTATTAGCGTGCTTATATATATATATATATACGTACTTTTGGTCATCTATGGGTGAACCTTTCTTTATTAGTGTATTATATGGACTTTATTGGATGCATGTTCTATTTTAGTATCTATAAATGGTATGTTTGGCATGTTTATTTATTCCATTGCTACTTTGGTTATGCTTTTGTTATTGCTTGCTATTGATTATGCTTCCTCCATGGATGGGTTACTGGTATGGTGGAAGTTGCCTTTTTTCATTTTTGATGCTTATTATATATTTATATGGACCCTTATTATATCATCACCATAGGGTATAGTCTCCCCAATATCCCCCTTTCACATCCTCACTGCTAGTCGGTAGCCTTTGGCATATAAGGAGGCACACCTTAGGCAAGGGGAACTTGACCTGAAGCATTGTTTGGGCAGCTAGACAGTTCGGGGCACTACAAATGGTATTAGAGCAGTACTTGACTAAGAATTAGTAAACGTGTTTGGTTGGATAATAATGGTACCAAATTCTTTTCTTTTTCTTGTTTGGTCTTACTATTTTGGATATGGTAGGCCATATATTAGAACATTGTCGAAATTGGGTTTGGAACTCTTGTTTGGGTGCATACAGCCCCATGCACGGGGGATAGAACAATTTTATAGGGGTTGTAATTATTTTTCTCTTTTACTCATTTTACTATTGATATGATTTCCACATTGAGTAGTGCACTTGGAATGTGATCGTTACCTATTATGATATGAGACTCTAGACCTGGTGTTGTAAGGGAGGAGATATGGAACCCTTGGCCCGGTATGGAGATAGATTCTAGTTTATTCTTCTAATGGGAACATAGTAGGATTGTGATATTATATATACATGTTCACGTGATAAAAATTGTTTGTAATATGTAATAAATATATATTTTCATAGGACTGGATCTTATAGGAAGAGGTAGGGATAGTGATATGGGGTGATCTTGATCACCAGGTTGGGTGATGTGGTCATTGGATTAAGGTGACATAGTTCATTGGGATAGGTGTGGCCCAAGGAATATGTGATACTTGGATGTATTATGGGTGGGTAAGGATTCCATGAGGTCGATATTTCTTGTTATACAATTGCGATGGGGAGGGGGTAAGGGTAGTGAGTTGATGGTTCTTGTTACTTCTTTCCCTATTTGTGTTATTTATATATATGTTATCTAGGTTTTCTGACCATGTTAATGGTATTCAGAAGGTTTCCACATGGATGGGATTAAATGGATCATCAGGTGGGTAGTTATTGAGTGTCACTAGAGCATGCATAGTTTGGGACCCCAAAGGGTTGGGAGGAGGCCCCGAAGGGTCAAGAATAGCATGATATGAAGGTATAGGATTAGGTTCAGGCTCTAATGCTGGTGGGGTAGTTGCCAGACATTAAAAAAATTTGTTCATGTCTTAATAAGTAGCTTAGAATGATTCTGATATGTTTCATCCAAGGTATTGATAGAGGATCTCAGGGTGAAGATTCTTCGATGGCATATCTAACTTGATAGTTCCATTCGCAGCACCCACCACTATTTCAAGGTAAGGGTGGACCATAAGCAGCTAAGAACTAGATCAAATTGATGCAAATGATCTTCGAGTAGCTTGAGATTCCTCCATGGAAGAGGGTAAAGTTGGTGACTTACATTCCCATAGGAATAGAAAAGCACTGGTGGGATGTGTAGTTTCAGGAAATCAGACATGAGGAACTTTCCTAGAAGGACATTAAGGCTGGGTTCTTCAAGAATTTCTTCCCAAAGATTATAAGGGAAGCGAGAGATCGGGAGTTATTGTGCCTATAGTAGGGTGAAATTTCTGTCATGAAATATGTAGTGACATTCATCGAGTTGTCTTTCTTCACACTTGGTATGGTGGGTGATGACACCTTGAGGGTGGGGCATTTCGAGGATGGTCTACGGCATGTCATTTGGGTTCAGGTGAACATATTCAGGTTGGCCTCATTCTTAGAGTTAGTGAATCAAGTTCTCATAGCTGAGGAAAATTTCATGGATTGATATTACTCAAGCTAGGTTATAGAATCAGGAAATATCAATGGTGATACATCATATAGTAGGAAGCAAGGGTGAGAGGATTTTCATTAGGGAAGTTAGGCCAAGGACTCGAGAAAAGCACCTTGGAGTGTATTATCGATGGTTTACTTCAAGTGCAGGTAGATAGGACATGTCCAGACTCAATCTGAGTAGCCTCTAATGGAGTGTCGGGCGTATGGACAGGTCGGTCATCTTGAGAGGTTTTGTAGGAATCCTTCTCAAACAACTGATAGTCAGGAACCATGGAAGACTAAATATTCTAAGATTGAATTGAGAGAGGTACAAAGTGATGGTAGTCAAGTTTCAACAACACGTGGAGGACATGGAAGAGTTAGTAGGACCCAACAATGGGGTTAGTAGTCACTGGAAAGTGTATCACCATAAGGAGCCTAGGATTTAGGTAGTCAGGATTTAGACTAGGTGTATATCGCAGAGCTGCCAGGGTTAGACCAGGCTGGTGAGCTGATGATGGTCATAGGAATGATGAATTCGTAGTAGTGCCTTTTTTTGTTTTGTTTTGCTATGGCCTTTTATAGGCATGTCCATTTTGGGTGCACAAGGTGCATGGGATGTATTTATAGACTAACCATATATTGGTTAGTAAGGTTGTAATTTGCTCAAATGTGTTATATATATATATATATAAGGTGTGTGGCTCCAAGATTTCTTGAGGTGTGTTGGCATCAGGGCATCGAGGATATTTAGGATTAATTAAGGTATGTTTGAATATATTCATCATTGAAATGTGGGACATGATTGAGGTTTGAGTAACCAAGACTGATTTGAGAATCCAATGATATTATGGACCACATAGGTGTCATGTGTTACCTGGAAACGAGGTGGGCACCAATGTGGTGAAGGATTCTGATGGGTGTCAGGTTTGACATGGGAGCACCTAATGAGGTACAGGAATGATGATGCATCATGGGAGGACTTTGGGTCCATGTATGGTTGATGGACCATTAGTTTTATTTGATTTTTGAGATAGGATGTGATTAGTGTTGGTAAATCCTAAGGTGGGGATCCCCCTTGAGGTATTTGACATGTCCCCTTTTGATCGAGGTAGTTTGGGATAATGTTAAAGACATGGGTATGTTCGGTACCATCTCTAAGTTTTTTTATAGCTTGGGGATGATCTATGTTAAGGTGGGAAGATTATAACAACTCAAGTTTTTGGATCAGGTCAAATTCTTCTCTTGTTTTGAATTTTCAAAGTTTTGTGGGTATAAAAACTCTTTCCTCGTTCATCTAAAATTAATTCTGAGTTTTCATTTGACCCAAGACCTTGACTTTAGATAATTATAAATGATAGATAAGTTTCTTAGGTGTTTGGTTGGGTTTTGGGTTCGTCAGGCACTGAAAAATCATGTTTTCTAGGTGTAAAAATAGAGGTGCATGGTTTGTACAAACTACGTGGCCTCTAAGGAGTAATTGTTCAGCCTCCAAATGCACTGATCACAGTTTAGAGAACCGTGTAGGATGGAGTGCATGGTTATACAAGACCTCTGTAGTTTTTAGTATAGGGTGTCTGCATGGTTTGACAAACTATGCACAAACCACATGCTTAGTGACAAATGGGAAGTACCTATGCATTGCAACATGCACAGTCAGCACATAGTTTTTCCAAACCGTGAAAGATAACTATGCAGGGCTTGGATCCTAAATAGTAGGATCCACATAGTTTCCACATATTTTGGAAAACCATGTGAGATAACTGTGCGTCTCATTAAAGAGAAAAAATTCCAATTTTACCCCTACTTATATTTCTTTATTTTCCTTCATTTCTTCCTCCCTCACATGGATTTATTTTTCTAGTTTTCATGGGTGATCCTCCTCTTCCTCTAGGGTGTGAGATAACTTCTCCATATGGGATCTTTTTTTATCATTATCAGTTGTGTTTTATTTTTATCGGTAAGGCTCTCCATCCTATTTCTTTTATTCTTCCTTGCCCTCGTCATATGGTGCGCTAAATCCATGCTGGTGGTTTTACCCTATTTTAAGGGTGTTCATATAAAACATATATTTCTTCCACAATCATTCCATGTTAGAAGATAATATTAGACATTCAGGTTTCTACCAAACCTAGGTAGGTAGTTCTTACCTTTCTTTTTGATTTTTTGAGTGTTTTAGGGGTGTGGATTTTAGCATGCTATTTTTTTGACTAAAAGATACCTTATTAACTTAATGGTTATATTCTAATTAATTAAATTCATCATATGGGATGACAATGGTAATGGTATCATGATACTACCAATGGTCGAGTCCTAGTGAGAGGCTCAGACCTTGGATGGATTAGGTAAGGGTGTTGATTTATATAAATTGAATAGTTTTGAATAAATTTAATTGAATTGTATATATATAAATTTATTATGAGTTCCATGGGATTGTGACGTACTTGGATTGAGGATTGAGATGGAGTTGGACATCTGGATTGAGGTGATGTGATCATCAGGCTAGGAATGGGCCAATATGTATATATATTTGGGTGATGTTGACCATAGGTTGGGTGACTCAGTTGTTGGTTGAGGTGACAAGGTCGTTAAGTTGTGGGCATGGCCCGGGATATTTGGGATAGCATGGCCATCAAATTGATCTAAGTGTCCATAGGGGAATAAGGTGTCAGGAATTGGTATGTCTTAGGTTATTTTTGGTGATTGTCGCTCACCCCTAATGTCTAAAGTGTAGTTTGGAGTCATTTACATGAAGGATGACTCAGATGCTAAGGTGTTTTTGACCGATCGTGTGGGTGGAGGCATTTGGTAGTTGTATCTTAGGAAACAGGTTGGAGGTTCTTTCCATAGAAATACATGGGTATGGTGAGGATCCATTTGGTGATAGTGATGATGTTATTGGTTGGGGTATGAGGCTCACCATTCTTGAGTCCATTGATCTAAGAATTTTTTGGGAGGATGGACATCATCGTTTCTATGGACATCATGATTTGAGTTGATGATGATATTATTTGTAGAATAGATATTGTTGTTTCTCTAGACATCGGGCTTCAAGATGATGGTGATTTATGAGTTGGGGTTTGAGGAACCAGGATATTATTGATTGGGAATTCCTTTGGGACATTGATGACTTCCCATGAACAAGAGTTGTCAGTTGGTACATGGTTTCTGGTGAATTTACTAGAGGTGGAACCTAAGGGTTCACTTAGATTATTTTACATTAGGGGATAACATTAGATATAAACTAAGGATCCTCTCTTATTTAGTGTTCTGGCATTGGTCGATGTAGGTGATAGCTTCTTGGTGGATGTTGAGTTCCAGGGGAGCATGTGCTTCTTTAAATGCATGCGCTTCTTTATTTATTTTAGTTCCCACATGCTTAATCAAAAATTTAATATAGGCACGTGTTGGTGGTGGACTACTGAGACTCGCTCTCATACCTTATATGGGCCCTTTAGGATGTGTGTAGATTTCATGTATTTGTGATTAGGTAAAGGTTAGGTATTAGAAGATGGACCTTAGTGTTGGGATATCATCATGGGATGGATGGAAAGGGGCCTTGAGGTTCCTATATCAGCTAGATTTACCTTTTTTTCTTTCTTTATATATTATCATGCTTATATATATGTATGTACTGGTGGTTGGCCATGGGTGACTCTTTCCTACTTATTGTATTGTATGACCTTTATTGGATGCATGTTCTTTTTAAGTATCTAAAAATGGTATGTTTATCATGTTTATGTATTACTCTAGTACAATAGTTATGCTTCCACTATTTCTTGCTATTGATTGTGCTTCCACCATGGGTGGGTTATTGATTCGGTTTTAGTTGTCTTTTATTCCTTTTTTTGTTTATTATATATTTATATAGATCCTTATTATATCATCACTAGAGGGTATAGTCTCCCCACTATCCCCCTTTCACTCCCTCACTGCTAGTCGGTAGCTTTTGGCATAGGGGGAGGCATGCCTAAGGTCAGTGGAACTTAGCCCGAAGCATTGTTTGGGTGGATAATAGGGTCGGGGAACTACAAAATATATTAACCCTAAGTATATATTCAAACTTATATCATTTTATAGAGATAGAGTTTTGTGAAAAATGGAGAAACTCTAGAAAATTATCTCAAACCATGAAGAGATAAATCCTCCTCATCTCTCAAGAAAAAATATAGAACAATAGAATTCCTTATTTTAATAAATAATAAATTATGTAAATCTCTAGGATAACATATTCTAGAACTTCTAATACCAATAAGGTTTTTCATAGATTCCTAGAGCATGTGTGGAGAAAACTAGAGAAAACCTCATTGGGATTCTCTACTAAAATGATAAATGAAAAATAGATTCATCATAATTGATTGATAAAAATTATTATATTTGAGGTAATTCTAATTTTAAATTAATTTTAAATTAAAATTTAATGATCCTCTCTAGGAGATTATGGGGTTAATTTCATAAATATATTTATAATTATCTATTGAAACAAATAAAAAACTAATATTGTTTATTGATCCACCAATTTTTTCACCTTAGAACCTTCAAGTGGTATCAGAGTAATCACATTCTACTTTATAATTATTTATAATTTTCTTGATCAATTTCCACAATTTTTTCTATTTTTTCATTTCCATAATTTCCTTTTTAATACAATAATTAATATAACATTTTCAACTAGTTTTTATATCCAATAATTGATCAAAAACACATGAATCGCACTTAAATATCCCATCTTGAGGTTCCAAGGTTGTTGGTTTCATGAAATAGATACATGAAATGTATTGGTAAATTATATGCTATGAACCCATGGTTATCCACACAAGGCACATGCCACAATAATCAAGTCACACCATGTGAATCAGTCAAATGTTCCATCACACACTGATTATTGACCACTAACATATAATGTAGTTTGATGTGATTACACGACATATATCCAGCATAAACACGGTGTAACCCCACATTCTTTTGACCCAATATAAATCACAACATGTCTTTTGGTTAACTATGCAATTTCATTGAAGGTTCTGAGCATAGAATAAGTGTGTGTTGGGTGGTGCCTAACTTTTCTTTTTGTCATGATTGATAACCAATCTAAGATCCACACAATGATAAAATTTTGATCTATATAATGGATCAATGAGATCAGAAAAGGGTAATCATACCAAAACCGAAAGAGAGGAGATCAACACATATTGTTTATAATTAATTTAATTAGATATCGAATTACCTATAAGGAATTATTTCTTCATTCATGAATCTAGTGATAGATCATCAGTACACCATCATTTCATTGTATAAACCAAGAATAGATTTCCTCTAGAGTTGATCCACATGTGTTCCATGAATCTTCAGACATCATCGAAGGAATCTCTGAGTGTTAGCATAGAAATCCTTTTTCTTATGTCGTTCACCTTTCATCGTCTCAAAAACTGCTTTCAAAGTATTATCCTTGATCTGGTGGGGAATTATTCCTCTTTGTTCTTGAATGATTTTTTATAGAATAGAGTTCTTTGGACTTGAGAGGTTTTCTCCTTATCCATTGTGCACAACTGAATTGGATAATGAGAAAATAACATAATTGGATATTTGTATTGATAGGGTTAAAATAAAATAATTACACAAATTCCCTTAATTATTATTTAATCCTAGAAAAATCCCATGTAAAATAATAATTTTAATATTATTATTTTTCAACATGCTCTTAACTTGAGAATTATAATTAAATATTATTTAATCAAATAATGTTAAAAATATATTATTTCTCACCAGACCATTAAACTCTGTTTTCCATTCCTCCACAATATTATCAGGACTTGAATAATGTCTTTTTATATATCAAATAAATATCACTCCATTATTCTTCAATAAATATATAAATATTATATTTACTAAATAGAAAATAAATATTTATTAAATATTCTCCTCACAATATATTCTCTTGAATAACTAGTGATGAAATAAATGAGATAAGGTATACATGAATGATTATTAAACCAAGACTGAGAATAATATTTATTCAACTTGTTAAATAATAAATAATTTATTATTTAACTAAAATTCTAGATACACTTAGTGTGTGACCCTAGAGGAAACTTTATCATTGTCATTAGGTGAAGTAGCATAAATTCCAAGATTAGCATCTAGCAACACACCAAGGTACTCATAAAGAAAAAAGTTAATTATACAATGACATTTCACCACATATTAAAACTTACTATGTAATATAATACCTTTATCATAGTATATCTAATCGAGTAGGTTTCATGCCAGTGCCATCAACCTATATGCTTGATATCTCTTTCTTTGACTTTCTGGAAATAGAACGTACCTATAGAACACCATTTACATGGATTTATTTGTGCTATATCATTTATATCAAAGGGAATGAGATGTTAAGTTTTGTTAATGAATTAAAGGGATAAATCCTTTTTCACATTATTCATTAATGCAATATTACTTTTGATGCACCCAACGTATCCTACCTCACCGCAAACACTTATCATCACGGTTTTCATCAATACATCAAAGTATGTGACTCATAACACCCATTAATAGTAATATTAAAGTCCAAGGACCAATACACACATACAAAGATAGGAACATCCAATGACATATATAAATATGGATTTTCTACTATCTGGTCTCATTATCATAATATCCTACTGGATATTACCAAGGGCGTACACCATGGGAGGGTTCCTCAAAGTCCTATTAGTTTCCACCCTTGATAGCCTGTTTCATTTTTGTCCCTAAAATTATATCATCTAGATATATAACATAAATATTCAAGAATATTGTCATAGCACTTCTGGGTTCTCATCATAGCGGGGAATTGCTTTGACCTTTTAGTGAAACAGCTAATCTTAGGAAATTATCACATACTATTTCATGTAGAAGAACAACCATGATGTAATAAGTAGTTAATTAATTTTCAAAATAATGAATACATGTTATCATAAAATACATAGAATTTAGTTCTAGAGAACCAACTCCAACTTACTCCCACTTGTACTAGATCCAACTGCTAACAACCTTCAATCCGTTGGATCTCAGATGATACTCATGATTCTTCTAAGATAGTCCTTTATTCAAGGGTTCTGTCACATTCTCTTATGTGGGTACTCTTCTCACTTTAGCATCACTCCTTTTATAAAAATACCTCAAGACGTGATACTTCTGGAATATGTTCTTTATCTATTGGGGTAAATTTGTCTCTTTTTCAAGATCCACTGCTGCAGTATTATCACAATACAATGTGATAGGGTCTTTACTGAAAGGTACCACATCAATCTCCTGGAAAAAATTTCCAAATCCAAATGGATTTTTTTTACTACATCAGAAGATGTTATATACTAAGACTCCATTGTATAATCAGTAAAAACTAGCTACTTTGAACTCTTCCATATCACATCTCATCCATTGATATAGAAAACACATCCTGATTGAAAATTCATATCATTATGATCTATCTAAAAACCATCATCAGTATAACCCTTTATGAAAATATCCTCATCTCATCCATATACCAAGAACATATCCTTAGTTCTTCTCAGATACATAAGGATATCCTTAACATCATTCCAATGATATTCTTCTGTATCTTCATGATATTTTCCTACCATGCTCAATTCATAGGCAACATCAAGTCTTGTATATAACATGGTATACCTGATTGATCCTATCATTGAATCTTAGGGGATCTTACTCATTCTATCATTCTCTTGTTGTGTTTAGGGACACATTTTTTTAGAAAGATGTAAACCATGTGACAATGGAACCAATCACCTCTTGGACTGTTCCATACTAAATCTATTTAGTATCTGGTCAATATATGTGCCTTGACTTAGTCCAAGAAACCTCTTAGATCTATCATGAATGACTGTGATCCCTAAAATGTATGCTACTTCACCTAAGTCCTTCATGGTGAAACACTTGTTTAACTGGTCCTTAACTAACTATAAGACTATTATATAATTTTCAATAAGTAATATGTCATCAACGTATACTACTAGGATAACAACTGCATTCCCACTAAACCTCTTGTAAACACACGGCCCACATTCGTTCTTAATGAAACCAAATTATTTTATGGACTCATTGAATTGAATGTTCCATGACTTGGATTCTTTGTTCAATCCATAAATGGATATCTATAACTTGAAAATATTTTTGGAATCCCCTGGAGTCACAAACCCTTCTGGTTGTGTCATATAAACATATTTATGAAGGTTCCCATTAAAGAAATCAATTTTGACATCCATATTCCAAATTTTATATTCATGGTAAGATGCTCTGGAAAATGGAATTCCGATGGATTTAAACATAGAAACTGGTGAAAATGTTTCATGATAGTCAATTCCTTGCTGTTTTTTAAAACATGTATCCACTAGCCGTTCTTTATAGGTACTTAATTTACCTTCCATGTCTAGTTTTCTCTTGAATACCTATTTACACCCAACAGGATTTATATAAATTGGTGCATCAACCAGAATCCAAAATTGGTTATGATACATTGAATTTAACTCAGAATTCATAGATTCTAGCCATATTGTAGATTCTGATCTCTCTAATGCCTCCTTGTAATTGATAGGTTCATCATTGTCTACCAACAATTAATCACCATCCTCAGTGACTAGAAAATCGTATCTCTCTGGTTCTCTTACCACTTTTATATTCCTACACAATACTTGTGTTTCAGAAACAAATTCTTTCATAGGGACCTATGGATTCTGTTCCTATACTAACTCTTATGTATCTTGAGAATCAACTTTATCGAAGTCAATCTCACTCCCATGGTCCTTTTTGAGGATGTTATACCTCTCAAGAAATATGGATTGTCTAGAAACAATCTCTTTCTTGTCTGAGGGTTTTTATAGGTAGTATCCCTTTTTTCTATAGGATAACAAATATAGATACACTTTGTGCCCCGATGTGCTAGTTTTTATCTGATAATTCCATAACAAACGCATCACATACCCATACATGTGTATGAAACAGAATTTTTTTCTTTCTACTCCATTTCTCAAAGGGAATTTCATTTTCTGATTTATTTGGTACTTGGTTTAATGTATATGATGCATTTTTTTAATGCATATCCCCAAAAGTATAATGTAAGATCTTCTTGACTCATCATCAACCTTACCATGTCTAATAGAGTATAGTTCCTCCTTTCACTAACACCATTCTACTTTGGTGTATAATGTGGGGTGAGTTGAGTTATAATCCCAAAATCCCATAGAAATTTGATGTAATCTTGGTTAAGATATTCACCACATCGATCCAATCAAAGCTTCTTTATCTTCTTACTAATTTGATTCTTTACTTCATTCATGAACTCCATGAATTTCTCAAAGGACTCAGACTTATACCTCATTAAGTTGACATAGTGATATATACTCAAGTCATTAGTAAAAGTTATGGAGTAATAATATCCACCTCTATCTTCTACTAGAAATGGTCCACACACATCAGTGTGTACCAATACTAAAAGCTTTATGGTCCTTTCACCCTGTCCACAAAATGGTGGTTTGATTATTTAAATGTTCCTTTTTATAACATATCTTATCCTTATAAAAGAATCAAATTTTATTTTCAAATTTGAAAATAAACCTATCTTTATATAAACATGACACAAAAATTATGTTCTTGGTAACTGTAGGTACATAATAATAGTCTCTTAAAACAAAAATCCTTCTTTTTCCAATGAGAGGTGGTAGTCACCAATGGTCAGAGTATCCAGCCTCAAACTATTAGCAACTCATAGATCCACCTCTCATCTGGAAATTTTCTAAAATCTACTTGGTTCCTACATTTGGATATAGATGTGAGTACTAGAAGGTGTATCTAATACCCAATGTGTAGAAATAGAAAGATTGAACTTGATAATGAATTCAACTCTAGCTTCCCATTTCTTTTGGGTGTAGTTCCTCTTCCAGTGGAATAACTTTCAACATACAAAACATATCGTATCCTTTTCTTTTCCATGCCTTTGGATCTTGTTCTTCTTAGAATGATAGTGCTCAGAAGATTTAGAATGTTTATAATTCATGGGCCCCTTTTCCATTTTATTCCTTTTCTTTTTTACCATAAGGAGTGTAGTTTTTTCATACCCCATATCCTTATAGACTTGGAAAATAAAATTAAGAAGTTCTAGAAGACTCTTCTCATTATTGGCCATATTGTAATTAACAATAAAATTGGAGAATTTCTTGGGAAGTGATGAAAGTATTATATTTATATGAAACTCATCTGGGAATTTAATCCCTAAGATGTCCAGGAATTCAATGTAGATGATAATATTGACTACATGAGGCTTGGATAGCATAGAATCTCTAAGATTATTTTTTAATAAAGCATTGGATATCTCATACCTCTCTTGTCTTTCCTTATTTTGATAGAGATCCAAAAGGTGAGACATCATATTATAGGCATCCAGATCCTCATGTTGCTTCCAAATATAATTGGAAATGGATAATAGCATGAAGCACTAAACATCTGTAGAATTATTCAGATGTTTCTTATAGAGAGATGGCTCTTCGTCACTTGCATCATTGACAGGCACAACTGGTAAAGGTTATTCCAGCACATATAGTTTCTTTTCATGGAGAAGTATGACATGTAGGCACTTTTTCCACTCTGGGAAATTTTTTCTAGTGATAAGGTTTTCCTTATCAAGTATGGATTAAAATGATATGTTTGATGTCATTTTTAATGTTGTTTCTAAAAAATAATATAAGCATAATATTAGTACTTTATCTGATAAAATTTAGACAAATAAAATGATGTTATATTTATTAGTCTCCCAGTATTTTATCGAAACCCAATAGCCCTCACCATTGTATTTGGAATATCCTATTTCTTAGATATTATAGTGTAAAGGATATATATTCACCTTCTCATTACCCCGACTTTGGTTGGCCAAGAAACTCTAATGGTTTTAGGTAGGAATTCCAAATTCCAACTACATTAACTCACAGTTCCTTGATCTGCTAAGTGGAATCCTAAATCCTAAAATCATTAATTTATATTTCCTCAACATTTTCCTCTCCGTTACACCAATTCCTTCTTTGGCAGTCAACCCTTGATGTCAACTAAGCTAAGTCAACCCAAAACCTCAAGTTAGAATTCCCTGATAATTTAAAGCACCCCAACATTGGTTGGTTAAGCACTTTGAACTGTGGCTTGATTCTAACTAAAGTAATGGAAGGCTATACTGACTTAATATTTTATTGAGAGATTTTATACTTTTATGTATAAATTTCCAATTATTATCTTTATCATATGCTTGTTAACATTAAGTGGGATTAATTAAGAGATTAACCATATATTAGATAATATTTATGCATAAGCCAGTTTACTTTAGTTCTATCTTGAATACTTGTTAATTAATTACTTATGTGATCATGAAAATACATCTATAATTAAATAATCATGTAAATGATAGAAATAAAATAATAAAGTAGTATGATCATGAGATCTTACTAGTGGTTAGTTTATCAAGTGGTTTATAAACTAACTGTTGACCTAGGGGAAAAACACTTTGAACCAGTTAATGTTTTTGTTGTAGCTTTCCACATATCCACCTATGTATCTCCTTGGATTGGTTTTGCCTCAGCTCCAAACTTGAACTGCCTCCACTAGCTTGGGAGATCCATCCATTACATATTCCTCTTACTCACACACAGGTAAGGGGAAAAGGGGGGTTTACATAAAATAAACTATGGGCATGTAGAACCTATATAATAATGAGAAGAGAAGGCATGTAGGCCAATAATTTAATTTAATGATAAATTAAATGAAACCAATTTCATACAAAGGTTTGGTCTATCTCATGATCATTCACATATAATAAATGAATTTACATATTTAATAAAACTAGAATTCAATTCTTAATCATTCTTATTTAAGATAAATCATGCTTGAATCGATTAATTATTAACTTTAATTAATCAATTCTTTTATCTTAATTCTTATCCAAATTTCCTTGAGATTCTCATCCATTAAAATTTTAAAAAAAAATTAAATAAATTCATTTAAAATTAACTATGTATATAAATGTAACTGGTAGGAAACACAGTGACTACCTATCTAAATCTACCAAACATGTATTATACTCGTATACTGTTTTACTCTTGTGACATATAGAATACATGAATTATCATGTACTTTAAAAATATGTACTTCATGGATGATTATAAGAATTACATGATTTTTTGGTCACGTGTTATGCTTCAATGCACGTAGTGTTATAACTTGTAATACGACTCATAAATGATATTAAGATCAGAACACTATGCAGATATTATTTAATCATTTAAATATTTATGTATATTAAAACCTATCACATGGAATGTCCTATGTTTACAACCATAAGCAAGTACATGTTTCAAGGTTTACATAGTAAAATAAATAAATTTTAAATATTCATAACTGTTATAAGTACATGAATTTTAAATCTGATCTACACAGCATGTATATCTTTCACCATCTATATGAGGTAAATGCCTAGGGACTCAGCATGTGAAGCGTACCTCAGAAATATTGGATTATATGTAATGTCCAGTGTTTGACATGTCATGTTGGCTCCATGTTACACAGTCACCAGTCGGTTAGGTTGTTTATGGAATACATGTCTCATCTCTGACCCAAATGGATTACACTCCATGCCAAATAGGTCACACGGCATTTAGTCTTACTGACCATGCACCAATTAATTCTGGTCAACACGCGATGCATTCATGGTGTAATTAATTCTGTAATTAACACATAATCTCAAATTTATTTCCAAATCAATCTTGATGCGTTGAACATGAATACATGGTGTGTAACTCTAGTTACACAACGTGTAGTTTGGTTTTGTCTGACCAAAAACCTTGGCACATTTGAATGAGTTTCTCAATTTTATTTTAATCATAAAAATAAATGTATCGATTAGATCTATGAGAAACAAAGGTGGAAGAAATAGATCTCACAATTTGGATTAAAATAACTATTAAAATTTAATTGAAAAGATAAATTAAAATGTGTAAATCACCAATGATATTTAAATAATTATAAACAATTATGTTCTCTCTCTGATAACACTTGAAGGTTCTAGGGGTAGCGAAACTGTGCTTTGGTCGGTGCCCAACTTTTCTTTTTTTCATGATTGATGACCAATATGAGATATACATGATGATAAATATCATGATAAATGGAATGGATCAATGATATCATACAAGGTTAATCACACTGAGACTGAAAGAGAGGAGATAAACATATATTGTTTGTAATTACTTTAATTAGATATAGAATTACCCCTAAGGAATTATTTATTCATTGATGAATCTGGTAACAAATTTTCAGTCCATAATTATTTTTTTGTAGAAACCAAGCAAATATTTCTTCTAGAGGTGATCCACACATGTTCCAAGAATCTCTAAACATCATTGAATGAGTCTCTAGGTACTAACATGGAAGATCTTTGCGCTTGCGTCGTCTGCACTTGATCGCCTTAAGAACCACTGTAGAAGACATTGTTCAGTGTTGTATCAGTTGTAAATATTCATCCTTTTGGGCTTTCATGCCACCTGTTTGGGCTTTAGGTCCTTTAAGGAATTTGGGCCACCCAATGACTCTGGGACAATAAGGCTTTCAGGCCACCTCAAGGCCTTCAGGCCACCTCAAGGCCCTCGGGCCACCTCAAGGCCTTTGTGCCACCTGAAATTATGCTTAAATGATCAGATAGAATCTATAAGGAGTATACTCTTAATGGGGATTAAGAGCAGGAACATTCACCAGAGTAGAAGCTAAGAGGATTTTTTAGAAAGAGAGGGAATGGCATTGTCATCAAGACCATCCTGTGCTTGCGCAGGAAGCCTAGCCGAACAGTCATGTGAAGGTGGAGAGCTAATATCACGATGAAGAAGCTGGGAGGAGGAGTTCCAAGTATAGTTTATATATTTCCGAAGACATATGGGTCATATAATCTCTAATATTATGGGCCTTTTAAGGGTTCCCCCTCATCCCTTGAAAGGGGGGTTATCAAAAATCAATAAAAAGAAGGCCTTCAGGCCATTCAGGTAGAAAATAATATGACTGGGTATTTGTATTGTTGGGGTTAAAATAATATAATTGCACAAATTCCATTAATTATTATTTAATCCTAGAAAACCCTCATGTTAAATAATAATTGTATTATTATTATTTCTCGATATGTGCTTAAATTGAGAATTATAATTAAATATTATTTAATAAAATAATATTCAATATTTATTATTTCTCACCAGACCATTAAACTCAGTCTTCCATTCCTATGTAAAAATTTTCAGGCCTTGAATAATGTATTTTTATTTACCAAATAAATATCACTATATTATTTACCAATAAATAAATAAATATTATATTTACTAAATAGAAATTAAATATTTATTAAATATTCTACTCACAATATATTCTCTTGAATAACTATTGATGGAATAAATGAAATCAGACATACATGAATAATTTTTAAACCATGACTGAGAATAATATTTATTCAACTTTTTAAATAATAAATAATATATTATTTAACTGAGATTATGGATAAACTTAGTGTGTGCCCCTCTAGGTCTCTTTCTCAGTGGCATTAGGAGAAGCAGCCCAAAGTCCAAGGTGAGCATCTAGAAACACACCAAGGCATCCATAGATAAATAATTTAATGCTACAATGACATTCCACCACATACGAATGCTTACTATGTAATATAATACCTTTACTGCAATATCTCTAATCTAGGAGGTTGAATTTCAGTGTCATCAACCTATATATATGATATTTCTTTCTTTGACTTTATGGAAATATAACATGCCTATAGAAAACCATGAACAAGGATTTATTTAGGCTATATCATTTCCATAAAAGGGCCAGAGATTTTAACTCTTGTTAATGAAAAGAAGGGATAAATCCTTTCGTGTGTTATTCATTAATTCAATATTACTCATGATGCACCCAACATATCTTACCTTTCCATGAACATTTGTCATCACAGTTTGCATCAATACATCAAAGTATGAAACTCATAATACCCATTAATAATAATCTTAAATTCTAAAGACCAATACACATGTCCGCATATAGGAACATCCAATGAAACATATAAATGTGGATTTCCTATTATCGGGTATCATTCTCATAATATCCTACTATATATTACTAAGGACGTACATCATGAGAAGGTTCCTCAAAGTCATATGACTCTCCACCCCTGATATCCTGTATCATTTGTGTCCCTCAAATGATATCATCTAGCTAAAAAACATATATAATCAATAATAGTTTCATAGCACTTTCGGGTTCTCATCACAGCGGGAAACTTCTATGACCTTTTAGTGCAACAACTACTCTTAGGACATTATCACATACTATGTCACATAGAAGAATAATAATGATGTTATAAGTAGTTAATTAATGTTCCAAACAATGAATATATGTTTATCATAATGTACATATAATTTGGTTCTAGGGAACCAAATCCAAAATTCATTACATGCCTTTTATTGATTTTCAACTGAGTGGCATTTCCATACACAGATTACACAGCATATAGCTAGTTGTACACACCATGTAACATGTGGAAACTCATGAAATAAACTTGACTTGCTCACACACATTATTGAATCTTCATGGGATGATGTCAGATTAAATATTTATAGTCCCAAACTATACTTAATACTAGGGTGTTTTAAAGTGGAAGTATGGGGTTGATCCCACAAGGACTATCGGTAGGTCAGCGACTCTTAGAACAAAAACTTCTTGAAGGATTCCTCAATTTCACTCTTAAGGATTGTTTTTAATTAATACCATGTAGTTTGGTTTTAATTAAAGTAATAAAGGAAGGGATTAAGTTAAAATTTAGGGTATAAGAAAAAGTATAATCCTAAATGTAACTTGGGATAGACCTATGGCTTAGTCTACAAAGCGGTGAAAAGAACACCAATTAACCATGGTCTAGCCAATTGGATCAGTCAAAGATGAAAAATACTCCTTGTCCTAGATTAATTGAAAATCTAAGTGAAATAATCTTTGATTATAGGTATAAATAATTACAAGATATTGGTCCTACCCTAATCTTCTCCAACCCGATCATGGTTGTTCATTTTTCACCTACGATGTTTAGGGATAATGAAAAAGAATGATATTGACAATTTTTCTAAACAAATTTATTATCTATATGGTTACCTAGTTTTTATATTTAGATATTCATTAGGTTCAAACCACCCCAAATCTCAACCTAAAAACCTAATTTAATTTTCCTCACATTGGCAGTGATCATCAAATGTAAGGAAATATCAATATTATTGTGTATAATAATAAAATAGTTTCAAAAGAGGCAATCTAGTATTAAACATGCAAGAATCAATGTTAATAAATTGTAAGTAATGAAAATCTAACCATAAAATGACTTTTCATGATGAAAACAATAAAGAATGAGAAATGTGGTATCCAAAAAAGTAAGAAAAATCACAAAAATTATTGTGAATGAAGAAAAATATGAATATTGATGCATGTTTCGATGAAGAACATAGTGCATAGTTGAAATGAATGTTGGTAATGAAAATGGTATTACAATGGATGAATAACATATAAGGAATGATTAGAAACTCACTAAGATTCAATGAAATAATGAAAGGAATGAAAGGAATCCAGTTTAGGATGAAAATTAATGAAATTAGTGGAAGAAAAATAGGAAAACAAATATAGGAATCTCAAGCAATGGTGCACAGATGGCACTAAAAATATTAATAAGCCCATGAAGTACACGTTGTACAAGTCCTACACATTGTATACTAGCTTAAATGACTCGTTTCCTAACATCTAAACATCATTGATGATGGTTTCAAGTCATTTAAATTAGATCCACTTTTCCCACTAAATAATCTATATGTATCTTTGACCGGGTGAGCCTTTGAAGCTTGTACGTCGTGCAATATCAATATGACATGTATGAATATCACTTTTTGTGGGATCTTTATTTTTGAATGTTGCACATTTTGTAAAGGATTTACACATTATTTATTATCTTCACATCATGAAAAAGCTTCATAGGTTGGTTTTTTACCCAACAGGAAAGCTGTGAATGAATCCAATAAGTCATGTATGTGATACTTGGTGTGTAAAGCCAATTCTTTTTACTTTTTCTTAATTTCTTAATTTAGTTCATAATTCCTAATTCCTTCAAAAACAATCTAAATACCAGTGAAATATCAAATAATTACAGAATAATCACAAAATAAATATATCCATAATATTTATAAAAAATCATCTTATCAAATTTCCCCACACTTAAACAATTTCTCATCCTCAAGAAAAAAGAATCTCAATAGATATTCCAAAATAAACTATTTTTAAAATTGGAAATATGCATTACAAAAAAGAAAATAAAACTATTTTTAAGTATAAAAAGTCATCTCTCTATAATCAATCTTTTAGAGAAAATCAGTATTACCTCATGGTTCATTTCTTTATCTAGATTCTTATTCTTTTAATTATAATTTCATAACTATTCCTTAAATTCTATAACCATTTTTCAATTTTCTTCACAATAAGTTTTCTCTCATTACTTAGGATAAAATGTAACTGTATTTATGCTAATAACTTGAATACATTTTCTTAGACATAGTCTTTCATTGTTTGTATCATCATCACTTTATAAAGACAAATACAAAATCAATAATGGGGGATTCAGCAAAAAGGGTTCAAATGAAACTGAGGCTGAGTACAGGTGGGTAGAAAGTGAAAATCATGCTAAAAAGGAGGATAATATCTAAATTATAATGCATAATAGTAGTGAAAATTTCAATGAAGTGGATCCTACAAGATCAAAAGTTGTCTATGCTCTAAGCATCTTAAAGTGGGTCCTTGAATATAACAATAAAGTATAAAAAATATACCTTGTTACATTCTTTTTATTTTTCTTCTATTTAATTTTTTAAAAGTCATGTTCAAGCTAGATCTCACATCCATCCTCTAACCACATATGATCCATTAGAGGATTCATCAGTCTAGAAATGGAGATTTTTGACATTCCTAATACACAACCCAAAATATTTTTATTTATTTCTCTTTTTCTTCCTAAATTTTTACAATGAACAAGGTAAGTATAAAACGCTAAGAGTAACCATGGATCACATCATATCAGTTTGGTAGAAATGACATAGTACAACTCCTAAATTATAATATCATGGGTCTATCAACAGAAAATTCCCCCACACTTATTCATAGGATAATCATGCATAATACGAAGAGTAGGGTAAGAAGGCATAATCAGCTTGAAATAGATACATCCTAAATAGTCCATTCATGGAAACTATAGGCTAAATAAGAAAATATATAAGTTGTTTCTAAGGAAAAACTATCTCAATAAATATTTCTTTGATCATATTAAAATCATATTTTTCCATTAATATATTTAATAATATCTCAATACTAGTTTTGATATGTTTAAATGCCCAAGTATTCTCTCAAGAAATATGATCAGAAAAGAATATAAAATCATGGGCTCAGAATACTCATAGGAATGGGAGTGTACAAAAATAATGGGAAATCGCTTAGGGTATAAGATCAAGTAATAATTCAATCAAAATAAATTACAAGAATTTTGATTTTGAATTAAATTACTAAACTCATCGATCATTCTAAAAAACTAAACATGAGTAAAACATGAATTTCACCAATTTCCAACCTAACTTTTTCTTTTATTAAAATTTTTGTAATGAGTTTTAAGATTTAAACCATGATTTCAATGAAAAATGTCTCATAGATAGGTGAAAACAAGCAATAATCCAAGTGTATCGATAATAAAGATCAATAAATACTCCCATGCCCTTAAAATGAGATAATATTCGCATTGTCTTGTAATTTATCATGGGATATATAACACATATATATAATAGTAAAAATGAAATGGAAACTTTGAAATTGAATTTATGGAATTGAGAGCTCCATGTGTGAGTTTTTATTCCATGGGGAAACTTGGTGGATGGTGATTTCAAATTGGGCTACCTATATAATGTGTTTTAAAGACATAACCTGTATTAGATAAAACATTAGTCCACATGGTTTAAACATTTTGAAAGTAGTGAAATTGGGAGGTTCACATAAAAAATAATAATGGAAAATATTTTAGATACATTCAAATATGTGTGTACAGTGAATTTTAGGAACATCATATAAACAAGAATGATATTAAAATGAAAAAAAAGGTCTTAAGTATAAGACTGAAAATAAACAAAACAAAAATTATGGGTTGCCTCCCATAAAGTGCTAACAATTTCTTCATCATCCAAAAAGATGGAAAAAAGGATTAATTGAACTTTAAGTAAAAACACAAACCCTTCGTGAAATGGTTCTTGATAAATTTTTAATCTATGTCCATTTACCTTGAAGGGTGGTTCATCACCTTGTTGAATTTCAATATCCCATTAGGAAGCACTCTTATGATTGTAAAGGGACCTAACCATTGGGATTTCATCTTTCCATGGAAAATTTTTGATCAAGAATTAAAATGTATAACTTTATCCCTTAGTATGAATTATAATTGTTTAATTCATTGTTCATTCCATTTCTTCATTTTTTCTTCATAAATGTGGTCATTTTCATAGGCATCCCTTCCAATCTCTTTAAGTTCATTGAGTAGTATAATTATGACTTCTTCAGCTTTTTTAGTATCCATTTTCAGTTTTTTAATTTCCTAATAAGAGTGATTCTCTATTTTGATGGGTAAGTGACATTCCTTTCCATAAACAAGAGAAAATGGAGTAGTTTAAATGGATGTTTTTTAAGTTTTGAGATATACCCAAAGTGTGTCATCTAATTTAAAGTTCCAATTCTTTCTATTTGTAGCCACAATTTTTTAGAAATTTTTTTGATTTCCCTATTAGATTATTCAAATTTCCCACTTGTATGTGGGTGGTGGGGAGTTCTAGGGCTATAAAGGATTCTATACTTTCCAAGAAAAGATTTCACAACATTATTTGAAAAGTGGGTTTTGTGATCACTAATAAGTAATCAGGGAAATCCAAATCTTGAAAAAAAAATGTTTTTATTTAAGAATTTTATAACCACTATAGTTGTTTCATGGGTGGTGTCCTTGGATTCTAACCACTTTGAAACTTAATCCACTAAAACCAAAATGTATAATTTCCCATATGAATTTTGGAATGGTCCCATAAAATTGATTCCCCATACATCAAATATTTTGACTTCTAGAATGGGATTTTGTTTCATTTCTTTTCTTTTTCTTATAGTCCCTACCTGCTGGTATTGATCATAGATTTGACAAAAGTTCCTTGTATCTTGATGAATATTTTTCCAAAATAACCTTCTTTGAAGGGTTTTAGCCATGTTATGTTCAGGTCCATGATTCCATCATATTGGTGATATATGAAACATGTTAATAATAATTTATTGTTTTTATTTTTGGGATGCAGCACCGTGTTAAGCCATCTATGCAGTGCCTAAAAAATAGAGGCTCATTCCAATATTAATGTGAGTCTTCAACTAAAAATATCTTCCTTTGTTGAAAGTTAAAGTTATGTTAGAGTGATCTTGTGGTAAGATAATTTGAAATCTTATAAAATCATGGTCGAGATTGGGTATTTATCATGAGAAGGGCTTCATCAGGGAAGTCATCCTTGATGCTAAAATTATCATCATATTTGATTTTAGGAAGTATAGGTTTAGATAAATGGTCTAATATGAGGTTCTGAGTTCCTTTTTCATCCTTTATTAGGATTTCAAACTCTTACAGCAGTATAATCCATCATATTCTACATGGTTTAGAATCTTCTTTGTGTAGTAGGTATTTAAGTGTTGCATGGTCTGTGTAAACCAAAACTTTTGATATACAAAGGTATGAGTGAAATTTTTCAAATGAAAATATGACTGTCATAAGTTCATTTTCTATTATTTTATAATTTACCTAAGTTTCATTTAGTGTGTGACTGGAATATTATATGGGACAAAAGATATTTCCATCTCACTGTCTTAGGATAGCACTAAAAAAGTCACTTGCATCACACATCAATTCAAAATATTTTTCCCAATATAGTGAAATTATGATAGGAGCAGTCATCAAACTATTCTTTAGGGTAAGGAATTCCCATAAAAACTATTTAGTGAACTCAAAAATGGTGTCTTTTTAAAATAAGTTTGTCAAGGGGAAAGATACTTCTACAAATATTTTAACAAATCAATGATAGAATCCTACATGGCCCAAAAAATCCCTTATCCCTTTCAATTTATTGGGATTAGGTATGTCTTTTATCACCTTGGTTTTAGTTGGATCAACTTCCATGCATTTTTTTGAGATTTTATTTCCAAGGAATATACCTCCTTGGACCACGAAGTGAAACTTTTACTAGTTTAATACCATGAATTTTTCCTCAAAGATTTGAAAGACTACATCCAAGTTACTTAGACATACCTCAAAGTAACTTTCATACACCAAAAATTCATCCAGGAATATCTCTATGAATTCCTTATTTATATCATGGAATATATGTGTCTTACACCATTCAAAAGTTACCAGTGCATTTCACTTAACAAATGACATTCACTAGTAGGCGGAGGATCTAAAGTGACAACTGGACCCAGTTTTGGAGTGGTCATCTAGATCAAGTACAATTTGGTTATACCTGAATATCCATCCAAGAAAAAATAAAATCCATTCCCTACTAGTCTTTCCATAATTTGATTAATAAATGGTATTGGAAAATTATATTTTTAGGTTGTCGTATTGAGATTACTATAATCAATGCATACTCTCCATCCTGTGATGGTTTGAGTATATATTATCTCATTCTCATTTTTTTTACAATAGTTATACTAACCTTATTTGGAACGACTTTTAGTGGAATCACCCATTTTCTATCAGATATTGAAAATATTATTCCATAATCTAGAAGCACTACTTTTTTAACCACTGATTTCATTTATGGTATGAGTCACCTATAGGGTTGGTATTTGGGTTTATCACCTTCTTCCAATGAAATTTTGTGGGTATAGATTGTGGTTATGATTCCTTTAAGGTCAGTTACTCCCTAGGCTATTGAGTTTTTATACCTTTTTAGGACTTCAATAAACTTTTCATATGGTTTTTTAGTTGTCTTTGAGCTTATAATGACTAGAAGTGTTTCCAAATTCTCAAATAATGAGTACTTGAGTGTTCTCAGAAAATGTTTTAAATCCAATGGTGGTGTCTTAATGATAGAGGGTATGAATGGTTGGATAATGTCCCAATAGTTCAAAGTAGTTTTCATTTTTATGATCAATATTCTCCTCTTCATCAAAATGCAGGGTCTTCTTGTCATCCTCAATGGTCATAAACTCATCTTCTTCATCAGTATGAAAGATGTCTTTATAGTCAAAAAAATCATTAAATTTCGTAGAATATTTTTCTAATTAAAACAAAACTTTTTCATCTCACACTCTGAATATCAGTATCCCTTTATTAACATTTATTAAATCCTTTCTAGTGGCTAAAAATTTCATTCCTAGATTAATTGACATGTCTCATTCTTCTTCCATGTCTAAAATTAGGAAATATGCAGGAAAGATAAACTTTCCAACTTTAAATAAGATATCATTGTGAAGTCCTTATGTATATTGATTTTTTGATCATCCAGTTAAATTTATACTCTTGTTAGTTTTAATTCTTCAATCCCTAACTTCTATAAGATACTCATAGGTGTGAGATTTATGCTTGTGCCTAGATCTCATAATGCTCTTCTGAAGTTGCATGCCCCTATGGTGCAAGGTATTGAGAAACTATCAGGGTCTCGCATCTTTGGTGGAATTTTATTTTGAAAAACTATGGAGCATTCCTCATTTAAGAAGATAACTCCCAAGTCTTCCATATTCCTCTTTTTAGGGATAATTTATTTTAAGAATTTCTCATAAGCATGCATTTGAGAAATGGATTAAGCGAATGTGATGTTGATATAAAATTTCTTGAACTTTTCTAGATTTTTTTTTTGTTACTCAAACTTTTCTTTCCTCATTATTTTTGGTAATGTAAGAGGGGTTTGTATGATGGTGATTCTATATAAACCTCATTCTTTTTACGCTATCTTTTTTTGGGGTTTCTATAGTTTCTTTTTATTCTACTCATTTATTTAATCACTTCCTTTATTTTATCAGTATCATCTTCACTAATTTAAGTCACTAATTTATAATGTTACTTTGGTCTCTCTTACTCCTCGTTTTATGGTTGTTTAAAGTCTAGGATTTTACCACTCTTAAGAACCACTACCTTTTCTTATTCTCTTGGGTGCATTACAGTGTTATTGGGAAATGTACTTGGTAGTTAGTCTGATAAAGTTTTTAAAATTTGACCCATCTTGTGCTTGATATTTCACATGGATTCTCTTTGGTTTTGAAATTTTTTATTGGGTTTTCATCCATTGGTATTATTTCTACATAAAGGAAGTGATCATGTTTTCAAGATTTTTTGGAGAATTTGAGATTGAGGCGGTGGTTTTAGTGGATCTTTCTAATACTGCTATTTTTTATGGTGGGAACTGCTGATCTATAGGGAATATTTGTTGGAATTTTTGTTGTGGTCGAGGATATGGACCTTGTGGTGGGTAACCAGTTGGTCCTTAATTTCTTTGTGGTACCTTTCCACTCCTCTATTTAAAATAAACATTGTTTTTCTGTTGCGGCTGAGCTAGCCACATGGGGTAGTTTTGTTTTTTTGGTACTGTTGGGGATACTAGTATTGTTTTCCCTGTTGATTGTAATTGATATAATTACAATCTTGATTTTGAGGCTATTCCATCCTTTCACTACAATCTTAGTATGACTGTGGGCCTCTGCACACCTCATAGGATTGAATTTCCATTACTAGAGTAGGATGGGTGGTGGAACGTCAGGTAATTTAAATGATTCTAACTTCTTGTTAAGAACCTAAAATTGAGCAGAAAGGTAGGTGGTCTCTTCCATCTGATGAATTCCGCATCATGGAAGTACTCGATCACTTTTTTACAAACCGTCATTGTGAGATACTTCATCTAAAATTGCTTATCCAACTTCTGGAATCTTGAGCATGAGTCCCCAACAGAAGTGGTGTCTACTTTCATATGTAAAGCAGGTTTGAGTCCTAATTAAAATTTCTGTAATTGAAGGAAGACATCTAGTCTGAGATTTGGGCATTTTCAGGTCAACTCCTTGAATCTGTCCCAAGCTTCCCATACTGATTCTCTACCCTCCTGAGCAGAGTTTTAAATTTTAGTATGGAGTTTCCAATTATGGATTAGTGGGAAGTACCTGTCTAGGAACTTATTTTCTAATGTTTCACAAGTTTTTATTGACTTGGGAGATGCACTCTTCATCCAATCATTGGTTCTTTTTCATAATGATATTATTAAGACTCTTAACTAAATGGATTCTAATGATACATCATGGTTGAGAAAGGTATCGTAAGCCTCAATAAAGTTTGATGTGTGCTCATGGGGGTCTTCTCTTTGAAGTCCACTAAACTACCCCATATTTTGGATCATGTGAATGAGTCTAGGTTTAATCTTGAAAGTGTGCACCTAAATTTTTGGATGCATAATTATGGGTATAGCACCACTAATTGATGGTAAACTATGTCCATAATTGTGTGTTCCGACAGTCACTTACTCTGATTGGCAGGTGGCACATAATTGAGATCTTGAAGATATGGCGGTGCATGATTATTATTCTCTTTAATTGTGCCATAGTGGAATGCAGTGATGGTTATATCGATCTCAGGATCAAATATTTGTTTTTCTTGTGCGTCTAGGATTCTTGAGCAATTTAAGGGCCCCTGGTGCATACACTAGCTGCAAAGAGAAGAAAGAAAAAGAGATAGAGGGATGTAAGTGTTCCCAAATGAGAAAAAGGAAAAAGTAAAAATGTAAAATAAAATATAAAAGGGGAATGGGTGAGGTAATTAGAGGTTCGATCCAAAGGTCACTAAGCCTGAGTTGTAGCAATCCCTAGAAATGGGGCCAAAATTTGATTCACCTGAATTAGTCGTTGAATCCGTGTGGGATAAGGTCAAATAAAATATTTATAATCCCAAAATACACTTACAACTAGAGCATAGAAAAGTATAAGTGAAGGTTTGATCCCATGAGGACTATTATAAGGTCAACGACCATTCGAAAAAAAACTTCTTGAAGGATTCCTCACTTTCACTCTTCGAGTTTCGTTTTAACTAAGACTATATAGTTTGGTTATAATTCAAGTAATAAAGGAAGGGACCAGGGTCAATTTTTGGTTGTAGTCAAAGGGATAATCCTAAATATAACTTGGGATAGACCTATGAAATAGGTTGTGAAGCATTGTAAAGAACACCAATTAACATTGGTCCAGCCAATTGGATTAACCTAAGCTTGAAAAGACTCCTTGGTCAATATTAATTAATAACCTAAGTGCAGAAAGATTGGATTATAAGAAGAAATAATTATAGGCTATTATTACTACTTTTATCTTCTCTAAATAAGTCATGGTCATTCATTTTACACCTCTTATGGTCAGGGATAATGAAAAATAATGAGATTGATAATTGTTATAAACCTAGTATCTATAGTGTTACCTAGTTTTTATTTTTAGATATTAATTATGTTCAAAAAATTACTAATCTCGACCTCTAACCCTAAGAGGATTATCCATGCATGGTGGTGATGATCAAAAGAAATGAAATATCAATCATGAAATGAAAAATCATAAAATTGTTTCAAAAGAGACAATCTAGGATTAAACAGGCAAGAATCAATGTAAAACAATTGTAAGCAACATAAATAAAACACAAAACTAACTTTTCATAATGAAAAAAATGAATAATGAGCAAACTAGTATCGAAAAAAATAAGAAAAAATCACAAAGTTACTATGAATGAAGAAACTTATGAAGATCAATGCAAGTTTTGATGAATAATAGAGTGAAGCATTGAAACATATGTTGGTATTGAAAATGGTATTGTAGAAGATAAAAAATGGAAAATGAATGATTAATAAGTCACTAAGATTCAATGTAACAATGAAATGAATGAAAGGAATATAGTTTTTTTATGAAAATGAATGAAATTAGTGAATGAAAAATGGGAGAAAACTAAATACGTCTAAATATTTGGTGCACGGAGTGCGCTAGAAATATTAATAGGCCCAAAAAGTACACAGCATGAAAGTCTGACATTTCATGTACTAGGTTAAATGAATTTGGTCCCAACATCTGTATTTCAAGTAATTTGGTTTCATATCATGTAAATCAGATCCACTTTTCATGCCGAAAAATATGTTTGTATCTTTGACTGGGTGAGCTTTGAATCTTTCACTTCATGCAATCTTTGCATGTCATGTATGAATTTCACTATTGGTGGGATCTTGATTTTTGAATGTTTCATGTTGTTCAATGGATTTACATATTTTTTATTACCTTCACTTCATGCATAATCTTCATGGGTTGTTCTTCTATGCTACATGCATGTTGTGAAATAATCATACACATTGTATATGTGATACATGGCTTATAAAGCCAATTTTTCACTTTTCAAGAATTTCTTTATTTAAGTTTAGAATTCCTAATTTCTGTGAAAATATATTAAAACCTAGTGAATTGTCAAATAATTCATGAAAAATAATTAAATAAATGTATCTAAAAAATATATATAAATTCATATTATCAATACACACCAATATAATTATGTCACATGGTTCAACACATGAATAATTAAAGTGGTGCATAAAGGACATGGAATACATCTGTATGTACACACTGTGTGACAAGTGTCATTCTGTACCTAGTAAACATTGAGTCATTTTCAACATGTCATGTGGATATGAATTCTTATTATTATTGATAAAATTTCTGAAACTTCATGACGTGTAATAGTTTTCATACACATCGTGTGCTTCATGGTCATTTCCAGTGGTATATATCATTTATATTTATTGCATGTCATGCAGTCATACATGTATTTCAAGATACACATCTTGACCCATGGAACTAAATGTCATGTATATCATGACATGTCATATGTGTATACATATTATTTAAGTACATAGTACATGACAGGGACTAAACACAATGTCAGACACATGACAAGTAGAGTGATAGTACATTCCATATAAGTATTAAATTCTAAAATGGATTAAAATAATGTTGAAATGTACACAATATGACACCTACAAAGTACATTCCATGTATATATTAAATTCCTATAATAAATTTTATCTAGCATAAAAAAGGTACACACCATGTTCCTTTGTCAATGAACACCATGTACTTGATTATTTTAAATAAAAATTTAATTTTTTTAATTTTTTTAATTTTTTTAAAATAATACAATTTGAGAATCTTATTGTATTTCAAGGACTATTTGGAAATAATATTAAGATAAATAATTAATAAATTTATTAACAGGGTAATTCATTAATTTGAGTAAATTTATCTTAATTAAATAGAAAGTCTAAATGCATGGTCATTACATGTTGTGATTAATCATGATCTTGACTAGATTGTGTATGTGTTGGTTCTATATGATTTAATTTTATTGCATAATTTTATTTGATAATATATTATTAAATCTAATAATATGATGAGTTTATTATCCCTCATTCCTTTATTATATACAAGCCTGTATGTCCAAGGTATATTTTAGGTAACCTTAAACCCCAATTACCCCTCACCTATGAGTGAGTGGTCATTTATAAAGGATATATATTCCAATGAGAGGTGACGATTTGGTACCTAATTTGAGCTAAAACCAACCAATGTGATACATAAGTTAATGGAGGAATGCTTCTACTCGAGTCAGGAATGGGCTCATGGAGTTATTTCCCCTATGTTCAAGGTTGGTTTATCTCTTCTTGATAAACTGACCAATGGTTAAAATCACATGATCATATCACATATTTATTTATTTATTTAGTGCATTTTTATTTATTTAATTATGTGATGTATGGTTTATTTATATTATTAAATTAAATCACATTACGTAAATAAATTACCAAGAATATTAATATGATATAATGTATATTTTTATGTGTAAGTTATTTTATCAAACATTATTAATTAATTATGTAAATATAATATAATTTTAATTAGAATGTGAAGAATAAAATAAAGATTATTTATATATATATTAAACAAAACTCCTAAAATAAATTATTATGTCAGTAAACACCTTCAATCACTTCAGTTATAATGAAACCAAATATCAATGTATTGGTTTAGCCCTCATCAAGATACTTTTATTTATGTGTTATGATTAAAGTATTGGGTTGACTTAACCAAGTTAGTGTCAAGAGATGATTCCCTCATAAGACTTCATGTAACTTGGAGGAAATCATTAAATAAATCCATGTTTAGGATTTTAGAATTGATGAGTTCACTCAATAGATCAAGGAATCATGAGTTAATATCGTTGGAAAGAAAAGACTACTTTAATACCTTCGAATAAATTGGTAATTCCTCTATCTAGGCTATGTTAATAAGTATATGGATCATTGGCACTTGAATATCTAAGAAATGGTATATTTTGAATCCAATGGTGAGGACTATTGGGATTTGATAAAATAGTGGGTGAATAATAAAATTAATTTATTACATCCTATTTAGTAATAAAGATAAAGTACTTAAAATATTATTTCATTTATTTTAGAATAAAAAATGTAAAGTAAAAACATGAGAATAATTCAATCTATATTCAACAAAAAAATACTCACCATCACCAATTTATTAGAGGTTTACAGTCACTTATAAACTACACTACTGTATAATTTTTTTTATTATGCACTAGAATCAGTTATTCTTAATCGTCCACCTCAATGAATGAGAGATGGTGAAAATGATTCTTATAGATGAAACATAGAGGATGATTCACATATCTTAAGATGGATTCAACTATTCTTAAGATGAAATATAAATAGATGGATTCATTCTACATGATAAATCATCTCCTAAAACCTAAAAATGAGAAAGAGAGGATAAATACAAAGGATATTTTCAATGCACTATATAAGTGTAAATTGGAAGATGGGTGCCTATCTAGTAGTCATTTCTTAAAAATACTGAAGTATACTTATCAGTTAGAATTTTTTTCATATGGATAATAAATTGTCCATTAATATTGTATTATCATCCTTACCACATTGATTCTCTATATTAATTAAAAATTACATATTAAACAATATAGAGAATTCACTCGGTAATATTTTTCATATGCTTCTCCAAGTATATAGGAATTAGTGGGAACATGGTTATTCACCCATTATGGTGAAAAAAGTGAGGGTTGAGGTTAAAAATCCTATAAAATTTTTAGAGTTAATGTTGTTTTTGAAATATTCATTAAAGAGAAAAAATATTCAAAGAGAGTGAAATTAAAAGGAGGATATTAGATTTACCTATAAAAATAAAGGCCGCCATAAGATGAACTATAATGAATTGAAGAAGAATAAAGAAAATTATTATACTTTAGGTATATTTATCATTGTATATAATATTTCTATATTACTACTTGGGTATTAAATACAACATGTAACTCACAAATTATATCCAAATAAAGGTTCCATAGAAGTTCAAAATGATTATAAGAAGTAAGGAGAAATTTCCAAGTGGATAAAGGAGGGTTAAGTAATATAAGAGAGGATCATAGATTCACATTTCCATGTGGATTGATTCTCATTAAAAAAAATTATATTGAGTGTTACCAAAACATTTATCTCAGTGTCCAGTTCTAGACACAATGATACATTATTTCATGTTTAAAATGTTAGTTGTGATGGTATAGAATAATTAACTAATGGTTTATTAATACTTGAATCACATATGTAAAATTTTTAAAATTAATAATGAATATAAAAATATATGACTCATAAAAATACTCATTTGTGGTAAGGTAATTCTGGATCAAGTAAAAATTAAAATAAATTATCTAGTATATGCGCAGAAGAGTGTTTAGACAATTTGGAGTTAAAACTCTTAGGTAATTTAATGTACTTGTTAATTTTTGATACAAATAAACCCTTAGATATTAAAAGTTATAAATACACAAAAATTATATAATTATTTTAACAATATATTTGAGAACTATTCTAAGGAAGAGATTTAGGTAAATTCATATACTTCATGATATTACTTTAATAGATTTTATAAATGTAATGTACAAGTAATGGATATAGTTGATAAAATATATAAGATCATTAGGGTCAGTTAATAAAATAATATTATAACCAAGAATCCACTGATCATTTAAATGTATATTAGATCTATTCATAAACTCTCATTTCTATACACACATTATAGTGATGATGGTAGTAAAAGGAGGATCGGGGATAAGTATTATATGTGTTTCAAGTGATAAATAATTCCTTTCATGGCATGTATTGAAGATATTATCATTAAAAGTTATCCATATGAAAAATATATTTACTAATAGATGTCATATTAGTTATATTATAAAATAAATACATTATGTCACTAATTCATGTGTTTTGATGAGAACTATTTATTAAAACTAATTTTAGCAACAAACATGCATAAAGAAAACACCTTATGTACCTCAATTAATTATCCTAAAATCTACTTAGGATGTAACTATCCCTAACATAGAAAGGTATTAGTTAAGCGATTGACTATATTTATATAATAGGGAAGCACTTTTCTTTTGAGATACTATGAGCAAGCTTGTATTTAATAAAAGAAGCAATAAAGGGAAATATTCTAAGATTTTCAACATTGTATGAATTCATAAATGGATTCTATGTACCAAAATCCTGTTTTTTCATTTGGTGATTTTTCTGGATGATATAAATATGTTAGTGATTATTTAAGGATAAACAATACATGGATGGTAAAGTTGGTACCTATAATGAATTTTTATTTATTAAATATTTCAAGCTATGTTTGGGAATATACTATAATGAAACCTTTTCCACTAGTCATTATTCTAAAATATATTAAAAATTATACATTTCATATCAACCTTATATGATAATAAAATTAAGAAAATATATGTTAAAATCATCTTTTGTAATGGAATCTCTAAATAATATGTCTATATAATGTATCCAAAAGGTTTGGTGACACAAAATAATGCCAATAAGGTATGTAAGTTATTGAGATCCATTTATAGATTAAAGCATCCATTATGATCCTGGAATATTCATTTTGATAAATCCATAAGAAAGTTTGGTTTTATTAATAATAAAATATATCCATGTTTCAAAAAGATTTTGGTGGTAGTGATATAGTTTTCCAATTCAAATATATTAATAACATATGAAAAAAATGTTAATTCATGTAGTTAGTCAAGACTAAGATCAAATTATTTCCCCAAGAATTACTTAAAAGAACTACCAAAATTTTAGGTAATAAAAACCACTAAGATAAATCTTTGGGGATAGTTATATTAATTAATGGTATATACATTGATGAGGTATTTAAAAATGAAAAAATATAACAATTAAAGAGAAATTTTTTTCCCATGTCACATGTTGTGAAATTCCTCCAAGCTGAAGTGTTAGTGTACAGTTGGAGATTATTATTAATACAGTTACATACATGTAAATTATTGGAATATATCTCATATTCCAATTTATTTATATATATTTTATATTTATTATATGTAAATAATATTAGAAAAATATCAACTAGAACAAGGAGAACTTTATAGGGTTTTAGTTATAATTATCTAATAGTACTTAAGAAAAATCAATGAATAAGTTCCTAGTACTTAGATAAGTGAGAATACTAGTTATCAAGGGGATATAATACTAGTTTTATTTTAGATAAATTTGATATAAAAAATATATTAAGTTTATATAAATAAGTATGATAACATAATTAAATCCAATGGGGTCCATATATACATATACTAAGAATATTATAGTTTCTAATGCAACTTCAGAGGGAGTTTTTGTAATGAATTATTCTTGATTTTGGAATTTCTCCAAGATAATGATTTATTATCAAAGTATATATTATGAAAATATTTTAACTATGGTATTATCCAACATTTCATGTTTTTAATCTAGGAAAAAAGGTAAATGCTTGTTAATATCACTTCTTTAGAGATTTTTTCAAAGGAGTGAAGTCGCAACAAGAAGAATAGGTACATAAGAACATGGTAGGACCACCAAATATATCCATATATTAAAAAAAGAATGTTTATAATGATGTGTATAATAATTTATTTGGTTGATGTTTTCTCTAGTGAAAGTTGGATTCTATTGGAGTTAGTTCCCTAGAACCAACTGACTTTGTACTTTCAATTTCCAGAATATTAATAAATATCTTATCACATGATTATTGTTCTTTTATATAACATTGATGTGATAATGTCCATAATGTATTTTTCACATCTAAATGTTATATTTATTCCACATAATAATGAAAATATAGAAGTTTTATGATAATATTCTTAAATAAATAAATAATGGTTGAGATAAAATTTGTTTGATATGACACATATTTTGTTTTCCTATCAGGTGTTGGAGGCTTATAAGACATTAAGACTTCTTCTCATGAAGTTTTCATATGGTAATCTATAATAAGAAGGGTTATAAGGATAGACTCTCCAATGGTAATTCCACATGTTATATGTGTCATTGGATATTCCTATCTACGAACATGTGTATTGGTCCTTCGACTCGATATTATTGTTAATATATATCATGATTCATGTACATTGATTTATAGATAAAAACCAGGATAACATATGCTCATGGTGAGTAAGCGTAAGTTGGGTGCATCAAAGACTGTTTATTAAACTAAATCCTCAAATTTTAAGTGACCCACCATTTCCAAAAGTCACCAAACCTTTCCTACACTTCTCAACATCCTTCATGAGCTTTAAATATCCTATCATATGTTAGGAGCATCCAATATCCAAGATCCGTGAATGTTACCTTTTGTGATTATTTTTCTGTAGCTTTAGCAATCAATTCCTTCTCATTTAATTTTTATTTATTATTATTTTACTTTTGAGTGTTATAATTCATAATCAATTGATCAGGTAGAATGGTGAGATATTATTTTGAAAAGTGACCATGTTGGTCACATCTTCCAGAAACATCATCCAATGGTTGAAACATATTATCAAACTTTATTACATAATTTTTAAACTACTTATAAACATTTTTCATTTGAGTGGAATAAATACACCTTAATCTTTATCTCATGAATCCTCTATACTAATATAAATATTAATAATTAAACCAAAATCTCTTTTCCAGGTCCCCAAATACTCCACAGTATAAAAGTTTTACACAAAATTCATACTTATCTCTAAAAATATTTTGTTGTCTACATATTTACACCCTATCTTCTTTTATATTTGGGTAAAAAAATTGGTTCCTTTTTATAAAAAAAATTATATACTCCCAAAACTTCTTATTCCCTATATAGTTATTTCCGGGACGTTTTAAATCTCCACTTATAGTAGTTTTTACATTCAAATAAGTGCTCCTAGGATTTATAGATTTCTAAGTATAATCTTTTTTTTTCAATAAATATGACTGTTTTCACTTATTAATTTGAATCAAACTTTTCACCAAAACATACAAGATCTTTTTCAACCATTTAATGTGATAGTTAATTATTGACTTGAATCTTGTCATTTTATGACACTTAAACTCCTTCCGCAATCTTCTTCTTTGAGCTTTCTTAAATTTTTTTAATATAATTATGAAATTTGAATTTGTAATTATCCAATTCATTTTTTCTAAAATAAATTTTTTTAAAACAAGTAAAATAACCTTATCCTTTTTTATAACCTTACCTCTCACTACAACATTAAAAGTATTATTCTCTCCAATGAGTGAATTCTTAAATTTTTTAATCTCGTTTGTTAACATTGAATATTTATCAGCAAGTAAGCATCTATTTTTTATAGATAATTTACACACCTTATTTAAACTCTTGTTCTCTATTTTCAATTAATAAATATTCAAGGTATACAATATGAGTTACTTCTTTAGTATAAACTCTATTTCTTTCACTAAATCACTTTCATTTTTACTTCCCTTATCACTTGTGAATTCTTATTCATTCACATTTTAAAATAGAAACCTTTCACCAAATTAACGAGATGATTCTAATTCTTTATCATCCTATTTGTAGAAACATCGGGAGATGTAGTGATAGAATGAATTACTAATGAAGAAAATAAAAAAACAAGAAGAATATGAATAGATACATGACGACTTATATGGTTCAGGAAATAATATCTATGTTTGTAGATAGGGAAAACACTTCACTAATTATAGGAGTATAATTAAAAGTTGAGTGTCAAAGCTTCACACACACATAAACCCTAGATCAAATGAGATCATAAAGAAAATGATTCATTATTCCACCAATACAAAAGTAATTCCACTGTTTTATAGTGTCGTAACCACCCAAGTCCAAGATTCTATAGTGCCTGGTGGATGGAATACCTTGAAGATATAATACCACTATATCCAAAATTATGAGATGCTATAGTGATCGGTGCCAAAATATACAATGTTAGAGTGTCATTTCACATACTATTATAGTAATTCCACACTACTATAGCGCCCATTAGAAACATCAATCAACTCTGCTATAATTAGTTAGCATTGATATAGTTCCCCAAAATTTGGGTGGGGGAATTTGACCCTCAGACCCCCAAACCAAGGGAGTGTTTCCCCCAGAATCCCCCTGCCACCAAAAACCTCACCATGGAGGTATAACTACAAGAGTTGTAGTCTGGTGTACAGTCCATGTTGCTAGCATTCAACCCAACATTATCCAAAATGAATCAGCTACACCATTCCAATATTCCTTACTATTATCCCTATCTTCAAACATAGATAATAAGTTTCTCTTTATAAATTTAGATAAAATATTATATCTCCCTTTATAAGAATAATTTTACCCTTTCTTCTTTAAGGAACTTATTGGATTCTCATTCTTATCATCACTAATTTCATCTTCAACTTCTTTCAACCCTGGAAAATTGGATGAAAAGTGTATAATAGATATACAGTCAAAACATTTATGTGGAATATTCCCTCAAAACATTTCTTTACCACTTCTTAAAATTTTGTAAATAAAGAACATGAGTTTATAAAATTTCATTTCAACATCTTTTTCAACAACATATTCATCCATATCTTCATCAACTACTTTTTTACTCTTGACTTTATTTAATGCCATTATTGAAATTTTACTATTATACTTTGTTTTCTTCTTAAAGAAACTTCCATTAATTATTTCATACATAATAAAAATATTGTGTAAATCATCCAATTTAAGTGCACTTAAATCATGATCTTCAAGAACCAAGAACTCTGCATCAAATATTTCTACAAAAATGCATTGTATATTCTCAACAACCATACTATCCTCAAACCTCACACCAAAACATCTAATGGTTCTCATAATTTCATTTATTCTAGTAAATAATTTATATATTTTTCCATAATCATTCATCTTGAGATCATCATATCTCAATATTTGAAATTATAGTTTATCTTACTTCACTTTTTCCTTTATTTTATAAATGTTTTCAAATTTATCCCAAATACCTTTTTGTATCATTATCTCTTTTACCTTTAGAAATCACTTCTATAAAATATTTGATAGGTTGTAATTTCAAGAATGAACATCATGCTCTAAATTCTTCCTATCTATTTTCATCATCATAGAAACTTTATCAAGATGAACAAAATAATCGATGGTAGTCACCAAGACATCAAAATTGATTGAAAATGACATGGAATCATTTGGTCTTTAAACATACAATAATTATACCCATAAAAAGTGTTAATTCACTTTATGTTTTCAAACTTTATATTATTTATATTCATAATATTAATTTATGTATAAAATCTTGTAGTACTAAGTGACACATTCTCAATTATAGAGGAGAGTGAAAAACTTAAATACCAACTAAGTTTAAAGATCTTCAAAGCAACAAAATTTAATCTTTTTGATCTTCTGAGGAAACCTAGATATGATACCACTAGTTATGTATTTTTTCATGGTATAGGTTCACTTAGAGGGGGTTAATCAATGAATAGTATTCTACTTTTCCCTTTCATTATTTCTTATGAAGTCAACCTCTATCACATGTTAGATTAAATCAATATCACTACTGAAATCACACACACTAAGGAAATAAAACAAACAATGTAACTCAATATACAATTTCAACTACTCAAAATTATTTTCTAATAATTTTAATGTTCTAAAATCAACTATGATCACATGATCCATGAGAGTGTCTATGGTGGATATAAATGAGAAAGGTATATCTTTGACTCGTGTTATAATATTATCAATAATTTTATCTCCTGATAATTATCCCCACAATTTAAAATACTATATTTATATTAAATGGTGCATGTATTATAATTTTCTTCTAATTAAATTGTCTATTGAAAATTATAGTGCTTGTGTAATTCATTATATTTTAGAATAGGTGTAAAATTACTTTTTCCTCAATACACAAAACAGGTGTGATAATCACACACAACAAAGTGTGTCCTATTCTTCTTATTTTTTACACTTTTCTCTACACACTCTTCCACTTATCTTCTTTCCCTCTTATTCCCATTATAATACCCCTATTAAACTTGATATTATATAAATCGAGTCTTTTATTATAGTTTGAAATTGAATTTCAATTTCAAATTCAAACACATGATTTATTTCAAATTATCTTCAAGATCTCCTTCTTCCATTTGATCCTTTTGATCATTAAATACCTATTAGTTACTATTGATGTGGTTAAAGGATTTAGAGATTGAGTATGGGTAGCCTTTATATCATTAACTAAGATAAATCATCAGATACGATCAAAATCTAGAAGACTCTTACAACCATGGATTGATCATTCCTCACCATGGTTTGTTGTACATCATTTTTATAACTCTTAATTAACTATATATTTCACCACAATATGTAATTTTTTATTTCAATCCAACCACTCTAAACTAATTTATAACCACTTCCAAAACATCTCATGCCATTTTGTGTTCTCTCATTTCCATTTTAGATAGGAAACTTTTTCTCACACCATAGAATGTTCCATGATGTGGAACTACACATTTCAAACCTCATACAATATCCAAGTCATTTTAATTCTCTAATACCAAACCTCTTTGACAGTTCAAGGATTTCCCAAAATGAAAACCAAAGTTAAACCATGACATGGTCACTACCATTTTTATTCCCAGACAATTACTCTTATTTTTAACAAAGTGATAACCTTAAAAATCATAGATAAAATCTTATGTATCATCCCTTATATGAGTAATTTTTTAAAATTACAAAATCCCATAAAATACACCATATCATATTCCATGAGGTGTAGGAGTATTTTCATTTCCATATAAAAACTTCTCAACTGAAACACTATTATAAATGCTTGTTTTAGATTTTAAATTTCCATTTAATTACTATGCCATGTTCTTTACTTCACCATGGAATAGACATACATTCATTTTAATACCCCATCTTGTAAAATTTTCCATGTCTTGAGCATCCATGTCATTTTCTATTCCCAAACCATTAATATTCATTTTTAATGTATAATTATCGCTTGGTGATGTCACATACCCTTCAAAAATATTGAAACACCACTAATTAACCTCAAAACCTATTCTATATTCTATAAACCACTCCAGAAACTAAAAATAATACTCACATTAAATGAAAAATCATGAAACACCTGAGTTTCAAAATGATTTATGTGTTTACAGAAAAATAAAACTCAGTGATTGTATCAACTTTAATGATTTTCCAATTCACCTTTTCCAAATTCATAACAAAAACATACTCTACCAAGGTCACATCAAACTCCCCAAGGAAAAAATAACTCTTGGTCTCACCAACTTCCTTGTTCATGGGATCAAAAATATCTCCTTATGGATTTTATTAGAAACCATTGGATATAAATCACTCTTTTAAAAACAACACACATAGAAATGAATCATCATTAAATTATTTTAATCCTATAGGAGTTAACTTAGTTTAGTAATCAATAACATTGAACAAAATAATCATTTTTTCTATTAAATATACTTATATCCACTTATTTACATCACTTGAACCAAATGAAATCAAATTATAGAAATAATTATTCTTCTATTTGTGAAAATTCATTCTTACACTTGTAAAAAACATGTGAAAACTATAAACCTTTAAAACTATCTATAACATATTCATGTATACATTCTCATCAAAAATTATAGATTAGTTCACAATACATACACACCAATGATTACTTCATAGCTTTCCCCTTTTAAAGTCTCCCTATAAATATATTTTCCCCCTAAATAAGTGATCTCCACCCCAAATTAAGTTAAACACATATATTTGGATTATTACCCTATATTAATGTTCTCCCACTTTATAAATACATTAAATTACAAACATAAAGGGATTTATGTTTCATTTCTCCCCCTTTAATGAAAATAATCTAAAGAACAGGTGATAGAAGGGGTCAATTTACCATACCGTAGCCTTTGATGAGTGAAGGTTGAGATTTCTTCTTTAACCTCCATGGCTTGTTATTCATCCCCTTATTTGACTAAAACCCACTTTTATTAGACAATGTTTTCTTTAAATCTCATTTTAGATTGTGAGGAATCATATTATTCTTCAATTTATCAATATGATATGTCAAATATTATTTCTTCTTATTGATCTTTGTTTATTCATTTTCACAAATTTGACACTATTTTCCTAAAATTGTATCACATTAATTATTCCCTTTATGATATATTTTTCTTGAAATCAATCCTCTATCCTTAATTTTTAGTAGAAATTTTTTTCCACCCTATTTATTATAAACAATCTCTAATAGTTTACTAACATATTCTTTATTTTTATTATGAGTTATCTTTTTCTTCACTATCCTGCCAGCCTAAAATAGGTTACCATGTGCTTGTTATCCTCTCATCAAAAAAAATTCCTATTTAAATATCTTTAAAAAATATTTATTATTTTGAAAAACACTTCATTTACTTCATAACATATTTGAGACACACAAATAAAATTGTGATTAAACCCATCATAAAACAATGTGTTCTTCAATTCTAGCTTATCTTTTCAAATGATTATTGAACCAATTCCGCTAATTTTGAGTGACCCAAAATTTATTAAAGTAACCAACCCTTTGTTGAAATTTTAAAATCCATAAAAAAGATTTAAATATCCAACCATATGTGATTATAATCCACTCTCCAAGATCAATGGATATTTTCTTTGTGATTCTTTATGAGAAACTTCAACAATTAATGCTTTATCCTTTGATTTTTCTTTATTATTATAAAAATAATGAGTATTATAATTCATACTCAAATGGGTTGGTATAATGGTGAAAATTTATTATATAAAGTGACTTGGTTGGTAAAATATTCTTCAAACCTCATCAGATGGTTTAAAATTGTTTACATCCTTCATTCTCGAATTTTTAGATTGCTTCTGAACATTTCTTCTTTGAGTGGGTTGAGACCCCATAAATATTTTTCTTCCAAATCCTTTAGTGTAACGCCCCGACCCCAGCTACCCAGAGTCGGTGCATTAATTACATAACATTGGCATGATCACAAGAAAGATCAAATCCCGAAAGACCGATTAGTTTAGTAGCCTTGGAAACACTAGATATATTCATAAGTTTTACATTACATCATAAAATGAAAAACTACTACAACAACATAATGTTTCCAACGTCCACACTATAAACCCCTCATAAAATCCCTGCAAGTCAATCATAATTTACTTCTTCACTACCTGGGAAAAATAAAACATAGAAAAGGGGTGAGCTCAAATGCCCAGTAAGGATAACAATATAGCGGAACATTCAAAATAAGCATAAACATTTAAGGCAATGAATTACTAAAACAAGAGCCTTTTAAAATTGAACTTCAACATAGTATGGCAAAAGTAAAATGAAATAATGCCATTTACTTGTTCACATGGATATTCTACTAATCGAATAATCACATGCAATATCAATAACCACTTTCATAATGTTGGAATGCATAATGCCAGACTATCATAACCACATAGCCAAGGCCTCGTGCCAAGACTACAAATAAGATTTTGTCAAGGCCTTGTGCCAAGACACTAGTTTGTCTCATGAGACCTACCGATGCATCGAGGAGCTATAGCGGGCTCCACCCGTCACTTATTAAGTCCAATGCATTCCCATATGAAAAGGTTTAAACATAACATAAACATTCGTATTAAAACTAGTATACGAAATGTCAATACTTTCACAATAAACTATGAATGGTATAAAAATAGCACATCCACAGTCAAACATATCACAAAACCTTCAATACAATATAGAAGTTTTGTATCATAATAAATCAACTTCAAATAATCTTAAAATCCATCAAAGGATGTTGACATAGATGAAATCAAAATTCTTTTTAAAGAAGTATCTCCTTTAATTTTGAAATCATTTAAGATCCATATAAAATAAAACATTTTCTTTGAAAATATTCTTATAAGCTTGTATGGAAAGCTTCGACAATTTTATAACGGCGGAAAATAACCGCACCCGCCGTATAAGTTAAAAAAACATTCTTACCTCAATTCCGTCGAAAAGGTTAAAAAGGACCTTGTTTTGAAAACGACGGAAATATTCCTTTATAAAACTCTTATAAAAAGTCAAACAAGGGTATAAATGACTTTAACCCATATTCTTGTAAATAGTAAAAATGTTTTGAAATACATTTCGAAGAAACATGGATGTGGATGATAAAGAGATCCCAGTAGATTATTACGTATAAACAACCTCGGATAATGAAGAGATTGTGAAATAACCCTTACCTTGTACTTTTCCTTGGTTGGGGTAGGTTAACCTCCTGTATAATGGTGAAATAATTGTTATTAAATTATACAATAATCATATACATTAATATGATATCATATATGATCTTTTAACATTGATTTATTAATAATATCTTAGAATTATCATCGTTTCGGGTGTTAACTTACTCATTTTCTTTTATATGTTTTGTTACATAAGCAATGTTTGTTGTATCTTATTCATATCCAGAATGATATAAAGTCCTTAAACATCATTTTTAAATCATAAAATGATAATTATACTTGAATGGATACGATGGAGAATGAATCTCATCGCGTTCGTGGAGACGGTAGTCCGTACGTACGCACGAGCGACAATATCATTCTTTTGATATTAAAATAATATATAAATGAATGGTATATCATATATACAGAATCATTAACATGTTATATTTATTATTTACATGAGTTACACATCCTTATTATACCCATCCAAATAATATTATATTGAATAACAATTACACCACGACGTGGAGACGGTAAGTCGTACGTACGCACGTATGGTGACATGTTATTCAAAGGGTGGATAGAATACTGAATATGGTTGTACCATACTTATAATAACATCACAGTATATGTGAGATACTGGAGTTATTATTTTAGAATGGTAAGAACAAAGGAAGAAGAAGTGGAAGAAGAAATGAACTTAGAAAAGGGTGGTGAAATCATTACCTCTTCTTCGGGTTCTTCCTTTTGATTTGATCAAAAGGGATCCTTAAGTTGGCTTTCTGATCAAACTAAGGCCTCTAGGTTGTAGTGAGGGATGTTGGGAGAGTATTTGGGCAGAGTTTGGCCGAACCAAAAGGCTTTGAAGGTGTGAAGAAATGAGAAGGAGGAGTGCCCTTTTTATAAGAGGGGTGAGGGGCACCTTTGGAAAAGCTAGAAATATTAATTTATAATAAATTCATATTCGGTTTCTAATGGATCCAAAGCTTATTATTCAAAGGTTAAGGTGGGGATAGGTCGAAAACCACTCAACCAATAGAATTTAGACAGGTTTGGGTACTTATATTAACCTTATCTTTAAGTATTAACTCTAAGTTAATTAGTTTCACTTTTACAATGTCTCTTTGTATTTTTATATAATATGGTTAATAAACTTACTATATACATCCAAGCGACCCCCAAGTGGTCCATTAATGATTAACCTATCATAATATAAGTCTCTTGGCCGAACCTTAGATTTTTAGGAATTTAATATCAATTAATAATATAATATTTGTTTTAAGAACTCTTTTATGTCAATTTTGACACTATTCAATAGTTGATTTTTGTGAAACTCATAACAGATTGATTACTTCAAACAAAGTCCATTAAATAAATCCTAATATATCATATTAGTCTAGAAAATTAGTTTAATTCATTAAAAGTTTCATATTATATTTATTTGGGTATTTATAATATCAATTATTTTAATTTTTCACTATTATAGTAATTACTGCATCATCCTTGTGTCATAAATAAAATAAATTATTTAATGTCTAAAAATTATAAATAAAATATCATTATGTAGGAAATCTTTTTATCTTTCTAATGAATATTTATAATCGAAAATACAACATGTATAACCCTATGTAAAAATTGTTCTTCTAAAAGATGTAAGCTTATGCCATTTTTATTTTTATTTTAACTTTATTAATATAATGTGTCATTATCACTTACAAGTGGATCCATGGGGTCCCAAAATAGACCCAAAGATGCCCATGGTCGACCATCTATCAACCAATAGGGTTAAGACACGTTTTTAGGGTAATTTAGTATTATTATAATATTATTTTTTTAACCCTTATTTACCGGATTTACCCTTAACCATGGTAAATAAAATATTTACTGCAGTAATTATTCAAAATGTCTAAAAATAAAAGTTACCTATTTACACAATTTGAAAATCCTGATTCCAAATATGGAATCCATTTTCCTAAATTCAAATCACAGAAGTGGCAGAAATTAATTTAAAATTAATTCCCGCTGTCAAAACAAAAAGCGTGTTTTTAAGAGATAATAACTATCAAAAGATTGACACTTGTTTATGTTCGGTTTAATTGTAAAATTATGTCCAATGACCAACATTATATTAAATGGTAAAAATATATTCTAAATATAATTTAAAACCACTCAAAATCACAATTTATCACTATTAATTATTTTGATTAAAAAAGTTGTTTTTAATTAAAATTTAGAAATTTTCACTATTCATCAAAATATGAAAGTTATCCGAAAAGTACCAAAATTTCACCTTAGGCTAAATTCGATATTCCGAGTCCAAAAATGAAGTCCATTTTCAAATATAAAATATATATAATTTCAAAAATTAGGTATTACTATTCACAACGGCTAGTTTAATTAGTTGTGGTGTGTGTTAGAACTCGAGGTTGCGTACAACACACGCTATCACATTATTCAAAGGGAAACGTACCGTAGAAGCTTGGGGTGTTACATTCTCCCCTCCTTCAAATAATTGCGTCCTCGCAATTTCTAGGGTATTACTGCATAAAAAGACTCGGGTGGTTCTTCATCATAAGTTCCTCGGGTTCCCACGTTGCCTCTTCCATCTTATGATTCCTCCACAAAACTTTTACCAGACGCATCGTCCGGTTTCTCAGCACTTGTTCTCTCGTATCAAGAATCTTGATGCGCTCTTCGCAATAAGACAGATCGGGTTCCAGTTCTAAATCTTCATAGGTGAGTACATGCGTTGGGTCAGGCATGTATTTCCTCAACAGAGATACGTGGAACACATCGTGAACTTTGGAGAGACTTGGCGGCATTGCCAATCGGTAAGCTACAGCCCCAATTCGTTCTAGAATTTCGAAAGGTCCGAGGTACCTGGGACTCAATTTACCTTTCTTACCAAAACGTATGACTCCCTTCCACGGAGATACCTTCAGGAAAACATGATCACCGACTTGAAATTCCAAATCCTTCCTTCGATTATCGGCATAGCTCTTCTGCCTACTTTGAGCTGCTTTGATGTGATTTTGGATTACTTTCACCTTTTCCACCGTTTCCTCCACCAGTTCTGGGCCTACATGTTTTCTTTCACCAACGTCATCCCAACAGGTTGGTGTACGACATCTCTTTCCATATAACGCTTCATATGGTGCCATCTGAATACTCGAATGGAAGCTATTGTTATAGGAAAATTCTACCAGAGGTAAATATTGATCCCACATACCCTGAAAATCAAGTGAGCAAGATCTCAACATGTCTTCTAAGGTCTGAATAGTCCGTTCTGATTGTCCATCTGTCTGAGGGTGGTAAGCAGTGCTCAAATGAAGTTCAGTATCCAGGGATTTCTGAAGACTTTTCCAAAATCTTGAAGTAAAACGGGGATCACGATCAGAAACAATCGATAGGGGTACTCCATGAAGTCTCACAACTTCATTAATGTATAGTCTTGCTAGACGTTCCAGGGGTAGATCTTCTCTTATAGCAAGAAAATGTGCTGACTTGGTAAGACGATCAACAATAACCCATATTGCATCGTTCCTTCTAGGAGTCTTTGGTAGCCCCATGACAAAGTCCATTGTAATATTGTCCCATTTCCACTCCGGTATGGGAAGAGGTTGCATGACTCCTCCAGGCTGTTGCCTTCCAGTTTTCACTTGTTGACAAACCATACATCTTGACACAAAATCAGCAATCTCCCTCTTCATGTTGTCCCACCAAAAATGTTCCTTCAAATCTCTATACATTTTGGTGCTCCCAGGGTGTATAGAGAAATTGGAACTATGAGCATCATCCAGCAATTCCCTTTTTAGATCAGGTATATTGGGAACACAAAGTCTCTTCCCGAATTTCAAAATTCCACCTTCATACGCAAAGTCTCTCAATCTCCCATCATTCACAGCTTTAATCTTCTTTTGGAATTCTTCATCATCAGTCTGAGAACTCTTAATCCTTTCTAGTAAAGATGGTTTGGCAACCATTTGAAAAAGCATTGATGTTTCACCTTCCCTAGTTATTCCCATGTCCATCTTCACTAGCTCCATGAAAATTGGATCCCTTTCAATTCTCATATTGTTCAAAACTCCATGGTCTTTTCTACTCAAAGCATCTGCCACCTTGTTTGCCTTCCCTGGGTGGTAGTGTATCGTACAATCATAATCCTTGAGTAATTCAAGCCATCTCCTTTGCCTCATGTTGAGTTCTTTTTGTGAGAAAATATACTTCAAACTCTTGTGATCAGTATAAATCTCACATTTTTCACCATAGAGGTAGTGCCTCCATATTTTCAAAGCAAAGATCACTGCTGCTAACTCAAGATCATGAGTAGGATAGTTTTGTTCATGAATTCTCAACTGTCGTGATGCATAGGCAATAACTCTATCATTCTGCATAAGGACACAACCAAGTCCTTTCTTCGATGCATCACTATAAATAACGAACCCATCATTCCCCGATGGTAGAGTCAATATAGGAGCATTGACTAATCTTCTCTTCAGTTCTTCGAAACATTCCTCACACTCTTTTGTCCAAACAAATTTAACCCCTTTACGTGTGAGCTTCGTTAATGGGTTAGCCAATCGGGCAAAATTCTGGACGAAACGTCGATAATAACCTGCCAAGCCAATAAAACTACGTACCTCAGTTATACTCGTAGGTGCTGGCCATTCTTGGATTGCCTTGGTCTTAGAAGGATCAACAGAGATTCCATCTTTTGAGACAATATGGCCAAGAAAAGAAATCTCCTGAAGCCAGAATTCACACTTGCTAAACTTCCCATATAATTCATGCCTCCTCAGAGTCTTCAAGATAATGCGCAAGTGATTTTCATGATCTTCGTAGGTTTTGGAGTATATCAAGATATCATCAATAAATACCACCACAAATTCATCGAGATACTCCTTGAATACTCTATTCATCAGATCCATGAATACAGAGGGTGCATTAGTCAATCCAAACGGCATTACAGTAAACTCGTAATGCTCGTACCTGGTTCGAAATGCAGTTTTCGGAATGTCTTCCTTCTTCACACACAACTGATGGTATCCAGATCGAAGGTCAATCTTTGAAAAGTATTGAGCTCCATGCAGTTGGTCAAATAAATCATCAATACGAGGTAGGGGATACTTGTTCTTTATCGTTATAGCATTGATCTCCCTGTAGTCGATACATAACCTCATAGATCCATCTTTCTTTTTAACAAAAAGAACAGGGGCTCCCCATGGAGAAACACTAGGGCGAATAAATCCCTTATTACTCAATTTATCTAGTTGTTTCTTTAGTTCGACTAGCTCTACAGTGGCCATTCTATAAGGGGTCTTCGATATAGGCCTTGATCCAGGAATCAAATCAATAGAAAACTCAACTTCTCGTTCTGGGGGATGTCCAGGTAAATCTTCCGGAAATACATCTACAAATTCTTTCACAATAGGTACATCCTCTATTTGAACATTCCTTTCCTTACCGACAGTTATTTCATTCTCTTCCTCCCCGATAATTGAATTAAGTTGAGCTACAGGGGGTGGATCTAAATAAGAATTAGGTGGTGACGATTCTGCTCTAAAAATAAGGTGTTCCTTATCATTATCATCAAGAATCGTAACCTCTTTCTTCTTACAATAAATCTTCGCATCATAGTCCGAAAGCCAGTCCATACCGAGGATTATATCAAACTCAATCATAGGTATGACGATGAGATCAGCAGATAAAGAAATTTTATGTGCTCTAATGGGGACTGATTCACAAAACTTTGTTGCAACGATACTTCCCTTAGGAGTTTTAACTGACAACTCCCTTATTAAATCAAATTGGAAATATCTAATTTTCTTAGAAAACTGGGAAGATATGAAACAATGCGATGATCCAGAATCAAATAATGCATTTGCTAAACTTGAGGAAACCATTAAATTACCTGCCACCACGTCTTTTGGAGCTTCTACCTCAGCAGTAGTGATAGCATAAGCCTGGCCTTGATCCCTTGGCCTTTTCTGAGGTAAGTTCTCCTGACGCTTAGGACATGCATTTGCATAATGCCCCATCTCCCTGCAATTGTAGCACTGAACTTTGGTAGCTTCCTTCTTCCCCTTGCAATCATGAGCTTGGTGGCCTTTTTCACCACACTTGTAACAGACTCCCATTCCCTTCAAGCAAGTACCAGGATGTTTCTTCCCGCATTTACCACAAGATGGATATTCAACCTTTCCCTTCTTCCCCTTATTTCCATTCCCAGATTGATCAGCAGGTCTCTTCTTCTCTTGCTTTGCTTTAAAGTCATAAGACTTAGAGAATTCCTTTTCGGTCTTGATAGCACATGAGACAATGTCTTCGTACGATGAAAAGGATTGTGAGACTAACACTCGACGGAGAAATGGTTTTAACCCATCAAAGAAACGATCAATCTTACTTCTTGGGTTACAAATATAATCACCAGCGTACCTCGCTAGCCTTGTAAAGTTAGCCTCATACTTTGTGACATTCTCATCCTCCTTTTGTCTCAGACTCAGAAATTGCCTTTCCATATCTGCTCGATGGTCGCGAGGGAAATATTTTTCTAAAAACAGATCTTTGAACTCCCTCCATTCCATATTTGATACTTCATCATCTTCCTTCGTATTTTGAATCAATGACCACCATTGATCAGCATCTCCAGTGAGGCGGTAAACTACCATGATAACTTTTTCCCTTTCACTGCTCCCCAAAGCCTGAAATATTTTCTCTAGGGAAAATATCCATTGCTCAACTACTAAGGGATTTGTACTCCCATTGAACGTTGGTGGTTGTTGTCTCATGAATCGATCTAACATTGATCCTCCACGCTGCGGATCAGGGTGCTCCATACGGGTAAGGTTATTATTCATAACCTGAGTAAGTTGTCCCAGTACGGTGATTAGCTGATCAGCACCAGTTGCATCACCAGCCCCACTATAATTATCTTGAGCAGGAGGGCAATCCCTACATGGAGTGCGTGCATTGATACGGTTTCCATTTCTTCCACTAGGCGCCATTTCTAAAAAATGGCATAAACTAGATCAGTTTATGCATCAAAATACATAATCCCATACTTATAAAACACTAAACATAAATTGAACTATCTATGGATATAATCCATAATCATAAATATGTTTTCTTTGAGGAAGTATATACTCATAAACCCTTCATAATGATTTTTAAAGAAAGTGAGAGTTATCCTAAGCATATCCCCCGGGAGTGTCGTAACCAAGAGTGCAGCAAGGCCCGTTGTCGTGCACCAGTTCACGTTCGAGTCTAGCTCAAAGCGGTGTTTTCGGGTTTTACCCCTAGGTACATCTGTGCCAGAGCCGCCTCTACCTGCTCGTATCCAGACAGGGATGTATTGCTCGGAAAACTCACAAAGTCTCTACAATACCAAAATTATAGGAAGTTCTTCTATACTAATCCTCAAAGTTCATCTTAGGTCTACGTGCTCTAATCAGAGTTTATCTAAATCTAGCTTCCAAGGTTTGTACTAAACTTCCTCTGATACCAACTGTAACGCCCCGACCCCAGCTACCCAGAGTCGGTGCATTAATTACATAACATTGGCATGATCACAAGAAAGATCAAATCCCGAAAGACCGATTAGTTTAGTAGCCTTGGAAACACTAGATATATTCATAAGTTTTACATTACATCATAAAATGAAAAACTACTAAAACAACATAATGTTTCCAACGTCCACACTATAAACCCCTCATAAAATCCCTGCAAGTCAATCATAATTTACTTCTTCACTACCTGGGAAAAATAAAACATAGAAAAGGGGTGAGCTCAAATGCCCAGTAAGGATAACAATATAGCGGAACATTCAAAATAAGCATAAACATTTAAGGCAATGAATTACTAAAACAAAAGCCTTTTAAAATTGAACTTCAACATAGTATGGCAAAAGTAAAATGAAATAATGCCATTTACTTGTTCACATGGATATTCTACTAATCGAATAATCACATGCAATATCAATAACCACTTTCATAATGTTGGAATGCATAATGCCAGACTATCATAACCACATAGCCAAGGCCTCGTGCCAAGACTACAAATAAGATTTTGTCAAGGCCTTGTGCCAAGACACTAGTTTGTCTCATGAGACCTACCGATGCATCGAGGAGCTATAGCGGGCTCCACCCGTCACTTATTAAGTCCAATGCATTCCCATATGAAAAGGTTTAAACATAACATAAACATTCGTATTAAAACTAGCATACGAAATGTCAATACTTTCACAATAAACTATGAATGGTATAAAAATAGCACATCCACAGTCAAACATATCACAAAACCTTCAATACAATATAGAAGTTTTGTATCATAATAAATCAACTTCAAATAATCTTAAAATCCATCAAAGGATGTTGACATAGATGAAATCAAAATTCTTTTTAAAGAAGTATCTCCTTTAATTTTGAAATCATTTAAGATCCATATAAAATAAAACATTTTCTTTGAAAATATTCTTATAAGCTTGTATGGAAAGCTTCGACAATTTTATAACGGCGGAAAATAACCGCACCCGCCGTATAAGTTAAAAAAACATTCTTACCTCAATTCCGTCGAAAAGGTTAAAAAGGACCTTGTTTTGAAAACGACGGAAATATTCCTTTATAAAACTCTTATAAAAAGTCAAACAAGGGTATAAATGACTTTAACCCATATTCTTGTAAATAGTAAAAATGTTTTGAAATACATTTCGAAGAAACATGGATGTGGATGATAAAGAGATCCCAGTAGATTATTACGTATAAACAACCTCGGATAATGAAGAGATTGTGAAATAACCCTTACCTTGTACTTTTCCTTGGTTGGGGTAGGTTAACCTCCTGTATAATGGTGAAATAATTGTTATTAAATTATACAAGAATCATATACATTAATATGATATCATATATGATCTTTTAACATTGATTTATTAATAATATCTTAGAATTATCATCGTTTCGGGTGTTAACTTACTCATTTTCTTTTATATGTTTTGTTACATAAGCAATGTTTGTTGTATCTTATTCATATCCAGAATGATATCAAGTCCTTAAACATCATTTTTAAATCATAAAATGATAATTATACTTGAATGGATACGATGGATAATGAATCTCATCGCGTTCGTGGAGACGGTAGTCCGTACGTACGCACGAGCGACAATATCATTCTTTTGATATTAAAATAATATATAAATGAATGGTATATCATATATACAGAATCATTAACATGTTATATTTATTATTTACATGAGTTAAACATCCTTATTATACCCATCCAAATAATATTATATTGAATAACAATTACACCACGACGTGGAGACGGTAAGCCGTACGTACGCACGTATGGTGACATGTTATTCAAAGGGTGGATAGAATACTGAATATGGTTGTACCATACTTATAATAACATCACAGTATATGTGAGATACTGGAGTTATTATTTTAGAATGGTAAGAACAAAGGAAGAAGAAGTGGAAGAAGAAATGAACTTAGAAAAGGGTGGTGAAATCATTACCTCTTCTTCGGGTTCTTCCTTTTGATTTGATCAAAAGGGCTCCTTAGGTTGGCTTTCTGATCAAACTAAGGCCTCTAGGTTGTAGTGAGGGATGTTGGGAGAGTATTTGGTCAGAGTTTGGCCGAACCAAAAGGCTTTGAAGGTGTGAAGAAATGAGAAGGAGGAGTGCCCTTTTTATAAGAGGGGTGAGGGGCACCTTTGGAAAAGCTAGAAATATTAATTTATAATAAATTCATATTCGGTTTATAATGGCTCCAAAGCTTATTATTCAAAGGTTAAGGTGGGGATAGGTCGAAAACCACTCAACCAATAGAATTTAGACAGGTTTGGGTACTTATATTAACCTTATCTTTAAGTATTAACTCTAAGTTAATTAGTTTCACTTTTACAATGTCTCTTTTTATTTTTATATAATATGGTTAATAAACTTACTATATACATCCAAGAGACCCCCAAGTGGTCCATTAATGATTAACCTATCATAATATAAGTCTCTTGGCCGAACCTTAGATTTTTAGGAATTTAATATCAATTAATAATATAATATTTGTTTTAAGAACTCTTTTATGTCAATTTTGACACTATTCAATAGTTGATTTTTGTGAAACTCATAACAGATTGATTACTTCGAACAAAGTCCATTAAATCAATCCTAATATATCATATTAGTCTATAAAATTAGTTTAATTCATTAAAAGTTTCATATTATATTTATTTGGGTATTTATAATATCAATTATTTTAATTTTTCACTATTATAGTAATTACTGCATCATCCTTGTGTCATAAATAAAATAAATTATTTAATGTCTAAAAATTATAAATAAAATATCATTATGTAGGAAATATTTTTATCTTTCTAATGAATATTTATAATCGAAAATACAACATGTATAACCCTATGTAAAAATTGTTCTTCTAAAAGATGTAAGCTTATGCCATTTTTATTTTTATTTTAACTTTATTAATATAATGTGTCATTATCACTTACAAGTGGATCCATGGGGTCCCAAAATAGACCCAAAGATGCCCATGGTCGACCATCTATCAACCAATAGGGTTAAGACACGTTTTTAGGGTAATTTAGTATTATTATAATATTATTTTTTTAACCCTTATTTACCGGATTTACCCTTAACCATGGTAAATAAAATATTTACTGCAGTAATTATTCAAAATGTCTAAAAATAAAAGTTACCTATTTACACAATTTGAACATCCTGATTCCAAATATGGAATCCATTTTCCTAAATTCAAATCACAGAAGTGGCAGAAATTAATTTAAAATTAATTCCCGCTGTCAAAACAAAAAGCGTGTTTTTAAGAGATAATAACTATCAAAAGATTGACACTTGTTTATGTTCGGTTTAATTGTAAAATTATGTCCAATGACCAAAATTATATTAAATGGTAAAAATATATTCTAAATATAATTTAAAACCACTCAAAATCACAATTTATCACTATTAATTATTTTGATTAAAAAAGTTGTTTTTAATTAAAATTTAGAAATTTTCACTATTCATCAAAATATGAAAGTTATCCGAAAAGTACCAAAATTTCACCTTAGGCTAAATTCGATATTCCGAGTCCAAAAATGAAGTCCATTTTTAAATATAAAATATATATAATTTCAAAAATTAGGTATTACTATTCACAACGGCTAGTTTAATTAGTTGTGGTGTGTGTTAGAACTCGAGGTTGCGTACAACACACGCTATCACATTATTCAAAGGGAAACGTACCGTAGAAGCTTGGGGTGTTACATTTAGAATCATATAAATATGTGTAATTAAACCAATATCTCCTTCTTAAGTGATAAAATCTACAATAGTTCAAACATTATCCATAAAATTCATGCTTACCTCTAAAAATAGATTTCTATCTAGATGTTGAAACCCAATCTTATTTCATTATTTGGTCATAAATTTTGGTTCTATTTTTGGAAAAAAATCATAGACTCCAAAAATATTACTCCTCACTCTATACCTATTTATATTCCTTCATGAACAAATTTTTTAACATTTATTTACTTTTAAATTAGTGATCTTATAATTTCTACCATTATATGAATCATATTTTTTTCATAAATCATACATTCTTCACTTGTGACATTGAATCGGACAATTCACCAACAATTCAAATATATTCATATGTATTTTAATATGATATTTTTTTGTTATACTTTATTTTAATCATTATATAAGACTTTAACTCCTTATACAATCTTCTTCTATGATCTTTCTATAACTTCTTGAATATATTTATAAAAGTTAAATTTGTTCTTATCAAATTCTATTTTAGCCGTTATCATTTTTTATTGAAAAATTTCAAGTTACTTATCCTTTTTTAATCTTTTCTTTCATTGAAACTTTAAAATTTTTTATCTTCATCAAGATACCTCTTCAATTTTTCAATATCATTTTTAATCTTTGACTCTATATCATCATGTAAGCTTTAATTGTTGATAGATAATTGATATAAATTATTCAAAATATTGTTCTCTTTTTCTAATTGTGAAATATTCAAAAGACACTCTTTGATTTCAAAATTTATCATGAACTCCATTTCTGTTTCTAACTTACTTTCACCATTACTCCTCTTATCACTTTTGAATTATTATTTATTCACCTTTCCATTAGTAGCCTTTCAAAAAATTCACTAGATTATTCTACTTCTCCATCATCCTCACTAATATAACAATCTTCAAACATAGATAAGATGTTTCTTTTATTTAACTAAGAAAAATTCTCACATTTACCTTTAGAAGAATAATTTTATTCTTTCTTCTTCATGGAACTTCTTTCCTTATCATCCACATCACCACTAACTTCATATTAATATTGTTTAATCCTTGAATAGTTGGATGAAAAATATATAATAGTTCCACACTCAAAAAATTTAAGTGGAATATTCCCTCAAAACTTTCCCTTATATTTTCTTAAATTTCTTGAAATAAATAACATATTTTTTTTAAATTTCATTTCAATAACTTCTTCATCAACATATTCTTCCTCTTCTTTATTAACTAATTTCTTACCCTTATATTTATTAAAATATTTTATAGATGTTTCTCTATAACTATTTATATTCTTATTGAATACAATTCCCCTTTAAATTTCATAAGAAATAATAATTCAATATATAAAATCTGATGGACATGTTCTTGGATCACAGTCTTTATAAAAACCCTTATCTTTATTACACATTAATACATGATTTATTACATGATATCACAATTAATAAAACCCCAAAATATCAATAATTATAGTGTATTTGGAAATTAGTTACATTGCATAACAACTTATAACATGGGATACAACAACATTATTGAAAACTTCCTTGACATGATCATAATAATCCATCAAACTTAAAACTACATGGTATATCCTGGGAAAATACATAAAAAATGATGAGATATAAAGAAAATTAAGGTGATAAATAAGGAATAATATTAATAATACAATACATGTTATACCATAGGCATATCAACATAGCATAAAAGGAACATGAATAATGAGGAATGATATAGCATGATAATCATAGCATGGGAAATGTGGAAACAACTTAAAATGATATATCATAAATAGATCACGGCTAAATCTCCCAAGAGGCCATGTTAGACAATGTCTCAAAAAGGAATCAGGTAAACCCTTTTTCCCAACATTATGTATCATGATACTAAACATTATCTAACTCATAGGAGTGATATCAAGGGGCACCCTTCATAAAACATTTCATTCTCATGCTTAAGTGTTCCACATATATCATATAATATGGAATCATCAAATATCATAATTTATTCCATGATCAAGGAATGTGGAATACATAAATTTAATTCCACAATAAATAATTATATGTGCATAAATTTGAATACCCTTGATAGAGATATGGATATCGTATTCACTACACAATTGTTTTGGAATGGAAAATCACGGTGCAATTTCGGTAGCGTAACGGTGTCACACAAAAAATCAAAAAATGGGTTTATGAGAGAAAAATGGGTATCTCATAATTTAGATATGAAATTGTCAGTAATATGGGAAAGTAAATAAATTTCCCTATATAAGTAAATGGGAATAAAAGGCGTAACATAATAAATAAACTTAAAGAAATATGAGAAAGGAAAGAACCCATATAAATTTTCAGCATGGTAACGGGTTCACATAAATGTTATTAGAAGGGTTAAATGAGAGTTAAATTGCGTCTCATAATTTATAAATAAAATTTAAAGTAAGGTGGATATTTAATAACATATCTCAGTATAGAAAAAAAGTAAATTAAAAGATATAACACAAAAAGTAATGCTTAATAAAAGAGGATTGTGGAAGGTCCCTTACAAAAATTCCGCATAGTAATGACTTAAATAAGGGTAAAAATGAGGGAGGATAAATGATCCCTCACTCAAATAACATAAAATGGAAAGTGTGTAAATAGTTATAAATGAATTGCAATATAACCAATTTAAATTAAAAGAAATAATTTCAAAGAATTTTCTTGAATTTTAAAGGGGGAAAGGAATGTGAGGATCCCTTACTTGGATGTGTGACTCCAAAGTCTTGGTTTAGGCTTCTTGGTAGATTGGGGAGCCTTGTGAGGACTCTAAGGAGTATAGGTAAGAGTTTTAATGTGCTTAAAGAAATTTGAGTGAATGTAAATGGGAGCTTGGGTGGGTTTATATAGGAAAGGAGGAGGATTTCTTTATTATTTAGGTTTTGGACTCTATATAATAAAATATCCAAAAACACAAATCATCCCATGGTTTCTGATAAAGGGTGTTGGTTTAAATTATTTGATAATTACAAGTTCCTAAGAAAATAAAATAATTTCCTTAATTATATAGAGGTGATATGCACTCTCAAAGAAATGATTTTAAAATCTTAAAATATATTATAAGTCTTGGAGGATTCACTAAGACTTTATAAAATTAATAAAATAAACATATAATTACATTATTTTAAAGTGAAAACATATATTTGGCAGAGTATACCTTTTATAGTATTTATTACATCACTATTGGAACATTAATATGTCATAAATCACACAAAGTATATTTATACGGTATTTAATTTTTACCCAAAAAATTGATTGTCTTAAAAAATTATGAAATATTCACTATTGGATAATTTTGATGTCCTGATTCAAAAAATAATATTCATTATATATAAATAATTTTATAAATATATTAATTTGAACTTTTAGAATAAAAACTGACATTTATTGAAAATGAAGGGTTTTTTTGTAAAAAAATAGTTTTTTAAACCCTAATAAAATTAACTTTGACTTCATAAAAATTACATGATCGTTTATATTTAATAAAATTTATTTAATAATAATATTTAAAAAAATATTATTTATTTCAAAAATCCATTAATTCATCAAAATATATTTCTTAATTGAATTTGAATATTAACCAAAAAATACAATTTGAGATTTAAAAATTATGTTCAAATTAATAATAATAGGATGAAAATATATTCATTATTTTATAAAAAATAATGTACATAATTATATTTTTAGGGTCTTGATACATATCCCTTTAATACACCAACATAAACCCTAAAAGTAAGGTGCGCAATGGTGGGGCTTTCATGGGATCATTTGATTAATATGGTTTGGGTCGTGATCTCAATGATCTTGAACTTCTCCCATAAATGATTTCACTCATGATTAAGTTATTAGATCTCATCTTGGTCCTGGTCTAGGGAAAATCTAATAAATTCTATCTCCTTTAGAATATCCAATAAATTGTCTTCATGGGGTATGATTATACTGGTTGAGGCCATCACTTACTTTTTCTGTGAAAAATGAATTTGTTAAAACCCTATATTTATACTAGTCATGTGATCACTACTCAACGGCTCTATTACCAAGGGTAATGATACTTAATGGTCATTTAAATCCAATTGGATATAATAAAACAAAATAATTTCATGTGTTTTTATATCCATAATACATAAAATAAAAAAGAGGGAATTTTATTAATAACATTTCGGGTTGTAACAATCTTACCCCCTTTATAAAATCCTCCCACAAAATTTCCTTTTCCCACACTAGAATAAATGAGGGTAACTCTACTTAATCACCTCCTATGGTTCCCACATTGATTCTTCAAACTTTTTTTCTCTAAAACACTTTGATTAGGGGAATTGTCTTATTTCGTAAAAAATTGTCTCTACAGTATAAGATCTTTATCAACTACTCTTCACAGGAAAGATCACACTCCAATGGTACCACCTTTGGATTTAGTACATGTGAGGGGTCAATTATGTACTTTATTAAGATTTATACATGTAATACATCATGAACTTGAGATAGGTTAGGTGGGAGTGCAAGTTTATAGTCCACTGCTATGATGTGATCAAGCATCTCAAAAGGGTCTATGTACCTTGGACTAAGATTTCCCTTATTCCAAAATCTCATCACCCTCTTCCATGGAGATATGTGGAGGAATACAATGTCTCCAACATCAAACTCTAGTCCACATCTATGATTGTCAGCATAGATCTTCTGCTAACTCTGAGCAACTTTTATGTGTTGCTGAATGGTTTTAACCTTCTCCACCATTTCCTTAACCATTTTAGGACCTGGAAGTTTTCATTATCTAACTTCAACCCAACATGATATTGTTCTACACCTCTTCCCATAAATTTCTTTATAGGGTGCCATTTGGATTCTTGATTGGAAACTATTGTTTCAATAGAACTCAACCAAATGGAGATGTTGGTCTCATCCACATTTGAAGTCCATAGAACATGCTAACAATATGTCTTCCCGTGTCTGAATAGTCTTCTTAGATTGGCCATCATTTTGAGGATGATAGGATATACTGAAATTCGTCTCAGTGTTTAGACCACGCTGAAGACTACATAAAGGTAATTCTTGGGTCTCGATCGTATACAATCAATAGTGGTACTCCATGAAGCCTTACCACTTCTCTAATGTATATCTATGTCAGTTGATCCCCTAAGAAATTCTCTCAAATTACAATAAAGTGTGCAGTCTTTGTTAGACGATCCAAAATAAACCAAATAGCATTATTTCCTTTATATGTCTTCGGATGTCTGGTGAAAATTTACATGGTGATGTTTTCCCATTTCCATCTTCGTATGGGTAATGGTTTCAACATCCCCTTAGACTTCTTCCTTTCAGCCTTCACTTGCTAACATACTAGGCACTTTGATGTATATTCAGTAATCTTCTTCTTCATGTTATCACACCAATAGTTCTCTCGTAGATCTCAATACATCTTTTTGTTTCTAGGGTGAATTGATAAAGTCTAACTGTGTCTGTCATCCAATAGTTCCTTCTTTAACTCGTAATTTAATGGAACACATAGTGTTGACCCAAATCTCACAATTCCTTCCTCATTAAAATTAAACATTGAGGATTTATCTTTTCTTATAGTTTTCACTTTCTTATGAATTCCCATATTATATTTTTGAGCATCCTTTATACTTTCCAAAAGAGATGGTTGAGAAATCATTTCTGAAAGGATTGATGATTTTCCCTTCTTTATGATTCCCATGTCTATCCTCTTAAAATACAAGAAAATTGGATCCTTTTCAATTCTTATCAATGATATAATTGTTGGGACCTTTCTACACAGAGCCTCTTCCGCCTTATTTTATTTACCAAGATGGTAGTATATTGAGTAGTTGTAATCCTTAATGATCTCTAACCATCTTCAATGGTGCATATTAATATCTTTATATTTGAATATATATTTGAGGCTCTTATGATCAGTATATATCTCACACTTCTCCACATAGAGATAATGCTACTAGATTTTCAACACAAAGATCACAGCTTCCAAATCCAGATCATGCATGGGATAGTTTTTCTCATGAATTTTTAACTTCCTTGAGTTGTATGAAATGAAATTTTCATTTTGAATCAACACAAATCTTAATCCCTTCTTCAAAACATCACTGAAAATTATGAAAAGGTCCCCACTTGTGGGTAGTGTGAGAACATGGGTAGTGATAAGCCTCATTGTCAACTCCATTAATCTTTCTTCACATTTATCATTCCAAGAAAACTTAACTCCCTTCCAAGGTATCTTGGTAAGAGGGTTTGACAGTCATGAGAAATTTCTCACAAATCGGTAATAATATCTAGCTAACCCAATGAAGTTATGGATATCTGTCATGAAAGTTGGCCTCAAACTTCTCTCAATTGCTTTTTTATATGTAGGATCCATGTATATCCCATTGCTCGGGATGATATTACCCATGAATGAGACTTCCTTTAAATAGAGCTCATACTTGTTGTACTTTTCATAGAGCTTATCCTTTTGTAAGGCCTTTAACACAGTGCTCAAATTATCCTCATGCTCTTCCTTGGTTTTGGAGTATATTATAATATTTTCTATAAATACTATGAAAAATTTGTCAAGGTAATATCTAAAGACTCTATTCATCAAGTCCATGAATATTTTTGGAGCATTAGTGAGTCTGAATGGAATCACTATGAACTCATAGTACCTGTACCTTGTACAAAAAGCAGTCTTGCGGATATCCTCCTTCTTCACCCTAACATGGCAATATCCCAACTATAGGTCTACCTTGTAGAATTATTGTGATCTATATTGTTGATCGAACAAGTCATAAATTCATGGGAAAGGATACTTTTTCTTTATCATGATATTTTTTAGCTCACGATAATCAATGAAACGGCACATTGACACATCCTTCTTCTTAATGAAGAGGACTGGTTCACCCCATGGTGAAGCACTTGGGCATATAAACCCTTTATCTAGATTCTATTATAGTTTTTTATTTAGCTCTTCAAGTTCTAAAATAGTCATCCTATACATAGACTTGTATATTGGAAATTCCCTAGGTATAATCTTGATTGAATATTCAACCTCCCTTTTAGAAGGAAGATCAGGAAATTCCTCAAGAAATACATCAGTGAATTCCCTCACAATAGGCATGTTTTCATGAGAAAGGTACACTATCTCATAGGACAATAATATCCATCCTAGGTATGATGGTTCTGAAGAAGATTCGTCCTTTTAATTTCACTTGTATAGAACCGGAGGTCGATTGTCTATATAGAGAGTAATTTACTTCTCACGGAAATTTATGTTGTCTCTTTATAAGGAAATCCAATCCATTCCAAGAATTGCATTAAATTCCACAAAATTAAGTATGATGAGGTTCACTGGGAAGTTCATCCCAAAAACGTTGACAGGGGAGGATTTATATACATGGGATGCAATAATTTCCTCATTTTCCATTTTCATTAACATCTCTGCTTCCATGCTTTATGGTGATGTTTGAATAGTTCTACTAAACTTTTGTGATATGAAGGAATACATAGAACCATAATCAAAAAGTAAATTCACTATTATTGAATAAATAATAAGTTCACTACTTTGTTTTTGGGATTCAATTATGTGGTAGTGATGGAAAAAAGCTTACCCTTACTACCTTGGAGGTTATTGGTTGCCTCTAAAAACCCTTAACTTAGGGCATTGATTCTTAAAATTTCACGGTTCCTTGCAGTTCAAATAATGAATATCATGTTGAGGGTTGACCAGAGGATTCCCTTCCTCTATCACATTGGTGGGTTTTTTTGTTGGAAATCATTGGCCAGGTTTCCTTCTCTTCTACACCAAAATTGTTTCCTTGTTCCCATTAGAAAATTTTTAGGATTCTTTTTTCCAAATCTTTGACAAGTGGGATGCTGAAATTTATTAGTACCATTGGATTTATCCATCGAACCACCATAATAAAACTCTACTTTACACTTCTTATCCTCGTGATGGCCCCTGAGATTCATCAATATCTATTTTTGAATTTGTGGTCACATTGGACAATTTCCTCATAGCTATCAAAGTCATGTATGTCCAAGGCTTTTCATAGACTAGGATATAGCTCACCTAAGAAGTGGTCAACCTTTCATTTGGGGGTAACGACAAAATTGGAGGCATATCATGCATGTATTGTAAATTTTTACTCATACTCCTCAATATATTCATCATCCTTTTGCTTGAGTATAAGGAAATATCTTTCAATTATAAGATAGAGGGTGTAGGTAAAATATTTATCAAAAAACATTTTCCAGAATTACATTAACTCCATTTCTTTGATATCTTTATTAGGCTTTATATTTTTGATCAATTCCCACTTATGATCAGATTCACCCTCTATATGATAAACATCCAGAATAACCTTCTCTTTTTTGAATCATTAAAGGATATAGAATATTGTTTCAAAGTAACTGATCCATTTCTCTACGATTAAGGGATCAAATGATCCATTAAAAATAGGAGTCCATTATCGCATGAATCTCTCGATTATGGGTTGTTCTCTATTATGGGGGTTTGGGAACTCATATTGATCCAGGTTTCTATTCATAACTTGATTTAGGTGAGAGAGTATCATCATAAAGTTTGTTATTCCCACTCCCATTAAGTTGGGCATCTTGTTGGGGTAGTCCTCACACTGCCCTTCACATCAGTTGTTAACATGATTCCTCCTATTTCTGGGCATTGTATAGAATAAAAGAAAAATTAGGGATGAGTATCTTAAACAATTAAACAAATAAAGGGGTGTCCAATGACATTAAAGGGATAACATAAAAATTACATTTATTTCCTTAACTTATGAATTTCTAGGATTCAATCTATGTTATTCATGATCTATATCCTAACATATATTCTTATGGTCATTTTTTCCTCCCTTAATTATGGTTCATAATAATATTATAAATTTACCAAAGAATATATGATGGGATTTTCAAACTAGGTGTGTAGTAAGGCCTGTTTTTGTGTACCACATTACCTCGAGTCAGGCTCGGAACACCTTGTCATAGTTTTTAATACTAGGTACATATGTGCCAGAACCATGTCCACTTGTAGTATCTAGATAGGGATTTATTTTCTTGATAAAATACTTACTATATACTTAACAAAATTTAGGTATTTTTTCTTACACTTAGTTTTATCCCTAAGGTTTTTCACTAGGGTTTTCTAATCCTAATCCCAAAAATAACTATATCGTTCTCTGATACCAACTATAACAACCCTTCTATTTATTACACATTAATAAATTATTTATTAAATTATATCACACTTAATAAAACCTCAAAATATCAAGAAGTATAGTGTATTTGGGAATTATACACATTACATAACAACTTAAAATATGCTATAAAATAATATTATTAAAAACTCTCTTGACATGATCATAATAATCCATCGAAGTTAAAATTGCATGGGGCATCCTGGGGAAATACATAAAACAAGGGTGACCTATAAATCCCAATAAGGGAATAAACAAGGAATAATATAAAGAATACAATACATGTTAGACCATAAGCATATCAAAAGATCATAAAAGAAACATGAATGATAAGGCATGATATAGCATGATAATAATAACATGAGAAATGTGGCAATAACTTAAAACACTACATCATAGATATATCAAGGATAAATCCTCCAACACCCCATGGTGGAAAAATTCCCATAAAGGAATCAAGTAAATCCCCTATCCCAACATGATGTATCATGATACTAAACATTAATCAATGAATTAGAGTTCTATCAAGGCACAACCTTCATAAAAAACTTTATTCTCATGCTTAAGTGTGCCACATAGATCATATAACATCAATCCATTCAACATAATAATTTATTACAGGATCATGTAATGGGGAATAAATACATTTAGTTCCCCAATCGATAATTATATGTTCATAAAGGTGAATTCCTTTGATAGAAAAATGGTTATGGTATTCACTACACAATTTTTTTTGAATGGAAAATCACAGTGCAATTTTGGCAGCATAACGGCGTCACATAAAAATTCATAAAATGGGTTGATGAGAGAAAAATGGGTTTCTCATAATTTAAATATTAAATGGATAGTAATATGTTAATTTTAATACATGTCCCTACATAAGTAATTTGAAATATAAGGTGTAACATAATAAAGAAACTTGAAGAAATAGGAGAAAGGAAAGAACCCTTACAAAATTTCGGCATGGTAACGGGTGCATATAAAGGTTATTTGGAGGGTTAAATGAAAGTTAAATGGAATATAATCATTTGTAAATCAAATGTAAAATAAGTAAGATATTTAACAACATATACCAACATAATAAAAATGAAAATAAAAGTCATAACACAAACATGAATTCTTGATAAAAGAGGAGGGTGGAAGGTCCCTTATGAAAATTAGGCATAGTAGCAGCTTAGATAAGGGTCCACATGAGTGGGAATAAATTATATCTCACTCAAATAACATTAAATTGATAGTAAGTGAATTTTTATAAATTAATTATAATATAATAAATTGAAATTAAAAGAACTAATTTCAAAGAAGGTGCTTTAGTTTTAGAGGAGAGGAACGTGAGGATCCCTTACTTGGATGCATGACTCTGAAGGCTTGGGAGAGGATTCTTGAGAGCTTGGGGGAGCCTTTTGAGTACTATAGGGAGTAAAGGGAAGAATTTTTACGTGATTAAAGAATTTTTAGTGAAGGAAAATGGGATATTGGGTGGGTTTATATAGGAAAGGAGGGGGATTTCATTATTATTTAGGTTCTGGAGTATACATGATAAAATATCAAAAATCATAAGCCATCCCATGGTTTTCCCCATGGTTTTTAAAAAATGGGAGTGGTATACATTATTTGATAAGGAAAGTTTCTTAAGAAAATAAAATAATTCCCTTGCTTATGTGGAGGTGAGTCACACTCTCAAAGAAATGATTTTAAAATCATAAAATATATTATAAGTCTTGGTGGATTCACTAAGACTATATAAAATAAATTAAATAAACATATAATTAAATTATTTTAAAGGTAAACATACATTTGGCCTAGTATACCATTAATAGTATTTATTACATAACTATTGTGTCATTATAATGTCATAAATCACAAAGTATATTTATATGGTATTTAATTTTTACCCAAAAATTGATTGTCTCAGAAAATTAGCAAATATTAACCATTGGATAATTTAAGAATCCTGATTAAAAAACTAATATTCATTTTATATTAAAAAAATTCTAAATATTTTAATTTTCACTTTTAAAATAAAAACTGAAATTTATTGAAAATGATGGGTTTCTTATAAATAACAGTTTTTCAAACCCTAATAAAATTACCTTTGACTTCATTAAAATTATATGATCATTTTTATTTAAAAAAATTTATTTAAAAAATATTTTATTAAAATATTATTTATTTCAAAAATCCATTAATTCATTAAAATATATATCTTAATTGAATTTGAATATTAACTAAAAAATACAATTTGTGCTTTAAATTTTATTTACAAAGTAAAAATAATAATATGAAAATATATTCATCATTTTTTTCAAAATAATGTACAAAATCCTATTTTTGTGGTCTTGATACAAATCCCTTTAAGACACTAGCACAAGCCCTAAGAGTAAGGTGCGTGATGGTGGGGCTTGCATGGGCTCATTCGGTGAACATGGTTTGGGTTGTAATCTTGATGAGCTTCAAATTCTCCCATAAACTATTTCCCTCATTCTTAAGTTGTTGCATATCAACTTGGGATTGGTCTAAGGCAAAACTCATAAATGATATATCCCTCAGAATCTCTAATAAATGGGCTTCATAGGTTATGATCCTATTGGTTGAGTCCATCACTTCCTTTATTTGTGACATAAATTTATTAAAACCATATATTTATACGAGTCATGTGATCATTATTAAATGGATATATTATCAATGGTAATGATACTTAATGGTCATTTAAATCCAATTGGATATAATAAAACAAAATAAGTTCATGTGTTTTCTATATCCATAAGACATTAAATCAAAAGGGGGGAATTTTATTCATAACATTTCGGGTAATTACAATATTACCCTCTTTAGAAATTCCTCCCAAGAAATTTCCTTTTCACACACTAGAATACATGAGGGTAACTCTGATTAATCACCTCCTTTGGTTCCCACGTTACTTCTTCAAACTTTTGGTTTCTCTAAAACACATTGATCAGGGGCATTTTCTTATTTTAAAGAACTTTTTCTCTATGATATGTGATCTTTATCGGCTGCTCTCAATCATAAAAAATTGATAGTGGTAATCCATGCATCCTTTCCACTTCTATGATGTATATTTGTGCTAGTTGATCAAAGATAAATCCTCTCGAATCACAATGAAGTGTGCAATCTTTTTAAGATGATCCACAACAACCCAGATTGCATTGTTTCCTTTGGATGCCTTCGATTGACTGGTGACAAAGTCCATGGTGATGTTTTCCCATTTCCATGTTGATATGGGTAATGGTTGCATCATCCCCTTATACTTATTCCTATTGGCCTTCACTTTCTAACATACCATGCACTTTGATGTATATTTATGAATCTTCTTCTTCATATTGTACCACCAATAGTTCTCTCATATATCTCAATACATATTTGTGTTTCTTAAGTGAATAGAGAAAGTCAAACTATATGTGTCATTCAATAGTTCCTTCTTTAACTCAGGATTGGATGGAACACATAGTCTTGGAACAAATCTCACAATTCCTTACTCATTAACATTAAACTCTAAGTATTTATCTTTTATTATAGTTTCCAATTTCTTATGAATTCCCATATTATCTTTTTAAGCATCCTTTAACCTTTCCAAAAGAGATGGTTGAGTAATCATTTGTGAAAGGGTTGATGATGTTCCTTTCTTTATGATTCCCATGTCTGTCCTATTCAAATACAATAAGATTGGATCCGTTTTAATTCTCATCAATTATAGAATTGATGGGTCCTTTCTACTTAGAGCATCTTCCACCTTCTTGGATTTACAAAGATGGTAGTGGATTGAGCATTTGTAATCCTTGATTATCTCTAACCATATTTCATGGCGCATATTAATATCTTTCTATATGAATCTATATTTGAGTCTCTTGTGATCAGTATATATCTCACACTTATCCACATAGTGATAATGTCGCTAGATTTTCAACACAAAGATCATAGTTTCTAACTCCAGATCATGTATGGGATAGTTTTCCCCATGAATTTTCAACTACCTTGAGGTTTAGGCAATGAAATTTTCATTTTGAATCAACACACATCCCAATCCATTCTTAGAAGAATCACTAAAAATTATGAAAAGTTCCCCACTTGTGGGTAGTGTGAGCACAAGGGCAGTGATAAGCCTCTTTTTCAACTCCATGAAGCTTTCTTCACATTCATCATTCCAAGAAAACTTGACTCTCTTCTGATTTATCTTGGTAATAGGTTTTAAAAGTCATTAGAAATTTCTCAAAAATCTGTGATAATATTTAGCTAACTCAAAGAATCTATAGATATATGTCATAGATGTTGGCCTCAGACTTTCCTCAATTACTTTTTCTATGAAGGATCCACATATATCTCATTCCTTGTGATGATATTCCCCAATAATGATACTTCCTTAAAACAGAACTCACATTTTTTGTACTATTCATTGAGCTTCTCCTTTTGTAAGGTCTTTAGCATAGTGCTCAAATTCTGTTCATGCTCCTTCTTGGTTTTTGAGTATATTAGAATATTTTTTATAAATACGGAAACAGATTTTTCAAGGTAATATCTAAAGACTCTATTCATCAATTACATGAATATTTTTGGTGCATTAGTGAGTCTTAATGGAATCACTATGAACTCATAGTGATCGTACCATATGAAAAAAGTACCATTAGGGATATCCTCCTTATTCACCCTAACTTGGTAATATCCCAACCACAGGTCCACCTTGGAGAAGTATTGTGCTCCACATAGTTGATCAAAATAGTCATCAATTCATGGAAAAGGATACTTGTTCTTTATCGTAATCATTTTGATCTCATGATAATAAATGAAAAGGCACATTGACCCATCCTTCTTCTTGATTAAGAGGACTTATTCGCCCCATGGTGAAGCATTTGGGTATATAAAACCTTTATCTAGATTCTATTATCATTGTTTATTTATCTTATCAAATTACACAACAATCATCTTATATAGAGTCTTGGAAATTCAAAATTCCCTAGGTATAAGCTTGATTGAAAATTCAACCTCCCTAATAGGAGTAATACCAATAAATTCCTCAGGAAATACATCAGTGAATTCCCTCACAATAGGCATGTCTTCACGATAAAAGGTATTCTTAATCATAGGGTAGTAATATCCATACTAAGGATGATTCTTATAAAGAAGATTTATCCTCCTCATTTCACTTGTATAGAATCAGAGGTCGATTCTCTATATGGAGAGTTATTTCCTTCTCATGGAAATTTATATTGGCTCTATATTGGGAAATCCAATCCATGACTAGAATTGCATCAAATTCCACCACAGGAAGCATGATAAGGTTCATTGGGAAGTTCATCCCCAAAATGTTGATAGGGGAGGATTTATATACATGGGATTCAATAATTCCCCCATTTTCCATTTTCAACGACATCTCTACTTCCATGCTTTGTGTTGATGTTTTAATAGTTCTACAAAACTTTCATAATATGAAGGAATACATAGAACCATAATCAAAAAATACATTCTCTATTCTTGAATGAATAACTATTGTATCTTTCACCACTTTGTTGTTGGGATTCACTTCGGTGGTAGTGATGGAAAAAGGTATCCCTTTCTACCTTGGAGGTTGTTGGTTACCTCAAAAAACCCTTGACTTAGGGCATTTATTCTTAAAATTCCCTGGTTCTTTGAAGTTGAAACAATGAATAGTGCGTTGAGAGTTGACCAGAGAATTCCCTTCCTCTTTTACATTGGTGGGTTTCTCATATTAGCAATCATTGGTCAGGTTCCCTTCTCTTCCACACCTAAATCCTTTCCTTTTTCCCCTTAGTCAATTTTTTGGGTACTTATTTCATCATCTTTGACAAGTGGGATGCTGAAATTTATTAGCACTATTGGATTTATCCATTAGAACGCCAAAATTAAGCACCACTTTCCACTTATTATCCCTATGATACCCCTATGATTAACTAATATCCATTTTGAAATTTTTATAATATTGGAAAATTTCCTCATAGCTATCAAACTCATGGATCACTAAGGCTTTTCGTAGATAAGGATTTAGCTCACCAAAGAAGTAGTAAACCTTGCATATAGGGGTAATGACAAAAGTGGAAGTGTATCATGAAAGTCTTATGAATTTTTCCTCATACTCCTCAATAGATTCATCATTATTTTTCTTAAGTATATTAAATATCTTTAAATTTTAATATAGAGGGTGTAGGGAAAATATTTATCAAAAAATATTTTTCGGAATTCATTCCATTCCATTGCTTCGATCTCTTCCTCAGGCTTTATATTCTTAATTGATGTCCACTTATAATCATATTCACCCTCCATATGATAAACATCTATAATAACCTTCTCTTGTTCATAATATTAAAGGATATAGAATATATTTTAAGTGGAATTTATCCATTACTTCATGGTTAAGGGATCAGATGATCCATTAAAAGTAATAGGCCTTTGTCACATGAAGCTCTCAATTGCAGGTTGTTCTCTCTTGGTGGGCTGGGTGGGTTGGGAATTCCTCTTGATATAGGTTTCTATTCATAAATTGAGTTATCTGAGAGAGTATATTTATAAATTTTTTATTCCCGCTCCCATAGGTTTGGGCATGTCGTTGGGACAGTCATCACATTTCCTTTCACATCAATTGTTAACATGATGCCTCCTATTTCCAAACACTAGATAGAATAAAAGAAAAATTAGGGATGAGTATCTTAAATAATTAAAAACATAAATGGGTATCCAATGAAACTAAATGGATAAAATTAAAATTACATTTATTTCCTCAACTTATGAATTTCTAGGCCTTAATCTATGTTATTCATGATTTATCTCCTAACATATATTCTTATGGGCATTTCTGTCTATAACAACCCTGCTCTTTATTAAACACATAAACATAATTTGTTGCATAAAATTTCACTTAAGAAAAGCCTGAGGATTTATAGGTATAGTGTCTTGGGAAATTAGGAACATTACATAACAACTTAGATTATAAAACATAGCATCTTTATTGAAAACTACTTTTACATGACCACAACATTCCTCCATACTTATCATTGCATGGGATAACCTGAGGAAGTGCATAAGAAAAAGGTGAGTTATAAATACTGGTAAGGGAGTAAAGAAGGAATAAAATGAATAATATAGTATATGTTATGAAATTTCCATATCAATGGATCACAAGAAAAACATGAACATAAAGGCATGATATAGAATGATTATCAAAACATGGAAATGTGGAAACAACATTTAACATGATATTAGCATGAGACAAGGATCATTGCACATGGATCATGAGTAAACCCTCATTGAACTTGAATTATAATGTGTAAACCCCAATTTCACTTGAATTATCATGATACTAATATTTACCCAATGCATTCGAGCACTATTAGGGTGCACCCTTCTTAATCATTTCATTTCATGCATAAGTGTGCCACATGGATCATACAACATTGAATCATTCAACACCATCATTTATTCCATGATAAAGTAATGTGAAATACATACATCAAACTCTATAATTAATAAGTAAATGTGAATAAATTTTAATACCCTTCATAGATAAATAGGCATGGTATTCACTACACAATGACTTTGGCTTGAAAATCAAGGTGCAATTTCGGCAGCATAACAGTGTGACATAAGAATTCATAAAAACTAGTTGATGAATGAGAAAGGGGTATATCGTTATATTTACATGAAATTTAGAGTAATGGGGTCATATAGATACATGTCCCAACATATATAAACTAATTTAGGTGCATGATGTAAAAGAATTGCTTGATTGTAAATGAGGAGAGAGAAATACCTAATGGAATTTTGTCAAGGTAACGGGTGTACATGGGGGGATTAATAAGAGATAAAGAGGTATATAATCATTAAAACATAAGGATTTAAGTATAATGGAGGTAATAAATCATACCCCAACATTTTTAATTGAAAATAAAAGGGCATAACAACATAAATAAATTTGGACTAAAATGAGAAAGGAAAAAATCCCTTACGGAATTTCGGCATGATAACAGGTGTACATGGGAGGAATTAATGAGAGAAAAATGGGTATATAATCATTAAAACATAAATATGGAATTATAGATGAGGTAAAAAAATCATATCCCAACATTTTTAATTGAAAATAAAATGGTATAACAACATAATTAAATTTTGATAAAAATGAGAAAGGAAGAAATCCCTTACTTGGAAGTGTGATCCCAAAGGCTTGGGAGGGGCTTAAGAGAGGATTCTTGGGAGCTCGAGGCACCTTGGGAGGATTTTAGAGAGAGTAGGGAAGGTTAGAGACGTGATCCAAGGGTTTTTAGTGAATATAAGTTGGAGCTTGGGTGGGTTTATATAAGAAATTGGAGGGAATTATTTATTATTTATGTTTTAGACACCACACATTAGACTAATCAAAACCACAAACCATACCATGGTTTTTACCCATGGTTTTTTCCAAAGTGGAGTATAAAAAATTATTTTATAAGGAAAATGGCATAACTTCTTAAAATATTAGGTTTTCTTATGTGAAGGTGAGTCACACTCTCAAGGAAAACATTTTAAAAGGTTAAAATATTTTATAAGCCTTGGAGGGTCTACTAAAGCTTTGTAAAATAAATCCAACAAACCTAAAATAAAATTATTTTAATTTTAAAACATATATTGTACTAAAATCCCATTTATAATATTCTATTACATCACTATTGGTTCATTATGATGTCATAAAACACATTATATAATTAAACGGTATTTAATTTTTACCCAAAAATTTGATTGTCTCAGAAAATTATTAAAAAATCACCATTGGATAATTTTGAAATCCTAATTATAAAAATAATATTAATTTTATCTAAATAATTTTTTAAATATTTTAATTTTTAATTTTAATATAAAAACCAACATTTATCAAAAATTCATGGGTTTTGACAAAAACGGCTTTCAAACCTTAATAAAAATCACAATTGTATTCATAAAAATTATACGATCATTTATATTTCATAAAATGTAATTTAGTAATTATATTTTATTAAAATATTATTTAATTAAAAAATCCATTAATTCATAAAAATATATTTCTTAATTGAATATTAACTAAAAATACTATTTGTTCTTTAAAAACTATTTACAAAGTGACAATAATAAAATGAATGTATATTATTTGTTCTATACAAAAATAATGCACATAATAATAGTGATAGGTTATTGTTACTTAACCCATTATAACACTCTCATATGACCTAAGGTTAAGGTTTGTGATGGTGACAGACTCTTGGGGTGGCTCGGATAACATCATTTGGGTGGTGATCTCTGTCAACTTCCACTTCTCCCATAGGTGGTTCCATTTGAGCTTAACGTATTGAAGCTCAAATTGATCATGGTCAAGAGAAAGGCCCAGTGATGCCACCTTCTTTCTGAGCTTCGACAAATGGGCTTCGTATGGAGAAATTATACTGGATGAGGTTATCACTTCCTTTTTCTAGGTAAATTAGATTTTTTTAAAGCCCTATATTTATTCTAATCATGTGGTCACTATTAAAATGCTATATTAGAAATGGTAACAATTCATAATGGTATTTTAAAATACAAAAACATAAAACCAAATAAGTGCATATGTTTTATATAACCATCTTACATAATAATACATTTAATCAGATCAAGATAAATTTTCATTAGTAAACGTTTGGGTCATTACATTGTCTCCCTTAATTATGGTTCTTAATAATCTTATGAATTTTTCAAATCATATCCCCTAGGAGTGTTAAACCAGGTGTGTAGTAAGTCTCATTATCATGTACCAGGTTACCCCGAGTCAGGCCTGGAACATCTTGTCGTAGTTATTAATCCTAGGTACATCTATGTTAGAACCATGTCCACTTGTAGTATCCAGATAGGGATGTATTTTCTTGATAAACTACTTACTATATACTTAACAAAATTTAGGGATGTTTTCTTACACTTATCTTTATCCCTAAGGTTTTTCAATGAGTTTTTCGAATCCTAATCCCAAAAATAATTATATCTTGCTCTAATGTCTACTATAAGAACTCTTCTCTTTAATACACATTAATACATGATTTATTACATGAGATAAAACTTAATAAAACCCCAAAATATAAATAACTATAGTGTATTTGGGAATTTTTTTACATGACATAACAACTTATAATGCGGGATACAATAATATTATTGGAAACTTCCTTGACATGATCATAATAATCCATCGAAGTTAAAACTGCATGGGATATCTTGGAGACATACATAAAAAGAGGGTAACCTATAAAGCCCAATAATAAAATAAACAATCAATTACATGAAGAATACAATACATGTTATACCATATGCATATCAACGGATCATAAAAGTAACATGAATGACAAGGAATGATATAGCATGATAATCAAAACATGTGAAATGTGGTAAGAACTTAAAACACTACATCATAAATATATCAGGGATAAATCTACCAAGACCACATGGTGGACACAGTCCCATAAATGAATCAGTTAAACACCCTATCCCAAAATAATTTATCATGACAATAAACATTACTCAATTCATTGGAGCGCTATTAGGTCACAACCTTCATAAAACACTTCATTCTCTTACTTAAGTGTGCCACATTGATCATATAACATGGAATCCTTCAACATCATAATTTATTCCAGGATCATGGAATGTGGAATAAATAAATGTAATTTCCGATTAAATAATTATATGTTCATAAAGTTTAATACCCTTGATAAATAAATGGGTATGTTATTCACTACACAATTATTTTCGAATGGAAAATCACAGTGCAATTTCGGCAGCATAACGGCGTCACATAAAAACTCATAAAATGGGTTGATGAGAGATAAAGGGGTCTCTAATAATTTAGATATGAAATTGATAGTAATATTTTCATGTAAATACTTGTACCTAAATAATTAATTTTAAATATAAGGTGTAACATAATAAAGAAACTTTAAGAAAGAGGAGGAAGGAAAAAACCCATAAAAAATCAACATAGTAACGGGGGGCCCATAAAGGTTCTTTGGAGGGTTAAATATGATTTAAATGGTATATAATCATTTATAAATCAAATTTTAAGTAAGGTTATATTTAATAATGTATACCAACAAAATAAAATGTAAATTAAAAGACATAGCACAAAAATGAATGCTTGATAAAAGAGGAGGGTGGAAGGTCCCTTATGAAAATTAGGCATAGTAACAGCTTATATAAGGGTCCATGTGAGGAAGGATAAATGATACCTAAATAAAATAACATTAAATAGAGAGTAATTTAATTATTATAAATGAATTAAAATATAACCAATTGAAATTAAAAGAACTAATTTCAAAGAATGTGCTTGAATTTTAGAGGATAGGAACATAAGGATCCCTTACTTGGAGGTGTGAATCCAAAAGCTTGGGAGAGGGTTCTTAAGAGATTGGGGATCCATTGGAGGACTCCAGGGAGTATAGGGAAGATTTTTTACATGCTTAAAGGTGTTTTAGTTAATGGTAATGGGAGATTGGGTGGGTTTATATAAGAAAGGATGGGAGTTTCTTTATTATTTAGGTTTTGGACTATACATAATAAAATATCCAAAAACAAAAACCATCCAATGGTTTTGCCCATGGTTTTTGAAAAATGGGACTAGTTTAAATTATTTTATATGTAAATTGTCTAAGATAATTAAATAATGACCTTTCTTCTATGGTGATGAGTCACACTCCCAAAGAAATGATTTTAAAATCTTAAAATATATTATAAGTCTTAGTAGATTCACTAAGACTTTATAAAATAAATTAAATAAACATATAATTACATTATTTCAGATGGAAACACATATTTTTACATGGATACCTTTAATAGTATTTATTACATTACTATTGGGACATTATGATGTCATAAATCACAAAGTATATTTATATGGTGTTTAATTTTTATCCAAAAAATTGATTGGCTTAGAAAATTATGAAATATTCACCATTGAATAATTTTAACATTCTAATTAAAAAAATAATATTCATTTTATATAAATAATTTTATAAATATCTTAATTTCTACTTTTAAAATAAAAACCAACATTTATTGAAAATGGTAGTTTTTTATAAATAACCGTTTTTTGAACTCTAATAAAATTACCTTTGACTTCATAAAAAATTATATTATCATTTATATTTAATAAAATTTATTTAATAATAATATTTTACTAAAATAATATTTATTTCAAAAATCTATGAATTCATTAAAATATATTTCTTAATTGAATTTGAATATAAACCAAAAAATACAATTTGTGCTTTAAAATTTATTTACAAAGTAACAATATTAGGATGAAAATATATTCATTATTTTGTACAAAATAATGTAAAAAATCATATTTCTAGGTTCATAAAATATATCCCTTTAATACACCAGTATAATCCCTAAGAGTAAGGTGTGTGATAGTGGGGATTTTAAGGAGACGTTTGGTGAACATGGTTTGGTTCATGATCTCCATGAGCTTGAACTTCTCCCATAAATAGTTTCTCTCATGATTGAGTTGTTGGATCTCAGCTTGGGCTTAGTCTAAGGCAAAACCTAGAAATTTTATCTCCCTCAAAAGATCTGATAAATGGGATTCATAGGGTATGATCCTACTGGCTGAGACCATCACTTCCTTTATCTATGTAAAATGAATTCATTAAAACCTTATATTTATAATAGTCATGTGATCACTATTCAATAGCTATATTATCAACAGTAATGATACTTAATGGTCATTTAAATCTAATTGGATATAACAAAACAAAATAATTTCATGTGTTTTCTATATCCATAATACATTAAATCAAAAATAGGTATTTTTATTTATAACACTTTGGGTCATTACAGTCTTCAAGTACCAAGTTGTTTGAATCAAACATATCCATAAAAATGCTTAGTATCTTCTCAATAACCATTTTATCCTCTAAATTTTCACCAAAACCTCATATGGTGATCCTGATTTCATTTTCTCTGGTGAATAATTCATCCACTTTTTCATCATCATTTATATTGACTCATTTATATCTCAATATTAGACTTATATCTTATCTTTATTCACTATTGAATTACCTTAATAAATATTTTTTAATTTATCCCAAATACCTTTAATTGTTAGGATCCCTTTTACCTTGACAAATTCCTTCTCTGAAAGAGATTTATGGATTAAATTTTAAGCATGACTATTATTATCCAAATTCTTCCCATCTATTATTTTCATCACAGAACCTTCAACATGAGGAAAAAATGATTAGTGGCTCCCACTAAGACATCAAAACTGATTGAAAATAGATATTTAAGTATCTGATATTTCCAAATAAAATAATTATTCCATTTAAAAGTGTTAATCCCATTTATATTCACTGAATATATATTTTCTATATTCATAATATAAATTTAAATACTGAATATTTAAACACCAATTGATAATTTCTTAATGTTGAAATAAAGAGAGAAAAACTCAAATACCAGCTGATTATAAAATCCTTCATAGCAAAAAACTTCAATTTTCTTATTCTTCATAAGAAATCAGGATTTGATGCCACTTTTTATAGCCCCATGAAAGGTGTAGGTTCACTGATATGGGTTTAATCAGTAAATATAATTCTATTTTTACTTTTTATGATTTCTTATGAAATCCACCTCCATCACCTGTTAAAGTGAGAAATATCACTATTGAACTTACGCACACTGATGAAAGAAGAAAAAATAGACACTCAATATAAAATGTTCACTATAAAAAAAGTAACTAATACTTATCATGATATAGAATCACCCAATATAACACAATCCCCTAGAATCACCATATTGGATAAAAACAAGATGGTTATATCCTTAACGCATGTTATAATATTTTTGATAATGTTTTCTCCCAACAAGTCTCCCAAAAAGTATCCTGAAAAGTTGAAATATTGTCTTAATCTTTCATTACATATATATTATCCTTTTCCTCTAGTTATATTTTCTCTTAAAAATTATTCCCATACATCTTCATATTATAGAACAGGTGTAAAGTTCATTTTTCCTTAACACACAACATAGTTGTGATGATCATACACAACTATGTGTGTACTCTTCTTCTTCTTATTCTATGAACTTACCTCTATACACTCTTCCACTTTTCATCTTCCTCACTTATTAACCTGGTTAAACCCCCATTCTACTTAGTCTTATATAAAAAGAGTCTCTTCTTATAATTAAAATTTAAATTTTAAATTCAAGTTCAAACACATAACTTCCTTCAACTTCTCTTTAAAAACTATTGATTCCTTTTTGATGATTTGGAACATTCAATACCTCTTAGACACTATTGATGTGGTTAAAGGATTTATAGATAAATTATGGGAATACCTTGAGTCATCAAATGATCCAAATTATCTGATCCACTCAAAATATATAACACTCTACGAACCATGGCTTGATTATTATTTACCACGACATGTTGTACATAATCTCTAGAAATCTTCAATAACTATGTATTTCACCATGGTATGTAATATTTAATTTAATTCTAATCACTATATACTACTTTGGAACCACTTCCAAAATACATTGTTCCATGGAATGTTCTACCCTTTGTGTTTAGGATAGGAACTTTTTTCTTAAACCACAGTTTTTCCCACGGTGAAGAACTCCCCATTTCAAACCATAGAAAATAGCCAACCTATTTTACTTCCCTTGGATTAAGAATCTTTGTAATTTCAAGGATTTCTCAAAATGGACACCAAAGGTGAATCACAGTGCAGCCACAACCATTTTTATTCCCATATAATCACTCTTCTTTTTGACTTAGTAAGAACCATAGAATCATATAATAGATCTTACATATCATCCCTTATATGAGAAATTTTCCAAAATTTCAAACTCATACAAGATCCATCATATATTTTTCCACACCATGTATGTGTCACACCTTTACCACAAGAATAATTTTAAACTATAACACCTTTTTAAACACCTTTTTAAGATTTCATCTCACTATTTTCGTTCTATGTTGTGTTATGCATTGTACTACAGCATATTCAGACCTTCATTCGTTGACCATCTCTTGTCAAAATACTTATTTTATGAGAATACATATATTTTTCTCTTACTAGACCATATCCATGAATGTTTTATGTATGTCCATGGTGTGGTGATGTCACTTGTACTTAAAAAATCTCCAAACAACACTCTTTAACCTCAAAACTTATTCTATATATTTCCAATAACTCTAAAAAATCAAAATTAGATTTATCATTAATAAAACATCATTAAACACATGAGTTTAAACATGATTTATGTGTTGAAAGAAAAATATAACACAATAATAATATTTAGTCGAATACTTCTCCAATTCACCTTATTCGTCTTCTTAACACAACAAACTCTCCTTGGGTCATAGAAAACCCCCCAAGGACACAACCACACTTGATATCACCAATTTATTTATTCATGGTCTCAACATAAAATATAGGATAATTCCATTATAGGTAACCATATTCATGATATCAGTATTAAAGGATACCAAGGGATCCTAGATTATTTTCACAATTTAGAGATAGATATTGTTATGCTTATGGTGGTAGAAAACACCTAGATTGATTTTCCCCACTGTGTAGGAAGTAGAGGGTTTCTAGGGTGGCATAGTAGATGGACCTCCCTGGAAGAGAAAACATAGAGACCAAATACCACACCTAGGTAGATGAGGTGGCCCTCCCATAGGTATCTATAGAATAGGGTATAGTGGTATATGAGTAAAAAGGGATGGATGAATATTTGATCCTCTTCCACCACTATCTCCAAGTGGTCTTCAAAAAGATTAGGGTGTAATAGGTTAGGGAAGAGGATTGATATAGGAAATAGAGGTATTTGAGAAGATAGCGCCTTATGTGGTTCAAGGTACTACTTATGTATTTTATACATTTTCACTCTTACTTATTGATACCAATGAAAGTAATTCATTTCTTATTATATCCTTTATTCATGATCTTGATATTCCAATAGATCTCTTAGACTGGCTGCTTTATCAAGAGACTCCTACTTGAAATAATCATCCTCTCTCTTATATCTATCAACAATGTGATATTACTCTTGGCTAGGGGACCTTCACTTGGGACCTCTTCAAGGTAAATATGGGATCTTATGATGTTATACTCAACATGGAATAGTTACTAAGAATCTAGGATTACGTAGATTACAATTGATATAGAGTTATATGTCATTAAGTGAATGGGTTGGGATTCACCTTTAATATTTAATAGGATCCTTATATGAAATTAAAAAGGATAAACTATAGGATATTATATCTAATTACACATTAGTTAGTGATCTTGGTACTATGTGACATCAATTTTGTAGAGGATCATTTTCCTACAGTGGTGGAGGGGTATATATACATTTTCCAAGATAAAGTTTTAGGGATTCCCCCTAATTGAGATATTGACTTTGGTATCAAATTTCACCCTAGAACTACACTGATATGTTTAGCATCTTGTATTATAACCTTGGTTGATCTTAGGGATATTAAGGTACAATTATAGGATATTTTTGAGAAGGTATTTATTAAACCCAATGTGTCCCCCTATGAAACTCGTGTTCTCTTTATTAAGTATGCTGATAGGATTTTGAGAATTTATATTGACTATCTCCACTTGAATAAAGTAAAAATCAAGATCAAATACCATTTTTGATAATCGATTATCTATTTGTCTAGCTAAAAAGAGTGAAGTAGTTCTCGAAGACTGATCTCAAGTCTTTTTATCGCCATATTTGTTTTCATGAGGAAAACATATCAATGATGAAATCCAAGTGTCTCTATTGATCCTATTATTTTTTAGAGATTTTTTTTTTTTGCTTGAAAAACACCCTAGTAGTGTTTGTGGTTCTCCTAAATCATTTCTTTAAACCATACATAGATCATCTAATAGTAGTTTCATTAATGAAATTTTTATTTTTTATTGATTAAAGGAGGATCATGTTGAGAATTTGATGATTTTCTTAGACTTACTTCATGAGAATCATCTGTATAGTAATATCTCAAAGTGAAAGTTCTAAATCTAGGAAATCATTCCCTAGGTCATGTCATCTTAGAGGGTGGGTCTGTTATTTATCCTATGAAGGTTAAGATGATGAAGGATTGGGAGCCACCCAATATAATTTTTGAGGTACATAGTTTCCTTAGGTTGGTAGGATACTATTAGATATTTATAGTATAATTATATTATATTGAATCCCCTCTGACTATCCTTACTCTAAAGGATAATCATTTGATGAGAGTATTTCTAATGATCGTTTTAGGAGCTAAAGAAGTGGTTAACCAATTCCCAAGTTAGTTATTTCTTAAGGAAGGAGTGGAGTATAAGGTGTACTATGATGAAACTGGGTCTAGGATTGGTTGTGAGCTGATGAAGATATGGTTTGTGAATGATTATGGGTTTATAAATCTAATACCATAAAAACATAATTACATGACCCATAACCTAGAACTGGAAGTAGTGGTTTTTTAAATAAATGTATGGAGACATTATCTTCTTGGAGAGTTATTTTTGGTATTCATATATCACAATAGACTCATGTATATTTTATCATTGAGGGGTCTCAATATGAGGTAAAGGTGATGGATTGATTTTTTATAGTACTATAACTTTGAGATTGTTTACACTCCAAGGAATGGAAATATGGGTGAAAATTCTCTTAGAAAGAAGTATCTTTCTCAGTTTATAGAGGATGCATGGGATTATTAGGACTTGTTGTGGTTTGAGTTTTATGGGGAATGAGAATTTATTTATTTATAATTTATAGTGTTATACCATACACTTCTTCTCTGAGTGAAGGATCCCTATTTAGGAGATATTGATTATAATATTATATAAGATTAAATTTTCCCTAGAGATGCACCTAATGGGTTCTATGAAGGTGGGTAGAATAACATCTTCTTCAAGAGGTGGAGAGTATTATCTGCATAAATTCATGAGGTAATATTGAGGGGGGTTTATACCTACCCTATCGTGGTATATCTTGTTTTGATGAAGATTTACTAGGGCCACAAATAATTATTTTAGTTATTGAGCATAAAGTGGAGTTTTGTTGAGTTCATATCTGAATTCCTCAACTTCCAATTAGTGAAGTTTTATAACTAGATTATTATAGGTTTGAGACAACACATTAAGGTTAAAGAGTGTAAGTGGGACAATATTTTGAATTATCTCTTGATTGTAATTCCATTATTGGTTAATTGTTATGACATTATGTTGGGAAAAAATTCCTCAAGGTAACATTAAATCATTTTTGTGGTGATTATGTTTGTTGAAAAAGAGAGCCTCCATGTTGTGATTATTGCCAAAGTAGACCATGATGTTATTTTTGTTGACAAAGAGGGTTTCCATGGTGATCTATCGATTTCCAGAGATATTGTTGACAAAATATGTTGACAAAGAATGATGACAAAGTAATGGACTATCTGGGGGCACTACAAAAAGAACAGATCTAAGGTGGCGTTGTTTTCTAGTGTTTACCAAATTTTTGGGCCTCAAAATCAGAAAATGGAGATACATGTTTTTGGAAAAGGATGTTGCATACAAGATTGAAGATGGTGTGGAAACTTGTGCACAAGGCATGTTTCAGGAGCATAACGTCAAAAAATTGAAAAGGAATTATGTGCGCAAAAAATTTGGAAATGGGCGTGAAATATGAGGTTGCGCGAAAGAAACTTGTGTGCCCAATGCAATGTCAAACGAGGTTTTGCACACTCGAAGAGGAACTTGCATGACAAAATTCGAATCTTCTGCCTAGAGGTCAAGAACGCCTATAAATACATGGTGACCCCCTCATTCGAAAGAGCTCAGCACTTAGAGAAAATTTGTGCACCGGATCATGTAAGAATTTCGTGCAAAGGGAGTTGCCAGAAATATTTTGAGTTATGTGAAAGCTAAGAAGGTTTCACATAAGATTGGAGTTGTGCAAAAGATTGAAGTTACTCGCAAAGGGTATCTCGTGACAAAAGTGTAATCTTGCGTGCAATACATTCAATTTGCGCACAAGACGCAGTAAGGGTTGCATGAAAGATTTAAGGTTGCCTGGTATACCCAGTGCAAAGAGAGATTCATATGAGGGTGAAAGTGGGATGTCAATAGAGCATCTATTAACAATTAAGGATGCAGATTTTATTAGAGATAATGAAGAGACCTATAGGTTTATAAACTATAAGTGGATCTTCTGAAGAAGCAGTGAGAAAACTTCAGTTGATAGAGCAGTGAGCTTTCAAATTGTGAATGGTTGTAAACCAGAAGGGACAGTGATTCCTCTTCGAACATTGTAAACAGAAATGAGCTTATAGTGGATTTAGTACATTGACACATTATCAGTGTATGATCCTTGGATTTAGCCCAGTTAGGGTGAACCATGTTAAAATTGATGTGTCCTATGCATGATTTAATTTATATTTATACTTTTCTATAGGAAAGATAGAGAAGAGAGTTTTTCTTAACAGTGAAACAATATCAATAAGGGTAGTTTTTTAATCTTCCATACCCTGATTCACCCCCCCCCCCCCCCTCTTAGGGTATCTAACCTAGTGGACCCAACACATTTTCTAGGTGATCATTTATTTATTGACCAATTTGACTCACTTACTTTCTATTCAGGAGTAGAGTTCAGTGGAGAGATTAGAACATATATACACAGATGAGATTATATGATTTCAAGGGGTAACCTTGATGATTATTTTTTAGCATGACACTGAATTCATGTCTCAATTGTAGAGGATTTAACAAGAGTGTTTTGGGATCCAATTGTTTTTTAGTACAACATTCCACCCACATAAAGATTATCATAATGAGAGAATTATCCATGTTTACTGGAATATGTTACAAGCTTGAATGTTATATTTTAGTAAGAGTTAGGATAATACCATTCCATTGGTAGAGTTTTCATAAAAAAACTATAGCTATTATATTTGTATGGAACCTTTTAAGTCCCTATATAGGAGACCTTATAGGTCACCACTTTATTGGATGGAAATTGGTGAGTCATCTAGTGTGACTGATGATAGAAAAGGTATAGGTGATACAGTATCATATTAAGACAGTATAGAGCTATCAAAATTCCTATGTCAATAAAAAATAGAGACCTTTGGAATTCAAATATAGATACAATATATTTTTAAAGGTCACACCTCAGTACGATTTGAGGAGGTTTGGATGGGGTATCAAACTATAGATGAACTTCATTGGGCCTTTCCAGGTTCTATACAGTGTGGTAAAGGTTAAATTATTTCCTAGAATTACCTCTATGTATGGACTAGGTACATAATTATTTCCATGTTTCATAGCTGAGATGGTATGTGCATGATTTTTCACACATTATCAAATGGTTTGAATTGTATGTTCCGGATGAAACTACCTTTATAAAGTACTCAGTGGCTATCAAGGATATACATGAGAAGTTCCTTTATGGGTGAGTGATTACCATGGTTGAAGTATTACAAAATCATGGGAATATTCAAGAGAACTCATGAAAATAAAAGAAATAGAGGTGATCATGGCACCATCACCTCCTTCCATGATTTGTGATTTTTAGGATAAAAAAATTTAAGTTGGGAAGGATATAATAACCTAAATATTTATAATAATGCATTTGAATATTTTTAATAATATTTTTCAATTTTTTCATGAATTTGGTTTGTTAATTTTTTATATTGTGGGCCTTTGAAAAATATATAATATATATAATATATTATTTTTATCCACCCACATGTGAATTGTAAACAACTCCTAAATGGAGTCCTATATAGAAATTGTGACATTGTGGTTGTATCCAGAGTAGGGGACTTTTTCCTAGGAAGGGTTTAATTTTTATGGTTTGGATTCAAACCCCAGGAACTAGAATTAACTATATTTTTTAAAATTATTTAATTATACAAATAAAACTAAATTTTTGTTTTTATTTTGGAATGGTTTCATGGAGTTAGAATTTTTAAGTGATGATGACATGTCTTTTTTGAGATATTTGTGTCTGGGTAAATTTAATCAATTGACCAAGTCATGATGAGGGTTAATTATGAGTGGCTTTTATAAGAGGAAGTCATAAAGGGGAGTCAACATTAAATAAAGTAAAAAATTATATTTTAGAGAAATAATTCCTCTACTGAATTTATTTATCCATTGGAAAAATAAAATGTATCTCCCTTGTTTCTCTCTTCATTTGTTTATGGCATAAAATCATAAAGAAATTCATCTCTCTCTCTCTCTCTCTTCATAATAGATGGTGTTATTCATGGTGGTGACATCAATAAATGATGATTGAGGTGATATCAATAAGCGATGGAGAATCTCCATAAAGGTAGGATAATATAACTTTTTTTACCTCATTCTTCCCATATTCTAATCTATTCCACCATGAATTAATCTATTTCAATAATGTCTAATGATAGATAATTTTGGATATGGATAATGTGAATATTTGATAAAAATAAATATTCAATTAAAATTTTAATATGGGTTATTTTGGTTCCACAAATTGGAATTAAAGTTTTTTTATTAAATTAATATTATTAAAAACTTTTATTATTTTATAATATATTTTTACATGTAATTAACATGGGGAAGAAGCCTTTATATTATTTTAATTTTAATTTTGAAAGATTTATCTTAGTTTATTTATCTAACATGGTTTGTTCATGTTGGTAGATAATTTTTCTTTATTTAATAAATTTTATTTCTAAAATTTATAATTTTTTCTATTTTTTAATATCTATAAACATATTTCCCTTGATTTTAAAAATTGATTCTTCCTCTAATACCTATGATCTTTAATAAAATCACAAGAAAATCCATTCTTAAGTGGCCTAGAATTCCACTGACTACTAAACTTTTAATTTTTTCATTCTATTCTTCTTGTTTATGCTTGATCATAATTTCATAATGCTCCAATGGAGGGATGCTGGAAAAAAATTTTACGAGCATTCGATAGCAGTGACACAATAGAAGCTTTGGGTGCACCTTAAAATAAAGAAGATGGTAACAATGAATGGACAATAAAGGGTGGTCAGGAATTTATTTGGAGGGGTTTTATGTCAAGAATATGGAAAATAGACATAGAAAACACTAGAGGCGTAGTTTTAGGCATAGGCGGTGGTTCGATTCATGGGGGAATCTCACTATAAATATGGAACTCCCAATTACACATCATATAATCTTCTAGATTACACATCATTTAGTTAATGAGCTATGGTTCTGGGGTTATGCGGTTTTATAAAAATCACATATCATGTGACTTAGGGTTACATGTCATGTATCTTAAGACCATGTACCATAGTATATATCCTCATAAAAAAGTCCATCAAGCTAGACCCACACAATGTGTGCTTCCTTAACACACATTGTATATATCGTATAGAGGGGATTGGTGTGTATATGATATATTCACCATGTATTCATATATAACTACCATGTTGTGTATTAAATGGATACACCATGTAAAATTAGTGTAGAAACTCAATGTGTATCAAGAGTACATGATGACCAGCCCATGTAGTTATACACATTGTGTGTTGTGAGTACATGTTGTATGTAATGATACATGACACATACTCTCATGATAGTAGATTCCTATTTTTCCATAAATAAATAAATGTTATTTACGTTATATAACATTTATTTTATGTTTACTTTACATGAATTAGGTAAGGGAAGTACGTGACTGGCCTGCTCAAGTGTCCTACATGTTATATACCCTATGGGGACACACCGTGTATTGTGATGATTTTAATACTCTTTGTATATTTCTACTCAAGTGTCGGTTTTGGACATATGGGTAGTTTATTTTGAGTGTTTTTTCATGTAGAACATGATGGTTTGTATCTCTTCATAATCTAAGGATTATTTTCAAGTAACTTGAGAAGTTAAAGATCCATAGCTATATAGAGATGATAACATGTGTAATCCAATAATTATAGCAAACAAGGGGTCAGTAACCCTCGTGTAATCATATAATCTCTAAATCATGATTCCTCCATGTATTTAGTTAAGTAGTTAACCCACCCATAGTGATGGAGTGAGGGTCTTATACATATGGTGTATATAATACTCTCAACATATACACAATATGAATGATAAGGAATAGGTCCTCTATAAGGATCAGTACCATCTTGATTGGTATATAATTTAGTGAGGTTAAGTCTTCCATTACTACTGCTACTACTGTGGTATGATTTGGAAGTAATAGATGTGAGGTAGTTTTGGTGTTTTGGTTTGGATGGTTTTATGGGTATTTCAAGCCCCTTTATTATGTTAAACTTCAGTGGAACTATTTTGAGATAAATGTTTACCAATTTAACCATGGTTAATTTTTACCTTTAATTATATCTAAGTTTATATTATTGAGATAAATTACTATTTTTTCTCTTGTGTTTTCATATAATCCTACTAGCTATATTTATACTCACTCCTGTATGATATTTATTCCCCCACATTTTGTTTCTGTGTAGAAGATTCATAGTTTAGTGGTGGTATTAGTGGACATGGATCTGGTGGAACTAGAACATAGAAGATCTTGTTAGTGCTTATTTCTGGTGGTATTAATGTTAGTTTTGATATCATATGGAGTCTATCTTCTACAGTGGTTTGAGGTTGGTTATTTTCCTGGGATGTTGTGTTTTTTACTTTACTATGTATGATGGCTTTTATTTATGCTATATTTCTAAGAGATTTATTATTTTTGTATACATGTTATACTATAGTTGTTTTATATATTCATGAGTTTTCATTGTTATATATGTTTCCCTAATAAGTGTGGTTTTACACATGTTTATAGGATAAGGAATCTCATGTGTATGATATGACTTCTTGGTACTTGTTTTCAGACCATGGATTAGTAGAGGTGGGCTTGGGGTGGTACACTTAGCTTACTGCTATCCTGAGAGGGGTTCTAGTCAGATGGTTCATATCAGTGTACATGTATTTTTACTTAATTATTCAGTTTGTTTCTAATTATTCTATACACAAATACATTATGTTGGATTTTAAGTAAATATACAACATGGGGGTTTAATTTTTTAAAGAGAGTAAAATACTTCCCTCTATATTTTATAGACCCATGAAATTTGTTGTCATAATATAGTAATAAATAAATCTTCCTTAGATATTGTGAATTTTTTATTCATTTAATATGTTGAGATATCCATGTTGAGGTGTTATAAAATAGTATCACAACTAGTTTGGGTAGTTTATTCAATGGTAGTTTTATAGATAAGATGATCATAAATTGAGAATTAACTTATAAATATACCTTATCAACCTATTTATACTATAATCTCAAGTTACCAATTATGTTTAGAGTGTGTGGCGTGTTATTTAACCATGCACATATTTCTTTTCATTTTATTTTGTTGATGTGAGATGGAATGTATGCTAATATCTATGAAATGGAATGATTTATTTTAGCCTAAGGCATCATGATAGGCTTATTAGGGTATATAAAATATGCATCCTTTTATTTTATTATCTATTATTGATTTAAATATTTGTGATTAAATTTTTTACATGTTATATTGAATATTTTTTATAATATTTATACAAAATGACTTAAAATTTTATAAAAAGGAAATTTTTACTAAATGATTTAATGGAAATTATTTGTTTGAAAATGAATTTGTGATTTGATATATATTTTTTTCATATATATGAATTTTTATTGTATTAAAAACAGGGCCTTTATCATTCTTATTTAATTTCATAAATTTTATTATAATTGTATGTAATTGATTAAAATAATGTGTTATACTTATTAGTCTTTGATTTAAAAAGGATAAATAAATTAATTTAGAACTTTTATATTTAATGTAACTGAGTTAATATTATTTTGAATTTCATGTCTGAAGGAATTATTTCTATTCAAAATTATAGCATATCCCTTATTTATTTGTTTATTTGATAGTAGGACTCATAAAATGGGATGGATTTATAAATGATTTAAAAGTCACTAAAGGATTATATAACTTAGGTTAAATGGTTAATTTGAGTGGTGACTATTTTTTCAGGAAAGGACACAACCTGGTGAACCCTCATAATAGGAACAAAATGGTTTGATGAGAACTTGGATGTCTATCCTTTTTATCTTGTGAAGGATATGTTTTGGTTAAATGAGTTCAAGTTAGTTTTACCATTTTTTGTTTTTTCTAAAAAGATACAGGTATGGTGAATTCAGTTTTTTCCAATGGTTGATTGTGGGTGGTTCAATGGATTTCACAATCATTTATATTAGGTTCACTATTATTATTCTTAACAAAAACTCTCAATGGTTCTCACATCCATAACTAGGTATAGACCTGCTTTCCAGAGGTGAGTGGTTAGTTGGGGTTTTAGACCCAATGTCACTTAGGAACTCACATTTGTCGAGAGGATGGGTATTCGGGCTCATCACACCCATTTGGGTGGAACTTTTTCCTACTATGTAACTCTCTTATATATTTAAGATATGTTCATGAATCTTTTCATAATCCTGATATGGAACCGGTTACCCAAACAAAATGATCATAGGTTAAATAATTTTATGTGTGAAGGGAAATCTTTTAGTGAGACCATTTATATGTATCTAAGGTTCTTCATCCATTTTCTCTAATGGGTAGCTTTTTATATGTTGAATTTATATTGCTAGGCACTTCGGAATTTGTTACCATGAAGGGAGTCGGTTAATATTTCAATGATGGGATTGATCCATTATGAGGCATCCTACATATCCTGATTATAGAAGGAATCAAAACCCACATATTTCATTAATCATGTGTAGTTTAACATCATGTGGAAAGGAAATATATGAGAGAACTTATGAATTAGGTACTTGAGCTTGATCCTTGAGGATTCATCCTATGTATCCTGATTATAGCAGGAATCAGAGTCATCGTAGTTTTGTCACACCCTTGGAAATTGTCCCAAGTAAGATTCCATTATATAAGTATAATAATTTCATACCAATGATTAGAGAATACACATTGAGGTTTCCTTGGATGGTGTAGGTTCATGATGTTAATGATATGACCATTGAAACTCCCTAATACCAAGTAATCCATTTTCAGTGTGAGAAACAAGGTATGGAAATTAATTAGCCTCACTATATATGGATGTGGGAGTTATGTACTAGGATAACCCTTTGGATGTTTAATATGGATCTTCAGCCTTGGGAAGGCATCCTACATATCCTGGTTATGGTAGGAATTAGAGTTATCATAGTTCAATTGACTCCTCGATCCGATGATGGATGGGGTAGATTGATCATCCCATGGGAATGATTGGGTCGTGATGGTTGGAATGTCAAAGACATGTTGGTACTTGGAAGGCATCCAACATATTGGATCTCGAACCTTTAGAAGGAATCATACATATCCTAGTTATAGTAGGAATTAGAGTTCTCATAGTTCAATTGACTCCTCGATCTGCTGATGGATGGGGTAGATTGATCATCCCATGGGAATTATTGGGTCATGATGGTTGGAATGTCGGAGACATGTTGGTACTTGGAAGGCATCCTACATGTTGGATCTCGGGCCTTTGTAAGGCATCCTACATATCCTGGTTATGGTAGGAATTAGAGTTCTCATAGTTCAATTGACTCCTTGATCCACTGATGGATGGGGTAGATTTATCATCCCATGGGAATGATTGGGTCATGATGGTTGGGATGTCAGAGACATGTTGGTACTTACATCGAATTGGATTTTAATATTAGCTATAGCCTTAGGTAGGCATCCTACATATCCTAGTTATTATAGTAATTATAGTTTTCATAGTTCAGTTGATCAGGGATTACACTCTAAGGTTTCCCTAATATAGTGGTAGGCATATCATGTCATTAATCGAGGCTTACACACTGAGAATTCCCTTATATGGAGGCAGTCATATCATGTCATTTATTGGGTCTTACACAATGAGTCTTCCCTTTTATGTGGTTCATATCATAACATTTCATTGTTCAAGGATTACACACTGAGGATTCCCTTATATAGAAAATGGATAGGGTTATCATTTCCTGAGATACCTTCTTGACCATGCATGATTGTTTGTCTGACCTACTTGATTGTCTACCAGACATGCCTTGATTGTTTGACTGACATATAAGAGGATTCTTGGAAATGTCTAGTTATATTTCGGACATGTCTAAAGGAAATCTCATGACCCAGTTGACTCATATAAGGTACATCACATAATCTGAATGGCATGTATGAAGGCCATCACATGATCAGGACAACTTGTCTGGAGGACGTTAAAGACCTGGATAACTTGTCCTAGATTCCATTGAATGATCTAGATAACATTCATTAGTGTCATCATGAAACCTGCCTAACATTCTTGGAGAGTGTCACATGACCTGACTGGTAAGTCTGTAAGACTTTATAAAACCTAGCTAATACACACTAGCATGGTTGCCTAATTTTGGCGACCTATTTGAGGGAATTTCAAGATCTAGATAGTGATCCCAGATGGCTTCATTATACTCATGTTTCATGCTCATGGAATTCCATGTGACTTGATCTGACATGCCTGGGGGGTTCTGTGTGATCCAAATAGCATTCCAAGGGAGCGTCACATGATTTTATCGACATGTCTCGGTGTTGTATTATGATTTGGATGTGTCATGAGAAGCATATAAAAATCATCGTATATGTTCTTCATGTGATTATACCATATTTTAGTCTTTTATTCCAGATTTTATTTCATATGTGACTCATATCTGTTTAGTGTTTTATCTTGTTTAGGTTTTGTGTGACCCAGCTGACATGTGTGATGTCCTTCTCATAATCCTTCCAACATGCCAGAAGTCCTTTGTGTGATCCCAAGTGATCATGAAAAATGCCTACACGTTCCTTATGATCCCTTTGGTTTTTACATAGATTTTACCTGGTGAAAAACCTTTGTTATTGTGAGATTGGCTACTCCAAGAAGTTTGCTCTGATTCATGGGTGTGTCGGTTCGTGGATCCAAAGATCTATTTTATATGATAAGGGGATATTTATTGGCCTCGCCACCCCGGTAATACGTCACCTTGTGCAGCACGTATCTTGTCAATTTAGATTGGAGTTGGTGGAGGATGTTGGTGTTACATGCTTTGCATGATCCAGCCACAGGTTATTCAAGGGGAATTGCATGAATTTCAGTGACCAAAAGACCATCCCTCTAGTTCCCCATTTATTTGATTTTGGACAATAAAAGGGGTATTTCTTAATTATGTGGACATTATAAGGTACTTTTATAAGGTCAGGATGACATGTACAAGGGCCTTCACAAGATCTTGACACCTGTTACAAGGTTGCAGCATGATCTGAGATGACTTATTTAGGATCCTCCATGAGACAAAGGTGTATTATTGGTGGGACTTTGCATGATCAAGATAACATGCTAATGGGGCTCATGGGATCATAATATCTTGTTAAGGGGGGATTAGTATAATCAATGGTGATCTTCTAGGGAGTATAACTATGTTCTCATAAAATCAATGTATCTTCCCCTTTAAAGAAGCTCCCATCATTTCCCAATCCATTTCCTTGTTTATTTAACAAAGGTTGGGTGCATAGTGTTTTTATATGAGTGTTTTAAAAGACAATCATCATCCCCATTTTTGATGTGTTTCATGACCAATAAAGGTTCCTCTGGTGATGTGTTAGAATTATTGTAGAAAATCCTTATATTTGTATTTAGAGCTTGAGGGGGAGCATAGGACCATCTGGACGTGTCCAAATCCCTTTGCGTGATGAGGGTGACATGTCAGTAGGATCTTGCGTGACAAGGTGGACATGTCGCCAAGGCCTCTGTAATTTCTTGAGAAATTCATGGGCATGTTGCATGAATATTTATGACTGTGAAAGATCTCCAATTTTTTCATATTATTATTATTATTTTAAAAGGACATGAGATCTTGCACAGTTGTGTGAGTCTTGTCAAAGATAATCATTGTCCTTGTATGTGATGCATCATGTGATCAATAATGAATCTTGTGATAGAATGCGATCATTTACATGGAAAAACCTTCTGCATATTTGTGGTGTATCATATGATCAGTTTTGGATCTCGCAACAGCATGCAAACAATGTCAGAGACTATCACTCTGATTTCCTTTTATGTGTCGCATGTTCAATGATAGATCTTATGATAGTGTGCATACATTTTCAAGGAAATTTTCTCTACTTCCTTTGATGTGTTGTGTGTTCTTGGTTACATGATGACATAGTGTGACCAAGGTTTTTTTTATATCAATACCACATTCCAAAAGGTACATGGTTAGTGTTGTAATTTTCTGCATGAATGTCACATAACCTAAGCTACTTGAATGTGTGGTGCAGTTTAGGGTTCCCCTGAGGGCATAACATGATGTTCAAATCTTTATACAATCTCTTAAATGGGGTCAGGCGATAGATTCTCATGTAGACTTTACATCTCATTCCCACAACACCCATGAATGGAATATATATTCTCTTCACACGATGGCATAAAGTGAGGCATGGAGCTTCTCATGTGTGCATGAATATTTCATGAATGTGGTGTATACTTCCATCAAATTGATACGATACATCAAGTTTTTGAATTTTATTCATGATTGTATTTCAAGGTATCTCAAATAAATTATTTAGGTATTGATATTTCATTGAGTTGTGGTCCATAATTCTTCACATAATCGAGTATGTGTAATTTAATCTCCTTATGGGAATAGGTAGGACTATGATATGTACTCGCTTTCATCTTGTATGAAAAATTATATATAAATTTTTCATCATCTCTCTTCATGATAGTGTATGTGGTGCAACAGGTTATCCCAACAGATCATAATAGATTTTATGCATTTCATTCTAATCATTTCCATAGACCATCATCGCGGAATCATGTGTAAACATGGAGGGTTCGTGTTTTCACATTAACTATATAGGGTATTTCATGAATGTGCTATAGAGGTTCTTCACACATGAGATATTCTTAAATATCTCTATTTTTCATAGCAACCCCAATTCATTTAGTGTAAACACGCATAGTGGTGGTTTCATGTGTCGTATTCATTGCACACCATGTTTTTCACATCATCTTCACTAGTCAATTGCAACATCTTATTCATGAGTGGATTGGACCTGATGTTTGGTGGTGCACTTGGCCAAGTAGGGGTGGTGTTTCTATGTTCATGTGACTTTGAATCACATGTATTATTCTACTTTTCCTCATGATAGGATATCAAGCATCAGGTCTTATCATGATCATGTTTTATATGGTTGTCTCGACATGAGGACTTGAGGTGTGAGAAAGCTCATCTGCTCGAATTCATACTAGTGTGTGGTATCCACTCTAGGTTCAAGAGGAAAGCCAAAACTCTGATTCTAAGAGGTTGAATAAGATGACATATGACGTCATTTACTCATCACCTAATATTCATGGCATGAGTCCTTCCATGGAAAATTGTATAATATGCAATTATGAGCATTAACAAATACCCCCCCCCCTTATAATTGGATTCATTCAGAAATAAAAGAATCTGATTATAAGGTAAATATAGGACACTTTGTTTTATATCTGAATGATGATGAATTCTACCAAGGTGTGCCTCTCAAAGAGAGGGTGCTCTGATTTTTTCCTAGGTCTATGGACCTATAAAGTTTAGCTTTTTTTTAGGCTATATATTGGGCCCCATAAGATTTTTATATTTTTTGATATTGCTCTAATTTTTTCCTAAGCTTTATATAGGGGGAATCTTAGCGGGCATGGACTCATCTTTTTATTAGGCCTCCCTCTTATGGGTGTTTGACTTGACAGGTTTTGTTCCTTTTCCACTCTTATAGACTAAATCATTTCTATATTTTAGTTTAGGGTCTTCTAGCTCGAACCTTATATTGTTGTAGTTTAGGGTCTCTTAAATTGATCCTTATATTAATGGTAGTTTAGATTTTTTAGCTCAGACCTTCTATTTCTATAGTTTTGGGTCTTTCAACTCGGACCTTATATCACTGTAGTTTAAGGTCTTTTAGCTCAAACATTCTATTGATGTAGTTTAGGGTATTTTAGCTCATACCTTCTATTGTTGGTAGTTTATGTTATTTTATCTCAGTCCTTCTATTTTTGGTATTTTATAGTCTTTTATCTCAGAACTTTTATTGTTGTAGTTTTGGGTCTTTTAGCTCAGACCTTATGTCACTATAGTTTAAGGTATTTTAGCTTAGACCTTCTATTAATGTAGTTTATGGTCTTTTACTCTGACCTTATATTTTTTTATTTTAATGTCTTTTATCTCATCCCTTGAGATTATATGTCATTTAAATTCTTTCTTCCATGACTAAAATTATGTTTTGTAGTTTAAAGTCTTACTTTCAGGACTTAAATATGTTGTGCAGTTTAAAGTCTTGCTGTCAGGAATTGAATATGGAATATGGGGCATACATACCAAGGATTTCCCAGGATGATTTCTTTCATGGTGTTTCTAAGGTGCATGAGGATTATAGTTTCTTTCTTGTAAGGAGGAGATGCCTCTGATTGGTGGGTAAAATCCCTTATGTGTTGGTAGCATGGTCAAACAAAGGTGTCTCGACTCTTTTCTAAGGGTCATGGAATATTTATGGTGGTAATATTGGTTGATGGTGTAATACTAGGGAATCTGAGTCCACCTTGATATTTTGAATTTGGTTGATGTAATTCATAAAACAGTAGTTTTAATTGATGAATATGGGATGGGAAAGGCATATTGAGGATGACCCATAACACCCTGAGGTGTCAGGTTCTACCATAGTGTTAACATGGCTCGCAAGGATTGTGGTTCATTTCCTGTATGGAGTAGACACCTCTATTTGGTAGTTGAAAGCCCTTATGAATCAATAGCATGGTCAAAAAAAGGTGTCCCTACCCTTTTCCAAGGTCCATGAAAGATTCGTGAAGACTAAAACATTTGGATAATGAAGTTGTATATGGATCAAAATCCATCAAGGGTTCTGACACCCTAGGGAATTTTAGCTCTTTAATTTTACAGTTCGAGCCTTATTCCATGTGATTTTAAGTCACAATGTGTGGGCCATAAAAAGTTTCAGGAATGGAGCATCATATTTATTCTTTAATAAAAGGTACAAAACACATTGACGTAACATTGAGGATGTCATATCTGCTTGAATAGTATGATTATGGAGATTGTAAATCATGGTCCAATGTGCTTGAGTCATGAGGATAACATGGGAAAATTGTGTCAGGAATGGCCCAAAACACTCTAATAAACTGATTTTTTCCACGGTGATGTCAGATCTCACAAGGATCGAAAATCCCTTTTTTCAAAGTGACACATTTGGTTGATGACCATAGGCACATATTCAGGAGCCATAGGCATACATTCATAGTAAAAAAAAGGGTCTCCTGAATCCAAGTACCTTTTTCCAATGTCTATGGAAGGTCTATGACCATATGAGGCACTCAAATCATAAAGTGTGATTTATGGAAAATTTAATATTCAAGAAGGGTTTGAGCACCATAAAATTTGTGTCGCTTCCTAGTGAACATGTTATCACAACGAGGATATGTGAAAAACCATTACTCTAACTTTTTCTTGAACTATGGGGTCCAGAGAGCATGACTTGGATTTTACTAGGGCCACAAAGTGGACCCTATGGTGTTTATGTCTCATTTAATTACACCCTAATTTTTAACTAAACTTTGTAAATAAAGAGTTTAACGAATGAAGACTTGAATTTTTATTAATCCCCCCTTTGCGAGTTTTCAACCTGACAAGTTTTGTATCTATTTTTCTAGTAGTTTAAGGTCTTTATATTTGAAACATCAAATGATAGAGTTTAAGGTTGTGCAACTTTGACCAAACTGCAAGTAGTTTAAGGTCATGATGCTCATGGACCTAATATTAGTGGAATATTACACAATAGCCTAATTAGGATACCCAGAAGAAATAGTACTTCAAAATCCTTCTAGGAGGGAGTTGAAAATGATAAAAATAATTGATTGAGGTTATCAAGTCATGATTAATGATATGGGAAAATCATATTGGTGATGACCCATAACACCCTATGGTGATAAGTTTTTTTGTGGTGATTTCAGACTCACAAGGATCAAAAGTCCTTTATATATGGCCAAGATGTCTTTGGTCGGTAGGTATGAGCCCTTATGTATCTATATAAAGGTTAAACAGAGAGATATATTTTCCATTCCAGGGGCCATGGAAGGTTTTTGGAAACCTGAGGTTCTCAAGATATGAAGTGTGATTTATGGGCCAATGGGATTAAAAGATAAAAAATAATCTTGTACTCTATTTGACCATATTTATGATCTTGTGGTCCTTTGATAAGGAATGGTGTTGGGTGATGTCCTGCACACTTTAACATCATGTAGTGGGGACCTATTCATTTCCATACAGTTTACTTTCATGCATCTAGGACATTAATTGCATTTTTCTTTCCCATATGTGGTTAGGGGTCCATTTTTATCATCTCATATATTACAGTTAAGCCTAGGATTGAGGATTGGGGAGTTTCTATGTATCCTATGATGTTAGGAATCAATCCATATGTAGTTATTGTATAGAATTTCTCTATACAGGTCTAACCCATACGTAGGGATGGGAGAGTATTTTTTTTTCATGGATGGACCCAAGAATCAGATATCTAGGTGTCACTACATATCCTATAAGGATGGGAATAAATCCACATGTATTTAATGAATTGGAGACGATCTGTTCTAGTATTCCCCATATGTAGAGGGGTGTATTATTTCTGTTGATTATGGTAGTTAGGCCCAGGATTAAAGATTTGGGCATCACTATGTATCCTATTATGATAGGAATCAAGCAAAACATGGTTATTGAATGGGAAATTCTCAGCATAGGGTTGAACCATACGCAAAGAGGTCATTATTCCCGTAGAGTGTGGTAGTGGTCCCGGGATTGGAGATCCAAGCGTCACTGTGTATCCTATGATGGCAGGAATCAATCCACACATAATTTTTTAGAAACCATGAAGCTTAATGTCATACAGAAAGGAAATAGGCTCCATAACATGAAAAGAGAATATTATGGTTGGACCCAAGACCTTATATTTGGGTGTCACGATGTATCATGTGATGATTGTAATCAAGCCATACATAGTTCTAGAATGAAATCTCCCACCACAGGTTTGACCCATATGTAGGAGGAATTTTTTTGTTTATTTGTTGTATTTGGGCCTAAGATTAGGGATCTGGGTGTCACTACATATCCTGTGATGATAGGAATCAAGCTTCATGTAGTTCTATAATAGAGGTATAGTGGGAGAGAAACACCAAGGATAGTGGTCCTCTTAGGAAAGGTCCATAGTAATGTGCATTTTTATGTCATGAAAGGGACAGCAACCGTGATATTTACCATCATGCGGTGAGGACTTAGGGTGTTCATTTTAAGTTCTTGCATACAGAACCATGATAACTCTATCATGAGATGATATTTCTTGATCATACTAGGAATCCCTTACCAAAATTTCCAAGGTCACATGATCTATGCTCGATGTGATAAAAAAATAATGTCAGAGGTTCCTCATGACATAGAGGCAATTGGATAAAGGAAAAGGGTGTTTTATATCATAGATTTATGGAAAATATATAGGATAATGGAATACCTATGTATCTTATTAGAATGAGAATCAAGTCATTTTTAGTTCTAGAAACCCATGAAGTTTAGTGTCATGTAGCAAGTACATAAATTGTGCATTTTAACATCATGTGGTAAGGACGTGGGTGACTCAACATGAAAGAAGATTAATTTTGTAGTTGGGCCCAGGTCTGGGTGTCACTATGTATCATGTGATGGTAGGAATAAAGCAACATGTGGTTCTTGTAAACAATTAATTTTAGTGTCATGTAGTGAGGATATCATCCATACAGTTTAACATCTTATTGTAAGGATGTGGGTCACCCGATGTGGAAGGAAAGTAATTTTGTGGTTGGGAACAATAATAGATGTGTGGGGGTCACTATGTATCCTGTGATGGATGGAATCAAGCCACATGATGTTCATGGATGAAGATATTTCCTATGTTTATCTGACTCTCATGTAGGGATAGGGGAATTTCATCTTTCTTTCACACGTATCTAGTTTGTATATGGTGAAACTTTGATGAAATGATTATTTCCATGAATTTTAACCTCATTAGGTGAGGAAATATTCCATCCAATTTAACATCATGAGGTAAAGAAGCCTTTACACAGTTTAATTTCATGTGGTTAGGATGATAGATGATGTTCAATTTTAACGTCCTTCTGCTAGGACCTGTTCTGTATGGTTTAATGTAATGTGGTCAGGATGAGAAATTTTATGCAGTTTAATGTCTTTCTGCTAGGATGAGAAATGGTGTGCAGTTTAACATTGTTCTTCTAGGATGAGAAAAATTGTGTAGTTTAATGTCTTTCTTCCATGACTATTGGTGCTTGATGGCATCTATGTAAATTATTTCTAAATAAACTTCACATTGGTGGGGGGTTTGAAATGCTCCCCATCCATTGTGTCTAGTGAGTAAGATCCATTGTGATCGACCTTATGTATGGTATAAGGTCCTTCCCATTTAGTTTCCATCTTCAGAGGTTTCTTTCCTAGTATCATTGGGTATCTAATATCCAACATCAATTCTCCATAGAGGAACAAATAGAGGAGAACCTTTTTATTGAAGGAACGTGTGATCTGATTCTGATGGACTTCAAGGTTATGCAATGTACAGAACCTATTCTCATCAATCCAATTCAATTAATTCTTCCTCTTTTTTGATTTTTAATCATTTAAGATTTTTCCAAAAATGGATATTCATAGCAAAGGTAGCTGGACTTATATGGGAAACATTGCCTCAGTCCCCATACACCAATTAATATAGAGTTACTTGTGTATCAGTATGTGTGGTAGTACGTAGGCTCATAAAGTATAGAGGATCTTGTTCAGACATACCTTCTTATCTTTATTCACCATCTTCTGAAGTATATTTGAATTAGTATTATTGAAGGCCACTATCTGTTTCTTTTCTTCTACATGATAGCAGGATGAGTGATTGGACTCGATGATATACTCTTGGTACAATTTCTTCAACTCTATAGAATAGAAGTTGGTGTCATTTTCCATCAATATCGTGTGAGGGAATACAAACATGGTGATTATATGGGACTTTAAAAATTTGATGGTATTCTTCATCCTAACTTTATTGAGGTGTATTGCCTCAGTCCATTTGGAGAAGAATTCGGTAGTAGTAAGGATGTACTTGAACTACTTAGTTGTGGCTGGGGGATATGGCTCTATAGCATCCATTCCCCATACATTGAATATACAATAATATTTATTTGTATTTAGAAATTATGGGGTTTTATGGATGAAGTTTTCATGAATTTTTCATGCATGACATTTCCTAGTGAATTGCACATAGTATTGTATCATAGATTGCCAGTAGTAGCCCAGCCTCCTGATTTGGTGGGAGATCCTAGTCCCATAATAATGATCACCATATGATCCTTCATAGACTTCTTCCATGATTGAAAAAATCTCTCCTTCTTCTACAAATCTGAGGAGGATTCTATAAAATCATCTCTTGTAGATGGATATTTTCTCATTTGGACCATCCCACATGGTAAAGTTGTTTTCTTGATGTTAAATTTGATCCCTTAAGGATCATTCTTTTGAGAGGGTCCCATTTTGGAGATAAGAAATTATGGGTTCCATCCATCTAGGGGTGGATATTAGTTCGTCATGCTCTGGGTTTTTGTTAACTTGATTGATTTCTTTCATGTCATATATAGTGATTAATGAGACCAATCTTCAGTGCATGATACGAAGGATTACTTCCTCTTGATCAGGGTCAGCCCGGACTATGGATGCATTAGGCAATGAATTGGCATGAGTATTCTATGATTGAGGAACATGATGTAATGTGGGCTCAAAATGTAACTCTTCCATTAGTCCCCTTACATATCCAATGAGAGGGTCTAGATCTTCCTTTTTGATGGAATATTCACTATTGATATACTTTATCACTAGATTTGAATTCCCTTTGAGGTTCATGTAGGCTATTTGCAGTTGTAGGTCTCGTTATAAGATTTTGAAAAGGGCTTGGTATTTTGTCTCATTATTCATGTTTCTTTAAGATAGTGAGAAAGAGTAGGGAAAATTTTCTTTTTCCATAGAAATAAATATAATCCCTAAGCTAACCTGATTGAGTCTCGGGTGTTTTGGTCTTTTTCCAATAGTACTTTTAGAGGCACCATCAAAATACATCTCTCATGTTTGGGGAGTGTCACGGGTATAGAAAACATTTTCATCTAGGAGCTTGGTATCTACTTGTGTAGTTTCTAGGGAGTATGTAATTCAATGAAATCAGCCAGTGCTTACCCTTTTACTGAAATTTTTGATACAAACTAGATATCATATTGTTGCAGAATGACCGCCCATTGGTCCAAGTTCCTAGTCATCATGGTATGGAAAAGGATGTATGTGAGAGGATAAATATAATAGAATAAGTGGAATTCTTGGTGTTGTAAGTAATGCCTCAGCTTTTGCACTATGAAGATGAGTGTGTGGAAATTATTCTCAACATTTGAGTATTGGGTCTTAGTACCTAGAATCATTTTAATGAGGTAGTAAAGACTGTTCTAGATCCCTGCATAGTTATTTTGTGTGAGGAGACTACCAATTGATCATTCCATGGTTTTCACATATAAGATAAGTAGATTCCATTCCACTGAAATCATCAAGATTTTTGGGTGTAGTATATACTAATTGAGACTCTCGAAGGATTTTTTAAAGTCACCATACCATTGATAGGTGATCCCTTTCTTCATTATCTTGGTTAAGGGGAGGTATTTTTTAGCCATTTTGTCTATGAAATGCCGAATATAGGTGATCTGTCCTTGGAACCCCCTTAGTTATTTAAGATTTATGGGAGTGACATTGCTAGAATATCACTAGTATTTTCTAGTTTAACTTCAATGTCATGGTGTAATACCACAAAGAAAAGGAAATTCCCTAATATTACCTCAAAATTGAATTTCATTGGATTCATCTTCATACTATGTTGTCGCAATTTTTTGAACATTATTTGAAGATCCGTGAATTGATCACATCATTATTGGGATTTGACCACCATGTCATGGAAATAACATTTGGATATTTATACCAAGAAGGGATTAAATATATTATCAATGGAGATTTTGTATGTAGCACCAATTTTATTTAATACAAAGGGCATGACATATAGAAAAATATCCTCTGAGGTGCTCTAAAGGCAGTGGCTTCTTCATCTTCAGGGGCCATCATTATTTGATTGTACCATGAATACTTGTCCATAAAGGAAACGTCTTGGAAGCTAGTAATTGCATCTATCAAGAGTTATATTATTGGAAATGGAAATTCATCCTTTGGTAAATTTTTATTAAGGTCTATGAAATCAATGTATACCCTAATCTTCTCATTCTTCTTCTTTATAGGTACAATGTTGGTGAGCCATCTTGGGTGTTTCACATTTTAGACAAAGTTGTATTAGATTAATCTATCAACTTCCACATTTACATTAGTAGCATGAGAGGGTTGCATCCTACTAGTTTCTTACTTGAAGAATCAGTGGTCATCAGGTATTCTAAGATGGTGAATATCCACATCTAGATTTAATTTGGGAATTTTTTTAAAGTGAACACATAGCAATGTTAACTTAGAAATGCAATGTGAATCTCTTTTTCTTCGAGTGGCATGGAGGCACTAAAAAGTGTAGGTTGTGGGTCTTCTTATGTTCCCATATTCACCTTCCTGTGCTCATCAATTGTGATGGATACACCTTTCTCAAATGGGGGAGGGGAGTTCCTAAGGTATTCCTCTTCTTTTTTCACCTCTGAGTCTATAAAGGTATTTTTAAGTGAACCAAGAAATATGAGGGTATCTATATCACTATCTGGATGAGAGAGGCCATAATAAGAGACATTATCATCCCCTAATTCCATATTCATTGTAGAGAGATTCTAGAGTTGGTCATCTTTTAGACTTTAACTAGGGATAGACAGATCTTGGACATCTAAGATTGATTATACTACCTCAACTAGATTTATATGTAACACATAATCGCTATCAAGTATACTCCATGGATTTTATCGGGTATTCCCTAAGACATTGGGGATGTAATATGCATATTTTATCCACTATTGGTTATTTTAATTCCCTCTTATAGAATCCTACCTCAACATATATGGTTTTGTGAGACTCTAAGGGGGAACTATCACCATGTAGTATTCTGACCATTCCATTGATGGGGTACTTCAAACACTAGTGCAATGTTGAAGGTAAGGCCTTCCGAGTATGATGTTATATGTTGTTTCTTGATAGATAACCATGAACTCATTGTTATATTTGATATCCCCAAACTAAGTCTTGAGATTTATCTTCCCGAGATTTCTTTGCTCATGCTTATCATACCCTTGAATGGTCATCCTTGTTGGAGATATGTCTCATTCACTATATCCCAAACATCAACGGGTTTGAATCTAGATGATGTTGATCCCAGAACCATTTTAAATCAGATAAATTTAAATGTTGACATTATTGAGTCTTCTTGAAACATATAGGGGTCTTATGTGTCCATATATGACCTATTCTTGATCTCACTCTGTGAATGAGATGGTGACATTTCATTCTGATGGAATAGTCTCCGCTCAATAAACCTCAGCTATAGAGAATTCTATTTCAAACTCCTGTGGGATCTAGAGGGATTTAACAAGTGCCTCTCTAAGATCTTTTAAAATATGGAGAACTTCTAGGATTGAGAGATTGGCTAGGAAAACCTTCAACTTCTTTAGAATATCATGTTTTTGTGATAGATGTTAGCGCTTCTTGAGGGGGTTATATCCTTATTATGAGGTTCAGGAGTCGAGGAATTCAAGGTAGAAGGTCATGGTTCTTGTTCAGAGGTTGAGGGAGTATCTAATACCAATGGCATAGGTTATGTAGGTCTTCCCCATTTTCTGGGATGATCATATAATTGCACCCATGCTAGGTGGTCATATAGGAAAACTGGTCGCGAACGACTGCTAGAGGATTCAAAGATACTTACAGGGCTCTATTGGTCTTACTAGAGTGCTTTCCCCTAGGTATCACATGAATATATATCTTCTATGGTTATATGACCAAAATATTGGGTTCAACCATGCTTGAACTATTTTCTGTATCCTCAGCTCTTGCATCTTCGGCCTCCAGCTCCCTGGTTAGGTATGAAGAACTCATACTCGGAGGCATATTCGTCATTGGAAAAAGGTTCTTCCAAGTTAAACATGAAAACATGACTAAAGATGAGATATTAGTCTAATAAGGGTTTATTTTGATGTGGAATTACCCGTGATGCAGATATTGTAGGGAATAAATCTAAAAGAGTCAGAGCTTGTGTCAGAGCTAAAAATGACTCTTCCTCTTCTATCTCTTCCTGTGTTTGATGGGTGCATTCACTTCTGGGAGGCATATCTTATTTCACCTACCTAGGATACGGAGTAGTTATGGGTCTATGAAGTTATGCTCTCAGGATATCATGATCTTAGTTAACTATATTTTGATTCATCTGGTTTTTTAACTTCTACCCATGCCTACTAGAACTTTATTCCAATCACATTCTTCTTCTGAATGTGTGACGATTATGTCAGTCATCTTCTCTAGGGAGTTATCAAACATCACCTATCCAGAATCGACCATTTTTTGGAAGGTTTTATTTGAAGATGAAGCAATTCTAGATGTTGTGGCACTTCCATCTATGGAAAGGGAAATAATCATCATGATTGGTGAGGTTGGCCTAATTAGACTTCATGGGATATGGAAGCTTAAGAAGTTTATTGTCCATGTATATAAGGAAATAACTAGGGACTTGATAATTTTATAAGGAGTATGTTTTATTCATACATTCCCCAAATATTGGGTGACTCTGGTCTCTTTTTTTTCAGTCAAGGGTGATTTAGTTGTTGGTGATGATCGATAGGAGGCACTGAGAAGTTTGGGACCATCTTAGGTGCCTGAATGGGTACTAATACTGATTTGGGGGTAAAATCCACAGTTTATTCCTTGCTGAGACTTTTTTCCTATGTGGGGGGCATGAGTCAAGACTTATCATGGGTCTGTTAAATGGAATATTCTAGATTTTGTGTCAATTTTTGAAACTCACATAATCCTCCCAGAAATTTCATTTGGATCAGATAAATCTATAACTCATCCCAGAAATTTTCATAAATTAGATCCAACAATTGTTTCTATGAGAGATAGATTTTGAGAAAATTGGTTAGAACTTTTCATCTCGATATGAATTCAGACACCCTCTCATTATCACTCTTCTTGTAGTTTTTCATGTTGAAAATTATAATTTTCCTCACCATAGAGATAAAATGGTAAAAAAATTGATGAAGAAGGTCTTCCCATCTTTCAATTGATCCTAGTGGTAGGTTTTTGTGCCAAACAAAGGCCAACCCTACTAGATTTTGTACAAAACACATCAGCTTGGTTTCCTCCTTTGATCTCGAGGGCCCTTCATTAGACCACATCTGAATATAAAGTGTGTGAGATGTTGTTCTAGGTCTTCTATGCCATCAAATGTGGAGAAGGTTTGATTTCTGAAGTTGGGTAGAGGAAAAGTGTCATCCACCCATTCAGGATATGGCTTTTTCTCAGGATGCACAAGTTTGTGTTTCCCTTCCATGGCTTCCAATTGAGTATCTAGGGACTCGATGATGTTGAGCAGTTCCTGAGGTACTACTTTAGGATCCACCTCCCATCCACAAGGAGTGGGAGGGTTTTGATGATATGTCCTTATTTTTATCTCTTTTTTATTCTTGATCTACCCTAAGATTGAATGATCACCCTGACGAGTGAGGTGTTTTCATCTTAATGGAGGGAAGTCACGATCATTTTTAACTTCCTCATTTATGTAGACTGAATACCTAGATATGGAGCCAGACTAATGCTCATATTCTTCTCTTTTAGATGGATCATCTCTAGAAGGAGAATATATGTCTTTTTCTGAAGATGATACCCAGTGGGAATGTTTCCCCTGAGTATCTCCTCGTTGATTTGTCTGAGATTTAGTATTTAATTATCATATCATGACAATTGTTCCTCTATGGAAGGATTTTTTGTTCTTCTAGTGGTTATTGGGATGTATCCACACATTTACCTTTATCTTTGTTAGTGTTCCACTGTAGAGGTTGCAACTTGATATTTAGAGATTCTATATTTTGGATCCTCCTCTGGTTCTGGGTCTGTGTAGCCTTAGTGGGTGCATCCAGATTCTCCTCTCATGGTATATTTCTCATGTTTTTTCCCTTTGTATTTATGTCTTGATCCACATTATCTGTTATATTGATAGTGATGACATTCACAGAGGTATATCAGGCAATGGTAGTTGTCCTGTTACTTTCAACGCAATAGAATGATTCTTCACTGCCTGCATTAAGGTCATTTCTCAAACCCTTGTCTATATTGGAAATTTTTGACTTGTGACCCTAGTATGGTTTGATTACATTAACCATGCATTCCTCATTTCATGGCCTATGAAAAATTACCTTAAGTGAGTTTTTGGTAATTTTTTCCAAACGGGCCCCAAATAGTAGGGGTTCGTCTTGTGATGGGTGGAACGGATGGGATGCCAACCAACGATATTGACCTCCCAACTTGGAGAATTCAAATTCCCTCTATGGTGATGATAATGATGAAAATTATCCTAGTCCTACGGGTTGGGGTCTATTTGGGGCCTAAATTGGCATTGATTGATCCTTTATTAATAATTTAATGTTTTGGTCTAGGATTTGATGATTCTCAAGAAATACATTAAGATATAAATTCCCCCAGCTCAATGGGATGGGATTGATCTGTAAATTTCATTTATTTACCTAGGACCCTTTAGGGGTTTGATGAACCTGCTGATGGGAATTGAGATTACAATGACCCTATCCCAGTGGGCTGGGATTTGTTTGTATCTACTAATGACATTTCCTAGATCCTATTAGGTATTGATGATATGAGGGGTGGAGATGGTGGTAGATATTCTCCCAGCTCGATGGGCTGGGTTTCATCTTGGATGGATTATATGGCAACTGATATTGAAACCTATTTTATATGGTGTAGCTATGCTCATGAAGAGATGGATGAAATGGCATCCCATTATGGAAGTCAATTTCTACAGGAAGTTATTGAGTTGTTTGAAACTTCAACCTCTGTGTCTGAAATTCAATCACACTGCTTTGAGGGGACTAGTTCAAAGATCTGTCGACTATCCTCTTCCTTCATTCATAATTTCTCATCGCCATTTAAGTGGGGTCATTCCGATTTAGTGACCAACTAGCTCATGCATTACTCGGTCCCCTGATTTCACCAGAATCTATGAAATTACAGGACACTATATCTAGGGAGTTCTAGTATTTCAGGGGTGCACTAAACTGTAACGCTCCATAATTTTTCCATACTCTAATTCAGATGCATGATGTGGATCCATATATTAGCTTCCGAAGAATTTTTATGCAATGTAGGAAATCATGTTATAGGTTTGCATTATGATTTTCTAGTTTTGGTTCCTAGACCATGAAGATAAAAACCAGGTCTATCTAACAACAGATTATCTTGATGGTCTGAAGGTGACTCTCATATCCTGGATAAGGGAGGTTTCTAGACTTCAATCACTGATGAGTAGCCCACATATTTTGGTATAGATAAGGCATGAACTCCTTCTCAATCTCATGTGGATTTTCATATTCCTAAGTTCCTAGGGTCCATAACATGGTGGGGAGGTTGGTTTTGAATAACTCTCTCCATATGTCAATGTCATCCTCTTACTCATCAAACTTACATGCATCCATCTAGTCAGACCATAGAAGATGCTTCTTGTGTTCATCTGTGGACTGGATTTGAGTGTTGTTGGTAGTTGATGGGGAACTATATGTGGTTGACCTCGATGTTTCAAGAACCTCTCTATATGAAGGAATTTGATTTTTGAGAAAATATCTATATGAAGGTCTCTAGTAAAGGTCGTGATTTTCTTATTCATGGAAGATATCACCATGGGGAGGTAACCATAGAAGATGTCAAGAGTAGTGTCCCTACAATCCATCTCCACACAATCATGAGGAGGACTATCATGGTAATGATCAACTTCTAATTTGGTTAAAGAGTCGATGGACCCTTTGGGTGTTGATATTGTGTCTCAAACAATCTCAAGGACACTAGAATTGAGAATATTAAGGATATAATCCTCCTTCTTCATTACGGTCAAAATATATTGAACTTCTTTTTGGAAGTATGAAGGGACATGTGCCTACTATATGACGGATGTCAGAATATATTGATAATTGTCTAGTGCTATAGAAATATGAGCCCACTTTAGATAAGTTTCCAGACTATGCTAATGATATTCTTCATTATTAGTAGGAATATGAGCCTACCCTAAGGAATGTGATGCTCTCACTTAGTAATCTTCAGTAATAAAGGGGATATGATCTTGATCCTAAGACTTTGGAGTATTTTTTCAATCTTTTTCGATATGAATATGAGCCCGTCCATAGGCATGTGTTGCTATCATATGGTGAGCCCTAGTTCAAGCGTGAATATGACCCCAGTCTGAATATGCATTCTCTGTAGTAATATGCCAATGGACCTCCATAATGGGATAAGGGATATGAGCCTCCACTTGTATAGCCTCATAAGGATGCTTATGTAGTCATTCATCAGTGGAAGTAGGGATATGAGCCTGGATTTTCTAATCTACTGGAATATTCCAGGTAGATTCACTAATAGTAATATAAACCATCACTGAGGCATGTTACATTCTCACTTAGTGAGCCCCAACCAGAACAGGGATATGAGCTCGATCTAGGGACTTTTTAGTATGCCTTTGGTCTTCCTTAATATGAATATGATCCAGTCCTAAGGCATGTACTTCTCTCACTTGGTGAGACCCTACCAGAATGAGGATACGATCCTTATATTGGGCCTTTGGAATATGTCGTCGGTATTCTTTGATAGGAATGTTTCACTATCCTGAGGTATGTTCCACTCTCACTTGGTGATCCCTAGTTGGAATGAGAATATAATCCCAATCTGGTCTATCACCCTTTACCGTAATATGCCAATAATTTTCATAGATGGGAGAAAAAATGTGTGATTTCTCTAGAGCAACAACTTATTGGTACTAAACAGAATGTTGTACTACCCTAGATGTAGGGATGGTAATATGCACTTATCTGTTGAAATAGTGGGTTCCCTAGACCCAACTATTCAGTAATTTTGATTACCATATCGCGTATACAGTTATCTATGCATGATGTCATCTAACCATTATAGTGTATATTGTTCTGCATCCACTATTGAAATGGTAATGTCCAAATACTAATTGTCGTATCAAAAGGTTATAGCAGTTCCTATGATATAATCAGAACCACTAGATACTATGACATTAATCTTAAATATATGTTCTATGGTCTAGATACATCATACTGATTAGACATAGTGGATGTTTTTCCATCAGATGTTGGGGGTTCATAAGCATTGATACTTCTTCTCATGAAGTTTTCACTTGGTGATCTCAAGTAGTGAGATCATAAGGACCGACCCAGCAATAGAAACTCCACATGTTTTAGGTGTCATTGGACGTTCCTATCTACGATCATGTGTAATGGTCTCCTGACTTTAAATCATTACCAATGTATGTCATTTGATTGTGTACTTTGATGCAAGACAAAAACCATGGCATTGAAGTCATGGTGAGGTAGTTTGTGTTGGGTGCGTCATTGGTGGCATGACATTGGTTGAATAGTCAAGAAAGGATTTGTCTCTTATGAGTTATGGAAGTAATATATTTTAGGCCATGTTGATATGTATGACAATACCTTTATAAGACCATGTCCATGGCAGTTGAGGGTAAATCCATCCAGTTACATCAAAAAACAATAAATCAAGAAAAGGGCGATGACACGAGAGTGCGTCCTGCTTTATGAGATATTACTGACAAAGAGATTATATTACACAGTGTGTGTTTGTAGGTTGGTTGTCACTGTTGGGACAATCCTTATCTCTTCAAGGTCCATGGTGGGTTGCTAGATCCCACTCTTGGTCAGTGAATACTATTCACTACTATCGAGATAAGGGCCTAGAGGGTTACACACAATAGCGTATTCAAGAATCTACCATATTCAGTTGAATAGGAGTTTTGGACATAGTGGGCCCCGCCACAGGGGTCCGGGACTTGTCCAAAGTTAAAAAATCACCATTGAAATAAATAAATTCATATTATTAGAGTTTAGAATAATGAGTATTGAATTTATTTATTAAATGTATTTACAAGTTTTAAGTAAATACATGAAAAATATTAATTGACGAATATTAAATTATTCAAGGTTCGATTAATATTTATGGGAGCGACGAGTCGAGTTAATGACTTAATTATTATCATGTAATATATGTTAATATATTACAAGTAAGTGATAATAATATTTATGACTCAGTTTAGTAGTCATAAAATGTCGTTGATAGTGCGTTAAGTATTCAGGGGTCGGGTTAGAATTTTCGGGTAATTAATTAACCACTACAAATATTAGAAGAGAGGATATTTCTAATAACTATTCATGGAGCTTCTCTATCCTATTCTCTCTCCCATAATCTAGAGAGAGATGCTCTAGATCCAAGGAGAATGGATCAAGCACTCTCTCAGGCATTGCTAGTGAAGTGGTGCGGTGATCATTGGAGCTTCGAAGGCGTTGTCGCAATTCCGCTCTAGCAACCAGATTATGAAGAATGGTGCTCCCGTAAATTCCTTGAAGCATGTGTGGATGATTTAGAGGAATTTGACTTCAGATGCTTTGAGTAGAAATCACCAATGATGAGCAGACGTCGTGCACGGCTTCAAAATTAAACCAGGTATTTTTACGGTTTATTTTTGTGCTTAAAACCCTTCATGCAAGATCCTCAGATTTAATCGGGTTTCTCTTCACCGATGTTGACAAGTTTACGTCGATTGTCAGTGGAATATTTTTAAAACCCACCTATTTGGGGCTTCTACTGCATGCCTGGTTTCTTCATTATCTCTATATCTATACCGATTTTGGAATATTTTAGTGGATTTATTTAGTTATTTCTAATATGTAACGACACTTTATAAAAGTTTTCATAGGAATATAAGCCCGCACATTTTCTGTCTCCATTATATACTGGAAGATATTATCAATTAATGAAGGAATATGAGTCCACTTATATCCTCCTTGTTTCACCGGAATATGTTGATTAACTTCATGTATAGGGGTAGGTATATGCACCTCACCCATGCCTATTATAGGAATATGCCCGCAGACTTCTTCTGAATGAGCGATAATATGAGCCTTATTACTAGTTATTGTCAGAATATACCAGTAGATATCATTAGTGGGAGTGGGGATATGATCCCACTCATGATTATCCAAAACCTTATGTGTCTGATGTGTCTTCCTTATTTCTCATTCATAGCTATCAGAGGTGGTAGTGTGTAGGGTGGTACCCCCAATAGGAGATTTACTAGCACTGGTAGGATGGTACTAGTGGTGGCAGTTGATAGGATCCCTCCTCGATGTCCCTTGAACTGGAATGGAGTAATAGCTGACTCCTTGGTCCACCTTCATCAAATATTGAAGGTAGTTATTATCACGTTGTGGATACAATCTCCCAAAGGGGTTGTCAATGGCGATGAGTTCCACTGGCTTTACTACAGATTTCTTTGGATGATGATGACTTGTTAGTTTCAGCACTTAGAGACCCTCATGGGCATCCTCAAGGATCAGGATCATACCATGTTGATGGTATTCATGAACCATTTTATTTTCCACCCTATGTTGAAGATATCAGGCAAGTGAGGTCATTATAAGGCCCATAAGGGTTGCATCTATAACTAATTTTCTAGAACAACCAGAGGATGATGACATGTCAGATCAGGTTGTAGTTTACGAGAGAAGTATATGTAGTCATAAAGATAATAAGGAATAAGGTCTTCAATTAGTGCATCATCATAGGTATGATATTTTCTCAATCAGATATTCATAGGTAACACAATTGTATTTTCTTATCTCAAGTCCATCCATTCTACTCATTTGGACTTTTCAAAGAAATGATAGACTTATTTCATGATAACCCCAACTATATAGGGTCATCCTTCCATTTGAAAAATTCATGTTAGGTTTTCTATATTTGCATAGTATATCCAAAAAACATGTCATGACACATGCTAAAATGACCATTCTATTATTTGATATATTCACATTGGGTCCACCATTTTTGTTTCATTGGTAAAGGACATATCCTAGTGCACCCTCATGTTAGTAAAAAATATTTTGATAAGAACTGGGTAGTCTATCCTTTTTATCTTGTGAATAATATGTTGTGGTTAAATGAGTTCACGTCAGGTTCAGAATTTTTTGTTTTTTTAGAAAAGATACAATTGAGTTGAATTCAATTTGGCCTGATGGTTTATTGTGGGGTTTCAATGGATTATATAATCATTTACATTGATTTCACCATTATTGTTCTTATTGGAAACACCAAACAGTTCCCACATCCATAACCAGTTACAGTCCTATTACCAGTGGTAGATGATTAGTTGAGGTTTTAGGCCTAATGGAACTTAGCCTGAATGGCCCGAAGGCCTTCATTTTTATTGATTTTTGATAACCCCCCTTTCAAGGGATAAGGGGTACCCTTACAAGGCCCATAGTCTTAGATATTACATGGACCATAGGCTTAGGAGATTACATGACCCGAAAGGACTTAGGAAATTCAACCAGACAGTCTACAAGGAATTGCCCCTCCCCAGCATCTGCATCGTGATAGTAGCTCTCCACCTTCGCATGGTCATCTGGATAGGCTTCCCATGTAAGCAAAGGTTGGTCCCAATGTAATATACATACCCTCTCATTCTGAAAAATTCATTTGGTTATGCTCTGGTGAGTGCACCTGCTCTGAATTCTCTTCTGGGCTGCTTCTTTTTTGTAGTGTGTCTGGGGCAACTGCATGTGACCCGAAGGCCTTGAGGTAGCCTGAAGGCCTTAAAGGTGGCCTGAAATACCTACTGACCTGAAGGCTTGGGTGGCCCGAAAGGCTTAAAAACTTCAAGGCTAAACCGGTGGCCCAAGGTGAATAGTTCCAACTGCTACAGTACCAAACAATAATTGCTACAGTGCCTGCTACAGTACCCGCATAGTGTACAGTTCTGCTAGAGTACCTGTACAGTGTACAATTCTGCTACAGTACCGCACAGTGTATAGTTCTGCTATAGTACCACACAGTGTACAGTGCTGCTACAGTGCTGCTATAGTACCCCATAAATATGCCTCTGCCTGATTTTGAACCTGGGTCTTGTGGATGCACTTAATGATACCTCACCAACTGGGCTGAGGCTCATGTGCAAAAGGTTAATGGCACTTAGGAACTCACATTGGTCGATAGGATGGGAGGTCGGGATCATCACACCCTTTTATGGGTAATTTTTTCCTACTCTAGGACTCTCTTATATATTTAATATATGTTCATGAATCTCTTCCCAATATGGATACAGAACTGGTTACCCTAAAAAATGGTCATAGGTTAAACCCTTTTATGTGTGAAGGGAAATCTTTTAGTGAGTCTATCTATATGTATCTGAAGTTCTTCTTCCATTTTACACAATGGGTAGCTACTTATATATTGAATCCATATCTCCATGAATTTTATAATTTTTGGTCATGCAAGGAGGTGATTGATATTTTGAGGATGGGATTGATCTATGAAGAGACATCCTATATATCCTACTTAGAGTAGGAATCAAAACCAATGTAGTTTGTTAATCTCATGCAATTTAATATCATGTGGAAAGGAAATATATTATGTAACTTTGGAACTGGGTACTTGATCTTGATCCTCTAGGAGGCGTCCTACGTATCTTGATTATAGCAAGAATCAAAGTCATCATATTTCAGTCATTCCCTTAGAATTGGACCCAAGGAATATTCCTATATATAAGGGTGGTAATTTCATACCACTGATCAGGGATTATACACTAAGTTTTCCCTAGATGGTGGAGGTTCATGATGTGAATGACATGACCATTGAAACTCTTTAATCCCACATGATCCATGCTTGGTGTGAGAAACAAGGATTAGAAAGTAATCAGTATCACTACATATAGACACAGGACTTATATACTGATACAACCCTTTGGATGTTTAATATAGAGCTCAGGCATTAGGAAGGTGTCCTATGTATCCTAGTTATGGCATGAATCATATTTCTCATAGTTCAGTTGACTCATCAGTCCATTGAGGGATGAGGTAGATTGATTAGCCAATTGGAATGATGGGGTCCCAATGGTTGGAATATCAGAGAAATGGGAAGACTTACAATGAAGTGGATTCCTATCTAATCTTGGTCCTTAGGAAGACATCCTACATATCCTAATTATTATAGGAATTAGAGTTCTCATAGTTCACTTAATTAGGGATTAAACTCTGAGGTTGACCTAATATGTAGGTAGTCATATCATGTCATTAATCGGGGATTACACATTGAGGATTCCATTATATGGAGGCATTCATATCATGTCATTGATCAAGGATTACATACTAAGGTTTCCCTTGTATGTGGTAAATATCATATTATTCCATTGATTATGGATTATATACTAAGGTTTCCCTCATATGAGGATTGGACGGGGTTATCATGTCCTGGGATGCTTGCTTGACTTGGCCTGGTTATCTGCCTGACCTGCTTGATTATCTACTTGAAACACCTTGATTTTCTAACCGACCTATAAGAGGATGCCTAGAATTGTCTGGTTATATTATAGACATGTCCAAAGATAATTTTCTGACCTGGTTGACTCATCCAAGGGACATGTCATAATTATAATGGCATGTCTAAAGTCCATCACATGATTGAGGCTTACTTGTCTAGAGGAAATCATAAGACCTAGATGACTTGTCATGGATTCCATCATGTGATCTATCTAGAATTTCTTAGTGTCATCAGGAAACCTTCCTAACATGATTGGAGAATGCCGTATGACCTAGTTGTTAAGTCTGAAGGACTTCGTGAGACATGGATGATACACACTGGTGCCATTGCATAATTTGGGAGACCTACCTGAGGGCATTGCAAGATTTGTATGGCAATCCTAGAGAGCTTCACGAGACTCAGGTGTCATGCCCAGGTAATTCCATAAAAAATTTTCTATCATGCCTAAGGAGCACTACATAATCCAAATAGCATGTCAAGGGAGCATTGCATAATTTGATCGTTGTGTCCTGGTGTTGTCTCATGATCTCGATGAGTTATGAAAAGTGCATGAGGATCAACGTATATGTTCTTTGCATGATCTCACATCTTTTATTCTTTTATTCCATGTTTTATTGCATGTTTTCCTCATATTTGTTCATTCTTTTAGCTTTTTTAGATTTTGTGTGACCCAGCCAACATTCGGGATGTCCTTCACATAATCTGGATGATATGCTAGAAGTCCTTAACATGATCTCAAGTGATCACGTGAAGTGACTATGCATGCATCATGATCACTTAGCTTGTTCCCAAGATTTTACCTAGTGTAAAACCTTTGAAATCGTGAGATTGACTGCTCTGAGAAGTCCATTATGATGCTTGGGTGTGTCGGTGTGTGGATCCAAAGATCTATTTTCTATAATAGGGGGAATTATAGGCCTCTCTACCATGGTTATACACTGCCTTGTGCAACATGTATCTCACATATTCAGTCTGGATTCATTGGAGGTAATTAGTGTTATGTGCTTTTCATGATCTAGTCATGAGTTATTTGGGGGGTGTCGTGTGAATTTTAGCATCCACAAGATAATCTCGTTGATACCCCATTAATTGGATTTTTTTTCCAATAAAATGGGTGTTTCTTAATAATTTGGACTAGCCAAGGGGATTTTACAAGTTCAATCTGACATCTCCAAGGTCCTTCGTGAGATCATGACACCTGTTAAAAGGCATTCACATGATCTAAGATGACTTGTCTAGGATCCTCTATGAGACAAAGGTGTCTTGTCAGGGGCCTTTGTGAGATCAAACTAACATGCTAAGGGGTCTTGAGGGATCATGTTTTCTTGTCAAGGGGGGATTCATATGATCAATGATGATCATATAGGGTGTATAACTCCATTCACATAAAATAAATGTATCTTCCTCTCTTAAGAAGCTCATATCATATCCCTTTTTATTTCCTTGTTTATTTCACAAAGTCCAGGGGTCTTTTGATTTTATACGAGTGTTTTCAAAGGTGATCACCCTCCCCATTGGTGATGCATCATGTGGCCAATAAAGGGTCATATGGTGATGCATGAGCATTATCATAGATAACCCTTCTATTTTTATTTGGAGATGGGGGAGCGTAGGACCATCTAGACATGTCTGAAGCCCTTCATGTGATGAGGGTGACATGCCAGTGGGAACATTCATGACAAGGCAGACATGTTTTCAGGGCCTCTACAGTGTCATGCGAACCAAATGGGCACGTTGCATGAATATTTATTACCACAAAAGTTATGAACCTTTTTCATATTCTTATCCTTATTTTACAAGGACATGATATCTTTCACAGTCATGATAGTATTGATGAAGATAATCACTCTTCTTTTCTACGATGTGTCATGTGATCAGTAATCAATCTCATGATAGTACGTGAGAATTTCCATGGATAACTCTTATGGTTGTTTGTGGTGCATCGCGTGATTAGTTTTGGATCACATGAAGGCATGTAGACATTATCATGGATAGTCTCTCTGCTTTCCTTTGATGTATCTCATGTTTAATGGTGGATCTTACAATGGCGTGCAAACATTGTCAAGGAAAGTTTCTTTTCTTTCCTTTGATGTGTTGTGTATTCTAGGTTGCATGATTCCATAGCATGAACAATGGTGTTTGCATATCAATCCTCCATTCCAAAATGTGCATGGATAGTGTTTCATGTTATCACATGAATGTTGCATATCCCAAGTTGCTTGAAGGTGTGGCGTAGATGAGGGTTCCCATGAGGGCATCGCATGACATTCAAATCTTCATGTGATCACATAAATGGGGTAAGGTGATAGAGTATCACACAAACTTCACTTCTCATTCCCACAACACCCATGCATGGAATATATATTTTGTTCACATGATGGTATAAATTTTATCATGGAGTTTATCTTATGTGCATGAATACTACATTCTTGCGGCATAAAATTTCATCAGATTGATATGATGCATCAAGTCTTGAATTTTATTCATGCTCGTATTTCATGTTGCATAAAATGTATTATTTAAGGATTGATCAGTCATCGAGTTGTTTCCCAAAATTCTTCACATAACTAGTTATGAATAATTCAATATCATTTTGAGTGAATTCAGGACCGTGATATGCACTCACTTTCATGATTGTATGAAAAAGTATATACACATGATTCATCAGCTCTCTGCATGACAGCATATGCAGTGCAATGGGTTATCCAAGTTTAGAATTGTAGATCATATGCATCACATTCTAATCCAATCCATGGACTATCATCATGGTGTCATGTGTCTACAGGGAGGGTTCATGATTTCACATAGCCTTTATAGGGTATCTCATGCATGTGTTGCAGAGGTTCTTCACACATGGGATATTCCTAAAGCTCACTATTTTTATAAAAACCCATGTTCATGTGGTGTATAAACACCTAGTGGTGGTTTCCCATGATGTCTTCATTGCACGCCTTGTTTCACACATTGGATTCATTAGTCAATCACAACCTATTATTCATGAGGGTATTGGCCCTGATGTTTAGTGGTGCACCTGGACAAGAAGGTGTGGTGTTTCTTTGATCATGTGACTTTGTGTCACATGGATGATTATTATTTTTCTCATGATAGGATATCAATAATGGTTTTTTATCATGATCACATTTCATATGGTTGTCACGGTATGGGGAGTTGTGGTGCAAGAAAGCTTGTCTGCTCGAGGCACTACTAGTGTGCGGTATCCACTCTAGGCACAAGAGTTAAGATGAAACTATAATCCTAAGAGGTTGAATAAGATGACATATGACGTCATTTACCCATCACCTAATATGCATGGCATGATTACTTCCATGACAAAGTGTGTAATGTGTAATTATGATCAGCAATAGTGACCTAATTGGTTGGACAGCATTGATCCACTTTATGAGAAGAGTGTATATTAAAATTATTTATTTTTTATTGGTTAAATATTTTTGTATCTAGTTTTTGGTTTTATAGATGGTTCTTTCCTTGAAATTAATTCTTTGATGAATTTGGAAAGGTGTCATTCATTCAAAATTTTGTTTTGTTATTAGTTTTAAAAATGGTTTTCAAAACTTATCATGTGTAAAGAGAGTGTTTAAACTTTTATTTAGATTATAATAATGGTATTATGATATTAATATGGATGTATTTTATTTTAAAAACTATATTTTTTATTTAGTAATTCAATGCGTTCTTGTTTTATGAGAATTTAATAAATAGTTTTACGTTCAAGTGGCATGTTTAAAATATCATGCTTTAAGTGTTGACTTGTATTTATTATGTGGGAATGGATATTTGATTTACATTGTGTGATATATTCTATAAAATTATATTATGAATTTATTTTCATATGAAAATGTTTTTATGTTTTATTAGCATGACATATATAAAATTTATGGCTATAATTCATTAGAATTATATTAAATTGAAGCAATTGTGGTGATTTTGAAATGAATTTCATGGATGGTGGTTGATTGATTATTTTGTTCTTCATGAATAAAAATACTATATATCATTTATTTAATTAAATTAAATAAATAATTTTTCTATATATATGTTGTTGGGTCATATTTTCTAGTGAATATTTAAAATGTAGTTTTTATAAAATGTGGTTTTTTAAAATTTGATTGATAAATGGGTAGTATGATCTAAAAAGTGTTTAGTTGGGTTTTAGAGTTATGTATATAATTTTTTTATAATAAGTGTGTTTTATGGATTTTTTTTAAAATGTAAAGGTCATTTAAAATCAATAGATAAATGTTTTTATTAATAAAGTTTGTGTTTTGAAGGATGTTGAATTTTTATATGGTTTGGGTTAAATTTTAGGGCTATTTTTAGAATTTAAATAATATAGTTTTTAAATATAAATCCCTATTTAGATATAATTTCATTCATTTTTATTAATGAATTAAGATAGTTTTTTAATGATGCATTTAATTGATCTTTTGAAGTGTTTATAATTAAAATTAATAGATGTAATTTTTATTTAAATAGTCTTTGTATTTTTTTATTAAGAATGATAATGACTCTGATGGTTTGGTCTTGAAATTACAAGATATGATTTTATAAACTTTATAAAAACACTTTTATTTAAACTAATCAATAACATATTTTTTTGGATTTATTTTTAAATTGGTTTTCAAATTGAAATAAAGTAATTTATAGAAATTAAGACCACTTTTGGTTGGATATCTAAAACCCTTGTAATAATTTAAAAATGTTATTACATTAAATCCATTTTTGGATTATAATTTGGTGATTTTATAAAAAAATAATGCGTAGTTTAATGATTATTCCATAACATAATGACTTATACTATTCTGTATTTATGAATGAGCTCAATGGTTTATAAAGAACATTTCAATGGATTTAAAACTATTTTTAATGGTTTTTAATTGAACTGAATTTATTTTATACATTTTTTTTAGAAAATGGATTTAAAAGGAGAATATTTTAATTATGTTCTTTGATTTTCAGATTAGTTTGAAATGAGTTTTTTTACTATTTTTCTTTGATTTAAATATAATTTTGAGTGGGAGTATTTTAAATTTTTTTGAACAGTTTTTTGGTGACATGTAAATCATTTTTAAGTTTAATTAGTCATTAGGATTAGTTGTTATTATAAAAATATATTTTCTTAATGATTAAATTTGATTTTTATTTTATGTATAAATTGAATTTTATTTTGAAGTGCATTTGTTTTTTTATAATTCCATGAACTTTTCTTGGAAAGGAAATGAATTTAGAGAGGCTATAGTGAGTAAATTAGTTTTGGTGGTACTATTTATTTTCCATGTAAAGTGATTTCAATCTGATATGCTTGGAATATTATTTTATTTCATTTTATACTAAATGTTTTGAAGTTTTTTTGAAAATTTTTATTTGTATTTTTTAACTTATTTATAATATTTTTTAATTAATTTGGTTCTATGATATAAAAAGTGATGTTTTATGGATTTTAAATGGTTTATCATCAAAGTATAATTTTCAATAGTGGAAGGAAAAAATATATTTTCAATGCATTGAACCTTGTTTGTATTAGACAAAATTATAAAGATGGTTTTAAAACTAAATTTCAGTATTTTTCCAAGTATTAAATCTTTTTTTGGCTTTAACATAGTTTTAAGGTGATTTGAAAATTTAAATGCAGTAGTTTTTTTCTAAAATAAGGACCCATTTTATTGTGATTTTAATTGATTTTAATTGGTAAAATATATTTTTTATATAAATGTTTCATTGAAGTTATTTAGAATGTATTAATGATTTACATATATGGATATATGTGTTGATTATTCCTGGTTTGGGGTTATTTTCTTGAGAATTGACGGTGATTCTTATGATATAAAACATATTAAATTATTTTCATTAAAATATTCATGATTATAAGAAAGTTTTTGTGTAAATATTGATGAAATAATCAAACTATAATCTTGTATTGGTTAATTCTAGGGAAACACTTATGGTTTGGAGTACTTTGGTTGGATAAAATTTATAGAATGTGGTATATTTGACGTAGTGTGTTTTATAAATTGGAATAATTTAATTTTTACACATTAATTGTTCTCACCAGTGGATAAAAATTTTAGATTTAAAGTAAAAGGGGGGTTGTCAATAATAAATAGTAATATAGATTTCCAGGTATGGAAAGTTTTATGAAGGTGAGAATTGTAACACCTTCCTTTTAATTAATTATTAATATAATTTATTATTTATTTATTTTTGGATAAAAAATTGAAACATTTCCGAACTTTATTTTTTAGGTTTTTAACTCTCTGGGTCTCACTATAATTAATTACTTTAATTATATTAATATTTTTTAAAGTGTTTAAAATTATTATTTGGCTAAGAGTTGGGTAGATTGGATATTTTACAGGGTATTAAATTTAATATAGCTAATATTTTATTATTTTATTAATATAGTTATTATTTTAAAAGGATTAGGATAACTAAATTAGAAGTAAATCCTCTTTTATTATATCCATGGAGCATGTGAGTATCCCCTCTTAAAAGGAATGTTTTTCTATTTAGAACATCCTCCTAATTTAATTGATCACCTTTCATGGGTTGACATCAGTTTCACTTTCTCTCATTCCTCATATTTCTTCTCACTATCTTCCTCCTCAATTTAATACCTCTTTTCATCATAAGAAAGGTATTTATATTTGAGTTTTCATTAATTTATATTAAATATTTCTTTTATCAATTGGATTTTTTCATAGATGGTTAGAGGAGGGTAGAGTAAGGTGAACACTCATGGTTATATCATTTATCATCACCTTGAATATCTCTAGTGAGTATTAACTTAGGGATTGATAGATCATAGTAAATAGGTATTTTAATTTAGTTAGTTAATTCTATATGGTCCCTTGGGATCTTGCGAGTGATATTATGGATATGGTTTAGGATAAATGTTGTTTGACACAATAGTATGGTGGGGTTTTTTATGCATTTTCTATTTTTGATTGATAAACCTAATATGCTTGGATATTTATTTTTAAAAGCATTTTTATTTTCTATATTTATTAAAGTGGTTTGTGATTTATCTTAAATATAGTTGATTTAATTATTTTTTTATAAATTTTATATAATGTTTGGGTTCTATTTATTTAAATATGTGTTTTGTTTGGAAATATTAATAATTGTTTTTTTATTAGATGATGTGATGTTTTTAATTTTTAAATGACTTTAAACTAAATGTATAAATATTATCACTTGGGTAAATTCCTATTTTTACATATTAAACCTTACAAGGTTTAAATTTTCTTTTAAAGTATGTTTTTCCTTGGTATTAAATCAATATTTTAGTATTAAAGTTGTGTTGGGATAATAAAATTTTATATTGTATTGTTTTTGGGTTTTTGGGACTTTAAAATAAATATATAAATTTTTTCATTTAGAAAAAATATTTCTTTTATATAATAATATTTTTTGGGTTTTTATTTCACTTCAAAGTGGGTTTATGTTTAAATTAAATTAGTTTTTTGTGAGAAGGAAGTCTAGGTTTGGATATAGTTTTATATGTTTTGGATTTTAGAAAAAAATACCTTAAATTTATATATTTCAATAAAATGGTGCATGTCGTGTATTAAAAAGAACACTATTTTTTAAACTATTTCTTGTTTGGATTAAATAATATTATATTTAACTGGTCTTTTTGATTAAAAATAATTTTGAAAGAGATTGATATAAATTTGAGTTCAAATTAGAGAAACATGATTTTCTGATAAGATATTAATATAATGTATTATGAAATAATATATTAGGTTACCTTATTCTATGATAAAGGTCATGCTTTAAATTATAATGCATTGTTTGGGTGGATGGTTGACTGAAACTACTTAATTTTTTTAGTATAATGTTTGCTAGAATTTTTTACTTGAAATTACCTTAGTTCTTCAATGAGAGTATTTTAAGAGTATTGAGAGGCATCTTTTTTATATGTTAATGTTTTTTGGTTATTCCTATACTATGAAAAGTGATTTCTATGCCTAAAATGTGAATTTTTATGCCTAGAGTATGAAATTTTGTTTCTTCGCGTAAAAAACAACTGCTTATACCTTGAGTGTGTATACTAGTTCCCACGGTTCTTTACTATTACTAGTGAGATATGGTCTTATTGTTACTTATTATTATTTTATTGATTCCTAAAAATTTGATCCAAATGGTTATTCCATTGGATTATTTAATTATATCACCCAAAACATTAAAGTGGATTTTAAACTAATATTTATTTATTAAATTATATCTTAAAATGTGATCTTGAGATAGTCAATTATTTATTTATTTTTTGAATATTGAATCATGAAATGAATTTTAAATTATTCATTTATTTATTTCTAATCATTTCTTTTATTTTAAGTCAAGCAAGATGATTTATACATGTATATTTTATATAGAACCACATTGGTGGTAACGTACTAGGTAAAAAAAATACTCACACCTTGTGTGTGAACTATAGAGAACATGCATTATTTTTTTAGTTATTGGTGATCTGGTTATACACCCAGATTATGAATAGGTTATTAACTCTTGGTATCAAATATTAGGGGTGGTGTTTGTTATTTTGAGTTATTTATTAATTAATAATTAAAATTTTTCACTTTTTTGGAATATATTATTAAATTTATATTTTTTAATGTTAAGGGAATTCATGATTTTTATTTGACAGTTAAATTTATTTAAATTTATCCAATAAACGTATACCTCATGTTAGATTTTATGAAAATCTATGATATAAGGCTGTAATTATTTAAAAATGTTAAATAAATTCCCATTTTTTTATAAACCCTCAAAATTTATTGTCTGGCTATGGAGATCAAAAAATGAACATTTGGAGTTGTGGTATTCCAATCCAATTAATAAATTAGGTTATCCATGTCTGCATGTTATGTGGAATATATTCAAAGACATACAGAATGGCCTAAGGGTTTTAATCTTGGTATGATACTGTAAGTATGGTATATAGATGAGTATTAAGTGTATTAATTGGATAGTGAATTGTGAATACTTTGTGTAGTAGCCCTGAACCCTCACTCCCAGATCTAGTGCTATAAACATAAATTTTATATTTCTGGATTTGATACCAATTAATAGGATCCAATTTTTTCCATCCAAACCTTACCTCATCAAAAGTAAAATCTTGGATCATACACATACCCAAGGATTATTTAGGTTTATAGTTTTATATAATTAGGATAAACTCATAACAACTTAGATTCATAAACAATTGGTTCATAAATATCAACATAATCTCCCATTATACCCAACTTTTCATATTCTATATTAAGTCTTAAACATCTCCCATGAAATTCTTCACATATGAAACCTTTATAGACTCAAATCATTTAACATCATTCTTCATAACCTGGGGAAATAGGAAAGTTAAGAAGGGTGAGATCAAATGATCAGTAAGGGTATACATAAGCATTAACAGTTGAATTTCATCAGTGAGAATAATATGATCATGAGGGTATAGTGACATAATTAAAGTTCATGATCATAACATAAGGTAATTCATACCCATAAATACATGGATCATAAATCATGAATCATGTAATAAATCTTTAAAAAATGAAAGGTTCATTGGAATTGATAATTAAGATCTATGTTATGTCAATCTTGATCAAATGAGTCATTAAAAACCAATATATTTTCACCCATAAAAAGTAGTAAATACTTTTCTTTAAACATAAACTCATTATCTTACCTTGTTAAATCATAATATTTCCATAAAATATCATATAAAGAATAGATAAATCATATAGGTATCTTGAGGCATCATTTTCATATAACTCTTACATATAGAGTAATATTCATGGTCAAACATGGAGTAATTATCACAGTTACACTTTAAATAACCATCATGGTTATACTTGAAATAATCATTACAGTATATTCCCATAATCTCTTAAGAGAAACCAAATTGGGTAACTCATTCCATTTACCTAATGAATTGTAGTGCTATAATGGGATCACCTAACCTTGTTTTATAACAAAACCACCCATTATCATAAACAATTCCCAAGAACCATAACATAAATAAAGTACATAATGCTTTAATTTCATCATAAAACTCATAAAAACATCCATTATTTCTTTCATAACTTTATTAACCTGTGGAATCGAAATAGTTTCCACGAAAATCTATTAAAATAATCATAATATATCCAAAGATAGAGTGAGGATGGTATCAATACAAAATATCCCCAGTAGATCTTAAGTAACATCAAGGTTTGTGGATGTTTATGAATAGAAAAAACATTAAAAGATCATTAAAATAATTTCTGAGGAAAATAATCTTCTCACTTCGAAAATCATTTTTAAAAACTAAAAATTCACAAAATAATGGGAAAATCATTTTCTTTAAAAATAACCTTATGAACTTATAAATTAATCTTAAAATTAATTAATGTTCATGATGGTAGAAAAATCTATTCATGTTGTAAACATTAAAAATAAACATTATTTTCAATCATTTTGTAAAGGGGGTTTAAAGTGAACCATTTGGAAAATGTTAACAAATTTCCTTTTTAAAACATTTTAAAATTATTTCAAAGACCATGTGAAATATATTTTTTAAATAATTTGGGTTTAAAGAAAATTTGAAAAAAAATTAGAAAACATGGATATAGAAGAGAAATACTCATGATATAATAGAAGATATAAGTTTGGAATTACCTATAAACAAATTTCTTGATGTTTCTCAAATAAATAAGAGAGGAAATGGAAATTAAACATGTAAACCACAATCATAACTAAATATGAATAAAATATTAAACCTTATAAATATCATTTAAATGTGAATCATATACAACTCATAAAAGTAAATAGGTTCATATCATAAACATATGTCCCAATGAAAGGTAATTTAAGACGAATAACCCTTATAAATATTATATATTTAATTGAGAATTAATCAATGAAAATATTAGGTGTGAAAAATGTAAATCCACACAAAACCAATGGAAATAAAAAATAAATCAACTTAGAGATCGATTTAAACATAATCACGTAATTAAAAGGTCAATGAAAAGGAGTTATAACCCAACAAAAGGAAATTGAGTTAAGAAACCCTTTACCACTTGGTAACTTTCAAGTCAAATCCCCTTGAATAAAATAATTCAAATTGTAACATAAAATACCATAAAGTGTGAAGGATTCATGATATAACAAGTAAAAGGATAATAATATACACCAAATAAAATAAATTGTGTGCATACTATTAAAATATACCTCAATTAAAGTAAATTGAGATGAAATATCTTACCTCGAGTCCAAACTTTCTATGTATACCCTTTAACACCTCTTATTTAGACAACCTCCTTTTATTTACACCTTAAGACCTATAAATATGGTATTATTCCCAAAATAAGGCCTATATAATATGTTTAGGGATGTTATTAATAGATTTGGGTAGTTATTGGATGAACCAAATTGTTCTTGAGGTGTGATGAAATGAGATGAAGAGGTGAAATTTTATAAGAGAGGGGAGGGGTACTCTAGGAATTTATTAAAATATTAATTTAATATAAATTAATTTTTATGTAAAAATAGATTACAATTAATAATATTATAATCTAATATTATTATAAGTAGAATTAATCTCATCCAATAATTTTTTAATAAGTTTAGATCACATTTTTACCCTTATATTTTGGTTTTAAACCCATGTTAACCCTTTTCACACTTAATGCAACAATAATGTTCTTTACTCTTTGAGGGTCGTGATAGTTACTATAAATAGAAAAAAAAAGGCTAATAAATGGACCATGTTTGATATGTTAAACCGGATCCTAATAATTTTGTTTAATATAGTATTTTTAGTAATTTTATATCATTTAATAAAATATTATTTTCATAAAATATCAATAATGTCAATTTTAGAACTAATTATTTACTTTGACTTCTATAAAATCAATACAAAAAATGAAATTATAAGAAAATAATTTAATAAATCCATAAAATATTATTTTTTTTCTATAAAATTTATGGGTCACATTAATTCTTTCAAATTATACTACTTTTAATATTTTTAATACCATTTATTTTATTTTTCTATTAATTGAATAATTATTGTATCAGCATTGTGTAAGAATTTAAGGTAATTATTTCTTCTATAAAAAATAAAAATAAATTACCATGATGAAAATGAATCCTTTATATTTTAAATTAATATTTATAACTAAAAATTTCCTCAATTTATCCCCATTTTAAAAAAGTTATAGTTATTAAAAACAAGAGTTATATTTTTTACTTTTCTATACATAAAATATTATAAAGTTCATAATCACATATAAATAGAAATAAAAGTCCACATAACCTAATATTGGATGAGTATGGGTTAATTATAATCATAAAATAAAATTAAGGAAAGTGTTTAGTTCATTTTTGAGTCTTCATCATTTTATCTTTAACATTGATTACCTTATTTACCCTTTATCATGGTAACAAAAATTACTAAGTTTACTATTCATATTAACCAAAAATAAAAGATACATATTTAAAAATAATTAACCATTGATTCAAAATATGTAATTCATTTTTTAAAATTCAAAACATTGAAGTAAAATAATTTAATTTAAAATTAAATTGAGAAAACATGATGAAAAAATAGTTTTTCACAAAAATGTCTATTTTAAGTATAAAATTTTTTTATACTAAATTAAAGTAAAAAAAGTTCATTTAATTAACCATAATTGGATAATTTTAAATAAAAATTACCTAATCACATTTTAAAAATAATTATAAATATAATTTTACTTTATAAATACTTTAAAATAAAATATAGTTTTCAATAAAAATCAACATTCTTCACTATTCATTGAAAAATCAAAATTTTCAAAAAATTCTCAAAATTTCACCTTAAGATAATTTTGAAATGTTTATTTAAAAAATGATATCCTTTTTATAAAATAATATTTCTAAAAGTTATAAAAATTGATTATAATATTCTCTCATAAAAAGTAATAAAATATATTTTTGAAGAAAATGAGTTTTTGAAGACTAAATAGATTTAATAAAAATTGAGTGCTTATTTAATAATAATTAATCAATAAATTAATATTTAGTAGTAAATTTATTGTCATTTCATATTTTTTTTATTTATATTCATACCCGTCAGTCCAACGACTAGCTTATAATGGTCATATTTAAATAATAATATTTCGGGGTTCATTTAAGTTTAGTGTTGCATATCATATATGCTATAAATCATAGTCTATATTTTAAAATATTAAGATATTATATTCTCCCACCCCCTTTAATAAATTATTTATTCATAATTTTAATTTGTGTTCAGCAATCAAAATACCTTTTGTTGAAATATCACATCGTAAAAAGGGTTAATAAAACTTCCTCTTGAAAAGAGAAAAAGGGAAGTTTCAAGGCAATATGGAGTTACACATAATTAGGTTTATAGATAGTAAAACATTAGTGGGAATTGAAAATATAGATAAGGAATAGAAAACCAATACACCAGGATTAATATAGAGATATGGATAACATGGTCATGAGAATATTAACCATCATAAAATAGTAAATTTGTGATGGGCTAAAAGACCATTGATTTCTCTATAAGTAAATTAAATGGATAAAAAAATTCAAGATCCTTTTTTCTAGAGTTAAGAAATTAATTTACCATATAGATTAATAAAATGATGAAATATAATTACTTTCCCAATAAAATTTTAAACTTTAATCAATTTCCACCACATTCTAATCTTTTTCTCTGAACGATGATTATTCAAGATGATTTTTGTATGATTGAAGCACTAAAATTAACTTCTAATGGATCACGTTGTAGAGACCTTGAAATTTCAAGGAAAATTTTTTCTTAATTTCTTTGGAATTTTACGAGACTGTGGCTTCTGAAGGCACCTGATTCTGAGGCCCGGTGTGCCTAGAATCAATTTCCGAAGTTTAGCTCAGGTACGTTCAGTGAACAAACGAGCGGGTTTTTCTATATTTTGAACCGGTGCTCGGAATTGAAATTTGAGGGCACCGATGAACTCACAGCGCTGGTAATTTCTTACAGGGACCTTTAGTGCAGTTGTGTTTTAAGCGGGTTGAGAATTAATTTTTTGGGGAATTAGTTTAAAAATAAATAAAATTGGTGTGTACAATTTTATTTATATCTATGGTGGTTAAATCCTACAGAGGGGAGTTAAGGGTGGGACCCACAACCACCTAACTACCATTGTGTGGATATTTGGGAGGTGGGTCCCACACGAGCCCCAACCTTCCACCTTCCATAACACTTTTCAAACCCCTCTTTAAACTCCCCAAATATCTCCCTTAAACCCCTTTTTAATTAACTTGTTAATGTTGACAACTCACCCATTTATGAGACCTCTTCACCTTCTCTGCTCCCATTAATTCATGACAACACCTTAATTAATAAATTGAATCCTCCAATTTAATTAATGAGGTGTTTGAATTTTGAAATGGATGTGTTAATAAAAATATTAGCCAAGCCTAATATTTTATTAAGGGAGGATCCTTTTTGATGGGAGGGGGATCCGCTGGAGAACTTCCTCTCCTTCCTCTACTATTGCACCACCACCGAGGTTCCATCTTCTCTGACGAGACACCGACGAACGAGCAGGGATCAGTAGCGTGGTGCGGGCGCAATGAATTATGTTGACTTTGATTTCTTCCCTGTGTCGGATCCAACAAACGACGCTCGAGCCGGGATCGAAGGCAATTTATGGAAGCGACGAATGCCAACAACTGTCGTCACCTTCATCTCTTACCTTGTGACGAAGTCAACGAGCCGACGTCTGCCCTTTCGTGACACTGTCATCCATGATGCTCAGCTATCACGGATCTTTCTCGAGGTAGGGGGTTTACATATATAGTGTATATGTGATTTATACCTCGTGCATGGGTATTTAATTGCAGGCTGTTTGTATAATTTTTTCTGAATAAATTAAAACTTTGTCGTCGATGAATTTTGGATTGAGCCTCTACTACGGAGGGCACAGGCTAAAGAACAAGCCCGGACCCTCCGCTGGTTGTTCTTTTCTGCGCGGATTGACGGGTGATGATGAAACGGGCCTCAACGGTGATTTGAAGCCGTCGCAGTGAAGAGCAAGTCCCAGGAGAGACGCGGGCGCAGACGAAGGGCGAATGGGACCACCAGAGTGCGTCCGGTGGTCCGCGGAAAGCGCTGCAGGCGCGCCGCCGGAACAAATCCGTCGCGGCTCAGCCGCAGCGGCAAAGGAAAACCGGAACGGCCCAGCCCTTCCGGAAAGGGATAGGCACGGCTTAATGTTGCGCCAACTGGCTGCCAATGCCCCCCCAACCGGGCCGAGGCGGGCCACACTGATCGGACCACCAGCGTCGGGTCGGGCCGCCAACGTCGAGCCAGGCCGCCAGCACCGGGTCGGGCCCCCAGCGCCGGGCCACGCCGCGCCAGCCGAGCCGGGTCACACCCAACTGGGTCGGACCAGGACCCGAGTCGGGTCGACCCGGTTTGGGCCGACCCAGGGGGTGTTGGGCCAGGTCAGACCGGGCCCAGATCCCCTATTTTTCGGACAGTTTTCATTTAAATGGACATATCTTGAGCTACGGACCTCCGATCGATGCACCGTTAGTTTAGTAGGATTCCTTGGATTGAGAAGGTCGTTTTGGTATATTACACTCAAGGTTTCAGAAAATTTTGGGTATGGCTGGGTTGGTTCGAACTCGAAACTAACCGGGCCCTCGGTGTAGAAATGCTTATAACTTGAGCTCTGGATGTCCGATTGACTTGCTATCAACTTTGTTGAATTCCTATTGATGAGATGGTTATTTTGGAATAATTCACTTGATTTTTGGATATGGTTGGAGTACGGTCAGGTTGGTATATCTTATAAACCAACTGGACCCCTGGAACGGAAAAGCCAATAACTCTCAGACCGGACGTCCGTTTGACGAACCGTCAGCGTTGTAGGTAATCACGTTGAGAAACGATTCCTTTGAGTATACCCCATGGGAGTTCTGGGTACATTTGAGATACAGCCAGGTTGGTTTGTATACGAAACCAACCGGGCCCCCGGGACTAAAAGGCTAATAACTCACAGACTGGGCGTCTGATAGACGCGTCGTCTGTTGCGTTGAGACCCCTTTGACGAGGCAGTCCTTTGAGATACTTCTTCATGGGACATTGTGATACTTGGAGTATCAACCTGTAGCTCGTGGAGCGAATCCTCCCAGAGATGAGCGTACGGAGTACGGAGACCTTGTAGTTGGCTGAGACCTGATGACTGCTTGTCCGATTCGAGTCAGAGTGACTTGACTAGCCCAGTGGGGAGCACTACTATGTTTGGGTGGCAGACCCACAGTGGGGAGCACTACTGTGTTTGGGTGGCAGACCCGCGGTACTCGACAGGAGGAGTACCTCTGTAGGCTAGTAGGGGGAGAACTACTATGTTGGGGTGGCAGACCCATGGCGGGGAGCACTACTGTATTGGGGTGGCAGACCCGCGGTACTCGACAGGAGGAGTACCTCAGCAGTGTAAGGTTAGTGAGCAGCGCCTCGAAGTCATGATAGGATCACCGTACTCATTAGAGGAGGATCTCTTCAGCAGTTGTGGTTTCGATATCATTAATGAAAATCCTGGTTTGAGCTGAGTCATTGACCTTTGTGTTTACCTCATGATTGAGATGGGTCACTTGATAACTTAGGTATATGTATGGGAATATACCTAAGTATTGGTTATCCGTTGATTTCATAACCTTTGTGTTTCCTCATGATTGAGATGGGTTACTTGATAACTTAGGTATAAGTATGGGCTAATACCTAAGTAAGGGTTATCTGTTGAGATCCTTCTTTGTGGTTATCCTTATTGGATTTAGTGAGACCTTGAGGGTCTCGGGGTCCCTAATGAGTATCTTTATACTCACCCCTACATGGGCTATTCCTGCACCTCGTTGTGTTGGATGCAGATTACGGACAGCGCTGATAAAGACCGAGTGTACGAGGACTGGACGGTACCCGGAGGTGGACCTCATGATGAGTCAGTACCCGGAGGTGGACTTCACGATGAGATGGTACTCGAAGGAGTTTGGCGAGCGAGATTGTTGAGGAGGCTATTTGTACCTACCCTTCAGGTAGGATCCTAGGTGGACGACCCAGGAGCTGCTTCTATCTTCCAACTGTTTGTATTTTCTGTTGTACTTTCATTCAGTTGTAGTTGTACCTTTCAGTTGGGTTTGTATTCTGGCTCATTTACTTTTCAGCACTTTCTTTTGTACTTAGTATTTTTCTTTTTCTTGTACTCTAGTTGGAGGTGTTTATGTTTTGTAAAGGCAATGTCTTCCTAGTTATCGGGATTTATGTCTTTGGTGCTAGTCGCCAGCCCCTGACTTGTGGAAGGTGAGCTTGGGGTAGTCACGGCATGAGCCCCGAGGACGGGTCGTGACACACGTAATCCACAAAATTATAACAACTTATTCTTATTATCTTTAGACATTAAGAGAAACCAAAATGGTTAGAATTGGATACAATAATTACTAAAATGAATAAACCTTCATAAGAAGATATACAACATTAATCTCCAAAATTAAACAGTAATTCCCAAAGTTTAAACTAATTCATGCCACAAATAATTATCCTTAAAATTATTTAAAATATTCCTAACTAAGATTAAAATACAAAAAAAAACTAAAGGAATTTACCATGTATTCATTAAATATAAATTTAACATTTATCTCAAAATAACATTAATTACTCATAAAGTATATACCCAAAAAAGTTATTTACCCTAATTATATAATCTCCAATATATGATCATCATTTTTATAAATAAATTTAATCATAATAAATACACATTAAGATCATATATTATTTCAAAAGATAAATTGATTCATCAAATAAAATCCCATAATATTTTTTTAAACTTAATCATATATTGTTCCAAAAATAGTTAACTTTTTCTTAGAAAACATTAATAGCTTAATCACTAAATAACTTTTCAATCTCATGGTTATATATATAATAAAACATATGTTCCCAAATTAAAATTAATCTTTATTTTACAAATCATTTAAATAGAAAAAATTATACTAACTAGTACTTCACATATGCTAGTGGTAGGTAGTATGCCCTTGTCGTCTTTTTTCTTGTGGGTTCAACCTTATGGCCTTTCCAGATGTGTTGAGTTGTCACCTATCCTACAGGTTGTCCTTTTTCTAAAACTATATAATCCTCATTATGTTCCCCTTAATCATAAAAGATCATATAAACCCTAAAGTTCATAAATAACTTTATAAATTATGTCAACAAAATGTAAACATATTATTCCTAAAATAATACTTCATATTAATCCTGAGGGTTACATATACCTCAACCAAATAAAACATCTCCCAAAATATCATTATCCACCACAAAATTCCATCACTTAAAACCTAAAAATGGATTTCTAAGACTCTGAACTTATTATAAACCTCAAACTTATAAAACAATGATGATATTTATAACTCTTAAGATAACCTCATATGAGAACATCCTAATCTCCAAAGTTATCTAAACCTTGATCTGATACCAACAGTAACATCCCCAAAACTTCACTCCTAGATTCAGTGCTAAAAACATAAACTTTATATTTTTAGATTTTATACCAATTAATGGGACACAATTTTTTTATCCAAACCTTATAATTTTAAAAGTAAAATATTAGATCACTTAAATACCTAATGACCTTTTAGGTTTAGAGTTTTATAGAATTAGGAAAAACTTTTAAAAAATAGATTCATAAAAAACTAGTTTATAAAAATTAATATCATCTCCCACTATACCCAAATTTTCATATTCCATATTAAGTCTTAAACATCTCTCACAAAATTCTTCAAATATGAAACCTTTATAGAATAAAATAATTTGATATTATTCTTCATAAAATATAGAAATAGGAAACATAGGAAGGGTGAGATAAGATGAATAATAAGGGTAAACGTAAGCATTAATAATTAAATTTCATCAGTGAGAATAAGATGGTCATGAGGGTATGATGAAATAATCAAAGTTCATGAGAATAAAATAAGGGAATTCATACTCATTAATACCAAGATCACTAATCACAAAACATTGCATTAATATTTAATAATGGAAAGGGTTATTGGGATCAATTATCATGAGCCATGTTATGTCAATCTTGACCAAAGGAATCATTAAATTATAATTTATTTTCACCCATAAGAAGTATCAAATACTTTCATTTAAATATACACTCATTATCTTACATTGTGAAATCATAATATTTCATTAAAATACTATAGAAATTATAGATAAATAACATATGTATCTTAGGGAATCATTTTCATATCACTCATTCATATACAGTAACCTTAATTATCACACATAGAGTAACTATTATAGTTACACTTTAAATAATCATCACAGTTATACTTGGAATAACCATCAAAGTATATTCCCATAATCTATTAGGAAAAACCTATTCATTTAACTCTTTCCATTTATCTAATGCATTGGAGAGATATAAAAGTCTCACACAACCTTGGTTTATAACAAAAACATCCATAATCATAAACAATTCCTAAGAACTGTATCATAAATAAAGTACATAGAGCTTAAATTTCATCATAAAACTCTTATAAACATCCATTATTCTATTCATAATTTGATTAACCTATAGAAAAGAAATCAGTTTTAAGAAAATCTCTTAAAATAATCATAATCTATCCAGATAAAGAGTGAGGATTGTATTACTACAAAATATTATTAGTATAGCATAAGAAACATCAAGGGTTTTAAACATTTATGAATGGAAATTCCATTAAAATATCCTTAAAAATATTATTGAGGAAAATAACCTTTTCACTTTGAAAATAATTTTTAAAAACTAAAAATTCAAAAAATATTTGGAAAATTCTTTTCTTTGAAAATAACATTGTAAACTTATAATTTATGCTTCAAAGAAAATAATTATCATGAAGGTGGGGAAATCTATTTGTGTTGTAAATGTTAAAAATAAACATTATTTTCAATCATTTTGTAAAGGGAGTCTAAAGTGACCCATTTGGAAAATATTAAAAAATTTCATTTTTAAAACCTTTTAATAGTAGGTCAAATACCATGCAGAATAGATATAGGAAATAATTTTGGTATATAAAATAAAATTTTGAAAAAAAAAATAGAAAACATGGATATGGAATAGAAAGATTCTAGATCTAATAGAAGATACAAGATTGGAATTACATAAAAACATCTTTCTTGATGTTTCTCAAATCAATAATGGGAGGAAATGGATATTAAACATGTAAACCACATTCATAACTAGAGTAAAATAAAAGAGGTGTGATTTAATAAAATAATATCATATGACTTCCCCCAAAGGAACCTTGAACATAAACAATCCTGAAAATAAATAAGATTATAACATAAATCATTTTCCACTTTGGTAACTTTTCAATAATAATCCCCATGAAATAATAATGACAAATGAAACTTTAAATATCATGAATATAAGGAGATTCATGATATATTGTTTCTATGGTAAGTATATAAACCTATATAGGTGCATATCATAAACATATTTCCCAAGTAAAGTTAATTTGAGATGAATAACCATTACAAAGTTCATATCATTGAATTTATAATTAATCAAAGAATAGATTATGTGTAACAAATGTAAATAGAAAAAAACCAATGTAAATAAAAAATAAATCATTTTATAGATCAATTCACACATAATAATGGAATAAAAATTCAACTAAAAGAGTTATAACATGGTGAAAGGAATTTGAGTTAAGAAACCCATTACCACTTAGTAACTTTCAATTCAAATCCCCTTAGATAAAATAATTCAAATTTCAACATAAAATACCATGAATTATGAAGGATTCATGATATAACATGTAAAAGTTTCACAATATATACTAAAATAAATTAGGTTCATATTATTAAAACATGCCTCAATAAAATTAAATTTATACAAAATCTCTTACCTCAAGTCCAAACTTTCTATGTATTCCCTTTAACACATCCTCTTCAGACAATATCCTTTAATTTACACCTTAAGACCTATAAAGATGATATTATGCCCAAAATAAGGCCTCTATAACATAGGTAGTTATATTAAGGAGGGATTTGGATAGGGATTGGCCAAACCAAACAGTTCTTAAGGTGTGATGAAATGAGAAGAAGAGGTTCCCTTTTATAAGAGATGGGAACTTTTTTGTCCAAATGGATCCAATTTGATAATACTATAAGATAAGATGATTATGAGCCGAAATCCTCTCATCCAATAATTTTTTAACAAGTTTATATCACATTTTTACCCTTATCTTTTGGTTTTAAACCCCCATTAACCCTTTTCACACTTAACATGACTACAAGGATTTTTACTATTTGAGGATTATTATATTTAATATTAATGGAAAAAAGTCCCATAAATGGACCATGGTTTATATTTTTATCTGTATCATAATTATTTGTATGAATATATAATTTTTATGAATTTTATATCATTTAATCAAATGTTGTTTTCATATAATATCAGAAATTTCAATTTTAGAACTATTCATTTAATTTAGATTTTAAAACATCAATAAAGAAAATGAAATTATAAAAAATAATTTATTATATCCCTAACATGTTATTTTTATCTATTAAATTCTTGGGTCACTTTAATTCCTTCAAATTATACTACTTTTAATGTTTTAATATATTTTATTTTATTTTTCTATTAATTGAATAATTATTGTATCAGTGTTGTGTAATCATTTAAAATAATTATTTATTCTATAAAAATTAAAAATAAATTACAGTGATTAATTTAAATATTTTATCTTTCAAATTAATATTTATAAAAAAATTATCCTCTGTTTATCCCCATGTTAAAAATGTTATAGTTATTATAAATAAGAGTGTGACATTTTTTACTTTTCTTTATATAAAATATTATAAAGGTCATAATCACATAAAATGTAAACAAAAGGCTATATAACCAAATATTGTATGATTATTAATAAAAAATAATCATTAAATAACATTATTTAAAGTTTTAGGGTCATTTTTGGGTCCTCATCATTTTATTTTTAACTTTAATTACCCGATTTACCTTTTACCTTGGTAATAAAAAAACTAAGTTTACTATTAATATTAAAAAAATTAAAGGTAAATATTTTCCAAATTTAGAATCACTAATTCTAAATATAGAGTCATTTTAAAAATTTAAAACACAAAAGTAGAAGAATTTAATTTAAAATTAAACTGGAAAACGTGATAAAAATGGTTTTTCCGAAAAATTCCAATTTTAAGTATAAAATGATTTTATACTAAATTATAGTATAAATTTCATTTCAAAAAACAAAATTGGATTATTTTAAATAAAAATGAACTTTTGGTCCCTTTGGAAAACTCAATAGGGGTGATTTGAGTTTCAAATAAAATTTCTTTTAAAAACTACTTAAAAACTAAATCCCCCGATTTGATAAAATTGACCTGTTAACAAAAACAGTAAAAATATATAATTTGATATTTTGAAAATATTCTCATAATCTTGATTGAATCTTAGTTAAAATACTTTTAAAAATACTCTAACTTGTTAAACTAATCTACTTTTATCAAACACAATATATAAAACACTAGATTAAGTTAACTATCCGATTAAGGTTTTGTTTAGAAGTTTAGAAAAATAAAACTAGTTTGAGTTAAAATAAAGAAAAAAACATATAAAGTGTAGTAAACAAGCTACATAAAATATAGAATAGTGGAATTTTATAAGGGGTTCGGTATCAAAATGAAACTTAATCCCCTTAAATTGAAATCATATACTGCTAAGAAGTTTATTATTAAATAAACTAATCCAAAAACTAGATCTAGTTTTAAAGAAAACAATACACAAGGATATCAAGGAACGTAGCCTCTTCCACAATTACACATGGATAAAATAAAATACTATGCCACACAAAACCTCTTCCACAGTTTTTTGTGTGAATAGAAATGAAGTATTGAGAGAGTATCAAGTACTCTCTAATTTTATATAGGAGATTATATTTTTATAGATAAAAAAATAATACAAAACACATCTCAAATATAAATCATAAATAGAATGTAAAAGAGATATGGGATTAGAAAATGTGATGTAGCTTGATCCAACTATCTTCAGTTGTCTGGGGTCCTTTTAGTTTGACTTTGGAAGGATCTCAGATAAGTTTCTTAGAAGATTCAGGAAAACAGAGTATCGTAGAGTCTTCTCTATAGCATAGATGCACTTGTAGAATCTTCTATTGTTATCTATGTAAAATAAAATGATTATAGTACCACACTCACATCTCCACATGATTGGATATTCTTATTTAAGATATCTTCATCAAAAGTAGACATTGGAGAATAATAAACGCAATATTAAATTCACTGATACTTTATTTAACACTTAAAAAACTAACTATTAGATGTTTTAAATGATCTACTGCTAAGTTAAACATGAAAAATTATCTTCACGTAAAGCACATGTAGTTGATCTCATGGTAAACTTTACATGGTTGGATGATGTAGAAAGGTGGGATGGTTGATTAATTCCTTCATGAGGTCATTTCATTTGTCCTTTTAGCAGGTTCTTGACTTCATATGGTAGCTTGTTTTCTTGTGAAGTCACTACATTTATAGATATGGTTAGTATATTACTTTATAAAATATTATATATACCTTGGCATAGTAACTTCATTTCTTCATGTTGTAGGTAGTTTCCTTCATATGGTCAATTCATTAATTCTCATGATCAGTTCTTTTGTACTCATGGTAGGTACATATTTTTTTCATAGTAGGTTGACTGTACATGTGGTATGGTTATTCTCAATTCATGTTAAGTTCAACTTCAATGCACAGTCAATTCATGACTGGGACAAATTTTTTTCATCGGGCTCACGATAACCAGTTTGTTCATGAAGTCAATTGGTGTACAACATATGGTAGGTTCCATAGGCTTAGTTAATCTTCAAGGTTAGTTCGAACTCTTCATATGATAAGTACACTATTCATGTAGTAAGTTTTATATGGTCAGTTCCAAAATTATCCAATTTTTCAAGTTTGGATAGAAAATCACTTAATAACAGAGAACATGAAATTTTTTAGTAACAAAATAAATGTGATTTGGGATTATTAAAATAAGGAGGTGTTTGTATAAGAAAATAATATCCCTCTTTTTGATGATCACAAATCATGACATCTAAATTGAAATAAATTGAATGCATCAAAAGTATATTTTCAAAGGATTTAAATAACTGTTTTTAAAGTTATTGACATCATAAAAAGTTTTCTATTGAATTAAATTTATTTGAATTTATTACTACTCATTACTCCCCCTTTTGGGATTATCAAAAATAAACAAGATAAGTAAAAATTTAAAGGACATATGAGAATAAAATAGAATATTCTATTAATATATCAAAAAATATTACAAAAGGATTACAATTAATCCCCTATTAGTGATCCTAATTGGAACTCGAATGTGGAATATCTCTAACATCTGTAGGAAGGATAGGGTCATTTTATTTAGACATAGTGGTATGCTAAAAGGTAGTTTGAGGAGCTGATAAAGAAGTAGTCATACCAAGGACTACACATATGGAAACTAGTCTAAGTTGATGAAAGTATTGATCCAAAGATATACCAAAAGCATTAATGGTGGAAGTTGTAGACATAGTAGGAGCTAGGGACATGGTAATGGTTTAAGGTTCTAACCCAGTTGTTTGAGAAGTGTGTAGATAAGGATCCATCAAATGGGTAAACTCAATGACAACTCAAGAACTATGCTTCAAATATTAAAGGAATCGTCTCGATTCACCATTAAACTTCCAAAACTAGATTCATAGCTCTGAGATTCTCAAATTGGGACTTAAAATATTGACTCAGAGGATGAATATTCGAGTCTAAAAAAATAGTTATAAACATCCATTTGCGATCTGACTTTGTGAAGATTCAACTCATGTAATAACCAATCGCTCTCTTGATGGTTTTTATTTCTTGACCATCATTCCTGGAATCCTATCAAAATACTTCCAAGATCTTGGAAACATGGGTTTGAAACACATCATACACATATTCATGGGTCTTTTTGAACTCTTGAAACAAAACTTTAAACTCATCCATTATGAGATTTTTAATATTTTCATCATCAAAAATTGACTTAATGAGAGGAGAAGGAGGAGGAATAGGTTCAGGTTGAAATATAGAATTCATAAACCTCTGGTATAACTAAATCACCATATGAGATAGATCGACCTAGAGAGAACTAACCTGAGCTCTCAAATCTGAAATCTCATTTTTCATCATCTCTATTCTGAAATTAAATCTAGGATAAAGGTGATTGATCCCCAATATAATAGTTTCAAAAATTTAATCCATTATCACTTGTTGTAAAGAGTATTCAAAATTAACAAATACTTTATTAAACATATCTGTTTTATATGATTTGAACACATCAAAATCATCCTTAGTGACATAAGAAGTAGAAGGAATGGAGGCTGAAGGAGCAGTGGGAGATGGATCACTATCCTGATAACTACCATCTATTTCAGGTGAATTCTCCACGGATCTATCTATAATTATTTAATCCTCAACTCTTTTAATATCTTCAACTTCATCTCTATAAAAATATTCAACTATTTCCTCATGAAAAACCAGTTGATATTCCTCACCTTCATTGGTGGGAGTAAAACCAAATATGTCTTGAAGTGTATGATCAATAGAAGGTTTTGTGGGAGACAACTCAATTATCTCTTCATTATTAACCTCAACAATAAATGATCCTTTTAATGTTCTTTGAACAGAGATAATGGAAGGTCGGCCATGTCTAGGTTGACTATCTTGATGATCATTATCATCAGTATCAGGATATTCTTAGACCAATACAATAGATTTGGGGGACTTCTCCCCCTTAGAAAGGGAACTTGGTATATGTTATCTTGGATTACTCCCAATGATAATAGATAATTCTGATCTATCCTTAACTTTATTAAATTCAAAAAAAAATCCCATTCTGGATTATCCTCATGAGTTGTTCTAGCATCTTCATCGAGGTCTACATCTCTTATCTCTTATTCTTATTTTTATTACTGAACAGCTACTTCCTCTTCTTATTTTTTCAAAGGAGAAAATTCATCATATGAGTATTCCACAACATCATCAGGTTCAAGACCTGGATCCACCAGATCCTTAGGTTTAATTGGATACTTCTCTGGTTTAAAAATTTTATATAACTTTTCTAATTTATCCACCCATTCCTTTCTCCATGGGTTCCTGTTTACTCTCAACTTATTAAAAAACTTTTGTGCAATAAAAAATCCATCAAATGAAGTTATTCTTTCCCCACCCTAAGAAACTAAGCCCTTATACTCTTGCAAGGCCAAAATGAGCTTGGGAAAAGATAGAGAACTGAACCTTGAAGCTATATTACACAATTCAACCATATGTCTCATGACATATCTTCAAAGACTAAATTGAAAATTATTATTCATAAAAAATAATAAAAACATATTCTTATGCCTTGTGATAATAAAATCCCTTTTTCTTAGACATATCAATTGCTGAATGAATTTGAACAGTAGCCTACATTCTCTACTAAGTTTGATAGAATTATGTCTCTTAGGGGTTTAATTTCTATTTTTTCATCTAAATCATTCTAAAACTAAAAATGCAGATGATTAATAGGATATAATCTTTGATAATCCTCATATTCTTCTTTATGAGGCAAACCCAAACATTTTTCCCAATGATTCTAGGAAAATTCCAAAAATTAACCACTAACCATGGTTCTGACAACATCTCTTTTCTCACCAAGGAAAAACTCTAGGTGCGCATAAAACTTCTTAATGTGTTTCAGATAAAAAGGATTACCATTTTCTCTAAACTAAATAACCAATACCTGATTTTGAATCACATTCCAGACCAATGTTTTCTTCATTTAAACCACTTCACATTGACTTATTTTTTCCATGAAATTGGACAATCGATTAAGTGTGAATTCTTTAGTTTAAAAAATGTGCATATGCTTACTTTCAATTTTCTTGATTTCTTAGAAGGAGTCGGCTCTATAGGAGGCATGTAATCTGTGTCGCATTTTAATTTTAACATTTTTTGTTTGATTCTAGTTCTCTAGATATACTATCTTGAGAGAGATGGAGAGATAGATGTGACAAGAGCGGGGTTCAAAAAAGTTAAGGCTTAGAAAAGAAGGAAGAGATTTTAAGGAAAATATGTTTGAGGATTCAGAATCCAATTCGAATTCTATTTTAATAATTTAGGGAATAAAATAATAATAAATAAAGAATAAATCCTTCCAAAAATGATTTTCATGAAAAATCCTAAGTAAATAGACATGGTAAGTCTTTTGAACAGGGATCTGTAATAATATAAGTATGATAGGTATGCTAACTAAGACATCACATTTTGTATGCTAACCATACAACAAAGATGTTCTTGGTAAGTAATTATTAACTATGTGAACAAGTATTCATGGTAAGCATAATGATCATGTGAGTTAATACTCATGATAAGTATGGTGATTGTATGAGTAAGTGTTCATGGAAAATATATTAACTGCATGACCAACTGGTCATAGTAGCCATACTGACCATGTGAACAAAAACTTGTGGTCAGAATAATAACAGTGGGAACTATACTTCACAATTACTTCCAGAAAAACTCAAAAAACATAAGTTAAATAGAACTTAAATAACTTAAAAATATTATATTTAATTAAAATAATTAGACATAATTTATCATACCTAGTTCATGTTTTATATAATTTATTCTCTCAACATCCAATGACTTTTTAAATATATTAACAAGCTAATTTTCTATCCCAATGATCACAAGAGTTATATCACCTTTCTTAAAATGATTTATGAGAAAGTGATGTCTTATATTAATGTTATTTGTTCTAGAATGTGATATAGGATTATTAGAAATATTTTTCACACTCTTATTATCATAGTTTATATGGAAATTCTAGAATTGATATCCATAGTATAGAAATATATTTTTTATCCATAGAATTTGTGCATAACAAATTCCTATGGCTATATACTCATCTTTAGTAGTGGATAATGCAATGGAATTTTATTTCTTACTACACCATGAAAATAGATACTATCCCAAAAAGTGGTATGTTCCTTAAGTGATTTTTCTATCCAACTTGAAACCACCAAAATCGGCATCTGGATAACTAACTAAATCAAATTCTTTCCCTCTAGAGTAAAACAATCCTATGTTAGTTGTATTTTTTAGCTATTTGAAAATCCATTTCATAGTAATTAAATGTTAATCTTTTGGGTTTTCTTGAAAATGAGCACACATATACACACTAAACATTATATCGTGATAGATAGAAGTTATGTATAGTAAGCTTCTAATCATACCTTTATAAGTGGTTTGATCAACTAGTTTTCTAGTTTCATAAAGATCCAACTTGCAGTTAGTACTCATGAGAGTATCACTACATTTAGTTCTATCCATAAAAAAATGTTATAAAACATATTTAGTATACTTTATTTGATTTAAAATAATTCATTATTTATTTTGAAAAATCTGAAAACCAATAAAGAATTTATGTTCATCCATCAAACTCAATTCAAATTCATTTTTCATAATTTTTGAAAACACATTACACAAAGAATTTATTAAAGATCCAAAAATAATATCATCAATATATATTTGTACTGATAAAACCTCTTTTGAAATTTTTTTAATAAATAAATTAGGTTTAGTTATTCTTTTAGTAAAAACTTTGGAAATTAGAAAAGAGTTGATCCTATCATACCAAGCTCTAGGAGCTTGTTTTAAACCATATAAATCATTTTTTAATTTAAAATCAAGATTTGGAAAATGAGGGTTTTGAAATCTAGGGGTTTATTCAACAAAAAAATCTTCAACTATATAACCATATAATAATTCCCTCTTAACATCCATTTGATATAGTTTGAAATTCAAATGTATTGCACAATCAAGAAACATTCTTATGGATTCAAGTATGGATACTGGAGAAAATGTTTCCTCGTAATCAATACCTTATTCTTGACTATATCCTTGTGAAAATAGTTTATATTTGTTTCTAACTATTATACCCAACTCATCAACCTCATTTTTAAACACCTATTTTGTGATAATAGTTAGTTATCCATTGGTTCTTTCAACTAGTTCCTAGAATCTATTTATTTCAAACTAGTTTAACTCTTCTTAAATTTACATAACCCAAAATTCATTATTAGTTGAATCATTGATGTTCTTAGGTTCAAGTTGTGATAAGAAATCTTAATGTTCAACCTGATTTCTAAAAGAATCTCTAGTAGGAGTTCCTTTATCTATGTCACCTACAACTGCATCTAAGGGGTGATATTTATGAGTCCTAATATATCTAGGAATAAAAGTGTTTATCACTTCATTCTCAACTATAGGTTTAGGTTCAGGTTGTTCATCAAAACTAGGAGAATTGTTTATAATAGGCCTAGTAGAATTAATTTCCAAATTGGAAAGATCATATTCTAGATTTTCTAAAGAGGTCTTAGGCTCATATTGATCTATTTCATCAAACTTGACATGAACATATTCTTCCAAAATCTTAGTTTTTTTATTGAATACCCTATAGGATTTAATGGTTGTAGAATATCTAAGGAAAATTATTTCATCACTCTTAGAAGAAAACTTTTTTAAATTCTCTTTTTTGTTGAGTATAAAGACTTTACAACCAAAAACTCTAAAGTAATTATCTTTTCATTTTCTACCATTACATAATTCATAAAGTGTTTTCTTTAAAATTAGTCTAATTAAAATTCTATTAATTATATAATAATATTTGTTTACAAACTCTATCCAAAAATAAATAGGTAAATCATACTCATTGAGCATGGCCCGAGCAATTTCTTAAAGGGTTCTATTTATTCTCTCTACAACACCATTCTGTTGTGGGGTTTTAGGAGTATAAAATTTGTGACTATAGCCATGTTGTGAGCACAAATATTCAAACTCTTGATTTTCAAACTTACATCCATGATCACCTCTTATGTTCTTAATTCTAATTCCACTAAAATTCTCTATAAATCTATCATATTTAGAAAAATAGGAAAGAGCTTCACTTTTATGAGAAAGAAAAAATGCTCATGTATATATTGAATAATCATCCACTATAACATAGGCATAATGTTTTCCTACTAAACTAGAAACTTTATAGGGTCCAAAAAAAATCCATGTGACACAAATCTAAAGGTTGAGACTTCTTTCTTTGGTTTGAAAGATATTTTGTGTTTCTTTTATTTTTTATAGGGATTATATATTTTATCTTCTAGAAATTATAGTTTAGGTAGATCCTTGACTAAACCCTTACAAATCCAATATTCCTTGTGAAAGTCACTCAAACAAGGAACATTATAAGAAAAAAAAAGAATTAAAATCTACAACAAAAACATTTTTATTTCTCATGGAAGTAAAAACTAAAGTATGGTTGGCATTAAATGCATTACAAGCATTGTATTAAAACTTTATATGAAAAAAAATCATCACATAATTGTGAAATGATAAGCAGATTATATTTCAATCCATCTATAAATAAAACTTTATAAATTAAAATTGTACTAGAGTTACCGATTTGGCCAAACTCAATTATCTTCCCTTTGACATTACCAACATAAGTGACATGCCCATTATCTACTTTAATTGGGTTCTTGAAGCTTGAGTAGTCTCCATTCATATTTGTGGAGAATCTACTGTCTAGGTACCATATTTTTTACTATAAATCTTTAAGCAGGTTTCCTATAGAAATATTTAAATAAAAAATATTTTTTTATTGATTTTCCTCTGTCTGGTTTGATATCTTATTCTAGTGGTATACTTAGGAGTTGTTTGTCTACCAAACATCTAGGTAAGGTTTTTTCTTCAATTTTTAAATATCTCCAGATATTTTTTTAATTGTTCATTAGATAATTTAATCTTATAATTTTCTTTGAGAAATTGATCATTCTTATCTTTCTCTATTGTAAGATCAGTTTTAAAGTGAGCATACATAGCATGTTGCTTCTTTAAACTTTTATATTTATCTTTTAATTCATTAAATGTTTCTTCCATCATGTTATACTATTCAAATAATTCATCAATATACATATTTTTAGAATCATTTTCAGTCTCATAATGATTTAAAATATGATCAGGATATTTAGAAAAAAATATTTAATACCTCAGATGTGTTTTTCATAAAACCCATATTAGCTTTGTCATTTATATCTTCTCTGTTCAAGTTTAAATCACCCGAACTATCCTCAGAGGCACTCCAAGTGTCTTTAATATCCTTTTTATACATTTTTATATTGTCCACATATTTATTCTTATATTTAAACTTATTATAGTCTACTTTGATGTGCCCTTTCCTTTTACATTCATAACTGGTTATTTCATTGGAAAAATTATCTTTATTTCATTCTCTTCTCCAATTCCCTCTATTATCATATTTACTTTTATAATTTTATTTCTTGACAATCTTATTCTTTATGCAGAACTTATTGAAATGTCTATCCAGGTGTGCCATTTATTTATCACCATCTTATGGTGATTACTCATTACTTGAGCTTTCAACTCTGACCTTCCATTTTAGCTTAGAGTTTGAAGTTTTAATAGCTAATGACTTTATTTTAAGTTCTTCTACTTCCTCTTTTTTTACTTTTAATTATTCTTCATACCTCATGATCTTTAAAATTAGATCTTTTATGGTAATGTACTAATGTCACATGACTCTCTGATGGACACAGATGTTCCTCTCCATCTTTCTGGGAGGAATATGATAAGTCACATGACTTGATCCTTGTTAGTAATCATCTTTCTGAGTGGGTGCATCATGATAACAATATCCTTAAACCTAAGATAAATGTCGGATATAGTTTCACCAGGCTTTATCTTAAAATTATCATATTTAATAGAATATAAGTATATTTCTTTAACATTAAAAGTTACTTCAAGATAAACAGCCAATGTATCCCATATGTCAAAAGTAGTATCACATGCATATATTCTATTAAATTAATATTCTCATAAATAATAGTACAAAGAATTCACATATTTATAGTTACATTCATATGTTACTTTACTGTATCCACTCTAAGAAGCTCTAGTAGCTAGAGGTTTTTCATATCTATATATAATGTCAGTCCTAATATCAAAAACCATTCTCTTTAAATGAATTTTCATTTTAATATTCCATTTAGAATAATTATTTCCATTAAAATAATAAGTATGATTAGTTTCAGTTCCATATTGTCTATTATTATCTATAAATAATTAAATTTATATAAAATAGAAATTTAATATCTATAAATAAAACTAGATAACAGTAAAAAGGTATTTTTAAAATTATATGATGCCAAATATTGGTCCCAATGTACAACTTAAGATGGGGATTAATTGAGTTTCCAATAAAAATTATTTTTAAAAACAATTTAAAAACTAAATCCCCCAATTTGATAAAATTGACCACCTGACAAAAATAGTAGAAATATATAATTTAATCTTTTGAAAATATTCTTAGAAGCTCAGTCAAAGCTCAGTTAAAATACATTTTAAAATAATCTAACTTTCGAAACTAATCTACTCATATCAAACACGGTATATAAAACACTAGATTGTGTTAACTATCAGAACAAATTTTTGTTTATATGTTTAGAAAACTGAAACCATTTTGATTTTAAAAAAAAAGAAAACAAAATAGATAAAAGTTAGTAAACAAGTTACAATAAATATAGCACAACGGAATTTGATAATGAGTTTGGTCTCAAGCTAAGTCTTAATACACTTCACATGGAAATAACCTACTACCAAGCAGTTTATTATTAAACAAGTTGATCCAAAATCTAGATCAGGTTTTGTAGACAATAGCACATAAGCCTATCTAGGCACAAATCCTCTTCCACAGTTATTCGTGGAGAAAACAAGATATCAGGCCACACAGGACCTCTTACATAGTTGTTCATGGGAATATAAATGAAAGATCGAGAGAGTATCCGGAACTCTCCAGTTTAACATAGGACGATAATTTTTTATAGAAAAATAGAGAAATAAAAAACACAACTCACGGATAAATCATAAACCAAAAGATAAAGAGATATGAGATGAGAAAATGTGATGAAATTTGATATGAATAACTTAAATTGTCCAGATTCCTTTTAATTTGACTTTGGAAGGATCTCAGAAAATTTTCTTAGAAGATTTAGGAAAACAGAGTGTCGTAGAGTCTTATATACACCATAGATGCATGTGTAAAATCCTCTATTATTTTTTATGTAAGATCGAATTTTCACAGTATTTTTCACACATCTCTACACTATCAGATATTCTTCAAAAATAGATCTTAAATGGAAGTATTCTTTGGAGAATAATAAATGCAATATCAAATGTACTGACACTTCATTTAATGCTTTAAAAACTAGTTTTTGGGGATTTGAAATTCTCCACTTCTAAGTTAGACATGGAAAGTTGTCTTTACTTAAAGAATAATTAGTTGAACTCACTAAAACTTCACACAGTTAGTTGATGTGTCAAGGTGGTACGGTCGGTTCATTCCTTCATGCGGTCAGTTCATTTGACCTTGTGGTGGGTTCATGACTTCATTAAGTAGATTATTTACTCATGTGGTCACTAAATTTATAGATATGGTCAGTATATTAATTTATGAAATATTATACATACCATGGCATGGTAACTTGATTTATTCATGTGGTGTGTAGTTTCCTTCATATGGTCACTTCACTGATTTCACTACTAAAAAAAAGTCCTTCAACAGCACTTGAAAAGGCCTTTATCATCGCTAAAAAAAGTGCTGATAATTAGAGCGTAGTTAAAATCCTATAACATTTATCAGCACTAAAAAAGTGTGGTTAAAGGAACCCTTTAACATCATTTTTTAGCATTGATAAAGGAATTTTTGTTAAAGGGGGTAAAAAAATTAGAACACTTATGTGCTCGACCCCTTTATCAGTGCTTCCATGTCCCCTTTATCGACGCTTTTCACCCCACCACTCCTTTTATCAGTGCTTTTCAAATTTCTAGCCTCATGCACACCTATCTAGATTTTAACCCTACACCTCTCCTTCAAAGATGGAAGGCCTTTACTACTACATCATGTTGTTTTGCATTCTGTTTAATGATATTTATTTATATATATATAAATATATATATATATATATATATTTACATATATTTATATAATTATTTTTACATACATTTATACAATATATATATGTGTGTGATATATATATACTTATATTTATTTAAATACATTATATATTATATTCATTTACATATATTAGATTATAATATATATATTTATTTATTTATTTATTTATTTATTTATTTATTTATTAATACACACGCATATGCATATATAAACATTATAAATATATTTGTATAATATAAAAAATGGTTATAAATTTTTTCAAATACATTTTTAGAATATGTATTTATTTAGATATATTAGAATATAATTTTTTACGTAAATATGTTGATATATATATTTATATGAGTGATTTGTTATAATTAAATATAAGAAAACGTGCATATATTTAATTATAAATAAAATTACGTTGTGAAAAATGATAAAATTTAAAAACCATAATATCAATATGAATGTAATACCTAGGAATAAATTCAATCCTCATTAAAAAAGGGCAAAACCCTTTAAACAAGGCTAAAAATTCATCTAATGTTAAAAAATCAGGGTACCCTGACTAAAAACTCATTTTTTGAGGCCTTATGGGCCCTTTTTGGCATTGAAAATGTGACATATGTTTACCTTAATCATCGAGGGCATAGGTATTGTCTCATGATTCGATTTGATATGTGGTAGAGCTCAAAAGGACACCCAGATCAAAAGTTATGATCGTTTGAAGTTCGAGTTATATTTGCAACTTATTTTAGATATTTTATTTATTTATTTATTTATTATCTTCAAATTAATATTAAATGGATATTAATCAGTAATAATAAATAAATTATTAATTAAAAATATTTTTTTAGTTATTTTATAAGCCATTTTCACTAAATATATTATATATTAAGTGTAAATGTCTATTTACCTTTCCTAAAACATATTTCAAATATATATATATATATATATTATTTATATCAATATAAATATATTTGTATATTAATATATTATTTTTAATAAAATATTTTTTTTGAAGTCTACTTTTATCAGTGCTTGTAAAAAATGTTGTTAAATACCCCCTTTAACAGTGGTAAAAATGTTGTTAAAGACCCCTTTTAAGAGCATTTTTTAAGGATGACAAAGGGGGTCTTTAACAACATTGTTAGCTAGCGCTGTTAAATCCCTGGTGCTGGATAAACTTTGTTTTGTAGTAGTGTTTGCACGGCCAGATATTTTGAACTCATGGTAGGTACATCTCTGTTTCACGGTATGGTGATTGTACATGCAGTAAGATGATTCTCAATGCATGGTAAGTTCAACTTCATTGCACGGTCAGTTCATGACTTGTAAAAAATTTCTCATCTAACTCATGGTAAACAGTTTGTTCATACAATCAGCTAGTGTACAACATGCGGTAGGTTCCACACAGTTAGCAGATCTTCACAGTTAGTTCAAAATCTTCATACAATAAGTACACTACTAATACAGTAATGTTGGTATGGTCGGTTCTTGACTTAGCCAATTTTGCAAGTTTAGCTAGAAAATCATTTAATAATAGTGAACATGAAATTTATTAGTAATAAAATAAACATGATTTGGGATCATTAAAATAAGGAGGTGATTTTCTAAGACAATAGTAACTAATTAAATCTTAAAACTAATCCAAAATAGAATTTGAATTCATATATAATTTCAAATAAAATGCAATTTTCAATAAAAATCAGCATTTTCACTATTCACTAGAAAATAAAACTTTTCAAAAAATTCTCAAAATTTCACCATAAGATGATTTTGATATGTTGATTTTAAAAATGATATAATTTTTATAAAATTTAATATCTCGACCTTTCCTAGAGTCATCTCAGGCACGTTTTCATAAACTTTTTGAAATTTTTAAGTACCTTTGATTTGTAGTAGAGGCTTGGGGTGTGTTTGGGTGAATTTTTAAGAAAAAATAACAGACAATGGGTTGTGCACGGTTTGACAAACGGTGCGGCTAAACTGTTTCAACCATGAAAAACTGGATAGAGAGGCCCCCACGATTTGTGCATGGTTTGTCTAACCATGCTACAAACCATGTCAACCATGCAAACCTAGACATATGGGTCCTCATGGTTGGAACACGGTTTTCCCTAACCGTTTGCCCCTACCCAGGAAACCGTGTGCATGGTATTTTTATTCATAAAATCTATTTTAAAACCACCCAAACCCCCCAATACTCCCATATTTTGACCTTGTCTCAGGGTTGACAAATTCTAGTTGATCCCAAAGCCTTATAAAAGGAATCCAAGGTGATTCGAACACCTTTATTTGGTATTAGAATCTTGGATTAAAGATATGCTCTCTTCCCAGTAAGTGGATTTCATCTCGTTGCTTCTCCCATTCATTCCTCTATATTTCCTTTATTTTTTCATGGAATATCTACACCATTTTCATGGATCTAAACTTATGAGTTGAGATCTATATCTAGGATTGTGAATCCATATCTAAATTTTCAAGATATTGATACCTTTGATCTTAATTTTGGTTTAGGAATTTAGATCTGAAGCTTGATCGATGATGTTGTGCCACTTGTATTTTGGAGATTTCCTTTAGGCTATCATCCACTAATAAATCGAGGTAGGTGGTCTAAATCAAACTCCTATAGTCATGGATTTGATATGGTAATGTGAGTTTATGATTTTCTAGCTTCCCTTGATAATTGATTTCCTAAATTGGAGTAATTAGTAATGTGAAATTGACTTGTGTTTTGGCTTGGTGATTAATTAATAATTGAATCATAGAACAAATAAAGGGGGGTTTCCCAAATAGATAATTTTTTGTGGATTTGGTAATGGGTTGTGATTTTGTAATTGGGATATTGAATTTATTGTGAGAAGATAATTAAATGGGGGAAATTAATTATGAAATGATGTTTAGCTATGTAAGATAATTAATTTTGAGAATTAATTATGTTCCATGATGTTGATCAAAGATAATTAATTTTGAAAATTAATTATGAAAACTTGATATTTTTTATGGATAATTAATTGTGAAGAATTAATTATGCAATTATAATTGTATTGATTGATTAATTAGTTGATGAATTAATCAATGGATTTTGTGCTTAGTTAATTTTTGAGTTAACTAATGGCCTTTGAAATGATTAACTAATCATTGGATTAGTAATGGAATGATGTGTATAATTCTTGTGAATTAATAAATGATTAAATGGATAAGATTTTTTGGGTTCTAGACATGTCATTCTAGGCCAATTATAGGTTGGGACTTAGACATGGTTTTCCTCCCCAATAGTTATCCAATCTTGAGATTATGAGGTTCTAGGAATGACGACCTACACCAAATGAGAAAAGGAGTGCTAGGAATGATGACCTACACTCAACATGATTTTAGGGTGTTAGTCATGGAGAACTACACCAATTGAATGATAATAATGAATGATGATTCAAATAGAAAACATGAATTGAAATTGGGACTAATGTGCTGATTACAGATTAAATGACAATGTGATAACTATTTAATTATGCATTGTATTTATTTCTTCATAAAACTGCATACACTATCTTTTGATTGTACTTGTTTTAGACATCATTGGTGGTGGCCTACTGAGTCGTACTCACACCCTATTTGGGCCGCCTGATCAGCACCCGAGTAGACTTTGTTGTTGTAGGATAGGATAAGGGCAAGGCCCTGGTATAGGTTACTGTTTGGGATTTAAGCATGGGAGAGGGAACCAGACTTGGTTTGGGATCCTCTTAGGAGTCCTTGTGTCTTTACTTTCAGTTTCATTGTAGACAATTGACATTCAAATTTTCATAGTAAGTTTTACCTTTCAGTCGAACATTGTATTTTCTTGTTTTGGACATCGTATGACATGGTATTGTTCTGGTTATTTATACACTTTTGCACTTGGTTATTGTTTTTTTCTTCCATTGGTATTTTATTCTGATAAAATCGGGTATAGTCTCCCTAAGACTAACTTACCAGACCCTTGCTGCTAGTCGTCTTCCTCTGGCGTACGGGGTGGTGTGCTTGAGGGTATGTGGTCAACCAGCTCAGGACACCGTTTAGTGGCACCTAGGTCGGGACGTCACAAAGTGGTATTAGAGGAGTTTTATTTTCTTTCTTCTTATTTTGTCTTACTATTTTTGGAAAGGTAGATAGGAGACTAGGAAGATTCGAGGCTTGGTAATGAGCTCGTGCAAGGGAGTTTCAAACCCATGTATGAGGGAAAATCAGAGTACTCAGAGTGGGACTGTTGTGATTGTTTTTTGTTGTTACAGTTGGATATTATTTCACCTTGGGTGATGCACTTGTGGTGTGATGTGATATTTTTTATAGTTATTAAATTTTAATTTGTGTCCTAAATAGGCATGATACTTGAGGTTGCATGCATTATTCTAGGAAATCAGGGTTTTTGTGATATGCATCGTTCTAGGCACTCACGGGAATACGGGTTATGGGTAAGTTTTTGAACTCGAACTATTTTTCCTTGTTGCGAGATTGAAATAATGTTGCAAAAAAGAGAATAAATGGGTGTCTAATGAAAACCTTGATTGATGAAATGAGTATGATTAATTAATTAATTATTGAATTAATTAATTTGAGATAATGTGATTAATTAATGGTTAAATTAATTAATGAGAATGTATATACCCTTGTTAACCAAGACCGAGGAGTAGGATGGTTAAGGGTAGTGATAAGGCCTCTATGTTAACCATGTGGTGAGAAAAGTGGGGAAAGGACATGTTGAAACTTGTTGTCTTAGTTTCTCCTCTTACGTAAATGTTATAAGGTTGAGTTATGATACCTGAGATGTGTATTTGGCCTTATAGAGATATGCCTCTACAATGTTTGTTGAGGGAGATACCGAGGGGTATGGCCCAAATAAACTTCCAAATAGGGAACTTGAGGCACCATTAGTTCAATATGAGGATAAAGGGTAAAAGTTCTAAGAGAACCTTTCTCGTTTTATGTAATTCATAGAGAGAGACCAAGGGCTGGTTCAGAAAAGCATGTTTGAGTTGACAAGGGAGTTTCAGCTGTAGCACCCTCTTACGTTTACTGGAAAGGGAGGACCTGAGGGAGATGAATTCTGTATTGAATCCATAGAGACGATACTTGAACATTTGGAGACTCCAGTTGAGAGGAGGGTAAAGTTAGATGCTTATATGCTATGGGGTTTAGTGAAACACTGGTGGGACATTCAGGTACGATCTGGACAGACATATGAGATGTTATGGAAGGAATTTTTGGAGAAGTTCGTCGAACACTTCTATACAGATATGTTGAGACAAGATAAGGCTTCAGAGTTTATGAATCTGACCCAAGGAAGTATTTCCATAATGGATTACACTGAATTTTTCACAAATTTATAGCATTTTTCCCTAGCTTTGGCGGTGGATGAGGTTTCTTCAGCAAAAAAAATTAGGATGGACTTAGGTTTGAAATTAATCCCCATGTAAATATCTTTTGGCTAAAGAAATTCTTAGAAGTGGTTAATCAGGCTCTCATTTCAAAGGGGTACCTAAAGGAGGATTCCAATACTGGATAGGTAGTTGTCACTAGATGGTCAGGGAGTGTGCCTTCCAAGAGAAAGAAGCATCATTATGAGAATCTTAGTCAGGAAATTGGAAAGTAAGGTGGACAGTTAGGAGGAATAGTTCCATTGGATCTGACTCATGTGCTTTTCCACCAATGCAGTAGGTAGGGATACTATCATACACATTGTCCTCAACCACCAGTGGAGTGATAGTTTTGTGTCAAGATGGGACACCTATTGAAGTTATGTAGGAAGCAATGGCATGCTGGTGTTGAAGGACCAGCTATACAGGGTCAGAGTGTGGGAAGGGGGTCTTCTACACCATATAGATCTAGAAGAGGTGGTAGAGGTAGTGGGCGTGGTGATTTAGGGTATGATCGCCCATATCACCAGAGTGGTGCTACTCAAGGGATTCAGATGACACCATAGGGAAGAGGGGTAGGATAGTTACATGTAGTGTAACTTACACTTATGGAGAGTGAGGCAGGTCTATTGATAGTGAGAGGTGCTATTCTATTTGCTTCTACATTAGCTAGTTCATTGTTTGATACTGGTGCCTCTCATTCCTTTATATCTACAAATCTTGTTAATGGCTTGAGCCTAGAGGTGGAGTCTGTAAGTGGGGTGATGAATATTGATACAACATTGGGAACACGGTCTAGGGATATTTTTTTATTCAAGGGATGTTCGCTAAAAATATCATAGAGTATTTTTTTATTTGGGATATCCATTCCCTTGATATAACGGGCTTTTACCTAATTATGGGTATGGACTGGCTAGTCGCATACCGAGACCACATTGATTGTAACTATAGAAGAGTGACCTTTGTATCGTCTGAAGGTGACCAGTATGTTCATCATGGAGAATGGGATATCCATGAAATCTGATCTAGGCCAATTACTTAGCAACTAAGAGAGCTTATAGCCCAAGTTTCTAGTATTTTGTTGGATGATGGGAGTAGTAGGCAAGGTGTCCTTCCACCAGTGGTAGAATTATTTCATGATGTATTTCCTAAAGACTTTTTAGAGTTACCACCTGAGATAGGTGTGGAATTCACCATTGAGCTCATGTCGGGGGATGATCTGGTATCTATTCCACCTTACAGAATGGCACTGACTAAGCTTCAATAGCTCAAAACACAGTTGAAGGAGTTGGAGGATAAAGGGTTTATCTGTCCAAGTACGCCGCCTTGGGGATCACCTGTCTTGTTTTCTAAGAATTCCGATGGGAGTTTACGCTTGTGTGTTGATTACCAGAAGTTTAATAAAATGAATTTGAATAACCTATATACTATTCTATGTATCGATGATTTGTTTGACCAGTTCAAGGGGGCTTGTGTGTTCTTAAAGATCGCTCTAAGATCAGGGTATCATCAGGTGAGAGTTCGGACCTCTGATATACCAAGAGCTACATTCAGAAGTAGGTATGGACTTTATGATTTTGTTGTAATGTCGTTTGGGTTTAAAAATGATCTAGTATTATTTATAGCCTTGATGAGAAGGATCTTTCATCTGTACTTAGATCAGTTTATGGTGTTATTTGTGTACAAAATCTTGGTGTACTCTAAGACTCATAACGATCATGCCAAACATCTTAACATCATCCTAGGTACACTGATAGAGCATCATCTATATGCCAAGATATCTAAATGTTAGTTTTGTATTGACAAGGTACACTTTTTTGGGCATATCATCTCAGAAGAAGGTGTGGAAATGAACCCAGAAAAAGTGCAGGAAGTGGTTTCTTGGGAGCATCCTAAGAATGTTTTTGATATCCAAAACTTTTTGGGATTATCTGGTTATTACAGGAGTTTCATCTAGGACTTTTCCCATTTGGTATCACCGCTTTCATTTTTTACAAATAAATGGATAAAGATTGATTGGACAAAAGCATGTGAGAATGCTTTCCAGGAGTTGAAGAGGTTCTTGACACCAAAACCAATTTTAATCTTACCTGAGTCAGGTGAGCAGTACACGGTGTATTTTGAAACTTCTGGGATTAGACATGGAGTTTTGTTGATGCAAGGGGATCAAGTCATTACTTACGGGTCTCGGCAGTTGAGGCCACATGAACAGAATTACCCTACACATGACCTCGAGTTGGAAGAAGTGGTTTATGCTCTTAAGTGTTGGTGACACTATCTTTTGGTTGAAAATTTTATAATTTTTACAGATCACAAAAGCTTGAAGTATATATTTTCACAGCGCGACTTGAATTTCGGCAGTGAAGATGGGTAGAGTATATGCATTCCTTTGATTTTGAACTAGAATATACACTGGGAAAGGGGAATAGTGTGGCTGATTCCTTGAGTAGGAAAACATAGACTCAGTTGATAGATGAGTCGAGTGTAGAGTGGAAGATGATGAATTTTTTGGCGGAAATTCATGTGGTAGTTTAGGAGAGGATGACTCTGGTTTCTGTAGTAGTGGTGTCTACACTCTTGAGATGAATTAGGGATAATAAGTATGATGATATAGAGTTTTTAGACTTAAGGGAAAGCCTTGAAGGTGGGGAGACACCTTCCGACTAGATAATAGATGAGTATGAGATCATCTATGTGAAAAATCAGGTTATTGTGCCTACAAGTATGTGAGAGGAACTCATACAAGAATTTCTTGCTTCAAAGTGGGCATTACATCCTAGGGTGAAAAAAATGTACCATGACCTATGATGATAGTTTTGGTGTCTAAGCATGAAAAGGGAGATAGTAGGGTTAGTAACTAGATGTTTCACCTATCAGAAGGTGAAGGCAGAGCATCAACAACCTGGAGGAATATTGTAGCCGTTACCTATTCCCGAATGAAAGTGGGATAACGTGACTATGGATTTTGTGGTAGTACTTACAAATAATATTAAGAAGAATGATTCTATTTGGGTCATTTTAGATCGACTAATGAAGGTATCACATTTCTTTCCTATTAGGGAAACCTTTACAGTAGAACAGTTAGGAGAACTATATATACGAGATATAGTTTGTTTGCATGGGGTGCCACAGACTATAGTTTCAGATCGCGATTCACACTTTACATCACACATATGGAAGGGCTTACATAAGGTTATTAGTACATAGGTTTTGTTAAGTATAGCCTTCCACCCATAGACAGATGGGCATGCAGATCATACCATTTAGGTGTTAGAGGATAATCTGCGAGCATGTGTGCTTGACTTTGGTGGTTCTTGGGAGAAGCACTTGGTTTTAGTGGAGTTCACCTATAACAATAGTTCTCAGGCAACTATACAGATAGAACCATATGAGGTACTTTATGGAAGACCTTGTAGATCACTGCTATGTTGGTTAGAGGTGGGTGAGTCAGAGTTGTTGGGACCGAGTCTCGTTCAAGAGATATCAGAGCAGGTGCAATTGATTTGGAAACATATGGATATGGCTCAGAGTAGGCATAAGTTGTATGTTGATAGAAGGATATGACCCCTAGAGTTTATAGAGGGTTATCATGTATTCCTTTGGGTGTCACCTAGATTGGGTCACCAAGGCAAGTTGGTGCTTAGGTTCGTAGGACCGTTTGAAGTGCTGGAGAGAACCAGGTTTATGGCGTACCGATTAGCACTTCAACAGAAATTCGGTGCTATGAAGGATATTTTCCATGTGTAACAACTATGGAGGTATCACCCCAACACTTCTAATTTGATTGATGTGGAAGAGTTTGACCTTGAGATAGATGCGTCCTTTGAGGAGCATCTGATACATGTGTTGGGTCGCAGTGAGAAAGTGTTATGGGGAAAGACTGTGTCGTTAGTTCATGTGTTATAGAAACATGGAAATGTTCAAGAGGAAACTTGGGAATGGGAAGCAGACATGAGGTATCAATGGCCCAATATTTTTGGCTCGTAGTCTTAGATAAGTACGAGAGTGCATCTCAAAGATGAGCTGTTATAAGGTGGGGAGATTGTAAGATCCCGGCCTTTTCTAGAGTCATCTCAGGCACGTTTTTAGGTACTTTTTGAAGCTTTTAAGTACCTTTTATTTGGATTATAGGCTTGGGGTGTGTTTGTGTGAACTTTTAAGAAAACACTAATGGATAGTGGGCTACACATGGTTTGCGTACAGTTTGACAAACCTTGTGGCTAAATCGTTCCAACCATGCAAAATTGGACAGAGGGTTCTGCACGGTTTACGCATGGTTTGTTTAAAAGTACGGCCAAATTGTGCCAACCATGAGAACCTGGATAGAGGGGTCTGCACAGTTGGTGCAAGGTTTTCCCTAACCGTGAGCCCCTACCCATGAAACTATGTGTGTGGGATTTTTATTCCTAAAATCTATTTTAAAACCACCTGAACCCCCCACCCCCCCACCCCCCGAGACTCCCATATTTCGACCTTGGACTAGGTGCCACTAATTATTTTGAATTAAAGAATGATATTACAGAGATTTTTGTGGTGCTAGAAATGGAGTTCTAGACCAATTAGAAGTTGGTACTTGGACATGGAGTTCCTCCCTAATAGTTATACAAGCTTAAGATTATGGGGTGCTAGGAATGACAACCTACACCAAATGAGAAAAGGAGTTCTAGGCATGAAGACCTATACTCAATGAGATTATAGGGTGTTATTCATGGTGACCTACACTAATTGAATGATAATAATGGATGATGATTCAAATGGGAAACAATATTTGAAACTGGTCCTAATGTGATGATTAAAGATTAAATTACAATGTGATAATTGTTTAATTATTCATTGTATTTATTGCTTTATAAAACTTCATATGCTATATTTTGAATGGACTTGTTTTAGACACTATTGCTGGTGGCCTACTGAGTTGTACTCACACCCTATTCGGGCCGCCTGATTGGCACCCGAGTAGACTTTGTTGTTGCAGTACAAGATAAGGGAAAGGCCCTGAGATAGGTTTCTGTTTGGGATTGGAGCATGGGATAGGGAACAAGATGTGGTTTGGGATCCCCTTGGGATTTGTTGTGTCTTTAATTTTAGTTTCATTGTAGACACTTGACATTCGCATTGTCATAACATGTTTTACCTTTCATTCGAGCATTGTATTTTCTTATTTTGGACATCGTATGACATGGTATTGTTCTGGTTATTTATATGCTTCCACACTTGGTTATTGTTGTTTGATTTTGTTGGTGTTTTATTCTGATAAAAGAGGGTATAGTCTCCCCAAGACTGACTTACCAGACCCTTGCTGCTAGTCAGCACCCTCTGGCGTATGAGGAGGCGCACTTAAGGACATGTGTCTAACCGGCTTGGGGCGTCGTTTAGTGGCACCTAGGTTGGGATGTCACATAAAATAACATTTCTAAAAGTTCCAAAATTTAATTATAATATTTTCTCACAAAAATTAATAAAATCCATCTTTGAAGAAAACATGTTTTTGAATAATAAAATGGATTTAATAAAAATTGAGAGCTTATTTCCTAAGAATTGATCAATACATTAATATTGAGTATGAACATTATATTTGTTTCATAATTTAGGTATTTATATTCATACATGTTAATCTAATGGCTAGTTTATAACTGCCATATTTAAAAACTAATATTTTGGGGTTCGTTTAATCTTGGTGTTGCGTATCTTGTAAATTATCGATCATAGTCTTTCTTTTAAAATCTCAGGATATTGCACTTGGTCATTAGCATAAGGGGTCCGAAAATGTTTATATGGCGTGGATTACCTAGAGAGATAATCTAAGTATCAAAGATGTTGTTAGTTATAGGTGAAAAACGTGATTATTGGCTAGTCCTCCCTGATATTGCAAAGATACATAATGACTTTAGACGGTGATTTAATTTTTATTTAATGAATAGTGGTGAGTAGAAAAAGTTCTAAAATCATTACAACCATGGTTTTAATTGGGGGTTTAAAATAAAATTTAGTAATGATGCTTTTTTCAAAGTATCTTCCAAAATGAATTTTTAGAACAAAAAATTGTATGGAGGGAAGAATTGTGACATATTTCTATTAATTATATTTTTTTAATATTTATCAAATTCAATATTTAAAATAAAAAAATTGAATTTATTTTTTAAACATGATTACTACATAAATATAAGGAAATCATTCATTGGATTGTTCCTAAACATTGTTTGGGTGGGGTTCCACAAACACATTTAGCAAAAAATGTTTCTAATGATGCTTGTTAATCATGTTTCATTAAAATTTATCATTCTCTTTCATATTTCAACTTTGAGCCCCTCTAGTCTCCAACTAATTAATTTAGGCGAGATTAAATTATTATTTATTTAATTGTAAGAGTTTTTGGATGAGTGAGGTAGGTTTAATATTATGATTGGTTTTGAATAATTAAGTTATACAAAAACATTAATGTGTTTATTTCATGTGAAAACAATAATACGAGTTGAAATTTTTTATTCCTTTTCACCATCTCCTTTTATTTTTCCTCCATGAATAATTATCAAGTTTACAAGATAGAGGTGATTTATCATTTTCTTATTCTTCCACTTCTCTTATTCTTATTTATTCCTCTCCCTCACATTTATTAGGAATGTTATAGGATAGGGATTTCAAATAATTCGGGGGGTTTTAGATTGGTAGTGTCGATGGTTTCCATTGATTTTTCTTGATCAGCGGGACATTCATCTCAAGGATGAATTTCAAAGTAGTTAACTCCACTTTATTCAAATTTATATGATGAAACCATGTGTGTTTGTGTGATAGGGATATGAAAAAAACAATTAGTTTCTTCTAATTGTCGTTATAATTATCATTCAGTTGTCTAATAAATTCTTCATGTTTAAATGAGATGTTTTGAACCCTAATAACTGTTGGTGGCTTTCTATTTAGGTTCATAGAGGAATTATTTGTTCTGGAAAATGGATTCTCGATTAAATCATTATTTATCAATGTTATATTTAAATTATGTTGATCCCTTATGTTTGTAGGGAGTTTCTTTTTTTTTATAAAAAGGGAAGTTGAGCTAATGGAATTTGAGTTTAATTACAATATATATATTTCATGTTTATTTTAAAAATGATTTGGATTTATATATTGAAGGAAAACTGGTGTTATATGAGTGTACCCTTGAGGGTGGTTTGGGTTGATTTAATTCATTGATTGGTTGTGGTCATGGACATAAACTTTACAATTGTACTACTTCAGGGTTTTTGCAAACTATATGTATAACAACCCTTATATTTTTTACACACTTAAACATAATTTATTACATAAAAATATTCACTTGATACAACATAGAATATTGAGAGTTATAGTGTATTTGGAGATTAGTAACATTACATAACAACTTAGAATATAAAACACAACATCTTTATTGAAAACTTCTTTTACATGACCACAACATTCCTTCGTACTTAGCATTGCATGGGATAACCTGGGGATGTGAATAAGAAAAGAGTGATATGTAGATCCCAGTAAGGGATTAAAAAAGTAATAACATGAATAATATAGTACATGTTAGTAAATAGGTGCATCAATGGAGCATAATAGAAACATTAACTTAAAGGCATTATATAGCATGATTATCATAACATGGAAATGTGGCAACAACATTTAACATGATATTATCATGAGCCAAGGCACATTGCAGATGGAGTATGAGTAAAACCTCATTGCACTTAAATTATAATGATTAAAACCTCATTTCACTTGACTTATCATGATACTAGTCTTTACCCAATGCATTAGAGTGCTATCAGGACGCACCCTTTTTAATCATTTCATTTCATGCATAAGTGTGTCACATGGATCATATAACATGGATTCATTAAACATCATCATTTATTATAAAATAAAGGAAAGTGGAATTTATACATTAAAACTATATAATAAATAAGTAAATGTGTATAAAGTTGAATACCCTTGATAGAGAAATGGGTATGGTATTCACTACACAATGACTTTGGCTTGAAAAATCGCAGTGCAATTTTGGCAGCATAACGGCGTGACATAAGAATTCATAAAAAAAATGTTGATGGGAGATAAAGGGGTGTATAATCATTTTTACAAGAAATTTAAATTAAGGGGGTAATATAGATTCATGTCCCAACATATGTAATGGAATTTATATTCATAATAAAAAAAATAATTGCTTAAATGTAAATGAGAGGATAGAAATTCCTTACGGAATTTTGCCATGGTACGGGTTCACATTGGAGGCATTAATGAGAGATAAATGGGTCTCTCATCATTAAAACATAATTATGGCAGTATAGGGGAGGTTAAAAATCATACCCCAACATTTTTAATTTAAATCAAAAGGGTATAACAACATTAATAAACTTGGACAAAAATGAGAAAGGAAGAAATCCCTTACTTAGAAGTGTGATCCAAAATGCTTAAGAGAGGCTTGAGAGAGGCATCTTGGGAGCTTGGGGAACCTTGAGGGGATTATAGAGAGAGTAGGGAAGACTTTTTTCAAGCTCAAAAAACTTTTAGTGAAGATTAAGTGGGATCTTGGGTGGGTTTATATAGGAAAAGATAGGGAATTCTTTATTATTTAGGTTTTGGACACCACACATTAAACTAATCAAAAACCACAAACCAACCCATGGTTTTTTCCAAAGGGGAGTGTAAAACATTATTATATAATTCCAATGGAAGAAATTCTTGAAATATTAGGCTTTCTTAGGTGGAGGTGAGTCACACTCTCAAGGAAATCAATTTAAAAAGTTAAAATGTTTTATAAGTCTTGGAGGGTCCAATAAAGCTTTGTAAAATAAATAAAACAAATATAAAATCAAATTATTTTAATGGTAAAATATATATTGTCATAAAAAAACATTTATATTATTTTATTACATCATTATTGAGTCATTATGATGTCATAAAACACATTATATATTTAAACGGTATTTAATTTTTACCCGAAAATTTGTCTGTCTCAGAAAATTATGAAAAATTCACCATTGGATAATTTTGATATCCTGATTCCAAAAATAAAATTCATTTTATCTAAATAATTTTTTAAATATGTGAATTTTTACTTTTAAAATAAAAACTGACGTTTATCAAAAATTCATGGGTTTTGTCAAAAATGGCTTTCAAACCTTAAAAAAAATTACAATTGGACTCATAAAAATTATACGATTATTTATATTTAATAAAAAGTAATTTAGTAATAGTATTTTATTAAAATATTTTTTAATTAAAAAATCCATTAATTCATCAAAATATATTTCTTAATTGAATATTAACTAGAAATACTATTTGTGCTTTAAAAACTATTTACAAAGTAACAATAATAAAATGAATGTATATTCTATATAAAAAAATAATATACATAATCATAGTTCTAGGGTATTGTTACATAACCCCTTATAGAAAGCACATAAGACCTAAGGGTAAGGTGTGCGATGGTGACAGACTCTTGGGGTGGATCAAATAACATCGTCTGGGTGGTAATCTCTATCAACTTACACTCCTCCCATAGGCGGTTCCATTCAATCTTAACATGTTGAAGCTCAGCTTAGGCTTGGTCAAGAGCGAAGCCCAGTGGCACAACATCCTTTCTGAGCTCCAAAAAATGGGCTTTGTATGGAGTAATTCTACTGGATGAGGTCATCGCTTCCTTTTTCTGAGTAAATTGGATTTGTTAAATCCCTATATTTATGCTAATCATGTGATCACTGTTCAACTTCTATATTAGAAATGGTGAAAATTATTAACAGTGTTTTGAAATCCAAAATCATAAAACCAAAGAAGTTCATATGTCTTATATAACCATTTTACATAATAATATATTTAATTATATCAAGAGGAATTTTCATTAATAAAAAGTTTGGGTCATTACAATCTTCCCCCCTTAAGAAATTTCGCCCTCAAAATTTCCTTTTCCCACACTAAAACAGATGTGGGTAACTCTGCTTCATCACTTCCTCTGATTATCATGTTTTTTCTTCAAACTCTTGGTTTCTCCACAACACCTTGACAAGGGGCATTATTTTATTTCGTAGAACTTTTTCCCTGTGATCTAAGATCTTCATCGACTTCTCTTCATAGGAGAGGTCATTCTCCAATGGTACCATCTCTGGATTTAGTACATGCGATGGGTCAGGTATGTACTTCCTCAAGTGTGATACGTAGAACACATCATGTACTTGAGATAGGTTAGGTGGGAGTTCTAGTCTATAAGCCACTGCTCCAATGCGATCAAGGATCTCAAAAAGGCCGATGTACCTTGGACTAAGCATTACCTTCTTCCAAAATCTCATAACTCTCTTCCATGGTGATATGTGAAGGAATACCATGTATTCGAAATCAAACTCTAGGTCTCGTTGACGATTATTATCATAGCTCTTTTGTCGACTTTGATCATATTTAATGTGTTGTTAGATGGTATTGACCTTCTCCACCATTTCTTCAACCATTTCTAGACCTAGGAGTTTTCTCTCTCTAACTTCATCCCAACATGTCAGTGTTCTGAACCTCTTCCCATAAAGGGATTCATAAGGAGCCATTTTGATTCTTGAGTGGAAAATATTATTGTAAAAGAACTCAACCATAGGAAGATGTTTATCCCATCCTCCTTTGAAGTCCATTGAGAATTCTATAAACATTTCCTCAAGTGTTTGGATATTCTTCTCATATTGGCCATCAGTTTGAGGATGATAAGTCGTAATAAAGTTTAGCTCAGTATTCATAACATATTGAAGACTCTTCCAAAACTTAGTGGTGAATCTTGGATCTCAATTCGATAAAATAGATAGTGGTACTCCATGTAGCCTTGCCACTTCTCTGATATATATCTGTGCCAATTGATCCAAAGAGAAATCCTCTAGAATTGCAATAAAGTGTATAGTCTTTGTAAGACAATACACAAAAACCCAAATATCATTGTTTCCTTTGGAGGTAATTGAAAGTATGGTGACAAAGTCCATGGTGATGTTCTCCCATTTCCATGATGGTATGAGTAATGGTTGCATCATCACCTTATACTTTTTCCTCTCAGCCTTCACTTACTGACATACCAAGAACTTTGATGTATACTTAGAGATCTCCTTATTCATGTTATCCCACCAATAATGCTCTCAGAGATATCGATACATCTTTGTGTTTCTTGGGTGAATGGATAAATTCAAACTATGTGCATCATCAAAAGTTTCATTCTTTAACTCTGGATTTGATAGAACTCATTTTCTTGTCCCAAATCTCACAATTCCTTCTTTGTTAACATTCAACTCTGATGATTTCCCTTTTCTAATAGTTTCTGCTTTCTTCTAAATTCCCACATCATTATTTGGAGCATCCTTTAACCTTTACAAAAGAGACAGTTGAGAAATCATTTGTGAAAGCGTTGATGGTGTTCCCTTGTTTATGATTCCTATGTTCATCTTCATTAAATCTAAGAAGATTGGATCCTTTCCCATTCTCATCAATGATAGAATTGCTGAGTCCTTTCTACTTAGAGCATCTGCCACCTTGTTCACTTTACCAGGGTGGTAATGGATTGAGAATTCATAATCTTTGATCATCTCTAACCATATTCATTGGTGCATATTCAAATCTTTCTCTTTGAATATATACTTGAGGATTTTGTGGTCTATATATATTTCACACTTCTCCCCAAATAGGTAATGTCGCCAAATTTTTAAAGTGAAGATCACCGCAGCCAAATCCAGATCATGTGTTGGATAGTTATTCTCATGAACTTTCAATTTCCTTGAAACATAGGCAATGAATTTGTCATTTTTCATCAACACATATCCCATTCCCTTCTTTGAAGCATCACTGAATACCACAAAAAGTTCTCCACTTGTGGGTAATGTGAGCACGAATGTATTGATAAACCTCCTTTTCAACTCCTTGAATCTCTCTTCACATTCATCACTCCAAGAAAACTTCACTCCCTTCCGAGTTAACTTAGTAAGAGGGTTGGAAAATCATGATAAATTTCTCACAAATCAGTGATAATATTCAGCTAACCCCAGGAAGCTACGGATATCCGTTACTGATGTTGGCCTCTTCCATCCCTTAATTGCAATTTTCTTGGAGGGATCCATAGATATCCCATTGCTTGTGATGATATAACCCAATAATGAGACCTCCTTAAACCATAACTCACACTTGTTGTACTTTGCATAGATCTTATCATTTTGTAAGGTCTCTAGTATAGTTCTTAGATGCTCCTCATGCTCCTCCATGATTTTAAAGTATATTAGAATATCGTCTTTAAAGACTACAAAAAATTTGTCAAGGTAATATCTAAAGACTCTATTCATCAAGTATATGAATATTTCTAGATTATTGGTGAGTCTGAATGGAATTACTATAAATTCATAGTGCCTGTATCTTGAACAAAAATCAGTCTTGGGTATATCCTCCTTCTTCACCCTTACTTGGTAATATCCCAATCGTAAATCCACCTTGGAGAAGTATTGTTCTCCATGAAGTTGATAGAATAAGCCATAAATTTGTGGTAAAGGATACTTGTTCTTTATCATGATTTTTTTGAGCTCATGATAATCAATGCAAAGGAACATTGACCCATCCTTCTTCTTGATTAAGAGGACTGGTGCACCCCATGGTGAAGCACTTGGGTGTATAAACCCTTTATCCAAATTCTCCTGTAGTTGTTTCTTCAGCTCCTCAAGCTCTACAATAGCCATTATATATGGATTCTTGGATATTGGAAACACTTTAGGTATAAGATCAATTGAGAATTCAACATCTCTTCTAGAAGGAAGACCGGTAAATTCTTTGGGAAATACTTCAGCAAATTCCTTCATAATAGGCATGTCTTCAAGGATGGTTGCTTCCTTAGAATCAATCATTTGAGAAAGATACACGTGCTCATAGGGAAGTAATATCCATGCTTGATATGATGTTTCTAAAGAAGATTCATCCTCCTCCTTGCAATTGTATAGAATTGGGGGTTGATTTGCTATACGAAGAGTGATTTCCCTCTCACAGTAATTTATGTTGGATCTATATAAGGAAAGTCGATCCATGCTAAGAATTGCATCAAATTCTAACAAAGGGAGTATAAAGAGGTTCTACAAGAAGTTTAATCCACAAATTATGATATGGGAGGATTTATATTCATGGGATGCAATGATTTCCACATTTTCTGTTCTCATCGACATCTTTACTTCCATGATTTTTTGTGGTGTTGGGATAGTTATACTAAACTTTTGAGATATACAAGAATGAGTAGAACTAGAATAAAAAAGTGTGTTTAATATTCTTGAATGAATAACTAGCGTATTTATCATCACTTTGTTTTTGGGGTTCACTTTGATGGTAGTGATGGAAAAATATCACCCTTGCTGCCTTATAGGTTGTTAGTTGCCTCTGAAAACCCTTGGCTTAGGGCACTAGTTTGCAAAGTTCTCTAGTTCTTTGCAGTTGAAGAAATGAACAATGCATTGAAGGTTAAATAGAGTGTTCCTCTCTTCTGTCATAGCTATAGGTTTCTCTTGTTGGCAGTTAATTTCCAGGTTCCCTTCTCTTCCACACCTAAAGTATTTCCTCATCCCCTTCAGGCAATTTCTAGGATGCTTATTTTTCACCTTTATCATGTGGGGTGCTGAATTTTCTTATCATCATTGGATTTATCCATCAGAACACCAGAATTGAATTCCACCTTACACTTCTTATCCCCGTGATACCCCTGAGTTTCATTGATCTCCATTTCAACTTTGAGGGCACATCAAACAATTTCCTCATAGCTCTTGAAGTCATGGATCACTAGGGATTTTTGTAGGCTAGGTTTTAGCCCACCAAAGAAGCGGTCAACCTTGAATTCGGGGGTAATGACAAAGTCGGAGGCATATCGTGCAAGCCTTGTGAATTTTGACTCATACACTCTGACAGATTCATCATCTTTTTTCTTGAGGGCAAGGAAGTCCCTTTCCATCTTAAGTCGGAGGGTGTGAGGAAAATATTTATCAAAAAACATTTTATGGAAATCCTTACATTCCAATGCCTTGATATCCTCCTCAAGCTTCGTATTTTTGATCAATGTACACCATTGATTAGCTTCACCCTCCATATGGTAAGCTTCCAGAAGAACCTTCTCTTGTTAAGAACATTGAAATATGGAGAAGATCTTTTCAATGGAGTTGATCCATTGTTCGGCAATTGAGGGATCAGATGATCCATTAAAAGTAGGAGGCCTTTATCTCATAAAGCTCTTGATTGTGACTTGTTCTTTCTTGGGGAGGGGGTTAATGTTCATATTTACCCATGTTTCTATTCAAAACTTGAGTTAGATGAGAGAGTATTGTGACAAAGTTCACAATTCCCACTCCCATCGAATTGGGCATCTCATTAGAACAGTCATCACATCGATCATCACATCGGTTGTTATCCCGAGTCCTCCTATTACAGGCCATTGGCTGGAATAAAATGAAATTTAGGGGTAACACATAAAGGGTCATACAAATACAAAAATGTATGACTTATAAATTACTTTTATTTCCTTAACTTATGAATTTATAGGCTTCAATCTATGTTATCCATGATCTACTTCCCAACATATATTCTTAGGGGCATTTTTTTATTCCCCTAATAATGGTTCATAATAAGATTATGAATTTACCAAATCATATCCCTCAAGAGTTTCATAACCAAGAGTGTATCAAGGCACATTTTCATGCACCAGTTCTCGTTCGAGTCTATCTCAAAGCGGTGTTTCCAGGTTTTACCCCTAGATACATATATGCCAGATCCACCTCTACCTGCTCGTATCCAAACAAGGATGTATTTTCTTGATAAACCATTTACTCAATACTCACCAAAATCTAGGTATTTTTTATTATACTTAGTCTTATCCCTAAGGCTTTCACTAGGGTTTTCTAATCTGAATCCCAAAAATAACTAATCTCATCCTTTGATACCAACTATAACAACTCTGCTCTTTATTACACACTTAAACATAATTTATTACATAAAATTCTTCACTTGATACAACATAGAATATCAATAGGTCTAGTGTCTTTTGGACTTAGTAACATTACATAAAAACTTAGAACATAAAATACAACATCTTTATTGAAAACTTCTTTTACATAACCATAAAATTCCTTCGTACTTAGCATTGCATGGGATAACCTGGGGACATGCATAATAAAAGGGTGAGTTATAGAGCCCATTAAGGGAGTAAACAAGGAATAACATGAATAATATAGTACATGTTAGGCAATAGTCACATCAATGTAGAATAATAGAAACATGAACTTAAAGGCATGATATAGCATGATTATCATAACATGAAATGTGGCAACAACATTTAACATGATATTAGCATGATCCAAGGCACATTGCACATAGAGAATGATAAAACCCTAATTTCACTTTAATTAGCATGATTAAACCTCATTTAACTTGACGTATCATGATACTAGTCTTTTCCCAATGCATTTGAGTGCTATCAGGGCACACCCTCCTTAATCATTTCATTTCATGTATAAGTGTTCCACATGGATCATATAACATGGATTCATTAAACATAATCATTTATTCCACGATAAAGGAATGTATAATTCATATATGAAAACTCTATAATAAATAAGTGAATTTTAATAAAGGTGAATACCCTTGATAGAGAAATGGGGATGGTATTCACTACACACTGACTTTGTCTTGGAAAATCGCGGTGCAATTTCGGCAGCATAACAGCGTGACATAAGAATTCATAAAAATGGTTGATGAGAGAAAAGGGGGTGTATAATAATTTTTAAATGAAATATACAGTAAGGGGGTCATATATATACATGTCCCAACATATTTAATGGAATTAAGATTCATAATAAAAAAATAATTGCTTGAATGTAAATGAGAAGAGAGAAATTCCTTACGGAATTCCGGCATGGTAACAAGTGTACATGGGAGGAATTAATGAGAGATAAATGGGTCTCTCATCATTCAAACATAAGGAGGGAAGTATAGGGTAGGTTTTAAATCATACCCCAACATTTTTAATTGAAATTAAAAGGGTATAAAAACATTAAGAAACTTGGGCATAAATGAGAAAGGAAGAAATCCCTTACTTGGAAATGTGATCGCAAAGGCTTGGGAGAGGCTTGAGAGAGGATTATTGGGAGCTTGGAGCACCTTGGTAGGATTTTAGAGAGAGGAGGGAAGATTTTGGTTGAGCTCCAAAGGCTTTGAGTGAAGATGAAGTGGGCGCTTGGGTGGGTTTATATAGGAAAAGAAAGGGAATTCTTTATTATTTGGGTTTTGGACACCACACATTAAACTAATCAAAACCACAAACCAAATCATGGTTTTTTACTATGGTTTTTTACAAAGGGGAGTGCAAAAAATTATTTTATAATTCCAATGGCCGAAATTCTTAAAATATTATGCTTGCTTATGTGGAGGTGAGTCACACTCTCAAGGAAATCAATTTAAAAAGTTAAAATGTTTTATAAGTCTTGGAGGGTCTACTAAAGCTTTGTAAAATAAATCAAACAAAACTAAAATCACAATATTTTAATGTTAAAACATATATTGGCTGAAAATATCATTTATAGTATTTTATTACATCACTATTGGGTCATTATGATGTCATAAAACACTTTATATATTTGAACGGTATTTAATTTTAACCCAAAAATTTGACTAACTCAGAAAATTATGAAAAATTCACCGTTGGATAATTTCGAGGTCCTAATTCCAAAAATAATATTCATTTTATCTAAATAATTTTTTAAATATTTTAATTTTTACTTTTAAAATAAAAACCGACATTTATCGAAAATTCATGGGTTTTGTCAAAAACAGCTTTCAAACCTTAATAAAAATTACAATTGTATTCATAAAAATTATATGATAATTTATATTTAATAAAAATTAATTTAGTAATAATATTTTTTTAAAATATTATTTAATTCAAAAATCCATTAAATCATCAAAATAGATTTCTCAATTGAATATTAACTAAAAATACTATTTTTGCTTTAAAAAATATTTACAAAGTAACAATAACAAAATGAATGTATATTCTCTATAAAAAAATAATGTACATAATCATAGTTTTAGGGTATTGTTATATAACCTCTTATAACACCCACATAATACCTAAGGGTAATGTGTGCGATTGTGATAGACTCTTGGGGTGGCTCGGATAACATCTCTTGAGTGGTAATCTCTATCAACTTCCACTTCTTCCATAGGCAGTTCCATTCAAACTTAACGTGTTGAAGCTTGGCTTGGGCTTGGTCAAGAGAAAAACCCAGTGACGCAACCTCTTTTCTGAGATCTAATAGATGGGCTTCGTACGGATCAATTCTACTAGATGAGGTCATCACTTCATTTTTCTGATTAAATTGGATTTGTTAAAACCCTATATTTATACTAATCATGTGATCATTCTTAAACAACTATATTAGCAATGATAATAATTCTTATCGGTATTTTGAATTACAAAATCATAAAACCAAAGAATTAAATATGTCTTATATAACCATTTTACATAATAAGATATTTAATTAGATCAAGAGTAATTTTCATTAATAAAAAGTTTGGGTCATTACAATATGTTTGGATGGAGGGGATAAATTTATATGTTCTCATTGAGAAATGACCTAGTGTATAACTATAAAAAATTTATTACCACCCACAAAGATTTCCTATTTCTTTAAAGGCTCTAAGATTCCTATGTGTATCCTTGATGTTGATCATGGGATAGCAATCAACCTTTGTGAGCCAAGTGTGGAATTAATATGTGTCAGTTATTTATTTAATCAATGAGTTGGCATCCTTTATTTTGAACATAATTTGTTTCTTTATCTTTCCATTCATAATATAGTTTTAATGTCTAACCATTGAATTATTTATTTTTCATCATTGTAAGAACTCGGATCTTCATTTCAGGTATGTTTTTCCTTTTCTGATCATTTTTTAGAAAAAGAGGAAAATCTAGAAATTTTTGAAGAACACGTCGTGTACTTTATATGTACATGTTGTGTACTTTGATGCAGCACCAGGCCATGTGCTGGTCGTGTCTGGGCCACACACATGGTGTGTAGGGGTGATGTGGAGGCCTCTTAAAGTGGAGTACGGAAAGGCCAAGTACATATTGTGTACCCCATAAGTACACGCCGTGTAGTTTATTTTTTTTCATTAAACGGATAGGGGTTGTGCCTAATCGACGAAAACACCTTCTTCTCCAGGTTCCTCGACCGAGAGTGACCTGTATGGCCATGAACATCCTCCGAGCCCCCGAGCCTCCGTCTGTTTTCCGAATCGACCGTCGTCGATTGCGTTGGAACCGTAGTGGTGAGCTCTTCCTTCTTCTTGAGTTTCATTCCATGATTCTCCCTCTTTATCAAGATATTGTGGGTTGAACGTTTTGTTTGTTTTCATAGATCTATGTCGTTATAAGGAGAATCAAGCATCATGGTCAAAGTATATTGATCTCCTAGTATCACGGTAGGTGGTTTGTGCCTTACCTTTAGAAGTCCTTGAGTTTTATGTGCAAATTCCACCAATACCCATGAACGAGGTATTGCTTGTTTACCTTTTTTCCCCTGTTTTTTTCCTGCCATTCTTGTATGCTTGTGTAGAGGTAATTTGATCATGTTTGTGGATAAATGTTGTGCTTGGATGTTTTTCCCATGACTTGTTCTGTTTACGAACCTTGGGGTCTTGTTATCCTTGGTCTGTTATACCTGTTTTCCATGCCTTGTGACCGTAGGGTGGAATGATATTCTCAACATGATTTTTATGCTATTGATTGGTTAGCCAAGTATCTATATAGGTGTACTTTGGCCTTATATCATTATTATACACTGATTATCACGGGACCGTGAGAACCTGGTGCTATAGACTACAAGGGATAGACCGAGTGAGCTTCCTAGAGAGTCTTGGATATTATAGACTATAGGAGGGTAGACCGAGTGAGCTTCTTCAGAGAGACTTGGACATTATAGACTACAGGGAATAGATCGAGTGAGCTTCCCAAAGAGTCTTGGATATTATAGACTACAGGAGGGTAGACCAAGTGAGATTCCTCAGAGAGTCTTTACTTGTTTTAATTTTCTTAAACCTTTTTCCAGGCTAGAGGAGGAATTGACTGAGCGAGCTTCCTCAGAGAGTCTGTGATAGACCTGAGACTATAGGAGGATTGACCGATTGAGCTTCTCAAAGAGTTTATAGACCTTGGGGCTATAAGAGGGTTAGACCGTGTGATCTTCCTTAGAGAGTCCCTCACTACCCTAGACTATTAGGTGAATTGACCGAGCGAGCTTCCCCAGAGAGTCTTATAATTTCGTATGACCAAACCAAAGGAGTTAGGCTGAGTGCACTGCCCAAAGGGTTGTTGGTACTTCTTGGATATGACCAGAGGGGTTGGCTGTGAGTACTTCCCAGAGGGGTTCCTCTTGTGGTTAGTTGTTTGCTTCACTGCTGTTTATTGTTCTGTGGATTGATTACTATTTTATATCATCCTGTTACTGCTTACGGTTTACTGCCTGCTATTTATCGTTACTGTTTACTGCTTACTGTACTATTACCTGTCATATACTCACTGACTGTAAGGCACAGATCTTCGGGTGGTTGCCTACTGGGATTAGTCTCACACCCTGTTTGGGTCATTTTTTTGGGCCCAAACAGACTATGTTTTTGTAGGTATAGACAAGGGTAGGTGCCATTTGACTTATGGTACTTGATTTCTTTGGAGCAGGAGAGCATTGGACCAAGTCGAGGCTTGCGATGCTGAGGAGTTGATTATTTGTCTTTCTTTTGTACTTTGGTTTAGTATTGTATTCATCATTGTGACTTGTTTGGATGCTTTCCTAGACATATGTATCGTGAATCATTTCATATATACATGTGTGATCCAGTTTTTTATTGTTTTAGTCTTCCGTTGTTTATTTTTGTTGGATATTTACTGCTTCTGCTATTGTCTGCTTTGTTTAATTCAGCTGTGTACTCTGCCAATGAGGGCATAGTTTCACCACTATCTCACCCAAGGCCCTCGCTGCTAGTTGGCAGCCTCTGGCATTTGGGGAAATGCGTTTGAGGCCATGTGACCAACCAGGTACAGGGCGCCTCTGGGTGGATTCCAGAACCGGGATGTTACAAAGTGGTATCAGAGGATTTATTTTCTCTTTATTTACTATTTGGAGCCTTTAGCTAGGGATAGGACGGATTCGGTACTTGGTAATAATTTGTGCCCAGGAGTAGTTAACTCGTGTACAGGGAAAAGCCAATCTACCTCATTTATTGCAGTTTTCTGGTTTTGAGATTTTATGGTTGATGTGATTTCACCTAGAGTGATTCACATGCCATGTGTTATTATTGTTGTTTCTATTACGGTTCTATTTCTGTTGCAACCCAATGAGATAAGGGTATTCCATCTCATGCATCATATAGTAACTTGTTAGAAATCACATGTCATGCATTTTTGTAATGCCATATAGGGTGCATTAGCGATTGCATCCTGTTGTGATAGGTATTGTGTAGATTATGCATGTTGTTGTGATAGATGCTTTGATAGAATCCCTGAAGTGTGTTAGAGAAATTGTTTGTATTGTACCTTTACTTAAATGAATGAAAAGTTTTTATTCCTGAGGTGTTATGGGCCCTCATTAATCGGAGTTTTGTGGATCATTTACTTGTTCCCCTTGTATTTGATATGTAGGAGATGTCAAGATTTGATTCACGGGGAGTATGGATTGGAATTTGGAACCTCCATGTTTGTTTTTCTGTGTTTTTTGGTCTTCGGAGTAGTTTCTAAGATACTGCCTGGAAAAACCCATAATACACGGTGTGTACTTGACTACACGCCATATATTTTTAAACCGTGTCACTGACTGTGTGAGAAAAAATCCGGGGTGGTGAAAAAGTTTTTCAAAAACACGTTGTGTACTGTAGTTGCACACCATGTAATAGTGAGTCATGTACCCGGCCATGTGACTAACAACACAGGTCAGGGAAGCTCGTGTAGTACACACTATGTTGGGTATGAACATGTCGTGTAGCCTCACTCTAGATACCCGGCCATGTCACGAACAACACGAGATGGTGTTATCTCTCTTATACACGCCGTGTTTGTTCGGAACACGCCGTGTAAGGGTCAGCCATGTAGTCGGTCGTGTAACTAACAACACGGGCCGCCAAAACCTTGTCTGGTACACACCGTGTCCTTAGTGAACACGCTGTGTAGTCTAGGGTTAAGAGGACCGTGTGGGCTAGCCATGTAAGGAGACTCAGGAAAGGGAATGGAGATCCTGTACATGTCGTGTGTAGTGACAACACGCCGTGTAGTCAGGGGTGTTACACGACCAGCCGTGGAAGAAGTACACGCCCATGTGTATGGCTTAAGAAGGCACGATGTGTTGTTTTATACACGCCATGTAGTCATGTTTTGTAGAACTTGTTTCAGAGATATTCCTCTGAGACGTCCTTCGGTTGTACGTCAGTTGCCAGACGGTGATCAGACACCGGATATGGCCGATCAGGGACCTTCAGCAGATCCTCCTGCTATGCCAGCCTTGGCACCAGTAGTAATACCCATTGTGGGCGCCGATGCACAGATCAGGGAGGACTTCCTGAGGATGATGCATACCTTTCAGAGAGCGTCGCCTCCTGCCCTGTCGATGGCTGAGTTGACGTGGGTTTTCTAGAAGCAGCATCCTCCTACTTTCTCAGGGGATGGAGGACCCCAGGCTGTAGAGTCGTGTCTAGAGTCCACGCTGACGATCTTTGAGCACCTGGATATACCTCCAGAGAAAAGGGTGAAGCTTGCTACTTATATGCTCTGAGACACCACCAAGGGGTGGTGGGAGGTGATCTCACAGTCAGGGCTCCAGCAGAGTATGACTTGGGATGAGTTCTGGTGCGTCTTCTACGATTACTTTTATCCGGATACATTGAGGGTCGACCGAGCCTGGAATTTTATGAGTCTCGAGCAGAGTACTCTTTCTGTTATGGAGTACTCGTCTCGCTTTACCGAGCTACAGTTCTTCACGCCGATTCCAGCAGGTGATGAGTTGTTCCTTGCTAGGAAGTTTGAGGACGGTCTCAGGTAGGAGATCTGTTCCCAGGTGAACATCTTCAGGTTGACTTCGATATCTTTTATTGTCAACTAGGTGCTGATCACTGAGCGCAATCTGAGAGATTCTGGAGCAGTGAGCTAGGGCGGTTCGATATCCAGAGTCAGTGTTCCTCCTACTGATAGCAGGAATTTCTGCAGGGAGTCTGCTCGAGGAGATCAGGGTAGGTGGAATGTATCTTTGGACAGCCAGGTCGTATGCTACTAGTGTGGTAGGAGTGGGCATACTAGGCCTCAGTGCCAGAGAGACCCAATGGAGTGCCGATCTTGTGGCAAGATGGGCCATCTTCAGCGTTTTTGTCAGATCTTCTCACCTACAGCTGACGGTAGGGGTTTGATTCTCGCTCAAATTTACCCAAGAGAATAAGGTAAGACGGTCCTTGTAGTTTATCTTGGGTTATCGAATCCACAGAGACCTAAGAAGAAACCTATAGACAGGTACATTCTATGGACTTTTTTTGGCTATGAAGTGGCCAACTTGGATTGATTTTGGATGGGTTCGAAAAATATCTAATAGATTTAAGTAAATTCAATTTAAAATAATGAGTTGATCCTAGGTTATCGCTCGGGGTGGATTGGATGAATTACTTTTTTAATGATTTCAATTTATTAAAATTGAGATGGATTCATTTAAGAAGATCAAAAGAAATCATCACTTAATGTTTTAATTCCTATACACCCTAATACTAATCACCTATACACTTGAAGGATCAAAGTTTTGAGCACTCCAAGGTAGAGGTTTGTATTAGCACTTGAATGTGTGACCTTAAATTCAATAAGGATGAAGATGTTTTAAAACCATCAAATAAAAATCTCATTTAAAAGAAGTGATTTTCCATTAATAGAGTGATAAATAACATCAAATCCAGCCCCTTGCTACTCCCTTGGATCAACCCATAAAAGAGTTATCCCTCCATTGATGACATGTCTTCAATGGAAGTGGGAAGTAGACTTACAAAGGTGGAATTGAAGAAGTAAAAACAACAACAACAAAAGATCACTCCTCCGTTGTGTGATAAATATCACAAGGTTTGGTATGAACAAGTTCACACCTTGAACCAATGGTATCAAAGTGATAATTAGAATAACATAATAATAAGAGAAGAATAACTTTTATTAAGAAACTAAGGTGAATTAAACAACTTACATGAGAAAGAAATGCGATTACAAACACAAAGCGGCAGCATAACACTACAATGAAACCAAGCACCAAAGATCCTTCAATACTCCAACACCACTGCCTTAAATAGGAATTTTTGAGCCCTTGGGTAGAGCCTCCAACAGTCCAAGTCTCCTCAATTAATTTTGGTAGTCCATAGGTGGGTGGAAAGTAAGGGAGAGTTGATTTTTCCACCCTTGACCCGAGGTGGCAGCCAGCTTTCCTTCACCGAACAGACGCGTCTGAAAAACCTTCTATATGGCCGAATCAGAGTGGTCCATAGAATAATAAAATGGATCTATGGATGTCTTATAACCTCCTGTAAAATTTGGGCCCATTTGGAGTTACGGATTCCGAGATATGATAAAATTAGTGGACTGTTTTTATGGGCCGCAGAATCTGGCCCAGAATTGTATCTCTAACATGGGCCGCCTTAATGACCACCATAGAGGCTGAATTAGCATTGTCTAATGAATAGTTATTTGTTCCTATGCATGTCTTCTATCATCCCAAAAAATATGGGATTCATTGGGCTTGTATGTTGGGCCCCACAGTCTCATAAGTGGGCTAGTGTCCAATCTGCCTTCTCTAGAATTGCTTCCTTTCATCACAAAATATCCCCATCTTCTTCCATGAATTCTCCATTGATCCCTGAATGAAAAATGTTCATATTGGAGTGTAGATCAATTTAAAAAAATATCAAATTAAAATATTTATAATCAGATGAATCATTGGGTACTTCAAATGATGTTCAAAAATGTACCACATAATAGTGCAATTTAAGAAGGTATTACAATCATAATGTGAAATGATGTTCAAAGTGTAAAATGTACTAAAATGGTGTTTATGAATAATAAGGCACATGAATATTATATATATTAACAATGAATATTAGCCTCATTTAGTGGCTAATCACACCCCCCAACTTGAGTTTTGCTAGTCCCGAGCAAAATATATCTCAACAATATGAAATTCGAATTCCCTTTTTCAAAAACATTTTAATACACAATGATCACCAAAAAACCTTATACCTAACAATCATGAAACCCATCAAAATATTTTAATACAAGATATTTTCATAAGCAGATCCCAATCCCAAGCCCATTCCTTTGTTCAAATTCATTACCATATTTCATCCAATATCAATTAAGTATGAGGATGTGTTGTGCATCACAATAGACATGGGGGTTCATCTTTATTCAAGGGGGAAATTACGGAAGTGCTAGGTGGAATCACATTTCAATATTAAGATGAGTATTCATTTTTTTTTGTATAATTTTTTTTGTTTTTTTTTTGTTGTTTTTTTTTGTTTTTGCAATTTTGTCGTGGTAATTGAAGTTGCACTCAAAAGAGTCAACCCCTGTAGCGAGACTTTGCCGATGACTCTCAGGCTCAAAGAACTTAGGGCACCAAGTGAAGCCCACATACTCGGACATAATCTCGAGTTAACTCAGTCAAAAACAAATTCAAATTACCAAAAATAGAGATAAAATTACTAACTCTAGGCCAGACAACTATGGAGTCACGATCCCTAAGTGCTGAAAGCCACGCATTAGGTCATTTCATTGCTCTACGTGCAATTTTTTTTTTAATTTTTAATTTTTTTTAATACTCATATTAAACTAAAATGATCGCCAAACCTATGCTATTTATTTAGGGGACCCCATGAACTTAAACTAATACCCCATTATCCAAAGGACGTGCATTGTGAATTTTTTTAATTTGGATGAAAATATAAACGATGAAATATCACATTGGACAACCACACTTTCCAAAATCTATGCTCATGAAATTATACAAGGATTAAAATCAGAATCAGGGCATGCTAAATTATTTGATATTCAGTTTCAAAGTGTGCAATGTGTATTACCATGTTCAAAGTTAAAGGAATTCTTCCTTCCTTTTACACAAATCTTTTTTTCAAATCATTCATTTTTTTTACACGAAATAATTTTTTATTTTATCTCCCCCCCAACTTAAAATAACACTATCCCCAGTGTTTAAAGAAAAGAAAATTTAGAAGGGGGTAGAGGAATAAAAGGGAAGTTCAATAAGGAAATTGAAATATTAGGATCATGGAATGAAGTCACCTGGTGGTTGAAGTTTGAAGTTCTTGTCGCCCGAATTTATTCCTTTGATATCCATGTCGCTTGCAAAGTTCCCTAGTGGAAAAAGGAAAAACAAAACAAACAAAAAAAACAAAAAAAAATATATATATATATATATAATAAAGGAAGTAAAATATAAGTATAGATATATAAATTATAGAATAAGGAAGCACAAGAAGCCGCAGGTCAGTGGTAAGCGTGTGCCCCTGTCTCCCTTCGGTCCCGGGTTCGAGTCCCCGCGGCTTCGCTGGTTGTGACGGGGTTTGACCCACGGCCTATGGCGTGGACTTTTTTTTATTATTATATTTTTATTTATTTATTTTTGTTTTTTAATTTTTTAACCTAAAAACACATCAAAAAAAACAAACTGATGGTACATTGTCTTCTTTTTAAATTTCTGGGTAAGGTATTACTCAAGGATCACACCACGTGACACGGATGAATATGGTGCTCCCCTTTCGTACTCATCCATACTCATTATAGAAGAACAGGTCAACAATTTATTATTATTTTTTTTCGAAATATCAAAATGTCTCATTAACCCTATTTAAAATATAAAGTTGATTAAAACAACGAAATTATTGGAAAATTGAAAACCATGGGTTGCCTCCCATTCAGCACTTTTTTTAACGTCGTTAGCCTGACATGGACCCTAAATCTATTAATTTGTTCCTGGTTCATAGGTTGGCTCAGTTAACTCAACCTCTATTTCCTGTTTATTGAATGATTCAATGAATGTTTTTAACCTTTGACCATTGACCTTGAAAATGTAACCACTTGTGGGATCTTGAATCTCTACTGCCCCATGGGGGAATACATGATGCACTATGAAAGGACCTGACCATCTAGACCTTAACTTTCCTGGGTGTAAATGAAGTTTTGAACTATACAAGAGCACAAGTTTTCCCGGTTCAAAATGTTTGACCTTGATATTCCTAGATTGGTAGGCTTGAACTCTAGCTTTATTGATCCTTGAATTTTCATAAGCCTCCATCCTTAGTTCCTCTAGTTCATTGAGATCTAATTTCCTTTTTATTCCAGCCAATGAGAGATCATAATCCATTTTATTGATTGCCCAAAAGGCCTTATGTTCAATCTCTACTGGCAAATGGCATGCTTTACCATAAACCAACCTATATGGGGACATTCCTAAAATGGTTTTATATGCGGTTCTATAGTCCCAAAGATCATCTAAGAGTTTCTCAGACCAATCTTTCCTAGAGGGGTTGATATTTTTTCCAAGAATTTGCTTAATCTCCCTATTCGTTAACTCAGCTTGACCATTGGTTTGAGGGTGGTAAGCAGTGGACACTTTGTGAGAAATTCCATATTTTTCCATGAGTGATGAGAATGGATGATTGAAAAAATGAGTTCCACGGTCACTTATGATAGCCCTAGGAATTCCAAATATTGAAAATATGTTCTCTTTCAGAAATCGAATCACAACTTGATGATCATTGGACTTATTGGGAATGACCTCAACCTATTTTGAGACATAATCAATAGCTAAGAGTATGTAGAGGTATCCCCGAGAGTTTGGGAAGGGACCCATGAAATCAATTCCCCAACAGTCAAAGATTTCAACCACTAAGATGGGAGTGAGTGGCATTTGATTCCTTTTTGTGATGGACCCTACTTGTTGACACCTAGGACAGCTTTGACAAAATGTGTAGGAGTCCCTTGAGAGGGTGGGCCAGAAGAGACCACATTGAAGAATCTTAGAAAATGTTTTCTTAGAGGAAAAGTGACCTCCACATGCCTCACTATGACAGAATTTAAGGATGGACTCTTGTTCGGATTCTGGAACACACCTCCTAATGACTTGGTCAGGGCAGAACTTATAGAGGTATGGATCATCAAACACATAGTGTCTAACATCAGAAAGGAATTTCCTTCGAGCTTGAGTCCCTAAGAATTTTGGAATGACTCCTGTCACTATGAAATTTTCTATGTCATCATACCAAGGGCAGTCACTCACAGAGTATAGGTGTTCATCAGGAAACGAATCAGACACAGAAAGGTGATTTGAGTTGTCTTTGAATTCCATCCTAGAGAGGTGATCAGCTACAACATTTTCAACTCCCTTTTTATCCTTGATTGTGAGGTCAAATTCTTGTAAGAGAAGGACCCACCTAATCAGTCTAGCCTTAGCATCTTGTTTTTGGAAGAGGTATTTTAGTGCAGAATGGTCAGTGAACACAGTGATGGGTGATCCTAAGAGGTAGGACCTAAACTTCTCTAAGGCAAACACAATAGCAAGTAACTCCTTTTTAGTGGTGGTTTAGTTGATTTGGGAATCATTTAAGGATTTGCTTGCATAAGCAATGACATAAGGAGTTTTATCACAACGTTGTCCTAACACAGCTCCAACAGTAAATTCACTGGCATCACACATAAGTTCAAAAGGAAGGTTCCAATTTGGAGATTTCATAATGGGAGGAGAGGTGAGAGAGGATTTGAGGGTTGAGAATGAACCCTCACAGCTTTCTGTCCAAACAAATGGAGCATCCTTTACTAAGAGAGCACAAAGGGGACGGGATATTGAACTAAAGTCCTTGATGAATCTTCTATAGAAACCAGCATGTCCTAAGAAATACCTCACTTCCTTGACAGTTTTGGGTGATGGAAGGTGACGAATGATGTCAACCTTTGCTTTATCAACTTCAATCCCCCTACTCGAGACCAGATGGCCTAGAACAAGTCCCTCTTTAACCATGAAATGGCATTTTTTCCAGTTTAGGACCAGATTCTTTTCTTCACATCTTGACAAGACTCTCTCCACATTCTGCAGACATCCCTCAAAAGTATCCCCAAACATAGAGAAGTCATCCATGAAGACCTCTAGAAAATCCCCTACCATGTTTGAGAAGATTCCCATCATGCACCGCTGGAAGGTTCTAGGGGCATTGCATAACCTGAAGGGCATGCGTTTTAAGGCAAAGGTACCAAAAGGACATGTGAATGTAGTCTTCCCTTGATCCTTTAGGGAGACCTCAATTTGATTGTACCTCGAGTACCCATCTAAGAAACAGTAGAAGGCATGACCTGCCACTCTCTCAAGGACTTGGTCAATGAATGGTAAGGGGAAATGGTCCTTCTTGGTGAATGAGTTTAGCTTCCTGTAGTCAATGCAGACCCTCGATCCACTACTCACCCTTGTTGGAAGAATCTCTCCATCCTCATTGGTTATCACTGTGATTCCGGCCTTTTTTGGAACCACTTGGATTGGGCTCACCCACTCACTCTCAGCTATGGGATATATGATACCATCTTTTAACAATTTCAGAAGTTCCTTCATTACTACCTCCATGAGATTAGGATTGAGTCACCGTTGAGGTTGACGACATGGCTTTGAATCAGATTCCAGAACAATCCTATGAGTCCCGATAAGTGGGATAATCCCAGGAATATCAGAAAGGGTCAAACCAATGGCTTTCTTATGCTTCCTAAGGACATCTAGAAGCATCCTCTCATGATTGGCTTCAAGAGAAGAAGAAATGACAATAGGATGTTTTTGATTGCCCCCAAGGAAAGCATACTTGAGTGTAGCAGGAATTTCCTTCAATTCGAGATCAGGTTGGTTCAGAATTTCAAAATAAGATTGGGACATTGGATCAAGTTCAATTTCTTTTTTTAGAGTTTCAGATAGGATTGATTCCCCACATGTAGAAGTTTCAGTTACTAGATTTGATTGATCAAATTGATGGAAGGAGGTTTGATTGGTCTCCATGAAAGTGATTTCTTGAAAGGTTTCACTGATTGTTGGACCTAAGACTTCATCATAAGAGCAATTTGAAAATGATTCAAGCCAAGGAGATAAACTTCCTTCATATGAACAAAGGAAATCAATCTCATCCTGACTTAAACATTCATTAAATAGTCCTTTATGTTCCATGGATTCATTATCAATGCTTCCTATCATGTTTACTTCATGAATGTCCTCAGCATCCCCTATTTGTGAGCTTGCATTATAGATGTTCAAGTCTAGACTCACATTCCCAAAGGTGATGGTCATGTTCCCATTTCGGACTCGGATAATAGAGTTGATTGTTGCAAGAAAAGGATGGCCAAGGATGATTGGGGTTTGTTCCTTATTTCCTAAGTTTGGATGGTTGTCAAGGACAATGAATTCAGCAGGGTAGATGAAGTTTTCAACCTTTACCAGAATGTCCTTTAAAATCCCCTTTGGAACCCTAATGCTACGATCAGCAAGCTGAAGTGTGACAGATGTGGGTTGGAGTTCTTCTAGGCCTAACTGGCAGTACACAGCATATGGGATGAGATTGACACTAGCACCTAGGTCACACAAGGCCTTGACAACTTTAATTTCTCCTAGTTCAACATTGATGTAAGGGCAACCTGGGTCTTTCAACTTAGGAGGAATGGTCCCTTGAATGGTGGTACTCACATTAGCAGCCAAAAGGACTTGGTTTTTATGTGAAAATTTTCTTTTAAAAGTGCACAAGTCCTTAAGGTACTTTGAGTAGGCAGGTATGGTTTGGATTGCATCGAGAAGGGGTATGTTCAACTTGACTTGTGAAAATATTTCCCTCAATGTTTCATTTAGTTCAGGCTTGGGTTTCCCCCTCATGCGTTGAGGAAATGGTGTAGGTTGTGGGGTTGTTTGTTGAAGAGTTGTTTCCTTCACATTGTTATCAGTTTCCTCAGTTTTATCTTGTGGTTCATTTGAATTTTCATCCAAGTTTGAATCTTCGGGTGGGTTCTGAATTAGTTGTTCAGGTTTCTCAATTGATTTTCCACTTCTTAAAATAGTCACAGCCTTTAGTTGTTCATGATTTGTTTGAGCACAACTTGACTCTCCCCTTGAAGTTGAGGATGGAACCGCCTGAGTAGGCATGGGTGCCTTTCTAGTTTTGATGGTTTGAAGTTCTTGTTTTAGGGAAGATACCTCCAAGTTCATCCTCTCCATTTGTTTGCACAGTTGTTCTAGTAGGCTTTGTGGAACAGTTTGGGTGGGTGCTTGAGTAGGTTGGTTTATCCCAGGGGGATATTTTGGAGGTGGGACGGTTTGTTGAAAATGGACCGGTGGCTGTTGGTATTGGATAGGTTGGGTTTGGAACTGGTTATGGGTTTGGTAGTTCTGATGGGGGTAAGGATTTTGTCCCTGTGGTTGGCTAGGTTGTTGGTTATCTTTCCAGCGGAAGACTGGGTGGTCGTTATACCTTGGGTTGAAGGTGTTTTGGTATTGAGGCTTTTGAAAGTTCATAGCATTTACTTCCGCTGGTGGTCCTCCTAAGAGAACATCCTTGATGGATGGAATGGTTGGGCAGTTGTCTGTCTTATGGTCATGTTTGTCACAAATTGTGAAAACAGGGTCAACAGTTTGGATTTCATGGACTTTCCTAAGGTCTATCTCTTCAACCTTCCTAGAGAGTGCTGCGAGTTTAGCCCTAAGGCTTTCCTCTTCTCTAAGTGTATGAATTCCAGTAGTTCTTTGTGGCTTTTCAGAATAAGGTGAAGTTCCCCATGTTTGGTTTTGTTCAGAAAGGCTTTCTAGATACTCGTAAGCATCATTTGGGGCTTTGTTTTTAAAGGTTCCATTACACATCATGTCAATGAATTGTTTTTTCCCCGGACCCAACCCTTCATAGAAAATTCTCACTTGTTCAGGAATAGAAAAACCATGGTGTGGAACCATGTTTAGAGTGTCTTTGAACCTCTCCCATGTTTCATAGAATGACTCTCCCTCTTTTTCAAAAAAGATTTGGATACTCTTTTTAAGTGCAATTGTTTTATAGTGGGGAAAGTATTTTTTGTAGAATTATCTTTGTAGTTGGTCCCAAGAGTTGATGGATGATGGTATCAAATTTTTTAGCCAATTTTTAGCTCGATCCTTTAAAGAAAAATGAAATAGCCTCATCTTAGCTGATTCTAGTTGATGTGGGGGACACATGGTTTCTATAATGTCATTGAACTCCTTAATGTGAAGGTAGGGCATCTCAGACTCCATTCCATGGAATGTGGGAAGGTGGTTTAGGACATGGGGTTTAAAGAAGTAGTTGGCATCTCCTAGGGAATTGTGTCTAATGCATGAGGGGGCATTGGTCCAGGAATTTGTGAGGTAGTCATTCATGGTTTGATCAATTGCATTCCCCAAGTTTGGGGCTACCTCATTTGGGTTTCCATTTTGGTTCCCACCCGGGTTTATGAGTTGGTTTCTTTGAAGACCTTCCATTGAAATTGGATCAATTTTGGACTCTAGAGTATTAGGAAGATTAGGATCTAATGTAATGAGTTCCCTTGGTGTACTTGACTCCCCAACCCCAGGACTATCCACCCTAACTAGACGGTTTGATTGATCACGGGTGTAGGCGGACATGCGCCCAAAGAAAAAAAACGAGAAAGGGACAAGATAAGAGAATTTGGATGAGAAAAGAATAAATGGGGGAGAATAGAATGGGTGTTTAGATGACTTACTTGGGTCCCTGGAAATGGCGCCAAAATTTGATTCTCTCTCAAATTTACCCAAGAGAAGAAGGTAAGACGGTCCTTGTAGTTTAGCTTGGGTTATCGAATCCATAGAGACCTAAGAAGAAACCTATAGACACGTACATTCTATGGACTGTTTTCGGCTATGAAGTGGCCAAATTGGATTGATTTTGGATGGGTTTTAAAAATATCTAATAGATTTAAGTGAATTCAATTTAAAATAATGAGTTGATCCTAGGTTATCGCTCGGGGTGGATTGGATGAATTACTTTTTTAATGATTTCAATTTTTTAAAATTGAGATGGATTCATTTAAGAAGATCAAACGAAATCATCACTTACTATTTTAATGCCTACACACCCTAATAATAATCACCTATACACTTTAAGGATAAAAGTTTTGAGCACTCCAAGGTAGAGGTTCGTATTAGCACTTGAATGTGTGACCTTAAATTCAATAAGGATGAAGATGTTTTAAAATCATCAAATAAAAATCTCATTTAAAAGAAGTGATTTTCCATTAATAGAGTGATAAATAACATCCAATCCATACTCTTGCTACTCCCTTGGATCAACCCATAAAATAATTATCCCTTCATTGATGACATGTCTTCAATGGAAGCGGGAAGTAGACTTACAAAGGTGGAATTGAAGAAGTAAAAACAACAACAACAAAAGATCACTCCTCCATTGTGTGATAAATATCACAAGGTTTGGTATGAAAAATTTCACACCTTGAACCAACGGTATCAAAGTGATAAGTATAAAAACAGAATAATAAAATAAGAAGAACTTTTATTAAGAAACTAAGGTGAATTAAACAACTTACATGAGAAAGAAATGCGATTACAAACACAAAGCGGCAGCAAAACACTACAATGAAACCAAGCACCAAAGATCCTTCAATACTCCAACACCACTGCCTTAAATAGGAATTTTTGAGCCCTTGGGTCGAGCCTCCAACATTCCAAGTCTCCTCAATTAATTTTGGTAGGCCATAGGTGGGTGGAAAGTAAGGGAGAGTTGATTTTTCCACCCTTGACCCGAGGTGGCAGCCAGCTTTCCTTCATCGAACAAACGCATCTGAAAACCCTTCTAGATGGCCGTATCAGAGTGGGCCATAGAATAATAAAATGGATCTCCGGATGTCTTATAACCGCCTGTAAAATTTGGGCCCATTTGAAGTTACGGATTACGAGACATGATAAAATTAGTGGACTGTTTTTCTTGGCCGCAGAATCTGGACCAGAATTGTATCTCTAACTTGGGCCGCCTTAATGACCACCATAGAGGAAGAATTAGCATTGGATCATGAAGAGTTATTTGTTCCTATGAATGTATTATAGCATCCCACAAAATTTGGGATTCATTGGGTCTGTATGTTGGTCCCCACAGTCTCATAAGTGGGCTAGTGTCCAATCTGCCTTCTCTAGAATTGCTTCCTTTCATCACAAAATATCCCCATCTTCTTCCATGAATTCTCCATTGATCCCTGAATGAAAAATGTTCATATTGGAGTGTAGATCAATTTAAAAAAATATCAAATTAAAATAGGTATAATCAGATGAATCATTGGGTACTTCAAATGATGTTCAAAAATGTACCACATAATAGTGCAATTTAAGAAGGTATTACAATCATAATGTGAAATGATGTTCAAAGTGTAAAATGCACTAAAATAGTGTTTATGAATAATAAGTCACATGAATATTATATATATTAACAATGAATATTAGCCTCATTTAGTGGCTAATCAAGGTTCTTCTATGACCCCACGCTCGGGAGATGTATCGCCAGTTTCTCACCAGTTTGGGAACTGGAGTTCTTCTGGTCATTCGGGCCGAGGTAGAGGCCGCGACCGTGGTGTTCAGTCACTAGGTTACCAGTGACAGCAGAGTGGATCAGCTCAAAGTGGTTAGCCAGGGGCGCAGGGCCGTGGTACAGGCCAGACTTTCGTTGTGGAGCATACCCATCAGGAGCAGGATCTCGGACCTTCCACAGTTTGAGGTACGATCTTAGTAGCCTCAGTTTTATCTTCATCCCTTTTCGATACTGGTTCTTCGCATAGTGTTATCTATGTTGCTGTTGTGGAGAGCCTTGGGCTCTGTATCTTTTCATCTTCCGACATGTTGACTCTTGATACACCGTTGGGAATGAGGACATCTAGCTTACGTCAGTGCAGAGAGTGCTCTCTCGAGGTTGCAGGGTGTCACTTATTATGGGACCTCTATGTCCTAGAGATGACAGGTTATGATTTCATTCTCGGTATGGACTGGTTAGTTCCCTTCCAGGCAGTCGTCGATTTCTATCGCCACAGGGTGAGTTTCGTATCACCGGAGGGCAGATCTTTTCTTCATAGAGGTGATTGGGATGTCTAGGTGGGTAGAGCTGGACCAGAGAATCATGGGCTAGGAGGAGTTACAGCCCAGATTTCCAGTCTTTATCTGGATGACCAGGGGACTTCACAGTTAGACTTTCCTCCAGTGGTGGATCGTTTCAGGGATGTCTTTCCAGAGGACTTTTTAGGATTTCCTCTGGAGCGTGAGGTAGAATTCTCGATTGATCTCGTGCCAGGTGCGACACCGGTGTCCATTCCTCCTTATAGGATGGCTACACCTGAGTTGCAGGAGATCAAGAAGCAGTTGGAGGAGTTACAGGCAAAGGGTTTCATCTAACCCAGTACTTCTCCTTGGGTTTCGCCTATCCTGTTTGTGAAGAAGGCAGACGACACCCTTAGGATTTTCTTGGACTATCAGAAGCTGAACCAGTTGACTGTCAAGAACCGATATCCATTTCTGAGGATCGATGACCTCTTTGATCATCTTCGAGGAGCCCGGGTGTTCTCGAAGATCAATTTGAGGTCCGGTTATCATCAGTTGTGCGTTATACCATCGGATATACCTCTTACATCCTTCAGGAGCAGTTATGGTCTATACGAGTATACGGTCATGCCATTCGGTCTCTTGAATGCTCTAGCAGTTTTTATGGCACTGATGAACCGAGTGTTCCATCCATACTTGGACTCTTTCGTGGTGGTCTTCGTGGACAATATCTTGGTGTACTCTCACACTCGACACAACCATGCTACCCATCTTGATATCATTCTGAGTACACTGAGAGAGCATCAGTTATATGCTAAGATATCGAAATTTCACTTTTGGATGGATCAGATTCACTTCTTCGGTCACGTTATCTCAGAGATAAGAGTATCTGTAGACCAAGAGAAAGTGATAGCTATAGTTTCCTGGGAGTAGTTGAAGAATGTATTTGAGGTGCAGAGTTTTCTAGGGCTGGCTGGATACTACAGGATTTTCATAGAGGACTTTTCACGCCTAGCAACACTACTGACAGGTCTGACCAAGAAAGGGGCGAAGTTCTTATGGTCAGATTCTTGTGAGACAGCCTTTTAGGAGCTGAAAGGGAGGTTGATGTCAGCACCAATACTAGTCTTTCCAGATCTAGGAAAGATCTATACAATCTATTATCACGCTTCAGGTGTCGTATTGTGAGTTGTGCTTATGCAGGGAGATGGAGTCATTGCGTACGGGTCTTGGCAGTTGAGGCCACACGAGAGGAACTACCCGATGCACGATCTGGAGTTGGAAGCCGTTGTTCATGCCTTACGCTGCTGAAGAAATTATCTTATGGGAGATCACTTTGTGGTTTTCACCAACCACAAGAGTCTCAAGTACATCTTCACTCAGTGTGATCTGAATCTGAGACAGCGTAGGTGGGTCGAGTATCTACAGTCCTTCAACTTTGAGCTTGACTATACGCCGGGAAAGGGAAATTCAGTGGCTGATGCATTGAGCAGGAGAACTTATATTTAGGTAGTTCAGGAGGATAACAGTGGGTGGAAGCTTATGGCTCTGTTCTCTGAGATGCACTTGGAGGTGCACAACAGACAGGGATAGACTTTTCTTTCTTCTGTAGTTGTTACCTCAACTCTTTTTGATCGGGTACAGATGAGGCAGCTATCAGACTCAGAAGGCCTAGTCCTGCGGGAGAGTGTGTCAGGAGAGGATCCGCTTCCTGGATGGACAGTGGGAAAGGATGAGATCTTGCGTTTCCAGGGACGCGTATGGGTGCCAGTAGACATATGCAAGGAGATGATGTGGGATTTTCATTCTTCAATTTGGGTAGTTCATCCTAGCGTCACCAAGATGTATCGTGATCTACACCGCCTGTACCGGTGGCCAAGTATGAAGAGAGATGTTGTTGGGTTTGTCGTGATATGTTTTACTTGTCAGCAGGTGAAAGTAGAGCATCAGCGACCAGTAGGGCTTTTGTAGTAATTACCCATCCCTGAGTGGAAGTGAAACGATGTCGCGATGGACTTCATGATCGGGTTACCGAGGTCACCTCGAGGGAGTGATACTGTTTGGGTTGTCATCGACAGGCTTACGAAGGTTGATCACTTATTGCCGATCACGGAGACCTTCAGTGTTGATGAGTTGGGGCGGTTGTACATCCGAGAGATTATACGCCTGCATGGAGTTCCACACTCCATTGTTTCAGATAGGGATGCGCATTTTACTTCTCGGTTCTGGAAGGGGCTTCAAAAGTCTTTGGGTATACAGGTACTTTTGAGTACAGCATACCATCCCTAGATAGATGGTCAGTCTGAGCATACGATTCAGGTGCTTGAGGATATGCTCCGAGCTTGCATTCTAGACTTAAAAGGTTCTTGGTAGAAGCATATTTCTCTTGTGGAGTTTGCCAATAACAACAGTTTTCAGACGGATATTCAGATGGCACCTTACGAGGCTTTGTACGGTAGGTCATGCCAATCACCTTTGTGCTGGCTGGAGGTGGGAGAGGAAGCTTTTCTGGAACCTCGTCTTGTTCAAGAGACCTCAGAGTAGATAGAGTTGATTCAGAAGAGGATGACTACAGCACAGTCTCGACAGAAGTCTTATGTTGATCAGCGGAGATGACCTCTGGAGTTCAAGGTCGGGGATCAGTTTTTCTTATGTGTCGCATCTAGGTTGGGACACAAGAGGATTCAGAGATAGGGTAAGCTTTCACCGCAGTACGTCGGGCCGTTTGAGGTGTTGGAGAGAGTTAGGCCGGTTGCCTATCGGTTACAGTTACCTCAGAGGTACCGGGCTATGCACGATGTTTTCCACGTTTCCCAGCTCCGACGTTACTTTTCAAACTCGTCTCATGTCTTTCAACCCGAGGAGGTTGAACTTGAAGCGGATGCATCATTTGAGGAGCATCCTATCTAGATTTTCGATCGCATTACGAAGGTTCTTCATGGCTGATCTATTCCTCTGGTACAAGTGTTATGGCAGCATGGGCGAGTACAGGACAAGACCTGGGAGAGGGAGGCCAATGTACGATCGCAGTGGTCGGAGCTGTTCAGGGTTTCTTCTTCTACGCCTCACTAGGGAAATTCGGGGATGAATTTCTTTAAGTGGGGAAGTTTGTAAGAACTCGGATCTTCGTTTCAGGTATGTTTTTTCTTTTCTGGTTGTTTTTTAAAAAAAGATGAAAATCTGGAAAATTTCGAAGTACACGCCATGTACTTTATAAGTACATGTCGTGTACTTTGATGCAGTGGCAGGTCGTGTGTTGGTCATGTTCGGGCCACACACACGGTGTGTAGGGGTGACGTGGAGGCCGCTTAAAGCGGAGTACAGAAAGGCCAAGTACACACCGTGTATCCCAGAAGTACACGCCATGTAGTTTATTTTTTTTCATTAAACGGATCGGGGTCGCGCCTAATCGACGAAAACACCTTCTTCTCCAGGTTCCTTGACTGAGAGCGACTCGTACGACCGCAAACATCCTCCGAGCCCCTGAGCCTCCGTCTGTTTGCCGAATTGACCACCATCGATTGCGTTGGAACCACAACGGTGAGCTCTTCCTTCTTCTTGAGTTTCATTCCATGATTCTCCCTCTTTCTCAAGATATCGTGGGTTGAACGTTTTGTCCGTTTTCGTAGATCTATGCCATTATAAGGAGAATCAAGCCTCATGGTCAAAGTATATTGATATCCTAGCATCAAGGTAGGTGGTTTGTGCCTTACCTTTAGAAGTCCTTGAGTTTTATGTGAAAATTCCACCAATACCCGTGAATGGGGTATTGCATGTTTACCTTTTTGCCCCTGTTGTTTTCCTACCATGCTTGTATGCTTGTGTAGAGGTAATTTGATCATGTTTATGGATAACTATTGTGCTTGTATGTTTTTTCCATGCCTTGTTCTGTTTACGAACCTTGGGGTCTTGTTAGCCTTGGGACGTTATACCTATTTTCCATGTCTTGTGACTGTAGGGTGGAATGATATTCTGGACATGCTTGTTATGTTGTAGACTAATTAGCCAAGTAGCTCTGTAGGTGTACTTTGGCCTTATAGCATTATTATGCACTGAATGGCATGGGACCGTGAGAACCTAGTGCTATATACTACAAGGGATAGATCGAGTGAGCTTCCCAGAGAGTCTTGGATATTATAGACTAGAGGAGGGTAGACCGAGTGAGATTTCTCAGAGAGTCTTGGACATTATAGACTACAGGGAATAGACCGAGTGAGCTTCCCAGAGAGTCTTGGATATTATAGACTACGGGAGGGTATACCAAGTGAGCTTCCTCAGAGAGTCTTTACTTGTTTGAATTTTCTTAAACCTTTTTCCAGGATAGAGGAGGAATTGACCGATCGAGCTTCCTCAGAGAGTCTGTGATAGACCTGAGACTATAGGAGGATTGACTGAGTGAGCTCCTTAGAGACTTTTTAGACCTTGGGGCTATAAGAGGGTTAGACCGCCTGATCTTTCTTAGAGAGTCCCTCACTACCCTAGACTATAAGGGGAATTGACCGAGCGAACTTCTCCAGAGAGTCTTATAATTTTGTATGACCAAACCTGAAGGGTTAGGCTGAGTGCATTGCTCAAAGGGTTGTTGGTACTTCTTGGATAGAACCAGAGGGGTTGGCTGCGAGTACTTCCCATAGGGGTTCCTGTTGTGGTTAGTTGTTTGCTTCACTGTTGTTTGTTTTTCTGTGGATTGATTACTGTTGTATATCATCCTACTACTGCTTACTGTTTACTGCATGATGTTTACTGTTACTGTTTACTGCTTGTTGTACTATTACCTATCATATACTCACTGACTGTAAGGCACAGATCTTCGGGTGGTTGCCTACTGGGATTAGTCTCACACCCTGTTTGGGTCATGGTTTTGGGCCCAAACAGACTATGTTGTTGCAGGCATAGACAAGGGCAAGCGCCCTTCGACTTCTGGTACTTGATTTCTTTGGAGCAGGAGAGCATAAGACCAAGCCGAGGCTTGCGATGCTGAGGAGTTGCTTATTTGTCTTTCTTTTGTACTTTGGTTTAGTATTGTATTCAGCATTGTTACTTGTTTGGCTGCTTTCCTAGACATATTTATCGTGCATCATTTCATATATACATGTGTGCTCCAGTTGTTTATTGTTTTAGTCTTCCGCTGTTTATTGTTGTTGGATATTTACTGTTTCCGCTATTGTCTGCTTTGTTTACTTCCGCTGTGTACTCTGCCAATGAGGGCATAGTTTCCCCACTATCAAACCCAATGCCCTCGCTGCTAATCGGCAGCCTCTAGCATTTGGGGAAATGCACTTGAGGTCATGTGACCAACCGGGTACGGAGCGCCTCTGGGTGGCTTCCGGAACCGGGACGTTACAATCATGGGTTAGACTCATGTGTTCACTACTGGAAAACTAACCTACACCAACGGTTTGGAACCGTTGGTATAGGCCTCCAAACCATTGGTATAACATATACCAACGGTTTGGAGAACCGTTGCCAAGTAAGCCATTGGTATAAGTAATATGAAAATATATACCCTTTCCCAACGGTTTTCCAAAACCATTGGGAAAGGTGTCCTCAAAGTGGGCTTTCCCAACGGTTTGGCCAAACCGTTGGGAAAGGTCCGATTTCCAGTAGTGATTTGTCTTTCTTTTGTACTTTGGTTTAGTATTGTATTCAGCATTGTGACTTGTTTGGATGCTTTCCTAGACATATGTATCATGCATCATTTCATATATACATGTGTGCTCCATTTGTTTATTGTTTTAGTCTTCCGCTGTTTATTGTTGTTGGATATTTACTGTTTCCGCTATTGTCTGCTTTGTTTACTTTCGCTGTGTACTCTGCCAATGAGGGCATAGTTTCCCCACTATCACACCCAAGACCCTCGCTGCTAGTCGGCAGCTTCTGACATTTGGAGAAATTCGCTTGAGTCCATGTGACCAACCGGGTACGGAGCGCCTCTGGGTGGCTTCCGGAACCAGGACGTTACAATCATGGGTTAGGCTCATGTGTTATTTTTAACACTTGCAAAAGCATGCATGGTTTGAATCTGAATGAGAATTCATTTCGGGTCATATGGGGATACCCTACCGAGCATGTTATATTTACATTTTGCATGTTCACTTTGGTGCACCTACAGTTGTATGTTCTTCATGAGTAGTAACTACATCTAGATTTTTGCATGGTGGCTTCGATAGTGAGTTGACTATGATTAGTGGAGACTACGGAAGGTTTCAAAGTCTATAATTCTTTTATTTATTTTTAGCATCTTTGTTGTACCAATCTTCGGAAGTCATTTGACTATCTTTATGTATTAATTTAAATGGAGTGTATTAAGTGATTATGTGACACATGCATTTACATTTAAAGTCCACTTGTGCCATTTTATTTTTATTTTAAATTCAAAGGATATGGGATCCCAGGTGGGGACAAACAAGTTTTTTTCTCATACAATTATTTTAATAGGAAATGATATACGTGAAGGAAATATACTCTAAACCCCTTATGCATATGATGCATTTAGGCTATATCATATAAAACGATATGGGTAGATTCCATTCCACTGCATTAAGCCTGTCATACTAAACAACTTGGCTATATTATAGGGCATGAAGAATCATATTGTATGATACCCATAACACCCGACAATAGTGGTTGGAAGCCGAATGATAAATGTTACCGTTGGGGTATTCGTCCACGTTGACTATCATTAAACGTTTCATAAGGTGAAACGTATGGAGAATCAAGGGTTTAATTTAAATGTTAAATGCAAGGATCGCCGAAGCATAACTCATATGTTTTGTGACATATAAGTTATTGCATGAAGGCTCGTGGAGCATCAACGTATATTAAAAAGCAACCACCATATGGGGCTATTTGTGATAGCCCAGTCTTTAGTCGATTCCCCATGCCTTCTTCTTCCTCTTTTACTATGTGAGACACTCGCATGTTGTGGTGTGAAAGAGAGTCTCGCTCATATGATGAGTGATTCATTATAGCTCGTGGATACACCATGAAGAATGGAGTCCTTTGACTGCCTCTAAGGAATCTTTATCAAACCATTGCGATGAATCCAGTAGTAGAGGCTTGACTGGTGAAAAGTACACATTGTTTTTCATTTGGTTATGAATCGTTTCGGGGTTTTATGCATGATAGATCCTGAGAATGAGATTTCTGATTGCTTTTATTGCATTGATTAAATGTGAATCGATTCTCAGCAATCCATCAATATGAGTGCAAATGCGATGGTTAATTATGAGTTTGATATGCGTTTTATGTTTGCATTGTGTGATTAAGAAAGAGTTGTTCATGATGCAAGAATTTTTATAAATACGCTTTGTAAACCAAATTTACATCTTAATCATCTTGCTTAAAGTTAGTATCATATAACTTGATTTTTTTCAAATAATAAATATTTCAATAATACTTTTTAATATATTTACCTTTGTGTATGGAGGTATACTACTTTGCTCCATCATTCAAAGGTTTTCTAGTGTCATATTAAAATGCATGGTATCACTTTTCACTTTTCTAGATTGGCTCTAGGATCCAAGCAAAAAAATGATGCATTTACTTTTCATCATCCTTGTGTTAAAATTGTTGTTGAAAAATCAAAATGAAGAAGTTGCTAACATATGTCAAATTTATAGTTTGAAATTCTAACTTTCATCATATGGAGTTGTTTTGCTCTTCACAATCATACCAGAGGGGATCGTGTTTATATTCACATTTCATTGAATATTCATGATTTCATTCAATAAAATTAATTATTTTTTGATCGATAATGATTTAAATCATTGTAATTATGATGTATGCATAAAATCAGTGTATATAAAAATGTAATTTTATTCAAATATGTTTTGAGATTAACGTTTTTTATGTCTATTTTTATATTTATATAATTGAAATTGTCGCATAAACGATCCGGCATGCGCGACGGGGTGATTTTAAACCCTATTCACGACGCCGGAAGATCGGAGATCAGCGAAAATGCAGAACGCCGGCCGCCTAATTCCCGCCGGAGCATTTTTCGGTTTGCGTTTCAAATCTACGGCGCAGGCTAGGGCTGTGGTAAAAGCCGAGAAGACGGCGAGGGCGAGGGCGGCGGCGGTGAAGGATATCAAAGCTAGGGCTCTGGCTCGGGTGCCCGTGAGAACGGAGCTGCTTTCCGATCGGTTGTTGTCCTTGAAAACTAGCGGCGGGGCTGTGTCGCAGGCACTAAAGCAGTACGTCATCGACAGAAAAATCATGAAGCTGTGCGAGATTGATAGTTGCGTGAAGGAGCTCCGCGACCTCAAGCGATACGATCATGCTCTCGCGGTACGCTCGCCTCATGTTCTTCCTGATTTTGTATCCCAACGGTTTTGTAATCTAGAATGTGTGAAAATTGATTCACGGCTAGTGTTTTCCTTTTATTAGTAAATTTTAGTCCAGGGTACACTGCTTCGTTGAAGATTTCTCGTTCTTTGGAGAGCGCGAGCTTTAACTTTTTTCTCCAGGAACTCTCTCATTGTCTCCTTCGTTCGGTATGCGTTGTTTCGGAGTGTTTTTCTTCTTTCATATATAATTTAATAATATCTGAATCTGTCGTCCTATTTTTATCCCTCTGCATTAATCATGGTTTTGGAATCTTGTGATAACGATCCAAATCCGCAATCCTGGTTTTGGATGCCCATTGCAAATGATTTTCATGCGATCAGGATTTCCCTACTTAATGTTTTTATCATAAATAAGTGCGATAAGACTTGGAATTCAATAAATTTTTAGCTTCATTGGTCTGTAATTCTATTGAGTTGAATGGGAATTCAACTCTTCTATTATTGAAGGAAACTGTTTTTTTCTTCCATCCCATCCCATGCAGATACTCCAATGGATGGAAGACACAGGAATTTCTTTATCCTTTGCGGATTGTGCTGTGCGTTTGGATCTTACATCCAAGGTCAAGGGAATAACTGCAGCCGAGAATTATTTTGATGGTCTTTCGCCATCTGAAAGGAACCAATTGACCTATGCAGCTCTGTTGAAGTGCTACTGTGATGAAAAACTAACAGACAAAGCACTGGCCTTCTTTCAAAAGATGGAAGCTGTGGGATTGCTCAGTGGTGTTGCCTATGAGTGCCTCATATCATTATATTGGGGTTTGGGGCAGCCTCAGAAGGTGGCCCCACTGATAGAAGAAATGAAGACCAGGTACTTCTCCCTGAGCAACTTTGTTTATAGCTGTTGGATGCATAGCTGTGCAGGCTTGAATGATATAGATGGGGCAGGGAAGGTTGTGAAGGAAATGGAGAGGGATCAAGGGAAAGTGACTGAGTGGACTGTTTATAGCGATTTGGCAAGCATGTATGTAAGGGCTGGGCTTTCTGAGAAGGCTGAGCTGGCTCTTAGAAACATAGAAGAGATGCGCCCTCTTGATCGCGAGGCTTACCATTCTTTGATTCGTCTGTATGCTAGAACATGTAATTTGGATGGAGTTGAGCGTGCCTGGGATTGCTTGAAGAAGGATTTCAAGCGAACCCACACAAGCTATCTAGTAATGCTCCGAGCCCTTGCGATACTTAATAACATGGATGGGCTGAAGGTATGCTTCGAGGAATGGAAGCTGCGCTTCTCAAACTTCGAGTTGAAGGTGGCCAATGCTGCCATGGGAGCTTACCTTCGGTGGGACATGCTTGAAGATGCACGACAAGTGTTTCGTGAGGCCACTGAGCGATCCCAAGGGCCCTTTGGTGGGTCCCGGGAATTGTTTGCGAGATTCTTCCTCAGGAGGCGGGAACTAGGCTCAGCTCTGGAGCAGATGGATGCAGCTGTCTCGGAAGGCACGAATGGTGTGTGGCAGCCTTGTCCTGATCTGGTGAATGAGTTCTTTCAGTGTCTGGAGGAAGAGAAAGATGTTGATCGGGCAGAGGAGCTCTGTAAGATCTTGAAGAGGGTGAATTCTTTGGATTGTGGTGCCTATCGATCATTGATTCGGATTTATGCTGAGGCTGGGAAAGCTGCACCAGACATGCGCAATAGATTGGTGATGGATGGGATTGAAGTTAGCTCTGATCTTGAGAATGTGCTCAAAGTTGTTTGTACAAGGTAGACGGATCCAAATATTTTTCCTGGTAAAATTTCATCTTGTTTTGGGGAGCCTTGGTACAACCCAATCAGATCCAGTGAGCCCTAGTGAACTGTGGGCGAGCGCAATATTTTTCTTTGAATTGACCAAGAACCATCCATCGCCAGACAACTGTTTGTATTTTACTGCAACTGTAGTTTGTTTCTGATTTATGCTCCTGTTTTGATATTTCTATTTCTTGTAGTTTTTTTTTGAGAAGATAAGAATGTATTTTATAGCAATTTCATTTTTATTTGTAAATGTTTATAGCAAGCAGTGATGAAGATTTTTTTGGGTATGTTTCTGTCAATGTATAACCCATAATATAAGAGTGTTTTTGGTTGAAGGAATTTAGATAATGGGAGAGCTTTTGTTTTATCACGCTTGTTTTGTTTTAAGAAAAATGGAGATTTTTTTTCCTGGCCCTCCCCTCCATTCTATCTAAAATTGGGGTGTTTTGGAGTGAATGAGGGGAAATTAAGAGTTTTTTTTAAAAAAAAATTAATAAATTTTCTTTTTTTTGTCATTTAATATGTTTAAAATTAATATTTTTTATTAAAATGATAATTTATACTCATAAGATTATGTTGGGTTCAAAGAATTCTTTCTAAACTTTCTAACCTTGTTTTTGAAAATCACAATCCATATCTTTAAAATTTTATACATTTTTAACTTTTATACTTCTCAACTTCTTCAAAATGTTTTTTTTTGTAGGAAAGTTGTTTTACCGGACCGAGAATAACTTTACCGTTAGTCAAACTTCTTTACTGGACGAACTTGTACTCCGTACATCAGGTGAATAGATATAATGTTCACCAGATGGAGGCTTATAAAGTCTAACATATAAAGTATAACAAAGTCCATCAGATGAAGTTTTACTAAATCTATTGGACATGCTTCATCGGACAGAGACAATCATGCTTTCTAGACGAACTTTTATAAAGCCTACTAGGTAGACGAACCTCATACATTCCATCAGATGAACAATAATCATTCTACCGGACAAAATCTACAAGCATTGTAATGGTGCTTTATCAAGATGAACATTGGATGAAGAAGTTGTGCCGAACCTTTAAGAGGAGTTCATTTGATGCCATTGCAACCACCTCCGAAATATGTAGAATATGACCGTTGGAAGTGTGACTAAATAAAGGTGCATTCAAGGAGGGTGAAACTTTTGCATCATCGACAATATAAAGTTGATGTGAATCTTTTGTAACATCTTGTTGCTTGAGTGTGTTTCATTGTATTTTTTTAAAGAGTTTCTTGAGGCATCCGTTGTGAGGTTTTTTTTTTCTTTTTTTGTAAATGCCTTGCGAATTTTTGTGTCTGTAATTGCTTTGTTTGATCTGGTGTGATCAAGGACTTTTATGGTTAAGGAAGACATAGGTTTGTTCGATCGAGGGTTTCCAAAACTAGGGAAACAAATGTTATTCTAATTTTTGTATCAAGAGCTTTCTTGATGTGAGAAAGATAGACCTTTACGGTAAGGTGAATCTGTGGATACCTTAAGTCAAAGTTATTGACTTCCTTTATACTAAGGGTTAAAGTGTGGATCTTCTTATAAAAGTTTATGTAAGTTTTTCTTACTTTGTATAAGATTGTTATTACTTGTTTTTACAAGTTTTCTATTTTCGATGTGCATTTGTTAAGAAAAGTTTTATATAGTTTGTTATAAACCTTTTTACTATGATAATATGAATTATATCAGTACAAAACTTTGATTACTTTCTTGTAAGAGGTTGTGAATATTGTAAGTTTTATTTTATAAACTACAATTCACTCCCTCTTGTAGTAAAACATATACTCTTTTGATCCTACAGATTATCCTATCTATATTTTTAAAATACGTTTTAATCAATTTTATAAAGATAAAATATTCTGTCTATTAATATTGTACCCCTTTCCATTTCATAACCATCCAAATAAATTTTTAAATCCCCCTCCCATTTGCTCTAACCACATCAAGCAAGAGTTTTAAAATCCCATCCCTCACCCCTCTCGTTTTTTGATTAAAATCTCTCATCTTTATTGCATTTTTAGGTACGATAATTCTTTTGATTTTGAATATCCAAACATTACCATTTTGATCAGGTGTTTGTGTTTCATTCATGTATAAAGAATAATATTTCTTAGTCCACAATGCTTGTCATTTATATGATAGTGTGATCACTTATCAAAGATCATCATGATCAATGTGGACAAATAATTGGTGGTAGTAAAGTCTTGTGCATGCTACATTTTACCTAAAGTGGTTGTGCAACTAATATATATAACCGTGTACATGATCATCCATAATTGCCCATATGACCTAGAGGTTTGCTACATGATACATCTTCATAGATGCATATAAAAGTCTCAACATCAAAGAGTCCATCTATGTGATCAATGGTCAAATCAACATAGTAGATCAATCACATACATTATGATGCTTCAAAAAATGAACAAAGTGGACTCTTTTAAGATATTATGGAGGCATTCATCATCAACATGATGAATTCATAAACTATATGAAGAACCCACATCATATATACAATTAGGGAGGTCATCCATCTCAAATTGTCCTGAGCAAAAGCCCCTTTGTTTGATGGAGTTTTTTCATGGTTTGATGAAACCCCCTCTCCAAATCTCAAACACAATGACAACAATTCATCACAACACCAAGAGGAAGGGGAAAAAGAGAGAGGAGATGCAAGGTCCAAACATCTTACCTTAATTCGATGCGAAGAACCTTCATGGATCATCCTCTGTGTGTTAGGGAAGAAGTGGAGAAAAGAGGAAGAAGAAGCGAAGGAAGAAGATCCAACCAAATGGTCATCCCAAAGTTCTTGCCATGGTCAAGGGAGGCCCAACCTGGAAATGATAGAAATTCTCATCGTTAAAAAACATGTCTAGTCAACACTAGAGTTCCACTGACCCCCCCACCAGAACTCCAATGTGACCACTAGAACTCCTGTGATATCCCACCTAAACTCTAGTGAGAGTTAATAGTGGAAAAGTCACTCCTCGGTCCACCAAAACTCTAGTGGACTCACACCATAACTTTGGTGGGACCTAATGTTACCAAACAAATTCATTTATTCTATTTCCCCTAAAATTTTGTTTCGCTCAAATTTTTCTACATCTTCTAGCATTAAAAATTCTTACTTTAATTTAAACGTATTCAAATAAATTAGCCCACACCCATCTCAAAGAAGAAAATTTCAAATACCCACACATTTTTTGACCATTACCATCACTTACACTACTACAAAACGCGCCTTTAACAGCGCTGACATTTATAAGTGCTAGAAAAATTCACTGATAAAGTCCATCTTTATCAAAGCTAAAATAAGCACTCATAAAGGGCACCCTTTATTAGTGTTTTTAGCACTGATAAAAGGTAACCTTTATCAGCGCTTTATTTTAGCGCTGATAAAGGAAACTTTTATCAGCACTTTATTTTTCGTGTTAATAAAAGGTGCCTTTTATCAGTGTGTTTTTAGCACTGATAAAAGTTTCCCTTTATCAACGCTTTTTTAGCGTTAATAAAAGTCCATAATAAAATGAAAAATTAAACAAATAAAAAATAAAATGAGTAAATTTAAAAAAATATGAAACATTTTATTAGTTAAATAATTATTGATAAAAATAAATAAATTAAATATACATATATATAGATTATAAATATTAATAAATAGTATATATTAATTATAGATATATAAAATGAATAAGTATAATATATAAAAAATGTTAATTAAAAACATATTAATGTCTTATTCATTTTTAGTGTTATTTGATTTTTCAATTTAACCTATATCAAACGTCATGTGTTGCTGAAAGGACATTGTCGCACACGCTCTCAAAAATATTTATTTGTGATTTTACTAAGTGCAGCATAGTGGCTGACCTAGGTCGTTCTCTCAAGGAGGAAGTGAATTAAACAACTATTAATGGGCTTTAAGTGAGTACTTAAATAGTTCAAAACAAAGGAAAAGAAAGATGGGGGGTTTGTTTTGTGACTTTTCAAACAGTAAATTAAACAAGAAAATGAGAAGCAACAATCAAGAGACAGTTTCTTAGAAACACTAAAAAAACACTTATATGAGAAGACGTAGTTGATCTAATCAAAACCCTTCACCATTCATTTATCATTATCCCATATAATTATAATTCATTCAATTATGATCCCCTAACCTTGTTAACCTCCAAACCCTACGGAAATTAACACAACCACAAATATTTTTGAAAATGAGCCCTAGGTGAACTTCAGGACCTTCAATCGCAGCACCCTGCTTTGATTGTGACCCAAAAGCCAACTTGTGGTCAGTGGTCAATTAGGGAAGAATATCCTCCATGTATTTTAGAATTAATTGTGTTTAGGGATGAGACTTAAAACCTACAATTCTATCCCAAAGTGATTAGATTTTGCGATTGAGGTTTCACTCACACAGTTTACACAAGCTCGACGACGTGGTCAAGTGCAAGTCGATTGAGTCACTTAGAAATTAAAACTCAATTAATTGATCAAAATTTATGAATTACAGTATGTTTATGGATTCAAAATAAATAAATCAAGAGAGTATGTATTAGATCAACTACGAAAGAAATCACTCTTCCATGGGCGAAGTTGTCATCGTGGAGACGTTTTGCATAAACAATGGATTGAAAGGGGAATACCCAATCTCATCTCCAATCTTAGATTCCAGCCCAAGAATAAAAATAAGAAGATTAAAAGAGAAGAACACAGAAGATTTATTGAATTAAATTCACGTTACAAGCATAAAAACAAGGAAAAACAAAGAGGAGGTGGGAGAGGAGAGCCTTCTTGGAAGAGAACTTTGAACAAGGCCTTACTTCTTCCAAGGGTTTTTAGGTATTCCCAAGAGACACCCTTTCGGAAACATCTTCCCAAAGCCTCTAAAATCCCTCCTAAAGAGTGAAAACCCCATTTAAATAGATTTTTTAGGGATAGGGTTACATAACTTTTTTAAGTGTGAAATGAAAACTCGGAAAAATATTTTATTCCAAGTTTCATTGCATAGTTAACCTCCAAAACGCGTGAATTGGTTGTCCTTATAGAAGGATTATTTGTTCATAATTATATCTCCGAGCTTCCCTCCAAATATGGGCTCAATCCAAGTCCGGATGAAGAAGATACGACCCAAATAGTGAAGTGGTGTCTAATCTGGATGGTTCTGTCCAACTTTGTCTTCATGGCCCATTTACTCCACTCAAATGCACAATAATTATCCCATATCTTAAATAGAATTTTTATCCCATTAATTCAGAAACACGGTTAAAAAATTTTAAGCCAAAATATTTTACATAACAATATTTATGCCCGAAATACTACAGTGACTTTTAAAAGGGTAAAACTGGAATTTTCATCAAATTTGCAAATGAATGATCTAATCCCAAATATTTCATAATTGATCATATTTAGCATAATGTGAGGAAATTATATCACTTATTATCAATAAAACAATCAATAAAATTGTGTTTTATCAACTCCCCCATACTTACCCTTTTGCACTCCTGGGCAAAACCTAATATCAAGTAAACATCAATATCAAATCAATTTTTTTTAAAACACATATCATTGAGATCCAAAAATTCCACACCAAGAAACAAAAGATATCATACCTCATAAAAAACCATTATTTCAAGTTATTCATTTATATCATTCAATATATTTCCACTTCATTTATCCTCCCATGCACAAAACACTTACCTCAATTGAATTTTCTCGTATCACACAAATGTCAATTTTTAGAAATGTCTTTCTCATCCAAAATCATACAACGGTCACCATAGGCTTGATAAATTCTTACATCACCCCCCGATGTGTAGAGACCCGAAGCTTGACGTACATGGACATTACATTACATTTGCGGAATACTTAGTACATAACAAAAACACACACTAAAGGATCGTAATAGTTTAGTGTCTTTGGAAACTCGGAACGTAATCTTCTAATCGTGGTGAAAGTTCTTCAATATCTCCCATAAAGGTCATCCCTTTTTTCTACCTAAAACCTTTCTTTATATCCTGGGGAAAAGAAAACATAAAAGGGTGAGCTCAAATGCTCAGTAAGGGTAAACAAAAGAAAAATCAATCACATCATATACATAGCTTTTGGAAATCTTAACCTGCAAAAGAGCTCATAATATCATAACATGGGATATATCATAGAAGTGAAATGTAATCCCAATAATCATAACATAAAACATGAAAATTTGTGGCATACACACATAATCATAGAAAATCATTTCTTGTTAGTCAAGACTCATTGCCAAGACTATCTTAGTGGACAAAGTCCCTTTCTGAATCGAGTAACCCTCGTTTCAGTCCTGTTTCACTGAACCAGTATAACCTACCATTTCAGCCATGTCTATCTCATGAGATATAAAATCTTTACCCAATGCATTGGAGGGAGATATAGGTCCCACCCATCTTATAATGAATCCTTTCTTATGTGTGCCACATAATCATAAAACATACATCATCGCATAACACATATAACAAAAATGGGATTCTTGAAACATCATGACATCATAAATCAATTCATATAAGATAAAGGAATTCATAAACATAATTCCATCACAACATAGTCAAATCAATGTAAAAATATGGATAGAAACAGAACCCTTTATTATCTTAGATGGAAAATAATTTTGATAAAACACTTGAATTGAATTCTTGAGGAAAATATCCTTTCTTCTTCAAAAACATTTTTCCTTTCATAACATGTCATACAACTTTAAAATAAAAGAAGCTGATTAAAAATAAACTTGAAAACTTGTAAAGGAAGCTTCTTTGAAGTAATGTTTTAAAAATCCATTCATGCCGTATAAGTTAAAAAAAAACATTCTTCGTACTTTTGTCGGAAAAGTCAAAAAGTACCTCGTACGGAAAAACGACAAAAGATTCCTTTCATATTCTTTACTAAAAACTCACCTAAGGGTAAAATTGGATTTAAACTATTGCAAGTGGATGGAAACAATATTACATATTGAGGGAACATGGATGTGGATGATAAAATACACCCCAGTAAATACTTACGAATAAACAATCTCGGATAAAAATGAGATTGTGATATTTCCCTTACCTTAGGTCCAATTTGCTTCGTATGTGTCCGAACCTCCTCTTCTTTGAAGTGCCTCTTTGAGACCTCCTCTTAGGGCACTAGAATTGGTCTTTGAGGAAGAACAGAACCTCTAGGATGTTGCTAGGGAAGTGGAGAAGGGATTTTGGCAGGGGTTGGACGAGCTTGAGTGCTCAAATTGGTGTGAGGAGGAGGGGGAGGAGGTGTCCTTTTATAAGGGAGGAGAGGGGCACCTTAGAAATATCTCAAAATATTATTTTATATTAAAGTCAAAATCGGTTTATAATGGTTCCAAAGGGTCTTATTTCGAAGATAAGGTGGGGAGGGGTCGAAATCCTATCAACCAATAGAATTTAGACAAGTTTAGGATATTATTTTAACCTTATCAATTAAATTTAACTCTAAGTTAAATAATTTAACTTTTACCATGTCTTTTTGTTTTCTTTCACTATATGGTTAATAAACTTACTATAACATGCCAAACGAACCCCAAATTGTTTATTATTAATATATATATCCTTATCTAAGTCATTTGGCCGAACCTTAGATTTTTAGGAATACAATAACAATTAATAATATAATATTTGATTTAAAAACTATTTTGTGTCAATTTTGACACTATTTGATATATGATTTTTGTGAAAGTCATAACAGAATTAAATGTTCGAACCAAGTTGATTAAATCAACATTAATATATCATAGTAACCTAGAAAATTAGTGGAATTCATAAAAAATCTCAAATTACATTTATTTTGGTGTTTATAACATCAATTATGTCAATATTTCATTAATAAGATAATTACTGCATCATCGTTGTGTCATAAATAAAATAAATTATTTTACAAATAAAATACCATCATGTAGGAAATCTTTTTAGCTTTCTAATGAATATTTACAATCGAATTTATCTTATGTATAACCCCATATTAAAAATGATTTACTTATTAAACTTTGATTTTAACTATTTTAACCTTTCTTTAAATAAATTAATAATAAATGTCCTAATCTAATCCAAGTGGGCCTAAATGGTCATATTTTATTCCTAAGTTTGTTTTTGGTCGAATTACACTTGTCCAATAGAATTAGGACATGTGTTAGGGTAATAGTAATATCATATTTACCCTTAGTTACCCTATTTACTATTAACCGCGGTAAAAAGTAAAAAGTTACTATTCACCAAAAAATTATTTTCATCTCATTGAACCACATTTTAGTCCTTGATATTAACCGTGTCTCTCGGATTTTCGAAATTCCATTCACAGAAGCGGCAAAATTAAGTTTTATGAAAAATTCAGTTTTTTTAACTACCACTTAGTAGTTTCACTATTCATCAAAAATTGATGTTTTTCAGAACAATGCCAAAATTTCATCCTAAGCTATATTTCATATTCCGAATTCAAAAATGAAATCTATTTTACCAAATTCATAACATAGAAGTTGCATTAATTAATTTTATAATTAAATCCCGCTGTTAAAATAAATAGCGTGTTTTTAGGAAACAATATATATCAAAAGATTGACACTTGATTATGTCTTGTTTAAATGTGAAATTACAACCAATGACCAACATTGTATTAAATTGTAAAAATATATTCTAAATATACTTTAAAACCACTCAAATTAATAATTTATCACTATTAATTATTTCGATTAAAAAAGTTGTTTTTAATTATAATTTAGTAAATTTTCACTATTCATCAGAATATGAAAGTTATCCGAAAAGTACCAAAATTTCACCTTAGGCTAAATTCGATACTCCGAATCCAAGAATGAAGTTCATTTTGAAAAATAAGATTTACAGAATTTTAAAAAGTGGTTATTACTATTCATAACGGCTAGTTTTAATAATATTTTAATAGCACATCGTTGTTTAGTGAAACTCGGTATTGCGTATTACACACGCTATTGAGGAAGGTCGCGATTGCGTGTAATGCAAGGCAAGACAAGGATGCGTGTTGTGCAAGCTCCTTTTGGTGTAGCGTACAATACAAGACATTAATAAAATTAAAAAGAATATTTCTTTATAAAATCTTGGGCTGTTACATTCTACCCCCCTTAAAATGAATTTCGCCCTCGAAATTCGTCGGGGTTATAAATGGTTTACTATTCGAAAGTTTCTTTAATAGAAACCCACATCGTAAAAAGGAATATCAAAACCAATCTTTAAAAACAAAAGTATGAAACGTAACGGTTACCCAAATAAACTAATCATTGGGTTTCCACATAGGTGAAAATATGGATATGGAAGAGAAATCTAACCATCATGTTCTGATGGAGAGTGGTAGAGAACATGGCTATGGAAAAGCCAGTAATCACAAATCCATAGATTTGTGATGATATAAGGTACCATCTGATTCATCAAGTATAAGATCACTAGGACAACATTTTTGGTTTTCAAGATCATTTCCCCTAAAGTTGAAAATTTGAATTAGAATAAATACTTACTTTATTTTGGTACAATCTCACTGTTGTTCGTGCCTTGAACAATTTCCACTTCATCTCTTAAATAAATGAAGTTGAATTTGTTCTTCGTGAAGTGTTAGCAGATCATGTGATAGAATGACGGGTCATTCCATCTGTCTCAAACAAAAGGTTAACAAAAATTATATGCATAAATCGATCTATAGTGAGATTAATCATATATGGTTCCTAAAATGGACTTATACTTCATATATCATACTGCTTAATATAATAAAACTAGTTTCTACTAAACAGGGACTTCCTGTAGGTCAGTGGTAGGCGATAAAGGCCAGTCGCACTTCGGTTGTGGGTTCGATTCCTACAGCCTTGTCCGAAGCGATGGGTTGTCGCCCGTCCTGCAGGTTGTCCTTTTTTCTAAAACTAAATTACTATAACATCCCATCAATAATATCGAAAAAAAAACTTCTATCCTTAAACAATAATCACTTATGTCCAACATAATCCATTTCAATCTTTAGGCTTATCCATAATACTGCAGTCCACTCTCATAACATAGTGAAAACGATTACCAGAGATTTAATACCATCGTTGATCCCCATATATCATAAGATATGTTTTGTTGGTCACATTCTAAACATTCAAAGTCCTTAATCATGTATTCTCTTGAATACCTTAGTGAAAACATGAATGCAGTTAAAAGTTAACACTTTCCACATACCAAAATCCTCAAAATTCTATATACTCAATCCATGATATCACTTAGTCCTTATATCAATCATGAGCTCATGAATACTATTAAACATTTCATTTTCTCGTCTTCATTATGCGCATATCATCTTATTTCCAAAAAAAATATCTCAATCACTTTGAATACCACATCAATAAATATTGCAATACTCAATGATACAACATTATTTTGGAATCCCATTACAAAAACGCTTAATCATTCCACCACATCGTTATCATATTCAACATCGCCAATAGTGATCGCATGTGACTTCCCTTTGTCCTTTGCCTTCAGTGGTTGCTCATGTTGATCATCACTAACCCTTGGATTAGGGCAATTATTAGCATAATGCCCCATTTCCTTGCACTTGAAGCATTAAAGTGTTGGGGGTGCGTTCTCTGCAGTGTTTGCTTTATTCACATCATTAGAAACCCTTTTTCCATTACTTCGACACTCAGCTGCTCGATGACCTTATTTTCCACACTTAAAACATTTTCTAGTTCCTTTAAGACAATCTCCACCATGCTTCTTTCCACACTTTGTGCATAAGGAAACATTCATCTTCTTTTCACCATTATTATGAGATTTCTCCTTGAACTCCATCTTTCGTTTCTTGTCAAAACCATGAGATGGATATGTAACACCAATTTCCATTTCTACCTTGATAGCACAACGCACAATTTCTTCATAGCTACTGAAGTCTCTTATAGCTAATGCCCTTCTAAGACTTGGTTTTAAGCCACTGAAAAATCGATCAACTTTACTTTCAGGTTGGATGATAATGCCAGATGCATACCTTGCAAGTCTTGTAAAATTCGCTTCGTATATACCAACAGATTCATCATCCTTCTGCTTCAGCTCAATAAACTCCTTTTCCATCTTTGTTCGAAGAATACGAGGGAAGTAATTACTGAAAAACAAGTTCTTGAACTCGTCCCATTCCATGGACTCAATTTCATCCATTGGCCTCGTATTCTTGATAAGATTCCACCATTGATCAGCTTCACCTTCCAAACGATATACTGCTAAGATGACTTTATCGTGTCCAGAACATTGAAGAACTGAAAATATCTTTTCAGTGGTACTGATCCATTGTTCAGCAACAAGTGGATCGGAAGTCCCACTGAAAGAAGGTGGACGTTGCCTCATGAAGGACTCAATAGAATATTGTTCCCTTCTCTGCTCATTTGGAAGTCCAGAATGATTCATAGCTTGTGTAAGTATAGCAATAAGATTTTGCACTCCATCTCCCATAACATTTGTTTGTTCAGGAGGGCAATCATTGCATTGTCCATTGCATTGATCAACACGGTTCCTTCGGGTTCCAGCCATCGTCTAAAACCCAAAAAGAATAGTGTGAGAGGCAAAAATCATGCTAGGGAAAACAACATAATAAAGGGGGATTACCTTCAATATCCAACATCTTAGGTTTAATTCTATGATCGTTAGCGTAATTCTATTACTATAACCTATACGTATACTTATCCCTAGGGACATCCCTAGACATACCTTAGAAATATCTCTAGGAATCTCACTAACGTTTTCGCATCCTAGTTTCCAAAGGTTGACTAAACCTTTCCTCTGATACCAACTGTAGAGACCCGAAGCTTGACGTACATGGACATTACATTACATTTGCGGAATACTTAGTACATAACAAAAACACACACTAAAGGATCGTAATAGTTTAGTGTCTTTGGAAACTCGGAACGTAATCTTCTAATCGTGGTGAAAGTTCTTCAATATCTCCCATAAAGGTCATCCCTTTTTTCTACCTAAAACCTTTCTTTATATCCTGGGGAAAAGAAAACATAAAAGGGTGAGCTCAAATGCTCAGTAAGGGTAAACAAAAGAAAAATCAATCACATCATATACATAGATTTTGGAAATCTTAACCTGCAAAAGAGCTCATAATATCATAACATGGGATATATCATAGAAGTGAAATGTAATCCCAATAATCATAACATAAAACATGAAAATTTGTGGCATACACACATAATCATAGAAAATCATTTCTTGTTAGTCAAGACTCATTGCCAAGACTATCTTAGTGGACAAAGTCCCTTTCTGAATCGAGTAACCCTCGTTTCAGTCCTGTTTCACTGAACCGGTATAACCTACCATTTCAGCCATGTCTATCTCATGAGATATAAAATCTTTACCCAATGCATTGGAGGGAGATATAGGTCCCACCCCTCTTATAATGAATCCTTTCTTATGTGTGCCACATAATCATAAAACATACATCATCGCATAACACATATAACAAAAATGGGATTCTTGAAACATCATGACATCATAAATCAATTCATATAAGATAAAGGAATTCATAAACATAATTCCATCACAACATAGTCAAATCAATGTAAAAATATGGATAGAAACAGAACCCTTTATTATCTTAGATGGAAAATAATTTTGATAAAACACTTGAATTGAATTCTTGAGGAAAATATCCTTTCTTCTTCAAAAACATTTTTCCTTTCATAACATGTCATACAACTTTAAAATAAAAGAAGTTGATTAAAAATAAACTTGAAAACTTGTAAAGGAAGCTTCTTTGAAGTAATGTTTTAAAAATCCATTCATGCCGTATAAGTTAAAAAAAAACATTCTTCGTACTTTTGTCGGAAAAGTCAAAAAGTACCTCGTACGGAAAAACGACAAAAGATTCCTTTCATATTCTTTACTAAAAACTCACCTAAGGGTAAAATTGGATTTAAACTATTGCAAGTGGATGGAAACAATATTACATATTGAGGGAACATGGATGTGGATGATAAAATACACCCCAGTAAATACTTACGAATAAACAATCTCGGATAAAAATGAGATTGTGATATTTCCCTTACCTTAGGTCCAATTTGCTTCGTATGTGTCCGAACCTCCTCTTCTTTGAAGTGCCTCTTTGAGACCTCCTCTTAGGGCACTAGAATTGGTCTTTGAGGAAGACCAGAACCTCTAGGATGTTGCTAGGGAAGTGGAGAAGGGATTTTGGCAGGGGTTGGACGAGCTTGAGTGCTCAAATTGGTGTGAGGAGGAGGGGGAGGAGGTGTCCTTTTATAAGGGAGGAGAGGGGCACCTTAGGAATATCTCAAAATATTATTTTATATTAAAGTCAAAATCGGTTTATAATGGTTCCAAAGGGTCTTATTTCGAAGATAAGGTGGGGAGGGGTCGAAATCCTATCAACCAATAGAATTTAGACAAGTTTAGGATATTATTTTAACCTTATCAATTAAATTTAACTCTAAGTTAAATAATTTAACTTTTACCATGTCTTTTTGTTTTCTTTCACTATATGGTTAATAAATATACTATAACATGCCAAACGAACCCCAAATTGTTTATTATTAATATATATATCCTTATCTAAGTCATTTGGCCGAACCTTAGATTTTTAGGAATACAATAACAATTAATAATATAATATTTGATTTAAAAACTATTTTGTGTCAATTTTGACACTATTTGATATATGATTTTTGTGAAAGTCATAACAGAATTAAATGTTCGAACCAAGTTGATTAAATCAACATTAATATATCATAGTAACCTAGAAAATTAGTGGAATTCATAAAAAATCTCAAATTACATTTATTTTGGTGTTTATAACATCAATTATGTCAATATTTCATTAATAAGATAATTACTGCATCATCGTTGTGTCATAAATAAAATAAATTATTTTACAAATAAAATACCATCATGTAGGAAATCTTTTTAGCTTTCTAATGAATATTTACAATCGAATTTATCTTATGTATAACCCCATATTAAAAATGATTTACTTATTAAACTTTGATTTTAACTATTTTAACCTTTCTTTAAATAAATTAATAATAAATGTCCTAATCTAATCCAAGTGGGCCTAAATGGTCATATTTTATTCCTAAGTTTGTTTTTGGTCGAATTACACTTGTCCAATAGAATTAGGACATGTGTTAGGGTAATAGTAATATCATATTTACCCTTAGTTACCCTATTTACTATTAACCGCGGTAAAAAGTAAAAAGTTACTATTCACCAAAAAATTATTTTCATCTCATTGAACCACATTTTAGTCCTTGATATTAACCGTGTCTCTCGGATTTTCGAAATTCCATTCACAGAAGCGGCAAAATTAAGTTTTATGAAAAATTCAGTTTTTTTAACTACCACTTAGTAGTTTCACTATTCATCAAAAATTGATGTTTTTCAGAACAATGCCAAAATTTCATCCTAAGCTATATTTCATATTCCGAATTCAAAAATGAAATCTATTTTACCAAATTCATAACATAGAAGTTGCATTAATTAATTTTATAATTAAATCCCGCTGTTAAAATAAATAGCGTGTTTTTAGGAAACAATATATATCAAAAGATTGACACTTGATTATGTCTTGTTTAAATGTGAAATTACAACCAATGACCAACATTGTATTAAATTGTAAAAATATATTCTAAATATACTTTAAAACCACTCAAATTAATAATTTATCACTATTAATTATTTCGATTAAAAAAGTTGTTTTTAATTATAATTTAGTAAATTTTCACTATTCATCAGAATATGAAAGTTATCCGAAAAGTACCAAAATTTCACCTTAGGCTAAATTCGATACTCCGAATCCAAGAATGAAGTTCATTTTGGAAAATAAGATTTACAGAATTTTAAAAAGTGGTTATTACTATTCATAACGGCTAGTTTTAATAATATTTTAATAGCACATCGTTGTTTAGTGAAACTCGGTATTGCGTATTACACACGCTATTGAGGAAGGTCGCGATTGCGTGTAATGCAAGGCAAGACAAGGATGCGTGTTGTGCAAGCTCCTTTTGGTGTAGCGTACAATACAAGACATTAATAAAATTAAAAAGAATATTTCTTTATAAAATCTTGGGCTGTTACATTCTACCCCCCTTAAAATGAATTTCGCCCTCGAAATTCGTCGGGGTTATAAATGGTTTACTATTCGAAAGTTTCTTTAATAGAAACCCACATCGTAAAAAGGAATATCAAAACCAATCTTTAAAAACAAAAGTATGAAACGTAATGGTTACCCAAATAAACTAATCATTGGGTTTCCACATAGGTGAAAATATGGATATGGAAGAGAAATCTAACCATCATGTTCTGATGGAGAGTGGTAGAGAACATGGCTATGGAAAAGCCAGTAATCACAAATCCATAGATTTGTGATGATATAAGGTACCATCTGATTCATCAGGTATAAGATCACTAGGACAACATTTTTGGTTTTCAAGATCATTTCCCCTAAAGTTGAAAATTTGAATTAGAATAAATACTTACTTTATTTTGGTACAATCTCACTGTTGTTCATGCCTTGAACAATTTCCACTTCATCTCTTAAATAAATGAAGTTGAATTTGTTCTTCGTGAAGTGTTAGCAGATCATGTGATAGAATGACGGGTCATTCCATCTGTCTCAAACAAAAGGTTAGCAAAAATTATATGCATAAATCGATCTATAGTGAGATTAATCATATATGGTTCCTAAAATGGACTTATACTTCATATATCATACTGCTTAATATAATAAAACTAGTTTCTACTAAACAGGGACTTCCTGTAGGTCAGTGGTAGGCGATAAAGGCCAGTCGCACTTCGGTTGTGGGTTCGATTCCTACAGCCTTGTCCGAAGCGATGGGTTGTCGCCCGTCCTGCAGGTTGTCCTTTTTTCTAAAACTACATTACTATAACATCCCATCAATAATATCGAAAAAAAACTTCAATCCTTAAACAATAATCACTTATGTCCAACATAATCCATTTCAATCTTTAGGCTTATCCATAATACTGCAGTCCACTCTCATAACATAGTGAAAACGATTACCAGAGATTTAATACCATCGTTGATCCCCATATATCATAAGATATGTTTTGTTGGTCACATTCTAAACATTCAAAGTCCTTAATCATGTATTCTCTTGAATACCTTAGTGAAAACATGAATGCAGTTAAAAGTTAACACTTTCCACATACCAAAATCCTCAAAATTCTATATACTCAATCCATGATATCACTTAGTCCTTATATCAATCATGAGCTCATGAATACTATTAAACATTTCATTTTCTCGTCTTCATTATGCGCATATCATCTTATTTCCAAAAAAAATATCTCAATCACTTTGAATACCACATCAATAAATATTGCAATACTCAATGATACAACATTATTTTGGAATCCCATTACAAAAACGCTTAATCATTCCACCACATCGTTATCATATTCAACATCGCCAATAGTGATCGCATGTGACTTCCCTTTGTCCTTTGCCTTCAGTGGTTGCTCATGTTGATCATCACTAACCCTTGGATTAGGGCAATTATTAGCATAATGCCCCATTTCCTTGCACTTGAAGCATTGAAGTGTTGGTGGTGCGTTCTCTGCAGTGTTTGCTTTATTCACATCATTAGAAACCCTTTTTCCATTACTTCGACACTCAGCTGCTCGATGACCTTCTTTTCCACACTTAAAACATTTTCTAGTTCCTTTAAGACAATCTCCACCATGCTTCTTTCCACACTTTGTGCATAAGGAAACATTCATCTTCTTTTCACCATTATTATGAGATTTCTCCTTGAACTCCATCTTTCGTTTCTTGTCAAAACCATGAGATGGATATGTAACACCAACTTCCATTTCTACCTTGATAGCACAACGCACAATTTCTTCATAGCTACTGAAGTCTCTTATAGCTAATGCCCTTCGAAGACTTGGTTTTAAGCCACTGAAAAATCGATCAACTTTACTTTCAGGTTGGATGATAATGCCAGATGCATACCTTGCAAGTCTTGTAAAATTCGCTTCGTATATACCAACAGATTCATCATCCTTCTGCTTCAGCTCAATAAACTCCTTTTCCATCTTTGTTCGAAGAATACGAGGGAAGTAATTACTGAAAAACAAGTTCTTGAACTCGTCCCATTCCATGGACTCAATTTCATCCCTTGGCCTCGTATTCTTGATAAGATTCCACCATTGATCAGCTTCACCTTCCAAACGATATACTGCTAAGATGACTTTATCGTGTTCAGAACATTGAAGAACTGAAAATATCTTTTCAGTGGTACTGATCCATTGTTCAGCAACAAGTGGATCGGAAGTCCCACTGAAAGAAGGTGGACGTTGCCTCATGAAGGACTCAATAGAATATTGTTCCCTTCTCTGCTCATTTGGAAGTCCAGAATGATTCATAGCTTGTGTAAGTATAGCAATAAGATTTTGCACTCCATCTCCCATAACATTTGTTTGTTCAGGAGGGCAATCATTGCATTGTCCATTGCATTGATCAACACGGTTCCTTCGGGTTCCAGCCATCGTCTAAAACCCAAAAAGAATAGTGTGAGAGGCAAAAATCATGCTAGGGAAAACAACATAATAAAGGGGGATTACCTTCAATATCCAACATCTTAGGTTTAATTCTATGATCGTTAGCGTAATTCTATTACTATAACCTATACGTATACTTATCCCTAGGGACATCCCTAGACATACCTTAGAAATATCTCTAGGAATCTCACTAACGTTTTCGCATCCTAGTTTCCAAAGGTTGACTAAACCTTTCCTCTGATACCAACTGTAGAGACCCGAAGCTTGACGTACATGGACATTACATTACATTTGCGGAATACTTAGTACATAACAAAAACACACACTAAAGGATCGTAATAGTTTAGTGTCTTTGGAAACTCGGAACGTAATCTTCTAATCGTGGTGAAAGTTCTTCAATATCTCCCATAAAGGTCATCCCTTTTTTCTACCTAAAACCTTTCTTTATATCCTGGGGAAAAGAAAACATAAAAGGGTGAGCTCAAATGCTCAGTAAGGGTAAACAAAAGAAAAATCAATCACATCATATACATAGCTTTTGGAAATCTTAACCTGCAAAAGAGCTCATAATATCATAACATGGGATATATCATAGAAGTGAAATGTAATCCCAATAATCATAACATAAAACATGAAAATTTGTGGCATACACACATAATCATAGAAAATCATTTCTTGTTAGTCAAGACTCATTGCCAAGACTATCTTAGTGGACAAAGTCCCTTTCTGAATCGAGTAACCCTCGTTTCAGTCCTGTTTCACTGAACCGGTATAACCTACCATTTCAGCCATGTCTATCTCATGAGATATAAAATCTTTACCCAATGCATTGGAGGGAGATATAGGTACCACCCATCTTATAATGAATCCTTTCTTATGTGTGCCACATAATCATAAAACATACATCATCGCATAACACATATAACAAAAATGGGATTCTTGAAACATCATGACATCATAAATCAATTCATATAAGATAAAGGAATTCATAAACATAATTCCATCACAACATAGTCAAATCAATGTAAAAATATGGATAGAAACAGAACCCTTTATTATCTTAGATGGAAAATAATTTTGATAAAACACTTGAATTGAATTCTTGAGGAAAATATCCTTTCTTCTTCAAAAACATTTTTCCTTTCATAACATGTCATACAACTTTAAAATAAAAGAAGTTGATTAAAAATAAACTTGAAAACTTGTAAAGGAAGCTTCTTTGAAGTAATGTTTTAAAAATCCATTCATGCCGTATAAGTTAAAAAAAACATTCTTCGTACTTTTGTCGGAAAAGTCAAAAAGTACCTCGTACGGAAAAACGACAAAAGATTCCTTTCATATTCTTTACTAAAAACTCACCTAAGGGTAAAATTGGATTTAAACTATTGCAAGTGGATGGAAACAATATTACATATTGAGGGAACATGGATGTGGATGATAAAATACACCCCAGTAAATACTTACGAATAAACAATCTCGGATAAAAATGAGATTGTGATATTTCCCTTACCTTAGGTCCAATTTGCTTCGTATGTGTCCGAACCTCCTCTTCTTTGAAGTGCCTCTTTGAGACCTCCTCTTAGGGCACTAGAATTGGTCTTTGAGGAAGACCAGAACCTCTAGGATGTTGCTAGGGAAGTGGAGAAGGGATTTTGGCAGGGGTTGGACGAGCTTGAGTGCTCAAATTGGTGTGAGGAGGAGGGGGAGGAGGTGTCCTTTTATAAGGGAGGAGAGGGGCACCTTAGGAATATCTCAAAATATTATTTTATATTAAAGTCAAAATCGGTTTATAATGGTTCCAAAGGGTCTTATTTCGAATATAAGGTGGGGAGGGGTCGAAATCCTATCAACCAATAGAATTTAGACAAGTTTAGGATATTATTTTAACCTTATCAATTAAATTTAACTCTAAGTTAAATAATTTAACTTTTACCATGTCTTTTTGTTTTCTTTCACTATATGGTTAATAAACTTTCTATAACATGTCAAACGAACCCCAAATTGTTTATTATTAATATATATATCCTTATCTAAGTCATTTGGCCGAACCTTAGATTTTTAGGAATACAATAACAATTAATAATATAATATTTGATTTAAAAACTATTTTGTGTCAATTTTGACACTATTTGATATATGATTTTTGTGAAAGTCATAACAGAATTAAATGTTCGAACCAAGTTGATTAAATCAACATTAATATATCATAGTAACCTAGAAAATTAGTGGAATTCATAAAAAATCTCAAATTACATTTATTTTGGTGTTTATAACATCAATTATGTCAATATTTCATTAATAAGATAATTACTGCATCATCGTTGTGTCATAAATAAAATAAATTATTTTACAAATAAAATACCATCATGTAGGAAATCTTTTTAGCTTTCTAATGAATATTTACAATCGAATTTATCTTATGTATAACCCCATATTAAAAATGATTTACTTATTAAACTTTGATTTTAACTATTTTAACCTTTCTTTAAATAAATTAATAATAAATGTCCTAATCTAATCCAAGTGGGCCTAAATGGTCATATTTTATTCCTAAGTTTGTTTTTGGTCGAATTACACTTGTCCAATAGAATTAGGACATGTGTTAGGGTAATAGTAATATCATATTTACCCTTAGTTACCCTATTTACTATTAACCGCGGTAAAAAGTAAAAAGTTACTATTCAACAAAAAATTATTTTCATCTCATTGAACCACATTTTAGTCCTTGATATTAACCGTGTCTCTCGGATTTTCGAAATTCCATTCACAGAAGCGGAAAAATTAAGTTTTATGAAAAATTCAGTTTTTTTAACTACCACTTAGTAGTTTCACTATTCATCAAAAATTGATGTTTTTCAGAACAATGCCAAAATTTCATCCTAAGCTATATTTCATATTCCGAATTCAAAAATGAAATCTATTTTACCAAATTCATAACATAGAAGTTGCATTAATTAATTTTATAATTAAATCCCGCTGTTAAAATAAATAGCGTGTTTTTAGGAAACAATATATATCAAAAGATTGACACTTGATTATGTCTTGTTTAAATGTGAAATTACAACCAATGACCAACATTGTATTAAATTGTAAAAATATATTCTAAATATACTTTAAAACCACTCAAATTAATAATTTATCACTATTAATTATTTCGATTAAAAAAGTTGTTTTTAATTATAATTTAGTAATTTTTCACTATTCATCAGAATATGAAAGTTATCCGAAAAGTACCAAAATTTCACCTTAGGCTAAATTTGATACTCCGAATCCAAGAATGAAGTTCATTTTGAAAAATAAGATTTACAGAATTTTAAAAAGTGGTTATTACTATTCATAACGGCTAGTTTTAATAATATTTTAATAGCACATCGTTGTTTAGTGAAACTCGGTATTGCGTATTACACACGCTATTGAGGAAGGTCGCGATTGCGTGTAATGCAAGGCAAGACAAGGATGCGTGTTGTGCAAGCTCCTTTTGGTGTAGCGTACAATACAAGACATTAATAAAATTAAAAAGAATATTTCTTTATAAAATCTTGGGCTGTTACACGATGTGCATCAAGTAGATATGTTTATCATGAGAAATTTTCAGGGTTGTTCTGTGCCTTTCGGTTGGTAGGATTAAGATGTGAAAAATTCTGAGGCTGAATGAGGAGGGCTTGACTCTTTTTTAAGCAAAATTGCATTAATCTAATTTTCACTTTAATATGGTCTCCTCCTCAATCCCCATAGCATCGATTCATGTTCATCATTATTAAAAATAAAGGAATGTGCACACCATTCAACATTTCAGCAATGAAAATGTCAATCTTCTCAAACATGATTTTCTTGAAAGCTCCAGATAGGCACAACTTTCTCTCTCTATTAGAAGCTCCAGAAAGGCACAACTTCACTCATCATGAAAGCTCCAAAAAAGGCACAAATTTTAATATGATGATTTTCTTTAGCAGCAAACACATCTCTTCAGAATTTAATTTTCCACCCAAATTATCACAGAATGTGGTAGCACAACACAAGACAGCTTCCCCCACACTTAAGTTCAACTAGATTATGCAATTTCACTTTAAGAGTTGGTTGGATAGGGAAAATTGGCTTGTAATGTGGCTAACCTAAGAGGCTGTTCATGGATTATAAGGGCTACAATGATTAAATGTTCAAGGTAGGCCATTATAAAAAAATATTCTTGAAATAGGGGCTTTGATACCAAATAAATGCCTCAATCATTTAAACATAAGTACCTCAAACCCTCAATTTTTGACAGGAATAAATCAAATTCTGGTTAAATCAATAATGGTTTGGTTCTCTCAAGAAGTGAGGTAAATGTAAATAATATGAAAAGAATGGTTTAGAATCCTCATAGGAAAGTGATTTCAAATATAAAGATAATGAGATGTGTCATGGGATTCAAGATTCAGTGTATTTTTCATGAAATTACTAAATATTTGAACTTGAAAAAAAGTCATTTTCAGCATTCATTTAAGCTCAGTTTCAAGGGATAAAATCTTTCACTTATTGATATGGATTTCAAAATGGTAGCTCAAAAGTTTCAAAAACACACAAACAAATTGAAAAATAAACACAAAAAAATTGAAAAACACACACTTTTTTTTTGTTTTGTTTTTAAAAATAGGAAAACAATTGAAATTACTAAACTAAAAGGTTCCTTCCCTTACACTTAAAATATTACATTGTCCTCAATTTGAATCCATGAGATGATATATGCAAATGAAATGCATAATTTTAAATAGGATAAATAATATAAAAGTGAAAGTGTTAGGAACAGCCTGCTATGCTCAAGTGATGATAGGGTTATGCAGTGTGATGAAATCCACTACATCAGTAGGAAGACCCTCAATTTATTTATTCAAACGTTGCTCATTGACTGTAAATCTCCTTCCTGTGTCCTCTTGTGTGATCTCCACTACACCATAAGGAAAAACATTAGTCATAAATAAGGACCAGACCATCTGGAACGTAACTTACCAAGCATCAACTTCAGTCGTGAACTGTAGAGAAGGACTTTCTCTCTAACATGAAACTCCCTTTGTTGGATCATTTTGTCATGAGATACTTTTTATATTTACTTATAGAGCCTTGAGTTCTAATATGAAGACAATTGAATCTTCTCAAACTCTTGAATTTGCAGCTTCCTTTGGATTCCAGCTTGGGCCAAATTCATGTTGCATTTCTTTATAGCCCAATAAGCCCGATGCTAAACTTCCATGGGGATATAACAGGCCTTCCCAAAGACAATATGAAATGGGGAAATTCTAATGGAAGTCTTTTATGTTGTCCTATAAGCCCACAATGAATCATCCAAGTGTTTTCTCCAATCCTTCCTATTTGGCTGTATAGTTTTCTCCAAAATTTGTTTCAACTCACGATTTGAAATGTCAGCTTGGCCATTTGTTTGGGCGTGATATGGTGTTGATGTTTTGTGTGTCACCCCAAAATTTTGAAGGAGGGAAGCCAAATTCTGATTGCAGAAGTGTGTCCCCTGGTCACTGATGATAACCTTTGGTACTCCAAACCTGCATAAAATTTGTGTCTTGACAAATTCCACTACAACATGAGAATCATCAGTCCTGGTGGCCTTAGCCTCCACCCATTTTCTCACATAATCAAAAGCAACCAAAATGTACAAGAAAACAAAGGAACTAGGAAAAGGACCCATAAAATTGATGCCCCATACATAAAAAATCTTACAAAATAGTATGGTTTGTTGGGGCATCTCATGTCCCCTAGAAATGTTCCCAGTGTGTTGGTAATGAGAGAACGACTTAAAAAACACATGGGCATCATGGAATAAGCTAGGGAAATATAATACAGAGTCCAAAACTTTCCTAGCAGTCCGTTGGTGTCCAAAGTGTCCACCGCAAGCAAGTGTATGACAAAATTGTAGAACAGACTGAAACTCATGATCAGGAACACACCTCCTAATAACTTGGTCACTACACATGCGCCATAAGTATGGATCATCCCAAAAATAAAATATTGACTCACTTTTTAATTTTTTGACTTTATGTTTCTTTAAATTTGCAGGTATTTTAGAAGAAACAGGGTAGTTAACTAAATCTGCATACCAAGGATGTGTACCTGAGATGGAATAAAGATGATCATTGAGGAAAGTGTCTCGAAGTGGTACCTGGTCCAAGGTGTTATCCTCTAGTGTGTGATTAAGCCTACTCATGTGTCCAACCACCAAGTTTTCTGACCCCTTCTTGTCCTCTATCTCAATATCAAATTCTTGAAGAAGGAGCATCCATCAGATTAGCCTGGGCTTTGTGTTTGGCTTCATCAAGAGGTACCTTAGAGCTGCATGGTCAGAAAAAATAACTACTTTAGAGCCCAATAAATATAAACGGAATTTCTCTAAAGCGAATATGACAACAAGAAACTCCTTTTATCTGGTTGTGTAGTTTGATTGGGCTGAATCCAATGTCCCTTGAAGTATAGGAGATCACGTGTGAATGTCCCTCCACCCTTTGAGATAAGACAGCTCCAACTAGGAAGTTGGAGGCATCACACATAAGCTCAAAAGGAATCTACTATCATGGGGGATATATGATCAGTAGAGTGATTAGACACTTATTTAGCTCATCAAAGGAAGTCCTGGTAGAATCATCAAACACAAAATCAGAATCCTTTTGAAGTAATCGTGACATAGGAAGAGCAATATTACTAAAATCTTTGATGAAGCGCAGATAAAATCCCGCATTCCCTAGGAAATATCAAACATCACGCACAAATGAAAGATATGATATGGATGAAATTAATATCTACCTGAGATCTATCAACCTCTATCCCATGTTTTGACACCACATGCCCTAAGACAATCCCATTCTGCTCTACCATGAAATGACACTTTTCAAAATTCAAGACTAGATTCTACTCAATACAACGATTCAAAACCTTTCCCAAACTACTTATACATTCATAAAACGAGGTTCCATATACTGTAAAGTCATCCATAAATACCTCCATGCATGTATCAAGAAAATCAGAAAAAATACTCACCATGCATCTCTGGAAGGTACCTGGGGCGTTGCAAAGTCCAAATGGCATCCTTCGGTAGGCAAATGTACCAAATGGACAAGTGAATGTTGTATTGTACTGATCCTATAGAGCAATAGGAACCTGAAAATATCCAGAAAATCCATCCAAGAAAAAATAATGTGTTTTCCCAGCTAGTCTCTCGAGAATTTGATCAATAAATGGTAGGGGGAATGGTCTTTGTGATTAGAATGATTTAGTTTCCTATAATCAATACACACATGCCAACTGTTTTGCACCCTCATTGGAACTAACTCATCTTTCTCATTTTTAACAACTGTAACACCACTTTTCTTAGGCACAACCTGAATAGGACTTACCCACCGAGAATCTGAAATGGGAAAGATTATACTTGCCTTGATCAATTTCTCAACTTCTTTTTTAACAACTTTCAAAAGGGTTAGATTGAGTCTCCTTTTTGGATGCCTAACTGGTTTAGCCCCGTACTCCAAGAGAATCCTATGCATGAAAATGGGGGGGCTAATAATTGATATGTCAGCCAAGGTCAACCTGATTTCCCTGATGTTCTCCATCAAAAGATTCAAAAGTTTTTCTTCATGTTCAAAAGGGAGATTGTTAGCAATGATAATAGGTAATTGTTCACCACTTAACAAGTATGAGTATTTGAGATTAAGTGGAAATGGCTTGAGTTCTAATATGGGGGGGTGATGTATGGATGGAGAATTTGAAGGAACTAAAATATGTGCACAATGAACATTAGTATCAGAATATACATCATCAAAATCAGAGAATAAAGCATCTAATCCATCAATATACTCAACAGCCTTGTCATAATAAGAGTTCACATGATCAGAATCAGAATATGATTCCATTTAAAAATCAAATTTGAGAGAGTCTTGTGCATTAGAAATAGGTGTGGAAGTACTCTTAGACATCAAAATATAAACAATACTCATAATCTCCCTAAGAATAGGACAATCAAAATACCTGGAGTTTTTATTTGGTGGTTCAAAATGAGTGATAACAAAAGCAGAATGGTCCTCGGAGGGGTACTTCATGGAGTCCATAACATTAAATATAACAACTTCATCTCCAAACTCCATGGAATGTGTATCCTTATTGATATTTATGATAGTTTTTTCGGTTTTGAAGAAGGTTCTACCTAAGATAATGGGAGCATAGAACTTACCTGATCATCCTCCATGTTAAGCACATAGAAATCTGCTGGAAAGATCATGTCTCTTACTCGAACAAGTAAACCATCAAGGACTCCCACTGGATATATTGTAGATCTATTCACCAACTACACCACAACTCTTATCGGCTTCATCTCACCAACCTGCAAAGAAGATAATACAGAGTGAGGCATCGCATTTATGGAAGCTCCCAAATCACAAAGAGCATCAGAAAAGTGGAACTCCCCTGTGGTGCATGGTATGGTGAATGTCCCTGGATCCTTACACTTTGTTGACATTTCTAGAGTTGGTGTAATGAGTGCTGAAACATTCCTTCCAAGATTTATCCTCTCATTTCCCTTGATCCCTCTTCGATTGGTATAAATTTCTTTTAAGAATTTTTCATACCTTGGTATTTTTTAACGGCTTCAAGTAAAGGGATGTTTATCTCCACATGCTTTAATGTGTCCAAAAATTCTTTTTACATCACCTCCTCAGACATATTCTTGGTTTGTACAACCCTATTTGGAAATAGAAGGGGTTTAAGAGGAACATCGTCAATATTTTTCTTACCTTTGTCTTTCTCCTTGGATTTCTCATCAGTTGTTGAAGAATGAGGATTTTCTGGAGTTGAGGTGAATCCCAATGGAATGGTAGGTACAAATGTATCATTAATTTTATTCCCACTTCTCAATGTGATGGAACTAACATTCCCCTTGGGATTTGGAGTAGGTTGGGAAGGTAGATTTCCAGAATTCTTACTTAACAGTTCATGGAGGGCAGTGGCAATCTCGCTCATTTGAGTCTTCAACTCCCTCAGCTCCTAACCTTGAATCTTTAGCTCATTCAGTTGATTAAGAACAATTTTCTTCAACATGTCATCAGTGTTAGAATCTACCTTGGTTGGGGGATTCCCTTGTTTTTGTATTGTTGATGATTGAGATTCAAATCTCCTTTGGGGTTGTCAGAAACTCTGCTAGTAAGGTGGAGGCTGTTGGAAGTTTTGTTGAAAAGGGGGCCTTTGTTGTTGTCCAGAGCCATACCTCATGTCTAATTGATCTTTCCACCCTTGGTTGTATGATGGTTCAAAGGAATCAAGCTTATTTTGGGGATATGGTTGTTGTTGCTGCTGATATGGTCTCCCAGAAAACACTGCTGCATAATCTTCTGTCTCTTGTAGTTGCGGGCAACAATCAATTGGGTGGCTGGTCTCAGTGAAAATTCCACAAGGCCTTGAAGGAAGGGGTTGAGATTTATTTTGATCCAAATCAATCTGCCTCACCATGGTTGTCAATTCTTCTAACTTGGTACTAATCAAATGAATTTCAAGAGAAGATGGACTTACCTGATGTACTCCCCTGACATGGGGTGTATCTAGATTGCCAAATTGTTGGGAGTTTTGGGCCATTTTTTCGATCAACACACGTGCAACTACTAGTTTCTTGTACACTAATTCTCCTCTAGATGCAGCATCCACCATGCTTCTCTCCATAAGTGTGAGTCCTTTGTATAAGTATTGGATGATGATTTTCTCACTGATTTGGTGATGTGGGCAGCTTGCACACAACTTCTTGAATCGCTCCCAGTACTCATACATTGACTCCCCTTGGGATTTCTTGATCCATGAGATCTTCTTTCTAATGGATTTGGTCCTTGAAGATGGAAAAAATATCTGCAAGAAAAGACATTTCAAATCGTTCTAACAAGTTACATCTTCAGGTTGTAAATAATACATCCAATCTTTTGCAGCCCCATTAAGTGAGAATGAGAATTCTCTTAGTTTGATTTGATCTTCAGAGACATTTCTAGGTTTAAGGGTTGAGAAAACCACATTAAATTATTTCAAATGTTTGTTGGGATCCTCACCAGATAATCCATGAAACTTTGGAAGAAGATGAATTAACCCAGATTTCAGTTCAAAGTCCGATTCGAGATTCGGTTATGCAATACAATTTGGTTGATAGTTAATATCAGGTGCAACCAATTCTCAAATAGTTCTATTAAGTTCATTTCCATTATTTTCATCCATTGTTTCTTGTTTTATTTTGTAATTAGAAGTTTTTCCAATTTCTATGTTCTTGGAGTGGAGAAATTCTCCAACTGTTTAAATGTTGAAACTTCCTATAGACTGAGAATGTGTGATTCGAGCCCAAAGGCTGAGTTCAATATTAGGGTCAATATCTAAGAGATCTTTGAGATTAGTTTGTGTAATAAATCAAATAAAAATTAAAAGAAGGAAAGTGGACCATAGTAAAATAAAAATGAGAAGTTTGAGTTGATGGTCCAAAAAGAAGTAGAAGAAAATAAAAGAAGAAGAAAAAAATTCAGATTGGGTAAAGAAGGAAGAAATAAGAGAGGAAGAGAATAAAATTTAAAATAAAATAAATAGCTCTAATTGGTTGAAATAATTACTTTCCTCCATAGAAACGGTGCCAATTTGAAAGGACGTTATCGCACACGCTGTCAAAAATATTTATTTGTGATTTTAATAAGTGCAGCATAGTGGCTGACCTAGGTCGTTCTCTCAAGGAAGAAGTGAATTAAACAACTATTAACGAGCTTTAAGTAAGTACTTAAATAGTTAAAAATAGAAGAAAAGAAATACTGGGGTTTGTTTTGTGACTTTTTAAATAGAAAATTAAACAAGAAAATGAGAAGCAACAATCCAGAGATAGTTTCTTAGAATCACTAAAAAAACACTTATATGAGAAGACGTAGTTGATCTAATCAAACCACTTAACCATTAATTTATCATTATATAATATAATTATAATTCATTCAATTATGATCCCCTAAGCTTTTTAACCTCTGAACCCTACGGAAATTATCACAACCACAAATATTTGTGAAAATGAGCCCTAGGTTAACTTCGGGACCTTCAATCGTAGCACCCTGCTTTGATTATGATCCAAAAGACAACTTGTGGTCAATGTTCAATTAGGGTAGAATATCATCCCTATATTTTAGAATTAATTATGTTTATGGATGAGACTTAAACCCTACAATTCTACCCCAAAGTGATTAGATTTTACGATTGAGGTTTCACTCACACGGTTTACACAAGCCTGACCACGCGGTCAATTACAAGTCGATTGAGTCACTTAGAAATTAAAACTCAATTAATTGATCTCAATTTATGAATTACAGTATGTTTATGGATTCAAAATAAATAAATGAAGGGAGTGGGGATTAGATCAACTACGAAAGAAATCACTCTTCCATGGGCGAAGTTGTCATCGTGGAGATGTTTTGCATAAGCAATGGATTGAAAGGGGAATACCCAATCTCATCTACACTCTTAGATTCAAGACCAAGAAGAAAAATAAGAAGATGAAAAGAGAAGAACAAATAATATTTATTGAAGGAAATTCACGTTACAAGCATAAAAACAAGGAAAAATAAAGAGGATGTGGGAGAGGAGAGCCTTCTTGGAAGAGAACTTTTCACAATGCCTTACTTATTCCAAGGGTTGTGAGATGTTCCCAAGAGACACCCTTTCGTAAAAACCTTTCCAAATCCTCGACCATCCCTCCAAAATAGTGAAAACCCCATTTAAATAGAGTTTTTTAGGTCTAGGGTTTGATAACTTTTTAAAGTGTGAAATGAAAATTCAGCCAAATATTTTATTCCAAGTTTCACTGCATAGTTGTACTTCAAAAAGTGTGAATTGGCCAACCTTCTAGAAGGATTATTTGTTCCTAATTATGTCCCAGAGATTCCCTCCAATGATGGGCTCATTCCAATCCTAGATGAAGACGATATGTCCCAAATAGTGAAGTGGTGTCCATTCTAGATGGTTCTGTCCAACTTTGTCTTCATGGCCCATTTACTCCACTCAAATGCAGGATCCATCTCCTATATCCTCAATAGAATTTGTAGCCCATTAATTCAGAAATAGATTTACAAAATTTTAAGTCAAAATATTTTACATAATAATATTTATTCCTGAAATACTACAGTGAAATTTAAAAGGGTAAAACTTGAATTTTCATCAAATTTGCAAATGAATGATCTAATCCCAAATATTTCATAATTGATCATATTTAGCACAATGTGAGGAAATTATATCATTTATTATCAATAAAACATTCAATAAAATTATGTTTTATCAAATCCCCCACACTTACCCTTTTTCACTCCTGGGAAAAACCTCATATCAAGTAAACCTCAATATCAAATCAAAACAAATTTTAAAACACATATCCTTGAGATCGAACAATTACACACCAAGAAACAAAAGATATCACGCCTCATAAAAAACCATTATTTAAAGTTCTCCATTTATATCATTCAATATATTTCCACTTCATTTATCCTCCCATGCACAAAACACTTACCTCAATTGAATTCTCTCGTATCACACATATGTAAATTTTTATCAATGTCTTTCTCATCCAAAATCATACAAGGGTAACCATAGGCTTGATAAATTCTTACATCACCACCCTATGTGAGTCAAGGAAATATGTTTATCATGAGGACTTTTTAGGATTGTTCCGTGTCTTTCAGTTGGTAGGATTAATATGTAAAACATTCTGAGGCTGAATGAGGTGGGCTTGACTCTTATTGAAGAAAAATTGCATTAATCTAATTTTCACTTTAATATGGTCTCCTCCTAAATCCCCATAGCATCGATTCATGTTCATCATCATGAAAAATAAAGGAATGTGCACAACATTCAACATTTCAGCACTAAAAATGTCAATCTTCTCAAACATGATTTTCTTGAAATCTCCAGATAGGCATAAATTTATCTCTATATTAGAAGCTCCAGAAAGGCACAACTTCACTTATCATGAAAGCTCCAGAAAAGGCACAAATTTTAATATGATGATTTTATTTAGCAGCAAACAAATCTCTTCAAAATTTAATTTTCCACCCAAATTATCACAGAATGTGGTAGCACAACACAAGATAGCTTCCCCCACACTTAATTTCAACTAGATTATGCAATTTCACTTCAAGAGTTGGTTGGATAGGGAAAATTGGCTTGTAATGTGGCTAACCTAACATGATGTTCATAGATTCTAAGGTCTACAAAGATTAAATGTTCAAGGTAGTCCATTATAAAAAAAATATTCTTGAAATAGGGTCTTTGATAGAAAACAAATGTCTCAATCATTTAAACATAAGTACCTCAAACGCTCAAGTTTTGATAGGAATAAATCAAATTCTGGTTAAATCAAGCATGGTTTGGTTCTCTCAAGAAGTGAGTTGAATGTAAAGAATATGAAAATAATGGTTTCAAATCCTCACAGGAAATTGATTTCAAATATAAAGACAGTGAGATGTGTCATGGGATTCAAGATTCAATTTATTTTTCATGAAATTACTAAATATTTGAACTTGAAACAAACTCATTTTCATCATTCATTTAAGCTCAGTTTCAAGGGATAAATTTTTTCACTTATTGATATGGATTTAAAAATGGTGATGAGAATCATTTCAGCTCAAAAGTTTCAAAAACACACAAAAAAATTGAAAAATAAACACACACAAAAATTAAAAAACACACAAATTTTTTTGTTTTGTTTTTTTAAAAACATGAAAACAATTGAAATTACTAAACTAAAAGGTTACCCCCCCACAATTAAAATATTTCATTGTCCTCAATGCGAATCCATGAGATGATATATTAATATGAAATACAAAATTTTAAATAGGACAAATAATATAAAAGTGAAAGAGTTAGGAACAACCTGCTATGCTCAACTGATGATGGGGTCATGCAATGTGATGAAATCCACTGCATCAGTAGGAAGTCCCTCAATGTATTTCCTCAAATGTTTCCCATTGACTGTAAAGCTCCTTCCTGTCTCCTCTTGTGATCTCCACTACACCATAAGGAAGAAAATTAGTCACAACATAAGGACCTAACCATATGAAATGCAACTTACTAGACATCAACTTCAGTCGTGAACTGTGGAGAAGGACTTTCTATCTAACATGAAACTCCATTTTTTGGATCATTTTTTCATGAGATAATTTTGATATTTCCTTATAAATCCTTGAGTTCTCATATGAAGATAATAAAATCTCCTCAAACTCTTGAATTTGAAACTTCCTTTGGATTCCAGCTTGGGCCAAATCCATGTTGCATATATTTATAGACCAATAAGCCCGATGCTCAACTTCCATGAGGATATTACAGGCCTTCCCAAAGAAATTATGAAATGGGGACATACCAATGTGAGTCTTGTATGCTGTCCTATAATCCTACAATGCATCATCCAAGATCTTGCTCCAATCCTTCCTATTTGGATGCACAATTTTCTCCTAAATTTGTTTCAACTCACGATTTTAAATATCAGCTTGGCCATTTTTTTGGAGGTGGTATGTTGTTGATGTTTTGTGTGTCACCCCATACTTTTGAAGGAGTGAATCCAAATTATGATTGCAGAAGTGTGTCCCCTGGTCACTGATGATAGAATTTGGTACTCCAAACCTGCAGAAAATTTGTGTCTTGACAAAGTCCACTAAAACATTAGAATCATCAGTCCTTGTGGCCTTAGCCTCCACCCATTTTCTCACATAATCAACAACAACCAAAATGTACAAGAAACCAAAGGAACTTGGAAAAGGGACCATAAAATCGATGCCCCATACATCAAAAATCTCACAGAATAGTATGGGTTGTTGGGGCATCTCATGTCTCCTAGAAATGTTCCCAGTGTGTTGGCAATGAGAGCATGACTTAAAAAACACATGGGCATCATGTAATAAGCTAGGCCAACATAATATAGAGTCCAAAACTTTCCTAGCTATCTGTTGGGGTCCAAAGTGTCCACCGCAAGCAAGTGTATGACAAAATTGTAGAACAGAATGAAACTCATGATCAGGAACACACCTCCTAATAACTTAGTCACTACACATGTTCCATAAGTATGGATCATCCCAAACATAAAATCTTGACTCACTCTTTAATTTTTGTACTTGATGTTTCTTTAAGTTTTTAGGGATTTTAGAGGCAACAAGGTATTTAAATAAATCTTTATACCAAGGATGCGTACCTGAGATGGAATAAAGATTCTCATCAGGGAAAGTGTCTCGAAGTGGTACCTGGTCCAAGGTGTTATCCTCTAGTGTATGAGTAAGCCTATTCATGTGGTCAGCCACCAGGTTTTCCGACCCCTTCTTGTCCTTTATCTCAATATAAAATTCTTGAAGAAGGATCATCCATCGGATTAGCCTGGGCTTTGCATCTAGCTTCTTCAAGAGGTACCTCAGAGCTGCATGGTCAGAAAAAACAACTACTTTAGAGCCCAATAAATATGAATAGAATTTTTCTAAAGAGAATATGACAGAAAGAAAATCCTTTTCTGTGGTTATGTAGTTTGATTGGGCCAAATCCAATGTCCTTAAAGCATAATAGATCACATGTGAACGTCCCTCCACCCTTTGAGATAAGGCAGCTTCAACTGCGAAGTTGGAGGAGTCACACATAAGCTCAAAAGGAATCTCCCACCGTGAGGGCTGTATGATCGGTGGAGTGGTCAGAAACTTCTTTAGCTCATCAAAGGAAGTCCTGCAAGAATTATTAAACACAAAATCATAATCCTTTTGAAGTAATCGTGACATAGGAAGAGAAATCTTACTAAAATCTTTGATGAAGCACCGATAAAATCCTACATGCCCTAGGAAAGATCTAACATCACACACACATGAAGGATATGGTAAGGATGAAATAATATCTACCTTAGATCTATCAACCTCTATCCCATGTTCTGACATTACATAACCTAAGACAATCCCATGCTCTACCATGAAATGGCACTTTACAAAGTTCAAGACCAGATTCTTCTCAATACAATGATTCAACACCTTTCACAAACTACTTAGAAATTCATCAAATTAGGTTCCATATACTGTAAAATCATCCATCAATACCTCTATACAGGTCTCAAGAAAATCAGAAAAAATACTCACCATGTATCTCTGGAAGGTACCTGGGGCGTTGCAAAGTCCAAATGGAATCCTCCGGTAGGAAAATGTACCAAATGGACAAGTGAATGTTGTATTTTCCTAATCTTACATAGCAATAGGAACCTAAAAATATCCAAAAAATCCATCCAAGAAACAATAATGTGTCTTCCCAGCTAGTCTCTCGAGCATTTGATCAATAAATGGTAGGGTGAAGTGGTCTTTGCGAGTAGACTGATTTAGTTTCCTATAATCAATACACACACGCCAACTGTTTTGAACCCTCATTGGAACTAACTCATATTTCTCATTTTTAACAACTTTAACACCCCTTTTCTTAGGCAAAACCTGAATAAGACTTACCCACTGAGAATCTGAAATGGGAAAGATTATACCTACCTTGAGCCATTTCTAAACTTCTTTTTGAACAACTTCCAGAAGGGTTGGATTGAGTCTCCTTTATGGTGCCTAACCGGTTTAGCCCCATCCTCCAAGATAATCTTATGCATGAAAATGGAGGGGCTAATACCTGATATGTCATCCAAGGTCCACCCTATTTCCATGATGTTCTCCCTCAAAATATTCAAAAGTTTTTCTTCATGTTCAGAAGGTAGATTATTAGCAATGATAATAGGTAAATTTTCACCACTTAACAAGTATGAGTATTTAAAATTAGGTGGAAATGGCTTGATTTTCAATACAAGGGGGTGATGTATGGATGAAGAAATTGAAGGAACTGATATATGTGCACAATGAACATTAGTATCAGAATATACATCATCAAAATCAGAGAATAAAGCATCTAATCCATCAACATACTCAACAGCTATATCATAATTAGAGTTCACATGATCAAAACTAGAATATGATTCCATTTCAAAATCAAATCTGATAGAGTCTTTTTCATTATAAATAGGTGTGAAAGTACTCTTATACATCAAACTAGAACCAATAATCATAATCTCCCTAAGTATATGACAATCAAAATCCCTGGAGTTTTTATTTGGTGGTTTAAAAGAGAGATAACAAAAGCAAAATGGTCCTTGGAGGGGCACTTCAGGAATTCTATAACATTAAATATAACAACTTCATCTCCAAACTCCATGAAAATTGTACCCTCATTGACATTTATGATAGTTTTTTCAGTTTTGAGGAAGGTTCTACCTAAGATAATGGGAGCATGAGAACTTACCTGATCATCCTCTATGTTAAGAACATAGAAATATGCTAGAAAGATCATGTATCTTACCCGAACAAGTACATCCTCAAGGACTCCTGTTGGATATGTTGTAGCTTTATTCACTAACTACACCACTACTCTCATCGACTTCATCTCACCAACTTGCAAGGAAGAAAGGCATCACATTTATGGAAGCTCCCAAATCACAAAGAGCATCATAAAAGTGAAACTCCCCTATGGTGCATGGTATGGTTAATGTCCCTTGATCCTTAAACTTTGTTGGAATTGCTAGATTTAGTGTAATGAGTACTGAAACCTTCCTTCCAAGATTGATCCTCTCATTTCCCTTGACACCTATTCGATTGGTACAAAGTTCTTTTAAGAATTTGGCATACCTTGGTATTTGTTTAATGGATTAAAGTAAAGGGATGTTTATCTACACGGGATTGAATGTGTCCAAAACTTATTTTTGCATCACCTCCTTAGCCATCTTCTTGGTTTGTACAACCCTGTTTTAAAATGGAAGGGGTTTATGAGGAACATCATCATTTTTTTTACCTTTGTCTTTCTCCTTGGATTTATCATCAGTTGGTGTAGAATGGGGCTTTTCTGGAGTTGAGGTGAATCTCGATGGAATGGTAGGTACAGATGTATCATTCATTTTCTTCCCACTTATTAATGTGATGGCACTAACATTCCCCTTGGGATTTGGAGTACGTTGGGAATGTAGATTTCTAGAATTATTACTTACCAGTTCCTGGAGGGCAATGGCAATCTGGCTCATTTGAGTCTTTAACTCCCTCATCTCCGAACCTTGACTCTTCATATCATTCTATTGATTAAGAAAAATTTTCTTCAAAAGGTCATTAGTGTTAGAATCTACCTTAGTTGGGGGATTCCCTTGTTTTTGTCTTGTTGATTCTTGTGATTCAAATCTCCTTTGGGGTTGTTGGAAACCCTATTGGTAAGGTGGAGGCTATAGGAAGTTTTGGTTGAAAAGGGGGCCTTTGTTGTTGTCCAGAGCCATACCTCATGTCCTATTGATCTTTCCACTCATGGTTGTATGCTGGTTCAAAGTAATTAAGCTTCCTTTGGGGATATGGTTGTTGTTTCTGCTGATATGGTCTCCCAGGAAACACTGCTGCACAATCTTCTGTCACTTGTATTTTTGGGAAACAGTCAGTTGGGTGACTTGTCTCAGTGCAAATTCCACAAGGCCTTGAAGGAGGGGGTTGGGATGTCTTTTGAGACAAAGAAATTGGCCTCACCATGGTTTTAAATTCTTCTAACTTTGTATCAATCAAATGACTTTCAAGAGAATATGGACTTACCTGATGTACTCCCTTGATATGTGGTGTACCTCGATCGCAAAATTATTGGGAGTTTTGGGCCATTTTTTAGATCAACGCATGTGCAACTACTGGTTTCTTGTCCACCAATGCTCCTCCATCTGAAACATCCACCATTCTCCTCTCTATAGGTGTGAGTCCTTCATAGAAGTATTGGATGAGGAGTTGCTCACTAATTTGGTGATGTGGGAAGCTTGCACACAACTTCTTGAATCGCTCCCAGTACTCATACATTGACTCCCCTTGGGCTTGATTTATCCCCGAGATCTCCTTTCGAATGGATGTGGTCCTTGAAGCTGGAAAAAATCTCTTTAAGAAAAGACGTTTCAAATCGTTCCAACAAGTTACATCTTTAGGTTGTAAATAATACATCCAATATTTTGCAGCTCCATCAAATGAGAATGAGAATTATATTAGTTTGATTTGATATTCAGAAACATTTATAGGTTTAAGGGTTAATAAAACCACATTATATTATTTAAAATGTTTTTTTGAATCCTCACCAAATAATCCATGAAACTTTGGAAGAAGATTAATTAACCCAGATTTCAGTTCAAAGTCCGATTTGAGATTCGGGTATGTAATATAATTTGGTTGATAGTTAATATTAGGTGCCGCCAATTCTTGAATAGTTATATTCAGTTAATTTCCATTATTTTCAGCCATTAGTTCTTGTTTTATGTTGGAATTATAAGTGTTTTCAATTTCAATGTTCTTGGAGTGGAGAAATTCTCCAACTATTTGAATATTGAAACTTCCCGTAGACTGAGAATGTCTGATTCAATCCCTAAGGCTGTGTTAAATCTCAAGGTCAAGATCTAAGATATCTTTAGGATTAGTTCGTGTCATAAATCAAATAAAAATGAAAATAAGTAAAGTGTACCATAGTAAAATAGAAATGAGAAGTTTGAGTTTATGGTCCAAAAAGAAGTAGAAAAAAATAAAAGAAGAAGAAGAAAAATTCAGATTCGGTAAAGAAGGAAGAAAGAAGAGAGGAACAGAATAAAATGTAAAATAAAATAAATACCTCTAATTGGTTGAAATAGTTACTTTCCTCCCAGGAAAAGGTACCAATTTGAAAGGACGTTGTCGCACACACTCTCAAAAATATTTATTTGTGATTTTACTAAGTACAACACAGTGGCTGACCTAGGTCATTCTCTCAAGGAGGAAGTGAATTAAAAAACTATTAACAGGATTTAATTAAGTACTTAAATAGTTCAAAACAAAGGAAAATAAAGATGGGGGGGGGGGGGGTTGTTTTGTTACTTTTCAAACAGTAAATTAAACAAGAAAATGAGAAGCAACAATCAAGAGACAGTTTCTTAGAAACACTAAAAAAACACTTATATGAGAAGATGTAGTTGATCTAATCAAACCCCTCCACCATTAATTTATAATTATACCATATAATTATAATTAATTCAATTATGATCCCCTAACATTTTTAACCTCCGAACCCTACATAAATTAACACAACCACAAATATTTGTGAAAATGAGCCCTAAGTTAACTTCGGGACCTTCAATTGCAGCACCCTGCTTTGATTGTGATCCAAAATCCAGCTTGTGCTTAGTAGTCAATTAGGGAATAATATCCTAACTATATTTTAGAATTAATTGTGTTTAGGTATGAGACTTAAATCCTACAATTCTATCCCAAAGTGATTAGATTTTTCGATTGAGGTTTCACTCACACGGTTTACACAAGCCCGACCACGCGATCAAGTGAAAGTCGATTGAGTCACTTAGAAATTAAAACTCAATTAATTGATCATAATTTATGAATTACAGTATGTTTATGGATTCAAAATAAATAAATTAAGGGAGCGGGGATTAGATCAACTATGAAATAAATCACTCTTCCATGGGAAAAGTTTTCTTCTTGAAGATGTTTTGCATAAGCAATGGATTGAAAGGAGAATAACCAATCTCGTCTCCACTATTAGATTCCAACCCAGGAAGAAAAATAAAAATATGAAAAGAGAATAACACAGAAGAGTTATTGAAGGAAATTCAGGTTACAAGCATAAAAACAAGGAAAAACAAAGAGGAGGTGGGATATGAGAGCCTTCTTGGAAGAAAACGTTGCACAAGGCCTTACTTCTTCCAAGGGTTGCGAGGTGTTACCAAGAGACACCCTTTCGGGCACACCTTCCCAAATCCTCTAGCAGCCCTTAAAAATAGTGAAAATCCCATTTAAATAGATTTTTTGGGGGCTAGGGTTACATAACTTTTTTAAGTGTGAAATGAAAAATTGGCCAAATATTTTATTCCAAGTTTCACCACATAGTTGACCTCTAAAACACATGAATTGGCCGAAATTTTAGACGGATTATTGCTTCCTAATTATGTCCCAGATCTTCCCTCCAAATTTGGGCTCAATCCATGTCCAAATGAATATGATACGACCCAAATAGTGAAGTGGTGTCCAATATGGATGGTTCTGTCCAACTCTATCTTTATGACTCATTTACTCCACTCAACTGTACGATCCATCTCCCATATCCTCAATAGAATTTGTATCCCATTAACCCAGGAACACAGTTACAAACTTTTAAATTAAAATATTTTACATAAAAATATTTATGCTCAAAATACTACAGTGAATTTTAAAAGGTTAAAACTGGAATTTTCATCAAATTTGCAAATGAATCATCTAATCCCAAATATTTCATAATTGATCATATTTAGCATAATGTGAGGAAATTATATCATTTATTATCATAATTTATTTCATATACATATATATGTTAATTTATTTGTATATACAAATGCACACACAAATATATTTACGCAATATATAAAAACACATACACCTAATATTTATGTAATTTATTAAAATTTTAGTATATTTTCGAATTTCATTATAACATGATACATTTAATATATATTATTTTTTTAATTGTTAAATTTTATTTATTTGTTTTCAATAATTCAATTAGAGTATTCATTTTTAATGTTGTTTATTTTTTATTTTATTTTTGAATTTGATCATTTTCTATTATTTATTTATATATATATATTTACTATGTTTTAGTATTTTCAATATGTATTCATCAACTTCAATATATATATATATATATATCCATATTTTTTAATAAATTATATTTAATTAATAAAACTTATCCATTTTTTCAATATTTTTAAAGTGTACTCATTTTTGAGTTATCCAATTTCACTCATTTTTAAAATGCATGTATTTAAGATTATTTATCCATTAATAATGTTAAAAATATATTTGTTAATAAATATTTATAAAAAAATATATCTATAAATGTATATTTACTATACTTATAATTATTATAAATAAATAAATATTATTTTTTAAATAAGTATTTATGTAATTATAAATAAATAATTATATATATTTAAATAATTATAAAACTATAATAAATTTATTTAAATAATTATAAAATTATAATAAAGTTATTTAAAAAATTATAATTATAAAACTTTTATCAGTGCTTTTTTAGCACTGATAAATATTCCTTTTATCAGCGCTTATACATTTAGTGCTGATAAAATGAATCTTTATAAGCGCTTTTTTGAAAGTGCTATTAAAAGTGTCCCTGATCTATTTAAAAAAACCCTGACCATGACTTAATCACTCGCGATTCTCAAGTTCTCATGGAACTCCTCTGCTACCAGTGAGACTCCTCTAGGTTCCCTCAAATTAATCAAGGCTAGAATCAAATGTTTGTTATTTTCTACTATTCCTCTATCTTTGTTTGATGTTTTGGGTTCCTCATTTTGTGTTTTTACGCTGTTCTTAAACATAAAGAACCCTATATCTCTTCTCGTCGCTACTGAAATACAACGAGTGTGGTTCTATTTCTTCTTATCCTTTCATATGTATTTGAGTGTCCAACCCATTTGTCCCTAGAGACATACATAGATGGTTTACTCTTCTCTCGACATTAACAAGTAGACCTCTCATCCCCCTTCGGTTTTCTCTTCATTTGAATCATATAGGGTTCCAAAATATAGGTAGTTTCTCAAATTTAATTCATCTTATATACTAGATTATAGATTCTAAATGCTTAATTATGAGAGTTTTTAAGGATTAAGGGATACCTAGTTGTGGTCCTCATTTATGAGCAATGAACATACAATGTAATGTCTCAGATTTTTACCATGTTTTAATTTAATATTATGTGGGCATCATTTCGAGACCAGTCTTCAAGATGACATGCAGTTCTGAGGCTCGGTGAGCCCGGAACAAATGCTGAAATTTAATTTAATAATTAAATTATGCGCGCGTGCGGTTTTCCTGAAAAATTGGAATAACTCCCGAACGGGTGCTTGGATCAGAAATCCGAGGGCACCATTGCGTTCAGAACAAAGATTTTACCTTAGGCGAGGCCTAACATTGGCCAGTGCAGGTCGGTGGTGAAATCTAGTTTTTGGACGTAATAGTAATAAAATATTTAATAAAAATATTTTATTCTGCAGTGAAATATTTTTAAATCTATTGCAACAGATATCCTTTATCCTTTTTTAATAAAGGCTTGTGCAGGGGTCCAGGGTTACAAACCTCATAACCTGGAAACCCTTGGAGGCTCTGGAGGCTCTGGAGAAAACCTCCCAACGCGGCGACGACGTTCTAGACGATTTTTACTGGAGATGATGACGTGGAAACCAGATCTTCACCAACGAACGTCGCGGATCTAGGTAGGATGTTTGATTTTGATTTTCCTTTTCCCGTTCTTGTTTCCTACGATGAACGCAGACTAATCTGTGAACCGATTAGCCCGCAGATCGATCATTTTTGCGGGTGGGTGTGATTTGGTGTTTTATCAGGAAATCAAATACTCGAGATTTATAATCTGTTTATTGTTGTGGTTTTGATCTAATGGAGACAAACCAGGATCGTCACGAACAACGATCAAGGTTCGTCCCTCTTGTTCGATTCTTTGTATTTCTTTCTCCCACGCGTTCTTCATTGCGTTCTATGCATTTTTAGAGGAAATCGATCATTTCATATTCGTTTTTTGGTTCAATGATCCGACATTATAGATCCAACCCCGGAGCGATGTCAAGGAGGTGAGATGACAGTTTCGGCGGACGATTCAGAGCGGATCGAGAGATATGAGTTTCCGGGTGTTTTTCTTCGGATGGATCGTTCAAGGTTTATGATATAATTTAAGGACCAAAAAAACCCGTTTCGGTGTTTTTATGATGAAAAGAACCAACCCCTGGAGTATCGGGACGAACGGACGAGAAACCATGGATATGGAGAATCAGCCGCAGCGTGAGGAGGAAGACGATGTTTCTGGAAAAATCCCGATTACACGGCGTGTAGTATGGTCTACACGGTGCGTGTTCGTCGGCGGACCACCTGGCATGCACTCTGGGAGTACACGGACACGGGTTGGGTACATGGCCAAGGACACGACATGTATACCCCTCCCCGACTAGACCCGGACAGATACACGGGATACCCCGTGTACTGGTACATGGGCAGGCGACACAGACATAGACCATGTACGGGCACATGGCCAGCGTACACGGAGTGAGCCCCAGGTGCTCGGGCACAGCGTGTAATCCTACTGCACGCCATGTAGTTACTTTTATACGATGAGCTAAATGACACGAGCCATTTACACAGTCAGTACCCGGAGTCAAGGAACATGGCGTGTGATTCTTCTACATGCCGTGTAGTTGTGTTTTACACAACTTGAACGGATGACACAGGCCGTTTACATGGGTAGTACCTGGGGTCAAGGAACATGGCGTGTAACCATACTACATGCCGTGTAACCAATCTTACATGGCTTGAGCCATTTCCCTTATGTGACTTGGGCTAGTTCCCTTAGGTTTCATCCCCTTGGTCTTTCTCCTGAAGGTTCTCGGTATCATTTCCTACATACATGAGTATGATCCCTTCTGTAGGACTTCCTGAATAGAGTTATTGGAATCCCCTCTGTGAGACTTAGAGCCAGATCCTCTATTCATTCCTGGAACCCTAGGTAGAGTTCTTGGTATCGACATGACTAACTTTACTCGGGCACCGATCCTCTGCTTAGCAGATTAGTTCAGACTGAGTTGTCGGAATCACCCCATGACTTGGTGGTGATCCTCATCTGAGCATCATGTTCTCAAAGTACTTGTGGAGTGTGTTCTCTCGGAATGATTACTTCGTATCTCTATCTTCGGACATAGGAGTGTATTCTCCCGGTTGCATGCTTAGTGCAATCTTCGAGCTGGATCTTAGTGGTGGTTTCGCAATGGTCGTTTGTGTATGAGTATATTTGGATATTCTTGTTATATGTTCTGTATACATATGCTGTGTAGAGATGACTGTATATTTATTTTGTGGTATTTCCCTTTTTTTTCCTTTGTGGTATGGAGGTGTCCTATTGGGTATTGTTATACTCACCCCTGCACGGGATTTGCCCACACGTGTCGTGTCTTGTGCAGATGAGCGAGCCTTTGACAGGATTCTAGGCAGACTAGGACTGGACGGTACTCAGTGAGATTAGATAGGATAAGGTGTGTTCCTACAGCTACAGATTGCAGTCCCAACACCTTTCTTTACATGTTGGACTTTGTTACAGACTCTCTTTTGGTGGGCTTGTACTTTTGGCCCAGGGTTTTACACTTGCTGTACTTTACTTTCCTGTCATACTCTGTTGGTTGAGATTTTTTTTAGTGTATACATGCATTTCCATTTTTTAGTAGTTTTTAATTTTCAGATTTTTGGTCTTGGAGATGTGTGTGCTTGTGTACAGGTTTATAGGCAATGCCTCCCATGTTTGTAACATGCCTACTTGGTGCTAGTCACCAGCCCCTGGCCTATTGGAGGCGGGCTTGGGGAGTTGTGGCTCAGGCCCCACTGGGATGGGTTGTGACAGAGTGGTATCAGAGGGAAAATAATGGTACATGCATCATATATGAATGGGTTGTGGTTTCCATGTCCTTCTTGAGTCAGCTCTCCAGATATACTCACTGACTGAGATACATCTTGTTTCGTTACAGGATGCCTCCGTGACGCGCACCCGCTAGGATCCAACAGCTCGATCACGAGGATGACCCCCTCAGTGATGAAGCCTCGATACAGGGACCAGATCCCCTAGTTTTACCATCGGGTGGTGTGCCAGTTATCCCACCACCTGTGGAGCAGTGTTTAGTGCCTACTGTACCAGTGGAGGAGGAGCTCAGCCTGAGCGCACTCCACGAGTTTCAGAGATAGAGACCCATCACGTTTCGAGGTGAGCCTAACCCTCAGGCAGCAGAGGACTAGCCTGAGGCAGTGGCTAGAGTCTTCCATTTGGTCAGTACACCAGTAGACCAGATGGTGATCCTGGCAGCGAGCCTCCTGCAGGGCTCGACTGGGTGATGGTGAAGTTTGGTTATTCAGACTCACGACGAGGCGACTCTTACATGGTCAGAGTTTGAGTATCTCTTTAGAGAGGAGTTTTCACAGGTCACCCTAAGAGCAGTACATATACAATAACTTCTTCAGCTCTACCAGGGAACTATGACGGTGGCTGAATATTTATCAAGGTTTACCGACCTCTCACGGTACTCGATGAATATGGTCAGAGATCAGTACTTCAGAGCTCGAAATTTTGAGAAGGGCTTGCATAGAGATATCTGAGCTAGCATCATCCATATGAGAATTCCTACTTATACTATGGTGGTCGAGCGGGCTTTGGTGGTCGAGAGCTTCTTGGAAGAGCAGGGATAGCTGGAAGTTGTCAGTAGTGGGCGAGCTTGATCAGAGACCTCGGCAGTATGGAGCTGAAGCCAGGGACCCAGGCATGGGAGACGTTTTCAGAGGGGATACCAAGATAGGGGATCTGCCGTACGAGGTTCGCAGGGTGCATCCAGCCATCCTCAAGAGAGGCGATGCTACTCATGTGATGGAAGGGGACATCTTGCTCGAGATTGTCCAACTCTCCGTACTACTGACATAGGAGCAGTGGATGGACCACCAAGGCATAGGCAACGTGTGGAGAAGACAGATTCGCAGGGTGGAAGACGCGTTAGAGGATCTAGGAGAGCATCTGGAGGTGGTCTGTGTTTTGACCCTTTACCACCACCACCCCCAGGAGGTCCACCCCAGGCTCAGGGAGCTGGTGGACAGAGGCAGGGACAGCTGCAGGCGGCAGAGGCATATGACCCAGGTACTCCTAGAATGATTAGAGTTACAATCTGTGTCTTTTATACTTTGGTTTCCGTACTGATAGACACAGGTGATAGTCATTCCTTTCTGGCTGCTTATCTTGTTCGAGAACTTGATATTTTAGTTGAGCCGTTGACTCAACCCTTAAGCTTAGAAACACCGACTGGAGAAGATTCATAGATCACACACCTTTGCAGACAGTGTGACCTCACCCTTGGAGGCGAGAGTTTCGGTTGGAACCTCTTGGTGGTAGTGTCGAGGCCTTATGATGTTATTATTGGTATGGATTGACTATCCACAGTTCATGCCCAGATCGACTGTTTTAGGCGAATGGTGCAGTGTGTCCTCAGTGATGGAACGAGGTTATCTTTTGTCGGTGAAAGAGAGAACCAGGAAGTGCAGGATGGACTCGTGCATAGGAAGGTGCAACCGATATCCTATCAGTTGTCTAGCCTATCCCTTGGCACAGTAGATGTTACGAGTTTCCAGTTTTCAGTAGTAGTGGCTAAGTATGAGGACATATTTCTAGAGGATGTCCCTGGACTACCTCCCCATTGGGAGATAGATTTCTGCTTTGAGTTGCAACCCGGGACAACACTGATATCTACATCAGCATATCGGATGGCTCCTGCAGAGCTTCGTGAACTGAGGGTGCAGCTGGAAGAATTGAAGAAGAAGGGATTTGTAAGGCCCAGCGTTTCACCCTGGGCGGCCCTAGTGCTGTTCGCCAAGAAGGAAGATGGGAGCTTGAGGCTATGTGTGGATTACCGGCACTTGGATCAGGTTACCGTGAAGAAACAGTATCCACTACCGAGGATCAATGACCTCTTCGACCAGTTGAGAGGGGAACGATGGTTCTCTAAGGTTGATCTACGATCAGGATATCATCAGTTGTGAGTACGGGATGAGGATGTACCGAATACGGTTTTCAGATGTCGCTATGGTCACTATGAGTACTTGGTGATGCCCTTCGGCGTGACGAAAGCCCCGATAGTGTTCATGGGACTCATGAAATGGATCTTTCAGACCTATCTAGATCGGTTTGTAGTGGTATTCATCGATGATATCCTTGTGTACTCTGTGTCTGAGGAGGAGCACGCGAGACACCTAAGGATGGTTCTGGACACACTCTAAGAGCACTGGTTGTATGGGAAACTCTCGAAGTGTCAGTTCTAGATACAGGAGGTCCACTTTCTGGGACACGTTATCTCAGTAGATGGTGTAGCAGTGGACCCATCCAAGGTGGAGGCAGTTCTAGCATGGGAGCCACCCCGGAGCGTGACAGAGGTGCGGAGTTTCCTTGGGTTGGCAGGCTACTATCGGAGATTCATTCTTGATTTCTCCAGGTTTTCAGCACCCATGACAGCTTTGACCTGAAATGGGTAGCCTTTCGTGTGGACCGAGATATGCCGACAGGCTTTCCATCAGTTGAGACAGAGTCTGACGAGTGCCTCGATCTTGAGATTACCGAAGGAGGGTGTTGAGTGCATAGTGTTCTGAGACGCATCAGGAACTGGGATTGGTTGTGTCCTGATGCAGAGGCAAGCAGTGATTTCCTATGGCACACTTCAGTTGAGGCCCCATGAGTAGAACTACGCGACCCATGATCTTGAGCTGGCAGTGGTGGTCTTCAGGTTGAAGATGTGGCGGCGCTACCTGATGGGTGAGCGGTTTACCATCTACTCTGATCACAAAAGTCTCAGATATATCTTTTCTCAGAAGGATCTGAATTTGAGACAAAGACGATGGCTTGAGTTCCTACAGGATTACGACTTTGAGATCGTTTACACACTTGGGAAGGGGAACGTTGTGGCAGATTCTCTCAGTAGGAAATCTAGTTCGCAGTTGCTGGATGAGGTGATGAGGCAGTTGGCCTTCTTGCAGTTATCCTTCGTGGATGGAGATGAGGGATATCACCTTCAATCGATGGTTATTACCCCTCCACTCTTACAACGAGTTAGGGAAGCACAGCTCTAGGATTCTAGCTGCGAGACTTTATGTGCTCAGATATCCACAGGCGACGCTGCTGATGGATATTCAAAAGGTGGGGAGCACGTTGTTCTTTTCAGAGGGTGTATAGTAGTACCAGTGACGTTGCGGGAGGAGGTTCTGAGGGAGTTCCATACATCTCCTTTGGTGGTGCATCCAGGTGTGGTAAAGATGTACCAGGACCTCCGACGTCAGTTCTGGTGGCCAGGAATGAAGAAGAGTGTGGAAGAGTTTGTTTCTCGGTGCCTTACTTGTCAGCAAGTAAAGGATGAGCACCAGGTGCCAGCGGGTTTGACTCATCCCCTTGAGGTGCTAGAGTGGAAGTGGGACAGGATATCCATGGAATTTTTGATGGTTTTACCACGCACGTCCAAGGGACACGATGCCATCTGGGTGATCTTTGATTGACTCACCAAGTCGGCCCACTTCCTAGCCATACGAGAGTAGAGTTTAGTAGAGAGATTGGGACGCCTCTATGTGCAGGAGATAGTTCAGCTTCATGGAGTGCCATCCACGATCGTCTCAGATCGTGATGCTCATTTCACATCCCGGTTGTGGAAGGGATTACAGGAAGCTTTTAGGACTCAGTTACGCTTGAGCACAGCGTTTCATCCCCAAACTGATGGTCAGACAGAGTGGACCATCCAGGTTCTGGAGGATATGCTTAGAGCTTGTATAATTGACTTCGGTCATAGCTGGGAGGATCACCTACCACTGGTGGAGTTCACTTACAACAATAGTTATCATTCCACTATTGGTATGGAACCATTTGAGGCTTTGTACAGGCGACCTTGTAGGTTACCAATTTGTTGGACTGACCCAGGAGAGTCAGCACTCATGGGCCCAGAGATGGTGAGAGCTACTACAAAGAAGGTGTGGGTCATACAGGAGAGGATGAAGACTGCAAAGAGTCAGAAAAAGTCTTATGTTGACAGGAGTCGGAGGCCCTTGGAGTTCGAGGAGGGAGACCATGTGTTCCTTTGGGTCTCACCTCGACGGGGATTGCAGAGTTTTGGCTGAGGCGGAAAGCTATCTCCAAGGTTCATTGGCCCTTTCTAGATTCTAATTAGAGTTGGAGAGGTGGCTTATCACTTGGCTCTACCTCCTCAGATGGACCAGGTACACAATATCTTCCATGTGGCGCAGCTACGGAGGTACGTGCATGATCCATCAGACGTCATCGACTGGGGCGAGCTGTACATCGATGATGGAGCGACCTTTGATAAGTAACCAGTAGAGATCAAGGATAGGCAGAAGAAGATCCTTTGTGGGTGAGCTATTCCCTTGGTGCGTGTCCGGTGGTAGCATAGGAATCTCCAGGAGAGCACGTGGGAGCGAGAGGCTCAGATTCTTGTGCAGTACCCACATCTTTTTGAGTAGCATTTGTTTTGGATTTTCAGGGACGTAAAATACCTAAGGTGGGTGTGATGTAATGTCTTATATTTTTACCATGTTTTAATTTAATATTATGTGGGAATCATTTTGAGAGCAGTCTTCGAGATGACGTGCAGTTCTGAGGCTCGGTGAGCCTAGAACAAATGTTGGAATTTAATTTAATAATTAAATTATGAGCGCGTGTGGTTTTCCTAAAAAAGTGGAATAACTCCCGAACGGGTGCTCGAATCAGAAATCCAAGGGAACCGTTGCATTCATAACAACTATTTTACCTTAGGCGTTGCCTAACATCGGCGCGAAATCTAGTTTTTGGACGTAACACTAATAAAATATTTAATAAAAATATTTTATTCTGCAGTGAAATACTTTTAAATCTATTGCAACAAATATACTTTATCCTTTTTAATAAAGTCTTGCGTAGGGGTCCAGGGTTACAAACCTCATAACCTGGAAACCCTTGGCATCTCTGGAGGCTCTGGAGAAAACCTCCCAACGCGGCGACAACGTTCTTGACGATTTTCGTTGGCGACGATGATGCATCGATCAGATCTTTGCCAACAAATGCCACAGATCTAGGTAGGATGTTTTCTTTTGATTTTCCTTTCCCCTTTCTTATTTCCTACAATGAACGCGGACTAATCTGTGAACTAATTATCCCACGGATCAATCATTTTGCGGGCGGGTATGATTTGGGGTTTTATCGGGAAATCAAATACTTGAGATTTATAATCTATTTATTGTTGTGGTTTTTATCTAACGACGACAAACCCGGATCGTCACGAACAATGATCGAGGTTCATCCCTCTTGTTCAATTCTTTGTATTTCTTTCTCCCACGCGTTCTTTGTTGCGTTCTATGCGTTCTTGTAGGAAATAGATCATTGCACATTTTTTTTGGTGCAACGATCCAAGATTGTAGATCCAACCCTAGAGCAATGTCACGGAGGTGCGATGACGGTTTCGGAGGATGATTCAGAGCAGATCAAGAGATATGAGTTTTCAGGAATTTTTCTTTGGATAGATCGTTTGAGGTTTATGATCCGATTTAAGGGACGAAAACACCCATTTCGGTGTTCATATGATGAAACGAACCAAACCCTAGAGTATCGGTATGAACAGATGAGAAACCATGGATCCGGAGGATCAGTTGCGGTGTGAGGAGAAAGACGGCGTTTCTGAAAAAATCCCGATTACACGACGTGTAGTATGGGCTACACGGCATGTGTTCATCGGCGGACCACCTGGAGTGCACTCCGGGAGTACACGAACATGGGTTGGGTAAACGGCCAAGGACACGACATGTATACCCCTCCCCGACCAGACCCAGATAGATACACGGGATACCCCGTGTACTAGTACACGAGAAGGTGACACGGACGGAGACCGTGTACGGGCACATGACCAGCGTACACGGAGCGAGCCCCAGGTGCTCGGGCATGACGTGTAATCCTACTGCACAACGTTTAGTTACTTTTATACGATGATCCAAATGACACAGGCCGTTTACACAGGCAGTACCTGGAGTCAAGGAACACAACATGTGATTCTTCTACACATCGTGTAGTTGAGTTTTACACAGTTTGAACGGATGACACGGGCCGTTTACACGGGCAGTACCCGAGGTCAAGGAACACGGCGTGTAACCATACTACATGCCATGTAACCAATCTTACATGGATTGATCCAGTTACCTTCTGTGACTTGGGCTAGTTACCTTAGGGTTCATCCCCTTGGTCTTTCTCCTGAAGGTTCCTTGTATCATTTCCATACAGGAGTATGATCCCTTCAGCAGGACTACCTGAATAGAGTTGTTGGAATCCCCTCTATGAGACTTAGAGCTGGATCCTCTATTCATTCTTGGAACCCTAGGTAGAGTTCTTGGTATCGACATGACCAACATTACCCGGGCGCCGATCCTCTGCTTAACGGATTAGTTCAGACTTAGTTTTCGGAATCACCCCATGACTTGGTGGTGATCCTCATCTGAGCATCATGTTCTCAAAGTACTTGTGGAGTGTGTTCTCCCGGAACGATTACTTCGTATCTCTCTCTTCAGACCTAGGAGTGTGTTCTCCCGGTTGCATGCTTAGTGCAATCTTCAAGCTGGATCTTAGTGGTGGTTTCACAATGGTCATTTGTGTGTGAGTATATCTGGATATTCTTGTTATATGTTCTGTAGACATATGCTGTGTAGAGATGACTGTATCTTTATTTTGTGGTATTTCCCTTGTTGTTTTCCTTTGTGGTATGGGGGTGTCCTACTGAGTATTGTTATACTCACCCCTGCACGGGCTTTACCCGCACGTGTCGTGTCTTGGGAAGACGAGCGATCCTTTGACAGGATTCTAGGTGGACCAGGACCGAATGGTACTCAGTGAGATCAGACAGGCCGAGGTGTGTTCCTACGGATACATATTGCAGTCCCAACACCTTTCTTTACAGTTTGAACTTTGTTACGAACTCTCTTTTGGTGGGCTTGTACTTTTGTCCCAGGGTTTTACACTTTTTGTACTTTACTTTCCTGTCGTACTCTGTTGGTTGAGATTTTTTTAGTGTATGAATGCATTTCCATTTTTTAGTAGTTTTTACTTTTCATCTTTGTGGGCTTGGATATGTGTGTGCGTGTGTATAGGTTTATAGGCAATGCCTCCTATGTTAGTAACATGCCTACTTGGTGCTAGTCACCAGCCTCTGGCCTATTGGAGGTGGGCTTGGGGAGTTGCAGCTCGGGCCCCACTGGGACGGGTCGTGACATATAGGGACCAAGGTAAGTGTAAAAATCATTAAAACATGTTTTGTGAATTTTGGTTATTCATGTAAATTGTTAAACCATGAAATGGGTTATTTAGATTTATGATTTTGATGAATAATTTTTATTGAATTCAAAAAATATTGAATTAATTAGTCACGTTTAAAAAATTATTTTAGAGATGCGTGTTGTGAGAGTTTTGTTTTTTAATTAATTCAAGATTATTATTAAACTTTTACCATGGGTTACAAAGAGTGATGGGGAATTTCTTTGGTGAGAAAAGTATGCTCATTTTTTTAAATTTCCTAGATTAGTTAGAGTTGAGAAATCATTGGGTAAATGGACTTATAAATATAAAACAACATATAAAGAGTGTATTTCCCAAAAGTAAGTGAGTTATCCATGGTTGGATAATTGATCAATAAAACTATGATATGTGATTTATTAATAGATTTACTAATAAAAATAAAGAAATAATTAATTTATAAGATAAAAAATAATTTTAAAAGTCATCTAACATGGTGAATAACCATAGAGAGAAAAAAAGTGATTAAAATATACTTTTGATGGTTTGAATCTTTATGTCCTATAAGTCATTTAATTTGTTATACATGTCCAAAATGCACAAAACAGAGATACAATCTTCATATTGTAATTAAACCTTTGTTTCATTCCATAGACAAACCTCTCTTCTTCTTTGATCACTGTTTATCACTAGGTTAAGGCGTTAACACTCCTTCAATGATCGAGGGCCCTCAAGAATATTTTTTTGATTGAAGGCTAGTGTAATCTCCTAAAAGGATAGAATACTTTGTTTGTTGCTCTAGTGTTATAAATAAAAAATATTCCATTGAATCTTAAATATGGATTCCCCTGATACTATATTACAAGTATGCCATAGGTGGTTTTTTCTTTGTTTCCATTCACATTTATCCTTGAGATAAATCAAATCTTCTTTAGTTTTTTTATCCCTCTAATGATCATAGGACGATGCCCTAGAACTCATAAGTGGTATCCGATACTTGTTCTTCAAGGACACAATGTATCAATCTATTAGGTTTTTGAATAAATAAATATTATATTGTATTATGTCAATATCATATATTATAATATGAAGGATTTATTTATTCAACCATAGCATATGGCTATTATATATCATATGGTATGACTATATGAAATCTAAGGATTTGAACTATGTTTTATCATACAATTTATGATATCATTAAATATGACTCTATCCATGGTTTGTGTGAAAATAGAGGATCAAATCACAAATACAATATCACCTCAATTTTTAAATATTATAAAATAAATATGATATCTCCTATAATATTTGGTGAGACCAGTCATGGTGTATGATTAAAGTTTTATCATAGAATATGATTGAGTTTCAAGGATACCTTTCTATAATATTATTGTTTATAATCAATAATATCATTATTAGTCATAAAGTAGGACATTTCTAGAGGTAATTTTAGATCTACTTCAAGCTATGTGGTATAATTTTCAATGATGGGAAGTATCTATGGTTCCTCTAAGATTTTATAGTAATATATCATAATAATAAATTTAGGATTGCATTGAATAAATTAATTTCATTTATAATAGTAAAAAAATTCTAGATCAATACTGAGCATAAGTTAAAAAATTCACCCTTTAAAGGAATGTATGTTATTGGAGGGATCTTATAGTGGATTAAAAAAATATCCAAAATTGGAAGGTGAGGAATACTTGAGTAGACAGAAGTGATGGCCAATGTAGGTGGGGTCAAATTCATTTCTTTAGGACCATAAGAGTGGAGTTATTTCAATTCATCTTCAATTGAGGAGACTTTTTGAGTGGTTCCATTAGTATAGGTTCCTAGGACACTTTAATACTTAGACGCTTGATTGTCTTCCATCTCTTGATGATGGATTAGACCCCCTATTTCAAGCCAGGCTTCCTCCCATCATCATGGTTCCAAAGTTCATTGATGACATACCTCCTGAATTGTGATGGTAGGAATGCTAGTTTGAAAGAGGGAATTAGTAGCCTCAAATCCATCATCAAGAGATGAAAGGCAATCAAGTGTTTGAGGACAAATTATATAAAGGCAGTGAAGGTTAGTTGTACCATAGTATTGAAGTATCATATCTCTATTCAAGATAGTAACAATTTTCATACAAGATGCATGCAATTGTGGACTTTTATGCATGGAGTGTATTGCATTGTTGTTATTCAAGACAAATAAAATGTTTGACTACTCATGCAGACATTGTATTCTGAACATGATGATGTTTCTAATACTGATCAAGAACAGACTATTGATGATGAAACTATAGAATTATTAGGGGATCAACAACATGTTGATGAAAAAAACAAGAACGACACAACATCACAGTTTTGAATAAAATTATCAAGGAAATAAGTTAGGTTATAAAATTTGAGGTTGGTTGAAATCAACACAACCAACCTATTGACCCCAATAAGTCAATGTTCATTAGTTATATTGGGGTAATAATGAGGATGAATGTGCTGATTGATATTGAATCATGGACCGCATCTAACTTGTAATGAAGGAAATACTTTGGAAAGATATAATGATAATGTTACAATATACTTTCTCTATTTTATTGAAAAATTATATAATGAATAATTGATTTAGTTTTCATTATCCCATGTAGAATTTATTTATTTTATAATATTTTCATATTAAATTTTTCTTAATGGATTTTGGAAAAGCCCATAGTGGATTACAGACTCTTCTAATGAAGTTAAATCTTAGGGATGCTGAGGGGAAAATAAAGCCCTACCCACCACTCAGTTATGCACATATTATAAAGAAAGAAACATGGAATTCTTTCCGCAATCATCTCAATGAGAAATCATTTAAGGTGCATTACGATTGATAATATATTATTGGAAATTATTTATTTTATCCAACTTGATTCAAAATTATTAATTTATGAAACAACAAAAGATTGCTGAAAATAATGAATGTGCATTAAAACCAACATACCCCTATCAAAAAGGAAGGATGAGGTACACTTAATTATAGAAGAAATTGGTATGTATTTTGAATCAGAAATAAAAGTTTAATTATGTGATATGAAACAACCTATGTTCATTTGTTTATATGAAGATAGATGAATCATAATCTGAATCCACTTCCAACCCACATCATGTGCTATGGAAGGTGGCTCATGCAAGTAAGGATGGTATATTAGTTGATGAAAACACAAAAGCAGTATGGGAAGCATGTGTAAGTATGAAATAATTTTAATTAATTATGATTTATAATAATATTGCATAAAAATAAATATGTTTATATTTTTTATGGTTTAAAGATAAGAATCGACAACGGATGTACCAGAAGAAAAGATACTTTCAGTAGATTTGAAGCAGCATGAACAATATGGTCGCATTAAAGGATTAGGTTTTGGAGTCTCTCCTCAAACATATTTCAAGAAGATAAAACCACATGAATATATATATATATATATATATATATATATATAATACGGTGAGATGAATTCAGACACAAATAGACTCTCTGTAAGATATTATTTTTTGGTCTGGTTTGGTAGACCAATGTATAAGAAAGGATCAAAATGATCCAATGATGGAGCAAAGATCTGCACATGAACCAAATGACCCCACTAGATTTGAGGCTAGTCATCCCCTAAACCACATACCTTACTCGAGATAATCAATTTTTTCATTACTCTTTCCTAAATGTGAATGAAACAACTTATGATAACTTTATATTACTAAAATTCTATAGGGTATAGTTGTATGTGATTTTTATCTGTCAACACCCACATACCACCATTTTGTGATGGTTATAGTGTATAATATACAAGGAGACCAGCTACACAATCTACCCCTCCTAAAAAATCACATGAGAGTGGGGATTGAGGTAGATTATGAGCTGACTGCTGAGTTGCCCGTTCCACTGGATGGTCATGATATTACAATGGTCAAAGATTCTATTGGAGCTTTCATAGCATGGATGCCTAATCTTATAAAGATAAATGAGGTATGTATTTAAAAAAAATTCACATGAAAAACATGTAATAATTGATGATAAAAGGTCTAAAGTGAGGTATGATATTACAGATGGATTAAGAAGTAGAGAAACGAAAGGTCAAACCAAGAAAATCTAGTGAATCAACGAAGAAAACAAAATGACTTTTCAAGAGTACCTTCTCCCCTCCATTTCCAGAGCAATATTTATTATCATTAAAACTTCATGTAGAGACCACATTTAAAGTTAAAAATATGTCTTACACTGAATATGAAGAAAAAATATATGGATATTACTTCATAGATATAATTGGTCTTGAGACTCTAACTGAGATTCTCAAGCATGAATGGTTGGGTGTCTCAGTTGTGAATACATACATAAGGTACATTTTCATAATACTTATGTCCAAACAGTGATCTAAATATGTTTATTAAAGTTAATAACTATTCATATTTTGTACAGGCGTTTATATTACAAATATATAAAGGGAAGATCATGTGAATCATGATTTGGATTAATTAATACCTTATCATTTCTATGACATAAATTAATTGATTGTGGATGTTATGTTTGAAAATTTATGATAGAAATCATAATGCATGAAAAAATAGCATCCCCCACAATTTCATAAAACATATTTCATAATAATTTATTTGCCTATATTTTCTCAGTACTATCAAGATTTCTGACAACAAAGTTACTCAAAAGAAGAAATTAATTTGTTTAGAGATGATTGAGTAGCGTGATTTTTGTTAGAATGTATGCTAACAACAAATTTAAGTGATTACCTACTATTTTTGTGATCTAGTATGAGTTATGAACTTTGAAAGATATTTGGGGTGTGAAGCATTAGTGTTAGAATGCTTATATATTATTTTTGATCTCTTTCTCAAGGAGAATAATAATGGAGGAAATCAATTTTTTTAGAAGTGCTGAACTGAAAATAATAAAATTGTTGGGAAATTACATAGGTGAAGGTAGAGGTGGAGGCAGAGGTGAATATGGAGGTAGAGTTGGAGTCGAAGACTGACGTGGAAGAGGAGGTAGAGGCGAAGACTGAGGTGGAGACTGAGGTAGAGGAGGATAAGAAACACTGGATTGAAAACAATAAAATTTTTGGGCAATAAAGTAGAATAAGGACCACACCATGATTGTGTATGATAATTTTTTTTAAAAGTTCACACAACACTTTTCACTTAAGATAAGAGTAATAGTGTTTCTTTCCAGTTTAAAATGAAATTTTAGTAAAAAACAGACACTGCATACTCAAAACCAAGAAAACAAATTTGTACTATTTTGGTACTTTAGTAAAATGATCCATACATCATCTGTGATGTGTAGGGATCATCCACACCTCAATCCGATGCACGGTGTGACCGGTATAACTCCAAGTGTCAGTTATCTGTTTAAAATTAATATTTTAATATAAAAAGTGTCACTCACTGAAAACTGAGAAAACACACTCATATTGTCTTGATAATTTGGGTCAATGATTCATAATTTATTTTTGATGTGTATGAATCGGTCTCATGTCAAACCCACACACGATGCCACCTGTATGGCTCAAAGTGCATGTTTCTAGTTTAAAATGACATTTTAGTAAAAAACACATGTGGTGTACTCAAAATAGAGGAAACATATTCTGATTGTTTTAATACTTTAGGAAAATGATCCATGAGATATTTAAGACATGCATCATTCAATCGTGCCTCAATCCGATGCACGGTGTGACTATTATGACTCCAAGTGAGTCTTTTTATTCAAAATTGACATTAATTTTAGTGAAAAAATTAACATACTCAAAATTGATCAAATTCATTCGGATTTTTTGGTACTTTAGGAAAATGATCCATACGTCATTTGAGATGTATAGGTATCAACCAGACCTTAATACAGTTCACAATGTGATTGGTATGATTCCAAGTGTCTGTTATCAGTTTAAAATAGATATTTTAATATAAAAAAGTGTCACTGACTGAAAACTGAGAAAAAAAAATCGAATTGTATTGATAATTTGGGATAATGATTCATAATTCATTTGTGAAATGTATGAATTAGTCTCATGTTAAACCCACACATGATTCCACCTATATATCTCAAAGTGTGTGTTTCTAGTTTAAAATTTCATTTTAGTTAAAAAAACACGTGGCATACTCAAAATCAAGGAAACAAATTTCAATTATTTTGATACTTTAGGAAAATGTTCCATGAGTAATTTGGTAAGTGTATAATTCAATCATGACTCAATCCAATGAAATATGTGACTGACATGACTCAAAGTGCATCATTTTATTCAAAATTGACATTAATTTTAGTTAAAAAAACTGACATACTCAAAATTGATCAAACACATTTGGATTGTTTTTCTACTTTATGAAAATGATACATACATAACTTGTAATGTGTAGAGATCAGCCATACCTCAATCCGATGAACTATGTGACCGATATGACTCCAAGTGCATCTTTTTATTTAAAACTAACATTAATTTTAATAAAAAAACAACTTATATAATCAAAACTGAGAAAATGCATTCTGATTATTTTGGTACTTTAGGAAAATGATCCATAAGTTATTTTTGATGTGTAGAAATCAGTAACACCTCAATTCGACTCACGGTGTGACTGGTATGACTCCAAATGCACCTTTTTATTCAAAATTTACATTAATATTATTAAAAAAACAACTTACATACTCTGTAACATTGTTTTCATTTTATTTTATTTGTGTTGGAAATTTTATTTCATTTAAATTCATTATTTGTATCTTATTTTGGTAATTTTTGTTGATGTTTCTGCTGATGCACTGTGTTGCTGTGGTACACTGCACCTGTTTCTAGTGATGCAGTGTACTGCAACATCACTCTATAGTTTTCACCTTTATCAGTGCTACTAAATGTGCTGATAAAAGTATAATTTATCAGTGCTTTTAAAGGAACTTATAAAGCTACCCTTTATCAACACTTATACAAGCACTGATAAATTCTATCTTTATCAGCGCAAATAAAAGTGCTGATAAACCATACTTTTATCAGTGTAAATAAAAGCACTGATAAATCATACTTTTATCAGCGCTAAATAAAAGTGGTGATAAATGGGGTCTTCTATTAGTGCTTTTAAAAGCACTGATAAAATTATGATTTATCAGCGCTTTTATTTACACTGATAAAATCCATGGACTTTTAGCCACGATAAGGTAGTCAGTTCTTTTCTAGAACTGATAAAGGTTGATTATAGCACTGTTAAAAGCATGTTTTATAGTAGTGTTAGATCAAAATTATTTGTTTAAACATATTTCGAAAGGATAGTCATTACAAAAACTATACAATAAACCTTTTCATCCTTGAAAATAAGCCTTATATCTACATATTGTTCCACCCTTATCACCAGTCATCACTTCTTTTTTCAAACTATAATTTTAGTTCCAATTGCATATTAACCTCTACATCCAAATGTTATTTACCATACCACTCCATCAATTCCATTACCATATTTTCTAAATTGGACGACTAGAGAACATTTCTATATTCCATAAAAGTTTATCTAAATCCTACAGTATATATTACCCCATTAGGGATCTTTCCAATCATAATTCATGTAATGAATTTCCCCAGACACTCGGCTCATTGCCTAAGGTAGATCATCACATGTACTCAGGCGTGCCTCCCCATTTACCAAACCCCTGTTTAACCTTGTTTCTATGAAACATGGGTAATTAAATTAGCAATATTTATAAATGTTGATAATGTTAAATAGAAAAGAGGAAAATGTAAATTTTTTTTGTAGTGGGTCGCTTCTTATTCTCCATCCTCCATGCACTACTTCAAGGATGTCTCCATCAAATTATATACTTGAATGTCCCTTTAATCATCATAAGAAATTGATCTTTTTGCATTATCAAAACATCTGATATAATGTGACATTGATACCCAACTTTCTATCCTTTCTCCAAAGAGAGACAAGGTCAACTCCTTTGTAGAACCCAATGACTAGTTAGGTACCACTGATAGGGTGGGTGAATCAGTGGTATAAGTTTTTTTTGTAACTTATTTCTCTTTTAATTCAACCTATGTGACTCATTAAAGTCTCGATCCATTGTCTTTAACTCTGATCCTCACCTTGTAAGAAATAGTAATAAATATAGAAAAACACATAAGTATTTATAAGTTTTGGAAAAAAATACATACTCTTGACTAAAACCGATTACCCCCCCCCCCCCGATTACTGATTATTCATTTTATACAGGTAATTAAAACCAAGGAAAATCCCATTCCCATCAACATAGAATCTCACTAAAGTTTACAAGATCCCACTATAAAAGTGATCCACAAAGAATCCCACTGTGTTCTTACTTCAAAGTCCCATTGGAGTCTTTAAATTCTCTTCAAAGTATGACCCTCAATAAGAAATATTTTTTTGGATTTTGGTTTCTTCTACAACACCTCGAGATGAAATCATCCTCCATGAACAAATTGGATCACCTGATCTTATCATGTACACTCTTCAAGAACTTTATCAACTAATTATCAAGTCTTCATAATCTTTCTCACTATCAAATGTTCACAAGATATGACTCTTCTCATCTCACTGAATACTTGGGCATGCAAATATTCTATCATTTTAAAAACATCCTAGTGTCAGTCTTGTTACTTTCTTCTAATATGTAATAATAAAATTTCATTATTCAATAAAACCCTAATAAACTCTTCTAATCAATATATTCACACATTCTTCACACATGTAAGATACAATTCATAGTCTTTAAACATTTAACAAAAATGCACAACTCAAATATGCAAAATTGCACTGTTATTTTTCTCAACTTCTCACACTGCCTCACCATGCTTTGTATAGAGTATCTTTTACAAATGATTTTAATTAATAGATTTTGTTACTTTAATCCTCTCATAGATTAAGGCTTTTGATATTACTTCCATGAATGTACAAAACACTGCAGGATTGTTCTTCACGTACCAACAAGGTATACAATATCATCTTCTTCTTTGTAGAAGCAAATCAAAATTATTGTATGAAAATCCTTCCTTCTCCTTTATGCAACTAACAATACATGATATCGACTTTATACTGATGTGAAGTCATGCATGTTTTCTCTATTCTATATAGAAATAAGAGAGATTATATCATGCATCTTGATATCTTTCTATTTAAGAAAAAAAATCATTCTTCATCAGTCTCTCTATGCCTATCTCTCCTATACATTTCTCACTCTCTTAGTGCTTTTAATACATGTTCAGCTCATCCTTCGAAATGGAGAGCATGCTGGTTATTTATATATGAGTCTCCACTACCTTTGGATTCCAAGAATCATGAAGATCCATTTATTCCATTTCCATAACAATGTACGCACACCGACATAAATCATTGTGTGTACTACCTTTCATCACTTTTCCTTGACTACATGGTCGATAAAAATCATTGTCAAAACTTCAAAAAAATGTATCTTAGGTTCATTGTTTCCTTCATGTACTTCATCTAGTATACATGCATTGCGATTCATAAGATGCTTATGATCTTGCGGTGTAATCACAATGATGCGGCATAAAAACTCTCACATACAAAATTTCAAGTGAGTTCGAGGTAGAAGATGACATAGGTTCATGATCAGACAACTTAGATTGATTTCATTGTATGACCATTGATATAAGCATAAATTTTTAGATGGGGCTACAATATACAACATGCTTGAATTCAAAATCACTAATTTCATAGTGAGGATGGTTCTTAATAAGACTATATGACTTAGTAGAACCCCAATGATGTATATGGGTCCACTCTGTTGGGACCAAGTTGGATGGAGAAGGAAGTAAGAAGAGTTTTCATTTGTAGAGTGTTGTATTTTGTTGTCAAAGAAGATAAATCAATTTACTTTGTAAAGGACTTGTAAATAAGATGATGCTTTTCTGATTTTTATTTCACAAATATCATAAGTTATGAGAACTTGTGATGCAAGTGTTATAAAGGAAAGGGGAAGTAAAGGTGCTGCCAGTCATATTCTGTTTTGATTGGAAGGAAAGATACTAGTAGAAGACAGGGAAGTTTCAGTACTTTTAATTGAAAATATGATGATACTAAAGTTGTTAGATCAAAGAGTATATATCATGGTAGATATGGTTTTTGATGAAAGTAGTTTTTTTTGAATAATCTAGATGATAGTTAAGTAACACTGGTGTTCTTTCCAAAGCAGATTTTAAGGTGGTGTCATTTCCCAGTGTTTGCCAAATTTTTGGGGCTGAAAATCAGGATATGGAGAAATGTGATTTTGGAAAAGAATGATACATGAAAGTTTTAAGATGTATGGGTATGTTTCACTCAAGTGGAGTTCCAATATCAAAACACCAAAATCTGTAAAAGGAAATACATGTGCCAAAGATAGTTTTTTGCATGCAAAATAAAAAAGGGAGTTTGGAATGTTGTGCGCAAGGAATGATTCAAGGTTAGATCATCAAAAAATTAAAAAGGCATGAAGTGCGTGAAAAATTAAATAAGTAAATGAAAGATGAGGTTAGAAAAAAAGAGACTTACACACCCAATGTGACGTCAAATGGGGTTTTGCATGATGTTTTAGGATCATGCACGACGTGTCGGGGTTTTTGCGCGTGGGGGTCGACGATGCCTATAAATCAGAGGTGTACCCCTCTTATTTAAAAATATTGAAACTTAGAGAAATATTGTGCTCTAAAGCATAGAATAATTTTAATTAAAGTGAGTAGCATGAAATAAATAGGGTTGTGCGTAAGAAAGAGAAGTTTCACACAAGAAGAGATTTGCACGCAAGATTAAAGTTGCGTGCAAAAGGTGTTTCACAACAAAAGTAAAATATTGTGTGAGAGGAAAAAGTTGTGAGAAAGACACCTAAAAAGGGTGCATGAAATATTTTAGTTCACTATAAGAAGTAATTTGTGGGCAAGGTAGTTCTTATCAGCTTCTGGGTAGGAAAGAGAAGAATTGTTTTGAAAGATAAAATTGTGAAAGCGGATTAAGAAGTACTGAAACATTGTTTTTCCCTATTTGTGATAAGAGGGTGCACACATGCTTTAGGATTGTTTTCTAAGTGCTTCACGAGTATAAGGTTATATCATACTCATTTTATTCCACATCAAAGGATTATTTTCTAGTGGATTGTGTGGTACTAGATTGTTTTCATACCATACCAAGGATGTAGCTACTCTTGTTGAGCAGTGAACCTTGTAAATATTGTATTCCTATGGTTGTATGATTTGATTGTGTTCAGTAGGGAAATAACTATTTAACCAGAGGTCAAGTTTGTTTCAAAATTAAGGAAACATAAAATAAAAATATATCACTAATTCACCCCTCCCCCTCTCAATGATACTTAAATCCTAACTGGGTAACTTCAATTGGTATCAGAGGTAGGTTCCCTTCGTTTATTATTTGCTGAAGTTTTGAAGAGAAGTTTTGATGAAGAATATGAATTGTGTGAACAGTAAGGGGGTTCTGATATTTTATGGGAATAATTATCATATCTGGAAAGATATAATGATGCATTATCTTATGTTTCTTAGATATGAAGTTCTTAAAATAATAACAAATGGATTTCTACTATTGATGAAAAGGTTCCTCTTACTCCTACTAATAAGAAGAAACTTGAGAATGATGGAAGAGATAAAAATTCATTACTATAATATCTTTCTAAGAGTGTATTTTTAAGAGTTAAAGGTGTCTCTACAACCAAAAGAATATGGGAAAAACTGAAAAACATCTATAAAGGAAATACAAAAGTGAAGAAGGAAAAACTTAAAATCTGGAGGCAGAAGTATAAAGACATAAAGATGGGTGAGCATGAATCTGTTGGGGACTTCTTTACCAGGATAAATGACACTGTCATTATAATAAGATGTCTTGGTGAAAAGTTGGAGGATTCTACAGTTTTTGAAAAGATCTTGACAATTCTTCCCAACAAATTTGATGCTAAAGTTTCATCACTAGAAGATTGAGACCCTGAAACATTATCTTTGGATGATTTACATAGCACTCTCATCACTTATGAAATGATAAGAGAGAATAATATGAAGAGCAAATAAAATTATGATAGAGAAATTTCTTTTAAGGCTGCAAAGAAAGAGAAGTAGAAGAAAATTCTTAGTAAATATGAAGCTGGTGAATCCCACTATGAAGACGAGGTATGTAAATTTTTTGATGAAATGTCATCTTTGTTTTCTAAAAATTTGAAAATAGGCATAGAGAGATACAAAGATAAACTCCCTTTGAAATGTTTTGAATGTGGATCTGTTGGAAACTTTACGGCTAATTGCCCTAAAAAAGGGAAAGATGAAGATAATGATAAAGAAGACAAAAGGCCAATAAGGTCATAGAAGAAACAGGATGACAAAAATAAATATTCTGGTATACGTAAGGATAAAAAGTTCTTCAAATAAAAAAAGAAGCTTTTTTTCAAAAAATGAAGAAGATGATGATAGTGAGACTGAATTTAAAATTTTTTTACTGAGAAAGGTAGAGAGAGTACCTTTTTTTTCAAGAGTGAATAATGAAGATTATGAGAGCATTAGTCCTGAAGAAGAAGAAACTCAACATGAATAATATCTAAAAAAAGAGCTGAAGGAATGTTTGAGGAAGATCAGAAGGCTTGATAAGGAAAACAAGAAATTGACATATGAAAAATCTTCATTAAATGACAAAGAATATTTTTCTGATGAGAAAGAAAAATTTGAAAAGGAGAATGATGATCTGAATAATTATCTTGAGAGTGAAAATAATCATAATGATCATCGAGAAGTAAAGATGAAGGCAAAAGAAGATGAGTTGGAACATGTCCAACATAAAATTTCTAAAGATGAGGAAAGGAACACAAGGTTCAAAAAATATATTATAGAAGTTAGTGAATGTTCTACTAATAATGAAACTAATAAGGATCAATAAACGTTACATTCAAAGCTTGAAAAGAAATATTGAACTGGTTCTAATAAGAATAATTCTAGAAAGGAAATGTATGTGGTCAAAGTCAGCAATACTAAAAAATCATAAGAATCTAAAAATCCTGAGTCTAGAAAGACTTCTACTACTTCTAGTTCTGGTAAGTCTAAATAGAAATCTGTGATGAAGAAGAAAGTTACAATTGAAAATATGAAGGATGATGGTCAGCATAGTTCTAGTAAGATTATTTTTGAGAAGCATGTTCACAACTCTAGTTAGTATGGAAGTTTCATAGGGAAATATTCATTCTCTAGATACTATTGGTATTGGGGTGGATTCAGACACATGGAAAATATGTGTTGGTTCAACCAACAACATTACTACTATTCCACAAGCTTTGAAAGACAAGGACTGAGGGGGATTCAATCTTTTCAAAATAAAAAACCTTGAAATAAAGTCCATAATATATCTGAGAAGGTTGGTTTGAAAGTTTAGAATAGGTTCCAACTACTAGAAACTATATGTGAAATATGTGATTGACCTGGACATCTTGCTAAGGGTTGTCTGATTGTGTTACCAGAACAAGAAAATTGTTTTAAAAATTCTCAGAAGTTGGAGATTTTAAAGGCTAAGAAAGACAAATTTTCTAGGTTCAAAAATAAAGAGTGCTTGGTTATCTGGATAGAACACATTGACTTGGCTAGGAAATTGGAGGAAGCACAGTAGAAAGTGGAAGAAAAGGATGAACATAAAGCTATTTTTTGAAACCTCTTTGAAAGATATGAAAGGAGAACGACCCTGGATCCTTGATAGTGGATATTCGTCTCATATGATATGAGACTTAAATCTGTTAAAGAATGTGAATGATTTCAAAGAAGGAACAATGGCATTTGGAAACGATGAATATATAAGGATCAAAGGTGTTGGATCAGCCATCATTGGAAAAGAAAATATGAAATCCAGGAAAACACTATATGTTGATGGGATGAAACACAACCTCCTAAGTGTGTCACAACTCTGTGATGAGGGAAAAAAATTTATCTTCAGAAAAGATGGGTTTGTTATGAAAAGTGAAAATGATGGAAATGTAGTTACAAGAGGCCAACGTACAAAAGGAAAATTTTCCAAGTTGGTGAAGTACATAACTCTTGTTACATGGGTGTGGTGGATGAAAATCAATTCTGGCATAAAGGCTGGGACATATGTGTTAGAGAAACATGTGAAAGTTATCAATGCGAGATAATGTTTGAGATATGGCTGATTTATTCAAAATAATATATTTGTGTTTCATTATTTGTGAAAAAGGGAAGATTACAAACTATATACATAAGAGAGTTGAAATTCACTCAAAAAACCCTTGGAACTTATACATTATGATATCTATGGACCAATGAGCAAGAAATATACAAATAGAGATAAGTACTTCATTACTTTTATTAATGAATTTACTCGCATTACTTGTGTTATGTGCATGATATATAAGTAAGATTCTTTGAAAATGTTTAAGAATTTTAGGAGGAAAGAAGAGAAGGAATGTGAGTATTCAGTGAAGAAGTTGAGAACTGATATTGGTGGTGAGTATAAGAATAAAGATTTTGAAAGTTATATTGAGAAGCATGGAATTTGGCATGAGTTCAGTTCACCATACACACCTCAACAAAATGGGGCTGCTGAAAGAAAGAATATAATTCTTGTGAAAATGGGAAGAACTATGCTACTTGAACATAGTATTTATCATTATTATTGGAGTAAAGCCATGATCACTTCTATGTATATTCAAAACCAATGTTTTTATAGGAAAAAATCAAATATGGCTCCATATGAAATGTTCTATGGAAAAACTCCAAGTCTTAAACACTTAGGAGTTTTTGGGAGTCCGTGCATTATAAATAAGAAAGGTGGAAACCTTGATAAGTTTTAGAAAATAGAAGATGAAAGAATTATTCTTGGATATAATTCATAAGGTATAGGATATAGATGTTTCAAAAAAGAAAATAAAAGAATTATTGATTCCGATGATATGAATTTTTTTGAAAATATTGAAAAATAAAAGCAGTCTTATGATGATGCAAAAGATGAGGAGGATAGGGAAAGTTTTGTTAACAATTCTGAAAATTCTGAAAACAGTGATAATCCTACTCTAGAAGAAGAATCAGACTCATAAATTTTAAGTGATGAGCATGAAATTCTAAGATCTCATCCTAGGCTAAGGAATCAAGTTGAAACTTAGAACATTATTGGTAATCAACATCAGGGGGTTCAAACAAGAAGAATAATGATTGCTATTACACAAGTTTCTCTCTATTAGAAATTTGACCCAAATGATGAGAATAAATAATTTGAGCATCTATAATGGATTCAGGCGATGAATGAATAACTTGATCAAATAGAGAAGAATGATACTTGAGAGCTTGTACCCAATCCGAACAACAAGAACATTGTTGGTAAAAAGTGGGTTTTCTGAAACAAGCTGAATAAAAACGGTGAAGTGATAAGAAACAAAGAAATATTGGTTTGAAAAGGGTATTCACAAATTGAAGGCATTGATTTTTATGAAACCTTTTCTTCGGTGGAAATATTAGAAACAATCAGAATTTTTCTTGCTATTATTGCACAATTAGGTTACAAAAAATTTCAAATGGATGTAAAATCCACATTCTTGAATGGTGATCTTGATAAGGAAGTTTACATTGATCAACCTTATGGATTTGTTATTGGGAAGGATGAAAGTTATGTGTGCAGGTTGAAGAAGGATTTTTATGGGATAAAATAGGCTTTGAGGGAATGGTATTCTAAATTGGATACTTTCTTGAGGAAGATGAATTTCAAAAATGGTAGAGTTGATATCAATATTTACATCAAGGAATATCGAGATTCTTCTCTAATCATAATTTTTTATGTCTATGAAATTATCTTTGCTGAAAATGATGAAAGATCATGCGAAATATTTGCTGAGGAGATGAAGAATACATTTGAGATGTCCATGCTGGGAGAAATGAAATACTTTATTGGGTTGAAATTTTATAGAAGAGGAACCACATTTTTATTTCTCAAGAGATGTATGCTAAGGAACTTTAGAATAAGTTTTGAATAGAAAATTAGAAACTAGTTTCCACACCGATTTTAGTGGGAACCAAGTTGTCTAAAGATAGAGAAGGTAGGTAAGTTTATTAAAAATAGTTTCAAAAGCTAATTGGAAGTCTGTTATATTTGAGTGCTTTAAGACCCAACATCGTCTATACTGTTACCTTATGTGAAAGATTTTAGAGTGCTTATAAAGAATCACATTTGATTGTAGGAAAAATAATTCTTAGATATATCAAATTAACAAAAAAATTTGGAATCCGGTATGATGGCTTAGAAAATATTGATCTGTTTGGGTATTCAGATGCTAATTGGGTAGGAAACGTTGATGATAGAAGAACCACATATGGTGGAGTTTTATTTCTAGGGAAAATTTGTGTTAGTTGGCATACAAATAAATAGAATTCAATAAATCTTAGCACATATGAAGTTGAGTATGTTGCTGCAACTCAAGATACTACCCAACTCATGTGGATGAAGACTCAGTTGGAAGATCTATTGGTTGATGTAAATCCACCCTTGCTCTTGGGACGTGATAATCAGAGTGTAATCAATCTTACAAGGAATACAGTACAACATTCTCATTCAAAAAATATTTACATAAAGTACCAATTCATCAAAGAACATGTGGAGAAGAATTAATTGAAGTTAAAGTATGTTCCTACATCGGAACAAGTTGCTGACATATTCACAAAACCTTTACCAAAGGAACCATTTTCTAAATTGAGGCTGAACATGGGTGTCTAACCTCATTATTATCAAGGTTGAGGTACATGATATTATGACCTATCTAGTATTACTTTGGATAGTGTTTTCAAGGGGGAGAATTGGTTCATAAAACTATCCATATAGTTGCATGTATAAAGGGGGAGTTGTGGGTAAATCCAGCATTAAATGTGTGGACTATTCTAACTGTTTGTTGGAGTGGTTGTAGGAAATAATTTTTTTGTATCCAAGAAAGTTTAAGGAGTGGAGAAAGATACTAAATAATATTTAGGAAGAAGTTTTTGAAGAAATATGTTTATGTTTTAGAGAATTCTGAGGAAGAAATTCTGAAAAAATTTCATAGTCACTACTTTTGGATAGCATGGTCTTGCTGTCAATAATTCTTGTTTCTCATAATGAGTTAGCTCACACAGGATTATAATTGTTGATAAGTAATCCATTTCTTGAGGTTAAAAAGTTCATTAATTTATGAATCTTTGTTAACAATAAAATAAAAGGGGGAAATTTTATGAACTAAGTTGGATGGAGAAGGAAGTAAGAAGAGTTTGTATTTGCAAAGTGTTGTCTTTTATTGTCAAAGAAGATAAATAAATTCACTTTGTAAAGGAATTTTAAATTATAAGATGCTTTTCTGATTTTTATTTCACAAATATCATAAGTTAGGAGAACTTGTTATGCAATCATTATGAAGGAAAGGGTAAGTAAAGGTGCTGCTAGTCATATTCAGTTTTGATTGGAAGGAAAGCTGCTAGTGGAGGATAAGAAAGTTTCAGTACTTTACGTTGAAAATATGACAATGCTAAAGGTGTTTGATCAAAGACTATATATCATGGAAGATACAGTTCATGATGAAATTATTATTTTTTGAATAATCTAGGTGATAGTGAAGTAGCATTGGTGTTCTTACTGAAGCAGATTTTAAGGTGGTGCGGTTTCCCAGTGTTTGCCAAACTTTTGGGGATGAAAATCAGGATATGGAGAAATGTGATTTTGGAAAAGAATGATGCACGCATGTTTGAAGATTTCTGGGTATGTTGTGTTCAAGTGGAGTTCCAATATCTAAACATCAAAATCTAGAAAAGGAAATACACGTGTGAAAGATTGGTTTTTGCGTGCAAGATTGAAGGGAGTTTGGAATGTTGTGCGCAAGGCATGATTCAAGGTCCGGACATCAAAAAATGATAGAGGCATGAAGTGCGTGAAATATTTAAGAAGTGCATGAAATATGAGGTTGTAGTGAAAGAGACTTATTCACCCAGTGTGATGCCAAATGAGGTTTTGCGCGACATGTCAGGATCTTGCATGAAACGTCAGGGTTTTTGTGTGTAGGGGTTGTGGATGCCTATAAATAAGAGGTGCCCCCCTATCATTTAAAAATATTAACACTAAGAGAAATCTTGAGCTCTGAATCACAAAATAATTTTATGTAAAGGGAGTTTCATGAAAGAAATAGGGTTTCACATAAGAAGGATAAGTTGCGTGCAAGAAGAGATTTGCGTGCAAGATTAAAGTTGCGCACAAGAGGTGTTTCATGAAAAAGTCAAATCTTGTGTGAGAGGAAAAAAGTTTCACACAAGACACCTAAAAAGGGTGAACAAAAGATTTTATTTCAACACAAGCAGTAAGTTGTGTGCAAGGTAGTTCTTACCGACTTCTAGGTAGGAAAGAGAAGGATTTTTTTGAAAGATCAAACTCTGAAAGCTGATGAAGAAGCACTGAAACATTGTTTTTTCCCTATTTGTGCTAAGAGGGTGCACACACGCTTGAGGATTGTTTTCCAAGTGATTCACGAGTGTAAGGGTATATCATACTCATTGTATTCCACATCAAAGGATTATTTTCTAGTGGATTGTGTGGTACTGGATTGTTTCTATACCATATCAAGGATGTAACTACTCTTGTTGAGTAGTGAACCTTGTAAATATTTTGTTCCAGTGGTTGGGTGCTTTGATTTCTTTCAATAGGGAAAGAACTCTTTAACCAGATGAAAAGTTTGTTTCCAAAAGAAGAAAACATAAAAGAAAAATATATCACTGATTCACCCCCTCCCTCTCTCAATGATACATGGATTGTAAGAACCCAATATTTTATAGTATGTTATCTCATTAAAGTAATTCAATAGCTTGCGCTACATGCAACACTGAGTTCGAGCACACCACAACTTACCACACCAACCGTTCAAAAAGCGGTTATGAATAGTATTAACAAAATTTTGAATCTTAGATACTCTATATAATTTTAACATCCATATTATGTGTTTCTTATACATAATATAAAAACAAATTCATTTTTTCAGATAAAAGAAGTATTTTTCAAAAAATGCAATTTTAAAGCCTTTTAATGGACAACCCTTTTTAAAAACAATATTTGACACTTTTATATATTAAATTTAATGAAATTAAATTTTTATTTAGAAGCATGACATAAAAATTTAGTTTATATAAATTTTTGGTACTTTTTTGATAACTTTCATATTTTGATGAATAGTGAAAAATACTATGTTTTAATTGAAAACAACTTTTTTTAATCGAAATAATTTATAGTGATAAATTATGAATTTGAATGGTTTTGAAGTATAAATAGATTATATTTTTATAATTTAATACAATTTAGGTCATTATAATTAATTTCACATTTAAATTTGACATAAGCACATGTCAATCTTTTGATAGTTTTTACTTTTTAAAAACCTGCTTTTTGGTTTTAACAACGGGAATTAATTTTAAATTAATAAATTTAACTTTTATGTTTTGAATTTGGTAAAATAGACTTCATTTTTAAATTATGAATATCAAAATTATCTTAGGGTAAATTTTTGGTATTTTTCTGAAAACTTTCAATTTTTGATGAATAGTGAAAAACACTGTGTTATTATATAAAACCGACTTTTTATTTAAATAATTAGTTATTTTATTTTAATTTATTTTAGGTCAAAATAGATAAATAATACCTATATATGTTCTATTTAATTCATTGGAGTCATTTTATAATAATTTTACATATAAAAAAGTTTATCGAACAATTTACCGTCTTTTACCCACATTCTAGGAGCATTTTCAAATTTGTATAAAAATTAATTTTACCACTTATGTGAGTTGAATTTAAAAAATACGAGAGAAAAGTTTAATATCATTAATTAAAATATGGTTAATAAGATGAAAATAATTTTTTTGAATAGTAACTTTTGACTTTTATTTACCACGATTAAAAGTAAATATGATAATTAAGGGTAAAAATGATATCATAATTACCCTAACACATGTCCTAATTCTATTGGATAAGTATAATTCGACCAAAAACAACCTTATAAATAAAATATGATCCTATTTGGTCAACTTGGATTAGATTAGGACATTTATTATTATTTTATTTAAAGAAGAGTTAAATGAGTTAAATTCAAAGTTTAATAACTAAACCATTTTTAATATAGGGTTATACATAATATAAATTCGACTATAAATATTCATTAGAAATATAAAAATATTTCCTAAATAATTATAGTTTATTTATATTTTTTAGACATTAAATACTTTAATTTATTTATGACACAATAATGACGCAGTAATTACCTTAATAATGAAATATTAAAATAATTGATATTATAAATATCCAAATAAATGCAATTTGAGACTTTTGATGAATTCCAATAATTTTATAGGTTAATATGACATGTTATGATTGATCATATGAATTTATTTCGATGTAATAAAGTTGTTAGGACTAACAAAATCCATTTATTAAATAATGTCAAAATTGACATAATTGAGTTTTTAAAAAAATACTATATTATTGGTTGATATAATATTCCTAAAAATATAATGTTCGGCCAAAGGGCCTGAATAATATTATATATTTCATTAATGAACCTATTGGTATTATCTTGGAAGTTTATAGTAAGTTTATTAACCATATAATATAAAAATACAAAGAGACATGGTAAATGTAAAACTATTTAACTAAGAGTTAAACTTAAAAGATAAGGTTAATATGATGACCTAAACCTGTCTAAAACCTATTGGTTGATAGGTTTTATACCTATCCCCATCTTAGAATTTAAATAATTTATTTTGGATCCATTATATACCGAAAATTATTTTATTATAAAATAATATTTCAAGCTTTTCTTAAAATGACTCTCACCTCTCTTATAAAAGGGCACTCCCCCTTCTCTCAAATTCACACCTTCAAAGCCATTTGGATCGGCTAAACCCTGCCCAAATATCCTCCCAACTTTCCTCCTTTCATCCTAGATTCCTTCCTTTAGTCATAAATCCAACCTAAGTAGCCCTTTTGATCAAATCAAAAGGAAGAACCTGAAGAAGAGGTAAATATTTCATCACCTCTTTCAAGTTCTTTTATTCTTCCACTTCCTCTTTCTTTGTTGTTTCCATTATAAAATAATAACTCCAATATCTTATATATACTGTGATTATATTATAAAAATGGTACAACCATATCCATTAATCTATCCATCCTATAAATGACAAAGTCACCATACGTGCATACGTACGGATTACCATCTCCACATCGTAGTGTAGTTTGTTATTAAAACATTTCATTATTTGTATGGGTATAATAATGAGTATAATTGATTTAAATAATAAATATAAAATGTTATTAATTCTTTATATTTGATATAACATCCAATTACATATGATTTATCCATCAATATAATGATATTGTCCCTCATGCGTACGTACGGATTACCGTCTCCACGGCGCGATGAGATTCATTTCCACATTCCCCATTCAACGATGATTATAAATATATATATATATCATTAATAAGTATGTAATATATGACATAATAATGCTATTGTAGATATATATATGTATATATATATATTTACTTACATATATCTTATTCACTTAGTTCCATTCAATACGATATGAAAATGGAAACAACATTTATGCTTACGTTCGACCTACCATCTCCATAAATGGTGTTTTCAATTTTATATATATGTATATTATAAATATTTATATTATAAATATATATTATATATAAATCATTTTTATATTCTCAAAGTATTTAAATCATGATCTAAGTGATACAATCAAGAGTAACAAGTTAAAGCACGTACGATAAAGAAAGCGATTATTACCTGAAATGATAATTTAACATGGAAATTATTATTAAATGTGTAGTATAAATTCATAAATGAATCATGTATGATATTATAAATATTAATATGGTTATTTTATAATTTAATAACATAATACGATATTTATATAGTAGGTTAAACGTACCCTCGACTAAAGGAAGTACAAGGTAAGGGTTAATTTCACAATCTCTTTATTATCCGAGGTTATTTTTATGTAAGTATCTACTGGGAAATATTTATTATCCATGTCCATGTTTAATAAAAGAGTTTTCAAAGGGATTCTTTTTAAGGGAATTTTTTACTAAAACATCATTTTAAATGTTTTAATGATTTATTCTTCTAAACCTTTCTCATTAATGTCCATGTTTTCAAAATGGTTTTAAGGATTCATTTATATGGACATGAATGTTTTAAAATGTTAATTCCTTTGAAAAGTTTCAAAGTGGTATGGGACAATTTGATTCAAAAATATCTTTTAAATGACTTCCTTTATAAATTATGTGACTTTTAAATGATTTCATGAAAAAGGGATATTTCTCTCAAATATTTTTACTGATCATTTTCAACTATGTAAAAATCCTTTACGGGATATTATTCTTAATCGAGGTTTATTTATTATGATACAAATCTTCCATATTGTATTGAAGATTTTGTGATATGTTTGATTGTGTATGCGTTATTTTTATACCATTCATGGCTTATGGATAAATTATTGACATTTCGTATGCTAGTTTTAATACGAATGTCTATGTTATGTTTAAACCTTTTCATATGAGGAATGCATTGGACTTAGTAAGTGACGGGTAGAGCCCGCTATAGCTCCTCGATGTATCGGTAGGTTTCATGAGACAAACTAGTGTCTTAGCGCAAGGCCTTGACAAAATCTTATTTGTAGTCGTGGCACAAGTCCTTGACTATGTGGTTATGGAGTCTGGCATTATGCATTCCATCATTATAAAAGTGGATATTGATATTGCATGTGATTATTTTACTAGTAGAATATCCATGAGAATAAGTAAATATCATTATTTGATTTTATCTTTGACATATTATACTGAAGTTTAGTTTTAAAAGGTTTTTGTTTTAGTCAAATACATTGCCTTAAATGTTTATGCTTATTTATGAAAGTTTCTGCTATATTTTTATCCTTACTGAGCATCTAAGATCACCCCTTTCTATGTTTTATTTTTCATAGGATGTGAAGAAGTATTTTATGATTGATAAGCAGGGTTAAGATAAGGTATTAATGGAATTCTCAAAGGATCGTTTATGTTGTGTTTTATTTTCTAATGTGTAATGTAATGTTCATGTATGTAATCCATTTTCTAATACTACTAAACTGATCGGTCTTTTGGGACTTGATTCCTTGTAATCATGCCAATGTATTAAAATAATGCACCGACTCCCATAATTGGGGTCGGGGTGTTACATGGATCCTGACTGGGTAACTTCAATTGGTATCAGAGGAAGGTTCCCTTTGTTAGTTCTTTTATAAAGTTTTGAAGAGAATTTTTGATGGAGAATCTAACTTGAATGAATAGTAAGGGGATTCTGATATTTTCGGGGAAGAATTATCTTATCTGGAAAGATAGAATGATTCTTTATCTTATGTATCTTGGATATGAAGTTCTTGAAACTACAATAGATGAATTTCTTGCTATTGATGACATGGTTCCTCTTACTCCTGCCGATAAGAAGAATCTTGAGAATGATGGAAGTGCTAAAAATGCATTACTCTCATCTCTTTCTGAGAGTGAATTTTTAAGAGTGAAAGGTGTCACTATAGCTAAAGGAATCTGGGAAAAACTGAAAAACATCTGTGAAGGAAATACAAAAGTGAAGAAGGTAAAACTTCAAATCCGAAGGCTGAAGTATGAAGACATAAATATGGGTGAGCATGAATCTATTGGGGAATTTTTTATGGGGATAAATGACATTGTCAGTACAATCAGATGTCTTGGTGAAAAGTTGGAGGATTCTACAGTTGTTGAAAAGATCTTGAGAATTCTTCCTGAAAAATTTGATGCTAAAGTTTCATCATTGGAAGATAGAGACCCTAAAACATTATTTCTATATGATTTTCATAGCACTCTCATCAATTATGAAATGAGAAGAGAAAAGATTGTGAATATAAAAGAAAAAGATGATAGAGAAATGTCTTTCGTGGATGAAAAAAAGAGAATTTGAAGAAAATTATTAGTTAAGATGAAGCTGGTGAATCCGACTCTGAAGACGAGGTATGTAAAAAAATTTATGAAATCTTATCCTTGTTTTCTAAAAATGTGAAAAGTGGCACAGAGAAATATAAAGGGAAACTCCCTTTGAAATGTTTTTGAATGTGGAGCTGTTGGCAACTTTGTGGATAATTTCCCTAAAAAAGGAAAAGACGAAGACAATGATGAAGAATACAGAATACCTAGAAGGTCAAGGAAGAAACAGGTTAAAAAAGATAAATATTCTGGCAGATGTAAGGATAAAAAGTTCTTCAAATCAAAAAGAGGAAGCTCTTTGTCAAAAAATGAAGAAGATGATGATAACGAGACTGAATTTGAAAAATTTGTTACTGAGAAATCTAGAAAGAGTACCTTTTTTGAAAGAGTGAATAATGAAGATTATGAGAGTAGTAGTTCTGAAGAAGAAGAAACTCAACTTGAATAGTATCTAAAAGAAGAACTGAAGGAATGTTTGAGGAAGATTAGAAGGCTTGAGAAGGAAAATAGTAAATTAAAAAATGAAAACTCTTTATTGAATGACAAAGAAGGTTTTCCTAATGAGAAAGAAAAATTTAAAAAGTAGATTGATGATCTAAATAATTATCTTGAGAGTGAAAAGAATCATAATTATCATTTGGAAGTAAATTTGAAGGAAAAAGAAGATAAGTTGGAACTTGTCCAACATAAAATTTCTAAAGTTGAAGAAAGGAACACATGGTTAAAAAACTATATTACAGAAGTTGGTGAAGGTTCTTATAATAATGAACCTAAGAAGTATCAAGAAAATTTACATTCAAGATTTGAAAAAAATATGTTACTAGTTCTGATAAGAATAATGCTAGAAAGGCTATGTATGTGGTCAAATTCAGCAATACTGAAAAACTAGGAGAATATTAAAATCCTGAGACCAAAAAGATTTCTACTACTTCTAGTTTTGGTAAGTCTAAACAGAAATATGAGATGAAGAAGAAAGTTACAATTGAAAATATAAAGGCTTATGGTTAGAAGAGTTCTGGTAAGAATATTTTTGAGAAGCATGTTCACAACTCTAGTTAGTATGAAAGTTTCAGAGGGAAATATTCATTCTATGGAAAATGCTGGTATTGTGGTGGATTCAGACACATAGAAATTATCTGTTGGTTCAACCAACAACATTACTACTATTCCAAAATCTTTGAATGACAAGGAATGAGGGGGAGTAAATATTTTCAAAAGAAACAAACTCAAAATAAAGTCCATAATATATCTGATAAGGTTGGTTTAAAAGTTGAGAATATGTTCCAACCAGTGGAAACTATCTGTAAAAGATGTGATTGAACTGGACATCTTACTAAGGGTTGTCTAATTGTGTTACCGGAACAAGAATTTTTTTTAAAAAATTCTCAAAAGATAGATATTTTAAATTCTAAGAAAGAAAAATTTTCTAGGTCTAAAAAGAAAGAGTGCTTGGTTGTCTGGCCAGAACACATTGACTTGGCTAGGAAATTGGAGGAAGCACATTAGAAAGTGGAAGAAAAGGATGAATAAAAAGATCACGTTGTTGAAACCACTTTGAAAGCCATGAAAGGATAACACCCATAGATACTTTATAGTGGTTGTTCGTATCATATTATAGGAGACTTAAATATGTTAAAAAATGTGAAAGATTTCAAATAAGGAACAATGACATTTGGAAACAATGAATCTCTAAGGATCAAAGGTGTTGGATCAGCCATCATTGGAAAAGAAAAGATGATATCCAGGAAAACACTATATGTTGATGGCCTGAAACACAACCTGCTAAGTGTGTCACAACTCTGTGATGAGGTAAGAAAAGTTATCTTAAAAAAATATGGGTTTTTTGTGAAAATTGAAAATGATGGAAATGTAGTAACAAGAGGCCAACATACAAAGGGGAATTTGTTCAAAGTTGGTGAATTTAAAAACTCTTGTTACATGGTTTTGGTGGATGAAAATCAGTTATGGCATAAAAGGATTGGACATATGTGTTATAAAAACATGTACAAGTTATCAATGTGAGACAATGTCCATAGTATGCCTGATTTATCTAGAAGAAGAGATTGGTGTTGCACTATTTTTGAGAAAGGGAATATTACAAACTCTATTCACAAGAGAGTTTACATTCATTAAAAACAACCCTGGGAAATTATAAATTCTAATATATATGGACCAATGAAAAAGAAATCTACAAATAGTGATAAGTACTTCATTACTTTCATTGATGGCTTTACTCGCATTACCTGTGTTATGTGCATGAGACATAAGTCATATGCTCTAAAAATGTTTAAGAGTTCCATGAGGAAATTAGAGAAGGAATGCGAGTATTCAGTGAAGAATTTGAGAACTGATAATGGTAGTGAGTATATGAATAAAGAGTTTTAAAGTTATCTTGAGAATAATGAAATTCGACATGATTTCAGTTCACCATACAAACCTCAATAAAATGGGGATGCTGAAAGAAAGAATAGAAGTTTGGTAGAAATGGGGAGAACTTTGCTACTGAACACAGTCTTTCTCATTATTATTGGAGGAAAGACATGATCACTACTGTTTATATTCAGAATCAATGTTTTTATAGGAAAAAATCAGATATGACTCCATATGAAATGTTCTATGAAAAAAATAAAAGTCTGAAACAATTAAGAGTTTTTGGGATTCCGTTCATTATAAAAAAGAAAGGCAGAAACCTTGATAAGTTTGAGCAAAGAGGAGATGAATGAATTTTTCTTGGCTATGATCTAGAAGGAATAGGATATAGATGTTTCAACAAATAAACTGGGAGAATTATTGATTCCACTAATATGAAAGTTGTTAAAAATATTGAGAAAGAAAATAAGTATTATGATGATGTGGAAGATGAGTAGGATAAGTAAAGTTTTGTTAACAATTATAACAATGCTTAAAATAGGAGTAACCCTACACAATAAGAAGAATCAGACTCAACAATTTCAAGTGATGAGGATGAAATTAAAAGAGCTTATCCTAGGTTGAGGAAGTAAGTGGATACTCAGAACATTATTGGTAATCAACATCATAGGGTTCAAACAAGAAGAATAACAAATGCTATTACACACACTTCTCTCTATTTGAAAGTTGAACCGAATGATGTGAATGAAGAATTTGAGCATTCAGAATGGGTTCATGCTATGAATGAAGAGATTGATCAGATAAATAAGAATGATACTTAGGATCTTGTACCCAATCTGAACAACAAGAACATTATTGGTACAAAGTGTGTTTTCCGAAACAAGCTGAATGAATATGGTGAAGTGATAAGAAACAAATCAAGATTGGTTTTCAAAGGGTATTCACAAATTGAAGGCATTGATTTTGATGAAACCTTTTCTCTAGTGGAAAGATTAGAAACAATCATATTTTTTCTTTCTATTGCTGCACAACGAGGTTACAAAATATTTCAAATGGATATAAAATACACATTCTTGAATGGTGATATTGATAAGGAAGTTTAGATTTATCAACCTTGTGGATTTGTTATTATGAAGGATGAAAGTTATGTGTGCAGGTTGAAGAAGGATTTGTATGGGCTAAAACAAGCTCTGAGGGAATAGTATTCTAAATTGGATACTTTCTTAAGGAAGATGGATTTCAAAAAAGGTAGAGTTGACATAAATCTTTACATAAAGTAATGTCAAGAGTATTCTCTCATCATAATTGTTTATTTCGTTGAAATTATCTTTGCTAGAAATGATGAAAGATCATGTGAAAGATTTGCCGAGGATATGAATAAGTCATTTGAGATGTCCATACTGGGAGAAATGAAATAATTTCTTGGGTTCAAAATTTTACAGAAGAGGAACCACATTTTTATTTCTCAAGAGAAGTATGATAAGGAACTTCTGAAGAAGTTTGTCATAAAAAATTTGAAACTAGTTTCCACACCAATTTTAGTGGGAATCAAGTTGTCTAAATATGGACAAGGCAAGGAAGTTGATTAGAAAAAGTTTTGAAAGATGATTGGAAGTCTGTTATATTTTACTACCTCAAGACCTAACATCATCTATGTTATCACCTTATGTGCAATATTTCATATCGCTCCTAAAGAATCACATTTTATTTCTAGAAAAAGAATTCTCAGATATATCAAAGGAACAATTTTTTTTGGAATCATGTATGATGGATAAGAAAATATTAATCTGTTTTTGTATTCATATGCTGATTGGGCAGGAAATGTTGATGATAAAAGATCCACATCTAGTGGAGTTTTCTTTCTGGGGATAAGTTGTGTTAGTTGGAATACAAAGAAATAGAATTCTATAACTCTTATCATAGTTGAATATGAGTACGTTACTTCTACTCTACCTACTACCCAACTCATGTGGATGAAGGCTTAGTTTGAAGATCTAATTATTGAAGTAAAGCTACCCTTGCTCTTGGGATGTGATAATCAGAGTGCAATCAATCTTACAAGGAATCTGGTATAACATTATCATTAAAAACATATTGACATAAAGTACCACTTCATCAAAGAGAATGTGGAGAAGAATTAATTGAATATGGAGTATGTTCTTACATCAAAACAAGTTGCTGACATATTCACAAAACCTTTACAAAAGGAACCATTTTCTAAATTGACATTGAATATGGGTTTCCAAACTTCTTCTTATCAAGGTTGAGGTATGTGATACTATAACCTCTCTCATATTACCTTTGGATAGTTTTGTCAAGGGGGAGAATTGGTTTATAAATCTATCCCTATGATTTCATGTATAAAGGTGGAGTTTTGGTTAAGCTGTGAATCCAATATTAAATGTGTGAACTATTCTAAATATTTGTTGGAGTGGTTGTAGGAAAAAAAAATTTTGTATCCAGAAAAGTTGAAGGAGTGTAGAAAGTAGTATAAGAATGTTGATAAAGAAGTCTTGGAAAAAGATGTTTATGTTTTAGAGAAGTCTAAGGAAGAAATGCTGAATAAATTTCATAGTCACTACTTTTGGATAACATGGTCTTGCTGCCAATAATTCTTGTTTCTTAAAATGAGTTAGATCATGTTGGATTATAATTATTTATATGTAATCCATTGCTTGAGGTTAAAAATTTTAGTGATTTATGAATCTTAGTTGACAACAAAATCCAAAGGGGGAGATTTTTGGGACCAAGTTGGATGGAGAAAGAAGTAAGAAGAGTTTGCATTTGAAGAGTGTTGTATTTTGTTGTCAAAGAAGATAAATCAATTCACTTTGTAAAGGAATTTTAAATCAAATGATGCTTTGATGATTTTTATTTCACAAATATCATAAGTTAGGAGAACTTGTGATTCAAGATTTATAAAGGAAATGAGAAGTAAAGGTGCTTCCATTCATATTCAGTTTTGATTGGAAGGAAATATGTTAATGGAAGATAGGGAAGTTTTAGTACTTTTTTTTTGAAAATATGACGATGATAAAGGTGTTAAATCAAAAACTATATATCACAGTAGATACAGTTTGTGATGAAATCAATTGTTTGTTGAATAAGATAGATGATAGTGAAGTAGCATTTGTGTTCTTGTTGAAGCAAATTTTAAGGTGGTGCTGTTTCCCAGTGTTTTCCAAACTTTTGGGGCTGAAAATCAGGATATGGAGAAATGTGATTTTGGAAAATAATGATGTGAAAAAGTTTAAATATGGATGAGTATGTTTCTATCAAGTGGAGTTCCAAGATCTAAACATAAAAATATGGAAAAGGAAATATGCGTGTGAAAGATTGGTTTTTTTTGTGCAAGATTGAGAGGAGTTTGGAATGTTGTGTGAAAATCATGATTCAAGGTTAGAACATCGAAAAATGGAAAATTCATGAAGTTCACGAAAGATTCAAGAAGTGTGTGAAAGATAAGGTTGGCACAAAAGATACTTACGTGCCCAATGTGACGTCAAATGGGGTTTTGCGCGATGTGTCAGGATCTTGCGTGATGCGTCAGGGGTTTTGCGTGCGGGGGTTAGTGATGCCTATAAATAAGAGGTGACCCCCTCTCATTTAAAAACCTAGAAACTTAGAGAAATCCCAAGCTTTGAAGCACATAAGAATTTTAGGTAAAGTGATTTTCACGAAAGAAATAGGGTTGCGCGTAAGAAGGAGAAGTTGTGCGCAATAAGAGATTTGCGTGAAAGATTAAAGTTGCACGGTAGAGGTGTTTTGAGAAAAAAGTAAAATATTACGTGAGAGGTAAAAAGATGCACGTAAGACACCTAAAAAAGGTGCATGGAATATTTGAGTTCAGTACAATCAGTAAGTTTTGTGGAAGGTAGTTCTTACCAACTTCTTGGTAGGAAAGAAAATAATTGTTTTGAAAGATCAAATTGTGAAAGCTGATTAAGAAGCACTGAAACATTATTTTTTCTCTATTTGTGATAAGAGGGTGAACACGTGCTTGAGGATTGTTTTCCAAGTGCTTCACGAGTTTAAGGGTATATCCTACTCGTTGTATTACACATCAAAGTATTATTTTCTAGTGAATAGTGTGGTATTGGATTTTTTTCGTACCATACCAAGGACGTAGCTACTCTTGTTGAGTACTGAACCTTGCAAATCTTGTGTTCTTGTGGTAGTGTGCTTTGATTGTGTTCACTAGGGAAATAAATCTTTAACCAGAGGCAAACGTTATTTCACAAATAAGGAAACATAAAATAAAAAGATATCATTGATTCACCCCTCCCCCTCTCAGTGATACATGGATCCGAACTGGGTAACTTCACACTTTGGGCAACACTCATCTTTCTCTCTCACTATCTCTCTCTCATACACATGGGCCATGACATCCCATTACATGGTTTCATCTATACACACCCTATGCATGTTCTCATATACCTTCCTATGCACAGGATAACATACTCTATTCTCAAGCTTGGTTCCCCCAATTCCCTCTAATGGGATGCCTATGGCTGCCCGAGTTGACTTAGTTTTTTGATAAAATCCCAAACAATTAGTAAAATACTAAGTGAAAATGTCACTATATAAGGTTCCTTCTCAAAAACAATTAATTATATTTCTCCCATTTTAATCATGGAGTTCACTTATATAAATTCCAAACTCTTCATCATCTTTTAAAATTCTTCTTCATGATCTCAACATATAAAGATATAATTTAGTTGAGGATCATCATTCAGAATCATAAAAAAATTATTTATCTTAATCTCTTCACTTGTTGTAAACATTGTGCAAACTCTAAACATAGTTATCACATGTATTGGAAATTAAGAATAACACTATAATTTTCAAAAGTAAATTGACAATGTTTCCATAAATATCCTCCAAGAATCATCACTTCATCACTCATATATTGAAATCTTCTTCACATCAATTAAATCATCCTCATTGATATAAATACAACTTAACTCAAAGGTCAATTCAATCACCCCTTTGTATTTTTTTCAATACCAAAAAACACTATATAAGCCAATATGTATTTTTTCTATTCTTTATTCTTCTTATTAACAATAAATAAAAAGTATGTGTTGGGGATATATCTTCTCATCTCCTCTTGAATCAATTTATTCTTCTTGTTGGATGATACTGCATACTTTATTCTATAAAGAACCTTTTTCTAGACAACTCTAAATCTGCATGGGAAAACCCAATGTTTAAAACAAGAGTATATAACCCAAATGGTTAATGCTGTCAATAAATAAACATACATGTGATACCAATCTCATATAACTCTCACTTTATACTTTTTAGATTCTCAATTAATTAAATCATGAATTATATTTATCCCGCACTTATCTGAACAAATACATTAGAATGTTCAAGTGAAAAAACATATATCTCCCCTTTTTAGTTCAATATCAACTCTATTTTCATAACAATTTTTCAAAAAAAATCAGATTATAAATTTGAAAGTGATTATTATACTATATTTATTAAGATATTTAGTAATTTTATATTCACTAAGTTGTGAATATTTGACAGCTTCAAATAATCTATGCCCCCATTCAAGGGATGTATACACATCCTTCAATTCTATACATGTTAGTACAAAAGCATATATATATAATGGAATAAGGGGGATGTGTTTTTTCCTTATAAATATCACTCAATACGAGAGTTTTCTCTAAACCTTTCCCTTTCCTTATTTCTTTTGATCTCATATTGGGAAAATTTCACCTTCTCATTCATATTGTTCCTAGGTTTTATACGCATATTCTTCTCATGATTTTTTTCTTCATGTGGAGCAGTATTCTACACCTTTATAAGTAAAGAAACTTTATTTTATGCTTATTTCATATATGTTTTCATCAAATATTCTTGGGATGGAAAGATAATCATACATTTTTTTATATCATGAACAATTTGTTTGTACCTTTCACATGAATACTTTTATTTCTCTAGATCATCACCAGTAGATGACTTATCATGAAATTTTTTCTCTGATTTTGAAATAACCTGCTTACCCTCAACTACATCATCTATTTTTCTATCTCTATTTGTTTAGTCACTTTCAATTGATCTAGACAAATTGTCAAACATTCCATCTTTTTATGATCATATTTCTTAGGTGTCTCACACATCTTATCAGATGTAACTGACTTCCTCTATTTTATATTATTTCATCCCTTTTATATTATAGAGAACTTCTCCTAGTATTCTAATCATACATTCATCATCTCTATGAAATTCTAACATACATCTTTCAGGAACTTCATCTAAGAATTCATAGCTATTTTTTTTGGTAGTTTGGATGGATTTTTGATAACTACTTTATTTATTTTATTACCTATTCTCATAATTTTACCATATACACCTAAGTTTATATATTTTTCCTAGAAATGACATGTTATACTAGCAATAATAGGGTTTATGTCCATATTTTCTACAACACCTACAAAATCCTATGAACCGTTATCTTCTATTTTGTTGATAAATCTTTCTAAAAAATTCATGATGTTGTCTTGCTGTAAACCAAGAATAATTTTTCCTAGGGGGAAAATCCTTCCTAGAATATTACTTTCTTCATTTGATGTTATATAGTGCCTTTAACTTGACTTCTTGATCCAATAAGATTCATGATTATTTTTATCACCCACATTATTAGTGATATGAGATTTATTTTGAAACTATTTAGGAGAAAATTTTCCTTTTCTGTAGGAACCCTTCATCTCACTAGATCTAGAGGACTCAAATTTTAACTCATCATACCCTTTTAGGTATTATTTGATCTTATTTAATTCATGTTGTAATTTTAGATACATTCATTGTTTCTTAGAAAACTCTTCCTCCTTATGAGTTAGTTTATCCTCATGATCACTTACCATCTTCTCAAGATCACCCACCTTTAATCTATACTTCTTACTCTCATCAAACAAATATATTTTTTTCCTATCATACTCTTTTTCAATAGCAATTTTTTTATTTCCTTTATCTATATTCCTATTATCTTTCTTTATCTATGTTTTTTACTTAGGAGAATATTCCAACTCTTATTTCTACCTCCACTTCAAATCTATTCTTACTTACCTATCATCATCACTACTTAAATATTTAGATACTTTATTAGTATGAGAAAATAAATTGAATTCATCTTCTAATTATCTACTGGATAATGAATTGTCTTATTCATACTTTCTAATAAAATTTCTCTTTCATCTACTGGGATTATTATTTTTATTCTTATCCCTTTTCTATTTATGATTTTTCTCATATTCCTCATCATATTTTGATTAAACCATCTTCTTATTTGGGAAATTTAGGAAAAAATGTCAAATTCCTTTAAAATTGTAGCACTTTAGTGGTTTCTTTCCTTTACCTTTCCATTTACCCTTTTTGAACCCTCTTGAAACAAGATTAATAATCCCACTAAAGTCTTCATCAACTTCATCATCATCAGAATTAGTTGATTTCACATCTCTAATATATTTGAAATTTCCTTTTCTCATAACCTTAAATGGTATATCATATTTATATTTCTTCTAAAATATAAATCCTTTCACATTTCATAAGCGAAGAGTATGTTATGTTTCTCATCAATGAAATATATTCCCTATCTTCTAAGGATTAAACCTTAGGATCAAACCCATCTAGGAAATTTCTCATAAAATTCTTCACAATTGTCGAATATTATATCTTTTCACCAAATCCATGGATAATACTTACCATATCATTGAATCTAATTAAATATTCATCACTATTTTCATTATTTACCATTTTAATATCCTCAAACTTTCTTCTCTATATTTTCAAATTAGCTTCCTTGACTTTGAGATTTCCTTTATAAGTTCTTATCACTTTATCCACAATCTCATTAGTAGTCTATAGACCCATCACTATTGTATATACCATTTTTGAAAAGGATATGAAGATGGAATTTTGAGCCTTTCCATCAACTTAAAGATTCATCTTATCTACTTGAGTCATAGCAGTACCCTTAGTAAGAAGTGGGAATTTTGATGTTGTTGTATCTTATACTTATAGACCAAGAGATAAAAGGTAAGGAAGTATATTATTCCTCTACTCATGGTAATTATTTCCATAAAAAGTAGGCACTACTCAACTATTAATGAAATTTAGATTATCCATTTCTCAGAATGTTCTTGGATCTTCAAAGGGGACGTTATCTTTAATACCAATTGTAGAACCCAAGGAATGGTTAGGTACCACTGGGGGGGGGAACTAGTGGTACACTATTTTTATAAATTCTTTATCTTTTAATTCAACCTCTATGAATGGTTAAAGTCTTCATCCCTCATCTATAACTCTTAGCCTCACCTCTTTATCAATAGTAATAAATAGAGCACAATAATCATGGATTTACCAGGTTCATCCAAAAAGACACACTTCTTACAAAAACCGATTATTCCCCTCAGTTATAGATTCTTCACTATATGCAAGTGGTTACAACCAAGGAAAATCCAATTCCCATAAACACATAATTTTAGGTTCCAAGCACAATGAAAGCGTGGTTGGTCCGACGCCCAACTTTAAATTTTACCATGATCAATGATTATTTAGGGATCAATATGATGATGAATTCCAGTATCCATGGAATAAAATAAAATATTTAGATAAAGAATAAATAGGTCCAGAACCTTGATAGAGGATTGAAATATTTTGTTTATAATTAATTTAATTTAATTAAATAAATACCTCTAAGGTTTTCTTTCTTCGTTGCTGTGTCTGACCACAAATATGCGGTGAGGCTTTCATTTATTTGTGGAGATAAAGAGTAGATCTCCTCTAGTGGTAATCCACACATGCTCTGTGAATCTCTAGAAGTCACTAAATGAGTCTCCATATGATACCACGAAAGGTCCTTGTGCTTGTGTCGTCTGCCCTCAATCTTCTTGAGAGATGCTTCCAAAGTGTTCTCTGATTCGGTGGAGGATGATCGCTCTCATTCTTGAGAGAGTTCTTGGAGAAAAAGGCTCTTGATTCTTGAGAGATTTTTCTCTAAAATTTTTTGCAGAAACAAAATTTTCTCTCTATCCTATGGGTTTCCCCCTTGTATAATAAGAGAATAATATGTAACCATAAATTTAATTCACTATATAATAATAAATATGTAGCACAATTACCGTTACTTATTTTTATTATTCCATGTGAAACCTCCATATCAAATAATAATGGAAATACTATTATTTCCATTACATGTTCTTAGCATTAAAGTTACAATTAAATATTATTTTAATCAAATAATATTTATTATTATTTTCTCACTAGACCCTTTAACTCGGTCTGCCCATCCTCCGAAATATTTATCGGACCTTAAATAACGACTATTTATTTATTAAATAAATAAATAAATATAACTAAATTATTTGCTGATAATAAATAAAATGAGATTTGGAATACCTGAATAATTATTAAACCACAACCGGGAATCATATTTATTCTAATTATTAAATAATAAATTATTTAAATAAGATTCTGGATACACTTAGTGTGTGACCCTCTAGGCCTCTTTCTCAGTGGCATTAGGTGAGCCTGCCTAAAGTCCAAGGTTAGCATCTAGAAATACACAAAGACACCCATAGAGAAATAAGTTAATACCACAATGACATGTCACCTCATACGAATGCTTATTGTGTAATATAATCCCTTTATCAAAATATCTCCAATCAATCAGGTTTCATGCCAATTTCATCAACCTATATGCTCAATAACTCATTATTTGACTTTCTAGAAATAGAACTTTCCTAGAGAACACCATGTACATAGATTTATTTAGGCTATATAATTTCAATCAAAGGGCTTGAGATATTTACTTTAATTAATGAACAAAAGGGATAAATCCTTTCTCGCATTATTAATTAATGAAATATTACTTATGATGCACCCAACGTATCCTAAATCACTGTGAGAATATGTTATCATGGTTTTCACCAATACATCAAAGTGCGTGACTCATAATATCCATTAATAATAATCTTAAAGTCTAAGGGCCATTACAAACGTCCATAAATAGGAACATCCAATGACACTTATAATGTGGATTTTCTACTGTAGGGTATCATTCTCATAATATTCTATTGGATATTACCAGGGACATACACCATAAGAAGGTAACTCAAAGTCCTATGAGTCTTCAACCTTGATATCATGTATCATTTTTTTCCCTTAAAATTATATCATCCAGCTATATAACATTTATTTAAGAATAGTATCATGAAACTTTCGGGTTCTCTTCATAGCGGGGAACTATTATGACCTTTTAGTGCGATAGATACTCTTGGGACATTATCACATGCTATGTTACGCAAAAGAATAATCATGATGTGATAAATAATTTATTAATATTCAAAAACATGAATATAAGTTTATCATAAAGTACAAATTAGTGGGAATGTTGCTGTTGCTGCATCTTTTACTTCTAGACCAATAGATAAAAGGTAAGGAAGTATATTATACCTCCACTCATGGTAATTATTTCCATAAAAAGTAGGTACTACTCAACTATTAAATAATTTAGATTCTCCATTTATTATAATGTTCTTATATCTTCAAATGGTACCTTACATTTAAAACCAATTGTAGAACCCATGGAACGGTTAGGTTCCACTGGGGGGGGTGAACCAATGGTACACTTTTTTTATAAATTCTTTATCTTCTAATTCAACCTCTATGACTGGTTAAAGTATTAATACCTCATATATAACTCTTAGACTAACCTCTTTATCAATAGTAATAAATAGATCACAATAAACATGGATTTACGAGGTTCATCCAAAAAATAAAAATTACTTACAGAAACAAGTTATTCCCCTCAGTTACAGATTCTTCACTATATGAAAGTTGTTACAACCAAGGAAAATACAATTCCCATCAACATAGAATCAAAATATGTTTGCACTTAATAATCCCACTAAAGTCTAAAATATCCCACTTTAAAAGTGATCTGCACAAAATCCCATAGTGTTCTCACTCTAGAGCCCCATTGGAGTATTCATTTTCTCTTCAAAGTATGACCCTCAATAAGAAAGAGATCCATTGGATTCTGGACACTTATACAACATATCAATATGAAATATTCCTCCATGAAAAAATGGATCACATGATCTTATCACGTAAACTCTTTAGTACCTTTTATAACTAATGATTGAGCCTTCTTAATCTTTCTCACTGTCAAAAATTTACATGATTTGAATATTCCCGGCTCATCGAATACTTAAGAATGTAAATATTCTATTATTTCAAAAACTTCCTAGTGTTAATATTTTTAATTTATTCTAATATAAAATAATAAACTTCACTATTAAATATATTTCAATCAACTGTTAAAAACAACAAATTCACATATTGTTCATTCATGTAAGATATATTGCATGGTCTTCAAATATTTAACACAAATGCATAAATAATATCTAACAACCAAGATTATATTATAGTAAGTGAAAAAAATATTTTGATAAAACTATAATATAATGAACATTTTAATATTTCATGGCACACAAATTCTATTTTTATATGATAAATGTTGATTTTTAACTTATTTGGTCAAATAACCCTAGAATGCGTTTTTGGAATTTTCCCTTAGAAAAAAGATTTTATGAATAATAAAAAATATAGTATTTAACTATTACTAATTTTATTTATAATAATTTTTTATAATATTTAAAATTAATAATTTATTGACTATCAATTTGATATAAAAATAATAAGATCATTTGGATGTAAAAAATGATATTTTTCATAAAATTGTTTTAAAAAAGGCATAATATCCATCCGTTTTAATTAATTAAAATAATATTTAATGATTAATTATTTAAATTAAATGTATATATTATATATCTAAATATATGAATTTAAATCTATACAATTATTATTACTATTCATATAATTAATGTAAGATCATATTATTCTTGAAAAATGAATTTCTTGAAAAACTATTTTTTCACAATTGTGGGTTTAATTTTAAATTAAATTATAAAAATTATCTTAATTAAATTTGATAAAATGGATCAAATATTTTTAATCTTCATAATTAATATTATTTAATAAGTTTAAATTTATTTTTGGTAATAATGAATAGTAAAAATAGTAAAAATTAATTACCACGGTTATGGTTACAACATGGTTTTGAACATTACATCCGTTTGTGTTATAATTAATTTGACACACACATAGAATTTTTATTAGATAAATTGGATTTTATATTTATAATTAGGGGGTAAAAAAATTATCTAATAAGGCTCATTTTATTTTTAGTTTTAAAGGATAAATTACCTAGGTTAAAAAATTAGTTACCATTGTGAAAAATGAAATGGTAAAAGTAACCTTGGAGGTAAAGGTAATAACAAGTTTAAAACATGTTTATTATTATTTGTGTATGTGTTTCTCAACCTTATATTATCTCCACCCAATTATATAATTTTTTATGAACTTGGGTTGAGAGTGACTTCCCATTATTGAATAGTTTTGGGTATTTACAAAAATGTCACTCCTCAATTATAAAAGGGCACCTCTCCCCCACTTCTTCACACATCTCAAGAAATTTATCTAAAAAAACCTGATAAAATATATATTAATCATACTTAGTCACATTCTAGATATAATTCTATTCCCAAAAGTCTATCCATAGGGTCTTTAATAATAGATCCAAGGGATTTTCTTCTAAGTGAAGGTAATTGTCGTAGCTAAGCTCTTTTTTTACTTTTTATTTTACCATATCCAATTATATCTTAAAAATTAAAATATAATAAAACAATTATCTCCCACATACTAATATTTTATTATGTTTATGTCATAACATTTATCCATCTCCTTCTTCATAAAATGGGGAACAAATCCATCACTCATTTGTACGACAAACTACCGCCTCACGAACTGATGTAATTTGTTTTCCTTCATTGATTCACATGAATAGTAATAATTATAAAAATAATGAATATATATGATAATTATGAAATGATATTTATTCTAAAAATTTAATATATAATATATTTCCTTACCTTTCACCTATTAAGGACATGATAATTTTTCTTGTGCGTACATACAACCTACTGTCTCCACAAAGAGATGTGATTCATTTTCCATGTCAAAATTTTATCAATGGTTATAAAAAGGTATATGATGAATAAATTTTATATTTATAACATTAATATAATTATTTAGATGATTTATCTATATAATATGTAGAAGAATCAGAACTTCCATGACAAACCATGCGTGAGAAAATGAAGTAGTTATCACCCAAAACAATGGTAATAATTGAATATTATTACAAATGGGTGGTAACATGTTATAAGAGGATCATATATGATATTATAAATATGAATATGGTTTTGGTTTTGGTATAAATTAATAAATTTCTTAAAACCATTTTATATTAGGTGAAATCAAGTTCAACTAACGTTAAGCGTGAGGCAAGAGATTTCGTCTCAATTTCCTTTCCATTGAGACATGTTTGTTATTATGAACCTAATCATTTTTATGTAGTTTAAATATAATAACTCTTTGATATATTTAACATGAATACCAATTTATTAGTGATGATTAATGTTTCAATTGAATTTTATTCTTTCAAGGGGTTACAATTTAAAATTCTCCAAAGTGGTAAGAATATATTTTACAATCACACTTTCTTTTGGGGTTTCTTTTATTTTCATGAAAGAAATATTATAATTTATCCTTCATAAGATCTAATTGTTTTCTTATCCTCTGGATATTTATGGATTTTCTATATTTTCTTCAAAATTTTCCTCTCTTTATAACTTGAATCAATTAATTAAATATTTAGAAGAAAAATACATTTTATTTCTCATTTAATTGGGTATATTTTTCTTCCATGTATATTTTTTTCGATTTTTTTTACAAAAGTAATTTTTATTATCTAAATAATTTTTTCACGACCCGTCCTCGGGGCACGTGCCGTGACTACCCCAAGCCCGCCTTCCATAGGCCAGGGGCTGGCGACTAGCACCAAGGCGTAATTCCCGGTAAAAAAGGGAAGGCATTGTCTTTGTAAAGTAAACAAACACCACAGAGCAAGAAAGCAGAAGTAAACACTAAGTAAAATTTGGGTACAACAGTAAGTGCGGAAAAGTAAGTGGGCCAGAATACAAACCCAAACTGAAAGTAAAGTACAACTGAAAAGGGAAAAACAAAAACTGAAAGTAAAGTCGCAACATCAAGCCGTCCATTGGGAGTCCCACCTGAAGGATGGGTACAGATAGCCTCCACAGCTCCTCGGGTCCAGCCGTCTGCTCCATGTACGTCCCGCCCAGTGATCCACCTCCGGGTACCAACCTGCTCCTCGTACCTCAACCATGATCAGCGTTGTCCATTGTCTGCAACCAACACAACATAGTGCGGGCATAGCCCGTGGAGGGGTGAGTATAAGCTACTCAGTAGGGACCTCGAGACCCCCGAAGGTCTCCCAGAATCCACAAAAGAAAGATACAATTATGAAGTAACATCGGACACTACTTAGGTATATGCACATACATATACCTAAGTCATCAATTCTCATTCGGGTCCAACATTCGAGCCCAAGTACAACCCAGTCCACACAGGAAAGCAAAACGTAATCCACACAGGACAGCACAACACAATCCACATAGGAAAGAAAAACAAGATTCAGCTCACACAGGTATACTTCTTCAGATGATGATAGAGATGATCAGATGTAGCCACTGATTCATCTAAGTCGTCTTACCCACAAAGGATCGATAGGTACTAACCCCCGCAATGACCCCAAAAGGATCTGACCCACACAGGATCGATAGGTAACTAACCCCCGCAATGACCAACAAAGGATCGATAGGTAACTAACCCCCGCAATGACCCACACAGGATCGGACCCACATAGGATCTATAGGCGCTGGCCCACACAGGACTGCTGAGCGCTGACCCACACAGGATCGGTAGCACTGATCCACGTAGGATCGCTGAGTGCTGTAGTCATCGCCGTCGAATCCATGGAGGATTTCTGCACAGTCGTCATCGTCGTCGCAGTTGCAGCCAGCTCTAGGGTTCCCGCACACAACAAGCTTGTTCGGAAGGTTCCGATCCATGAGCCGAGGGGCTGATACATCAACTGAAACATAGTATGAAGTTGATATATCCAAAATTTCCGTATCGTCAACAGGAACTCAACATCACAGACGGCGCGTCAATCGGACGCCTGATCTGAGAGTTATTGGCTTTTTCATCCCAAGGTCCCGGTTGGTTTTTAAGTCAAAACCAACCCGACCGTACTCCAACTATGTCAAAATCTCAAGAGGAGTAATCCAAAAGGTCCATCTCACTTAGAGGAATCCAACAAAGTCAACGACACATCAATCGAACGTCCGGAGCTCAAGTTATAAGCGTTTCCGCTCCGAGGGCCCGGTTGGTTTCGTGTACGAACCAACCCGGCCGAACTCAAAGTACTCCAAAACCTTGAGTGTAATATACCGAAAAGACCATCTCGATCCAAGGATCGCATTGCCGCTAACTGTGTGTCGATCAGAGGTCCGCAGCCCATGTTATGGGCAAAAGAATGAAAGAGTCCGGTATTAGGGGGTTCCGGCCCGGTCCGACCCGGCCTGATACCCCCTGGGTCAGCCCGACCCGACCCGGGTCCAGGTCCAGCCTGCTTGGACGCGGCCCGGGTTGGCCTGGCCTGGGCACGGCCCGACCCGGCCTGGGCGCGGCCCGGTCTAGCGGACCGGCCAGGGCAGCCGGCCCGGCGCGCTGGCGCCCGCCAGGGGCTCAGCCGTTTCGGCCGAGCGAAGGGACCTGAGGGGGGGGGGGGGGGGGGGGCGTTGCCCCCCGTTTTTTTTGAAGTCGTGGCCCCATGTGGGGGGCCGCTTTGCTGGCCAGCCGGGGGTTGTAACCCCCGACTCTTCCCCTGCCCGTTCGGCCCACTCCGGCCGGCCAGCTGTTGCCGCCACGGGACCGGCAAGGGCCGGTCCCCCTGCTCTGACGCCGGCGGCCCGGAATCGGCCGCCGGTTCCCCTACTCCGCCGTGGCCCAGAACTGGCCGCCAGTTCCCCTGCTCCGCTGCGGCCTGGAACCGGCCGCGGCCTTGGTCCGTCCGGCGCGGCGCCATCACGCTGTGCCCATCCACCGCGGCCCCGCTCCGGCCGCGGTGCTCTTTTCGTTCTTCGACACGACGCTGCGGCACCATGTCTTTGGTTCGTCTTCAATGGCGCAGCGTGATGGCGGTGCGCTTCTTCCCCTTTCCTTAAAAAAATTCCCGCGTGGTGCTTCGGCACCACGTTGCTTTGTTCGTGCCGCATCAATCTCAAGCAACCAAAAAGGGGAGGAGAGTCGACCATGTTCGAGTGGTCTGAACTCCTCCCGTTATTGCGATAATAGGCGGCCCCAAATAGATGATAAACCAACGATGAAGTAATCAGGAACAAATGAAATAATAATTAAACCCTTACCTCATCGAATCGTTGAGCGATGGTTCTTCGCAGAAATAACCATCGTAGAAGAAGGCGTCGCGGAGGGAGGATTGTCGTGTCGCGGAGAAGTGTCGCAGAAGATGCGTCGCGGAAGAAGCGTCACAGAGGAAGCGTCGCTGGCGTCGCGGTATACGGCGTCGTGTAGTCGATCTCCGAGGATTTGGCGTTCTTTGTCGGAGATTGGTGCGTTCTTCGCATTCGTCGCTTTCTTCGACGAAGAAGAAGGATTTCCTCCAAATCCTCTCCACGCAACAAGTTCCAACAGAAATAAAATAAGAGTTGTCTTATTTTATTAATGCACAAGCCAACGTTTGAATTTCAAAAAGAAATAATCAATTCAATGAATTAATTTTAACGATTTAACCGCCCAAATTAATTAGGCGTTTCTTAACCAGAATAAACGCTTGAGTTGACTTCATTAAAAAGGGGGTGCGGGTGTGTTACTTAGAAGAAAAGAAACGGTGGGGATCGTGTGGGCCCCACCTCAAAAATATCCTACCAAGTGGGTAGGATATTGTGGGTCCCATATCATCCACTTAACTTAAGTTAAGCAAAATAAAATGAAAACCGGTTGCACCACTTTTATTTTATTTCTTAGCTTAACCCCAAAAATTAAAAACCACACCCAAGAAAACGAAACTCCAAAAAAGGTGTTTCTAAGCATTTAACAGTGCTGCAATTCCATCAGTGCCCTCGGAATTAGATTCTGAGCACTGGTTTAAAAGTTAGAAAAACCCACTCGTTTGTTCACTGAATGTACCCGAGCTAAACTTCGGAAAATGATTCCGGGAACACCGGGCCTCAGAATCAGGTGCCGTCAGAAACTGAATTCTTGTAAAATTACAATGAAAATTAAGAAAAAAATTTCTTGAATTTTTTGGGTCTTTAAATCACTCCCATATCAGGGCTTTACGTCCCCGTAAAGATACATCATAAACTAGGAAAACAAATGTGGGTACTGAGCACGCATCTGAGCCTCTCGCTCCCAAGTGCTCTCCTGGAGGTTCTCGTGCTGCCATATGATGCGCACTAGAGGAATCGACCATCCACATAGGACCCGCTCCTGTCGATCCTCAATCTCCACTGGTACCTCTGCAAAAGTCGCCCCATCATCAACGTCCATCTCTCCATGGTCAATGATATGCATTGGGTCGTGCACGTACCTCCTTAGTTGGGATACGTGGAAGACGTCGTGCACCCAGTACAACTGAGGTGGTAGAGCCAGGCGATAAGCCACCTCACCAATCCTACTGAGGACCTGGAAGGGTCCGATGAAGCGCGGAGATAACTTGGCGCCTCAGCCAAATCTCTGTAATCCACGTCGAGGTGAGACCCTCAAGAAGACGTGGTCACCATCCTCGAACTCTAGTGGCCTCCGCCTCCTGTCAGCATAAGACTTATGCCGGCTCTGAGCTGTCCTCATCTACTCCTGGATGACATGGACCTTCTCTGTCGTGGCCTGGACCATCTCCAGTCCCACAAGTGCTGACTCCCCAGGGTCTGTCCAGCACAGAGGAGATCTGCAAGGTCAGCCGTACAACGCCTCGTATGGTGCCATCCTGATGGTGGAGTGGTAGCTGTTGTTGTATGCGAACTCCACCAAGGGTAAGTGGTCCTCCCATCTAAGACCAAAGTCAAGGACACATGCGCGGAGCATGTCCTCGAGATTCTGAATGGTTCTCTCCGTCTGATCATCTATCTGAGGGTGAAAGGCGGTGCTCAGACGTAGCTACGTCCCGAATGCCTCCTGTAACCCCTTCCAAATCCAGGAAGTAAAGCGAGAATCTTGATTGGAGATGATAGATGATGACACATCGTGAAGCCGTACAATCTCCTGAATGTAGAGACGTCCCAAGCTCTCCACTGAGCCCTGCTCTCTGATGGGTAAGAAGTGTTCCGACTTGGTGAGTCGGTCGACAATCACCCAAATGGAGTTGTGACCTCTGGAAGTGCGTGGAATTCCAATCACAAAGTCCATAGATATGTCGTCCCACTTCCACTCCGGGACCTCCAAAGGCTGTACCAAGCCTGCTGGTACCTGGTGCTCTGCCTTCACCTATTGGCAGGCGAGGCATCGAGAAACAAACTCCTCCATAGCCTTCTTCATGCCCGGCCACCAGTGCTGTCGTCTGAGATCCTAGTACATCTTCGCCACTCCAGGATGTACCACCAAAGGGGAAGTGTGAAACTCCCTCAGAACCTCCTCCCGTAAAGAAACTGGTACCAAGGTACGTCCTCTGAAAAGGACGTCGTGCTCTCCTCCAAAGGAGAAACCATCAGGTGCATGTCCTGAGGATATCTGCGCACGCCGCGTCTCACAGTCGGTGTCCCCACACTGTGCCTCTCTGACCCACTGCAGTAGTGGAGGAGTGACTGTGAGTGACTGAAGTAAGGCTGCTCCATCTCTATCCATGAAGGATATCTGCAAATCAGCTAGCTACTCTGTCTCCTCCCCAAGTAGCTGAATTCCCATCCTCCTACTGAGAGCATCGGCTACTACGTTCCCCTTCCCAGGAGTATAGACTATCTCAAAGTCATAGTCCTGGAGGAACTCGAGTGATCGCCGCTGTCTTAGGTTCAAGTCCTTCTAAGAGAAGATGTACCTGATACTCTGATGGTCAAAGTAGACTGTAAAGCGCTCTCCCATCAGATAGTGTCACCACATCTTCAAAGCGAAGACCACTGCTGCTAACTCTAGGTCATGAGTAGCGTAGTTCTGCTCATGCTGCCTCAAGTGACATGATCCATAGGCGATCACGACCCACTCTTGCATCAGGACACATCTGAGTCCAGTCCCTGATGCGTCGTAGTAGACTACATACCCAACTCCCTCCTCCGGCAACCTCAAGATAGGTGTGCTGGTCAATCTCTGTCTCAGCTGCTGGAAGCTCTACTGACATCTGTCTGACCACACAAAGGGTTTCCCCTTCTTCATCAAAGCTGATAGTGGTGCCGCAACTCTGGAGAAGTCTGGCACAAATCTCCGGTAGTATCCCGCTAGTCCCAAGAAACTCCACACCTCGGTCACGCTCCTGGGTGGCTCCCAAGCTAGCACTGCCTCGATCTTCGTAGGATCCACCGCAACTCCCGCCTCAGAGATGACGTGTCCCAAGAAGTGGACCTCGCGTATCCAGAACTGAAACTTCGAGAGCTTTCCATAAATCTGGTGCTCTCGGAGTGTGTCTAGTACAACCCGCAAGTGGTAGGCGTGCTCCTCCTCTGTGGTCGAGTATATCAAAATGTCTTCAATGAAGACCACGACAAATCGATCGAGGTATGGCTGAAAGATCATGTTCATGAGGCCCATGAACACTGCCGGATCATTGGTTACGCCGAATGACATAACCAAGAACTCAAAGTGTCCATACCGACATCTGAAGGTCGTCTTCTGCACGTCCTCATCCCAAACTCCGAGCTGATGACAACCTGATCTAAGGTCTATCTTCGAGAACCACCATGCTCCCTTGAGCTGATCGAAGAGGTCATTAATCCTCGGTAGCGGATACTTGTTCCTCACTGTCACCTGGTTCAGGCGAAGATAGTTGACACAAAGTCGCAAGCCCCCATTCGCCTTCTTGGCGAACAATATCGGGGAAGCCCAGGGTGAAACACTGGGTCGGATGAATCCCTTGCCCTGCAAGTCCTCCAACTGTACCCATAGCTCCCGAAGCTCGGCGGGTGCCATCCGATATGCTGGGGTGGATATCGGGGCTGTCCCGGGGTACAGGTCAATATAAAATTCTACCTTTCTGCGAGGAGGTAGCCCTGGGATGTCATCGAGGAAAACGTCCGCATACTAATCCACCACTGCAGGAAAACCAGGACTCTGCACGTCAACTGATCCTAGGATGAGGCTAGCCAACTGATGAGTGATGGGTTGTCCTCTCCTCTGCGTGAGTCCATCCTGTGCTGCGAAGTCTCCCTTCTCACCAGTGAAGGTGAACCTGCTCCCGTCGGTGCGTACACATCGCATCTTGTGCCTAATAAAATAAATCTGAGCGTGGACTGTAGATAACCAATCCATGCCCAAGATGACGTCGTAAGGCCTAGACGCCGCTACAATAAGATCCCAGCCGAATATCTTGCCTCCTAGAGTAAGATCACACTGCCGGCACCAGTGCGTAATCATCGAGTCTGCTCCCATAGGAGTCTCTAGACGTAAGGATCGAGCCAACGGCTCTGTCGGAATCTCCGAGCTCCGAACAAGGGCAGCGAATATGAAAGAATGACTCAATCTTGTGTCTATAAGAACTACAACAAGGGTGGAATAGACACAGATAGTACCTCGAATCATCTCGGGCACACCATGGTCCTAGGCCTCCGCTGCCTGGAGCTTTTCCTGTCTCTGCCCGCTAGCTCCCTATGGTCGGAGTGGACCTCCTGGTGGTGGTGGTGGTAGAGCCTCAAAGCGTCGCCCACCACCTGCTGCTCGGCCAGCTTCTCTGCCTCATCCACCTTCTTCCTGCGGACCACCACGGTCGACCCTCGACATCTGCCTGGGTGGCCCCTCAACCGTGTGCTGCTCCTCGGCACGGCGGGTCGGGCAGTCACGAGCCATGTGGCCCTGCCCGCCGCATGCGTAGCACTGTCTGCCTCTCGAAAGACTAGCTCTGCGCTGAGTTCCCCGCACTGCTGAGCCGGTTTCCTGAGGGCGTCTACCTGAGGGTCTGGTCTGCCTGGACCCATGAGTCATCCGTCGACTGCCTGTTGCAGAAGACTCTTCTACGTGCCGCCCTGCGGTAGGTCTCGCTGCTGATGCAGGCTCAGCAAGGAAGCTCTCGATCAGTAGGGATCGCTCCAGTACCCCTGCCTATGTCGGAATGCTGAGGGATATCAGCGATGCCCTGATCTCATGCCTCAATCCCTGCTCAAAGGTCCGGGCCCAGAATAATGGGTCCCGTACCATGTCTGTCGAGTAGCGCGAGAGATCTGTGAATCTCGCCGAGTACTGAGCGACCGTCAAGCTGCCCTGCCGCAGCTGTAGAAGCTCCTGGATGCGCACCACACGGAGGGTGGTTGGGACGAACTCCGAGTGGAAGAGGCTCTCAAAGTCCATCCAGAGAAGAGATGCCTCATCGTGCACCTAGATCATCAAGATCCACCATCTGCCTGCTACCACGTGTAGGAGGCTCGCTGCGAGGATCACTATGAGGTCTACTGGTGTCCTCACTAACCTGAAAACTCGTACCACTGCCTCCAGCCAATACTCGACTGCCTGGGGGTCCGTCTCCCCGCAGAACCTGGGCGGTCGCTGACGCTGGAACTCGTGCAGTGCACTAAGGTGACGTGCATCGTCAGCGGCTGGGGCTGGTAGCATCGGTGGCTCGGTAGGTAGAGGTACCGCCGGTGCCTCTGCTGTCAAAGGTCCCTGTACCGAGGCCTCGTCCCTCGGTGGGCTGTCGTCATGCACAACTCTCGGAACCCTAGCTGGCTACCGTCGTGGGGCCATCCTGAAAATAAACAGGTGCGCCATGGTCAAACAGTATACCTAGTGAGCTGACACAAAGTAATCACAAATAAAACTTGAAACACACATGCAATCAATGTTTTCGTGCGTTAAGTCGAAAATCAGAAGTCATGGTTCTGGTGTACGGATACGTCGGCCGCCACACCAACACTGGACTCCCTGGACTGATAACCACACTTAATACTCTTAACACTATTACTCCATATAGAAAAATATCAAAGTCCTGAGTTCTGCGGTAGAACCAAACTCCTCTGATACCAATTTGTCACGACCCGTCCTCGGGGCCCATGCCGTGACTACCCCAAGCCCGCCTTCCATAGGCCAGGGGCTGGCAGCTAGCACCAAGGCGTAATTCCCGGTAAAAAAGGGAAGACATTGCCTCTGTAAAGTAAAAAAACACCACAGAGCAAGAAAGCAGAAGTAAACACTAAGTAAAAGCTGGGTACAATAGTAAGTGCGGAAAAGTAAGTGGGCCAGAATACAAACCCAAACTGAAAGTAAAGTACAACTGAAAAGGGAAAAATAACAACTAAAAGTAAAGCCACAACGTCGAGTCGTCCACTGGGAGTCCCACCAGAAGGTTGGGTACAGATAGCCTCCACAGCTCCTCGGGTCCAGCCGTCCGCTCCGTGTACGTCCCGCCCAGTGATCCACCTCTGGGTATCGACCTGCTCCTCGTACCTCAACGAAGATCAGTGCTGTCCTTCGTCTGCAACCAAAACAACATAGTGAGGGCATATCCCATGCAGGGGTGAGTATAAGCTACTCAGTAGGGACCCCGAGACCCTCGAAGGTCTCCCAGAATCCACAAAGGAAAGATACAATTATGAAGTAAGATCCGACACTAATTAGGTATATGCCCATACATATACCTAAGTCATCAATTCTCATTCGGCTCCAACATCCGAGCCCAAGTACAACCCAGTCCACACAGGAAAGAAAAACGTAATCCACACAGGACAACACAACACAATCCACATAGGAAAGCAAAAAAAGATTCAGCTCACACATGTATACTTCTTCGGATGACGATAGAGATGATCAGATGTAGCCACTAATTCATCTAAGCTGTCAGACCCACAAAGGATCGATAGGTACTAAACCCCACAATGACCCACAAAGGATCGATAGGTAACTAACCCCCACAATGACCCACACAAGATCGGACCCACACAAGATCTGTAGGCACTGGCCCACACAGGACCGCTGAGCGCTGACCCACACAGGATCTGAACCACACATGATCGGTAGCACTGATCCACGTAGGATCGCTGAGTGTTGTAGTCGTTGCCGTCGAATCCACGGAGGATTTCTGCACAGTTGTCATCGTCGTCGAAGTTGCAGCCAGCTCTAGGGTTCCCGTACACAGCAAGCTCGTTCGGGAGGGTCCGCTACACGAGCCGAGGGGATGATACATCAACTGACACATAGTCCGAAGTTGATGTATCCAAAAGTTTGGTATTGTCAACATGAACTCAACATCACAGACGGTGCGTCAATCGGATGCTCGGTCTGAGAGTTATTGGCTTTTTCGTCCCAGGGGCCCGGTTGGTTTTTAAGTCAAAACCAACCCGACCATACTCCAACTGCACCCAAACCTCAAGCGGAGTAAGGAAAAAGGTCCGTCTCACTTAGAGGAATCCAACAAAGTTGATGACACGTCAATCAGACGTTCGAAGCTCAAGTTATAAGCGTTTTCGCTCCGAGGGCCCGGTTGGTTTCGTGTACGAACCAACCCGGACGAACTCAAAGTAATCCAAAACCTTGAGTGTAATATACCAAAACGACCGTCTCGATCCAAGGATCGCATCGTCGCTGACAGTGCATCGATCGAAGTTCCGCAGCCCAAGTTATGGGAAAAATAATGAAAGAGTCTGGTATTAGGGGGTTCAGGCCCAGTCCGACCCGGCCCGGTACCCCCTGGGTCGGCCCAAACCGGGTTGACCTGACCTGGGTCTGGGTTCGCCCCGCTTGGGCGCGGCCCGGCGTGCTGGCGCCAGCCAGGGGCTCGGCCGTTTTGGCCGAGCGAAGGGACGCGGGGGTGGGGGGTCTACCCTTCGTTTTTCTTGAAGTCGTGGCCCCACATGGGGGGCCGCTTTGCTGGCCAGCCGGGGGTTGTAACCCCCGGCTCTTCCCCTGTCCAGCCGGACCAGTCCGGCTGGCCGGCTATTGCCGCCATGGGACCGGCAAGGGCCGGTCCCCCAACTCCGATGTCGGCGGCTTGGAACCGGCCGCTGGTTCCCCTGCTCCGTCGTGGCCTAGGACCGGCCGTGGCCTTGGTCCGTCCGGTGCGGCGTGATGGCGCCGCGCCCATTCACCGTGGCCCCGCTCCGGCCGCGGTTCACTTGTGGTTCTCTGGCACGGCGCGGCGGCGCCACGTCTTTGGTTCGTCTTCAATGGAGCGGTGCGACGACACTGTGCTTCTTCCCCTTTCCTTTAAAAAATCCCCGCGTTGCTTTGTTCGTGCCGCATCAATCTCAAACAACCAAAAAGGGGAGGAGAGTCGGCCGTGTTTGAGAGGTCCGACCTCCTCCCATTATTACGATAACATGCAGCCCCAAATAGATGATAAACCAACGATGAAGTAATTAGGAACAAATGAAATAATAATTAAACCCCTACCTTGTTGAATCGTTGAGCGAGGGTTCGTCGCGAAAATAACTGTCGCGGAAGAAGGCGTCGTAGAGGGAGGATCATCGCGTCGCGGAGAAGCGTCATGGAAGATGCGTTGTGGAAGAAGCATCGCGGAAGAAGCATTGCTGGCGTCACGGTACACGACATAGTGTAGTCGATCTCCGAGGATTTGGCATTCTTTGTCGGAGATCGGTGCATTCTTCGCGTTCTTCACGTTCTTCGATGAAGAAGAAGTCTTTCCTCCAAATCCTCTTCACGCAACAAGATCCAACAAAAATAAAATAAGAGTTGTCTTATTTTATTAATGCACAAGAAAACATTTGAATTTCAAAAAGAAACAATCAATTCAATGAATTAATTGTAACGATTTAACCGCCCAAATTAATGAGGCGTTTCTTAACCAGAATAAACACTTGAGTTGAGTTCATTAAAAAGGGGGTGCGGGGGCGTTACTTAGAAGAAAAGAAATGGTGGGGCTCGTGTGGGCCCCACCTCACAAATATCCTACCAAGTGGGTAGGATATTGTGGGTCTCACATCATCCACTTAACTTAAGTTAAGCAAAATAAAATAAAAACTAGTTGCACCACTTTTATTTTATTTCTTAACTTAACCCCAAAAATTAAAAACCACACCCAAGAAAATGAAACTCCAGAAAAGGTGTTTCTAATCAATTACCAGCACTGCGATTCCATCGGTGCCCTCAGAATTTGATTCTGAGCACCGGTTCAAAAGTTAGAAAAACCCACTCGTTCGTTCACTGAATGTACCCGAACTAAATTTCAAAAAATTATTCCGGGCACACCGGGCCTTAGAATCAGGTTCCTTCAGAAACTGTGTTCTAGTAAAATTCCAATGAAAATTAAGAAAAAAAATTTCTCGATTTTTTTGGGTCTTTACAAATTTATTAAGGACATTTTAATTTATCCATTACTTTTTAAAATATTTCAAAGGAATATTTATAATGTTTTCTATAAGGCACATTTTCAATAAAATGTCAAAAGGAATGTATCTTTTAACACATACAATGTTAACAGAATTTACCATCGCCATAACTATTTTAGGATATTTAGTTTTTTTAAATGTTTTCAGTGATTTTACAAAGAAAAATCTTAAATAAAGTCTTATTTTAATATTTCACATCAATTTTATTTATTTCTACAATAGACATGATTTTATTTTAAAACCTATATTTATGATGAATCAATGGTCATCTCTTATCCATTATTAATTTTGTGGTAATTAACTTCCTCTTGAAACATTCACTTTTTTACGATCAACGTACATTAAATTTATCTTAAATTTCCATATTATTTGTATCATATATATGATTATTTCCTAAAACATATATAATTTTTATATATGGTATTTTATTATGAAATTTATTTGATTTATTGGGGAAAATATTGTTAAATCTATATTCTTTACTCAATACAGATATTTGTTGATAAGGATTATTGTTATGAATTGAATTGATCATTCAATATATGAGGAATGCATTGGACATGCGATGAAGGGTGGGGACCGATTATAGAAATCCCCTTGATGCATCAACATGTCATATGTGACAAATTAGTTGGCCAAATTAAATAGGTTTTTGGTGTATATCTACCCATAGATTGAACTATCTTGGTGAAAGGTCTTGATGGTATAGATATCATGATATATGAGATCAAAATGTTCAATGTCAAACATTTACTTCATTGATAATTCATTTATTATTATCCATATGATTATTAAATTGATATTATACATGGATTCATTTCATTCTCAAGTTATTGATTAAATGACATATGTTTTTTTGTTATTTACCTTGCTATATTGATTATTACTTATCTACTAATGATAGTTTCCACTATAAGTAACCCTTATTGAGAATTTGAGATCACTCTTATTCTTTATCTTTTTCATAGGATTTGAATAATAATTCTTTGAATGAGTTTAAGGATGCTTATTTTTTTCCATTACCATGTTTTATATTTTATTCCCAATGAAAAATAGGTATCATGTATGTATCTTTCTTTCTAAGACTACTAAACTGAGCAGTCCTTTAAGATTAGATCCCTTATATATACTCAAATTTAATAAAATAACCACTAACTCTGGGTTACTAGAGTTAGGGTTGTTATAGTTGGTATCAGAGAAATATTAGTAGAAACCTTGAGAACTAGATTTTGGAAAACATAGATTAGGGAACATAATCCTATGATAGACTTTAAGGATAATTCTAATTATGGAATAACATCTTAAAATTTTCAAAAGGTATATATTATGTGATTTTTCTTACAATACATAATTTTATGGATACTAAAAGTGAGAGTGGTTCTAAAATAGTTGTACCTAGGGGTAATAACTCTGAAAAGGGCGCATTGGGATTTGAATTGATCATCACATGTTGTATGAATACGAACCTTATTGTGAATATGGTTTTTATCACCTTCAGTTTTAAGAAAGTAACCCTTTATTTATGATTTTTAAGTATGTAAAGTGTATGGGTGATGTTTTGGAGGGTTTGGAATACTTTTGGCATGTTTTTGGATCTTTTTTAAAGGTGCACAGTTAGTGAAAACCATGAAAATCTTACAGGAAACCATGCATAGTGAGACATGGGATAAAGGGTTGGAACATAGTTAAGTACATAGTTTTTCTAATTTTGTAAGACAAACATGCATGGTCCTCCTTGAGGAAAAGCCTAGCACATAGTTAGTGCACATTTTTCTTAACCGTGCGCGATTTAAAAGTGAGATCCTAAAATTGTGGATCTCACTCGTTTTCACCTTTCAATCCCTCATTTTCCCCAAATAATCTATAAATTAATATTTATTCCTATATAAGGCTGTGTAACCCTTACCCATTGAATTGAAAGCGATCTAGATGTTTTTTTAGTGTGTTGAAGACATATTCTCATAGTAAGTCTTCATTTATGGTAGTTTTCCATGATTTTTCTTAGATCTACTCCCCTACTTATCTTAATTTCTTAGATCTAGTTTAAATTTGGATATATAAATGGTTTTTATGACAATCATAGTTATATTTGGATTTTTTGGTGTTAGGGGAAGATATCTAAGGTGGGTTTTTGGAGATTCAACCTGGTTTTGTGGGTGTTTTCATGTCATTCTTCATTTTCTCTATAATTCTTGAGGTAGGTGGATTCACTATAAACTCATTTATTTAGGATTTGAAAGCTTAGTTTCAAATTTATTATTTTTATTTAAATTATTTGTGATTTTTTTGAACTTATTACTGGAAACCCTCTTTGGTGACGATTTATAAAATTGTGGAAATTGGGTGTTTTTTGCGGAAAGTGAAATTGGTAACTTGATTTTAAAATAATGGTTTTAAAATGATGGTTTGGTTTTGATGCATGTAAAATTGTTTTAAATAAAAGATTGGTTTTATTGAAATGGTTTTTTTGAAAGGTTTTCAATAAAAGAACAATTTTATTGAAATAGTTGAAATGGTTGTTTTGGCATTGGTTTTTGGAAGAATAGTTGTCTGTGTTCATGTGAATTCCGAATAGATATGGGTATAAAGTCTCCCCCATAATTAGTGGGATGGATAAGGGTAAGTAATTTACCCTATCAAAATGGTTCATTAAGTGATGTCTTAGTGAAAGGATGAATCACTACTCGTGAGTATTAGGAGGTCTAGGTTTCATGCATGGTTGGATGTGTGGATATGAGGAATGGAATTAGTTATGAAAAAAATGGAACATGTGAAATGGTTTTAAAGCATTGTTTGGTTTCTTTCCTTGGGAAATGGATTTTTTAGAAAACATTTTGATATGGAAATTATTTTATATTATATTATAAAATATTTTGAATTTTTTTATATAAATATGCTAACATTTTATATCCTAGTGGCGTGAGTAAAGAAGTAATTTGGGGAAAACCTATTGAGTTTCATTAATCATCTTTACTTTTGAACTTTGGTGCTTTTGCAGAGATTGTTCATTGGGACACCGGAAAAGGTAAAGTATCACAATTATTTAGTGGTTCATCCTGATACTTGGGCTGTTTTGTGGATTTGGATCATAGAGCATGTTGGGAGTTTTGGAGTTATTCTTTGGAGCCTTTTGGTTTTGCTGTTTTTTTCTTCCACTGTGCACTTTGATATTTGTAGTATTCCACTGCGGTACTTGGTTATGGTTTGTTTTTTATATCAATGTTAGTACTTTGAGTTAGTTTACATTGCTATCATGAATCATGTTGTGGTTTTGTTTATGGATTGTTTTGTTTTAGTTGTTTCATTTATTAAAGGGAAAATCATCACCCAATAGTATTGAAGACCTTGGAATTTATTTCCAGCCTTTGGAGTCTTGGGGATGTATTTTAAGTAAAAGTAATGTCCTTCTTCCTTCTCAAGACAATGAGGCGGGGCAGGATGTTACAAGTGGTATCAATATTGGTCCTTCCAAATATCTTTATGGAATAAGGGGTATCAACTTGTTTGGTACATTAATAACAATTGGTCATCAGTTATATCGGTCTTGGTGTTGAAATTAATTATGGTCTATTCCTTATGTTTGGTTAGTAGAAAGGAGTAGGATTTTCAGGACGTGAAATGTATAACATAAAAATATATAGCTAACCTTTTTATCCCAAACTTCAAGTTACCAGGGAGTTGGGTACATAAGTGTTTGGAGACACTTATAGGGGTTTAAATCTCATTGTAATGGGTTTACAAATGATACAAACATGACATGAATTGTAGAAATGAATTCCCACTAGGAGTGTATATTTCATTTGGATTAATGATTTACAAGTTAGTGAAAAACTGTTTCTTTTTGAAAATTGTTAATGTTGTTTTCAGTGTAATATTTTGAAAAGTCATGGAATGGTTATTTTAAAAATGGTTTGATTTTCAAAAAGGTGGTGAAATTTTCAAAAATATTTGAATGAGAAAAATGTTGAATTTGGTAAAGACTTATTATGATAGTTATGATGTGGTAGAATTTGAAATTGTTAATCCTTCAGTTTCTAGAGAGTGAGAATTATGACATTATTTGTGTTTCTAGAAATGGACCCCAATAGGTGTTGTAGAAACCAACTAGAAGATTCTAATGAGAACATGGTTGTACTTGAGCCACAGGTGAACCAACAGCTAGTTCAAAGTATTATCTAATCCTTTCATGCTATGGATAGAGGTAATCAAATACATGAACCAAGGTAAGCGGATCACTCCATCCAGTTCCATAAATATAATTCACCCATATTTCGAGGTGATTTGGAACCTGAGAAGGAAGAGGTATGGCTCAATAGGATAAATTGAATCTTTGATTTCCTAAGCTTACCAGGGGAGCTAAAATTCAAGCTAGTGATGTATATGTTGGAGGATATTGCATGCCAATGGTGGGATTTGGATGTTCAATAAAAATTAGACCAAGGCATTGATTGGGAGGATTTTTAAGAATTTTCTAAAAAACAATTCTATCCTCATACGTTCAAAATTGCATGAACAACGTACTTCTTCATCTTGAAATAGGAGAACCACACAGTGATAGAGTATGCAGATAAATTAGTGAATTTATTCCACTTTTCACCCGAAGTTGCTGCTAATGCGTCCTTGAAGGCACATATCTTTGAATCAAGGATGAGATAGGAGATTCACTCAAAAAATGTTGTGCTCTGTATTACGGATTATATAGAGATGGTCAATAGAGAAAAAATGGTAGAAAGGTACATATTAAGAGATATGAATGGATAAAACATATAGATACCTATGGGAAATGGTGGGAACTCTAATATTGGGAGAGATAATAAGAGGGACACCTATTTCCAAGGTGGGAGTATGGTTCAGAATCAAACAGTTGGATTGGTGAATCTCCCTCCAAAACCAAAGAGTCAGCATGAATGTTTTCAATGTGCTTCATTCGACCACATGAAGTGACAATGTATGGAACCACCTAGAGCATGCCACAATTGAAATAATATGGGGAATCTTCAATGCTATTGTCACTGTGCTCTGAGGTTGGGATTTAGGGACCCTTATCATGTGTTGTAGATATCATAAGCTTTGATGGGACAAGGGTATCAGAATCAATCTCGTTAGCAGAAAACAACTATCTATAGTGATTCTAGGAATACCATGACTCCTCAGCAAGAGAAATCTCAATAAGGAAACAAGGAACAGAGTTTTATGAGTAAGAAATTATATGGAGATGAACAGGCTATTATGGACGATAATTTTGGACCATCAACAGTGTGAGGTACGATTATTTTGAATTATAACCTTATGAAATATTTGTTTGATATATGTGCATACCATTCCTTTATTACTTCTCATGCTGTTTATTTTATGGGTTTAAAAGTTGAGATGATTCCTTTTGTGTTAAAACTTCAAACTCCTCTTGGAAAAAGATAATGTCAAACCTTTTTGTGTAGAGCATGTTCTATAAATATGGATGGAGATGATTTGATATTTTCAATGATTGAGATGGATGTATATGATATAATACTGGGTATGGATTGGTTGAAAATATTCAAGGATCACATCAACTATTATACCAGAATGGTCAGTTTTAGACTAGTGATGGCGGTGAACATCTCTTTAGAGGAGACCAGAAAGTAAAATCAGGTGCAACAAGCATGTTTGAACCAGAAGTTAGAACGATCTCATATTAGTTGTATGATTTGACTTTGGAATCGATAGAAGATATCAAGAATAGTAGTTTCCCAGTGGTGGTTGAATAGTTTTAGTATGTTTTTCTAGAAAAGTTCTAAAGGTTTCCACCCATAAGAGAAGTGGAGTTTATGATTTATCTCATTCTAGGTACCAATCCTATTTCCCTTCTATCTTATTGAATGGAACCAATAGAATTAAGGGAACTAAAAGTACAATTAGAGGATTTGGAAAGAAAAGGGTTCATTTGATTGATCACATCTCTATGTGAAGCACCAATCTTCTTTTTTAAAAATTTGGGTGGAACTCTTCAAATATGTGTGTATTATTGTAAGAGTAACCAAGTTATGATAAAGAATAGGTATCCAATTCCATGCATTGATGATATATTCATTCAATTGAGGGGACCATAGTGGTTCTCTAATATTTTCTTGTTCTCATGATATCATCAATTGTGCGTTCAAAAGGAGGATATTCCAAAGATATATTTCATAAGAAGATATGACCATTATGAATATGTGGTTATGCCTTTCAGTCTTACAAATTCACTAGTGGTATTTATGGAATTGATGAATCAGATATTTCAAATATATATGGATTCTTATATGGTAGTGTTTGTGGATAAAATATTGGTTCATTCAAGGACAAGGGATAAGAATGAGCAACATTTGATGAAAGTGATGGGAATATTGAGGGATTACCAATTGTATGAAAAATTATCAAAGTGTGATTTTTAGATACAAGAGGTAAGTTTCCTTGGCCATGAAATCTTTGATTTTTTTATAAGTATCCATAAAATATAGAGGCTATTATCTCTTGGAAACCGCCAAAGAATGTCTTTGATATATGTAGTTTCCTTAGTCTAACTGGTTATTTTCAACACTTTGTTCATGAATTTTCATGACTAGATTCACCTATGACAACTTTGACAATGAAGAATGTTCCATTTCAATGGAATGAGTAATGCCAAAAATATTTTCAAGAGATTAAAATTTTCCTTACATCAGCACCAATCTTGATACTTCTAGAATCAGTACGAGGGTATATAGTGTATTATAATGATTTGGGGATAGGGTTGGGATGTGTTTTCATACAAAGAGATTATGTTGTTGCTTATGGATCAGGGAAGTTATGGTTGCATGATAATAATTAGCCAACACATGATCTAGAGTTAGCTACTGCAGTCCATGATTTGAATACTTGGCTTCATTATCTCTTCAATGAGAAATTTATTGTGTTTATTAATCATAAGAGAGTTAAGCATATTTTATTTAAAATGGATTTTGATTTGAGATAAATAAGATGGATGGATCATCTCCAAATGTTTGAATTTGAATTGATGTATTCTCTAGGTAAAGAAAATTTGGTGGTCAAGGCATTAATTAAAAAGTCATATGATCAATTGGAAAAAGAAGATTTAGATGAGTGGCAGTTGATATTAGTCCTAGATGACATGCACTTGGAAGGTAAAGAATGAGGTGAAGTTGTAGTTTTATTTCCAGTTTCATTTTTTCCTGATTTGGTGGATATTATTAAAGAGGCATAAACTTCTAATTTATAATCCATTTCTATAAGATCAAAACTCAATGGTGGGGAGATAATTGAGATATGGAATCTAGATGGGAGTTCAGTGTTATGGTTTATATATTAGTTGGTTATACATATGTCTTGTCATAAAAAACTTCTTTATGCTTACCACATTCCAGATGGGTTTTTCATCCTAGAATAAAAAATATGTATAAGGCGTTGAAAGCATAGTTTTAGTGGGTCAGTATAAAAAATAAGGTGGATGAGTTTGTTTCTATATGATTAACATTTTACCAGGTTAAGGTAGAACATTAGTGACCATCGGGTATGTTGCAATCTTTACTTATCCCTATTTGGAAATAGGAATAAATAACAATGTATTTTGTAATAGGTATCCCAATAATGGTTTAGAAACATGATACCATATGGGTCATAGTGGATTGTCTCACAATTTCTACCCATTTCATCCCCATTTATGAATCTCATACAATGGAGGACTGGTTAAAAATTTATATTTGAGAAGTGGTAATGTAACACCAGGATGTTTTTATTTTATTTAAATAATTTTAATTCTTCAGTAGCTTGAATTGCACACAATCTTGAGTTTAAAAAAACCATGGGACACCCTTAGTATAAAACTATCGTTATATCCTAGATGTTAGGTTAGCGGGAATAAATATAACTAACTTATGAAAATGCATTTTGAATTCATTGGCTATCAATTATTTATAAAAAATATAAATCAATTAGATATTTTTATTTTTAGTGAATTAATATTGGTAATGAAATTAATGAGATATATATGTTATATACTTAAAAAATATTTTTTATATTCATCCAATTGATATTTTAGTCATAGATTATTAATAAACCCTATTTGATGTATAAAAACTATTTTTTAAAAGGGTAATTTTACATCTTTGAATGGAGAAACCCTTTTAAATTAATATTTTTGACACATTAATAATTTTTATATGAATTTTTTTTTATTTTGAAGTGATATATAAAAATTTACTTTGGATAAATTGCTGATATTTTTCTGATAACTTTCAAGTTTTGATGAATAGTAAAAATACTCTAAATTTTATGTGAAAACAACTTTTTTCATCGAAATAATTTATATGATTAAATCATAATATTAATTTTTTTGAAGTATAAATAGAATATATTTTTATCATTCAATATAATTTATGTAATTGGCATTAATTTTACATCTAATTCAGATGTAAAAACATTTCAATCTTTTGCAATGTTTTAGCTTTTAAAACCCATTCTCTCTTTCTGAAAACATGATTAAATTTAAATTAATTGCTGAAAATTCTGTGTTTTTAATTTTGAAAAAATGGACTCCATATTTGGATTCATTATGTTCAAATAATGTAAATATATTTATTTTATTTTTGGGCATTATAAATAGTAACATCAGTATTTTTTATTAATACGGTAAAAGGGTAAACCAGGTAATTAAGGGTAAGAATACTATTATAAAATTAACCTAATACTTGTCTTAATAACATTATATGATTTTTTTTCGAACTAAATCATCCTTGGGTCTAAATGGTATCCATTTAAATCCACTTGGATGAGATTAAGATAATTAATTTTTATTTAAATAAAAGTTAAATATGTCTCACTCAAATTTTAATAACTAAATAATTTTTAATATAAGGTTATACTACAGATAATTTAGATTATAAATTGTCATTTAAAATCTAATTTTTTTTCTTTTCCATGTTAATTTATTTGTAATTTTTAGGAAATAAATAATTACCTTAATATCTTATACATTAATGATGCAGAAATTATTTAATTGATTAAAAATAAATAATATAGTTTTTATTAAAATAATAATACCTATTAGAATATCATAACACTTAAAAAAATATTATTGGTCAATTATATATCGATCATAATCATTCAAGGGTCAAGTTATGGACCATTTGGAGCCTTATATAATGGATTATGACACTTATATTATTTTATTTAAAGTGATGTTAAAGTTGTCACCTTCATAATTTAATAAGTATAACATTTTAAATATTGTATTTTATAGAATCTAAATTCTACTAAAAGTATTCTTATAAAATATAGTATATTTATATCTATCATAATATTTAATTTTTAATTTTTATTCAACAAATAAGAATATTAAATAATTACACAAAACTATTGTACTAATTATTTTATTAAGAGAAATATGAAATAAAGGTTATTAAAAATATTAAAGTAAATATAATTTGAGATATTTAACATGTATAATGAATTTTATATATTACCTTGACTCTTATGAATATAATAAAATTGTTTTTTAAGTTATCTTGTTATATTAATATTTTTAAAAATCAATGAATTGAATAGTGTCAAAATTGATACCATTGATTGTTTATCAAAATAATATTTTATTAAATTATTTTAAAATCATTAAACATTTTTTTAATAATATATAATAATTATTATATGTTATAAAATGATATAATGTATTTATTTATGATATATTTTATATCAAATAAGTAAATATTGCACCATTTTAATGTTGAATTATTTTTTACCCTAGTTAAAAATTAAATAGAATAACTAAGTGTTAATTAAAAATATAAGGTTTAAATTGATATAAATACTTGAAAAAAATTTATTGGTTTGTGATATTACAACCCTATATCATCTCATATTTGAAATTGGGACATTTTGGAGGTTTTTGGGCAGATTTTTATTTTATTATAAATTATTATTTATGGAGTTTCCAAAAGTGCTCCTCACCTCAATTATAAAAGGGAATATACTCCCTCACCTATTCACTTCAATTTGAGACTTAAATCTCATCCATAACCTGAAATTTTTTCTTATAAACTTCCATATTTACATTATATAGGTTCTGGTCACCTTGAAAGACCAACTTTAGTGCTCTAAGAAGAGATCTAGAGAAAGCATATCGAGGAAGAGGTAATATCTTCTACCGATTATTTCAAACTTATTTCTTATTATACTTCCTCTTAATTAGTTGTTTCATTATAAATTAATAACATTATTATCACTCATATAATTATATTTTATTATAATTATGAAACAACCACATTCCACCTTCTATCCATCCTATGAAAAATGAAATCACCACGCGTACGTACGTACGACTTACAGTCTCCACACCGTGGTGTAATCTGTTTTTCACCACTACCTTACTTGGATGGATATAATGATGAAAATAATAACTATATATGATTATTATAACATTATACTAATTCTGAAATATTATACACCATCCAATTCAATATTATTCAATAATTATGGGGATGATATTGTCGCTTGTGCATACGTACGACCTACCGTCTTCACAATGTGATGTGATTCATTCTACATAATCTTCATTAAACCATGATTATATACATGAATGTAATGAATAAATATTATATATATTATACTAATATCATTCTGTAAATTATATAACTATAATCTAAGTATTTAAACATGAACTTACCTAACAAAACTTGCATAAGAACATAAAGTAGTTAATATATGAATAATGAGTGAAAATGAAATGTTACTAACAAACCTATGATAATATTATCATATACGATATCATTAAAATGACTATTATTCTGGAATAAGTAAATAAAATTATTTAAATCATTATATAGGAGGTTCATATACATATAAAGGATATCAAACCTATGGTAATGGATAATTTTTCAATCTCATTATTATCTAAGATTGTTTATACGTAAGTATTTACTGGGTTATATTTATCATCCATGTCCATTTTTTCCAAGTATGTAATTTTATTTCTATTCTTAAATAATTTTTTAAAGTTAATGTTACACTTTGGTGAATTTCTATTAAATGGTATGAAAGGAATATTTTGTCTTTATTCGATACGAGGTATTTTTCTAGAAAAAGTACGAGGATAATTTTTTTAACTAATACGGTATGATCAAATTTTTACGTATTCATAATGCCTTATTTCCATGAATCTTAATTTAAAAAATTTGAAGTTTATTTTCAAATAAATTCTTTTCACTTAAAATTATGTGGCATTTTGAGAAAATAAAACATTTTTGAAGAAGAAAGGATATTTTCCTTAAGAATTAATTTCAAGTGTTTTATCAAAATTATTTTACATCTAAGATGACACTATTTAAATATGGTTATGTTTATATCCCTATTATTACTATGATTTTATTGTGTTAATGATGGAATGATATTTAATATGGATTATGTTATGATGGAATGATGTTTAAGAAACCCATTTTATTTCTTGGGTTATGCTATGATGAATGATTTATGTTTTTGTGGAACACATAAGAATAATTTAATTCTAATATGGGTGGGACCTATATCTCCATCTAATTCATTATGTAAAATTTATATCTCATGATATAGACATGACTAGAATGGAAAGTAAATCCGGTTCAGTAATACAGGGATGGAATGACAAGTAAACCTAGTTCAGTAATGGAAATTATCCGCTATGATGGTCTTGGAAATGAGCATTGCCTAATTTGAAATGATTTTCTATGATTATGTGTATTCCATAAAACCTCATGTCTTATGTTATGAATTTTGGGATTATGTACCTTAATTATTATGAACTTTTATCCCATTACATGATATCACGATCTTTCATATGCAGGATAAAACTTCCAAATGTTATGTTCTTATGTCTTATGATTATGATATGATTGATATTTCTATTGTTTAAACTTACTGAGAATATGATATCACCCTTTAATTTGTTTCTTTTCCTCAGGTAATGAATAAGGGTATTAATTAAGATATGAAAAAAATGAGTCTAGTTATGAAGAAATAAGCTAGAGACAATGTAGATATTTTATGAATTGGTTGTTTATGTTTCCCAGTTTCTGAAGACACATTACCTATATGGTCCTATCATGTCTTTATTATATTTTTTAATGAATATAATTCAATTTTTAAGTAATATCAATGTATGTAAAGTATGAGTCATTATATGTAAAGAGGCATGGAATACTAGTTTTGATCATGTCAGACAAATCTAGTGTTTACATCTCATTTATGGAAATCCTTATAGAAATCCCTTGGGACTCATTTGACCATGAGTATGGTGTATCATCCATAGATGGATGAACAATAAAAAATGTATGATACAAACGTTTAAAGACATGTTTTGGGCTTGGGTGATGAATTTTGGTGGATCATGGGAGGAGCACATACCTTTGGTGGAGTTCTCATATAACAAAATTCATCAGACCTCAATACAAATGGATCCTTTTGAAGTATTGTATGGGAATCCTTATCATTATCCACTTTGTTGCATGGAAACAAGTGAGACTTCACTGGTTGGGATAAGACTTGTCTAAGAAACAAAATAGAAGATTCAGTTGATCAGGAAATAGATGGAGACAACACATAGTTGTCATAAATCTTATGTGCATCATCATCAATGGCTATCGTCGTTCATGGTGAGTGATCATGTGTTCTTGAGGATCTCTCCAAGGCTTGGAAATATTTTTTTGGTATGTATAGAAAGTTATATCCTCAATATAAAGGCTCTTTTGAGATACTTGAATGGGTTGGTGAGGTGGGATATCAGTTATCGTTGCCACCACGGTTCAATATAGAGCATAATTTGTTTCATGTATCTCAATTGAAAAAGTACCATCCTGATCTTGACTATTTGATTCAATGAGATCACATTGACCTAGATCTGAATGATTAGTTAGTGTATGTGATAGTATAGGTTGTGGATAGGAAAGAGAAAGTATTTAATGGAAAAATAATCAGTCTAGTACAGGTTTTGTGGCAACATGGTTAGATTTAGGGAGAAACTTGGGAATGAGAGAAGGAAATGATTGAGTATGGCCCAAAATCTTTTTGGAAAATAGTGGTTTTCTAATTTTTGGGGACGGAAAGGAAAATGGTGGGGAGAATGTAGCACCCCAGTTTTTAAGTAAGTAACCCTTTATTTATGATTTTTAAGTATGTAAAGTGTAATAGTGACGTTTGGGAGGGTTTGGAAGACTTTTGGTATGTTTTCTGGTCTTTTATAAAGGTTCATGGTTGGTGTATGATTGGTGAAAACCATGAAAATCATACAAAAAATCATGGATAATGAGACATAGGCTAAAGGGATGAAACACGGTTAGGTGCATAGTTTTTCCAAACCAGGTGGACACCTAATAGAAACCATACCATGTGGGACAATGAGTTTTTGTGTGGTTGGTTCCTAGTTTGTCTAACTGTGTGGGTCAACCATGTGAGTTCCTCCTTGATGTAGAGGCTAGCATGTGATTTTTAACGACCCAATTCCTCTTGATCTATTTAAATGTATTATTGTGTAAAATGGTTATATAAAATATTCACTTCCTTGGTTTTACGTTTTTGGATTTTAAAATACCATTAAGAATTGTGACCGTTGCTAATATATCTATTGAATAGTGATAACCTGATTAGTATAAATATAGGGCTTTAACAAATCCAATTTAATCAGACAAAGGAAGAGATGAGCTAATTCAGTAGAATTTCTCCATACGAGGCTCATTTTTCAGATCTCAGAAAGGAGGTAGTATCAATGGGATTCGCTCTTGACCAGTCCCAATCTAAACTTCAACCCATTATGCTCAAACAGAATCGTCTATGGTAGAAGTGGAGGTTGATAGAGATTACCACCTGAGCGATGTTATCCGAGCCACCCCAAGAGTTTATCACCATCACACACCTTACCCTTAGGTCTTATACGGGTGTTATAAGGGGTTATGTAACAAGACCCTAACACTATAATTATGTGCATTAATTTTTTTATAGAACAAGGAATATACATTCATTTTATTATTGTTACTTTTTAAATAGTTTTTAAAGAACAAATAGTATTTTTAGTTACTATTCAATTAAGAAATCTATTTTGATGAATTTTTTAATTAAATAATATTTTCATAAAATATTATTACTAAATTATTTTTTATTAAATATAAATGATCTTATAATTTTTAGGAATAAAATTGTGATTTTTAAAAAGGTTTGAAAGCCATTTTTGTCGAAAACGCTGAATTTTTGATAAATATCAGTTTTTATTTTAAAAGTAAAAATTCAAATATTTAGATAAAATTTATATTATTTTTGGAATCAGGACGTCAAAATTATCCAACGGTGAATTTTTCATAATTTTTTGAGACAATCGAATTTTTGGGTAAAAATTAAATACCGTTTAATTATATAATGTGTTTTATGACATCATAATGACCCAATAGTGATGTAATAAAATACTATAAATGGTATTTTCTGCCAATATATGTTTTTAAATTAAAATAATGTGATTTTAGATTTGTTTGATATATTTTACAAAGCTTTAGTGGACCCTCCAATACTTATAAAACATTTTAACCTTTTAAATTGATTTCCTTGAGAGTGCAACTCACCTCCACATAAGCAAGCCTAATATTTTAATAAGTTAGGAAATTAGACTTATAAAATAATTTTTTCCACTCCCTTTTGTCAAAAACCATGGGAAAAAACCATGGGTTGGTTTTTGGTTTTGATTAGTTTAATGTGTGGTGTCCAAAACTTAAATAATAAAAAATTCCCTCTCTTTTCCTATATAAACTGACCCAAGATCCCACTTCTCTTCACCCAAAACCATTGGAAAACGTCCCTAACCTTCCCTAATCTCTCTAAAATCCTCCCAAGGCGCCCCAATCTCCTAAGAAGCCTCTCTCAAGCCTCTCCCAAGCCTTTGGGATCATACTTCCAAGTAAGATATTCCTTCCTTTCTTATTTTTGTCCAAATTTATTTATGTTGTTTTACCATTTTATTTTCAATTAAAATGTTAGGGTATGGTTTTTACCATCCAAAATATTTCCCTAATTATTTTTTAATGATGAGATATCCCTTTCTCTCTCATTAATGACTCCTATGTACACTCATTACCATGCTGAAATTCCTTAATGGATTTCTCTCTCCTCATTTGCATTCAAGTAATTCTTTTGTATTATGAATCTAAATTCCATTACATATGTTGGGACATATATATATATGACCACCTTACTGTCCATTTCTTGTAAATATGATGATACACCCCTTTCTCTCTCATCAACCCATTTTTATGAATTCTTATGTCACGTCGTTATACTGCCGAAATTAGACCACATTTTTTCAAGCTAAAGTCATTATGTAGTGAATACCATGCCCATTTCTCTATCAAGGATATTCACATTTATGCACATTTACATATTGATTATATATTTTCATGTATTAATTCCATATTCCTTTATCATGGAATAAATTATGATGTTTAATGAATCCATGTGACACATTTATGCATGAAATGAAATGCTTAAGAATGGTGCACCCTGATAACTCTCGAATGCATTAGGTAAAGATCAGTATCATTATACATCAAGTGAAACAAGGGTTTAATAATTCTAGTTAAAGTTCAATGAGGGTTTACTTGTGCTCCATGTTCAATGAGCCTTGGCTCATGCTAATATCATGTTAAATGTTGTTTCCATATTTCCATGTTATGATAATCATGTTATATCATGCCTTTATGTTCACATTTCTATTATGCTCCATTGATATGTCTATTTCCTAACATCTATTATATTCTTCATGTTATGTTTTTTTACTCCTTTACTGGGCTTTATAGATCACCCTTTTATTATTCATGTCCTCAGGTTATCCCATGCAATGATAAGTACGAAGGAATGATGTGGTCATGTAAAAGAAGTTTTCAATAAGATGTTGTGTTTTATGTTTTAAGTTGTTATGTAATGTTACTAAGCCCCAAATACACTATAAATATATATCTTATATCTTGTATCAAGTGAAGTTTTTATATAATTAATTATGTTTAAGTGTGAAATAAAGAGAAGGGTTGTTATAGTTGGTATCAAAGGATAGGTTTAGTTATTTTTGGGATTAGGATTAGAAATCCCTAATGAAAGCCTTTGGGATAAGACTAAGCATAATAAAAACATACCTAATTTTTTGCGAGTATTGAGTAATTGGTTTATCAATAAAATACATCTCTATCTGGATACGATCAGGTAGAGGTAGCTCTGGAACAAATGTATCTAGGGGTAAAACCTGAAAACACAACTTTGAGCTAGACTCGAATGGGAACTGGTGCATGAAAATGGGAATTTCTGCACTCTTAGTTACAAAACTCCTGGGGTATATGAAATGGTAAATTCATAAGATTAGTATGAACCATTATTATGGGAATTAAAAAAAATCCCCTAAGAATATATGTTGGGAATTAGATCATGTATAACATAGATTGAAGCCTATAAATTCATAAGTTAAGGAAATAAAAGTAATTTATAAGTCATCCATTTTTGTCTTTGGATTAACCTTTATGTGTTACCCCTAATTTTATTTTTATTCCAACCAATGGTCGGTAATAGGAGGACTCAGGCTAACAACTGATGCGAAGATCAATGTGATGAATTTTCTAATGAGATACCCAATCTGATGAGAGAAGGAATCACGAACTTTGTCACGATACTCTCTCAGTTAACTAAAGTTTTGAATAGAAACATGGGTCAAGAGGAACATTCAACCCCCCCCCCCCCCAATAAAGAACAAGTCACAATCATGAGCTTCATGAGACAAATGACACCTACTTTTAATGGATCATCTGATCCCTCAATTGCTGAACAATGGATTAACTCCATTGAAAGGATCTTCTCCATCCTTAAATGTTCTGAACAAGAGAAGGTTCTTCTAGATGCTTATCATATGGAGGGTGAAGCTGATCAATGGTGGACATTGATAAAAAATACGAATCTTGAGTAAGATATTGAGGTGTTGGAATGGAAGGATTTTTGAAAAATGTTTTTCGATAAATATTTTCCTCGCACCCTCCAACTTGATATGGAAAGGGACTTCCTTTACCTCAAGAAAAAAAGATAAAGAATCCATAGAAGCATATGAGGAAAACTTCACAAGTCTTGCACGATATGCCTCCATATTTGTAGTTACCCCCGAATTCAAGGTTTACCTCTTCTTTGGTGGGCTAAAACCTAGAATACGGAAATCCCTAGTGATCTGTGACTTCGAGAGCTATGAGAAAATTGTCCGATGTGCCTTCAAAGTCGAAATGGAAATCATAAAATCTTAGGGGTATCATGGGGGTAAGAAGCGTAAGGTGGACTTATATTCTGGTGGTCTGATGGATAAATCTAATAGTGCTAAGAAAATACAGCACCCCGCTTGCCAAAGGTGCGGAAAGAAGCACCCCAGAAATTACCTGAAGGGGATGAGGAAATGATTTAGGTGTGGAAGAGAAGGGCACTTGGCTATTAACTACTGAAAAGAAAAACCTATGGCTACAATAGAGGAGAGTAATGATATATTCAAATATCAATGCATTATTCATTGCTTCAACTGCAAAGAACTAGGGAACTTTTCAAAGCATTTCCCTAAGCCAAGGGTTTTAGGAGGTAACCAACAACCTCTAAGGCAGCAAGGGAGAGATTTTTCCATCACTACCGCCGAAGTGAACCCTGAAAGAAAAGTGGTGACAGGTACTCTAATTATTCATTCAATAATAGTGAACATACTTTTTGATTCTGATTATATGCATTCTTTTATATCTTGAAATTTTAGTAGAATAATCCCAACACCACTAAAAATCATGGAAGTAAAAATGTCGGTGAGAATGGAAAATGGATAAATCATTGCATCCCATGAATATAACTCCTCTCCTATCATAATTTTTGGATTTAACTTCCCAAAAAACGTCATCATAATCCCTATGGTGGAATTTGATGAAATTCTTGGCATGTATTGGCTTTCCTTATATAGAGCCAACATAAATTTCCATGAGACGAAAATCACTCTCCATATGGTGAATCGACCCCCGATTTTGTACATGTTCAAGGAGGAGGATGAATCTTCTTTAGCACCATCATATCACGCATGAATATTACTTCCCTATGAGCATGTGTATCTTGCTCAGATGATTGAGTCTAAAGAATCATCCATCCTTGAAGACATTCCTATTGTGAGGGAATTCACTGATGTGTTTCCTAAGGAATTGTATAGTCTTCCTCCTAAAAGAGATGTTGAATTCTCAATTGATCTTATACCCGGGGCATTTCCAATATCCAAGACACCGTATAGAATAGCTGTTTTGGAGATTGAGGAGCTGAAGAATCAACTACAGGAGAATCTAGATAAAGGGTTTATATGCCCAAGTGCTTCACCATGGGGTGCACCAGTTCTCTTCGTCAAGAAGAAGGATGGGTCAATGCGACTTTGCATCGATTATCATGAGATCAAAAAAATCATGATAAAGAACAAGTATCCTCTACCAAGAATTTATGACTTGTTCAATAAGCTACATGGAGCACAATAATTCTCCAAGGTGGATTTGTGGTCAGGATATTATCAAGTAAGGGTGAAGAAGGAAGATATCCCCAAGACTGCTTTTCGTATAAGATAAGGGTACTATGAATTCATACTAATTCCTTTCAGACTCACTAATGCTCTCTAAATATTCATGGAATTGATGAATAGAGTCTTTATATATTAACTCAACAAATTTTTGGTAGTATTTATAGATGATATTCTAATATACTTCAAAACCAAGTAGGATCACGAGGAGCATCTAAGCACTGTACTAGAGACCTTTCGAAAGGATAAGCTCTATTAAAAGTATAGAAAGTGTGAGTTATGGTTGAAGGAGGTCTCATTCTTGGGTTATATCATCACAATTAATGGGATATCTATTGATCCCTCCAAGATAGCTGCAATAGAGGGATGACCGGGGCCAACATCGGTGACAAATATCCATAGCTTCCTGGGGTTAGATAGATATTATCGCTGATTTTTGAGAAATTTCTCATGATTTTACAACCCTATTACCAAGATAACTTGAAAGGGAGTAAGGTTTTCTTGAAGTGATGAATGAGAAAATAGCTTCAAGGAGTTGAAAAGTAGGCTTATCACTACACTCGTGCTCACATTACCCACAAGTGTATAAATTTTTGTGGTATTCAGTGATGCTTCAAACAAGGGAATGGGATGTGTGTTGATGCAAAATGACAAATTCATTTCTTATTCTTCAAGGAAATTGAAAGTTCATGAGAAAAATTATCCAAAAAATGATCTGAAGTTGGATTCAGTAATATTCGCTTTAAAAATTTTGTGACATTACCTCCTTGGGGAGAAGTGTGAAATATACACGGATCAAAAAATCCTCAAGTATACATTCACACAGAAAGAGTCGAATATGAACCAAAGAAGATGGTCAAATATGATCAAATACTATGACTCCTCAATCCCTTACCACCCTGGGAAAGAGAACAAGGTGGTGAATTCTATAAGTAAAAAGGACCCAGCGATTCTATCATTGATGAGAATTGAAAAGGATCCAATCTTCTTAGATTTGATGAAGATGGGCATGGGAATCATAAGGAAGGGAAAATCATCAATCATTTAACAAATGTTTTCTCAACCATCTCTTTTGGAAAGGTTAAAGGATTCTAAAAAGGATGATGTGGGAATTTAGAAGAGAGTGGAAACTATCAGAAAAGGGAAATCCTAAGAGTTCAATGTTATTGAAGAAGTAATTGTGATATTTGGGTCAAGACTATATGTTTTATCAAATCCAAAGTTAAAGAAAGAAATTTTGGATAATGCACATAGTTTGAATTTCTCCATTCACCTAGGAAACACAAAGATGTATTGAGATCTCTAATAGAATTATTGGTTGGATATCATAAATAAAAATATCACTGAGTATACATAAAAGTGCCTGGTATGTCAGTAAGTGAAGTCTGAGAGACAAAATTCTAAGGCGATGATGCAAACATTACCCATACCAGTATAGAAATGGGAGAACATCAAAATGGACTTTGTCATCAGACTTTCGAAGACATCCAAAGGAAATAATGCTATCTGGGTTGTTGTGGATTATATTACAAAGAATGCACACTTCATTACAATTCGAGAGGATTTCTTATTAGGTCAATTGGTACAAATATATATTAGAGAAGTGGTAAGGCTACATGGAGTAACACTATCTATTGTATCTGATTGTGATCCAAGATCCACCTATATGTTCTGAAAGAGTCTCCAACACGCTCTGAATACTGAGATAAACTTCAGTATGACTTATCATCCTCAAACTGATGTCCAATCTAAGTGGACTATCTAGACATTAGAGGACATGTTTAGAGCATGCTCAATGAACTTAAAAGGAGGATTGGATCAACATATTCCTCAGTTTGAGTTCTCTTACAACAAAAGTTTCCACTAAAGCATCCAAATGGATCCTTATGAAGCCCTATATGGGAAGAGGTAAAGAACACTGGCATGTTAGGATGAAGTTGGAGAGAGAAAACTCCTAGGTCCAGAAATGATAGAACAAATGGTGGAGAAGGTTAAGACCATCCACCAACACATTGAAGTTGCTCAGAGTCGAAAAAAGAGCTATGCTCATAATCTTCGATGAGACCTAGAGTTTGATGTCGGATACATGGTATTCCTCTATATATCACAATGGAAGAGGTTTATGAGATTTGGGAAGAATGGAAAGCTTAGTCCAATGTACACTGGCCCTTTTGAGATCCTTGATCACATTGGAGCAGTGGCCTATCGACTAGTACTCCCACCGAACCCATATAAAGTACATGATGTATTCCATGTATCACTCTTGAGGAAGTACATACCTAACCCATCACATGTAATCAATCCAGAGGTGGTACCATTGGAGAATTAACTCTCCTATAAAGAGAAGCTGGTGAAGATATTAGATCTTAGAGAAAAAAGTTCTACGAAATAAGACAATTCCCTTCATCAAGGTTTTGTGGAACAACTACAAGTTTGAAGAAGCAATGTGGGAATCAGAGGAAGTGATGAATTAGAGTTACCCACATCTGTTTTATTGTAGGAAAAGGCAATCTTGAGGGAAAAATTTCTTAAGGTGGGAAGATTGTAACGACCCAAACTTTTTTTAATGAAAATTCCTCTCGATCTAATTAAATGTCTTATTGTGTAAAATGGTTATATAAAATATGAATTTCCTTGGTTTTATGTCTTTGGATTTTTAAATACCATTAATAATTGTGATCGTTTCTAATATAGCCGTTGAATAGTGATCACATGATTAGTATAAATATAGGGCTTTAACAAATCCAATTTACCCAGACAAAGGAAGTGATGACCTCATCCAGTAAAATTGCTTCATATGAGGCCCATTTGTCAGAGCTCGAAAAGGAGGTATCATCACTAGGCTTCGCTCTTGAATAAGCTCAAGCTGAGCATTAACACGTTAAGCTTAAACATAACCTCTTACAAGAGAAGTGAAAGTTGATAGAGATTACCACCTGAGGGATGTTATCCAAGCCACCCCAAGAGTCTGTCACCATCACACACCTTACCCTTAGGTCGTATGTGGGTGTTATAAGGGGTTATTTAACAAGAAACTAGCACTATGATTATGTGCATTATTTTTTTATAGAACAAAGAACACACATTAATTTTGTTATTGTTACTTTATAAATAGTTTTTAAAGCACAAATAGTTTTTTTGTTAATATTCAATTAATAAATATATTTTGATGATTTTTTGAATTAAATAATATTTTAATAAAATATTATTACTAAATTAAATTTTATTAAATATAAATGATCTTATAATTTTTATGAATACAATTGTGATTTTTATAAAGGTTTGAAAGCTGTTTTTGTCAAAACACGTGAATTTTCAATAAATGTTGGTTTTTATTTTAAAAGTAAAAATTAAAATATTTAGAAAATTATTTAGATAAAATGAATATTATTTTTGGAATCAGTATGTCAAAATTACCCAATAGTGAATTTTTCATAATTTTCTGAGACAGTCGAATTTTTGGGTAAAAATTAAATACCGTTTAATTATATAATGTGTTTTATGACATCATAATGACTAAATAGTGATTTAATAAAATAATATAAATGGGATTTTTGGAAAATATATTTTTTTAAATTAAAATAATTTGATTTTAGGTTTGTTTTGTTTATTTTAAAAAGCTTTAGTGGACTCTCCAATACTTATAAAGCATTTTAACTTTTTAAATTGATTTTCTTGAGAGTGTGACTCACCTACACATAAAAAAGCCTAATATTTTAATAATATCAGCCATTGAACTTATAAAATAATTTTTACACTACCATTTAGAAAAAAACATGGGAAAAAACATGGGTTGGTTTGTGTTTTTGATTAGTTTAATGTGTGGTGCCCAAAACAGAAATAATTAAGAATTTCCCTCTCTTTTCCTATGTAAACCCACCCAAGCTCCCACATCTCTTCGCCTAGAACCAATGAAGCACGTCCCTACCCTTCCCTAATATGTCTAAAATCCTCCCAAGGTGCCCCAATCTCCCAAGAAGTCTCTCTAAAGCCTCTCCCAAGCCTTTGGGATCACACTTCCAAGTAAGGGATTCCTTCTTTTCTCATTTTTGTCCAAATTTCTTTATGTAGTTATACCCTTTTATTTACAATTAAAAATACTGGGGGGTATGATTTTACACCTCCCCCATACTTTCTTACTTATGTTTGAATCATGAGATACCCATTTATATATCATTAATTCCTCCCATTTACATCTGTTACCATGCTGAAATTCCGTAAGGGACTTCTCTATCCTCATTTTCATTCAAGAAATTATTTTGTATTATGAATATAAATTCCATTACATATATTGGTAAATGTATCTATATGACCTAATTATTGTCCATTTTATGTACATATTATTATATACCCCTTTATCTCTCATCAACCATTTTTATGAATTCTTATGTCACACCGTTATGCTGCGGAAATTACACCATGATTTTCCATACCAAAGTCATTTTGTAGTGAATACCATGCCCATTTATCTATAAAGGGTATTCAAATTTATAAACATTTACATATTGATTGATTTTCATATATGAATTCCACATTCCTTTATCATGGAATAAATTATTATGCTTAATGAATCCATGTTATATGATCCATGTGACACATTTATGCATGAAATGAAATACTTAAGAAGGGTGCGCCCTGATAGCGCTCCAATGCATTGGGTAAAGATTAGTATAATGATACATAAAGTGAAATGAGGTTTTACTCATGATAATTCAAGTGAAATGATGGTTTAATCATGCTACATGTACAATGATCCATGGATCATACTAATATCATGTTAAATGTTGTTGCCACATTTCCATGTTATGATAATCATGCTATATCACGCCTTTATGTTCATGTTTCTCTTACACTCCATTGATATTACTATTGCCTAACATGTATTGTATTATTCGTGTTGTGTTTCTTTTACTCCCTTACTGGGCTTTATATCTCACCTTTTTATTATGCATGTTCTTAGATTATCCCATGCAATGCTAAGTACGGAGGAATGATGTGGTCATGTAAAAGAAGTTTTCAATAAGATGTTGCATTTTATGTTTTAAGCTATTATGTAATGTTCCTAAGACCAAAAGAAACTAGACATCTCAATATTCTATGTTTTATCAAGTGAAGTTTTTATGTAATAAATTATGTTTAAGTGTGAAATAAAGAGTAGGGTCTTTATACGATTAGCACACATTTTGCCTAATCGTTCGATTAACCATGCATGGTTTAAAAGTGGGATCCTAAAATTTTGGATCTCACTAGTTTTCACCTTTTTGTCCCTAATTTGTTCCCAAAATTGTCTATAAATTGATATTTATTCCTCTATAAGGCTATATAACCCTTCCTCATATATTTGGAAGCTATTTGGAGGCATTTTTTAGTGAGATGAAGTTGGATTCTCATGGTAAGTCTTCATTTATAGTAGTTTTATATGGTTTTTCTTAGATATACTTTCCTCCTCTCAGTTTCTTAGATCTACTTCCGATACAGATAGATATAAGGTTTTTGATGCCAATCATGGTTATATTTGGCTTTGTTGATGTTTTTGGAAGATATGTAAGGTGGGTTTTTGGGAATTCAACTCGGTTTTGTGGGCGTTTTTGTGTCGTTCTTCATTTTCACCATAATTTCTAAGGTAGGTGGATTCAGTCTCAACTCTCTATTTATAACTTGATATCTTAGTTTAAAATTTATTTTTTTGATTGATATTAGTTGTGAAATTTTGTGAATTTCTAGTTGGAAACCCTATTTGGTGATGGTTTATAAAATTGTGGAAATTGGGTGTTTTTTGTGGAAAGTGAAATTAGTAAATTGATTTTAAAATGATGGTTTGGTTTTGATGCATGGAAAAGTGTTTTTAATAAAATATTGGTTTTATTAAAATGGATTTTTTGAAAGGTTTTCAATAAAATAATGGTTTTTTTGAAAGGTTTTCTATAAAATAATGGTTTTATTGAAATTGTTGTTTTGGCATTGGTTTTTGGCATAATGGTTGTGTGTGTTCATGTGCATTCGATTCGAATAAGGGTATGAATTCTCCCCCATAATTAATGGTATGGATAAGGGTCAGAACTTTCACCCATAAAAATGGTTCATTAAGTGATGACTTAGTGAAAGGATGACTCACCACTCACGAGTATAAGGAGGTCCAGGTTGTATGCATGGTTGGATGTGTGGATATGAGGAATGGAATTAGTTATGCCAAAATCGAACTTGTGAAATGGTTTTAAAGCATTCTTTGGTTTCTTTCCTTGGGAAATGGATTTTGTTGGAAAACTATTTGGTATGAAAATTATTCTATATTCTTTTATAAAATATTTTGAATTATTTTATATAAATGTGCTAATGTGTTTTATCCTAGTGGAATGAGTAGGAAAGTCATTTGGGGAAAACCTACTGAGTTTCATTACTCACCCCTTATTTGGAACTTTGGTGATTTTGTAGATATTATTCATCAGGACATAGTAAAAGGTAAAGTATCACACTTATTTAGTGGTGAATCATTATACTTGGGCTGTTTTATGGAGTTGGAGCATGGATCATGTTGGAAACATTAGAGTTATTATTTGGAGTCTTTAGGTTTTGTTGGTTTTTTATTCTACTATGTACTTTGATATTTGTAGTATTCCACGATGGTACTTTTTTATGGTTTGTTTTTTATATAAATGGTTGTAATATAGTTAGTTCATATTATTATCATGAATCATGTAGTGGTTTTGGTTATGGATTGTTTGGTTTTAGTTGTTTCCTTTCTCAAAGGAAAAATCACCCCCCAATAGTATTGAATCCCTTGGAATTTATTGCTAGCCTTTGGCATCTTGAGGATGTCTCTTAATTCCAAGCAACGTCTTCTCACCTTATAAAGCCAATGGTAGGGGCGAGATATTACATGTTTTGACACTATTTTAGTATATTCTTAAGATAATTCACATTTTTTTACAAACCATTATGAAGGATTTGAAAATATTTTTATTATTTAAAAATATTCCCAAAGAAACCAAGTTTTTGATTTCAAGATTAACAGTGAATAAATCTTCAATTTATGTTAAGTTTTACTCTAGATTTTGAATTATTCATTTTGATTTGAGATTTATAATTTTATGAGCTAATCTATAATATTTTATTTTTTATAAGTGGAACCTAGAAGAAATAATGGTATCAATATTCATGGTCAATGTAGAAATTTCCTATCTAGGCAAGACCATCTAGTGTTGGAACTAAGCAGATCATATCTATATTAGGGAATCTTAATCAGGTTATGAAAAATAAACTTTTTCAAATAGAGAAACCAATTTTTCCATAGCAATATTCTTCTATGTTGGATTGATTCCTACGATAGAATCCCTAATCATTTGGTGAGAATAATAATCCAGTGGTATTTTAGAAATGGATTATGTCCCTTGAAATGAAATTTCTGGTATTGGGATGTGATGAAAAGAAAAATTTTATATTGATAGTATATTTTCTAAAGGGTTATGATGACCAACATCAGTCATTAATCCAGAATACTAGGGAGGAATATTAAAATGAACACATGGAATTGAAATATTTTAAAGAAACATTCTTTGATAAATATTTCCCTTATGAGAAATGAACTGAAATGAATAGGAAGTTCCTAATCTTAAATTAAAAGGAAGAATAAATTGTTACAGAGTATGAGGATACCTTTACAAGAATATCTAGGTATGCTATAAATTATATATGCAATACAGAATTCAAGATTGAACATTTCTTTGATGGGATTAAGCCAAGTCTCTTAAGGTAATTATTTTCTCAAACTTTTTCATCATATGATGAAATAGTTTTATGTGACAAAAAAATAGAGAAGGAATTTTATAGATCCTATATATTCAAGGGAGATAAAGAGAATAAGAGTTTGGATAATCACCAAGAAAAAGAGAACACGTCAAAGACAAATAAGAAGATGAATCAATATTCATCATGTGAAAATTATGGAAAGAAAAATCCTAGAAAATACCTTAAGGGTATGAGAGTGTGTTACAAGTTCTGTGACAAGGGTCATATGTATTATGAATGCAATATAAAGAAATAGACCATTTCTATCCAGTGCTTCAATTGTAAATAAAGAGAACATTATTCAAACCAAGGTCCCAATCATCAAGGGAATCTACCACAGAAGAGGCCAATGGGAGAAGGATAAGCTTATGTGATCACTAAAGCTAAGGTTTAAGTTCCCAAAGATATGGTGGTAGGTAATTTAATAATATCATAAAATTTATATAATGATTTATTTGATTATAGTTCCTTATACTATTTTATATACCTCATATTTTCCAAGAAAATTAGATATTTCCCTAGCAAATTAATAAGGGAGCTGTTAGTCAAAACTCCTAGTGGAAATCTCACAACAACAAAGAGGTTTCAGAAAGTTCCCATTATGACACTAGTTTTAGACTTTATTATCATACCCATGGTTGACTTTTATATAATATTTTTTACAATCTAGCTTTCAAAATATTATGAAAAATGTTATTGAAAAGAGAAGGAAATCACAATTCATGATGAAAATGTTGAATTACCTATCTTTAGAGTAGATTATTCATCATCCAAGTCATGTATAGATCCACCCCTATTATCACTTTTGAATTAATTTCTTTGGGAACAAAAGAAAACAAAATATAAAGATGGAAAAATTAATCTTCAATTTGAGGATGTAAATATTTTATAAGAATACATTGATGTATTTCTTGAGGAATTACATAGACATCCACCAGAGCATGAATTAAAGTTTTCCATTGATTTAATCTTCAATATAAGACCTATATCAAATAATCCATATAGAATGGATATTATAGAATTAATAGATTTGAATAAATAGCTAGAGGAGTTGTGTGGTAAGGGATTTATTTGACCTAGAGTTTCACCTTGGGGAGCCCCTATTTTTTCATTAAAAAATAAATATAGATCCATGAGGTTGTTCATTGATTACAAGTAAATCAATGTTATTATGATAAATAAAAATCATCCTCTACCTTTCATTATTGAATTATTTGATAAACTTCACAAAGGTCAATATTTTTCAAAGATGGACCTTCGTTCTAGGTATCATCAATTATGGGTAAAGAAGGAATATATTCAAAAGATATAATTTCGAATGAGGTATGGACATTATGAGTTTATAGTAACTCCATTTAGATTAACTAATACACCATATATTTTTATGTATTTTATGAACATAGTATTCATGGAATATACTAATAATTTCATTATGGTACTCATTGATGATATCTTGCTATATGAGGACCATGAAAATCACTTAATAATAATTCTTGACTCTTAATGAAAAAAATTTATATAGGAAATTTAGCAAGTATGAATTATGGATATAAAAAGTTTCTTTTTTTTTTGTCCATATTATCTCCAAGGATGGAATCTTAGTTGATCCAAAGAAAAAAAGGCTGTCAAATAATTTCCTACACTAATGAACATAATCGAGGTGTGTAGCTTCATTGGTTTGGAAGGTTACTATCAACGATTTGTTCAAAAAATTTCCCTATTGGATAACTCATTAACCAAGATTACATGTAAAGATGTTAATTTCATGTAGATATAGGAATGTGAAGAATGTTTTGAAGAATTGAAGAGGATATTAGCCAATTCATTGATTTTGAATCTACAATTTGGAAATGATGAGGTTATGATATATGGTGTTGTATCGAAGAAGGGACTTAGTTGTGTTATTATATAGAAGGATAAAGTTATTTCCTATGTATTAGGGTAGTTAAAGACACATGAATAAGACTATCCAACCCACGATATTGCATTATCAGTTGTAATCTTTTATTTGAAGATAAGGTGAAATTATCTCTATGGTGAAATATGTGCGATATAAACAGAACACAATAGTCTAAAATATATATTTTCACAAAAAACATTCAATATGAGGAAAAGGTGATCACTTTATTTACTCAAGGATTATGATTTCTCAATAAAATTCCTCCAAGGGATGGAAAATAAGGTAGCAAATGCATTAACTAAGAAAGATCATGGAGTTACTAACCCAAATGAGGATTGATAGGGACTCCATGTTTATAGATATAGTAAACATAGATTTTATAATTATTAAGGAAGGGGAGACATAAATCCTTTTTCAAATGATTTCAAAATTATATTTATTAGAAAAGATTAAAAGTTCTCAATCTGACGATGATAATTTTTAGAAGAAAAGTAAAGCCATGAATGATGGGAAATTGAAAGACTTTGTTTGTGAAGATGGCATTCTAAAATTTGGAAAGAGACTATGTGTTCCATATATACCTGAGCTAAAAAGAGAATTTTTGGAAGATTCTCATATATTTAATTTCTCTATACACCCTGGTAGCACTAATATGTATAGGGATTTGAGGGAACATTTTTGGTGGGATAACATGAAGTGGGAATTTACTAATTATGTATCAAGACAATTGATTTGTCAATAAGTGAAGGATGAGAGAAAACATCCTAGATGAGTCATGTAGCCTATAACTATTCCTTTATGGAAATGGGATGACATTACTTTGGACTTTGTTAAAAAACTACCAAAAACTCCTAAAAATAATGATATAATATGGGTTATTGTTGATCGCCTAAACAAATCTGTGTATTTACTTTCTATAAGAGAATATTTACCTCTTGATAACCTTGCATGACTCTATATTAATAAAGTCTTAAAACTTCATGGAGCACCCCTTTCATTTGCGTCTAATCAGAATCCATGATTTACATTAAAATTTAAGAAGATTCTTCAAAATTCCCTTAATAATGAACTTCATTTGAGCATTGCCTACCATCCTCAAACTGATGGACAGTCTGAAAGAACTATTAAAATATTATAAGACATATTTAGGTCATATTCACTTGAATTTAAAGGTATGTGGGATTAGTATTTACATTTGGTATAGTTTTCTTATAATAATAGTTTCCATTCAAATATTCAAATGGCATTGTATGAAGCATTATATGCTAGATATATCATACCATGACTTGTTTGGATGAAGTCAGTGAAAGGAAACTTGTAGTCCTAGAACCTATTGAGGAGATAATGAAAAAAGTAAATACCATTCATACTCATATTAAATTATCTCAAAGAAGTAAAAAGAGTCATGCCAATGACTAGAGTAAAGATTTGTAATTTCAAGTGGAAAATCATGTTTTCTTGAAAGCATCTCTATTGAAGGGTATTATAAGGTTCTATAAAAAAGGGAAATTGATCCCCAGGTACATTAAAACTTTTGAAATTATGGGAATAATTGGAGATATTTATTACCATTTTTCAATGCCACTAAAACTCTCTAAAGTACATGATATGTTCCATATATCATTGTTAAGGAAGTACATTCCAGAACCAATGCATGTGCTCACCTATGAAGAAATAGAATTGAAATTTGATCTATCTTACTGTGAAAAGCATACCCTAATTATTAACACTAGATATAAAGTATTGAGGAATTATATGACTTTATTGGTAAATGAACTTTGGAGAAATCAAAAAACAGAAGAAGCAATTTGGGAATCATGGGATGTTATGAAGATAAACCACCATCATTTATTAAAAAAATAATATCTATAAAAACTTCAAGGATGATAATTTTTTAGGAGGGAAGAATGTAAAACTTGACATTCAATTATAGTATATGAAAATAATATTTTTATAAAACTATAATAGAATGCACATTTTAATATTTCATGGAAAAAAATTCAAATTTGATAGGATAAATATTGATTTTGAACTTATATAGTCAAATAATCCTAGAATTAGTTTTTGAAAATTTCACTTAGAAATGAGATTACATAAATAATTGAAAATATAGTATTTATCGATTCCTACTTTTATTTATAATAATGTGTTATAATATGTAGAATTAATAATTTATCGATAATCAATTTGATAAAAAAAAACAAGATCATTTGGATGTAAAAGAGATATTTTTCAGAGAACTGTTAAAAATAGGCATAATTTAATTATATTTTAATTAATTAAAATAATATTTAATTATGAATGATTTAAATTAAATTTAACACCTTGGTATTTTAAAATATTAAAATTAGGTTTGATAGCATACATGACACGCAACACTGAACTTAAACGAACCATAAAATATTACTATATGGCCGTTATAACCTAGTCATTGAATTGGTGGGTATGAATAATATTAATAAAATTATAAAATTTATATAAAGGACCTATTCAATACAATTGAATTTATTAATTCTTAGTAAATAAAAACTCATTTTTTAGTAAATTTATGTTTTGCTTCAAAAGTCCGTTTTTATTAAAAAATATTTTTTTATTAATTTTAATGAGAAAATATTATTATTAATTTTTGGAAATTCTATAAATGTTACTTAAAAAAATATCATTTTTTAAATCATCATATCAAAATTTTCTTAGGGTGAAATTTTCAGTTTTTTTTCTGAAAAGATTAATTTTCTAGTGAATAGTGAAAGTATCAATTTTTATTGAAAACTGTATTTGTGTTTCAATAATTTAAAACCTTTCATTTTATTTTAAAATAATTTCAAGATAAAATTAATTATCTTATATTATTAATAATCCTATCAAGTTTACTGGAATCATTTTCCTGATTGAATTTATTATAAAAACATTTTTATACGTTAAAGGCATTTTTTAGAAAAGATGTTTTTCATCGCGTTTTGTAAAAAAAATTTAAAATTAATTTATGCAACTTATAGGAATTTAATTTGATAAAATTTATTTCATATATGTAATTTTATGGTTTAAATTTAGTAATTAGACCTTTTTTTAGGTATTATGAATAGTAACCATGGTAAAATTTATCACCTCAGCAAAGGGTAAATCAGATTAATCTTGGTTAAAACTAAGTGATAAGGCCATACCTTTTCATCTTAACTCTTATTGAATTAATTTAATTCTACCATTATCACCTTATTATTGAAATTTATTTTTTTAATGGACACTAATCCATGGAAATGACCTGTATAACATTTAAATCAAAGAAAGTTACAAAATGTCACTCTTAGTTTTAAATATCTCTTATGTCTTAACATAGGAAAAAAACTAATGGTAAACTAATATAAATGGTTATATAGATCATAATAAACTTATTTTCATAATGGTAATTTATTTTTAAATCTTATGTATCAAATAATTACCATAAATTCTTACACAATGCCAAAACAATATTTATTGAATTAATAAAATAATAATAAAATAAATGATTTTAAAAATATTAAAAGTGATATAATTTGTATGATTTATAGTTTTCTAAGAATTTTATTGATGAATATGACATATTATTTTCATATTAAATTATTAGATATGAATTCCATCATTTTATTTATGTCCTTCAAGTCAAATTAAATTAATAGTGTAAAATTGACATAAATGATATTTTATCAAAATAATATTTTATTAAATTATTTAAAAATCATAAAAATCATTAAATAGGACAAGTTGGATAATATATGGCCAAAAATGTAATCCAATGTCCATTTATGACACAATTTTCACCTTATAAGTAAAATTATTACCTCTTAAGAGTGGAAAAGTTGTTACTATGGTTAAGGTTAAAATAGGTTAACTAAGGGGTTAAACCAAAAATAAGGTCTAAAACACCACTTAAACCAGACAAAATTTTATCAATTGATAATATTTCAACTATATCCTACCATAGGTTTTAATTTCTAAACATTTTGATTCATTTTTCTTTATAACGACTTAATTATATTTTATTTGTTTTATTAATTCTAGGTGTGTCCTTTCCCTCCCTTAGAAAAGTACACACCCTATTTGACTTCTTCACACCAATTAAATCTATATAGATTGAAAAAAACCCTATCAATTAATATTTTAACCATATTTATCAAAGTTATATCGGTTATGGTCATTCCAAAAGACCATGCCTATGCCCCTTAAGAAGAGATCTAAAGGAAGTCTACTGAAGAAGTAATCATCTTTATCGATTATTTTAAGTCTAAACCTTCTTATACTTCCACTTAATGTGTTGTGACCATAATAAAATAATAAATCTAGTATCATAAATATAATGATATGTTATTATGATTATGGTAAAACTATATTTCATCTCTTTTAAATCATATGAAAAGTGAAAACATCGCTCGTGTGTACAAACAGTTTACCATCCCCACATAGCGGCGTAATTCGTTTTCTATCCCCACTTTATTTGGATGGTTATAAAGATGGGATTAAGTAGTATATATTATATTTATTAAATAAATATGATTATATAACTATAATATCATATATAACTTTTTACCTTCTAATCTATTAGAGAATTATAACATCGCCTGTGCATACGTGTGGACTACCACCTTCAGGAAGCAATGTGATTAATTTTTCATTTCTATTTTACTTGGATGGTAATAAAGATGAATTTAATGAATATATATGATATATAATATATAATAATTATTATATAAATATTAATTATTATTTACCTTTCTTTTTGTATATCTATCAAAATATGAAAACATCATTCATGCGTACGTATGGCCTACCGTCTCCATAAAATATGTAATTCATTTTTCTATCTATAATATTATATATGAATCTAAATATGTATATAATTAAAATGTATTATATTTATATCATTATTAAAATTCTTGAGATTATGTAACCATGATCAAAGTACAAAGACCAAAACTGCTAAACCAAAACATACATGAAAAACGAAGTAGTTATCACCCGAAATAACGATTTAATAAAGAATTGTTAATAATAGGGAGATAAAAGATCATAATTAAATCATATATGAAATGATATATATTATTATAGTTATATAATATATTTATAATAAATCTATATTTATTTTACAGGAGGTTAAAACACATACTAAAGATGTCAGACCTAAGATAAGGATTTATTTCACAATCTCATCATTATTCGGGATTATTTTGGAGAATATTACTTGACATTTCTATATTATATATAATATTTTTTTATTATAATATGATTAATTTTATAAATTATAATTTTTCCTTTAATTTTCTACTCTTTAAGTACTCAATATACTGAAATCAAGTTTTTAAGGAAATTCGACATTGTTTTTATGCTCGATTGGGAATCTTTTTATTCTATGTCTATATGTTTTATAATTTTTTTTAAAGAATATATTTAATTCTATCAAATGATTTATTAAATAAACATTTACACATGTTTTAATTTTTATAACATGGTTTTAAAATTAATCTTCTTGTTGTTTTCTGAATGAGGTACTTTTTGAACTTTTTAAAATAGTGTGAAAGGAATATTTTTTAACTTATATGGAATTAAAGGAATTTCCCACCATAATAAACACTAAATTATTTGAATATTAAATTAAAATTTTACAAGTTTATTTTCAAATAAAATATTCTCCCTAATATTCTAGTATTTTATAGTTTTTAAATGTTTATTTCAAAATGAAAAGGGTATTTTCATCGAGAATACTTTTAATGATCTCTTTATGGTATTTGTATTCATCATTAACAACAACACTTTATTTTACTTATATATCTTGGGGAGTATTTTGTAATTATTCCATCCTTATTCTTTATGTGGATGATTTATGATCAGTTTGATTGGGGATGCACTCTTTTTATTGCATCCACCATATTACTCTGGATGGATTATGATTATGTTTATTGATGAGGGGAATTATTAAAATCATGTATACCAGTTTCAAAATATGAATGTTTATATTGATTATGTTTGATCCCTTTATTATGAGGAATTCATTGGACTTTTTTAGTGATGTGTGGATCCTTTTATAGACCCTTTATGCATCGGTAGGTCTCATGATACAAAATAGATTGGGTTTCAACTGAGGCCTTACCCATTTATGTAGATGTATTGGCATAAGGGTTTGAATATATTTTTAGATTTCTTGGAATAAGGAATCAATGGTAAGTTTCAAATGTATGTAATTATTCATTCCATCATTATAAAATCAGTTTTTATTTCCCATGTGATTATTTGATTTGTTATGATATATATAGAAAATTTTATAGCTCATAATATTATTTATATGGAATTATTTGATCATAATTTATTCATTCCATTTTATTCATTCCATATTTAGATTCTTCTGTATGCATACCCTTTATGAGAATCTGAGCTCACCCTATTTTTTTATGTTTTCTTTCAACATGATTCTATGAAGTGTATTATGATTGAAATTTAAGGAAATGCTAAATGGAATAATGTTGTTTTCAAATAAAATACTATTTTTTATTTAAAATTTTCAAATTTAATGTGAGATTTAATCATGTATATATTCTTCCAATACTAAAAAACTATTTTGTCCTTTGGGATGTGATCAATTGTATCTAGCACCAATGTAATTAAGTAACCAATGAATCTGGGATACTATGGTAGGGGTCTTTATAGTTCGTATCAAAGTAAGTATAGTAGAAACCTTGGGAATTAGATTTAGTAAAACATATATTATAGAACGTACCTCTATGAAGGACTTTGAGAATATTCTCAAAGAAACTAAGTTTATGATTAAGAGATTAGGTATAAATAAAATTTTTAATTTATATTACGTGTTTTATAGGTTTTGATATTATACATTATGATTCATAACGCTAAGATGTAATCTAGTATATTCTATTGTTTAGAAATGGTTCCTAGTATAAGGAATGGATACTATATAAATTCTTGTAATCCATAGAGGGATTAACCTCCTTTTAAAGATAATAAAGTTGGGGCTGGAGTAGCTGATGGATCTGAACAAATCATAACTATATTGAGATATCTAACTTATTTTATGACCAATAAAATTGATCCTATGGAGTAGTCTGTTGATCCATAATGCGGTGTAACAATATTAGACTATTTAATGTTTTAGAAACTTCCATAATTCAATGGGACTATAAATCCATTTATAGTTGAGAAATGGAAAAGTTCCTTAGAGAAGATATTTCTTATTTATAAAGTAACGTAAGGGAGAATGTTTTCATGGTAGTTTACCAGCTCTCAGGGTATGCGGATCAATGGTGGTTATTTATTCAAAAAAATAAGGATGAGGAGGAAATAACTAGCATGAAATGTAATTATTTTAAGTAAATTTTCTTGGAAAAATATTTTCCTTATGAACAATGAGTAGATATGGAGAGAAAATTATAGAGTCTGAGACAAATGTAAGAGGAAAATTTTGGTAAGTATAAAGCCAAATTTACAAGGTTATAAAGGTGTGTTAAATACTACATATATAATCCAAAGTGTAATATTTACCATTTATTTAATGAGTTAAAGACAATACTTTTAAGGGAACTAGGCTCTAAAACATTCTCATTATATGAGGATATAGTATCATGTGCTATCAAGATAAAGAAATACTTATCTAAGTCTTATGACTCTTAATGAAATTAAGAGAAGAATATGATGGAACATAAAAAAATAGATAAGGGGAAGAATTAAAATAATGATTTTACTACATGTGATAATTTTGGAATGAAACACCCTAGTACTTGGTTGAAGGGAATGAGAGTTTTCTTCAAGTGTAGAGAGAAAGTCCATCATGCACATGAATTCAAAGGTAATAAAGAAACCTCTAACATTTAGTGTTTAAACTGTAATGAGATGGGGCACTATGAAAACAAATTCCACAAGCATTAAATGGAATATACCTCAGAAGAATCTAAGGGATCAAGTTTAATCATATTCTATTACTACTACCATAGTGGAATTATTAAAGTGCTTATGTATTTGGATTCAATAATTTTGTTGCAGAAATATTTTATAAATGATATTATGGTTATATGAATCATGAAAAGTATAAGGACTATAATACAATAGTTTTTATTTAATTATTTAAAATCATATGTTAAATGGTAACAATAACCAAGAAAAGTGATTTAGTGGTAAGGTGGTATTATAGAGAATAAAATAACAAGGGAAAAATAACCCTTAATTTTTTCATGATGTTGAGTTAATAATGTTTAGTTGGGATAAAGATAATATTGATATTAGAGAAGTAAATGGGATAATATTGGTGACCTTGAAAATGGTTAGTAATTTGATGATGAAGTAATTTATGATAGATTTTAAAACATTTTTGGATTTATGAAATATACTTGATAATATGATATTTTATTTAAAGAATGTGGAGAGAGTTAATTTATGGAAGCATATATGTTTTCATTGATGATTTATGGTAATTACTATGTTTTAGGAGAATGTGTGACCAAGTTATTAACATATTTCGTATGTGAAAATCAAGAGATACTTTATGGATTAATTTTAAGTTGATTTTGAATTTTCTCATATTTATTTTGGAAAGATCTTAAGGTTAACCATTTATGGAATGGATTAAGTTAAAATTTGGGTGTTACTGTTGAGGTTTTAGAGATTAATGTAATATTGGATAACTTTTCCTAACCATTTTTTTGGAAAACATATAGAGATAGGAGGAATGATATTTAATTATTTAATGAAACTTATGATTCATTAGAAGTTAATTTTGGTGCTTTAGGAATGAAAATTTCATCTTGAATACTCATCATTTGAAGTAGTAGATTATATTATAGTGAAAATTGATTAGAGGATAAAATTAAACTTTATAAGTAAGTATATTTCCTTATATTATTAATCTAGTTGGTCAAATAATTTATCAAATCTAAGAAAATGATCTTGAAACAAAAAAATTTATCCTTTTATGACCATTTCATATGAATCAATGATATTTTTACCCATCATAGATTTATGGTTTTTTTATTGTTAAATTTATTCTTACCATGTTCTCTATCACTCTCTATCTGTCCTTGGGAGTTATCTTTCTATTCTATGTCCATATTTTTACTTCCAACTAATCTTCTCATATTTTGAAACCTAGTTTTGTGATTCCCTTCTTATTTTCCTTTCACTCTATTAAGATGAAGTTTTATTAACCCTTTTCATGACGTGGGACTTCCAAAAATAAATTTTCATATGTCAAACCTTGATTACTAAACATAAGTTTTAATTACAAGGACACCATTTATTCAAGGGAGATAATGTAACACCCTGATATTTTAAAATAAGAAAATTAGATTTGATAACGTACACATCATGCAACACCAAACTTAAACAAACAATGAAATATTATTATATAACCATTATAACCTAACCATTTAATTGGAGGGTATGGAAAATATTAACTAAATTATGAAATATATATTAAGGAACTACTTAATACAAATCCATTGATTAATTATTAGGAAATAAGTACTCATTTTTTAGTAAATTCATTTTATGCTCCAGAAGTAAATTTTCATCAAAAATGATTTTTATTGATTTTTGTGATAAAATATTATAATTAATATCTTTAACTTATATAAATTATAAATTATAAAAATGATATCATTTTTAATAAATGGAATTTCCCCCAACCTTTCTGCTATATTTTTTATTTCAATCATTTATAGATTTCCATTTTTTTAAAATGATTTCAAGAAAAAATTAGTTCTATTATATTTTGAATAATATAATTAAGTTTATTGGAATTAATTTCATTATTGAATTTAGTATAAAAACATTTTTATACATAAAAGGCATTTTTTTTGAAAAACTGATTTTCATCAGGCTTTGCACATTTATTTTAAAATTAATTTTTAAAATAATAGGAATTGTATTTGATAAAATTGATTCTATATTTGGAATAAATATTTTAAATTTTTTAAATAGGCCCCTTTTATTTTTATACATTATTAATATTAACCGAGGTAAAATTTATCACCTCAGTAAATAGTAAATCAGGTTAATCTAGGTTAAAATTAGGTGATATGACTATAATTTTCATCATAAATCTTACTGAATGAATTTAATTATACCCTTATCAACTTAGGCTCTAAATTTATTTGCTTAATAAAAAATTTTCCATGAAAACAACCTCTATAATATTTAAATCAAAGAAAGTTACAAAACGTCACTCTCTTAGTTTTAAATATCTCACATAGGGGGAAAAAGTGTTGAATGAATCACAATGGATATTTTGATAATAATAAACTTATTTTAATGATGTTAATTTATTTATAATTTTTATGTATTAAATAATTACCTTAAATACTTACACAATGCTTAAATAGTATTTATTTAATTAATAAAATAATAATAAAATAAATGATTTTAAAAACATTAAAGTGATATAATTTGAGTGAGTTATAGCGTTCCATGATTTTTTTGATGAATATGTCATTATTGTTCTATAAAAGGATTATATTAAAATTAAAACTTTATATTTATGTCTTTTAAGTCAAATCAAATGAATAGTGTCAAAACTAATATTAATGATATTTTATTCGAATAATATTTTATTAAATTATTTAAAAATAATAAAAATCATGAAATAGGATACTTTGGATAATATATGGTCTAAAAATTTATCCATTTTTCATTTATGAGAAAATATTTTACTTTATAAGTAAAATTATAACCTCTTAAGATTGAAAAAGACGTTATTGCGGTTAAGGTTAAAATAGGTTAAATAAGGCGTTAAACCAAAATAAAAGGTTAAAAATACCACTTAAACTTGTAAAATTATAATTTTTTGATAATATTTCAACCATATCCTAACCTTTTTTTGAATCTCTATCCATTTGGATTCATGTGTCTTGAGAATGAATTAATTATATTTAATCTTTTTACTAATTCCAAGCTTGTGCTTTCCCTCCCTTAAAAAAGGACACAACTTCCTTCAATTATACACACTAATTTTAGCCATATAGCTCAAACAAATCCTATCCATTACTCTTATAAATACCCTTATACAATTTATATCAGTTCGGGTCATTCCAAAATACCAATACTAGGTCCCTTAAGAAGAGATATAAAGGAAGTCTACTGAAGAAGTGATAATCGTCTTTGCCAACTCCTTCAAGACTATTTCTTATTCTACTACATATTAATGTATTTTTACCATCCTAAAATAATAAATACAGTTCCATAAATATAATAATATGTTATTATGATTATGGTACAACCATATTCTATCTCTTTTCCATCCCACGAAAAGAAAAAACATCGCCCGTGTGTACGTACGACTTACTATCACAACATAGTGGGGTAATTCATTTTTCATCACCACTTTAATTAGTTGGTTATAAATACATAAATAGTTATTATATATTATATTTATCACATAAATATTATTCTATAACAAAAATATCATATACACATTTTTATCATCCAATTCATTGGAGAATGATAACGTCACTCGTGCATACGTGTGGACTACCACCTCCATGAAGAAACACAATTATTTTTTAATTTCCATTTAACATGAATGGTAATAAGGATGAATTTAATGAATATATATTATATATATGATATTATAATTATTATTTAATTATTAATTATTATTTAACATCCTTTCATACTATCTGTTGAAAAATGAAGACAATGTTCATGTGTACATACAACCTACTGTCTCCATGAATGGTGTAATTAATTTTCTATATCCACTTTTATGGATAAATATAATTATGTATATAATGAATATATATATTATATTTATATCATTATTATAATTATTTAGATTATGGAACCATTATCAACTTACAAGGATAAAAAATACCGAACCAAAACATACATGAAAAGCAAAGTAGTTATCACATGGAATAATGATTTATTAAAAAATTATTAATAAAATGGTGATAAAAGGTTATAAGTAAGTAATATATGGTATTATATATGAGTACAGTTCTAGAATATATTTATAATAAATATATATTTATTATATATTAGGTTTGAAAATGTATGAAGGAAGTCATACCTGAGGTAAGAGTTTATTACATAATCTTATCATTATTCAAGATTATTTATGTTTATGTCTACCTTGGGGGAAATTATTTAATAATTATATTTTAAACCAAATATATTTTCTTCTGATATCTTTATTTATATAAATTAAAAGTTTTCCTTTCATCTTAGACTCTTTAAGTACCCAAGATACCAAAATCATTTTTTTAAGGAAAACCCACTTTGTTTTTCTGCTCGGCTGAGAATCTTTTTCTTACATATCCATTTGTTTTCTAATTTTTTTAAAGAATATTTTTAATACTATATAATTATTAATTAAATAAATTTTTACCCGTGTGTTAGTTTTTAAAAAATAGTTTTAAATGAAATATTCTTGTCTTTTTTCAAATGAGGTACATTTTGACATTTTTATAACACCGTAAAATGAACATTTTTTAAATTATATGGAATGAATAGAATTTCATACCTTTATAACCACTCAATGATTTTAAAATTACTTTAAATTTTTACAAGGTTATTTTCAAAGAAAATATTTTCCCTAATATTCAAGAAATTTTTTATTTTTAAAAGTGGATTTTAAAATAAAAAGGGTATTTTCCTCAAGAATGTTTTTAATGATCTATTTATGGTATTTATATTCATCAATGAAAATAACCCTTTATTTTACTTATAAATCACTAAGAATATGTTTTAATGGTACTATCCTAATTCTTTCTCTAGATGGTTTATGAATAGTTTGACTGGGGATGTAATCTTTTTATTCCATACACCATATTTCTTTAGATGGCTTATGATTATGTTTTTTGATTAGGGAAATTATTAACATTTAGTATGCTATTTTTTCAATATGAATGTTTACATTGATTATTTTCATCCATTTCATATAAGGAATGCATTGGATTTAGTAATAGGCAGGCCCCATTATAGCCCCTAGATAGATCAGTAGGTCTCATGAGACAAGATATATAAGGATTTTTCAATTTCAATGCCCATTTATATAGATTTATGGGCATAATACCTTAAAAATATTTTCATATTTCTTGGCATAAGGCCTTGATGATAAGTTTCAGATAACCAACATTATTCATTCCATCATTATGAAATCAGTTATTAGTGTTAATGTGATTATTTGATTTCTTATGATATCCATGGATAAGTTTCTATATCATAAGATTATTGATATTGAATTATTTGATAACAATTTATTCTATCCATATTATTCATGCCTTATTTTTTCCTTCTCTGTATGCATACCCTTATTAAACATTTGAGGTCACCCCTTTTTTAAGTTTCCTTTCCCCAGGATAACATGAAGTGTATTTTGATTGATATATAGGGATATTATAAAAGGAATAATGGTTTTCTTAAATAAAATACTATTTTTGTATTTAATGTTATCAAATTTAATGAGAGATTAAGAATTTATCTTATTTTCCAATACTACTAAACTATTTAGTCCTTTTAGATGTGATCGCTTGTATCCAGCACCAGTGTAATAAAGTAACCACTGAATCTGGACTACCAGGGTCAGGGTATTTACATGAAATGTATATATTATATATCTATATATATGTATTTAAATCCATATAATTATTATTACTAGTCATATAGTTAATGTAAGATCATCTTATGCTTAAAAAATGCATTTATTGAAAAACCGTTGTTTTCATCACGATTGTGAGTTTAATTTTAAATTAAATCCTACAAATTATGTAAATTGAATTTAATAAAATGGATTCCATACTTTAAATAATCATAATTAATAATATTTAATAAGGTTAAATTAATTTTTTTCATAATAAATTTTAAAAACAATAAAAATTAATTACCATGGTTAAGGTTAAAATAGGGTTTTGCACATTACATGCACTTGTGTTAAAATTATTTTTCCACACACATAGAGTTTTTATTTAATAATTTGATTTTAATATTTATAATAAATAGATCCAAATTATCTAATAAGGATAATTTTATTTTTAGGATTAATGGATAAATTACTCATGTTAAAAATTGTTATTGTGGTGAAAACTCAAATGGTAAAAGTAAGAAACCTTGGATGTAAAAGAAATAAAATGATTAAAAATGTTTATTTTTATTTTTAGAGGTTTTTTAGACCTTATATTACCTCCATAACATTATTTATCAATTTTTGAGGTACTTAGGTTGAGAGAGACATATTTGGATATTTACAAAAATGCCATGCCTACTTAATTATAAAAGGGAACCCCTCCCCTCACTTATTTACACCTATCAATCCATTTATCACAATAAAACCCTACCAAAATATATCCCTAAAAACCTTATGCAAATTATATAGATACTGGTATTCTCAAAAGGTGAACCCTAGGGTACTTATTAAGAGATCTAATGGAGGCTCCTCTCAACGAAGGTAATTGTCTTCACTAAGCACTTTTTTTACTTCTTATTTTACCACCTTAAATTATGTCATAAAAATTACAATATAATAACAAAAATATATAACATAAAATTAGATGTTATTATATTGGTGGAATAATATTTATCCATCTTCGTCTCCATCAAATGGGAAACAAATCCATTGCTAGTGTGTACAGTAGACTACCACCTCACAAATCAGTGTAATTGTTTTCCATCACTAACTCACATAGATAATAATAATGATAAAAATAATGAATATATATATATGAAACTTATGAAATGATATTGATTTTTTAAATTTAATATATCATCCAATTTCCTAACCTTTCACCCGTTAACGTCACTCGTGCCTACATATGACTTACCGTCTCTATGATGTGAAGTGATTCATTTTCCATGTTGAAATTTCAGTAATGGTTATAAAAATGTATATAATGAATAAATGTGATATTTATAAAATTAATATGATGGATATATATCCAATAAATAAGAACCAAAACCTCCATGACAAAACATGCATGAGAAAATGAAGTAATTAACACCTTAGATAATTGTAATAATGAAATATTATTAACGAACGAGTGGTAATATGTTATAAGAGAATAATATATGATATTATAAATATTAATATGGTTCTAGTATAAATTAATAACATTATTAAAACCATTATACATGTGGTTAAAGAATTTTCTGCTAAATAGAAGTGTGAGGTAATGGATTTTGTCTCAATTTCCATTCCATTGAGACATATTTGTTATTATACACCTAATCAATTTTATATGGTGTATATATATTAACCATTTGATATATTTAACTTGAATACCTATTTATTAATTATGATTAATGTTTCAATTCAATTTTATTCTTTCAAGGGGTTACAATTTCAAAGTTTCTAAAGTGGTAAGAATATATTTTACAATCTCACTTTATTTTGGGATTTCTTTTATTTTCATTGAAGGAATATTATTATTTATCCTTCATAAGATCCAATAATTTTATTATCCTATATAAATTTAAGGATTTCCCATATTTTTTTCCAAATTTTTCTTTCTCTAGAACATTAATCAAGAAATGAAATGTTTATAAGAAAAATGATTTTATTTCTCATTTAATCTGGTATATTTTTCTTCCAAGCCCATATTTTTTCAAATTGTTTTTAAAAATCCTTTTTATTACTTAAATAATTTATTATTTAAATTTAAGTTATCATTTAATATTTAAATTGTTTTAAAGTAATCTTTATAATATTTTATGAAAGGTACATTTTCATTAAAAATTCAATAGGAATGTATTTTTTAACGTATATGGAGTTAACGAACTTTCCTTCCATCATAACCATTTTATGATATTTTGACTCTTCTATAAATTTTCAATGGTTTTACAATGAAAAATATTAAATGAAATATTATTTTAATATTTATCATCCATTTTATTTATTTCTCTAATAGATATGATTTTATTTTAAAAACTATATTTCTGATGAACTGATGGTCATCTCTTATCCCTTATTAATTTTTAGTCGTTAACTTCCTCTTAAAACATTCACTTTCTTTTGATCACTGTATATTATTTTTTTTATTAAATATCCATATTATTTATATCATGGATATGATTATTTGTTATACCCTATACCATTTTTATATATGGTGTTTTATTATGAAAGTTATTTGATTTACTGGGTAAAATCTTAATAAACCCACATTCTTTACTCAATATAGATATTTTTATAAGGAATATTATTATGAATTGAATTGATCATTAAATATTTGAGGAATGCATTGTACATGTAGTGATGGGTGGGTACCAATTATATATATCCCCTTGATGCATTTATATGTCTAATGAGACAAATCAATTGTCCAAATTAAATGGGGTTTTGGTGTATACCTACCCATAGATTAAAATATCTCAAAAAATGTCTTAACAGTACAAATATCATGTTTTCTGAGATCATGACATCTAATATTAATCATTTTCTTCATTGATAATTCATCTATTATTATCCATGAGATTATTTCATTGATATTATCCAAGGACGCATTTCATGCTTAAGTTATTGATTAAATGAAATGTGTTTTCTGTTATTTACCTTGACATATTGATTATACCTTATTCACTCATGATATATTCTACTATATATTACCCTTACCGAGTATTTGATCTCACCCTTATTATGTTTCCTTTTCCTAGTATATGAAGAAGGATTATTTGAATGAGTTTAAGGATACTAGTTGTTTTCCATTACTATGTTTTATATTTTATTCCCAATGTAAAATGAGTATCTTATATATATATATATATATGAATCTCTAAGACTACTAAATTGATCGATCCTTTAGGATTATACCCCTTGTATCTATTATAATGTAATAAACTAACCACCAAATCTAGGTTATTGGAGTTGGTGTTGTTAAAAAATACACACACTTACACTGTTATTTTTCTCAACTTCTCACACTGTTACACTGTGCGTTGTGAAGAGTAACTTATAAAAATTATTTCAATTCATAGTGTTTTTACTTTAATCCTCACATTTATCAAGGGTTGCGATATTACTTCCATGAATGTCCAAAACACTACATGAATATCACTATTCTTCATATACCAATAGGGTATATGGTTTCTACTTCTTCTTCGCATAAGAAACTAAAAATTACTATAGATAGACCCTTCATTCTCCTTCAAACAGCTAATAATATATAGTATCATCTTCAATTATACATGTAGTCATGAATGGTTTCTCTATTCGATGTAGAAAAAAGAGATAGATACCATTTATCTTCATATCTCTTTATTTAAGCTAAAACATAGCCTTTATTGTTGGCCTCCTTATGTGTTTATCTCTCTTATTCATTTCTCACTCTATTAGTGCATTTGATTCATGTTTAGATCATCCTTATAAATGGTGATTGTAGTGGGTGTTTATAGAGGAGTCTCCACTACCTTTGGCCTATGAGAATCTCAAATAAACCCTCGTTATACCACCTTATAATTGTAAACACACCAACATAAATCACAATATGCATTGAATTTTATCACTAGGTCTTGAATACGTAGCTGAAAAAAATAACTAATGAAATTTCAAGAAACATATCTCAGGTTTATTGTTACCTTAATGTAATTTATCTAGCATGCATGAATTTCCATTCATAATCTACTTTTGAGATTCCATCATAATCATAGTGATGCGGTATAAAAACTCCTAAATGCAGAACCTCAAGTGAGTTTGAGGTCCAAGATGACATAGGCTCATAATTGAAAAAATCAGATTGATTTCATTGCAAAACCATTAATATATGAATAACTTTTATAATAGGGATACAGTACGAGACATTATTGAATCTCACATTACTAATTTCATAATGAGGCTGATTCTTAAAAAGTCTCCACACCTCAGTAGGTCCCCACTAATGTATTATGGTCTGGTCTAGGAAACACTCCTCACACACACATATGGTTCATGCCATCCCATTATGTGGTCCGCCTCTATGTACACCCTATGAATTCTCTGGTGTGCCTACCTATGCATAGGCTGACATCCTCTATAACTAATCTTGGTTCCTCTAATTACCTCTAATGGGAAAGCTTAGTTGGCCTGATTTGTCTTAATTTTTTGAAAAATCTAATTCACATAGTAAAATACTAAGTAAAAATTACACCATATAACATTCCTTCTAAAGAACAATTGATTCTACTTCTCATCATCTAATCATGGAACTCACTTATATAAATTAAAAAACTCTTCTTAATTTTTAAAATTATTATTCATGATATAAATATATAAATATGTAATTAAGTTAATTATCATCATTTAGAATCATTAATAAATGATTCATCATTACCTCTTCATTTTTTGTAAACATTGTGAAAACTCTAAACATAGTTAGCACATGGATATTAAGAAAATATCTAAAACCATCATAAGTAAATTGAGTATGTTTCCATAAGAATCCTCCAAACATCATCACTTCAGCACTCATATATTTTCATCTTCTTCACATCAATCCAATCATCCTTATTGAAAAAAAATACGACTTAAATCAAAGGGTAATTCAACATCCCCTTTTTATTTCTTGTCAATATCACCAAACACCATATATTTCAACATGTGTATTTTTCTTTTCTCCCCCCCCCCTATTGAAAATGAATTTAAAGATGTGAATGTGACTTCACTTCTCATATACTCTTTAATAATTTTTTTCTTCCTATATGATGATACCACATATATTATTTTATAAAGAACCTTTATCTAAATAGTTCTAAGTCTACAAGGGAAAATCTAGTGTAAAAAACAAGATTGTATAATCAATTTATTCAATTTCATTGATAAAAAAACATACAGGTGGTATAAATATTAGATCAATGTCACTTTATATTTTTGAGCTAATCAAATAGTCAAATCATGAAATATATTTATCCTGCAATTATATGAACACACACATCAACAAGTTCACATTCTCATTCTCATCTTCACAGGTTTCATGCTTAAATTCTTCCCATGAATTTTTTCTTCATGTATAAAAATCTTCTCCATATTTTAAGTAAAGAAACATTATTTTATTTTGATTTCATAGACATTTTCATTAAATATTTTTTATACTATAAAGATATTAATACATTTATTTATATCATTCTGAAATTGTTCACACCTTTACATGGATTAATTTGATTATCAAGATCATCACTAGTAAATTAATTTTCATTACATTCAAAATATTATTTTTAAATAATACACTTACCCTCACCTGAATCATCTATTTGAGTTTTCTCCATTTATTTAATAACTTTTAGTTTATCTGTTAAAACTATTAAAAATTCCTTATTTGTATGTTTAACTTTATTGAGTGTATCATATGGATTCTAAAGTGTACATGAATTCCTCTATATTTTTTCCAAGTTTTCTCCCCTTTTACATGATTGATAAATTATCCTATAAGTCTGATCATTCATTCCCCAACTCTATAAATTTCCACACACATCTTCAACACACATCTTCCACACAATTCATCCACACACTAATTCTAAGTATTCATACCTATTTTTTATTGGTAGATTGGATGGATTTATGGTAACTAGTTTTTTTATTTGATTTATTATTCTCATATGTTCACCATAGATCCCCCTTGGCTCAAGTTTGTTTCCTAGAAATGACATTTTATACTAGAAAGAGTAATCCTTTTGTCCATATTTTCTACAATAATAGAAAAATACTGAGAACCATGATCTTCCATTTTATTAATTAATATATCCATAAAATTTATGATGTTTTATTTATGTAAACTAATCATAATTTTTTCTTGGGAGAAGTAGTATTATTGGAATTTTACTTTCATTATTTGATGTAGTGGATTTCCATTCACCTGTCTTCTTGGTCTAGTAATATTCATACTTGTTTTTTATCACATGGACTGTAAGTGATAATAAATTTATCCTGTAATTGTTTAAGAGAAGATTTACCTTGTATATAGTAACCCTTCATCTCACCAGCTTGAGAGGACTCAAATTTTACCTCAATATATTTGTTGAATTATTCTCTGATCCTATTAAATTCATGTTAGACTATCAGATACATTGATCATGTATCAGGAAAATCTTCCTCCTTACTATTAAGTTTCTCCTTAAGATAATTTACCATCTTCTCAATCATATAAACCTTAAATCTATTCCTCTTACTCACATTGAAATTCTATTTCTTTTCTATTACACTTCTCTTTTTTTTTCAGTAGCTCATTTTTTATTTTCTTTCTCAAGATTATTCTTCCCTATCTTGAGTTGTGTGTTTTTATAAATAATGGATTTTAAATATTCTTTTAGCCTCCAATCCAGATCTATTATTACTTCTCCATCATAACCACTACTTGAAGAATCAGACTGTTTCCTAATACAAGGAATGAAATTTTGTTTATATTATGAATATCCACTAGATAATGAATTTGATTATTCATAATTTCTCATCAAATTTCTATCTCAGTTGTCAGAATGATTCTTCTTATTATTATACATTTTCTATTTTTGAGGTTTCTCATCTTCCTTATCAAATTAAGATTCAACCATATTATTTTTGGGTAAATTTAGGTAAAATGTCCAATGATTTTATAGTTGTAGAACTTAAGTGGTTTCTTTCCTTTACCTTTCCATTTCAACTTTTTAAAATGTCTTGAAATAAGAGAAATAAAATCATCTAAGTGCTCATCAACTTCATCATCATTAGAATCAATTAATTTTAAATCTTCAACTTCTTTGAACACTACTTTTCTCATAGCCTCAGAGGTTATCTCATCTTTGATATTATTTTTGAAATCCTAATCCATTATCATTTTAGAATCTATTAGTATGTTATGTAATTAATCTATTGAAATGACTTCCCTGTCTTCCAAGAACAAAATCTTGGGATCGAACATTTCTAGTAATTTTATCAAAATCTTCTTCATAATTTCTGAATCTTCTATATTCTCGATAAATTCAAATATATTACTTACTATCTCATTGAATTTAATGAAATAGTCCTAAAAATCCATATTTTTTGTATTTTCTAATGAAACTTTTATGGGGTAAGTGTGAAACCTAACATAAAACCACAATATTCAACCCATAAACAAAATAAATAATCTCCAACTCACATTAGAGATCAAAAACTAACCCTGGTAAAATTTTCAAATTTCAAAATTCAATACCAATTTTAGGCCATATGCCATGCAGGTGTGCTGCCTGAGAAACCAAAAATCGAAGACCATATCACCTCACAACCATTATCACATCGCTGGCTAAACACCATTACTTCCATCACATCGTCACGTCACCAAGGTCATAACCCTCATCAGCTCATTGTTGTTAGATTCTCTCTGATGTACACTGCCTACACCAAACACCATCGCTGCCTGAACCAGACACTATCATCACTGTCGTAACCTCCCACATAAAGACTTTCATCAAATACAAACTTCCACCACCAAAATTATCATTTTTGAAACACCATAGAGTGAGAATCATGACTCCTAGAACACTGATATCCACTCAAATAACACCTCCCAAAGTTCCTGCAAAAACCACCTCACCAGAAATACCTGGGGATGAGAGATGGTACACAAAGATAGAGCAGAGTAAGAGTGGAAATAGATCCTTCAAAGAGAGTCGTGAGAATCATCGACATCACCCAACCAAACCAAGGCCCCACCGTATCCTGAATGTAGGCTGGGCCATCTGGAACCCCTACCATAATGCACAACACAACCCAAATCCTCTTGGAATCCAATTTTCCAACCGACCAAGAAGAGCGTAATGGACCTAGAGGCTAGAGAGGAGTACAATAAAGAAGAACCTCTAAAGAAATTTGTGACCTAGAAAGTACCAACACACTCAAAAAAAAGTACCAACAAACCTTTACAAGAAAAACTTAGACCACCATGCAATCTAAATTACCCAATAGAAATATATCCGTAACTCATAACCACCACAGAATGAGGAAGAAGAAAAAATGGATTGAAACCAAAAAAAACATGGGATTGAAACTCAAGGAAGAAAAGGTGAATGGAAAAAATGAATAAGGGGTCGGGGATGAAACCCTAAACAAAAAAGGAATCAATAGTAAGGGAACGAAACCCTAGAAAAAGGAAAAGAAGAAGATGGAAGCCATAAAGATTCTCCAACGAGAACATCAGGGGGATGTAACCCTAAGAAGAAATAAGTAAATCTCTCTAGGGAGTTTTTTGGGATATTAGAGGCCAGAAGGGAGCTCCAGCACCAGGGGAGGAAGCTGAGGAAGGAGAGAAGTGCACTCGAGAGAGAACTCTAGGAGGGAACAGGGCCATATTAATAAGTTCTAATGAAATATTCCTTAATGTTATCATCATATTCTATTTTAACATCCTTAAATATGGTTCTCTATATTTTTAACTTATCTTCCTTCCTCCAATGGCCCGAAGGCATTCATTTTTTTGATAATACACCTTTCAAGGGGTGAGGTGAAACCCTTACAAGGCCCGTAGGCATAAGTATAATATGGCCCATAGGCCTTAGAGGAATAAATTGCACATAGGATTCAAAAATTACATACAACCCAGACTAACTACTTGGAACTGATCCTCCCCAGCATCTTCATCGTGAAATAAGCTCTCCACCTTCGCATGGCTGTTTGTCTAGGCTTTCCCATGCATGCACATGCTTGTATTGATGGTAGGTGTTATACCCTCTCATTCTTGCAATCCGTTTAGCTTCTGATATGGTGAAATTTCCTTGCTCATCCTCCTTATGGAGCTTGTTACTTGTAGGTTTTCTGGTTTGCATCTACACTTAAGGTGGCCCGAAGGCCTTACTGACCCGCAGGCTTGGGTGGCCTGAAGGCCTTATAGGACTCGAGGACCAAATCAGTGGCCCGAAGGCCTAAACGGGGGGAATAGTCCCAGCTACTATAGTTCCAAACAGTACATTCTACAGTTATCTCTACAGTTCCAGCTATAGTTCCTGCTACAGTACCTACTACAGTTCCCACTACAGTACCCCCCCAGAAAATTATGCCTCCGCCTGGATTTGATCCTGGGTTGCCTAGATGTACTTAAGGAGTCCTCACCAACTAGGCTAAGGCTCATGTGCTGTAACTTAGATTCCTTGGATTTGATATTTTCTTCATAACTACTTCTCATTTTACCCAACAACTCCTTTCTAGTCTGGTGATCCATTAATTTTTTTCATACCTTTTCTGATAAGGACATCATGATTTAATTTTCAGTCTTTCTATAAACTTCTAGATTTCTCTTATAACCTTGATTTATAATAGCACTCTCAACAATAAGTGGGAATCCCATTGTTGTTATATCTCTTACTTCCAGGACAAGAGATAAAAGGTAAGGAAGAATCATATTCCTCCACCTATGGTAATTCTTACCATAAAATGTAAGCACTCATTGTTTGTTCAATGAATTTAGATTCTCCATTTCTTAGAATTTTCTTGGATATTCAGAGGGGACCTTAGATATGATACTAATTGTAGAACCCAAGCATCGGTTAGGTACTACTAGGGGGGATCAGTGGTATATTGTTTTTATAAATTCTTTCTCTTTTAATTCAACCTCTATGAATGGTTAAATTCTAGACCCATCATCCTTAAATCTTAGACTCACCTCATAATAAATAGTGATAAAGATATCACAACACAAATGGATTTATATGGTTTGGAAAAAAAGACCCACTCCTTGATGAAACTGGGCATTACCCCCAGATTACAGACTATTCAATATATATAAGTACTTATAACCAAGGAATATTTCATTCTCATCAACATAGAACCCATTATGTTTAAAATTCAGAGTCCCGCTAATGTTTATAAGGAACCTCTAAAAAAGTGATCCACAAAGAATCCCACTTTGTTCTCACTCTAGAGTCCCATTGGATTTTTTAAATTATATTTAAAGTATGATCCTCAACAAGTAAGATATCTATTATATTTTGGTTTCTTATTCACCACCTTGAGATGAAATATTCCTCGACAAACAATCTGGATCACCTGATCTTCTCATGTACACTCTTTAAACAATAAATAAACAGATGATCAAGTTTCCATGATCTCTCTCACTGTCAAATATTCACATTATCTTACTCTTCTCATATCATTGAATACTCAGTCACTTAAATATTATACTATTTTAAAAACATCTCAGTTCCAGTATCGTTGCATTATTCTGATATGAAATATTAAACTTACACTATTAAATATATCTTTAATCAACTATTAAACTCAAAAAAATCATATATTCTTCATATATGTAAGATAAATTTCATGGTCTTCAAACATTTAACACAAATGAATAACTCAAATATGCACACTTTTACTATTATTTTTCTCAAATTCTCAAATTGCTTCACAATTCTTTGTGTAGAGTAGCTTGTACAAATGATTTCTATTCGTCATGTTTTTTAATTCAATCCTCACATAGCTCAAGGATAGTGATATTATGTCCTTTTATATAAAAAACTACATGAATCTCACAATGATCTATGTACCAACATGGTACATGATATCTATTTCTTCTTTTCATAAGAAACTCACAATTACTATATGTGGATCTTTCCCTTTCCTCTGTATAGATAACATTACTTAATCTTTATAATTCATATTTTTAGTAATTCATGGTTTCTCATTCCACATAGAAACAAGATAGAGGTTATTATATATATTTATATCTCTATTTTAAAAAGAAAATAGAGCCTTCTTCATCAAAATATTTTTGTGCCTATCTATTCTATATGTTTCTCACTCTCTTAGAAATTATGATTCACATTAAGATCATCCTTACAAATGGTGAATGATTATCTATTTCTTTTGTACTATTAGAATCATAGATATACACTCATTACACCACATCATCACTATAAATGAGCCAACATAACTCACTACATGCACCAATTTTCATGACTAATCCAAAATTACGCAACTGATGAAAATCACCATCAAACCTTCATAAAACACATCTTAGGTTCATTATTTCCTTTATGTGATTCATATATCATGAATTAATTTCCATGAATGATTTGATTATAATGTTTTTCATAATTTTAGTGATGTGGCATAAAAACTCCTACATATAGATTTTGAGAGAGTTCATGGTAGAAGGTGACATAAGCTCATAATCATAAAACTGAGATGGATTTCATCGGATGACCATTGATATATGCATAAATTTTAAAATAGAGATATAGTATGTAGTTCACTTGAGTCCCAAATCACTAATTTTATCGTTATTATGATTATTAATAAGCCTCCATGCCTCAATAAACCCACTTCACACATATATGTAGGCCATGCCATCCCATTGTGTGGTTCGTCTCTATGTGAACCCTGTACATGTTCCCATGCACTTGTCTATGAGCAGGATATCCTCCTCTATACTTAAGCTCATTTCCTCCAATTACCAATAATGGGATTAATTTTTATGGCCTGAGTTGGCTTAAGTGTTTTGATAAAATCTTATACACATAGTAAACTACTATGTGGAAATTCCACAATATAAGATTCCATCTCAAAAACAATTTATTCTACTCCTAAATTTTTAATCATGGAATTCAATTATATAAATTACAAAACTCTTATTAATATTTTAAAATTATACTTCATGATACCAACATCTCAATATATCATTTAGTTGAATATCATCATTTAGAATCATCAAAAAATGATTCTTATTAATCTCTTAACCTTTGTAAATATTGTGCAAAATACAAACATAGTTAGCACATGTCTTGGACATAAGAACAACTATGAAATCATAATAAGTAAATTGAGAATGTTTCCATAATAATCCTCTAAGAATAATCACTTCATCACTAACATTTGGAAATCTTCACATCAATCCAATCATCCTTATTGATAACAAAAACAACTTAACTCAACGGGAACTTCATCCTTGATATTAGAGTTGAATCATTGTCTTCCAACTGATCTTGATACTAGAAAATAATTATTTCAGATAAGATTAATTCCTAAAAATGAATTAAATCCCCTATGCTTCTTATTCTTCACAAATCAACTGGATGTGAACAATGAAACTCTATAATTCATGAACCTTACTTTGATAAACTAGATATTTCAATAGGGTTCCTCTCCTATTGAATTTGTATCTCATTTCTATCTCCTCAAAACTAAACATGTATATAATATTCCTTATTCTCCCAGTTATTCTATAGAATATCTTTTAAAGAATCTAAATATCAAATATTCCAATCAAAGGTTGAGATTAATGCATTTTATCCTAATTATCCATAATCATTCCATGAATCATACATGTTTTAGTTTCATCCAATTCATAAAAATAATTTGAGTAAAAAATTCATATCTTAATCTATATATTTCTCTTTTAATTTTAATTAATTATTGAATATAAAAATATTTTTTATAAAACATGGCATGATGTCATCCATTAGAACATAACATTTCTTAGTTATGGGGTCCTCTAAAAATCATGGACACTTTTGAATTTGAAATCCAAATATCATAGAGTCAATATCTCAAAATGTTTCCAGCCAAAACACGTTATAATGAAATAATGTATGTTACAAAAAAAGATTCAATACTTCAACAAATTATGACATTCTTTTATAATATAATATATGAGTTATAATACACAACCTTAATCACCTTTTCTTATATCCTTTCATTGTAGTGTGGACATTTTGGTGTAATATTTAATGAAAAACTACCTCATCATCTCACCATAATTCATAGTGTAATCTTTATTCCTTATGAATTACTTTTCCTTTATTAAAAACATTATCTCCATTCCACCATTAGATTATGAATTAAATTTTAGACCATAAAAACGAATTTTGAACACTTCTACATTTATTACCGTGTAACTCTTATTTCGCATGGATATTTGTATTCATAATGTAATAATTACTTCACCATTTTCCCAAATTCACTAACATTGATTATGGTTTGACCTTATGTGTTGTGATGTTTTTTTATAAATATCAAAAAATCAGCTCTAGGCTTATCCAAATTACTCAAAATATTTATAATCTTCACTATGTACCTAAATATGATATAATAAATGAGTTTAATCAGTTTCCTTAGCCATCCAAGGTAGATTTTGAATCTTCAATCTTCAATATTTCTTTAATTACCTATAACATACTTATATTATTCATGATAATCCATTATAATATTAATTCATTATCATTAATACACATTTTATATATCCACCATGTAGTCAATGTAGTGAATATAATACTTTCTACCCAAATCTTCCAAGAAACATGATAATTATTTTCATAAACCAATGACATATATGTCAATGTCATGAAGCCTCCTCCACACTTCGTAAGTCATATAAGTGTCAAGATATTTTCTCTTCACCATGTTTGGTTTCCATATATGATAATCATTTTCAACACACTCATGTATCATCACTGTGTATCCTTATGTCATCATCTTCATGGTTATCACACTCTCATATTTCTATGGTACTATAATATAAAACCTTTATTTATTATCAAAATTACCCCCTTTTTATTTTTATCCTTAATTGAAAACCTTCATTAAAAAACCCAACATTAATATACATCATTGATTATCACCATTTATTTTAACCAAATCCAATATACAAACTCTTAGTTTCAACATTTCCCCCTTTTTATTTTATTGAAAATAATTTTAATAATCTATACATCTTTATAATCTATAATCTATACAACATTAAGAAGTATATAAATATTTCTCTAACATTTAATTTTCTATATAAGACTCCAATAAGAATATATATTTATGGACTTCAATTTCTTATTTTTTAAATAAAATAAAAATGATATCTTCACTATATTTTTCAAGAAAATATATTCCCCATTTTAGAAAGGATTTATCTAGATTTAACATTGGAAAAATATTAATTCTTAATTTTAACCATGAACACTTCCAAAAACCTATAATATTGAACTTTTCATCTTTGTTTACCACTTAAAAAACATATACATTTACTTCACAAATTCCCTCCTTAGTCAGTTAGAGTTGGTTCCCTAGAACCAATTTATATATACTTTATGATTACCCACATTCATTTTTCTATATATTTATAAATTTCTTATCACAAAATGATTGTTATTCGGCATGAAATTATATGTAATAATTTCCTAAGGTTACCTATCGTATTGGAAGGTCATAACAATTTCCCACTATGATGATAACCTAGAAGTGTTATGATAATATTCTTAATTATATGTTCCATGACCTGATGATAGCATTTTATGTGACACAAATGATACAAGATATCAATGGTAGGGGTATTATAAGACATTGTGACTTATTCTCATGATGTTTCCTATGGTAATCTAAATAGAGAAGGTTATAAGAAATTGACCCACTAATAGGAAATCTACATTTATACATGTCACTGGATGTTCCTATATATGGATGTGTTTAATGATCCTTAGAATTTAATATTATCACTAATACATATTAGGAGTCATGTAATTTGATGAATTACTATAAATAATGATGACATATGTTCATAGAGAAATTGGGTATGTTGGGTGCATAATGACTAATACTGCATTAATGAATAATTCAAGGAATAAATTGTCCCTTCTATTATTTAAAAAAAGTTGATATATTAGTCCCTATTATGATAATGTAACTTCTTTATTAAGTCCATGGCCATGGAGTTCTATCGGTAAGTTCATTTCCAGAATAGTGACCTTGATTTTTATGCACAAAAACCCTAGCTTATTTTGGACTTTCAAAGCCCTAAGCCTCAATAAAGTGAAAATTGTTAATTTTTACCCATGAGAATTACCTTATTAAATTTTTTTGATGGTTTTATTTTTTTTATAATGTGGTTTTTACCATTTTTATAGAATTTAGTTAGATTATGAGCTAGGTTAAATTGTCGGGATATTTAATATTTAATAAATAAATATTATTTATTCCTAGAAATTTGACTATTGATATATAATTAAATAAGCTTCATATTGTAATTCTAACTTCACATTTGATTCTGGAATGGGGGTTTTAAATAGGTGTGGTATAATCCCTGTGTGGGTATTGGGCCCTAGGTTAGGCCTATTTAAAGGAAAACCATTTAATATTATTTATGGGTAATTAATTACCCTAGTATAAATTTTCTTCCCCTATATAGGCATGGGAAGTCCATTCATTCCTTCCACCCGGTTGAAACTGTGTATGAAGATGGAGAGGGGAGATCAAGGAGAAGGCTTCACCTAAGTGGATCAGATAAGTGAATCTCTATGTAGCAATCATGGATCCAGAGTCAAAGTATTGTGATCTTGAAGATTCAATGATACGTTGTGAGGTGGGAATAAATATTTTAGGTTTCACCTTAATTTATTTCAAAAATTATTCTTGATTTTTTTTATGGGTATTATATTTCCTATGGGTTACCTTTTTAATGGTGTTAGATATATTTTTAGGAGTTTTAGGAGTAATCAGGATGTTCACAGGTGTTCTGCATGTGGAATTCTAAACTACATGTTGTGTAGTCTCAAGAACACACTTCTTGTAGTTGATCAGTGCCTCTCAGGTTAGTGGTGATGTCCACAAGATGTTTTGTCCATATGGACACATAATGTAGGACCATATAGATACATGATAGAGGGTTCTATCCATGTACATATCTATACACCCATGTGTAGTACAAAGTATGTAAGTATACATGCCATGTTAGGATTACACAACATGAGGTCTAGCTATGTAAATGACCAGACAACTTGTGTGAGGTACACGCCCTATAGGGATGTATGGGATGACGTGATGTAGGTTACATACCTAGATAAATCATTCAAATCACATATCATGTAGGCTAGAGGCACATCATGTACTTGGAAAATACATTCCAAGTCTACCTGGAGTACATGTCCAAAGTGAAGTGTTTGTGGTACATACCGTGTAACTGATGTACATGTGGTGTACTTTCCCCTTAGTGTGTTTTCACACATTTTTCTTATCCTAGAGTTAGATAGGTAAAAATAATTAGATCATTCCAAGTATCTTTTAACTTAATACACGATGGATGGGTTCCATTATTGATTGGAGGCTGTTAGAAATACGATTTAGGGATAATAGCATATTATATCCCTTTGGGGAAGTATATTAGATTTTAGAGGTGATGAAAAACAAGAATTAGAGTGGTGTAACCTTAGGTTATTCTTTGAACCTAGTTATAAATACCTCACATGTTTTTAAAAATCGATACCCTCAAATAGTTATTGTTGGTTATGAATTACTCGAAGGTTGGGAAGTCATAGATGTTGGTGTTTGACTAGGTTTGGACAACACCCTCTTCATTGTATAATCATTCAAATAGAGATCTTAACATCTTCCCATGCACCCCGTGGTTGGTATTAGTTCATATAGTTTGGATACAAAGGATGATGGAGTTGGTTATTTGATCTTTTATCATTATAGCCTCTATGTTTAGTTTTTATTTGAATGAAAGATATATTCCTTATTCAATATTGTGTCTCAAGTTATGATCGAGGAAGATGGAGTAGTGATTTACCAAGTGTTTTTGGTGTTTCCTTCCACAATATTATAGTTTCTTATATTTGTGTATAATTAGTATTTTTAAACATGGGATTTGGATACTTATCCCGAAGTTTACATGTTAGGACTAGGTTAGGGTCCTTCCCTTGCGACAATAGATTTAATACTACCCTAGAGATGTGGGTCATGGGTACTCCATTATAGATTAAGATTTATCAAAGATACATCATTTTAGGTGAAGGCTATTCTATCATAGAAGGTAGTGGTACTCTTTTTTTCTAGTCTCATCCCTTTGATGCAGTACGAGATCCTCGATGTGGATGTAGAGTTGGCATGTTATTGGTAGCTATTTTTTGATAGAGAAAAATCTATATCTAAGGAAAATATCCCCTTATTCAGTTGTAATATTTACAATGAGGAATTTTTCCCCCATGATGATTGAATATTTCATGGTTATTGATATCAGGGTCTTGTGGAGCAAGAATCACTCTAGTGATTCCCCCTTAGTGTGCTTCCTAGAGGAGAATTGATTTGGGTAGTGGTTACTCTTTATATTGTTAACCCTTCCTCCCTTAAGTGTGTTTTGGATTATGGAATTATTTTAAAGGTGTTAAAGTGGATTGGGATGTTATTTTCCTTGTGTATTTTTCCTTATATAGTGGGTCGTGGGATTATTATTTTCCCTTTCGATGGGATATTGGGAATTTGACACTGTGTGTTGAAGGTTTGGTTAGGATTCTCCTACATGGGGCTGTGATCTAGGAATGATGGAATGTAGTTAAATATGGGTATATACATTTCTTATAGGTATTTTGGTGATTCAGTTATAGATGGTGTAGATTGGGGTTTATAATACCTTTCTTTGGAAAGATCTCCACTTCTTAATACTTGAGGTGAAATGGTGATGCCTCAAATGGTGAATATCAATTGTAGACCAATATAGTATAAACCAATATGTTACTTAAGGTCAATGAGTTGTTTTACCTAGAGTTTATGGATAGGGATGTCATTTACATTGAGGGTTATGGTAAATTAGGCGTTTTACCCTAAGATAGTTGTATAGGGAGGTGCTTTACCTTAAGGTGCATGGACTTTTCATAGAGTCCCTAGTTGGAAGTGTTGGGTTCATTATTAAGTATTATCCTTAGAAACCCTTGATGTACTTGGTTGGTGGTCTCCTCGAGTGGAAGAGTGTTAGTTTTTTATCCTAAATGTTCTCACTTACCTTATTGAGTTGGTTATCTATTTGGATCATCCTAGATTAGGATCCAACCAATATCTCTGTTGCCTTGTTGTTTTCGAGTCTTCTATTAGGTATTTATATAATCACCCTTACAGAGGCCCTATACCTACACAGGTTGTTTTTTGAATATAGAATACATGTTTGTGATCTTTCAAAGTTGTTACCATAGAGTTGGATATTGGTGGAGCTAGAAGGATTCATAGATGCCAGGGACCAGGTTGTAGTTGACATGATGCAGTGACTCTATTCCCCTAGTTATTAAAAGTCAATTTTATGCCTTGGGTTGTTTGTTAGAGGTATGAATGCATATTTTAATTTTTATTTTATTATGTATATCATGTGCATTTTTTTGTTATTTTTTTGGTTGGTGGTATATATATAGTTTTATAGGATGATAAGGATAATTCCTCCCCTAAGTGTGTATGGATTCTTGGTGCTAGTCACCAGCCCTTGGACCATGGGAGATGTGATTGGGGTGGAACCCTTGACCTATCATTTCCTAGGAGGGGTCTTGGTGGGTTAGGTCATGTTAGACTGGTATCAGATCCAATTTTACTATGGATAGAGATTGGTGATACATTTCATATAAGATGTGTTCCAGGACATATAGAAAGACAATTCTCAAGGTGCTTAGGATTATTTTTCAAAATTGGGAACCTAGATAGGGTGTGGCGGCCGCCACATTCCTATGAAAAGAATCTGATAGCCTGATTGATTAACTTGAGTGATTAGATGATTGATTGTAGAATATATGTTGGATTAGAATTTATATTCATATGACATAATAAAAGATGTGGGGGGGTGAATTGTAGGTTTAAAAACATTGGTCTTTATCCCTAAAAAAATTTAGTTCAAAAATATTTAAACTAATTCAATTCACAAAACCTCTTAAAACAATTATCATATTGGGCCTTAGGTCTGATTATGAAAATATCATAATCAGGTTTATTCCAATATATTTAAAAGTCATAGGTCACTAAAAATGGGATTCTACCTTAAAGCGAATAGAATCTTAATCAAAGTAAACAATTTGATCATAATAATAGAAATATTGTAATTACAAAGTATCATAATCAGAGATATTTATGTAATCGTAATTACAAAACATTTAATTGAAAAGTATTAAAAAATTATCATAATCACAGAATACATAATAGAGAAATGAATATAAAAAGGAATTCACTCTCTATTACAAAATAATAATAGAAATGAATAAAAATTAAATGATTATAATTATTTTAAACCAAAGATAAGGGTATCCAATAACCTAGGATGAAGGTCCCTTGATTTATAATTTCAAGAAAGTTTGTCTTACCCACACCAGGGTAAGCCCTCATTATGATTATCAGCTTCAGTCTTCCTATCCCTGGTAGCCCTCGATCAAGAAGGTGATCAACACCTCTATATTACTATCCACATAATCCCTCAATTGTATTTACAAACAATTGTAGTCGCACAAAGAAAATAAAACTCTTGAAAGTTACAAGTATAAAAGAACAACCAATTCACAACTTGTATACTTTAGAGATTTCACACATATAAAATTTTGTATAGCTCTATCATAGTGTATCGAATTTGTATGTATGTGTTGTGAGATCTTTCAAATGTCATGGTTTTATAGGCCTTCATCCCAACGGTCTTCTTGGACTTCAAAAATCATATTTTCTATTGAAATTTCGGAGGTACTGGGATACTTGGCACTCCAATGGTCATATAAAAACTGAAAGTATGAAATCATTTTGATTAGAATATAATACACGACATCATTTTGATTTGAAATAGTTTCCTATCATTATGATCAAGTTTTTTTGGATGTGATATATTTAAATGGGTATGATGATTTTTGTTATGAGATTCAGTCCAATTTATATCATTACAAAAATATTGTTAGTACGAAAGACTGGATAATTTGTATGATAAAGATTGTATTCGGTGTGTATGATATAAATCGTATCCAGACTCATTATGATAATCATGGAATTACTAAAATTCTCATGAGTCTAATTTTTTATCATATTCACTATGAAAATCATAATGGGTAAAAATGAAATTAATTTCATATAACGAAAAACTTAAAGGAAGTAAGATAAAATATTATATTATTTCTTATAAAAAACATTCTTAAAATTCTTTATACATAAAAGAGTTATTAATTAGGTATTTAAGAAAGAGTTTGTGATTTAAAAAATGAAAGTAATATAAAAGTAATAAAATATACTTTTGACTCAACAATATAGTTGTGTAGGATCATAAATCATATACTGGTCTTTGCATTGTTTATTTCATAGCTTGAAATCCTACATACAATTTTGATGCTATGCAATGAGTATGTTGATGTCCCTCATTGAAATGTTTTTTCTAGAGTTGAAAAATAGACCTTCTATGGACAAAAAGAGACCCTAGGACTAATCAAAACATGTGGAAATTACTAGAGGAGATCTTTCAATATTGTTATAGTCAATACTATATTCATATAGGTCTAGTACCAACCTAATTTTTATTGGGGAACAAGATCCTCTATTTGTGGAGTTGGTATTCACCATGTCTAAAGAGATCATACAGGTTATAAGACCCTTAACTAGGGTTTATACTCCCTTCACTATGGTGTATTATAGTGTGGCATAGGCCCCCGTATGAGAAAATGGATTTATATACCCCTCTTATACATATAGGGTATGTGACTAACATTCATGGGGTGTAGGTCCTTTACTCGGGCATGGGTTCAGTACTCCCTCGATCCCAAAAAGGTGTGAATCCCCTATACCATAGTGGGGTTATTAATACATTATTGGATATGGTGAAGGTCCTCCATGTGTATTGATTGGTGATCTTGATGAAATTATATGTGGTTATTTTTTGTATGCAAGTTGGTACTCCCTCACAAATAATGGATCCATGATTACCATCCATGAGGTCTTGGTCCTCCATGGTAGGGATAGGTTTCCCCAGATGTTTGGGAATGGAGTTGGTACCCACTTAGTCCAGATGAGGATCTTCCCCCATATTATATATGAGTTACTATCCCTCTAAGATAGGGAGAGGGTCTTCCTTATGTAGAGATTTATGTGGTGTATATTCACCACTAGTGAGGTCTATACTCTCCCATATAGTTGTCTGACACCTATTGAGGTGCAATTCCCTCACCATTATTTAGAGTTTTTGTAGGACTATGACTAATGAATGGAGTTTGATCCTGACCTCCTAGTTATGAGTGAAACTCTAAGATGATATATCATTAGGGGTTGGTGTAGCATAATGGGCTCTTTTATATAGTAGGAAATGGACATTATTAGCTGAACTCTATGCTTGGGAGCCTTGGATAGATGGGATGTTCCTCATATTTTTGGTACATATTTGTGTAGAGACCCTATTTCATATGTGATCAATATATATAATGATCATAGTGATTAATCCCCCCTTAGTGTGGAATATGGATGAGATGATCAAATAGTAGTTGGCATGGATGATCATGATTTATGACCCTTTTTAGGGGTGCCTATGATTTTTAGCACTAGAATGTGTTATAATACCAACATTAAATTGTTATAAAATGTTCCAATGATACCCATAATTCCTTTGGACTAACATCATATGGAAGGGAAAATCTATTTTGGGAGATGTTCTACCTTTGTACCTGCCAGTGGCGAGAGACGATTTGGAGGTGAGTTCCCCAAAGATTTCACCATGGTAGGATGATACCTATAAATAATGTCATGGGTGGTGGTAACCACCATAAAACTGAGTTCATATGAGTGGTAAATGATGCGGGGTGTTCTACAACCAATAAGAGGGGTCACGATCCACTTCGTATAGAGTCCATTATGGTTGGTGAGTTGGACTATCCCTTATAGGCAACAATAAGTTCCTTTATAGGGTGTCAGGATTGGATTCATACACTATGGTTATTTTGAAGGGAGAAGTCTAAAAAAAATTAATAATGGATTGGACATTTTTTAATTAGTGATGTTGCCAATGTGAGAAAGGAATCAATCACTAAATCCTTAGTTAAGGCATGCTTCTAGAGGTTTTTAGGAGTTCATGTAAAGGTTGATCTATAGTTATATTTTTCATTATCAGATATTGAAGTTGTAAGCATGGTATCCTATAAAACCCTTATCATTGGACATTTCTATTCTTGGGTAGATATGCAATTTGTCTGTGTGAGGTTGTTAGTCTCAATTATTAGGTTTTTTAGTAGCCATCCACCTTGGTTATGTTCCCTATTAATCATCATGGTGTGAGAGTTTTTATGGAGATTACCTATGGACTCTCAAGGGACATGTGTGTATAGAAGACCATTTCATAGGTTTAATTAAGTGTATTAAAAAATTTAATCAGAATTTGAATTTGGATTTTGGAGTTAATATAATATTTCATCTATAGTGGATGAAGCCCTGAAGGTGACCAATGGTGTAGATGGGTCATCCTTATAACCATTTGTGAGGAAACAAATGAGAGGGTTGATGTTACCATAATTCCCTAAACTAGATGATGTAGATGTGTGCGCTTGGATTCTATTAAAAAGGATCGGTGATAGGCTCTCATGCTATGATGTTGTGGTCTTATTGAGATTCTCAAGAGTAGATGATTATGTGGATAAATTGTCTCTGAATGAAAATCTTGGGGGCTTCCCATTTTTTATGTGGGGAGTATGACACCCCCTTGGAGATTACTTAGTAGAAAAACCATATCTGAGGGATAATGAGGGTTTGTGGCATCATTTTATGGTTGGATTTATTGATGTCCCATTATAGGTGAAAAATGAATCAAGTGGAAAGCCTAGATAAGTCTTGTAGAAGGTGAGTTGTGATGGTTTTGGGATCTTCCCCCTGAGGTGGGTTGATACTACTTTGCATTAAAGAAAACAAATCATAGATGTGGTGCCCATGATCTAAGTTATTAAGAAGGGACACATTCCCATGTGGATTTGTGTTTTGGGTCATGGAGGATCTATGGATCTATGGAGCTAAGAAGCCTTTTTTTAGGCATGTTAACTTTCTATACGAAGTTGGTTAGTGGGATTCCTAGTGGTTTTTTTGGGATATTTTCTTTTCAAGGTTAAAAAGACTTTAATGAGGGGAGTATGTAGTGATCCTAGTTTTTTTATTACATATGTCTTAGCTCATTTCAGATTTTCGGATCCCCAAGCCTCAATGAAGTGTAACATAGTAATTTTTCTCTATAAAATGGCCTCAAAATTTCTTGATGGTTATATTGATTTTGTAATGTGATTTTTAATATTGGTATTGAATTTGGTAATATTTCAAGATTGGTAAATTATTTAAGATATTTAATATTTAATAAATAAATAATATTTATACATGTAGGTTCAAATGTTTATATCTCCTAAATAGATCTTTGGATTTTAATTCTGAAGTCATGGTTGAGTCTGAAATAGGTGGTTTTATGTAGGTGAGGTATAGTCTCTATATGTGTATTTGGCCCTGGTTCAGGCCCATTTAAAGGTTAACCATTTAATTTTATTTATGGTTAATTAATTACCCAAGAAAAATTCTTTTCCCCCTATGTACACAGAGGAAGGAAATTTATTCTTTCCCCATCATTGACACTAAAGACCAAGTGTGAGAGGGGTGATCGAGGGGAAACTTCACAACCTGGGGACTGTTCCATCCTAGTATGCAATGGTCATAATAGCTAATCCTTAGTATCCAAAAGGCTTAAAAAGGCCTAGTAAAAACCCCACAAGCCTATGGAATATAGTACTTGGAAGGAACACCATCCTCCAAAAGGCTTGATTATCCCAACCAAAGACCCCCAAGCCCCTGATAGCTTGCATGTGACAGGAACATTTCCCTATACCTAGAACCAATGTAATACTGACTCTAAATCTGTGGTAGACCCACTAGAAGCACTAATGACCTCATTAAAGGGAGTTTTCATGACCCCCCATATGGATTATTCACAACTACAACATAGAGAGTATTCACGACTACCCATAGGGTGTTTTAAATTCCAAAAATATAATCACCGCACATAGAGAATTTTCTATACATATCACAAATACCATGATGGTGTAGGTCAATTCACATTATAACTACCTCTAAGGCATATACTACAGATTCAGGACCACCTCATAGGCATTGTTAATAATTTTATAAAAACAAGTAACCAAGGGCTAGTCAAATTCCAAAACCCATCATCAGTACCCACATCCCATTAGCTCACATACAATGTATGAGTTCTACAATGACACCCATAACTGTCAATAACAGTTTCAGGATTCACCCTATCAGGGTTGGCCAATTATTGAGAAACCTACTATGGTCCCCTAGGTTATGTCACAAAGAAGGTACCCTATATGATTTCTTAGTCTCAATCTCATCTCATCGATCATTTTCATTGGTATACTCACTCAAACCATTCATCTTTCTTATAGCCTAACTATATAGGAAAACATGTATTAAGTGGAAGAGGATCACTTCAACAATACCAAGGGATCAAAGGTATCACTAGGGTCTTATACAAATTATAGGTCTGAAACTCGATCTCCAAGTCATTGTTCCTCTTCCAAGAGGTCTTAAGGGTCTCCTAGACGAGGGACATTAAGTCACACTCACTCTGATCACACCTATATAGGGGTATGGATGTGACAAGTAGAAAAAAATAGCCATGACCTCAACCATCAGCATATAAGGAAAGTGATCTTGAGCTCAAGGGTCCACTGTGGCCCTTGGAACTTTTCCCGATCCATTGAATTACACAAGTGTTCAATGACCCACATTTAGATTAAACCATTTAATTTAAGTTAAAAAATTAAATTATTAAAGGGAGGTCACTTTTCCTTAGTTGAAATACTAAACATCCAAATGTTCTATAACAAAAGCAAAAATCCATAGGGAAAGTACTTAGACTACCTACCTCATTTTAATGATTTCCCCTATTTAATTCAACAACCCAAAATCTCTACCCAGGCTCATCAAGTGTCATCTAAGCCTATACACATTCCGCCATCCATTGGAAACTCACTCGAGGCTCTAAACCACACCAAGAAACTCAAATTAATTAATTATAACCAAGATCATAATTAATTAAATAATTTATAATTTAATTCAAAATTTATACAATTTTAAAAAATCATAAAAACACTTACTGAGTGGTCTTATCACACCCAAACCACAACCAAACACATGTAGGAGGTCCATAAAATTATCCTAGAACCCTCCCAAGATAATTACCAATCAATGAAAATCCAAACAACACATAATTTAATTTAATATTAAGTAAAAACCTTAAATAAATTTTTGGCTAAACATACCTTCCACAAATCACCAAGCAACGATGTTTAGGAATCATTCTAGGAGACCCTAATATAAGAAGAATGAAATACCATTGGAACTTAGATGATTCCACCATCCTCTAGTGGAATCAGTATCAAATACCTAGCTTCAGAGGGAATAAATTAAAGAAAAAGAAAGTATAAAATAAGAAAATGGAACTATAGATAGAGAATCAACTCAAAATAGTGGAAACAAACACTAAGAACACCCCTTTGTCAAGGGAAAGGAGGAGAAGGAAGGAGGATCATTCTTTAGTATATGTGAGTAAGATAAGGGGAGGAAGAGGGGATTAACTCTCTTAAAATTTTATAGGGAAAATTTTAATTTACCCCTTTAAAATCCTACTAGATAGATGGTGGTTCCTTGGTGGATACACCACCACTATTATAACCATGGGATGGTTGATACATGAACACCATATATCCAGTGTACCCTAGAGACCAAAAGGGACACTGGACACCTTTTGACTGTCACTACCAGTCTAAAAACACCCTTTTAAGGTGATCAAATTCTCTAAAATTTATTCTGAACCTTATTTCCCAAAACAACCCACCCACTAATTAAAAATGCAAATTTAAAACACCATTGTGGAAATGGGGTTTTAAAACCTCCCCATCATAACACATCTTTTCCCTGATTAGTCTTGGTTTTCATCCAATTATATATCTTGACCAACCCTGGTCATAATTTCTCATTCAAATGAGCATGTTCTACCTTTAAAATCTAAAGGTGATATCTAGAACAGCCATAAACATAAGGTTCTAAAACCACCAAATCATGATACACCACTTATTTCCATCACTAAACTAATGATATAGTTCTTACTCAAGCCCATCTATCCCGAGATACCCAAGGTACTATCACCCGATTAATCAACTATCCTATAGTGCTCCCCACTATAGGAATTAACTCACAAGGACAATTATAATCCATGGTGCCTCACTACCATTACAATTGAATAAAAAAATAAATTATCAGTGGATAGATGAAACACTAAGAATATTTTCAAACACACCAAACCTCAATGCATGCGAGAACTCTAGTTAAGTATAGCTCTGATTCTCATTTCTAAAGTCCAATCCAAAATGGACATGTACTTGTTGTCCATGAAACTAGCATGGAAGCACTGAATTTTCCCTAAAAAGCCTCATAAAATGCATGAAACATACCAATTACATACAAACCAATGTATAAAATGTGGCCCCTATCCCACCACATCTAATTTCACATGAAAATGATAGCCTGGTCTCCTATGGTTGACTCATTCTAAAAACGCTATATTGTGCCTATAGAGACATCATCAGATGCCCAACCATGATAACTTAAAACCCAAAGTCATCCCATGATTATACAAACATGTTCACCATATCACATGTCTGAATTCTAGTGAGTTTCCATTATTTAACCTTCTACCACCCCAATTTACCACCATTCCTTGTTGCGTGCACCAATTCATCCCCAACCTGAGTCATGCTTAGATCACATAAACCCACCTCAAGCCTGATTCCATCACTCAGAATCCATCTAATCCTATATATAAATTCACCTCAGGTATTATCATAGGAATATAGGAATATTTTTATCCATCTGGTAACTAGTATCTAATTTTAGAATGATCTTCCAAGACTGATCTCTCATAACCATGACCTTATTGACCATCCCAATGACTTGTTTCACACAACCTTGATCCCTCTAGCATGAGGGTCATACCACCATGATTTACATCCTAATCCTGTTTCATTGTATTAATTATATTAGATAAATTTCCTAATCATCATATCCCATATCTTTTCCATCACCTAACTCGATGACCAGACATGGGTAAGCTTGCTCATAACAGAACGTTAATAAGAATGTTTAATTTACTACCTATTGGTAATACCTTGAGATTTTAAAATAGGAACATCATATTCAATTGTGTGTATGATAAGAAAAAACAATATTAGATGAAAATATATTACCCTGAGAATTTTTGATATATTTATTTTTAAATAAATTCAATCTCTTCCATAACTTGTGATGCACACAACACAGTGTTTAAACGGAACACAAAACTATTAAAATATTATTATTTAAACATGATCATTATAAATTAACTGCTAAATTGGAGGGTATGAATATGAATAAATAAATTATGTAAATTATATGGTTTACACATGTATATAATAAATTCAATGTTTATCTATTGATTATAAATAAAATAAGAACCATTAAAATAGGAAAAAATGTTTTTTAAAAAACTGTATTTTTTCGGAATGATAGATTAGTCACGATTTTCACACATAAAATAAAATTAATTTTTACCAATTTTAAAAAATTTATTTTAAAAAATAAAATTAATTTTTTAAATATAAATTTCAAAATCATCTTTGGGTGAATTTTTGATAATTTTCTAAAATGATTAAAATTTTTATGAATAGTGAAAAATATTGAATTTTAATTGAAAATTTTCTTTTTTTAAATTAATTATAAAGTTAAATTATATATTAAACTTTTTTAAAAGTAAAATTAGTTTAATTATATTTTCATTTAACTAATTTATGTCATTAGAATCAATTTTTTATTGAATTTTGATATTAAAATATTTTACACTTATGCAAATTTTCTCTTTAGAAACATGTTTTTTCATCATGTGAAAGGGTATAATTTTGAATTAGATTTTACCACTTATATGAATTGAATTTAAAATAAAAGTATTACATATTTGGAATCAAAATATTCGATATTATATAATAAGGTTATCTTAATTTTTACCATTATGAATAATAACAACATTAAAAATTAATTATTGTGATTAAGGTAAAAATGGGTTTACCGTGAGTTAAACTAAAAAGATAAGGGTCAAAATGACCTAACAACTTGTAAAAACCCCATTTAATAGCTATATTGAGACCCTATAATATCTATTATTCAATAATGATCAATTTTTAATGATTTTGATAGGATAAAAATGTGGGTGCAATTGATTCTTTTCAAAAATATCATATGTGTCCTCTCCCCCACTTATAAAAGGCCCCCTTCCCCTCCCCTATTCACACTCCAAAATACACTTGTTTAAGACAATACCTAAAAAAATATCCTCTTTACATACCATCCCACATCCTATATGCCTTGGTTAGATCAAGAAGATAATCTATAAATCCTTTAGGTTAAACCTAATGAGGTTTCTCGAAGAAGAGGTAAAGTTTTTAATTATGCATTTTCATTTTACTTATTCTAACTCCTTTTTATCCTTTCAAAATATTACCAAATAATAACACCAATATATTCTATATAATAATATGTTATTATTTTAATGTAATAATCTATATCCATTTTCAATTCCATCAAATGGAAAATGAAACCATCGATCATTTGTATGGAAGACTACCGCCTCATGAATCGATGTAGTTTGGTTTACATCACCACCTTTAAATGATGGATGTAATAATGTATTTAACATATTTATATATAGATAAATATTCTTAACATACATTTATATTACATCATTTTATATGTATATTCATCACATTACAAAAGTACATGTTTGAGGAGCGTAATAGTTTAGTGTCTTTGGAAACTTGGAACACAATATTATAAATTGGTGAAAGATATTCAATGTTACTAAAAATATATTACCATTTATTACTCCTATATAAAACCATTCATAACAAGGGGAATTTAAACATAAAAAAGGTTGATCTCAGAGGCTCATTAAGGGTAAATAAAGGAGATATTTAAGCATAACATGATCATAAGGGTATGAGAACATGTGGATAAAATTTAAAGATCATACCATGCATATCAAAGATCATATACACGAGTCATGGAATAAATATTATAAGTTCATAATACATTAATCATAAGATAATAAATATCATAAGCCATAAAATCATAACATTGGAATAAGACATGGAATTGTGGTAGACACATAAACATATAAAATGATTTCCATATTAGTCAAGGCTTACTACCAATGCCATATTAGTGGAATGGGTTCACTCCCCAAACTATATTAGTAGTCATGGATCACTCCCAAGACCGTCTAAGTATTCAACTTCACTCTTAAGACCATCTTTGTAGTCAAGGTTCACTCCTAAAACCATATTAGCGGACAAATCCCTTTACAAAATTGGATTCACTCCCCATTTTAACGATGCCTATATCATGAGATATAAATCTTCAACCAATGAATTATAGGGAGATATAAGTCCCATCCATCACATAATGAAATCATACATACGTGTGCCACAAGAAATTAAAACATTCATCATATCATGACCCATAAAAAGAGATGAGTTTCATAAACATCATATCATAACCCATGAAGTGAAATGGGTATCATAAGAATTTAATCATATAATAACCTATTAGAAATAGACAGGTTTCATAACATTTAATTATATAATAAACCATGAAAGTAAGTGGTTTTCATAAGCATTTTATCATGGTATAACCTGTAAAAGAGAAACAAGTTTCATAAAAAATTGTAATCTTAAACATAAACCATTAAAATAAATAATACGAATGGTGTACTTGGATCATATCCCTAGTAAAGAATAAACAATATCCCAGGATTTCATCTTATATGCAGAAGTATTTTAAAATATCACTTGGAGAACTTTTTAAGGAAAATGAACTTTATTTGAAAATCATTTTTTAAGTCATAAAAAATTTTCAAAAAAATTTTCTTTGAAAACAACTTTGAAAACTAATGAAGTAATATTAAAAAATAATTTAAAAATTTTCTTAAGGAAAATATCCTTTTCACTTTGAAAAAAAAAATTTAGAACATAATATATATTTGAAAACCTTTTTCTTTGAAAATACCTTTGCAACTTATAAAGGAATATTTCAAAAACATTTAAAACACTTCTTGAAGATAAAAAATTTTTGAAAACATTTTTCATTTAAAATAGATTTGAGAACTTATAAAGTAATCTTTGAAATCACTGAAATCCTTTTCTTTTAAAATAACCTTTGAAAACATATAAAGGAGTCTTTGAAAATCATTTAAAACAGTTTTTAGACATAAATGTTTTTTGAAAAACTTTTTATATGAAGTTAACCTTGAAAATATTTAAAGGAACATTTAAAAATCATTTAAAACACTTTTTAAACATAAGAAACTTTTTAAAAAATCTTTCTTTTAAAATAATATTTAAAACTTATAAAGGAATCTTTGAAAATCATTTAAAACACTTCTTGAACTTAAAAAATGTTTTAAAACCTTTTTTCTTTAAATATAGCTTAAAAATTATAAAGGAATATTTAAAATTATTGAAATATGTTTCTTTGAAAATAACCATTGAAAACATATAAAGGAATATTTGAGAATAATTAAAACCACTTTCTAAAAAATATTTTTTCAAAACTTTTTCTTTGAAAATAATCTTGAAAACTTATAAAAGAATCTTTGAAAATTATTTAAAATACTTCTTGAACATAATTGCTTTTGAATTTTTTTTATTTAAAAACTACATTAAAAATAATGAATTTATATAATATCAGGGAAAAATTTATTATAAAAATGTAAACTTGTAAACTGGAAAAGAAAGCTTCAAAGAAATGACGGTCATGATGGTGGATAAATCTGTACATGATGAACATTCATTTTTCTGCGTAAAAAGTTTAGAAAAGTCCCTCGATCATAAAATAATAAGAAAATTACTTTTTAATTTGTTTAACAGTTAAAACATGGGTAAAAATTTAATTTAAATATCACATGAGAATATTATAAATTTTTTGAAAACTTTTTTAGAAAACAATGTTTTTAAAGAAAATATATTTCCAACCGAAGAGAGAGATACAGTTGGATTTTCTTTAAATACATTTTCATAATTATCTTAATTACCAAAGACTAAAAAAATGGTATCATTACTTGAAGATAAAATAAATAACTAAAGGATAATAAAATTCAATATTATTATTGAGAGATGGATCATAAAATTTAATCAATGGAAGCATAATCATAAACAATCCCTATAAATGACGAGATTGTAGCAATAAACTCTTACTACTTTGATAACTTTGAATCATAAGCCCCATGGATAAATAACATAAAATGAAACTTAAAATATCATGAGTATAAAAATATTAATTATATTATAGGTAAAACGGGATATATATACTCTTCTTGAGAGAATGTAGGTGCATAACACAATGTACGTCTCAAAAAAGGCAAATTGAGACAAAAATCTATTTACCGATTTGGTAACATTTTAACCGTAAACCCCATGAAATAGAAATACTAAAATTGATATGTAAATACCAATAAATTTGAGTTAAAACATTATAAAATACATTCATGGGAGGTATATACACAACATATAAGAAATAGGCGGTGAATATAGAATGTGTCTCACAAAAGTAAAAAGTGAGACATAAATCTATTACTACTTATGTAACTTTTGAATTATAAGCCCTGTGAAAGGATAAATAAATTTACACTTTTAATATCATGAAATAAATAAAATTCATTACATAACATGTCATAGGGTATTATATACACCACATAAAATAATCTAGTAGTGAATATGACATGTATCCCATGAATATAAAAAGTGAGATGAAATTATCTTACCTTAAATCTTGACTTCTTTTGTACACATTAATACCTCTGGTATAATTAATGTAAGTTTATTATAAATATATAAAAAAACAATATTCATATATATAATACCATATATTATTTACTTATGATTTTTTGTTACTCCTTTATTAATAATTCCATGTTAAAGTTCTGCTTTAGGTTATAACCGCTTTGTTTTTTTGTACATGTTTTTACTTATTATTCTTGGTCCTCTTACATAGATCATGGTTTAATTATTTATATAATATAAAACATGATATAAATATCATATATATTCATTATATATGTATTTATAATAATTTATAAAAAATTTAAATAGAAAATGAAATACATCGTTCATGGAGACGTACACATGAACACTATTTCTATTTCTTGTCGTATTGAAAGAAAGAAAAGAAAATGATATATGTATATATATTATAATTCCAGTATAATTATTATTTTATATATGGACCATATTTTTATTAAAACCATCCTTAATTCATTAAATTTAAATTGTTAATGAATCACATCGCTTTGAGGAGGTGGTAGTCCACACATCCACAAATGATGTTATCATATTCCCACAAAATGGAAAGTATAAAGGTATGTGTTATATAATAATTAAATAAGAATAAAAAATCATAAAAATCATAAATATCATATAAAAACTATAATTACATTATTATTCTCAACCATGATAGATGGTAATGGAAGAATGAATGACATTGGTTCGCGAGGTGGTAGTCCTCCGTACACACAAACGATGATTACATATCCCATTTGATAGAAGTGTATGAAGGTGTAAGTTGCAACCATAACAGAATAAAAAATAATTATATTTAATATAATAATGTTATTATATAATAATGGAATAATAATAATTTAAGTGGTGGATAAAGAAATAAAACAAAAGTGTTCATTGAAGAACATTACCTCTTCTTCAGGTAACTCCTTTTGGTTTTCACCAAAGGACCACCTTGATTTTATTTCTTCCCAAATTGAGGATTATAGATTGAGAGGATGTATGTTGGGAGAATATTTGGATATGGTTTTTATGAGCCAAAGGGCTTTATATGTGTGAGTAAGTGAGGGGGATTAATGCCCTTTTATAGTGGAGGAGTGACATTCTTGTAAATATCAAAAGGTAAACACTATTGGGAGGTCTCCATTAAATTATACACCTACAATAATGGTCCCAATTAGATAAAAGATGGAATATGGTAGAAATATGTCCATAAAATTTCTTTTTTACAAGTTTCTAGGTCATTTATCCTTTTAATATTAAAGTTTAACCACCAAGTTAACTCATTTCTACCTTAAGCGCTGCAATTAATTTTAATTGCTTTCACCAATAGTTTTGGTAAAAAATTAAGTTTAACATATTAGAAATTAATAATTATTCTAATTAAAAATATGAGATCCATTTTTCCAAATTCCAAAAACAAAAGTAGAAGAAATTAATTTAAAATTTATCCCACAGACGGGATGAAATAACTTGTTTTTAAAATGAAAATGTTCAAAAGTTTGAAATGTTTTTGTAACCAATTAAAATGTAAAATTGATTCCAATGATCTAAATTGGATTAATTAATATATAATTTATATAATTATTCTTTAAAACCAAATTAAAATATAATTTAACACTATCAATTTTTTATATTAAAAGTCAATTTTCAATTAAAATTCAATATTTTCACTATTCATCAAAAAAAGAAACTTCTCAGAAAAATAAAAAAAAATCCACCCTAAGATAATTTTAACTTTATAATTTCAAAAATAAATTTTATTTTTTCCAATAGAATTTATAAGTTTCAAAAATTATATTTAAAATAGGCACGCTATTAAAATGCGATAAAACTACTTTTTTAGAAAAATATATCTTTTATGCTTAAAATTGGATTTATTATTATGTATTGTCTATAAAACACATAATACGAGTGTTAAATTGTTGAATGAATATATAATATATATATATTTCATTAAAATAATTCATCAAAAGTGGTTTGTTTAATTTATTAAGATAAAACATTTTCGTACGTAGAAATATAGTTTTTCAGAAAAGGAATTTATTTATTTTCAAATAGTTATTACTTTTATTTATAACTAATTGGTAACCAAATAATTCATTGTGTAAATAATATTTTCATAATTTAGTTATTCCTATTCATACCCACCATTCCAACGGCTAGGTAACAACTATGATAATAATATTAATAGTATATTTTAGTTTGTTAAAACTTAGTCTTGCATGTAACACAAGTTATCAAAGGAACTTGGATTTGTGTGTAACTTAAGACAAACATAGTGTTGTGTGTACCATAATATAATATAAGTGTCGCATCTAAATAAAGTATAAATTGGTTTATCTTTTAATTCAATCTATTAAACAAATTTAATTTATTCAAAAAAACTAATTCATAAAAACTTAGGGTGTTACATTATACCCCCTTTAAAATGAATTTCACCCTAGAAATTCATATAGATAATAAAAGGTTTAATACTTTAAAGTTACTTTCAGGGAAACCCACATGGTAAACATGAATACTAAAACCTCCTTTAAAAAGGGAGAGTTGGAAACATAATGGTTTCCCAAAGTAACTCATAAATAGGTTTCCACATAGGAGAACCTAGGCGAAGATTTGTACATGGAATAAAAGTGTAAATAATTATATAGAGTGATAAATACTACTGATCCCAAGAAATTGGGTGATCTAGAGAAAGTTAAATATCACAAATCTATAAATCTATGATAATCTAAAGGACCTATTTCTGATTATTTTGTTGGGGCACACCTACCATGTCTGTACATAGTTGCACGTTCTAGATGATATTGTTACCCCACATTACCACTTTCCAAAGGAAGAAAACTTTAATTACTTTTAGAAGAGATATATTCTCTTTGATTGAAATGAGATGATGGTATGTTAGTTTCTCCTTCCTTGGATTCCTCCTTATAATCTGTCACCTAGTCTGGGTCTTACCCATATATTTTAATATGTTCATGGAACTCATTACCAGTACCAAATAATTTTTAGATGTAGGTTAATTATGCTACTTCTATTTGGACATTCCAAGGGGTCTTAACATGGTAGTAACCTTTGGTTAGGAGATTCGTCACGTTGGTAATTGTTTTCATGTTTGGATATTCGAACATTGGTCACCTGTATTCTTCCTAACAAGGGGGATTCTCATGGGAATGAAACCCAAGGAGTCTTTTGGAGATCATGAGGCATCTGATGCCAAAGGAATATATTACAAGGCTTTCACCTTAGGCGTCCCCTGTTTATCATGAGGTAGCTGACGCCATAGGCACATATCTTTTAAGTCTTTCACCTCAGGCATCCCATGCTTAGCATGATGTAGAATTATGAGACATGTTGTTGGTTTAACGTCATACAATGAGGAAAAACACTAATCATAATTCCCCATGGAGACATATTAGAGAGGTATGTCCCTAAGAAGGAGCACCTAGAAGATTTACCAGATGGATGGGTCAGAATGATTTTAGAGGTGGACCCGAGAGTCATGTACCATAAAGGAAAGATGTCACACCATGAAGGATTATCTGGACACCACTGGAGGTGGATCAAAGAGGTTCAATCCTATGAGGGGGAAATGAAGGTTTACCATTGGTTGGGATTTAACCTCAGGGTTGTATCTTATATACTCTATTTAGAAGACAAGGATCAAAACCCATGAAGTTTTATAGATCGTGTGGGGGATTATGCTTGAGTACGACCCTTCAAAGGAGAATTTATCTTGGTTGAATTGTTTTAGATTATGTGGTGCTTAAACATGGGATCTTTAAAGGTGATACTAGGAGAAAAAATGATGTATATGTTGCTTACATGTAGGAACGACCTAGATGGGTGGTATGATTTCACCAGGATGTGGCGGCCTAAGTAAAATCTGGATGAATTATGTAAGGAATGAGTGAAATGGATGGAATAGATGGGTTTTTTGGGGGTTTTTTGGGTTTGGACATCAGAGAGGCTTTCTACATATTCCATGTGATTAGGAATCAAATCTCACGTAGTTCGAGAAGGGGAATTAGCGCTTACACCTAAAGAGGAGGCTCACAGAAATAGAGAATATGGTTGGGGATTACTCTAGGTGGGATTCCCATTTGGGATGGATATGTGTCATGGTCTCTATTAACCTCTATGACCACATGAGTCATGTTTGGTATAAGAAACAAGAGCAAGCATCTGACCTGACCATCGTGTCACAAAAGATTCATCAATGAGATATGGTGTGGGGATTATACATAGAATATTCCCAAGGAGGATCTTATTCCATGTGAGTGGCTATTACATGTGAAAGTGTCCCATGGGGATAAATACCAAAGAGAGAGAGATGAGAGGGATCTGGTGCTCATACCTTCTCCGGCCCAGTGGATAAGGGGGTGAGGAGAAGAAAAGGTGATGCCTCCTGTAAGAAAGGCTAGGAGCTTACTCTAAGAGGGATTCCTAGAATGATGTCATTCCCTGCATAGAGGAACTCATTTGATGTGAGGAAGATCTCAATCTATGTGAGGATATGAAGTATGAAGATCATCCTATGTCACTCATACATGGAGTATTCTGGACTTACTCTATAGGGTAAGACCACATTTTAACGACATGTTCTAAGGACAATGATACTAGATAGTTTTTCATTATGTATATTTAACTTAGGGGAGGGGGTGAATTTGGAAATGTTGTGTTAAAATAGTGTGGAGGAGTGATCACTCAAAAGGTCCATGTTAGCATCCCTATGCTGAAAAGAATGGAAGATTATCATACCTATGATAAAAATCAAGAGGTAAATAGAAGTATTAGGCCAAAATTTAAGTAGAGTGGGCCATAGGAAAGGGTGGAACTGATCATATGAATACTTTAAGAGTGGATGAACAAATCCTAGATGGATTTGGAATCTTGGGGCACTCAACATTCACGAAGAGGTGTCAGTAGAAGAGAAACAATATGGAGATTCCCATAAGAGGGGCTTCGCAAAGTAAGGGGCCTTAAAAAGAGGTGATTTTTTAATCTTAATTGCTTCATGGAGGGTAGTATATTCGAGAAGGAATAGGATTTTTGAAACATGGTGACCTTGCCTTGGTATAAATTCAGGATTTGGGAAAGGAGTGCTTCATGAAGGCTTAATTCTCTGTGAAGTCTCATGTACCCCAGAGGTCCTTATTCCTCTGTTAATAGAGTTTTCCTTTGTGAAATGCTTCCCCAACATAGTTTGAGGTATTTAGGAATAAGGGAAATGGGTTTTTGTGATTCTTAGATACCTTGAATAATTCATTTTCATTCTGGTTCATGGTGCTCAGTTGCATCACGAATCAAGAATTTGGAAGTCGAAAGGTTGAGGATGTCATCCCTTATGGTTGGAATGAGCTGTTTATTTATATGGAAAGGGGTATCATGATTCTAGGAAGTGTTCCATAAAGAAAAGTTGGGCTCCATGAATGGTCATAGCTTGGTTGGACTCGTGAAGCTATCCATCAACTTCCATCGTGGCTATGGAGCTCCGTCAGACTCGAAAAGAGTACCGTTAGTGCCTCATGTGTTCATAATGGTGGAGGATCTCTATGAAAGGGATTTGAAAAGAAGATCTTTGAGATGTTTTTTTGGGCTATGTTAGCTTGGTTTTTCTTCTTCAGCGCCAAAAAATTCCCCCCTCAGAATGTGATTTGACCAGAAAAGGAGGGTCAAATTCTAAGGGAAAATCACCAAAACTATGATCAGACTTCTTTTTTCATGAAGCTGGTTAATGATGTGGCTCGCGATGGGCATGGGCATAGAGGTTTTCATGAATCCAGGTTTATTTTTGTGCTTATAAATATTTCCTAGGGGGCCCTCCAATATATGAATTTTTAGTATGGAGAATAACCAATGATATCTTTTTTCAAAGCTCATTTCCTCTATGATACTTTCTATGTGAATGTATTCTTTTTGAACCAAACATCCTATATCATAACTCCATGGAAGATTCTAAGAGAACTAGGCATTGTGATCTGTTGTTTTTCTTCACGACACGCGCAAAGTCCTTTGGATCTTTGCGGTCCATTGCTTAGAAAACTAACTTTGTGAAAGAACTCTGTTAAACAGTATTATGAAATCTTCTAAGTTTCGAATTTGATGGACAATCAAGAAGTTTCTCAAGAAGTCCTTGATAATTCCTCTCAGAGGGAAGAAATGAAAAAAATTATGATTAGGGAGTACATTCTAAGCCACTCAGATCATGAATCTCTACTTGAGCAGTTGTTAGAATCTAAAAAGGAGTATCCACTATTCAAGAGGTTGCCGCTATATGGATTTGGCCTAAGGGATTATGTATTTATCCTGTTGAAAAGTAGGGATGAACCAAATTATTGGTTCAGGGGAGTACTAGGACTATACTAGTGGTACATGTCCATTACATGCCATATCGAGAAGGATCAGATACCCATCACAACGGACTACCTATACTACCACATCAAAAATATCAATGGGGAGAAGTTGGAGGCTGAGGAATCTACACCTAAATATCATAAAATCATCAAGAAGGGATTAGGAAACCCATATAATGGATGGAATAATGATTGGAATCTATTATAAGGTGGTAAATTTACCGATGAGTAGGCCCAAGATTAATGGCTATGTGTGTCTTTCACCAAATTTGGGGTAGACTTGAGGTGGGTATGACTTTACGAAGCAACATGGTCTTCTCAGTACCACATCTACCAGACATGGGAAATTATGCCATAACTATTGAGTAGGTGGTCTCCAAAGACCAACACATTTCATCTTCATCATGAGGAGGTCAGCATCAACCTCTAAGACCTACATAAGATCTCTAGGATCCCTATTTTTGGGGTGATGTATGATGTGTTTCTCCTCAAGGAGAACATGTGGGATGACCGATAACAGCTTTTTATTTTGGAAAAGGTGCTTCTAGATATGGTGTCCTACACTACTAAAGAAAAACTGAGGATGAGGGACATCCATTTCAAACAGTGGTTCAATTATTTTTTGAACTTCCTAGAGGAAGAGCCTACTAAGGGTGAGGATCCATCCAAGAAATTTCCAGCAAGGCCCCATACCTATTTGAGAGGAGTCCCGTAAGGCAAGGAGGGATCCTACTAGAAGAACCTGGAAGATATACAATGGTATTGATGGGGATTAAACATCGAAACTGAGCCTCAACCCATAGTAAGGTTGGCTAGATTCACCTTAGCACTCATCTTTAGGTGGGTGATTCTGGTAAGGGATGCACACATGGGGGTGTATCTAACCACATTCATAATGGTGGTGATGCTGGCGATGGGGAAACATGTCAATATTGGGATCTCGATGCTGGTGAAGTTATCTAAAGTACTCTAGAATATTAATGAGGGGAAGACACTACTGCGTGTGCGTGGACCATTATATATTCTATATAGCTGGGTGGACACACTCATGGGGGTCTATGAATATACGAAACTAATTTCCCCTCCTAAAATAAACTTACAGTTGATGATTCTAAATATTGAGAGAAGTTTCCAACTCAAGCAGGTTTTGACGGAGGTGTTGAGAAAGGTTGGGTTGGTGGATAAATTTACTTTCCAACCATTTCCCCTACCGATAGGGGTGGTGACTGAAGATGTCATAGGGATAGAGGAGAAAACATTGTATCTCCTGGCCTTTTGAGGCAGAGTGCTGGTGGAAAGGGTTGATTGTGAACCGATCCGTGAACCATACAACCCACACTGATTCATGAGGCAGTTCATGTCCCTATAGAGGATGACTCTGAAGGTGTACTCGAAAGTATGTCATGAAATTCACCCATCGGTGATGAGGTATCTTTCGATCATGTTCACACATAAAGATGGGAAAATTAGGAATGAGATTCTGCCCTCTACTTCCATGTATGAGTTGATCCATGTGTATGCGAAGAGCTAGAAAACCACCTATTTGGGGGTAACCTTGTGGAAAAAGACCATCTGATCCAATAAAGGAGTGGTCTCTTTACCTCAAGGTTGAGTCCAAATAGTGGTGAGAGTGTACTGCGGTGGAAGGGATGAGGCACATTGTGATGATAGAGATGTAGAAATGGAGCTAAAAGTTTAGGAGCCTAAACCACCCAGAGGTGAAGAAATAGGAGAATCAAGACTAGGCCCAATTCTCACAGTCAGGAAGAATCAAGAGGAATGGGATCCATATAGTGGGTTCCACAAGACATCTTCCCAAGATCCTAGGAAGTGTTTGTGTTGAGAGTAAATTACTGATGATTCCATATTTCCAGAGACTTGGGACAAATGGGGTGTGTTCATGCAGTTCTCCATCATTTTCAAAATGTAGAAGCATCTCAACAGACAAGGTATGTGTTTTTTTTGAGATTGGTTATGCCAAGGATGACTTACTCATGCCTCAAGAAGAGGGGGATCAATATGTAATGGAGTTGGCAAATCTAGTGATTTTTTGGGGCACTGCGCGTCCGATGATAGACCAAGTGAAGGTACTGTTTGATCTAAACTATCCCCCACAACTATCAGGTGTTGAGATAGTGGTGAGTTATCCCTTTCTTGATGAATCATATGAATCTTGGGGAGACTATTCCAATGAAGGGATCCCCCCCAGAGATCAGTGTGATCAAATCCTCCTCGGAGGAATTTTATGAACTTATTGGGGTAAGCTTTAACTCATTTTCCCATGTTGCACCTTCCCTTATATTTTATCTAGATTTCCCAAAAAAAAATTGTTCTGTATAGGAGGATAATTCATGAGGTATCCCTACCATTGGGGATAAATGTATAATAATACGTTTGAAGGAGCATGCTCCTGGGACTATGCCCTGGGAAGATGTGGATGCAGGGCTTACTGGAGTTGAGGAGTTCAGGGCTGCCACCCTAGAGCTCCCAATCATTAATGGGGCCACACCCTAGTATCAAGGAAGTGGATACCCAAGAGTCTGATCAGTCACCACTTAGTTTCCGTAAGTTTTCTACCTTAAAAAGTCATATTCATTGTTTTCTTTTTTAGGTTTACTAAAATGTTCATTGCATGAACACTGTTGGGGGTAGCATGTGATCTGCTATCAAAATGGCTAGAGAATCCAGAATCCCTTATTTGATAAGGTTTCTAGTCCATGAAGAGTGATTCATTTGAGATGACCAGGCCATAGAATCTGGTGAATAATCGATTGCAGCTGTGAGTAACGCCACCAGTGGGGTGGAACTCAAGGATGACAAGGAAAAAAATTTCTTGGTGGGGTCATGTGAGGACAACCAACCTCATGAAATAGAGCCCAACCCATTTGACAGGATTATAAGGAAGATCCTACTCGTGAATTCCTAGATTCATTTCTTAAGTACAAGTTTATTGATCTTAAAGAGATGGAAAACTTTGACCCAAATGTAGATGAGAAAAATCACATCATTCGATGATGGGCATAGAATTGAATCAAACATTTCATTGAATAGACCCCAGATTTGCAACTGGTGGGCCGAATTGGGTCTCTTTTCCACTGGCTATGTAGTTAGTGCCCTGGAGGGGTGGACACTCACAGTCTTCATGCACCGATTCCTGAATACCATATTAAAAAGATTTGGGAGTGTAGCCAACACCTAGATTTCGCTTGGCATTGGGAGAAGTCTAAAAACATTCATAAGCTCTAGTAAGCTAATCAGGAGATCTAGAACATAGAAGAACAATCTAATGAGTTTTTCGCCTTCATTTACACTCAATTAGAGCTTTTCATACAACCGAGGGCCCAGTTGGTGGAGGTCCAGGAGAAAATAAGTTAGGCATCATGTCATGTGGACGATCTTCAGGTCGAGTGGGACCAAGCATATATTAGGGAAGATGAGATCCATCCAAAAAATGATGAGGAGGGAAGGTATCTCATAAGGCAACATCAGACCCTAGAGGCCACTCACTAGATATTAGTGGAGTTGAAGTGATCAATCAATGGAGTGGAGATATAGGATCACCTTTAAAAGGACTCAAAAGAGGATCCAATATACAGATATCCCTTCTATAGTGACAACCCTTTACTTGTTTTGAAAAATTATGGGTGTATAAATAATTTTGTATTCTTACTTTAATTATTACACTTTGATTATATTTGTGATACAAGTAATGATCAATCCCAAAGCTCATATGGGTTATTCCCAGTGTGAGAAACAAGGGATAATCACATAAATTCTCACTTTGTATGAGAGTTATGGATAACTATCAAACAATCAGGGCTAAATATTATTGATAGAAAACCAAGAGTGTTTGGGAAGAGAGTGTTTTTTCTTGTAGAACACGTTTCTTGGAAAAACCAGCTTGCTTTTCCCAATGTGCGCTAGTGCACGAACAGAGAAACACCAGGGCATTGGAATCAATCCAAATAAATAATAATGGGAAGTGTGAATCACAATTCCCAAAATTCAAAACATGATGAGAGTGGAATAGTGATATAGGATAACTACTGACCATGTTTCAAAACACAACATCTATATCATTGGCCTAGAACAGGGACAAAAAAATGAGGGATGACCTCTAGTGATGTTCAAAACAAAGAAATTGTCTTGGAATGTCATCCAATGTCTTCTGGAATGTTAACCCATAATGGTAGGTGAGAAAAAGTGGCATGGGATTAAACTGTTAGGGGATTCTTTAAGACATGGAAGAGGATGAGGATCCTGTATGTTCTAGGCACAATGGAAGTGTGTTGGTGGTGGGTGTACCCAACATTAATTTTTCTCGTTAACAATGATCAATCTGATATCCATCACGATAATAAAATGTCGGATCTTCAGAATAAAACGAAGAATGAAAGAAAAGAGTAAAGTCCTAGAACCATATAAAGGATCATTATATGTTGGTTATAATTAATTTAATTAAAAGACAATAATTACCTTGATGGAATTATCTCTCTCTCTGTTGATGTTTCCGGTCACAATCTGATGTGACCTATCATTGCGTCATAGAATCCAAGTGTATGATTACTCTAGCGGTGATCCACATGTGTTCCACATATCTATGGGCATTTCCGAAGGGATCTTCGGGTGCTAGCATGGAAGAACATTCACTTGCGATGTCCACCTTTGATTGCCTTAAGAACCACTTGAAAAGAGTTCTCCTTGATCCAGTAGAGGAGGATCTCTCTCATATCTTGAGATCTTTCTTTGAAGAAAAATAATTCTCTCTTGGCTTAAGAGATTTTTCTAGATCCATTATGCACAACCACAATGAATTTCTAGGCCAATGAGAATAATATAATTGGGATTTTAATTACTTAGAATAATAAAATGAATTAATTACCCAAACTCATTTATTCATTTCATTTAATTCTTAGTAATACCCCATGCATAATAATAACAACTTACTGTTATTTTTACTTGACATGCTCCCAACAAATTACTCCTAATATTATTTTATTAAATAAATAATATTATTTCTCACAAATCCCCAGAAAAACTACACGGCGTGTATATAAATATACACGAAATGTACTTTTGTTTTTCCATTATCTTTATTTCCTCCACCACAATCAGTAATAATCTTTATTCAACTTATTAAATTAATATTTAACTGAGATACTTGGACACACTTAGTGTGTGACCCTCTAGGCCTCTTTCTCAGTGGTATTAAGCAAAGCCTTCCTAAAATCCAAGGTTATCATCTAGAAACACGCCAATGCACCCATAGAGAAAAAAGTTAGCGCCACAATGGAATGTCACCTCCCAAAAATGCTTACCATGTATTGTAATCCTTTTTTCTCGATATATCATATAAAGCGGGTTGCATGCTGGTTCCATCAACCCATATGCTTGAGTATTCTTTCCTTGACTTCCCAAAATTGAACTTTCCCTTTCCTTACCATGTCCATGGATTTATTTAGGCTATATCAATTCCATCAAAGGGCCTAATATATCTACTTCCATTATGGAACAGAAGGGACAAATCCTTTCTTGTATTATCTATTAATGTAATATTACTCGTGAAAAACCCAACATATCTTACCTCTCTGTGAATAGTGTGTCTTCACAGTTTTCTTTAATACATCTAAGTGCATGAGTTGTGATACCCATTAATAATAATATTAAATTCTAAGGACCAATACACACATCCATAGATAGGAACATCCAATGACACTATTAAATGTGGATTTCCTATTGGTAGGTCTCGTTCTCATAATATCTTCCTGGATATTAGCAAGGGCACACACCATGAGAAGGTTACTCAAAGTTTTATGTGTCCTCGCCCCTAATGGCATGTATTATTTGTGTCTCTAAAATAACACAATCCAACCATAGAACATATATTCAAGAAAAATGTTGTGGAACTTCCGAGTTCCCATCATAGAAGGGATCTGCTATGACCTCTTAGTGCAACAGCTATCCTTTGGACATTATATCATGCATTGTTGCACAGAAGAACACTCAAGATGTGATAAGGTATTTATTAATGAATAAATTACAAAGTAGTTGTTTCTAGGGAACCAACTCCAATAGACTCTCACTTGAACTAGATCCAAATGATAAAACCCTTTAAACCACTAGCTCTCACATGATATTCATTCTTCTGCTGAGATAGGCCTTTAGTCATGGGGTCTGCCACATTTTCTCCCATGGACACTGTGCTCACTGTAACTTCACCCCTTTGATAGAAATCCATCAAGAGGTGATACTTCTAGAGTATGTTCTTTTTCCGTTGATGTGACCTTGGTTCTTTTTCAAGAGCCGCCACTGCAGTATTATCACAATACAATATTATAGGATCTTTACTTCTAGGCACCAAATCAATATTTTAGATTTTTTTTTGAATCCAGACGGCTTCCTTGGCTACATCATAAGAAACTATATATTAAGACTCCACTGTAGAATTAGGGACAATTGGTTTCTTTGAACTCTTCCAGCTCACAACTCCTCCACTGTGATAGAAAACATATTCATATTGCGACTTTAGATCGTTCTAGTCTGTTTGAAAACCAGCATCAACATACCCTCTGATGACAAGCTCCTCATCTCCTCCATACACTAGGAACATATCCTTAGTTCTTCTCAGATACTTAAGGATAGTCTTAATAGCAGTCTAATGTTGTTCTCCTGACTCTACTTTATATCTTCCTACCATGATCAGTGCATAGGAAACATAAATCCTAGTACATAACATGGAATAAATAATGGATCCTATAGTCGAAGAATATGGGATATTACTCATCGTATCTTTCTCCTGTTGTGTCTAAGGACACATTTTCTTAGAAAGATGTAATCCATGTGATACTAGAAATAATCCCCTCTTGGATTGTTCCATACTAAATATTTTTAGTATCTGTTCAATGTATGTACCCTGACGTAGTCCAAGAAGCCTCTTGAATCTATCATGAATGATCTTAATCTCTAAAATGTAAGATACTTCACCCAAGTCCTTCATGGAGAAACACTTTTTCAACTAGTCCTTAACTGACTGTAAGACCGGTACATCATTTCCAATAAGCAATATGTCATCGACATATAATACTAGGATAATGACCAAATTTCCATTAAACCGCTTATAAACACATGGATCACTTTCATTCTTAATGAAACCAAAATACTTTTATGGCTTCATAAAATTGAATGTTCCATGACCTGGATGATTTCTATAATCTATAAATGGATTTCTACAACTTGAAAACCCATTTATCTTCACCTGGTGTCACAAACCCTTCTGGTTGTGTCATATAGACATCTTCCTGAAGGTTCCCATTAAGGAATTCTATTTTGACATCCATTTTCCAAATATCATAGTCATGGTAAGATATTATGGCATATATGATTCTTATGGATTTTAACATGGAAACTAGAAATAAGGTTTCATCATAGTCAATTCCTTGATGTTGTTTGAATCCTTTAGACACTAGCCCTACTTTATAGGTGTTAACATGACCTTCCATATCCAGATTTCTCTTGAATACCCATTTGAATCCAATAGGCTTTAAATCAACTAGCTCATCAACCAGAACCCAGAATTGGTTCTAATACATGGAATCTATCTCAGAATTCATAGCTTCTATCCATCTTGCATCTTCTGAGCTTTTTACTACTTCCTTGTAGGATATAGGTTCATCATTGTCCAATAATAATTATTCACCATCCTCGGTGACTAGGAAACCAAATCTCTATGGTTCCCTTACCTCTCTTGAGCTCCTACATAGTACTTGTGTTTCTGGAACCTCTTCCACAGAGACCTGTGGAACACGTTCTTATACCAAATCCTTTGTATCTTCAGCATCAACTTCGTTGAAGTCAATCTTGCTCCCACTATCATTTTATGAGGATGTTCTCCCTCTTAAGAATGACAACTTTTCTGGCAATAATAACTTTCATGTTTGAAGGGTTATATAGGTAATATCCTTTTTTTCCCTTGGGATATCCTATAAAGATAAACCTTGTTCCCCAGGGTTCTAGTTTGTTTCCTGAGAAGGGCTTAAAAAACTCCTCGCATCCTAATACACATGTGTGCGAAAAATGAGTTTCTTTCCATTCCATAACTCAGAGGGAATTCCATTTTCTACATTATTTGGTACTCGTTTTAATGTGTATGCTGTATTTTGTAATGAATATCCTCAAAAGGATAATGGAAGATATGTGTGACTCATCATCGACCTTATAATGTACAACAAGGTGTGGTTCTTCCTTTCACTAACACCATTCCACTATAGTGTATAAGGAAGAGGGAGCTGAGATATAATCCTAGAATCCCATAGAAGATCAATGAACTCTTGGTTCAGATATTCTCCACCTCGATCTGATCGAATCTTTTTTTCTTCTTACCAAGCTAATTCTATACTTCATTCTTGAATTCTTTAAATTTCTCTAAGGATTCTGAATTATACCTCATTAAGTATATATATCCACATCTACTCAAATCATTAGTAAAAGTAATTAAGTAAGAATATCAACCACTAGATTCTACTGGAAATGGTCCACACACATCCGTGTGCACCAATCCTAGAAGCTCTATAGCCCTTTCACCCTATCCAATGAAAGACGGCTTGATAATTTTACCATGTAAATAAGCATGAACTCTGTCAAGTGGTTTTAGCTCATTAGAGTCTAAATAACCATCCTGGAAGAGATTTTTCAAGTGATTCTCATTTAGATGACTAAGACGGTGATTCCATAACTGGGTGTTGTATGATTCATGTGAACTTGTTTCGTTATCGATTTCTAACACTTGGTTTTCATAATTTAATACATACAAACCATTATTTAAATTCAATATACCATAACATATGTTGTTCTTATAAAAAACAACCCTTATTTCTAAATTTTAAAATAAATCCATCCATATACAAACAAGATACATAAATTATGTTCTTGGTAACACTAGGTACATAATAACAGTTATGTAAAACCAAAAGCATTCCAATTGTAAATGAGAGATGGTAATCTCCAATGGCCAACCCATCCAGCCTTGCACTATTGGAAGCTCGAAGATCCACCTCTCCTCTGTAAATCTTTCTAAATATACTTGGTTCCTAAATTTGAATATAGATGTGATCCCCACAAGCTGTATCTATTACCCAATGAGTAGAAATGGAGAGATTACACTCGATAACGAATGCACCTTTAGCATCCCCATGCTTCTGGGTGCAGTTCCTCTTCCAGTGGTCTTGCTTGCCACATGAAAAAAATACTACCTCCCATTCCTTTCCCTGCATCTTGATATTACCCTTCTTAGAGGGATGGTACTCAAGGGATTAAGACCGTTTATGAATCCTTGGACCATTTTCCTTATCATTCATTTTCTTATTAACCATAAGGATTGCGGGTTTGTCACTTCCCATGTCCTTATCTACCTATAGATTTAAGGTCAGAAGTTCTGATAGAATCTTCTCATTGTTTCTCATGTTGTAGTTGAAAATAAAGCTAGATAAGGTCCTCATCTGGGAACATAATCCCTAAGATGTCCAGGCATTCAATATATCCAATAATCTTGACTACATAAGGCCCAGCTGGCGCAAACTCTCCATTCTTAGTTGTGAACAAAGCATTGGAGATCTCATATCTCTCCTGTCTCTCCTTCTCTTGATAGATATCCTTAAGTTGATACATCATGATATACAAATTCATGTTTTCATGTTGTTTCAAGAGATCATTAGACATGGATGATAGAATAAAACATTAGACATCTATGGAATCATCCATAAATTTCATATAAAGAGATAGCTCCTCATCACTGGCCTCTTTTCCAGGTGCAAATAGAACAGGCTCTTCCAACACAAACAATTTCCTCTCGTGGCGAAGGATGACGCGTAAACGCCTCTTCAATTCTTGGAAATAACTGCTGGTGAGAAGGTTTCCTTCTCGAGTATAGTTTTCAATGATATGTTTGAATTAATTTTTCTAATCATTTCTAAAAATTAATATGAGAAAAGTTTTAATACTTTATCATGATAAAAATGAGACAAATAAATAAATTAATACTTATTAGTCTCCCACTACTTTATCGAAACCCAATAGCCCTCACCATTAACATCAGAATATCCTTTTTCCTGAATATTTGAGTAAAAAAGATCCATATTGACCTTCACATTACCCCAAATAGGGTTGGTAAAGCAACTTGAATGGTTTTAGGTTAGAATTCCAAATTCCAACTGCATTAACTCGTAGCTCCTTTATCTATTGAGTGGACTCCATAATACTGAAATCATTTTATTTTAGATTTCCTCAACCTTTTCCTCTTGGTCACACCATGTCCTGATATGGCAGTCAACCCTTGATGTGAACCAATTCAAGTCAACCCAAAACCTTGAATTAGAATTCCCCGATAATTTAAAGCACTCCAACTAGGGTTGTTTAAGCACTTTGAACTATGGTTTGATTCTAACCCAGATTATGGAAGGCTGTACCAACTTAATATTTCTTTGAGGGATTTTATCATTATATGTAAATTTACATCTTATTATCTTTGATTACATGATTTTTAATATTAAGTGGGATATACTTAAGTGATTAACCATTTCTACGATAATATTTATGCATAATTCAATTTTATTTTAGTTCTATCTTGCATGCTTGTTTAATTCATTAATTGCGTGATCATGACAAAACACCCACAATAAATAAACCATGAAACTAACAGAAATAAAATAAATGGTATGATCATGATATTTTTCTATTGGTTAGTTTATCTAGTGGTTGATAAAGTAACCCAATACCTAGGGGATAAATACCTTGAACCTTTTGAGTTCATGTTTACAACTTTCCACCTGTCCACCTTTGTATCTCCTTGGATTGGTTTCACCTTGGATCCTAACTTGATTCACCTCCACTATCTTGGGAGCTCCATCAATTACATATGCTTTTATCGCACTCGTGGGTGAGGGTTAAAACAATGTTTTACATAAAAGAAACCTTGGACACGCAGGCCCTACATATTAATGAGGGGAGGCTCTCAGGCCAACAAATTTAATTTAAATAAATAAATTAAAAGAAACCATTCACATATAAATATCTTTGTCCAGATCACAATCATCCATACATGCAATGATATTTACGCATAAATAAAAATATCATTCAATTTTTTAATCATTCTTGTTTAAGATAAATCACACTCAAATCAATTAATTATCTTTAATCAATCAATAATTTTATCTTAAACCCTTTTATGAATTTCATTGAGATTCTCATTCATCATAATTTTAAACAAATAAATTCATTTAAAATTATCTTTGTATGTAACTTGTACTTTGGAGGCTACCCAATGAGTATAAATTAACATTACACAGATGTTAAATTAAACACATATATATAAAACACCTATCACATGTTGTGACTCAGATCTAAGCCTACACTATGGTACACATCTCAAGGGTTTACATGATATAATAATAAATTTTAATAAATCTGCATAATTTGGATGAGTACATGACATATAGTTCTGACTACACGGTGTGTAATTTTTGTTCACCTTCCATATGAAGTACACACCTAGGGACATGGTGTGTAGATGTACTTAAAAAATATTTGAAGTACATGGTGTGTTCAGTGGGACATAAGTCGTGTAGTTTCCACATTACATAGTTTCCAGCCGGGCAAGATGTGTACGAGGTACACTATCCAACCCTAACCCGAAGGGACTACATGCCGTGTTCAATGGGCCACATGGCGTGTAATTCGGAAACCGTGTTCCACTTGTTCCTAGTCAACACACGGAGTCTTAAAGACTTAGATAGTATCCAATGACATGGCCTAGTTTGGAGGACCGTCCTGGTGCATGAAACCTAGACTACACGGTGTGTACTACTAAATACACGTCGTGTGCTTTGGTGTTGTATGAATAGAAATCTTTGGAACCTATAGATGAGATCCTCTATTTTATTTTAATCAAAATTAAATGAAAAAATAATTTCTGAAAGGTGAAAAAGAAACGAAAGAGGAGGAATATATCTCGAGATTAAGATTTATAGAACAATTAAATTGAATTAAAACATCTAAATTATTAAATGAATAAATCACCAATGAAAAACTAAAAAATTATAATCAACAATATGACCCCTTTGATACCACTTGTAGGTTCTAGGTGCAGTGGAAGAGAATTGGTTGTGGGTATACCCAACTTTAATTTTTCCCATTAACAACAATCAATCTGAGATCCGTAATGATAATAAAACGTTGGATATTCAGAATAGAATGAAGAACAAAATAAAATAGGGAAGTCCTAGAACCATAGAGAAGATCATCATATTTTGGTTATAATTAATTTAATTAATATACAAGAATTACCTTGATGGAATTATCTCTCTCTCTATTGATGTTTCTGGTCATGATCTAATGTGTTTCATTGTTGCGTCGTATAATCCAAGTGTAGGATTCCTTTAGCAGTGATACACACGTGCTCTATGTATCTCTGGATGTTGCCGAAGGGATATCTGGGTGCTAGTGCGGAAGGTCCTTTGCTTGTGATGTCCTCCTTCGATCACCTTGAGAACCGCTTGTAAAGCGTTCTCCTTGATCCAGTGGAGGAGGATCTCTCTCGTAGCTTAAGAGAATTCTTGGAAGAAAAATAATTCTCTCTTAGATTGAGAGATTTTTCTAGATCCATTGTGCACAACCACAATGAATTTCTAGGCCAATAAGAATAATATAATTGGGATTTTAATTACTTATAATAATAAAATGAATTAATTATCCAAAAGAATTTATTCATTTCATTTAATTCTTAGTAAGACCCCATGTCTAATAATAACAGTTGATTATTATTATTACTTTACATGTGTCCAACGAATTACACCTAATATCATTTAATTAAATAAATAATATTATTTATCACAAATCCTCAGAAAAACTACACGGCGTGTATATTAATATACACAACATGTAATTTTGTTTTTCCATTCTCTTTATTTCCTCCACCACATTTATTAGACCTTGAATAATGACTATTTCTTTCTTAAATAAATATTGTTGCATTACTTTCTAATAAATATATTATTTCACCCACAATATATTCTCTCGAATAACTAGTGTCTAAATAAAATTCGATCAGGTATTCTTAAATAATTATTAAACCACAATCGGGAATAATATCTATTCAACTTGTTAAATTAATATTTAACTGAGATATTTGGACACACTTAGTGTGTAACCCTCTAGGCCTCTTTCTCGGTGGAATTATGTGGAGCCTACCTAAATTCCAAGGTTAGTGTCTAGAAAAACTCCAAGGCACACATAGAGACAGAATTTAATGCCGCAATGATGTGTCACCTCCTACGAATGCTTACCGTGTAATGTAATACTTTTGTCTCCATATCTCAAATCAAGCGGGTTGCATGCTGGTGCCATCAACCCATGTGATCGATTATTATTTCTTTGAATTCTCGGAATTGAACTTTCCCATTCCTTACCATGGACATGGATTTATTTAGGCTATATTAATTCCATCAAAGGGCCTTAGATGTCTACTTCGGTTATGGAACAGAAGGGACAAATCCTTTCTCACATTATCTATTAATTTAATATTACTTGTGATGCACCCAACATATCCTACCTCACTGCGAACAGTGTGTTGTCATAATTTTTTTCAATACATCTAAGTGAACAAGTTGTAATACCCATTAATAATAATATTAAAGTATAAGGACTAATACACACGTCCACATATAGGAACATCCAATGACACTATGAAATGTGGATTTCCTACTGGTGGGTCTCGTTCTCATAATATCCTCCTAGATATTACCAATATCGCACACCATGAGAAGGTGCCTCAAAGTTTTATGAGTCCTCACCCCTAATGGACTATATTATTTGTGTCCCTCAAATAACATTATCCGACCATAGAACATATATTCAAGAAAAGTGTTATGGCACTTCTGGGTTCTCATCATAGCAGGTATCTGTTATGACCTTTTAGTGCAACAACTATCCTTAGGAAATTATCACATGCATTGTCACACAGAAGATAAATCAAGATGTGATAAGGTATTTATTAATGAATAAAGTAAAAATTATTTGGTTCTAGTCCATCAACTCTAACAGATCCAAATAGGGGGAACACAAAGCATGGGAGTGGAGTGATGGAATATTCGAATGGATTCCAACACTCTTGGAGTTACACCATCATGGCTTAGAACACACTGGTGTTAGTGTATTGTTCTGAAAAAGGATCAAACATATCCTCTAGGAGAGCATAATCTCAGGTACTGAGTGATAACATAAAAAAGAGAACAATGTGGTAGATGGAAAACATAAAAAAGGGTCCTCTCAAGTGAGAGCCTAGGGAGTTTTGTAGTTTTACATCATGTAACTGAGGATGATGGAAACATAGTTTAATGCCATACAGTTAGAAATATTGATGGTATAGTTTAAATTCATGTGATTAGGACATGTCCCATAGTTTAATGTCATGTGATCGGGATGTTGCACATATTTTATGGTCATACTACATGGACCCTGGCCAGCAGTTGAAAGTCATGTTGCATGGACTATAGAAATCTATATTCCCAGTATACTTGTGTTACATAGAGGAAATAAATTTGAGTATCTTAGTTTAAGGTCATATAGTTTGCACCAAAGGAAAGGAGTCTTCCCAAAACAGGCGTATGTGGTGCAGTGGGGTGACAAAACCGATGTGAATGAGGCTAAGAAGGCTCAATGCCACACCACATTTTCCTAGTGAGGTTCTTAATTTAAGGTCAAAGAGTTTAGACCAATAATCTATTGTGTGGACCAACAACCTTGATACCCACCCCACCATAATTCTTCAATCCACTTAATCCATGCTCAGTGTGGGAAATAAGAAATGATATAGAGAGGATACCCGATATTTGGAAGCACACATTAGGGGTGATACCAAGGGAGATAATAAATCACAAAACAAGAGAGTGGAAAGGAGGTAAGTCAATACTTAAAAGGTCTAGATAAAGGAGTGATTGGTGAGTAATTTCAACTATTTACCCTCTTCAAAACATAGGAAACACTACCCTACCTGTCAGGAATAAGGCAAGAAAACATGTGATCAACCATTGAATAGGCTTGAAACAGAGGATTCACTATTTACCATCAAATTCCTATTAGGGAATTGGCCCAAAATGGGAGGTAATCCAAAAATGACATGATACCATCATCTTTAGGGGGTTCATATGGATTTCAAATATTATGGGAATCCAAACAGAGAAAGATTCAAAGTGTGGAATGGGCATATCCTGGAGATTCAAACTCAGTTGTTGCAACTAGTTTTAAGTCATATTTCATAGACCATGAAAAATATCTTAGAATCATATTTATTGGACCATAATCTCTTAGTTCAAGGTCATGATTCTTGGACCATGCTTGCATATAGTTTTTAGTCATGATACTTGGACTATAATAAAATAATTTCTTCCAAGGGTATATTTGTGGCGTGAAAGAGATAAAACCTGATGTGAATAAGTTTCAAGAGGGACCATGTACCACATAGATACCTTAAGATGAATTGAAAGTAGATTAGGGTCATACCGAGGCCAAGGGAACAAAAGGTTGAAAGACTTGTAGTTGGACTCATAGAAAAAATGTTCGGGTGTTGCTACGTATCCCATGAGGATGGTAATCAAGCAAAATAATGTTCTTGAACACAATGTGGTAAAAGACCAAAAATGGTGAGGATAATCCTCTCTGGAGAGGGAAATGAAGCATCCCACAATCTTCAGGGGTAATTCTAAACTTTTTTAGGGTATGATTTTAGTTTAACATCATGATTTGAAGACATTGACTCTTAGTTTAAGGTCATAGAGTCGAGACCAAGGAGGAGGGTATCTCAAGTGAATATGTGTAATGTAGTGTTATGAAAAACCCGACATGAATAAGGCCAATAAGGCTCAAAAACACACAAAACGTCCCAAAAGAGATATAAAAGTAGTTTGAATTCATTATTCTTAGAATATAAGCTATCAATTTAAGGTCATGGAGTTCAGAACTAGTGGAGGAGGCTCCCTAAAATGGGTATATGTGGCATGGTGGAGTAATAAATCTGATGTGAATAGAGGATTAGGAGGCATGATGATGCACCACATTTTTTCATGAAGGCTTTTGAGATTGGACCTGTATATATTTTTATGGAACAGATGGAAGGAACACCTGACATGAACGAGTCGGGGAGGCTTGCATTCCATAAGTGGGGCCTGAGGGTGAAAAACAAAAGAGGAGGTGAAATTATAGATGGGCCCAAAGACAAATTGTGTAGGAGTAATTACATATTCAATAGGGATTATAATCAATCCATGCATACTTCTGGAAGGAGTTATCCCTGCATAGGTTTGACCCGTACATAGGGATGTGGTATTTTTTCTCTTTTTATTGTTTTTGTTGTTTTTTTTTGAGTGGATAGAGCAGGATAGAAAATCCAGGCATTGCTAAATATTTTATGTAGATAGGAATAAATCTCAATATATTTCTTGAACACAACATGGTAGATGACTAGTGCTGAAGGTGATGTCCTCTCAGGTGAGAACATCATTATGTTGTTCCATTTTTCATCATATAGCCAGGATGATAATCATTACACAATTTAAAGTCATGTGACTAGGACATGGATGCTATGGAGTTTATCATCATATATCTAGGATGATGATTCTATAGTTTAAGGTCATTTTGTAGGACAAATATATGCAATTTAACATTATGCAGTAAGGATGCTGGTTGATATCCAGTTTATCATCATATAGCTAGGATGTTGGGGAAGAGGTACTTTGTGAGAAATATATATGACATGGATGAAATAACTCAATGTGAATGAGTTACAAAGAAGGCTCGCACCACATGAAACATTTCCAAGGAAAACCCACATGTAGTTTAAGTCATGATTTTTGGACTCGGGCACCAATTTTAACGTCAAGTTATTGGGAAATTGAACTCCTTATGCAAGGTACTATTTAAGGAACTTGGGATTGGTTGGAGGAGTGAAACACTCCCCATCCATGGTGACAAAATAGTATAAACCATTGGGATAAATCTTGTAAATTATGTACGGTCCTTTCCACTTGGGTTCCAACTTTGGTGGCCTTCTACCCGGTATCATCGGCGTTCAGGGATCCAATAATGTATCACCTTGGAGGAAAGAGAATATGTGAACTTTCTTATTAAAGGTCATGACTATATTATTCTAGTGACTTTATAAATTGTGGAAGGCTCAAATCCTATTCTCATTGAGGGCTTCTAGTTCATCTAGACAGACCTCGGTTGTCCATCCAAGTTTAATTTTTTATTAAAACCATTTTTAGGAAAAATGGGAAACCAGAGTTCACAAAAAGTTACCACTACGTGATGAAAGAGCACACAAACTGGTTAAACAAAAGATTAATGTTACTTGACCCAGCTATTCTATAAAGCTCCCAGTGCAGAAAACTAACCTGGTTACCTGGATCTTCTCTGATGAGATCTTCAAGATGGGAGATCATCCTTTCCATTGTCTGAATAAATTCCTCTGAGTTGATTTTTCTCTGGTTAAAGCCTCGGTCCAGAATTCTATCTTGTTTATCTATCCAGACTTTTTTCTCCTTTGTAGCATCAACTAGAAACCTTCGTTCATAAATCCTCTTGAGTTCCTCTTCTGAGACATTGGGTCATATGTTTTGCTCAAGCATGTCTTCCTTGGAGTGCAGAATTAGTTACAAGCACTCCCCATCTTCTCCCATATTTCCTGTGTTTCTTCCTTTCTTGTCCGATCAAGTTTCCATAGGTTTTGGTAGGTAATAGTAATCCTTACATCCCTTTGCCTTTTTCCCCTGAACCACTATACATTTTCCCAAGTCTTTAATACTTTTCTTCCCCTTATTCCTATGAGGGCTATGAGGACCTTTCCCTTGACATCTGTCCATGCTATCCACTGAAGGTAGGATATTACTTTCATCATCCCATGACGATTCATCCTCCTCATTCCATGGAGGTTCTCGGTCTTCTAATCCATCAAAGTAGTTCCCAATATTTAACTTCGAGTCAACTATAAGGGGCCTTTGCTTACTTTGAAATTTCCCTTTACCTGTATTATTATGCCAGCCAGTTATCCTCTCCCCAGACCCAGCCTTCAGATGGATGAGAGTGTTTGGGTCTAATTCCCTCAATATATTCACATCATCAGACTTCCATTGACCCTTAGGAGCTGTTATAGCCAACAAGTAAGGCTTCTCCTGCACTAATTCTGATTCATTGAATTGCACATACCCTCGGCCCATATACTGCTGCTGGTAATTATTTTCCTCCCAGACTCTATTTTGAGATCCACCGAAACTATGGACATCTCTCCCAGCTAGTCTCATCACACCATCCTCGAGTGTAGCTATTGGTTCCACTAAGGCCACTGCTAAGGGAATCTCCTTTTCAACTCTACAAATTCCCAAGTCCTGCTTCAACGGGGAAAATATTTCCTCAACCCATGGTCCAGCCTCCTCTGGCCTCCCCTTCTTCACATCCCCTATGGAAATCAAAGGATTTTCCCGATGTTGAGCCACCCCGTTACTGGCTCCCTCTGCTGGAGAATCATGATTCCTAACTAGATTAAGTTGTACTGGAACTTCCCTGCATGCATCTTCTTACACGCCCAATTATCCACTATCCCACAACTGATGGTTAAACGCTGGATCCACTTGCACCTCTAAAAGTTGGTCCCAGTTCGCACGACGACACTCAGAGGTGAAATAACCGAATTTGATGCATCCCGAGCAGAAAGAAGGCCATGCTTCAAACACCACACTCTACTTCCATCTGAACTCCTCTCCGACCGAGATCCACAGACACTCTGATGGTGGTTTGGAGACGTCGACCTCAACACAAGCGCGAGGCAAAATCGGATGACAGATCACAGATGTATACTGATCCAAACATATAAATCTTCCAACCAAGTTCCCAAACATGAAAATAATGGAAGGATTTTGTAAGGGTAGATGAAGATTAGGAAGTTTACCCACACTACAGCCGAAGGCGGGTCACGATTCATGCTGAGATCGAAAGACCATCGCATGAGGAAGAAACTGCATCCATTGAACATCCGAGGAGCGATGGACCAGGAAATGACCAAATCTTCCTCTGATGAGAAGCGAATCATCAGTTGGAGACAATCAAGAAGACCCACCACCGCCTAGTTTTGGATACCACATGCTTCGAAGACAAAATGTTCAAAGGCATCAACCGAAGGGCGACGACCCCTGAAGCGAGCGACCAGAGTCTATCTGTGAAGATCAGATGCTGCATTGAACTCCTATGAGGAAATCTAAAGCTGAGGATGTCCTTCATAAAGGTCGGGGACCTTAGGTAAAAGAGGGGTCAACGAGAAAGGAGGAAGATGATTCAGGTTGGTGAAAGGGGTGAAAGGGCGAGCCGTCGAGGAAAGAAGACGTGCCCCTCCTCCTCCTAGTGAGGAGGAGGGGGCCAAAGCCGTAGGCATCTTCGGGCTAGGGCATTGCCGCCATAAAGGAAGATTCTCTGCCCTCACAATCCTCTCGATAGACCTCAACTATCTTGTATGACGTCTACTGATCATAGAAAACTATTTAGAGAGATGGTAACTGAATCTTGATGTATAGGACTGCCTTTATTACGTACACCATGGAATATGGAGTCACCTAGGTAGAATAATTAGCCATCGTCTAATAATCCCAGAGAGTATTGGAGAGTTTTTCTGGCAAAATTTTCTTTTTCTAGAACACCATATTCATAAAAATGTTTGAGAGGATTTTACTGAATGCCTCAATATATTCATTTTCTTGTGAGTGGTAGAGGGAAGTATAGTTGAACCAGATACTATACTTGACGTACAACTTCTTCAGCTTAGTAACCCAGATGTTAGTGCTATTTTTGGTGATAATTAATCAAGTAACTATGAATTTATGGATGATGTATTAGATCACAAATTATACCATTTATTGGGCCTTAACTTCTTTAAGGGGAATCGCTTCTACCCACTTGGAGAATAAATCCATTACAGTCAGAGTGAACCTTCAATGGCAAGCTGTTGTTAGTGGATAGGGTCCCATGACATTAAGTCCCCATACTGCAAAGGATGAAGAATACTTAGTAGTATGGAGGGGCTCTGGCAGTCGATGTATGAAGTTGGCATGGATCTGACACGTGTGGCACCTCTTGGTGAACTCGATACAGTCATGGAACATGGTGGGATAGAAGTATCCCAACCAATGAATATGGAGAGATAACTTTGACCCTTCTTGATAAGAACCACATGACTCAACATGAATATCATAAAAAACCTAGGGTATCTCATCTCCCTAAATGAAATGAAGGATAATTCCATCAAATCGAAGTTTTTAGAGAGTCTCCTAAAGGTTGGTCCTGCTTGGGAGGGTGAAATGAGCAGCACACCAATGGATTCGCTCACATTTAGCTCAATATTATGGGAGAACACCATGTAGGAGATACTCAATGAAAGGTATTGTCCAATCAGAGGTTCCTTATACTGTAGGGGGATACAGAGGTCCTGATTTGGAGGCATTGGTAGTTTGGTGGTTCACTTGTGGGATATCATCATCATCATCTAGGATGACAAGAGCGATGATCCTTCAATGCACTATGTGAATGAATAGGTCATCATGTTCAGGCTCTTCAAGGGATGCGACTGGACTGGTCAAGGCATTGTCTCAACCATTCTGAAACTAGGGAATATGAGTCACCTCTGGATGAGAAGGGAATTGTGCCATCAGCTGGAGAGTATGCTTCAGCAATGGCATGAGCTATGGATCTATTATGACATGATCACCATTGATTTACTTGATGACTAACTTAGAGTCTACCTTTACATTTAGGTGGGGAACATCAATCTCAAGATACATCTCGGGACCATTAATGTGAGCCTTGCACTCTACCTTGTTGTTGGTACAACCTTTTGATAGAAGGAATGAGTAGGGAAGGACAACCCGTGTCAGGGTGATGAAGATGATCCCTAGGCATACTTTGTTAATTCTAGGATCATTGAGTATTCTACCAATTGGGCTCCAGGATGTTCTGTCAAAATGCATCTACCATCATGGAATATCTTGTCCCACTAAGAGGATGACATCATCTAGGAATTCAAGATCCCCGACAGAGATGAGTTTCCAAGAAGTCTGCTAATGCCTGACCCTTGAAGGCTTTCTATGGAATGAAGCTAATATAGAACTTCTGAAGGATCACAACCCATTATTCCAAACATCCTATAAATATATATTAGTTCAAGATATACTTCAAGGGATCCATGTGGTATACCAACTATATCTCATGATGCTACAGGTAATGTCATAATTTCTTGTTGACGCTCCTTTCCATCACAGATCCTAACGAATTGAAAAGAGTAAATACCTTAAACACAAATTGATTCATACTTTGAAGAAAACATCAAAAATTGACACAAGACATGAACAAGGGTTCTTTTCCCTTTGGTTCACGCAAGTTCCCTCATAGTCGTGCAAGTACACTTGCACACCGCCTAATGGTCGCACAGGTGACTTGCGCACTCTCTTTGAAATTTCGCCCAGGGTCTCGCTAGCCTATAAATACCCCTGTGCCCCCCCCCCATTTGAAGGACAGAAAAAAATTCAAAAACCTCATATTCGAGCTCCCGGTGCCCTAGTCTCTTCTCAAAGCTTCTGAACACTTCTAAGGTAATTTCTTACCTAGAACGGAAGATCTAAATAGGGGGAGGAAGGCCTAAGTGTTGAAACTCATCAACACTTGCACGCCTGGGTGGCCAGCCCTTAAGGGAAATGGCCACACTTGCGCGCCACCTTACTCATTCCACATAACTTGCATGCCTCTCTTCTAAAAGTATCTAGGGTTAGTATGAAATGCTTGATCCAAGCCTCGCCCAAATTCTACCCTAAGGATTGGTCGGCGCACAAGTACCCATGTGTCGTGAAAGTATACCTGTGCGACCAAAACTTTCGTGCCCACGCAGTACTTGCGCGCCCACACAGTACTTGCATGCCCCTCTTTTTTTTGGGTTCCCTTCCTACCCATTTCACCCCTCTTACACCTATCCACCTCTCCTATTCAGGATTAAGCCTTCAGAATTCTCTCCAAAACCATTTATGGCATGATTTCCTTGTTGGATTCCTTATCTGAAAAGAATTCTGTGGAACATCTCTCAAAACCTAGTGATTTACACATCTTTATATCACTAAAGTTAGAGAGTTCATTCATTCAACCTCATCCTCTAAGATGAGAGAAACCTTAATTTGGGATTCCTTTTTAGGAGTAAGTCCCAGTCCAAATTCTCATTAATTTGGGTATCCTCTTTAGGAGTAAGCCCCAATCATAATTCCCTTAACCTGGGCTTCCTTCTTAGTAGTAAGCCCCAGCCTTAAAGTTCCCTAATTTGGGAATCCTCTTTAGGAGTAAGCCCCAATCATAATTCCCTTAACTTGGGCTTCCTTCTCGGGAGTAAGCCCCAGTCTTAAAATTCCGAAATATGGGCATCCTTCTCAAGAGTAAGCCCCAACCATGAGTCCCTTAAACCTGGGCTTCCTTCTCAGGAGTAAGCCCCAGTATTAATTTCTCTTAACCAGTCTTAATTTACTTTTGATCCGGGATTCCTTCTCATGAGTAAAACCCAATCATGAGTCCCCTTCTAATTTGGGAATCTTCATCATGAGTAAGCCCCAAGTTAGAGTACCCAAATCTCCATGAAGTACATATACCTTTATGGACCTTGTTCTTGGATTTCTTCCCTGAAGTAAATCTTAATCCTCATCTATTTTGGGAATTCATACATACATAATCCCCACATCATTGCATCTTTCATGGGACAATTGTCTGGTTTCACCAATACCTCTTTTTTCTCATACCAAGCATGACTCACGTGAGCTTAGAGTGTAAAAGTAATCATGAAATCTTTATTTGAGCCATCAATCATGCATAAACATCATACTCCCTTACTTGAACTATTTGGTTTCTGATTCCGTTTCCAAAACAAAGGATACGTAGGTAGCCCATCAGCAGGTATGATCCCAACTCTGAAATAATCCTTGTCCTTATGAATGACAATAAACTTCAAGTACCCTAATGAGTGGCTTTAAAACCAGTATGGTTATCATAATGACCAAGAGAATTTTATTCTGGAAGATCGGTTTAAGGTTCTGTCTTCTTACTCATAGGAAGTAAATAGACCTAATCGGTCTAATCTTCCAAAGCCAAGAGTGTTACCAACTCCTATCCCGGTACAAGATGCATCAACTTCCAAATCATCTACTTATAAGGTACCCGTGAAACCACATGTTCTTGTTGGGAAATGCATACCTTTGGATCAAAACCATGATGTATTGAAACACCTGGCCCAAGTACCGGCCAAGTTATCAATTCTGGATGCCTTGAATTTATCGAAGGATCTTCAGGATGCACTCATCGAGGCTTTGTCAAGTCCTCAAGAGTTTGAAACTAAAATTGCTGCAGCTAAAGCCTACCATGTTGAGAATAATCCTGCAGAATGCCATGCAGTGATATCTTTCACAGATAAAGATGAAGATGATGTCGTGCATGGACATATCAGACCTTTATACTTATCTAGAAAGGTCAATGGTGTAGATGTCTGAAGAGTCTTCATTGATAATGGTTCAAGAGTCAACTGCATCCCCATTCGTACACTTCGTTGATTGGGCCTCACAGAATCTGATTTATCTCCCTGTAATTTGATGTTATAAGGATATTATAAAAATGAACAAGAACCAATGGGTGAGATTACACTCAGAACTTAGTTTGGAGATCTTGTATCCAATTCAGATTTCATGGTTTTTGATCAAGATTCAGCCTTCAACATATTTCTTGGAAGACCCTGGCTACATCGGCATGCGTCTATCCCATCGTCATACCATCAATGTCTCAAATATTGTTTCTATGGTCAAATTGGGACATTATATGGTGATAAATCCTCGTTCAAGACATGTGAATCTCAATACATTAAGGCGGAATTCTATCACATAAAGGGAAAAGACAAATCCACAACAAAGGAGATTACCAAAGTTAATGCTCCATATGGTTTGGAAAAGATTCCAGTAAACCCATTTACACATGTGAGTATAGATTATGTGTTGCCTATCAGTCAAATTGATAGGATAGACCCAAATAAAAATACTCTTATGGAAACCTCCATAATGTCAATTATGGCAATCAAGCCAGACAACATGGGAGAAAGTGGTGATCCACCAAGTAATGATGAAATCTCAAATGGAGTTGTCTTCATTTCATCTGCTGAAATTCAACAAGTCTATACTTCTCTAATCAGGCCAGAGAAATTTATAGCAATGTCAGAGGTAAATGATGAAGTTGATTATCAATCCATCATCTCCTCTTTGTTACCCAGAGAATACCCTTCATCATCAATTTGGTTGAAAATAGAAGCTTCTTCTTCAAGATGTTCAAATTTTAACATCTCTTCTGATCATGAAAATTCTACTTCATCATCTATTATGAAATTAGAAATATAAGAAATAACACATGTTGAAGAAGAAGAAGAAGATCTCAGGGATGCTCCTCCAGCATTTGAAGAGAGTATCTCTACCACCATGGATGAACTCAGATAAATAAATGTGGGTACAAAATAAGATCCACGCCCTACTTTAATTAGTGCAGCCATGACTCTTGAATAGAAAGAGATGTATATTTCCTTTTTAAAGAAAAATCGAGATATATTTGCTTGGAACTATATAGAGATGTCGGGGCTTGATCCTGATATTGCCACTCATTGTTTGGGTTTTCCAGAAGAACATCAAGGATTCAAACAAGCCGCTAGAAGAACACACCCAACCTATGCTTCCAAAATTGAGGCTGAAGTGGATAATATTATCTAAGATAACTTTGTCATAGAAGTTCAATATCCCAAGTGGTTGTCTAATATTGTCCCAGTGAAAAAGAATAATGGGAAAATTAGATTTTGCATTGATTTTAGAGATCTTAATCGGCATTGTCCTAAGGATGATTTTCCAGTACCAATTACAGAACTCTTAATTGATGCAACAGCTGGCTATGAAGCAGTTTCCTTCATGGATGGATATTATGGGTATAATAAAATCCAAATGGCTTCAAAAGATGAAGAATATACAACATTCAGAGCCCCTTAGGGTGTGTTTTTCTATCGGGTAATTCCCTTTGTCCTAAAGAAAGCAGGCGCAACATATCAGCGTGTCATGCATCGTATATTCAAACCCTTTCTGGGAAAGTTTGTTGAATGTTATGTGGACGATCTGGTGGTTAAATCCAAACAACGTTCTAATCACTTGGCTTATTTGGAAATTATATTCCACAAACTTCAGCAATATAATTTGAAGATGAACCCCTTAAAATGTGCTTTTGGGGTAACCTCAAGAAAATTTCTCGGCTTTGTTGTACGCCATCGTGGTATCGAAGTTGATCCTGAGAAGAAAACGTCAATCCTTGGTATGTCACCTCCTAGAAATTTAAAAGAATTGAGAGGACTTCAAGTACAATTAGCCTATATTCGGCGTTTCATCGCCAATTTGGCAGGAAAAAGTCTACCCTTCACCAAATTGATGAAGAAGGGAGTCACTTATAAGTGAACTGAAGAATGTCAAGAAGCATTCGATATTCTCAAGAAGTATCTCTTGATTCCACTGGTGTTAATGACACATGTTGAAGGAAGACCACTTATCCTCTACGTGACAGCTCTAGAGCGATCATTGGGTGCCTTTCTTGCTCAGAATAATGATACTGGGAATGAAAAAAGCCTCTACTATCTCAGTCGGACTATTCTTGAAGAATAAAACCAATACTCAAATATTGAGAAGTACTTACTAGCATTAATCTTTTCAGTTCAAAAGTTGAGACACTACCTGTAATATCACAAGGTCCAATTGGTATCTCGTAATAACCCGCTCAAATTCATCCTTAGTCATCCAATTCTTACAGGATGACTGGCATGGTGGTCCGTTATTTTGCAGCAATTTGACATTCAGTATGTGTCTCAGAAGGTAATAAAGGGCCAAGATCTGGCTGATTTCCTTGATGAACACCTTTTAGTAGAAGACACATATTCAGATATTGAACTCCCTGATGAGGAAGTCTTCTCTATTCAAGAAAGTATTCAAACATGGGAAATGTACTTCAATGGTGCTTCCAGAAGTCCAACAAGGAGGAAAATAGAAAATTATAAATTCAACAAATTTGTCTTAGGAATTGTGCTCATTTCTCCAGAAAAGGTAGTGTTACCTTATTCCTTCTCATTGTTTGGAGGTGGTACAAATAATGAAGCAGAATACCAAGATCTCATCACAGGCTTGGAGTTGGCGCTTCAAGCACAAGTGAATCACTTAAAGGTGAAAGGTGATTCAGACCTGGTAATCAAACAAGTCAATGGGTATTATGCCATCAGAAAAGAAGAAATAATCCCTTTGTATGATTACGTCAGAGATTTAATGGCAGAGTTTCCTTCGGAACCGACATTTTCTTATGTCCCAAGATCACAAAATTCCCAAGCCGATGCACTGGCTAATATAGCCACAGCTCCGGCAGATCCAAATCGGGATGAGAAACCATCAGTATTTCCCACCATCATACAATTTCACCTTATGTTCAATCCAGAATAGAGGAAATCAACGAAATTAGTCCCATCTCTGAACCATATGGTCATACTATAGGATGTATGACATCTATTAGGGAATACCTTCAAAATGGAACACTTCCACCTGATAGAGCTGGGAAAGAACAAGTCTAGATACGTGTGGTCAATTTCACTCTTTATGATAGCCCAGATCACTGGGAGAAAGTTCTCTACAAACGTGGTTTTGATGGAGTTCTCTTCAGATTCATTGATGGTGAAGAGACAATGGCTGTCATAAAAGAAGCGCATGCAAGAGTCTGTGGTGCCCACCAGTCTGGACACAGACTATCTGATCAAATTCGAAGGCTTGGATACTTTTGGCCTTCAATGATACAAGATTGTGTTGATTTCACAAAGATGTGTCATTCATGCCATGTACATGCCAACTTCATTCATCAACCCCCAGAGTTGCTTCATATAGCTAAATACTCGTGGACATTTTCCACATGGGGAATGGATGTAGTGGGACTTTATCCTTCGGCTACATCCAAGCAGTTGAAGTATATTATTACTGCTACTGACTTCTTTTCCAAATGGGCAGAGGCAATACCCCTCAAAGAAGTCAGTTCTAAATGCATTGTTAGCTTCATCAAGTCTAAAATCATTACCAGATTTGGTGTCCCTCATACCATATTGATGGACAATGGCACCAACTTATGTTCATACGAGGTGGAAAGGTTGTATCAAGAATACAACATCAAATCCAATCATTCATCTCAGTATCATGCAGTGGACAATGGCCAGATAGAATCTTTCAACAAGACTCTATCAAATATACTGCAAAAGATGGTGGACAAAGATAAGAAGTCATGGCCTGATAAACTCTTTTATGCTTTATGGGCTTATCAAACTACCACCCACACTACAATGCGGTCAACTCCATATTTATTGGTATATCAAATGGAAGAAGTTTTTCCAATTAAGGTTCAAATACCCTCACTCAGAGTATCCATTTGTGATCATTCATCTACAGATGAACAATCTCAAAAGCGATTGAATGAATTGGAATGGTTAGATGAGAGAAGATTGTGCACCCTGCACTACTTGGAAGTCTATCAGAATCTAATAGCAAGATCTTTCAACAAAAAAGTTCGTCTTCATTCATTCATTCAGGGATAATTGGTATTTGTTCTCAGAACTCCAATGATACCAGGAAAGAAACCTCCCACGCTTGATCCAAAATGGGAAGGACCTTATTCAATACATAAGGTCTACTCCAATGGAGCTTATTCTTTAATCTCAATGGATGGAGAAATCATCACTACTCCAACTAATGCCATATTTATGAAGAAATATTTTTTTATAAATATAAAATACAGCAATGGTCCATGCATATGACTTTAAACTATTTTCACTTACATCCAACATGACATTAAACTGTGACGTCCAAACTACATGACGCTAAACTATACATAAGTCCCTTATGTCCAGTAAGACGTTAAATTGCATAACCAACGGTCCATGCATACGACCTTAAACTATTGGAATTTCTCTCATCCAGCAAGACGTTAAACTGTGTCCCCTTCATCGTCCTTTCTATATGACGTTAAAACTATACAGCAATAGTCCATGTATATGACCTTAAACTATTCGCACCATCGTCCAACATGATGCTAAACTGTATTGTCCCTTTTCATCCAACAAGATGTTAAACAGTGAAAAAGTCCCTAATATGTCCAACATGACGTTAAACTGTATCCTCTTTTGTCCTTACTACATGACATTAAACTGCACAGTCCCCCTTTTTTCCAACATGACATTAAACTGTATTGTCCCCATCGTCCTAACTACATGATGCTAAACTGTACAGAAATCCCTTAATACGTCCTACATGATGTTAAACTGTATTTTTTCCCAGCTACATGACACTAAACTATGCAGAACCAATAGTCCTAACTGAAAGACTATAAACTGCATAGTCCCTTCATATGTCCTACATGACATTAAATTTTGCATCAGTAAAGTTGTTGCTACCTCTGGTTTCTCACATCAATTATGACTCATGTGAGCTTAGAGAAAACTTCAGCTATAACACCCTCTCTGGGCCGCTAACCATGTGTAAGTCCCAACACCATTTTTTAGGTCGTTTTCCCCAAGAAAAACTTGATCACTAATTAATTATTTAATTGAACTACGTGGACTTTGATCCTTGCTTTCTAGGCTGGGTACGTAGGCAACCTCCCAAGGTTCAATCCCAAAACCAATCTCTTCACATTGGTTCACCTTCATCTTTGTTATACGACATTAAACTGTATAACATTTTTGTCCTGTATGACAATAAACTACAATATTCTTTGATACCCTCACCTTAGAGGGAATAATTATTTACATTGATTTTCAATCATGTTATATTTCAAAGACTATGTGCATACATGGTAATGCCTAAACCTTTTATCTTGGGTCAAACCATCATTACACTAAAGTCCCCTTTTCACCCTGCACTTGTACGAGCCAAATCTATATAGAGGGTATTTCTAGAACTACGTGGGATTGATTCCCATCCTTATGGGATACGTAGGAATATTCGAGTGTCCCTCGAATCCAGCCCCAAGTCTTTGGGCGTAACCCCAAATTCCACTTTCAGTCCCCTGGTTGAAAAGTCCCCATGAAAACACACATTGTGTATTTCTTATAATGGTCTGAGTTCTATGACCCTAAACTAAGATCTCCCACACTTTCGTCCCACACAACGTTAAACTGCATTTCAAGAACTATGTATGACTTGATTCCCATCCTTATGGGATACATAGTGAAGTCCAATATTTCAAATCAGGATCCAGCCACAACATGATTATGGTTAGCATTGATCTGTGTATCTCTATATACATTGAACAATACCCACCTTTATGTGTCATAATCCTAACCTTAAATATTTTCAGATCTTTATTACCCTTTTTCTCGACTTCTGGTCACAAAATGTCCAATTTCTGAGAGTTCTTTTGCCTGACTATGCAGCACGTGCCCTTAGGCGGCCTTGCATAAACAGTCTACATAACAGACTTGTTATCCAAAAGATACTATTATTTGACTATACAGCCAATTCCCTTAGGTGGCCCTACATAATTCAACCCCCTAACAGGTTTTTCAAATAGTGGTAACTTCATTCTTGGGAAGAAAATCTCTTTTTTCCTTAGTTTTCTTAATGAAAATATATAGGGATCCAAAAAAAATGGCCATCCTTAACATATATGTCCCATACTCTTTTTCATGATCTGAAAGTATTCAAGTCTAAGGTTTGTATTTCCCTTCCCTACATTTGGGTCAGACCTTCGTAGGAGTGACATTTATCCAGTTCTTAGACAATCATGTTTGAAAATATCTTTTCCATATTCAAGTACCTCTCTCCATACATAAAATTCTATGATTTGGAAAATTTGAATCCCTATAAACTTCCACTGGCTTTTTAGCAGTAGAAAGGTAAATTTCTGAGAGTTATTTTTCCTGAAGATGCAGCACGTGCCCTTAGGCGGCCTTGCATAAACAGTCTACATAACAGACTTGTCATCCAAAAGATGCTATTATTTAACTATACAACCAATGCCCTTAGGTGGCCCTACATAATTCAACCCCCTAACGAGTTTGTTAAATAGTGGTAACTTCATTCTTGGGAACTACTTCTTCTAATGCCTTTTTAGCTATTTTTTCATATCATTCCCTAGATTCAAAATTTCTTAAGTCATAGTTTACATATTTTCCCTTATACTTGATCATGAAAATATGTTTTCAGATAAATTATCAAGGAATTGAGTCAATCCATTTGGTCAAAGCTATTTTGGCCTTAAAAATTAGCCTTTTTTATGTCCGACATGCATGACTTTAAACTGCCAATAACCGCATGTTCCTTGGTTTTCTTCTTTACCTCAGAGTTACATCCTTATTTCTTTTGGATCCAACTCTGAGGGGGGACTTTTGTTGATGCTCCTTTCCATCATAGAGTCTAATGAATTGAAAATAGGAAATAACTTGAACACAAATTGATTCATCCTTTGAAGAAAACATAAAAAATTGACAAAGGCATGAACAAGGGTTCTTTTCCCTTTGGGTCACGCAAGTTCCCTCATAGTCACGCAAGTACACTTACACGCCGCCTAATGGTCACGCAGGTGACTTGCGCACCGTCTTTGAAATTTCACCCAGGGTCTCGCTAGCCTATAAATACCCCTATGCCCCCCCCATTTAAAGGATGGAAAAAAATTTCAGAACCTCAGATTTGAGCTCCCGATGCCCTAGTCTCTTCTCAAAGCTTCCGAACACTTCTAAGGTAATTTCTTTCCTAGAACGAAAGATCTAAAGAGGGGGAGGAAGGTCTAAGTGTTGAAACTCATCAACACTTGCACGCCTGGGTGGCCATCCCTTAAGGGAAATGGCCACACTTGCGCGCCACCTTACTCCTTCCACATAACTTGTACACCTCTCTTCTGAAAGTCTCCATGGTTAGTATGAAAGGCTTGAGCCAAGCCTCGCCCAAATTCTACCCTAAGGGTTGGCCGGTGCGCAAGTACCCATGTGTCGCGCACGTATACCTGCGTGACCAAAACTTGCGCGCCCACGCAGTACTTGCGTTCCCACGCAGTACTTGCGTTCCCCTCTCTTTTTGGGTGCCCTTCCTTCCCATTTCACCCCTATTACACCTATCCACCTCTCCTCTTCAGGATTAAGCCTTCAGAATTCTCTCCAAATCCATTTATGGCATGATTTCCTTGTTGGATTCCTTATCTGAAAGTAATTCTATGGAACATCTCTCAAAACCTAGTGATTTACACATCTTTATATCACTAAATTTAGAGAGTTCATTCATTCAACCTCATCCTCTAAGATGAGAGAATCCTTAATTTGGGCCTCCTTTTCAGGAGTAATCCCCAGACCAAATTCTCATTAATTTGGGCATCCTCCTTAGGAGTAAGCCCCAATCATAATTCCCCTAACCTTGCCTTCCTTCTCAGGAGTAACCCCAGTCTTAAAATTCCCTAATTTGGGCATCCTCTTTAAGAGTAATCCCCAATCATAATTCCTTTAACCTGGGCTTCCTTCTCAAGAGTAAGCCACAGTCTTAAAATTCCCAAATATGGGAATCCTCCTCAGGACTAAGCCCCGACCATGAGTCCCTTAAACCTGGGCTTCCTTCTGAGGAGTAAGACCCAGTCTTAATTTATCTTAACCAGTCTTAATTTACTTTTGATCTGGGCTTCCTTCTCAGGAGTAAAACCCAATCATGAGTCCCCTCCTAATTTGGGAATCTTCCTCAGGAGTAAGCCCAAAGTTAGAGTAACCAAATCTCCATGAAGTACATATAACTTTATGGAAATTGTTCCTATATTTCTTCCCAGAAGTAAATCTTAATACTCATCTATTTTGGGCGGTCATACATACATAATCCCCACATCATTGCATATTTCGTGGCACAATTGTCTGGTTTCGTCAATACCTCTTGTTTCTCACACCGAGCATGACTCACATGAGCTTAGAGTGTAAAAGTAATCATGAAATATTTCTTTGAGCCATAAATCATGCATAAACATCATACCCCCTTACTCGAACTACGTGGGTTCTGATTCCTTTTCCAAAACAAAGGATACATACGTAGCCCTTCAGCGGGTACGATCCCAACTCTGAAATAATCCATGTCCTTCTGAATGACAATAAACTTCAAGTGCCCCATTGAGTGGATTTAAAACCAGTATGGTTATCATAATGACTAATAGACTTTTATGTACTAAAGGATACCATTGAGTAAGAATCTCTAACAAATACAGATTATTCTCTATCGATGCAGAACCTCGAATACATATAAAATATTCTCTAAATTTCCTACATATCAATCATTGATTGTGAGATCTAAATAAAAACTCATTTTATACTTGGTAATGTAATAAGGATTCACGATCATAACTTAAATCTATAAAGATAGTCCCGAAGTAGACAATAATTCCCCTCAAAACGGTGTGATGAGTCCGACATCCCATCCTCTCGACCAATGCAAATTCCTAAGCCTCATCAGTCCACAACTAATGAGCGCCTACCTTTGGAAAGTTGGTCCAAATGGATATGGAATCATTGGATGTTTTCAGTTCTATGAACAAACCTGTTATAAACCTATTGGAAGGTTTGAACCTTCAATAAACTAGGTCATCCCCAATTCCAGAGGAAACACTTCTACACTATGAAAATCAGTGTGAGGTAGCTCTTCTCGATGGGATATTATCTAGACTCTGTGTTGAGGAGTATTCAACTGAGATAGTATAAAATATTCCATATTCCTTAATTTTTCTTTTGGTTGAGAAGGGTATTGAGGTACTATTCCAAGGTAGTCACATAAAGAACCAAAAGATTCACTGAGATGGGTGGAATTATAACCGGTGTCTATAGAAAGTACTTCTTGATTTCCTCTAATTCAGTCTAAAACTATTAATCCCATTGGTAGAAGGTACCTTTCCTTATGAGCCTAGATAAAGACATACATTTTATATCCAAATTTGTAATGAATCATCTTATATAGGTTAAATGGAATTGAAGTCATCGTAGCTCTCAGAGGTTGCTCGGAGGATGCATCTGAATAATGGAATTGATCTTCTCTAGGTCGATCTCAATGCCTTTCTGTCCTGTGTATGATTATGAAGTAATCTTATAATGTTCATTATACCTAGGGACACATATTCCATTCTTCTTAAAAATTACGAAGTAGTGTCCCAATTCTGGCATCGTGGCCTCCAACCGGTGAATCAGGAGGATGAAAGCATCATCCAAGTCCTTCCATAAGCCAGTTTTAGTGGTCATGTACTCAACCTCATTGGTATGAGCATTATTTTCCTTGATCTGATAGTATCTTAAATCCATGTAGCAGGCTTCATAAGAGTTTAAGGGATATGAATCACCATGGAGCATGCCTAATCAACCATTAAGGGAGTACTTAATGCATTTTTGATGCAAGGAGGGAACTGCTACATGCATATATATCCAAGGACTACCCATCAGTGCATTTTGAAGGTTCTGAATGTAGCAGAAGTGCGGTTGGGCTAGCACCAAACTTTAATTTTTACCATGATCAATGATTATTCTGGGATCAATACGACGATAAAATCCAGTCTCCATAGAATAGAATAAAAGATTTATATAAAGAAGGAAGAGACCCGAAACCTTTAGAGAGGATCTTCCACATAATGTTTATAATTATTTTAATTAATTTAATTAAGAAAATAATACCTCAATATTCAGTATTTTCTTCATTGATGGTGTTGATTTTCCGAAATGACCCTTTCAGATTATCTCGTTGTGCTTGTGAGTATCTAAACTAGAATCCCTCTAGTGGTGATCCAAATGTGCTCTGATGGCATCCGATCGACATCACTCATTTATTGGGTGCTAGCATGGTGAAGCGAGTGTATTGTGTTAGTCGTTCTTGATCACTTTTTCTTTGGCCTTTAAGAACATCTCTCATTATTGATAGGGGCAGGAGGAAGATTCGAGATAGAAATTATTTATCTAAAAAATTCTCAATTCATCGAGTGTGTAGTTCGGTACATGGAACAATAGACATGCATGTTTATTTATTGATATGGGGCTTTAGTTACAATATTTAATTACGTAACAACAATTAAATATATTCATAAACTTAGAGAAAACCCATAATTTTAATAATAATACCGCATCATTATTTATGGTGAGTCAACTTGCGCAAAACAGAATTATAAATAAAATTCCACATCACAAAATAATAAAATTGTTATTATTATTTCAACTTGTGCCAACTAGTTAAATAATTATTTATCATATTGTAAATAATTATTTTACTACTGGATTGGCCTTGGTTCTCTCAAACCCTACTTCCATTTATTGAACACCCAAATAAATAAAAAAATAATTTATTCCCTTAAATAAATATTTTATTTCCAAACTAGTAAATAAATATTTATTAAATGTTCAATAAAATAAATATATTTTACCCACAATCCGGTGAATAAATATTTATTTAATTTATGCGATCATTTTAACTTGAATAAAATTATTCCATGGTCTTGAGAATAATATTTATTTCATCAATTAAATTCAAATATAATTTAACCGATACTACCAAAAACACTTAGTGTGTGAACCTCTAGGATTATTTATCGTTGGAATTAGGCAGGCTTGCCTAAATTCCAAGAGTACTATCTAGAAACTGGCCAATATACCCAAGATAAAAAACTTAAAGTCACAAAAGTGACATCCACACACAAACACTCACTATATAATATAATACCTTTGTCTCAATATCTCATTAAGATGGTTTCATGATAGTGTCATCAACCTTTATACTTGATATGTCGTTCTTTGACTACCTGAAATAAACTCATCATTACACCATGAAAATGGAATTTCACGCAACATTTCTATTTCAATCAAAGGGCCGAGATATCAACTTCCATAAATGGAAGGTAAAAATCTTTCCTCAATTTATCTATTAATAACATGCCACTCATGATGTACCCAACATACCCTAATTCCTGCCAACTGTCTGTGTCATGGTTTTTGTTAGTAAATCAAAGTGCATGAGTCATGACATGTATTAATGACAATATTAAAGTCTAAGGATCATTACACATGCTTGCAGATAAGAATATTTTATGACACCAAAACATGCGGAATTTCTACTGGTGGGTATGTTCTCATAATCTGCTGTCTTGGAGATTACCTAGTATGAACTTCATGAGAGGAAGTATCATATACTTACAAGTACTCTCACATGACTGTATCTATACTATGTGTACCATTATATTATGTCATTCAACCACATAACCATATTTATGAATATTTTCATATCACTTCAAGGTTCCCATCATAATGGGGAACTACTATGACCTTGTCAATGCGACAAATACTCCAAGAAATTATTACATTATAGTCATGAAGAATAATAAAAAATATGTAATAATATGTTTAATATTTAAATATATTAAATATTCATGTAATCAACATACAACCAGTTGGTTCTAGGACACTAACTCTTACAAATTTCCACTTGTACTAGAGCCAATTGCCTACGACTCTCATTCCTCTAGACCTCACATGATGATCATGTTTCTACCGAGTCAAGGATTTATTCAAGGGGTCTTCCATGTTGTTTTAAATTGAAATAATAATCACTGGAACCTCACCTATCTGAGAAAAATCCCTCAAGAGATTATACTTCTAAAGTATGTTCTTTGTCCACTAATATGACCTTGTCTCTTTTGCAAGAGCCACTGCTGTAGTGTTATCACAGTATAGTGTGATGGGATATTTACTGATAGGTATCACATCTAGCTCCTGGATGAATCTTCGTATCCAAAATACTTCTTTATCTACCTCATATGCTGTGATATACTTGGAATCTTCTGTAGAATATGTCACCACACTCTGCTTTAAGCTCTTCCATCTCACTGCACCTCCATTCAAAGTGAAGATGTATCCTATTTGTGACTTTATGTCATCTTGATCAATATAGAAACTACTATCTACATATCCTCTTATTAATAGTTCCTCATCTCCTCCAAAAACCAGGAACATATATTTACTTTGCCTCGCATACTTTAGGATAATCTTAACTTCCACCCAATGGCAGTCACCTAGGTCATCTTGATATCTTCTTACCACACTCAATGCAAAGGCGACATCTAGCCTAGTACATAGAATTCCATACATGACTGACCCAATATCTAATATGTATGGAGTCCTTGCCATTATCTTTCATTCCTCATGTTTCTAAGGACACATTTTCTTAGAAAAATGAATGCCATGTGACAATAGAAATAATAACCTCTTGGATTATTCCATACTGAATCTCTTCAGTATCTTATCAATGTATGTACTTTGACTTAGTCCCAACAATATCTTGGATCTATCACGATTGATCTTGATCCCAAGAATATATGCTACCTCGCCCATGTCCTTTATGGAAAAGCATTTATTCAACCATGCCTTAACAAAATATAAGACTGGTATCTCGTTTTCAATAAGTAATACGTCATCAAAATATACTATTAGGAAAATGACTGCACTCCCAATAAACCATTTTTAGACACAAGGATCACATTCGTTCTTGATAAAACCAAATTTTTTTATGGCTTCATCAAAAAAAATGTTCCATGACATGGATGTTTGATTTAATCCATAAATGTATTTCTATAAATTACATACCTTATTGGAATCCTTTGGAGTCATAAACACTTTAGGTTGTGTCATGTAGAAATCTTCTTGAAGGTTCCCGTTAAGTAAGGCTATTTTGACAACTATTTTCCAAATCTCGTAGTCATGGTAAGAAGAAATGACCAATAGAATTCTGATGGATTTCAGCATTGCAATTGGTGAAAAGGTTTCTTCATAGTCAATTCCTTGATGTTTCTTGAACCCTTTTGAAAGTAGTTGTGCCTTAAAGGTACTGACTTTTCTTTCCATGTCTATTTTTGTTCTTGAATACCCATTTTCAACTAGTAGGCTTTAAATCAACTGGAGGATCTACCAAAATATAGGCTTGGTTTTGGTACATGGAATCCATTTCATAATTCATATCTTCTTTCCACATGGAAGTATTTGTGTCGCTTACTACTTCCTTGTAGGTTAGAGGATCATTATTATAAACTAATAATGATTCACCATCCTCAATAACTAGAAAACCATACCGTTTCTATTATCTAACCTCTCTTTTAATCCTTCACAGTTCTTGTATCTTTGGAACAGTTCTTTCTCCCATGGGGCTTTGTCGAATCTATTCTTGTACCAACTCTTGTGTACCTTGATTCTCGACTTCATAGAAGTCAATCTCTCTCCCACTATATCTTTTATAGATCTTCTCCCTATTAAGTAATATGGTGTGTCTTGACACTATAAACTTTTTTTCTGAGGTGTTGTATAGTTAATATCCCCTTGTTTCCTTAGGTTATCCTATAAAGATACATTTGGTGCCTTGAGGTGAATGTTTTTTACCTAAATAGTCCTTAACAAATGCATTACTTCCCCACACATGTAAATTCAATAACATGGATTTATTTCCACTCTAGAACTCATATGGAATACCATTCTTCGATTTAGTTAGTACTTGGTTTAGTACGTGTGTTGTTGTTTGTAACGCATATCCCCAAAAGGATAATGGAAGACTCTCATGACTCATCATTGATCTCACTATATCCAATAAGGCTTGGTTCCTCCTTTCTCTCACACCATTCCATTTGTGCATATAAAGAGGAGTGAGTTGGGATAGGATCCCAAACACCCATAAGTAATCAATGAAGTCTTGATTAAGATATTCTACACCTCAGTCTGAGTGGAGTTTCTTAATCTTCTCACTAATATGGTTCTCAACTTCATTCTTGTATTCTTTGAACTTATCAAAAGAATCCGACTTATACCTCATTAAGTAGATATATCCATATCTACTAAAATCATCAGTAAAAGTTATGATGTACGGGTATCCTCTTCTTTATTCAAATGGGAATGGATAACACAAATCGGTATGAACCAATTCAAGAAGCTCTTTAACCCTTTCACCTTTCCCACTAAATGGGGCTTTGGTCATTTTTCCTTATAAACATGTATTACATATGCTAAGTGGTTTTATTTTGAAATAATATAAATATCCATCATCATTTAACTTTTTCAAGCATTTCTCATTTACATGACCTAGCTGGTGATGCCAAAGTGGGTGTGGTATGATTCATGTGTAGTATCTTTGTTATCGATTTCCATTATGTGTTTTGTGTAATCCAACATGTAAATAACATTGTATAAATGTTCCTTACCAAAAACAAATGTTATCTTTTTAAAATAAGAAACATTCATTTCCAAACATGAAAAAAAATCCATATGTATCTAATCTAGATACAAAAATAATGTTTTTAGTAATAGACGACACATAATAATAACCCTTTAACAGCAATATCATCCTAGTTGGAAACTTTTGGTGTTAGTCCCTAACAGCTACAAAAATGAGTCTGGCTTCGTTGGATGCTCTTAGATATACCTCCCCTCAGTCAATCTTCCTAAATCTACTTGGTTCCTGTATTTGGATACATATATGAGCACCAAAATATGTATATAATACCCAATTTTTAGAAATAGATAGATTCCATTCAATAAAAAATGCACCAGAATCTTCCCCTTTCTTCTTAGGCTGGGTTCATTTCTTCTTCCAGTGGCCCTTCTTGCCACATGTGAAATAAACAACTTCTTGTTCCCTTTTCTCCCCTTTGATCTTCCTTTTCTTGGAAGGGCATGAAGTATCTTTGGGCTTAAATCTCTTCACCTTCCATTTCCTCTTATTCACTATATGGACATAAGGATTTTCATGCTTCATATCTTTTTCCACTTGGTGAATGAGGATAAGAAGATCAGATAGTGACTTCTCAATGTTGTTCATATTGAAATTAACAACAAAGCTAGAGAAACTATGAGGGAGTGATGTAAGAATGAGATCATTACCCAGTTATTTGGGGAGTTTAAACCCTATAACCTCCAAGAACTCAATTTTGACAATGATATTGACTATGTTAGGCCCATCCGAGGCACCCTCTCCAAGATTACTCTGAAAGAGTGCCTTAGAGAAATCAAACAATTCTTGTCTTGCTCTCTCCTAATAAAGACCACAGAGGTTCTTGAGCATGCTATAAGCATCCATTTTTTCATGAGACTTCATGATCTCACTAGACATTGATGATAAAATCAAACATTGAATGTCGATCACATCATTTATATGTTTCTCATAGACCAAGAACTCTTTTTCACTCACCTCTTGGGTAGGAAAATCAGGTAATACTAACTCCAGGGCATAGAATAACTTCAAGGGTTGGTGTCCTGAGAACCAACTGTTTTGTACTTTGATTACATGAATGTTCACTTATTATATATTGTTCATTGTTCTGCATGACTATAATATAATAATGTCATGGAATATTTATTGCATTAATAAGGTCATAGCAGATCCCCGCTATGATGAGAACCTTGAAATGCTATAACAATATTCTTAAATAAAGTTCTACGGTTGGATGACATACTATGATAGGACACATAGTATACAGACCGTCATGTGCGAGTAATCGTAAGAAGACGAGACTCTCTCTCATGGAGTTCGCACTTGGTAATCTCCAAGATGGGAGATTATGAGAACAGACCCGCCAGTAGTAATTCTGCATGTCTTGGTGTCATCAGATATTGCTATCTGCGAGCATGTGTAATGGTCCTTAGACTGGAAGATTATCATTAACTCATGTCATGACTCACGCACTTAGATTTACTGATGAAAACCGTCATGCAGACAGTTGGCGGGAAGTAGGGTACGTTGGGTGCGTCATGAGTGACATGTTGTTAATGGATAAGTCAAGGAAGGATTTTTCCCTTACATTTATGGAAGTTGATATCTCGGCCCTTTGATTTAAATAGAACTGTCGCATTAAATTCCATGGCCATGGTGTAAACGATGAGTTTATTTCAGGTAGTCAAAGAACGACAGATCAAGAATATAGGTTTATGACACTGCCATGAAACCTGCTTGATGAGATATTGAGACAAAGGGATTATATTACACAGTAAGTGTTCGTATGAGGTGATACGTCAATGCGGCGTCAACTTCTTTCTCTTGGGTTCATTGACCCATTTCTAGACAGTAATCTTGGACTTTAGGCAAGCCTACCTAATTCCAACGAGAAAGAGGCCTAGAGGGTCACACACTAAGTGTATCCAAGTATCTCAAGTTGAATAAAGATTATTCCCATACGTGGTTTAATAATTATTCAAGGAAGCCTAAGTTGTTTTTAATGATGGAGGAAAAATAAAATAAAACAAGTACACGCTGTGTATTATTATTACACGCTGTGTAGTTTTATTTTGGAAAGGAAATGAATAAATGAAAACAAGATATACACGCCGTGTACATTTAATGTACACGCCGTGTAGTTTTCAATGAAAAACAAGTACACTCCGTGTATTTATTATTACACGCCGTGTAGTTTTTCCAGTCATGATTTTGAGGATATAATATTGTTTTAAATGATATTTATTATAATCAGCGTGGGCGCATGTCAAGGAATTATTTATTCAACATGGGGTTTTAAATAAAGAGTCAATGAAATAAATAAAACGTGTAACGTGTTTATTTATTTTCATAACTCTATAACCCCACACACCCAATTATAAATATCCTCACAACCCCAACTCTTTTCCGACACACAAGAGAATCATTGTGCACAACATCTCTGGAGAATTCTTTCAAGACCGAAAGATCCTCTTCCTCCAAGAACTCTCTCAAGACCAAGAGAGATCCTCTTCCATCAGATCAAGATGATCTAAGGCGGACAACGCAAGAAAAGGATTCTCCACGCTAGCACCCAGAGAATCCTTTGGTGATGTACAGAGATACGAGGTACACGTGTGGATCACCGCTAGAGGGAGTCTACACTTGGCTTCTGCGATGCAATGACAGATCACATCGACAACATGATCGATGACATCAACGAAGAAAGAACACCCAAAAGGTATTTCTTTATAATTAATTAAATTAATTATAATCAACCTGTAATGATCCTTGTTTGTGGTTCTGGGACAAACCATCTTCTTTGTCTTTTTCTATGATTCGATCCATGGAGACTGGCGTTTATCATCGTATTGATCCCGGATTGATCATTGCTAATGACAAAAATCCAAGTGGGCACATCCACCCACGCGCTTCCGCTGCGCCCGGAACCTTCAAATGGTATCAGAGCGAGGTTACAACGTTGATTATAGTTATTTAATTTTCATTGATAATTTACGCATTCATATTTGATTCAATTCAAAATAAATCATTCTATAAATCTGAATTAATGAGATATATTCTTCCTCCTTCGTTTCTCGATTCATATCACAGAAACGACCTTTTAATTTTAATTTTTGATTAAAATAAAAATGAGGAACTCATCCGGAGGAGCCTCTCTTTCTATCTGTACAACACGGGATTACACGGTGTGTACTTAAAACTACACGCCGTGTACTTAGGTTCAACGAACCGGAACTGGTCTGCCAAACCACACTGTGTGAATTGATTATGCCTAAGTTTTAATCACGCCATGTGGACCAGAATTGAACGGTGCGTGGAAACCGGAATACACATCGTGTATGTTGGAACAACATGTCGTGTAGTCCGTTCCGACCCAGGTGAAACCGTGTACAAAGATAAGTCGTGTACCGCGTACACGAGATCTCCAGGTCGGTTACCGTGTAACAACGAAGTACACGCCATGTATGATTCATCTACACGCCATGTACTCTAAAATTTCCATAGTATAGAAAACACGCCAAAGCCCCGGCGTGTACTTTGGATAAAGGGTGAAAAGAAAAATACACGCCGTGTAATTATAAACTACACGCTGTGTACTTTCTAGAAATGGATTTTCACCAGGTTTCCTCCAATGTACAAAGACCCGTACAAGGAATATGGATGAGAAGAATCTCAAGGAAATTCAGAAAGGAATTTAAGATAAAGAATTGATTAATTATAAGATCATAATTAATTGAATTCGAGCGCGTCTTATCTTAAATAAAAGAACGATTGAAAGAATTTTAATTCTAAATATGAATAAATATCGTTGCATACTATGGATGATCATGAGCTAGACCAAAGACCCTTTGTATGTGTATGGTTTCATTTAAATTTATTTAATTTAATTTTGTTGGCCTGCGATCCTTCTTCCAATAAAATGTAGGGCATGTGTGCCCATGGTTTCTTTAATGTAAACCCATGTAATGGAGGATCTCCCAAGCCAGAGGAGATGGTTAAAATCCCGAAGTTGAGGCGAAACCGACACAAGAAGATACAAAGGTGGACAGGTGGGAGCTACAAAACACGAACCATCAGGTTCAAGGTGTTTTCCCTAGGTCAGGGTTAGCTTATCAAAACCGCTAGATAAGCTAACTAATAGAATCTCATGATCATGCCATCTTATTTTATTTCTGTCTGATTTCATGGTTTATTTATTATGTATGTGTTGTCGCGATCACATAATTAATAAAATGAACAAGCATGCAAAGATGGAATAAAATAAAAACCGGACTATGCGTAAACATTATCAGAACATGGTTAATCACTTATGCAAGCATCACTTAATATTAACAAACATGTGATAATGTGAAACTACGCATAAAGGAATAAAATCTCTCAATACCATATTAAGTCAGACCAAGCCTTCCGTTACCTGATTAAGGGCAAGACTCAATAAAACTATGTGTTTGAACAACCCTTGTTGGGACACTTACTTTTATAAAGGAAGCCTTTATGAAAGGTTTCGGGTTGACTTAACCATATTACATCAAGAGAAGTAGCCCTTGCTAGACTTGGTGTAATATTGGAGGCAAGAGTTGAGGAAATCCAAGTCAGGATTTCAGGATTGGGGAGTCCACTCAACAGATGAAGGAACTTTAAGCTCACAATTGGCAAAGACCTGCCTACCTAAATACCTTCAAATAGCTTGACAAACCCTTGTTGGGGTTATGTGAAGGGAAACAAGGATCCTTGCCACTAGAATGTCAAAGAAACTAGACATTCTGAGTTCAATGGTGAGGGCCATTGAGACTTGATAAAATAGTGGGAGACTTAATTAATTTATTATTATTTATCATAAAAATGTAATCAAGAAAGTACTAATAAATCTGCGCTTTTAAAATTGTAGAATCAAGATGAAAAACTCATCAACCACATTTTCTCTGCGATTAATACTGGATAAAGACAATATCCTCACCGGCAGTAACTTTCAGGAATGGTTTAGGCACCTTCGGGTTATCCTATGCCATGAACAGAAGTTTTACGTGCTAGAGTCCTCAATTCCTGATTCTCCTACCCCAGGGGTGAGTGATGAAGATTTCCTGGTCTATGATCAACATTTGAACGATGATCTCGACGTTCAATGTTTGATGCTGTCATCTATGTCTAGTGAGCTCATGAAGTCTCATGAAGACATGGATGCCTACAGCATGCTCGAGCACCTCCGTGGTCTATACCAGGAGAGAGCAAGATAGGAAAGGTTTGAGATCTCCAAGGCTCTGTTTTAGATCAAGCTTGGAGAGGGTGCCCCAGCTGGGCCTCATGTAGTCAAGGTCATTGGCTACATTGAGCGCTTGGAGGTTCTAGGGTTTAAACTCCCTGAAGAACTGGGCACCGATCTCATTCTTGCATCACTCCCCCAGAGCTTCTCTAACTTTGTTGTGAACTTCAATATGAACAACATTGAGAAGTCTTTGTCTGATCTTCTCATCCTCATTCGCCAAGTGGACACTGACATGAAGCATGAAAATCCTTCTGTCCTCATGGTGAATAAAAGGAAATGGAAGGCAAAGAGCTTTAAGCCCAAAGCTTCTTCAAGGCCTTCCAAGAAAAGCAAGATCAAAGGGGAGGCAAAGTAACAGGATGTTGTTTGTTTCGCATGTGGCAATAAGGTCCACTGGAAGAAAAACTGCACCCAGCCAAGGAAGAAAGGGGAAGCTTCAGGTGCGTTTGTTATCGAATGCAATCTATCTGTTTCTACTAATTGGGTATTAAATACTTCTTGTGGTGCTCATATCTGTATCCAAATACAGGAACCAAGTAGATTCAGGAATATTGATCGAGGGGAGGTAGATCTACGAGCAGCCAACGGAGCTAGACTCACTACTATAGCTGTCGGAGACTACCACCTCACATTGCCTACCGGGATGGTCTTGGTTTTGAAAGGTTGTTATTATGTGCCTTCTGTTACTAAAAACATTATTTCAGTATCCAAATTAGATACTGATGGATTGATATTCAAGTTGGGAAATTAATGTTTCTACTTTTATAAAGATAGCATTTGTTTTGGTAGGGCACATTTATATAACGTCCTTTATGTGTTAGACTACACAAACCAATTAATGGCAATCGATAACAAAGTTAATTCACATGACTCATACCACACCCAACTTTGGAATCACCGGCTAGTTCATGTCAATGAGAAATGTTTGACAAAATTACATCAAGATGGGTATTTAGATTCTTTCGAACTAAAACCACTTGGTGTATGTTATGCGTTTCTACAAGGCAAAATGACCAAAGCCCCATTTAGTGGGAAAGGTGAAAGAGCTAAAGAGCTTCTAGAATTAGTTCACACAGATGTGTGTGGACCATTTCCATTTGAATCAAGGGGTGGGTTCTCGTACTTCATAACTTTTACAGATGATTTTAGTAGATATGGATATATCTATTTAATGAGGTATAAGTCAGATTCTTTTGATCGGTTCAAAGAATACAAGAATGAAGTTGAGAACCAGATTGGTAAGAATATTAAGAAACTCCGCTCAGACAGAGGAGGAGAATATCTTAATCAAGACTTTATTGATTTCTTACGGGAGTTTGGGATTCTATCTCAACTCACTCCTCCTTACACACCGCAGTGGAATGGTGTAAGTGAAAGGAGGAACCGCACCCTGTTGGACATGGTGAGATCAATCATGAGTCATGCGAGTCTTCCATTATCCTTTTTGGGATATGCATTACAAATAGAAGTGCACATACTAAACCAAGTACCAACTAAATCGATAAATGGTATTCCATACGAATTATGGAGTGGACGTAAAGCCATGTTATCGAATTTACATGTGTGGGGAAGTGAAGCATTTGTTAAGGCCTCTTCAGGTAACAAACTTGCACCCCGAGGCACAAAGTGTATCTTTATAGGATATCCCAAGAAAACAAGAGGATATTACCTATACAACCCCTCAGAAAAAAAGGTTACAGTGGCAAGACACGCCATATTCCTTGAGAGGGATCACATCTCCAAAAGAGATAGTGGGAGCGAGATAGACTTCGATGAAGTCGAGACTCAAGATACACATGAGTTGGTACAAGAACAGATTCCACAAAGCCCCGTGGAAGAACAATCTGTTCCAGAGACATAAGAACTACGTAGGAGCACGAGAGAGGTGAGAGAATCAGAACGGTATGGTTTTCTTGTCACCGAGGATGGTGACTCATTATTGGTTGGCAATGATGATCCTCTTACCTACAAGGAAGCAGTTGAAGGCACAAACGTTGCCAAGTGGCAAGAAGCCATGAATTATGAAATGGATTCCATGTACCAAAACCAAGTCTGGATTTTGGTAGATCCTCCATTTGATGTAAATCCTATTGGTAATAAATGGGTATTCAAGAAGAAACTAGACATGGAGGGGCAAGTCAGTACCTACAAGGCACGACTGGTTGCAAAAGGTTTTATATAGCTTCAAGGAATTGACTATGATGAAACATTTTCACCAGTTGCAATGCTGAAGTCCATCAGAATCCTATTGGCCATTGCTGCTTACCATGACTATGAAATTTGGAAAATGGATGTCAAAACAGCTTTCCTTAACAGGAACCTCCAGGAAGATGTCTACATGGCACAACCTGAAGGGTTTGTGACTCCAAAGGATGCCAACAAGGTATGCAAGTTGCAGAAATCCATTTATGGATTAAAGCAAGAATCAAGGTCATGGAAAATTCGTTTTGATGAAGCTGTTATGGAATTTGGCTTTGTTAAGAACGAATGTGAGCCTTGTGTCTACAAAAGGTTTAGTGGAAGTGTAGTTTTTTTCCTAATAGTATATGTTTATGACATATTTCTAATTGGAAACGAAGTACCTGTCTTACAGTCAGTTAAGGCATGGTTGCATAAATGCTTCTCCATGAAAGACTTGGGCGAGGTGGCATATATTCTTGGGATCAAGATCCATCGTGATAGATCTAATAGAATGCTGGGCCTAATTCAAAGTACATACATTGACAAGATACTGAAGAGATTCAGTATGGAACAGTCCAAGAGGGGATTGTTGGCAGTGTCACATGGCATTCATCTTTCCAAGAAAATGTGTCCTCAAACACATGAGGAAAGAAAGATGATGGCAAGGATCCCTTACGCATCCGCGATTGGGTCATTCATGTATGATATGTTATGTATGAGGTTAGATGTTGCTTACACATTAAGTGTGGTAGGAAGATATCAAGCTGATCCATGAGACCGCCATTGGATGGAAGTCAAGACTATCCTTAAGTATCTGAGGCATACTAAGGATTTGTTCCTGGTTTTTGGAGGAGATGAGGAACTAGTCATCAGAGGACATGTAGATGCTAGTTTCCTATAACGACCCGTACTTTACATACATTGTTAATACTTCAAAATTGAAGCACGCTTATTACAACATATGACAAAACCATAAAGGACCGTATAGGTATAGTGTCTTTAGAAACTGGGAAACATAAACAACTGGTTCATAAATCTTCTATAGTGTCTCCCATTTATTTCATCATATCTAGGGTCCCTTTTAGCATATTCTACTTAATATCCATCTTCCTGGCCTGGGGAAAAGAAAACATAAAAGGGTGAGCTCAAATGCTCAGCAAGGGCAAATAAAGGAAATAAAAATCATATCATATCTTTATGAAAATCAAAACCTGCAAAAGAGATCATAATATATTAACATGGAATAAATCATAGAAGTGAAAATGAGATCCCCATAATCATAACATAAAACTTGAAACTTTGTGGCATGCACACATAATCATGGAAAATCATTTCTTGTTAGTCATGACTCATTTCCAAGACTATCTTAGTGGACAAAGTCCCTTTCTGAACCGAGTTCACTCCTCGTTTCAGTCCTGTATCACTGAACCGAAATAACCTTCCGTTCCAGCCATGTCTATCTCATGAGATGTAAAATCTTTACCCAATGCATTGGATGGAGATATAGGTCCCACCCATCTTATAATGAATCCTTTCTTATGTGTGCCACATAATCATAAAACATACATCATAGCGTAACCCATGTAATAAAAATGAGATTCTTAAACAACATGACATCATAAAACAATTCATATAAGATAAAGGAATTCATAAAAATGTTTCCATCACAACATAATCAAATCCATGTAATAATAGGGATAAAAACAGAACCCTTTTATTATCTTAGATGGAAAATAATTTTGATTAAAAACTTGAACTCCATTCTTGAGGAAAATATCCTTTCTTCTTCAAAAACATTTTTTTTCCTTTCTTAACATGTCATACAACTTTAAACTAAAATATGTTGATTAAAAATAAACTTGAAAACTTGTAAAGGATGCTTCTTAGAAATAATGTTTTAAAAATCCATTCATGCCGTATAAGTTAAAAAAAACATTCTTCGTACTTTTGTCGAAAAAGTCAAAAAGTACCTCGTACGAAAAACGACAAAAGATTCCTTTCATACATATTACTAAAAACTCACCGAAGGGTAAAAATGGATTTAAACAATTTTAGGTGGATGGAAATAATATTACATATTGATGAAACATGGATGTGGATGATAAAATACACCCCAGTAATTGCCAAAGTAAAAACAATCTCGGATAAAAGTGAGATTGTGATATTTCCCTTACCTTTGGTCCGATTAGCTTTGTATGTGTCCGAAGCTCCTGTATAATGGTTTAAATAATGTTATTGACTTATTCCAGAATCATACATATTGATATGATATCATATATGGTCATATTCTTAGCTTCTTGTTAGTAATATTTCATTGTTACTTGTTACTCGGGTCTTTATTGCCTTTTGTTCTTATGCGTGTTTTGCCGAATACATTCTTATTATTCTTTTAAGGTTATAGATACCTTATATCCATAATGGTATTAGTGTAACATATATCATATTTATTCATTCAATTCATTTATATAATTACTATGTAATGATGATCATGTAGAACGAGTCGCATCACATCATGGAGACGGTATTCCGTACGTACGCACGAGTGATGATATCGTTCCTATGATCGTGGAACTGTATTGGAGTATATATATATTATTTCAGTATAAATATTAATTTATAATAATTATAAATAGTTACTCATTACACCATTATACCCATCCTTGTAAAGTGATGGTGAAAAATAGATTACACCACGGCGTGGAGACGGTATTCCGTACGTACGCACGCGCGGTGATTTCTTTTTCCGTAGGATGGATAGATTGTGAAATAGGGTTGTTTCATACTTATAATAACATATCAGTATATGAGTAATACTGATGTTATTACTTCATAATGAAACAACCTAAGAAGAAGAAGTGGAAGAAGAAATAAGGATGAAAGAATTGGTAACGGTAATTACCTCTTCTTTGAAGCGCCTCTTTGAGACCTCCTCTTAGGGCACTAAAATTGGTCTTTGAGGAAGACCAGAACCTCTAGGATGTTTCTAGGGAAGTGGAGAAGGGAAAATGGCAGGGTTTGGCCGAGCTTGAGTGCTCAAATTGGTGTGAGGAGGAGGGGGAGGAGGTGCCCTTTTATAAGGGAGGAGAGGGGCACCTTAGGAATATCTCAAAATATTATTTTATATTAAAGTCAAAATCGGTTTATAATGGCTCCAAAGGGTCTTATTTCGAATATAAGGTGGGGATGGGCCGAAATCCTATCAACCAATAGGATTTAGACAAGTTTAGGGTATTATTTTAACCTTATCAATTAGATTTAACTCTAAGTTAAATAATTTAACTTTTACCAAGTCTTTTTGTTTTCTTTCACTATATGGTTAATAAACTTACTATAACATGCCAAACGAACCCCAAATTGTTTATTATTAATATATATATCCTTATCTAAGTCATTTGGCCGAACCTTAGATTTTTAGGAATAAAATAACAATTAATAATATAATATTTGATTTAAAAACTATTTTGTGTCAATTTTGACACTATTTGATATATGATTTTTGTGAAAGTCATAACAGAATTATATGTTCGAACCAAGTTGATTAAATCAACATTAATATATCATAGTAACCTAGAAAATTAGTGTAATTCATAAAAAGTCTTAAATTTCATTTATTTTGGTATTTATATTATCAATTATGTCAATATTTCATTAATAAGATAATTACTGCATCATCTTTGTGTCATAAATAAATTAAATTATTTAATGTCTAAAAATTACATGTAAAATACCATCATGTAGGAAATCTATTTAGCTTTCTAATGAATATTTACAATCGAATTTATCTTATGTATAACCCCATATTATAAATGATTTACTTATTAAACTTTGATTTTAACTATTTTAACCCTTCTTTAAATAAATTAATAATAAATGTCCTAATCTAATCCAAGTGGGCCTAAATGGTCATATTTTAATCCTAAGTTTGTTTTTGGTCGAATTACACTTGTCCAATAGAATTAGGACATGTGTTAGGGTAATAGTAATATCATATTTACCCTTAGTTACCCTATTTACTATTAACTGCGGTAAAAAAAAGTAAAAAGTTACTATTCACCAAAAAATTATTTTTATCTCATTGAACCACATTTTACTTACTGATATCAACCGTGTCTGTCAGATTTTCGAAATTCCATTCACAGAAGCGGTAAAATTAAGTTTTATGCAAAATTCAGTTTTTAACCTACCACTTAGTGGTTTCACTATTCATCAAAAATTGAAAGTTTTCAGAAAAATACCAAAATTTCACCCTAGGCTAATTTCGATATTCTGAGTCCAAAAATGAAGTCCATTTTGAAAAATAAAATTTATAAAATTTCAAAAAGTGATTATTACTATTCATAACGGCTAGTTTTAATAGCATATTGTTGTTTAGTGAAACTCGGTATTGCGTACGACGCAAGCTATCGAGGAAGGTCGCGATTGCGTGTAAAGCAAGCCAAGCAAGTGTTGTGTAGAAAAATATTCCTTTGATGGTTTATATAACATAAAAGTCTCGGGTGTTACATTCTACCCCCCTTAAAAAGAATTTCTCCCTCGAAATTCGTCACTTTGTAACAAACAGATGAGGATACTTCTCCCTCATCATATCCTCAAGCTCCCATGTAGCTTCTTCAAGTTGGTGGTTCCTCCATAAAACTTTCACCAATCGAGTGGTCTTGTTTCGTAGGACTTTTTCACTACGATCCAGAATCTCTATCGGCTGTTCTTCATAAGAAAGATCTTGCTCCAGCGGTACCACTTCTGAGCTGAGTACATGTGAAGGATCTGGTATGTACTTTCTCAGGAGAGATACGTGGAACACATCGTGAACTTGAGAGAGATTCGGTGGAAGCGCCAATCGGTAAGCTACCTTCCCAACACGATCCAGTATTTCGAAAGGACCGATATATCTAGGGCTCAACTTCCCCTTCTTTCCAAACCTCATAACCCTCTTCCAGGGAGATATTCGTAAGAACACTTTATCACCCACTTCAAACTCTAGGTCTTTTCTTCGGTTGTCGGCATAACTTTTCTGTCGACTCTGAGCTGCTCTTATGTGTTGTTGAATAGATCTGACCTTTTCTGCCATTTCATCAACGAGATCAGGTCCTAATAGCTTTCTTTCCCCAACTTCATCCCAGCAAGTTGGAGTCCTGCATTTCTTTCCATAGAGAGCTTCATAAGGAGCCATCTGAATACTGGAGTGAAAGCTATTATTATAAGAAAATTCCACCAAAGGTAGGTGTTGATCCCAACCTCCTTTGAAATCCATAGAGCAAGCTCTCAACATATCTTCTAGGGTTTGAATTGTTCTCTCAGACTGACCGTCTGTCTGGGGATGATAAGCAGTGCTGAAACTCAACTCTGTATCCAGAGTATTCTGAAGACTTCGCCAGAACTTCGAGGTAAATCTCGGATCCCGATCAGATATAATAGAAAGTGGTACTCCATGCAATCTTACCACTTCCTTTACATATATCCTGGCAAGCTGATCTAGAGAGAAATCCTCTCTAATAGGAATGAAGTGTGCAGACTTTGTAAGACGATCAACTATGACCCATATAGCATTATTGCCTTTGGATGTTTTAGGAAGTCCTGTGACAAAGTCCATAGTGATGTTTTCCCATTTCCATTCGGGTATGGGTAATGGTTGTAACATCCCCTTAGACTTCTATCTCTCAGCTTTAACTTGTTGACAAACCAAGCATCGAGAGACATATTCAGCAACATCTCTTTTCATGCCATCCCACCAGAAGTACACTTTCAGGTCCCTATACATCTTCGTGCTTCCAGGTTGAATTGAGAATGAAGAACTATGAGCCTCATCCAGTAGCTCCTTCTTTAATTCGGGGATGGAAGGAACACAAACCCGATTCCTGAACTTTATTATCCCATCACAATCAAGGTTGAATTCAGGAACATTTCTCACCTTCTTTTGTAACTCGACATCTTCTTTTTGTGCCTCTTTAATCTTCACATGTATAGATGGTTGAACATTCATTTGAGAAAGATAAGATTTTTCCCTTTCCATTATAATTCCAAGATCCATCCTTTGTAAATCCATAAATATTGGATCTTTTGTGATCCTCATCATGGATAAACTAGCATGGTCTTGTCGACTTAATGCATCTGCCACCTTGTTTGCTTTCCCAGGGTGGTAATGGATTGAGCAGTCATAATCCTTAATCAGCTCCAACCATCTTCTTTGACGCATATTCAACTCCTTTTGTGTGAAAATATACTTTAAACTTTTATGATCAGTATAAATATCACACCTTTCACCATAAAGGTAATGCCTCCAAATCTTTAATGCAAAGATTACCGCAGCCAACTCCAAATCATGTGTTGGGTAATTTTGCTCATGGATTTTCAACTGTCGTGAGGCATAAGCTATCACCATATCATTTTGCATAAGAACACACCCCAATCCCTTCTTGGATGCATCACTGTAGATCACAAACCTTTCTCCACTACAAGGCAGTGTGAGCACAGGTGCACTAGATAACCTTCTTTTCAACTCCTTGAAATTCTCTTCACATTCCTCTGTCCAGACAAACTTAACTCCTTTCCGAGTCAACTTGGTGAGTGGATTAGATAATCGTGAAAAATCCTTTACAAAACGTCGATAATATCCAGCCAAACCAAGAAAACTTCGGATCTCAGTTACTGTTGTTGGTCTCGACCATCTTTCGATAACCTCTGTTTTTGCTGGATCCACAGATATCCCCTCTTTTGAGATTATGTGACCCAAAAATGCAACTTTTTGAAGCCAAAATTCACACTTGGTAAATTTGGCATAAAGCTTCTCCTTTCTCAGGGTCTTCAATATAATTCTCAAGTGATCTTCATGCTCTTCCTTGCTCTTTGAATAGACAAGAATATCATCTATAAAGACTACCACAAATTGATCAAGATAGTCTCTAAAGACTCTATTCATTAGATCCATGAAGATAGCAGGGGCATTAGTAAGACCAAATGGCATCACTATAAATTCATAGTGTCCATACCTTGTACGGAAAGCCGTCATTGGTATATCCTCCCTTTTGACCCTTAATTGATGATACCCTGAACGAAGATCAATCTTGGAAAAGTATTGAGCTCCGCGTAGTTGGTCAAATAAGTCATCAATGCGTGGGAGAGGATATTTGTTCTTGATAGTGATCTTGTTAAGTTCTCGATAATCAATGCAAAGTCTCATTGATCCATCTTTCTTCTTAACAAATAGAACAGGTGCTCCCCAAGGTGACGCACTAGGGCGTATGAATCCCTTATCAAGATTCTCTTGGAGTTGCTTTATCAATTCCTGCAACTCAATTGGGGCCATTCTATAAGGTGTCTTTGAAATTGGCAAAGCGCCCGGTACGAGTTCTATTGAAAACTCAACTTCACGATTTGGTGGAAGACCCGGTAATTCCTCCGGAAAGACATCATCAAACTCCCGTACAATGGGCATATTCTTAATCGTGAGTTTCTCACCAACCATTTGAGATAAATAACCTTCATTTAGTGGAATCAATACCCAAAAGATGGAAGAAATTTCCACTGGAAGGTTACGTTCATCCTTGCATTGATATACGATCGTAGGTTGATCTGGAATATGAAATGTGACTTCCCTTCTTTGGCAATTGATATGAGCTCCATGTAGGGAAATCCAATCCATGCCAAGAATCACATCAAATTCCACTAAAGGAAGGATCACAAGATTTTCAGGAAGCACTTTCCCACAAACTTCGATCGGAGAAGAATTATAAACTTTTGATGCGACTGTTGTTCCATTAGGTGTTGTCACAGCTAACTCAACATCTAATTGTTGAGGTAATACGGTGATACCCTTAGAAAATTCTTTAGAAATAAAAGAGTGGGTGGATCCAGAATCAAATAAAACATTTTCTACTTTAGAGTGGATGGTAAGTGTACCTTTCACCACTTCGTTATCGTACTCCACATCGCTGATAGAAATTGCATGTGACTTTCCTTTGTCTTTAGCCTTAAGATTTTGTTGACGTCGACCATCATCATCAACCCTTGGATTTGGGCATTGATTGGCATAATGCCCCATCTCCTTGCACTTGAAACATTGAAGTGTAGTAGGTTCATTCTGTGTATCCCTTCCTTTGTTTGTGTCATTAGACATCTTCTTCCCATTATCACGGCATTCAAATGCCCGATGACCTTCCTTTCCACATTTAAAACATTTACTTGTCCCTTTAAGACAACTCCCTCCATGTTTCTTTCCACACTTTGAGCATAAGGGAAAGTTCATCTTCTTTTAAGTGTGCTCTTTAGAGTTTCCTTTGAATTCCATCTTCCTCTTCTTATCAAACCCATGCGACTGATGGGTTACTCTAATCTCCATCTCGACTTTGAGAGTACATCGAATGATTTCCTCGTAGCTATTGAAGTCCCTTATGTCTAACGCCCTTCGAAGACTTGGTTTTAAGCCACTAAAGAATCGATCGATCTTACTCTCAGGTTGGATAATAATACCAGAAGCGTACCTTGCAAGTCTTGTAAAATTTGCTTCATAGGTACCAACAGATTCATCATCCCTTTGCTTCAGTTCAAGAAACTCTTTCTCCATCTTTGTTCGGAGAATACGAGGGAAGTACTTATTGAAAAATAAGTTCTTGAACTCGTCCCATTCCATAGACTCAATTTCATCCCTTTGCCTCGTATTCTTAATAAGATTCCACCATTGATCAGCATCTCCTTCCAAACGATACACAGCTAGGATGACTTTATCATGTTCAGAACATTGAAGAACTGAAAATATCTTTTCAGTAGTACTAATCCATTGTTCAGCAACTAATGGATCAGTAGACCCACTGAAAGAAGGTGGACGCTGCCTCATGAAGGATTCAACAGAATATTGCTCCTTCCTTTGCTCGTTTGGAAGTCCTGCATGATTCATAGCTTGAGAAAGTTGTGTGAGCATGGCTACAAGATTTTGCATTCCAGCTCCCATATCTTTTGGTTGCTCAGGGGGACAATCATTGCATTGCCCATCGCATTCCGCATTAACACGGTTCCTTCGGGTTCCATCCATTGACTAAAACCAAGAAGAATAGTGTGAGCAACACTAATTATAATAGGAAAACCACATAATTCAAGAATAAAATTTTCCTGCTTAAGGTCTTATCCTAGGGTATTCAAGGACATTTCTAAAACACTAAGATTGTGTTCTATGCTTAGACATATCCTTAGGGTTCTTACTAAGGCTTTCACATCCTAGTTTCCAAAGGTTGACTATACCTTTCCTCTGATACCAACTATAACGACCCGTACTTTACATACATTGTTAATACTTCAAAATTGAAGCACACTTATTACAACATATGACAAAACCACAAAGGACCGTATAGGTATAGTGTCTTTAGAAACTGGGAAACATAAACAACTGGTTCATAAATCTTCTACAGTGTCTCCCATTTATTTCATCATATCTAGGGTCCCTTTTAGCATATTCTACTTAATATCCATCTTCCTGGCCTGGGGAAAAGAAAACATAAAAGGGTGAGCTCAAATGCTCAGCAAGGGCAAATAAAGGAAATAAAAATCATATCATATCTTTATGAAAATCAAAACCTGCAAAAGAGATCATAATATTTTAACATGGAATAAATCATAGAAGTGAAAATGAGATCCCCATAATCATAACATAAAACTTGAAACTTTGTGGCATGCACACATAATCATGGAAAATCATTTCTTGTTAGTCATGACTCATTGCCAAGACTATCTTAGTGGACAAAGTCCCTTTCTGAACCGAGTTCACTCCTCGTTTCAGTCCTGTATCACTGAACCGAAATAACCTTCCGTTCCAGCCATGTCTATCTCATGAGATGTAAAATCTTTACCCAATGCATTGGAGGGAGATATAGGTCCCACCCATCTTATAATGAATCCTTTCTTATGTGTGCCACATAATCATAAAACATACATCATAGCGTAACCCATGTAATAAAAATGGGATTCTTAAACAACATGACATCATAAAACAATTCATATAAGATAAAGGAATTCATAAAAATGTTTCCATCACAACATAATCAAATCCATGTAATAATAGGGATAAAAACAGAACCCTTTTATTATCTTAGATGGAAAATAATTTTGATTAAAAACTTGAACTCCATTCTTGAGGAAAATATCCTTTCTTCTTCAAAAACATTTTTGTTCCTTTCTTAACATGTCATACAACTTTAAACTAAAATATGTTGATTAAAAATAAACTTGAAAACTTGTAAAGTATTCTTCTTAGAAATAATGTTTTAAAAATCCATTCATGCCGTATAAGTTAAAAAAAACATTCTTCGTACTTTTGTCGAAAAAGTCAAAAAGTACCTCGTACGAAAAACGACAAAAGATTCCTTTCATACATATTACTAAAAACTCACCGAAGGGTAAAAATGGATTTAAACAATTGTAGGTGGATGGAAATAATATTACATATTGATGAAACATGGATGTGGATGATAAAATACACCCCAGTAATTACCAAAGTAAAAACAATCTCGGATAAAAGTGAGATTGTGATATTTCCCTTACCTTAGGTCCGATTAGCTTTGTATGTGTCCGAAGATCCTGTATAATGGTTTAAATAATGTTATTTACTTATTCCAGAATCATACATATTGATATGATATCATATATGGTCATATTCTTAGCTTCTTGTTAGTAATATTTCATTTTTACTTGTTACTCGGGTCTTTATTGCCTTTTGTTCTTATGCGTGTTTTGCTGAATACATTCTTATTCTTCTTTTAAGGTTATAGATACCTTATATCCAGAATGGTATTAGTGTAACATATATCATATTTATTCATTCAATTCATTTATATAATTACTATGTAATGATGATCATGTAGAACGAGTCGCATCACATCGTGGAGACGGTATTCCGTACGTACGCACGAGTGATGATATCGTTCCTATGATCGTGGAACTGTATTGGAGTATATATATATTATTTCAGTATCAATATTACTTTATAATAATTATAAATAGTTACTCATTACACCATTATACCCATCCTTGTAAAGTGATGGTGGAAAATAGATTACACCACGGCGTGGAGACGGTATTCCGTACGTACGCACGCGCGGTGATTTCTTTTTCCGTAGGATGGATAGATTGTGAAATAGGGTTGTTTCATACTTATAATAACATATCAGTATATGAGTAATACTGATGTTATTACTTCATAATGAAACAACCTAAGAAGAAGAAGTGGAAGAAGAAATAAAGATGAAAGAATTGGTAACGGTAATTACCTCTTCTTTGAAGCGCCTCTTTGAGACCTCCTCTTAGGGCACTAAAGTTGGTCTTTGAGGAAGACCAGAACCTCTAGGATGTTTCTAGGGAAGTGGAGAAGGGAAAATGGCAGGGTTTGTCCGAGATTGAGTGCTCAAATTGGTGTGAGGAGGAGGGGGAGGAGGTACCCTTTTATAAGGGAGGAGAGGGGCACCTTAGGAATATCTCAAAATATTATTTTATATTAAAGTCAAAATCGGTTTATAATGGCTCCAAAGGGTCTTATTTCGAAGATAAGGTGGGGATGGGCCGAAATCCTATCAACCAATAGGATTTAGATAAGTTTAGGGTATTATTTTAACCTTATCAATTAGATTTAACTCTAAGTTAAATAATTTAACTTTTACCATGTCTTTTTGTTTTCTTTCACTATATGGTTAATAAACTTACTATAACATGCCAAAAGAACCCCAAATTGTTTATTATTAATGTATATATCCTTATCTAAGTCATTTGGCCGAACCTTAGATTTTTAGGAATAAAATAACAATTAATAATATAATATTTGATTTAAAAACTATTTTGTGTCAATTTTGACACTATTTGATATATGATTTTTGTGAAAGTCATAACAGAATTATATGTTCGAACCAAGTTGATTAAATCAACATTAATATATCATAGTAACCTAGAAAATTAGTGGAATTCATAAAAAGTCTTAAATTACATTTATTTTGGTATTTATATTATCAATTATGTCAATATTTCATTAATAAGATAATTACTGCATCATCTTTGTGTCATAAATAAATTAAATTATTTAATGTCTAAAAATTACAAATAAAATACCATCATGTAGGAAATCTTTTTAGCTTTCTAATGAATATTTACAATCGAATTTATCTTATTTATAACCACATATTATAAATGATGTACTTATTAAACTTTGATTTTAACTATTTTAACCCTTCTTTAAATAAATTAATAATAAATGTCCTAATCTAATCCAAGTGGGCCTAAATGGTCATATTTTATTCCTAAGTTTGTTTTTGGTCGAATTACACTTTTCCAATAGAATTAGGACATGTGTTAGGGTAATAGTAATATCATATTTACCCTTAGTTACCCTATTTACTATTAACCGCGGTAAAAAAAAGTAAAAAGTTACTATTCACCAAAAAATTATTTTTATCTCATTGAACCACATTTTACTTACTGATATCAACCGTGTCTGTCGGATTTTCGAAATTCCATTCACAGAAGCGGTAAAATTAAGTTTTATGCAAAATTCAGTTTTTAACCTACCACTTAGTGGTTTCACTATTCATCAAAAATTGAAAGTTTTCAGAAAAATACCAAAATTTCACCCTAGGCTAATTTCGATATTCTGAGTCCAAAAATGAAGTCCATTTTGAAAAATAAAATTTATAAAATTTCAAAAAGTGATTATTACTATTCATAACGGCTAGTTTTAATAGCATATTGTTGTTTAGTGAAACTCGGTATTGCGTACGACGCAAGCTATCGAGGAAGGTCGCGATTGCGGGTAAAGAAAGCCAAGCAAGTGTTGTGTAGAAAAAGATTCCTTTGATGGTTTATATAACATAAAAGTCTTGGGTGTTACATTTCCAGACTGATCAAGATGACATGAAGTCGCAGACTAGATACATCTTCAGTTTGAATGGAGGTGCAATGAGCTGGAAGAGCTCAAAACAAAGTGTGGTGGTAGATTCTACAACAGAGTCCGAGTATATCGCAGCTTCTGAGGCAGCTAAAGAAGCAGTATGGATGAGAAGCTTCGTCCAAGAGCTGGATGTAGTACCGAGCATTAAAGATCCTATCACACTCTATTGTGATAATAATGCAGTGGTGGTACTTGCAAAAGAGCCAAGGTCACATCAGCGGACAAAGCACATACTTCGTAAGTATCATCTCTTGAGGGATTTTTCTCAGAGAGGTGAAGTTGCAGTGAGCAGTATTTCCACAGAAGACAATGTGGAGGACCCATTGACTAAAGCCTTGACTCAGTAGAAACATGATCATCATGTGAGGTCTAGCGGACTAAAAGTCATAGGTAGTTGGCTCTAGTCCAAGTGGGAGTTTGTAAGGGTTGGTGTCCTGAGAACCAACTGTTTTGTACTTTGATTACATGAATGTTCACTTATTATATATTGTTCATTGTTCTGCATGACTATAATATAATAATGTCCTGGAATATTTGTTGCATTAATAAGGTCATAACAGATCCCTTCTATGATGAGATCCTTGAAATTCTATAACAATATTCTTAAATAAAGTTCTATGGTTGGATGACATACTATGATAGGACACATAGTATACAGACCATCATGTGAGAGTACTCGTAAGAAGATGAGACTCTCTCTCATGGAGTTCGCACTTGGTAATCTCCAAGATGGGAGATTATGAGAACAGACCCACCAGTATTAATTCTGCATGTCTTGGTGTCATCGGATAGTTCTATCTGCGAGCGTGTGTAATGGTCCTTAGACTGAAATATTATCATTAACTCATGTCATGACTCATGCACTTAGATTTACTGACAAAAACCATCACGCAGACAGTTGGCGGGAAGTAGGGTACGTTGGGTGCATCACGAGTGACATGTTGTTAATGGATAAGTCGAGGAAGGATTTGTCCCTTCCATTTATGGAAGTTGATATCTCGGCCCTTTGATTGAAATAGAACTGTCGCATTAAATTCCATGGACATGGTGTAAACGACGAGTTTATTTCAGGTAGTCAAAGAATGACGGATCAAGCATATAGGTTTATGACACTGCCATGAAACCTGCTTGATGAGATATCGAGACAAAGGGATTATATTACATAGTAAGAATTCGTATGAGGTGATACGTCAATGCGGCGTAAACTTCTTTCTCTTGGGTGCCTTGACCCGTTCCTAGATAGTAATCTTGGACTTTAGGCAAGCCTACCTAATGCCAATGAGAAAGAGGCCTAGAGGGTCACACACTAAGTGTATCCAAGTATCTCAAGTTGAATAAAGATTATTCCCGTACGTGGTTTAATAATTATTCAAGGAAGACTAAGTTGTTTTTAATGATGGAGGAAAAATAAAATAAAACAAGTACACGCCGTGTATTATTATTACACGTCGTGTAGTTTTATTTTGGAAAAGAAATGAATAAATGAAAACAAGATATACACGCCATGTACATTTAATGTACACGCCGTGTAGTTTTCAATGAAAAACAAGTACACACCGTGTATTTATTATTACACGCCATGTAGTTTTTCCAGTCGGGATTTTGAGGATATAATATTGTTTTAAATGATATTTATTATAATCAGCGTGGGCGCATGTCAAGGAATTATTTATTTGACATGGGGTTTTAAATAAAGAGTCAATGAAATAAATAAAATGCGTAACACGTTTATTTATTGTCATAACTCTATAACCCCACACACTTGATTATAAATATCCTCACAACCCCAACTCTTTTCCGACACACAATAGAATCGTTGTGCACAACATCTCTGGAGAATTCTTTCAAGACCGAAAGAACCTCTTCCTCCAAGAACGCTCTCAATACTGAGAGAGATCCTCTTCCATCAGATCAAGAAGATCTAAGGTGGACAACGCAAGCAAAGGCTTCTCCACGCTAGCACCTGGAGAATCCTTTGGCGACATCCAGAGATACGAGGTACACGTGTGGATCACCGCTAGAGGGAGTCTACACTTGGCTTCTGCGATGCAACGACGGATCACATCAACAACGTGATCGAGAAAATCAACGAAGAAAGAACACCCAAAAGGTATTTCTTTATAATTAATTAAATTAATTATAATCAACCTGTAATGATCCTTGTTTGTGGTTCCGGGAAAAACCATATTCTTTGTCTTTTTCTATGATTCGATCCGTGGAGACTGGCATTTATCGTCATATTGATCCCGGATTGATCATTTCTAATGACAAAAATCCAAGTGGGCACATCCACCCACGCGCTTCCACTGCGCCCAGAACCTTCAATAACCTGAAGGTGTCTAAACCATTCCTGGAAGTTACTGCCAGTGAGGATGTTGTAATTATCTAGAATTGATCACAGGGATAGTGCGGTTGAAGAGTTTTTCATTTTATTCTACAATGAAAAGAGTATATTATTAGTACTTTATTGATTACATTTTATGAAAAACAATAAATTAATTTTATTAAGTCTCCCACTATTTTATCAATTCCCAATGGCCCTCACCATTGAACTCAGAATGTACAGTTACCATGACATTATAGTGTACAGGATCCATATTCCCCTTTTCATAACCCCAACAAGGGTTGATCAAGATATTTGAATGTATTTAAGTAGGTAGGTCTTTGCCAACTATAGTATTGCATCTCCTTGATATGTTGAGTGGACTTCCCAATCCTGAAATCCTGACTTTGGATTTCCTCAACTCTTGCCTCCAATATTACACCAAGTATAGAAAGGGCCACTCCTTTTAATGTAATATGGTTAGTTCAACCCAAAAACTTTCATAAGGGCTTCTTGTATAAAATTAAGTGTCCCAACAAGGGTTGGAGAAACACAAAGTTTTATTGATTTTTTCCCTTAATCAAGTAACGATAGGTTTGGTCTGACTTAATATTTTATTTGAGGGATTTTTATCTCTTATGCACGAATTTATTATTATCATTATCACATGCCTATTAATATTAAGTGAGACTTACTTAATTGATTAACCATGTCTTGATAATATTTACGCATAAGCCTGGTTTATTTTAGTTCCATCTTGTATGCTTGTTTAATTCATTAATTATGTGACCGTGAAAACACATCCATAATGATAAACCATGAAACTGAAAGAAATAAAATAAAGGAAATGGAATTATCATGATATTTTCTAATGGTTAGTTTATCTATTGGTTGATAAATTAACCCTGACCTAGGGGAGAAACACCTTGAATATTTTGGGTTCATGTTTACAGCTATCCACATGTCCACCTCTATATCTCCTAGTATTAGTTTCGTCTTGGATCCATCTTGAACCGCATCCTTTGTCTTGGGAGTTCCATCCATTACATATGTTTTTTTTAACTCACATGAAGGTGAGGGGTAAAAAGGGGGGTTTACATAAGAGATACCATGTTCATGCATACCCTACATATTAATGAGGAGAGATGGCTCACATGACAACAATTGATTTAATAAATAAGTTAAAAGGAAACCAATCACATACATATGTCTTTTTCTAGCTCATGACCACCCACATACATGCAATGAGTTACGTATTTAATAAAACTGGTATTCAATTCCTTAATCATTCTTGTTTAAGATAAATAATGATTGAATAAATTAATTGTCATCTTTAATTAATCAATACTTTTATCTTAAACACTTTTTTTGAATTTCCTTGAGATTATCATCCATCATAATTTTTTAAAAAATAAATTAATTTAAAATTATCCTTGTATCGTTCATAACTACCCAATGAGTAGGAATGAACATTACACAGATGTTAAATTAAACATATATATATATATATATATATATAAAACACTTATCACGTGTTGTGCCACAACTTTACACCTGCACAATGGTACACGTCTCAAGGGTTTGTATAATATAATAATAAATTTTAATAAATATGCATAATTTGGATGATTACACGGCATGAAGTTCCTACTACATGGCGTGTACTATCATTCATCGTCCATCTGAACTATGTGCCTAGGGATATGGTGTGTATATGTAATTTGAAAATAATCAGAGTACAAAACATGTCTAGTGGGCCACACGTCATTTAGTATATGTGTTACACGATTTCTAGTTGGGCAAGCCATGTACGGGGTACATAGTCCAACCCTAACCTAAAGGGACTACACGCTGTGTCCAGTGGGCCACACGACATTTAATCTGGAAACCATGTTCCACTTGTTCCTAGTCAACACATAGAGTCTTTAAGACTTAGAAAAGCTCCAATGACATGGCTTGGTTTGGCGGAATAGTCCCAATGCATTGAACCTTGATGCACAATGTGTGAATAAAACTACAGGTCGTGTATTCTGTTGTTGTATGACCAAGAACCTTTAGCACCTCTAGATGAGATCCTCTGTTTTATTTTAATCAAAATTAAAAGAAAATATCCTTTCTTTAAGTTGAACGAGAAATGAAAGAGGATGAACATATATCAAGATTCATATTTGCAGAATAATTAACTTGAATTGAAAAAATAAATTATTAAATTTTAAATCATCAACAAATTATTTAAATAATTATAAATTATCATGTAACTGCTTTAATACCACTTGAAGGTTCTGGATGCAGTGGAAGAGTAGTTGGGCCAACACCAAACTTTAATTTTTACCATGATCAATGATTATTTTTGGATCAATACGATGATGAACTCCAGTCTCCACAGAATAGAATCAAAGATTTACATAAATAAGGAAGGGGTCTGAAACCTTTAGAGAGGATCTTGCACATCATGTTTATAATTTATTTAATTAATTTAATAAAGAAAAGAATACCTAGATCTTAGGTATTTTTTTCATTGATGAGGTTGATCATCCAGAATGACCCTTCCAGATTATCTCATTACACTTGTGAGGATCCATACTAGAATCCCTCTAGCGGTGATCCACACGTGCTCTAATGGCCTCTGATCAACACCACTCATTCTCCGGGTGCTAGCGCGGTGAAGCAAGTGTCTTGTATTGTTCATTCTTGATCACTTGTTATTCAGCCTTAAAGAAAATCTCTTGTTCTTGAGAGGGTAAGGAAGAGGATTCGAGAGATAAATTGTTTAGCTAAACAATTCTCAATTCACCGGGCATGCATTTTAGTACATGACACAATAGATGTACATGTCTATATATTGACATGGGGCTTAAGTTACAATATTTAATTTCATAACAGAAATTAAATACATTCATAACCTTAGATAAAAACCATTATTTTAATAATAATATTGTGTCATTATATTTGGTGCACCAACTTGCGCAAAAACGGAATTATAAATAAAATTCTGTATCACAAAATAATAGCAGCATTATTATTATTTCAACTTGTGCCAACTAGTTAAATAATTATTTACCATCTTGTAAATAAATATTTTACTACCAGACCAGCCTTGGTCGACTCAAACTCTACTTCCATTTATTGAACACCCAAATAAATAAATAAATAATTTATTCTATTAAATAAATATTTTATTTAAAAACTAGTAAATAAATATTTATTAAATGTTCAATAAAATAAATATATTTTACTCACAATCTGGTGAATAAATATTTATTTAATTAATATGATCATTTTAACTTGAATAAAATTAATCCATGGTCTTGATAATAATATTTATGTCATCAATTAAATTCAAATAGAATTTAACCAAGACCACCAAAAACACTTAGTGTGCGACCCTCTAGGATTTTTTCTTGTTGGTAATAGGCAGGCTTGCCTAAATCCCAAGAGTATTATCTAGCAACAGGTCAAGGCACCCAAGAGAAAGATCATAAAGTTGCAACAATGATATCAACACATTAACACTCACTGTGTAATATAATCCATTTTTATCAATATCTCATCAAGCTGATTTCATGATAGTGTCATTAACCTTTATGCTTGATACTTCGTTCTTCGACTACCTGAAATAAACTCATTGTTACACCATGGCCATGGAATTTTACATGATGGTTTTATTTCAATCAAAGGTATGAGACATCAACTTCCATAAATGGAAGAGACAAATCCTTCCACAATTTATACATTAATATCATGTCACTCATGACGCACTAAACGTACCCTACTTCCCGCCAACTGTCCGCGTGATGGTTTTCTTCAGTAAATCGAAGTGCACGAGTCATGAAACATATTAATGATAATATTAAAGTCTAAGGATCATTACAAATGATCAAAAATAGGAATATCCAATGACACCAAAACATGCAGAATTCCTACTGGAGGCTCTGTTCTCATAATCTCCCATCTTGGAGATTACCAAGTATGAACTTCATGAGAGGAAGTCTCATCTTCTTATGAGTACTTGAACCTGACGTTCTGTATACTATGTGTCCCATTATAGTATTTAATCCAACTACAGAACTATATTTAAGAATATTTTCATATCACATCAAGGTTCTCATCATAGCAGGGAGCTATTATGACCTTGTCAATGAGACAAATACTCGAAGAAATTTTTTCACTATAGTCATGAAGAACAATGAACAATATGTAATAATATGTTTAATATTTAAATATATTAAATATTCATGTAATCAAAGTACAACCAATTGGTTCTAGGAAACCAACTCTTACACATTTTAGGCAGTATCTTGTGAGACAACCCTGAAATAAGTGTTTACTACCAAGCCACTGAACTAGGTCTTCAAGAAAATTCTTCAACACAACCTTTTTTCATTCCTTTCATAACCCTAAATCTTCATGTCATAAAGACTCAAATATGATTCAGTCAGTCCCAACTTATATATTATCTTTTTTGGGATGATATTGATCCTGATACCTGTGTCAACTAAACAACAATAGACTTCCACACCATTGAACTGACCGGTGATGTACAACAATTGGATGTTCCCCTTTATGAGAGAGATCTCATATTATACAAAGAATGATATGATGGATTGGAATTATGCTCATTAAACTTCTTTGAAATAGAATGTATCTGTGCCTGGTAATTATGTTTTGAACTGGATGGGGCTTTTCAAGTATTCTCTGAGATCCCCGTCCATCTCTTCTGACAGGAGGAGTGCCTCAAGGATCAAGATATTTGAAGGAATGAAGGTGAGGTGCTTGAGAATATCATACTTACATGATAAATGCACATTTCTACCCACATGGTTTTCTCTTTAGCAGGAGACATGATGGCCACTACTATCTGAGCTACCCGATTTTGGATGGGGCTGGCGATGTCCTACTTCTCATTAAACAACCCACACAGAATAACTACTAGTTGATTGTCGGATAACTGAGGCTAGGCCATAGATAAACACATCTGATAATGATGTGTTCATAGATGTTCTTCATGGTTGAGTAACACGATCAATGGTGATAGTGAATCTGAAAAAATAGGCTAAAATGACAGTGTATGTGAATCTCTATGTAGAACCTTCTATTTGGTCTTGGTTGCATGTACATCTTGAATTGAAGCATTGGTCTGGGAATTCCAACAATTCTCATATCCTTGGTTCCTTCGACGGTGTCATTGAAAAGAGACAGTCATAGGCCTTTCCTAATACACCTTTCCATCGAGAACCATGTACAGATCCACTGACTCAATGGTATTCACAGAGGCATACACCTTCTCATCATCAAAGGAGTCTTCCAATTCTAGATGGGCTTTGGGGTGATTTCTTTATCTAGAGTCATGAAATAGCATAGATTGTGGGATTTATTTAGTGCTGGTGGAGGACTTTCCTTTCCATTGCACTATTGGAGCCTACTCTCCTGAGATGTGGAGGCTATGATGTGGATGAAAGAACATTTAATGAAGAAGGTGTGGTGACTAAAGGAGGATTGAGTCATCCTAAGAAAGAACAAATTATTCCATGGGCACGAGATACTAATTTACGATCCAAATGGTCATCATACTTGTGAGTTCCATGATTGAAGGTTTGCTTCTATTCATCGAAGCCTTTGTTGTCACTATCGATCTAAGTAGAGACACATGTCACCTACCTCCAAGATAAGGACCAATATGACTACACCATTTTCCACTTGGTCCTGAATCCAATATTTGATCACATATCAATTCTTGATGGTATTTACAAGGATCTTGTGGTAAGGGAAGTGTTTAGGGTGACCAATGAGCTTGGTCACATGTGGATTTATGCACTCTGTAAGATTTAGAACCATCTGTTTCAAGGAACCGTGGAAATAACTGGGGACCTATGCATCCTTGAAAGAGTAGGTCTAGTTTATGCTATCTAGGAAGGAATATTTGAGATCTTGGCCTTGAAAAGGGGCTGCATCTTGAAGATGGGTCAAAGGCACAGTTTCTCGTCTAGGCGGTGGTTCTTGGTAGGGCGATACCTAATGATTCTACACTAGGAGAGGCTGAGCCTGAGGCTTCTATACTCAGCAAGGCTGCACTGAGTGAGGCTCTACTGGTAACAAATATAGTGTCTCTAGAACCTCTATCTATACTGTGGAAGTAGTCTCTACCTTGTCATTTCTTATTATAGGTGTTGGGAGAGGCAATGAACATGCATTCTTGGCTTTCTACAAGGATTCCTCTAGGCACTGAGCCTTATCATAAAAATTTCAGAATCCACCTAGGATGTTTTGAGTAATGAGAGAAGGAACCAGGTTATTCTTAACATTCCCTGCACACATCATTAACAAATAATCTTGAGTCAGTGACATATTTAGTGAGTACGTGAGGCCCTTCCACTGGGAGAGAAAGTCTGTGATTCTCTCATCTGGTAGTTTCTTCCACTTAAAGAGGTTATAAATACAAGCCTTGAATGCATTGGACCTAAAATGGTAGGGAAACTACTTTTATAGGTCTTCCCAACTAGTGATAGACCTTATGGGTAGCTGGATGTACAAGAAAAATGCATGCCCTTCTGACATCCGTACAAAACATCAGATCTTGGTGGCCTTTTACTGATCTAGAGTTCTCAACATTGGTCTAAACATTGTGATGAAGTGGGACATATATTGTAGCTAGTCTCCCATCTTGTTGAAGTGTAAAAAGTTAGTATTCCCAAAATTTGGAGGTTCTATAATATCAGGAACCAGTGCTGGATATGGCTTGTCATCAGGTGGGAACACTACTTATCGTGTCTCAAGGGCTTTGAGGAAAGCAGTGCAAGTAGAAATAAAATATTTTTTGTGGGGATTTCTATCCTGATGAGGATTACTAACCACCAATTTATTGAAAAACTCATCAATAAGATAGGCATGATTAGTGGTCCATGGGGAAACTTGTGGAGTGGCCTATAGATCTTCTTGTGGGGCAGCTCGATCTAGATCATGAGGGGATTATCACACTACTCGGGTGAATTTGGTGATACATACCATGGTTAATTTCCATAAACTCTAGTCTCCAACTTTTTGGGATATGTAGGATTGCCAATATTGATTGGGGGTAGTTGATCGAGAAGGACTTGTGGCTTCCCTTACTGCCCAAGGGGAGGAGGAACATGATCCTTCTGAGGATTACTATAGTCCAGGTGCTGCTCTGCAAGGTGATTAGTAAGGGGTTTGTAAATGATCCTCCAATGATATGATATATACTATATAAATATCATAGTAGGATCTACCGCTATCTCTTGTGTGGAATCAGATGGATCAGAGGTCTTAGAGGACCTGATCTTCTCTTTACCCTTATTGGTGTCTCGTCCGGCGGGTAATGATGTAGAGTGTTATCTAAAGACAAGTTCCTACCATTTTAGGTGAGTGAGGACACCCATATGAGGTTCCACATGATATTTCACTACCTTGGGGGCGGTTTCTCTTCATTTAACCCTATGTTGGTTTCCCTTTCCTTTAGTAAACCAAGTTCATCCATATTCACTACAACTGTTGCTAGAGGCATTTCCTTAATATCACCAAGAAAGTTTGTCTGTTATAGGATGTGATTGAAGTGGAGTGTAGTGTACTTACCCAACCTCATATTTTCATATTCAAGGAAACCTCTTCAATATTCCTATGGAGAATTATGAATATCTGAACACATCTTTGTTGGAGTGTCTAGTGGTAGCTAGGTGACACAAGGTGTTGGGACACTGGGAGTGATACCAACTCAATCATGAAACACTGCTGGTTGATGTCATCAAAATGTTCCTAGATATTTAGGTAGACCAACTGATGGTTATATATGTGAAAATGCATCACCCATTTGGTTTTATGGAAGCATGTGACCTCGTTTTGGGTGAGGGACTCCATAATGTTGAAGTCGGGAACTATATTTGTCCAAAACACTTTCGATAGCTGATCAGTGGTCAAAGTGTCCCACATGATTTCCTATTTGGAAGTAGGGTATGAATTTTCATTGGCCTAGTATTTGAATGGTGTTAGATTAGAAAAATATATTGGTGCCGATGTAGATCGGTGCAACAATGGATTGGCCTATAGAGAAGTTGTTGTGTGGGATGACTGGTCACTACACGCTTAGTTATCTCTTGGATGTGGTGCCAAAAGCATCATCACATCCCTATAGGACTAGTTACTTACCATTTCCTCGTGTATTAGGGTATTTAATATTATATTTGGATCTACCAGATTCTATTTGTCTACCAAATTCTAGAATAAATCTCTTTGATATTGGGTAGAGGTAGAGAATAAAACTGACGATGATGGAGATGACTGCACCACGAGACCCTAAAAGGGAGCCAAATATTCTTCTTCATGCATGTACCTATAAAGGGATTCTAGGATTTTTTGGATCTCACCTTTTGGGATTCCAAGACTCTAAAATAGATGATTGGGGTGAAGGATCCATCATGGAATTGAATTTGACTTCAGAATCTGAGAAGAGAATGAGAATGATAATGACATGGTACTTCTCTTAGTTTTTCCTTCGATGTTGGTGGTTCTACCTTCCTATCTAGGGTAGTTATTCAGAGCTTGGTGGTTATTCAGAATGGGGAGGACCTCCATGGGAGTTGGTGATAGAACTTGTATGGAATATGATTGAGATGACTAGGATATGGGGAGGACCACCATATCGATCGATGTTGGGGTGGAGAGGACCTATGTGTGGACTGTTGTGAGAGTGTAGAGGGCCTCCACTCTAGATATTTACATAGTATGGAGGAAATATGATTTGGTCACTAGGAACAAGGGGAGGACCTCTATGTTGAGTGGTGTCTATAGAATGGGTAGGGCCTCCGTACTGGTGGGTGGAATCATGAGGTGGATTGCAATGTTGAGAAACATGATTATGGAGAGGACCTATGTACTGATTGCTGGATGTGTAGGGAGGGCCTCCATTGTAGTGAGTAATGTATTTGGAAGGAAATACTCTTGAGTTGATGTAAACATGGGGAGGATGACTGGTGAATGATTTAGGAGGACCTCCACTCTAGATTGTTGTTACATGGGGAGGACCTCCATGTTAGCCGACAATGATAGCAAGTAGAGGACCTTTGTACTAACCATTGATGAAGAAAGAAGGGACTTCACTTTAGTTGGTACTAGAGTAGGGATGACATATTATTGAGTTGGGGATGGAACAAGGAGTACCTTCACATTAATGGTCTATGACATGGGGAGTACCTCTGTATTAGGAGTTATAGGCATGAGGAGGGACTCTATACTAGATGTCAACAGGGAAGGGAGGACCTTTTCTTGGATTGATGTCGGGAACATGGGGAGGACCTATATGATGATGGTGGGAGTGGGGAGGACCTACACTCTGGTTGGATATGGTATGGGTAGGACCCCGTACTAAATATCATCATCATGGGTTAGCCCGTGATGGCTGCTGGTTGTGTCGGCGATTGAAAGAGTCAGTCCAGCCTTCCTATTGGGTAGATAAGGCCTTGATTCCAATTAGGCATTGATTAAACACTACTATAAAGTGGTAGGGATCATGTGAAGTGCACCGGGGGTGGAAGGAGGCACTAGATTTGTGGAATATTTCCCATGAATGGAATCCTCCTGATCTTGTGCCTGACGTAGGCGTCAGGTCATCCAGGCTGGGGTCGGCGGAGTAGGAGAGTAGTCCACCTGTTCCTTAGCCTGAGATACTAATCGGTAGTGGTGTTTATAGGGCTTATTTGGAGACCTCATTATTATATCTCCAGCATCATTCATATATGGTATGACTTGGGAATCCCCTACCTCCTTATCATAAGGTAGAAAGTCATAGGAATATTCTTAGGAGAGGCTCCCAAAGTGGTTGGTTTCTGGAGTGGGGAGTAGTGGCTCCCTATACGGCCCTTAGGGGTGGTGATGTCGAAGAGTATACATAAGCATCCATATCTTGGAAAGACATATCAATCATGGGAATGACTCCCTCCTACTCATACAATTTTATGAGGGTGTCCATCACTCTCCTAGAAATGATATATAAGGGTGAGACGAGGCATCATCTCCCTGTAACCATAGTCGGGGATAATGTAGCGGTGGGGGTGGAGTCACAAAAGATTTCCAAATTGACATTTCTACTACCCCTATGCTTGTGGGAATTAGGTGATTGGTTTCCTACAGATTGGTTCCTGCAAAGTAGGAAGATTCAACTATCAGTACATATATGGGGAAAGTAATGAAAAATGACCAATGTCATCAAATATTCCATGGTTGGAGAGAGATACCCACACTAACGATGTCATAAACCAGAATACCCAACAATGAACTGCCCCAATTTATGGTGAGTTCCATGTCGGGCCCACTATTTTATTGGTGGTTCCTGGTGTAGGATAACTAGATCTGGTGACATGTTTATATATTGATGTATTTAATGCTACTAATCCCCATGTTGAGGAGAATATTTTCACATCAAGTTCACCATTTCTATTTTTGATGATTTCGTTGAGGCATTCCTTCTGTGTCCGCACATGGTTGCATGCACTGGATAATGTTGTTACCCCACATTCTCACTTTCCAAAGGTAGGAAACTTTCATCACTTTCAACAAAAATGTCTTCACCTTGATCGAAACAAGATGAGGGGATGTTGGTTTCTACTTCCTTGGATTACTCCTTAGAATTCATCACATAGTTTGGGTATCCCTCATAGTTTTGAGTATGTTCATGGAACTCATTCTTGGTGCCATCTATTTTTGGATGATGATTAATTATGCTACTTATATCTAGACATTCCAAGGGGTCTTGATTGGGTAGAAACATTCAGTATAGAGAGTATCCACGTTGGGAATTTCTGGCATGTTTTAATGCTATAACATTGGTCACCTATATTCTTCCTCATAAGGGGGCTTCTCATGGGTGTGAAACCCTAGGCATCCTGTGAAAACCTTAAGGTATCTGACGAAAAAGTAATATCTTCCATGTCTTTCACCTCAGGAATCCCATGTTTAGAATGATTTAGCTGATGTCGTAGGTACATATCTTCCAAGGATTTCACCTCAGGCATCCCATGATTAGAATGAGGTAGAATTATGTGATGGGTCATGGGTTTAATGTCTTCTAGAGATGGAAATAGACTGATAAAAATTACCTATGGATATAGATCAGAGATGTACAACCCTAGGAGAGATCACCTAGAAGGTTTCCTAGATTAATGGGTGAGAATTAATGTTGAGGCATACCTAGGAGGTGTGTCCCATAAAGTGAAGATGTCACATCATGAAGGTTGATCTGGACACCACTGGAGGTAGATCAAGGAGGTTCAACCCTATGAGGGGGGAACCAAGGTTTACTGTTTGTTAGGATTGAACCTCTGGGAGTAATCCTACATACCCAGTTTAGAAGATAAAGATCAAAAACCACATAGTTCGATGGATGGTGTGGGGGATTACGCTTGAGTACTACCATTCTCAAGAGAATTTGTCGTGGTTGGATTGTGTGGGGGCTTATTCTTAGGAGATTTCTAGGTTCTTCTAGGAGCAACTATGATCTGGATGGGGCTTACTTTTAGGAATGAACTAGATGGGTGGTATGATTTCACTAGGATGTGGTGAACTAGGAAAAATTAGGATGAATTATGGAAAAAATGGTTGAAATATATGGAACAAATGTGTTTGTTGGGGTTGTTGGGTTTGGACCTCAAAGAGGCTTCCTATGTATCCTGTGTGATTGGGAATAAAATCCCACATAGTTTGAGAAGGGGAATTTGGGCTTACAAATAAGGAGGATGCCCATGGAAATAGAGTGTATGGTTAGAGATTACCCTAAGAGGGATTCCCATTGGGGATGGATAAGTTTCATGGTCACTACTAAAGTCTAAGCCCATGTGAGTCATGCTTGGTGGGAGAAGAAATAGGAATCAGTAGACATGACTATCATGTTATGAAAGATGTTCCAATGAGAGATAGTGTGGGGTTTACACATAGAAGTTCATCAAGGAGGATCGAATTCCATGTGGGGAGGATCTGATTCTATGTGAATGGGGTTTACGTGTGGAAGAGACCCATGGTGAAAAATTCCAATGATAGAGATATGAGAGGGATCTAGTTCCCATCCCTTCTCTGACCCAATAACCAATGGGGCAAGGAGGAGCAAAGGTTTTTCCTCCTCTTTGAAAGGAAAGGAGCTTACTCTAGGTGAGATGCTTAGGAGGATGTCATTACCTATGGAGAGGATCTGATTCCATGTGATGAGTATCTCATTCTGTGTGAGGATAGGCGGTATGAAGACCATCCCGTATCACTCATACGTAGAGTATCCTATACATACTCCATAGGTTAAGGCCACATTTTAACATCATGTTCCAAGGATGATGATACTAGGTTATAATGGTGTGGAGGAGTGATTACTCACAAGGTCTAAATTAGTGTCCTTATGCTGAAAAGAAAGGGGGATTAGCATGCCTATACTGAAAAGTAAGAGGTAAATGGAAGTATCGGGCCACACTTGAAGTACAGTGGGCCACAAGAAAGGGTGTAATAGGTCATATGAAGACTTAGGTGTGGCTGAACCAATCTTGGATGGATGTGGAAACTTGGGGGACTCAACCTTCACAAATAGGTTTCAATATAATGGAGGCAATATATAGAGGCCCATAATAGGGGCTTCATGAAGCAAGGGGCCTTTTATAGAACTAATTTATGAATCTTAGGTGATTTGTGAAGGGTTGGAGCTTTGTAAAGGAATAGGATTTGTGAAACAAGGTGACCCTGTCTTGTTATAAAGTCATGATTTGAGAAAGGAGTGCTTCACGAAGGCTTAATGATCTATAAAGCATAAAGCACCCCAGAGGGCCTTCTTCCTCTATGAAGTGTGTAGTCCTTTGAGAAAGGAATCCCCACCTTTTTTGGAGGTATTTAAGAACATGGGAAATAGGATTTTTCAATTCTCGTATACCTTTAATGATTCATTTTTAGTCTGGTTCATTGTACTCAGGTGCTTCTCAAATTGGGAATTCAGAAGTGGAATGGTCAGGGTCACCATCCCTTGAGGTTGTAATGATATGGGTATTTATAGGAAAAGGGGTATCATGATGCTAGGAAGTTCACTATGGATAAAAGGTGGGATCTGTCAATGGCCACAACTCCTTCAAACTCATGAAACTATCCATTAACTTCTATCATAGTCAAGTAGCTCTATTAGACTCGTGGAAAGTATTGTTAGTGACTCATGCATTTGTGGTGGTGGAGGGTCTCAAAAAAATGGATTCTTAAAGTACACCCTTAAGATGTTTTTTTGGGGCCATGTGAGCTTGATTTTTCTTCTTCAGTGCCTGCAAGACCATTTGATTCATCCGAAATTAAGGTACTAGGATAACATTTTAATTTTAAGATAATTTTCCTAAAGTTGATGAACTTACACAAGAAGATATATTTACTTTATTTCCACACAATATCACCCTTTGATTGTGCCTTGATAAATTTTGAATTCATCTCTTATTCTAATAAATGAAGGTGAATTTTCCATTCCTAAAGCAATAATAGATCTTGAGATCCATAAATATAATGCTAGGTCATTTCATCCGTATTTAGTTAACATCACAAAAAATAGTTTTTACGGGTTATCCAATATGAAAAAAAATCCTCATATGGTTAAGTAATACTTTAATATATAAAACCCCATTTGATGTTTTAACTTAAAATATTCTATAAATGGTTAACCATGTAACCCTTCTGAAATATGAAAAATCTAAAAAATTATATATAAGGTAACAAAATTTCTCAAAATAATTTTAACATTGGCCCCCACATATCATAAATTATCTATTGGTTTCCTGATGAAGTGTTTTCATGTGTAATCTGAAAAATATTTATACTAAGTGAAACACAATAGCTGACCTAGATCGATCTCTTGAGGAGCCTTTGCGGTCAATCACTCAGTAATTATAATTCACTCTTTTTTATATTTCTTTATTAATGAAATAAAATGAAAATAAATGAGATTTTAGAATTGAAAATGAAAAACTAAAATTAAATATGCAGATTCAATGAAAAAAGAATGAATGCAAACAGAATGATGTTATACAGAAAGTAGATCCTCCTAGAAGATTATCCAGAGTGAACCTTCAGCATCTCTTTTTTTAGTTTCAAATTTACTTAATGATCATTCTAAATAATATGCATGAACATAATCTTCTTCTTATGTTTGTGAATATACATTACACTCAACAATTGTTGAGAGATCGCACATCCACCTCCTTGATCGAGGGAGAATATGACAGAAGTGAAAGCTAAACCTTGGGTGGAAAGTAGAGACACAAAGTCTCCTTGCCCACTAAGATCCCCCTTATTATAACTCTAAACAAATAAGAAACATTAAGAATGAATGTTCAAATAATTGGTTTCAACACTAGATTACTCCCCTAGGAAATTCCTTGGGTTAGCTACTCACGATCACGAGCATAAGAGTGCACAATGATGGAGAAAACAAGGGGAGAAAACAAAAGAGAGAAATAAAAAGAGAGAAATAAGAAAACTTAAGTAAAAATATGAAATGATATTATAGAATCGAATTAAAAGAAAATAAAACACTATACTACATAAAATTTACAACATAGGCTACCCCTAAGTTTCCAACCCTTTGTAAAGAAGAGGGAGTACATTTTTATAGGCAAAGGGAGTGAAAATTTGGCTCAAAAAATCTTCCTCCAAAGGAATGCACATTTATGGACTCCTTAATGACAGAATTTGGAAATTTTTCCTTCTTGGAATTTGTTATTATATCTATACTATGTATTATAAATAAGTTTCATCTTGATTTGACAAGTAATTAAGGAGTTATGACCGATTCACTCAGAATATTTAGTTCTTCTAGACAGACTGTTTGTAATCCAATTCATCGAGTTACAATGCATTAATGAACTTGAAAATGAAAGACTAATTTGAGAACATATTAATTAAAGTTATTAATTATGATTTATTATTTATCGATAAAAAATATAAGATTATTTGGTTTGTCCATTTATGAGATATGAGCCCAACAATAAAATACTCCAGTTCTGTGCACAATTTTTGAGGCCTGAATTGTGAGCTCGATTTGAGATTCCAAATGATAGATTGAGATTTGGGTCCATAAGGATAAAATGAATACCATAGAACATAGGAACCTATAAAATAATAATTTTTCAATTTGTATTAGGGAAGAAAATTTTATGTTTGAAACATTAAAATAATTTAAAATAGTTCAAATCCAAAATAAGCCATTTTAGCAATTATGCTAAAAAATTCTTCAAAAACATAAAATATGAAAATTTCCCTTAAAATAACACATTTGTGGGATTAAAAACATTGAAATTAAGAATAAAATAATTGAAAATATTTTTTCAATCAATTCATCCATACTTAAACATTTCAATCCTGGGAAATCATCTAATACCAAGGTCAAAACAAACTTCTCAAAGCATAAATGATAACACAACTCAATTATCATATTAAAGAAAATATCATGCCTCCTACATGGATAAAAATTTTATAAATCCTCAAAAATCATAATAATCCATTCAATTTCATGTTAATCATAACATTCATGTCATACCTACCTCCCCGTAAAAATATTTCTCCCTTCATTAAAGGATATTTAATGCAGAGTTTTTCTCATTCTCAAGAACACGTGTGATCTCTATAGGATTTCTATAATCCTAATATATCTAATTCACAGAGTCAAAAATGTGTCAATCATGAGTTATTTTTAATGGTTTGTTCTGAGGATGAGGGTTGATAAGTTTTAAATGTAAAAACATCTGAGGTAGAATGAGGAGGGTTAAGCTCTAAAGTGAAGTAAATGCATGAAAATAGTTTTTATCAAGAATAGTGTGCTCCTCAATCATCTCAAAAATGAATCACAACCAAACACATCTTAATTTGGTAATTTCACACTTTTAATTTCAGAATAAATTATTTTATTCCCTCTTTTCCCTAATTGTATCATTGTTTCATCTTGAATTTAGATCTAGATTACTCTTCAGAATCATGTTTTTGAGGAAAAGAGAGGAAGTTTTGATATTCAAAAATTGGTGAACACCCAACCCATATTTGTAATGATATTTTTATATACCCATAAATCTTTCCATAATTAAATTTATTACACCCAAGTAGCAATAAATATGGAAACACTTTCAATTAATATCAAACAGATTCTTTAAGAAAGAAAAATATAACCCATCTTCTCCCTTCCCACACTTGAATTCAACAATAATCATGAATATAACTTCTATAGAATGTTGGAAATGGATAAATGGATTTTAATGTGGCTTCCAAACAAGGTATTTCATTGAAAATAGGGGATTAATAAAGTTCATATGTAAATGTAGGCCAAAATAAGAGTTCAATGAAAAATGGCTTTCAAAGTGATGCCTCAATCATACTTAACACATTCAATGAAACATAACAGCTTTAAAAAAGAGAAGAAAAGAAATTTATAGATCAAAAAACATGTCTCAAGACTCTCAAGAAAAATAGAAATGTAATAATATGTAAAATAGGTTTAGAAACCTCTCGGTTGGGTAAGATTTTCAATTTTGACATCACTTGTGCACATGATTTCAAAATCAATCAAAAATTTTCAAATGAAAAGATCAGAAATCAAGAAACAAAATCCATTCAACAATTATTTAATTCCTAAAAAATTCAAATCAATAAATTTTACAAAAACAAAAAAATGGTTTGAATTTTCCAAAGTATTCAATTAAGCTCAAGACACTTAAAAATACACCTAAAAAATGAAAAAGGAAAACAAGAAAATTTAAAAAGCATGAAAATAAAATGAAATCACACACAAAATTCCTAAAAACAAGTTGAAATACCTCCCCCACACTTATTATATTTATTTACATCTTTTTAGCTCAAATTAAATCAAGAGATATTTTCACATAGAATTTAAATTGGGTTGCAAACAAAATAAAGAAAAGGAAAGACACGACCTGATTTATTTTTCAGTGGCAGCCTTGAGTTAAGATTCTAGATGCTACCACATTAAAGATACAATAAAGAAATGAAAAAACATAAGAAAAATAAAGAAAAATAAATATAAATGGGATAGAAGAGGGATAATTCTTGTATTGACCCCCAAAGAGGGTTCTAGGTTTTTACTACCCCCAGTCAGGCAGTTGTAGTGGATTATCCCCAATCATAAGGTGGGTATGGTTTCTTTGAGATGAACCACCACTTGTGACTTTTTCCAATATCCATGAGTAAAAAACAATAATAGAGAACCCCAAATAATATAATAATGTTCCCAACCCCCAACAAAGAATACATAGATAATTTAAGGTCCAGAGTAGGAGGAAATAGAATATAGGGGTGCTCCCTGTGAACTTATGTGGTGTCCTCATCCATATGATATGCAAGTTGTTGTAGAGGAGGTAGTCGCACCACCACCATCTTATCCATCTCTTCTTCCCCAATCACTACCACTTGGGTGGTCTCTTTTGTATCATCCAAGGTCTGATCCATTTTTGATTTATCATAAATTTTAGAAAATGAGAAGTTAGAAAACAATTTAGTTTGAAAAGATTAAAACATGACGAATCAATCAAGAAATATTCCCTTTCAAGTAAGTCAACTTTTAAATTGATCTATTCTAGAAAGACCATTGGAAAATCCATCTTATTTGGTGCATATTCTTCATCATCTTCCAAATAAAGATAGAGTTAGAGTGGTGTTTATTGATAATTATCAAGGATAGTATGATCAAGTTTCAAGCTATCTTCAACAAAGTGATTCTAGGATTCTTCAAAAAATTGTTGATCTCCCATAAGTTCATTAGTTGGAATGTGTACATCAAGGACATACTCGAGAAATGGTTGAGTATGGAATGATATTATTAATTCTTTTAAAATCTCATTGTCACCCATCTCAGGTTCTTTAACATAAAAAATGATCAGTGAAATATCTTCCACCATAAGTTTTGGTTCAGGTTCAGATTTGTGTTGTTGCACCAGTGAACAAATATATTCTTCAACATTTGTATCTTTTCCATTTAGTTTTTTTATTTCTTATTTAAGTTATTGAATTTGGGATTCATGATTATTTTGATCCTCTTCATGCACCTATAATTGGTCAGTACATGCATAATAATTTGAATTCAAATTCATCATGAACAAATATATTTTTTTAGTTTTTGAAATTTATGATTTTATTTGTATTTTTTTAAATGAAATAAAGAAAAAAAAATTAAAAATGTGAATAGAAATAATGATTTAATACCACTTTTATCCCTATAAATGGTTCCAATTTGATGAAGTGTTGTCATGCGTGCTCTCAAAAATATTTATACTAAGTGCAACATAGTAGCTGACCTAGGTCGATCTCTTAAGGAGCCTTTACAGTCAATGACTCACCAATTCTAATTAAAAAAATTTATATTTATTTATTAATTAAATCAAATGAACATAAATTATATTTTAGAATTGAAAATAAAAAACTAAAATTAAATATGTAGATGCAATGCAAACAGAATGAATGCAAACAGAATGATGTTAGACAGAAAGGAGATCCTCCCAGGAGATTATCCAGAGTAAACCTTCATTGCCTCTTTTTTTAGTTTCAAATTTACTTAATGAGCATGATCCATCGTATTCAAAAATATCCCATTCTGAATATGGTTTTGAATACATAGAACATGCAAAGATCATGGAGATACCACACATCCACCTCCTCGATCGAGGGAGAATATGACAGAAGTGAAAGTTAAACCTCACATGGAAAGTGGAGACACAAAGGCGAATTTCCCACTAAGACACCCTTTGGTATAACTTTAATAAAATAAGAAACATTAAGAATGAATGTTCAAGGACTTGGTTTCATCACTGTATTACTCCCCCAGGAACTTCCTCGGGTTAGCTACTCATGATCACGAGCATAAGAGTGCACAGTGATGGAGAAAATGGGGGGGAAAACAAAAGAGAGAAAGAAAAAGAGAGAAATAAGAACACTTAAATAAAAATATGAAATGCTATTATAGAATGGAATTAAAATAAAATAAAACAATAAAATACATAAAATTTCCAAAAAATGCTTCCCCTAAGTTTCCAACCCTTTGGAAAGAATAGGGAGTACATTTTTATAGGCAAAGGGAGTGAAAATTTGGCTTCAAAAATCTTCCTTAGAAATTATGCACATGTATGGACTCCTTAATGACAGAATTTGGAAATTATTCCTTCTTGGAGGTTATTATGATATCTCTCCTATATATTATAACTAAGTTTCAGCTTTATTGGAAAATTAATTAAGGAGTTATGACTGATTCACTAATAATATGTAATTCTACCAGAAAGACTGTTCGTATTCCAATTCAGTGAGTTACAATGCATTAATGACCTTGAAAATGAAAGAATAATGTGTGACCATATTAATGAAAGTTCTTCCTCAGGATAGATTATTTCTCCATGTAAAATATAAGTTCATTTAGTTTGAAAATTTATGAGATATGGTCCCCACAATAGAATTATCCAGTTCTGTGCACGGTTTTTGAGGCCTGACTTGTGAGCTAGATTTGAGCTTCCAAATGATGGATTGAGATTTGGGTACCATAAGATAAAATAAATCCCATATAACATAGGAACCTATAAAATAATATTTTTTCAATTTAAATTAGTGAATAAAATGTTATGTTCAAAACATTGAAATAATTTAAAACAGTTCAAATCCTAAATAATCCATTTTAGCAATTAATATCCAAAATGCTTCAAAAACATAAAATGTGATAATTGACCTTAAAAAACACATTGGTGAGATTAAAAATATTTAAATTCAGAATAAGATATTTGAAAATATTTGTTCTATCATTTCCAAATACCAAATATGTGAATAACTTCATCATGTATTCTCTTGAAACATGTTAATAACCTAAATTACCATAAATACTTATTAAAAACATGAATTATTTATTATTATAAATATTATTTAATACATTACTTAAATTAAAAAATACTTTAAACTCCATCAATGATATCATAAACCACTTTTTCAACAAATAATTAACCAGTTCCAAGGTAATAAACACCGTCCAATTTACTTATTCATATACAAAATATCTTTATTCAAATGTTATTATCTAAACATCAGGAGCATATTAAGTTTTATCTTTCCCTTAATAATATGTTTTCCACGAATATAACCATCACATGAAATCACTTTTTAGTCCATAAAAACCATTCAACATTTTCTTGTAAATCCTTAGAAAGAAACATAAACTGAACAATCTTTATATATTTCACAATTCATATAACATAAATCTTTAATCCAAATGCATAAACACTTTGATTACTACACATAATCCTTAATACATTAATAAGGATTACTCATCATATTCCTTAATAGATATTTCCTTTAAAATTTTACCTTTAGTCTCTTCATCATCAAAAATATAACCATTACTCATACCACCTTGCTGATTCTCTTCATGAGATTTCCACTTAGCACATTGATTTTCAAAATTACCATTATTTCAACATTTAAAGAATTCATAAATTGATAGTACCTTAGGGAGTCCAATATTCCCATCCATTGTGTTAACTAAAATTTTAATTTTCCCTTTGTAGTTACTTGATTTGTGTACTTATTTTCCACAGTCAAAATGTCTTCCTATTCATATAAGACATCCATTTGGGTGTTTCTTCCCACATTCTTGATACAAAGGAACGTGAATCTTCTTTCCTCCATGTTATCTATTACCACAATTCTTAGAATACTTTTTCCTTCTCTTCCTTGGTGACTCTATAATTTTATTAAGGTACACATTGTTAATCATGTTCTATGAAAAATGTTAGGCATGATCACAATGTCTTTCACTCCAATGATGATCATCATCATCAGTTCGGTTTTTATTATAGAAGAGGAAAACCAAGAAATAGACAAGTCCACATGACCGCATTCAAGGAAAGGAACCTAAGGTGGCCTATAATAGTGATGATAGAGGGCATCCCCTCTGATGAGGTTGACCCCTTCGGGTTTTAAAGTTTGAACATTGTGCAAGCAAACCGGATTAGGCCCAATGATCTCAAGCGAAGCAAGGTAATCCGCAACAAGATTTCCCTCTCTCCAGGAGTATTTTATAATGGTGTCAATGTTGATCATGTTCCTTCCTTTCCTGATGATCATCCCATTTGACTGTTCATCAGTAAATTTTTATCACATTCAAAGTTAACCCATTTTCTTTTAGTTACCACCATTGACTAAAATCGAAAAGAGTACTGTGAGGAATACTAATCATAGTGTAAAATTACATAATCATGAAAAATTACTTATCATATGTCTAAATCATGATACCTTATTAAATCTATAAGACCTTAGGTTAATACTAGGTTATTCATAGTTATATTCAATTTAAATCATTCATGATGGTTCATAAAGAGTTGGTGAATTCCCAATGCATATCCCCCAGGAGTTTCAAACTAGGTGTGTAGCGAGGTCCATTATCATGCACCATTTCTCGATTGAGTCTAGATCAATACAGCATTTTTGCGGTTGTTACCACTATTCTCATCTATTCTAAAGCCCCCATAAACTTGTAGTATCTAGAATGGTATGTAATTTCTTGGAAATGAATCTCTAAATCCATTACCAAAATTCTAGGATATTTTCCTAAACATTGACTCATCCTTATACTTATCCTTAGAGACATCCATAAAAATATCCTTAGAAATAGTCCTAGGGATCTCACTAAAGTTTTCTTATCCTAGTTTCTAAAGGTTGACTAAACATTTCCTTTGATACCAACTATATCTACCCAGGCTAAACATATATGGATATTACATCATTTTAGATGAATATTCAGCACATTACAAAAGTTAATGGTTGAGGACTGTAATAGTTTAGTATCTTTGGAAACTTGGAACACAATATTCTAACTTGGTGAAAGATATTAAATGTTTCCTACAAAGATCTTACCATTTAATACTCCTACTTAAAACCTTTCTTCATAATCTAGGTAAAGGAAACATAAAAAAGGTGATCTTAAATGTCCATTAAGGGTAAATAAAGGAGATATGTAAGTATAACATGAGAATAAGGTTATGAGATCATGAGAATAAAGTTTGAAGATCATACCTTTCATATAAAAGATCATATACATGAGTTGTGTCATAAATATTGATAGTTCATAAGACATGAATCATAAGGGAATCAAGAGAATAAGTCATGAAAGAAAAATGTAGGAATAAGACATGGAATTGTGCTAGAAACATAAACATATAAAATGATTTCTATAGTAGTCAAATATTAATGTCAATACCATATTAGTGGAATGGGTTCAACCCCACTCCATATTATTAGTCATGGTTCACAACCAAGACCATATTAGTAGTTGAGGTTCCCTCCCAAGGCCATATTAGAAGTTAAGGTTCACTACAAAGCCCATATTAGTAGTCAAGGTTCACTCCCAAGACTATCTTAGCAGACAAAGTCCTTTTCTAAACTGAGTCCACTCCCCATTTCACCCATTTAAATCTCATGAGATATATATATTTACCCAATGAATTGGAAGGACATATAGGTCCCAACCATCACATAATTAAATCATATATTGATGTGTCACAATATAAAAAAACATTCATCATATCATGACCCATAAAAAGATATGGGTTTCATATGAAGGTTTCAGGCGCAGCAGAAGCATGGTTGGGACGACACCCAACATTGTTTTTTACCGTGATCAATGATTATTCTGGGATCAATACAACGATGAACGACATTCTTCATGGAATATAATCAAAGATTTAGATAAAGAATAAAGAGACCCTAAACCTTGGAGAGGATCTTGCACATCATGTTTATAATTAATTTAATTAATTTAATAAAGAAAATAATACCTGGATCTTCAGTATTTTCTCCGTTGATGATGTTGATCATCCTGAATGACCCTTCTAGATTATTTCGTTGCACTTGTAAGGGTACAAATTAGAATCCCTGTAGTGGTGAACCACATGTGCTCTGATGGACTCTGATCGACATCACTTGTTCTTCAGGTGCTAGCGCGGAGAAGCGAGTGACTTGTGTCGGTCGTTCTTGATCGCTTGTTCTTCGGTCTTGAAGAACATATCTCATTCTTGAGAGGGGAGAGAATAGGATTTGAGAGAGAAATTGTTTGGCTTAACAATTCTCAATTCACCAGGCGTGTGGTGTGGTGTGTGGAACAATAGTCATACTTGTCTATTTATATACATGTAATTTAAGTTACAATATTTAATTTCACAAAAACAATTAAATACATTCATGAACTTAGAGAAAACTCATGCATTTAATAATAATACCACGTCATTATTTATGGTGCACCAACTTGCGCAAAATAGAATTATAAATTCTGCATTACAAAATAATAGCAGTGTTATTTTAATTTGTGCCAACTAGTTAAAAAATTATTTACCGTCTTGAAAATAATTATTTTTCTACTAGAACGGCATTGGTCCTCTTAAACTCCACTTCCATTTATCAAACACTCGAATAAATAAATAAATAATTTATTCTCTTAAATAAATATTTTATTTACAAACTAGTAAATAAATATTTATTAAATGTTCAATAAAATAAATAAATATATTTAATTTAATTTATGTGATCATTTTAACTCGAATAAAATTATTCCACGATCTTGAGAATAATATTTATTTCATTAATTAAATTCAAATATAATTTAACCGAGACCACCAAAAACACTTAGTGTGTGACCCTCTAGGATTCTTTCTCGTTGGAATTAGGCGAGCTTGCCTAAAGTCCAAGAGTATTGTCTAGAAACAGGTCAAGGAAACCAAGAGAAAGAACATAAAATCACAAAAACAATATCCACATATGAACGATCATTGTGTAATATAATCACTTTGTCGCAATACCTCATCAAGCAGGTTTCATGATTGTGTCATCAACTTTTATGCTTGATACATCATTCTTTGACTACCTGAAACAAACTCGTTGTTACACCATGGACATAGAATTTTGCGTGACGGTTCTATTTCAATAAAAGGGCCGAGATATCAACTTCCATAAATGGAAGGGAAAATCCTTCCTCGACTTATCTATTAATAACATGTCACTTGTGATGCACCCAACATACCCTACTTCCCACCAACTGTCTGTGTGACAGTTTGCATCAGTAAATCAAAGTGTGTAAGTCGTGACACGTATTAATGACAATCTTAAAGTCTAAGGATCATTACACACGCTCGCATATTGAAATATCCTATGACACCAAAACATGCAGAATTTCTACTAGCGGGTATGTTCTCATAATCTCCTATCTTAGAGATTACCAAGTGTGAACTTCATGAGAGGAAGTCTCATCTGCTTACAAGTACTCGCACCTGACGGTCTTCATGCTATGTGTCCCATCATAGCATTTCATCCAACCACAGAACTATATTTAAGAACATTTTTATAGCATTTCAAGGTTCTCATCATAGTGGGGAACTTCCATGACCTTATCAATGTAAAAAATACTATAGGACATTATTACATCATAGTCATGCAGAACAATGAAAAATATGTAATAATACATTAAATATCCATGTAATCAAAGTAAAACCATTTGGTTCTATGACACCAACTCTTACAAACTCCCACTTGGACTTGAGCCAACTTCCTACGACTTTCAGTCTGCTAGACCTCACATGATGATCATATTTCTACTGAGTCAAGGATTTAGTCGAGGGCAGTGCCACACTGTCTTCTATGGAAATACTGCTCAATGAAACTTCTCATATCTGAGATAAATCCCTCAAGACATGATACTTTCGAAGTATGTGCTTCGTCCATTAATGTGACCTTGGATCTTTTGTGAGAGACACCGCCACAGTATTATCACAGTACAATGTGATGAGATCTTTACTACTAGGTATCACATCTAGATCCTGGAAATAGGTTCATATCCAAACTGCTTCTTTATCTACCTCAGAAGCTGTGATATACTCAGACTCTGTTGTAGAATCTACGACCACACTCTTCTTTAAGATCTTCTAGCTCACTACACCTCCATTCAAAGTGAATATGTACCCCGTTTGTGACTTCATGTCATCTTGATTAGTCTGGAGACTTGCATCTGCATATCCTCTGATGACTAGTTCCTCATCTCCTCCATAAACCAGGAACATATTCTTATTATGCCTCAGATACTTTAGGATAGTCTTGACTGCCATCCAATGGTGGTCACTTGGGTCATCTTGATATCTTCCTACTGCACTCAATGCGTAGGCAACATCGAGCCTAGTACAGAGCATGGAATACATGACTGATCCAATTGCTGATGCATATAGAGTCCTTGACATTATCTTTCTTTACTCATGTGTCTGAGGACACATTTTCTTGGAAATATGAATGCCATGTGATGCTAGAAACAAACCCATCTTGAATTGTTCCATACTAAATCTATTCAGTATCTTATCAATGTATGTACTTTGACTTAAGCCCAGAAATCTATTGGATCGATCACTATGTATATTCATCCCAATAATATATGCTACCTCGCCCAAGTCTTTCATAGAGAAGAACTGATTCAACCATGACTTAACATACTGTAAGACAGGTATCTCGTTTCTAATAAGTAATATGTCGTCAAAATATACTATTAGGAAAACGAATGCACTCCCGCTAAACCATTTGTAGACACAAGTCTCACATTCATTTTTGCTAAAACCAAATTCTTTTATGGATTCATCAAAATGAATGTTCCATGACCTGGATGATTTCTTTAATCCATAAATGTATTTCAGCAACTTGCATACCTTATTGGCATCCTTTGAAGTCACAAACCCTTCAGGTTGTGTCATGTAGACAACTTCATAAAGGTTCCCATTAAGGAATTCTATTTTGACATCCATTTTTGAAATCTCATAGTCATGTTAATCGGCAATGGAAAGTAAAATTCTTATGGACTTCAGCATTGCAACTGGTGATAAGGTTTCATCGTAGTCAATTCCTTGACGTTGTTTAACCCCTTTTGCAACCAGTCGTGCCTTATTGGTACTGACTTGTCCATCCATGTCCAGTTTCTTCTTGAATACCCATTTTCAACCAATAGGATTTACATCAACTGGAGGATCTACCAAGATCCAAACTTGGTTTTGGTACATGGAATCCATTTTAGAATTCATGGATTCTTACCACTTGGAAACGTATGTGCCACTTACTGCTTCCTTGTAGGTTAGAGGATCATTATTATAAACTAATAATGAGTTAACATCCCCAATAACTAGAAAACTGTACCGTTCTAGTTCTCTAACATCTCTTATACTCTTACATAGTACTTGTGTCTCTGGAATAGATTCTTATTCCATGGGGCTTTGTGGAATCTGTTCCTGTACCGACTCTTGTTTACCTTGAGCCTCGACTTCATCGAAGTCTATATTGCTCCCACTATCTATTTTGGAGATGCGCTCTATCTCTAGTAATATGACATGTCTTTCCACTATAACCTTTTTTTCTAAGGGTTTGTATAGGTAATATCCCCGTGTTTCCTTGGGGTATCCTATAAAGGTACACTTTGTACCTCAGGGTGCAAGTTTGTTACCTGAAGAGGCCTTAAAAATGCTTCACTACCCCACACATGTAAATTCGATAACATGTCTTTTCTTCCACTCCAGAAATCAAATGGAATAACTTTTATCAATTTAGTTGGTACTTGGTTTAGTATGTGTTCCGCTGTTTGTAACGCATACCCCCAAATAGATAATAGAAGACTTGCATGACTCATCATTGATCTCACCATGTCCAACAAGGTGTGGTTCCTCCTTTCACTTACCCCATTCCATTGAGGTGTGTAAGGAGGATTGAGTTGGGATAGGATCCCAAACTCTCATAATTAATCAATGAATTCCTAATTAAGATATTCCCCACCTCGGTCTAAGCAGAGTTTTATTAATCTTCTTACCAAGATGGTTCTCAAATTCATTCTTGTATTCCTTGAACTTATCAAAGGAATCCGACTTATACCTCATTAAGTAGATATATCCATATCTACTAAAATCATTAGTAAAAGTTATGAAGTATGAGTACCTACCCCTTGATTCAACTGGAAATGGTCCACACACATCGGTATGAATCAATTCAAGAATCTCTTTATCCCGTTCACCTTTCCCACCAAATGGGGCTTTGGTCATTTTGCCTTGTAAACATGCATGACATACGCCAAGTGGTTTTAGGTCAAAAGAATATAAATATCCATCTTGATGTAATATTGTCAAGCGTTTCTCATTTATATGACCTAGCTGGTGATGCCAAAGTTGGGTGTGGTATGAGTCATGTGAAGTATCTTTGTCATAAATTTCTATTACTTGGTTTGTGTAATCCAATACATAAAGACTGTTTTATAAATGTGCCCTAGCAAAACAAATGCTATCATTATAAAAGAAGAAAAATTCATTTCCAAACATGAAAATAAATCCACCTATATCTAGTCTATATAAAAAAATTGTTTTTGGTTACAAAAGGCACATAAAAACAACCCTTTAACACCAAGATAATCCCAGTTGGCAACATGAGGTGGTAGTCCCTGACAGCTACAACAATAAGTCTAGCTCTGTTGGCTACTCTTAGATCTACCTCCCCTTGATAAATCTTCCTGAATCTACTTGGTTCATGTATTTGGATACATATGAGATCAGTGCCCAGTTCTTCAGTGATTTTAAACCCTAGAACCTCCAGGTGCTCAATATAGCCAATGAGCTTGACTACATGAGGCCCAACAAGGGCACCTTCTCCAAGATTACTTTGAAGGATTGCCTTAGAGATCTCAAACCTTTCCTATCTTTCTCTCTCCTAGTAAAGACCATGGAGGTGCTCGAGTATGCTATAAGCATCCATGTTTTCATGAGACTTCATGAAATCACTAGACATTGATGATAACATAAAACATTGAACATAGACCGCATCGTTCATATGTTTCTCATAGACCAGGAAATCCTCATCACTCTCCTCCTTGGCAGGTAGATCAGGTAATGTTGAATCCAGCACGTAAGACTTCTATTCATGGCATAGGATAACCCGAAGGTGTCTAAACCATTCCTGGAATTTACTGCCAGTGAGGATGTTGTCTTTATCCAAAATTGATTGTAGGGATAGTGTGGTTAACGAGCTTTTCATTTTTATTCTACAATTAAAATAGAAGATCATTAGTACATTCTTGATTACATTTTATGAGAAATAATAAATTTTATTAAGTCTCCCACTATTTTATCAAGTCCCAATGGCCCACACCATTGAACTCGGAATGTCCAGTTCCATTCTAGGGGAACAGATCCATATTCCCCTTCACATAACCCCAACAAGGGTTGGTCAAGATATTATAAGGTATTTAGGTAGGCGGGTCTTTTCCAACTGCAGGCTTGCAGTTCCTTGATCTGTTGAGTGGACTCCCCAATCCTGAAATCATGACTTTGGATTTCCTCAAATCTTGCCCCCAATATTACACCAAGTCTAAAAAGGGATACTCCTCTTGATGTAATATGGTTAAGTCAACCCAAAACTTTTTATAAGGGATTCATGTATAAAATTAAGTGTCCCAACAATGGTTTTTCAAACACATAGTTTTATTGAGTTTTTCCCTTAATCAAGTAATAGAAGGCTTGGTCTGACTTAATATTTTATTTGAGGGATTTTTATCTCTTATGCATGAATTTATTATTATCACATGATTGTTAATATTAATTGGAACCTACTTAAGTGATTAACCATGTCTTGATAATATTTATGCATAAGTCTAGTTTATTTTAGTTCCATCTTGCATGCTTTGTTTAATTCATTAATTATGTGATCGTAACAACACATCCATAATGATAAACCATGCAAATGACAGAAATAAAATAAAGTAAATGGCATGATCATTAGATTTTCTAATGGTTAGTTTATCTAGTGGTTGATAAACTAACCCCGACCTAGGGGGAAACACCTTGAACCTTTTGGGTTTGTGTTTACAGCTTCCACATGTCCACCTCTGTATCTCCTGGGATTAGTTTCATCTCAGCTTCAGATTAAACCACATATACTAGATTAGGAGTTCCATCCATTAAATATGCCCATTTTTTTAATTCACGTGTAGGTGAGGGGTAAAGGGGGGGTTTACATTAAAGAAACCTTGGGCATGTAGGCCCTACATATTAATGAGGAGAAGGCTCACAGGCCAACAAATTTAATTCAAATAAATAAATTAAAAGAAATCATTCACATACAAAGGTCTTGGTCTAGATCATGATCATCCATACATGCAACAATATTTACACATAAATAAAACTAGAATTCAATTCTTTAATCATTCTCGTTTAAGATAAATCATGCTCGAATCAATTAATTATCATCTTTAATTAATCAATCTTTTTATGTTAAATCCTTTTCTGAATTTCCTTGAGATTCTCATCCATCATAATTTAAAAAAAATAAATTCTTAAAAAATTATCTTTGTACATAACTTGTACCTTGGAGGCAACCCGGTGAATTCCTATTCATAACTACCCAATGAGTAGAAATGGACATTACGCAAATGTTAAATTAAACACATATATATAAAACACCTATCACGTGTTGTGTCTCAATTTTATGCCCGCATGATGGAATACATCTCAAGGGTTTGTATAATATAATAAAAAAATTTAATAAATATATGTAATTTGGATGAGTACACGATGTGTAGTTCCAACTACATGATGTGTACTATTTTTCACCGTCTATCCGAAGTACACACCCAGGGAAACAATGTGTGAGTGTAATTAGGAAATATTTAGATTACACGATGTGTACAGTGGGACACACGATGTTTAGTTCCTCATTACACGGTCTCCATCCAGGAAATCCATGTATGGGGTAAACGGTCCAACCCTAACCCAAAGGGACTACACACCGTGTCCATGGGGCTACATGACATGTAATCCAGAAACAGCATGCCACCTATTCTTGGTTAACACACAAATTCATTTAAGAATTATAAAGACTCCAACACATGACTTGGTTTGGTGGATAGGTCTGATGCCTTGAATCTTGACTACATGGTGTGTACTGTTGAATACACACCGGTGTTCTGGTGTTGTACGACCAGGAAGCTTTGGCACCTCCAGATGATATCCTCTATTTTATTTTAATCAAAATTAAAAGAAAAGATCATTTCTATAAGGTGAATGAGAAACTAAAGAGGAGGAATAGATATTGAGATTCAGATTTACAGAACGATTAACTTGAATAGAAACAACTAAATTATTAAATACATAAGTCATCAACGAAATATTTAAAAAATTATAAACTATGAGGTAACTACTCTGATACCACTTGAAGGTTCTGGGCACAGCGGAAGTGTGGTTGGGACGAAACCCAACATTGATTTTTACCATGATCAATGATTATTCTGGGATCAATACGACAATGAATTTCATTCTGCATAGAATATAATCAAAGATTTAGATAAATAAGAAAGAGGCTCGAAACCTTAGAGAGGATCTTGCACATCATGTTTATAATTAATTTAATTAATTTCATATAGAAAATAATACCTAAATCTTCAGTATTTTCTTCGTTGATTATGTTGATCATCTAGAATGACCCTTTCGGATTATCTCATTGCACTTGTAAGGATCCAAACTAAATCCCTCTAGCGGTGATCCACACGTGCTCCGATGGACTCCGATCAACACAGCTCGTTCTCTGGGTGCTAGCTCGACGAAGTGAGTGTCTTGTGTCGATCGTTCTTGATCGCTTGTTATTTAGTCTTGAAGAATGTATCTCATTATTGAGAGGGTATAAAAGAGGATTTGAGAGAGAAATTTTTTGGCTCAACAATTCTCAATTCACCAGGCGTGTGGTGTGGTGTGTGGAACAATAATCGTACTTGTCTATTTATATACATGGAATTTCAGTTACAATATTTAACTGCATAGAAACAATTAAATACATTCATGAACTTAGAGAAACCCCACGAATTTAATAATAATACCGCATCATTATTTATGGTGTGCCAAACTGCGCAAAACAGAATTATAAATTCCGCGTCACAAAATAATAGCAGCGTTATTTTAATTTGTGCCAACTAGTTAAATAATTATTTACTGTCTTGCAAATAATTATTTTACTATCATACTGAAATTGGTCCTCTCAAACTCCACTTCCATTTATTGAACACTCGAATAAATAAATAAATAATTTATTCTCTTAAATAAATATTTTATTTACAAACTAGTAAATAAATATTTATTAAATGTTCAATAAAATAAATAAATAAATTTTATTTAATTTATGCGATCATTTTAATTGGAATAAAATTATTCCACAATCTTGAGAATAATATTTATTTCATTAATTAAATTCAAAATGAATTTAACCAAGACCACCAAAAACACTTAGTGTGTGACCCTATAGGATTTTTTTTATTAGAATTAGGAGAGCTTGCCTAAAGTCCAAGAGTACTGTTTAGCAACGGGTTAAGGAACCCAAGAGAAAGAATGTAAATTCACAAAAACGACATCCAAATACGAATTCCCATTGTGTAATATAATCCCTTGGTCTCAATATCTCATCAAACGGGTTTCATGATTGTGTCATCAACTTTTACGCTTGATACATAGTTCTTTGACTACCTGAAATAAACTCATCATTACACCATAGACATGGAATTTCATGCAATAGTTCTATTTCAATCAAAAGGACGAGATATCAAATTCCTTAAATGTAAGGGACAAATCCTTCCTTGATTTATCCATTAATAACATGCCACTCATGATGCACCCAATGTACCCTACTTCCCGCTAACTATCTGCGTGACAGTTTTCATTAATAAATCAAATTGCGTAAGTCATGACATGTATTAATGATAATCTTAAAGTCTAAGGATCATTACACACGCTTGCAGATAGAAATATATGATGACACAAAAACATGCAGAATTCCTACTAGTGGGTCTGTTCTCATAATCTTCTATCTTGGAGATTACCAAGTGCGAACTTCACGAGAGGAAGTCTCATCTGCTTACGAGTACTCGCACTTGACGGTCTGTATGCTATGTGTCCCATCATAGCATGTTATCCAACCACAGAACTATATTTAAGAATATTGTTATAACATTTCAAGGTTCTCATAATAGCGGGGAACTTTCATGACCTTATCGATGTAAAAAATACTCTAGGACATTATTACATCATAGTCATTCAGAACAATGAACAATATGTAATAATACATTAAATATCCATGTAATAAAAGTAAAAAATAGTTGGTTCTAGGACACCAACTCTTAAATCATAAACATCATATCATAACCTATGAAGTGAAATGGGTATCATAAAAATTTCATCATATCATAACCTGTGGAAAATATATAGGTTTTATAATAATTTTATCATAAAATAACCCGTGAAAGGAAGTAGTTTTGATAAGAATTTTATCATAGTATAATCCGTAGAAGAGAAACAAGTTTCATAAACAAATTTTCATCATAAAAATAAACCATTAAAATAAAGAATAATAATGGTGTCCTTGGATCATATCCCTAATAAATCATAAACTATTTCAAAGCATGTCATCTTATATAGAGAATTATTTTGAAAGATCATTTGGATATTTTCTTAAAGAAAATAAACTTTCATTGAAAATAATTTTTTAAGATATAAAACATTTTAAAAATCATTTTCTTTGAAAACAACTTTGAAAACTTATAAATTAATATTTAAAAATAATTTAAAATATTTCTTGAGGAAAATATCCATTTATATTTGAAAAAATTCATTTTAGAACATAAAAAATTCTAAAAACCTTTTTCTTTGAAAATATCTTTGAAAACTTATAAAATAAGATTTGAAAATAATTTAAAACACTTTATGAACATAAAATATTTTTGAAAACTTGTTTATTTGAAAATATATTTGAAAACTTATAAAGTAAGATTTGAAATCATTGAAATCATTTTATTTTAAAATAACCTTTGAAAAAATATAAAGTATGTTTTTAAAATTCTTTAAAACACTTTTTAAACATAAAAAATTTCTGAAAACATTTTTCTTATAAAATAACCTTGAAAACTTATAAAAGAATATTTTAAGATCATTGAAAACAATTTTAAAAATAAAATATTTTTGAAAACATTTTTCTTTGAAAATAACCTTACAAACTTATAAAGGAAGCTCTGAAAATCATTTAAAACACTTCTTGAATATAAAACCTTTTTGAAAACCTTTTTCTTTGAAAATAATTTGAAAACTTATAAAGGAAGCTTTGAAATCATTGAAATCATTTTATTTAAAAATAAACATTGAAAAAAATATAAATGAATATTTGGAAATAATTTAAAAAAAAATTTAAGCATAAAACATTTTTTGAAAACCTTTTTCTTTAAAAATAACCTTGAAAACATACAAGGAAAGATTTGATGATCATTTAAAGCACTTATTGAACATAAAATATTTTTTAAAACCTTTTTATTTGAAAACGATATTAAAATAAACGAATTTATATAATATTTGTAAAATGTTATCTCTTAAAAAAGTAATCTTGTACAATTTCAAATGAATCTTCAAATAAATTATGATCATGATGGTGGATAAATCCGCATATGCCAAACATTCCTTTTTCACTGTAAAAATTTTAGAAAAGTAACTCGATCAGAAAACAAAAAGAAGATTATTTTTTAAAAACCATATTCTTAAAAAGGTAAAAAATGGGTATAAATTTCTTTTAAAGATCATAGGATAATAATAGAACATTTTTTAATACATTTTTAGAAAACATGGTTTTGAAAGAAAACAAATTTCTGATCGAAGAGAGAGATAAAGTCAAAATTTCTTAAAAACATTTTCATAATTATATTAAGTACCAAAGAGTGAAAAAATGTCATGCTTCTTAAAATTGATCAAAGAACCCTCAACGCTGATATAGGTCTATATTCAAGGGTCATGGTGGAGGTGGATATGGCTATTAAACTCCCAGAATCAATTGTTTTCAATGTGAATGACTACAAAACTGAAATTAAGATTGAAGTTGAGTGTATGCCACCCTATTTTGAGCTTTGTAAAATAGTTGGTCACTCTTTGTTGAAATGTAGGGTGGTTAAAAGCCAGGTTGTACAGCCTTTAGAGGATGGTTGGACTGAAATCAGAAGACTTAAGGATAAAGGACATGCACCTGAAAATCCTGGTCCTCTAAGGAAGAAGGCTGATGTTTGGGTTAAAAAAATAGCATACCTGGGTGAGGGTTCAGGTACCTGGGCTGAACAAGTTGAGGAGGAAGATCGTCTCTCTGTTGACTTGAGAATTACCACTGATATTGAAAGGCTGGTTATGGAGGAATGTAAGAAAAATTTGACTGATCAACCTTCATTGTGCATCATCTCTGTTGAATCTGGACAGCCACAAATGATCTCTCCAAGTGAGACAATAGTGACACTGGAAGTGCAGTCCCCTCAATAGTTGTAGCAGGAATATTATGCTCCATCTTTGAGGGTTGTCCCGACTAGAAATATCAATGTTGGTTTGGGTGAATTCAAATCGGTTTCCCCTATGACTAACTCGCCATAGTCTGCAGTCTGACCTCCTGTTGGTGCTGAATCTCAGACTATGGCTGGTGAAACAGGTTTGTCTTCGGCTCCTATTTTGAATCTCTCATCTGAAAACACAGTTGCAGATCACACACCACTAAATCATATTTTAGTTTCTGCAATTTTCAATGATTCTGCAAGAGCATTTTATAGTCCCCTGAATGACGTGTCAGTGAACAATAACCTTATAACAGCAGTGAATTCACCGCCTATTTAAGATTTGTCTACTGTCACTAAGACTATGACTCATTCCAAGAATTCAATTGATGCTAATATGGTTGAGCCCTTGAGTTGGCCTCCTCCTGACTCACTATCCATTGTCAATTCAGGTTCTACTAATAGCACCTCTGTTTCTGTTGTGAGTAAACAGGGTTTGAAGAATATCCCGGGATCCTCACAAGCTCTTAGAAGATCTAAGAGGAGGAGAGGTTTGGGTGGATCTAAGAAGAATAAGAGGGGACCTTGCCCCAACTCCAGGTGAATTCTTATGGATGTTTTATATTGGAATTGTTAGGGCATCACAAACCCTGACACCTTTTCAGTCTTTAGAAGAAATATTTTGACTCATAAGCCAAAACGTTTTTCTCTGGCTGAACCCAAGGTTAACTTCTCTCTGAAATTTCAATGTTTGTGTGCCTTTGGTTATAATTTCCTTGGTTCCTGCAAAAATTCTGAAAATGTTGACTCTCTTTGGGTCTTTTATCATATCTATTTACAAAATGTCAAAGTCTACAATTTATCTGATCAGATGTTAACGATTTATTTTATCTTGGATGGTCTACATGTTTTTTACTCTATGATCTATGCTAAAAATAGATATCAAGATCGTAGGTCTCTCTGGTCTGATCTTATTGACTTAGCTATTAATATGAAGTCCCCCTAGTTTGTTGTCGGGGATTTTAATGTCATTCTCTCTCCCATTAAAAAAATTGGTCCCTCTCACTCTCTCATTTCCTCATGGGAATTTAGAAATTCTCTTGATGATTATGACCTCATTGAAATCAGACTGTTGGGATCCAAGTACACCTGGTATAGGAGACATTATAACAGGGTCGTCACTAGAAAATTAGATAGGGCTTTTACTAACCTTCTGGACCTGGACAAATGGGATAACATATCCAGTATCACCTTGGCCAAAATAAATTCGGACCATCATCCTATTCTCATCAGCATTGTCTCCAAGAGGACTAAATCCATTACCCCTTTCAAATTAAACAATGCTTGTGTTGACGAACCAGAGTGTTCCAAGATTATCAGTGACTGTTGGACCTCGATGAACCATCATCTTGGCGCCTGGGCTTGTATTGATAAGCTCAAACATCTTAAACAACGTCTAAAAGGTTGGTGTAAGGATAAATATAAAAAAATAGATAAGAATATTATCACCCTTGAAAAATAGATTATCCAGATCCAAACTATCTCCACCAATCCTGATCTTTCTATTGATCCTCAAAATGAAATCAATATCTTGAGAAATCTTAACTCTCTTCTGCTGCTTAAAGATAACTTACGCAAGCAAGTCTTTAAAGCTAAGTGTCTCACTGATGGTGATAAGAACACTAAGTTTTACAACGCCCTGCAAAGAGTTAGAAAATTCAATAGGCCTATATCTCTTCTTAAGTATAATGACTCCATTTTGGACTCATAGGTCGTCATTTCCACTCACGTGGTTTCTTATTTTGAAAATATTTTCAATGGTTCACACATAAATAAGGACCTTCTTCCTGGATTCATCCTGGTCTTAGTAAATGATGAGTACAATAATACTCTCCTAGGCATACCTCTTGATCATGAGATCAAAATCATGGTTTTTAGCCTCAACTCAAATAGTGCTCCGGGTCCTGATGGTTTTAACAATGGCTTCTATCAACAATTCTGGGAGATCATACATGTTGATGTCTGTAATCTTGTCAGATCCTTCTTCATGCAGGGGGTTCTCCCTCATGGTCTCAACTCTCAATTCCTCACGTTAATTCCCAAAGTGGACAATGCCTCTGAAATCCAACTTTTCTGGCCAATTTCCCTCATCAACTCCCTATACAAAATCATCACTAAAATTCTTGCCACCCGGCTCTCTTATATCTGTAATAAAATCATATATTGGAATAATTTTGGTTTAATCAGGGGTAGGTCTATCCAATACTACATTTGCATTGCCTCTGAATGCACTAACTCTTTAAACATAAATACCATAGGAGGTAACATTTCCATAAAACTTGAAATTAGGAATGCTTTCGATACTATTGATTGGAGTTTCATATTCAAGGTTCTCCAGGCTTTTAGTTTTAACAATTCCTTTATTAGTATAATTAACACCTTATTTTCTTCAGCCAATATCTCAATTCTTTTTAATGGTGCTCCCCAAGGCTATTTTAAATGTAATAAGGGTGTTCAGCAAGGTGATCCCCTATCGACCATCCTTTTTTCCATTGTAGAGGATTATCTTAGCAGATTAATTTCCTATCTTGTGGAGTAAAACAATCTCATTCCTATTCAAGAGTCTAGAAATCTTAATGTGCCTACGCATCTCTTATACGCTGATGACATTATTATTTTCTTGCAAGGCAGTAAAATAAACGTTCAAACTTTAAAAACTGCCTTAGCTCATTATGAAGACATCTCTGGTCAGTCTATAAATTGGAACAAATCTTTTGTTTTTTTTGGGAAACGCTTCTCAACTAATAGAAAAAATAGCATCATAAACAATCTGGGCATCAAGGACGGCTCTTTCCCTTTTATCTACCTGGGGGTACCCATTTTCTAGGGAAGGACAAAATCCTCATACTTTAACTCGATTGTGGACCAGGTTATCCATCAACTGGCTTCCTGGAAAGGAAAATCCCTCTCCATGGCTGGAAGAGTCTGTCTTGTTAAATCTACCATTATTTCTAAAATGGTTTATTCCATGATGGTCTATATATGGCCTACCAATCTTTTGAAAAAAAATAAATGGGTACATTAGAAATTTTTTTTGGTCTGGTAAAATTCAAGTTAGGAAGCTTATCACCATCCCCTGGTCAAAATGTTGCATACCTCTTGAAAAGGACGGCATGGGCATAAAAAATCTCAATCTCTTTAATGAGGCTCTTCAAGCCAAATTTACCTAGAATATAATTCATAGTTCCTCTAACTCTCTTTCCTTCCTTAAGGATAGGTTCCTCATGAAGATTAATAAAGGGTATTTGAATTATGTGAACTCTTCGATCTATCCCTTCATCAGACTTTCTTTCACTAACATCATGAATAATTCTAAATGGATGGTCAGTGCTGACACTAACTTGAATTTTTGGTTGGATAACTAGACCGGCACCCCCCTTCTCTCTATGTTATCTCCAAATTCCGACCCTCCTACTAGCTCCAATTGCTCTATTAAAGATTTTATGCATTCTAATGTTTCTAATCTCCTTGATAACATCTTGAATGTGGTTGAAAATTATCATTTTTCTCACACTGATGATTTCCTTATTTGGGAGCCTGCGCATAATGGGGTGCTAGACTCTAAAAGTTTTTATAATCATAATTTCACATCGATTAACTCTAGATTTGATTGGTTGAAATTCTTTGACAAGCCTTGGATTAAACCCTTGAGGCTCAACCTGATTTGGCATCTTTCCCACAACTGCATTCCTACTGAGGTTTGTCTTCAAAGTTTTGGTATTCATCTTTGTTCTAAATTTCCTCTTTGCCATCAACACAGGGAAGATTCTAATCACCTTTTTTTGTCTTGCGCCACGGCCTCCGTGCTTTGGAATTATATTACTGATGTGTTTGATTGCATATGGTTGCATTTCGACTCCATTATTTCTCAAATCAAAGGATGTTTGGCGCAAGATCTTTCTTCTCAAATCAATAATTTTTTCACAATTGCAATTTTGGAACTTCTCCATGTTATCTGGTATGCTAGAAATAATTTTATACACAAAAATTTATCTTTTAATATTAATGTAGGTAGGACACAAATTATTATTTCCGTCAGAGAAGTGGCTTCAATGCAAAAAGCTCCTTGTCATAACACTATTGGTGACCTAATGATCCTTCATCATCTTGGAATTAAGGGCCTTTAAAATCAGCCTCCACACACATTTGAGGTGTTCTGGAAAGCTCCTCTCCCTAGTTATATCAAAGTTAAAGTGGATGGAACCTCTAAAGGTAACTCGGGTCCTGCTGGATGCAGCGCTATCTTCAGAGATTTTCATGCTCAAACTCTTGGTTGTTTCCTCACCAATTTCAGATTGGCCACCTCGTTAGAGGCGGAAATGTTGGCCATGATCCATGTTATTGAGTTTATTAGACAAAATATGTGGAATAACATTTGGATCAAAAGCGACTCTACCATAATTATCCAAGCTATTTGGAATGGTACGTTTCACCTTGCCTGGTATCTCACCACCTGATGTATGGGTTGTCTCAAATCACTCCATGAGATCAATTATATTTACATACATGCCTTTCGTGAAGCGAACACAGTTGCAGATGGTCTTGCCAATAAATGTATCAACTAGGGGCTATCTTTTCTAGTGAATTTACCTGTTGAGTTACTCCCCCTTTAGGAAAAAGATTGTAATAAGACTCCCTCCTTCAGACTTTTGTAGTTGTTTTTATGATTTTTAATAAATTGTGTCTTGGATCTTGACCAAGACACCACCTCTTAAAAAAATAGTATAATAAAATTTATGAGTATTTGTGAGAGTTTGATCATAATATTTCATTAATGGAAGCATAATCGTAAATAATCTTGATAAGAGATAATATTGTAGAAATAAACTCTTACAAATTTAGTAACTTTGAATTATAATAAACATGGTTAAATAACATAAAATTAAAATTAAAATATCATGATGATGAAAAAAATCATGATATAATAGGTCAAATGGGTGGTATATACACCTCTTGAAATAATATAGCTGCATATCACAATGTACATCTCAAAGAAGGAAAATTGAGATAAAAATCCATTTACCACTTTCATAACATTTTAACCATAAACCCAATGAAAGATAGATCCCAAAATTTATATGTAAATAAAAATAAATTTGAGTGTAAAAAACATAAAATAATTTCATGGGAATTATATACACCGCATAGAATAAATATGTGGTGAATATGGCATGTGTCTTATAAAAGTAAAAAGTGAGATGTAAATCCATTAATACTTGATTAACTTTTTAATCATGATACTCGTGAAAGAATAACATAAATTAAAACTTTAAATATCCTGAAATAAATTAAATTAATGATATAACATATCATATGTTAGTATATACACCACATAAAAGAATCTATTAGTGAATATGGCATGTATCTCATAGATATAAAAAGTGAGATAAAATTCCCTTACCTTAAGTATTGACTTCCTTTGTACACATTCAAAACTCATGTATAATATATATAAGTTTATTAAAAATATATCATAGAACCATATTCATATATATAATCCATATATAATTAATTATTACTTTATATTACTCGTTTATTAATAATTTCATGTTAAAGTTATGTTTCGGGTGATAACCGCTTTTCTTTTCTTTTCATACAAGTTTTGACTTTTTATTCTTGGTTTTATTACATAGATCATGATTTCCTTATTTATAAAATTTAAACCATAATATAAATATCATATATATTCATTGTATATGTATTTATAATAATCTATAAATTATGTAAATAGAAAATGAAATAAACAATTCACAGAGATGGTAGGTCGTACGTACACATGAACATTGTTTTCATTTCTTTTTGTATTGAAAGAAAGAAAAGTTAATGATATATATATATATATGTGTATATATGTATATTATAATTATAGTATCATTATTATTTATTATATAAAACATATTTTTATTAAACCCATCCTTAATACATTTTGTGTAAATCATGAACGAATCACATCGCTTTGAGGAGGCGGTAGTCCACATGTCCAAAAAAATGTTTTCATATTCCCAAAAAATGGAAAGAATAAAGGTATGTATTATATAATAATTAAAGAAAAATAAAAACATAATAAAAAAATATTTATCATATAAAAATATTAATTCCATAATTATTCCCAACCATGATAGGTGGTAATGGAAGAATGAACGACATCGATTCACGAGGCGATAATCCGCCATACATTTGAACGATGATTGTGTATCTCATTCGATGGAAGTGTGTGAAGGTGTAGGTAATACCATTAACATAATAAAAAATAATTATATTTAAGATAACTAGGTTATTATATAATCATTTAATAATAATAGGTGAATTTGGGATAATGAAATAGAACAAAATTTCTCATTGAAGAACATTACCACTTCTTCAGGTAACTCCTTTTGGTTTGAAGAAAAGGACCAACTTGGTTTTATTTATTCACAATTTGAGGATTATAGGTTGAGAGGATGTATGTTGGGGGAATATTATGATAGTATTTGGCTGATTCAAATAGATTTAGATGTGTGAATAAGTGAGGGGATTGAGTGCCCTTTTATAGTGGTGGAGGAGTGACATTCCAGTAAATATAAAAAGGAAAACACTATTGGGAGGTCTCCCTTACATCATGTGCCTATAATAATGGTCAATATTTGATAAAATAGGGTTAATGGTTGAAATAATTCCAGAAAATGGATTTTATAAATGTTTCTAGGTCATTTATCTATTTAAGATCAAAGTTTAACCACTAAGTAAACTCAATTTTACCTTAATAGTGGTAATTAATTTTTAATTTATTTCAATAATAGTTTTGGTAAAAAACTATGTTGAAATTATTATAAATTATAAATTATGATAAATAAAAATACGGAATCTATTTTTCTAAATTCTAAACACATAAGTGACAGAAATTAATTTAAAATTTATCTCGTAGATGGGATGAAACAATGAGTTTTTAAAGTGAAAATGATCAAAAATTTGAAATGTTTTTATATCCAATTTCAATGTGAAATTGATCCCAATGAACTAAATTAGATTAATTGATATATAAATTATCTAATTATACTTTAAAACGAACTTAAAATATAATTTAACAATATAAATTATTTATTTGAAAAGTCAGTTTTCAATTAAAATTCAGTATTTTTTACTATTCATCAAAAATGAAACTTCTCATAAAAATACCAAAAATTCACCTTGATCTAATTTTGACGTTCCAATTTCAAAAAATAAATTTTATTTTGTCAAATATAATTTATAAAATTTTCAAAAATTATATTTAAAATGGGTGTGTTATTAAAAGGTGATAAAATTGATTTTTAGAAAAATATATATTTTTAGACATAAAATTGGATTTATTCTTATCTATTTTCTATAAAACACATAATATGAGTGTTAAATAGTTTATTGAATATATAATATATATATTTCATTAAAATCATTCATCAAAAGTGGTTTTTTTAATTTATTGAGATAAAACATGTTTGTGCATAGACAAATAGCTTTTCAGAAAAGGAATTTCTTTATTTTAAAATAGTTCTCACTTTCATTTCTAACTAATTGGTAACAAAATAATTAATTATGTAAATAATATTTTCATAATTTATTCATTCCTATTCATACCCTCCATTCTAATGGCTAGGTGACAACTATCATAATAATATTAATATTATATTGTAGTTTGGTAAAACTCAGTCATTCATGTAACAAAATCAATCAAAGGAACTCATAATTATGTGCAACACAAGAAAAAAATATTGTTTCATATAACAAAAGCTAATCTAAATGTGTTTTTTTATGGAAATCATAACTTGGTGTATCATGAAATGCAATCCATTAAAGAAATTTAATTTATTCAGAAAAAATTAATTCATAAAAACTCAGGGTGTTATAGTATTTCATATTTATGAAATTATTATTCTTATTGAATTATTATATCATATATACCTTCTTAGTCTCCATTTCATGAGGTATATGATAATATATATCGTGTGTATGATGGTCTCTCACCTCACTAATCATTGTGATTCATTTCTCACTTATGCTTTACATGGAAGGTAGAAAAGATAAAATTTAATGAATATATGTGATATTAATGATCTATCCATACTTATAGAAATATAATATCACATCTAACTTCTTTCCTTAAAATCCATTGTAAAACAATAATGTTGCTCCTGAGTACAAGTGGATTACCACCTCCACATATTGATGTAAAATGTTTTTTATTTTATTTTTACATAAATGGTAATAAAGATGGATTTTAATAATATAAATGATATATATAACATTATAATTATTCTGTAAAGGTTAATTAATATTTATTTTTACTTCATTCAATCTGTTGAGAAAAATGGAAATAACATTCATGTGTATGTATGTCCTACCATCTCCATGAGCTGTGTAATCCATTTTATATATATATATTTTATATATTACTATAAATAAATATATAATGAATATATATGATATTTATATCATGTTTAAAATCCTAGTGATTATGTAACTATGGTTAAATTTAAAGGTCCAAAATTACCGAACCAAAACATACATGAAAAACAAAGCAATTATCACCTGAAATAGTGATTTTAATAAAGAATTTCTATTAAAAAATGATAAAAGACTATAAGTAAATCATATATGGAATTAAATATATGAGTATGGATATATAATGTAAGTGTAATAAACCTATTTTTATTATATAGGTGGTTTGGAAACATACAAAGAAAGTCGAACAAGTGGTAAGGGTTTCTCATCTCACTTTTACTTCCATAAGACATACAACATAATCACCACTTATTCTTTTGTGTTGTGTATATACTATTCATTTTGATATTATATATCATGAATATATTTCTATTCATAGAACATAATGTTTCATTCGAAGTTATTTCTTTCATGGGGCTTATGATTAAATCTTACCAATATGGTAAGGGTTTATTTCACAATTTAGCCATTATTTGGGATTTTTTTTATTTAAGTCTCCCTTGGGGGAATTATTTGTTATTTCAATATTAAAATCAATTTATTTTATTATAATATGGTTATTAATTAAATATTCAAATTAATAGTACCTTTTCCCACTCTTGGGTACATAAAATGATTGATAAAATGTTTTTAATAAAATTTGAGTTTATTTATCTCTTTGGTGGAAAATAACTTTTCATAAAAATCCATGTTTTCTAAAAATGTTGTCAAAAAATGTTTTTATCCTTTTAAAAATGACTTATTAAAGACATTGTTTTTCCATTTTTACTATTTAAAAATGTTTTTAAAGTAATCTTCATATCATTTTCAAAACAAGGCCTGTTTGGTTAAATCAAAAATGTGAAATGAATATTTGTTTTAATGTGTACGAAATGAATGAAATTTTCTTCTATTATGAAAACTCAATGTTTTAAATATTATTTTAAAAATTTTAAAAGGTTAGTTTCAAATAAATTTAGTTTCAAAATATTTATGAAATTTTAGTTTTAAAAATATTTTCAAAGTGAAAAGGTTATTTTCTTTTAAAATGTTTTTAATTACATTTTTATGGTATTTATATTCACCAATGACATAAACCCTTTATTTTAATTATGATACACTAGGGATTTTTTATATTGATACCATCCTTATTATTTCATAATATGGTTTATCATCAATTTTAATATGGATGTACAATTTTATTATCATTAACCTTATTATTCTCGATGGTTTATGATTTGTTTATTTATTAGGGTAACTATTAACATTTCATATGTTAGTTTTTTAATTTGAATGTTTACCTTTATTATGTTTAACCCCATTAATATGAATAATGAATTTGAATTATTAAGTGATTGTTGGGCCCCAAAATTATACATCCCCTCGATGCATTGGTAGGTCTCATGAGATAAATTAGCTTAGGTATTTGGCTGAGTCATTAACCATTTATATAAGATGTCTTACCATGAGGCCTTAATGATAAGAAGTCCTGGAATAAGGCCATGAAAGTATGTTTAAGATTATATCATTATGAATTCCATCATTATGAATTTAGTCATTGATATTACATGTGATTATTTGATTCTTTATAATATCCATGGTTGTGGTTCAAGCTGATTTGATTATTTATATGGCATTATTTGATCATCATTTATTCCTACCATATTATGCTCAATATATTGATTAAATGAAATTTTTTCATCTGTATACCTTTATATATTTATTATTCCCAATTTATACATATCATCTACTGTATGAATACCCTTACCAAACATATGAGCTTACCCCTTTATTATGTTTTATTTTCATATACAATGATACACTAAGGGGAATAATGAAAATATCAAAAAAAATTATTTTTTTATTTCATGTTTTAGAATATAATGTTCATTTAAAGTATGTATCTAGTTTACCAAGACTACTAAACTATTCTGTCCTTTGGTATGTGGTTTCTTGTATCTAGTGAAAATTTAATAAAGTAACCACTGGCTCTAGGATATTGGGGTCAGGGTTACTGTATTTTGTATCAGATTATGTTTAGTAAAAACCATGGGAATAAGATTTTGGAAAACATATATTTTGAAACATAACCCTTTTATATACATTGAGGATAAGTATATAAGAACATCTTAAAGTTTTAAATTATAAGATATTGTGTGTGTTTTATAGCAATGCATCCCTTTTTAGACACTACAAGTGGATGTGGATTTTCCACAGATGTACCTAGTGATAATAAATCCTAAAAGCGTGCATTGGACTTGACCCAATCATCACCTCATGCATAAAAATAGGCCTTACTACGCATCTATTTTGAAACTCTTGGGATATATTCTTAGGATAATTTACATTTTCTTTACAAACCATTATGAAGGATTTTAAAATAAAGATATCCCAAAAGAAACCATGTTTTTGATTATGAGATTAGATATGCATAAATTTTTCAGTTTATGTTAAATTTTTAACTAGTTTTGGGATTATTCATTATGTTTTATGATGTTTGGATTTAATATAGTGTATTACATTATTCAAATATGGTGCCTAATGGGAGGAATGATAACCATGTCAATGCACATACTCTATGTAGGGATTTACCTCTTATGCAAGATAATGAAGCTAGAGATGGAGCTGGAACTAGAGCTGTAACTAGAACTGATCAAATTATAACTCTATTAGGCCAGCTAACTCAAGTTATGAGTAATAACCTTTCCCATATAAATCATTTTTCTGATCCACCATGAAGTGTAACAATATTAAAATGAATCATGTATCAAAAACCTTCATCATTAAATGGGAATATAAATCCATTTTAGCTGAGAAATGGAAAACTTCCTCAGAGAAGATATTTATCACTATAGGAATTAGTGAAAGGGAGAATTTTGTCATACTATTTTACCATCTCTCAGGAGATACAGATCAATTGTGGTCATTAATTCAAAACAACATGGACAAAGAATAAATAACAAACATTTAATGAAAGGATTTCATGGTAATTTTATTGAAAAATATTTTCCTCATGAGAAATAAGAAAATTTGGAAATATAGTTCTATAGTCTTATATAGAAAGAAGAGGGAAATTCGTCTAAGTATGAAGATAACTTTACAAGGTTAACAACCTATGCTTTAGACTACATACATAATCCAAAGAGAAATATTGAGTGTTTCTTTTATGGGATTAAGTCAATACTTTGAAGGGAACTAGTACCCAAAACTTTCTCATCATATGAGTACATACCGTCACATGCTATCAAGATAGAGAAAGAATTATCATTGTCTTACAACTTCAAAGGGAAACAAGAGATGAATAGAGTGATAAATAAAAAAATAGATAAAGAGAATAAGGGAAATAATTATTTTCACACATATGATATTTGTGGAAAGAAACACCTTGGTACATGAATAAAAGGAAAATAAGTTTGATTCAAGTGTATAGAAAAAGGCCACCATTCTCATGAATGAAAGGGTGAGGGATAATTCGTCAGAGTATAGTGATTAACTGTAATGATATGGGGAACTATTCGAACCAATGCCATAAGATTCAAGGGAATATATCTCAGAAGAAGCTAAGGGATCATGGTCAAGCTTATGTTATTGATTAATCTAAAGTGGAATTATGAATTTAATTTTATATTTGGATCTAATAAATATGTTTTAAATGTATTTTATTGATGAAATTCTTTTTATAATAATCATGAAACATATAATTATTTTATCACACTAGTATTTCTTAAAGGATTTGAAATAATGGGTTTAATGGTACCAAGAAAAGTGATTCAATGTAAATATTATCTTTTAAAAAACACATGGTTAAGGTAATAAATCCCTTAATATTTTATTTATTTCATGATAATAATGACAATTATATATTTATGGGATTGTTTTGGTGACTATGAAACTGGTTAGTGAATTGATGGTTTAAGTTATCTTTGTTGGATTTTACTATATGTTTGGATCTATGGAATATATACAATAACATGAGATTTTATTTTTGGAAGCATACATGCTTTCATAAAGGTTTTATGATGATAAATATATTCACATGTTTGGAATGTGACATTAAGATCCACTTTATATATTCTAGGGAATATAATGTTTATTTAGTGACCTTCCTTCAATTTTTTTTGAACTTTGAATGTGGAGAGACATATTTTGGATGAGTCTTAAGGTTAAATATATATAGAATGGATTATGTTGAACTTTTTGTGTTATTGGATACCATTTCTTAACCATTTTTATTTTTCAAAATATCTAGAGAGAGGATGAATGACTTGGAATTCAAGTGATATGTAAAATATACATTGGGTATATAAATTCATTTTGGATATTCATTTCTTGGAGTAATAAATGAAGTGGTAATTGATTGAAACATAAAAAAAGGAAGAAATTGTTACAATTAAATAGAAATACATCATATAAGTACATTTTCATGTGTTCTCATTCAAGATAGTTAATGAATTCTTTAACTCTAGTAAAAGTATCTTGAAAAAATGTTATCCTATAAACTTCATTTATGATGAATCAAATAGTCCCCTAAATCATCATAGATTTATGTTTTTATCATTGTTAAATAATGTTAATCATTCAGTTTCTTTTGATCAATGATCTTTATCACCATCCATTATTATTTGGGAATTATGCTTTTCTTCCACGTCTATATCTTTACTTCCCACCTATGTTCTCCTATTTGGAAACTCAGTTATGTGATAATTCTAGTTGAACTTCGTACTTAACATTTTATATTATCAAGAGGGTTTTTTAATATTTCTCATTATGTGGGATTTCAATAAGGGAATTTTCAAATTTCAAACCCTTCATTATTGAAATTGAGATTAAATTATGAGGTTGCAATTTATTTAGGGGGGTATAATTTAACACCTTGAGATTTTAAAATAGGAACATCATGTTCAATAGATTGTATGACATAAAAAAACAAGATTAAAAGAAAATATAACACTATGATACTTTAAGATATATTTATTTTTAAATAAATTTAATATATTTTATAACTTGTGATGCATGCAACACTAGTTTTAAAAGAAACATGAAACTCTATTAAAATATTATTTTTTTAAACCTGACCATTATAACTTATCCATTAAGTTGTTGGGTATGACTAAGACTAAATAAATTATGGAAACTATATGGTTTACACATTTATTAAATAAATTAAATTGTTATCTATTTATTAGAAATAAAATAAGAACCATTTGAATGAGAAAGAAATGTTTTCTGAAAAACTGTATTTTTCTGAATGGAAAATTAGTAGTGCTTTGCACATATAATTTAAAATTAATTTTTAAATTTTTTTGAAAATTTATTTGATAAAATAAACTTAATTTTTGAAATTTACACATCAAAATTATCTTTGGGTGAGTTTATTATAATTTTCTGAAAATATAAACATTTGATGAATAATGAAAATACTAAATTTTAATTAAAAATGAATTTTTTTTAAATTAGTTATAAAGTTAAATTATATTTTGAAATAGTTTTAAAGTAATATTAGTTAAATTAAGTTTACATTTAACTAATATATGTCACCGGAATCAATTTAATTTTGAATTTTGATATTAAAACATTTTATACTTATGTGAATTTTCTCTTTGACAACCCGCTTTTCATCATGTCTGTGGGTATAATTCTAAATTGAATTCTACCACTTCCATGAATTGAATTTTTAAAAATGGATTCAATATTTATAATTATCATTATTTATAGTTTCTAATATGTTAAACATAATTTTTGACCATTATGAATAGTAAAAACAGTAAAAATTAATTCTCATGACTAAGGTAAAAAATGGATTTACCAGGTGGTTAAACTAAAAAGATAAGGGTTAAATGACCTAATAACTTGTTAAAAAACATTTTATGGACATATTTTGACCCTAATATCTCTATGTTTTTAGAATAAACAATTTTGAGGATTTTTTCATGATAAAAATGTGGTTGTAATTAATTTTTTTCAAAAATATCAAGTGTGTCATCTCCCCCACTTATAATAGGTCACCCCTCTCCTCCCTTATTCACAACCGAAAGCCATTTTTTTAGAAAATAAAATAAAAAATATCTTCCTTATATCCCTACCTAAATTCTAGATTCCTTTTTTAGATTATAAATCTAATCGTGGAAGGCATTAGTTTAAACCTAAAGATATTTCTCAAAGAAGAGGTAAAGTTTTTATATATGTGTTATAATTTTACTTCTTATTTTTCTTCTAACTAATTTTAATATTTTTAAACTATTACAAAATAATAATAAAAATATATCCTATATAAATATATGTTATTATGTAAATGTAATAACCTATATCTATATCCGCATCCATCAAATGGAAAACAAAATCATTGATCATGTGTACGATGGACTACCGCCTAACGAATTGATATTGTTCATTTTCCATCACCACATTTAATGGATGAATGTAATGAGGGATTTATCATATTTATATGATATTTATGATATTATTATACTTATTTTATTATCATATCACATATATCTTCTTACTTTCCATTCCATGAGGGATAAGATTATGTCACTCGTGTGTACGACGGACTACCGCCTCATGAAGTGATGTGATTTATTTTTCACTTACAATTTACATTGAAGGTAGTAAGGATAAAAGTTAATTAATATATGTGATATTTATTATATAACCATACTTTTTGAAATATATTATTACATATAACTTCTTACCTTATAATCCATTGGAAAATAATAATGTTTCTTGTGTATACGTGTTGACTACTGCCTCCACATAGCAATGCAAAATGTTTTTCATTTTATTTTTAAATGGATATTAATAAGGATGGATTTTATTAATATAAATTATATATATATAATAATTATTATATAAAGGTTAATTAATATTTATTTTCCTTTCATTCCAACCATCGAGAAAAATGATAACAACGTCCATGCGTACATACGACCTATCATCTCCATGAACGGTGTAATCCATTTTATATAACTTTTATAGATTACTATAAATAAATATATAATGAATATATATGATATTTATATAATTTTTAACATTATTTATATTATTTAACCATGATAAAATTGAAATTACCAAAATTAACAAACCAAACCATACATGAAACTAAAAACAATTTTGACCTGAAATAATGATTTTAACAAAGAATTACTAATAATTAAGTGATAAAATGCTATAAGTTAATAATATATTGTATAAGATATATTAGTATGGTTATTTAATGGATTTTTAATAAACCTATATTCATTATACAAGAGTTTCTGACACATACAAAGGAATTCAAACAAGTGGTAAGAGTTTCTCATCTCACTTTTACTTCCATGAGACGTACGCCATAATCACAACTTATTCTTTTTTGTGGTGTATATAATATCCATTTTGATATGTTATATCATGAATCTATTTATATTCATGTTTTTATGTTTCCATTTTAATTTAGTTTTTTCATGGGTCTTATGATTCAAAATTTACCAAAGTGGTAAGGGTTTATTTCACAATCTCACCATTATTCAGGATTATTTTTATTTAAGTCTCCTTTGGGGGAATTATTTGATATTTATATATTAAAATCAATATATTTTCTTATCCTATGTATATTAATTAATTTTTTCAAGTAATAGTACCATTTTTACACTCTTTGGTACTTAAAATGGTTGAGAAAATGTTTTTAAGAACATTTTTCATTATTTCTATATTTGGTCAAAAATAGTTTTTCATCAAAATCCATGTTTTCTGAAAATGTTTTCAAAAAATGTTTTTATCCTTTTCAAAATTATTTATTAAAGGAATTTTTACCCATTTTTACTATTTAAAAAATGCTTTTAATGGAATCTTCATGCCATTTTCAAAATAAGGCATGTTTGACTTTTACTAGAAATATGATATGAATCTTTATTTTAATGAGAACGACTTGAACACAATTTTCCACCGTCATGAACACTAAATGTTTAAAGATTATTTTATAATATCTAAAAGGTTATTTTCAAAGAAAATCATTTTCAAAATATTTTTTGAACTTTTATTTTTAAAAATATTCTCACAGTGAAAAGGTTGTTTTCCTCAAAAATATGTTTAATCTCGTTTTTATGGAATTTATATTCTCCAATGACATTAAAACTTTATTATACTTATGATCTGATGAGGATATGTTGTATTTATACTATAATTATTATTTAAATGGATGTTTTAGGATCATTTTGAGAGGATATGTACAATTTTATTACCATTCATCATATTACTTTAGATGGTTTATGAATATGTTTACTAATTGAGGTATGTGTTAACATTTCATTTTTTTCAATATTAATGTTTATATTGATTATGTGTTACCCCTTTAATATTAGTAATGCATTTGGCTTATTAAGTGATGGGTGTGGCTCAAAATTATATAGCCCCTTGATGCATCGGTAGATCTCATGAAACAAATTAGCTTGGGAATTTAGATGAGACCTTTACCATTTATGTAATATCTATTGGAATGAGGCCTTGATGGTAATAAGTCTTGGAATGATTCCTTGATAATATTTTTAAGATGTTCAAAATTATGAATTCCGTAATTTTTAATTAATTCATTGATATTCCTTATTATTATTCGATTAGTTAGAATATCCATGATTATGTTTCAATCTCATTTAATTATTTATATGGAATTATTTGATCATTATTTATTCCTACCATATTATGTTCAATATATTGATTAAATAGAATGTATTTTAGTTATATACCTTTTCATATTGATTATTCATTATTTATTCATAGTTTCCGTTGTATGCATACCCTTACTGAGCATCTAAGCTCACCCCTTTAGTATGTTTTATTTTCTATAGGATACCAGGTTGTGTTTTGTGATTGATATGATGGGATAAACTAAAGGGAATAATGGTGATTTTAAAGAAAATTATTTTTTTATTTTATGTTTTAAAATGTAACGTGAATTTAAAGTATGTATCAAGTTTACCAAGACTACTAAACTATTCATTCCTTTAGGATGAGATTGTTTATATATAGTGTCAATGTAAGAAAGTAATCACTGACTCTAGTCTACTAGGGTTAGGGTCGCTACACCATTACTATCTCAGGGGAACTTAATCATTTGGAATCTATTGAAAACCTATCAACAATGAGGGTTACACCCTCAAACCTCTCTATGAACCAACCTTATCAGGTTGACCATATTCAAACACATGCCACTCCTCCCAAGTCATGGTCATAAATATCTTGACAAATAGGCCAATAAGTAACTCGTAAAACTATATTAGTCCCAAGAATTCCCATACATGTTCACCTATTTATAACTCAAAAAGAACCACATTTAACTACACACACCACATCAAACTCATCCAACACAATAGCGTGTACCACCATATCACCCGTTCACATAACCCAAATCTCACACACAAGAGTTGCATGCCATCATACCAGGATATCCATCCCTCAGAACATGCCAAACTCATCAATCTTAAGTTATCCTCTATGATTCATAAAAAATTCCTAACATATATCTTATACCGAGGATCATATCCCAAAACCACTATCAATTCCCACACTGCATGTTATTTTCAACCAAATAGGAGCACCCTTGGAACTCTTCTTCAAAAATAGGATTAATTCCTATGACAATATGAACCATGTTCTTATCCATCATCTAATTTTGTTACATAAATAGAAGCATCCACCCATTCTCTAACACTATATGTGTATCCAGAACTAATAGGTTAGGGAACTCAATCCACCTTCTCTTGAAAACCTAACCATGTCATTAAACTACTATAATTCATAGTTCTCATCACCCATGGAAATTTATAGTCATCTATATGCCTATATCATATACCTGGTTACCATGTATGTGTACTAGTATCATGCCTCAAAACACCTACTCATGCTTCCCATCTCTAAAGGAAAACAAAAAATCGAGCTAATCCCCCTCGAGGGTTACCCTCACATTCCAAACCACACTAACTCACCAAAATCTCGAGTCATGTATCAAAAGGTAACTAGGTATCTCACATAACCCATATGATAGGTATCGTATAAGGTCAAATCTCATGGTACATTACCCATGATCCCACCTCAGTTAAACCACAATGTCCATTGTTCCCAACCAATCACTTGTGGGTATTATATATGCAACAAATAGAATCTTGTTCAAACTCATCCACCCATAAGAGCACCAATTCTCATGATAATCCATATACAGGACTAATCCCTCAAAGATCACAAGAATACTCATTTGAATGAAATTTTCCTAGAAGGATCCAAATTTATTGAATCAAATACATCAACTCAATTAAATAGAGTTACATTCCAATATATATGTTAAAAAAACTATGTTGTTACTAAACCTTTAAATAAATGAACCTAAATAGTAACTACCCCCAAGGGGTTCACCACTGAGGAATATAATGCCCATACTAAGCTACTAGGGTCACTACACCTCTCATGCACATGGGAAACATCATCTTACTCATAATTAGGCATATCACCATAGGTTTACATGATTTTCCATGAAAAGAAATATATATATGTCATCCCAGCTAAGTATAATTTCCCCATGAACTTATATGGGGAAATTCCTTATAAGCTATTGTTGACACTTTAAACAGCTGGGCATCTATCATCAATGCTAAAAATAACACTATAAATCATACATGTCATGTGAATCCTAATGTTCCAAATCATGATGCATGAGATACCTATCACCTCTACAGTCGGAATCCAAACCCAATAACTTGTTTCTTGATAATGGGCCAAGATCCAAAAATACAATAAGAAATCATTAATCTCAAAAACAATGTGCATCACACAAGGTAAAAATCATATCAATCATAACATCACAAACCAGTAATATCAATACCATCTCTAGTAACTGGGAATTTATATCAGAATAGGTGTTCATAACACATCAGCCTGATATCCATCATAGGATCTGACATATTCCTATATATCATTTCTACAATACCCTAAATATTAGGATAAAATTAATATAGCTCAGATACCACTTTATAACATCCTGCTACCCCATACCTTTAATTAGTTCCCAAAACGACAGTCACTACTATACCTCAAGTGCACCTCCCTATACGCCAGAGGATATAGACTAGTAGTGGAGGTTTAAAGAGGTACTATGGGTTGACTATACCCCCTGTATCAAATGAAAAATCACAATAAAATCACTAAGAAACGTCATAATAGCAAACAAACCTCAATTTATATAGAAAGTATATGAAATAATCCAACCAATAATAATAAATGGTGTGTTAGTGAAAATCATACTATCATGCAGAATTAATATCCCATTGGTCCAATAAACTATAAATAAATAAAATAATATAAAATAGATACAAATGTGTCCCTACTATATCACTAAGCAATAACACATCCCAGTCTCCTATCTTACTCGAGCTTATCTAGATTAATCACGTGACCCTAGGCCTTAACCAAACCTAAACCTAAAATAATTGAGGGATGCTCGGGTACCCAAGTGAAATAGTGTCATGAGTATTGTGTGAGTAAAGAAATCAGTAGGGAACCACCAATTCTATAATAATTGGGTCTTGCTAATAGCATAGACACCCTGTCTTAACATGGTCGTCAGGTTTTGGCCCACCGGGTACCACCAATTTCCCTATAGACACCTAGTCCCCACCATGGGGCCTACCCACGAGCCCAAACGGGTCATATAACTAATTTACATCCCCACAGACCAACACATGTTCTTTACAATGTGATTTTTCCTCACTCACACACATCTTGGGAAACTCCCCAAAAGGTCACCCATCCTGATCACTACTCCAAGTCAAACACACTTAACTGTGGAGTTTTAATCAAGTGGGTTCTAAAAAGGAAAGTCGCACCTTATTGAAATTAGTCATATCATTTAGTCATTTATCCCTTTTTCTTTCCAGGGTGTTACCTTCACCCCACCTTTAGAGAACAATGTACTCATTGTGGACCCTATATCTCAACCCAGGCAGTGCCACTACACTTAAGGCTAGGTTCATTCTCTGATACCAATGTAACAATTTGGATCTATTGAAAAACAAGGCACCTCACCTTAACATGGTCGATAGGTCCTAGACCGCCAGGTACCATGAGTTTCCCCATAGACATGTGGTTCCCACTCTGAGGCCCACCATAGTCTCCTGTCCCACTTATACTAGTCTATCTCAATCATGTGATCCCAGGACTTAGCCTAACCTAAACCTACAACAAGTGAGGGATGATCAGGTACCCCAGTGAAATAGTGGACCGAGTATGGTGTGAGTACAAAACTCAGTAGGGAACCACCAATACTATAACAATTGGGCCAAGATAATAGCACACATGCCCCACCTTAACCTGGATGTTGGGTCCTGGCCCACCAGGTACCACTAGTTGCCCCGCAGACATGTGGTCCCCACCCAGGGCCTACCCATGTGCCTGAATAAGTCATATGACTTATGAATTTAACCATATCCCAACACATGTTCTTTCTAGTGTACTTTTTCCTCACTCACACACATCCTGGGAAACTTCTGAAAAGGCCACCAATCCCGATCACTACTCCAGGCCAAGAACACTTAACTATAGAGTTTTAATCAAGTAGGCTCCCAAAAAGTAAGTTTCACCTTGTTGAAATGAGTCATATCATTTCTTAATTTAACCCCTTATTATTCTGAGGTGTTACCTTCACCCACCATTTACAGCACAATGTCCTTGTTGTGGACCCTATATTTCAACCCAAGCAATGTCACTACACTTAAGGTTGGTCTCCTGCTTCTATATTATTTCCAGTGTGTTTTCTCCTCACTCACACATGTCCTGGGAAACTTACCATAAGGCCACCAATCCTGATCACCACTATAGTCCAAGTACGTTTAACTATAGATTTGTAACCTAGTATGCTTCCAAAAATAAATGTGAACCTTATTGACATGAATCATATAATTGAGTCATTAACCCTTTATCATTTTGGGTTGTTACAAATTAGGACCCATACTTAACATGCAATGAATTGATATGTTCATGTGGAATTCTCTAAATAATAAATAAGATTCTAAAAATAAGAAAAAAAGTAACTACTGTCGATCCTCAGTTCCAAGACCCTGATCGACCATACATGCTTCAGCCTATTCCAGAGTATCTCTAAATATTCCATGATAATCATTCCAACCATAATAATTAACTTAGAGTATTTTACACTAGTATATAGATAATGAATCTGGGGTTGCATCGACCTCAACATACTATATAATCACCTGTGGAAAGCTACATCCCAAGATCACAACCCCAATAATGATCATTGCCACTATGAAATGGTCTTGTTAGTTGATCCCCAATAACCTAAGAGGCTTAAAAACACCCACCAAATACACCATAAACCCTTGACAACTAGAATATGGTGGGAACTCTGTCCTCCAAAAATCTCAACCATGCTCACTGAAGACCCTACATATCCTTGATAACTTTCATGTGGTGGAAACACCATACTCTACCCATAACCAAATCAATCCTGGCTCCAAATCCCTGGCATCTCCATAAGAAGTTTCAAAGACCACCCAAAATGGATTTTTCACGGCATCCCTATAGGAATAATTCATGACCTACCCTTAAGAAGTATTCATGGACACCCATAGAATGTTTTTAATTCACATAATATAACCATTACCCTAAGGGAATTTTCCATACACATCACAACCACCATGCGGGAATAGGTCAATTATCATTATAAGCACATCCAAGGAATATTCTATAGGATCATGAATTCATAATAAGAATTTTATAATAATTTTATAAAAAACAAGGAATCCAGAGTTGGATGATCATGAAAACCCATCATTTCTGCCCAGAACCCATGAAATCACAAACAAGGTATGAGTTCTGTAGTTTCACCCATAACCATATCTAATAGTTTCAGGATGTAGCCTCTTGGGGCAGGTCAATCATCGAGGCACCTATCATGGTCCCCTAAGTTACATCACAGATTAGTAATACTATATGGTGTCCTCGGTATCAATATAGTCTCTTGGGTTATCTGGGTTGGTCAAATCACTCTACCCATTCATCCTACATATGACTCAATTGCCTAGGAAAAAATGTCACAAGGGTGAAATGATAACTTTAATGAACCAAAGGGTAGAAATTTATTCCTAGGATCATATACATACCATGGTGAAAAACACACACTCTCTCTCTCTAAGTCATTGTACTACTATAAATAGGTCACAAGGTAGTCCTAGATGATGGCCTCTAAGTCACACTCACTCTAGTCACACCCATCAAGGGGCCCATATGTTATAAGAATCACAACAATAGCCACATAATCAACCACTAGTGACCAATGAATGTGAGCTAGTTCTCATGGGTATTTTGTGTTCCTTATCACTCTACTTGGTCCATGAAACTATGAAATCATTAAAAAATTCACATTTATTTTAAAACACTTAGTTTAATTCAAAAAAATTAATTATTAAAGGTAGAACACTCAAACCTAGTGGGAAGAATGAATATCCACATACACTCTAACAAAACCATAATTCTATAGGGAAAGTACTAGTACCAACTACCTTATTTGAATCCTTTACCCTTATTAATTCCATACCCTAAAAGATCTTCTTAGGATCTCCAAGTGATATCTAATCCCATCTATGTTCCAACATCAATTGAAAACTCACCTGAGGATCTAAACCATGCCAAGAAAATCAAATTAATTCATTATAAACAAGATAATAATTAATTAAAAATATATATAATTTAATTCCAAATATATAAAATCTATCATAATCAGTGAAACATATACTAAGTGGTTTCATCGCACCCCAACCACAACCAAAATCACATAGGAGGTCCATTCCATGCTCCCAATATGCTCCTAGTTTAATACCTTATCAATCTACATAAATAGAATATGTAATTTAATTTAAAATTAATGAAAAATTTTAATAAATTGGTTGTGTGATATACCTTTAACAAATGTTTGAGCAAAAACATGCATACTTCATTTTGAGACACCCTCATCACCAAAAGAATGAAATCCATTTGGTGCTTGGTCAATTCCAACATGATCTAGTTGAATTGGAATTAAATCCTTAAATAGAGGGGGATTAAATTAAATAATAAGAGTGGAGAAGATAATAAAATTCCCCCAAAGATTAATTCTCACCTCAAAATGCTGAAAAATACCCCTCAAGAACACCCCTTGGTCGTGGGAAATGAGGAGTTGGAAGGGGGTCAGTCCACGGTCTACACGAGAAAAATAGGGAGAGGTAGGGGTTTCCCCAATTTAAGTTATAGGGGGTAAAGTAGTAATTTAACCCCTTAAAAATCCCACCAACTTTTTGGTGGATCCCTAGTGGCTGCAGTGCCACTACTATAGCCACAGGCTGGCCAGTATATGACCACAGACCTGTTCATTGGAAAGTCGGTGGCTACGGGCTATAACCCCGACTAGCTGACCTTTATCTAGTAGCCTTCCACTTCTCCTATGTACTCTTTATCTATCACTTCCAGTCCAGAAACACCCTTTTAAGGTGTTTATCCTCTCAAAAATTAATTTTGAACCTTAGTTCTCCAAACGACCCACACACTAATTGAAAATTCAAATTTCTCTTGGATGTATAACACCTATATGGACATAGGGTTTTATAAGATAGTCATGTGAGGTACTAGGCATGTAAGGATACACTCCATGTCAGGATTACACAACCCGAGGTTTGGGAATGTACACATTCAGACACCCCATGTAAGGTACACACCTGGTAGGGTTGTATAACACAACTTGAGTATGAGTACATAGAAAGATACCTCATGCATAACACTTACTATATAATCCATAGGCACACTATGTAATTGGTAAATACATGGTTAATTCACCTAGAGTACATTCCTAGAGTGTAATATCAGTTTTATATGTTTTGTCACTAATTTACATGTTATATACTACACCCTCAATGGTTGTTGACACATTTTTCTCACCCTAAAGTTAGATTGAGACAAGTAAGTAGTCTATTACGAGTATATTTCTACATAGGATGCAATGGTTGAGTTCCCTTATCAATCAAATGTCTTTGGAAAGATGAATTATATTTAGTAGAATATTCTATCCCTATTCCAACACCTATCATATTTAAAAGTTGATGCAGAGTATGAATGAGGTTGGTGGTAAATTAGGTTGCGATTCGAACTTGGATATGGATCCCTAATATTTTTTTCAAATAGTGCTACCCATGAGATTTATTAGTGGTTATGGATTCCATGGAGTATGGTAAGTCACATATGTTTGCATTCGAATAGGAATGAACAATTCCTTATTTGAAAAAAAAATTGATGGGACCAAGGAAAATGTGGGACTCATTAAGGTCACCCCATATTCATATAAACCCCTAATTCTCTATTGGTGTTTGTGGTTTAGATATAGAGTAAGGTAGAGTTGGTCATTTTCTCCCTTATCAAGACTACCTATAGGGTTGGTTTTTGTTCATATAGAAGATAACTTTCTTCTTATACGATGAATCTCAAGTTATGAAAAATGAATATAGATAAATGATTTACCAAGTGTTCTTGTAAGTAACTTCAACTAGATTATAGGTTCAAATGTCCATGAGGCATTGAAAATTCAATATAGAGGATTCAGATATTTCCCCTTAAATTTGTATGATAGGACTAGGTGAGGGTTCTTCCCTTATGATGATGGAGTTGGTGATCCCCTAGAGATGTGGGGGTGAGGGTCCTATATTCTAGTTAGATATTTCTCAGAGATCCATCATTAGAGGTTCTAGCTATTCTATCATGGATGGTAGTGGTAAAATTTCTAGATAGTATCACCCATTTGATATAGTGTGGGATCCTCAATGTGAATACATTGTTGGTGTGGTATAAGTATATGTTTTTCAGGATAGATTAATATATTTCCAATTATATTATCCCCTCTACTAGTTGTTATGTTTCTGATGAGGCATGGGTCCCTAGTGAGAGTTGTGGATTTCACGGCTAGGTGATGGTAAAGTTTAATCTCTATATATGGTTTATGAGTTTAGGGGACTTTAGATCATGGGGTTCCCCAATTATTTCCTGAACAATGTGCTTCCTATAAGAGAGTTAGTTTGGGTATTTTTTACTCTTCTAAAATCATACCAATACTTTATTGAGTGTTTCATGGATGTTGGGATTCTTTAACAGGTGTTAGAGTGGCTGAGGATGTTCATTCCCTTAGGTATTTTCCTTGTAGATTGGGGTGTGGGATTATTCTTTTACCTTTTAATGGGTTATCAGGTTATAGGTGTCGAGTGTTGAAGGTTTGGCTAGGATTATCCAACATGGGACCCTAATATTGGAACAATGTCATGTTTTTTACACTGAGTATATGTATTTATTATGGGTCTTGTGGTGAAACAATTGTATATGGTTTATTTTAAGGTTTAGTATACATTTCTTTGACAAGATATTCCTTTCTAGATCTTTGAGATTCGATGGTGATTCCCCTGATGGATTTTTTCTATTGTGTAATGATAAATTTTGAACCTCAATGTTGTGTAGGTCATGAAGGTGTTTTCCCCTAAGAGTTATGGATAGGGAGGTGTTTTCCATTGATAGTGATGGTCAACTAGGTGTCTTCCCCTAAGATAGTTGGATAGGGATGTGTTTTCCACTAAGGTGTGTGTATTTTTTAGGGAGTACTAGGTTAGTATTGTTGAGTGTATTCTTGGGGATTATCCCTAACATTTCTCAGTGGGCTTGGTTAGTGGTCTCATTTATTGGTGGAGTGGTAGTTTCTCTCCTGGGTGTTCACTCTTCCCTTATTGAGTTGGGTGGCTATTTGGTTTGGCCTTGCCTAGGATCTGACCAATATCTCCATTGCCTTGTTATTTTTTAGGTGTCCTACTAGTTATTTTTATACTCACCCATGTAGAGAACCCAGTCCCACACATGTTGTGTCTATGATAATGGTGTATAGCTTGGTGGTCTTTCAGACCTTGTGTTATGGAGGTGGATCTTGGTGTAACAAGTTAGATTCATAGTTGGCGGGTCTTAGGTTGGAGTTGATGCAATTTGGTGACTCTATACTTCTATTTTCTCTAGGTTAGTTTTATTCCATAGGATGTTTAGAAGTATTACACATGTGTATTTTACTTTTTATTTAGTCATGTATATCATGCATGGTTGTGTGTTATTTTTCTAGTTGGTGGTATATATATTTATTACAGGATGATTAGACTAAGGCTTCCCATAGGTGTTTATGCATTCTTGGTTCTACTCACCTACCCCTATCCTATATAAAGTGGGTTTAGAGTGGCACACTTGGCCTATCACCTCCCAAGAGGGTCCCATTGGATTGGGTCATGTCATCCAAAAATTCAATGAATGAGACATTGAGCACATAGGTTGATGACACCCGTATGCAACCTATTTTATTAGAGATATCAAGACATAGGGATTATATTACACAGTTCATGTTTTCATGTGGTTATTATTATTATGATATTTAACTCCTTTCTCCATCGGCATCTTGAAGTGTTTCTAGATGCTAACCTTGGAATTTAGGTGACACTTTCTAATGCCATTGAGAAAGGGGCCTAGAGGGTTACACACTAAGTGTGTCCATAAAATCAATTAAATTCTATATGAATTTGACATGTTGAATAAATATTATTCCCATATGTGGTTTAATAATAATTCATATTTGGTTGATCAAATATATCTATTCACCAGTTATTTGATATAATATATATGAGTTGAAGATTTAATAAATACTTATTCACTATTTTAGTAAATATAATATATTTTTTTTGATGAATAATACATTGATATTTATTTATTTAAATAAATAGTATTTATTCATGGTTCGATAAATACCGAGGAGGATTAAAAGGCCAAGTTATAGTTTTGGTAGGAAATGATATATTAAATATCTTTTAAATAAATATTAATTTATTTATTCAATGAAATGATATTTATTTTTTCAGTGAGTTTATTCCATGTCACATAAATAATAATAATATATTATTATTATTTATACATGGGGTCCACTAGTGATTAGGTTATTTATCAAGGGAATATATGAAATTACCAACCCTATATAATCTCTAAAAATACCTGATCATATCATTCTCCTAGGTTAATAAAAGGACAACCAAATTTTTTCACAATGAATTATAGGGAGAATCCTCTCAAGTCCTAGAGAGATATTCCTTTAGAATGATCTCAAGAACATAGAGAAATTATCCTTCTCCACTTTCTTAACTATATAGAGAATAAAATAATTATTCAGTATGAATGACACAAGCATTTAAATATTCTATTCTAGCACTTGTTGATTTCTATAGTGATCTTTGGGGGTTCACGAAGCATGTGTAGATCACTAATAGATGGATTCTAGTATTGAATCCTATGACACAATGAAAATATAGAAAAATATGTTCTACTAAATATTTAATGAATAAATAATTCCAACATGGTGTAATTATTTATCTATATAAATTAATTATAAATTATATGTGTTGATATTGTCTCATGAATTTTGGTGTTTTAATTCATCTAGTTATGAGGATAAATCTAAAAAATCTAATGAATTTACATTTTTGGTCATGGGGATGACCTCTTTTACTTTACCCAGATCCTTCAAGTGGTATTAGAGTAGTATAATATTAATTTATAATTATTTATTGATCATTGATTGATTATACATATTTTTTTTGTTATTTTTAATTTCAAGTTTATTCATTCTTTAATCCAAATGTTTTTATTACGTGATTTATCAATTTTATATTATATAAAAAAGATTATGAAAATGTGAAGAATGATAGTAGCTTCCATTTGGAGGTGCTTGAGATTTTGGTCAGTATATATGGTTACAAAATGTGTAACTAAAAAGTACATGTCGCATACTGAGGTTGACCACACTTGGACATACTGCGGTATACACAACACATTGAGTGGTAATTAATACATGGTTTTCACTATATAAACTATGTATTTATTGGTCTAGAATAGCACAAAATTTATAGGATTACATGGCATGTAGTTGGTGTACATGTAGTTTAGTCTACATGTATTCACAGTGAAATTCACAGAATCCACATGGTCAAATTTTTGTCATGTATTTATTACATGGCATGTGCTACTGGTGACTATTTGACATAGATGTTCCACATTGTATAGACGACACACATGATATACACCACAATAATTATAATTCTAAAATACATGATAAGTCCCTAGGCATGTATTGTGAAAGTCGTTACATTGAGTGTTGTTGTTGTGTGAACATCATGTAACTGGTACCCATTTACATGGTGTATACGATATTTAAAATATACAAGCATAAATAAATTAAAAAAAATGAAATTAATTAATACATTAAACCTAACTACATGATATGTTGTGGTGGATATTTCATGCAAATTGGTTTAAAGAACAATAAATTCCTAATTAATTTCTTCATTAAATTAATCTAGAACTATACACTGTATGGTCATTGCATACACCATGTATTTATTAATCATGTTTAAATTTTTATATGTTATGTATTTTCATGTTTAACCATGTGTTTTAAATATTCCAAGCTATTACTTGGCTTGAAAAACTACATTTCATATATAAAGAGCGCGTTGTTGAGCGCATACAAATTTAATATTTATAATCCATATAAAATACTAGTATTGTGGTAAGAAGGGTGTTAAATCATAGAGAAGGACTTAGTGATTGTGCATACCAAACTAAACTCAAAAAAAGCAACTACAACAAAAATAAAAAAACAATGAGGTGAACAGTGAAATATGAGTATGAGATGGTGCAACAGGGATGCAGTGAGAACAAGAAGCAGAGAGTTAAACAAACAAAAGATGAATTAGGGTCCTCAATCTACTTTTACCATATAAAATATATTATCCTACTCTAATCCAGTTAATTCAATCATTCAGTTCATGTGAAATGGTGGAGATTCACTAAGATGTTGCTTTGTTGAATATTCATAGCTTGATGAACCTTCTTGAGCTTTGATCTTTTGATCTTGACCATTGAATTAATATGTTCATTATGGAGAAGATATTCATTGACCTTTTCCAATTCACAGTACTTTTCTCAATGATCCAAGTTGAAAGGATTCACCACCCTCACCTTTCGGTTATTGGTAGTGTAAAAAAATTATGATGCACCCAATTTTTGTATACATTTTCACATACTTTACTGAAAATAAGAACATTTTTTCATTAATTACCTACTTCTTAGGGAACAAATACTTTGATTTTGGTGATCTTGCTCATTTTCAGGAGTTTTATGGCCAAATACTCAAAACGGGGGAGACTGGGAAAAATTTACAGACTACACAGTGTGTACTTATTTACATGCCATGTACATCCAGACTCAAACACGGATTGACCAAGACAAGTACATGCCCAAGTAATCAGAATTCGGTACATGTTGTGTTCACACTTTACACGCCGTGTACACCATTCTAGAAGCAGTTGGTGGATGAGCAGAAGTCTACACGCCCATGTGGCCGGCTGAAGGGGACATGACATGTTCAACTTATACACACTGTGTATCCCTTTCTAGAAGTGGTTGGTGGCCGAGAAATGGGAATACACGCCGTATGTGGTGGTGCCACATGCCGTGTATAGCTACCTACTAGGCGACACTATGTTCCAAGTCAAAGACGGCGTGCTAGGCCGCCTACCAACGGAGAAAACAAAGGGAAAAGCACGTTGACAAAAGTACACGCCCTATAACTTTGTTACACATTGTGTATTTATATTTTCTATAAAAGGAGGCATTGGCCTCCGGTTTGGGGTTGTGTGTAGAGATAAAGTGTGGAGAAAAGGTTGAAGGTCCGAAGGATAGAATCTCTACCGTCGTACTACTGTTGTTCTACCGTCTACCAAAGAATCATTCCCTCCTCCAAGTTCCAAGAATGATCTCATCAGGTATCAAGAGCTTTGTGTTTATCATTTTCTATATGTGTAACTAAATACCCAGTATGTTGGGGTTGTGGAAGATTATGAATTTTAATTTAAATTAGTTGTTATGAATGTGTTTGTTCCTTTTAACCTCTTCTTATTCTTCTTAAACCACTTTTTATCATCATTGAAAATTCTAAACCAGACCAAGGGCAGAATTTTCAGGGATTCAAAAGAAGAATAATGACGAATAATTTCATGACCATTGGAAGTAGTTATTGAGTCAAAATGGACTAAACCAAATAAATAACTATGAGAAATTGACTACCAGACCAAGGAGTTAGTTTCTTCAGCTCTAAATACAAGTTTTTAGGACCAAGTGAACTTTATTACAAATAGAAACCCAGAGTGTCAGGTTATTATGAACAACACAACCTCATAAGAAATTTAATTTACTAAACAACTTCTCATTAATCTATAACCCCAATGCACATCTCTCTTTATCTATATCAAAATAAATTTTACCATATTTACTTTTATTCTATTAAGTAATTTGTTAAAAGAAACTTAAAACCAATTATTCTTTTTATCCAAACAACAACAATCGACTCTAAATTCAGAAAAATTCATTAAAAAAATACAAACTAAGTGAAAAAAAGATAAAAATAACTTTTTATTCCCTATGGATCGACCCCTTAATGGTGTTATACTTGTTAGGGTAAAAATAATTTGGGACACTGATAGTATACCTTCGGTGAAAGGACTCACCAAATTTTGGCTCTGTTGCTGGGGAACAAGGAAAAGTTAATTTTGATCTTGTTTTCATTTAGTTTGTATCAAATTTTAGTGGAAATAAAAATCCAAAATTCACAAAAATCTCTTCTCTAATCTTATTTATGTTTATCTTTCATTTTCCTCATTTATGATTGGTGTGTTTCCTATTGTGTAGGTCTTTGGGTGTATGAGGGACTACCTCACACGTTCCAAGAATGCTGAGTCATTAGGGTTTTTTCCGATTGACCCAGAGATTGAATGAACACTCTTGAGGCACCAATGAGAACTCATAGCTGAGCACAACCAAAACACTCCACTAGTGTAGAACAAGAAAGGAAATCCAGTTGTTGTCCAAGGAGTTGGACAATAGTTAGGCCCGGATGATAACTGGAACTAGAAAGCTCCACTTTCTCCAAGTATGGCCCGCAACAGATCCAACAATTCCTACCAGAGAAGATGCCATTTTTCAACCAAGGTCAGGGGTCATACTTCACCCCTCAAGAAAAACAATACATGCCAGCTCCACTCCCTCAGCAGCCACCTCCACGCCATAATATCATGGAGTACGACCTTCCATCCATCTATGGAGCTGGTACATGCATCATATGTCCACCAATGCAGGTCCAACACTTCGAGATCAAGCCTTATATTATGAAATTGATTCAGAACACAGTTCAGTTCAGTGGCTTGCCCAGCGAGGATCCCAATGCCCATCTCTCCAATTTTCTAGAGGTCTGCGACGCGTTCCGCTACCACAGAGTGTCTACAGACGCTATTTGTCTTCACCTCTTCCCATTATCTCTAAGGGATAAAGTGAAATACTGGATTAAAGGTTTTCCACAACAATATATCCTCACCTGGGAGGAGCTATCCCAGTTATTCCTATTTAAATACTTCCCACCCTCGAAGACAGTGACTCTACGAAACGAAATCCACAACTTCCAGTAGTATGACTCTGAGTCACTATAAGAATCATTGGATCACTTTAAGGAGATGTTGTGCAAATTACCACACCACGGAATTCCACTTTTTATGTAGGTCCAAACATTCTATGGAGGGTTAATAACAAATACAAAGACTGTGGTGGATGTTGTTTTCGAAGGTACGGTAATGAGGAAATCCCCTGAAGAGATTTTTGAACTACAGGAAGACATGTCTGCCAACAGCTTCCAGTGGAATTCTGAGTGGGGCACCAAGAAATGAGGTATGCATAACATTTATGAAACTACTATTCTTGCTTCCCAATTATATGTCATGTCCAGAAAGATCGGCGTGCTCAATCTGAAGGGCGCGTCTCAAGTACATGCGCCAAACCATATGGCATGTAGCGAATGTGGTGATAACCACATCATGGGAGAATGCTTGGGTTCTGCTGGAGACCCTTCAACAAGAGAGGTGAGTTATTTTTCACAAAATCGAGGGTCCAACCAGTACCAGAACCCGACATGGCGTGATCAATAGAACATAGGCTGAGGCCAACAATAACAGAATCTTCCGCCCCAACGATCACCCGACTACAACCAACCTTATTATTAGAACTAGTACCAGAGGCAGAAACTACCCCAACAGGGCTCTTATCAACCACAAGGGTATCATAACCCTATCCCATAGTATTCGAGTTAGCCACCACCTCCACCATCTCAACAACCACCTCAATAGGAGAACACCTCAAGGTTAGATGATCTCATGGCCGAATTTATATCTACTGTTGATACAAGGTTCCAAAATCATGAGGCTTCTATTCGAGACCTGGAGAATTAGATTGTACAGTTGGAAAACCAACTCTTGGGAAGGAAACCCGGTACACTACTAGGTAACACTGAGAAGAACCCGAAGGAGGAGGCTCATTTGTTACGCTACAGAGTGGAAAGGAGCTCCAACAGCACCAACCAGTATAGCTAGGTTCACCCACACCCCCTGTTGATGAAGAAGGTACAAATTCAGACCCCTCCTCATCTGAAGGCCCATGGAAGGAGGCTTAGTAGAATAAATGGAAGAAGTTTGTCAAACCCTTTGAGCTTGCCTTACCCTTCCTAGAGAGATTAAAGCAGAGAAAGCTAGACCACCAATTCAGCAAATTCATAGATTTATTTAAGAAATTGCACATAAATATTCCATTTGCAGAGGCATTGACGCAGATGCCCACTTATTCCAAATTCATGAAGGAAATACTCTTCAATAGTAGAAATATGGAGGATCTAGGCACCATTTTCCTCACCAAGGAGTGTTCTGCAATCATCCAGAATTCAATTTCTCCCAAACTCCAAGATCCAAGTATCTTTACCATTCCATGTACTATTAGACCATGTGATATTGGGAAGGACCTCTGTGACTTAGGGGCCAGTGTGAACCTCATTCCCCTCAAAGTTTTCAAAAATCTAGGGCTCAACGATTTGAAGCCTACCCAAGCATCCCTTCAACTTACTGATCGATCCATCAAACATCCAAACGGACTACTGGAGGATGTATTGGTCAAGGTGGTTAGGATCATCCTCTCTGTAGATTTCATCATCCTTGACATGGAGGATGACCAGGAGGCACCTCTCATCTTGGGAAGTCCCTTCCTGGCTACTGGGAAGGTACTGATCGATGTGCACCAAGGGGAGCTTATTTTTGGGGTAGGAGACGAGAGAGTCTCCTACAATGTTCTCAAGGCCGTCAAGAAGAAATCATTGTCAGAACATGAGGACAATTATGTAATAACCACCGTGGATGGTCTTTTAAGCACAACAAAGGATGATTTGGTATGTTCTTTTACCTCAGATAACTTTATCATTACATACATTCCATTTGAAGAAGAGCTAGAAGACTTGAAATTCCTAGAAGGCTAGGGAGGCCACTACTGGAAACGTGTAGTTGTTCTTGATAGTCTAGAATGATACAAGTTGCAACCACTTATGCCTTTGATTTTAAAGGCACCTGAACTAGAATTGAATCCTCTTCCATATGCTCTAAAGTATGGGTATTTGGGAGACCATCAAACATTGACTGTCATACTTAAAGCAGAACTATCATAGAAGAAGGAAGATGCACTTCTGCAAGTTCTGAAACAGTGGAAGCATGCTATTGAGTGGAAAGTAGCTGATTTGAAGGGAATCAGCCCTACCATTTACACCCAAAAAGTGATACTTGAAGAAGGTGCCAAGAAATCTTGGCTACCACAGTGGTGCCTAAATCCCCCCATGAAGGAAGTTGTAAAGAAATAGGTGATCAAATATTTGGATGCATTCATCATCTATCCCATCTCAGATAGTCTGTGGGTGAGTCCCTTACAAGTGGTACCCATAAGGGGGTATCACTGTGGTATCAAATGATAATAATGAGATCATCCCCACTGGCACTGTCATGGGCTGGCGAGTTTGTGTCGATTACCAGAAACTGAATGATGCCACAAGAAAGGATCATTTCCCCCTTCCATTCATGGATCAAATGCTAGAGAGACTAGTAGGGAACAACTTCTATTGCTTCCTCGACAGTTATTTTGACTATAACCAAATTTCCATTTCTCTAGAGGATCAGTAGAAGAGCACATCCACTTGCCCCTATGGTATGTTTTCTTACCGAAGGATGTCTTTTGGAATGTGCAATTCCCCTGCCAATTTCTAGTGTTGTATGTTGGCTATCTTCCATGACATGGCGGAACAGATCCTGGAGGTATTCATGGATGATTTTTCCATTTATGGAAAATCATTCACCACTTGTTTGCGGCACCTAGAGCTAGTTTTAGAACTATGTGAGAACACTAAACTAGTTTTGAACTGGTAAAAGTGTCATTTCATGGTGAAAAGTGGCATCGTCCTTGGACATAGAATCTCAGAAAAGGGGATAGAGGTGGATCCGACGAAGATAGAAGTCATTTCATGACTACCTATTCCGACTTCTGTCCGAGCCATCTATAGATACCTGGGGAATGAAGGTTTTTATAGGCGGTTTGTCCATGAATTATAAAAAATATCCCATCCCCTCACAAATATTCTAACCAAGGATGCCATATTTGAGTTTTATGATACATGTGCCATAGATTTTGAACACCTGAAGCAATTCCTGTTGGAATCTCCAATGATGATTTCTCCCAACTGGGAGGAACAATTTGAGGTGATGTGTGATGCTAGTGACTATGCAGTGGGAGAAGTCTTAGGCTAGTGGCTAGAACGGATTTTCCAACCTATATATTATTCTAGCAGAACACTCAACGAGGAACATATCAACTACACCACCACAGATAAGGAGATTCTTGTAGTGGTTTTCACTTTTGACAGGTTTTGTTCTTACTTAGTGTTGTCTATAGTTATTGTTTATACTAACCATGCAACACTAAAGTACATATTGAACAAGAAATATTTGAATCCCCAATTGATCCATTGGGTAATCCTCTTACAAGAATTTGATATGGAGATTCGAGATAAGAAAGGGAGTGAGAATGTTGTTGCTGTCCATCTATCCCACCTAGAGCTTCCTTATTTAGAGAAGGAGAAAGATCGGGAGATCAGGGAGGATTTACCTAATGAGAACCTTTTTTTGGTCAACGAAACACTTAGACCATGGTATTTTGATATTGCTAATTTTCTGGATACATGTGTCATTCACTCCGACCTCTCCTTCCAGCAATGGAAGAGATTTTTCTCTGATGTGAAGAGATACTTCTGGGAAGATCCTCTGCTATTCCGATCCTGTGGTGATATGTCATGCCTCACTAGTTGGAGGACATTATGTCCCTAATCGTACGATAGCAAAGGTCCTATAATCTGGGTTTTTCTGGCCCACCATGCATAAAGATGACCAAGACTTTTTTTCTTATTGTGATCAATTCCAGAGGACTGGTAACATGGTATGTAGAGCAGAGATGCCCTAGCACCCCATCCTGGAGGTCGAGATATTCAACGTCTGGGGTATAGACTTCATGGGTCTCTTTCCCCCATCTTTCTGGAACACTTACATCATAGTATGTTTCGACTATATCTCCAAGTTGGTGGAAGCCACTGCTACAATACACGACACAGCCAAGGTAGTCATGATATTTTTAAAGAAACATATTTTTAGCAGGTTTGGAGTTCCTCGAGTACTGATCAGTGATCGAGGGACCCACTTCAACAACACACTGATGAGAGGAATACTATCGAAGTATGGAGTAAAACATCATATGGGGACACCATATCATCCCTAGTCGATTGGACAAGTGGAGCTCTCCAACCGTGAGCTCAAGCAGATCCTGGAGAAAATAGTGAACACTTCAAGGAAAGACTGGTCCAAGAAGTTAGATGATGCTCTATGGGAATATCAGACTGCTTTCAAAACACCACTGGGAATGTCCCCATTCCACCTCATCTATAGAAACCCATGACATCTTCCAGTGGAGTTGGAACACAAAGCCTACTGGGCCATCAAGGCCCTGAATTTTGATCTGAAGACAGCTGAAGAGAAGTGAAATTTCCAACTATCGGAAATTGATGAAATCATATTAGAGGTGTACGAGAACAAAAAGTTGTACAAGGAGAGGGCAAGAGAAATTCATGACCAGATGATTTAACATAAATCTTTCCAACCCGGTGATCAAGTACTTCTATTTAACTCCCATCTTTGATCATTACAAAGGAAGTTAAAGTCACGATTTTCGGGACCATTCCACATTATAAGCATATTCCATCATGGAGTGGTGGAAATTTCTAGAGAGGATGGTCAACCGTTCAAGGTGAACAGACATCATTTGAAGGCTTACCATCGCATTGACGACAATGTGGGAATGTTGTCCACCATATAGCTTAGGTAAGATGAGGTAAGTAGGTCGAGCCAATGACCTAAAACAAAGGCACTTCCTGGGAGGCAACCCAGCGGATACACGACGTGTACCACTTATACCCACGACATGTACTTTTTTCTTTTCATTTATTTTATAACTATTATAAATATATAATTTAACTAAGAAATAAATAGGGATGATGTCGGTGCCGATGGTAAGGTCGCTAGAGTTTATCTGATCCATCCCCGTTTCGAATCCTCCTGACCTACCTTCGGCACGGGGTTCTACCTTTTTCTCTTCATATTTTATTACACGGAGTGTGTAGTATTTTTCATATATATATATATATATACATATATCTATTTTATTATAAGAAAACCCATGGTGGGAATGGATCGGTTGGCCAAGATCATAACCCAACTCCAAAAGACCCGGGTTCAAATCCTGACAACCACCCCATTTCCATTATTTATCCTTTTAATAAAACCACACGGCGTGTATTTTGATAAAATTAATGAGTTTCATGTTTTACTTCTAAAAACTAAAAAGATTTTTCGCATAAATTAATTCATGTGGGTGAAGTTGTCCGATTGGCAGAGTCTCGGCCCTGGATCCAAAAGACCTGGTTTCAAACTCGGCTAATCTCCCTACTTCATCCCTTTTTGTCTAATTAAAAGCCACACATCGTGAATTTACTTTCTTCCCGTGTAGTATAGTTAGTATACATTATATATATATATATATATAATAAATAGGAGCAGTAGTACAATATTTTCTCTAGTGGTTGAGGGATTCCGTTTGGAACAGCCGATCGCCAGTTCGAACCTCGCCCCAAGCACTAGACCAAAGATTGTACTTCTATTTTTCCATTTTTAAAACACATGATGTGTATTTCTTGATACATTATGTGTATAGTTTTATTTTTTAATTATGTATATATATACACTTTTACTATTTTAATTATTAATATTAATTATTATATAGTTTAATATAATAATTATATATCTATATATATTTATTACTTAAATAAAAAAATGGGATAAACGGCATGTAGTATATTGTACACACCGTGTACCGCGGATATAAAAGTCGTGGACCACCCAAATTCAAGTTGTGTTGCACGGCCCTCCCCTTCTTCCCGTTTCTTCCCCCGTATGACACCCGAACCCCCTTTTCTCAAATCTATCGATTTTGGGCATTTTACTTCATATTTCTGATGCATTTTGATCCTAGGTCTAGGTACGCCCTTCTACACCCTATATTTCAAATTATTATAAGCGTTTAGGGTGATTTCTGGATCAACCTACCATTCGGCTTCCGCGGTACATGACCACGATATGAAGAACACACGCTGTGTACTTTTGTACATGGCCACATACTGGATGATTCACGATTTGAAAATACACAGTGTGTATGTTCGATACATACTGTGTACTAGCCCCCATCATGCCTGGGTATCTTTTATACACGACCTTATACACCATTTTCATGAACACGAAATGTCTGTTCGGTACACGCTGTGTCAACATTTTCTTTTGGTCAGCCAGTGTGTAGCACTTCACACGACCATATACTATTTGTTCTTGCACACGTCGTGTGGTACCTGTACACAACATGTCCTGTGTTGTTATAACTACTGAAAGAGTGACCGTGTTTTTTCCAATACATGACAGGGACCACTTTACATGAACACGACGTGCATGTTCGGTACACGCCGTGTATCTTTCTATGGTCTATCCCCTGCTCCCTCGACGTGTCTATCCAGAGAACACGGGATGGTAACCCGCTTTTATTACACGCCATGTAATCTGGAACTACATGCCATATACTTTTTATTTTTCCATTTTTATCACATTTTCTTATTTTCCTTTTTCTTTTCTTTTTCTTTTGTTTGGTTTTTCTATTCTCTTTCAGGATATGGCAGATAGAGATCCCTCCCATGGGAAGCGGCCCGCCTCCGCCACTATGGGCGAGAGACCCATTTATCGTCAGATCCGACTCCGGCCTACGACACTACCAGATCCAAACTCTCTGGTCTATCAGATCCCTCCTTTGGCCAATCCTTCCACCCCTCACTCCCTTACCTGAGGCTGGTCCGAGTAGCGCCACACCTCCACTATCTTGCACTGAGACTCCGAGCACCATCATTACTTCCCCACCAGCTGCCACTCCACCTAAGATCTCCTCATCCGTAGCTGGTCCCTCATCGACCACCCCATCTAGTGAGCCTCCACCTACTACAGCCGATCCACCACCAGAACCAGATCCCGCTGCAGTACCTCCACCTGGTCCGGGACCTGCAGGTGTTCCCTACCCTTGCATGTTGTTCCCGGTCACCAATTGGGAACACGACAGAGTTTGGTGCTTCTCTCACTAGCCAATTCCATTGAGTAGCCACTATCTGGATAGCAGCGTCCCACAACATCTAGGAATCTGGGGAGATTTAGAGGATCTTCTCGGGCACACTCCCTTACTCTCGATCTTCTAGGTCATCACTCCTATTTTTCAGGATTTATTTTTGGAGTTTGCTGGATCATTCGAGTTCGATGGAGCCGAGTACCAGGAGACGCCTGGTGATGCAGTGCTAGTGGTCCGATTCCATCTAGGCAGCCGTTACTTTTCCCTTACCATGACTGAGTTCGGCCGAGGGTGCGGTTTCTATCCTCATCCTGTCACCCCACCCCCTATCTTCTCCATGACCCGACCCGAGCGCCCTGACCTCATTTACATGTGGAGGGAGATTGCTGGGCATGACCACTGTTATACCCCTACCTCCCAGAAGAGTACCCTTATAGCTGACCCTATCCTTCGCTTCACCCACCGATGCTTTAACGCCATTATTTTTCCCCACCATGAGGATATGGGGGTCGTGACTGGTCGTGACATGGATCTCCTTACCTGTGTAATCCAGCAGGACTACCCGGACCTCCCTTACCTTGCTGCCTCCTATTTTCACGCCATGTTTACCGGCCGTCAGGGAAACCTGAACGGTGGGTTTTACGCTACCTGCCTTTCCCACCATCTTGGGGTTTTTAAACCTTTACCTCCTCATGAACTGTTAAGTTCCCCCCATCGGATGGACTATCTCATTCTTATTTGCATGAGATTGGTCTGGAAGCAGTGGGTGCCTACGTCCTTGCCCAGGCACGCCCCCACCCACCTGTTGACCCTCCTATCCCCGCTGATGCACCTGCTCCTCCTTCCCCACCCTCTCCATCTTCCCCACCCTATCCCCCTACTTCAGACCTTCCATCTTCTATTCCTCCTACTGTGCCCTACCCCGCACCCTCGTTCGATCTCACCGTTTACCTCCGCCTAGCTGCGATGGAGCAGCACTTGGTCTGTCTCGATCAACGTCATGACCAGCTATGGAAGATATTGGGGATTCTTCTTCAGCATCATGGTATCCCACTACCCCCACCGTCTGCCCCTGCTTTGGCTCCTGGCCCTTCTTCTACAGCTCCACCGCCCTTCACTACACTAGCCACGGATTCAGTTCTCCTATCCATTGTGGGCCCAACTGTTACTACCACTTCCACCACTACTACCAGTCCAGGGGGTGATGTCGAGCTTCCTCTTCTAAGTCCAGCTTCTGCGGCTCCTACTTCTAAAACTTCTCTTCCGAGTGCAGAGTCCAAGCCTACAGTTTCCACGGATCCTCAGCCTTCTCTACCAATTGATTCTGTATCGGATGATGCCTCTTCTGAGGCAACCCCCTGACTAGTTTTTGGACACATGTTTTCCTTGTATATATATTTTTGTGATATATTGTGCCTGTGTATGTTTTGTACGTTTTCATTTTTTTCTCTCCACCTCCATCACAGGTACTCTGACACGTTTTGTGCTACACTTTTCCACCACCTCCCATTTTTCTTCGCCTAGATACAAGGGAAGTATTGTTTTTCACTTGTTTCTATTATTTTTCTTTTTCTTTCTTATTTTCTTTATTTCCTTACTTCCCCTCGTTCTGGTCCACTATTGTGTCCCCAAATTCCTTTCTTCACTTTCGGGAACTTGGTGGAACAAGTGCAGTATTCAGTATGGGGGAGCATCTCTCGACCACCTTAGTCTTTTCCCTTATCATCATTTTAGGAGACATCATTATTAAAAGATATATTTTAAAATGTGAAGACATTTTGGTTAACCATATTTTTAAATAATAAAACTGAAAGTGGAAAATTTTAAAAGTTGCATGCTTATTTTGGTTCTTAAGTATTTGAAAATGATTGCTGATATAGTTTAAATTACAACTTGTAATCCTAGGATGATTAAATTGATTAGACTAATCAAATATATGCAATTCACGACCTAATTTTCTCTTTATTTGTTTTCCCACTCCTGATAGGTATTATAAACCCTTTGTCATATTCTTCCTAATACCCTCTTTCTTGAGAGATTCTTAGGATATACATAACTACCATAATTTTCAAGTTTTATTTTCGAAACATGAGAAATTTTTGAATTACATTAAAATAATTGAGGAATTATATTGTTTTAACCCCTTTATCTTGAAACCTACCCTACATATTATCTTCTAAAATCCCCTAAAAATCATGAACAACCTTTATAGGAATCCATATTACAAGCCTATTTTCCTTCCTAACCTAATTATTTTATGATTTTGCGTGATTATTAATTTGATCTCCAAAGAAGGTATTAGTAACACATGGAATAATTTCGTGAATTGTTAAGAAATTAAGTATGGGGGAGAGCCTCTTGATCATGTGGGGAAAAAGGGTTCCAAACATCTATTTTTGGAACTTCTAAAAGGTTCCCTTTTTTAAAAAAAATGATACAGACAAAGGGACCTTATACTCACTTGTTGGTTTGTGAAGCCTACCTACCCAACTAAAGGAGATAGTGGTGATGAGATTATTTGATAAATCTTGTCGAGGACACTTTTATATTGAGCTTAACATTGAATATCATGCACTATTATTTAAAGAATTTAGCCTCCTTTTTCAAGCCTTAGAGTCATTTTTCACATCTTTATGTACCAAACTTTAGCCACAGAAACATCTCATCCTTATTGAAAAGCCCTCATGATTTCCGTAAATAAATTTTCTAAAGTATAGAACTAGATTTCTTGAAAACCTATGGATAGAGTGTATATATATTTGATTGAGAAAAACTTTTATTTAAAATTTCTTGAGTGCTGAGTATATTATTGGTGAGGTAGATCATCAAGTGGATTGTTTATTTTTGAAAGGTTGAAACTTGTGTTTAAAAGAGGATGAAAGTAGTTAATTGAAATATATATGAGGCATGATTAGGATATATCCTAAATTGAAACTGTTTTGTATCTTTTTAGAATTTTCTCCTGTAACTTATTATTTTCATTTATGATTAACTGAAGTCCTTCATTTTAAAATATAGACTCTGTTAATTAGATGTTGAGATTTTCTTAAGGGCAAGCAAATGACTAGGTATGGGGGAGTTTGATGCACCCAATTTTTGTATACATTTTCACGTACTTTATTGAAAATAAGAACAATTTTTCCTTAATTACCTACTGATTAGGGAACATATACATTAATTTTGGTGATCTTTCTCATTTTTAGAAGTTTTATGGACAAATATACAAAATGGGGGAGACTGAGAAAAATTTACAGACTACACAACATGTACTTATTTACACGCCACGTACATCCAGACTCAGACATGGATTGAACAGGACATGTACATGCCCAAGTAATCAGAATCTGGTACACGCCTTATTCACACTTTACATGACCTGTACACCATTCTAGAAGCAGTTGTCAGATGAGAGGAAGTCTACACGCCCATGTGGCCGGTTGAAGGGGACACACCATGTTCAACTTATACACGTCGTTTATCCCTTTATAGAAGTAGTTGGTGGCCAAGAAATGGGAATACATGTCATGTGTTGCAGTGCTATACGCTGTGTATATATACCTACCAGGCAGCGCCATGTTCCAAGCCAAAGATGGCATGTTAAACTGCCTACTGGCGGAGAAAACAAAGGCAAAAGCACGTTGAAAAAAGTACACGTCGTGTATTTCTATTTTATATAAAAGGAGGCCTTTGCCTCCGATTTGGGGTGGTGTGTGGAGAGAAAGTGTGGAGAAAAGGTTTAAGGTCCGAAGGAGAGAGGCTCTGTCATATTACTACCGTCGTTATACCGTCTACCAAAGAATCATTCCCTCCTCAAAGTTCCAAGCATGATCTCATCAGGTATCAAGAGATTTTTGTTTATCATTTTATATATGTGTAATTAAATACCCATTGTGTTGGGGTTGTGTAAGATGATGAGTTTTAATTTAAATTAGTTTTTATGAATGCGTTTTTTCCTTTTAACCTCTTCTTATTCTTCTTAAACCACTTTTTATCATCACTGAAAATTCTGGACCAGACTAAGGGTAGAATTTTCAGTGATTCAAAAGAAGAATTACAATGAATAATTTCATGACCATTGGAAGTAGTCATCGACTCAAAATGGACTAAGACAAATAAATAACTGTGAAAAACTGACTAATGGACCAAGGAGTTAACTTCTTCAACTCTAAATACAAGTTTTTTGGACCAAGGAAACTTTATTACAAATTGAAACCCAGAGTGTTAGGTTATTATGAAAAACACAACCTCATAAGCAATTTGATTTACTAAACAAATTCTCATTAATCCATAACCCCAATGCATGTCTCTCTTTATCTATATCAAAATCAATTTTCCTGTATTTACTTTTATTCTGTTAAGTAACTTGTTAAAAGAAACTTAAAACCAATTGTTCTTTTTATCCAAACAACAAAAATCGACTCTAAATTCATAAAACTTCATTAAAAAAATACAAACTAAGTTAAAACAAGATAAAAATAACTTCTTGTTCCCCGTGGATCGACCTCTTACTGGTGCTATACTTTTTAGGGTAAAAATAATTTGGGACACCGATAATATACCTTCGGTGAAACAACTCGCTAAATTCTCATAAATAAATAGAAAAGAACATCAAACTTAAGATTTCACTGAATAAACAATTAACAGAGAATAATGGATAAAAAGATGAATAGTTTATTATAAAACAATTCCCCCAATTAGTTTAACTACACATGCTTGAGAAAATATAAATGAAAACAATGTTGGAAATAAGAAGAAAAAAATGGAAAAAATCTCTTTTAGGATGACTTCCTTCATCAAGCTCCTGCTCTGATGCTTTTCTTCTGCTCGGTTGCCTGCCATCTCTCAAATTTGATGAATGGAGATGGAATGGTTGATCTGAAGATCAGAAAATGGTTGATTAGGATTGAAATAATTGGGGGGTGAATGGTATCTGGGATGAATGGATGGAGGGATGTCAAGGAAGGATCAAGATAATGGAATGAGGAGATCTGCTATCAGTGATGGAATGTGAAGTCAGGTGAATGAGTGGGTGCCAAAAAAATAGATCTCCTGCCTACTGGAAATTTGTGAATTCACATGGAAAGATCTCTCCTACCCAGTTAGAACTCTCTCGAATCTACTCTGGATGGTTCTGGAATCTTCTACTCCTCAACTGAATGCCCTATGTGCTCACATGTGTCATGAATCACATCCCCCTTAACATATTGATCCAATTAAAACAGAACTTGTATAACAACTTTAAAAGATAAATAATAATAAATAATTAATTAAAAGTATCCAATATATATATATACAATACAACTAATTATTAAATAAATATACTATGTGAAATTATATATATATATAATAATTAAAATATGTACATAAATTAAAATACCTATTAATATTAATTGTATATCCATAAATAAATGAAAAACTTAATATAAAAAATCATAGAAAAAATAATTATTTACAAAATAAAATATAAAAGTAAGCATAATTATTAATAAACTATTTATATCTAATTATTATTATTATATTATATTTATTATTAATAATATTGAATGATAAATACATATTATATAAAATAATGAAAATAAAAGAAGAAAATAGGATTAAGTGGGGGGGTCATGCTAGATGAGAGGCAGGGAGAGGAGGAGCGACTCAGGCTGGGGGTGAGGGGGTTCGACCGATATAGGGGAGGAAAAATTGGTGGGTTCGGTGCAAAGGGGAGATGGGGAGGCCATGTGAAGTAATGCCGAGAAATGTTGGTCTGGTAGCACAGTGATGTAGGCGAGGAGGGAGAGGGATTAACTTGGGTTGAGGGAGCAGGGGTGGTGATGTCAGCTCGTGCAGAAAGAAGAAGTTCAGCCAGTGGTGGTGGTTCGTGGTGGGGATATAGTAAGAGGAGGTTCTACCACATCAAATTCGGCATCAAGTGAGCAGGGTACTCTTCTTCTTATGTGGGATTTGTTGATTTTTTATGATCTGGAATGTAAAACTTGGTATGGTGTAGATTTCATCTTATTCGCTACTGGTTGATTTTCTGATACGATGGTTCGAGTATAATCTGGTTTTCTTATATCTAAAAAGTATTATTCAATTTGATTCTGTTCAACAATATGTGGGTTAATATGATTTTACTGCTATGAATTTTATTTTGTTGGAGTTGAAATTACTTTGTTGTTGTGTCGATTTGTGCTTTTGTTGTGGTGGGGGTGTCACGGGAGAGGAGCAGTGAGGATGAAGCACCGCCAGCAGGGGCTTGCGGTGAGGATGAGGCACCACCAGTATGGAAATATGGTAGTGTGAAGGGTGGAAAATAGAACGGTGTGAGGGTGAGGCTATGTCAGGGCTGGCACACTAGCGGTGTAAAGGTGCGATAGTGTCTAAGGAGACGCTACCAGGGGTGCAAGGGAGATGGCCTAGCAGTGTGAGGGATGAGACACCGCTAGGTAGTCTGGTGGTGGCAGGATCATGATGGTATGAAAGTAGGCACTACCATAGGGTGTACCTTGACAATAAAAAAATCATAAAATTAATTAAAAATTAAATTAAATTATTATTTAAACAAAAAATGTAAATTAAATAAATTAACAAATAAATTAAGATTATAATTCACAGAAAAAATTTAATATAAAATAAGTAATTAATTACAGAGCATGGTTTATTCATAATTAACTTTTAAAAATGGTAATTTAGTCGGTTTGCAGAAGTTAATTAACAAATTAATTAATTAAAAAATTAATTAAATTAAAGAATTAAATTAAAATTAAATATCACTTAGTATTAAAATATTTTATGAATATAATGAGACTATTAAAATTAATTCAATTACATAATGTATCAAAAAATAAATTCAACATATATTTATTTACAAAATAATTAATTAAATTAATAAAATAATAAAATAATTGTTTTAAAAAATAAAATAAATGAAATAATAAAAGAATAAAAAGAATGAAAAAAATAAAATTTAAATAAAAATAAAAGAATAAAAAATAGAAGTTAAAAAAGAATTAAATAATTAATTTAAAAATTGAAAAATAACTAAAATAAACACTAAAAAACTCATGTTTAATACAAAAAAATATTTTTTTTAAATTTAATCTAAAAAATAAAACAATTGTTAGTTATAACAAAAAACATTAATTCAATACAAAAAAGAGAAGAAAAAGTCAAAAATGATGTGGCAAAAAGAAATGAAAATCAGCCACATTAAACTCCCCCACACTTAAATATTTGATTTTCCTCAAACAAGTGCATGCTTTGATTTTGAAAAACATAAGGTATGGGTTGTGACATTGAGTTCAAAAAGTGTATTTCATGAATTTAAAATCAAAGGCACAAAATATGGATTGGATTTTCAAAGAAAGTGTTCACAAAAGTGTTCCTATCTAACTTCAAACACCTATTGGAAATCAAGAGCAGCAAAGGTTCATTAACTATTCAAAGATGTCACGCCTCCTATATGAGATGACATACTATTCTAATTCAATTCCAATTCAAGTTCCACTTCAAAAAGTGATTAATTGTTTGATAAAATTGGAATTAAAACCTTAACCAAAGGCACCTTCAAGTTTCACTTTCTCCTAGGTTCCAAAAATGTTTATTTTTTTGAATCACTTCACTGATACAACTAAAATGATTTTTTATTAAGTCAATTGTTCCCTTCTTCATTTGGGTTCAAAATTCACCTCACCTAAATGAGTTCATTTTTGATAGGGCACTTTATTTTAATTTTTCCCAGCCATGTTTCATGTGCAAGGCACTGTGCATAGCACTTATTGAAAGTGAAATTGACTTTTATTTATTAACAGAGATGCACCTAGTTCACTTGTCTTAGAGACTCACTGTGTGATCCTATTTCCCCATTTTACTCCAATTACAAAAGACTTAAATAATTATCATTTGAGTAGGTTCAATTAGGTGATTTTTTTTCATTAAAAATGAGTTGCCTAAGATCCAGTTAAAATTTCCAGTTTCCTAAATTCGTGATCATAATTTCATAAAACTATATTATATATCACTCTCTTCCTAAGTTCCTAAACATAAAATCCATAAGGATTGTGTGCTACTTCACTCAGCAATCATATATCCTCAACAACTTCAGATTCAGTGAAACCATTAACTTCTAATAGGTTCGTATCCACTAGGTAGGACATAATTGATGTGGAATTTGAAGCTGGATAACCCTTAGTTGCAAAAGAAAAATTAAAAATTTTAATGGAATTTTGATGAATTGGAAAAAAATGACCATTTTTTTGAAAAAGAATATAGAGAGAATTTAAAGTGGTGAAATAACCCTCTTCCCACACTTAAAATTCAACATTGTCCTCAATGTTTACTCTCAAGGTGGGAGACAACTTAGTTCATAACAAATTGTCAATTCAACACGTAAAAGATTGAGGAGGGGTAGCAGTGAGGCTCAAAATATTTTTTTTCCAAAAAAAAAGAAAATAAATAAACAAAAACATAAACACAAAAGATCACACCAGGAAACACTAGCAATAAGTACAATTCTATTTCTTAAAGGTTCATGTATTTAAGTTTTACAAACAAACAAATGATTTTTTCTATGTAACTAAAGTAGTAGCATGATAGGAAATGATGTTTAACAAAAATAGGTGAATGAAGGTGAATGCAGGGGGTGCAAGCAGTTTTCAAAATTCAGTTCAACTATGTTTTCAACTCTCTAGATTTCAGTATGCTAGCACCTAGAAAGAATATAAATTCATAAGTTTCAAAAATCAGGGTGAAGTCTCCCACACATAATTCCCCGTCACATGAAATATAAATGTGTAGATTAAAACATTGAAGCATAGAATAGTACTCCCCAAAATGTGAAACTTATCCAATTTAAATTCATCCAAATGCATCCTCCCTTTGTTTTCTTTTTAAAGGATCTCTGGTTACTCCATTTAAGTACTGTTCTTCAATTAGAATCTGTCTTCTCACAAGTTTGTTTCAAAAGAGGTTACCACTGGTAAAATTTCTCTCAACCAACCACAGTCCACTTACACCTCATGAAAATAGGTAAGAATCAACCAAAACCCATCAATCAAGACAAAACATATTTCAATGACATTTAGTAATTATTAGTCTCCAAAGTAGAGAGACACAAAACTGAACAAGGAGAATTTATTCAGTTAAAAATTTTAAAATTGGAAAATAGGAAAACCATTGGTTTTCTCCCAAGAAACGTCAGGTTTAAAGTCCCCATCCAGACTTTATTTTCCTAAAAACATTATAACCATGATCATTCAAGGGATATGATTCAATAGTACTTGATCATGTAGTGTTTCTTTTTGACAATTCAGTAAGTTTACACAACACATCATGCAAATCAAAAAATTTAAGAAGTCTTTTAAAAAATTACAGAACTCGAGGAGTAAGCCTCCTTTCACTAGTAGCTTCCAAACTCAAAACATCACTTAAATAATATTATAGAATAGAGAAAATCTCAGTAGAAAATTTAAGGCAATCAGGAACAATTAGAAAAGGCTCCTTCAAATTATCCCCCACACTTTTGTCATTAAGAGGTTCAAAAAAATAAATATTAGTTGGTGTAGGTGGGTTATTATATATAATAGAGTGAATTTTAGATGAAACTTCCTTAGGTGTAGTAGGGGAGAAGAATCAAGTTTTTCTAAGAATCTCTCAAACTCATGGATGAAAAGTTGATCATCCAGTTGGTGAAAATAAGTAGGGGTAGACCTTCTATCCACATTTGGTAAAAATTATAGAAACTCCTCCAGCTTATTCTTAATAGATTCAGAAGACTCAACTTCAACTTCAGACTGAATAGGGTTGACTCCAGACTTATCCAAAGATCTTACACTTTTAGTTTCATCGGTCAAGGTATTATCATTAGAATGAATTTCCTCAGGTTGTACAAAACATGAAGTAACATCAGGGCTATGAATTTTGGTGGGTGGATTATCCTGAATAGTTTGAGAAAAACAATTAGTGAAATAATTTGGAGTGGAAAGGATTACTTCATGGTTTTTAGAAATGTATTTCTTAATTTGGTTTTCAATTCTTCCCAACCTTTCTAACTCCTTTATAGATTCAGACTCAACAAAATTTTCTTGAAAATGTTCACTGACAGATTCATTAATTAAATCATCAAAGGGGTGATGATTTTCCCTTCTCATATCATCTTTAAAAACCTCATTAGCAACATCAATCAACTTGAAACTCTCATCAAGTGGATACTCTTTGTAAACTTGAAATACATATAGATTCTCTCTAGCTCGAAGGGTCATCTTACCCTTAGAAACATCAATGATATCCCCATTAGTGTCCAAGAATAGACTTCCAAGAATGAGTGGAACAGTGCGATCACACTTCATTTGAAGAATCAGGAAGTCTGTGGGCAAGGAATGTTTCCCTACATTGACCGAAAAATCATCTACCCTCCCATATGGGTAGGCAAGTGACTTATCATCTAGTTGTGAGGTAACTAAAGTTGGTTTCCGCTACTTAAGGCCCAAATTTTCATATATGGGAAAGAGAATAATATTTATGCTGGCACCTAGATCACACAAGCACTTAATCTCATCACTTTGACAGATTTTGTAAGAAATGATAAAGTTGTCCAGGTCTTTCAGTTTGTGAGGAATATTTTTTAGACAATTACACTACACTCCTCATTCAATATCATTGTTGATCTCTCACCACAATCCCTCTTGTTAGCTAAGAACTTCTTAAGAAATTGTAGGTCTGAAGGGTTTTTTTCAAAGCTTCCACAAAGGGAATGTTGAAATTAAAGCTCCTAAATATTTGAAGAAACTTGAGATAGTCAGGTTCATTGGTGTTTTTCAACCTTTGTGGAAAAGGTATGGGAGGGGATAATTCTTCAAAACAAGTGGGTCAACCTTATCATCATCAAGCCTTACCTTATTATTTTCCTATTTTATTACTCCCATTTCATTTTTCTTTGTTCCTAGGTTTTTTCTTGTGAATTTTCAATATTTTTCTTAGTTGGTACCAATCTATCCAGATTTCTAGAATTGGTAATTTTCAGATTTTTAGTTCCATTTTCAACTTAAACATTGATTTCCCCTTTCCTAATTTGTTCCCTAACTGGTTCTTGAAGTTTTAATCCCGATCTTGTAGTTACTTCCATAACATTTTCTCTTGGGTTTGACTCAATTGTATTGGGTAGCTTTTCCTTTTCACTACCACCTTGATCCCTAGCCAATTGACCCATTTAAAGTTCTAAATTGTGAATCTTGGCATCTATATCATTATTCAGTGAGCTAATCTCACCCAACAATTGTTGCAACAACCCCTTTAACTCCCCTTGGGAATTACATGACTCAGCCGCATATTGATTTTGGAAAAATTGTTTAGGTTGAGGTTGAAAAGTTGGGGAAGTGGGATGTTTCATCACACCTTGTTCTTTCCTGGACAATTTTGGGTGATTTTTGTAGCCATAAATATATTGATTTAAGAACTAATCAGTTTCCACTTATTTTCTAGCTCTAAGGTCCACAAAATGGGCACTCTCATCATATTAAACAAGGAGTTAAAAATGGGGACACCATTTTTGACTGTGAATGAACATTCAACAGTGAAAACACTGCTCCCTAAGAACCCTATCATCAACAATAATAGCTTGGGGGTTTGTATCATTCTTATGAATGGTTGTATTTATTATGAACTTGCGCTGAGACTTTTGAGCCAACTTATCAAACAGCTATTTAATTTCACCAATTGAGGAATCATAGAAGCACCCCCACATGGTTCATCCACTAGGTTTTGGTTGTAAGGGGTGAGAGTGTTATAAAAAGTGTCCATGAGTAGATGAGGGGCCAAATGTTGATTGGGAATTTGCATGATAATGCCTCTAAACCTATCCGAGGCATTGAGAAAAAGCACTCCCTCATCCTGGACAAAGCCACTAATCTTGTGCCTCACTTCAATGGTGCTATTCCTGGTTTAAAATTTGGAAACAAAGGCATTGAACACCTCATCCCAAGTTTGGAAGATTTCCTCATCTAGATTTTGGAACCAATTACTAGTCATACCATTAAGAAAGAATGGAAACACTCTCAACCTCAGTTCCTCCTCACTGAAATCTCATAGTAGTAATTGTTGGATAGAACCATAAAAATATCCAATGAACTCAAGTGAGTCCTCTACAAGAAGACCATTGAACGATGGGAGTTGGGAGAGATGAGACTTCTTAATCTCATAATTCCTAGACTTAGTGGAAAATCTGATGTAAGAAGTATTTCTTGACATTATTGGGATTTGAAATTCACCAAGTGTAGGTTTCTCAGGGGCAGGAACTAAGGGATGTGGCTCATTCAAATGTTGACTTTCTTCTATGTTTTCCAGATTTTCTATTTTTGTTTTCTTTTGTTTCCTAAGGTTAGAACAATGTTTTTGATATAAAAAATTTAGGATTCATGTTCTAACCTAGATGACCTGGTATGCATATAATAAGTGAAAACAAAATTGATTTTTTTGTACAGTTTTTGAGTTTTGTATTTTTTTTTATTTTAACTTTTCGTTTTTTTTAGTTTTTGTTATATTTATTTTTTTTACTTTGTTTCACATGCCTTCCTCAGAAACTACGCAAAAATTTGATGAGCACGTCATTAAGCGCACACAAATTTAATATTTATAAACCCTACAAACTACTAGTAATGTGGTAAAAAGGGTGTTGAACCGCACAAAAGGACTTAGTGATTGTGCAGACCAAACTAAACTCCAAACAAAATCAACTACAAAAAAAACTAAATGAAAAAAATGAGGTGAATAGTGAAATGAGTGTATGAGATGGTGTAGCTGGGATGTAGTGAGAATAAGAAGCAGAGAGTGAGACAAACAAACGATGAATCAAGGTCCTCGGGCTACTTTGAACATATAAAAGATATGCTCCTATTCTAGTCCAGTTTATTAAATCATTCAGTGTATGTGAAATGGTAGAGATTCACTAAGATATTGATTCATTGAATTTCCATAGCTCAATGAACCGTCTTGAGCCTTGATATTTCTATCTTGAACCTTGAGTTAATCTATTCATTATAGAGAAGAGATTCATTGATCTTTATCAATTCATGGTACTTCGGTCAATGATCCAAGGTGAAAATATTCCCCACCCTCACGTGTTGGTTGTTGGTAGTGTAAAAACAGTGCTCATAAATAAGCAGAAAAGAACATTGAACTTAAAGATTTCACTGAACAATCAAATTAACAGAGAAGAATGGATAAAAAAGATGACCAATTCATTACACCCTGATTCCCCTAATTAGTTTAACTACACATGCTTGGGGAAACAGAAATGAAAACAATGATGGAAATAGGAAGAAATAAAATGGAAAACATCTCTTCCGATATGACTTCCCTCCTCAAGCTCCTACACTGATGCTCTGCTTCTGCTCAGTTTCTTGGCCACTCTCTACTTTGATGAATGGAGATGGAATAGTTGATTAGAAGATTGGAAAATGGCCGATCAGGATTGGAATGATTGAGGGGAATGAATGAGATTTGGGATGAATAGATGGAGGGTTGTTGAGGAAAGATCAGGAAAATAGAATGAAGAGATCTGTTGTCAGTGATGGAATGCGAAGTTAGGTGAAGGAGTGGGTACTAAAAAATTGGATCCCCCACCCGCTGGAAATGTGTGAAGTCACGTGGAATGATCTCTCTTACCCAGTTGGAATCTCTCAAATCTACTCTTCATGGTTCTAGAATCTCCAGCTCCTCAACTGAATGCCCCGTGCCCCCACATGTACCATGCAGCATGTCCCCCTTAACATATTGATCAACTTCAAATAGAATCTGTACAACAACTTAAAAGATAAATAATAACAATTAATTAATTAAAAGTATCTAATATAAATATATATATAATACAATTACTTATTAAATAAATATACTATGTACAATTATTATATATATACAATAATTAAAATATTTACATAAATTAAATAACCTATTAATATTAATAGTATATACATAAATAAATGACAAAATTAATAAAATAATATAAAAACTATAGAAAAATAAATTATTTACAAATGAAAATATAAAAGTAAACATAATTATTAATAAACTGTTTATATCTAATTATTTTTATCATTATTATTATATTATATTTATTATTAATAATATATATGTTAAATACATATTATATAAAATAAAGAAAATAAAAGAAGAAAAGAGGATTCAAGTGGGGGGAGGTCGTGCGAGATGAGAGGCAGGGAGAGGAGGAGCGGCTCGTGCTGAGGGTGAGAGGGTTCGACCGACAGAGGGGAAGAAATGGGGGTGGGTTCACTGCAAGGGGGAGATGGAGAGGTCGTGTGGTGGTCTAGCAGCATGGTGATACAGGTGAGGAGGGAGAGGGATCGGCTCGGGTTGAGGGAGCAGGGTCGGCGAGGTCGGCGAGGTCGGCTCACGCAGACAAAGGAAGTCCGGCCAGCGGCGGCGGTTCGCGGCGGTTCGCGGCGGGGATCTGACAAACGGAGGTTCAGTCGGCTCAGATCTAGCATCGAGCGAGCATGGTACTCTTCTTGACAAGTGGAATTCATTGATTTTTTAAGATCTGGAATGTAAAACTTGGTATGGTGTAGATTTCATCTTATTCGCCGCTGGTTGATTTTCCGATCCGGCGACTCGGGTAAAATCTTGTTTGCTTATATCTGAAAATTCTTGTTCAATTTGATTCTGTTCAACAATCTGCGGGTTTATATGATTTTTCTACTGTGAATTTGATTTTTTATACTATTGAAATTACTTTACTGTTTTGTCGAATTGTTCTTCTGCTGTGGTGGGGGTGTGACGGGAGAGGAGCGGTGAGGATGAAGCACTGCCAGCAGAGGCTAGCAGTGTGAGGATGAGGCACCGCCAGTATGGCAATACGGTAGTCTGAAGGGAGGAAAGGAGAATGGTGTGAGGGTGAGGCGGTGTCAGGGCTGGTGCACTGGTGGTGTGAAGGTGCGACAATGTCTAAGGAGACACCGCTAGGGGAGCAAGGTCCTAAACAGCAAGGTGGGGAGGCTTTTCCCTAAGTATTAAATGTGTAACTATCTAGACTTTTTGAATAATATTTTTTTTTTCTAAAAATGTGTTATATTATTTTTGTTACTCAACAAAACTATATATCTTTAATAATGAAGTGAATATAAATTGAAATGTGACCATAGGGTTTCAACCATTATATGACCATCGGTCAATATGACTATTGCGAATAATACTTTTGATAATAATTTTAATGTTATAATTAGTGTTTATAAGTAAAATTATTATTCCATCAATTCTGTTTTAAGAATAGGTTTTATTATTAAAATTGAGATGAAATTTGATAAATTGATTTTTCGAATAGAAACTATACTTTCCAGAAAAGATATACATTTTTATAATGAACTAAGATATTATTAATAATACTTATTTTAATAAAATAGTATGATAAAAACACTCTTATTTAAATATAAATGATAACATATTTTTTTTTCAAGTGTCAGAACTTTTACTATGCATTTTCAATCCAATATTATTTTCAATAAACAAGGTTTTTTATTTGTAAAAGTTATAATTATCATATTTAGATAATTAATTTGATAAAATAAATATCATTTTTGAAATCAAAAAGTCAAAATTAGGTTAGGGTGAATTTATGAGAATTTTCTAAAATACTTTATTTTTTGTGAATAGTAAAAATATAGTTTGAGTTTTTTCAGAATGTTTAATTACTTCATAATTATGTCGTAATGATATAATAACTAATTAACCACAACCCATGACCTAAAATATGTTATTTTATTAATATCAAGTATTTATTAGATTTAAATTAATTTCCAAATCTATAATTTACATCCAAATTCTAAAATCGAAACTTTAATTTTAAAAATGTTATTTGGAGTAAACTTTATTTTTCATTACAAAAATAAATAATATAAAATTAGGGTAGTCTATTTTGGATTAAAATAAAATAAAATGTGCCCTAAGATTCCAATACCATGGGGAAATAGCATGTTCAATCCCATGGTTTTTCATTTCCAAAACCTAGGATTTCAAGCCTTATATTTTGAAATTAATAAACAAATCCCCCACTTCTGATATAAATACCCACCCATTTATCCATTACACTGTTGGAGTTGGTGGTCTAGAACCATCTACTTTGTACTTTATTCATTAATAAAAGCCTTATCACATCTTGATTGTTCTTCTGCGTGACAATGCATGTGATAATGTCCTAAGGACAGCTGTTGCATTAATGGGTCATAGCGGATCTCTGCTATGATGAGAACTCGGAAGTGCCATAACACTGTTCTTGAATATATGTTCTATGGCTGGATGATATTATTTGAGGGACGCAAATAATACAGGTCATTAGGGGTGATGACTCATAAAACTTTGAGGAACCTTCTCATGGTGTGTGCCCTTGGTAATATCAAGGAGGATATTATGAGAACGAGACCCGCCAGTAGGAAATCCACATTTCATAGTGTCATTGGATGTTCCTATCTGCGGACGTGTGTATTGGTCCTTAGACTTTAAGATTATTATTAATGGGTGTTACAACTCGCGCACTTAGATGTATTGACGAAAACTGTGACGACACACTGTTCGCAGCGAGGTATGATACGTTGGGTGCGTCACGAGTAATACTGCATTAATAAATAATGCGAGAAAGGATTTGTCCATTCTGTTCTATAACGGAAGTAGATATCTCAGGCCCTTTGATGGAATTGATATAGCCTAAATAAATCCATGGCCATGGTAGGGTATGGACGAGTTCAATTCCGGGAATTCAAAGAAAGAATAATCGAGCACATGGGTTGATGACACTAGCATGCAACCCTCTTGATTGGAGATATCGTGACAAAGAGATTATATTACACGGTAAGCGTTCGTAGGAGGTGACACGTCATTGCGGCGTTAACTTCTTTCTCTATGGGTGCCTTGGCGTGTTTCTAGACACTAACCTTGGACTTTAGGTAGGCTCCGCCTAATGCCACTGAGAAAGAGGCCTAGAGGGTCACACACTAAGTGTGTCCATGTATCTCAGTTAAATATTAATTTAACAAGTTGAATAAAGATTATTCCCGATTGTGGTTTAATAATTATTCAAGGATGTCTGATCGCATTTATTTCGACACTAGTTATTGGAGGGTATATATTGTAGGGGAAATAATATATATATTTATTAGCGAGTAATGCAGTTACATTTATTTATGAAATAAATAGTCATTACTCAAGATCTAATAAATATGGTGGAGGAAATAAACAAAATGGAAAAATAAAAGTACACGCCGTGTAGTTTGTTTTTTTCGGGATTTGTGAGAAAAATATTATTTATTTAATTAAATGATATTAAATGTGATACATTGGATGCATGTCAAGTAATAATGATGATCAACTGTCATTATTAAGACATGGGGTATTACTAAGAATTAAATGAAATAATTAAATGCTTTTGGGCAATTAATTCATTTTATTAATTCTAAGTATTATAAATCCCAATTACATTATTCTCAAAAGGGTTAGCCATTTTGGTTGTGCACAACGGATTGGAAATACTCTCAAGCCAAGAGAGAATTCCCTTTCCACCAAGAACGCTTTCAAGTTACGAAAGCAAGATCCTCCACCGGATCAAAGCGATCGAAGACGGACATCGCAAGTGAAGGATCTTCCGCGCTAGCACCCGGAGTTCCCTTTGGCGACGTCCAGAGATACGTGGCACACGTGTGGATCACCGCTAGAGGAATCCTACACTTGGATTCTCCGACGCAACGACGGATCACAGGATCGTGACTGGAGACACCAACGAAGAAAGAATTTCAACGAGGTAATTCTTATGAATTAATTAAATTAATTATAATCAACATATGATGATCCTCCTCATGGGTTCCAGGACTCTTCTTTTCTTTTCGTTCTTCGTTCTATTCCGAAGATTCGGCGTTTTAAATCGTGACGAATCTCGGATTGAACGTTGTTTAACGTTAAAATTAAAAGTTGGGCAAACCCACCAACGTGCTTCCGCTGCGCCTGGAACCTTCAAGTGGTATCAGAGGGGTCATATCGTTGAATATAATTATTTAGTTTTTCGTTGGTAATTTACGCATTTAATAATTTAGTTATTTCAATTCAAGTTTAATCGTTCTGGAAATCTGAATATCGAGATCCGTTCCTCCTCCCTCGTTTCTCGTTCACCTCACAGAAACAAATTTTTCTTTTTAATTTTGATTAAAATAAAATAGTGGAACTCATCCGGAGGAGCCAAACGTTTCTGGCCGTATAACACCAGAATACACGGCGTGTATTCGAAAGTACACGCCGTGTAGTCTAGGTTCAATGCATTGATCGATCCGCCAAATCAGGCAGTGTATTGAGGTCATTTATGACACCGTGTGTTGACCAGAAACAGGTGGCACACGGTTTCCGGATTACACGCCGTGTGGTCCAACTGAACACGGCGTGTAGTCCCTTCGGGTTCGGGTTGGGCCGTGTACCCCGTACACGGCTTGCCCGGCTGGAAACCGTGTAACGCGGAAACTACACGGCGTGTGTCCAAAAGAACACGCCGTGTACTCCGAAAATTTCCGAAGTACATTTACACGCCATGTCCCCGGGCGTGTACTTCGGATGGACGGTGAAGAAAAGTACACGCCGTGTAGTCGGAACTACACGCCGTGTACTCACCCAAATTACGCAGATTTATTAAAATTTAATTATTATATTATACAAACCCTTGAGACGTGTACCATGGTGCATGCGTAAAGCTGAGGCACAACACGTGAGAGGTGTTTTATATATATGTGTTTAATTTAACATCTGCGTAATGAACGGGAATTCATCGGGTTGCCTCCAATGTACAAGTTACGTACAAGGATAATTTTAAATGAATTTATTTGTTTAAAATTATGATGGATGAGAATCTCAAGGAAGTTCAGAAAAGGATTTAAGATAAAAGGATTGATTAATTAAAGATAATTAATTGATTCGAGCGTGATTTATCTTAAATAAGAACGATTAAAGAATTGAATGCTAAGTTTTATTTATGCGTAAATATCGTTGCATGTATGGATGATCATGAGCTAGACCGAGACCTTTGTATGTGAATGGTTTCTTTTAATTTATTTATTTAAATTAAATTTGTTGGCATGCGAGCCATCTCCTCATTAATATGTAGGGTCTGCGTGCCCAATGATTCTTTTATGTAAAAACCCCTTTTTACCCCTCATCTGCGTGTGAGATAAATGCATATGTAATGGATGGAGCTCCCAAGCTAGTGGAGGCGGCTCAAGTCAGGAGCCGAGGTGAAACCAATCCAAGGAGATACAAAGGTGGACAGGTGAAAGCTGTAAACACGAACCCGCAAGGTTCAAGGTGTTTCTCCCATAGGTCTTGGGTTAGTTTATCAACCGCTAGATAAACTAACCAATAGAACAAACTCATGATCATACCATTTATTTTATTTCTGTCAGTTGCATGGTTTATTTATTGTGGGTGTGTTGTCACGATCACACAATTAATGAATATAACAAACATGCAAGATAGAACTAAAATAAGACCGGTTTATACGTAAATATTATCTTAGACATGGTTAATCACTTAAGTATATCCCACTTAATATTAACAAGCATGTAATCAAAGATAATAAAATGACAATTTACGTATAAGAATAAAATCCCTCAAAATAAATATTAATTCGGCATAACCTTCCATAATCTTGATTAGAATCGAACCATAGTTCAAAGTGTTTGACCAATCCTAGTTGGGGTGCTTTCAATTATCGGGGAATTCTAATTCAAGGTTTTGGGTTGACTTGACTTGGTTCGCATCAAGGGTTGACTGCCACAGCAGGACTTGATGTGACCAAGAGGCAAAGGTTGAGGAAATCCAAAAAGGATTTTAGGATTCGGGAGTCCACTCATCGGATCAAGGAGCTGCGAGTTAATGCAGTTGACATTTGGAATGCCTACCTAAAACCCTTCAAGTTGCTTGACCAACCCTAGTTGGGGTAATGCGAAGGGCAATATGGATCCTTTCCACTAGAATATTCACGCAACAGAATATTCCGAAGTCAATGGCGAGGGCTATTGGATTTCGATAAAATAGTGGGAGACTAATAAGTATTAATTTATTTATCTCAATTTTTATAATAAAGTACTAAACCTTTGCTCATCTTAATTTGTAGAAACGGTAAGAAAATGACTTCACACATATCATTGCGCACCATACTCGAGAAAGAAAACCTTCTCACCGACACCAATTTCCAAGAGTGGCAGAGGCGTTTACGCGTCGTCCTTCGCCACGAAAGGAAATTGTATGTGCTGGAAGAGCCTATTCCAGTTGCGCCTGGGAAAGAGGCTAGTGATGAGGAATTATCTCTCTATATGAAACACATGGATGATGCCACAGATGTCCAGTGTTTCATGCTATCGGCCATGTCTAATGAGCTCTTGAAGCAACATGAAAACATGGATGCGTATAGCATGATGTCTCACCTTAAAGATCTCTACCAAGAGAAGGCGAGACAGGAGAGGTATGAGATATCCAATGCTTTGTTTACCACGAAGCTTGGAGAGTCTGCACCAGCTGGGCCTCATGTAGTCAAGCTTATTGGCTACATTGAACGCTTGGACATCTTAGGGATTAAATTCCCGGATGAGTTGCGTACAGATCTCATCCTATCATCACTGCCCAAGACCTTCTCTAGCTTCATTGTCAACTATAACATGAGCGGCAATGAGAAGAGTCTATCGGAGCTTCTGACCTTGATTCGCCAGGTAGATAAGGACATGGGGCGTGACAAACCCGCGGTCCTTATGGTGAACAAGAAAAGGAAGGACAAGGCAAAGGGGCCAAAGACTTATAAACGGTCTGAAGCCCCCGAGCACCGTCCCTCCAAGATGGGGAAGATCCAGAGGCAGGGTAAGGAACGGGAGATAGTGTGTTTTGAATGCGGCAAGCAGGGCCATTTGAAGAGGAACTGCACCCAGAAGCGTGGGGACGCTAAAGCTGCGTTCGTTATCGAGTGCAATCTTTCTATTTCTACACATTCGGTATTAGATACAGCTTGTGGGGCTCACATTTGTATTCAAATGTAGGAACCAAGTAGATTTAGAAAGATCGCCAGAGGAGAGGTGGATCTTCGAGCTGCCAATGGCGCAAGGCTGGCTGCGTTGACTATTGGCGACTATCACCTCTCATTGCCAACTGGCATGATTTTGGTTTTACAAAACTGTTATTTTGTGCCTAGTGTTACCAAGAACATAATTTCTGTATCTTGTTTGAATATGGATGGATTTATTTTCAAGTTTGGAAATAAGAGTTGTCTCTTTTATAAGAACAACGTATGTTATGGTATGACACATTTGAATAATGGTTTGTATGTATTAAATTACAAAAACCAAGTGTTGGCAATCGATAACGAAACAAACTCACATGACTCATACATCACCCAGTTATGACATCACCGCCTTGGTCAGCGCCTTGGTCATGTGAACGAGAAGCGCTTGACAAAGCTCTGCCAAGATGGCTATTTAGACTCTACTGAGCTAAAACCACTTGATAGATGTCACGCTTGTTTACAAGGAAAAATGACCAAGCCGCCTTTTGGTGGACAAGGTGAAAGGACCACAGAGCTTCTAGGATTGGTACACACGGATGTGTGTGGACCATCTCCAGTAGAAGCTAGAGGTGAATATTCTTACTTCATTACTTGTACTGATGATTTGAGTAGATATGGCTATGTCTACTTAATGAGGTATAAGTCAGAGTCCTTAGAGAAATTTAAGGAATTCAAGAATGAAGTAGAGAATCAGTTTGGTAAGAAGATAAAGAAACTTCAATCGGATCGAGGTGGAGAATATCTGAACCAAGAGTTCATCGATCTTCTACGGGAGTCTGGGATTCTATCTCAGCTCACTCCTTATACACCACAGTGGAATGGTGTTAGTGAAAGGAGGAACCACACCTTGTTGGACATGGTGAGGTCGATGATGAGTCATGCGGATCTTCCATTATCCTTTTGGGGATATGCATTACAAATTGCAGCATACACATTAAACCGAGTACCGACTAAGGCAGCAAATGGAATTCCATCCGAGTTATGGAATGAAAGGAAACCCACTTTGTCGCACACACGTGTATGGGGATGCGAGGCGTTTGTTAAGGCCTTCTCAGGCAACAAACTAGCACCCTGAGGCACGAAGTGTATCTTTATAGGATATTCCAAGGAAACGAAAGGATATTACCTATATAACCCGTAAGACAAGAAAGTGACTGTCGCCAGACAAGTCGTCTTTCTTGAGAGGGAGCACATCCTCAAGAAGGATAGTGGGAGCAAGATTGACTTCGACTAAGTTGACGCTCAAGATACACAGGAGTTGGTACAGGAACAAGTTCCACAGGTCCCCGTGGAAGAGGTTCCAGAAACACAAGTACTGCGTAGGAGCTCAAGAGAGGTAAGGGAACCAGAGAGATTTGGTTTCCTAGTCACCGAGGATGGTGAATCATTATTGTTGGACAATGATGAACCTCTCTCCTACAAGGAAGCAGTTGAAAGCTCAGAAGCTGCAAGATGGCTAGAAGCTATGAATTCTGAGATGGATTCCATGTATCAGAACCAAGTTTGGGTTCTGGTCGATGAGCCAGTTGATGTAAAGCCTGTTGGATGCAAATGGGTATTCAAAAGAAAGCTGGACATGGAAGGTCAAGTTAGCACCTATAAAGCAATGCTAGTGGCTAAAGGATTTAGACAGTGTCAAGGAATTGACTATGATGAAACCTTCTCGCCAGTTGCCATGTTTAAATCCATAAGAATCATACTTGCCATAACAGCTTACCATGACTACAAGATTTGGCAGATGGATGTCAAAACAGCATTCCTTAACGGGAACCTTCAGGAAGATGTATATATGACACAACCAGAAGGGTTTGTGACACCAGGTGAAGCCAAACGGGTTTGCAAGTTGCAGAAATCCATTTATGGATTGAAGCAAGCATCCAGGTCATGAAACATTCGATTTGATGAAGCCATAAAGGAATTTGGTTTCATTAAGAACGAATGTCAGCCATGTGTTTATAAGCGGTTTAATGGGAATGCGGTCGTCGTCCTAGTGGTATATGTTGATGACATATCGCTTATTGGAAATGACGTACTAGCCTTACAGTCAGTTAAGGACTGGTTGAACAAGTGTTTCTCCATGAAGGACTTAGGAGAAGCAGCCTACATTCTAGGGATCAAGATCATTCGTGACAGATCCAAGAGGCTGCTTGGACTAAGTCAGGGTACATACATTGACCAGATACTAAAGAGATTTAGTATGGAAAAATCCAAGAGGGGATTGGTTCCAGTGTCACATGGCTTACATCTTTCTAAGAAAATGTGTCCCCAGACACAACAGGAGAAAGATAGGATGAGCAAGATCCCATACGCTTCGGCTATAGGATCCATCATGTATGCCATGTTATGTACCAGGCTTGATGTTGCCTATGCACTTAGCATGGTAGGCAGATATCAAGCAGATCCAGGAGAACAGCATTGGACTGCTGTTAAGACTATCCTTAAGTATCTGAGAAGAACTAAGGATATGTTCCTGGTGTATGGAGGAGACGAGGAGCTTGTCATCAGAGGGTATGCTGATGCTGGTTTTCAAAAAGATCAGAATGATCTGAAGTCGCAATCTGGATATGTTTTCTGTCTCAATGGAGGAGCTGTGAGCTGGAAGAGTTCAAAACAGCCAGTTGTCACCGATTCTACAGCAGAGTCCGAGTATATAGCGGCTTCTGATGCAGCCAAAAAAGCCGTCTGGATTCAGAACTTTGTCCAGGAGCTTGATGTGGTGCCCAGCAGTAAAGATCCCATTACATTGTATTGTGATAATACTGCAGCGGTGACTCTTGCAAAAGAACCAAGGTCACATCAACGGAGAAAGCACATACTCTGGAAGTATCACCTCTTGAGAGATTTCTATCAAGGGGGTGAAGTTGCAGTGAGCAGAGTGTCCACGGAAGAGAACGTGGCGGACCCCATGACTAAAGGCCTATCTCAGCAGAAGCATGAATATCATGTGAGAGCTAGCGGGTTAAAGGTTGTTAGCAGTTGGCTCTAGTCCAAGTGGGAGTCTGTTGGAGTTGGTGGTCTAGAACCAACTACTTTATACTTTATTCATTAATAAAAGCCTTATCACATCTTGATTGTTCTTCTGCGTGAAAATGCATGTGATAATGTCCTAAGGACAGCTGTTGCATTAATGGGTCATAGCGGATCCCTGCTATGATGAGAACCCGAAAGTGTCATAACACTGTTCTTGAATATATGTTCTATGGATGGATGATATTATTTGAGGGACGCAAATAATACAGGTCATTAGGGGTGATGACTCATAAAACTTTGAGGAACCTTCTCATGGTGTGTGCCCTTGGTAATATCCAGGAGGATATTATGAGAACGAGACCCGCCAGTAGGAAATCCACATTTCATAGTGTCATTGGATGTTCCTATCTGCGGACGTGTGTATTGGTCCTTAGACTTTAAGATTATTATTAATGGGTGTTACAACTCGCGCACTTAGATGTATTGACGAAAACTGTGACGACACACTGTTCGCAGCGAGGTATGATACGTTGGGTGCGTCACGAGTAATACTGCATTAATAAATAATGCGAGAAAGGATTTGTCCCTTCTGTTCTATAACGGAAGTAGATATCTCAGGCCCTTTGATGGAATTGATATAGCCTAAATAAATCCATGGCCATGGTAGGGTATGGACGAGTTCAATTCCGGGAATTCAAAGAAAGAATAATCGAGCACATGGGTTGATGACACTAGCATGCAACCCTCTTGATTGGAGATATCGTGACAAAGAGATTATATTACACGGTAAGCGTTCGTAGGAGGTGACACGTCATTGCGGCGTTAACTTCTTTCTCTATGGGTGCCTTGGCGTGTTTCTAGACACTAACTTTGGACTTTAGGTAGGCTCCGCCTAATGCCACTGAGAAAGAGGCCTAGAGGGTCACACACTAAGTGTGTCCATGTATCTCAGTTAAATATTAATTTAACAAGTTGAATAAAGATTATTCCCGATTGTGGTTTAATAATTATTCAAGGATGTCTGATCGCATTTATTTCGACATTAGTTATTGGAGAGAATATATTGTGGGAGAAATAATATATATATTTATTAGCGAGTAATGCAGTTACATTTATTTATGAAATAAATAGTCATTACTCAAGGTCTAATAAATATGGTGGAGGAAATAAACAAAATGGAAAAATAAAAGTACACGCCATGTATATTTATATACACGCCGTGTAGTTTGTTTTTTTGGGATTTGTGAGAAAAATATTATTTATTTAATTAAATGATATTAAATGTGATACATTGGATTCATGTCAAGTAATAATGATGGTCAACTGTCATTATTAAGACATGGGGTATTACTAAGAATTAAATGAAATAATTAAATGCTTTTGGGCAATTAATTCATTTTATTAATTCTAAGTATTATAAATCCCAATTACATTATTCTCAAAAGGGTTAGCCATTTATGTTGTGCACAATGGATTGGAAATACTCTCAAGCCAAGAGAGAATTCTCTTTCCACCAAGAACGCTTTCAAGTTACGAAAGCAAAATCCTCCACCGGATCAAAACGATCGAAGACGGACATCGCAAGCGAAGGATCTTCCGTGCTAGCACCCGGAGTTCCCTTCGGCGACATCCAGAGATACGTGACACACGTGTGGATCACCGCTAGAGGAATCCTACACTTGGATTCTCCGACGCAACGACGGATCACAAGATCGTGACCGGAGACACCAACGAAGAAAGAATTTCAACGAGGTAATTCTTATGAATTAATTAAATTAATTATAATCAACATATGATGATCCTCCTCATGGGTTCCGGGACTCTTCTTTTCATTTCGTTCTTCGTTCTATTCCGAAGATTCGGCGTTTTAAATCGTCACGGATCTCGGATTGAACGTTGTTTAACGTTAAAATTAAAAGTTGGGAAAACCCACCAACGTGCTTCCGCTGCGCCCGGAACCTTCATACACTTCACTCCCAATTCATACTCCACAAATCTCTGATAGTTTTACCTCCCAAGGAATCATCCTATGGTGTTTTCAATCCCCCAAGGTTCCAATCCTCTAGTTTTAGGTGCAACTCTTTAAGGTAAGGTAAATATCCTTCTTTTCTTTTCATTTCAAGAACCACTTTTTTTGTATATATATTATGAATGTTATGGTCACTCGATCTTATTTCCTTTTTATCAAATCCATTATGTCCAAATTATGTTTTATCAATGGGTGACCCATGTCCTCTCTCTTTTTAACCTTTTTTTAAATCCATGCTTTATATTCGTTATGCTACCGATTTTACTTCTTAAAATTTCTCTCTTCTCCTTAAGAAATTCACTTTTATTTTATTTTTGTGAATACACAATCCTCTATTTTCCAATGGTATTCACCAAGATATAAAACTTATTTATTTTATTTTGTTATAGACATATATAAAACCTTAATTCCCTTTCTGTTGGTTAAAAATGACATAATAATCTTATCTTTAAGAACATTTTAAAATTCCATTATTTTGATACAAAACCCGTTTATTTTATTCCTCAAGAGTTATTTATGAAATGATTTATTATGATATATGTGGATCACATTAATTAAGACATATGAAGGGTGTGTCCTGATAGTTTTCCAATGCATTCGGTAAAGAATTTAATCTCTAGATATGAAAATTTATTTTATTTTGTTATAGACATATATAAAACCTTAATTCCCTTTCTGTTGGTTAAAAATGACATAATAATCTTATCTTTAAGAACATTTTAAAATTCCATTATTTTGATACAAAACCCGTTTATTTTATTCCTCAAGAGTTATTTATGAAATGATTTATTATGATATATGTGGATCACATTAATTAAGACATATGAAGGGTGTGTCCTGATAGTTTTCCAATGCATTCGGTAAAGAATTTAATCTCTAGATATGAAATCTTTTACGATACCTTGGTGAATAATCTTGGTAATTTTTATAACACCTCAGTGACAAACCTTGGTGATATGCTTATGAATGTCTCATTTAAATTTTGTAGCCACATCTCCATGTTATGAATAATGTTCTTTTCATTATGATATTCCCCCTTTTCATTTCCTCATGCCTTTATTCCTCATTTTCTTATTGATATTTCTCATGGCCACATGTAAACTATTTCCCTTACTTCCCCTTATTGGGCCTTATGCTCACCCTTTCCATTGATGTATGTTCCCAGGTTATGATATGCAATAAATGTACTTAGGATAAACCTATGATGAATCCTTTCAATTGGATTAGAATAATGCTTTAAGTTTTCATGTGTTATGTGCCTTATTTCCAAGAAACTAAACTTTAAAAGATTCTTTATTTGTACCATGTAAATGAAAAGTTATGTAATAAAAAGGGGAGATTCCATACGATGAACAAAAATCATAAGTCAACAAAAAATAATAATAAATAACTATAAAACTAATATCATCAACAATACAGTGGAAGAAACAAGGGAAACCAACATCCATTCTATAACAAGATGACAAAAAATAGTTATATATCGAGTCAACATGAACTCCACATGCGGTGGATCAATGTACCAAAATAAAGAAAAGATAAGAAAATAAACATGGCATGATAGAAAAAGACTCTGATGTCTATCTTAGTATCACATCCATACACCCTACTCCTCCTAGTTAAATTCTCAACACATGGCCCTACTTTTCATAAGACCCATAACCATAAATTCTACATGTTCACCAAGATTCCCATGTAGAGTATGATTATAAATTCACTCGGACATCACCAAAGCATCCTTAATAAAAATGTAACATTTGTATATAAAAGTGTAGGAAAATATAAAAAATAAAGGAATAGATGAACATAATGTGTAGTCAATAAGGTTTTCCTTATGACTTTTCTATTCATTCTTGTTTTGAAAATCACAAACACCTTATCCTTATGCAAATCTGTTTTTACCCATATACTTTACTTCCATAAGGAAAGTTTCTTTAACCAAGGAAATCTACCCTTACCTAGGCTTCATTGTCCATATCAATATTTTTCTTAAGTATAAAAATCAGATTCATGTCTAAAACCTTGAAATCACATAATACTTAGATATGAAGCATTATGTTTTCTAATCTGAGTTCCTGTTATGAACTTTTATGAAGTTCTACTCCGAATTCCCTGTTACGAACTTTTATGAAGTTCAACTCTGAATTCTGATTACGAACTTATATAAAGTTCTAACTATGAATTCTGATGATGAATTCTGATTACGAATTATCATTACGAATTCTGATGATGAGTTCTGATTACAAATTCTCATTACGAATTCTGATGATAAATTCTGATTACGAATTCTCATTACGAATTCTGATGATGAATTCTGATTACGAATTCTCATTACGAATTCTGATGATAAATTCTGATTATAAATTCTCATTACGAATTCTGATTGTGAATTCTGATTACAAATTATGGATACAAACTTGTATGAAGTTCAACTCCGAATTCTTCTAATAAACAGAATCCAAATATCTCTTTATTATAGACTCTGAATTCTATTAGACTCCGAACTTTCATATTCACTTACATTTCGAATTTTCATTTTCTCCATTCCGAATATCAGTTTTACTTATGCTTTCATTTGTTCTAATATAAAACGATGTCATGCTTTCAGTTATTGACTAACCGTTGTTTGCACGAAGTGTCGAAGTGGTGGGCATTGAAAGAAAAATTGCTCCTTGAATAGAGTTCAATCTCTTGGGTTTCATAAAGCTTATTTTTCTAAACAAATATGGATACCCAAAATTTTGTTATCTAACAATTCAAAATCTAAGAAAGTTTGGATTCCGAAAGTCTAACTCTTTTGTTTTCAGGAAAATAAAGAAGGTACCAACAACAATAAATGGTACATGGATAGTGGATGTTTCCGACATATGACTGGTAACAGAAACTATTTTGAAATGATTATCAAGACGAAAGGAGGAAAAGTAACTTTTGAAGATAATGCTCAGGGAGAAATTATTGGTATAGGTAACATCATTTTTCTTGGAAAAACTTGGATTTCAAATGTTTTATTTGTTAAGGGTCTTAAGCACAACCTCATCAGCATAAGTCAATTATGTGATGAAGGCTATCTTGTGAATTTTAGGAATGATAAGTGCTTAGTACACAATTCCAAGAAAGAATTTATTCTTTCTGCCAACAGACAAGAAAATGTTAAGACACATTAAACTTAGATAACCTTAGGAGCCAAGACTTACCTTGCCTTAGTACAATGTAAGATCATTCTTGGTTATGGCATAGAAGGTTAGGACAATGTAACCTTAGGAACTTATGAAAACATTCTAAGAAAGGCCTAGTTAAGGATCTACCAGAGTTTAGATTTGATTCTTCAAAAGTTTGTGACCCTTGTCAATATGGAAAACAACATAAATCAATTTTTAAATCAGTCGTTGAAGTCTCAACTACTGATGAATTACAACTAGTGCATATGGATCTTTTTGGTCCAACACAAACTGGAAGCATTGAGAGCAAGTATTATGTATTTGTCTTAGTTGACGATTACACTAGATTTACGTGGGTCTATTTTCTAGCAAAGAAGTTTGAAACTTTTTCTTATTTCAAAAGTTTTAGAGCCCAAGTTAAAAATGAGAAAAACCTTCCATTGAAAACTATTCATAGTGATCATGGAGGAGAATTTCAAAATGATGATTTTGAAACTTTTTGTAGTAGAAAAGGTATTACTCATAACTTCTCAGCACCCAGAACACCTCAACAAAATGGTGTTGTTGAAAGAAAAAATAGAATTCTTCAAGAGATAACTAGAACCATGTTGAGTGAGTATTCTGTAGCTAAACATTTTTGGGCAGAAGCTATAAGTATTGCTTGTTATACTATAAATCGAGTTTTAATTAGACCTTTTCTTAATAAAACTCCTTATGAGTTATGGTATGGTAGAAAGCCTAGACTTTGCTACTTTAAGGTTTTTGGATACAAGGTATTCATTCTGAATACTAAAGATAACTTACACAAATTCGCACCAAAATCTGATGAAGGAATTTTCTTAGGCTACTCCACAACTTCTAAGGCTTATAGAGTTTTTAACAAAAAACACTTGCACTATTGAAGAGACAGTACATGTCAAATTTGATGAAATTGATCCCTTTATTTTCAAACAACCCCAACCTACATCTTCAGATGTGTTTTCAAAAACTGATTATCAACCTTTGATAGAAAATCCTTCTGATAAGGAAAATGTTTAAGAAGATACTTCTGAAATATTTACCCCAGAAGATTTCCTACCCTATGTTGATGAACAAGTTTCAAAAAACCCAAACCAGTCGTTTCTAAAGAATCATCCTAGTGATAGCATCATTGGTGATGTCAATCAACCTGTAAGGACCAGAATTTCCTTAAGAAATGAAGTAGAGCATTTAGCATTCCTTTCCCAATTAGAACCAAAAAAGCACTGTTGAAGCTTTAGGTGATGATGATTGGATAAAAGTCATGCAAGATGAACTAAATGAATTCGAAAGGAATAAAGTCTGGACCTTGGTTGAAAGACCTAAGGAAACTTCTGTGATTGGAGTAAAATGAGTCTTCATAAATAAGTGTGATGAAAATGGAATCATTGTAAGAAATAAAGCTAGATTGGTTGCTAAAGGCTATAATCAACAAAAAAGAATAGACTATGAAGAAACCTATGCTCCAGTAGTTAGACCTGAATCTATTCGTATTTTACTTGTCTTTGAAGTATTCTTTAATTTCAAGATTTTTCAAATGGATGTGAAATGTGCTTTTCTTAATGGTTATGTTCAAGAGGGTGTTTTTGTTGAACAACCTCTTGGATTTGAAGATACAAAACATCCTGATCATGTATTTCGACTTACCAAATCTTTATATACTCTTAAACAAACCCCTAGAGCTTGGTATGATAGACTTATAAGATTTTTGCTTCAAAATAACTATGTTAAGGGAAATGCAGATCCAACCCTTTTTATAAAGAAAGATAAGAAAAATGTTTTGATTGTTCAAATTTATGTTGATGACATTATATTTGGTTCAACTCAGCAATCCTTAACCGATTCCTTTTCGGATCTAATGAAATCTGAGTTTGAAATGAGTATGATGGGTGAGTTAACATTTTTCCTTGGTTTTCAAATTTCTCAAAAACCAGAAGGAATCTATATATCCCAATATAAGTATATTAAAGATCTTCTTAAAAAGTATGGATATGACAACACTAAAAGTATAAGTACTCCCATCGGTACCTCAAACACACTTGATCTTGATGAAGCTGGGAAACCAGTAGATCAAACATCTTTTAGAGGTATGATAGGAAGTCTACTTTACTTGATAGCTAGTCGACCAGACTTAATGTTTTCAGTATGCTTATGTGCAAGATATCAGTCTAATCCTAAGGAATCCCATTTAAAGGCAATGTAAAGAATTTTTCGCTACTTAAAGGGAACCATGGATTTAGGACTATTTTATACTTCTGGAAATGATTTTGTCTTAAAACGTTTTTCAGATGATGACTTTGGTGGGTGTAGAATGGATAGAAAGAATACATCCGGAACTTGTCATTTCTTAGGATATTCATTAGTTTCTTGGTCTTGAAAGAAGCAACATTCTATAGCACTTTCCACTGCTGAAGCTGAATATGTAGCAGCTGGAAGTTGTTGTGCTCAAGTGTTGTGGATGCAACACACACTCACAGACTATGGCTTGAGTTTTACTAAAACTCAAATTTTGTGTGATAACACAAGTGTCATTTCCCTTAGTAAAAACCCTGCACATCACTCTCGTACAAATCACATAGATATTATGCATCACTTTCTTAGGGATCACACACAAAAAGGAGATATCATTCTTCAGTTTATTGGAACGCAAGATCAACTTGCTGATATTTTCACAAAATCTTTAGCCTCTGATAGATTTGAATACATTAAACAGAAGTTAGGAATGATAACCATGAGGTAATCTTCCTCCCTTAACTTTCTGTTGAACAAATCTCCTTACAATAATAAACTCCTTTTCATAGGGGGAGTACACTTGCTTGTTAGCATAATAAATTTTTTTTCGTATTCAAAAAATTTTCGTAGCCAGCTTTTCAAACTTTTGTTTTCAAAAAAAATTCGTAGTCAGTTTTTCAAACTTTTGTTTTCAAAAAATTTTCATAGTCAGTCTTTCAAACTTTCATAATAAAAATTTTTTGTAGTTAGTTTTTCAAATTTTTCGTAATAAAATTTCCGTAGTTGATTTTTTTTCAAAATTTTCGTACTGAAAATTTTCGTACTAAGAATTTTCGTAATGGAAATTTTTGTAATGGAAATTTTCGTAATTGAAATTTTCGTAATGGAAATTTCAATAATACAAATTTTCGTAATGAGAATTTTCGTAATGGGAATTTCCATACTCATATTTTTCGTAGTGAGTCTTTTTTACTGGTTTTTTTTTCTTCAGAGTCAAATTTTCTTGAAGGAAAATGTGACCTATTACGAATAATCCTCCTAGCCAATCCGAAAGGTATTATTTCCTTACTCAAGTTATCATAATCATATTTTACATTCTGGTATTTTCTTTTAAAATTCCTCGGATTCGTTTTTCTTTAAATCCGAATGTTTTTTTAAAACCTCAAAAGATTGGATTCAAGATTTCCTTGTGGGTATGTTTTCAACCGTCAGATCAGATCAGAGAGTTTTTTAACTGTTAGATTGGTTTTGGAAGTTGAAAGGTCACCACTATCGCCTATATAAAGGGGACCCCCAAGGGTTGTCCCACATCAGTTATCAAGCTTTTGCGCCTCGAAGCTCTCCTCTTCTTAAGCCTGTTCCGAATTCTTCAGAAGCTTTAGTTTCCGAATGTCTGTAGAAGCCACTTCTCAAGAAATGTCTACCACGAAGCCAATCTCAAAATGGAAAATATACATGGAAAGGTTAGTGCATCCAAACTTTTTCAAGTATGATTCTATCATTTCCAAGAATATCAAGTTAAATGGTTGGGAAGATGTCTGCTTATCTAAGACAAGTTTTCAAGACATGGTGTATCCGGAATTACTCATAATGTTTTATGAGTCAGTGTGCTTCTTTAAGGAAGACGATAGAGAAATATTTTCATTCAAGTCCTATGGAGAAACCTACAAACTTTCTTATACCAAGGCAGTCAGCTTAGTGAGATTATTATATAAAGGGGAGGCAGAATTTTGCTCCCACAAACTTCCGGATGTTCAAGGTAGTTTCATTAAGGTAAAGGCTTTGAAATGTCTTAGACTTGCTGATGTCAAGACAGCAAAAATTGCTCACCTATCTTCTAACAACCTAATTCTTCAGTTATGGGTACAAGGTTTTTTAGTGCCGAGAAAAGGTGACAAAGATACCCTCAAGAAAAGTGACATATATTTCTTAGATTTCCTGGTAAATCTAAGGAAAATCAATTTGATGAGACATGTTCTTGTTACAATCCAGAACATCAAGAATGGAAATATAAGAGCCCAAATTATCATGTATCCTGCCTTACTTTCAAAGCTGATAGTTCGGTGTCTTGAATCATTCAAGATTGCATGCAAATCCAAGTCTCAGAATTGCAATGTTATGCTTGTTAGTGATGAAACTCTGAAAAGAATGAATATGGCATATTCTAAGGAGTTAGAAGAGTTTTATGATCTGCCAGAGGAAGAGGCAGAAGCCAATCCAGAAAATATTGAGAATTCTGAGCCATCAAAGAAGGTTAGTAAGAAGAGAAAGCTCAAGGAAGTGGAAGCCGAAGATAAAACCCCTAAAGCTAAGGAAGTCCAATCCACACCTCCCAAACCGAAGAAACAGAAAGCGTATCCGGATGAGGTGGTTGCAAAATGGAGGGAAGATAAGGAAAAGAGAAACGAAGGTGAACCTCAGTTCGGCCTGGACCCTGCTGAAGCCAAGTCTTTAAGGGTGAAGACTGCTGAATACCTTGAGAAGAAAGAAAAATAGAAGAAGATGAAGAGGAAAATGTCTGAGGCTGAAGTTGTACAATCTCTTTTGAAAGCCACAAAAGTAGCTTTTGAAAACATTTCAGTATCGAAAACTTTTCTAGTCGAGCCATTGCCTGAGACTCCTGGGAAGAATTTCTTCACTCCGGAAAAATCTAAAGAGAAAGAAGTTGTCGAAGGAGTAGAAGAAGAAGTGGAAGTAGTAGAAGAAGAATAAGTAGAAGAAGAAAGTGGGGATTTAGATGATCTGACTAAACAAGTTGAAGAATATCAAGATAAGGCAAATCCTTCAGAAAAATTACCACTCCGAACATTTGAGGTCGAGTCCTCAAAGCTTGTCACTCATAGAAAGGAAGAAGAGAAAGATGGAAAGAAAGATGAAGACAAGGAAGGAGAGAAAGTAAATGAATTATCCGAGGAAGAAAGCTATGAAAATCACTTTATTGAGGAAGGAGCAGAGAAGGAGAAACCTGATGAAGACAAGATTGTACAACTATCCGAGAGTGAGCAGGAATCTCCTGATGAGGAATCCATTATGAAAATTGATAAGGGTAAACAAGTGGTTGTTGACACCCCAACAAAAGATATTATCAGGAATAAAAAAGCAGGAGGATCCTCTAAGAGGAAGTTGGTAGAGTTAGAGTAAGAACAATCTCCTAGAAAATTGTTTGATTGAGAGTCATCTGCATTGGGACACAATTTTATTGTTGAGTCCCTGAAGAAGCTGGTAGATACAATTCCGATCTTTACTACAATAGACTCCAGATGTCAGATGCTTCAGCACAACATGAACCAGAAGTCAGAATCCTTATCCATGGTGATGGATAAATGTGTGAAGATTGAGGTAGGACATAAAAGTTTTCTTATGAATTATGAGGTCCATAGAAAGTATTGCAGCAAAATAACTCTATGGTCTAAGAATATTGTTGATGATATGGAAGAGCTTGATCAGTTCCAAGAAGATGTTAAAGAAGCCTTTGGCACTGAGGATGTCAAAATTAAAATCCTTTCAGACAACTTTCAGGATAAGCTAAACCTTGAGCAAAATACTCGGAATCAATAGGTGAAGGATCTGAATGAGAAGCTTAACTCTGTTGCTCAAAGCTATAAAGGGGAAAGAGATCTCTGGATTGAGATCGAAGAGAAGCTTGTAAAGCAGGATGAAGTTCTTAAGGCTCAGTTTGAGGCTCTGAAGGCTAAAGATGACAGGATTAAAGCCTTAGAAAAGCAAGCTGAGGAGGACCACAAAGAGTTAAAGAAGCTAAAAATCCTTCTAAAGAAGCTAATCCCTAAGGAAAAAGAAGACAAATAGACCAATCCGATCTTTTGTTGTAATGTCTTTCCTTGTAAAAATCCATTCAATCTTAATGAAAACTATGGTTGCTTGTCTTTTGTTTTATTTTGTACTAATATTTCAGGTACCATATTGTTTTCCATTCTTTTAAACTCTTTTTGCAAATCACAAAGGGGGAGAAGGAAAAATAACTCAAAAAGGGTGAAAGAAAAATCTAAAGGGGAGAAGGAAAAAGATTCACAAGTAAAAGAAACATTCCTAAGTAAGGGGGAGTTCATCTAAGGGGGGGGGGGGTGTTCATTATGAAGTTTTCCATATTCATAATGAAAATCCCATTCCGGAAAATATAGAATACGATCCTTAGAGTTCCAAAGCCTAAGGGGGGAATTAGTCGTATTCACCATTGTCCATGAACAAAGGGAGATAAGCTTTATTTTTAAAGTCTAAGAAAATTTTCTAAGCCCTTTTATTCTTTTTCGGAAGGATGTTTGTGCTTTCCGAAAAGGGGGAGATTGTTGAGTCAATAAGATTTTCCTTATGACTTTTCCATTCCTTCTTGTTTTGAAAATCACAAACACCTTATCCTTAAGAAAATCTGTTTTTACCCATATACTTTACTTCCATAAGGAAAGTTTCCTTACTCAAGGAAATCTACCCTTACCTAGACTTCATTGTCCATATCAATATTTTTCTTAAGTATAAAAATCAGATTCATGTCTAAAACCTCAGAATCACATAATACTTAGATATGAAGCATTCTATTTTCTAATCTGAATTCATGTTACGAACTTTTATGAAGTTCTACTCCGAATTCCCTGTTACAAACTTTTATGAAGTTCAACTCTGAATTCTGATTACGAACTTATATAAAGTTCTAACTACGAATTCTGATGATGAATTCTGATTACGAATTCTCATTACGAATTCTGATGATGAATTCTGATTACGAATTCTCATTATGAATTCTGATGATGAATTCTGATTACGAATTCTCATTACGAATTATCATTATGAATTCTAACTGTGAATTATGATTACAAATTATGGATACGAACTTGTATGAAGTTCGACTCTGAATTCTTCTAATAAACAGAATCCAAATATCTCTTTATTATAGACTCAGAATTCTATTAGACTCCGAACTTTCATATTCACTTACATTCCGAATTTTCATTTTCTCCATTCTGAATATCAGTTTTACTTATGCTTTCATTTGTTCTAATATAAAACAATGTCGTGCTTTCAGTTATTGACTAACTGTTGTTTGAGTGACACGTGTACAAGTTCCTCCAAAATTCAAGGAAGAATTTGACCATTGGAGGAGGGAGCCGACCGTTGGAGCTTCACCAATAAACATGAGCTCATTTGAACGTGCTCGAGAATTTTTGGAATTTTGAAGCTCATAACTTTTAGAAGTGATTTCTAGAGAGAGAGAGGCTCTTATCAACTCTCACGCTTCGTGCAGAAAGTTTGAACAACTTGTTCAAACTTTGCTTCGTGCAGACTTGCTTCGTGTAGAGGTTCGATTACCTTAAAAATCAGAGACTTCGGGTTGTGAAGTCAGAGGTGCCGATTTCCTTACAAATTGAGGGATTGCGAGGATAGAAAGACAGATACCGATCTTCGGATTGAGGGCTTACCTGGGTTTGGGTAAGATAGACTTTCTTGAAAGTATAAATCAAGGGACCTCTTATCCAGGGTTGTTGGATACCCTCCTCTTTGGGTTAAATGAGTTTATACTTGTTACCTGTAGTTTTTAATACTTTGTTTTTCTGCTGCATTTTGTATTATTGAGGAAAGTATAACTTTCTTATACTTCCTCATACTTGTACTCTGATTGAAATAGATTATATACTCTTTAAGGTAGAATCTTAGGTGTTGTGAATTTTGGTTATCAAATTTTCCTAAGGAAATTTTTAAAGTATACAATTAACCCCATCTTGTATTTGTATCTCATTTTACTTATTCAATCCTACATTTGGTATTATAGAGTATATCATACTCAGTCATACCATCCTAACACATAAAACTGGTCGAGTCATCATGTGCTAACCAGAATACCACAAACCCCGATCCTACCTGCTTTGGAACCATACTAGAGGGAAATTCATCACAAGCCATTGCATAATCTAGAAAAGGTCACAAAATTCATATGATCACTCAACCATCTCATCAATGGATAGCCACAATATAGTCTAAATAGAGTTTCAAAATTCATCCCATGACTCAATCATCTCATTGATGGATAATCGTTAAATAATATGAAAAGGGTTTCATAATTCACCCCTTAAATAAACCATGTTGCTAATGGATAGCCATAATATAATATAGATAAGGTTGTACAATTCATCCCATGACTCAACCATCTCACTGATGGATAACCACAATATATTCCAATCATCACATTCATATGAGAAGAAAAGTTCACTCAAGGATACAAACACACCCATATGATAATAAAATCACATATAAAGTTTTCACAGGGCTATCCATGCAACTAAATGCTAATCAAATAACATAAACAATGTTCTCATAGGGCCATAGATGCACCCACATTTAATTCAAGACATTAATATTTATATAAAATCCATAACATGTTAAGGAATTCCTACCCAAATTGAAACAAATTCTAATTTCCACGAATCACTACAAAAATTGATCCCCCAAACCAAATCCCTCAAATCAGCTCCAAATTCATTACACCATCATTCTAGAATGAGAAATCAAGGAAAAGAAGACATTTATCTCTCGTTTGGCAACACCCTTTTGAGAAGAAAAGAAATGATACGGGACGACAGAAACGAATTTCTTCCGTTTGGTGATCTCAAAACGACATAAGAAAAGCAAGGCACGGAAACGGGGAGAAACAGATTTCTCCCCGATCAACGATTACGTTGGTTTTGGAATCGTCCCAAAATTGGGACGATTTGGACGGAAATCATCCGATAATTGAGTTTTTTTTTAAATTTCCAAAATCCCTAATATCTATAATAAATAATTTATAAAAAAATGAATGAACATTCCATTTAAAATAGTCCGTGCATAAATAATTTCTAAATAAATAATTTTGATTATAATTAATTATTTGTATATAAATAATCATAAATTTTTTATAATTTTTTTTTGATTATAGATAAATTTGATTATAAATAATTATGATTATCCTGAATTAATAGTTTATATAAATATTTTATAAATAATTTTGAATTAATAAAGATTTTTAATTAATAACTTTGAATTAATAACTATTTTGAGTTAGTAATTATTTTGAATTAATAATTATTTTGAATTTATAATTTTGAATTTATAATTTTGATTACCTTGAATTAATAATTTTGAATTAATAAATTATATAAATAATTTTGATTATCTTCAATTTTTTTTAAAATTTTAAAAAAATTATTAACATGTATTCGTAATTTAATGTTTACCTAATTTTGGTGATATGAAAGGTAATGATTGATTAAAATCAAAAAAAAAATTATTATTATATTTATAAAAAAATTAATAAAAATACATTTTTTAAAAGGTTATTTGCGTTATTTAACATAAATTGTTGACATGGTAGCAGATGTGGTGTCTGTGAGAATTTAATCTATGGTTGTTTTTTATCTTGGACAAGTATGCCCTTTAATCTTGTGTCTATGTGTTATTTTTTAACAAAGGTTATTTATGTCATTTTCATTAAAACAATTTCTTTCCTTTTCTTTTAAAAATTGTCACCAAACGCGATGGAGAGAAATCCAAATCATTTATTTTCTTTTACTAAGTTATTGATCCAAACACAAGGATAGAAATCACAATCATTTATTTTCTTTTCTTTTATTTTATAAACTATCAAATCATTTCTTTTCTTTGACTAAAATTTCACCAAACACAGGGTTAGAGATAGGATAGTGTAATAATTAACAAGAGAAACCTCCACAACAAACAAAACTTGAATCATCCAAGATCTAAGGTGGGAAGGGTAAATTCACCCAAAAAGAAACCTCTCCCATCACTTAGGTTGCATAAGGGTTGAGGGAGATGATATCTCAAATAGGAACCACAAGGAAAGTTACCAAAAATAACCATATTAAAATTTCCTCATAGGGGTGATTTATGGTGTAAACATGGTTATCACAGTGTGAACTATGGTATATGTTGTGAATTCCTTGGGAAGATTCTTAGAAACACTTCCTTGACACTTCCATGGTGCGACACAAGGTGTCACACTGTGAATACCCACATATAGAAACATATTCTATAGAACCAACCTATTATCAATGAAAATTGATCCCGAATACTTTAATATCCCCTGAAAAAAGAAAAAATCAATTAGAGACATAAAAAATAATACCAAAATTAAATCACAATTCACCTTGAAATCAGAGGGGTTTATAAACCCCCCTCTCAATGCTTCTCATCCTTGAGAAGAATCTTTAAGGATATTTCTTGAACAACTCTAACCACTATTTTGGTACCTATGAATCCCACTCTCAAGTTTCCTCTTAAACATTCCCATTCCACCACAATATATTAATGATAGGTATAATTTTCCATCACAAAACTTTCTCTCTTTGGTCCACAATCCACATTGGACATTGCTCAAACGAAGGTTCTGCCTCTAGCTCAATATCCTCTCTATCAATTACATATGGTGGGTTTAAATTGTATTTTTAATCCTATGACACATTAAATACATCATGCACACCTTTAGATCATAAATGGAGATCCACTAGTAAGCCACTATCCATATTTATTCCAAGATCTCAAATGAGATAACAAACCACAATGCTAACTTTCCCTATCTCTATAACCATCGGCGCCCCAACTGAGGTGACACCCATAAGAATAACCTATCACCCATGGTAAAATCCAAGGATTATCACCTTCGGTCAACATAAAAAAACTGTCTTCTTTGAGTGGTAACTAACCAATTTCAAATCATTTTCACCCACTCATACATTTAATGCACTATATTTGGTTCAATCACCACTAACTCACACGCTTCCAACCAACATAGTAGTGAACAATATAAACGACCACAAAGAGCCTCAAAAGTATCCATCCGAATAGATAAATGAAATCTATTGTTATATTTAATCTCTTCTAAGACCAAATGGCTATCCCACAATCCACCAAAATTGAGAACACAAGTTATAAACATATCCTAAAAAATATGAATCATTCTCTTAGACAATCCATCGGTTTTTGGATGATACAATGTTATCATCTACAAATGAGGTACCATCAAATTCTATATTCCTTTCCAAAATCATGATGTGAAGCATGCATCACAATCCAACATAATACAAACAGAAACAATGTACAACCATATGATCCTTCAACCATACAATCTACCCAATTCATCCAGGGATTAACTCTCTTGAATATGAAAGAAGTGTGAGACATTTTTCAACTGATTAACCACAACCCACATAACATCTCAACCCATCAGGATTATATTTAACCATGTAAAAAATATATAGTAGCCTCATATCACTTTCAATATTAAAATAGAAGAGGTTGAAGTAAATCTCATAGTCACTGATGCTCTATCTATATCCTCTAACAGGTAAGGCAGTGAGAAAAAAATTCTACAATATCCATCTACATACATGGACACTAAAAGTGACACCTAATGTTATGATATATCTTATTTGTTCTTGGTTTCACTACCCATTGTGAGGTGTGAGAGTCCCTCACCAATTATCCCTTATAGAATTAGGAACTACCACCCTACCATGGACATGAATCACATCATTCACATATAAGTAAAATATTGGAATGGAGTTGTATCCCATCAAGTTTTCAGGAATTACCAAATAGTATGAATCGAGTTCCTAATCATCCATCACTTGACCCAATTATGATAATGTGATCAACAGGGGGTACAAGTTATTCCCCCTTGATCCTTAGATGAACCTATATACCAATTTTATAATAACATCTCTATCTTTTACTCTTCCTATGTCATTTATGTCCCCAAATACCATGCCTTTTTATAGAGAGCATCATCAACTACGTTTCCTTTTCCAAGGGAATACTCAACCTTAAATTGAAATGTCTATAAGTACTCAATCCAACACCTCTAATATAGGCTCAAGTATTACTGGTAGAAAATGTATCATAAGATTTTATGATTCATGTTGATAAAAAATATCTTTCTGAAGAGATAATGACACCGACAATTTAAGAAATGGACCACAACAGCTAACTACAGGTAATGAGTAGGATAGTCCCATACATGGGATTGTAACAGAAGATACCCATAAGAAACTACCAAATCTTCCTACATTAATACAACCCCCAAAAAACACTCATAAATCATCTCAATAGACTATATACCCAATCTTTAGGTTCATAAGAATCAAGATATGATCAAATGTTAACCTTCTCTTCAATTCTTGGAAAGACTCTTCACACTGATTCATCAATTAAAACTTTACTCGCTTTTTGGTTATCTCATTCATAGGTTCTTTCAAATGAGAGAAGCCCCAAATGAACTGCATATAATACTCAACATACCCCAAAATATCTGAATCACAAATAAAGTTTTAGGCTATTCCCATAACATCACTACTTCCACCTTTTTCAGATCGAATGATATCCCATCTTCAGAGATCACATTCCTAAGAAAACATCCCTCTTGGATCTAGAAATTAATATTTAGGAACTTAGAATATAGATTGTTCTATTTAAGTATAAGAAAAATTTATCTAGATATCAGTTATATAACTCTTGGGTCTATGAGTATACTAATATATCATTGACAAAAACAATGAAAAAGGATTCCAGGTAAGGATGAAAAATAAAATTCATGAGATCCATGAAAACCAATGGAATATTTTTTAAACCAAAGGCCTCAAAAGATACTCATATAATCTAAAATTTATCCTAATCATTGTTTTAAGAACATCCCCATTTCTAATTTGAATTTTAAGAAAGCTGGATTGCAAGTTAATTTTTGGAAACCACATGACTCCTCTCAACTAATTGAACAAATCATCTACCCTTGAAAGTGGAGACCTTTTTTCACTATAAAATTATTAAACTTATTTTAATCCACACATAACCAAAGGTTAACATCCTACTTCTTGGTCAAAAGGACATGAGCACCCCAGGGATAAGTTCTCATACAAATATATCCATTTGACTCTAGATCCTCAAGCTATAATTTCAAATCCATGAAAATGAATGATTCCATAAGATATAGAGGAATTTATATAGTTTACAAACCTAAAATGAGTTTAATCTAAAATACAATTCCCCTGTTTAGATTAACTCTTAATAAATCCTATAAAAACATCATGATAATGGTCCACCATAGGGGGAAGACTGGGTAGATTGGTTACCTGGTCTCCTGCAAGAAATATGCCTTATACCTATACAATAATGTTACCAATATATCTAAGGTTTGGTATCATTATATCTAATCCTAATTACCATTTTCTATTCAAAACATACTCTTTTACCTTATATTAGGTAAATGAAACTTACCTATGATAGCAATCTATATGAGCTCAAAAACTTGTTAGCAAGTCTATACTGAAGATTATGTTAAAACTTGTCATCTCAAAAACTAGAAAATACCATTGATGTATGTTTCCCATAATAACTACAAGAGACTTTGGGAATCATTGGATATGATCCACTCTCTCTCCAAGAGGAGTCTCAAGGGATAATAGTTCGAGGGTGAACTTTAATGAAAACTCTAAATGAGAAACAAATTGAGTAGATATAAATGAGTGATAAGCTCTCATATCAAATAAGATAGTATAAATCATAGATGTAATCATAACCATACCTATTAGAATTTATTATCCTCTCCTATATTGTCCATAACCTGATCTAACATATAAACTTTTCCTTCATCATACCCACAACCTTCCCCCCCCCACAACCCCTTACTCACCTAATCTACTGAATCATTAATATTCTTTAAATGTTTCTGAGATCCCCAACATGATCCATGGCTCGACCCTCATGAATTATCTTGACTATAAATTTGTGGTCCCCCTGACTAATCCCTTGATGCTTGCATTGGTCTAGCATCTCTACATGAACCTATCTATGACACCCTTTAGAAAAATCATTAGTGGTGCCCCATTTTACCACAGTAATGGAACTCTATAGGTGTATTAGTATAAAACATGTGGTGATTCCCCATTTTACCACACGGAAAACACTAAGGAAGACCTCCTCCCATGGAAGGTGTTATAAAACCCATAATTTGTTCTGACTACCACTTACTTCCCTAGAACACCTCCTTATCCCTCATATTCTAACCACAAGAAGATTGACCCATGAAACCAATAGTAAAACCAATAATTGGTCCACTAAAAATAAGAAGAAGTCCCACTTCTTTGTATTTATCCAGTCCCTTCTGAATCGTAAGGGCCTCGTGAAGCACATCTGGGTACGATGTTAGTTTTAAGTTCCTCACCTAATTCCTCAACTCAGGTTGTAATATAATTTCCAAATTTTGGGCCTTATTACTATCTAGAAAAGGTTCAAAGCATAGAAACTTCACAAAACAAGTGACAAAACTAGCTCTTGAAATTGCTCCCTATGAAGATCCACAAACACCTGGTCTTGATCTAACCTCAACATCTCAAGAAATAACTCCTTAAAAAAATAATGTCCTTGAAGGAATCCCATGTCAGACCCTCATTCATATTTCCCTATATCATTATACCCCACCACCTCCTACCAGGTCCCTGAAGCATATAGGTAGCTGACTTCAGCCTCCAATCCCCAAGAGTCTCAACTGGATCAAATATCCTCTTGATTATCTCAATCTAAGACTATGAATCCTAAGGACCACCTATACCATGGAAATTTTGGGAATGCTGTAACTAAAAATATTGATCAAAATTCACCATATTTGGTCTAACTCTATGTGCTCCCCCAACCCAAACCAACAATAATAAAAAAAACCCATGCCAGAATAGATCCTCTTTATGGACTACTAGGGAAACACTTGGAGAATCAATAAAAAAACCCTCTAGCACATCTGGAGGCACTATGAGAGCATATACCACCTCAAGATCCACATGACTTAGGTCCCTAGATGGTACAATATGACATTTTCTAGGAATAATCTCTGAAATTTTAGAAGAAAACCCAAAATCACCATTAATATCTTAAATCAACCAAAATTAAAGAAACTAATAGTCACATTATATCACTTGTAAATAGACCCTAGGAGTCTACCCATGGTCACTAGGCATACCCATCATTAATTAACAAAAGACTAGTACCATCACAATGTCTGTTCTTCAATCAAAATCACACATATAATAGTTTATAAAAATAATGAGGAAGTAAGCACATGACCTGTTAACCCAAATACCTATCCATAATGCATGAACTCAACCTATCTTTAAAATTAGGCCCAAAGAAATCCTATATGTTGTAACCACACAATAATACCCATTGAATAACATGAAACAATAATAACACAACCAGTAAAAGAAATCCCACTTCCCTAGTAATTCGAATGTCCACTATATGAGAGATAACAAGACATTAGTATAATTCCCCTACTTGAGTTCAGACTATCCTATCTTAATTCTACCAAGCCCCAAATTATAATAAAATAAAAAATGTTTCTTTGATGAAATTTTTTAACACGTTGACCTGAATATCCTAGTCTGGACTGGAGGGTTGCATGACCTCATGCATGCCTCCCCACATGTAAGAGGTTGTTGACTAATGGTAAGGGTTTAGGAGATAACATGTGAATACTATTCCCTCAACAGTAAATAAAAAAAATTATAAGTACAATGGAATCAATAATAAATAATAGTAAAAATAATATAATCAACAATACAACAAAATAAATAAGGGAAAATAACATCCATGATATAAAAGGATGACACACAAGATTCATATACTAAGTCAATAGGATCCCTTAACATGGTGGATCAATGTGCCAGAATAAAAAATATATAAGAAAATTAATGAGGTATTATAGAAAAAGACTCCAGTGTTTATCTCGGTATCACATCCATCCTCTATAATCCTCTAATTCAACTGCATGACATAAGGCACTTTCCCTTTGTTGGATCCCTAATTATAAATTCATCACATGCATTGAGATTCCCATGCATGTTGTGAGTAAAAAACCTATATGAAAAAACTAATGAATCCTTAATATAAATGTGACATGTGTATATAAAGATGTATGCAATGGATAAAAATTAAGGTATAGATAGACATACAACAGACTAGGTCATCATGTGCTAACTAGGATTCTTTAAAATCTTATCTTTCCTACTTTGGCTTCATGATAGAGGGAATTTCATCAAAATACACTATATAATTTGGAAAAGGTACCATAATTCATCCAAGGATTCAGCCATCTCACCAACATATATCCACAATATAATTTGAACAAGGTTTCATAATTCATCCCATAACTTGACCATCTCACTGATGGATAGCCACAATATAATCTGAATAAAGTTATATAATTAATTGCATGAATTAACCATCTATCTGATAGAAATTAAAAATATAATTTGAAAAAGGTTTCATAATTTATCCCATGATTCAACCATATCATTGATAGATATCCATAATATAATCCATCTTTCACTTTGATATCGGAAGAAATGTTTTCTTAGGCTTACTCACTGACCGCGTTTTCATGACACATCAAATTGATAGTTATTTAAAGAAGATTTTGTAGTATAGGGTAGACCCTAGGTCATCTCTCAAGGAGCGTTTGTAGTTTACAATGTGTATTTTTAAAAAATATTAATAAATTAGGGGGTGAATTTGAAAATAGTTTTAAGAAAATAACATAACTTAAAGACTTTAATAGTTGATAAATAAAGTTGGTTTTTTAGAATTATGAGATAAGGAGATCATTTCACGTTCACTACACATCTTGGTGAGTTCATCATTCTGAAAAATACACATGGTTTAATGGAACCCTTTGTTTGAGGGTTGTCAAGATCTTGACTTTCCTCTCATCTCTTAAAATGATGCTCAAAGTACCACCCCTTGACACAATAATCATGTTTTCAATGTTTGGGTATCAAACATAGAAAATAAAGGCTACTAAATCATATTGAAATCTTATGCAAGTGTGAGATAAACAGGACTCTTGTCTTTTCTAATCGGAACAATACAAGATTCCCACTTGAAATCTCAACTCAATCGGTGTTGAGATAAAAAGTGTTTCACTTAATTATAATGAAAGAAATTTATTCAAAGGAGAATTTAATCAAATTTAAACATAAGCGAAATATTTATCACAAAAATTACAGAAAACCAGTAGAATATCAGGTGTCTGAACTCCCTCCCAAGTATGTGTAGCTCCCTCAAAATGGTCGTCCACCGTTTAGCTCGACATCAGGAGGAGGAGGAAGATTGGGTAGAACTCCTTCTTCATCCTTGATCCCCCTATGAGTATTGGGGCCTCTAGAACTTATATGATGAGGAGAGGAGACTCCTCTAGGACTCCAAAATGGTATAGCTTTGCCTTTTGTCCTAACTTGCAAATGAGGAGCCCAAGCTTCCATTTTATAGGCAAAGTGGAAGGTGGTTTTGGGCACACAGGTTGTGTAAAACCACTTGGTCCAAGGTTTTTGACCACTTTACAGTTGAATATCACTTTGGAAAAAACTGAAAACAAGTTTCCCCACTTCTTTACTATCTCCACCGAAGGTTTGGAACCATTTGGACAACTAGAGCCCGAGATATGGACAGATCACAACACACCACTTTTGACTTCGTGCAGATTCAGTGTGTTGGACAGATCAGGTCGGTTGGGTCACTAGATGGCCGAATGAGTCTTGGATTCCTTCAGATGAAATGAAGACCAATGAATTTTGGACCTAAACACAACATTTCCGCCCATTTTAAATCACGGTTCAGTATCAGTGTTCGGTTTAGTAAACTAGTTTTCTTGGATCCTGTGTAGCTTGACCCATTTTTCTTGAACTCCATCATGGGCCCTCTAAATCACCTCCAACTTCAATGAAATTATTAAAACAAGTAAAATTTACCTTTTTAATAGTGATAAAAATGAAATAATTGAATCTAAAATGAAGTTCAATTTTTTATTATATTTGTAATTTATAATAAATTCAATTTAAAATAGTGGTGTAAGGGTGAAAATGAAATAGTGAATCGTGGTGCAATCACTCACACACCCACATGATAATCAAATCCCATAGATGATTTCTTCTAGGGATAACCACACACACACATATCTATTAAGTTATATAAATAAAGTTCTAAAAATTCCACACCCACACCCACATGAAATTTAAGACATACATCTTTATATGAAAGCAGTAAGATGGTAAGTAATTCCCACCTCAAGCGTAACAGAGTAAAATTTCCAAGAATCACTACCCAAATCAACCCAAAAAACAAAATTCCTAAGATCATTCCTAAATCCATCACACCATCGATCTAGAATGAGAAATCAAGGAAAATAATACATTTATGTATAATATAGTCTTATAATTACTAGAGAAACCCTACTTAATGAATGAAACTTGAATCAGCCATGTGATAAGGTAGAAACACCCAAATTTTCCAAAAAAAACCCTTTCTCATCACCTAGGTCACAAATGGGTTAAGGGAGATGGTGGAGATCTTAAGTAGGGGTCTTGATTTAAGTTACCAAAATAACCCTATTAAAATTTACGCATGGGGGAGATTCATGGTGTGAACATGGTATTCATGAAATGAACTACCACCCTCTCAGACAAGTTACAGTGTAAAATATGGGCCACAATATGAATTACTAAGGTATATTTATAGTAGCATTGTATTGACGCTTTAACGGTGTGACACATGGTATCATTCCATGAATACCCACCTAAAACAAAAACTACTTTAGGCCCGACTTCTTATCCCTAAAACATGATCCTAAATACTACCATAGGCCTCAAACAACTCAAACTTCATAAGATATGTAAGAAATATGAAAAAATTAAATCATTACACACCATGAAATCCAAGAGGGTGTTACAACCTATAAATGAATAAAATCATATTTAAAGGATAGATCTCCCAAGCGAGTGGATGCAGTCCAAATTTGGATTCGAGTTGAAACCCACCTAGGTGATACCCAAAAACAATAATGGAATAATGTAACTCAAACTAGATATGGTTCTGGGATTTATTTTCCTAGGGTCTAAGGTTGGTTTATCATTCTCTAGAAAAAGAAACCATTAGAAAATATAATGATCATAACATATCATTATTTTATCTATATCAGTTACATGGTTAAATATTTATGGATACTTTATCATTATCACATAATAAATAAACTAGTAAGCATGCAAGTTGGAATTAAAATTAATTTGGATATGCATAAATTTTATCTAGAAATGGTTAATTACTTAAATAAAATCAACTAAATATTAACAAGAATATAATAAGATAAAATGGTAATTTATGAATAAATATAAAAATACATTAATTCAAAATATTAAGTTATTAACACCTTCCATTAAATGATTTATAATCAAACCACTAGATCATAGTGTTTTCTTGGACCTCATCAGGACACTTCCATTTAGCAGGGTGGTCTAAAGAATTTTTTTCATTGAATTAATTGAAATTGTATTGAGTATAATAGCCTTCATCGGTTCAATACAAATTTAGAGTCATGTGTTGAGGAAATAAATCTCTAGGATTATAGAATCAGGGAATACACTCAACGAATCAAGGAGTTGTGTGTTAATGTAGTTGTTGGGACCCACCTATCTAAATACCTTTGAATAGATTTCCAGAACATCATCTAGGTTATGAGAATGTAAATATGGATCATTGTTACTAGAATATCCATATGATAGGATATTTTGAAACCAATAGTGAGGCATATATGGTTTTTGATAAAATAGTGGGAGATTAATAAATTAAAATTTATAATCTTAATTTTAATCTAGATAAAGTACTAAAATACGGTTTATTTTTTGTAGAAATGGAAATAAACATGACTTTATATAGAAATGGAAATCCACATGACTTCAACTTTATCATTTGAACTATATTAGATAAGGATATCCTTCTCATTGGATCAAATTTCAATAAGTGGTACTCGCATGTGCACATTGTACAATTCCATGAGAATGAATTATACATGTTGAAAACCCATATTCCTAAAGTGCCTCGTAAAGAGGCTAGTGAGGAGGAACTCTCTATATACATGAAATACTAGGATGATGTGGTAGATGTGTAGTTATTAATGCTATCATCCATTTACAGTGAGCTCTTAAAGAAAAATGAGGATATGGATATATGTAGCATGTTGCCTCACCTTTATGATCTTTTTCAAGAGAAGGCGAGACAAGACTAATATGATATTTACAAGGAAATATTCATGTGAAATATTGCAGAGTCAATTCCAAATGGGCCACATATAGTCAATATGATTAGTTATATGGATATCTTTGACATCTTGGGATTTAAACTCCCCGATGAGTTGTACATAGATCTCATTTTTTCCTCAGTACCATAGTGATTCTTCTATTTCATTGTGAATATTAATATGATCAATAGTGAGATGTCTCTTTTAGAACTCCTTTCCTTAATTCTCCAAGTAGATTAGGCTATGAGGCATGATAAACCTTCAGTCCTTAAGGTGAATAAATTGAATAATAAGGAAAATGGCCTCAATAATTAGTACAATTCTAAGGTTCCTGATTACTATCCTTCCAAGAAGAGGAAAATCCAAAGGATGGAAAAGGAAAAAGATATAGTATGTTTTTTATGTGGAAAACTGGTCCACTAGAATAAGAAGTACAACCAATTAACGAATCATTGGGAATTATTGAGTTCAACCTTTTCATATTTACAAGTTTAGTATTTGATATAGATTTTGGTACTCATATCTGTATCCATATGTAGGAAAGAAGTATATTATAAAATCTATCCAAAGGAGAGGTGAATATTTGAGCTACCAATGAGGTATGACTTGATGCCTTGGATATAGGATACTACCACCATCCTTTTTCAACATGAATGATCTTGGTTTTAAAAAACTGTTATTATGTACCAAGTGTTACCAAAAACATAATTTATGTATCCCTCTTAGATATCAATGGTTTTATTTTCAAATTTGTAAATAAAATATTATTTTTTAAAAAATTCAACATATGTTATGGTATGGAACATTTAAATAACCATTTTTATGTATTATTTTATGAAAACCAATTTTTAGAAATTGTTAATAAAAAGGTTCACATGACTCATATAACAGTTAGTTATGTCATCACCAACTTGGTCATAAAAAAGAGAAGAATTTGATAAATCTCTATCAATATGATTATTTAGATTCTTTTGAATTGAAACCACTTGAAAAATGTCACAATTGTTTACAATGAAATATGAATAAACTAAATTTTTGTCGGTAGGGTGAAAGGTCTGTAGAGATTTTATAATTGATACACATATATGCATGCATACCTTTTCTAGTAGAATCTAGAGGTGAAAATTATTACTTCATTACAATTACTGATTACTTGAGTATATATGGATATGTATACTTAATGAGGTATAATTTTGAATCCTTTGATAAATCCAATGAATTGAAAAATTAACAATATAATTAACTTGATAATAAGATGAAGAATATTTATTTCAATTAGGGGGAGAGTATCTTAAATTATATTTCATTAATTATATATGGTATTTTGAGATTTTATCACAATTCAATCCTCCTTATACACCAAATTGGAATGGTGTAAGTGAAAGGAGGAACTGTACCTTTCTTGACCTGATAAGGTCGATGATGAGTCATGAAGATCATCAATTATCATTTTGGAGATATGAATTATAGACTACAATATACACACTAATCCAAGTGCCAACTAAAGTGCAGTTGGGGCCCTAACTTAGTGGAAACGTAGCCTCATAATACTGCATTATACCCGAGTTCAAATCTAGAATAGGGATATATTTCATTATCACTATAGAAACACTATAGAATTACTATATTAGGTAATAAAATTATTACCGTGGTAGTGGTATTATTCACCAGATTTGGATTTTTTATTCATGTATTGGGCCTTTGGGGCATGCACTGGAAGAGATTCTCACTAGTGTAAATAAATATAGAGGTAACAATGGTCACCGGTGGAGTCGATTTGAAGCAAATAGGTCATCCTTAACGACATTCAATCTCTAATAATTCGTATTCAAGTATAGACCCATGAGGAATTTATACAGATTAGTGATGTCAAAATGTAGATAGGACAACAAGAGTGGAGGGATTTTCATAGATGATTCATAGTATTATGTGAAGGGTCTATTATAGTGTGGGTCTTTGGGCTTCTGTATAGGGCATTCAGGCCACTATAGGACTTCTATCCAAGTATCCTTCAACGCCTATGAGCCTCTAGGCCTTTAATCCATGAAAGGGTTCCCTATCAAACCAGTTAAAAAGAATTATTATTATAAATAAAAATTAATGTCCTTTAGGACTATGGCCAGTGACAATTAAGGCACTAAATAACATAACATAAAAGTTAATGCATGAAAATAAGTTAGTGTTGTCTAACCAAGATGTATGGGGATGAAAGGTGTTTGTTAATGCATCTTAATGAAACAAACTAGCACCCCAGGGCCCAAAGTGTATCCTTATAGGATACTATAAGGAAATAAGGAGATTTTACCTATATAACCCTTCAGATAAAAGAATTGTGGTAGATCAACATCCCACCTTTTTAGAGAGGGAATACATTCTCAAAATGGATAGTGGAAGAAATATTGACTTAAATGAAGTTGATACTCAAGATACACGAGATTTAGTGGAAGAATATATTTCATAAGTACCCATGAAATATTTTGATCCCAAGACACAAGTACTACATATGAGAACCATAGAGGTTAGAGAACCATTAAGATATGGTTTTCTAGTTATTGAAGATGGTGACTCATTATTAGTTGAAAATAATGACCCTATTTACTATAAAGAGGAAGTAGAGAGCTTATAAGATTAAATATGGAAATAATCCATGAATTATGATTCTTTAATTAATGTAAATCTTATTGAGTGAAAATGGTAATTCAAAAGAAAAATGGACATAAAATATAAAGTTAGTACTTATAAATCACGACTAGTGGATAATGGGTTTAGACTACATCAAGACATTGAATATGTGGAATTTTTTTTTCTAGTTTCCATGCTTAATTCTATAAAAATTCTACTTTCCATAATAGCTTTCCATGACTATAAGATTTGAAAAATGGATGTTAAAACAAAATTTTCTTAATGGAAACCTTAGTGAAGATGTCTATATGACACAACTAAAAGGGTTTGTGACTCCAGATAATGACAATATGGTATGAAAGTTGAAGAGATATATTTATGGATTAAAAAAGGTATCCAGGTTATGAAAAATTATTATTAATGAATCCAAAAGATAATTTATTTTCATATTGAAAAAATTTGAGTCATGTGTCTACCAATGGTTTAGTAAGAGTGTGGTCATTTTAATAGTAGTATATTTCATTGATATATTAATCATTGTAAATTTCATACCAATATTATAGTTAGTTAAGGAATGGTTTATCCGGTTCTTCACTATAAAGGACTTAGGTGAAACATCCTACATTATTAGCATTAATAACATTAATGATAGATCTAATAGGATGGATGGACTATGTAAAAGTACATACATTGACCATATAATAAAGTGATTCAATATGGAATAATCAATAGGGGATTAGTTTTAGTTTCATATGGTATACATTTTTCCAAGAAAATGATTCCCAAAGAAAAATAGTAAAGTAAAAAAGAGAGTAGGATCACATATATATCTGCAATTGGATTGATAATGTATTCCATGTTATGTACCAAGATTGATGTTGAATACAACTTGAGAATGAAAAGTATATATGGAGATAATCCAAGAGAATAACATTGATATGATGTTGAATATATCCTTTAGTATTTGGGGTATAATAAGGATATGTTTATGGTGTATGGAGGAGATGAGGAACTATTCATCAAGGGGTATATATATTTTAGTCCCCAAATAGATCATATTGATTTGAAGTTGTTGTTAGGATATGCCTTCAATCTCGATGGAGGAGTTGTGAGTTCGAATAGCTCAAAGTAGCTGGTTGTCATTGATTTTATAGTGGAGTTCAAGTATATTGTGGATTCTGATGTAGCCAAGGAAGTATTGTGGATACAAAACCTTATCTAAGTGATTGATGTGATACCTAGTAGTATTAAAGTCCCTATAACTTTATATTGTTATAGTAATTTAGTGGTGGATGTCACAAAGGATGAAATATTGAATCAAAGGACAAAGAACATACAATGGAAATAACTTCTATCAAGGTATTTTAATAAAAGGGGTGAGGTCATGATGATAATAGTTTCCCTGAAAGAAAATGTGAAATACCACTTGATTCATCCCTTATACCATCAGAGCATAAACATCATGTGAGAGCTAGCAGACTGAGACTTGTTATCAGTTATATCTAGTACAAGTGGGAGTCTATTAGAGTTAGTTCCCTAGAAAAAAATTATATGTACTTTATGATTACCATTATTCATGGTTTCGAATATGAATAATGTTCTTATCATATCATGATTTTTATTCTATGTGAAATCGTACATGATAATTCTCTAAGGGTAGTTATCACACTGAAAGGTCATAGTAGTTACCTTTTATAATGAGAACCTTGAAGTGTTATGATAGTATTCTTAAATATATATTCTATAGAAGGATGATATCATTTTATGGGACATAAATAATATAAAATTTTAGGGGTAAAGGCTCATAAGATATTGATATTTCTTCTCATTAATTTCACCCTTTGTAATCTCAATAGAAGTGGTTATGAGAACTTGATCCACTAGTAAGAAATCGGCATTTATACGTGTCATTAGATGTTACTATTTGTGTATGTGTGTAATTAGACATTTATATTTGTATTAATGCATATCATGAGTCATGTAGTTTGATGTATTTCTATAAACCATGATGATACAAGTTAATAGTGAGGTTGGGTATGTTGGGTCTGTCATGACTAATATTGCATTAATGAATAATGCGAGGATTTTGTTTTCACTCCTGTTGTTTAATTAAAGTTTATATTTTGTTCCCTTAGATGGGAATAGAATGACCAGATTAAATCCATGGACATGTCATTCTATCAAAAAGTTCATTTTCATAATTTCAAATAAAGATACATTTAACACATAGGTTGATGACATCAGTATTCAACCTACTTGATTAGAGATATCAAGATAAGGGGATTATATTACACATTGTGTATTTTTATGTGTTTATTGTCATTATGATATTTAACTCATTTCTCTATGGGTTCCTTGCTATGTTGATAGATTCTAACCTTTTACTTTAGGCAATTTTTCCCAATGACATCAAGAAAGAGACCTATAGGGTCACACACTAAGTGTTTCTAGAACCTCAGTTAAATTCAATATGAATTTATGATATTGAATAAATATTATTCACAGATATGGTTTAATAATTATTTATTTTGGTTGATCATAAATATTATGTAACATTATTCAAGAGAATATATGTGATTTGAATATTTAATAAATGCTCATTCTCTATTTTAGTGAATATAATATTTATTTATTTATCAAAAAATAATGCAGTGATATTTATTTATTTAAATAAAAATTCATTATGAAAGTTTTGATAAATATATAGGAGCATTGAAGAGTTGAGTTATGGGTTTTGTAGGAAATGATATATTAAATATCATTTACATAAATATTAATTTATATATTTAAATAAATTATATTTATTTTTTTGATGAGTTTAATGCATGTATAGTAAATAATAATATATTATTATTATTTATAAATGGGGTTCACTAGTGATTAAGTTACTGGTCAAGGGAATATTTGAAATTACCAACCCTAACATAGCTCTATAAATACATTATTATATCATTATTATAGTTTCATCAAAATATAGCCAAAAGTATGCATAAATTTTTTTAGAGAGAATCCTATCAAGAACTAGAGATCTATTCGTCCAGAATTATCTTAATAATATAGAGAAATTATCCTTCTTTACCCAATAGAATCTAGAGAGAACAAAATAATTTGTCTGCTTAAATGTGATTATTTTGATGATCAACTATTAATAATGCAAGCATTAGAATCTTCCAGGCCAATAGTTGGAGATTTCTACAACAATGTTCTAAGGTTCATGGAGCATGTGTGGATCACTGCCTGAGGGATTTTACTCTTGGATCATTTGATTCAACGATATTATGGAAAAAAGGTTATCCGAATATTTAACAATGAAATAATTCCAACATGATTTAATTATTTATCTATATAAATTAATTAAAAATTAAATATATTGATCCTATCTCATGGAATTTGGGGCTTATATTATTTTAATTCTAAGTGAAATATAGATATGTTAATGAATTTCTATTGTTGAACATAGGTCATACTACTTCTAATATGCCCTAGAACCTTCATAGTTAACTCTTTATTTTCTCTCCTTTGAAATATATCTGAGTGCAATGGTTTTATTACCATGATCTCTATCACAACTAGTTTGGACAACTATATATCTATCTATTAATCTCACAACTCTCACACCACTATCTACTCTTCTAAGATATTTTTTGTAAATAGAATGAACACTTTAGAAAGGGGTCATCAATAAATATTTTAAGCCTTCCATGTAAAAATTTAGTGTATGAAATAAGTGAAAAATTAGAAAATATTAATGTTTTAGAATGAACATAGTTACTTAAATAAATGGAAGAAACATTAATATGTTATTTGGATGGAATTAAGTGTGATTTGGGATTTATTAAAGAAAGATTTAAAGAAAATACATGAAATCTCTCTAGACATGCAATGAGACCTTGCAATACTGAATAAAATGAATGGGATAAATGAATTCTTCAAGGATGAAAATTAATTATTATCAAAATTAAAGTTGAATACAAACATTGGTTAAATGTTATATTACCTTTGGTGGGACATGATCTAAGATGTAAGAAAAGTGTTTCATGCTGATATCAAGTGATCCCAAGGGCCCTTTGGTGCATGATTCATCCTTAGGAGGTGGGAATTAGGATTAGCTATTACAGATGGTGGTGTGTGATAGACTTTTCCTAATATAGTAAATGAGTTCTTTTTTGTGTCTCTAGGAAGGGAAATATTTTGATTAGGATAAGGAGATTTGTAAGTTATTGAAAAGGGTAAATTCTATGGATTGTGGTGTTGATCGATCATTAATTTAGATTTATACTGAGGTTGGGAAAGATGAACCGGAGATCTGTGATAAATTAGAAAAGGGTGTGATTAAATATAGATCTAATCATGAGAATGTGGTCAATTATTTTTATATAAGGTTAAAAAATACAAATATCTTTATTGGAAAAATCCCCTCTTATTGAGATCTAGTGGGCCCTAGTGAACTATGTACGGAACAATATTTTTCTTTGTATTAACTAATAACCATCATTCTTCATATAAATGTGGTTTATATTTTTTTATATTAGAAGTTTTATTTCTAATTTATATTTTGGTTTTGATATATTTATTTCCTATTTATTTTTTAATAAGATAAAAATATATTGCACAACAATTTCATTTTAATTAGTAAATTTTTATACTAAGAAATGATAATTTTTTGATATATTTCTATTAAATTCTTAACCCATAATTTAAGAGTGATATTGGTTGGAAGAATTTAAATAATATGAGAGATTATTTACCAATATTGTTTTGTTTTAAGAAAAATATAGATTTTTTTCCTAACTCTCCTCTCCATTCTATCTAAAATTAAGGTGTTTTGGAGAGAGTAAGAGGGAAGTAAGTTTTATTTAAATTAATAAATTATTTTTTTGGGATTTAATATGTTTGAAATAAATATTTTTTTATTAAAATAATAATTTATACTCATTTTATTATATTATTTTTATTCTTAAAATATATTTTTGCAACAGCTCGACCCAAATTGATGAGTTTGAGCTAGAGTGCCACAAGACCTCTAGTGCACCTCCCTATATGCTAGAGGCTACCGAATATCAATTTAGGGTATAAAGTGAAATCATGAGGAGACTATACCCTCAATTAGTGTGCACAATAATAAATTAATAACAAAAAATGTAACAAATACAAATAGAGCACACAATTTTCAAAAGAATTACTATCTGTAATAGATGAATACAGAGATAATAGACTTAAATGGTCATTATATAGTATATGAAAACTAATTTCTCATTGGATGATCACACATACAAGATAGAAAAAAAATAAAAGTAAAAAAAGAGGCTCTTCACCCAACTCTAAGCCTCGCATGCTACCGATCTCTAGACCCAATCTATCTTGATCAACAATGAAACATGATCTCATCCCAACCTGTACCTAAAAAATGTAAAGACTGATCAGGTACCCAAGTTCCATGAGCACCCAAGTAGGGTGTGATTAAAAATTATCAAGTAACCAATAATGTAGTCCCACACCAAATTGGTAAAACATAGTGTATGTCCATGTGATAATCTAATTATCAAAAATTTATAAGCAATATATAAACAAAAAAACATAACAAATCCATAATAAACTAAATGCACATGAGAAACAATCAACCATGTAGCTAGAATTTTTTTTATAACCATGATTCAATGAACCATGGCCATACCTACTTTGGTGCCATGTCAGAATAATGACATAAGTAGTCTCCACATGGCTTAGATAATGCTAAGTGACTCAATCCCACCTTTAATGGACAATGCACATTCCACCTTTTATGGAAAATACACATCCCACCTTTAAGGACAATACATGTTCTAAGTTTATAATAATTCATGTTACAGATTTAAGAACAATACACATTCCTCATTTAAGGAAAATGTCCACACCCATGATCCATTACTGTCCTATAATGGTATGCATGCATTTCATGCTCAGACAATGGAACTCCACACATATAAACGGACGTTCCCCATTAGCACATCACACTGAATTAAATACCATTATCCAATGGATATTAAAATTATCCTTCCATGGGATAATCACATTCCAAGATCTGATGTTATCCATACTATATCCATAGCCACAACCAATGAGTCATGTCATCCAAAATCCCCCTATAAGGGGACTTCTAAGTCTTTTAGGGCCACTTGTCAACCTGAACACTAAAACATAGGTTCCACTGGCAATGCACAAATCAACATGTAAGGTATGACATAGTAAGGAATAATATATCATAAGAAGTATTCCATAAGTTATGAAATGGTAAATAGGTAAGGCACACCATATGAATGAATAAACAATCCATACCAAGAAATAAAATAAATCATGGGCCTCATAATCTACACACACACACCCCAAATGTGAATCATATCAATCACAAGTATCACAGGGATACAAACACACACATCACATGAAAATCACATCAAGCATAGGTCTCACATAAAATATACGCACCCACATGAAAATCATATTAAGCATAGGTCTCATGGGGCTACAGACACACACCAGATGAAAATCATATTAAGAGTAGGTCTCACGAGGCTACACATGTACGCCATATCATTCCTAACATATAAAAAAAGGGTTTCAAAGGCTATGCACATGTCTAAAAGGGTCATAATATAGAAATAAATAATAAATATTATCTTAATTTAGGGTTTTACATCCACTAGGTATCATATAGCATAGTCGCACACCCAAATGGGGTCCATATAATCTAAGGAACACTTTAGTGTTTCAAGCATCGACTATCAGTAACCAAAATCAAGCTAGTGCACTAGGGTACATCGTGGCCTTGGGAATTTTTCTCAGTTACATTAGGAATAGTTCCCTTAATTAGTTAAAAATTAAATATCATTATGCTAATTAATTATTTCATGTATTTCATAACACATTTATGAATTCAGTGTCATTCACCTAAAGTGATGAACCTCATATCACATGCTATTAATACATGCATAATACCAGGTGGTAGAGTACACAAGTCCAACTACCTCAATGTGGAACCAACTTCCAACCAAGAAAAACCCAATAGATTTATTCAAGTCTGCTCAAGACTATTAATCCTCCATCAATCACCATGAGGTATTAAATCATTCTAGTGAATTACAAATTAATTAATTATAACTGAATTATAATTAATTAAATGATTACAAGAAAAATAACAACAAATCGCAAAAGGCATACTCATTGAATAAATCAATCAGATTATGTACCTTAGCCACAATGTTATACAATGGGGTTCGAGCTATTCATGGTATACATCTTAACCTAAGTAATGAAAAAGACCCAATTTAATTACTTGATATGATGGATGGTCCAAATTAATTGAACCAAAAACCATAGAATAAAACACCATGGGATTTAACTTCAATAGAACTCTAATTAATGAAACATGTTCATCATCACATGACATAATCTATCCATGTAATCGAAATCCCCATTGTTCTCAGAAAATTACACATATATCTGGTGGAATTGACATCCATTCTCTAATTGAGATCATTCCAAAGATCAATAGTTGATCAATATTTTTAAGGAAGAAGATAATTTTTGGAGAACTAAAAATAAAAAATAAAAAATTCTTATAATTATGATGAGTAACCAAGTGCAACAAACTACAAAAAAATCTGCCACTATATAAAGAAGAGAGAGTCAAGATTGAATAATAATGAAAGATATCACCCAAATTTTCCAACAAATATCACCATATAGACTTCAAGGGAAACCAAGTGGAGTAGGATAATTAGTTATTATTGCCAAATGTCTCTCCAAAATTTGAGTATAGAAGTTTAAACCCAAGAGTGGAACATTGACCAAAAAGAAAAAAGGATCCTTCTTAGTTTACGCTCAATGATACCCAATAGCTAGCCACTTATGGTCACCAACTAGCTACCCTGATCTCATTAGCTAGATAGTGATCCCAATAGGTCACCTAGGCTACCACCTACATCACCGACCAACCGGTGCTAATACAACAACCCATATAACTATGACCAAGCCACAAGTATTATTTTAATCTCTGAGTCATCGGTCGATATTCCTTTCAAGACTAAAAATCCCCTTAAATATGTTTAAAAAAGAAGCATATCAGTACAACACATGGTTCTCTAAATAATCCATCCACCATATGAAAAGTTAAAATTCCATCTAAAATTCACAACCTATAATGATGTGGGTCATTACATCTTAATTAAACTTTATAAGATAAAATATTATGTCTATTAATATTTTACCCTCCCTTTATTTATTTATTATTAAAATAAATTTTAAAATACACCTCCCCTATACTCTTACCAAATCAAGCATGTTCTTTAAAATCCCCTCCCTTACCCCTCTCAGTTTTTTAATTAAAATATCCCATATTTATTTTATTTTTTTATGAAATATTTTTTTTGGTTTTGAATATTATAACTTTACCATTTGTTCTTGATCAAGTGTTGAGGTGTTTTATTAATGTCTGATGAATAAGATTTCTCATTTCATAATTATTATCATTTAGATGATGGTGTGTATCCACTTATCATGGATCATCATGGTCACCATGTAAAAATAAATGCTACTAGTAAATTATAGTGCATGCTACATTTTACCTAAAGGGATTTTGAAAATGATATATATATAATCATGTACATGATCATCCATATTTTCTTATATGACCTCAAGGTTTTTTACCTGATATATCTTCTTAGAAGAATACATAAGTCTCAATATCTCAATCCTATTTAGAATTTTTCATCATTTATGTGATTAATGATCAAATCAACATGGTAAATAGATCACACACACTATAGTGATTTAAAAATAGAAAAGGTGGCACCTTTTAATATATTATAGAGGAATTTATAATCAACAATATGAAAAAAATAATCTAAATAAAGAATCCACATCATATATAGAATTGGGGAGGTTTTCCATCTCAAACTGTCCTGGGTAAAATCTCCTTCATTTGGTAGATTTATGTCATGGTTTAATGAAATCCTCTCTCTAAATATCAAAAAAACTAACAATGATTCATTATAATACAAATTGAAAGGGGTAAATGGAGAGAATATGATAATTCCAAGCATATTTCCTTAATTATATGTGAAGAACCTTCATGTATCATCCTATGACCACGAGGGAAGAAGCAAAGAAGAGAGGGAGAATAGGTAAAGGAAGAAGGTATAGTTTAATGGTTCTCTACGAGACCCTTATATGGTCAAGGGTGGTCTGAAATATAAATGATAGAAATACCCATTAATTATAATATTCAACACTAAAGTTCCATTAAACCCCACCAAAACACTAATGTGACTATTGAAACTCTGATGGTATCCAATTGGAACTCTAGTGAGAGTATATAGTGGGAAATTCAATCTTCATTCCACTAAAATATGGTGGAATCACACCATAACTTTAGTAGGACTTACTATTACTAAAAAGATTCAATTATTTTACTTTACTAGAAAACTAGTTTTCTTAGAATTTACCACATCCTCTTGAATAAAATACTCATAATTTAACTCCAACATATTCAAATAAATTAACCCCTCTCCATCTCTAAGAAGAAAATTTCAAATTAATATAACTTTTTAAAACTTTACTATCTAATTAAATATAAATAATTTTTTAACATATTATAAAAAATTCGATCATTATAATACATATACAATAAAACTTTTTATCCTTGAAAAGGAACCTTTTATATACTCATTGTTCCACCATTTTCACTAGTCATCACTTCTCATTTATAAATATAGTTTAGTTTCAATTACATATCAACCTATATATCTAAAGGTTCATTCTCATACCACCTCATACATTCTATTACTATCCTTTCTAAATTAGTTTAATAACATAGGGAACATTTCACCCTATTATTATTTTTATCTAAATCCCTTATTTTCACTTAGCACATTAGGTATGTTTTAAATCATAATTTATGTAAGGACCAATCCTAGACAATTGACTCAATACCTAAGGTATATCATCACATAAGCTTAGGCATGCCTTCTTATACACCAAATGCTTCTAACTAGTGGAGTGAAATCCTACTAAACCATTAGGGTGACTATTAATTCAATATAAAATTAAAAAATCTATGTGAAAATCCACTAAAAAATATAGAATACCTGTTTCCAATTCCTTCACTAGGGAATTACACCTCACATATTGATGGTTACCCTGCATTCTCTATTTCCAAATACATGGATCTTTCATCTCTTTTAATGGTGGTGTATGCTCCTTGATAGAAATAGGATTATGGGATGTTGATTCCTACTTCCATGGATTCTTCCTTATAACTTGTCGCCTAGTTCGAGTCTCCCTCGTAGAGTTAAGTCATGTTCCTAGAACTCTTTCCTGGTGCTCTTTGTGAACACTGGTTAATTATGCTACTTTTTCCTAGATATTCATATGAGTATTTACAAGGATGTAACCATCAGTCAGAAGAGTAGTCATTTTGTGCATCTCTAGAATGTTTGGATGCTAAGAACATTGTTCACCTTTATTCTTTCTCATAAGAGGGAATCTCATGGAGGAATATCAAGCACATAAACAAAGGAATCCCCTGTCAATCATGAGGTATCTAACTCCAATGGCACATATCTTACAAGGATTTCACCTCATGCATCCCATGTTTAACATGTGGTGACTAATGCCATAGGCTCATATATTTTAAGGCTTTCACCCCAAGCAACCCATGTTTTCCATGAGGTAGCTATTTGGGTCATGGTTTTAACATCTTGTTGAGAAGTATTGAGGCATGAGTTTAACATATTGTGAATATGGAAGGTGTGTCCGTAGGAGGGAAGATGTCACACCATGAAGTTTACCAATAAATGGATCAATACGTCTCATAGGGGGTGGATCCGGGGGTGTGTCTCATAAAGGGAAGATTTCACACCATGAAGGTTGATTTGAACACCCTTAGAGGTGGATCAAGAAGGTACATCCCTAGGAGGGAGCACCATGGATGTTTACCAGATGGATGGATTAGAATGCTTAATAGAGGAAGATTTGGGGGGTGTGTCCTGTAAAAGGAAGATGTTACACCATGATGGAAAATGAAAATGAACGTGGAGGAAGACCCATGAGTTGTGTCCCATAAATGAAATATGTCACACCATGAAGGTACATCCCAAATAATAATCACCTAAGTTTATCATTGGTTGGGGTTGAACCTCAAATAGGTGTCCTACATACCCTACTTAGAAGATAGGTATATAAAAACCACATAGTTTGATGCCCTAGTTTAAGGTCATGTGATAGGACTGGTCCATGTAGTTTAACATCATGTGGTAAGGACGCTCACTCTGAGAAAGGATTGTATACGGGGGATTGTATGGGGCTTATGCATGCATGATTCCCTTCACAATTCGAGTGCTCTTGGTTGGATAGTGTGGGGATTATGCATTGAGCTGCCCAATGGACCTAGAGGAGATTTGGTATCCCATGCGAGTGGCATGATTTTACTAGGGATGTGGTATAGATAAGATTAGGATGGATTTAGATGTTGGGTTTAGACCTCAGGGAGGCTTCCTACATATTCTAGTTTTTTGGGAATAAAATCCCACATAGTTGAGAATAGGCTAGGGATTATACCTAAGGAGTTTGCCCAAGGGGAACATGTGGTTGGGGATTATGCATGAAAGATTCCCAAGGAGGATGAGTATAGTTTCTAGGGATTTCACTCAAGAGGATACCCATGGTGGTGGTTGGAAATATGTCAAGGTCCCTACTAACCTCTAAGACTACGTGAGTCATGCTTAGTGTGATAAACAAGAGGAATCAATAGACTTGATGCTCATGTTGTGAAATAAGTTCCAATGAGTGACGATGTGGGGTTTATATATGGGAGCTACCCTAGGAGGATATCATTCCATATTGGGAGGATCTAATTCTAGGTGAGGAGGATCTCATTACCTTTGATGGTAAATGGTGTGAATACCATCCCATGCCACTCACACATGGAGCATCCTTTTCTTATTTCATAGGGTAAGGCCACAATTTAACATCATGTGTTGAGGATGTTGGTAATAGGTAGCTTTACTTCATGTATCTTGGACGTGGGGTACTCACTCATTACCCCTTGGGATTACATAATTGTAGATCATGCACCCTTGGGCGGGGAATGGATATAGAAATTATAAGGTATGATGGTTTGGAGGAGTGGTCAATCACGAGGTCCATGTTAGTGTGCCTATTCTAAGAAGAAACAAGAGTTAGTGTACCTATACTGAGAATAAAAAGGTAGGTGGGAGTCTTGGTCCACACTTGAAGTGGAGTGGGCCCTAGGAATAGGTGGTATAGGTCACACAGGGACTCAATGTGTAGTTGAACTGATCCTAGATGGGTGTGGGGACTTTAGGCACTCAACCTTCATGAATAGGTGTCAGAAAAATGGAGGAAGCATAGAGAGGACTAAGAGAGAGGTTTTGAAAAGCATAGGGCCTCATAGAGAGGTTCTTCATAGAGGTTAGGGACTTTTAGGAGGAGGTGGCTTCAAGAAATAGGGTGACCCTACCTTTGGATGAAGTCTTGGATCGGAAAAGGAGTGCTTCATGAAGGCTGAATGCTTCACAAAACCTCAAGTTTCTCATAGTGTTTTTTTCCTTCTTAAAGGTAATATAACTTAGAGAATGAAATCCACACCATGGGTGGAGGAATTCAAGAACACATGAAAGAGGGTTTCATGAAGCTCAAGTACCCTGGATGATCCATTCTTGGTTTTGTTCATGATGCTCATGAGCTTCATCAATTGGGAGAAATTCATAATTCAAAAGGTTAGGTAACCATCCCTAAAATATTTGAAGGAAGGGGGAATTTATAGGTAATGGGTTTTGAAAAGTTTGGAAGATGTTTGCATAGAAACTGGGGGCTTCATGAATGGGTGTGACTTTGTTGGACTCACGAAGCACATCACCAAGCCTATGCATAGCCACAGAGCACCATCAGAATCATGGAGGACACCGTTAAATATTTATGTGTTCATAAAGGGGATTTCACATCCGAGAGACCCAAAATATATGGATGTTCAAGAAGTGACAGAGCTTTGTGAAACAAACTCCTTTAAGAGGTTTTTGGTTCTATTTTGGCATGGATGTGCTCCAAACCGACTGCATCTTCCATGAATATTCCTGTGGCATGTATTTCAGTGCCAATAATCCCCCCCCCAGAATGGGAGTTGATGGGGGAAAAAGAGGGTTAGATTTTGACAAAGAATTTCTGAAAAATTTAAAATCTTATCCCATTTTTAAAGACCATTTGAGATGCTCACGTGTGATGTTGGTTTGCGATGGTCGCTAGTGCAAAGGCCATCAGAAATCACATCCCAACCACACACCTATAAATAGAATGTGAGGGGGTGGGGTGGGGTGGAGGGGGCCCTCAAAGATAGTTTAATTAATGTGAATAAAATATATTTCTCTCTCTTTCCAAGCATCTCACAATCTCTATGAATGTCCTCCGTGAACACTACATTAGAGAACCAAACTTATAGACTTTTTCTCTATGAGCGTTGCTTAGAGAACGAAACATTGTGAACCAAATCTCCACAAAGTGAACACTATGACCCAGAGCTCCATGAACCATGATCTGGGAACACACTTCATTAATGACCTTTGAAAACCATACTGATAAAACACTTAAGCTTTGAATCCAATGGCTGCTCAGCAGGTCTCTTAAGAAGTCAATGTGGATGTTGCTTATAGAGAAGAGATGGTGGAAAACAGTATGATCGAGGAGTGCTTCCGAAGTACCTTGGACCACGAATCATTACTTGGATCTATGTTAGAGCCTCAAAATAAACATACTTTGTGTAAAAGGATGATTCTCTATGGATTCAATTTTAAGGACAATATTTTCATTCCGATAACGAGTAGGGATGATACATCCTACTATTTTAGGGTAATACCAGGGTAGTACCAGTGGAATTGGGATACTGAAAGACACATCAATAAATACCAAACACTTATCACCGCATAATTCCTCTATGACCATATCAACAACGTTGATAGGGAGAAGCCAAAAGACAAGGCATCTCCATCATAATATCATATTATTCTTAAGAAGGGATTGGGGGATATATAGAAGGGATGGAACAATGGAGGAGATCTATGCCAGGGTAGAAAATTCACAGATGAGTGGGAATGGGCATATTGGGTATACACGTCATGATGAGAATTTCAGGTAGACCTAAAGTGTGTGGGGATTTCTGAACCAGCATGGGATTCACATTTCCATGTTTACCGATCACAAGAGATCATTATTGAGCTACTGAGTATATGGTCACCGAGGACTAATACATTCCATTTTCATCATGGGGAGGTTGGAATCAGAAACTGTGACCTTCACCAAATCTCCAAAATCCTAATCATGGGGGTGATGTATGACAAATTTATCCCTATGGATAATTTATGGGGTGACCAATAGGAGTCATCAACTTTAGTGAAGGCACTGTTGGATTTGGTGAACAGAACCAGTAAGGGGAATTTGGGGATGAGGGATGTACTCTTCAAGAAATGGTTGAGATACTTCTTAAATGGACCAATATAAGAGATCACTAAGGGGGAGAATCCACTGTGGAATTTTCCAATGAGGCCACACACATGTACCAAGGGATAAATTTGGGGTAAAGAGGTCTCCTACTGAAAGATTCTGGAAGTGATACAATGGATGTTTATGAGATACACTTTCAAGACTGAGTCTCAACCCATAGAAATGCTAGTAGAATTCATCGTAATTCTTATTTGTGGGTGGATTCTCCTGGTGAGGGATGAACACCTGGGGGTACATCCAAGAACCTTCATAATGAAGAAAATTATAGTGATGAGGTAGCGTGTCAACATTGTTGTTCTAGTATTCGTGAAGTTATAGAAAGTACTTTGACATATTAGAGAAGGGAAGACTCAATTGCATGTGTTTGGGTATTTTAGCATTCAGTATAGTTGGGTGACTACCCACCTTGGGGTTTATGTATATGAAAAACCCATTTAACCTCCAGAAACAAACTTCTGGCTGACAATATTGAACATTTCTGGGAGTTAACCATTCAATTTGGGCTTGGGAAAAGTGTTGGATAAGGTTGGGTTAGTGGATCAATTCATATTTCACACATTCTCCCTGCCGACTGGGGTGGTAATCGATGATGAAATAGGGACTGAGGAGTAGAGATTGTGCCTTATAGCCTTTTGAGGTGGGGTATTGGTAGCAAGGGTCAACTACGAGCTGGTTTGAGAGCTGTAAAATCCACACCGATTCATAATGAAATTCAGGTGTCTCGAAAGGTTGACCCTAAATGTGTACTCAAAAGTGAATAATGAGTTCCACCCTTTAGTGATGAGGTACCTATGGAACATGTTGACAAACAAAGATAGTAAGATGTAAAATGTGCTATCACCAACCACTGTTTCATATGGTATTACTCATGACTGCACATAGAGTTGGAAGAGTGACTATCCTGAGGTTACATTGAGATAGCGGGCCACCTGGTCCAATAAAGGGGTGATCCCTACATTGAGCGTCCGAGGCCAAATGATTAATGGAGGGTTCCCTAGAGGCAGATCTGGTCCAGTGGGCATGACATCATCAGTGGGTCTAATATTTCATGGACCCAAATAAGTAAGAGGTACAATAAGAGATGTAGTGGTATCGATCCTAATGCTTTAGGGAAGTCAGAAATAGGAATAAGGGGACTCATCTAGAGTGGTTCCCAAGGAATTCTTACAATATCCTAGGAAACAATTATGCTATGGATATTCCCAGTGATGCTTTATTTCTCTAAGCTTGGGACAACTTGGATGATTACATGAAATTATCCAGTGTTCATGGAACATGGAAGCATATTTATAGGAATGGGATGTATCTCTTTAGGATTGGTCATGCCAAATATGGTTTCCACATGTCTTGGGATGAAGGGGATCATTATGTGGTAGAGTAGGCAGACTTGGTGCAATCTCAAGTCATTGTACATCCACTGACTGACCGAGTGAAGGTTTTTCTGTACATGAACTCTCCCCCACATCTATCGGCAACTAAACTGGTTGTGTATTCTCCTTTTCTAGAGGATTTGGATGAGTCTTGGGGAAGCAACACCCATAAAGGAACCCCTATAGGAAGAAAAGCTACTACTGATTGGGAAAAGATCCAGATATTATATACCCTGGATATAACATAATCCTTAGAACTATTGTATAACTCTTTTTTCCACTTGTATACGAATCCAGTGTGGAGAAGAGGGAGGTTTGAGATGGACCAAGAAAGGAGGGAATTGAGACATAAACCAATAAAGGGAAAAGTGAAGGGTCCCATATTGATGTCATAGTTATGAGAATCCAAACATCAACACTTAGAACTATGGTAGCATCTGTAGAGGGAACCTTTAATGGGGAACTACCTGTGAATCCTTAGGAGCTTCTCATTGGAGTATACAATTAACATAAGTTCCTCCCTCATCTACGTTATTTATCTATTTTCTTTTTCATATTATTATTTACTAAAACATTTTGGAATGGTAGTTAGAATGATGGTCAAGACCTAACCATCAACACCAACACTCTCATTAGCTGTGCCTAAGGCTGAGGTGGTGATAGATGACACCACTCTCCTAGTGGAAAGGGTTGGAGATACCATGGATGTTGAGACAACTATAGAGGAAGGGTCAAGTGAGTACAATCAAACTTATGATCTAGATCACATCCCATCCGAGCAGATTCAAGAATAGGACCATACTAAATCCATTCTCACAAATTTTCCTAAATACGAGCCTGTAGATCCTAAAGAACAAGAGGATTCTGAGCTTGAGGTTTTGAAGTAAATTTTCATAGTATGATGTAGAGCGTGGAGTAATATACAATGTTTCATCACCCAAACCTGGTATCCATATGTGGTAATCTAGACAAGGTCCCTCCACCACTAGTTGTATAACCCGATCAATAGAGGGGCAGATGCTTGTAGTCTCTACATACTTGTCTACGACTTCCTTGCTAAGTGGGTGTGTGAGGGAAGCCATCATCTCGAGGTTTATTGGCACCAACAGAGGTCAGAAAACATGCATAAATTCTAGGAAGTCAACCAAGAAATCCATTATCTCTAAGAACAAATGAAAAAGCATTATTCTTTAATTGACAACCAATTTTAAGTCACCATCCAACTGAGGTTACAACTGGAGGGGAATGAGAGGTAGATGAGGCAAGAAACAGTTAAAGTAGTCGATCTCTAGCCTGAGTGGGATCGTGTATAGACTAGGGATGACTAGCTTCATCCAATTTTTGGTGAGTAGGAATCAAATATTAGGAGGAGACAATAGGTCTTTGATGCCACCCATGAGATATTGGAGGAGCTACAACGCTTAATTGTCAGAGAAAATCCATAGGGGAAATTTTCCAACTCAAGAGAGGCTCCAACATGTGGATGATCCACACCAATTACACTATTTTCTTATTTTATTTTAAAAACTTTCTTCTATGAATGGAAACATTTCTTTTTTCCACTATAAATTATCATATTTCAATAATATTTTTTAGAAAACCAATAACCAATCCCTAATATCACTTGAGTTATGCCCAGTGTGAGAAATAAGGGATAGACATGCGATTGATTTTCATATGAGAATTATAGATAACCATCGAGCACTCATGGGCTGCCATTTTTGAATGACCACCAGGAGTTTTTGGGATGATATAGGCTATGGCTAGAGAATAGGGCTCTTGAAATGACCAACATTCTTTTCCAATGTGCTTTAGTGCATGAACAAGATAACACCATAGGTGTTGAATTTGACCCAAACAAAGGGGAATGGGAAGTTTGAATCACAATGCCAAAAATAAATAATGTAAGGAGAGTGACATGGAGATACATGATAACTGCTGACTATGTTTGAAACACAGAATTTGTCCTTTTAGCCTAGAATGGGGACAAATAAACAAGGATCGACTGCTGACCATTCTTGAAAGACAGAACCTGTCTAAGAATGTCTTCCAAAGTCTTTCAGGACATCGGCCTAGTATGGTAGGTGAGCCAAAATGGAATGTTACCAAGCCATCAGGGGGTCCATTCAGACATTAAAGAGGATGATTCTCTAAATAGGGGAATGCAAAGCATGAGAATAGAGGGAAGTATTTTTTTTAATGGATTCCATCACTCTTGGAATCATACTACCATAGCTTAAAGCACATTGGTGTGGGAATATCAGTCTAAAAAGGAGTCAAACTTGTCTTACAAGGGGATATTTTTCTCAAATTACATGTGACAACAAAGGGGACCTGAACAATGAAATAGATTACCGATGTTAAAGGAAGGGGTCTCAGGCAGGGGTCTAAGATGACCTGAAGTTTTACATTATGAAAAAAAGATGATCTATATGTAGTTTTACATCATATGGTGAGGATGTCGTAAATGTAGTTTGACATCATACGATAAGTATGGGGAATTGTACAGTTTAACATCGTGTGATCAAGATGTATCTCATAGTTTAGCATCATGTGACTAGGACGTTGCACACAGTTTAAGGTCGTATTGTCTCGACCATGGGTTTAATATCCCAAATGTACATGTGTAGTGTGATAGAGTGAAAAACCCAATGGGAATGGAGGAAAAGGATACCCAAATTTCACACAAAACATACCTAGGAAGACAACCCACATAATGTTTAAATTCACGATGCTTGGACTTGAACCCTAGTTTACGGTCATGGAGTTTGGAGTACATGATCCATTGTGATACTCGACCACATCGGTACAAACCCTACTAGAAGTCCTAATACCACATGAGTAATGTTTGGTGTGGGAAAAAATGAATGGTAAGGGGGGTTTTTCCTGACATGTGGAAGTGAACATTAGGGATGAATCCAAGGTTATTGTAATTCCACTAAGATACAAATAAGTAGAATGTAGGTAAGCTGGGACTTACAAGGTCTGGATCAGGGGTGACCTATGTATATGGATAAACTATTTACCATATTCAAAACCTAGGAATATCAAACACACCATCCAAGAATGAGGTGAGAAAATGCAAGATCGCATGTTGACCATATTTGAAAAACATGATCTACTATTTGTTTTCAGATATCTACTAGGGTGTTATCCCAAGAGAAGAGGTGATCCAAAATGGCATGAGACCATAACTATTAGGGGTTCTATATGGGTTTTAAGGATGATGGAAATCTATAATGAATGAATTAAAGTGTGTAATGGATCATATCAGATAGTGGGTTTCAAATTCAAGTTTTTTAAATAGTTTAAAGTCATATTTCATGGACCATGGATACTAGTTTCAGGTCTTGGAGTTTGGATCATAGGGGAAATGTTTAGTATGATAGTGTATATGACACAAAAAAGGTAAAACCCAACATGAATGGGGAAAATAAGGCTCATGTTCCAATTACATACCTTAAAATGAAATGTATATAGTTTATGTTCATAACTCTTGGATCATAACTTAGGCCAAGGAGAAAAAGGGTATTTAATTTGAGGATGGTCCTTGAGATAAGAATTACAAGCATCGCTACATATCACATAAGGATAGGAATCAATCCACACATAGTTCCAGAAAAAGATGTGGTAAGTGACTAGTGACAGTAGGGATGATCATCTCTGATGTGGGAATTGGAGGCATCCCATAGTTATCATGAGGCATCCCATGTTTTGAGGATGGGGTAAAATTTGTTTGAGAATCCTACACATATCATATTTTCATCCTAATTATAGATGGGAAAAAAGTTATCTCTTCTTCAAGAAGCATCTTGGGCTTGTCTAGGGTAAGACCACAATCTAATGTCGTGTGTTGAGGACCATGAAAGAAAGTATTCTAAAAGGGATGTTCATGGAGCAATATTTATAACACTACATGAATGAGGACTAAAAATTCCCACATCACATGAAACAATACTAAGGAATACATGCATAAAATTTAAATTTTTGATGCTTATAATTACTATAAATAGTTTAAGGTCATGTTTCGTATACCATTGGATCATAGTTTAGGGTCCTAGAGTTTGAAAAATGGAGGAGTGTCTAAAGCAGATTTGTGTAGTGCAGTGTCATGATAAACCCAATGTGAATGAGGGACCAAGGGGACCCAACACCACACAATACATTCCTAAGGATACTCATATAAAATTTAAAGTCATGATGCTTGGACTTTTGGTAAACAGTTTAAGGTCATGTTTCCTGGACCGTGACAGAAGGGGCTTCCTAAAATAATTAAGGTGGCACGACGAAGTGACTTATCCAACTTGACTGAGGGTGAAGGGGCCCAATTCCACCCCACACTTTCCTAAGAATCCCTACACACAATTTTACATCATGATTCTTAGACTATAGTCTCTTAGTTTAAGGTCATGGAGTTTGGAACAAAGAGGGGAATTGCTTCATAGGAATGCATGTCGGGTGATGGAACAACAAAACCTGACATGAATGAAGGCCTACCTCCATATGATGAATCCCAAAGAAAAAATTCATAGAGTATAAATTCATGATTCTTAGAATAGTAAAGGTCAATTTAAAAGGTATTTTTATGGCATGGGTGAGGTATAACCTGATGTGAATGATGCCAAAGAGACTCACGTAGAATATAAACACCTTAAAATGTACTTCATATAGTTTAAGGTCGCAATGCCTGGACTGTAACTATTTCTAAGCGGCTGAAAGGTTGATGAATTTTTGGATAGTATTGAAGAAAAAATGTATGGGATTCACTTCATATCCCATAAGTATGGGAATAAAACCACCTGTAGTTATCAAAGAAAACATGCCGAGAAACCAAAACTGGTGGGGAAACCCTATCTAGTGAGGGAACTGAGAAATCCCATGGTTATCATGAGGCATAATGGACTTGTTCAGGGTAGGATCATAGTTTAATGTCACAAATTAAGGAATTAAATCCTAGTTTAAGGTCATAGAGTTTGGACCATAGTGGGTGGACTGTATCTAATGGGTAAGTGTAGTGTGGTGATGTGAATGAGGACCAAGGAGGCCCAATGCCACAAGAAACATCCTATAGAAAATACCGCACACATTGAGGGGAGAATCTCAACCAAAATGGATATGTGGGGAATGGAATGAGTAACCTGATGTGAAAGAGGACCAAGGAGGCCTAGGCCATACATCACATTCCTAAGGAGATTCCCACATACAGTTTAGAGTCATGATTCTTGGAATATGTTTTCTAGTTTAAGGTCATGGAGCCCGCACCCTTGTGAATAGTCTAAAGTCATTATGCATGGACCATAGGGTGGCTATTATTTTAAGGTCATAAAGATCAGACATGGGGTAATCACTCCAAAATGGATATTTATAATGTGTTGTCATAACAAACCCAATGTGAATGAGGTCCAAGGAGGACCACATATCACATACACATTCCTTAGGAGAATTTTATATAGTTTTAAGTCATAATTATTATAATAAGCACCTAGTTTAATGTTGTGTGACTAGGAATAGTGTCACATGATGTGAAATAAGTATCATTGTAGATGGTCCCATGAATAAAGATTCGGGTGTCACTACATATCTTGCAAGTACATGAATCCAAATACACATAGTTCTAAAGGAAATATACCTACGTAGGTCTGACCCATACACATGGAGGATGAATTTTTGGGATGGATGGACTAGGATGTAAAATCCAGGTGTTCCTATGTATCCTGTGGGGACAAGAATCAAGCCACACAAAGTTCTCAAATATAGTATGGTAGATAACTAGTGTCAAGGGATATGTCCTCTTGAGCGAGAACATTATGTTGTTGTGTAATTTCTCATAGTGTAGCTAAGATGATAATTGTTACGAGTTTAACATCATGAAACTATAACATTTATGTTATGAATTTATCATCATGATTCTAGGGTGAAATGGGGAAAAAGTGTTCTGAAAGGGATGTTCATGGAATGACAGCTATAACCCAATGTGAATGAGGACCCATAAGTCTTGTTCCATGATATACACTCCCATGAAAACCCACACATAGTTTAAATTCATGATTCCTAGACTTAAACTTCTAGTTTAAGGTCATAGATCTTGGAACATGGGATGTCTATTAGTTTAAGGTCTCAAATCATGGACTAAGTGCCCAGTTTAACATCATTTTTCTAGTATGCTAACTTCTTATGAGAAATACTACTTAAGGAACTTAGAAACAGTAGGAGGAGTAATGTGTTATTCATCCATGGTGATCAAAGAGTACATTTAATTTGGATAGACCTTGTTAATGATGTAAGGTGCTTCCCACTTGGTCTCAAACTTTGGTGGCTTCCTGAAAAGTATCATTGGAATTCCGAGATCAAGTATTGTGTCACCCTGGAGATAGAAGAGGAGGAGAAACTTCTTTTTCAATGCTCTTTCTATATTATTCTAGTGCCTCTCTAAATTATTAAAGGCCTCAATCTTGTTCTCTTTGAGAGATTCCAACTCATCTAGATGGAATTATGCCATTTTTTTGGCATTGTTTGGTCATAGACAACTGTTTGGAGTGATAGAAACTGAATCTAGATGGGAAGGAATGCCTATGCTCTGTATATAATGGAATATAGAGTCACTTGGGTGAAATTTCTAGCCGTCTTCTAATAGTCCCAGAGAGAATTGTGGAGCTTGTATGTCCAAATCTTCTTTTTTTCCCCACCATATTCTACAGAATATTGGAGTGGATTTTTTTTGAAATCATCAATCTTTCCATTTGCTTATGCATGATAGGGGGAAGTATGGTTAGATCATATATTGTACTTAGAGTACACCTTATTTAGTTTAGAAGCCTGAAATATAGTGCTGTTTTTGGTGAGAAATGCATGAGGAACTCCAAATCGGTGGATGATGTGGGAGCTCAAAAACTTGATCATAGATTGGGATTTGACTTATTTTTGAGTAATAATTTCTTTCCACATGGAGAAAGAAATTCATTGCAGTCAGAATGAACCTACATTGGAGAGATGTTTCTGGAAGATAGGGACCTAAAACATTGAGTATATATACTAAAAAGTGATAATAATGCTTGGTAATATAAAGGGGATATGGTAGTCAATGCACAAAGTTATCATGGATTTGACATATGTGGAACCTCTTGGAAAAATCGATATAGTCATGGACCATGGTGGGACAAAAGTATCACATCCTTCAAATCTAGCGAGAGAGCTTCAACCCTGCCTGATGATCACCACAGAACTTGGAATAAAATTCCCGCATAACCTGGATAATCCCATCTCCTTGAATGCAACAAAGGATAATTCCATCAAATCCATGTCTATGGAGATCATGCTCAAGGTTGGGACCACTTTGGTGGGTGAACTATGCCACATGATGATAAATTCACTATCGTTTGGATCTGTCCGATGGGAGGATACCATGCTAGAGATAATCGAAGAAATGGGTTGACCAATCAAAGGTTTCATCTATTGTAGGTGGAATCTAGAGGTCCCTATATGGAAGCATTGACAGTAAGTTGGTTTACTTGCTGACTATCATTATCGTATGGAATGACAGGATCAATGAATCTTTGATGCACTGCATGAATGAATAGATCATCATAGTAAGGATATGTGAGAGAGGTAGATAGATTGGCCAAGGCATCAAATCTACCATTCTATGACCGAGGAAAATGATTCACCTCTAGTTGTGATAAGTGAATCGGGCCATTAGCTGTAGAGTATTCTCTAGAAGGGGCACAAATTCTAGCTTCCTAATAATTTAATCACCATTGATTTTATTGATGACTAACTTGGAGTATCCCTTCACATGCAAGAGGGGAATATCAATATTAAGGTCCATCATGAGACCAGTAATGAGAGTCTGATATGCTTACTTATTATTGGTGCTTCCCTATGACAGCTAGAATGTGTAGGGAAGAACAACCTTCATAGGGGTGATGAAGATGATACCCAAACCTACTCTTCTGATCTTGGGATCAGTGTGCCTTCTACCAGTTGGGATCCAAGAGGAACCATCGAAATGAATCTACCAACATGGAATGGCCTGATTCACTAAGAGGATGGCCTTGTCAAAGAAATGACCATCTAGAGGTGATTCATCAGGGGTCAGATGGGCAACTAGAAATTCTACCAGTGATTGAGCCTTGATAACGTTCTATGTAACAAACCTGATGGAGAACTGTTAAAGGATCATTTCCTAGCATGCTAGCCATTCTGTAAACATGGGGAAATTCCAGATATAATTTATTAAGTCCACAAAGAACACCACCTGCATCTCATGATGCCACAGATAGTTCCACAACTTTTTAACTAAAAAAACTAGTGTGAGGAAGCTTTTCTCGATAGGAGAGTATTGGGACTCTGTATGAAAGAGTATGTGACAGAGATAGTATAAACTGTTTTATTTAAATTTATTTTTCTCTTGAGATATAAGTTCATAGAGGTATCATTCCAGGGAAGTCATGTAAAGGACATAAGGCTTCCTGAAGATGGGTGGCATCAAAACCAGAGGTTGTATCAGATACTACTTGATTTCCTCAAAGGAATCCTAACACTCTTCATCCAACCAGTAGATGGTATCTTCCTTCATGAGCCTAGAAAATGGATTACACATTTCAGAAAAATGCATGATGAATCAGAATATATAGAATAAGTGGACTTGAAGGCCCTACATTTCTCAAAGATATCTCAGAGGAGGCATCTAGTTGACGACTTAGAACTTCTCTTAGTCGATATCGATGCCTCTATATCTAATGATGAAGCCAATAAAATTCTCATATGTAACCCTAAATACACACATCAAGGGGTTCATCTTCCAATGATGGGATTAGAGGAATCCAAACAATTTCTAAATATTTATGACATGGTCCTGATGTTGGTGGGATTTGACCACAAAATCATCCAAGAAGAATTCCACTAGCATCCCAAGGATGAGTTTAAAGATTTGGTGTATATATAGTAGATAAGTGGATCCTTCATTCCTCATACCAAAGGAAATAACCTGATAGAATAAGGTTCCTTGTGGAATTCTAAAGGAGGTATAATCCTCAACTTTGGGGGCCATCTAAATATGATTTTATCTGGAATATCCATCCATGAAGGAGGGAGCATGAAACCAAACTGTGGAATTGATCAATAGCTCTATCAATGTAAGGGGAAAATAATCCTTCATATAGTGGTAGTTGAGGTCCTAAAAGCTGATAAAGACTCTAATCTTCCCATTCATCTTCTTGATTAAAATGTTCTTGGCTAGCCACTTGGGATACTAAACTTCATTTATGAAGTTGGATTTGATAAGATTATAAATATTGGAATTGACCATGGCACCACGAGAAGGGTTCGTTTTCTTGGGAGGTTGGTTGAACCCATGATGAATCACTGGGATACCAAGATGGTGGATGATGAATTGAGGGTTTTAGTCATGATATATTGTCATAGATTTAGTAAAATACATCACAATGTTGATTTAAAAAATCCATGTACAATTGTTGTTCCTCTGGAGGCATGGTTGTACTGATCAGTGTTGGAATTAGGTCTACCTTAGTACCAAAGTTCATATGAATTAGATCATCAATGGTGGTGGATACACCATCCTCAAATTCAGGAGGAAAATCCTCCCAAACCTCATTATCATCTAAGGTAGGGGAATCAATGGGAGGAGATGATTCATCTGGGATGAATGATCCTGGGGGAACACTGGTGCCTACTTGGGCGAATGTGAAATCATCCCCAGGAGACTCCCTCTCTATTAAAGCCATGGTTATAGAGGATGTCAAACAAATTACATTAGTACTTTGACTGTGGGGTCCATGCTTAATGTTAAAGTAATGGTGGTTGTTCAATTTCTGTCTATTTAACCCAGATAAGTGAAACATGTGAGAACGATGTGTGATGGTAGCCATGGGGAATACATATTAGTAACTCATAGAGGTAGGGGTTTCTGTTATTACTTGGGCCTGGCCTATGTAAGAGTAAAAGGTAATATTTTGACATTCCTTTTACTTAGGGATGTAGTGACCTTTCCTCTCAGAAATGAAAAAGAAACGTCCCATGTTTGTAATCATGGATTCCAACTGATGAATTGCGAGAAAAAAAAAGCATTCAAAAACTTCCATCAACTAGATGAAATGGTGGTGCACCCAACCTTGTCAGTTTTAACCTACTTATCCTCACTCTTGTAATATCCAAAATACAAATAACAGGATTCACATGAGTTTAAGGGAGATGTATCACCCTAAATCACACCTACACGATTATTGAGGGAGTACTTGAGGCATTGGTGATACATGAAGAGAACTACTATTTGTAGATGAAGCCAAGTCCTTCCCATCAACATGTTATAGGTAACATCCTATGAGATAACCATGAATTTAGTGTTTGATACCATTCCATTGAAATGAGTATTCAAATGTATCTTACCACATAGTCTTTTATTGATCCTATCATAACCCTAGGTCTTCAAGTTTGAGGGAATCAAATATTCTTCAGCCATTCCCAGCATATAGAGCATCTGGGTTGGGATGATATTGATCCCAGAACCTGTGTCGACTAGACAGTGACAGAATTACACTCCATTGAACTAGCATGTGATGTACAATGAGTGAATGTTCCTCTGCATGAGAGATCCCTAATATTTTCCAGATAATAAAATGATTTATTGGAATTATGAACCTCCTCTACATAGAAGGTCTCTAGGGCTACTGCCTCCACTTTGAACTAGAGGTGGGTTTTCAAGGCCTCTATGAGAGCCTTGTGCATCTTTTTAGACAAGCAAAGGTCCTTGAGAATTGAGATACTTGTAGGTATGATGTAAAGGTTCTTTATAACAATGTACATTCATGTTAGGCACATATTTATACCTACAAGGGGTTTCTCTATGACAAGAGGCATGAAAGGAGCTACTGGATGAACCACTGGATTTTGGTTGGTGCTGGAAATGTCTTTCTACTCATTAGATAACTTACCTAGAATCACTATTGGTTGATTGTCAGCCGGATAAGTCTTGGATTTATTGGGATGTGGCCGATCATGGAGAGGTCATGACTGTTCTTCCTAGTTAGTTAGCACGATCATCTGTGGTGGTGAGTCTGATAGAGTGGGCTAGAAATATTGTGCCTGCTGAGCCCTGCACAAAACTTACTTCCTGATTTCAGTGGCATGTACATCTTGGATCAATGTACTAGCCAAAGTATTCTAGTGGTTTTTATTCCATTTAATTCCTCTCTGTTGGTGTTGAAAAGAGGTTCTTGGGGGGTTTTCTTGATATTCCTCATCATTGGGGACCATGAAAGGATCTAACAACTCAATAGTGTTTAAGGAGGCATAATCCTGCTCATCATCAAAGGGGTCTTCCAATATTGGGAGGACCCTGGGGGAGATCCCTATATCTATATGCATAAAGTCACCAAGTGTTAGGTATAGATTTTTCATCTGCAATGGACTTTTCCTTCCCTTATTCCATCAGTACCTACTCTTCTGAGACGTGGATGCCTGTGAGGTGGATGTAGAAGCGGTAACCTAGGAAGGCACAATGACTTTAGGAGGTTTGTTCTGGCCTAAGAGGGAATTTATGACACCATGGGTGTGAGTGATTTCTATTTATTCTAACCAGTCATCTTACATATGAGTAATTCAGTTGGAATCCTACTACCATTCACTTTCACTATCGATGTTAGGCTTGATGGAGATGTGTGACACCTATGCCGGGACATTTCTTAACTTGACCAAACCATTATCCATTTGGTCTTGAATCCAATAATTGAACACATAGCATTGTTTAATGGTACACCCAAGAATTTTTAGGTAAGGTCAGTGGTCAAGGAGATCATTACACTCAGTTTCATGGGGATTATTTCACTCTAGAAGCTTCAGAATCCCATGTTCCAGGGAACTGAGGAAAGTTCAAGGAATCTATGCATCCTTGAAGGAGTAGGTCTAGTTTCTCCTATATAGGAAGGGAACTCTAGGATCTTGTCCTTGATGAGGGGATGAATCCTAATGAGGGGTCAGAGCCACATTTTCTCATTGAGGTGGATAAGCATGGTGAGGCGGTGCCTACTAGTTTTATACTGAGCAATCCTAAACTTGATGAGGCTGCTGCACTTGGAGAGGCTCTGTTGGTATAGGGACCATCAACTCTTGAAACTCTAGGGTATCCACTTGTACCATGAAGTAAGTCTATGCCTCATGAGTTATTCTTGTAAGATATGGGAGAGACAATAGATTTTCCTTGTTGGCCAACTAAAAGGCTTCCTCTTGGAGTTGAGCTTTGTGAGAGAAATACTAGAACCCAACTAAGAAGTTCTATGTGATGAGGGTGGGGACCAGCTCAATATTTACATTCTCCACACACATCATTAGGAAATTTTCTGAAGTTAGAGGCATATCGAGTGAATATATGAATCCTTTACACTGGGTGATGAAGTCTTCGACACACACATCAGGTAGTTTCTTGCATTTGAAGAGGTCGACAATGCTTTTCTTGTGTGTTTTGGAGCTTAACTGGTAGATAAAATGAATGTGGAGATCATCCCAACTAGTAAAGGACCATATGGGTAACTGGATGTACCAGAAGCATGCAGGTGCTTACAATGTTTGAAAAAAATATTAGAGCATGATTTCCTCCTAATACTCTGGGATTCCCAACATGGGCCCACACCTTGAGATGATGTGGGACAAATGAAACAGTAGGTCACCCATCCAATTAAAAGGGGTAAAGGATAGGTTCTCGAAATCTGGGGGTGCTCTAATGTCATCCACCCATGTTAGATTCAACTTTCTGTCAGGTGGGATCACCACCTATCCCATCCCTAGGGCTTTGAGGTGGGTAGTGAGAGATGATATCAAATCATCTTGGAGGGGGATCCTATCTTGATGAGGATCTATGACTTCCAGTGCATTGATAGGATCATCAATATAGTGTGTAGGCTCGACAGCTCATAGAGCGGCTAGATCTAGGTTCTGAGGAATATTTTCATGCTTCTTGGGTAGATTCATTGACTCATATCATGGTCTCTTGCTATAAACTCCTACCTATACCCTATCAGGATGCATGATATCATTAGGCTTAACTGGGAGCAACTGACTGAGGAGGACATGTGGATACCCCTACAACCCCAATTGGGGAGGAACAAAATACTACTGAGGAGCATCCTATTCTGGATTCCACTTAGCAAGAAGTTCATTGATGATCCTTTTATGATCCACGACTTGCAGGAGCAAGGTGACAATAGCAAGATCAACCTCTATCTTCCACATGACATCATACTCATTAAAGGGATCGAGTGGTCCCTTTCCCTTGTTGGTGTTCTAACTAGAAATTAATAATGTAGAGGGATCTATGAGGCTGAGCACCTACCTTTTCTGGTGGGTAAAAACACCTGTATGAGGGTCTACCTGATATTGTGCTACCCATAGGGAGAAAATTTTCTCTATTGAAACCTCATTCGACACCCCCTTCATTTTAAATCACAGGGAAAACCATTTTTACCATAACGATACCTGGAGGAAAATCCTCAATATCAAAGGGTAGGTTAGGTTATAAATGGATGAGGTTGAAGTGGAGAGAAGCATACTATCCCTAGCCTCAGATCTACATGTATGGGGATTCCTCTTCCATGATTCTATAGATCACTATGAGTCTTTGGAATCATATCTATTGGAGGGTCAAGTTGTGTCCAGGTGATGCAGGATGTTGAGCCAATGGGAGTGTTACCAACTCAACCATACGACACTACCGATCAATGTCATAAAAGTGTGCCCAAATTACAAGGTAGTCCAACTAATGGTCATAGAGGAAAAAAAGCATCATTTAAATATTCCAGTGGAAGCACTCAACCTGGCCCTTGGTGAGGGACTCCACGATATCAATGTTGGAATTTTTATTCGTCTAGAATAACACTAAAAAATGATTAGTAGACAATGTATCTCAAAATATTTCTTACTCAAAATCAAGACCCTACTCTTGGTTGGTCCATGATTCGATTGGAACTGACCGAGATATTGAAAATGGAACATATATGGATCAGTATGATGATTGGATAGCTGGTGAAGGATCCCCTGAAAGAGTCGACTCTTCTCTACATGCTAGGTTGCCTCTTGAGGGTGGTACCAGTTGCATCATGATGTTATTATAGTATTGGGTGTTTAACATGGCCTCGTGTGTGGGGTAAACAACACTCATTGGAGTGTCTAATGGATACTCATCATTTATCATATTCCAGAACAATTCTCTATGATATCAGGTAGAGGTATATAAGGGAACTAGAAATGATAGAGACTATTGTAATGTTAGACCCTGGAATGGAGTTATAACCTCCTCCACCTACATTTATCTATGGAGGGACTTGGGGATGCAATTAATCTTACATTCTGGGATGACAAAAATCATATACTAGTCTCTTTCTCTATACATTTATGCTGATGACTGGGGTGAAGGTTACATCATTGAATTGCATTCTACCACTGAATTTTAGAAGCGAATGGGATTAAAAATGACTTGGTGCTTCCAAAAATTTTACATTCCGTAGAGGTGGTTCTCCTTTCTTCCCTGGTATGGTTCTTTAGGGTAGGTAAGTTTTTTTTCATGGGGAGGGCCTCCGTACTGGTGGGTGATGGTGCGTGGAGGACCACAAATTTGATTATTTGGGAGATATGGAGGGCCTTTGTATTGGTTTTTGTCAGAGTGTGGAGGGCCTCAATTTTGACTATTGTAGGAGTGGGGGGACCTCCACTTTGGGTGTTAATAAAGTAGGTAGGACCTCTTCTTTTTTCAATGTGACATGGGGAGGACCACTATGTGGACTGTGAGATTGGGGAGGACCTCTGATTTGGTGGATTGAAGTGCGAGGAGAGAATTTACACTGATCGACATAGACACATGGAGGAAATCTATGTTGGATATTAAGAGCATAGAGAGGACCTCCACTATGGCTTGTGGAATCCCGGGGAAGGCCTCCATGTTTATTATTTAAAGAGTGGTGAGGGCCTCTACTATGGTTGGCTATGGAATGAGGAGGAACTTTTTGTTGGCCGATGATGATAACATGGGGAGGACCTCCATACTGGATATCAATGAAGTAGGTAGGAATTTCTATTAGATCAATACTGGAGTGGGTAGAACCTCTACTTTATCTAGGAATAGAATCAATACGACCTTAAAACTGACTGGATATGACATGGGGAGTTCCTCTGTGTTGACTAGTTGTAGTGGTATGGAGAGGGCCTTTTTACAGGTTTTCAAAGCAGGGTGGGCCTTCACTGTGTATGGTAATGGAACAAGGAGGACCTTCATGTTGGTAGTGGGAGTAGGGAGGACATTCTATTAGGTTGCTGATAACACGGGGAGTACCTCCATACTAAAACCCATCATCACGGGTTAGCCCGAAGCTGCTGCTTGTATTATCGATGATTGACATAGTCAACCTAGCCAGCCTATAGGGATGATGAGGTCTCGATCCCAATCGGGAAAAGATAGATCCATGCTCATCAGTTGTAGGAATTTATTGGAATTCACCAGTGGTTCCAAGGACCACTGGAGTGGTTCCAGGGACCACTGGATCCTTGGAAGATGATGGCCCTTGTCAGGCATTCTCTTGAGCTTGGACACAACGTTGACGCCAAGTGGTCTAGACCAGGGTTGGTGGAGTAGGTGTATAGTCCCCCTTTTTTTGGCCTAAAGTACCAGTCGTTATTGTCACTAAAGGGGCATGTTGGGAGCCCACCATGGTGGCTCCTAGGCATTAGTCATAACTGGGGTGACTCAGGTATCCCCCACCTCCTTATCATAGTGGAGCGGGTCATAAGATCGCTCAAGGGAGATACCCCCAAAGAGGTTCATTGTTGGAGTGGGGATTAGTGGATCCCTATATGGGCCTTGGGGGTAGTGGTTTTGGTGAGGCGTTGAAGCCTCCAGGTCCTAGTGATCCATTTCCCTTGTGGGTATGAACCCCTCCTACTCGTACTAACATATGAGTGCATCCATCACCCTCATCTAAATAATTCTCGAGTTTGAGATGGGGAATGGGTTCCCAGTAGCTGTAGTTGCTACTGAAATTGTGGTTGAGGTAGAGTCATTTAGGATTTATGCATTAACATTTCTCCTACCCCTGTATCTACAATTGTTGTATGGTTTATATCTTGTAGCTTGGGTCCTAAAAATAAGGAGGAATCCGTTGTCAGTACAAATACAAGGAAATAAATTCCAATGCCCCAATGTTGTCTAATATTCCATGGGTAGAGAGAGAGATCCGTGTTGATGATGTTGCAGACCAGAATTCCCAAAATTTAACTATCCAAATTTCTGGTGAGTTTTATGTCAGGCCCACTATTTTCTTGGTGGGTCTTGACATCAGATATCTAGATTTAGTGACATTCTAATATATTGATAAGTTGAATGATACTAGTCCCCATGTTAAGGAGAAGAGTTTCACATCGGGTTCACCATTTCTATTTTGGTTTCTTTCATCAGGGTGCGCCGCCTTGCATGTTGATGCATGCTGACATCACATTGTTACCCAACATTACCTCTTTCTAATGGTAGGTGAATTTCATCACTTTCAACAATGACTTATAATCCTTGATTGAAATGAGATGATGGGATACTATATCTTCCTCCTCTGGATTCTTCTTTGGAACTTTTAACCTAGTATGGTTCACCCTCAAAGAGTTAAGTCTTATTCAGGGAACTCATTCTTGATGCCATCTCTTTGTGGTATTTGATTAATTATTCTCCTCTTGCCTAAACATTCTAATGGTTCTTGAAAGGGAAGAAACCTTCGGTCAGTAGAGTAGTCACATTGGGCATTGCTGGTATGTCTATATGCTAGGATCAATGGTCACCTATATTCTTCATCATATGAGGGAATATCATGGAGGCATATATGGTGCAGAACCCAAGGAATATCATGTCAATCATGAGGTATCTAACTCTGAGGGAGTATATCTTCAAAGGATTTCACCTTTGGAATCCCATGTTTAGAATGAGGTAACTAACTCCATAGGAACATATATTTCAAGACTCTCACCCCAAGCATCCCATGTTTTGTATGTGGTAGCTGTTTGGGTCAAGAGTTTAATGTCTTGTGGAGATGGATTGAGATATTAGTTTAACCTCTTGTGGATACAGAAGGTGTGTACCTTGTAGGGAAGATGTCACACCATTTTTTTCAATTGACAGATTAAGACACATCATGGGGGTAATATTCGGTGGTGTGTCCGATAAAGGGAATGTAACGACCCAAAGTTTCATTAATGGAAAATCCCTCTTGATCTAGTTAAATGTATCTTTATGTAAAATGTTTATATAAGATGTAAACTTCTTTGGTTTTATGTTAAGAATTGTGACAGTTTCTTTTATAGTCGTTAAACAGTGATCACATGATTAGTATAAATATAGAGCTTTAACAAACCCAATTTACTCATACAAAGGAAGAGATGGCCTCATCTAGTAGAATTGCTCCACACGAAGCCCATTTTCGGAGCTCAAAAAAGATGTGGCGTCCTTGGGCTTTGCTCTTGACCAAGACCAAGCTGCGCTTCATCATGTCATGCTTGAACGGGACCGTCTACGGGAAAAGTGGAAGTTGATAGAGATTACCACACAAGCGATGTTATCCGAGCCCCCCCCCCCCAAGAGTCTGTCACCATCGCACACCTTACCCTTAGGTCTTATGTGGCTATTTTAAGGGGTTATGTAACAAATCTCTAGTACTATGTTCAAGTACATTATTTTTTGTATATAATAATGAATATACTTTCTTGTCATTATTGATACATTGTAAATAGTTTTTAAAGTACAAACAATGTTTTTAGTTATTATTTAATTGAGAATTCTATTTTATTAAATTAAGGGATTTTTGAATTAAATAAAATTTTAATAAAATAATAATAATAATATTATTAAATTAATTTTATTATATACAATTGATCATATAATTTTATGAATGCAATTGTAATTTTTATTAAGGTTTGAAAGCCATTTTTGTCAAAACCCGTGAATTTTTTATAAATGTTGGTTTTTATTTTAAAAGTGAAAATTAAAATATTTAGAAAATTATTTAGATAAAATAAATGTTATTTATGGAATCAGGATGTCGAAATTATCCAACGGTGAATTTTTTATAATTTTCTGAGATAGTCAAATTTTTGGGTAAAAATTAAATACGTTTAAATATATAATGTGTTTTATGACATCATAATGACCCATTAGTGATGTAATAAAATACTATAAGATTTATGTTCAGCTAATATATGTTTTACCATTAAAATAATGTGATTTTGGGTTTGTTTGACTTACTTTTCAAAGCATTAATGGACCCTTCAAGACTTATTAAACACCTTGTCTTTTTAAATTGTTTTCCATGGGAGTGTGACTCACCTCCACATAAGCAAACCCATTATATTAAGAAGTTTGGACTATGGAATTATAAAATATTGTTTTCCTCTTCCCTTTTCCAAAAACCATGGGCAAAAACCATGAGATGATTTTTGGTTTGGATTAGTTTAATGTAAGTGGTCCCAAACCTAAATAATAAAGAATTCACTCACCTTTCCTATATAAACCCACCCAAGATCCCACTTCCTCCTCACTAAAATCCTTTTGAGTTTGTCAAACCTCTTCCCTACTCTCTCTAGAATCCTCCCAAGGTTCCCCAAACTCCCAAAAAGCCTGTCTCAGGCCTGTCTCAAGCCTTTGGAAGCACAATTCCAAGTAAGGGTTTTTCTTCCTTTCACTTTTTTGTCCAATTTTCTTAATATTGCTATGACCTTTTAATTTCAATTATAAATGATGGGGTATGGTTTCTAACATCCCCCATACTTCCCTCTTATTTTTTGAATGATGTGAGATCCCTTTCTCTCTTATTAAATGCCTCCCATGTACACCCGTTACTATGCCGACATTTCGAAAGGAACTTCTCTCTCTTCATTTACATTCAAGCAATACCTTTGTATCATGAATCTAAATTCCATTACAATTATTTGGACATGTATCTATATGAACCCATTACTATCCATTTCATGTAAATATGATTAGACACCCCTTTCTCTCTCATCAACCATTTTTATGAATTCTTATATCACACCGTTACGCTGCCGAAATTGCACTGATTTTCTGAGCCAATGCCATTGTGTAGTGAATACCATGCCCATTTCTCTATCAAGGGTATTCACCTTTATGCACATTTAATTTTTGATTATAAAGTTTCATGTATTAATTCCACATTCCTTTATCGTGGAATAAATGATTATGTTTAATGAATCCATGTTTTATGATCCATGTGGCACACTTATGCATGAAATTAAATGTTTGAGAAGGGTGAACCCTTATAGCGCTCCAATGTATTGGGTAAAGTATAGTATCATGATACGTAATGTGTAATGAGTGTTGACTCATTCTAATTAAAGTGCAATGAGGGTTTACTCATGCTTCATGTGCAATGAGGATTTACTCATGCTCCATGCGCAATGGGCCTTGGCTCATGCTAATTCCACGTTAAGTGTTGTTGCCACATTTCCATGTTATGATTATCATGATTTATCATGCCTTTATATCCATGTTTATCTTGTGATCTATTGATATTACTATTTTCTAACATGTATTTTACTCCTCATGTATTCCATGTTTATTCCCTTACTGGGCTTTATAGCTCACCCTTTTCTTATACATGTCCCTAGGTTATCCCATGCAATGCTAAGTACGAGGGAATATAGTGGTCATGTAAAGGAAGTTTTCAATAAAGATGTTGTATTTCATGTTTTAAGTTGTTATGTAGTGATCCTATGCCCCAAAGACACTATACCTCTCGATCTTCCATTGTTGTATCAGGTGAATAGTTTATGTAATAAATCATGTTTAAGTTTGTAATAAAATCAGGGTTGTCATAGTTGGTATCAAAGGATAGGTTTAGTTATTTTTGGGATTAGGATTAGAAAACCCTAGTAAAGACTTAGAGACAATACTAAGTATAATAAAAACATCCCTAAGTTTTGGTAAGTACTGAGTAAGTGGTTTATCAAACAAATACATCCATGTCTGGATACGAGTAGGTAGAGGCATCTCTCACACAGATGTATCCTAGGGGTAAAACCCGAAAACACCGCTTTGAGCTAGAATCGAATGAGAACTAGTGCATGAAAACGGGCCTTGCTGCACTCTTGGTTACGACACTCCCGTGGGATATGTTTTGATAAATTTACAAGCTTAGAATGAACCCTCATTTAGGGAATTAAAAAAATGCCCCTAAGAATATATGTTAGAAAGTAGATCATGAAAAGCCTAGATTGAAGCCTATAGACTCATGAGTTAAGGAAATAAAAGTTTATTTATAAGTCATTAGCTTTTGTCATTGGATTACCCTTTATGTGTTACCCCCTAACTTTCCTTTTATTCCAGCCAATGGCCGGTAATAGGAGGACTCAGGCTAACAACCGATGTAAAGATCAGTGTGATGACTATACTAATGAGATACCCAATCCAATGGGAGCGGGAATCATGAACTTTTTCATGCTTATCTCTCTGATAAATCAAGATTTGAATAGAAACACGGGTCAAGAGGAACATCCAAACCCCCCTAAGAAGGAACAAGTCACTATCGAGAGCTTCATGAAACAAAGGCCTCCTACTTTTAGTGGATCATCCGATCCCACGATCGCTGAACAATGGATCAACTCCATTGAAAAGATCTTCTCCATCCTTCAATGTTATGAACAATATAAGGTTCTCCTGGAAGCTTATCGTATAGAGGGTGAAGCTGATCAATAGTGGAATTTGATAAAAAATACAAAGCCTGAGGAGGAGATCGAGGAGTTGGAATGGAAGGATTTCCGGAAGATGTTTTTCGATAAATATTTTCCTCACACCCTCCGGCTTAAGATGGAAAGGGACTTCCTTTCCCTCAAGAAAAAAGAAGAAGAATCTGTTGGAGAATATGAGGTAAAATTCATAAGGCTTTCACGATACGCTTCCGGCTTTGTCGTTACCCCTGAATTCAAGGTCAACCGCTTCTTTGGTGGGCTGAAGCCTAGACTGCGGAAAGTATTAATGATCCGTGACTTCGACAGCTATGAGGAAATTGTCCGATGTGCCCTCAAGGTTGAGATGGAGATTGGGGAATCACAAGGGTATCATGGGGACAAGAAGCATAAGGTGGACTTCAATGCTGGCGGTCCGATGGATAAATCCAATGGTGCTAAGAAGATCCAGCACTTCACTTGCCAAAAGTGCGGAAAGAAGCACCCTGGAAATTGCCTCAAGGGGACGAGGAAATGTTTTAGGTGTGGAAGATAAGGGAACCTAGCTGTTAACTGTTGGCAAGAAAGACCCGCGGCTGTGACAGAGGAGAGGAATGCTCTGTTCGAACCTCAACGCATTGTTAATTTCTACAACTTCAAAGAACCGGGGCATCTTGAAAATCAGTTCCCTAATCCAAGGGTTTTCAGAGGAAACCAACAACCTCCAAGGCAGCAAGGAAGAGCTTTTTCCATCACTTCTGCCGAAGTGAACCCTGAAAACAAAGTGGTGACAGGTACGCTAGTTATTTATTCAAGAATAGTGAATTTACTTTTTGATTCAGGTTCTATGCATTATTTTATATCTTGAAAGTTTAGTAGAAAAATACCAGCACCACCACAAATCATGGAAGTGAAGATGTTAGTGAGTACAAAAAATGGGGCAATTATTGCATCCCATGAATATAAGTCCTCCCCAGTTGTAATCTGTGGATTTAATTTCCCGTCGAACCTCGTCATACTCCCTCTAGTGGAATTTGATACAATTCTTAGCATGGATTGGCTTTCCTTATATAGAGCCAACATAAATTGTTGGGAAAGAGAAATCACACTCCATATGGAGAATCGACCCCCGATTCTTTACAAGTATAAGGAGGAAGATGAATCTCCTTTATATCCATAATCTCAAGCATGGATATTACTGCCCTATGAGTACGCGTATCTATCTCAGATGATTGAGTCCAAGGAAGAAACCATCCTTGAAAAAATTCCTATTGTGAGGGAATTCACTGAAGTGTTTCCCGAGGAACTGCCTGGTCTTCCTCCTAGAAGAGATGTTGAGTTCTCAATTGAACTTCTACCAGGGGATCTACCAATATCCAAGACTCCATATAGAATGGATATCATGGAGCTTGAAGAGCTGAAGAAACAACTACAGGAGAATCTGGATAAAGGGTTTATACGTCCAAGTGCTTCACCATGGGGTGCACCAGTCCTCTTCATCAAGAAGATGGATGGGTCAATGAGGCTTTGCATCGATTATCGTGAACTTAACAAAATCAAGATAAAGAACAAGTATCCTCTGCCACAGATCGATGAATTGTTTGATCAGCTGTGTGGATCACAATACTTCTCCAAGGTGGACTTGCAGTCGGGATATTATCAAGTAAGGGTGATGAAGGAAGATGTCCCCAAGACTGCTTTTCGTACAAGATACGGGCACTATGAATTCATAGTAATGTATTTAAGACTCACTAATTCTCTATAAATATTAATGTAATTGATGAATAGAGTCTTTAGAGATTACCTTGACAAATTTGTGGTAGTCTTTATAGATGATATTCTAATATACTCCAAAACCAAGGAGGATCATGAGGAGCATTTAAGAACTGTACTAGAGACTTTGCACAAGGATAAACTCTATGAAAAGTACAAAAAGTGTGAGTTGTGGTTAAAGGAGGTCGCATTCTTGGGCCATATCATCACAAGTAATGGGATATCTATGGATCCATCGAAAACAGATGTAATTGAGGGATGGCCGAGGCCAACATCGGTAACGAATATCCGTAGCTTCTTGGGGTTAGCTGGATATTATCAACGATTTGTGAGAAATTTCTCACGATTGTCCAACCCTCTTACCAAGCTAACTTGAAAGGAAGTAAAGTTTTCTTAGAGTGATGAATGTGAAGAAAGATTCAAGGAGTTGAAAAGGAGGCTTATCACTACGCCTGTGCTCACTTTATCCACAAGTGGGGAACTTTTTGTGGTATTCAGTGATGCTTCGAAGAAGGGATTAGGCTGTGTGCTGATGCAGAATGATAAAGTGATATCCTATTCCTCAAGGCAGTTGAAAATCCATGAGTGAAACTATCCAACACATGATCTGGAGTTGGCGGCGGTGATCTTTGCCTTGAAAATCTGGCGGCATTATCTCTATGGGGAGAAATGTGAGATATATACTGACCACAAGAGTCTTAAATATATATTCTCACATAAAGATCTTAATATGCGCCAGATAAGATGGATGGAGCTCATCACGCATTATGACTGTTCAATACATTACCACCCTGGGAAAGCGAACAAGGTGGCAGATGCCCTAAGTAGAAAGGACCTAGTGATTCTATCAATGATGAGAATTGAGAAGGATCCAATCTTCTTACACTTAGTGAATATGGACATTAGAATCATAAAGAAGGGAAAATCATCAATCCTTTCACAAATTATTGCTCAATCGTCTCTTTCGGAAAGGTTAAAGGATGATCAAAAGGATGATGTGGGAATTCAGGAAAAAGTGGAAGCTATCGAAAAAGGTAAATCCTCGGTGTTTAATGTTAATGAATAAGGAATTGTGTGGTTTGGGAAAAGAATATGTGTTCCATCAAGTCCAGAGCTGAAGAAGGAACTTTTGGATGATGCACATAGTTAAAATTTCTCTATTCACCCAGGGAGAAAGAAGATGTATCAAGATCTCCGAGAAAAATTTTGATGGGATAATATGAAGAAGGAGATCATTGTATATACATCAAAGTTCCTGGTGTGACAGCAAGTGAAGGTAGAGAGGCAAAAGTCTAAGGGGATGATGCAACCATTTCCCATACTAGAATGGAAATGGGAGAACATCACCATGGACTTTGTCATTGGACTTCTAAGGACATCCAAAGGCAACAGTGCAATCTGGGTTGTGGTGGATCGTCTTACAAAGACTGCACACTTCATTTCTATTCGGTAGGATTTATCATTGGATCAACTGGCACAGATATATATCAGAGAAGTGGTAAGGCTTCATGGAGTACCACTATCTATTATGTCTGACCGAGATCCAAGATTCACCTCTAAGTTTTGGAAGAGTCTTCAACATGCTTTGTATACTGAAATGAACTTCAGTACGAACTATCATCCTCAAACTGATGGACAATCCGAGAGGACTATCCAAACACTTTAGGACATGTTGAGAGCATGCTCAATGGACTTTAAATGAGGATGGGATCAACATATTCTTCTGGTTGAGTTCTCTTATAATAATAGTTTCCACTCGAGCATCCAAATGACACCATATGAAGCCCTTTATGGGAAAAGGTGTAGAACACCGACGTGTTGGGATGAGGTCAGTGAACATAAGATGCTTGGACCGAAAATGGTCAAGGAAATGGTGGAGAAGGTAAAAACCATTCAGCAGCATATCAAGGCAGCCTAGAGTCGACAGAAGAGTTATGCAGATAATCGTCGACGAGACCTTATGTTTAAAGTTGGAGACATGGTTTTTCTACGCATATCTACATGGAAGAAGGTCATGTGGTTTGGAAAGAAAGGTAAGTTAAGTCCAAGGTATATCAGCCCCTTCGAGATTCTAGATTGTGTCGGGGCTGTGGCCTATCGACTAGAACTTCCACCTACCATGGCCAAAGTACATGATGTCTTTCATGTATCCCTCTTAAGGAAGTACATACCAAACCCTTCCCATGTACTCTCTTCTAAGGTGGTACAGTTGGAGGATGATCTTTCTTATGATGAGAAACCAGTGAAGATCTTAGATCGTAGAGAAAAATTTCTACGAAATAAGACAATGCCCCTCGTCAAGGTGTTGTGGTGAAACCACAAGTTTGAAGAAGCGACTTGGGAATTGGAGTTAATGAGGAAGCTGAGTTACCCACATCTGTTTTAGTGTGGTAAAAGGAAATTTCAATGGCAAAATTTCTTAATGGGGGAATATTGTAACGACTCAAAGTTTCATTAATGGAAAATCCTTCTTGATATAGTTAAATGTATATTTATGTAAAATGTTTATATAATATGTCAAATTCTTTGGTTTTATGTTAAGAATTGTGACCGTTGCTTTTATAGCCATTGAACAGTGATCACATGATTAGTATAAATATAGTGCTTTAACAAACCCAATTTACTCAGACAAAGGAAGCGATGGCCTCATCCAGTAGAATTTCTCCATACGAAGCCCATTTTTCGGAGCTCAGAAAAGAGGTGGCGTCCTTAGGCTTCGCTCTTGACCAAGCCCAAGATGATCTTCATCATGTCAAGCTCTAACGAGACCGTCTACGGGAAAAGTGGAAGTTGATAGAGATTACCACACGATCAATGTTATCCGAGCCCTCACAAGAGTCTGTCACCATCGCACACCTTACCCTTAGGTCTTATGCGGTTGTTTTAAGGGGTTATGTAAAAAATCGCTAGTACTATGTTCATGTACATTATTTTTTGTATATAATAATGAATATACTTTCTTGTCATTATTGATACATTGTTAATAGTTTTTAAAGTAAAAATAGTGTTTTTAGTTATTATTTAATTGAGAATTATATTTTATTAAATTAAGGGATTTTTGAATTAAATAAAATTTTAATAAAATATTATTATTATTATTAAATTAATTTTATTATATACAATTGATCATTTAATTTTATGAATGCAATTGTAATTTTTATTAAGGTTTGAAATCCATTTTTGTCAAAACCCGTGAATTTTTGATAAATGTCAGTTTTTATTTTAAAAGTAAAAATTAACATATTTATAAAATTATTTATATAAAATAAATTTTATTTTTGGAATCAGGATGTCGAAATTATCCAACTGTGAATTTTTCATAATTTTCTGAGACTGTCAAATTTTTGGGTAAAAATTAAATACTGTTTAAATATATAATGTGTTTTATGACATCATAATGACCCATTAGTGATGTAATAAAATACTACCAGATTTATGTTCGGACAATATATGTTTTACCATTAAAATAATGTGATTTTGGGTTTGTTTGACTTACTTTTCAAAGCATTAATGGACCCTTCAAGACTTATTAAACACCTTGTCTTTTTAAATTTTTTTCCATGGGAGTGTGACTCACCTCCACATAATCAACCCCATTATTTTAAGAAGTTAGGACTATGGACTTATAAAATATTGTTTTCCTATTCCCTTTTTCAAAAACCATGGGCAAAAACCATGAGCTGATTTGTGGTTTGGATTAGTTTAATGTAAGGGGTCCCAAACCTAAATAATAAAGAATTCACTCACCTTTCCTATATAAACCCACCCAAGATCCCACTTCCTCCTCACTAAAATCCTTTTCAGTTTGTAAAATCTATACCCTACTCTCTCTATAATCCTCCCAAGGTGCCCCAATCTCCCAAAAATCCTCTCTCCAGCCTCTCTCAAGCCTTTGGAAGCACACTTCCAAGTAAGGGTTTTTCTTCCTTTCACTTTTTTGTCCAATTTTCATAATATTGTTATGCTCTTTTAATTTTAATTATAAATGATGGGGTATGGTTTTGAACCTCCCCCATAATTCCCTCTTATTGTTTGAAATATGGGAGACCCCTTTCTCTCTCATTAAATGCCTCCCATGTACACCCGTTACTATGCCGAAATTCCAAAAGGAACTTCTCTCTCTTCATTTACATTCAAGCAATACTTTTGTATCATGAATATAAATTCCATTAAAATTGTTTGTACATGTATCTATATTACCACCTTTCTGTCCATTTCATGTAAATATGATGAGAAACCCCTTTCTCTCTCATCAACCATTTTTATGAATTCTTATGTCATGCCGTTACGCTGCCGAAATTGCACCGATTTTCTAAGCCAATGCCATTCTGTAGTGAATACCATGACCATTTCTCCGTCAAGGGTATTCAACTTTATGCACATTTACTTATTGATTATAAAGTTTCATGTATGAATTCCACATTCCTTTATCGTGGAATAAATGATTATGTTTATTGAATCCATGTTTTATAATCCATGTGGCACACTTATGCATGAAATGAAATGTTTAAGAAGGGTGCACCCTTATAGCACTCCAATGCATTGGGTAAAGTATAGTATCATGATACGTCATGTGCAATGAGTGTTGACTCATGATAATTCAAGTGCAACAAGGGTTTACTCATGATTCATGTGCAATGAGGATTTACTAATGATCCACGTGCAATGGGCCTTGGCTCATACTAATTCCATGTTAAGTGTTGTTGCCACATTTCCATGTTATGATTATCATGATTTATCATGCCTTTATGTCCATGTTTCTCTTGTGCTATATTGATATGCCTATTTTCTAACATGTATTGTACTCATCATGTATTCCATGTTTATTCCCTTTCTGGGCTTTATAGCTCACCCTTTTCTTATGCATGTCCCCAGGTTATCCCATGCAATGCTAAGTACGAGGGAATGTAGTGGTCATGTAAAGGAAGTTTTCAATAAAGATGTTGTATTTCATGTTTTAAGTTGTTATGTAATGATCCTAAGCCCCAAATACACTATACCTCTCGATCTTCAATTGTTGTATCAAGTGAATAGTTTATATAATAAATCATGTTTAAGTTTGTAATAAAAGTAGGGTTGCCATAGGGAATATGTCAGACCATAAAGGTTGATCTAAAAACCCTTGGAGGTGGTTCAAGGAGGTACATCCCTAGGAGGGAGCACTGTGGAGGTTTACCAGATAGATGGATAACGAACTGAGCCTCAACCCAGTTGGTTTGGACTCTTTAAGTGCATCCAAGAGACCCAAGATCAAATCCAGGTGAAGGATAATTTCTGGGTACTGTAGTAGAAACTATAGTGGGACTATAGTAGGTACTGTAGCAGGAACTGTTTGGCACTATAGAAGCCGAGAATACCCTATTTGGGACTTCAGGCCACCGTTTTGGTCCCCAAGTCCTTCCAGGCGTTCAGGCCACCTAGGACTTTGGGTTAGTAAGGCCTTCAGGCCACCTCAAGGCCTTCGGGCCACCTTAAGTGCAGATGAAAACCAGAAAACCTATAAGGAACAAGCTTCAGAAGAAGGAGGAGAAAGGATCTTTCACCATAGAGGGTATAACACCTGCCATCGGGATAAGCCTGTGCATGCACGAGAAAGCCTAGCCGAACAGCCATGCGAAGGTGGAGAAATGATTTCACGATGAAGATGTTGGGGAGGAGAAGTTCCAAGAAGTTAGTCTGGGTTGTATGTAATGTTTGAAGACTATGGGAAATTATTTCCTCTAAGGCCTATGATCCATGTAATACTTAACCCTACAAAAAAAGGAAGATGGTTCACAATTCCCCATGGAGGTAGATTCGAGGGGTGTGTCTCATAAAGGGAAGATGTCACACTATGAATACAGATGGATCATAACACCCATGTATGAAAACCTAGGATATGTTATCCCTAAAGTGAATATGTCACATAGTGAATATAAATCCTTAGTAGGGAGAACCTAGATTTACCGTTGGTTAGGATTGAACCTCAAAGAGGCATCCTTTGTATCCTACTTAGATATCAGGGATCAAAACCCACGTAGTTTGATGCCACAGTTTAAGGTCATGTGACATGACCGATCCATGAAATTTAACGTCATGCAGTAAGGATTCTCATGCTAGGAAAGGAGCATCAATGATGGACGATATGAGAATTATTCATGTAATATTCCATTTTCAAATTGAGTGCTCTTGTTTGGATGGTGTGGGGATTATGCATTGAGTTACCCGATAGACCGAGAGGATATGTGGTCTCCCAAGTGAGTGGCATGATCTTAATGGGGATGAAGTATGGAGAAGACCAGGATAGATGCAAATATTGGGTTTGGACCTCAAGGAGGATTCCTATATATCCTAGTTGGTTGGTAATCAAATCTCACATAGTTCAGAATTGGATGGAGCTTATACCTATGGAGGAGGCCCAAAAGAACATGTGGTTGGGGCTTACACATAAAATCTACCAAAGGTGGATGAGAATAATTTTTGGGGTTACTCTCAAGAGGATTACCATGGTGGCGGTTGGGAATATTTCAAGGCCACTACTAACCTCTAATCCCATGTGATTCATGATCATTGTGAGAAACAAGAGGAAGAAATAGACCTGATGATTGTGTTGCAAAAGAAGCACCAACGATATATAGTGTGGGGATTATGAAAGGGAGCTGCCATAAGAGGATCTAATTACATGTGGGTAGGATCTGATTCCATGTGAGGAGGATCTCATTCCATGTGAGGGTAGGCAATGTGAATACCATCCCATGCCACTCAAAAAATGGAGCATCTTGTGCTTATTACGTAGGGTAAGGCCACAGTTTAACAACATGTGTTGAGGACGTTGGTTCTAGGAAGTTTTATGTCATGAAACACAGACACGGGGGACTCACTCCTTACCCATTGGGCTTACATAACTATAGATCATGAACCCTTGGGTAGGGCATGGCTTTAGATATTATAGGGTTTGAAAGTGTGGAAGAGTTTTCAATCGCGAGGTCTGTATTAGCATGCCTATGTTGAGAAACAACAGGTGTTAGTGTACCTATAATGGGAAGAAAATGGTAGGTGTGAGTCTCGGGCCACACTTAAAGTTGATTGGGCCATATGAATAGGCGGTACATGTTACATAGGGACTCAAGGTGTAGTTTAACTAATCCTAGATGGGTTTGGGTAATTTGGGTACTCAACCTTCATGAATATGTGTCAGTAAAAGGGGGTAAGCATGGAGAGACCTAGGAGAGGGGGTATGTGAAGCATATGGCCTTGTAGAGAGGTGATTCATGAAGGTCAGTTGCTTCACAGAGGTTAGGGACTTCACAGAAGAGGGTTCTTGAAATAGGATGACCTGTCTTAGGATGAAGTCCTGGCTCAGAAAATGTGTGCTTTGTGAAGGATGAATGCTTTTCAAAACCTCAAATTACCCATAATGACTTCTTCCTTCTTGAAGAGCATAGGAATTCTTGAAAGGAATACCTACCATGGGTGGAAGATTTCAAGAACACATTAAAAGGGGTTTCATGAAGCTCAAGTACCATGGATGATCCATTCTTAGTCTAGTTTGTGATGCTCAGGAGCTTAATTAATTGAGAGAAATTTAAAAGTCAAAAGGTTGGGTAACCATCCCTAAAATATCACAATGAGGGGGGTATTTATAGAAAATGGGTTTCACAATTTTGGGAAGTATTTCATGAAGCAATTGGGGTTTTGTGAATGGGCATGACTCTTTCGGACTCGAGAAACACACCATCAAGACTTTGCATGATCGAAGAGCACTATCAGACTTGTAGAGGACACCATCAAATCTTCACGAGTTTGTAAAGGGGATTTCTTAGCGAGGAGCCCTGTGAACTATTACCATTCGTTAAGCAACTGAGATTTTCGAAACAGACCCCTTTAAGAGATTTTTGGGGCCATTTTGGCTTGGATGTTCTCCAAACTAGCTGTGTCTTCCTCGACTATTCCCATGGTATATATTCTGGTGCCAACAGTACCCCACTCATAAATTAGATGTGTCAATCCACTGAGAAAAAACATGGGAGCTACCAGTGAATATCTTGCAATTTGGTATATAAAATAAGAACACATTCTAATTGTTTGTTTGATATTAATGAAAAAAAACAATATTAACTGAAATACAAGTAAATGAAAACATAAATAACTAAATTAATAAGGTTGTAATAATAATATAAAAAACAAATAAAATATACAAATAGAATCAGACTCAATATAATATCTTCTGCTTTCAAATCATTAAACTCCATAATATTACTCATTATGAGATATGATATTTAACATAGAGTCAAAAAAATGGAAACATCAAAGTGAAATAATTTATACCTTAACACATTAAAACCATACCTTGCACATGAGTATGGGTGAGTCCACTGATTGTGTAAGATTTCTCTATTATCCTCAAATCATCTAGAAGAATGTGAAAAATTTTAATTCTTCAACAATGTTCATAGTGAGTAAACAAAACCCATGAATAATAAAATAAGAATGAGTAATATAAATAATAAATACCGAGCATAAAGAAACTCACACACACAACCAACTCATAATACCAAGACCTATACTCACCCAACCACTAAACTGATCACTAACCCCATTAGAGTTGGTTCCCTAGAACCATCTTTGTTAAACTTTCTATTATAAAAATAGAGGATTTTCACATATGCACTAAATATTAGGATATTGTATTATAAAATATACTCTATCTCATAGGTAACGATATATATATGATTTATGTTTCAAAAATAACTTTAAGTATAATCTTGATCTTATAAAGTCGAGTTCATTCATCAATTACATGTCTTCAATTTATCATTGGTTATAAATCAATGTATTTTTATAATAAATACATTCATTGAAGTGTGAAATAAATGGAAACTCCTACAAAAAGTAACAACGGTTACCATGAGATAGTAAAAGATGGTCCAAACATTCTGACTCTATTTATTGATGAGAGTCTATAAAAGAGATAAGATATCATGAGTTCATTCTATGAATGAAAAATTTAATATTTTAATTAATTTATTTTATTGTTTTTAATTGTTTAATACCCATGTTTTAATTTAGATTGATAATTATTTTGGGTATTTTGATTTTTGAATGACATTTCAAGAAAACTACTCTTCATGTATGAGAAAAATCAGCTTGGAACCAAATCATCTTTCGCTTCAACAAAAGCATATTGAGTGTCTATGTGTGAGGTGAGTGTCCACATAATGGTAGTAGGTTTCCATTGGCCCTAGAAGAACTTGATTAGTATCGTATTAAAATAGTAGTATACTGTATTATAAAACATCCCTTATCTCATAGGTAGCGATATACATATGGTTTATGTTGAAAAAATATTTTTAAGTATAATCATGAGCTTATAACTTCAAGTTCATGCATCACTTCCACGTATTCAATTCATCATTGGTTATAAATCCATGTGATTGATTTATCAATGAATTTTCATAATAAATACATTCATTGAAGTGCGAAATAAATGGAAGCTCCTATATAAAGTAACAATGGTTACCATGCGATGGTAAAAGATGATCCAAACATTCTGACTCTATTTAATGATGAGTGTATATAAAAGAGATAGGATCTGATGAGTTCATTTTATGAATGAAAAATCTAAAATTTTAATTAATTTCTCATTGTTTTTAATTGTTTAATACTGATGTTTTAATTTAGATTAATAATTTTTGTGGGTATTTTGATTTTTGAATGACATTTCAAGAAAACTAGTCTTTAGGTGTGAGCAAGTTCAGTTTTCAACCAAATCATCTTTTGCTTCAATAGAAAAAGATTGAGTGTCTCTGTGTGAGGTGCATGTCCACATAATGGTAGTAGTTTTTCCCTAACCCTAGCTGAACTTGATTGGCATCATATCAAAATAGTTGGATATTGTATTATAAAATATCCCCTATCTCCTAGGTAGTGATATACATATGATTTATGTTGTAGAAATATCTTTAAGTATAATCTTGAGCTTATAACTTTGAGTTCATGCTTCACTTCCATGTCTTCAATTTATCATTGGTTATAAATCCATGTCATTGATTTATCAATATATTTTCATAATAAATACATTCATTGAATTATGAAATAAATGGACACTCCTACAGAAAGTAACAATGGTTACCATGGGATGGTAAAAGATGATCCAAACATTATGACTCTATTTAATGATGAGAGTGTATAAAAGAGATAGGATATGATGAGTTCATTTTATGAATGAAAAATTTAAATTTTAATTAATTTATGTAATTGTTTTTAATTGTTTAATACCAATGTTTTAATTTATATTAATAATATTTTTGGGTATTTTAATTTTTGAATGACATTTCAAGAAAACAAGTCTTCATGTGTGAGAAAATTCAGTTTGCAACCAAATCATCTTTTGCTTCAACAAAAGCAGATTGAGCATCCTTGTGTTAGGTGCGTGTCCACATAATAGTATTAGGTTTCCCCTGACCCTAGTTGAACGTGATTTGTATCATATCAAAATATTATGAGATTGTATTATAAAATATCCCCTATCTCATTGGTAGTGATATACGTATGATTTACGATGAAAAAATATATTTAAGTAGAATATTGATCTTATAACTTCGAGTTTAGGCATCACTTCTTTGTCTTTAATTTATCATTGGTTATAAATCCATGTGATTGATTTATCAATTTATTTTCCTAATAAATACATTCATTGAAGTGTTAAATATATGGGCACTCCAATATAAAGTAACAATGGTTTCCATGGGATGGTAAAAGATGATCCAAACATTCTGACTCCATTTAATGATGAGAGTCTATAAAAGAGTTAGGATCTGATGAGTTCATTTTATGAATGAAATTTTTTAATTTTTAAATAACTTATTTCTTTGTTTTTAATTGTTTAATACACATGTTTTAATTTAGATTAATAATTTTTTTGGGTATTTTTATTTTTTAATGACATTTCAAAAAAACTAGTCTTCATGTGTGAGAAAATTCTATTTTCAACCAAACCATATTTTTCTTCAACAAAAGCAGATTTAGCATCCCTGTGTGAGGTGCGTGTCCACATAATGGTAGTAGGTTTTCCCCGAACCTATCTGAACTTGATCGGTATCATATTAAAATAGTAGGATATTGTATTATAAAATATTCCATATCTCATAGGTATCAATATACATAAGATTTATGTTGAAAAAATATCTTTAAGTATAATCTTGAGCTTATAACTTCGAGTTCATGCATCACTTCCATGTATTGAATTCATCACTGGTTATAAATCCATGTGATTGATTTATCAATGTATTTTAATAATATATACATTCATTGAAGTGTTAAATAAATGGAAAATTCTACAGAAAGTAACAATGGTTTTCATGGGATGGTAAAATATGATCCAAACATTCTGACTCTATTTAATGATGAAAGTCTATAAAAGAGATTGAATCTGATGAGTTCATTTAATGAATGAATTTTTTTACATTTTAATTAATTAATGTCATTTTTTAATTGTTTAATACCCATGTTTTAATTTAGATTAATAATTTTTTGGGTATTCTGATTTTCGAATGACATTTCAAGAAAACTAGTCTTCATGTGTGAGAAAATCCAATTTGCAACCAAATCATCTTTTGCTCTAATAGAAGCAGAATGAGCGTTCATGTTTGAGGTGTGTGTCCACATAATTGTAGTAGGTTTCCCATGACCATAGCTGAACTTGATCTTTATCGTATCAAAATAGTAGGATATTGTATTATAAAATATCCCCTGTCTTATAGGTAGTGATATACATATGATTTATGTTTCAAAAATATCTTTAAGTATAATCTTGAGCTTATAACTTCGAGTCCATGCATCACTTCCGTGTCGTCAATTTATCATTGGTTATAAATCCATGGGATTTATTTATCAATGTATTTTTATAATAAATACATTCATTGAATTTTGAAATAAATGGACACTCATACATAAAGTAACAATGGTTATCATGGGATGGTAAATGATGATCCCAATATTCTGACTCTATTTAATGATGAGAGTCTTTAAAAGAGATAGGATATGATGAGTTCATTTTATGAATGAAAATTTTAAAATTTTAACTAATTTATTTCATTGTTTTTAACTGTTTAATACCCATGTTTTAATTTAGATTAATGATTTTTTTTTGGGTATTTTGATTTTTGAATGACATTTCAAGAAAACTAGTCTTCATGTGTGAGCGTATTCAGTTTGCAACAAAGTCATATTTTGCTTAAACAAAAGCAGATTGAGCGTTTGTGTGTGAGGTGCATGTCCACATAATGGTAGTAGGTTTCCCACAAACCAAGCTGAACTTGATTAGTATCATATCAAAATAGTAGGATATTGTATTATAAAATATCTTCTATCTCATAGGTAGCGATATATATATGATTTATGCTACAAAGATATCTTTTAGTATAATCTTGAGCCTATAACTTCGAGTTCATGCATCACTTCCATGTCTTCAATTTACCATTGGTTATAAATCCATGTGATTGATTTACCATTGTATTTTCATAATAAATACATTCATTGAAGTGTGAAATAAATGGAAACTCATACAGAAAGTAACAATGGTTACCATGGGATGGTAAAAGATGATCCAAACAATCTGACTCTATTTAATGATGAGAGTCTATAAAAGAGATAGGATTTGATGAGTTCATTTTATGAATGAAAAATTCAAATATTTAATTAATTTATTTCATTGTTTTTAATTGTTTAATACCCATGTTTTAATTTAGATTAATAATTTTTTTTGGGTATTTTTAAATTTTAATGACATTTCAAGAAAACTAGTCTTCATGTGTGAGTAAATTCATTTTGCAACCAAATCATCCTTTTCTTTAACAGAAGAAGGTTGAGAGTCCGTGTGTGAGGTGTGTGTCCACATAATGGTAGTCGGTTTCCCTTGACCCAAGCTAAACTTGGTCGGTAGTGTATCAAATCAGTAGGATATTGTATTAAAAATATATCCCCTATCTCATAGGTAGCGATATACATATGTTTTATGTTTCAAAAATATATTTAAGTATAATATTGAGCTTATAACTTCATGTTCATGCATCACTTCCATGTCTTCAATTTATCATTGGTTATAAATCCATGCAATTAGTTTATCAATGTATTTTCATAATAAATACATTCATTGAAGTGTGAAATAAATGGAAACTTCTGCAAAAAGTAACAATGGTTACCATGGGATGGTAAAAGATGACCCAAACATTCTGACTCTATTTAATGATGACAATCTATAAAAGAGATATAAAATGATGATTTCGTTTTATGAATGAAAAATTTAAAATTTTAATTAAATTATGTCATTGTTTTTAATTGTTTAATACCCATGTTTCAATTTATATTAATAATTTTTTAGGTATTTTTATTTTTGAAAGAAATTTCAATAAAACTAGTCTTCATGTGTGAGAAAATTCATTTTGAAACCAAATCATCTTTTTATTCTATAGAAGTAGATTGACCATCTGTGTGTGAGGTGTGTGTCAACATAATGGTAGTAGGTTTCCCCTGACCCAAGCTGAACTTGATCGATATCATATCAAAATAGTAGGATATTGTATTATAAAATATCCCCTATCTTATAGGTAGCGATATATATATTATTTATGTTTCAAAATATATTTAAGTATAATCTTGAGCTTATAACTTCGAGTTCATGCATCATTTCCATGTCTTAAATTTATCATTGGTTATAAATCATGTGATTTATTTATCAATGTATTTTCATAATAAATACATTCATTTATGTGTGAATTAAATGGACACTCATACAGAAAGTAACAGTGGTTACCCTGGGATAGTAAAACATGATCTAAACATTCTGACTCTATTTAATGATGAGAGTATATAAAAGAGATAGGATTTGATGAGTTCATTTTATGAATGAAAAATTTAAAATTTTAATTAATTCAAGTAATTGTTTATAATTGATTAATACCAATGTTTTAATTTAGATTAATAATTTTTTTGTGTATTTTTATTTTTGAATGAAATTTCAAGAAAACTAGTCTTAATGTGTGATCAAAATTCAGTTTTCAACTAAATTATCTTTTGCTTCAATTGAAGCAGACTGAGAATCCATGAGTGAGGTGCATGTCCGCATAATGTTAGTAGGTTACCCCTGAACCTAGATGAACTTGATCAGTATCATATCAAAATAGTAGGATATTTTATTATAAAATATCCCATATCTCATAGGAAGAAATATACATATGATTTATGTTGCATAAATATCTTTAAGTACAATCTTGAGCTTATAACTTTGAGTTCATGCATTACTTCCATGTCTTCAATTTATCATTGGTTATAAATCCATGTGATTGATTTATCAATGTATTTTCATAATAAACACATTAATTGAAGTATGAAAAAAATGGACACTCCTACAGTAAGTAACAATGGTTACTATGAGATGGTAAATAATGATCCCAACATTCTGAATCTATTTAACAATGAGAGTCTATAAAAGAGATAGGATCTGATTAGTTCATTTTATGAATGAAAAATTTAAAATTTTAATTAATTTATTTCGCTGTTTTTATTTGTTTAATTCCCATGTTTTAATTTAGATTAATACTTTTTTTTGGGTATTTTGATTTTTGAATGACATTTCAAGAAAACTAGTCTTCATGTGTGAGAAAATTCAGTTTTCAACCAAATCATCTTTTTCTTCAAGAGAAGCAGATTGAGTGTCTGTGTGTGAGGTGTAAGTCCACATAATGGTAGTAGGTTTCCCCTAAACCCAGCTGAACTTGATCAAAATCATATCAAAATAGTAGGATATTGTATTATAAAATATCCACTATCTCATAGGAAGCAATATACATATGATTTATGTTGTAAAAATATCTTCAAGTATAATCTTGATCGTATAAATTCGAGTTCATACATCACTTCCATGTCTTCAATTTATCATTGGTTATAAATCCATGTGATTGATTTATCAATGTATTTTAATAATAAATACATTCATTGAAGCATGAAATAAATATACACTCCTACAAAAAGTAACAATGGTTACCATGGGATGATAAAAGATGATCTAAACATTATGACTCTATTTATTGATTATAGTATATAAAAGAGATAGGATCCGATGAGTTCATTTTATGAATGAAAAATTTTAAATTTTAATTAATTCATGTCATTGTTTTTGATTTTTTAATACCCATGTTTTAATTTAGATTAATAATTTTTTTGGTTATTTTGATTTTGAATGTCATTTGAAGAAAAGTAGTGTTTATGTGTGTGTAAATTCAGCTTGCAACCAAATCATCTTTTTTCTTCAATTGAATTAGATTGAGTGTCTATGTGTGTGGTGTGTGTCCACATAATGGTAGTAGGTTTTTCCCTGACCCTAGCTAAACTTGATCAGTGTCATATCAAAATAGTAGGATATTGTTTTATAAAATATCCCCTATGTCATAGGCTGCGATATAAATATGATTTATGTTGAAAAAATATCTTTAAGTATAATCTTGAGCTTATAAATTTGAGTTCATGCATCACTTCCATGTATTTAATTTATCATGGTTATAAACCCATGCGATTGATTTGTCAATGTATTTTCATAATAAATACATTCATTAAAGTTTGAAATAAATGGACACTCTTATAAAAAGCAACAATGGTTACCATGGGATGGTAAAAGATGATCCAAACATTCTAACTCTATTTAATGATGAGAGTCTATAAAAGAGATAGGATCTGATGAGTTCATTTTATAAATTAAAAATTAAAAATTTTAATTAATTCATGTCATTGTTTTTAATTGTTTAATACCCATATTTTAATTTAGAATAATATTTTTTTTGGGTATTTTGATTTTTTAATAACATTTCAAGAAAACTAATCCCCATGTGTGAGAAAATTCAGTTTGCAACCAAATTATCTTTTGCTTCAATAGAAGCAGATTGAGTTTCCGTGTGTGAGGTGTATATTCACATAATGGTAGTAGGTTTCTCCTGAACCTAGATGAACTTGATCGATATCGTATGAAAATATTTGGATATTGTATTAAAAAATATCCCCAATCTCTTAGGTAGCTATATACATATGATTTAGGTTGCAAAAATATCTTTAAATATAATCTTGAGATTATAAATTTGAGTTCATACATCACTTCCATGTATTTAATTTATTATTGGTTATAAATCCATACGATTTATTTATCAATGTATTTTTATAATAAATACATTCATTGAATTGTTAAATAAATGGACACTCCTACAGAAAGTAACTATGGTTACCATGGTATGGAAAAAGATGATCCAAAAATTCTTACTATATTTAATAATGAGAGTCTATAAATGAGATAAGATCTGATGAGTTCATTTTATGAACAAAAAATTTAAAATTTTAATTAATTAATGTCATTGTTTTTAATTTTTTAATACCCATGTTTTAATATAGATTAATAATTTTGTTGGGTATTTTTATTTTTGAATGATATTTCAAGAAAACTAGTCTTAATGTATGAGCAAATTCAGTTTGCAACCAAATCATATTTTTCTTCAACTGAAGCAGATTTAGCATCTGTGTGTGAGGTGCGTGACCACATAATGGTAGTAGGTTTACCTTGACCCTATCTGAACTTGATCAGCATCGTATCAAAATAGTCAGATATTGTATTATAAAATATCCTCTATCTCATAGGTAGCAATATACTTATGTTTTATGTTGCAAAAATATCTTTAAGTATAATCTTGAGCTTATAACTTCGAGTCCATGCATCACTTCCATGTCTTCAATTTATCATTGGTTATAAATCCATGCGATTGATTTATCAATGTATTTTCATAATAAATACATTCATTGAAGTGCAAAATAAATGGACACTCCTACAGAAAGTAACAATGGTTACCATGGGATAGTAAAAGATGATCCAAACATTCTAAATCTATTTAATGATGAGAGTCTATAAAAGAGATAATATGTGATGATTTCATTTCATGAATGAAAAATTTAAAATTTTAATTAATTTATGTCATTGCTTTTAATTGTTTGATACCCATGTTTTAATTTATATTAATATTTTTTTTGGTTATTTTGATTTTTGAATGAAATTTCAAGTAAACAAGTCTTCATGTGTGAGAAAATTCAGTTTTCAACCAAATTATCTTTTGCTTAAATAGAAGAAGATTGAGCATTCATGTGTGAGGTGTGTGTCCACATAATGGTAGTAGGTTTCCCCTGACCCTAGCTGAACTTGATCAGTATCATATCAAAATTATAGGTTATTGTATTATAAAATATCCCCTATCTCTTAGGTAGCGATATACATATGATTTATATTGAAAAAATATCTTTAATTATAATCTTGACCTTATAACTTTGAGTTCATTCATCACTTCCGTGTCTTCAATTTATCATTGGTTATAAATACATGTGATAGATTTATCAAAGAATTTTCATATTAAATACATTCATTGAAGTGTGAAGTAAATGTAAAATCCTACAAAAACTAATAATGGTTACCATAGGATGATAAAAGATGATCCAAACATTCTTACTCTATTTAATGACGAGAGTCGGTAAAAGAGATAGGACCTGATGAGTTTGTTTTATGAATGAAAAATTTAAAATTTTAATTAATTTATGTCATTATTTTTAATTTTTTAATACCCATGTTTTAATTTATATTAATAATTTTTTGGATATTTTTATTTTTGAAGGACATTTCATGAAAACTAGTCTTCATGTGTGAGAAAATTTAATTTGCAACCAAATCTTCTTTTGCTTTAACAGAAGCAGATTGAGCATTCATGTGTGAGGTACGTGTCCACATAATGGTAGTAGGTTTCCCCTCAACCTAGCTGAACTTGATCGATATCATATCAAAATAGAAGGATATTGTATTATAAAATATCCCCTATCTCATAGGTAGCGATATACACATGATTTATGTTTCAAAAATATCTTTAAGTACAATCTTGTTCTTATAACTTCAAGTTGATGCATCACTTCAATGTCTTCAATTTATCATTGGTTATAAATCCACAAATTGATTTATCAATTTATTTTCATATTAAATACATTCATTTAAGTGTAAAGTAAATGTAAACTCCTATAGAAATTAACAATGGTTACCATGGGATGGTAAAAGGTGATCCAAACATTCCGACTCTATTTAATGATGAGAGTCTATAAAAGAGATATGATCTGATGTGTTTATTTTATGAATGAAAAATTTAAAATTTTAATTAATCTATGTCATTGTTTTTAATTATTTTATACCCATATTTTAATTTAGATTAATAATGTTTTTGGGTATTTTTATTTTTGAATGACATTTCAAGAAAACTAGTTTTCATGATTGAGAAAATTCAGTTTGCAACCAAATCATATTTTACTTCAACAAAAGCAGATTGAGCATCCATGTGTGAGGTACGTGTCCACATAATGGTAGTAGGTTTCCCTTGACCCTAGCTGAACTTGATTGGTATCATATCAAAATAGTAGGATATTGTATTATAAAATATCCCATATCTCATAGGTAGCGATATACATATGATTTATGTTGAAAAAATGACATTAAGTATAATCTTGTTCTTATAACTTCGAGTTCATGCATCACTTCCATGTATTTAATTTATAATTGGTTATAAATCCATGTGATTGATTTATCAATGTATTTTCATAATAAATACATTCATTGAAGTGTGAAATAAATGGACACTCCTACAGAAAGTAACAATGGTTACCATGGGATGGTAAAATATGATCCAAACATTATGACTCTATTTAATGATGAGAGTTTATAAAAGAGATAGGATTTGATGAGTTCATTTTTTAATGAAAAAAATTAAAATTTTAATTAATTTATGTCATTGTTTTTAATTTTTTATTACCCATGTTTTAATTTAGATAAATATTTTTTTTTCATGTTTTGATTTTTGAATGACATTTCAAGAAAATTAGACTTCATGTGTGGGAAAATTTAGTTTTTAAACAAATAATCTTTTTCTTCAACAGAAGCAGATTGAGTGTCCGTGTGTGAGTGTGTGTGTCCACATAATGGTATTAGGTTTCCCCTAACCCCAACTGAACTTGATCAGTATCGTATCAAAGGTGTTTACTTATTAATCAGTGGAAAATTAACCACTGGTTCAATGTGGGACACATAATTTTATGTAGGTGAATTGTTTCTCATACACCATCATTCTAACTAGACATCTAACAAAATCTTTCTCACACATAAGCTTCACCATAGACCATTTCACTACACCAAAGACAACTGGAAACTTCCATTTTCACCCGAGCTATGCCACAAGTCACTCTGTACCACCATGAAACCTCCATGGTCAGCCAATAATTGAACCATAATCCTACCAATGTGTCATGGATACCTTTTTTATATAATATGGAGAAAGTGGTTTCACTATCATTCCATGGGTTGTGCGGTAGCTACTATCCCCATAAAAGTTGATGTTTCAGAATAAAAATACACTGTGTTTTAATGTTCATTCTGCACTCTAGAGGGTGATCAAATGGAAATAGGAATATTTTGGAATAAAAAAGGAGAGAGGATCCATGGCCATGGATGAATTAGTTTCATCACTGGTCATACAACCCATGAAGAGGGAAACACCGCAATGAAATAACCCACGTTGTTGGGTTCTGTTGATTGCAAACCTAAATGCACAATTTCATTGAGCGTAACCATTTATAAATGCGACCTTCATGGAGGGATTAAAAAAAGATTCTTTAGAGATTCACTAAATAAGGAATAATTTTAAATACCCCCATAAATCAAGGGGAGGATTAAGCTAAGTGATCAAATGAAGAAATAGAAGACTTTTCCAAATGTTGTGGTAGAGAGAGAAAAAATAGATGAAGAAAGAGAGAGAACAAAGAAATAGTTAAATTACAAGTGGGTTCAATGGTTGAATTCAAGATTTCAAATTAAAATAAGAGAGATAAGTATTTAGAGAAGAATAAAATAGAAGGTAAGGTTTCTCTGCAAGGAGGATAATTTTATTAGATCTCAAACAACATATAAAAGTAAGAGGCTGACTAGCTACTGTTAGAGACTTCTACTACTTCTATAGGTTCTAATTTTATTTTACATAACCCCTCAAGACTAGCATGAGGGGTTAATTTTATTTTACCAATCAATGTAAATAAAGGGAATTGTACTTATATTAGAAATTTTGTGTGTGATTCATTTTTAATATAAGTTGTGTATTTCTATTAATGATCTTCTTAATGTTACCCTCTTTTTCTTATAAGACCAGTGTAGTGAAAGGAGGTTATTCTACCTTAAGGAATAAAAACTAGCTATTCTTCTCATGGCACAAAAAATTCATGATCCATAACTTTATTTAAACATGGACTCGAAAACCCACCTATGAATTAATCTAAATATCTAAGAGGGGAAAGTGGAATTCCTAAAGTGGAGAGTAAGTACTCTGAGATGTGTCTTTCATAGGTTTAATTCCTACAATATTTAAATTAAATCACATCCCCTTTCATATAAGAAAATTAAACTATATTTTCATTTGCTTTATATGTTTACCATCATCTACGAAACTAAAACAATCAATCACATGTTTTTATTTTTTTTTAATTTCAGTTTTCCTAAAGGTTTATAAACATTTCTATAATGTTCTTAGTGGATCTACCTTGATCTTCCATTATACTACATTTAAAATTATTTAGTTATTTTATAGCTTAAAATTTTTTGTTCTTTGATATCCCTGAGAGAAAAAATGATGCTCTCAAGCGATGGTTCCATTAATAGGGAACAATAGTTAGTAATGATTAATGTTTTTAGAAAATTTCCATTTAGTTTTTTCTCTTTTTCATAATTTCACACTTGGTTTTATTACTGTGTTATTTTAGGATCAACTTCGATGCACGAATACTCCACTAGGAAAAAAACAAGGAAGGAGATCTTCCTCTAGATTCTGAGACTGAAAAGAAAATCATAAGATAGAAGAGAACACAACAAGAAGTTGATAACACCTTGGATAGTAGGGAGAAAATGCTAGGGGAAAGCTTGAGAAAAGTATAAGAAGTTATACTAGGAGTAGTACAACGAGTTTAAGGAGGAAATCAAAGGATATAGGAACTATTTGAATACATAAGACCCTCAAACATGAGAGTTTGTCCTAGTAACTTAGTACCTCCAATCCTGACTTGACACTTTGAAATAAAGAAAATGATCATTGAAATGAACAATAAATCAGTTCAATTCAATGGGCAGTAACATAAAGACCCCAATTCTCATATTGAGAGTTTTTTGGAATTATCTGACTTGTTTGAAACCAACAAAAATCTAAGAGACATTGTTAGACTATGACTATTCAGATTCTTACTCAAGGAAAAGGCGTGAGCATGGATTTAAAGCCTACCTTTATACTCAATTACCACCTTGGATGATTTGGTAATACAGTTCTTGATGAGTTTCTTTTCAACTTCTAAATCAACGGATCTATGTGTTAGTATTCTGAATTTTGAACAATTTAATGAGGAGACATTATATTTTTCATGATAAATATTTAAAAGTTTAATAAGATGATTCTATCATCCTAGCATTAAAATGTGATTGTTAATTATAAATTTCTATAAAGGATTGTCACAAAGTAATCGGTCATTCGTTAATATAGATGATATAGGTTTGTTGATAAGGAAATCATTGTAATTGAGTTATGAATTGTTGGATGAAATTTTCACCATTAATATCCAATGAAAGAGGAGACAATACAAGGAGTGAACATGGTGGACAATAGCTGGGTTTCACTCAAATGAATGAGATGTCAAAGAAACTCAATGATGGATAATCAATAGGCTCATTGTATGAATTAATATGATGTCAATTATGTGGATTATGATAAAAAATATTACTTAGGGATGGAGTCCACAACAACCAAAATAAAAACGATAGAAAAATAAACCCCAAGGAAAAGTATTTTAGATGAGGTCTCATAGTTTTCAGCCCCCACATCAAGGCCCAACACTCACAATTCAAGTAATTTATTTAGAAGAGGCCTTGGCAAGTTTCATTACTACAATATAATCTATGATGGAGGAGTTGATATAATACTCTAATAATTAAGGTACAACCATATAGGAGTTGAACGATGAATCAAGGAATCAACAAGATTCCATGAAAAATTTGGAGATCCAAGTTGGACAGATTTTTATCCAATTGAAGTAAATACTAAAGGGAGTTAGACCAAGTGATATAGAAGTCCCATGACATGGTGGGTTCAAAGATACCACCTTGAGGAGTGGAAATACAATCCAAGAATATTATGAAAAAAATTGGGAAATAGATGTACAGAAAACAATGAAGAAATAACAATAATTGGAAAGTGTAAGAAGTATGTTTCAAAAGATTCGCCACCATATTGACAATCACAACCATTTCCAAAGTTATTAATGAAATTAAAATTCAATGAGGAGAGGGAAACTTTCATGGAGATATTTAAAAAGATACACAATAACATTTCAATCACTGAATTCATTGCAAACATTCCCACCTATTCAATGTTTACAAACGAGTTGGTGATGAACAAAAGGATGTTGGTAATCGCCCCATAGATGATATATTATCCTATAGTGGTATAAAGGAGCCAACTAAATAAACTAAGTAATCTAGTTAGTTTCTCTATTCCCATTAATATTGGTTCTAATATGTTTAGTGGTGATTTATGTGATTTAGGAGAATGTGTAATCATTTTTTCCTATGTAACATTCAAGAGACTGGGTTTAATAAAAATAAAGTAAACAAAAAATAGGATTCTTTTGACAGACATAACAATGAGAAGTCCCTGAGGAATACTTGAAGATGTCATTGTCAAGGTAAGTAAGTTCTACTTCCCATCATATTTTCTGGGGCTGGACATGGATGATAAAAATACCCCAAACATTTTGGGAATACCCTTTATAGAAATAATAAGGTCATTTATTGATGTCCAATATAGAAAATTATGTTTTAGTGTTTCTAGTAAAGAGAAGAAATTCAATATTTAACAGGTTATGAAAAAAATTGATGAGTAAACAGTTTAAGAGTTTAGAGAAGATGAGTTTCTAGAAGTGTAGGAAACTACTCTTACAGGAAGAATAAAAGAGTTAACTACAATAAATTTGAAAGAAGAAGTTAGAAAAGAGGATAATAAAGGTAAAAATCTACTAAATTTTTTTGACATAGTGGGCACATGATTATCCAAGAAGAGTTCAAAAGGGACAAAAAATTTGGGAAGTTAGTGAGTTTCTATTTGATTATTCAAGAAGGTTCAAAACTCATTAGATTAGGCCTATGGATATTATGAAATTTTTAACAAGAGGAGAGGTAATGTTGGTTTATGAAAAAGGGATAATTCTTATGTAAATGCAATAATCACAAATTCAACCATTTGTAGATCCAGATTGGGTAACATACTTCCTACCATTGATCACTTGATGACGAGAGGTATAGTCAAGTTGAATGAAATTTAAAAATCACTTTGAGGAGGAAACATACATTTTTTTATGATTTAATTTCATTTCTATTTTAAGAACTAATTTAGAAGTGCATCCCCTTAATTCTTTCTAAACTTCATGAGAATGACCTACACAGTCACTATTTTTCTGATATTTTTAGGTCTATAAAGATTAAAGGATCAAGAAAATATTATAGAAATAAAGGAAAAAAAGATGAGTAGATCTTTATAGTCAAAGGTTAGTATTCTTAAACTTTTAATATTTACCTATACTACCATAATTTTTAGAATTTATTTGTAAAGTTTAAATGTGGAAACAATTCATGCCACACTTAGATTAGTGATTTATTTTTGATCAATGAAAATGAGGATTTTCAAGAACTTAAAGTTTTCATGTTTTAATTTTAAAATTGATATAATTGAACAAGTAAAATGGGGAATTGGATATTTATAGTGAAACATAGTAATTTGAAATCAATGAATCATGTTTTTTATAGTCACATGTTTTTGGAAAATCCCTTCCATATTTCATGCTTTGATTTTCAAAAGTTCATATTGATTGGTTTTTTGTTATGACACATTTCATGAGTAATTTTATTTAATTACAAGTTCTTTTTCTAGAGAGGTTTCTAAAAAAATATTTCTAATCATTCTTAGTAAACTTCATGAGATAACTTGGGACATGTAACCCACTAGGATTTAATTTTTATATTGTCAAAGAAATTATTGAACAAATTTAATTAAAATATGATTAAAGATTTTTTGTTTTATTTATCCAATTTAATTAAGACCCAACATTTTTCCTCCTTTTAACCCTTAGATACCATATATTTACCTTTATATGAATAGACACATTTCAAGACAATTTATCCATTCCGACCCTTACTTAATTTTTTTTCATGATGTTCATTGTTCAAGTGTCAGGGGAAATATATTTCATGTTAAAATGGATATTCTTATATGAGAAAATATGTGTTGGGTGTTTCATTGTATTTTTGGAAGAAGGATTATGTAATTTTTTTTTTTCTGATTTTATTGTTTAGCCCTCTTAGAAAAAAATGATAAAAAATGTGGGTTGAGTTATGGAGGGTAAAAAATTGTAACGTCCCGGTTCCGGAAGCCACCTAGAGGTACCCCGTACCCAGTTGGTCACATGGACTCAAGTGTATTTCCCCGAACACCAGAGGCTACCGACTAGCAGCGAGGGCCTTGGGTGTGATAGTGGGGAAACAATGCCCTCATTGGAAGAGTACACAACGAAAGTAACAACACATACAACAGCGAAAGCAGTAAATATCCAACAACAATAAACAGTGGAAGACTAAATAGTAAACAACTGGAGCACCCATATATATAAATTAAATGATGCATGTTACATATAGGTCTAGGAAAGTATCCAAACAAGTCACAATGATGAATACAGTACAAAAAAAGTACAAAAGAAAAGTAATCAGATAAATCCTCAGCATCACAATCCATAGCTTGGTCCCATGCTCTCCAGCTCCTCAACAAGTCAAGTACCTGAAGTAGAAGGGCACTTTCCCTTATCTATAACTACAACAACATAATCTGTTTTAGCCTAAAAGCATGACCCAAAGAGGGTGTGAGACTAAATCCCAGTAGAAAACCACCCGAAGATCTGTGCCTAACAGTTAGTGAGTATATGGCAGGTAAAGTATAGTAAGCAGTAAACATGATAATACACAGTAGTAAACAATCCACAGTTTCTAGCATTTAATTTACAAACAAGTAAGAAGCCACTCAATCAAGTAGAACAAATAGGTAACCTCTGGGTAGTTCTCACAGCCTAACCCTTATGGTTTAACCTACAAGTACTAGAAACCCTCTGGGAGGCACACATAGTCTCACCCCTCTGGTTCAGCTAAAGAATAGACTCTCTAGGGAATCACTCACCGTTAATTCACCCTATAGTATCGTATCATACTAAAGGCGTTCTGGGGAAGCAGTCAATGTCTCATTCCCCCTATGGCCCTCATCGAGTAACTATAGACACTCTGAGGAAGCACTCAACGTCAATTCCCCCTATGGTATCGCATCGTAAAATTAAAGACACTCTGGAGAAGTCCTTACTTCCATTCTCCCTATGGTCTACTACACTAGGTTCTCACAGCCCTATGTAAATTCAGTAAGTATCACATCACGTAACGGCCAAAGTGAACCTCAAGAACTACTTGGATATCAGTCTATGGTATCTCAGCATGGAAGAACAACAATCACACCAACCTATAACTCATCATGGAACTAGTAAAAGCCTAATAGAAAAAACTAGACCTAACAGTCATAAACAGGAAATACATGAATGGGAAAAACATATAAAGCACAGTAAATTACCCTATTCACAAACAATATCCTCTACTCCGGCATATAAGCAAAGCAAGAAAACAACAAGGGCAAAATAAGAAACATACAATACCCCGTTCAAGGGTATTGGTGGAATTTTCACAAAATACTCAATGAATTTCTACAAAAAGACACAAACCACCTACCTCGACGTTAGGAGATCGATATACTTGAACCTTGAATCTTGATTCTCCTTGGAATGTCATAGATCTATGAAAATGTCCAAAACTCTCAACCCATGATAACTTGAGAAAGAGAAGGAATTGGAAAACGAAGCTCTAGGAGAAGGAAGAGCTCACCACTGCGGTTCCAACGCAATCGACGACGGTCGATTCAGAGAACAGATGGAGGATTGGGGGCTCAGAGGAGATCTGCGGCCATACGGGACGCTCTCGGTCGAAGAAATTGGAGAAGAAGACCATTCTGGGGTTAAGACGCGACCCTGAAGTGTTTAATGAAAAAAAGAAAGTACACGATGTGTACTTTTGGAGTAAATGGCCTGTACTAGGATTTTCTGTACTTTGCTTTAGGCGGCCTCCATGTCACCCCTACATGGCCGTGTCTGTGGCCATGACATGACCAACACATGGCCTTGAGCGGCAACGAAGTACACAGCGTGTACTCTGAAAATTTCCAGAAACTCCTCTTTTCTCAAAAACTTCAGAAAAAGGGAAAACATACATGAAAAGAAGGTACAGGTTCTTACAATCTTCCCCACTTAATGTAATTCATCCCAGAATTTCCGTAGTGAGGTGTAGAAGAAGAAACCCAAAACAGCTCTGGACACTGCGATCGTACATCGGCCTCCCTCTCCCAAGTCTCATCCTGTACTCGCCTGTGCTTCCATAGCATCCATACCAGAGGAACAGACTGACCACGAAGAACCTTTTTACTGTGATCAACAATCCGGATGGGATGCTCCTCAAACGATGCATCCTCTTCGAGCTAAACTTCCTCAGGTTGAAAGACATGATACGGGTCTGAAAAGTAACATCGGAGTTGAGAAACGTGGAAGACGTCATGCATATCCTGATACCTCTGAGGTAACTACAACCGATAGGAAACCGGTCCAACTATCTACAACACTTCAAACGGTTCAACGTACCTCGGTGAAAGATTACTCTATCTCTAAATCCTCTTGTGTGCCAACCTCGATGCGACACACAGGAAAACCTGATCCCCAACTTCAAATTCCAGAGGTCATCTCTGCTGATCAGCATAAGACTTCTGACAAGACTGTGCAGTAGCCATCCTCTTTCGAATCAACTCTATCTACTCTGAGGTCTCCTAAACAAGATGAGGTCCCAGTAAAGCTACCTCTCCTGCCTCCAGCCAATATAAGGGTGATCGACATGGCCTACCGTACAAAGCCTCATAAGGTGCCATATAAATAGTTTCTTGAAAACTATTATTGTAGGAAAAATCCACCAGAGGTGTATGATTCTCCCAAGAACCTCCAAAGTCCATAATGCAAGATTGGATCATATCCTTAAGAACCTAAATTGTACGCTCAGACTGGCCATATGTCTGGGGATGGTATGCTGTACTCAAAAGTACTAGTGTACCCAAAGCCTTCTGAAGCCCCTACCAGAACCGAGAAGTAAAGCACGCATCTCTGTATGAAACAATGGAGTGTGGAACTCCATGTAGACGTACAATCTCTCAGATGTACAACCATCCCAACTCATCAACACTGGAGGTCTCCTTGATCGGAACGAAGTGAGCAACCTTTGTAAGTCTATCGATGACAACCCAAACAACATCATTCCCATGAGGTGGTCTCGATAACCCTATCACAAAGTCCATTGTGACATCGTTCCACTTCCACTCTAGAATGGGTAGCTGCTGTAAAAGAAATTTTGGTCACTGATGCTCCGCTTTCACCTACTAACAAGTGGAACACCTAATGAAGAAACCAGCAACATCTCTCTGCATACCTGGCCACCAATACTGACAGTTTAGGTCACGATACATCTTGGTGACGCCATAACGAACTGCCCAAACTGAGGAATAAAAATCCCTCATCAGATCCCCGTGTATGTCTTCTGTAACCCACACACGTCCCTAGAATAGTAAGATATTATCCTCGCCTACTGTCCATCTAGGAATAGAGTCCTCTCCTGAAATGCTTTCCTGTAGGACTAGGCCTTCAGAATCTGATAGCTACCTTATTCGTACCCAATCAAGAAGTGTAGAGATAACAACTACAGAAGATAGGAAAGTATTTCCCTGTCTATCGTGCACCTCCAAATGAATCTCAGAGAACAGTGCCATAAGCTTCCACTCACTGCTGTCCTCTTAAATTGCCTGTATCTGAGTCCTCCTGCTCAACGTGTCAGCCACTGCGTAGCCTTTCCCAGGTGTATAGGCAAGCTAAAATTCAAAGGACTGAATATACTCGACCCACTTGCGTTGTCTCAGATTCAAATCATGTTGAGTGAAGATGTACTTGAGACTCTTGTGGTCTGTGAACACCACAAAGTGCTCTCCTAGAAGATAATGTCTCCAAAGGCGTAAGGCATGAACAATAGCTACCAACTCCAAGTCGTGCATCAGGTAGTTCTTCTCATGTGGCCTCAACTGTCGAGACCCGTACGCGACGAATCCATCTCCCTACATAAGAACAGCTCCCATCCCAATACCTGAAGCATCACAGTAAATAGTGTAGCTCTTACCCGGATCTGGAAAGAATAGTATTGGTGCTGAAGTCAACCTCCCTTTCAGCTCATGAAAGGCTGACTCACAAGAATCTGACCATAAGAACTTCGCACCCTTCTTGGTCAGACCTGTCAGCGGTGCTGCTAAGCGTGAAAATTCATGTATGAAACGCCTATAGTATCCAGACAGTCCTAGAAAACTTCGTACCTCAAAGACGTTCTTTGGATGCTTCCAGGAAACTACTTCACTCACTTTCTCTAGGTCTACTGATACTCTTTTCTCTGAGATAACATGAACCAAGAAGTGAATATGATCCATCCAACAGTGGAACTTTGAGAGCTTATCATATAATTGATGCTCTCTCAGTGTACTCAGAACAATCTCAAGATGGGTAGCATGGTCATGTCGAGTGTGAGAGTACACCAAGATATCTTCTACGAAGACCACCACGAAAGAGTATAAGTATGGATGGAACACTTGGTTCATCAGTGCCATGAAAACTGCCGGTGCGTTCGTGAGACCGAACGACATAACCATATACTCGTATAGACCATACCTTCTCCGGAAAGTTATAAGTGGTATATAAGATGGTCTAATAGGAAAATGATGGTAATTGGACCTTAAATTGATCTTCGAGAACACCCGGGATCCTCGAAGATGATGAAAGAGGTCATAAATCCTAGGAAAGGGATATCAGTTCTTGACCGTCAACTGGTTCAGCTTCCGATAATCCAAACAAAGCCCAAGGGTGTCGTCTTCCTTCTTCTCAAACAGGACATGCGAACCCCAAGGAGAAGTACTAGGTCAGATAAAACCCTTTGCCTATAACTCCTCCAACTGCTTCTTGAGATCTTGCAACTCAGGTGTAGCCATCAAATAAGGAGGAATGGACACCGGTGCCACTCCTGGAACGAGATCAAAAGAAAAGTCTACCTCACGCTCTAGAGTAAAACCTGAAAAGTTATTTGGAAAGAAATACCTGAAACAATCCATCACTGGAGGAAATTCTAACTACAAAGTCCCCTGGTCATCTAGATTACAAACTGGCAATTTGAGCTGTTACTCTGCCTAGCCCATGATGCTCGGGTCCTGCTCTACTCGCCTGGACATCCCACTCACACCGATGGAGAAAAGACCCACCCTCTGGTGATATGAAACTCACCCTGCGATGATAACAATCAACGAATGACTGGTAAGGAACTAGCCATTCCATTCTGATAATGACATCATAGCCTGTCATCTCTAGGACATAGAGATCCCATAGAAAGTGACACCCCACAACCTCAATAGGGAACTCTCTGCACTGACATACACTAGCCGTCCTAGTCCCCAACAGTGTGTCTAGAGTCAAGGTATCAGTATATGAAAAGGTACAGGGCCTAAGGCTCTCCAAAACAGCAATAGAGATAAAGATATGGGAAGCCCCTATATTGAAAAGAGCAGAAGATAAAACAGTGGCTACTAAGATTGTACCTCGAATGGTGGAAGGTACGGGATCCTGCTCCTACTGGGTCTACTCCATCGCAAAAGTCTGGCTTGCACCACAGCCCTGTGACCCTTCCTGACCACTATGAGCTGATCCACCTTACTGTCACTGGAAGACCGGTGACTGACCACCCCAGCCTCGACCTCCACCTCGGCCCGAACGACTGGAAGAACTCCAGTTCTCAGACTGGTGAGAAACTGGTGGCGCTGATCCTGAACAAGGAGTCATGGAAGAACCTCTATCACCAGTTTCTGGTGAGAAAACCGGACAGAAGTGCTGAAGGTGACCCATCTTGCCATAAGATTGGAACTCCACTGGGTCTCTCTAGCACTATAGACTCGTATGTTCGGCCTGTCCACACTGGTAGCATACCACATGGCTACCTGAAGATGTGTCTCGCTACCTCGGATCACCGCACGTAGACTCCCTATGATGCTTCCTACTGTCAGCTGGTGAAGCAATAACTCTGGAAGTGGAACTTCCCTGGATCTTAGCTCTGTAATCTCTCAGATTACGCTCTGCAATCAGTGCCTGGTTGATGATGGAAGCGATAGAAGTCAGCCTAAAGATATTCACCTATGAGCAGATCTCCTATCTGAGACCTTACTCAAACTTCCTTGCCAAGAACAACCCATATTCACCCTGGAGGGGTGTGAAATGTTGAAGCTCAGTGAAATGATAGGAATACTCCATGACGAAAAGAGTACCCTGCTCCAGGATCATGAACTTCTGGGCTCGGTCAGCCCTCAGGGTCTCGAGATAGAAGTAGTCATAAAAGACGTGCTGAAACTCCTCCCACACCATAACCTGCTGATAAACCGCCTGTGAGATCACGTCCTACCACCTCTTGGCGGAGTCCCGTAGAATGTAGGTAGCGAGCTTGACCCGCCTCTCTGGAGGCATCTCTATATGCTCGAAAATTGTCATCATGGCTTCTAGCCATGACTCTGCAGCCTGAGGTCCTCCTTCCTCTGAGAAGGTGGGAGGATGCTGCTACTGGAAAACCCGCGTCAAGTATGGCATAGTCGAGGTAGGAGTCGATGCTCCCTGGAAGGTTTGCATTATCCTCAGAAAGCCTTCCTTATACTGCACATCAGAGGATGTAATCGGTATCACTGTTGGCACCAAGGCTGGAACAATAGTAGGATCTTCGGGAAGTCCCTGATCAACAATATCTGGTGTCTGATCACTGCCCTGCAACTGGCGGACAACCGGAGGATGTCTTGGTGCCATGACTCTGCAAGGTCAAACACACACATTATATCACATTATTAGGGACTGAAAACTAGGAGCGTAAGAAGGGAACAGGGGAAATAAAGCATTCAAAATTTACAAAACATGACTACACGACGTGTATAAAGACTACACGGCGTGTTATCTTATGTCATTTACATGGGCATGTACCTTTTCCAAAACTGGTTGTGTAACAACCCAAACACATGACATGTTATCCCAACACACAGTGCGTACCTGAATCCTCTTCCCCTGCCCGATTCCTTCTACACAGTCTAGCCACACGACTCTATTAAGACAAAACTACATGGCGTGTTCAAGGCAAACATGACGTGTACTAGACATGCCTTTCCTGGCCCGTGTTGTTAGCAAAACGGTCTGACACCACACGACGTGTTACAGATGGACACGACGTGTACGAGAAAGGGTAACACCGACCCGTGTTGTTTGTGACATGGCCGGGTACCTAGATCAAACTACACGATGTGAAATATTCAGACACGGCATGTATGTGAAAATATAACACGCCAAGTGTTGTTTGTGACACGACCAGGGTACCTATTTCATACTACACGACGTGCTAAACTAGTACACAACGTGTTCCTATAAGATTTTCCACAACCCCGTGTCCCTACCCATGCAGTAAGTGACACAGATATAGACTACACGACATGTATTCATAAAGTACACACTGTGTATTTTGGGTTTTTTCGGACAGTAGCCTCAGAACTGCACCAGAGCCCAGAAACACAGAAAAACAAGCGCTAAGGTGCCAAATTCCGATCCTTGAGGGCCCATACTCCCCTCGAATCAAATCTTGGAATCTTATACAAGTTATAACCAAGGAAAAAAGTAACGATCCACCATATTCCAGTCCATGAGGGCCCATAACACCTCAAGAACCAAAGTTTGGAATCCATGTAAGCAAACCACTATACAAAAAATTCTCTATCAAACAACATGGATTCTATCAAAGCATCTATCACAACATCATGCATAATGTACACAACATCTATCACAACAACATGAAATATCTAATGCATCCTAGATGGCATGGAAAGAATGCATGGCATGTGATTTCTAACAAGTGCCTATATGATTCATGAGATGGCATACCCTCATCTAATCGGGTTGCAACAGAAATATAACCGCAATAACAACAATGGTAACAACACAAAACATGTGAATCACCCAATAGTGAAATCAAATCAAATGTAAATTTGCAAACCAGTAAAATTGCAATTAAAGAGGTAGTATGGATTTTACCTGTACACAGGTTAGGTACTCCTAGAAAAATCTTATTACTAAGTACCTATTCCATCCTATCCATGACTATAGGCTCCAAACAATAAAACAAGAGAATAAAATCCCTCTAATACCACTTTGTAACGTCTTGGTTCTGGAATCCACCCAGAGGCACCCCGTACCCGGTTGGTCACATGGCCTCAAGAGAATTTCTCCGAACACCAGAGGCTACCGACTAGTAGTGAGGGCCTTGGGTGTGATAGTGGGGAAACTATTCCCTCATTGGCAAAGTACACAGTGGAGGTAACAACACATACAACATCGAAAGAAGTAAATATCCAACAACAATAAACAGTGGAAGACTAAACAATAAACAACGGGAGCAACCATATATATAAATGAAATGATGCATGTTACATATAGGTCTAGGAAAGCATCCAAAAAAGTCACAATGATGAACACAGTACGAAAACAAAGTACAAAAGAAAATTAATCAGATAACTCCTCAACATCGCAAGCCATAGCTTGATCCCATGCTCTCCAGCTCCTTAGCAAGTCAAGTACCTTAAGTAGAAGGGCACTTTCCCTTATCTATATCTACAACAAAATAATATGTTTGGGCCCAAAAGCATGAACCAAAAAGGGTGTGAGACTAAATCCCAGTAGGCAACCACCTAAAGATCTATGCCTAACAGTCAGTGAGTATATGGTAGGTAAAGTACAGTAAGCAGTAAATAGGATAATACACAGTAGTAAACAATCCACAGTTTCTAGCATTTAATTTACAAACAAGTAAGCAACCACTCAAGCAAGCAGAACAAATAGGTAACCTATGGGTAGTTCTCATAACCTAACCCTTATGGTTTAACCTACAAGTAATAGAAACCATTATTGGAGGAACACAGAGTCTCACCCCTCTGGTTCAGCTAAAGAATAGACTCTCTGGGGAAGCACTCACTGTCAATTCCCCCTATAGTCTCGTATCGTACTAAAGACGCTCCGAGGAAGCACTCAACATATCATTCCCCCTGTGGCCTGCGTCGAGGAACTACATACACTCTGAGGAAGCACTCAACGTCAACTCCCCCTGTGGTCTCTCATCGTAAAATTAAAGACACTCTGGAGAAGCCCTTACGTCCATTCTCCCTATGGTCTACTACACTAGGTTATCAAAGCCATGTGTAAAGTAAGCAAGTATCGCATCACATAATGGACAAAGTGAACCTCAAGAACTAACTGGCTAGTAGTCTACATCATCTCAGCATGGAAGAACAATAGTCACACCATACTACAACTAGGAATGGAACTAGAAAAAGCCTAACAGGAAAACTAGACCAAACGGTCATAAACAGGTAACACATGCATGGTCAAAACATACAAAGCACATTAAATTACCCTATTCAAAAACAATATCCTCTACTCAGTCATATAAAAAAAGTAGGCAAACAACAAGGGAAAAAAAGAAACACACAATACCCCTTTCAAGGGTATTGGTGGAATTTTCACAAAAGACTCAAAGACTTTCTACAGAAAGGCACAAACCACCTACCTCGACGTTAGGAGATCAATATACTTGAACCTCAAAGATTTATTCTCCTTGGAATGTCCTAGATCTAAGAAAACATCCAAAACTCTCAACCCACAATAACTTGAGAAAGAGGAGGAATTGGAAAATGAATCTCTAGGAGAAGGAAGAGCTCACCGCTGCGGTTCCAACACAATCAACAACGGTTGATTCAGAGAACAGATGGAGGCTCGGGGGATCAGAGGAGATCCGCGGTTGTACAAGACACTCTCGGTCAAGGAATCTAGAGAATAATACTGTTATGGGGTTAAGACGCGACCCTAGAGCGTTTAATGAAAAAAAAAGTACACGACATGTACTTTTGGAGTACAAAAAGTGTACTAGGATTTTACGTACTTTGCTTTAGGAAGCATCCATGTCCCCCTACATGGCTGTGTGTGTGTCCATGACAGGGCCAGCACACGGCCTTGAGCGGTAATGAAGTACATGACATGTACTCATAAAGTACACGGCCTGTACTCCGAAAATTTCCAGAAACTCCTCTTTTCTCAAAAACTCTAGAAAAAGGAAAAACATACCTGAAAATAAGGTCTGGGTTCTTACAAAAATAACCATCACTTGACCAATGATTTTTGTCATTTGGGGTTATGTGTTGGATGTGAGACTTTTCCAAATTCAATTTTAGAAAAATTTAAAAAATAGAAATAGAAAAAAATTAGAGGGATAATTTATTCATTTTTTTCATTGATCAAGGCCTTATATTGAGCTTGAGAAGTGGGGGAATCATTCCACTATTTTAGAAGGGTAATTTCATTGGATTTACTTTTTATATCATGCTTAAAACTTAGATTCTAACATTATTTTTGTGCCTTAATTTTTATACATCAACACCCTAATCAATTTATCCACATTTAAAGTCTTCTTATTTTTAGTGAAATTTGTCTCTACTTAGTGGAGAAAGTAGATAATTTTCAAAATTCATATGTTTGGTGCATGTAATCATGGTATAAGGAAAAAAGCACATTTAAATTTTACCTTGATTTATGAGAGAAGAAGAAAAATGGTATGGTCAATCACAAATTTTAATGTTGTGATGATGAATTAAAAGTCTTGAATTGAATAGAGGAAAAGATATATCATTTTCCATTGGGAATTTTAAATGATTTATTTCTAGTGATAAGTTGAAATCATTTTTATATATGAACTTAGAAATCACATTCCCCCATTGATAATTTTATAATTTCATTGATTTTTAATTTTAAATATTATTAGAATGGGTTTGTACTTTCAATTCATAATGGGGTTTTCCTTTCAAGGGTTTTCTGGCCAATAAACCCTGTAGGGAGGGCTCACCAATGATATAGAGGAGCATAGATTGCACAACATGAGCACAATAGTGAGTATCGACATGTGGGGAACATGCCCACAAGGTAAAAGGAGGAAAGTATTATCGGCATGGGGTGGAACATGATGATAGTGGGAATCCTACAACACTAGTATAACTTGATTATGATAGTATCAGAGGAATTTACTTTTTAAGCGGTAAAATATTTACCAAAGGTTCGATGCAGGATGTAGATGTTTTTACGAGTATTGTGCACTTACCGATGTCTTTGCTTCAACTGAGATGCTTGTGTCATCATTATTGAACATAATCTGTGCCATAGACAATGTATCTAATCTATAGACAATTAAAAACCACAATCTTCACCTGATTTTCACTACAATTCTCTCAACTGCACCTTGAAACCTCCATGGCTAGCCAATGGTGAAAACTAATGTCACTGCCAATTTGAGACCCACAACACCGCAACCATGGCTATATGACATTGTGGACAAGGGAGTATAAGATGATAAGAATAGTTGCACCATGGTACTTCCACTATATCATGGATACTCATTTCTAGAGAAGATATGGAAAGAGGTTATGCCATCATGTCAAGTGCGATGTCATTGCCACTATCGCTAGAGAATATGAAGAGTATTATGAAAATAACCACTGCACCATAGGGTTCATTCTGCACTGTGGAGGGTGCTCAAATTGAAATGGGTATATTTTTGGAAAAAAAATGGAGAGAGTATCTATGGAAGTGGATGATGAAGTTTCACCACTGGCCTTGCAGCCCATGCATAGGTTTGTGTCACTATGAAATAACCCATGATGTTGGGGTCTATTAGTTGTAAACTTAAATTCATAATTTCATCTGGTGTACCCATTGATACAAGTGACCTTTGGGTAGGGATTTTAAATTAAGATTCATGAGAGTCTCACCAAACATAGAAGAATTTGAAACACCCCCACAAATAAAGGATAGTATTTTTCTGAGTTATCAAATGAAAAAATATAAGACTCGGACAAAAGTTGTGGGATAGAGAGAAAAATGGAAGAAGAAAGAGAGAAATAAGAAATAGTCAAAATACTAGTGGGGGAGAAGGAAGATTTATAAAATTAAAATTAAAATATGAAATATAAGTATCTCAAGGAGAATAAAACATAATGTAAGGATGTTATGCAAGGGGGTACTTTTTCTAGATCTCAAAAACCAGATGAAAGGAAGAGGCTAACTGATTACTTATGGATACTTCTTATACTATTGTAGTTTCTTCTTTTATTTTCCATATCTCCTCATGATTATCATGAGGGGGTAATTTTACTATACTAGGAAATGTAATGAAGAGTAATTTTTATTAGATTAGGAAGTGTGTGTGTGATTCATTTTTAATATAATTTTTGTATTTTGATTAATGATCTTCTCAATCCTAACCTCTTTCATGCATGACCAATGTAGTGAATAGATGGTAAGATGCTTTAAGGAATAAAAACTATCTATCCCCATCATATAAAAACAAATTCCTATTCGAGCGATAACCAAGTTTAAACATTTTTTTTGAATACCCACCTATAAATTAAAATAAATATTTGAGAGGGGAAATGGGTATTCATAAAGTGTAGAGTATATAATTTGAGATTATTATTCCTTAGGTTTAATTATAACTAAATTTAAATTGAATCACATCATCTTTTAGAAAATCACCTAAACTAGGAATTGATTTTTTTACTATGTTCATCATTATCTATGAAACTATACTAATCAATCACATGTTCTCTTTTCTTCATTTATATTTTTCTAAATATTTTAATATGCTTCTATACCATTATCAGTGGACTCACCTCGATCTTTCATTCCACTACATTTAAAATTAGTTAGTGATTATTGAGATTAAATTATTTTGTTCTTTGATAACCTTGAGTGAACTGATGACTCTCTCAAGCGATGTTTGGATCCCACCCATTTTTGATACCCTCAGTGTATGCGAGCTAATATAAAACTCAATTCTTTTTCAAATCACCTTTAATATTCATTGTAAAGAAGGATATAACACCCCTTTGGTGGTTCTAGATCCTAAAATTATAAATGATGTACATAAGTTAGTGTAATACCTCAAAAGAAGGAGGTATTCAGCTATTTCTAACATGTTCCCCATAAAATGTACTCCCTTATTGAATAGATGTAGATCTTATGTATATTAAGGTATGAATTTTATTTATGTTATTAATTTATATCATTCTAAAATTATTAAAGATAGATCAGGCCTATATGGGTTTAATTTTGTTTCCATAGTTCATATGATGAACTTTTTAAAACCAATCAGTGGTACTAAAGCCTTGTTTTCAATGGGTCAATATGTTTCCCTACCGATTTTTGAATAACATCAATATCCTAATCCATTTAAATTCATATCATAAAATACAATACATTGAAATTATATTGTTTTTTTAGTTATATCATACAATAGTGTTATATCTTAAGGTATGATATAATGAAATACCATGGATTTGAACTACACTTTAGGATATAATATGTGATATTTTAAAATATGACTCGTCTATAGATTTCTAAAAAGTAGAGCATCATAACATATTTATGATATCGAGAGATATCATTAAATATTATTTGAGACATGTTATATCACCTATAATATGTAGCAATACCAACCATGAATTGTGATTGGGATATATTAAAAAATAGGATTAATATACATAGTCACCTTTACATATCAATTATATATCATGATTGACAATCCTGTTATCATTTTTAAAATATGATTTAGGGAAAAAATTAATTTATTTATATTTTTATAGATTTTATTATGGTTTATAAAATATTTATAAATGAAATGTGTTAGTCCATAAAAAATTATATTTTTATTCATAAATTAAAATTTAAAATTTTGTATTTGTATCTCATGTTTTGGAAAATAAATAATGTGTTTATTTATTTTTTAATTACATTAGAATATTCATGTTTATGAATTTTTTTTATAAAATGTGAATATTGTGTATGCGTAATTTATGTGATAAATTGCTTCTTATAAATTTTATAGCCTTGAGTTACATGCTAGGTATGGAAACATAAGATTCAGTTTTCATATACATTGAACCCAATTTTTAATTAAAGTTATAATCTTAAATTTAGTTATTAAATATAGTTTTTACATAGTAGGTATCATAATTATTCTTAATCAGACTCTCCCATGTTTAAAGAATCCCTATGGAAAGGGACTTTGGGTTGGACTTCCCACTAACCTAGAGTGTTATGACTTATTTTATAGAGGTGGGGGATACCATTATGTGGTTTTGGGATTACTAATGTGTATATTTTCAATCCCATGTATTTATAAACCTTTACATGAAGTGTTCATGTACCTTATGAATAAGTTACATTTGGATATGTATGAATATGTTTGGATTCTATATTGGGGTGAGTTACATTGATTTTGGGTTGTGTAAAGTGTTTCATATTAATATGGAGAGAACATGTTAATTTGGTGGATATATACATAAAGTAATAAAACATGGGATAATGATGATTTAATTTGATGCAATAGTTATGAATTTAATATGCATATGATTTATATCAAGTTGGCGAGACATTTAAAATGAAACCCCTTAAATACTAATCGTTATATTCCTTCCAAAGAAAACACATGAAAAGACCTTAATCACATAATAGGGTAGGCTTAGGCCTATGTTAGGTCCCTTCATATTATCTTATGTAAGGAATGGTGGATATGGTTATTAATAAGGTTTATATAACCACATATCATTATGATCTTAGGGAAACACTTATATGGGAAACCATATGGGTTAAGATACTAGAGGAATATAGTTAAGTTTTATCCATGAGATGGATATGGAAAAAGATTTGTACACTCAACTATCCAAAAATAAAAAATATAATGATTATAAAGTTAGAAATCCTAAATAACTTAAGTGATGAGGTTCATACTAAAGTGAGGTCATTTATTTTGGAAATATAGATCGTGGATCACAAAATGGATTTGATGTATGAGTTTATCAGTTTTAGTGGTAGTACTTTCATTAAATATCTTTAATGAAAATAAATATAATACGATACTCACCTAGACATATTCCATTACTATAGATTATGTCTTACATCATGACAATAATTTTGATATATCTTATAGCTATGGCCTATAAATTAATTCCAAATTGTTATATATGGATGTGAAGTGTTCTCATAGAGAAGCATTATGAGATCTGAATTTGAATGTAATGAAGGTAAATTTCACTAAATTTGTCTGATGTGTTGAGGTAACTTGACCATTACATACATAAATATTACATCATTATAGAATAATATTCAATGCATCACATCATAATACATTCTCTAGGACTATAAAGGTTTATTTTATTTGGAGACTAGATACACAATCATCTTATTTCATGAAAGATATTCAACATCTACCACAAAGTCTTCTCATACAGTCTTCTTATTAGTTATAGAATAATTAAAACATTTATTCATAATATGGGAAAATTAAACATAAGAAAGGTTGAGAATAGATTATTAGTAAGGGTAAACATGGGTGATATCATTCAATGATCATAAGTGATCATAAGATCATAATAAGGGTATGAGAGTATGAGATTAACATTAGAAAATCATACACAAAAATTTTTATATAATAAACATGAATCATGTAATAAAACATTGGTAGTTCATAAGATATGAATTATAAAAGAATGAAAGATCATGAGTCATGATAATATAACTTTTTCATAACAATATTTCATAAGAGATTAGAAAAAAGTGTGGCATATTCATAATCTTAAAAATCATTTTTATAGGCTATCTACCAAGACATTCATCACATGTTGGGATTGCGATAACCACCAGTGTACCCTCTTTGGTCTTGGGATAAACTCTCATTTAACCACTTTTACGATTGGGATAACCTCCCATGTACCCTATTTTTAGATTAAGATAACCTCCCATATACCCAATTTTGATCTTGGTATCACCTTCTTTGTACAATAAGTGCTCATAATCATTAAAAATTTCCTAATTAATCAAGTGGGATTTAATAAATACACTACTTACATAATAATAATCCATTTATATACATTCTATAAGATCATGAAAATGTTTATATCTTGGTCAAAGATTAACTTGTGGAAAAGAAAACAAGTTTTATAAATATTTCATCATCATATTCGATAACCAACTAGAGAAATAATAAAGACTATAATGTTAGATAATATCCTTATTAAAACATAAGAAACATCAAATGATTTTACTATATATGAAAATACCTATAAAAGGTCACTAGAACATTTATTGAGGAAAATACCCTTTCCATTTTGAAATAATTTAATTACAATCTAAAAATTTATAGAATATTAAGAATAAATTTTTCTTTGAAAAGAACCATGGGAAAGTTTATTGGAACCTTCAGTTAAAAGAGTAGTCATTATGGTGGTAAAATTCATTTGTGTGGTATACGTGAAAACAAATATTCCATTCACATTGTTTGTAAAAATTACCTCATTTAAAAAATTACAAGAAAATTATTTTTAAAACTTTTTATAGAAATATAAATATGGTTCAAAATGACATTAATCAATAATTTTATAATGTTAAAAACGTTCTTGAATTTTTTTAAAGAAAATATGGACATTGAAGGAAATTATTCCCAACCAAAGAGAGAAAAAAATCAATTTTCCTTAAAAACATTATTTTGGTCTTATCAATACTTAGAGAGAGAAAAAAGGAATAAAAAAGTAATATAAAAAATAACTATAAGATAAGAAAATAAATTAAATTTATGAGATATATATTATATAATTTTATCATCATAAATTTAAGTATAAACGATCCTGGTAAAAATTGATATTGGAACATAAAACCCTTAGCACTATGGTAACTTTTTAATCAGAAACCCTAAGAAAGTAATAACTTGAAATAAAACTTTAAATACCCTTAATATTAATAGATTCATTATATAACATATCATTGGGTTGGTATATACACTAAAAAAACAAGTGGTGAATATGGAACATGTCTAATAAAAATAAAAGTGAGATGAGAAACCTTTATATTAGGTCCAAATTTCTTCTTGAGTTATATTAAATTATTTTATAATAAATTTAAAATTATTATACTTATATTCTAGAAACATATTGTTACTTAAAATACCATAATTTATTTACTTATAATATCTTATCTCCCATTCATTAATAATCTTTCATTATCATTATCAATTCAGGTGTTAACTGCTTCTTTTTTCATATATGTTTCGGTTTGGAAGTTATGGTCCTCTATATTTTATTGTGGTTCCATAATATATAGAATCATAATAATATAATAAGTCTTATATTTAATCATTATATACACTTTTTTAGTCATTAATAAAAAGCATTGATGAAAAAAATCATATCACTTTGTGGAGGTGGAAGCCCACACTTACACAAGAGAAACGTTATCATTTTCCAAAAGATGGTAAAGTAAGAAGGTTGATATGGTTTAATAATTATATAATCACAATTATTTAATAAATATCATATATAAACAATAAATCCATCATAATATCCAACCAATAAATATGGTGAAAGAAGATGAATTATATCACTACGTAGAGGTTGTAATCTACACGTACGCATGAGCGATACTTTTATTTCCCTTTTTATTGAAATGTGTTTATATCTGGGTTTAATTTATTTCCAATGACATGTAAATATAGTTTTGGTAAGTTTTTTTATTAAGTACTAATGCTTAGATTATTTTTATGAATACACTTTAGGGAATTGGATGTCACACTTGGACAATTTTCCTTAGTAAAATGTGATGATTGATTGAACTGGTCTCCAAGGTCAAAGATATGTGATTAGGAGAGAACCTTACATAAAAAAGTTTAAGACCATGGAATTTTTTATTTTAATTAATTTAAGAAGAGTAATTAATGAAGAAAATGAAAAATAATATTTTTCATGATGATTTTTGAAGAATAATATTAAGATGGCCATGAAAAATATATTTACATTTTGTATGAAGAAGATGAAGAGTTTTGGATTGGAACAATTATTTTAGAGAAGATTGAAATTTTATTATTAAATTTTTAGAAAACTCTCTATTGGAGTTTATTAAAAAAAATATAGACAACCAAGCTAACTAGGATAGCCAGCTTGACCAACCATTGTGGGAATATTTCTCAACCATGCTTGGGAACCATCCAACCTAGCTAGCTAGGAGGAAGGTGAGTAGGCTATGTATAGTACCATGCACATATGGGATAGGAGGTTCTAGCAGGCTAGTGAAGGATAAGTGAGCCCCATGAGGCTTGGGTTCATGTGTTTCAAGTGATGATCCCCCATTACGAGCTCGAACCTATAACGACACAACTTGTAATATTATGCACACCTCAACATACTAAAAGTTAAATGTGGTACTCAATGGTGACTTATACTATTTCTCTATCTTAAAACATATATATAAATCACTCAACTTTCGATCACTTCAATCCATACCATCCAATATTCTACACCATGTGATTTTAAATAAACTCATCATCTTCATTCTCAAGCTTTGTCAGAGATGTACGCTAGAATTATCCATGTTGAGAGAATCTATGAAAGAACTGAGCTTGAGACAATAAGTAATATGAAATTATGATGCCATGGATCATCATGAATGCCTGACATTATTTACATGCATTTGATAATGTTTAGAACAAGCTTCATCAGAAAGAAAACAAAGTTCCATGTGACTATTCATGTGTACACCATACATGAAAGAGTTTGATCCTATGAAATTGGATAATGTGATCATCATCTCAAGAATGTGATATAATCATCACCTATGAAAATATTCCATGAAATTTAGTGTGAGATATTTGATAAAATATATTTTAGTTTATGATATTATATCCATGAAACGACATGATTTATAGATCATTAATGACATCCTTGACACGACATAAAAACTAGAAGTATGGTGGTGGATACTAACCTATAAAAGGATAAGAATCCTCAAAAAATCTAGTTGATTCCATTTGATAAGCACGCTTGTTCTCTAGTGAAATAGATCATTTTCAAATCCACTATTTCATGAGGAAAAGTTTTCCCAAATCTCTTAGCTTGCATGAAAGAGAATAATCCACAACCTATTGACTTGAAAACATCACATGAAATAGTATTGTGAAGACATAAAATCCAGTGTATACACTCTACTACATGAAGATTTCTACGTATTCATGAATCCATTTGGATCTCATGAATCACTCATTTTATAAACCTGCATGAAGAATATTAAACATCAACTATCCATTTTTTATAGGGAAGGTTTTGATTTTATAAGTCCATGAACTCATTCTTGAGACAATGAGTTTCATGAAGAAGATAAGTGTAAAATGTGTGCATAAAAACATGGATACATTTCACTACACTTGCATGAAGGACTTAAAGATCTATTCTTTCAGTTTCATGATAGAAAAAGATGTGAACAATGACATACACACCCTTTCATGAATGACTTTCATAATACATGTAATATGAATGCATGTGATAACATGAGTATGTGATGTATAAGTGTGGTGATAAGTGATTATTTAATGTATAAATTTCCTGAGAACAAGCACATGTGAAAGAGTAACCATTTTTGAAGATAAACCAAACAAGTACATAAAATAATAAGAAAGAAAAATTATTACATGCTAGAGTTTATAAAGACCATGAAATGTATTCTATATGAATGAAGTCTCTTTGAAGAACTTGTGTGAATAATTTTCATACATCCAAGTGAGGTTGGGTATTTAAAAGTAGAAGAAAATATTATACCCCAAGTATAGTTTTACAGAGGAATCTGGTCAGATACAGGTGATTAAAGACATTTGAGAAAGACCCGTAAGCAGCAAAGGTACTTGAATAGGTACATGAGAAAGTGTGATCCAATGATCTTATAGATAAAGATAAATAGATCTTCCTATAATGTATTATACTTAAATAAAGTTAAAAGTGTAATAGTTAGATCTATAAGTAGTTGAAATATTTTAGTTAGAGTTGGAAGAAGAATGAGTTTCTCAGTTGGATTTAGGGCTGATGAATTATCATGTGTGGATTCAGAAGCAGGAAAATGTAGATGTTGGTAAAACTTTGAGTTAAAGTATAAATAAACTCATATTGGGATTCAATATATATTAAATGAAATTATATAATGATAATGTTTATTGATAAAAATATTAGTGTAAAATCTATGTTGAGGGGTATAACCAATATGGAAAGGAGTAGGCCTTTGAGCCAAACCTTATAAATGACATGTTCCATTCTCTCTATTATTACAACCACATATTATTTGAGATTGATAGATATAACTGAGTGGATCAATAAACTTAATAAGTTCAAGAGGTTTAATTCAAATTTAAAATAAATAATAAAATAAATGTACCACTGATTCACCCCCTCTTAGTGGAACCTAATCCGACTTGGGGATCTACAATTAAAATCAAATCATAGGTTCCTTATAAATATCCAATAGAGTATTTATGAAGTTAATATTTCTATATATTGTTAATATACCTTGAATAGATATTTTTTCCAAGTCTCAAAATAATATGAAGAAAAAATAGGCACTGAAGCTGTAGAAGAATCTTACTACGAATGGAGAGACACCTCCAACTTAAGGTAATATATATAGTATAACATGCAATAATTGCCTTGATTATGATTATTCAAATGATTATTTCTCAATATATGATGATAATTTATCACTTATTGATCTTCATTCTATATTCAAAAGACATTTGAATAAAGTGACCAAAAGGTCCATAAATTGTATTGTTGGCGGTATCAATTAACTTATTTCTAAAAAAATCCATCTAGAAGAAGCCATTAAAGAACTATAATATACACTAAATAAGAATTTCAAAAATTTAATCACTCTCACATACCTAGAAGAAAGAAATTATAAATCCATTCATGATACTGAAGATGAATTGGAAAGGTATTCCTGTGAGAAGAATGTTTTTGAGATAGTTTTTTGGAAACTTTCCATGCACTTGAAATGTTGAAAATTTTTTATATGAATATAAAAGTTTCTCAAATAGAGGATGAAGAAAAAATATAAAGTATATTGAAAATTAGTTTCTATAATACAAGAAAATGCATGAAGAACAAAAAAATAAGTTTCAGGAAGATTGATAGGATAAGCTGAGAATAGTTGAGGATGAGAAGAACTCTCTTAACATGAAGTGTTTAGAGCTGGTAGTGACATTGAATAATAAATAATCACCATAATATGGTACTTCCCATATTTCTATAAGAATAGATGATTCCACTCAAGCTTTAATTAAGGATCATGACTCCAAAATAAGTGTGGGATATTACTCTAATCCAATGGAATAATCCTCTAAGAAGAAGGTATCAAATAACCTAGAAATTACCTTGGGTAATAATGATACTTCAAATGCTAGTACATATTTTAAACCAAACTCTAGGAATGTATGGATTTTGAAAAATTCTGATAAACCCACCACATTAATGGTGGATGTGAAATTAATCATGAAGAACTATTCCCCAAGAAGTGTCAAAAATATTGGTGGTTCCACTCAAAAGTATCAAGGTTCACAATCTATGAAATCTATACCAAAAGTCTATGATCTGGTGTAAACCGGTCCTAAGAAATATATTTATAAAAAATAAGGATGATTGAAGTGTTACAAGGGGTTATTATAGATATGAGAGTTAAAATTACCATAGATTTCGGCCTCCAACATTAGAGTACAATATTCTAGGTCCCTGAAGGACCACATCATATCCATATCCATAATATTTTTCTTAGATAGAAAATCTGCAACTTTATTTTCCTCCCTCTAAGCATGTGAGACAACCAAGTTGAGCTGAGTAACCATATTGAGATATTTAACCCAATAAGGTAGGATACAGCAAGGCACATTCATTGTTATGGTTTTTAAATCATGAATCACAATTTTAGAGTCATATTCAATCCATAATAAATTTCATTTGTATTGGACAACATATCCAACTAAATATATCATCACCCATAACTCATCTTCATAAGCAACCCCAACACTAGTTTAGTAGTAGAAGAACCCTTTGAAAAGCCTCAATATGTTTGGAAGACACTACCACAACCAAGGGCCCTAGTGTTCCATAAGCTAACCCATCAAAATTATCTTTGTTCCATGGTTTTATTGGGGGTATCCATTGAATATACTTGATCATTTTTGGTTTTCCTGGCTGACCAGACACACCCATGAGTCAAATTATGTTTAAATCATACAAGATATTATCCATGCTTCCAGGTTAAACCATATACACTCTATAAACCTCAATATGGAGGGAGATAATGCCCAACTATGGAGTGGGATACTTCACCTCAAACATAAAGTCATCACAAGTATTCCATATAGTAGCGAAACAAGAAGTAGCTACCACTAACAACAGGTTTTGGTCCTGTGTACTATAATCAGAAGTGCATATCCTTTCCATGAAGACATGTAGTGTCATATTGATGTCAAATTGAAAACCAAAAAAATATCCAATATATTACCATAATTTATGTGCAATACAACATGATAGGAAAATGGGTTGTGCACATTTTTCAGCACTCATTCATAGGGGACATGAAGATACAATTTGAAAACCATCCCTCTTGAGTTGATCATGGGTGGGAAATTGGTTTTTCCGGATCCTCCAGAGAAGAATGAAATGAGATGGTAGTAAAAAATGATTAAAAATTCATTAACTAGACTAGTGAATGAGTGGAGGCCCCACATTTTTTTTATAAAACTATTTGGTGCTAAAATGTCCAACCCTATTTGTTTTCCATACAAGGGGATCACAATCCATAAAGGTATAGATTCAAATAACTAGATGAACTTGTGGTGGGATCATGATGTTATAGTTTTGAAGATGTGAAAAAAATCATTAATTGACATGTGTCTATCATCAGGTTGAATATTCATGTTGTCCTGTAGTGGATTCTCAAGCCTTAAAATGGTCCAAAAATCAAGATTGGAGCCCCTACTTACTATCCATTTAGTCTCACACATGATCCCATTAAAAGAAAGATTTATGGAAGGAAAAAAATAATAGGAAAGATAATATTTATATCCATTCCAATAGTTTCCCTTTAAACCTACTAGAAAAGAAGTCACCAGGTGAATAATTGGAAATCAAGTTCCATGTAAATTTCTAGATAATACTATCACTAAAAATACTAAGGTCTTTGATCCCAAGGCCTCCAAATTCCATTGTTTTAATGCATTCCTTCCATGAAACAATAATCAACTTCTTTTCATGGACTGATCTAATCCATATAAAGTTCCTAACCATGCTCTGAAGCTCCTTGATAAGACCCCCAGGTCATCTATATACTAAGAAGGGATAAACTAACTTGGTTGCAATGACAAAGCTAACAAGACAAACCCTTTTACCCTGGGTCATTGCTTTCCCTTTCCAATTTTCCATTTTATTAAAAATACCAAATATATGCCTTCCAAATAAAACCTCTTTACCTTGACCTAGAATAGGGGGAAACCAAGATAATTGAAGTGGATATAACCCCTCCTAACCACAAGTCATTGGGTTATCCTATTTTACCTACCAATTGAAATATCTTCACCGAATACCATGAAGTATTTTCCAAACTTATGACATGTCCAGAAACTTATTCATAATGTGAAAAGAGCACCTTCATAGAGGAGATGGTATTTTTCAAGGATTGTCAAGCAATAAAATGTCATCATAATAAAGTAGGTGTGAAGGAACAAAGTCATTCTTTGAAACCCTTATTTTCTTATAAAATCCAATTTAGGTGAGTTCGTTGATGCATCTACTCAAGTAATCCTTAGTAACAGAAAACAAAAGTCCTGAGATGGGATCACATTTCCTCACACCCCTTGAGTAGTTGAAAAAACCACTAGGAACCCCATTGATGACAATGGACATCCTTGATGAGATGATTATTGTACTAATAAGCTTTATGAATCTTTTTGAAAATATATATATTGTGAGAACCTCTAGAATAAATCTCCTTTTCAGTGTGTCAAAGGCCTTATAAATGTCAATTTTTAGAGAAAAATTCCCTTCCTTTGATTTCCTCCTCATTAAGTTTTTGCTCAATGAGGTTGTGAATAGAAAATTCTGAATACTTATCCCAGGAACAAATCCAAATTGATTTGGGGTGATAATGTCCTGAACCATTCAAATCATTCTATTCATTCTTATCTTACTAATGAGATTTGTAATTTATTTCTCAAGAGCCATGGGCATGAAGTCTTTAATATCAAGTGCGTTTTGCTTCTTGGGTATCATGGTAATAGAGAATGAGTTTGTCCCATACAATATATAAGAGTGATTGAAAAATTCCCAGATTACCTGAGTAATACCATCCTACAATATATCCCAATAAAACATTATTTTTTTTAGAAAAAAAATTAGATCTGGGTGAACCCTCCATGTTGAGAGAGAATAAAGCCTCATTAATTTTCTCTTTAAGAGGAGTCTTGATAAGAGAATGGTTTTGATTCTCCTCAATGCAAGGATTTATATTACCAACAATTTTTTTTGTGTATGTGTTATCCCATAATCAGAGCAAAACCCCATGAAATAATCCAACACTTCCTAAGAGATATCATATTTAGAAGTATAAAGATTACCATTTATAATGATTTCTTTATACCCAACCCTGGACCACTTCTCCTTATGCAATATGTGGAAGAAATTTTTGTTCCTATCTCCATATTTTTTCCACTTTACATTCAATTTATTTCTATATAACCTTTATTTAGTTATTAAGATGCCATCCAACATGTTATGAGCCTCAATCTACTCCCTAGATGGAGTAATTTGGTGTTGGTTCCTGATTTGGCTACATGAAAGATGTTCTTCAGCATTTGTGATTTCCAAATCCGTCTTTGAAAACAAATTTTTGCTCTAAATTCTAAGCAGTCACTTAGTGCGTTTCAATTTTCTAGCTATCTTTTGGATAGGACTACAAAAAATATCAATTTCCCAAGCCTCCATAACAAGCTCCCTACACCCAGGAGTAACAAGCCACCCAATGTTAAAGTGAAAAGGAATAGGATAAGACCTTGTCATTTGTGTATTAACATCCACAATAATAATATTGTGATCAGAGTGATGTTTTGGGAGGGTAAATCTTGAAACCCCATGATTAGCACTCCAATCATCCATATAAACAAAGAATCTATCACGCTTTCTTACCTTCCTACCATTCAGTGTGAATCGACTACATGTGAAATCATCCCCCACAACTGGGAGCTAAAAAAATTACATTGATCAATACAAGAGGATAATTCCAAGGAGGTAGTATGATTGATGTTATACCCAAATTTATTATCTGGCATCAGAAAAGTATTAAAATCTTATAGTGCCACCCATTTTTGATTCATACCTTCAAAAATTACCTTGAGTTCTCCCCATAACATACTTATTTTGATACAGGATGTGGAATCCTACCCAAACAAGAGTGATATATCCCAACATGATGTGTTTCAAGAGACTAAAACACTATAAGGATGTTTGATGACCATGTTTATGAGGATGGTTTCATGCCTTATGACCCATAGATGGTTTATATTGGAATCATGAGAGTTTTGGGAGATAAAGTTGTATCCAAGAGAATCCCACCTAAATTATTTCCAATTAGATAATAGTACCTTCGATTTAGCAATGCCAATATGAATGGGTTTGTAGGAAAAAATAAAATTTTGAAGGGATTTGTCCATTAGGGGTTCCCTAGAATTTTACAGTTCTAATAGAGTATCTTCTTTAATAATGAGTTTTACCCCTTGTTTTGGGACCTCCTTGATTTTACATAGGCATTGAACCCACACTTTTCCTCCCTTTAATTATATTTTTCTTTTCTTTTGGGTCACTACCCATTCCTATCTCCTGCTTGTATTTAGCTACTTTAGATTCATCTTCATTAACTTCATTGGAGGTGATTACAACTTTCTCACTGATTGGTATGTATTCAACTTCATCAGACCATAATAAACCACTTATGGGTGTGACTTTATTCATATACTATCCATTCTTAGAATGTAAATCCTTGGATACTTTCTTATAAGCAATCCTAAAGGTAGGTACTGGTGAGAAACCCCTATCTAGATCACTGTTTTTAATACGCTGGATCTAGTGAAATTTCTTTTGATGATCCTTGGGTGTAATCACATCTAGAGAACTAGGTGAGGTTTCCTTCAAGTATTTATCATTATCAGCTATGTTGGGTATATTCATGATGAGTTTATTATAATGTGTCCCCATCGATTCATAAGAGGTAGGTACCTTTTCCACCTCTTAAGAACCATGATATGCATTCAGAATGGATGAAACAAATTGAAAAAACATCTGTATAGACATTCCATCTGATGATACCTCAATCATAGCATCTTTTTGAAGTCCTACTACATTTTTCAAGAGGGCCTCATTAAGTTCCTGTCTACATTGTTCCTTAGTGATGGTTTCCTTTTGGTTCTTCTGCACATGTACAATTTCCTTCTCCACCTTAGATCCACACATATCATCAGAGAAAGGTACCTCTGATACTTTCTCTTCCAACTAGATATTTCCTTATTTAGTCATCTCTCTATCAAGTAAGGATACATCATCCTTATCCAGGCCATTTCTGGTGTTCCCATCTTCAACAGGACCATCAATAGGCACTCTAGAAGTGACTAAAGGGGTATATTTCCTAGTTTCTTACTTTTTATCCACAAATATATCCCCCATATTATCCACATTAGAGGGACTAAAAATTTTATTTCACTTGAGGTTAGGTATTGTAATATTCTCCTTGCCATTATTCCTTCAATAGTTCGATTCATCATGGCCCATCATATTGCAGAAGGAACAATTATTTACCTTGTTGTATTCTGAAGAAAGATGACCAAAGAACATGCAATTCATGAAAAGATTTGGTTTCCTTTCATATTTAATTAGCAGTTTGATACTTTCATCCCTTATAGTTAAGACTATTTCTTCCACACAAATATGATGGGAAGTTGATTGAGATTTGGAGAAAATAATGTCCCAGGTTGAGAGGTGGTTTTCTTCATGAATGTTACTCCTATAAACCAACAAGTTCCCTCCTTATTCCCCTATATATATAATATTTTTTCCTAACATGTAAGGAATTGAAAGATATGCATACCCTGATTGGGTTATTTATGAAATGAAGATATTAAATCTTCACTACATAGTGGATGTGGACCTTTTGAACAACTTTATGAAATTAGAAAATGAGGTATGCCAATCACACTTTCATCCCTCATTTTTAATTATATTGATCATATCAATTAAGGAAGATTTCTTGATTAATAATAATATGAGACAAAGTGGGAGGTATATATTTTTCACTTGAACTCTCTAATGTGTTTGTTGAGGTGTTTTTAGGATTTAACATTTCATTGATAAATATGATTATTTCAAACCCTTAAAAGAACAATTGAGAATTTTTAAGCATGATATCACATGCATGGTAGTTTATGGATAACATAGATAACCTTGGTTATATATCTCTTATTTTATAAATTTGGTTAGACCATGTAGAATTAGATTTTATTAACTAAATACTATTTTCTAAGATAACCATATGATATCATTCAAATCATATAAGTGTTCAAGAAATAATCTTAAAATAGAGAAGAACTTGTTTTTGATAAGAAACCACTTAACCTTTCCATTTTATTTCCAAAAAAGGGGGATAATTTTTTGATATCACATATTGAATTTTAAATATGTAAAGAGATATTGAAAAAAATACAATGGGGGAATTTTTTGGTTCCAGTTCTGCATTTTTTATCAATGATGTTTCAATATGTGTTTGGTAAGCTATTGGATTAAGTGGTGATGACTAGAGAATTGTTATGAATTCAATTTACAAAATTGGATTTCACACTTGAAAAAATATCCTTAATAAGATGTGATTATTAATTGAATTTTAATTAAATGTCAAAGACATTTGATTAGGAGAGATCATTGTATACAATAAGTGGAAGACCATATGAATGTTTAATTACATGAAGTAAAGAAGAGAAATTAATGAATACCATGAAAAATATTATTTTGTATGATGATTTATGAATAAGAATAATAATATTGATATGAAAAATGTATTTACATTTTGTTATGATGACAAGTTTTGGCTTGGCACACTATTTGAGAGAGGCTTGGAAATTTATGCTGAATAATTTGGAAAACTCTTTCTGAGAATTCACTAAAACAATATGGCCAACCAAGACAACTAGGATAATTAACTCAACCAAGCATTATGGGAGCATTGATCAAACATTCTTGGGAACCATCTAGCCCATCTATCCAGGCAGTAGGTGAGTGGGTTGTGTATACACCCACATATAGATGGGATAGGAAGTGCGGGTGGGCCAGTGCATGTGTGGAGTAGCCCACGAGCCTTGGGTGCATGTGTTGCAAGTGTTGATCCCCCCTTGAATAGTCGAATTGGTTGCAAAACAACTTGTAATATTAAGCACTCATCAACATATGGAAATTTTGATGAGGGACTCAGAGGCATCATGAACTGTTTCTTCATCTTAAAACATACAGATAAAACACCCACTATTTGATCACTTAAATTTGTGCCATTTGATCTCCCACACCATGAGAGTTTAAATAAAATCATCATCTTCATCATTTAGATTTATTTGAGTTGTATCTTAGAGTTCTTCATAATGAAAGTATCTATGAATAAACTTAGCTTGAGATAACTTTCCATTTGAAATGATGAGTCCAAGAATCATTGTGACTTTATTCTATGCTTTGAATTCATGTGATATTGTGAAGAACATGCTTCAGCTGAATGAAAACAATGTTTTTGGTGGTTGTTTATGTGTCTAACATACAAGGAATAGTTAGATCCTATGAAATATTATCACACAATAATCATCTTGATCACATGATATGCTCATCACATAAGAAAATACACCATGAAATTTGGCATGATATATTTGAGCAAAGCTGAATGAGTTGGTGAAAATATATACGCGACAATACACAATTTATGGATCCTTAATGATAGACATGACATGGTATAAAAACTGGAAGTAATGTGGGGGATAATCACCTATAAAAGGATAAGAACCCTCAACTGAGGTAATTACTCCTGTTTGAGAAGAACTCATGTTTTCTAGTGAAATATAACATCCTTAAGAACACTATTTCATGAAGAGGAGATTCCAAAAAACTCTTTGCTTGTGAGAATGGGAAGAATCCGTGAAATCTATAATTTTAAACCTCACACTAAAGAGTCTCGTGAAGACCTAAAGACCCCATGTATACACTCTGTTATGAAAATAGGTCTGAGTATCCATGAATATCTTTGGGGTTTCATGAAGCTATCATGTGATAAATCTCCACGAAGGATATTATACATCAAATATCCATTCATTCAGTGTGAAGTTTTTGATTTGATACGGCCATGTACTCATTCTTGAGATAGTGAGTTATGAAAAGAATATTATTGGATATTTTGTGTATTTAGACATGGATATATTTCACTACACTTGTGTGAGGTAATTAATGATCCATTCTTTCTATTTCATGAAGGAAGAAGAAGTGAATAGTGACATACCCACCCTTGCATAAATTTTTTTTATAATAATGATAGTATAAATGCATGTGATAACATGAATAAATGAGGTATAAGTCAGGTGATCTATGAATATTTAAGGTATAAAATTCATTAGCACATGCACATGTGAAATCATAACCATTTGATAAGATAACCCAAACACGTACACAAAAATAATAATAAAAGAATAATTATTATGTTCTTGGGTTTATAAAGACCATTCCATGTATTGTACATGCATAAAGTGTTTTGAGAAACCTGTGATCACCATTTCTACACATCTATGTGGGGTTGGGTCTTTATTATTAGAAGAAATAATTACGGCCTCAACATAGTTGCACTGAGGCAAATGATCAAATATAGGCGATCAAATATATTTGAGAAAAACTAGTAAATTTTTTTATTTGAATAGGCACATAGGAATGTGTGATTAAATGAGTTCATGGAAAAATATCAAAAGTTCATCCTATAGTGGATTGGATTTGAATAAAGTTATAAGTATCTCAGTTAGATCTAGGAGCAGTTGAAGTCATTCGGTTGTAGCTGGAAGCAGAAGGAGTATCTTAGTTGGAGCTGGAGCAGAAGAAGTCTATTTAGTGGATTTTGGTTACACTATGGAATGTGGTATAATGAACCTCAAATGTGTATTCATCAGGTATAATATGTGATTATATATCGACCATTGTAATTGATAAAACTATTTTAGTGGAAAATCCATATTGGGGGGTATAACCAACATGTAAAGAAGAAGGAATTTCAGCCAAACCTTGTAAATACTATATGTTTCTATCTCTATTATTAATAATACACATGAGGTGATATTTATATATATAATTTAGTGTATAAATAACCTTAAAAATTTTTATAGGTTGAATTAAAATGTAAAATAATTCATAAAACGACTATACCACTGATTCACCCCCCTCAGTGGCACCTAATACGACTCAAGGATTTAAAAAAGGAGGTATAAAATGGTTTAACATAATCATAATAACATATCCATATATTTACGATAAAATAATTATTATTTTAGGATGGTTAAATAATATTTATAGGATACCTAATAAGATATAAACTCTGAAAGAGTCGAGTAAGATAATTTCCTATTCTTTGAGAGACCTCCTTTAGATTACACCTTCTTCCTTCTTAGGATCATCTTAGGGTAAGTCAAAGAGATAAATAATGAAGGTAAATAAGAAATGATTTTTTGGGGTTGGTATTGGATGAGATAGAAGTCTCAAACTATGTAAATATGGTAGGAAAAGATGTGTCATTTTAAAAGTGATAGGGTAGGGACACACATGGAATTACTTAAAATGATTTTCAATAATACAAGGCCCCTTTCATGTGAAAGTAGAAAAAAGAAAAATAGTTAAAATATTAGAAAATATAAGGTTGAATTATCTTCAAATAATAAAATTTTTACATGTTTAAGTGGAACCATTACCTTTATCTCTTAGTTTAACCCCTTGGTAAACCCATTTTAACCCGAATTATAGTAACCATTTTTTTTTACTTTTTTTACTATTCATTATGAAAAAAACAAATGTTCACTCATTAAATTTTTTGGGAATGATGATTCAAATTATGGATTCCAATTTATCAAATTCAATTTATAGAATTTTCATAAATTAATTTTAAAATAATCACACAAAACACAATGAAAATTGTTTTTTAGAGAAATAAAATTTTAAGCATAAAATTGAGTTGACATCCAATACTCATAAATAGTGGTCTGTAACGCCCCGACCCTAGTTACCCAGATTTGGTGCATTATTACGTATCATTGTCATGATCACAAAATATCAAGTCTCGAAAGACCAATTAGTTTATTAGCCTTATAAGTACTAGATACCTTCATAAGGTTTACATTACATCATAAAATGGAAAACTACAACAACATTGTTTCCATAGACAACATTGAGATACCATAGACTATCCCTGCAGGTCATTCATAATATAATTCTTCACATCCTGGGAAAAATAAAACATATAAATGGGTGAGATCAGATTCTCAGTAAGGATAACAATATAGTGGAAGCTTTCATAAATAAGCATAAACATTTAAGGCAATGTATAAAACTAAAACAAAAGCCTTTTCAACATAAACTTCATCATAATATGGAAAATATAAATCAAAATAATGCCATTTACTTACTCACATGGATATTATACTAGTCAAATAATCACATGCAATATCAATAGCCACTTTCATAATGATGGAATGCATAATGCCAGAATTTCATAACCACATAGTCAAGGCCTTGTGCCAAGACTACAAATAATATTTTTTCAAGGCCTTGTGCCAAGACACTAGTTTGTCTCATGAGACCTACCGATGCATCGAGGAGCTATAGTTGGCTCTACCCGTCACTTACTAAGTCCAATGCATTCCTCACATGAAAAGGTTTCAACATAACATAAAGATTCATATTAAAACTAGCATACGAAATGTCAATAATTTATCCATAAACCATGAATGGTATAAAATAAAACATCCATAGTCAAACATATCACAAAACCTTCAATACAATATGGATGTTTTGTATCATAATAAATCAACTTCAAACAAACTTAAAATCCATCAAAGGATGTTGACATAGATGAAATCAAAACCATTTTAGAGAAATATATCTTTCTATTTTGAAATTATTTAAAGGTCACTTAATTATAAAATAAAACATTTATATTTGAAAATATTCTTATAATATTTTAAGGGAATCATCGATGATGTTATACCGGTGTAAAATAGCCTCACCCACCGTATAAGTTAAAAAAACATTCTTACCTTAAATTTGTCAAAAAGGTAAAAAAGTACCTTGTTTGGAAAACGATGGAAAGATTACTTTATAAACATATTATAAAAGTCAAAAAAGGTTATAAATGAATTTAAACCATATTCTATAAAATAGTAAGAATATTTAGAAATATATTTTTAAGAAACATGGATGTGGATGATAAAGAGGTTCCAGTAGATAATTACATATAAACAACCTTGAATAATGAAGAGGTTGTAGAATTAACCCTTACCTTGTACTTTTCCTTGGTCGAGGGTAGGTTAAACTCCTTTATAATGGTGAAATAATTTTTATTAAATTATAAAAGAATCATATACATTAATATGATATCATATATGATCTTTTAACATTGCTTTGTTAATAATATCTTAGCATTATCGTCGTTTCAAGTGTTAACAGATTCGTTTTCCTTTATATTATTTGTTATGTGAGTCATATTTGTTATGGATGGGATGTATATTATGAATATACAGAATGATATTAATTATTTAAACATTATTTATAATCAAATAATGAAAATTAGTTTTGAATGGATACGATGGGGAATGAATCTCATCGCGTTCATGGAGACGGTAATATGTACGTACGCACGAGCGAAAATATAATTCTTCTGATATTAAAATAATATATAATTGGATGGTATATAATATATACAGAATCATTATCATGTTATATTTATTATTTACATCAATTACACATCATTATTATACCCATCCAAATAATAATGTATTGAATAACAATTACACCACGACGTGGAGACGGTAAGCCGTACGTATGCACGTATGGTGACATGTTATTAAAAGGATGGATAGGATAATGAATATGGTTGTACCATATTTATAATAACATCACATTAAATAGAAGATACTGGAGTTATTATTCTATAATGGAAACAATAAAGAAATAGGATGTGGAAGAAGAAAGGAACTTGAAAGAGGTGATGAAATATTTACCTCTTCTTCGGGTTCTTCCTTTTGATTGGATCAAAAGGGATCCTTAGGTTGGCTTTATGACTAAAGTAAGTCCTCTAGGATGAAGGGAGGACTGTTGAAAGGGTATTTGGGTAGGGTTTGGCCGATCCAAATGGCTTTGAAGGTGTGAATTAGAGAGAAGGTGGAGTTCCCTTTTATAAGAGGGGTGAAGGGCACCTTAGGAAAATCTAGAAATATTATTTTATAATAAAATCCTTTTCAGTTTATAACAAATAAAAAATGTATTATTTAAATTATAAGGTGGGTATGGGTCTAAAACCACTCAACCAATAGGTTTTATAATTTTTTGGGTCACTATATTAACTTTATCTTTTAGATTTAACTCTTGGTTAAATAGTTTGACATTTACTATGTCTCTTTGTATTTTTATATTATATGGTTAATGAACTTACTATATACTTCTAAGAGAACCCCAAGTGGTTCATTAATGATACACATATCATTATATAAGTCTTTTGGATGAACCTTAGGCTTTTAGGAATATAATATCAATTAATAACATAATATTTTTTTTAAAAAATCTTTTATGTCAATTTTGATACTATTTGGTATTTTGTTTTTTCTAAATTTATAAAAACATTATTACTTAGAAACAAATTCATCTAACCAACCATAATATGTCATATTAAACTATAAAATTAGTGGAATTCGTATAAAATCCCAAATTATATTTATTTGGATATTTATAATATCAATTATTTTAATATTTTATTAATTAGGTAATTACTGCATAATCATTGTGTCATAAATAAATTGAATTATTTAATGTCTAAAAAATATAAATAAAATACCATTATGTAGGAAATATTTTTATATTTTTAATTAATATTTATAGTCAAATTTATCTTATGTGTAACACTATATTTAAAATGTTTTATTTATTAAACATTGATTTTAACTCTTTTAACTCTTCTTTGAATTAAATAACAATAAATGTCCTAATCTAATCCAAGTGGACCTAAAGGATAATATTTTATTCCTAAGGTTGTTTTTGGTCGAATTAAACTTATCCAATAGAGTTAGGACATGTTTTAGGGTAATAATAATATCATTTTTACCCTTAATTACCCTATTTACTTTTAACCGTGGTAAATAAAAGTAAAAAGTTACTATTCGCAAAAAATTATTTTCATCTTATTGAACCAAATTTTACTTACTGATATCAACAGTGTCTCTCAAAATTTTTAAATTCAACTAACAGAAGCGGTAAAATTAAGTTTTATGTAAATTTGAAAATGCTCCTAGGAGGTGGGTAAAAGACGGTAAAAAGTTCAATAAAATTTTTATATATCTAAACTTATTATAAAATGATTCCAATGAATTACATTGAACTTTTATTGGTATTATGTACCTATTTTGACCTAAAATAAATTTAAATAAAATAAATAATTATTTAAATAAAAAGTCGGTTTTAAACAATAACTCAGTGTTTTTCACTATTTGTCAAAAATTAAAAGTTTTCAGAAAAATACCAAAAATTCACCTTAAGATAATTTTGATATTCCGAATTCAAAAATGAAGTATATTTTACAAAATTCAAAACATATAATTTCCATTAATTAATTTAAAATTAATTACCGTTGTCAAAACCAAAAAGCGTATTTTTAAGAAATAATATTTATCAAAAGATTGACACTTGTTTATGTCCAATTTCAAAGTGAAATTACTTACAATGACCAGAATTGGATTAAATGGTAAAAATATAATCTATTTATACTTCCAAACCATTATAATGTATAATTTAACACTATAAATTATTTTGATTAAAAAAGCTGTTTTCAGTTAAAATATAGTATTTTTCACTATTCACCCAAATATGAAAGTTATCAGAAAAACACCAAAAATTTATTGAAACTAAATTCTTATGTCCCAATTATAAATAATAAGTTTATTTTCTCAAATTGAATATATAAAGCTTTCAAATATTGTATTTAAAAAGGGTTCTCCATTAAAAGGTGGTAAATTTTCATTTTTTTAAAATACTCCTTTTATCTAAAAAAATGAATTTGTTCTTAAATTATGTCTAAGAAACTAAAAATATGGATTCTAAAATTATTAGGATTATATAAATTTTAAAATTCAGTTAATACCATTCATAACCACTTTTGAACGGCTAGTTTGGTAAGTCGTGATCCACTTGAACTCAGTGTTGCTTGTAGTGAAAGTTATTGAATTACTTTGAAGAAATAATGTACTATGAAATCTTGGGGTGTTACATGGTCAATATATTTTGTTTATAATGAAATTCATAACATCTTGAAAAATAAATTTATTTAGAAAATAGGTCTTTTAAACATGAAAAGATTTTATTAAAATCTTAATGATTATTTATTTGGAACAAATCAATACAATTTAATTAAGGAAAAAATTTATATTTATATTTTATAATGTGGTTAGTCCTATTCATACCCACTAATCTAGGTGATAGGTTATAAAGTCCATAATATATATCAAGGTTTATTTAGACTTAGGGTTGTATATAAATATAGCCATTAAATACTTCGAATTTATTTCAAAAGAATATACACAAAATCTCAGGGTGTTACATTCTACCCCCATAAAGTGAATTTATCCCTAGAAATTCCATAACTTTGATACAAGAAACCAAGGATACTTCTACCTCATCACATCCTCAGGCCCCCACATTACTTCCCCAAATTTATGTTTTTACCACAAAACTCTGACCAGGTGAGTGGTCTTATTTCAAATCACTTTCTATCTATAATAAAAAATATCCACAGTTTTTCCTCTTAAGAAATATCATGATGTTGTGGTACAACATATGAGTTAATTACATATGAAGGATCAGGTATTTACTTCCTTAAAATAGAAACATGAAACACATCACAAACTTGAGAAAGGTTCGGTGGAAGTGCCAAGTGATAAGCTACCATCTCAGCTTGATCAAGATTCATGAAGGGGAAAATATACCTTTGGATAAAATTTCCATTATTTATGAATTTCATAACTTTCTTCCATGGAGAAATTTATAGTAATACCTTCTCAGAAACTTTTAATTCTAGATTTCATTGATGATTGTTATCATAACTCTTCTTTTGAGTCTGATTTGTATTGATGTGTTGTTGAATGGATCTAAGATTCTATGACATTTCCTTAACTAGATCAGTTCCCAATCGCTTTCTTTCTCTAACTTCATCCCTACATATCAGATTTTTACACTTATTTATATAGGGTTTTTCATAACCAGACATTTGAATGCTTGAGTGAAAGATGTTGTTATAGGAAAATTCAATAAGAGGAAGGTGTTTATCCCAACCACCATTTAAATATTAGGAAACCGATCTTAGTATATACTCTTAGTATTGAATGGTTATCTCAGATTGAAAATGTATCTAAGTTTGATAAGAAGTACTAAAACACAACTTCATATCTAGAGCTTTATGAATACTTCTCCAAAATTTCTAGGTAAACCTCACATCTCAATCAGATACAATAGAATGTAGTACTCCATGAAACCTTACCACTTCCTTAATGTATATCCAAGAAATATGATCAAGAGATAAATCTTATCTAATGAAATAAAATTTGATAACTTCATAAGGCTATCAACAACAACCCAAATAGGATTATTCCCTCTATATTTCTTGGGGAGTTCTACAACTAAATCCATGGTGTTTTTTTTATAATTTCTATTCAGGTATGGGTAATAGTTGTAACATTCCCTTAGAATTTTACTACTTAACCTTAAATTGTTGGCATATTAAGAACCATGATAAATACTCAAAAATATCTTCCTTCATGTGATCCCACAAAAAATTATACTTAAGGTCTCTAAGAATATTCATACTTCCAGGTTGAATATAAAATGATGAGCTATGAGCTTCAAACAATAACTCTTTCCTTAATTTTGGTATAACAAGGACATATACCATATTCCCTAACCTTATCATTCCATCATAATCATGGTTCAACTGAGGAACATTTCTCACTTTTTTTGTATCTCTATATATTCGTTCTACAAATATTCACATGGATAGATGGTTTAACACTCATTTAAGAAAAATAATATTTTTACCATTCCTTTATTATTTTATGGTCCATCATTTGAAAATCCATAAAATTGTATATTTTTTTATCCTCATCATTGAAAAGAAATCACGATCCTTTCAACTCAAAGCATCAACCACCTTGTTCACTTTCCCATGGTGGTAATGTATTGAGCAGTCATAATATTCAATCAATTATAACCATATCCTTTAAAACATATTCAAATATTTATGTGTGAACATATAATTTAATATTTTATGATTAGTATATATATAACATTTTTTACTATAATGATAATGACTCTATATTTTCAATGAAAAAATACTGCTGCTAAATGTAAATCATGATTTGTAAAAAAAAATCATGAATTTTAAATTGGAAAGAGGAATAAGCTATCACCGTATCATTCTACTTGAGTATGTCTAAGAACCTAGTTTTTTCTCTCAGGTATGGATACTTTAAATTTTAGTCTAATTCTTTATTTTGGGCTTAATATGGATGCTTAATGGGTTAGTGAAGGTCCCAAGGGTGTCTGGGAATTTTTTAGAGCATGGAACCCATCTTTTTGGGAAAATAGGTCTGGTGCATAGTTTAGAGAAAACTGTGTAGGAAGGTTTCACATTTATGAAAAAATGTGCAGATGGTGACTTTTTGGATAGAGCCTTACCACACGATTGGTGCACAGTTTCCCTAATCATGCGACCTAACCATGAAAGTTCCATTTCTTTTCCAGGTTCCTGTTCATGGTATGCACATGGTTTGGAAAACCATGCGGCCAAACCATGCACATTCTAATTTTAGGGAAATTTTACTATTTTTCCCTTAATGATCTAATTAAGTCTCTTCTTTCCTCCTAATCTGAGTTTATGTGGGATTGAACTATTTATATTTTATTATGGAGATCCTTGATGGCCTAAGGTAGGGATTGTAAGATCTCCTTCATTTGGGATCCAATCGAGCTTCCTTTCATTATGTTAGATGCACAATAGTAAGTACTCGAGTCATTTTTAGCCATTCTTATCCTCTCTTGATCTTGACCTAGTTTTCAAGGTGTGAGCGTTTTCCCCATTTTCTTAGATCTACTCCATTCTAAGTTTAATTAGAGGATAATATCAAAGGAGAAGGATCGTACAACCCTAAGGTGAGTGGTATATAACTCATCCCTAAATTTCGTTGAATTTAAAATTGTCTTGATGGGCCCACCAATTTCATCAAGTTCCATTTATTGAATGTATATTTCATGGTTATAATCATTACAATTGTATGATTATGCTATTTTCATATTTGTGATTAGTTGTTGGTGGTTACACCCACAACTCCATCCATCTCATGTTAGATTTTATGCCATAATTGTAGTTTTTAGTGTTTTGACACTTTGAAGAAATTGTTCGTATGTGTTCAAGATTGACCAAATTAATGGTATGCCTCTTTATCATAAATTCTTGTTGTATCATGTAATGGAGAATTGAAATTACCATGTAACTTCCACTTGACTTGCCTAAGGTAAGTTCTTCATATTAATAATTAAATGTGAAAGGGAAATTGGAATGTATACTAAGTATATGACTTGACCGGATTAAATGTGAATGATTATAGGATGCATGTTTGTATCACCCCTTACCATGTTAATGGAAGGTATTGGAATGAAACTTAATTATTTAATATTCCTTAAATGGAATTAATAAAGGTTTTATGCTACTTGGCCTTATCACACTAATGAAAGGAAAGGCTTGAACCAAATAAACTTATTGATTAATTATGACTTGATTAAAAGGTTGCATGCTAATTGAATTTATCACATCAATGAAAGGAAATTATTGAACAAAATGAAATATTACATGGCTTAATAATTAAATTGGATTGTCCTGACTCATGGTCGGCTCATATTCTTATCAGGGAATGCCTTGAGCACTCGGGAACCCCATTCTGATTCAAGGATACAACTTTCTTAGGTTGAGACCCACCTAGATCCCAACCCATGTCTATTCTTGGATGCCTGGTATGACACCATAGGATCCCTCCTATAGTATTACAGGATTCCTTGGATACACTCCTTGGATCTAGAATTGACAAGTAGGTGCCACAGTTAAAGCCCATCGGCCCCATCCATTTCTTAGCCCCATTTTACCTTGGATGAACTCCATGGACTTGGTAGGCATCTCATTGTAAAATTTATTAGAATATTCTCCTTGGATTACACTCTTACCCTTATCCAAGATATAGTTATTACTAAGTTTTATACCCTTGAGTTCTATGTTTCCTTGGTTATTAACATGGAAATTCATTATCAAATGTCATTGTAGGTTGCTGTTGGGCAAAAATCCCTCAAGGTAACATTGCAGTATTTTTGGGTTGATTGTATTTGTTGACAAAGCAGGTTTCCATGGAGAATTGTCGAGTTCCCGAGAAGTTGTTAACAATCCATGTTGACAACGAACGATGACAAAAGAATGGACAATCTGGAGGCGGTACAAAAGAGAAGTACAAGGTGGCGTCGTTTTCCAGTGTTTGCCAAATTTTTTGGGTCCAAAATTTGGAGTTTGGTGAGCATCGCGAAAATAGGATTTCAAAGAAGATCATATTTTTATATGGAAAAGGCATGAGTTTCTCAAAAATAGGCTTCATGGTTTGTATTTCGCAAAGATCAAAAAATAGAGGCGGTGATGCTTCGCGATTACGTTAAAGCTTCGCGAACGGTAGAGTTGAAGCGCATCGTGGTGGTGAAGGGCTTTGCGAGGGATCTTCATGGTGAAGGCACGAAGGAATGTTGATGGTGATGCTTCGTGATTACGACGAGCTCCGCGAACGGAAAATTGCCGTGGTGCTTCGTGATTTATACAGAATTCCCGCGGAAACTTTGGAGCTTCGCGATTTGAGATGACGTGGCGTTGACATCGCGTGAAAAGTTTGAGGGTCGGTGGAATCGCCTATAAATAGAGGCTGACCCCCTCGAGAGAAGAAGAGATAATTTTCAGAAAAGATCATTTTCTCTCGTTTTGCGAAGGTGGTTCGCAGAGCTAGTGTGCTTCGCGAAAGAAGAGCTTCGCAGCGGCTATTCTAGCTTCGTGAAAGTTGCGAGCTCCGCGTTGGCTCAGTGAGCTTCGCGAAAGAATTTTCCCTGCAACAACTTGAGCTTCACAGGAGTGCTTCGCGAGGTTTCTTTGCGATAGAGCTTTGCGAAAAGGCAGGTGCTTCGCGAAGGCTTGTTTGAGCTTCACGAAATTGGGAGCCTCGCGATGTAGGGTGCTTTGTGAAGGTGTTTCCAAAAGGATTTGCCCAGTGGTTCAGAGGCAAAGGGGTATTCATCAGTGGATGAAAGTTGGACTTTAACAGAGCATCTATCTACAGTTGAAGATTCATTATTTCATGCAAATGAAGAGACCTACAGGTCTATAAATTGTGAGTGAATCCCTTCCAAGTGCAGTGAGCATAGGAAGAGGAAAATGTGATCCTCTCCACCAAAAGTGAGCCAGTGAGAGAGAAATAGGGAGTGACCCTTGGGAAGCAGTGAGATAACCCTAAACATGTAAAGGCAGTGAGCCTGGGATTAGAAATGATCTAGCCCGAACATTGTTATCCACAGCTAGTGAAGTTTTGTGGAATTTGTACGACTGAAAACTTGTCGGCGTATGCTCCTTGGACGTAGCCCTTTGTGGTGAACCAAGTAAAATTGTTGTGTCCTATTCATGATTTACTTTCTGTTTACTTTGTGCAACAGGAAAGAGAGAGAAGAGTGTTTTTCTTGACAGCGAAACAAGATCAGAACTGGGGTTAATTTTAAATTAGGCATACCATGATTCACCCCCCTCTCAGGGTATTCAGCCTTGTGGACCTAACAGTTTCCTTGTCCTAAATTCGAACCTTTACTATTTTTAACATGTGACTTATTTATAAATTGATAATAATAAATTAATGTGATGATTACATTTAGATTCTAGCTGAGGTATGAAATAGAAACTTGGGTTTTTAGTTACATTATTTTGCTTTACTTTATATATGCATGCTTGCACACTATTACATTTCCATTACATAGGCCAGATGTTATAGACACCATTAGTGGTGGCCCATTAATATTTAACTCACACCCTATCTGGGCACCATTTGGTACACTTAGTAGATTACATGAATGCATTTGTTGACAAAGGGAAGAATACAACTTAGAATACTTGATTGCTTTCTTTTAGGATGGATCTTGATAGCAGATAACCGAGCCGGAGCCCGTGATGCTTGGGATAGCCTTTGATTTCCTTTATAATTTTGGGAAACATGTTATGCCTATTGTCTTGTATGCATGTTTTTCAAGTTTTCTAATGACATGAAATATCATCATCAGTTTTGGTATTCTTGTATGTTATTCTAGTTATTTCAATTATTGTTACTGTTGTCTTTATTTTCCGTTGTGACTTCTGTTTACATGAATTTCTTCCATTATTTACCTCAGTTTATATTTATCCGTTGCGATACACTTTGGTAATGAGGGTATAGTCTCCCCATAGACACACCCTAGGCCCTCGCTTCTAGTCTGTATCCTCTAGAATTTGGGGAGATGAGCTTGAATCCATGTGGCCCACAGGGCTCGGGGCACCTATTAAATGGAATTCGGGTCTAGGACGTCAAAAAGTGGTATCAAAGGAGTTTTTTTTCTTACTTTACTATTTGAATATGATATATTGAAGATTAGGAATGCTGGGAACTTGGTCATAGCTATGCTTTGGTGTCGCAAACCCTTGTTTGGGGTAGAATATAGGTTGCCTAAATTATAATTAATTGTTTTGTTTTTCCTATTACAGTTGACATTATTTCATTATTGGGTGACACACATTTTGTGTGGTGTTGGTGATTATTATTTTTATTGAGATTCTATATTATCCTTGGTCCGATGAGATAATGGAAAGTATAATTTTTACATGCATCATATAGGCACAAAAAATTCACATGTCATACATATTTTCATGCCATATAGGTGCATTTCACTGCTTTGCATTACTTGTTATGCTTGTGATTGTTGAGTGTTGGTCTGATATTTAGCTTATGCCTATATTATTATTGGTTGCGATTGATTGATTGTGTGTATCAATTCATGAGGTGTATGGCACCTCATGGGATGGGATGAGTAATTTATCGAGTCGATCCATTATGCTATAAATAAATGGGTGTCATTTTCATTGATGAGGTGTATGGGAACTGACTCAATAGGAATAACTATCCTTTATAAAGTGAATCATGGAATATAAAATAAATTTTTTGAACATCCTTATCACACCTTTTCATGTTTAAGAAAGGTAAAGGAGTGAAACTGGTAATTAAATTTAAAACAGAATGAAACTTATACTTGATAACTTACTGATACACGACTAACTATGTGGGTAGCTGGGCTAGTATGCCCTGGGTAATGTATTTTCTTACATTCAGATTCTTCTAATGACATTATCTTTCTTCTTAATCTTTTTTTGAGGCATGTGATTGGAATTTGTAGACCAATGCCACCACGACGTACTCATATCATACACCAGGAAGGTGGCTTTAATCATGCTCCATATGCGGTGAGCCCTGATCTTCCACTCTTACCTATAAGAGTTACACTTGAGTCACTAGATACTGTACCTGATCTAGGAACTGATTCCCATGTTCATGATAGTTTCCTACATCTGATGCAGTCCATGCATGGTGCTCTACAGCTTGTGCATGCGATGGATGATCTAACTCATGAGTTCCACCAGTAGCATCCTCCTACTTTCCTAGGGGATGGTGGTCCATAGGATTTTGAGTCTTGACTAGAATCCAACCTGTCTATCTTTAAGCATGATCAGTTCTTTCCACAGATGCTGAGAGCTAACAGATCTAGAGAGTTCATGCATCTTGAATTGGGTTTTATGTTAGTTATGGAATATTCAGAACGTTTCATAGAGTTTCAATGCTTTGCACTGCTTTTAGTTGGTGATGAGATTTTACATGCTATACGTTTCAAGGATGGGCTCAAGTATTCCATCCATATGCTGGTGAATGTATTTTTCATACCTACCTTGTATATAATAGTCAATCAGGCTCTTATCACAGAGTGTAACCTAAGGGAAAACAATAGTATCAGGCAAAGAGGACTAGTGCCTCGTCAGGAAAATAGTTATTTTGGTGGAAGAAAGCATTCTCTCAAGGTTTCTCATCAGGGTGGTGACAACCAGAGTGCTCGTTTAGATAGATCCAAAGCATGTCATCAATGTGGATGATGGGGTAAACTGAAGCCTCATTATGATAGAGACCCAATGGAGTGCCGTGCTTGCAGCTGTATGGGCCATCTTCAACATTTCTACAGGACCTTTCCACCATCTTTGAGTTGAAAATGATCTGCACCAACTCCACCTTCAGGAGAAGATTATTTTATGTCATGTCAGGTGGAGAGTTGTAATAGCACCAACAGGGCTGGCCGAGGAGGAGGCCATGGTCTTGGAAGCTAGACCCCTAATCACCAACAGATTCAACAGAGCGGTTATGATTGTGGTATTCCATCTTTTTCATAGGTCCATGGATTAGGTCAGTTTCATGCACTATAGTCAATACTCTAGGATCAAGCTACGTGACCATCTATAGTACATGGTACTATTCTGGTTTCATCTACCATAGTATCTACTTTATTTGATATAGGTGTTTTTGAACTCTTTTATCTATGTATCTATCATGGAGAGTCCCAGACTAAAGATACAGTATTATTATGGTGTAATGACCCTTGATACACTATTAGGGGTACGAATAGAGGGCATATGCCAGTTTAGGGGAAAAACCCTTGAGGTAGGCAGTTACCCTTTCTTATAGAACCACTTTGTTATCGAGATGAAGAGATTCGATGTAATACTCGAGATGGATTGGTTGGATCACTATCATGATTTTTTATACTACTATCACTGTAGGGTATAATTTATATCACCAAAGGGTAGAATTTATCTAAATAAGTGTGAGTAGTATGTATATAATGGTAGAGAGGGGCCAGAGCATCATGGGCTAGGTGGAGTGACTGTCCAGATTACAAATCTCTTCATAAAGGATTAGGGTTTACGACAAGATGATTTCCCTCTAGTAGTGGATCATTTCAGGGGTGTCTTTCCCGATGATTTTTCTAGCTTACCTCCTGAGAGAGAGGTAGAGTATACAACTGAGCTTACTCTGGGAGCAACTCTAGTGTGCATTCCTCCATACAGGATGACACCTATAGAGCTTTAGGAGCTCAAGCAGTTAAGGGATTTAGAGGCCAATGATTTTATATGACCCAATACACCCTCTTGGGGTTTGCTCATTCTTTTCACCAAGAAGGAGGATGAAAACTTACATCTATGCATGTATTATATAAATTTGAACCAGATTATGGTCAAGAACCAATATCCATTGCCTCAAATAGATAATCTATTTGACCAGATCTGAGGTGCTAGGGTCTTCTCTAAGATCTACTTGAGATCAGGTTATCATCGGGTGAGAGTTAGGCCATTAGACATACCGCGTACAACTTTCCTTAGAAGGTATGGTCTGTATGAATACCTTGTTATGTCATTCAATCTAATGAACACACCCACCTTTTTCATGCCTCTAATGAATAGGGTGTTCCACCCCTATTTGGATTCTTTTGTCATGGTATTTTTGGATGACATATTGGTTTATTCTCACACTTTCAGTGACTATGAAAAAAACCTTGATATCATTCTGAGTACATTGAGAGAGCATCATCATTATTACAATATTTCTAAGTGACACATCTGGATAAAAAAAGTTCACTTATTGGGTCATATTATCTCATAATCAGGCGTATCTTTTGACCCAACAAATGTTAGTGCTGTAGTTTCTAGAAAAAATCCCAAGAATGTATTTGATATACAGAGTTTCTTGGGGAAAGCTGGATATTATAGGAATTTCATATAAGTATTCTCATGTATTTATTAACCTCTTATTGGCCTTACAAATAAGGGTGTCAAGTTTCAATGGTTATAAGGGTGTGATAAATCATTTCTATCATTGAAAGGGAGGCTTGTTTTAGTACCTATTATGACTCTTCCAGATTTAGGCATAGGTTATAACTTCTTCTATGATTCATCGGGCATCGACCTAGGAGCAGTGATGATGAAGGAGGAGAAATTCATTGTGTACATATCTCGGTAGTTGAGGCCTCATGAGATATTTTACCCGATGCACGACCTTGATCTAGTAGCAGTTGTCCACACCTTACATCTCTGGAGACACTATTTGTTAGGTGATAAATTTTTGTTGTACACAGACAACAAGATACTCAAATATATCTTTACTAATTGTGAATTGAACCATAGATATTGGATATGGTTCAAATATCAACAATACTTTGATTTTGAGCTTGCCTATACATATGGGAAGGGAAATGTGGTTGCACATGCACTGAGTCGGAAAACTCAGGCATAATCAGTTTGGGAATCCAGTGATGAATGGATATTAATGACCCTATTCTTTGAGATTCATCTGGAGTTTCATGACAGTCATAAGTAGTCTTACCACTCATCCATGAATTCTTCATCTTAACTCCTTGATAAGGTGAAGATTAAAAAATTTTAAAATCCAAAAGGCTTGGTACTCTGTGAGATTTTATCAGGAGATAACCCACCTCCATATTGGTCTGTTAGCAGAGGCCACATTCTTCATATTATGGATGTGTCTAGGTCCCTACAGATATGAGAGAGGATTTGATGAAAGAGACCCTTGAATATTAGTGGCAAGTTAATTTAGGAATATACAAGATGTATTGTGATATGTGATTCCGTTATTGGTGGCTTGGGATGAAACATGAGATAGTAAGCTTTATCACTAGGTGCTCCACCTGTCAGCAGTTGTAGGTGGATCACCAGAGACCTGTAGGATTTTTATAGCCGCTTCCAATACCGAAATGGAAATGTGAAGTTTTTATATGGATTTTGTAGTTGGTTTACCTAGGTCTCCTAGAGGTGGCGATGTTTTATGAGTTTTCATTGAAATACTGACGAAATTAGCCCACTTCATTCCTATTCGAGAGGCTTTCTGAGTTGATGAGTTGGGAACACTGTATGTTTGTGAAATCCTATAAATCTACGGGGTCCCTCGTACTATCATTTTAGATAGGCATTATCATTTTATATCATAGTTCTAGAAGGGATTTCATAAGGCTATGGGAACACGGGTGCTTCTTAGCACAACTTTTCACCCTATGGCTGATGGATAATCAAAACAGAAAATACAGGTTTTAGAGGATAAGCTTTGATCACGTGACCTCGATTTTGGAAGTTCTTGGGAAAACAATATCCCTATAATTGATTTCTCATATAATAACATATTTCAATATAATTTTTAGATGGTCCCTTTTGAGGCCTTATATGGTAGGCCTTGTTGTTCACCTCTGTGCTGGTTAGAGGTAGGTGGGGAAACCCTACTAGGTTCTCATCTCGTTCAAGAGTCTTTAGAGTAGGTTTAGATGATCAAAAGGAATATGACTACTTCCTCGTCTGGACAAAAATATTATTCTAATCGCCATCATCGACATCTAGATTTAGAGTTCGGGGATCTTTTTTCCTTAGAGTATCACCCAAGCTAGGGAATATATGATTATAGAAGCAAGGGAAGCTATCACCTCATTATGTAGGTCCATTAGAGATCCTAGAAAGTTTCGGTTCGGTATCCTATCAGTTGATACTACCTTATAGGCACCATGCCATGCATGAAGTCTTCCTTGTTTCATTTCTTCGCAAATATCATGCTGACTCATATCATACCTTTGATCCTGAGGAAGTGGAGTTAGATGCTGATTCTACATTTGGGGAGTATCTAGTATGCATCGTTGACTGGAGCATGAAGGTTCTATGAGGCTAGTATGTCCCTCTAGTATGGGTGCTATGGATGCATGGCTGTGTGCAAGAAGAGACTTGGGAGTGGGAGGCTGATATACATAATTAGTGGAAAAATATTTTCGGAGACTATGTTTCTACATGCTTAGAAGGTGAACTCAGGGAAAAGTTCTTTTAAGGGGGTAGACTGTAATAACCCAGTTTTTAATCAGGTATAGATCCTTTAAATTTCGGTCTAATTCCTTATTTTAGGCCTAATATGGATGCCTAATGGGTTAGTGAAGGTCCCAAGGGTGTCTGATGTTTTTTCAGAGCCAAGAACCCATATTTTTGGGAAAACAGGCCTGGAACATAGTTTAGAAAAAACCGTGTGGAAGGCCACATGATTATGAAAAACCGTGTGGTTGGTGATTTTTTGGACAGAGCCTTACTACATTGTTGGAACACAGTTTCCCTAACCTCATGACCTAAACATGCAAGTTCCCTTTCTTTACTAGGTACCCATTCATGGTTGATGCACGATTTGGAAAATAGTGCGGCCAAACTGTGAACATTCTAATTTCAGGGTAATTTTACTATTGTTACCTTAATTATCTAATTAAGCCTCATCCTTCCTCCTAATCCATGTTTATGTGGGATTGACCTATTTTTCTTCCCCTTTGGATCTCTTTAAAGGCCTAAGGTAGGGATTTGAAGATATTCTTTATTTGGTATCTGATCAGGCTTCTGTTCATCATGTTGGATGTGCAATAGTAAGTACCCGAGTCCTTTTTAGTCATTATTCTCATCTCTTGTTCTCAACCCAGTTATTGAGGTGTGAGTTTTTTCACCCTTTTCCCATATCTAATCCATTTAAGCCAAATTAGAGGCCTATATTAGAGTATAAGTATCATAAACCCCTAAGGTGGTTGGTCTATAAATCATCCCTCAAGTTCGTTGATTTTCAAATTGTCGTGTGGGGCCCACCGATTTCATCGGGTGTCGTTGATTGAATTTATATTTCATACTTATAATCATTAGATCTATATGATTATTATCCTTCTATATATGTGATTAGTTATTGGTGGTTATTCCCATAACTCCATCCATCCCATGTAGGATGTTATGCCATAATTGTAGTTTTTTGTGTTTTGACACTTTTGAGCCATTGTTCGGATGTGCTCAAGATCGACAACATTAATGGTAGGACTCCTTATAATAAATTATTTTTGTATCAATTAATGGTGAATGGAAATTACCATGTCACTTCCACTTGACCTGCCTAAGGTAAGTGCTTCAAATTGATCATTAAATGTGAAAGGGGAATTGGAATGTATACTAAGTATATGACTTGATTAGATTAAATGTGAATTATTAATAGGATTCATGTCCATATAAACCCTTACCATGTTAATGGAAGGTAGAATAATTAACCATAATTATTTAATATTCCTTAATTATAATTAATAATGGTTTCATGCTACTTGGCCTTGTCACACTAATGAAAGGAAAGGCTTGAACCAAATGGACTTATTGATTAATTATAACTTGATTAAAAGGTTTCATGCTACTTGAACTTATCACAATAATTAAAGGAAAGGCTTGAACCAAATGAAATATTACATGACTTCATAATTAAACATAAGTTTCTTGACTCAAGATCACCTTGGATTATTATCGGGGAATTCCTTGAGCACTCGGGAACCTCATTCAAATTCAAGGATATAACTGACTTAGGTTGAGAGTCACCTAGATCCTGATCCTTTTCTATTTTTGAATGCCTGGTATGAAACCATAGGATCCCTCATATAGTATTATAGGATGTCTTAGATACACTCCTTGGATCTAGCATTGATAAGTAGGTTCCATGGTTATATCCCATCAGGCCCAGTCATTGATTAGCATCATTTTACCATGGATGAACTCCATGGATTCAGTAGACATCTCATTGTGGAATTCCTTGGACTATTCTCCTTTGATCACACTCTTACTTTTAGCTAGACTACAATTATTATTGAGTTGGTGACCCTTGAGGTCTACATTCCTTGGTAATTACCATGGAACTTCATTATCAAATGTCATTGCAAGTTTTATTATCATAACTTGGAACCTTCACTATTTCTAATATGTGAATTATTTATAATCTAGTAATAATCAATTAATGGACTGGTTACATTTAGCCACCGGCTGAGGGATAAAGCAGGTACTTAGGTTTTTAGTAACATTGTGCTGCTTTACTTTATATATGCATGCTTGCACACTATTACATTTCCATTACACAAGTCGAATGTTATAGACACTGTTGGTGGTGGACCACTGATATTTATCTCACACCCTCTCAAGGAACCGTTTGGTTACCAAAGTAGATTGCATTAATGCAGGAGTTGAAAAAGGGAAGCATATGGCTTTGAACACTTGATTGCTTGCTGTTTTGGATGGAGCTTAATAGAAGATGATCGAGCAAGAGCTTGGGATGCTTGGGATAGTATTTTATTTCCTTTATAATCTTGTGAAACATGTTATGCATGCTGTCTTATTTCCATGTTTTTATAGTTTTATAGTGACATGACATATCATCATTAGTTGTTGTATGGTTTTATGTTATCCCAATTATTTTAGTTATTGTTAATGTTTTCTCTATTTTTTGATGTGCCTTCTGTTTACTTGAGTTGCTTCTGCTATTTACCTCAATTTATATTTATCCACTATGTTACACTTTGGTAATGAGGGAATAGTCTCCCCAAGGACACACCCTAGGTCCTTGTTGCTAGATGATAGCCTCTGGCATTTGGGGAGATGGTCTTGAGGCCATGTGGCCCATTAGGCATAGGGAAACTATTGAGTGGCATTCAGGTCAGAGAAGTCACAATATGGATCCTATTACCTTCTTAGATGCATTAATATAGATCAAAAACCCTTTTCCATTGTGGGGTAGAATGATCATAGGTGAACTAACCAACCTTATCTTCAACTCCTTGAAATTTTCTTCACATTCCTTAGTCTATAAGAACTTGAATCCCTTTTGTGTCAACTTGGTGAGTGGACTAGACATCCATGAAATATTCTTCACAACAAATTGATAATATCCATCCAATACCAGAATACTATAGATCTCAATCATAATGGTTGGTTTGGAATAATTTTTAATGAATTTCATCTTCAATGGATCTACTAATAAACCCACTATTGTAATCACATGTCCCAAAATTGATACTTTATGAAACTATAATTCACACTTCCTAAATTTGGAATATAATTTCCCCTTAATATTGGTCTTCAAAATAATTCTCAAGTGATAATCATGATCTTAACTTCTCTTGGAGTATATAATAATATCATCTATAAAGACCACCATAAATTTTTCAAGGTAATATATAAATACTATATTCATTAAATCTATGAATATACCATGATAATTAGTAAGTTCAAATTGAATAACTATAAATTCATAATGACTATACCTTTTATGGGAAGCTATGTTGGGTATATCCTCATTTGTGACACTCAATTTATGATATATAGAATGAAGGTTAGTCTTGGAAAATTATTGAACTCTACACAGTTGATCACACAGGACATCAATACAGGTTAGAGGATAATTATTCTTGATTGTGACATCATTAAGTTCTTGATAATAAATGCAATGACACATTGAACCATATTTTTTCTTAAAAAATAATATTTTCACCCCATGGTAACCTACTAGGTTGTATGAATGAATTATCAAGATTATCTTAGAGTTGTTTCTTCAAATCTTGTAACACAATCAATCACATTCAACATAAATTCTTTGAAATAGGTGTAGAAACTAGTATGAGTTTTATTTAAAACTAAACTTCATGATTAGAGGGAAGACTAGGAAAGTATTTAGGAAATACATCTTTATAATCCTGAGAAATAAATATATATTTGATGTTGAGTTTCTCCCTAAACATTTGAGATAAATATCCCTCATAAATATATAGTAAGGCCCATAAATGGATGTAACTTCTGTTAGAAGTTTGTAATCATTCTCTCACCAATATAAGGGAATATGTTGATTCAAAATATAATATTTGATTTCCATATTATAAAAATTTATAAAAAATCTATATAGATAGATCTAATCAATGATTAAAATCACATCAAATCCCAATAAAGTAATAATAATGATATCAACATAGGGAACATTATTAAAAACTTTAACATGATTTGCACAACTATAGACTGGAGGAAAAATATATCTTAACCATAATGATATAATTAAAATTTTAACATAGAATAGACCCTTCCTTGGTCTAAGTGTTATCTCTTGGATTGGGGAATTGACTTAGATAATTCCCAAGATCCCCACACATAAGAAATTGAACTGTTAGTAGTACTTTAGAATACACTTTATTTCCCTCAATCTAATTATTTATTTTACTTTGAAATTAATCACTAATACCCTTATTTTCCATACATAAAACCTATTCCAATTACTTTGAGACATTTAACCTGGTGATTCTTCCCACATTCATAATATATAAGAAGCTGAATCTTCTTTCCTCTACAATATTCATAAACTGAACTCCCATGAAACTCTATTTTTCTCTTAATAGGTGTGTTTAGAAACACACCCAAGTTGAGGTAATTAATTATATATTGAGATATATGGTTAGGAATAATCATTAGGTTTCATATTACAACTTCCATAACATTATATTTCTCATGAGTAAAATAATTTAATTGTCCATCACATTCAACATTAATAAAATTATTCATAGTTCTATCCATTTACTAAAACCAAAAATCATAGTGTGAGCAACAATAATTATAGTGATAAATCATATAATCATGTAAAATCATTCATAGTATTTCTAAATCATGACACCTTATTTTCATTCCATTCCACATTAGGTTTAACCTAGGCTATACAAGGTCATTATTTACTCAAATACTTCACAATAATGAATAAATAAAATTTGAATTAACCCAAGAATATTCCATGTGTGTGTCTAAAAAAGTGTGCAGTATTTGGTCCACTTATCATGTACCAATTAAGAATGATTTAATACCAAATAAAACCCTTTTATATTTGTTACCCCAAGTTTAATCTATGACACAAACATATCCACTTTCTAGTATCTATATATGGATTTTTTTTCTTGGAAAAACACACTCCATTCTTTACCATAAATTAAAATATTATCATATACTTTATCTTATCCTAAGGTTTCATGATAAATATTTATAATACTAATCTATAAAAATAACTAAAACCCTCTCTAATACCAAATTAGGTGATCCAAACATAACATGCATAGATATTACATCATTTTAGATGAATATTCAATACATCTCATAATAATACATGCCTGAGGACTGTAATTGTTTAGTCTCTTCAGAGACTAAATACATAATTATATTATTTAATAATTGATATTAAACATATCCCAAAAATTATTCTTATATAACACACTTGTTAGTCATACCTTTCTTAAATCCTTTCTTAATAACCCGAGGAAAGGAAATATAAGAATGGGTGAGCTCAGATGCTCAGTAAGGGTAAACATGGGAGATATCATTCAATGATAATAAGTGAGTATAAGATAATAAAAAGGGTATGATATCATGTGGTTCAAATTATAAAATCATACCTAGTAATTCACATATCATAAACATGAATCATGGTAAATATTTGGTAGTTAGTAAGAGATAAATCATAATATAATCAAAGATCACGATCCATGAGAATATAACTTTGGCATAAGAATGTTCCAAAAGAGAGTTTCAAAAAGTGTGTAGTATTCATAATCATAGAAATAAATTTTCAAGGCTATCTACTAAGATATAAATTACATGTTGGTCTTGGGATAACAACCCATTTACCCTCTTTGTTCTTGAGATAACCTCTTATGTATCCACTTTTGAGTTTGGGATAACCTCTCATGCTCCCTCTTTAGAGCTCGAGATAACCTCTAGTGTACCCACTTTTAGGATTGTAATAACCTCTAATTTACCATTTGGTATCACAAACATTTATTATTACCCAATCAATTAGAGTTATTTAATGGACCCACCCTTCACATAATCATAATCTGTTTATTTGTATGCAATAAGAACATGAATTTTTTTTATCATTTCATCATTTCTTAACCTATAGAAAAGAAAACTAGTTTCTTTAATATTTCATCATAATATTATATAGCCATTAATTGTAAGGATAAATATTGTAAAATTGGATCATATATCCAATAAATTATAAGAAACATCAAAGGAAGTTTTTATAGATAAAAACACCTTTAAAAGATCACTTGAACATTTCTTGAGGAAAATACCATTTCCATTTTTAAATTCATTAATTGAAATATAAAAATTTACAAAATATTAAGAAAAAAATTTATTTGAAAGTAACCATGAAATATTTTAAATTAATCTTCAAATAAAATATTAATCATTGATTATGGGAAATATTGTTTTTGTAGTATATGTCAAAACAATGATTCATTTCACACCTTTGGTAAAAAGTACCTCATTCGGAAATGGACAAGAAAGTTATTTTTAAACCATTTTATATAAATTCAAATGTTGGTAAAATTAATTTAATAAATCATTGGATAATAGAAAAATCATTATTGAAAAAAATTTAAACAAAATATGGACATGGTGGAAAAATATTCTTGACTGAAGAGATAAATAAAGTCAATTTTCCATAAAAAATCTTTCAGTATTATGATTACTTAGAGAGAGGTAAATTAAAGGAAAATGTGTAATACCTAGAAATAACTATTGGTGAAGTAAATAAAAAATAATTATTATAGATAGAGCATATAATTTCATCATCATAAATTTAAGCATAAATGATCCCTATAAAAAGTGAGATTGTAACATAAAACCCTTACCACTATGGTAACTTTTGAATCATAACTATAATAAAATAAATAAATTAAAATGAAAATTTTAATACCATTAATATTAATATATTATTTATATAAAATATCACAGGGTCAATATATACACTACAAGAATAAAAAATTGTGGATATAGCATATGTCTCACAGAAATAAAAATGAGATGAGAAACCCTTACCTCAAGTCTAAATTACTTCATATGTTCATTTAAAATCCTTAATAATAATATTAAATTTATTATAATTATATAAAAGAACCATATTAATAATTATAATACCATAAATGGTTTAATTATAAGACCTTATCCCCCATTCATTAATAATACTTCATTATCATCATTATTTCAGGTGTTAACTTCTTCATTTTTCATGTATATTTTAGCTCGAAAGTTATAGTCCTAGAACTTTTATCATGGTTTCATAATATAAAGAATATTAATCATTCCATAAGTATAATATTTAATCACTATATACAATTATTTTATCATTCATATAAATTGTTGATGAAAAATTAATCACATCACTTTGTGGAGGTGGTAGTATAAACGTACGCACAAGCGACATATTAACTTTTCAATAGATGAGAAGGAAAGAAGAGAGATAATATCATATACTTATAGAAGAATAATTATTTCATAAATATAATATATATAAATTAAATAAATTATAATAACCAACCAATAATTTTGGTGATATAAGATGAATCATATCCCTACGTGGAGGCGGCAGTTCATTCGAATGCACGATCAATAATTTCATTTCCCATTTATCAGAAAGGATATGGAAAATGGTTATACCATATTTATAATAAAATATTATTATATTTATATAATTTTAGTAATTATTTTATTTTTGATTAAATAGATTTATAGGAATTATAATAAGAAATAAATTTTGAAAGAGTTGGGTGAATCAATTACCTCTTCTTTGAGAGACCTGATTTGGATAACACATTAATCCTCCCTAAGATGGTCTTAGGGTAAGAATAAGAGATAAAAAATGAAGATAAAGAATCTTAAAAGGTTTTTGGGTGATTATTTTATAATATAGAAGGGTCAAATTATGTTGATAAGGAAGGATAAGAGGTTCCCTTTTATAAGTGAGGGGAGGGACACACATGGAATTATTTAAAATATTTTTAATAATATAACATCACTTTCTTGTGTAAGTTTTAGAAAATAGAAAATATCTAGAAGATATTATAATTAGAGGTTTAAATATTTTCAAAAAATAATATTTAGACATGTTTAAGGGGAAATTTTACCCTTATCTATTAGTTTAACACCCTAGTAAACCTGTTTTAACCCTAACCATGGTAACCATACTTTTCTATATTTTTAATATTCATTATGAACAAAAATGAAAGTGTAATCATTGCCAAATTTTAAAAATATGATTCAAAATTTGTAATCCTTTTTTATAAAATTAAATTTCTATAATTGGCCAAATTTAATTTTAAATAAAAACATAAAACACACAAAAAAACAAATTTTATAAATATTCATTTTTAAGCACAAAATTGAGTTTACATTAATTTATTTCCTATTAAAAACTATTATATGAATGTTAGAATATTTTATTGAATATATATACTAAAAATTTCATTAGAATCATTAATCTGTAATGATTTATTGAATTTATTAATTTAAAAAACATATTTCACACATAAAAACAGTTTCCTAAAAAATAATTCAATTTACCCTCAATGATTTTGTATTCATTGTTAACCATTATAATACATAATGTATGAATGATTATTTATCATTAAAATTAATTTAAACCATTCTAAATAGTGATAAATATTTTTTTGATATAAAAATATGTAACACCTAGAAAAATAGATTTCTCCATAAAAATAGTTCTTTTAATCGTGAAATCATTTTATTAAAAATTTAATGTTTAATTATTTACATTGAAAAATAAATTGTAATTAAGTAATATATATATATATATATGTATATATATTTCATTATATTGTTAATATTATTCCTACCTTACATTCCAATTACTAGGTTATAAAATCTATAAAATATACCATGGTTCATTTGGATATAGGGTTGTGTGTAAAGAAAGCTGACAAATACTTAAAATTTATTTCAAAGGAATACATATAAAATATCAAAGTGTTACATTCATATTGGATATTGAGTGTGCACCCCATATTTTTGTTGACAATAATAGACTCATAAATAGTATATAATTTAACAAGGGAGAAGTTTATCTTCATGTATGTGATAGAGAAAATGTTTTTGCATTAGAATTTGACAGTTATGATGTAATTCAACCCAATGGATTAGTTATAGTATTAGATAAATATTATTATGTTCCCAGCATAAACAAAAATTTTATTTCCATATCTTGTTTGGATGAGATGGGATTTTCATTTATTATTAAGATAATTATTTTTTATATATATAAGAATGAAATATTTTATGGAATTTTGAAAATGGTAAACCATTTATATATTTTTTATGTGGATAATCATTTCAATAAAATTTAAAATAAAAATATTATGGATGATTCTAATCCCATATGACTTTGTTATTTTCTCTTTATACATATAAATAAGAAACACAACTAAATAATCCATATATATGAATTTCTGGACTCATTCTATTATGAATCATTTGATAGATGTGAATCTTATTTATTACGAAGGATTAACAAAGAACCCTTTAGAGGAAAAAGTGAAATGGATAGTGTTTTTTTGTATATCATACATAGTGATGTATCAGGACCAATGAGTAAACAATCAAGTTGTGATTTGAGTAATTTATTTCTTTTATTTATGACATTTATTTTTATGGTTATGTGTTTATGAAGATACACAAGTATAGAACCTTTTAAAAGTTCAAAGTGTTTTATAAATAAGTGAAGAATCAACTAAGAAAAAGTATTAACATTCTTTGATCAGTTTGGGACATTTAATACTTGTGAAAGGAATTCATTGATCATCTACTATATTGTATAATTGTTCCACAATTGAATCCTCCTAGAACACCATAGTGTAATTATGAGTTTTGGAGGATGAATCATACCATATTGAACATAGTTCAACCGATGACGAGACAATGTGACCTTTCTATTTCATTATGTGGTTATGATCTAGAGAGTTCTGAATTCAAACTATCCTTATTTCAATTTAAATTTGACATAACAACCCATATGATATATGGAATATGAAATATCCAATTATATATTTTATGAGAATTTGGGGTTACGAAGCACTCATATAATGATTGGATTTAGATAAGTTAGGCCCCAATTTATAAAAATTATTATTTTTTGGTTATCCAAATAAATCAAAGAGATATTATTTATATAATTCTACTAAGTGAAAAGTGTTTGAGGATCAATATAGTGTTTAAATTGAGAAGTATAACATGATTTAAGTGTTTATTGGGAGGAAAGTTAAACTTGGAGAAGTTTAAGACCAATATACAAGAAGTGTTCCAAATATTAAGGTTGAGCCCATTCCTTTAAGAATTGTTTAAGAGGAACTGACTCAAGTTATAAAATAAAATTAATTTTGACCAAAATATATGTATCAATTATTTAAAATTAAGATAAATTAATGTTAATATAATATGAATGTATTACTTACTGGTAGGCCTTCAAGAGTCTTAATTTTTTGAAATAGTTAAATTGCATGGAATCTGAAATGGGCTCTATATACAATAACAAATATTGGAACTTGATGCATGCACCTAAAGGGGTGAGACCCATATGGTGAAAGTGGTTATTCTATTATATAAGTCACATGGATGGTAGAGTGTCTACCTATAAAGAATTCTTAGTGGAAAAAGAATTTCAAAAAAAATCATGGTATTGTCTATGAAGAGACCTTTTCACAATGTTGTGGTGATAATGTATATTAAGATATTTAATTCCATAATATCTCATTATGATTGTGTGATATATCAAATTAATGTGAAAATAAATTTCCTTAATTTAATTCTTTTCAAGGATTTATATATGATACAACCTGAATGTTTTGAAGTTCCAAATGAGTCTTCCAAGGTATGTAAGTTGTAATAGTCCATTTATGGACTAAATAAAGATTCTTAGAGTCATAATTTCTATTTTTATGAGGGAATAAAAGGGTTTGGTTTCATAAAAAATATGGATGATTCATGTGTATGCAAGTGCATTAGTGAGAGTGTTTTGGGTTTTGTAATATTTTATATATATGACATACTAATTATTGGAAATGATATTGAAAAATTATATTATATCAAGATGTGATTGGGAAAATAATTTTCTATGAAAGACATGGGAAAAAATATACATACTAGGTTTGAATATCTATATAGATACATCTAGGAGGAAACTTGGACTCATCTAAGACATATACATTGGTATGGTGTTAATGTACTTTAAAATTGAGAACTCTTAAAGGTGTATTTATCAGTGTTGTATGGAACACATATTAAAAATATTCAATATAATTATAAGGAGTTGGAAAGGTTGGATGAAATTCCTTATGCATCCACCATAGGATATATCAAGTATTCCAGATTGTGTTCTCAACCTGATGCTAATTATTCTCTTAGAATATCCTATAGATACCAATATAATTATGGTAAGAGTCACTGGATTTCTATTATGAATATCCTATAGTATTTAAAGACTAAGGATATGTTATTGATCTTTAGAGGAGAGGATGATCTCTATGTAAAGGGTTACACTGATACTAGTTTCAAATATGATAAATATGAAATGATATATCAATATAGTTTTATGTTTTTCCTATATAGTAGAGCTATCAGTTAGAAGAGTTCCAAAAAATCCACCATGGTGAACTTGATGATTGAGATAGAGCACATTACTGCATCAGTTGATATGAAGTAAACTGTCTAGATTAAAAAGTTGAATTATTAACTTGGGGTGATTCCTAGTATCGAGAGAGAAATTTATCTTTAATATGAAAAAATGGATTTATTTTTTATTCCAAGGAACCATTAGCTCAAAAAATTACCAAAAACATCCTTCACAAATACTATCTCATACAAGAGATCATTGAGAATGGTGATGTGAGTATTTATTAGGTGGCTATAGATAAAAATGTAATAGATCCTTTATCAAATAAATTATAATAGAAACGAAATGAGGTTCCTACTAAAATATCTAGGTATACAATACCTAATAGATTTACTGTAATGCTTATAAATGTATCATGATTTTATAGTAAAGGTAATCCCTATTTATCATTCATTAATGAGTGCAGTAAATTTATTTTACATTAATAGTGGAATAATTATATCCCCTAAAATATGAGTTTGATTTATACCTAATATATTATAAACAAAATGTATTATGGGTTGTGATGATATGTTAATATTAGTATGAGTAAAATATTTTACTTGATATAAAAGTTTTATTCAGGATATGAAGAATAGAATCATGATGTAATAAATCAGGAATTATTACTTGGACTAACCTTCCAAAGTATATCTCATAGGATATCATACAATAATTAATGTACATAGGTGTGTATGATTAATATCAATACCAATTATATGAGATCAATGAGATACCTATCATTATAACCATCATACTTTGTTAACTTTCTTATATAACCCTTGACGATTAGCTAACAAGGGGTGGTTGGGTATATTGATGGAAATGTATTTAGTTAGAGATTAATCAAGATGGGATTATAAACTCATATGATTATATAATATATTCAAACCCTTGATTGAATTAGATAGAGTAAATACATTTCCATTATTAGTTAAGTCACATATGATGTGTTTGACTACTTAGATGGGGGACATGTGATGTGCTTAACTGCTAGATAAATGAAATGTGATGTATTTATCAACTTGGTCAGTCTATATTGGAGAATCATGAATATATTATATGACCTATACTCTATTGAAATATTACATGTCTAGTATTCACTAAATGTCATTGAAAAAGGTATTATATAGGTATAAACATAATGTATATGGTACATCATGTGGTGGTAATGTTTATATGGATATATGACTATGTTCGACAGAGACAACTCCAAACACCTTAGTAGATAAAGTAGCACATATACTTTTCTATAGGTGACTCTTTTCTTATATTTGTGAAAACATAATTTCATATTTTTTTTAACACTCTAAAGGCCTGCAGGGTCACACAATTCTGCCTTTGGATAATGATTAATTTTTAGACAAAGTGTTTGTTCCAAAAAATAGAGTTTGGTAAACTATATCCAAAAGAGTTTTAAATTAAATTACAAAGACTTGGGAATATTATCATAGATTCCTTAATTAATTTTAGTAAAATTTTAATATTATTGGATATTCACTAAAAAGGGTGATATCATATTATAAAAATACCTTATCACATAAAGAACACAATTTATATGATGTATGTAAATCTTAAGGATATGTGGATGCTAATGCTTCCTTTAGAAGATGCTTGAGCTTACTAATTTGAGTTCATGCATCACTACCAAGTATCCATTAGTCTATCATCATTTATAATTTAATGATATTTATTTATTGATATATTTTTATACTAAATACATTCATTATAGTGTTCAATGGGTGGACACACCAATAGAAGTAATGTGAGATAGCTGCTATGAGTTGGTAGCTAATTATCCAATTTTTTGACTCTATTTATTAAATAAAGAGAGTTTATGAAAGGGATATATTCCCACCCATTATTGGTACTCTCTATGAATGAAAGAAAATCCAAAAATCTATTCATTCTAAAATAAAAATTTATCTTCATAGTATAGAAGGTGATTTCCTCCATTTAATGGTTTAATATCCTCTCATTATAAATGAGGATCCATAGGTTTAATCCCTTAGAAGAATGAAACATTTAATTTCCATTTCCATAATCCCCATAAAACATACTCTATTTAAGAATATAGATGGATCATATAACTACTAAGTTATGAATTATATTTATGTTCTTCATTTATACATGATGAAACTATAGAAGATAGATCAAGAATATATGTGTTTGTTTTGGCTGCCAAATTTCATATAATAAACACCTTAAAACTAATCTAGATTTATATAGAAATTATAAAAATTACCACATTAATAAATACCTTTTTTATTAAGCATCAATGTTTTTTTATCCTCCACCAAAGCTTCAGTGTGAAAACTGAAACATCGGTGGCCACCTATTGGAACTCCAATGGGATAAGGAAGTGGAACAACCATTTATGGATGCACCATAAATCTAGTGGACCTTTTAATAAGTTTTATGGCCCATCTTTAAACTCTAGTAGGAATTATACAACCCACCTATTTTTTTATATTTTCTCAAAAAAAAATCTTTATAATTTTTTTAACCATATTGTTTTCTATAAAATATTCCTCTTTATATTTGACATGTTTAAAAAATTACCCCTAAACTATATTATATATATATTTTAAATCCCTATTTATTTATTAAAATTTACCATATACTTAAACCAAAAGTATCAGTTTAAACATATTCCAAAAAGTTTAGTTATTGTATATTAGGATTGACTTGATCTTTCACCATTTCTATACCACATTAATCTATTAAAATATTTACTTAGCTGAATATATATTTATTAAACATAGAATTTATAAATTATTTTCTATTTAGAAATATGAATTCATCTTATAAACAAACCCTCAACATCTATACCTGTGACAACCCAAATTTTAATACACTTTATTTTATGATTTATTACATAAAGGCACACATAAAATAATCCAAAAAAGATCATTAAGACTAGTGTATTTGTGAGATTAGGTACATAGAATACCAACTTGATACATGGATATAACAACATTATTTAAAACATCCTTAACATGGAATAAAATTCTATTGCTCTTCTAAAATTATATGGGATAACCCATGGACATACATATGAAAGGGATGAGATATAATCCCAGTAAGTGAATAAACAAAGAATAACATGATGAATGTATTACATGTTATTCAGTTAGAATTTAAATGGGATATAAAATGGGTGAGAATCATAAATATGAACATCAAAGCATGATATATGATGATAACGTAATTAAAACACAGGGATGTGGAAACAATATAAAACCTGGTATAATAAACATAAGTCAAGGATAACCTTCAAGAAAACATAACATATAGTTATTAGGATAACCTCCCACACAACATACAAGGAATATAATGTGATTAAAACATTACCCAATGTATTAGAGGACTATATAATTATGGGTTCACCCATCACATTCATATCATGTACATGCATAACTGTTCCATGAAGATCATTTAACATATAAAAAAATTTCATCACATTTAATCCCATGACTATGGAGTGTGGGATACATAAATGGAAGTCCCAAATAAATAAATTATATGTTCATATAGGTTAATACACTTGATTGTAAATGGGAATGAGTATTCACAAAACAACATTGTCAAGGAAAATTGTAGGATAATTTCAGCGCCATAATGAGGGTATGAAAATATTCATGGGAGGGATTAATGAGAGTGAAACGGGTCTATAATAACTTGGAAATAATAAGGGTAGTAATATAGATATATAATTAAATAATCTAATAAGAACAATTGTTAATTAAAAGGAAAATGACAACTAAGGTGCTTGAATAAAGAGGGGAAGGAGAGGATCCCTTACCTTGGTATAGTAATAGCCTATGAAGAGGTTATAACGAGATGGAATAAATGATATCACATTATAATAACAACAATTGGATAGTAAAGGGACATTTATAAAGGTAATAAAACATAATAAATTATGATTCAAAAGGCTAAATAAAAATAAGGATCTTGAATTGAAAATAATAGAGAGAGGTCCCTTACATTGAGAGGGTGCTTCTAAAAGAATTAGAGGAGATTATTGAGAGATTTGAGCCACCTTGGGAGAGATATAGAGAGAGGTAAGGTAAGATTATAGTCATGATAAAATTTATTTTAGTGAGTAAGTAGGGGATATTGGGTGGGTTTATATTGGAAAAGAGGGGGAGTTCTTTATTATTTCCCAAACATAGGTTTTGGACTCTATATAATAAAGTATTCAAAACCAAAAACCATACCATGATTTTTCCTATGGTTTATGGTAATGGGACGTGGTTTTAATTATTTTACAAATTTAAGGTCCAATATCATTAAAATATTATTGTGGGTGATGTGGAAGTGAGTTGTATTAATAAATAATTTATTTTAAATCCATAATATATAATATAGGTTTTGGAGGATTCATAAAAGTTTTAAAAGATTAATAAAATAACATAGAAATACATTATTTTAGAGGGTAAATATATATTTGGTCATGGATACCCTTTATCTCATATATTTCACCACTTTTGGGTCATTATATGTTATAATACACAAAATCTATTCATACTATATTTAATTTTTACTCAAAACATTGACTATATTCGAAAATTTTAAAAAAATTACAATTGGATAATTTTGAAATATTGATATAAAAAATAATTTTTATCCAAAAAATATCTATGTATGATAATTTATAATTTTAAATAAAAATACACATTTATCGAAAAATTCTGGGTTTTTTGACAGTAACAGTTTTTTGACCCTTTTAAAAATAATTTTCAACTTCATAAAATTATATTAACATTTATATTTAATTAAAATTATTTTATAATAGTATTTTATTAAAATATAATTTATTTAAAAAATTCTTGAATTCATTAAAATTGAATGTCTTGATTGAAAGTATAAATTTCCCAAAAATACAATTTTGTGTTTCATTTTATCTAAATCAAATTTTTATCAAACTCATTATCTTTAAAAATTGGGCAACACTATGAAAGTGGCACACAACACAAGGAATAAAATTATAGTAAATCGCAAGCCTTGGTACTTGACCCTGCGACCTTCCCCTCACCCCCCAAACCCTTACGTCCCCACCACCAACGGTGGGGAATCAAACTCATTATCAAATAATTTAAAAAGTAATCTTAAAAAGAGAAAAATATAATCATTTATTATTAAAGAAGAATATAAAAATCCATACTATTGAGGTCTAGATACATAGTCGTACATTACACAAGAAAAACATGTAACATCCCATTACTATTTTAGGTATTCCTCAACCTTCGCTGGTTAAATTATTGTTATGTAAAATGGGAAAAAATGGTTTATGAGTAAAAAGTTTCATTTTTTTTAAACACGTCACAGAATGGTAAAATGCCCAACTAACACTCTATAATATTTAATTAAATATTTTCTGAGTTAAAAACTGAGTAAGTATGAGTTTCTGAGGCCCGAAAAAGCTCAGCGAAGAGGGAATAAAATTATTAAATAGAATATATTAAGTGCGCACATTTTATTCAAAATATTTGAATAACTCCAAAAAGATCTGTCATTTGAGAAATATGAGACCACTATTATGTCTGAAATATGGTTCTTAACTTAAGAAGGGTATAACATTCAAAGGCACCAGACATTTGGATGCCTCGCTCCTGAGATAAAGTTATTAAATAATATTTAATATATTATTTATTAAAATTAATTAAATATCTCTCAAATGATGCATTGTATGGAAAATCTGAGACCACTGATGGGTTCATAATGAGGGGTTTTCCTGAGACATGTTATAACGTTTGTCCACATTGGACGTTTAGATGCCTCACTTGAAAAAATAACCCTTTTTATTTTAATTAATTAATTGTTCCAATTTTTAATTAATAAATCTTTAATATCTCTCAAATGATTCAATTTTTGAGAGATTCGGGACCACCGTTGTGTCCAGAATGGGATGTTTACCCTAGAGAGAGCATAACTTTTATTTGAAAAAGACATTTTATGTTACTTAATAATTAAATCTAGTTTTAATTATAAAATATGTTTTCTTTACCCTGTTCATCTTCCACCTTTCATGCCTCTTTCTCCTTGCATGAACCGAAACTCTATTGTTGAACGCTCTATTTTCCAAAAGCTTCAGTTTCTTCACCGTTTTAATCAATTTCACTTTCAACACCTTAATGAGAATGAATAAATGACTCCGCATTGATTTTTATATTGAATAATATTATAAATCAGGTATTTTAAATAACTGAAAGGATGAACATGATTTTAGGGTTTAATTTATAACCGTATCAATTTTTTTATGGTGCATGGTGGATCTTCTCAAGTTAAAACCACCTCGGGTTTTATTTTTGTAATATTGGTGAACATTGGTCTGTATCTAGTGTTGTTCCAGGTGTGGGGAGAAGCCTTCCTTGGTGTGGAGATGCTATGTGTGGGGTTGAATAAGGAAAATTATTATTTTTAATTATTTATTTTATTCTTCTTTTATTCAAACTTCTAAAATCAATATCTTCTATGTTATTGATCAGATTTATGCACCATCACATTTTTTGGTTTCCTATTGATGATCAGGATCGAAATCATATTTTTAATTTGAAGGAATTGATGTATTTTTCAATATAATTTTTTTCATTTTAAATGGATTATTTTAAAAAAAAATATCATAGGATGATTATGTGTATTATCAAAATAAAATTATTAAAATAATTTTAGTAGGAAAATCACATGGTTTTATATAGCGATAGTTTATAAAATTGTCTTATGATAATTGATTTGAATTATTAATGAACAATTGCACGTCTTATTGAAAATATTTATCAAAATGTAATTGCACAAAATTATCAAAAGATAATCTTTGTTTTATGAAATGATAATCACATGGTATTATCAAGTTATAATTAAATGAAATTGTAAAATGATAATTTCAATGATTTATCGAAGGATTTTTTTATAAATTTATAAAAGGATATATGCATGAAATTTTATAAGGATAATTGCAAAAAATTATTGGAAGGGGATTATAAAGAAAAATATCAATTGATAATTTCATCAAATTATCAAAATATAATTATAAAGAATTATATATGGAGAATTTCATGAATTTATCAAGAAATTTTTTGTCAATTTTTTAAAGGATAATTATGAAGTAATTATCACGTGACAAGTTTATCAAAATTATAATTATAAAATTATAATTTGGAAATTATTCAAGAGAGATAAAATATTATTGAATTTAATATTTTAATTGATAATTTGAAATTATCCAAGAGAGAAAAAATATTATCTTATGTAATATTTTAATTAACAATTAGTAATTATCTATGAGTGATAAAATATTATCGCATGTAATATTTTAATCAATAATTTATAATTATCCATGAGAGAGAAAATTTAATCGCATGTAATATTTTATTTCCTTGTGAAATAAAATAGAGGGATATGATTATCAAATGAGGTTTATAATTACTCGCATGGTTTCTTTTCTTACGATTACATGCAATAACCTAAAATGACAATCCCGAGATTATCCATGAGAGAGAAATTATAATCGCATGTAATATTTTACTTCCTTGGGAAATAAAATAGATGTTTTGGTTCTAGGACCCCTTAACAAACATCCAACTTTAGTGTGTTGATTCTTATGATAATGAGACCTTGATGAGGTGTATTGAACCACGTGAGTTGGTTTATCTTTACTGCTGATATCGACGACCTTGAGGTAGGTGGTTCTGTTCTGATTTTCCAAATTGATTATACTTGTATTTCTTGATTTATTTCAGTTATTTATTTAAATTCAATTGCTCAAATTTTCTTTCAATTAAATTGATAAAATTCCAATTCTAGTGAATCAAGATATTTGAATTGGTTTTGGCATGAAAATTTGAAAATCCCCCAATTCCATTGAATTTAGTGTGCTTATGAAAATTGGTTGATTTAAATTATTTAATTTAAATAGCGGGTTTGACGGAAATGATTTCAATTAAATCATTGAATTTAATTTTGGAAGTAAATTGTGTAATTATATAAATGGTTTTTAATGGATTTTAAACTGGTGAAAACGGCTTTAAATGATTTGATAGAAACCCGTAGATTTATCTTATGAAAAAGCATGTTTTTGAATTAAACTTATTTAGGATTTAAATAAAAATAAATTGGTGCTTTTGAAATGGAAGAATGAGATTGATCGTATTTTTAATATGTCTTAAAATAGTTTACCTATCATTTAAGAGAACATGAAAGCCTTAGGTAGTTAGTGAATTATTTGGATACAATCTACGTTACAACAGTGTTCTAAAATAAACTTGCTATGGGTCACAACCCCAATGGGTTGGTGACGAGTCTTTTTTGTATAGTGTCATAGGGATGTGGGTATACACATTTTGTTTAGTTCACATAGAGAGTGCAGAATACTGTAGCTAGTTAATACTATCATACCTTTTGGTAGATGACCATGTTTCTCGCTTATTTATTTATATTTGAAATATATATGTATTTCAATGTGTCTGAACTTCTTTACATGACTGTTGATTTTACTTAAACCATTTTATGTAACTATTTTTATTTAAACCATTGTTTTAGAAATATTCCATCATTTGTAAAGACTTTTCTTAAAGTATTTTTCCATTATTTTGAAAATTTATAGCATATTTTGTTTAAATATGGTTATGAATTTCCAAACCTATTTACTTTAAAATTGAAAGCTTTTCTTTGTATAATATTTATTTGGCATTCTTTAAGGAATTTTTGGTGGTATCCTACTGGTCTTAGGCTCACACCCTACTTTTTCATTTTGGTGTTTTTAGAATTTCTTCTTCCAGGTTCGAGCAAAGGGAAGAGATCTCTTAGAAGTGGATCCAACTATTGAGATTTGGTCCTGGTTAGTTGTGTCCTTTGGGACCTTGGGGCTATTTTTCCAATTTTAGTACTTGGGTTGTAGTAATTCTGGGTTTTTATGCCATGTTGTATTTTGGTACTTCACTACCAATGGAGTTTCTTTTGTTCTGTATACTGCGCTGTTTTCTTTTGCTTCTGTATTGTTGTGGAAAAATTGTTCCCACTTGTATGTTTTGTAATTCTAGGTGCTAGTCGCCGACCCGTGGGGATCAGGAATGACCTTCGGGCTATGTCAAAGCTGGATCAATTATCGGCTTACTAGGGTACCTGGGCTGGTTCGTGACAAAGTGTTATCAAAGGGAGGTTGCGATTTTGTCTTGAAGTCAGTATGCATTTGTGAAATCTTATCGAGACTTAGGAGGTTGTTGCGATTGAGTGTCTGTCCAACTCTCACCACAATAAATCTGAAGTCACCAGGGGTGGTTAGGGAAATACTTCTTGTGGTTTAGTTCTAGTATTTTCCATATTGTGATTTGGATATAGTGAAATCCAAATATTGTTTATTCCTTCTGTTGAGAATAATTTCTCTCATTACTCAGTCCAAGTGTTAATATAATGTCTTCCTTGATGTCTGATGATGTTGTGTAACATCATGCCTCTGAGAAGATGTGTGAATCAGATATAAGAGGAGACTACTATTCAACCTCACGAAGCAAATCTTATTGTGGTTCCAAATCTAGTTGAGGTGATCATCCGTACTGTCCATGATTTAAGGCAGGTACCCCTACCAGTTCCCATTTGGGTTTCACTAATCCTCAATATAATGAGGAATGGTTGGGCAGGATATAACTCCTTTTTGAGTTCTCGGAGACACCAGACGAGATCAAGGTAAAGGGAGCCACCTTCGTGTTGTAGGGAACAAGGAGGATATGATGGGATACGATAGTGAAAGAAAAGAAACACAGGGGCTTATAGTGGAAGGACTTCTTGGTTATTTTTACTAGAAACTTCTATCTAGTGTCAATGGTGTTGTCCAAGGCTATGGAGTTTTTTAAGCTTGAGCAGGCCGATAGAACTATGGTTCCTACAGATGCTTAGGGAAATTATAAAAGTTTTTCCACAACTTTTCCTCTCCACGTAACGACTTGAGATCATCATAACCTTAAAAAACTGCAGGGATCGAATCCCCAAAGCCGCGTTTTTTGAATACGCGATGTGGAGCAGACTAATATATATAATCTTATATACGTATAATTAAAATATAAAATTCCCAGATCGGTTGGTTCAGGGTCTCTCTCTCAAGTGCTGGGTGCAGTGTTCAAACCTTGCTGGGCTCTTTTTTTTTAAATGAATATATTCCCCACGGTTTTCAAACCGTGGGGAAAGTGCATGCCACGCTGTACAGCGTGGTGTTGCTGTGTGACACACCTATACCCATGGTTCTACCAAACCGTGGGTATAGGTCAAGACCCCTATACTGACGTTGTTCCAGCCCACGGTTCCTAAAACCGTGGGTATAGGCTATACCCACGGTTTTGTGGGCTATACCCATGGTTTTGAACCATGGGTATAGGCCCTTTTTCTAGTAGTGTTCATGAGTTCTAGCCATAGGCATCAAGAATAAAGCTTCTTCACGCAGTGGAAGAGTCTCCAGAGGAAGCTGATACAGGTCTAGCAACCATGATAGGAATCATTACAATAACTTCATCTTTAGTGACTGCTCTATTTGATACTGGTGCATCTCACTCGTTTTTTTCAGCCAATACCGTTAATCTTATTAATCATCCTATGGAGAATTTATCTTGTGAAATGGATATTACTACACCCCTTAGTGTGATGAGAGAGTAGGGTCTCTGTAGTCCTTCTTGTGTCTTCTCTCTATTAGATGTCAAACTTTCTTGGAGTTTTCTGGTACATGACATGAAATATATTGATGTCATACTCAGGATGGATTGGTTTGTTGCCAATAAAACCTGAATTGATTGTTATCTTTAATGGGTATACCTTATCACACCTAGTGGTATATCTCTTTTATTTCAAGGAGAATGAGACCCAAGGTTGAGCAAGTACAGAACTTCTTATCTGGAGTTGGGGAAGTTAATATTAGTGTTTGCTTCTGATTTAGAGCTTTGATCTTCCTCTAGTTGTTGTCGAGTTTCCCATCATGTTTCTTTTTGATTTTTCTAGTTTACCACAGGTAAGAGAGGTTGTTTTTTCCATTGACTTGACACTTGATACTCAAATATTTTCTTTTCCCTCTTACCAAATGGATCCAACTGAGCTGAAAGAACTAATGTCCCAGTTGGACGATCTTCTTGAGAAATAATTTATTCACCAAAGTGTGTCACCTTAGGTGGTGCCGATTCTATCTACCATAACAGCCGAGGGTTCTCTGACATATTTTCTTCTCAAGATGATTCTTCAGGAAAAAAAATATTATTTATGAACTTCGTAAGCATTAGAGAATCTCTTTATGGTGAGGAGAATGATGCCCAATGGTCGTTCTCCAAAGAGGAAGTTATGTGTTATCAGAACCTTTATGTTGTAACGTTAGCCAAAAAAAAGGATATTGTAACAGCCCAAGATTTTATAAAGAAATATTCTTTTTAATTTTATTAATGTCTTGTGTTGTACGCTACACCAAAAGGAGCTTTCACAACATGCATCCTTGTCTTGTCTTGCATTACACGCAATCGCGACCTTCCTCGATAGCGTGTGTAATACGCAATACCGAGTTTCACTAAACAACGATGTGCTATTAAAATATTATTAAAACTAGCCGTTCTGAATAGTAATAACCACTTTTTAAAATTCTGTAAATCTTATTTTTCAAAATGAACTTCATTCTTGGATTCGGAGTATCGAATTTAGCCTAAGGTGAAATTTTGGTACTTTTCGGATAACTTTCATATTCTGATGAATAGTGAAAAAATTACTAAATTATAATTAAAAACAACTTTTTTAATCGAAATAATTAATAGTGATAAATTATTAATTTGAGTGGTTTTAAAATATATTTAGAATATATTTTTACAATTTAATACAATGTTGGTCATTGGATGTAATTTCACATTTAAACTAGACATAAACAAGTGTCAATCTTTTGATAGATATTGTTTCTTAAAAACACGCTATTTGTTTTAACAGCGGGATTTAATTATAAAATTAATTAATGCAACTTTTATGTTATGAATTTGGTAAAATAGACTTCATTTTTGAATTCGGAATATGAAATATAGCTTAGGATGAAATTTTGGCATTGTTCTGAAAAACATCAATTTTTGATGAATAGTGAAACTACTAAGTGGTAGTTAAAAAAACTGAATTTTTCATAAAACTTAATTTTGCCGCTTCTGTGAATGGAATTTCAAAAATCCGAGAGACACGGTTAATATCAAGGACTAAAATGTGGTTCAATGAGATGAAAATAATTTTTTGGTGAATAGTAACTTTTTACTTTTTTACCGCGGTTAATAGTAAATAGGGTAACTAAGGGTAAATATGATATTACTATTACCCTAACACATGTCCTAATTCTATTGGACAAGTGTAATTCGACCAAAAACAAACTTAGGAATAAAATATGACCATTTAGGCCCACTTGGATTAGATTAGGACATTTATTATTAATTTATTTAAAGAAAGGTTAAAATAGTTAAAATCAAAGTTTAATAAGTAAATCATTTTTAATATGGGGTTATACATAAGATAAATTCGATTGTAAATATTCATTAGAAAGATAAAAAGATTTCCAACATGATGGTATTTTATTTGTAATTTTTATACATAAAATAATTTAATTTATTTATGACACAACGATGATGCAGTAATTATCTTATTAATGAAATATTGACATAATTGATGTTATAAACACCAAAATAAATGTAATTTGAGATTTTTTATGAATTCCACTAATTTTCTAGGTTACTATGATATATTAATGTTGCTTTAATCAACTTGGTTCGAACATTTAATTCTGTTATGACTTTCACAAAAATCATATATCAAATAGTGTCAAAATTGACACAAAATAGTTTTTAAATGAAATATTATATTATTAATTGTTATTGTATTCCTAAAAATCTAAGGTTCGGCCAAATGACTTAGATAAGGATATATATATTAATAATAAACAATTTGGGGTTCGTTTGGCATGTTATAGTAAGTTTATTAACCATATAGTGAAAGAAAACAAAAAGACATGGTAAAAGTTAAACTATTTAACTTAGAGTTAAATTTAATTGATAAGGTTAACATAATATCCTAAACTTGTCTAAATTCTATTGGTTGATAGGATTTCGACCCCTCCCCACCTTATCTTCGAAATAAGACCCTTTGGAACCATTATAAACCGATTTTGACTTTAATATAAAATAATATTTTGAGATATTCCTAAGGTGTCCCTCTCCTCCCTTATAAAAGGACACCTCCTCCCCCTCCTCCTCACACCAATTTGAGCACTCAAGCTCGGCCAACCCCTGCAAAAATCCCTTCTCCACTTCCCTAGAAACATCCTAGAGGTTCTGGTCTTCCTCAAAGACCAATTCTAGTGCCCTAAGAGGAGGTCTCAAAGAGGCACTTCAAAGAAGAGGTAATTACCGTTACCAATTATTTCATCTTTATTTCTTCTTCCACTTCTTCTTCTTAGGTTGTTTCATTATGAAGTAATAACATCAGTATCACTCATATACTGATATGTTATTATAAGTATGAAACAACCCTATTTCACCATCTATCCATCCTACGGAAAAAGAAATCACCGCGCGTGCGTACGTACGGAATACCGTCTCCACGCCGTGGTGTAATCTATTTTCCACCACCACCTTACATGGATGGGTATAATGGTGTAAAGAATAACTATACATAGTTATTAAAACATCATATTGATTCTGATATATTGTATAATACACTCCAATTCAATTCAATATTTATAGAAATGATATCATCGCTCGTGCGTACGTACGGAATACCGTCTCCACGACGCGATGAGATTCATTCTCCATGTTAACCATTTAAGAATGATTATAATGTATATATAAGAAATAATAATGAAATATATGACATTATAAAGCTACTGTATTTATGTATATATATACATATGTATGTCATCTACTTACTTCCATTTCAAGACAATAAGGAAAGGAAAACAGCGTTCATGCGTACGTACGGACTACCGTCTCCATGAACGGTGTTTTTCATTTTATTTATCTACCTATTATATATATATATATACTGAATATATATGATATATAAATCATATTTTATATTCTGGAAGTAAGTAAATCATGATATAAGTAATAATGATGTCAATAACAACAAGTCAAAACACCTACGATAAATGAAACGATTTTACCCAAAACGCTTCTTTAACATGGAATTTACAAAAGAACGGGTAATATAATGTCATAAGTGAACCATATATGATATCATAAAAATGAATATGATTCTGTAATAAGTCAATAACATGATTTAAATCATTATACAGGAGGTTCGGACACTTACAAAGCAAGTCGGACCTAAGGTAAGGGAAATATCACAATCTCATTTTTATCCGAGATTGTTTATTCGTAAGTATTTACTGGGGTGTATTTTATCATCCACATCCATGTTTTATCAATATGTAATATTATTTCCATCCACCTAAAATTGTTTAAATCCATTTTTACCCTTCGGTGAGTTTTTAGTAATACGTATGAAAGGAATCTTTTGTCGTTTTTCGTACGAGGTACTTTTTGACTTTTCCGACAAAAGTACGAAGAATGTTTTTTTTAACTTATACGGCACGAACGGATTTCTACTGTTTTATAAAGCCTTATTTTCATGAAGCTTCCTCTAAAAGATTTCATGAATATTTTCAATAAAATCTCTTTCTTTTAAAATTGCATGATGTTTTGTGAAAAGAAATTGATTTTGAAGAAGAAAGGATATTTTCCTCAAGAATTCATTTCAAGTGTTTTATCAAAATTATTTTCCATCTAAGATAATAAAGGGTTCTGTTTCTATCCATATTTTTACATTGATTTGACTATGTTGTGATGGAATTATGTTTATGAATTCCTTTATCTTATATGAATGGTTTTATGATGTCATGTTGTTTTAAGAATCCCATTTTTATTACATGGGTTATGAAATGATGTATGATTTATGATTTTGTAGCACACATAAGAATGGTATCATTATGAGATGGGTGGGACCTATATCTCCCTCCAATGCATTGGGTAAATATTTTATATCTCATGAGATAGACATGGCTGAAATGGTAGGTTATACCGGTTCAGTGAAACAGGACTGAAACGAGGGTTACTCGATTCAGAAAGGGACTTTGTCCACTAAGATAGTCTTGGCAATGAGTCTTGACTAACAAGAAATGATTTTCTATGATTATGTTTGTATGCCACAAAGTTTCATGTTTTAAGTTATGATTATTGGGATTACATTTCACTTCTATGATATATCCCATGTTATGATATTATGAGCTCTTTTGCAGGTTAAGATTTCCAAAAGCTATGTATATGATGTGATTGATTTTTCTTTTGTTTACCCTTACTGAGCATTTGAGCTCACCCTTTTATGTTTTCTTTTCCCCAGGATATAAAGAAAGGTTTTAGGTAGAAAAAAGGGATGACCTTTATGGGAGATATTGAAGAAATTTCACCACGATTAGAAGATTACGTTCCGAGTTTCCAAAGACACTAAACTATTACGATCCTTGTGTGTGTGTTTTTGTTATGTACTAAGTTTTCCGCAAAAGTAATGTAATGTCAATGTACGATAAGCTTCGGGTCTCTACAGATATAATGAGGGATTTCTATAATTTCCAGTGGTTTTTTCACCCAAGAATCACTAAGAAATTCTACAAATTGACGCAGTAGTTTTGGTGGCCATGTATTCTTGAAGGTTTCACCTCGGTTGGGTCCTTGATGACTTGGGAGGAAAGGGAAGATTGCTCCTTGTTTTGTGGTCTCTTTTGAGGTTGTTGATTAGGTGGGGAAAGTTTTTTACCATTTAAAACTACCACTTAAACATACATCGATACATAATGTGTTTCATGTATATCAGCTTCAAAATAATTTATATGACTTATCTCATGTTATGAGTTGGCGTAAACTTGAAGTGGAACCTGTTTTATCTGTGACTGAATGAGCATTCATGATTGTTGATTCTGAAACCAAGGTACATCATGGGAGGATGATACCTCTGGTCTGTATGATATGGATGCATGGTTCTATTTTTCATGAGACAAGAGAGAGGGAGGCACTGATTAGAGGACAATGGCCTTATCCTTTTGATGTGGAAGCTTCTTCGTAGGCTTTCTGGAGATAGAAAGTTCCTATAGTGGGGAGGTTGTAACATCCCATTATTGTTTTAGGAATTATTAAACCTTATTGGATTAAATTATTATTAATTTAAATGAGAAAAAAAGGTTTATTAGTAAAAAAAATCATTTTTGTTAAACACATCGCGGAATGGTAAATACCCAATTAACACTCCATAATATTCAAATAATATTTTCTGAGTTAATTACTGAGTAAATATGAGTTTTTGAGGCCCAAAAAGCTTGGAAAAGATGGAATAAAATTATTAAATAGGATATATTAACTACGCACTTTTTATTCAACATATTTAAAAAACTCCAAAATGATCTGTCATTTGAGAAATATGAGACCATTGTTATGTCTGAAATATGGTCTAGGAAGGGTAAAACATTCGAAGGTGTCAGACATTTGGATTCCTCACTCCTGAGATAATGTTATTAAATAATATTTAATATATTATTTACTAAAAATAATTAAATATCTCTCAAACGGTGCATTGTATGGGAAATCTGAGATTGCTTATGGGTCCAGAATGAGGGGTTTACCCTAGATGAGGTATAACATTTGTCAGCGTCGGAAATTTGGACGCATAGCTCGCAAAAATAACCCTTTTATCTTAATTAATTAATTGTTCTGATTTTTCATTAATAAATATTTAATATCTCTCAAAAAGTTCATTGTTTGAGAAATTTGAGACCACCATTGTGTCCGGAACATGGTGTTTACCCTAGATAGGGTATACCTTTTATTTGCAACGAACATGTGATGTTATATAATTTTTATCTTAAATAATTAATTTAATTTAATAATTAAATCTAGTTTTAATGATCAAATATGTTTTTTACCATGTTCATCATCCACCTTTCATGCATCTTTCTCCTTACATGAAGAGAAACACCATTTTTGAACACTCCATTTCCCAAAAGCTTCAGTTTCTTCACCATTTTAATCGGTTTCACTTTCAATGCCTTAATGAGGATGAAGAAATGACTCCAAATTGATTTTTCTGTTGAATAATAATTGAAATCGGGTATTTTAAAGAACTGAAAGGATGAACACGATTTTAGGGTTTTATTTATAACCACACCAATTTTTTTGTGGTGCTTAGTGGATCTGCTCAAGTGCGAACCACCTCAGGTGTTATTTTTGTAAGATTGGTGAACGTCGATCCATATATGGTGTTGTTCCAGACATGGGGAGAATCCATCCTTGGTGTGACAATGTTGTGCATGGGGTTGAAGAAGGAAGGTTCTTTTTTTAATTATTTATTTTATTCTTTTTTTATTCAAACTTCTAAAATCAACATCTTCTATATTATTGATCATATTTACGCACCATCAGTTTCATTGGTTTCATATCGACGAGCCGGATCTAAATAATATTTTTAATTTGAAGGAACCAAAGTATTGTTCAATATGATTTTTCACATTTTAAATGGATTATTTTAAATAAATTATCATAGGTTGATTATGTGTATTATCCAAATATAATTATTAAAATAATTATAATAGGATAATCACATGGTTTTATCTCCTGATAGTTTATGAAATTGTCTTATGATTATTACTTTGAATTATTAAAAGACAATTGAACATCTTATTAAAAATAATTATCAAAATTTAATTTCACAAAATTAGCAAAAGATAGTATTTGTTTTATGAAATGATAATCACATGGGATTATCAAGGTATAATTAAATGAAATTGGAAAACTATAATTTCAATGATTTATCGAAGGATTTTTTTTTCAAATTTATAAAAGGATATTTGTATGAAATTTTATGGGGATAACTACACAAGATTATTGGAAGGTGATTATAAAGAAAAATATCAATTTATAATTTCATCAAATTATAGAAATATAATTATAAAGAATTATCTAAGGAATATTTAATGAATTTATCAAAATAATTTAAGTTAATTTTTTAAAGGAAAATTATGAGGTAATTATCACGTGACAAGTTTATCAAAATTATCATAGGATAATCACATATTTTGTCAAAGGATACCTATTATAATTATAAAACAATAATTTGGAAATTATCCAAGAGAGGTAAAATTTTATCACATTTAATATTTTAATTGATAATTTGAAATTATCCAAGAGAAATAAAATATTATTATATGTATTATTTTAATAAATAATTGGTAATTATCCATGAGTGATAAAATATTACCGCATGTAATATTTTAATCAATAATTTGTAATTATCCATGAGTGAGAAATTTTGATCGCATATAATATTTTATTTCCTTGTGAAATAAAATAAAGGGATATAATTATCAAATGATGTTTATAATTATTTTCATGGTTTTTTTTCTTGCGATTGAATGTGTTAAGATAAAATGATAATCCAAAGATTATCTAGGAGAGAAAATATAATCTCATGTAATAATTTACTTCCTTTTAAAATAAAAAAGATGTTTTGGTACTAGGGCCCCTTGACGAACATCGAACTTTGATGTATCTATGCTTATGATAATGAGACCATGAGGATGAGTATTGAACCACATGAGTTGGTTTATCTTTACCACTGATATCAATAACCTTGAGATAGGTGGTTCCGTTCTGATTAACCAAACTGATTATCCTTGTATTTCTAGATTTACTTCAATTATTGAATTAAATTCAATTGCTTAGATTTTCTTTCAATTAAATTGATAAAAATTCAATTCTAGTGAATCAAGATATTTTAAATGGTTTTGCCATGGAAATTTGGAAAACACCCAATTCCATTGATTTGGGTGTGTTTATGGAAATTGGATAATTTAAATTATTTACTTTAAATTGTGGATTTGATGGAAATGATTTCAATTAAATTGTTTAATTTAATTGTGGAAGTAAATTATGTATTGATGGAAATAGTTTTGAATGGATTTATAACTGGTGAAAATCGATTTAAATGATTTGATAGAAACCCAATGGTTTTATCTTGTGAAAAAGGCATATTTTTTTAATAAATCCTGTTTTGGTTTTAAATGGAAATAAATTGGAACTTTTGAAATGGAAGAATGGGATTGATTGTATTTTTAAGCAGTCTTAAAATAGTTCACCCATCATGTAAGAGAATGTGCAAACCTTAGGTAGTTAGTGAGTTATTTGGATACACTATAAATTACAAAAACGTTATAAAACATACTCGCAGTGGGTCACATCCCCAATGGGTTGGTAATGAGTCTCCTTTGGTTAGTGTCATAGGGACGTGTGTATACACATTTTTCTGAGTTCACATAGAGGGTGCATAATTCTATAGCTGGTTAATACTATCATACCTTTTGGCAGATGACCATGTTTCTCGCTTGTTTATTTATATTTTAAATATAAATGTATGTAACTACTTCTGAACTACTTTACATGACTTATTATTTTACTTAAACCATTTTATGTAACTGTTTTTATTTAATCCATTGTTTTAGAAATATTCCATCATTTGTAAATCCTTTTCTTAATGTATTTGTCCATCATTTTTAAAATGTATAACATGTTTTGTTTAAATATGCTTTTGAATTTAAAAACCTGTTTAGTTTAAAATTGAAATATTTTATTTGTATAATATATATTTGGAATCTGTTATGGAATTTATGGTGGTATCCTACTAGTCTTAGGCTCACACCCTACTTCTTCCTTCGGGTGTTTATAGACTTTCTTCTTCCAGGTTCGAGCAAAGGGAAAGGATATCTTGGAGGTGGATCCAGCTGTTGAGCTTTGGTCTTGGTGAGTTGTGTCCTTAAGGACCTTAGGGTTGTTTTTCCAATTTTAGTAATTGGGTTGTAGTACTTTGGGATTTTTATGCCTTGTTATATTCTGGTACTTCACTCCCAGTGGAGTTTCTTTTGTTATGCATACTACCTTGTTTTCTTTTGTTTCTGAATTCTTGTTGAAAAATTGTTCCCACTTGTATATTATATGATTCTAGGTACTATTCTCTAACCTATGGGGATTGGGAATTCCCTTTGGGCTATTTCAGAGGCGGCTCAGTTATCAGGTTACTAGGGTACACATGCTAGTTCATGACAAAATCCCTAAGGGTAAGGTGCATGATCATGAGATTTTCATTTTGTGGTTTGATGTACATAGTTTGGGCTATGATCTCGATGAACTTGAACTTCTCCCATAAATGGATTTGTTTGTGCTTTAGTGGTTTAATATAGGTTTGGGTTTTATCAAGGGAAAAGTCAAGTAATGTTATCCCTATCTAAATATTTGAGAAATGGGCTTTATAGGGTATGATCCTACTAGTTGAGGCCATCGTTTCTTCTATTTGTGTCAACTAGACTTTATCACAACCCTTTATATATATTAGTCATCTTATCATTTTTAAACTACTATATTATCAATTGTTATGATACGTAATGGTCCTTTAAATCTAAAAATATATGGCATTACAAAATTACCAAATTGGAGGATTTTTTTCAATAACATTATTACTTAATAATTCAATTATTTATTTTAAAAAGTAAATTTCCATTATAAAATTTTGGTTTGTTACTTTATTCCCCCTTCATATTTTTTCCCTGAAAATCATCATTTCATACACTAAAATAAATGATGATACTTTTATTTTATCACTTCTTCTATTTCCCATACCACATCCTTAAACTTGTGTTTCCTCTATAATACATTGACCATGTGAGTTTTATTGTTTCATATAACATTATCTCTACAATATATGATCATAATCGGCTGATACTTATATGAAATACCATTCTCCAATTGTAACACCTTTATATCCAATACAAGTGAGGGGTCTGGTATATACTTCTTTAAGAGGGTTAATGAAACACATCATGTAATTGAGATATGTTAGGTGAGAGTTCTAGTTTATAGGCCACCACTCTAATGGGATAATGGATCTCAAAGGGGAAAAATTTATCTACGACTAATCATTCCCATATTTCCAAACCTAATAACTTTATTCCATGGTGATATATGAAGGAAAAATTTAACAATGACCTCAAACTATAAGTCTCAAAGATAATTATCAGCTTATCTTTTCTATCTACTTTGTGCATATTTCATATGATTCTAAATGGTTTGAACCTTATATGTAATATCTTAGATAATATTAGGTACCATTAGATTCCACTTCCCAACTTCATCTTAGCATGTTGGAGTCTAACACCTACTCCCATAAAGAGCCTCATAAGGTGCCATTTCAATGCTAGAATGGAAACTTTTATTATATGAGAACCACACTAAGGGAATGTACTGATCCCAACATCCATGGAAATATCTTGAACTTGGTCTCAATATATCCTCAAGTGCTTGAATGGTCCTTTTGGACTGCACATCCATATGAGGGTGATAAACAATGATAAATTTTAGTTCATTATTCAATTCTTGATAAAGGATTCTCTAAAACATTGAGGTAAACCTCAAGTCTTGATCAGATACAATAGATAGTGGAACTTCATATAGATTTACAAATTCCCTTATTAATATATTAGTGAGTTTTTCAAGAGATAAATCTTACTTGATTTCAATTAAAAGTGCTAACTTTGTAAGGCAATTGACTACCACCCAGATGGCATTATTTCTTTTAGATGTCATAGGGAGTCCTATGATGAAATACATACTTATGTTTTTATATTTCCAAAATTTTATAGGAAATGGTTGAATCATACCCTTAGAATTATTTCATTCAAACTTGACATGTTGGAATACCAATAATCGAGATACAAATTCCATATTCTATCTATCTCTTCATGTTATCCCACCATAAAATTTTATTCAAATCTCTTTACATCATAGTGATTCCTGGATGAAAAAATAAGGATTAACTATGAACATCATCTTAGAAGTTCCCTCATTTTTTCTGGTTATATGGGACACATATCTGAGTGACAAACCTTATAACTCTATCTTTAGAAGAGTTAATATCTGGAATATTCATTACCTTCTTCCATAGCAACTCATCCTCTTTTTGAGCCTCCATGATCCTGTCAAGAATGGATGGTTGAGTAGTTATTTGAGAAATTTTGGATGAATATCCTTTTATTATTCCCACATCCACCCTTTTAATGTCCAATAAGATTGGATCCCTTGAAATCCTCATATTTTATAGAGCTTCAAGATCCTTTATACTTAGAGAATCTACCACTTTATTATCATTCACAAGATGGTAATGGATTGAAAAATAATGATCCTTGATCAGCTCTAACCACATACATTAGTGTATATTAATATTATTTTGTTCAAATATATACTTGAGGATTTTATGACCCATATATATGTCACACTTCTCCCTGTAGAGATAATGCCACCAAATATTTTATGAGAAGATCAATGCAGAAAATTCTATATCATGAGTTGTGTAGTTATTCTTAATGATCTTTAGTTGGTGGGAGGCATAGTCTATCACTTTTTCATCTTTCATGAGTACACTACCTAAGCTATTATTTGATGTATTGCTTTAAATAAAAAATCATTCCCCGCTGATGGGTAATGTGAGAACATTTGGAGTGATTAGCCTTTTATTAAGAAATTTAAAACATTCCTCACATTAACCATTCATAAAAATAATGACACATTTCTACATTATCATAGTTAGGGGGCTTGAATATAATGGTAAGTTTCTCAAAAATCAATGATAATACTTAGCTAATCCAAGAAATCTATAGATTTTCATAACAGAGGTTAGTCTTTGACATCCTTTAATTGCCTCTATTTTTTAAGTGACCACGGATATCCCTTTAATAGTGATAAGATTCTATAGGAATGTTACTTACACCAACTATAATTCATATTTACTATAATTTTCATACTTATTTTCTTTATGCAAAATTTTCAGTACAATACTCAAATTATCCTCATATTCCTCCTTTATTTTGGAGTAAATGAGAGTATAATCTATAAATACTACCTTTTTGAGTTAATCCATAAATAATATATTAATCAAGTCCATAAATATTTCTGGAGCATTAATGATTCCAAATGGAATCACTATGAACTTGTAGTGCAGATACCTTGTATGAAAAGTAGTCTTGGTGATATGCTCCTACTTTACCTTTACATGATAGTATCCCAACTGAAGAAACACATTTGAGAAATAATGGGCTCTATGTAGCTGATCAAAGAAGTCATAATTCCATGTACGATTATAGTTGTTCTTTATTTTGATAATATTAAGCTCGTGATAATCTATGTTGATGCACATTGACCAATTGTTATACACGATGAAGAGGACTAGTTCACCACATGGTAATGCACTTGGGAATAAGTTCCCTTTATCTATATTCTATTATATATTATTATTTAGCTCCTAAAGTTCAAAAATATGCATTCAATATGGAGTCTTTGATATTAGAAATGCTACAGGTATAATCTCGATTAAAAATTCAACCTCTCAGCTAGGAGGAAGACAAGGAAATTATTCGGCAAAAACATCAACATATTCCCTCACAATGGGCATGTCTTTGAGGATAATATTTTACTTGGACTCAATAATTTGATATAAATATGATTTCTTATTGGGTATATATATCTATTCTTGAGATGATAATACTAAAGAAGATTCTTCATCCACATTTCACTTGCATATAATCAGTGTGGGGTTTGAGATACCAAGGGTAATTTTCTTCTCTTTAAAATTTATATTAGATCTATATAAGGAAAGACAATACATGCCTAGAATTGTGTTGAATTATACTAAATAAAGTATTTCAAGGTTTATTAGGAAGTTAATCCCACAAAATTTGATAAGGGAGGAGTTATATACTTGGGGTGTAATAATTTTCACATTTTCGGTTTTTTATTACCACTATACTTCCAATATTTGCAGTGGTGGTTGAATTGTTCTACTAAACTTGTTAGATATGAAATTATTAATAGAAATAGAATAAAAGAATATGTTCTCTATTACTAAATGAATAACTAGTGTACCTATCCCCACTTCATTTTCAGGATCCACCTCCACAGTTTTGATGGCATAAGATCTCCCATGTTCTTTAAGCCTTAGAGGTTTCTATCATTAGTATTCATAAACAAACATTATATTAGTGAATTGATTCACATGGTTTTCTTATTCCATGTAGTTTAAATAGTAGAAAATGGGATTAGGATTGACTATAAAACTCCTTTATTCAATCACATTAGTGGTTTTATCCCAATAGAAATCAGTAGATAGGTTCCCTTCCCACACCTAAAGAATTCCTCATCCCCTTCAAGAAATTTCTAGGGTGATTCTTCCCACACCATTGACAAGTGGGATGTTGAAATTTATTTCCACCATTATATTTCTCCATACCAACACCAAAATTAATCTCCAATTTCTAATTATTATCCTTGTGATCCCCTTGAGATTCATTGATCTCTATTTATACTTTTAGGGATCATAAATTTTTTTTCTCATAACTATCAAAGTCCCAAATTTCCAAGGATTTTTATAGATTCTACTTCAGTCCACCAAAGAAGCAAAAAAATTTACATTTAGGCATATCAAAAAAGATAGAGGCATATCATGAAAGGATTGTGATGATTTCATTGTATGCTATGATAAATTCATTGTCCTTTTTCTTAAGGGTAAGGAAATCCCTTTGTATTTTAAGTTGGAGCATGTGAGGAAAATATTATCTAAAATTACTTCCAATTCATCACTCCAATATATTCCTTATCCTTTTTATTTTTTAGTAACATCCATCATTGATCAAATTCTCCCTCTATACAATAAACAACCAACATGACCTTATCTTTCTCAAAACATTGAAGTATGAATAATATATTTTTAGTGGAGTTGATCCACTATTATGAAATTAAGTTATCAGAAGATCCACTAAAAGTCAAAGGTTTTTGTATCATAAAGATATTAGTTTCAACTTGATATTTCATAGGGGGATTTGGGTGTTCCTCCTGATTTAGGTTTCAGTTCAAAACTTGAGTTAATTGCGTAAGTATAGTTATGATGTTCATGATTCATTCTTCCATTGGTTTTTGACTTGGTTCCTCTTACTTCAATCCATTGAATAGAATAAAGGTAAATTTAGGGATGATTATTTTTAAACTATTAAACTCATAAATGGTAAAACATGAACATTAAAGGGATAACTAATAAATAACATATATTCCATAACCTATTAATTTCAAGGTTTCAATATAAGTTATCCATGATCTATTTTATAATATATTTTCTTATGGTAATTTTTTATTCCCTTAATAATGGTTCATAAAGAGATTTTGAATTTACTAAATCATACCCCCTAGTGGTTTCAAACCAGGTGTGTAGAAAGTATCAATTTTTTTTCACTAGTTCATAATTGATTCTAGCTCAATATTCTATTTTAAAGATTTATACCCCTAGGTACATCTATTCCATAACCACATAAACTTGTAGTATCCAAAAAGGGAAGTATTTTCTTAGAAACTAATTACTGTATACTTTAAAAAAAATTAGGGATATTTTCCTTCGTTTATTATTATCCCTAAGGCTTTCTATAAAGTTTTTAGACTATAATCTCAAAATAACTAGACTATTATCTGATATCAACTTTGAAAACCCATATTTTCATACACTTTATATCATGATTTATTACAAAAAGGAACACATAAAACAATACCAAAATATCACAAAGACTAGTGTATTTGAGATATTAGGTAAATAGCATATCAACTTGATATATGGGTATAACGACATTTTTGAAAACACCCTTAGCATGATGTAACCTTCCATTTATCTTTTAATACCACACAAGATAACATGGGGACAAACATATGAAAGGGGTGATCTATAAATCTCAGTAAGGGAATAAAAAAATAAAAAGATGAAAGTATTACAGATTATTCAATAGTAATTTAAATGGGACATAGAATGGGTAAAGATAAAAAAACATAAATATCGAATCACGATATACAATGACAACATAAAGGCAATATGGGAATGTGGAAACAACATAAAACACAGAATAATAAAAAACTCAAGTCTAACCAACAATAGAACATAACATAGTGTACTTAGGATAAACTCCCACGTACCATACATTAAATTTAATGAATTTAAAACATTACCCAATGCATTGGAGGGATATATAATTTTGGGCCCACCCATCACTTTAATATCATGTTCATGCATAAGTGTACCACTTAGATACTTCAACATAGGATAATATTTCATCACATATAATCTCTTGATTAAGGAGTGTAGAATACACAAATTGAATACCCAAATAAATAAAGGATAGTTATATCTTGGTGAATATACTTAATTATAAATGGGGATAAGTATTCACAAAACAAAAGTTTGGCATGAAAAATCACAGGATAATTTCATAGAAAAAACTAGGGTACTCATATTTTCCTGGGAGGGAATAATGAGAGTGAAAGTGGTATATAATCACTTGGAAAAAAATAAGGTTAATAGGATGGATATGTAATAATATAATACAACATGAAAAATTGGGAGTTAAAGGGAAAAATAAAAATAAGGTGCTTGAATAAAGAGGGGAATGAGAGTATCCCTTGCCTCAGTATAGTAACATCTTAGGTAAAGGTTATAATGATAGGGGATAAATGATATATAATTATAAGAAGATAAATTTGGAAGTAAATTTACATTTATAAAGGCAATAAAACACAACTAATTTATATTCAAATCGATAAACATGAAGAAGGTACTTGAATGGAAAAGAAGAGAGAGAGGTCCCTTACCTTGAGAGGGTGCTTCTTAAAAGCATGGGAGAAGATAATTGAGAGCTTGGGGGAACCTTGGGAGGGACCTAGAGAGGTAAGGGTAGGGTATAGTCGTGATACTATGGTTTTTAGTGAAGACTAATTGGAACTTGTGTGGGTTTATATAGGAAAAGATAGGGGAGTTCTTTATTATTTCTTAAACATAGGTTTTGGACTCTATATAATAAAGTATTCAAAAACACAAACCTTATCATGATTTTTCCCATGGTTTCTACCAATGTAAATTTTATTTCATTATTTTTTAATTTTTGAGAAATTATATCATTAATATATCACCCTTGGTGATGTGTAAGTGAGTCATGTTCATAAATAATTTATTTTAAAACTATAATATATAATATAGGTTTTAGAGGATTCATAATTAGTTTATAAAATTATTAAAATAACATAATTAAAATATATCATTTTAAAGTGGAAATATATATTTGGTCATGGAAACCCTTTATGTAATATATTACATTACTTTTGGGTCATTATGATGTCAAAATACACATCATATATTTATACTGTATTTAATTTTGACCAAACAATTTGGCTGTATCTGAAAATTCTGAAAAAGAACCATTGTAAAATTTTGATATTTTGATTTAAAAATTATTTTTAATCCAATAAATATCAAGTATGATAATTTAAACTTTTAAATAAATAATCCAAACTTATTGAAAAATACTGTGTTTTTCGACAATAATAGTTTTCCGACCCTTATAAAAATTATTTTTGAATTAGTAAAATTATATTATCATTTATATTTAATAAAAATTATGTAATAATAATATTGTATTAAAATATAATTTATTTAAAAAAATTTAAAATTCAATAAAATAGAGTGTCTTTATTGAAATTGTACATTTTCCTATAATAAAATTTGTTTTTCATCATATCAAAATCAAATTTTTATCAAACTCATTATCTAATAATTTAAAATGTAATATTAAAAAAGGATAAATATAAACATATTTTTTATTAGATAAGAATATAAAAATAGTTAACATAATGTTATAGATACATATCATTTTATTAAAATATAAAACACCTGAAGGGTAAGGTGATCGATCATGATATTTTCATGTGGTGGTTCGACATAAATTGTTTGTGACATGATCTCAACGAGCTAGATCTTATCATGTAAATGGGTTCGTTCTTTCATTAGTTTTATATCATGGATTGTTGTTAATAAAAGGGAAAATAATAATGATGATATCTCCCTCATAATATCTGATAAATGGGATTCATAGGGAATAATCTTAATGGTTGAGACCATCTCTTAATCTTTCTGTGTTAATTAGACTATATCACAACTCTTTATATATACTATATATATGATCACTGTTCAAAAAACATATTATCAAATATTATGATTCTTAATGGTATTTTATATATGATAGGATATAAAATTCCAAAATAAATTAAGTATCAAATTTTTTTTCTATAAATTTATTACTTAATAATGGATTTATTTATTCAAAAATGTTAATTTCACTTATAAAAGTTTGGGTCATTACAAAACCACCCCAAATGTTTAGTTTCCCATGTATAGAATTTTATAAGAGATGATGTCTGTAACACATTGAAATTATCAAAGAGTAAAATTGTATTCGATATCATATGTGATACACAACACTGAACTTAAATAACCCATGAGATAAATTTCTTTAAATTTAATCTCTTCGATAGCTTGTGGAACATGTAACCCTAAGTCTAAATGAACCGTAATATAGTATACCATTATAACCAAGGCATTAAATTGGTGTATATGAATACTAATAACTAAATTAGGAATATTATGGTTATTTATTGATTAAAAATAAAGTAAGAATAATTTAAAATAAAAAGAAATGTTTTCTAAAAAGCTGTATTTTTCTAAAAGATAGTTTTGTCTTGTGTTGCCCACATAATTTAAAATTAATTTTTTAAAATTTTAAAAAATTTATTTGATAAAATTAACCTAATTTTTAAATAATTATATTAAAATTATCATAGGTTTATTTTTTTATCTTTCTGAAATATTTAATTTTTTGATGAATATTGAAAAATACTAATTTTTATTGAAAACTGATTTTTTTGTTTAAATAGTTCAGAAGGTTAAATTACAATTTTAATTGGTTTTAAAGTAAAATAAGTTCAATTATATCAAAAAATTAACTATTTTATGTTATTGAAATTAATTTCATATAGAATTTTATATTTAAACCTTCTATACTTAGGATAATTTTCTCTTTGAAAACCCACTTTTCTGTCATGTCTAATGGTATAATTTTAAATGTGATTCTGCCAATTATGTGAATTAAATTTGAAAAAATGGATTTAATATTTGGAATAAAAATAATTTATATTATATAATAAGGTCAACTTATTTTTTTTACCACTATGGATTGTAAAATAAAAAAAGTAATTATCTTGATTAAGGTTTAAATGGGTTTGCCAGGAACAAAACTAAAAATATAATTGTTAAAATGGAATAAAAATTGTCTAAAATATATTTTAATGAAAAATTTAGAACTTATCACATATAAATCTATTTAATAATCTATTTTTGACACTTTTGGCATGTGAAAAACATGGGAACACTTTTTTCTTTTAAAAAACTACAAGTGTACCACTCACCTGAGTTATAAAAGGCCACCCCTCTTCTCTCTTATTAATTCATTTAAAAAAAATTGTTAAGAAAATAAATTCCCAAAATTAATCCCCTCATCATAAAATCCTTTTTTTCATAAATCTATTCTAGAAATACTTTAGGTATACTCCTAAAGAGGTGGTCCAAGAAGAGGTAAAATTTCTAACTATACAGTTTGTTTTATTTTATCTTCCACCTCATTAAAATAATATTAATTCATTATTAAATAATAACAAATTTATCTAACATATAATGAGATTTTATTATGTTATGTTCATGACCTATATCCATATTCTCTTCCCTCAAATGGGAAATGATAACATCACTCTTTTTTACGACAGACTACTACCTCGGGAAACGATTTGACACATTTTCAATCAACACCACTCACAGTTGGTTATGATGATAGATATAAAGTATATATATTATATTTATAAAAAAATTATTCCTATAAAGTCATTATATAATATATAAAATTTTTAACCTTCCATTACGTTGGGGATATGATAACGTCACTCATGTGTATGATGGGAAACTCTCTCATATGGAGATATGATTATTGTTTTCACTAACGATTTACATGGAAGGTAATAAAGATAATGTTAATGAATATATGTGATATAAATTAAATAATTATGATGTTAATTAAATATTTATCCTTCTAAAATTATAATATATAATTTTATTTCTTACATTAAAAAAAGATAACATTGTTTGTATAGCTGTGGACTACAACATTCACAAAGCGAAGCAACTCTCTTTTCATCACCATACTACATGGATGATATATATATATATAAGTATATTTAAAGATATAATATGGTATATATGATATTATTATCATTATTTAAATATAAAATATTACTTACCTTCTTTCCATAATGATCATTGAAAAATTAAAATGTTACTCATGCGTATGTATGATCGACCGCCTCCATGATTGTAATGTAGTACATTTTTTATAACCATATTTCATGATAAGTTTTAAAAGTATAATTGATGCATAAATATGATTATTATTTCATAATTATTATTTTGGATATTTTTAAATAATGACCTCTTTGACCATAGTCAACCTACTAAATTTATTTTTGACACATAAACCAAATAACATTAAAACATCCCATTTAAGCTTAATTAATTAAGTTTTCATACATAACATGGTAATTAGTGAAATAGAATGTATAAAAAAATTTAAAAAAGTTCTTAATTAATTAAATAATTTAAATAAGTTTATTGTTCAGGAATATAATGAACGTAAATGATGAGTTAGACTCAAGGTAAAGGACTTCATCTTAATTTCCGTTCGTTGAGGCATATTGTAATGTTGTGCAACTAATTTGTTATATATAGTGTATATACTGACCCTTTTACATATAATATAATTAATAATGAATAAATTAATTTATTTTAAGTTTCAATTTTATTTATTTCACCCAAGTGTATTTGACATTAAAATTACGAAGTGGTAAATAAGTTTATAATTCAATTTCTTTTCATTGGAATATATTACTTATTAGTTATCTTTAATATTCTAAGACTATTATGGAACTGAATTTTCAATATCTTATATTTTATTTACAATTTTGTATGTGGATTTATACTTGAAACACATAATTGATTAATTTTGGTAATTCTCACTTCAACGTTATGATCTCTTTATGGGTTTATTTCACAATATCATTTTAATCGATATTTTTTATACTTAAATTACCATTGAACAAAATTATTTGATAATTTTAAAATAAAACCCTTTAATATTATTCTAATTTTTAATTTATGATATTTTTATGTAATAGTTCAAATTTTCACACTTTGGTACTTAAAATTATTGAGAAAATATTTTTATTAAAATATGACTTCATTTATCTCTTTGATCAAAAATCCTCTTTCTTCCAAAACTATTTATTCTAAAAATGTTTTAAAAAATATTTATAACATTATTAAAAATAAGTTATTAAATAATTTTTTACACATGTTTGAATTTTTTACAATTTCTTTAAAAAAATATTGACATCATTTTCCAAATAATGCTTATTTGGATTTTACCGATAAAGTGAAAGGAATATTTGTTTAAACATGTATGGAATGAATGGAATTTAAAACCACCATGACCACTACATATTTTCAATGTTATTTTATAAGTTTAAAATGTTATTTTAAATAAAAATATTTTGAAAATATTTTTTGAAATTTTATTTTAAAAAATATATTTTAAAATTTAAAAGGATATTTTCCCTAGGAATTTTTTTAAAGATCATTTTACAGTATTTCCATCCATCATCAACAAAAAAACGTTATTTTACTTATAATAAATTGTGGATATTATTTATTGATACCATAACTATTGTTTCTATGGATGGTTTATGATCATTTTGACCAAATAAAGTATTGACATTCAGTTTATTGATTCATTTTTTAGCCATTAAATTTCCCTTGAATTATTAACTTTATTGTGATCATTGGACATTAAATTGCACCTAAATATCCATATTATTTATCATGGATATGATTATTACTTAAATTGTATCTCATTTCTATATAAAATGGTTTAATTTGAAATTTATTTGATTGATTGGGGAAATATTGATAATTTGTATTCTTTCTTCAACATGGATATTTAATCGTAAGGAAAGTTCTTCAAGAATTAAATTGATTATTAAATATATAAATAATTATATAGAAATTAATATATGGGAAAGGGTTGATTTTAGATATCCCCATGATGAATCAGTAGTCTCATTGAGCAAACCAGTAAGCTATTATTAAACAGGTTTCTACTTGTAGATTTAAACTATCTTTTTGAAAGGTCTTGATAGTAGAGGTATCATGTTCTAGATAACATGACATCCAATGATTAATAATTTCCTACATTTAGAATTAAGTTATTAATACCCATGATATTTTCATAATGATACTATCTATATATTAATTTCATATTTAGTTTATTAATTAAATGGAATGTTTTCTTAATTATTTACCTTTATATATTGATTATGCCTTGTCTTGTTATCTATGATATTTTCACATTAATATTATCTATGTATGCATTTTATTCTCACTTTTTTGATTAAATTAATTGTGTTTTCAGTTATTTATCTTTAAATTATTATAATTATTAATTCGTGATAGCTTTCAATTTAATTAACCCTTACTGAGCATTTGTGCTCACTATTATTGTTTTTCCTTTCCCAGGAATCCAAGAAGTGTACTAAGAATGATATGCGAGGATATTCTTGAGGGAATAATTATGTTATCAAAAAAATGTTGTATTTTTTTCAAATATAATATAGGAATCATGTATTTATTTAGTTTACCTATACTACTAAACTATTTTTTCCTTTGGGATGAAATTCATTATACCTGATGAAATTGTAGTAAAGTAAGACACTAGCTCCAAGTTACTGAAGTTAGGGTTGTTTCCATTGGTAGCAGAGAGAAGTTTAGTATTATCCTTGGGAACTAGATTTAAGAAAATATAGAATTGGGATCACATCCCTATGATAGAAATTGAGGATAAATATATAAAAACAATAATTTTTTTGTAAGGTATAGATTATGTGGTTTTCCAAGAAATATATCCCTTTATGTATAATACAATAGGACATGGTTATGGAACATATGTACATATGGGTAATAACTCAGAGAAGTGCACATTGGGATTATATAATTTTTTTTCTAGTGTATAACAACCTTCCATACTACACACTTGGCTTTAAACTGACATGGGATATGATTAGGCTAATTCACATTTTTTTTAAAACAATTATGAAGAATTTGAATAGGTGATGATAAGGAATTACCTAGGTTAAACCTAAGGTGTATTAGATTAAAAAAAGGGTTTCAGGATTGTAACATCCTATAAATGATTATATGTTTTCCCCACTATGATTATTGTTTCTCACACTATGATTTTTTTTAATATTTTCCATTATGATTTCTTCCCTTTAATTATTCAAAACCATGTTAGGACCTTCAAGTCTTGTTCATTTAAGGTAGTTATGCCTCTGTGTCAAGTATGGGTTACATCTTTACCCATTCTCTAAATGGGTTTTTTATTTTATGTTAAATTAGAAGGGAATGACCCTAAACCTGTTAAAAAAGTTATCCTGAAATATGATTTAAAACATATAAAGTAACCCACTCTTAGAATCACTAAAGAGGATAAGGATATGGTTTTCTCAAAGATCAAGTGGTGGAGGCCATGGAGGAAATAAGTCTAGATTTCTATAATGTGAGAAATATGGAAAGAGGAGCCCAAGAATGTGACTTCAAGGAATGGGAAAATGCTTTATGATTGGAAAATAAGGGCATAAATAAATGAATTTTCAAGGAAAAATGAAGAGTACAATGAAAGGAAATAAATTTCATCATAGGGATCCATTTATAGTTCATTGTATTAAATGTGGGGAACCCGTATTTTATTTGATTCAATGGACTATTTTAAAGGTTAACCCCTTTACTAAGTATGGAATTATGTTGAAATATAATGGATGAACTATATATTTATTGGGATTAAAGAATTAAATTAAATAATTAATTTTACCAATGTAATTTTGGTGATTAGAATTATAAAACAAATAATTATCATGTTAAATTTTATAATCATATATGTATTCATTAACTTAAGAGTTATGGATACTATCATGGGTTTATGTTTTTTAAAATTTTCCTAAATTAAAAGTCTTAACCACCCCTTTTATGTTTTTTGTTATTGGAGTTTACAAAGATTAAGGATATTTTTTTGGAAAACATTTACGAGAATACAACCTATTGGTTTAGTATATGTTTTAGTGAAAAAAGTTATTTAAGGAATAATGCCATTAAATTATTTGGGAATAATGTTAAAGGTATTGGTAACCTTTTTGGTTTTTTCTATATTTTATGTTGAGTTAATTATGGGCTATTAAACTTTGGGAATGTTATAATAATTATATTAATATAGTTTTGAAAAAATAACAACATGTTGCATCCGACAAGGCCGTAATGATTTGTAATGGCTTGGACATCTCTGGTCCAAAACTTTGTGGGAATCTAGTGTTTCAGGTTTCCTAGAAGGTTAAGGTGACTCATTTCAACAATTTTTAAAAATCCCTAGTTTTCCAAATTTTCTAATATAATCTCATATCAATGGTGTCTCACTTCATCAATAGCTCGCTATTGGTGGCTTACTGGAGTTGTCTCACCCCAGCGGTAGCTCACTGGCGATGGCTCGTTAGTGGCATCTCACCCCATAGGTAGATCTCTGGTGGTCGCTCGCCAAGTGGTGGCTCACTAGATATGTCTCATATGGCAGTGCCTCATCTGGTAGTGTCTCATTGTTGGTGCCTCTTCTGGCAGTGGCTTGCAGGTGGTGGCTTGCTGGCAGTGCCTTGTGGATAGTTCCTTGTATGGAGGTGCCTTACTGAAGGTGCCTCTTATAGAGGTTCCTCATTTGTATGTGGTTCTCTAACAGTGGATCACTAGCGATAGATCATGGACAGTGCCTCTTCTGGTGATTACTCACCAGTAGTGCCTCATCTAGCAGTGCCACGTCTGGCGGTGTCTCATAAGCACTATTTCCATTCCTTCCAGTTCTAACCTTTTGAAATCTTATTAGATGTAAAAAATGTTTAATTCCATATTTAAAAAAATTTGAGACTGATTAAAATTCCATAATTCATATCTTTAATTTCATAAGAGTCTGAAGGCTTTTAAATGGTCAAAACATGTGGTCTTGGATATATCCTGCATTAATAGAAAACCAAAAATTGTATTTAATTTTATGGCCATGTTTCAATCTTCATAAAGTCGATATATCTTTCCCCTTGATCATTCCTTTTTTATTTATCTTCATATGGGATGTGTCGAATCCCTCTTCCTATAGGAGTTGTGTGTCCAGGCTACAACAGTTGGTTTTTGATTCCCTAGAGAGTACCTACTATACGCGCGCCCCTATTTTGGTCCAACCAAGAAGTGTCGATCTTCCTTCTTCTAGGCAGGATTTTCTTCATATTTCTTATTTTTGAATATTGCAGGATGTGTATATAGATGTTCTTATTTGTGAAGATAGTTTATTACATATTAATAAATATAATTTGATTGATTTAAAATCATTATACATGGGTTGGGAAAAGTGACACATGATCTTGTTATGTGATTGTTTTTGTTGATATTGTGATTTGTATGGGCTAAAAACCAACTAAAAATTGTACATATTGGGTTTCGTTGTTTTTAAACTAAATGGTTTATGGAATTTATGTTTTTTGGTTTCCATTTAATGTTTATATATAAAAATTAGTCAGCCACAAATATTCAACTAATAAATGGATTCCCCCAGATCATACAGTTTCTATGATAACCCCTAAATTAACAATTGGAATTAAATAAGGGATTCCTTTTTAAATCCGAAACTATGTTTTTCCTTGGTATGTACGGTGATGTAGTTGTGGGAACGGTTGTGCATAGGGGGTTGGTTATGTTGATATGACAATCTAAGAGGATGTGTTTAAAGAAGGACAATTGTATTTTGTATGGGTAATTATCGAGAGTTTTTCCATTAATAACCTACAGAATGCTTCACCCCCTATCTAGAGGTCATGGTATGATGTGTATTTAATGTGAAGTGATTTAATTTACCAGAGCTCTTCATCCCCTGAATGACTATTACTATGTTTATTTATATGTGACATGCCTGATAGTTTCCTAGGTAGTGATAGAATGAATAAATGAATGTTTAATAAGGTTTAAAATGGAATGGGTTAGTTTGATTAATGGGATTTAATTTTTAATGAAAATTTAAGTGATAGGTTGTGTGATTAAATATGGTTGATACTGAATAATTAAAAGTTTAGAATGATTAAAAGAATTGTTTGGAATGTGAAATGAGATTTGTGGCTTGATGTGTGGTGTTGTGCACTTTGATATAGTAGAAAAGGTGGTAGTGTTGTGAGTATGTGGTTTTTCCAAGAACCCAGAGGTTAGACTTGAGTTTTTGGTATCATATATGTATATACCAGTATTTTTTTCTTGTTATTTTTATATGAACCCCTCCCTAGTCAAGCACTATGTGTCGAACACCCCCTTCTTCACGGGGGAGGGTGTCTTCTAGTGAGGACTATGGATGGATGGGTACTCTCTCTTCCACTACCTCTTCAAGGAGAGTTAGGCATAGAACAAGATGTGATGTCTAGAGTCTTGTTAGTGCTTTAGACAATGGTTGTGATGGCCCAGGTGTCTTCATGTGAGATGTGATAGCCCAGGTGTTTGAGGGTTAGGTGGTTTGTTCCTTCCCATATGTCTTTAGGGTGAGATGTGATGTGATTCTTAGGATTTTTTGTGATGATATGTGATGTGATGTGTTGTGAGGACTAGGTGTGTGTGGTAAGGATGTGTTTTAGGGCCCATGTGTGTGCATGAAGGATGTGTCATGAGGCCCAAGTGTGTGTGGTCAAGATGTGATGCGGTATACGAAAGGGATGAGAGTGCCATAATGTACAACATTAGGAGAGAGGGGAATTCCAGTGGGAAAGTGGTGTGGGGTAATCTATCATCGACGTGCCTTACTTTATATTATAATACTTGGTTTTCATTATTTGGTAAGTGTGCCTTGGTTAGGTTGGGGTGGTTAGTATACCTGATTAGGTTCTATTTGGTTCTTATATTTTCCCATGGGTGCCTTAGTATGCCTCTTTCACATGTGCATTAGAGATTTTGGTTTTCCTTCAGAGTATACTTGTATGATCAACCTACATATGTAAACTATTTTCTAGTTTCTAAGAGGATTACATGGGCCATGTTGGAACTTACATGCTTGGATCTTAACAGTTTCTTTGTCGCTTCTTAGCTTTACTTTTGGGTATTTACTTTAGATATTTTTTTTATTTGTATCAATTCTATTTTACACATGCATACATGTTTTTTTTGGATTTCTTTTATATTATGTCTTGGGGTTTCAACATAGATGATTCATCTTATCTCTGGATCTTGTTTCCTTATAAAGTGCAATTCCTCTCATGCATTGAGATTCATACACCCATGGTACTAATCACCAACTGAGGGCCTACTAGAGGTAGGACTTGAGGGTCATTAACTCCCTTTATTCATTTCCAGCCTTGGTGGGGTGTATTTGGATGCAGGGGGTTGTGATAGAGTGGTATCATATCTTATGGTTGAGAGATAGGATGTGGTTTGGAGTTAGGCATAGTGAGGATTTCATGGGATTGTATGGAAATAGTTTATTTGACCTTGGTGTGTGACATAGGATTGGTATACCAAATATGACACGATATTTTGGGGTCTCCCATGATCCAGTGCACAGACTCTAAGCTTATTGAATGACCAAGTGAGATGGAACTGCTTGTTGGGTGGATACCTAGGAAAGGTACATGTGTTATAAGGACTTATGTTCTTGTTTGAATTGGGTTTTTTTGGGAAGGTTAAAATGGATTAAATGAATTAAAAGAAGTTAAAATAAATCTTAATTCCATACTACTCGGTCTTAGGAAATCCTTGTTTACCTTTCATCTATGGATCCTTATCAGATGTCACCTTATGAGTTATGAGAGTTGAGGATTCAGATAAATGATATGATGTAGAAGAGTTTCATCCAGCCTAGTGTGTAGTTGGGGGGTGCTCTAGTGTTTTTCACCAAGAAGGTAGATGGTAGTCTGAGGTTGTGCGTAGACTACCAGAGGTTTAATCAGGTGAAGGTAAAGAACTATTACCCTCTTATGAGGATATACGATACTTTTGACCAGCTAATTGTGGCATGTTGGTTTTCTAATATCGATCTACATTATGGATATAATTGGTTAAGGGTGAAGGAGGGTAATATCCTGACGACTGCATTTAGATGAAGGTATATGCACATTGAGTATGTACACATTCCATTCGGTTTTAAGAATACACCAACTATATTCATGGGGATTATAAACTCCATATTCCACGAGTTCTTGTACTGGTTCCTTATTGTATTCATCGATGACATCTTAATCTACTAGAAGTTAGAGGAGGAGGACACCGATCATCTTAGAACTATCTTGTAGGTCCTTCAACACTACAAACTATATGGATTGTTTCCCAAGTGTAAGTTATGGACATGAGAGGTCCATTTCCTTGGTCATTTGGTGTCTCTAGAATGTGTGGAAGTAGACCCATTGAAGGTTGAAGACATTGTTTATTAGGTATCACCTAATAACGTCGAAAAGGTTCATAGTTTCCTTAGTCTCACAGGCTATTATCCGAGGTTGGTACGTGTTTTCTCTCGATTCGCATCCCCATTGACAATTGAGACTAGTAAATACCAATATTTTGTGTGGAGATAGAATTTCTAGGTAGTGTTCTATTACTTGAAGGGTTAGTTCTCTAGTTCTCTGATGTCCAGAGGAAGGTGTGATATTTGAGGTGTTTTGTGACCCTTCCCATTTGGGCTTGGGAAGCGTGCTGATGAAAATGTAGGCAGTGATCTCTTATGGGTCTATGAAGTTTCATCCCCACATGTGTAATTATACCATCCTTGATATAGAATAAGTAGTAGTTGTGTTTTTACTCAAGTTGTGGTGGAATTACCTCATTAGATAATGCTTTGTGGTCTTCACAGATCATAAGAGTATAACATAAATATTTTCTCAATGTGATTTGAATCTAAAATAGTAGATTTCGATGGAGTTTCTTCAGGAATATGATTTTTAGATCTCCAATACTTCAAGAAAGGGAAATTCCATGGCCAATTCTTTCAGAAGAAAGTCACAGAAGGATGTTGTTTAGAAATATGGGGATTCTTGGGGAGTGATGGATGAGTTGGAATCCTTGCACTTAAATTCAATGGTGGATGGTGGTAAATTCTATTTATTTTATATGATGGTGAAGTATTCTCTAATGAAATAGGTAGAGGAGTCTCATGGGGAGACCTAGTGGCAGAGGTGATGCACAATCATATTGGGAATGGTGATGCTCTAGAGGGATGGTCACATGAAGGTCAGAATCAGATTTTTTTTTCATGGAAATCTATTTGTTTTGGTATCATTTCATGATGGAGTCCTTTGTGAGTTTCATATATCAAATTTAAAATTATAAACCAGAGTTTTGAAGATATATTGTTTCATGCAGATATAGTTTTGGTGGCCCAAGATGAAATGTGCAGTGGTAGAGTTTGTGGAAAAATGCTTGCTTTTCTAGAAGGTAAAGGCTGAGCATCATGTTCCTGGTGGTTTTTTGTAGCCCTTGGATGTTCCTGAGTGGGAATGGGATGAAATATTGATGGATTTCATCACAGTGTATCCCAAATATTAAGGATGTTGTGATTCTATCTGGGTGATAGTGGATCAGTTGAAGAAATTGTCTCACTTATTAGTGATTAAGGAGTCGGGTGCAGTTGATGCTTTGGCTAAGAGGTATAAGGATAAAGTGGTATGGTTTTAGAGAGTTAAGATCTCCATTTTTTTCGATCGAGGCTTATTATTTACATCATGATTATGGAGGGGATTACAGCATGCCTTTGGCACCTAGTTACACCTCATCACTACTTTCCACCCTCAGACAGATGGGAAGAAAGAGCAGAATATTCTAATGTTGTAGGATTTTTTTTGTGGGCATGTGTCTTGGTCTTTTTTGGATCTTGGTTATGAAACTTGACCTTGTTAGAGTTTTCTTATAATAATAGCTATCACTCTTTCATTGGCATGACCTAATTTGAGGCTTTTTACATGAGACCATTTTGTTCTTCATTGTGCTGGATAAAGGTTGGGGAGACAACTTTTCTTGGTCCCGATGTGATGGAGAGCATGATAGAGAAAGTTAATCTTGTTTATGAGAGGATAAAAGTAGCGTAGTACCAACATAAGTATTATTCCAATCATAGAAGGAGGCCCTTAGAGTTCAAGTTTGGGGACCATGTGTTCTTTAAGGTTTTCCCTCGAGGTGGTTAGCAATGTTTTGGAATAGGGAGTAAGATTTATCCCAGGTTTTTCGGGGCCTTTGAGGTGTTGGGGGAGTTGGTGAGGTGGAATACCGATAGAAGTTATCATCATGGTTAGAGAGGATCCATGAAGTCTTCCACATATCACAGCTTCGTTAGTATCTTCACGATAACACCAGTGTCATTGACTGGGGAGAGTTGGATATCGAGGATGACACAATGTTTGTGGAGTAGCTAGTAGATATCTAGGATCATCGAGAGAATGTGATGCATGTATGTACTATTCCTTTGGTTCGTGTGTTGTGGAGGCATTGTGTCTAAGAGGAGAGTACTTGGGAGTGGGAGATGAAGAGGTTTTCCTAGTACCCAGAGTTATTTTGAGTTTTTTCTTACTCTGTTTCGATTTATGATGTAATTTTTGAACCTTTTCGATAATGAGATGAGTTGTTTTTCTTGGTTTTTGATCTATGTGGTGTGATTTGTAATGAATTCCTGACATGTGAAAATTTGAGGACCTAATTCCTAATCGAGTCACATTAACTATGATATGATTAAACCCATGAAGGTGAGTCTGTTCTGCCCAGAGAAGATGATATCTTGACATGGAGGAAAGGATTACCTGATTCATGTGGTCTGGATGGTGCAGTTTGTCAGGGTTTTGTAGTGTGTTTTTTGGCTTTTTGGGGTGACTGTCAACAACCATGATGATAATTCCTAGTTAGAAGATGTTATAGGATGTGTTATTGGGTGTATAGGCTTCCACTTTAGCTTTCAATCAACACAAGGTGGTTTATTGTTGAACTTTGATGTGTTTTTTGATAGCGGTGTTTCATGTGTAACGAGATCCTTGATAGGTATATTGAGGGATGGTTGTTTTGAACCTTTCTCTATTTCCTTTCTTTTGGGTTGGTTTTGAATTCTCAAAGGTGAGAATAGTTTGAGAGGTATCTGATGAAATGGCCTGGACCTCTCCAATCCATTACTTTGTGGGAATCTAGTGTTTGAGGTGTTTGGGGAGGTTAAGGTGACTCATTTCAACACATTGAAAAAAATTCCAAGTTTTCCATGTTTTCCAATGACATCTCATCTCAATGGTGTATCTCCTAGAAGGTAGATCGATGGTTGTGTCTCGTTGGGGGTGTCTTACCCAAGCGGTAGCTCGCTGGCAGTGGCTCGCCCTGGCAGTAGCTCCCTGGTGGTGGATCATTGGCAGTGTCTCACCCCAATGGAAGCCCACTGGAAGTCACTCATCTAGAGGAGGATCATAGGTGGTGCCTTGTCTATAAGTCCCTAATCTAGCATTTGATCATTGGAAATGCCTTGTTTGGTGGTCCCTCATTTGGCGGTGCCTCGCTGATGATGGCTCATGAATGTTGCCTCATCTGGAGGTGCCTCGCCGATGATGCCTCATCTGTAGGTGCCTCGTCTGGATGTGACTCACCAGTAGTGGATATATGGAAGTATCTTGCAGATGGTGCCTCGTCTAGTGGTTCCTCACTGACACCGCATCATTTGGTAGTGCCTCATTTGACGGTGTCTTGTAAACAGTGTTTCTGGTCCTTTATTTTCATCCCTTTTGACATATTCTTTGACATAAAACAAATATAATGACTTATTTAAAATGATTTGATATTGATTCAAATTCAATAAATCATATCTTAAATTCCATACGAGTCTAGGGGATTTTAATTTTTCAAAACATAGTGTCTTGGCCAGATCCGCCTTTAATGGGAAATCAAAAACTATATATAATACCATGGACCTATTTTGATCTTCCTAAAGCTGAGACATCTTTCCCCTTATTCATTCCAACTTTTATTCTCTTGGCACTAGATGCGAAGAATCCCTCTTCCCATATGATTCATGTGACCAGGCTGTAGTAGTTAGTTCGTGATTCCTTGGAGAGTACCTACAGTATGAGCGCCCCTATTTTGGTGAAACTAGGAAGTGTCAATCATCCTTCTTCCTAGTAGGATTTACTTCATCTTTCTTATTTTTGAATCACGCATTATGGGAATATAAATGTTTTATTTTGGGAATATAGTTGATTCAAAATTAATAATGATAATTTTATCAGTTTAAAATCAATATACAGGGGTTGGGAAACATGACACATGATCTTCCCATGTGATTGTTTTTGTTGATATTGTGATTTGTATGGGATAACTACCCACTAAAAATCATGGCTATTGGGGGTCAATGTTTTCACACTAAATGGTTTATAAAATTCATTTTTCTTGGTTTCTGTTGAACATTTATATATAAAAATTACTTAACCACATATATTTATCTAATAAATGGATTCCCCAAGATCATACAATTTCTATGATAAACCCCAAATTAATAAGTGTAATTAAATAAGGTATTAATTACTAAATCTGAAACAATGTTTTGAATTAGTACATGCGGTGATGTGGTTTTGGGAACGGTTGTGCACATGGGGTTGGTTCTATTGATTTGAAAATCTAGACGAATGTGTTTGAAGAAGAACAATAGTTTTTTGTATGGGTAAATACCAAGATTATTTCCATTAATAACATGCATACAGATTGAACTCATATCTATAGGCCATGGTATGATGTGTCTTTAATGTGAAGTTCATTAATTTACCAGGGCTCTTCATGCCCTGAATGATTGTTACTATGTTTCTTGATATGTGTCATTCCTGATAGATTCTCAGGTAGTGATGGAATGAATAAATTAATGTTTAATAATGTTTGAAATGGTATGGGTTTGTTTGGTTAATGGGATGGAATTTGTTAATGAAAAATTAAGTGATGGGTTGTGTGATTAAATGTGGTTGATGGTGAATAATGAAAATTTTGGGACGATTAAATGAATTGGTTAGTATGTGAAATTGGATTTGTGGATTGATGTGTGGTTTTGTGAATTTAGTGGTAGCAGTAAAGGTGGACATGTTGTGATTTGGTAGTTTTTCTAAGAATCCATAGGCTGGTCTTGAGTGTTTGGTATCATATATGCATATAATTGTATTTTTTTCCATGGAATTTTTATACACACCCACCCTAGTTGAACATTATGTGTTTGTTCTCCAAGGAATGTGTGTTCTGATTAGGAATAACTATTTCCAAACCGTTTCCAATGGGGTTTTCATGGAACCAAAAATAACCAATGGTTCTATATCCATAAGGACCTACTTTCCAATGAAAGGCACTCATTTGGGATTTTAACCCATGATTCTTACCAGAAAGGCTCGAAGCATGAGTTAAAACCAATGCAACCCATGATGCTTAACAACTCACATTGGTCGGGAGGATGGGAGGTCGGTCTCATCACACCCTTTTGGGGGGAATTGTTTCCTACTCTGGGAATCTATTATAGATTTAAGATATGTTCATGAATCCTTCATTAATTACCAAGTATGATGTGGGTTTCCCATGAAATTAAAAATCAATTATTAGCATATATTGAATTTAGAATCATCTGTATGTATCCAAGGTTCTTCATCAATGGAGATATCAATATGTATCTAAGGTTATCCATCAATGGTATCCTCTTATATATTACTTAGAGATTCGTTGGTCATTGTTACGATGATACTGGTTTTCTAGCCACACAGTGTGGCACTCTATAGTTTATTTTCATCCAAGGAGACAAAGGTCGCTCTGGAATTTATCATTATACAAGGAGACATGAGTTGTTTTGATATTGGGATAAAACCCATATATATGCTTCCTATGTATCCTTGTGAAAGGAATCAGAACCCATGTAGTTCATTACATCTTAAGGGGACACATCATACCTTTTATAGTAATGTGACAAGGACCTAACCATACATTTTAACATCATGTGGTAAATAATTATAGTCGGAAGGTTCCTAGTGAAATTTTGGTGTGGGAGTTATACTAGATCATCCTAAGGATATTGGATAGGATATGAGTTTCCAAGTTGAATTAGACCCCGATAGGGATATGGAATAGATAGAACATGGTTGATTTGGGGTGTTGGGCTTAAACCTCAGGAAAGATTCATACATATATTATTTAAATGGGAATCAAATCCCATGTAGTTTGGTAAGTCTCATAGGGGAGTATGGCCCTTTTATAGAAATAGGTTTGGGATTACTCTTGAAGATGATTCCTTGGTGAGTTTGGTTTTATGATTGGGGATACCTTCTAATAAGAATACCACTTAAGCTCGAGCCTTAGATAGAAATACTACGTATCCTAGTTAGATTTGGAATCAGAGTTCTCATATTTCAATTGGTTCTCAGTCCATTGAGGGATGCGGTAGAGATATCAGACCCTAGGAATGACTAGGTCCCAATGGTTGCAATGTCGAAGACATGAGTATTATATTATAATGGATGTTTAGTTGAGCTCAGTCCTTAGAAAGGAATCCTACATATCCTGGTCATTAGAGGAATCAGGTTCTCATAGTTCATTGGGAATTACTGGTTCCCAATGGTGGAAATATCGAAGACATGGGGCTTATATCATAATGGATGTTTAGTTGAGCTCAGGCCTTTGGAAGGCATCCTATGTATCCTAGTTAATGTAAGAATCAGAGTTCTCATAGTTCATTGATTTAGGTGTATTTTTTAGGTGTCAAGATCATCACTAACCTCTAATCCCATGTGTGTTATGCTTGGTGTGAGAAACAAGAGGAAGCAGATGATTTGAAAAACCGCACACTTCTCCTTCTCCGCAGGTGTAAGAGATCGGGGTTATGAAACTTCCCTCTCTTCAATTTAGATAAGAAGTGAGTACAATGTGAAGAATGAATGGAAGTTAAGGATGCATAGGTAGAGAGGAGAAAGACCAAAACCTTCAATAAGAATGACCATGGGATTACCTTAGGAGGATTTCTCTAAAATATATCCTGCTTCGAGAGGAGGGTATCATTCCATGTTAGGGGGAAAACAAAGTGTGATCCTTACCCTCCCCACTAAGAAATGGGGGCTCTAGATCTCAAAAACAAGAAGATACATACATGGTCCTATCCCTATAATCTGAGACTGAGAACTACTCAACACTATCCCTTGGGTAATAATCTTCATGACAGTAGATATACAAATCTAAAATGCCCCGAGGATCCTGACCCTCTGATAGGAAAAATGTGGTAAATCTCTAAAACAAAAAACCAAATAGGACAGACATTGATGCACAATTCCACATGGTTTTGTAAATAAAGAGGTCTAGAAGGTGGTTTCAACTTGTTCAATTTCAAACAAGGGAACCAAATATGGAGAGGCCCTTCCATGAGTTTCTTTGAAGTAGGCTTCATGAATGGATTATGCAGACTGAAGAGTAGGGTGGACCACTAAGGCTTGTGCAAGGGGTGCATCACACAGGAAGGGATAGGAGAACTGATGGAACCTTGGTTAACAGACAACCTGGATGACTACACTTGGGTGTGACCTTGATCAAGCCTTCATGGGACTCCACTAGTATTCTCATAAGTGATTAGTGGAAGGTCCTATTGAGGAAGGGTGACCCGCACTAGTCTTCTTTGAATTGGGGTTGGGTGAATTCCGCACATAGGTGTTATTTAATTTAAACCCTTGTAGGAATTATGTTACACTATTCCCCTTTAATTCCATCTTCTTTAGGTTTTAGAAAACTCTCTAGATGATTTTAGAGGACCTGAGTGAAGGACCAGGGTGATCAGAGTATCAATTGGCATTCATGAAATTCTATCTATCCAAATTAAGAGCCCAGGGGCCTATTTATAGGAAAATATAGGTCCCTAGGTGAAAGAGTCATTTCGCGCAGGTGTTTCACGTAGGTTGGTCACACTAGTTGGTCTCATAGGGTTCCATTCATGCACCTTTCACACCAACGATGTTTTGGGGGACTAGAGTATCTCACTTAGGAAAAACTGTTGTTTCATACCGTGGGGGATGTTCCCTCACAACACTACTTTGGTTAGTGCCGGGATGCTGTCCCAGCCCTTCGAGATAGACCCATCACTACCGTCACTAACCCCCATGAAAAATGGAGAGTTTCACCATGAACTGTTCGAGTCTGGATGAGGATGATTTGGGTCGTGTCACATGGAAATCCAATCTTCTCCTTCTTCTGGAATAATGATCTATTTCTTCTCAAACTCAACATTTTGTGTCTAAGTGATGTTCACTTCTTTAATTTAATGGAAAAGTGTATTGAATTCATTTCAAAGTGTCAACAGTGCCGAACACCCACATCGTCATGGGGGAGAATTTCTTTCCCAATATCTGGTGAGGTGTACAGATGGATGGGTACCCACTCTCTTCTGTTCTTTCTTCCAAGAGAGGTAGGTATGGAATAGGCTATGATGGATAAAGGCCTGTTATTTCTTTATATTGTGGTTAGGATGGACCAGGCTTCTTCGAGTGAGATATGATAGCTCAGGTGTTTGTGGGCAAGGTGGTTTGTGCATTCCCAGGTGTCTTCGAGTGAGATATGATAGCTCAGGTGTTGTGTGGCCTTGGTGTGTGTGGGTAGGATGCAATGTGGTATACAGATGGGATGTGAGTGCCATGATGTACAATGTTGGGCAAGAGCAGCTTACCAGTGGGAAAGTTGTGCGGTTTACCCTATCATCGATATTCTTTACTTTATATTATATTACTTGGTTTTTTTTATTTGGTGAGTGTGCTTTGGTGGGGTTGGGGTGGTTTGTCTACTTTCTTAGCTGTTATTTGTTTTTTTGTTTTCTAATGGGTGCTTTAGTATGCTACTTTCACATGTGCACAAGAGACTTTGGTTTTCCTATTGAGTATACTTGTATTCTTACCCTATGTATATAAATTATTTTCTGGTTTCCAAGAGTATTTCATGGGGCATAATAGACCTTACTATCTCAGATATTGATAGTTTTTATGTTGCTTCTTAGCATTACTTTTGGGTATTTAATTTGGAGAATTTTTTATTTTTATGTGTTCTATTTTACATATTCATGTGGGATGGTTTTGGATTTATTTTATATTATGTCTTGGAGTTTCTTGGTGAATTATTTATCTTATCTCCCATCTTGTTTTCTTATAAAGTGTAATTCCTCCCATATTGTGAGATTCATAAACCCTTGGTGCTAGTTTGCAACCTGAGGCCTATTGGAGGTGGGACTCAGTGGTCATTATCTCCCTTTATTCATTTCCATCCTAGGAGGGGTATCTTTGGAGGGAGGGGCCATGATAGGATTGAAACCATAACATAAGGGAGATAATGTTTTAATGCCAACCATTGGCCTATGTGATGTTTTGGTAAATATTGTAATGGTCAGTGTCCTCCCGGTCTGTTAATTTGTGAGTTTTGGTTGTTGGACGTGTTAAGAGGAGGCTCAGATAGAGTTTGGAGAACTTTGGTTGGTAAAGGCTTGAAGAAGGGGGATTGCACATCATGTAATGGGATTACATAATGTGAATATCAGTTTCATGGGTTTTCCTAGGAGTTTAACAATGTGTAGCATTTTGGGGTTAGAAAAATAAAATAAATCAAGAGGCAATCAGTTTTTTGGCGGAATCTAACCATGATTTATTACACGTCATTAAAGGGTATTACACATCATGTAATACCTCACTAGTGTAATGTTTTAATTAATTTTCCAACTACTCATGTTACCAAACCCTACTGCTGAAACATTTATCCCTCAACCCGAGGATACCTCATAACCCCCTCTTTAGTGTTTTGAGGATTCCTTCATCGTGGATCAATTCCTATCTTCCATCCCTCAATCTGTAGTGATTCATCATTGATCTAAGTTCTGTTCTTCCTCATTTTTGCGGTTTATTTTGGGTTGATCCCTCTTTTTTCTCCTATTATTCTTTCCATATCATGGAGTATGTTTTCCCTTAGTTATAATGGGGTTATCTTCGGTTTTTTTTGGTGTGGTGGTGCCGTGACATCCTGAGGCGGATGCAGATCTTACAGGATAGGTGATCAGAGGTCTATTATGTGATACTTTCTCATGAAATGAACATTGACACCCCTTTAAGTTAGGGATTCCCTTGTTTTTCTTTATTTTTGGATCATAAAAAAGGGGTTATGCTTCTTTTTGCCTATGGATCGTGGTTTTTACAACTTAATAAAAGATAAACAAACCAGTTAATTGAACTGAGGGGAAATGGGATTTGTTCACATTCTTTTTATAGCCTTGTTATTTTTTGTGATACTATGATTGCACGACTACGTTCCCCACTAAAAATGGTGTATGTTGGTGACTTTGTTTGATATGGTTATATATGTTGTGTTTTCTTCTTTGGTTTTGGTTGTTGTGGTATCACCCTAAAAAAATAGAAATTGGTTAATTACATATACCTGGATAATGTATAGATGCCCCAGGATTATAAAAATTTTGTGATAACCCCATAATTAATAAGTGGAATTAAATAAGGAATTCCTTATTGAATATGAAATTGTGTTTTTACCTTGGTTTGTGTGGTTCTATTGTTGGGAGCATGACTGTACATTGTGGGATGGTTTAGAAGGTGTAATGGAATCTCAGGTTTAGAGATTGATTGATTGTAAAATGGATGAGAAGTGTTGTGTAGCAGGGCAATGATTATGTTGTGTGGTGATGTGTTGATGGTTGTGGTTGTGTGTGGATGGATTTTGGAGGGATATATTTGAAGAAGAATGGTGATGGTTGGTATGAGTAATTCACCCAAAGTTTCTCCATGTTTGGATTTTTCTGTGCTTTTTGTTATGTGCAGTGCTTGGTAGTTTTCCAGATAGTAATGAAACAAATGAATAAATGATTGATTAATAAATTTTTTAAATGGATTGGGTTTCATAACAGAATGAATTAATTAATTTTTAATAAATAATGGTGACGATTAATTAAATTTATTGGGAATATGAATTGGTTTGTGTCTTGATTTTTCATGTTGTTCATTTAGAGGTAGCAAAAAATTTGGCAGTGTTACGAGCTTGTTGTTTGTGGAAAACCCATAGGTTGATTTGAGTGTTTGGTATATTATACATATAAACTTCTATTTTCTTTTGATTTATACACATTCCCCACCCTAGTTGATCACTATGTTCTGAACACCCCCATCGTCACTCGAGAGGGTGTCATTCCCAAACATCCCAATGGGAGGATGGATGGATTGTTAGGTACCAGGACGGTGCAACGGAAGCTGGTGGGCTGAAAATTTAAAATTTTCTACATCACCGGAGTGACATAACCCTGTCAACTCTGGGGATGTTGTCCTGGTTTGGTCCGAGGATCTCGCAAGGTTTAAATAGAGCACAAAAATAAACTTAACATGTTCTTAGTTCGGATTTGACATGTGCAAGTCCCCTGCAGGATGCTGGCGATCGTTGCTCAAAGACTCCGACGTCGAATCCCTCTAGATCATCCACACGTGCCTCTTGAATCTATTCATGCATAGTTTTTCGAGATCCAGGTGCTAGCGTGGATCTTCAATGTTCACTTCAGCAAAGCGACAATCACCGCAAGGCAAGAAGCTTCAATCCAAGATGGATAAACTTGAAGATATCCCTTCACTTGAGAGACTCTCTCTCTAGATTCTAGGAGGAGAGAGAAGCTGTAAAATCCAACACATGAATAGTTCCATGGGATATCCTCTCTCTCAATTATATAGGGAATGTTTAAAACACACAGTATGGATTCCCGACCCCGGGTAATAAATGTCCCCTATATTAGTGTTATAAATAATTATTTATGACAAATAAAATTATGCCATAAATAATATTTATAAATTATCACTTACTCATAACATATATAAATATATTACGTGATAAACTTGAGTATTTAACTCGACTCATACCTCCTGATAATATTAAACAAACTTTAGGATATTAAAATCCATTCGAATAATATTAATACTTGTATTTACTCTATAACTTGTAAATACATGTTATAAAAAAATTCAATGAATTATTCTAAACTTGAATAATTTATTAATTTATTTATTCTTTGGTGATCCATAGAAGTTGGATAGTGCTCGGACCCTTTGGTGGGGCCCACCAATTTCTATATTTCTATTCCCAGAATAGGGAAGATTTTCAAGGCGCAATTGTGTTTGACCCTCTAGGCTCTTACCTCAATAGCAGTGAATAACATACACCGACCTAGAGTGGGGTCTAGCAACCCATTGAGGCCCCTATAGAGATAAGGCAAAGTCAATGAAACAACTACCTTCCTATGAACACGGTCCGTGTAATATAATCTCTTCGTCATCATTGTCTCAATAAAGCAGAATGAACACTAGTGTCATCATTCTTTATCTTGCTTTATTTTATTTGTTGATTTGTTCGGATGGTCTTACCTTCCACTACCATGGCCATGGATTTAATGAAGGTGCTACCATCCTAATCAACCAGGCCCGAGTTATCTCTTCCTAAACTCAGAAGCGACAAATCCTTTCTTGATCATTCAATCAATTCCATGCCATTAATGATATACCCAATACAAACTACCTTTCCACGAATTTGTCGCCATGGTTTTCGTCTTGCGTCAAATGTACGTAATTAAATGACATCCATTGAAAATGGTCTCAAGTCTAAAGAACATTACACATGTCTATAGAAAGGAATGACCAATGAAACCTAAAACATGTGGTGTTCCTATTATGCGGGCCTGTCTTCACGATATCAATGATTAGAGATCATCAAGTGCGAACTTCATGAGAAGAAGTCTCAATGCTTATGAGCCCCCAGCACCTGATGGTCAAACATCATCTATGTCCTTTCAGAATGATGTAACTAGACCATAGGATGTTACTTTAAGATTACTGTCATGGCATCTCAGGGTTCTCATTATAGCCTGGGATCTACTATAACCCTTTGATGTGATAGTTAATCTAAGGACATTGCCATAAACAAAGTAGATGTAGAAGTATCTACACTATTATGGAAAGATAAACACATGTATTATAACAAACTGAATACATGTAGCGTTAATCAAAGTACAAAAAAAGTTGGTTCTAGGGCACCCACTTTCAATACTCCCAATTGCACTAGAGCCAACTGCTAACAAGTTTCAATCTGCTAGCTCTCACAGGTGAATCATGCTTCTGTTGAGAAATAGATTTAGTCAGGGGGTCTACCACGTTGTCCTCTATAGCTACTCTACTAACTGTCACTTCACCTCTTTGAGTAAGATCCCTCAAGAGATGAAACTTTCTAAGAATATTCTTTGTCCACTGGTGAGAATTGGGCTCCTTGGAAAGAACCACTGCAGCAGTATTATCACAATATAATGGAACATGGTCTGCTAGGTACAACACTAATATCTAAGATAAAGAAATGTATCTAGAATTCTTCCTTTGCTGCATCAAAAGCTGCAATATATTCGGAATCTGCTCTAGAATCAGCAACCACATCTTGCTTCGAGCTTCTCCAGCTCACTACACCACCATTCAGGCAAAAGATATCGCCTGACTATGATTTCATATCATCATTATCTGTCTGGAAACTAGCATCAGTGTATCCCATCACAACTAGTTCCTCTTCTCCTCCATACACCAAGAATATATCCTTAGTACGCCTCAAGTACATTTCTATAGTTTTAACAGATTTCTAATACATCTCTCTTGGATTGTCTTAATATCTACCCACCATGCTTAAAGCAAAGGCAACATCAAACCTAGTACATAGCATGACATATATGATAGAACCCACTTCCGAAGCATAAGGAACTCTACTCATTCTGTCAATCTCCTCTTGTTTGTGTGGACACATTTTCTTGGAGATATTTACACCATGTGACATAGGTAACAATCCTCTCTTGGATTGTTCCATACTATACCTTTTGAGTACATTGTCAATATATGTACTTTGACTTAGCCCAAAAATCCTTTGAGATCTATCTCGATAGATCTTGATCCCTAGAATGTAGGCTACTTCACCTAAGTCTTTCAAGGAGAATCATTAATTTAACCAAGTCTTAACTGACTGCAAGACTTGCACCTCATTTCCCATAATTAATATTTCATCAATATATAATACTGGGAAAACGATGGCATTCCCTTAAACCTTTTTATAGACACAAGGATCGCTTTCATTTTTGACGAAACCAAAATCTCATATGGACTCATCAAAATGAACATTCCATGGTCTTGATGCTAGCTTCAATCCATAAATGGATCTCTGCATCTTTCATACTTTATTGTAATTCTTTGACTAAACAAATCCATTGGGTTGAGTCATATAGACATCTTCAACCAACTTCCCATTTAGAAAATCTGTTTTGACATACATTTTCCAAATTTCATAATCATGAAAGGCTGCTATTGCATGCAATATTGTAATGTATTTAATCATTTCTACTGGTGAGAAGGTTTCATCATATTCAATTCCTCGACGTTGCCTGAAACCCTTTGCAACCAGTCTTTCTTTAAAGGTATTAACCTCACCATCCATGTCCATCTTCTTCTGGAATACCCATTTGCATCCAATGGGCTTTACATCAGTTAGAGGGTCTACCAAAATCCAAACTTGATTTTGGTACATGGAATCCATCTCATAATTCATGGATTCTTGCCATTTAGAAACTTCTTTGCATTCTAATGCTTCCTTTTTGGTTAGAGGTTCATCATCCTCAAGGACTAATGTGTCACAAGACTCGATGACAAGAAAACCATAACGCTCTAGTTCTCTAACCTCTCACGTAGACCTACATAGTATCTATGTCTGAGGAACAAATTCTTCTTCCACTTGTTATTGTGGTGATTGTTCCTCTACCAACTCTTGTGCATATGGAGCATTAACTTCAACAAAGTCAATATTTATCCCACTATTTCAAATATAAATGTGTTCCCTTTCTAGAAATGTGGCGTATCTTTCCACAATGACTTTTCTATCTAAAGGGTTATATTGGCAGTATCCTCTAGTTTCCTTAGGATAAACTATAAAGATTCACTTAGTGATTCTAGATGCTAATTTTTCACTTTGTAAAGTCATGAAAAATGCCTCACACCCCCATCCATGCATGTGTGTTAGGTTGGGTTTCTTTCCATACCATAACTGATATGGAATCCCATCTGCAGCTTTATTTGGTACTCGGTTAAGGGTATATGCTGCTGCCTGCAAAGTGTATCCCCAAAAGGATAATGGAAGGGTTGCATGACTCATCATTGATCTGACCATGTCAAGCAAGGTCTTATTCCTCATTTCACTAACACTATTCCATTGTGGTGTATAATGAGGAGTGATTTGGGATACTATCCCACACTCCTTCAAGTGATCAATAAAATATTGGTTAAGATATTCTCCATATCGATCTAAGCGAAGTGCTTTTTTCTTCTTACCAAGTTGGTTTTCTACTTCTTTTTGGTATTCCTTAAAGATCCAAAAGGAATATAACTTATACCACATTAAGTAGATATAGCCATACCAACTATAGTCATCAGTAAATGTAAAGAAGTATAAAAAACCACCCCTTGCCTCTACTAGAAATGGACCACATACATCAGTATGTATTAATTCCAGCACTACATTGGCTCTTTCTCCCTTTCCTGAGAAAGGTGATTTGGTCATCATTCCTTATAAAAAAGCTTGACATACATCTAAGGGTTCTAACTGTACTGAGTCTAGATACCCTTCTTGATGAAATCTTTGTAATCACTTCTCGTTTAAATGACCAAGCCTGAAGTGACATAGGCGGATGATATTTGAGTCATGTTGGATGTTTTTTTCATTGATTTACATTACTAAGTTCTCTAGTTCTAGAATATACTAACCATTGTTAAGATGTTCCATACCATAACATATGTTATCCCTATAAAAGAGACAACATTTATTTCCAAACTTGAAATAAAAACCCATAGTGTCTAGACATGAAACAGAGATAATGTTTCTGGTAACAGAAGGTACATAATAGCAATTGTTTAAAACTAGAACCAAACCAGTTGGCAAGGTTAAGTGATAGTCACCCACTGCCAAGGCTTCCAGACTTGCACCATTTGCAGTTTGGAGATCCACTAATCCTTTTGCAATCTTCTTGAACCTACTTGGTTCTTGTATATGAATACAAATGTGTGAGTCACATGCCGTATCCAATACCCAACTTATAGATAAAGATATATTGCATTCAATGACAAAAACACCTAAAGTAGAAGCATTAGTTTGTTTCTTCTTCCTAGCTTTGCAATTCTTCTTCTAGTGGCCTTTCTTGCCACATCTAAAGTACACAGCTTCCTGCTCATTACTTTGTATCTAAATCTTTGGCTTCTTTGCAGGGTGATGCATTGGTGTTTTAGGCCTTGAATTGGAATTATACCCCTTTTACTTGCCATTGTTTTTCTTTTGCACCATAATAACATATGAATTGGTATTTTTGATATCCTTATCATCTTGGAGAACTAAAGAAAAAAGGTCCGGGAGCAACTTTTTCATATCATTCATATTATAATTGACAATAAAAGTTGAGAATCTTGATGGTAAAGAGTCAAGCATGAGATCCACTGCTAGTTTTTGGTTCAATTTGAACCCAAGGGCTTCAAGCCTCTCAATATACACAATCATCTTGAGTACTTGAGGACCGACTTGGTGCCCTTCTTCTATCCTACATTTATAAAGCACACTTGAGATCTCATACCTTTCTTTCCTGGCCCTCCCCTCATATAGTTCTTGGAGATGTGAATGTATGTTGTAGGAATCCTAATCCTCATGCATTTTTTGTAATTGGTTGGACATGGATGACAACATGATGCATTGTACATCAAGCACATTGTCTACATGATTTCTCCATTTAACTTTTTCTGCCTTACTTGCTCCCTGAGGAGGTTTAGCAAGAATTGGGGATTCCAGCACATATAACTTCCATTCTTGGCATAGTACTATGCACAAGTTCCTGTACCACTCTTGGAAGTTATTGTCGGTCGTGATATTTTCTTTATCCAAAATCGATTGTAGTGATAAAGTACTTGTGGTGTTGGTGATTAACATTTTTAATCTATATTAGATAAACATTTAACATTTAGTACTTTGTCTTGGTTACCTTTTAACATTTATGATTAATAAATTATTATATCATTTTAATGTCTCTCACTATTTTATCGAACCTTAATATCCCTCACTATTAGATTCGGAATACTCTATCGCTTGAGTATTCTAGTGTCAAGGATACTTGAAACCTCCCTTGTAGTCTACAAGCTAGGGTTACACCACTACTTGGAGGGTTTCCAGGTAGGCTCTAGGATAGTCAACCACTTGTACTTGTGGTTCCTTGTGTTGTTGAGTAAAGTCCCAGCTTTTGGAATCTGAACTTGATTCCCTCAATATCTTGCCTCTAAAGTAATAGAAAGTTAGCTAAGGCTAATCCTTGACTACTCACTTTAGTTAATTCAATATAGTTCTCACATGAAAACGCCCCGGTAGTAAGAGGCACTCTCAACTATGGTTGATGAGCACCCCAAATAGACAATTTTGTTTAGATTTGAGAAATGGAAGGAATTTATTGGACTTAATGTATCTTTGAGGGTTTTTTAATATTTATTGATGAATATAATCCTTTTCTATTTATTATGTTCAAATTGGGTTGTCACGCTCACAACGGAACATGAAATAGAGAATAATTCATCACATATTTATGCATTTTATCTTGTTTACTATTCTATGTGATCACACTATAATATTTTAGACGCATAAAATAATAAACTATGCATAAAGTAAATCATGCAATCCGGCTGGTCTTGATCATTCTATAAATATCAATCCATAACGGATCAATCTTGACCTAGGGGCATCCATACCTGAGTCATGACTTGACTCAAATTGCTGCTAGCCCAATGCAATGCACTTGGATCCCATCTGGTTTACCGCCTCGTCTTTCCAGGGTATGCGTCTCAGATCATCATTTAATTACAAATATACTTGCATGCAGGAGAGGGGGTCTAGGGGTACAAAATATATCTTGTGCATTAGACACACATGCCCTTATACATATTTGTAATTAAAAGGACGATTCATAGACCGTCATTTATCTAATTAATTATTACAATCATCAGATGCATTGAATAAATAAATAAATAAATAAATAAACACCAAACATACACAGTTCGGTTGCTTGCTCAAGACCAGTCAGGGTAAAATATGCGCAAGAAAATTAAATTGCAATAAATTTAAATAGTGGGAGGGTGTTCTAAGAAATTAAATGAATTTGATTAAATTCAAATAATTTATTTATTGGTTTGATTTGTTTAATTTAATTTTAATTATAAAATTTAATTAAACCATTAATTTAATTTTAATATTAAATTAAATTAATATTTCAGATTAAAAATAAATTTAAACCCCCAAATTAATTATAATTAATTTAATTTAAAAAACTAAATTAATTAAAATTGATTTAAGACAGGGTTACCTCTAGCTGGGGAGGATCCCGGAAGGACTGCGAACCACCGCGGGGTGTCATCCTAGAGCAGGGCCAAATCACGGCATTACCGTAGTGTGATCGTGGCGTGACTGTGGTGTGACCGCGGCGTGACCGCGGTGTGACCGCTCGGTCCAGTGACTCCCCCGACGGAATCAGCTTCCGGCTAGGAGAGAAGGGAGCGAGAGGAGGTTGGGGAGCATTCCGACCAGCCACATGGCTGACAGATCACTGCTCCGGCAATCCGGAGGGGCGGCGGTCCGGTCCCTCACAGCCAGGACCGACAATGGCCTGGTCCAGCATGGCCAGGATCGAGGCGGCATGACCAAGCCAGTTCGATGAGAGGGTGGATGGGGTTCGAGAGCAGCGCGGCACAGCGGTCTGGTGTGGTTCGGTCCGAGGCGACATGGCGTGGCGGTCTGGCGGGGCTCGGGGTGGCATGGCGTGACCAGGTGGTCCGGCGGGGCTTGGGGCGGCGGTCCTATGGGCCAAGGAAAAGGGGGCCGCCACTAGGGTTTCTCCCATCGAGGGGAAGGCCTCCTGTGCGCCGTGTGAAAGAGAAGACCCCCTTGGGTCTTCTATTTTTTTATTTGTCCTTAGAAAAAATGCCACCACTTACCCCCTTTACCTTTTTTTAAATAAAAGGAAGAATACCCCCTTTTGGGGTCTTGGTCTCCCCTCCCCTTTTTTTAAATAAAAAGAAGAAGACCCCAAATGGCATCTTGGTCTCATTTTTTTAAAAAAAACTTTGTGAAAAATATTTTCCACACCCCTGTACTTTATGGTAAATATTTTATAATAAAATATTATATTATATTTTATAATAATAAAATATTACATTTAATTTTATCTCAATAATGATTGAGATTAACAAAAAATGAACAACAAAACTATGACGTCGATCCGATTAAATTTTTTAAATGATCGTAGCTTGATCATTTGAAAACAAAACGACGCGCGATCGGATCCAAATGTACAGTTTTAACACCCCACACTTAAATTTAATTCATCTTAATTTTTTTGACTTAGAAAAAACTTGTGATCCCTCTTATACCACTGGTAGGTACCAGGACGGCGTAGCGGAAGCCGGTGGGCCAGAAATTTAAAATTTTCTGCATAACCAGAGTGACATTACCCTGTCAACTCAGATAATCTTGTCTCGGTTTAGTCTAAGGATCTCGCAAGGTTTAAACAGAGCACAAAAATAAACTGAACATGTAGCTTGTTTGGATTTGATGTGTGCAATTCCACCACAGGACGCTGGCGATCGTTGCTCGAAGACCCCGACGTCGAAGCCCTCTAGATCATCCACATGCGCCTCTCAAATCTACTCGCACATCGTTCGTCGAGATCTAGGTGCTAGCACAGATCTTCAACGTTCACTTTAGCACAACGACAATCACCGTAAGGCAAGAAGCATCAATCTGAGATGGATAAACTTGAATATCTTCCTTCGCTTGAGAGACTCTCCCTAGATTCTAGGAGGAGAGAGAATCTATCAAATCCAATACATGAATAGTTCCATGGGAGAGCCTCTCTCTCACTTATAAAGGGAATGTTTAAAAAACACGATATGGATTCCCAGCCCCATGTAATTATAGTCCTCTATATAAGTGTTATAAATAATTATTTATAAATTATGCCATAAATAATATTTATAATTTATCACTTACTCGTAATATATATAAATATATTATGTGATAAACTTGAGTCTTTAACTCAACTCATGCCTCCTTCTAATATTAAACAAACCTTAGGATATTAAAATCCATTCGAATATTATTAATACTTGTATTTACTATATAACTTGTAAATACAGGTTATAAAAAAATTCAATGAATTATTCTAAACTTGGATAATTTTTGAATTTATTTATTATTTGGTGATCCATAGAACTTGGATAGTGCTCAGACCCTTTGGCAGGGCCCAACAAGATCTATATTCCTATTCCCAAAATAAGGTAGATTCTCAAGACACTATTGTGTGTGACCCTCTAGGACCTTACCTCAATAGCAGTGAATAATATCCACCGACCTAGAGCAGGGTATAGCAACCCACTGAGGCCCCTATAGACATAAGGAAAAGTCAAAGAAATGACTGTCTTCCTATGAACACGGTCTGTGTTAGATAACCTCTTCATCATCGATGTCTCAATAAAGAAGAATGCACACTAGTGTAATCATTATTTATCTTTCTTTATTTTATTTATTGATTTGTTCGGACGGTCTTACCTTCCACTACCATGACCATGGATTTAATGAAGGTGCTACCATCCTAATCAACCAGGCCCAAGATATCTCTTCCTGAGCTCGGAATCGAAAAATCCTTTCTCGACCATTCAATCAATGCCATGCCATTAATGACATAACCGATACAAACTACCTCGCCACGACTTTTCCACCATGGTTTTTTCCTTGCATCAAATGTACATAATTAAATGACATCCATTGACAATGATCTCAAGTCTAAAGACCATTACACCTTTCCATAGATAGGAATGACGAATGACACCTAAAACATGTGGTGTTCTTATTATGCGGGACTGTCCTCATAATCTCAACTATTAGAGATCATAAAGGTCAAACTTCATAAGAAGAAGAATCAATGCTTATGATCCCCCAACACCTGATGGTCACACATCATCTGTGTCCTTTCAGAATGATGTAACTGGACCATAGGACATTACTTTATGATTACTATCATGGCATCTTAGGGTTCTCATTATAGACTAGGATCTACTATAACCCTTTTATGTGATAGGTAATCTAAGGAAATTTCCATAAACAAAGTGGATGCGGAAGTATCTACACTATTATGGAAAGATAAACACATGTATTATAACAAACTGAATACATGTAGCGGTAATCAAGGTATAAAAATAGTTGGGTCTAGGGCCCCACATTCAACATGGATAACCAGTTGATCTTCCATGATCCCACTTCTAGGTGGTGATAGCCTAAGATTCTTCAAACAAGATGTGGTTTGTGAGGCTCAGGTGTGTGCGGGCAAGTTTTTCATTCAGATGTGTCTTTAGGATGAGATGTGATGTGATTTCCTAAGTGTATTTGGGATGAGATGTGAGTGGATCATGGCCCAAGTGATAGGATGATATGGTTGTGGAACATGTGTCTGTGAGACAGATGTGGTGTGTCTCATGGACCAGGTGATGGGATGAGGTGTGGTTGTGGCCCATGTTTCTACTGGGGGTGACATGGCTTATGGCCCAGGTGATGGGACGGGGTGTGGTTGTGTGGACCATGTGTCCACAGGAGGGTTGTGATGTGGTTCTTTTAGGAGAGGTGGAAGCATGAGGATGTTTTCAATTAGGAAAGAGCATCCAACTATTGGGAAGTGGTGTGAGGTACCCTATCCTCGATGTGCACTATATTATATTAATTGACTTTCATAATTTGGTGAGTGTAACTTGGTGAGGTTAGGATGGTTAGTATACCTACTTAGTTACTCTTTGGTTCTTCGGTTTTCTCACAGGGTCATTAGTATGATTCTTTCACATATACACGAGAAACATTGTTTTTCATACTGAGTATATGTGTATGCTCACCCAACATATATAAAATAGTTTTTAGATTTCCATAAGGACTTTGTGGACCATGCTAGAACTTACTAGACCATATCTTGATAGTTTATGTGTCACTTATTAGCTTTACTTTTTTGTATTTACTTTAGAGACTCTTGTTTTGTATCAGTTATATTTTACACAATCATGCAGGATGAATTTTTGTTTTATTTTATACTATGTCTTGGAGTTTCTTGTAGATGATTCATCTTATCTCCCAATCTTGTTTTCCATAAAAGTTCAATGCCTCCCATTATGGGAGATTTGTATACCCTTGGTGCTAGTCGCCACCCTGAGGCCTAATAAAGGCGGGACTCGAGGTTCATTATCTCCCTTTCCCCATTTCCATCCCAGGAGGGGTATCTTTGGAGGGAGGGGGTTGTGAAAAATATTTAATTGTTTTTATTAACTTATTTGATGAATAAAATTAATCATGAACCAGTGGTGTTACAACTGAGGTTTAAAGATTTATGTATTATATTGGATAACCTATTCTTACCATATTGGATTCGGAAAATAGTTAGAGATAGATGGAAATACTTGTCACTCTTTTATGGATCTTATGAATGATTAAAAGTAAATTTTAGTGCTTCAATAATAAAATAATTAATTTTTGGATATTTTTTTCTTAGATTAAGAGATGAATTGAAAATTGATCAATGTAAAACCAAAGGATGGAATTTTGATTATAAAATAGAAATATATCAAGTAAGTAGATTTCTTTATATTCATAGATAGAAAAAAATCTCCCAACATTAGGAAAAGGATCCCAAAAAAATACTATCCTATTACCTTAATATCTGATGAATCAAATGGTATTTTTAATCATTTTTAGGTCCACTAGGTTTAATACCCTGAGGGGGGGGGGGAGAATTAGGGTATGAAAGATTAAAACTTTCTCCCTATCGGATCTTGTTTAGTTGTTAGACAAATCTCAATTCTTTCTTCCTCCCGTAGCAATATATGAACTGATATCAAATCATGCACATGAAACAATGATTTTTACTTGCTTCACCCTCATTGGGCTACATCCAAGGAGAATATAATGACAATGTTCATATATACCAAATTCACCAAGGATCAATGCCAATAATGAGTACAAATTTCGGGCTATATCTTCTATTCCAAGGACAACTGCCTTTACAATGTTTAGGGTCTGCTCCCTGCATTCCCAAAGGTCACTACCTATTCCTCTTTCTCTAACTCACTAATAGTGGAAGGGGTCACCGTCTTCCTCTTTCTTCACTCACTGCTCTTGGAAAGGAATCCACACACAGTTTATCGACTTGTAGGTCAAACACAGTTTATGGACATGTAGGTCACTTAATTTTCATGAATTCCTGCATCCTCAACTATAGGTAGATGCTCTATTAAAGTTTCTTTTTCACCCACAGAGTAAATCCACCTTCTTGGGTACTGTTAGGTACTGTAAAATACTTTCAAAAACTGATTTGAAGATTTTTCAAGATTCCTTGTGAAAATTGTGAACCACCAACTCCTCCCGCGTACTGAGTACTGAGTTTGGTACACAAACTGCCTACTCCGTGTACTACTTACTCCTCCAAAAACCTCCTCTATCTGTAGACTGCCTCTACCTTCACTATCGTGTACTGATACCACGCACTGATTCTGCGAACCTCCGCTGTGAATCACTCTATGTCTACGAACTATTCTCTGTTCATGGACTACCTTCGCCTCTATGTACCAGATCTCTCCCTCCATGTAATGCATAAGGAATTCACTTTCTCATTTACCAGATATTCTTCCTATGTGTACCATGTCTTAAGAGGACACAACTTTCCACTTCAATCCTTCGGGGTTAATTCTTCCACACGAACCACTTTAGACTTCACAAGATTATCCCTCGTGGACTACCTTCAGACTTTTCCGAAATCCCAGATCAAAAATATGTTCTAAAGATATTCTATCTCTACAGTAATCGATGGAATTATCAATTCTTATATAGGAAAAGATACTCGCTTAATCTGTTGAATTGAGATTTACCAAATCTTTGATTTGATACAGCCTCCACCGCTTATTGATCCTTCTTCCAACACAAACTACAAGTCACCCGCAAACCATTTTCCTATCTGGTCCATGTACTGTCTTTGTTCCTATGCAGACGATCTCTTCTACTAATCAATATTCCATCTGCATACCGCATTGACTTCTGCCACGAACCAATGTCGCGACCGTTTCTAGTTTTTCAAATCGCTCCTACATACCGTTCCTTGTGCTCCGCGTACCATTCTTGGAACATGGTATGCGACCCATGAATTATGGTACGTGGTTCTCATCTTTTTCCAGTTTTCTTCAACATTCTTCATACCGTTCACTCCTATGAATAAATCCTTCCTTTTCTAACTTCAAAATCACTATTTTGAGCCCCGAAAATTTGGAAAACACTGGAAAACTGCGCAACATTAAAAACTTGTCTTAGGTAAACACCAACTAGACACATTTGGGGTTATATGGATTTCTCAACAAACACAATCACACTCAAGACATCCCATGTGAACACCTTGAGGGATTTTTACCAAAAATCTCCCCCTTTGGGTTTGTTGAAAACTCTTCTCAAAATAAATTGTTTCATTTTGATATATTGTTAAATATCCTTCTATCTTCAACCATTATTCATTTCATGTGATTAAGATAGAGATCAAGGATTTACTCAACACATACTCTAATCCCACATGATCCATGCTCGGTGTGAGAAACAAGAGTATAAAGAAAAGTTCATTAATGAAAAAATTCATTACTAATCACCAATTTCTGATACCATGTTGATAAATATGAATTGGTTTCATCATGAACCTCAGCTGTCATGATATCTAATAATTTATTGATCACTTTTAGTATCATCAGATTTAATGCTACCCTTATATTATAGCTCTTCCAAATAGTTTCATCTCATCTTCAACTCTCCCTATCTCGCTACTCCACTTAACATATTCTCCCAGTGTCTTTTCTTCCCTTTGAATATTCACACTTTCTCCCCCATTGTCAATGAACCTGAAGGGAACTTCAAGGTTGTCAGCAATAGGGTAAAGAACCCGTATCAGCATATTAGGGAAAGACACATCATACCTCAGGGAGAGTGGGACCACATCCACACTTTTTCAAGTCGGGGGATTCGAATGGACTACCATATTTAGTTGATGCCTTTCAAACTCTTCTTTGGGTAAGGCCTTTGTAAGAATATCTACAACTTGTTTTTTTAGGCACATACTCCAACTTCAAAAGACCTTTAACCACCTTATCTTTGATAAAATGATATTTCATTTCAATGTTCTTGGTCCTTGAGTGATTGGATGAATTTTTTATAAGATTTATAGAACTTGAATTGTAAAAATGTATTCTGATTGGAGATTTCACCTCAATTCTCATATCTTCAAGTTACTGCTTCATCCACAATAGTTGTGTGCAGGCTTGAGTAGCCGCAATGTATTCAATTTCTGTGGTGATCAGTGAAATTAAATCTTGTTTCTTTCTTAACCAAGAAATACACAACCCTCTAAGATAAAAGGAACCTCCTTATGTTGATTTCCTATCATCTACTAAACCAACTCAATCTGTATATGTATATCCCAATAACTATGGCTGAGATTTGTTATTATACATTAGGCCAAAATCCACTGTGCCCTAGATATATTAAAGAATTATTTTTACTACAATAATGTGGCTTTCTTTGGGATTGCTTTGATACCTCACTACTTGAAATGTGGAAAATACAATATCAAGCCTTGTCACTTTCATATTCAATAGACTTCCAATGATTTTCTTGTATTCTGTGATGTTAACTAGCTTGCCTTCATTATATCATGAAAGTTTCAACCGGGTAGCAACTAGAGTCCTCGCCTCTTTTCAATTATCCATTCCAAACCTTATCAAAACTTGCTTGGAATATTTATATTGAGAGATAAAATTTCCATTCCTTCCTTGCATCACTTGTAAGCTAAGGAAAAATGTTATCTCACCAATCGTCGACATTTTGAACATGCTTTTCATGAATTAAGAAAACTATCTGTATTGTGCTTCATCTGATTCACCAAAGATTATGTTATTGACATAAACCAACACCATCATCCTTTTACTATTTCTATTGTTGAAATATAGATTGTAATAAACTCCACCACGTTGAAAACTGAGTTTCTTTAAAAATTGATCAAGCCTTGAATACTGTACTTTTGGTGTTACTTCAAGACATATAATACATTCTTTAGCCGAAAACCCCTATTCTCATATTAATGGATGAGAAAACCATCAGGTTTCTTAATGTGAACTTATTATTCTAGAACTCCATTTAGAAATGATGACTTGACATCCATATGAAAAACCTTAAACTTTCTTTGCACTACTATGACCAAGAATAATCTGATTGTATCTAGCCTTGCAATAGGTGAAAACTTCTCATCAACATCAATACCCTCTATTTGAGAGTACCCTTTGTAGACTAAGTGTGATTTGTTTCGAATCACAACACCATCTTCATTCATTTTATTGTGAAAGACCCATTTTTTCCCTATGAAATTCTTGTCTTCTGGCCTCGAAACAATTTCCCACGTCTGATTCTTTTAAATTTGTTCAATCTCTTCATTCATTTCATTAACCTAATGGTTATCTCTAACTAATTCATCAAATAAATTAGGCTCAACTTGTGATAAGTATGATGCTTTCTGTAGAGACTTCATCTTCCTTGTCTACACTGGTGTTGTCAGATCACCAATTATGTTTTGCCTATCAATTTTAGATCTTCTTGCTGGTCTCTGAGAAGACAAAAATTTGTTCTTGTCATCTGATTCTTCTTCTGAATTAACATCTGGAGCTATATCATCTCATGACTTTCTCATATCTTCATTACTGTCCTCCTGAGTCTAATCATGCATCTACTAAAGATTCTGTTCATTCTCTACTATAGTTACATCATGACTTTCAACTTTATTTCCTAGCCTCTTGTTGAAGAATTTATATTCTTGGCTCATCTTTTAGTGTCAAAGAAGCATTCCTTCATCTCCACAAGATTCAAAATTCCTATATATCTCTTTATTAGGAATGAAACACTTACTTCCGAAAATTCCAAAGTATTTCAATGATGGATTCTTTCTATATCGTAGCTCATATGGAGTTTTCTCTTTTTTTGGGCATAATAATGCTCTATTTGATGTGTGGACTTCTGTCATCACAACCTATTTCCAAAACTTCTTTGGAAGATATTTCTCAATGAGAATTGTTCTTGTTATGTTGTTCACAATTTGATTTCTTCTCTCAACTACTCTATTATGCTGTGGAGTTCTTACTACTAAAACTTGATGTCTTATCCCATGTTTCTCGAGATAATCCTCCACTTGGCTATTTATGAATTCTGTTCCATTATCAGTTCGAATCATCTGAATTTTTTGACCATTCATCCTTTCACATTCCCATTTATATCTTGTAATGCAATTGAACACTTCAGATTTGTGGGTGATTATTAAAACCCATTCAATTATTTTATAGTCATCAATGAATAGAACATAATATCTCCTCCCATCAATAACCCTCAGAGAAATTGGGCTATATACATCAATATGAACCAACTTAAGAAATCTTGTTAACTTTTTATCCTTTCGATTAAATGCCTTTCGAATGATATTCCCCTGTTGACATGCATCGCAAGTATGAGTACGATCATGTGATAATCTAGGGAGATTTAGAGCTACATCATATTTCACCAGATTTTCTAAGGAACCTTGTCTTATGTGGCCAAGACACTTATTCCATAACTTTTTTTCTTCATCCTTGGACAAAAAACACGTATCTTTGTCTCCAATCATGGGGTAGATATTCCCTTTCACACGCTTTCCTTACAACACAACAACACCATCCTTGGCTTTGATGGTACATAATTTCTTGTAAAAACTTATGGCATGTACTGAGTCACACAATTGATTAACACTAAGAAAGTTGTGACTAAGACCCTCAACAACCAAGACATCTTCTTGTCTCATGTCTTTTCCTCCAAAATTGGATTTTCATGAACCAATAATTTTCAATCCCTCGTCATTACCAAATATCACAATACATTATTTATCATACCTAATTCTAGTCACTGGATCTTTATTTCCCGTCCTATGGGAAGTGCATTCACTACCAATGATCCATATCCTGGTGTGATATGATGCTTTGAATGAAATTTCTGCAACCACTACATGCTCTACCCTTTTCTTTTTGACCCAAGTATTTGAATTTATATCCGAAATGGAATGATAATCTTGATATTTATCAATATATGATGATCTAGCTTCAACCTATAGATCTAAAAATATATTTTGAATTTACATTTTTCATGAAGATACATTTGTATCTTTCTTATGAAAAAATTCAGTCTTCCTCGACACATTCCTCTACATTGTTGATGTGAAATATCTTTCTATATTACCAAGTCCTTTACACCTGAAACAATGACCATAAAATGATGACCTGTAATTTTGATCTCTATATGACAACCTATGTTGGTCTTGTTCCCTTTGGTACCTTTTTTCTATGGAACATACATTTTGAGAATATCCCATATTACCATAACAATAGCATCTTTTGTGAGGTACATTCTTATGTAGAAATGATACACCACTAGTTGTGCCTTCAGTTCTCTAAATATTCTGATTCTGCTTCCTACCCAAATAAATATTTAATCTTGGAGTGGGTGCTTGTGGTATAACTTGAACCTAACAGCTTTTTATTTTAGATCAATCCCCATACCAACCTTATTATTCATAATTGATTGTTGTTTCTATTCTAAGGGACCACTCTACTCAAATCTCATCTTATCTATTTCTTGTATGATCTTCTTTCCTTATGTCGAACCAAGAGTTAGTAGGTTCTCCTGATCTTCAATTTTTCATTGCATATTGATGGCTTCCTCTTCTAGTTGTTCGATACATTTGATTTGATCTTTTCCAGTTTTAGTTAAACTATCAATTTATATTTTTTGTTCTTCAATATTTAGTTTGTACCCAGCCATCTTTTCTGAGTATTCTAGAATTTAAGACCTCAACTTTTCAATTTCTGCATTCAACTCATAATTATCTTCTACCTACTACTGCATAAAGAGTTTGTCATCATGAATAACTTTGTTAACTTTCTTTGATTTGGCTCTTAAAATATCTACCTTTTCAAGGGAAGATTCAAATTCAGACTGAAGATCTACAATTCCTTCAATGTATCCTTCTTCATTGTCACTTTCTTCTCTTGTTAGTGAATTTATAACAACTCCCACCAAAGCATCTATTTTATGATCCTTGAAGTTATCCAACACTTTTTCCTTAGATTATTCTAAACTTTAATCCTCTTTTGAAAGAATATTATTTTTTTTGAAGAATTTTCTCTTGGTTGTTCTTCTACCTTTATCATTTGATGAATTTTTCTTTTGGGTAATTTCATCATTTTCATCATTTTCATCCTCAAACCTCTGAGGACACTTTTATGAAAAATTCCCTATCATTCCACATCGGAAGCATGAAATTGGAAGTTTACCTTTGAACTTCCCTTTTCCCCTTTGAATACTGGAGAACAAAAATGATATGACATTATCCATATTGTCCTCCCCATGACTATCATCAATAGAGATATTCTTTATAGCCTTGAATGCCACTTCCTTAGACTCCCCCTTTTCCACTGTATCGTTATCATCGTTACTCATTTCATATGCTACAAGGGTACTGTGTAGGTTATCTAGTGTCTGCTCTTTCAGGACTTTTTCTTCCAACACTAAAACTTTTGGATTGAACCATAGTGGATGTTTCCCCAAGATACATTTCACAATCTTTATATCTTCAATGACTTCTCCATGACCCCACATGTCTTCCACAATAATATTTATCCTATCGAAGAATTCATCAATAGTCTCATTGGTATTCATTCTGATATCATCAAACTTGTTCCATAGAACCCGCAGATTTGTTTCTTGGACTTTTGTGTCACCCTCATAGGTGTTAAATAATTTTCCCACATTGTTTGCAATGTTTTATAGGACATCATCTTCGTATAAATTTCATTTGTTAGAGACCCCCCGAAATTATTGATCCCTTTAGCATCAGTATCCAATTATCTTCTTTTAGCTTCGGATAAAGCACCACTATTAATATAAGCTAATATTCCATGTATAGCTATTGTGAAGACATCCATTCCTACTGATAGAAAGTAGTGCTGCATTCAATTCTTCCATACTTGAAAATCATTTCCATTAAAGATCAGAATTCATTTATGATTGACCACCTCCATTTCTTTTTCTTAAGAGAAAATTACTAAATTTCAACCTTTCACTCTGATACCAATTGTTAGATCCACTAGGTCGAATACCCTAAGAGGGGTGGGGGGTGAATTAGGGTATGATATATTAGAAATTTCTCCCCCTTGGATCTTGTTTTGTTATTAGGAAAAACTCAATTCTATCTTCCACCCATAAAAATATATGAACAGATATGAAATCATGTATAGGACACATCGATTTTTACTTGGTCCACCCTTACTAGGATACGTCCAAAGAGCATACAATGACAATGTGTCGATGTACCAAATTCACTAATGATCAATGCCAATAATGAGTACAAAGTCTGGGCTAGATCTTCTATGCCCAGGCTCAGTGCCTTTACAATGTTTAGGGTCTACTCACTACATTCCCAAAGGTCACTCTCTATGCCTCTTTCTATGGCTCACTGATGGTGGAAAGTGTCACCATCTTCCTCTTCCTTCCCTCACTACTCTTGGAAAGTAATCCACACATATTTTATTAACTTGTAGGTCAAACATAGTTTATAGGCATGTAGATCCCTTCATTTTCATGAATTCCAGTATCCTCATCTATAGGTAGATGCTCTATTGATGTTCCCTTTTCACCTATAGATGAAATTCACCTTTTCGGGTACTGCTGGGTACCAGAAAATACTTTCTCAAACTGATTTGAAGCCTTTTCAAGCTTCCTTGGAAAATTTCAAACCACAAACTCCTCTCGCGTACTAAGTATCAGTTTTGGTATGTGAACCGCCTGCTCTGTGTTCTAATGCCTCTTCTATGAACCTCCTCTATCCGCAGACTGCTTGGACCTTCGCTATCATGTACTACTACCACGTGCGGATTCTGCGAACCTCTACTGTGATTCCCACTCTGTCCAAGAACTGTTCTTTTTTCATGGACTGTCTTCGCCTCAGTGTACCAAATCTCTCGCTCTGCGTACCACTTGTGAAATTAACTTTATCACATACTGATGATTCCTCCTCCACATACCAAGTCTTAAACAGATACAATATTCCTCTTAAATCCTTCAGCAGAAATTCTTCCACGTGAACCACTTTATCCTTCGCAGGATTATCCCTCGCAAACTACGTTCGGACATTACCGAAATCCTGGATCAAAAATATGTTCTAAAGATATTTGATCTCCAAATTAATTTGTGGAATTATCAATTCTTATATAGTAAAAGATACCCACTTAATCCACTGAAACGATATTTACCAAATCTTTGATTTGATACAGCCTCCACTGCTTAACGATCCTTCTGTCGATGCGAACCACAAGTCACCCATGAACCATTTTCATATTCGGTCCGCATAATTTTTTTGTTCCTATGTGGACGATCTCTTCCTCCAATAAACATGCCATCTGCGTACCACATTGAGTTTTACTACGAACCATTGATGCAACAATTTCTGGTTTCGTGAATCACTCATGTGTACCATTCCCAGCACTCCGCATACCGTTCCCAGAACATGGTATGAGACCCATGAATTATGGTACACAGTTTTCATCAACATTCTTCATACCATTCATTCTTATGAATAAATCATTCATTTTCCAACTTCAAACTCCCAATTTTGAGCCGCAAAAATTTGAAAAACACTTGGAAAATGTGCCACCTTTAAAACTTTTCTTCGGTAAACACCAACCATACTCATTTGCAGTTATCTAGCTTTATCAACAAACCCAATCACACTTAAAACATCCTAAGGGGACACCTTGAGGTATTTTTTACCAACAATTATCATATATTTATTGTTTTGATGTCTTTAACATTCCATTTATCATTCACTTTCTTATGATCAATGACTCTAATCATTCTATATAAATTTTCATGTTTTTCTTTCATGTATATATCTTCCAATTCTACCAATGTTTTCCTACTTAGAAACCTTCTTATGAGTTATTCTATATGAAATTTTTTACTTACCTTTATATTTTATCAAGATGATGTTTTATTAACCCTTTTATGATTTGGATTTTTTAGTAAAGGAATTTTCAATTATCAAACCCTTAATTTCTGATAGAATGATCAAACTGAGAGGATGAAATTTATTTAAGTTGGAAAAAATGTAAAACCCAAAAAATTATAAAATAATAGAATTGTATTTAGTAGTATATGTGATATGCAACACTCGGCTTAAATAACCAACAAAATATATTTCTTTTAATTTAATCTCTTCAATAGCTTGCGGAACACACAACCCCAAGTCTAAATGAACTGTAATACAATATACCATTATAAACTAGTAGTTAAATTTGTAAGTACTAATATTAATAACTAAATTATGAAAATTATTTTTATATCTTAATTAGAAATAAAATAATAATCTTTTAAAAGGAAAAAAAAAAATTTGAAAAACTTTTTTTCTTCTAAAAGATGATTTAATCACGCTTTTCCCACGTATTTAAAATTAATTTTTAATAATTTTATAAAATTTAATTGAAAAAATTAAATTCATTATATTAAAAAATCATATAAAAATTATCTTTGGGTGTATTTTTGGGATTTTTCTAAAATGTTTCATTTTTCAATAAATAGTGAAAAATACTATTTTTTATTAAAAACTACATTTTTTATTAAAAAACTCACAATGTTAAATTACATTTTAAATTGGTTTTAAAGTAAAATTAGTTAAATTTTATTAAAAATTTACTATTTTAGGTCATTGGAATCGATTTTATGTTTAATTTTGATATAAAAACCTCTTACACTTATGAGATTTTTCCCTTTGAAAACCCACTTTTCATCACATCTGTGATTAAAATTTTAAATTGGATTCCTAAAATTTTATGAATATAATTTTGAAAAATAGATTACATATTTTGAATAAGAATAATTTATATTATAAAATAATTTAAGCTTAATTTTTGACCATTATTAATAATAAAAGCGGTGGCAATTAATTATCACAGTCAAGGTAAAAATGGGTTTACCATGGGGTTTAACAAAAATGATAATGGTTAAAATGACATAAATAATTGTCTAAAATATATTTTATAGAAATAGTTAGACCTTATAAAGTCTAATTTTAAATAATACTTCATTTTTTACCATTTTTGTCCTGTAAAAAGTGTCGGCACACCTTTTTCATTTCAAAAAATTATAAGTGTGTGACTCACGCCACTTATAAAAGGCCACCACTCCCCTCTCTTATTCACAACTTAAAAACTATTTTTATAGAAAAATACGAAAAAAAATAACTTACCAAATGTCTTCCCCTCATATTATAATCCATGTTTTTTTATAAATCCATTCTAGGAACACTTTAGGTATAATCCTAAAGAGGTGGTCTGAGAAGAGGTAAAATTACCAATTATGAAAATTTGTTTTATTTCTTCTTACAACTCCTTAAAATATTACTAAATTTTGAATATATAATAACAATATTATATACAATATAACTAGATGTTTTTATGCTTAAATAATAAAAAATATCCATATCTACCTTGTTTTTAATGTTATGATACTTTATAAAGTTAAATAATGATTTTTTGATGAACTTAAGATATATAATGATCTTTATCTTCACTTATTCAATCATAATTTACTACATATAGTTGAACATAAAATTTATTATATTAAGCTTCCATATACTATAAAGTAATTCTAAAACATAGATATATTAAACATTCAAGGTATCCTTTCCTCCTTTTCTTGTAATAATAAATTTTTAAACCAATAGAGAAACAATCCTTATATTCGGTGAATGCTATGATAGATTTCATACTTTCTCATATGAAGAAAAAAATGTTTCTTTAAATGCCTTTTTCAAAATATCCAAGATTTTTAGGAATCTTTTAGGTAAAAAATTAGCTTCTATTTATAATTTAACCTCCACCAAATCAGTAATATTTTTAATCTTCATATCAAATGGTTTTCGAAAAATAGTGAATAAAACATTTTTGAGACCGTATAATTCTATAAAATAAGAAGATATATAAAATTATCTTACTACAGTTGGATAATGGAAATCAAAATCTTATTTGGGTATGAATAGAGATTCCCAAACATGAAATATAATGGATGAATTTAGAAGGTAATTGTACCTTTTGAACTAGATTCTTTCAACTAACCTCTATTTAACAACTTCCTTGGTAGTAAAACCATCTGAGGGTACCATAAATATTTATTGGAAAAACTTAAAAAGGATTATTCAAATTAAAAAATAAAATATCTTAAAGAAAGGATAATTTATAATAGTTCTCATATGAATCAAGCAGTGAGGAAGAATGGGATAACCTAGTCCTACTATATATATGCATAAAGAGATAGAATCACTTCAAAGTCCTTAAATCTAATAGATGATATTAAATCTTAGAAGATAATGATGTAAACTTATTAATATATATATATATGTGTGTGTGTGTGTGTGTGTATTTGAACTATTGAAGTTTTGTATATTTTTTAGAATGTTTTAGGAAATATCAGACAAATTTCATATCGATAAAACATAATTTTTTTTTAAATATTTATAAATATTTTTTCCATGGAACATAAAAATTAGTAAGGAGTACCTCCTAGTTGAACCTCATACTAACAAATCCAAATTCATTTTTATAAAAGTATGACTGGTTTATTTAGAAACATGACTACACAAGAAAATGTTATAAGAATAAAATTATGTCTAATAAAACTTATGAAAAACCTCAATATGATAAAAGCTAAAATGTTTCTAAAAACTATTTTTTGATAATTTTTTATAAATCATAAGGTAAAAAAGGTAAAGAAAATAAATAAATATGGAAAGTAAGTCCTCACCATTTCTTAAGTAGTTTTTTAATGTAAGGAGGTAGGTAAAGATGGAAGGGAAATTATGATCATTTAATGTTAATCATACTAATATGCTATTTAATGCATTAAAATCTATTTTAATTTAGAGGTTTTGTCAAAATATCATCAAATTGATCTTTTCATCTTATAAATTATAAAATAATATCTTTTTTTAGTGTGATATTGAATGAATTAGTGTATCATATCTATGTGATTAGATAATGAGTGATGTGTTGAGTTTTTTACTTAATTATATGAAACTTTTGTTATCACAAAAAATTGTAGTTTTGCAAAAACTCATGCCAAATTTAGTGAGTGTGTGATGCATCCATAACACATGAGCATAAAAACTTCCAACTAATACATATTCATCTCCAGTATTATAAAGTTATATTAAGTGTTGTTTCATAAAATTCCATGAAACTAATGCTTCTCCAATGAAATGAAAAGTTCTAGATGTAATTTTAATATCCATTTTACATCCACCAAATTCAAAATCATAAAAAACTTTTAGTTCAAAATAATTTCCATAAGAATAAAATAATCAATGATATGAAGTTTTTTTTTGGTAATAAAAAATTCATTTAACTACACTAATATGAAATCATTTCATATTTTCTTACAATCATACAAATAATCAAAAAAAACATTTTTCCTAGTCAAATAGCTATATGATATAGTAAAATTCCAATCATTCATCTAAAAAGTTTTTGATCAACTAGTTATCACAATTTATTAATATCTAATGTTTTTTCGGTTATGATAGGAGTAATAATACTTTTAGAATTTCCAAAACCAATCCACTTATGTAAATATATTGTATATTTTTTTTAAGATAAGAAAGTTCCTTTAATTTTTTGATAATTTTGAAAGCATGGGAAAACCTAATTATACCATCATGTTCATTTCAAAAATAAGATTTCATAAGATTTTTTAAGTATTTAGAATGGTATTTTTGAGTTAATATAAATGTAATTTCAATAATATAAATTTGAACATCTATGGATTCTTTATAAGCATTCTTAATTGAAGGAGTTGGTTCAACAACTCCCTTAACAAAATTATTTTGATTTAAAAATATGGTAGGTCTATCATACTAGTATCTTGGAGTTTTTTTATGTATATGGAGTTCCTTAGTAAGTTTAAAAAATGATCTATATAATTTTTATATTCAAAACTAGGTGGTTGTTTGAAATTAACATCTTCTTATACATATCCATTAAAAAAACACAATTCAGATCCTTTTTATAGAGTAAAATTTAAGTATCCTATAAAGGAAATAAGTATACAAATAGATTCAAGTCTTTCTACTGGAGAACAATTTTCTTTATAATAAATTCCATCTTGTTTATTATAAACATTAGCAATAAGTATTACATTATTTCTAGCAATAATCCCATTTTCATCATGTTTGTTTTGAAAAAGACATTTTTACTCAAATAATGGGAAGATATTTAGCATGTTATAACCAAAGTCCAACCTGTATTCATCTCAAATTCATTGAGTTCATCTTGTATTACACTTATAAAATATTCATCACCTAAAGCCTCACTAGTTTTATTAGGGTCAAAATATCATAAGAATGAACAATTTTCACATTCATTTCTTAAGGAAATTTATGTTTTGATAGGATGGCTACATCACTAATGATATTATCAGTTGGATGATTATTTAATATATTCTAATTCCTTGGGTTTGTGAAACATTATTCTTCAAAAATAGGTTAAAACTCTTATATAGTTACAAATTCTGAAAATATTTCTTCATTCGTTTTTATAAATGAAGAATTATGCAACATGGGTTGAAAATTAGTTTTGAAAATATCATCTAAAGACATTGTTAAATTTTTAATTTGAAAATAAAAGGATTAGGTTCCTCAAATATTACATGCACTATTTACTAAATATTGTTTTCAATTTTGCTAAAAACATGACATGACTTACTATTTATATAATATCCAATGAAAAATCCTTCATCATATTTTGGATCAAATTTATGTAAGTTATATTTAGAATTCTAGATGAAAAAATTATATCCAAAAACTCTAAAGCATGAAATATTTGGATTTATTCCTTTACATAATTAATAATATGTTTTATTAAGAAAATATCTGATTAAAACATGATTTATAGTATAGAAAGTAGTATTAACAATTTTAACCCAATTTTTTTAACAACTGAGTATTCAATCAACATGGTTCTATTATTCTCCATAAGAATTATATTTCTTTGTTCAACTAAAAAATTTTGTTGAGGTGTTATGGGATAAGTAAAGTTAAGTTTAATTCCTTTCTTACTACAAAAAAGTTAAAAAAATATTTCAAAAACACCCCATAATCACTATGACTTGTATCTAAAGGTGGTTTTTTCTCATTTCTAACAAGTGATCAAAATCCATTAAATTAGAAAAGTTCTAGAAATTTTTAGATAGAATATCTACCCATGTATATCTAATGTAGTCATCAACCAGGACATATATATAATATTTTCCTCTAATACTTCCAGTTTGTGTTAGAGAAAATAAATCCATGTGAACTAACTATAAGTATTTAGAATTTGAAACTTAACCAATAGATTTAATTTTTGGCTTATGTTACTTACTATATTGACATGGGTCATAGATTTTAGAAGAATTAAACCTAATCTCCAATAGCTCTCTTACATGTAATTTCTTAGAATGTTTAGATAATGTTATTTTAGTACAATGTACTATCCTTATATTACATCACTGAGATTGATCTTCCAACACACTAAGGTAAGGTAGATCTTGTATTTAAAGGTCTTATAAGTTAACAGTGTAAAAATCATCATGACTATGTATAGAATGAATAAACCTACCTTCTGAATGTTGAACATTACATTTATAAATATTGAAGTTCACAAGATAAAATTCACCATATAATTGGATTATTCTAATGATATTTTTGTTATTTCCTAATATATAAAAAACCATTATAAATTAATGTTTTACCAATAAATTCAATATCATTTACACCATAGATTTCACCTTTGAAATTATCTCTAAAATTTGATATTCTATATTTCATCTTAATTTTCTTATATAATAACTTTTTATTACAAATGATATGTATGGAATAATAGATATCCATGTACCATATGTTTTGGATTTTCCCACCCCTTCTTTATTTAGAAAATAGAAACATTAAGATTCTAGTGTAGACTTAGTTGGGTCAAGAATTAATAGAAAACAGAACATTAAGAATCCAAATATTCTAAAATTTCTTATATTAAACAATTATTAATTTTTAGAAACATAATCCTTTTAAAAACCATAGGTTTTATCCTTATTTTAATAAAAATTATTTTTCCAATTTATACCCATATGAAATTTAGTGGAAAATAGTTCACTTTTGTGAAAAAAATAGTTAGACTAAAAATGTGGATTCCCTATAGTAAATCTCATCCCAAATGTATTTCTATGCGGGGTAAAATTTTTGTAAATATTGTTAAATTTTTTCTTCCCATAAGAAAAATTTTATAGAATTTTTCTCAGACTAATTATCTTATAATTTAGTTTTATAACTATATTATTATCATCTTGAGTAGAAGTAGAATTACATTTTTATGTAAATTAGAAGTTAGATCATAAATTTATATGGTAAGTTAAAAGTTCCATAATATTATTTAGAAAGATATTATTTATCATATTTATAGCCTTTCATAACGTTATCATTTTTTTCTCTAGTAATGTAACAAATCTAGTCATTTACTCAAAACTAGGTAAACTATCATCATCATCAGATGTAATAAATTTTTCATCTAAAGAAGAAGTATAACTATATTCATTACTAGATTCTAGATAATTATAATTTAACATAATATTAAAAATGGATTCAGTTGATACCTTCACCATGTATAATTGGTTGTGTTTTAGAATTTCAGTATAAAAATACAGAACTTTTTGATCATCAAAATTATCATCTAAAGAACTTTATAAAGAAGAATATCCACATCTTTAAATGTATATATCTAAATAATTTAGAATACTTTTACATTTTCCATGAATAAATTCCCTAAGTTTTTATCTTTCTTATTTATCATTTTATGATCTTGACTTATGTGTCCATGTTCCTTATATTTATAACATATCATCTCAAAAGTGTCTTTCTTATCAATTTTATCCTTCTAAATTTTCTTATACTTATAAAAAAATACACTCATTATAATAATCTTGTACATTCTCTTATAAATTTGAGTAATCTAATTATCACTTTCTTCTAAGGAACTATAATTTTCTTTCATTTTCCTTTTTCTTAGATTTTGAAGGATTATAAAATTTCTCAAAGGAATTAACTTTCTTATCTATAGCCATATAAGTTAAAGAAAAAGGAATCCATTATTTTTCTTTTCTTTTTCAATATATCTCTTTCATCTACTTCTGTATTTCATGTGAGCTATAATAAGATTATATAAACTTATATGTGTTAGATTTTTAGTATCATCTATACCTATATGATTAGATTCCCATTCCACTATCATTATATATATTATATTCTCTATCAACTGTTTAAATGTTGACTATTTTTTTCCAATATGTTGATTTTTTTTTAAAAATAGTCATAAAACATTGACACATCTGAGAAATTGAACCACCCAATAAGAAATAAGACACCTAATAATCTTTACGCAACATAAATATTACAATCTCAAAAAATGTAGAGGTTAAAAAATGAGTAACGCAATATTTATTCTAAACATTGTTTACTATTTCACAATAAAATTTCTTACGGTATATATTCCTTATGATGTAATATAACAAAGTATTATGAACTCAATATTTCATCCTATATTCAGAATATCCCTCTCTAGTAAAAGCATTAAATTCCTTAACATGAATTTGTTAGTTTCTAGTCATGATAAAAAAATTATCATCCCCAATTTTTATAAAAAGGTTTTTATATGTTCTCTCCAATATTTATTGTCAGCACCATCAAAAATTTGTTTTCTTAAAGATTTAATATTTCTAGTGTCCCAACTAACAAATCTACCATAGCTTAAAACAAAGATACTCTTATCTACAAATATTGTTAGTATAAATAAGGTATATATAGAGACCTACTTTGATACCAAATGTAGGATCATAAGAGTATAACAAATACTAAAAGAGGGAGGTGAATTCTAGTTTCTGAAGATCAAACTTACAAAATTTTCCCAACACCCTCAAAAAAATTTATCAGATAAAAACTCGTACTGATCAAATTTTTAAATAGAGTTAGAAATAGTTTATATATAATGTTAAAAATTTTAAATAACATGTACAATAGAAATAATAAAACCTATAAAAACAAGTAAAACAAAGTGAAATAAACTTTTATAAAGCATATAAGAAAACATAAAGAAACTTTATAAGAATATACGCTTTAACATTAAGAGTTAATGATGTCTATAACCCAAATTAAGGTATCCATGATATTAACCATATCACTAGGTTTATCTTTATAGTCTCAAAATCCCATGATCAGAACAATCAAAAATATCTACATTTACCTATCCTTGAGAAAACTTGAGAAAACATATCTATTTTAATTATATATTTGTATCCACAAGATCCATCATCTCACTAAATCAATTTTGGACAAAGTTAGACAGAGAAGAATGTAGGAAGAGTTTGTTGTTACAGAGTGTTGTCTTTTGTTGTCAATGAAGATAAATCAATTCACTTTGTAAAGGAATTGAAAATCAGATGATGCTTTATGGATTTGTATTTCAAAAATATCATAAGTTATGATAACTTGTGATACAAGCCTTATGAATAAAAGGGGTAGTAAAGGTGATGCTAGTCATATTCAATTTTGATTGGAAAGAAAGATGCAAGTGGAAGACAGGGAAGGTTCAGTACTTTTCGTTGAGAATATGATGATACTAAATGTGTTATATCAATGACTATATATAAAGATAGATATGGTTTGTGATGAAATAAGTTGTTTGTTGAATATGCCAAATTTTAATGATGCAACATTGGTGTTCTTTCCAAAATATATTTAAAGGTGTCACTGTTTCACAGTGTTTACCAATTTTTATTGCCTGAAAATCGGGAGATGAAGAAATGTGTTTTTGGAAAAGTATGATGTAGACATGTTTGAAGATGGATTTTTATGTTGCATGCAAGTGTATTTCCATGATATGAACATCAAAATCTGGAAAAGTATAGGATTTCATGAAATATTGGTTTTTGCGTGCAAGATTGAAGGGAGTTTGGAATCTTGCACGCAAAGAATCATTCGAGGTCTAAACTTCGATAAATGGAAAAGGCATGAAGTGATCAAAAGATTAATGAAGTGTGTGAAATATTCAATAAGTGAGTGAAAGATAAGGTTGGTGTAAAATATACTTACGCGCCCAATGCGACGTCAAATGGGGTTTTTCACGAAATGTCAGGATCTTGCGTGACACATCGGGGTTTTTGAACGTGGGGGCCGATGAGGTCTATAAATAAGAAGTGACCCCTTACATTAATAATTCTCAACACTTTGAGAAATCCTGAGCTCTAAGGCAAGAAATAATTTTATGAAAAGGGTAGTTCATGAAAGAAATAGAGTTTCACACATGAAAAGAGTTTTACGCAAGATTGAAGTTTCACGTAAGAGGTGTTTCGCAAAAAAAATCAAATATTGCGCGTGGGGAATAAAAGTTGCACGCAAGACACCTAGAATGGTGCATGAAAGATTTGGGGTCTTCACATATATTTAGTTGTGTGTAAGATAGTTCTTACTGGCTTCTGGTTAGAAAAGTGAAGATTTGTACTTCAGAGAATACACCTGTTCAATTGTAAAGAAGCACTAAAATAATATAACTACCTATTTGTGCTAAGAGGGCACACACACACTTGAAGATTGTTCCCAAATTGCTACATGAGTGTAAGGGTATATCCTACTCGTTGTATTCCACATTAAAGGATTGATTTCTAGTGGATTTTGTGCTACTGGATTATTTCTGTACCATACTAAGGACATAACTACTCTTGTTGAGGAATGAACCTTGTAAATCTTGTGTTCCTAAGGTTGTGTGTGTTCAGCAGAGAATAAACTCTTTAACCTAAGGTGAATGTTGTTTGAAAAAAAAGTAAACATAAAAAGAAAAAGATATCACTGATTCACCCCCTCCCCCTCTAAGTGATACTTAGATCCTAACTGAGAACTTCAAATCAGACAAATATAAAATACAAAATACATATCTAAAATCATTTACAAAGATAAATCCCAAAATGATTCATTTAAAAAACTCTCTAATGATTCCCAAGGAAGTGTTCTCTGTAACCATATTTTACAACTCTTTGACTAATATCTTTATACAGTCATATGGAAAAAGATTTTTCTTTTTGAGGCTATAGACCTATTTAATGAAATTATAAAATAGTTGGATTCCACATTTATCAAGAGTAGTTTGAACGACATCACAAGATCTCTTTATTTACTCAATAGATTCATCACAACACCATTTATCAAATGTATGTTTTATATATCCCCATTATAAATATCTAAATTTTTCATCCAGTATAAATGGAAATATTTATCTGGTGTACTTTAATAGGTTTAGTATATGTTCAACTGGTAAACTTTTTATGACACCATTTGATGATGTCAATTTGGTATAATTTGTTTTACTTTATTTGATGAACTTTATAGTACTCCATCTGATGGAAATTATAAACCTTATATCTAGTGAACTATGTATATTTCCATATAATGTATATTATTCATGTCCACTAGGTATATTTGATAAAAGTCTATCTGATAAGATTGATTTTCTCTATTCAGTAAAACTAAACACTTACCTACAAAATAAATTTATATCTTTTGAAACTTAAAAGTTATAAAAATGTAAGAATAAAAGAGTGGATTGTAATTTTCAAAAGTACAGTTAGAAAATGATATTTTGAAACAAAACTAACAACCATAAATCCATGTTATTATATAAGAAAATTTCCAAAATAAGGATAGAGAATCCTAAAAGTATCCAATAGTCTCTTCTAACATATACATCAATACGATATCCATGTAACGACAAAGAATGACCAAATAAATATGAAAATCAACTATATATATTACGTATATATAGGGGAAATGTATTTCCATTACATTTTTTGTATCATGAGATATAAGAATAATTGATGGTACTAAGTTGGATAGAGAAGGAAGTAAGAAGGGTTTTTTGTTACAAAGTGTTGTCTTTTGTTGTCAAATAAGATAAATCAAATCACTTTGTAAAGGACATCTAAATCAGAGGATGATTTTCTAATATGTATTTCCCAAATATAATAAGTTAGGAGAACTTTTTATGCAATCCTTATGATGGAAAGGAGGAGTAAAAGGTGATTCCAGTCATATTCAGTTTTGATTTGAAGAAATGATGCTTTTGGAAGATAGGTAAGCTACAGTACTTCCCGTTGTAACCATGATGATGCTAAAGCTGGTCTATCAAAGAATATATATCACGATAGTGGGTTTCATGATGAAAGATGAATAAATGTTATGGAATGAAGTGTAGATAATCATGAAAAAGTAATGGATGATTTGGAGGCGGCACAATAGATCATTTTAAGTTGGTGTTGTTTCCCACTATTTGCCAAATTTTAGGGCCTAAAAATTGAGAGATGAATAAATGTGTTTTTGGAAATGTATGTTGTGTGAAAGTTTGAAAATGTCTTGGTATGTTGCACGCAAGTGCAGTTACGTGATCTGAACATAAAAATCTATCAAAGGAAAGGCTTGCACTCAAGATTGGTTTTTGCGCCCAAGATTGAAGGGAATTTGGAATCTTGTGCCCAAGGCATGATTTGTGGTCCAAACATCAAAAAATGGAAAAGGCATGGATTGTGTGAAATATTTCGTAAGTGCAAAAAATACGAGGTTGGTTAGAAAGAGACTTACGTTCCCAATATGACGTCAAATGGGGTTTTTCGCGATGAGTCAGGATCTTGCACGACACATCGGGGTTTTTGCGCACGGGGGACGAAGAGGTCTATAAATAAGAAGTGACCCCCTTAAATTAAAAAATCTTGACAATTAGAGAAATCCCGAGTTCAGTGGCATAAAATAATTTATATGTAAATGGGAGTGCATGAAATAATTAGAGTTGCGCACAAGAAGAGAGTTGCACGCAAGATTGAAGTTGTGCACAAAATTTGTTTCACGACAAAAGTGAAATCTTGCACACGTGGCATAAAATGTGCATGCAAGACACCTAAAAGGGTGTATGGAAGATTTGTGTTATTCGCACATATTCAGTTGTGTGTATGATATCTCTTACTCACTTCTGGGTAGGAAAGTGAAGATTTGTACCTCAAAGAACACACATGTTCAATTGTAAAGAAGCACTGATATACTGTAATTCTCTATTGGTGCTAAGAGGGTGAATATGTGCTTACATATTGTTTTCCAAGTGCTACATGAGTGTAAGGGTATATCATACTCGTTGTATTCCACATCAAATGATTGTTTTCTAGTGGATTGTGTGGTACTGGATTATTTTCATACCATACTAAGGATGTAGCTACTCTTGTTGAGTAGTGAACCTTGTAAATCTTGTGTTCCTATGGATGTGTGTGTTCATCAGGGAAAAAACTCTTTAATATGAGGCGAAGGTTGTTTCAACTAAAGGAAACATAAAAGAAAAAGATACCACTGATCCACCCCTCCCCCTCTCAGTGATACTTTGATCATGACTAGGTAACTTCAACAAATCTTAGAAATACCACACATGTAAAACCAATGGATACTAATAAGAATAAAATAACCATGGAAAATAAGTATAAAAAAATTAAATGAAAACATTTACGAGACCTCTAAATACATAATGATATATAGAATTAACCATGTGTTAAGGAAAAATTATAATGAAGTTCCAAATAATTTCATGTTTTTTTTATAAAAGAATAAAGTAAAATTAATTTATTTAGATTACAATCCATATGATAATTAAATGTTACATTGAAATTGACCAAGATTAATAGTTTTAATGAAATCATACCCTGAGATCCCTTGATCTTATTTAAAGTAACTCTCACATCAGTCATTATCAATAGCAAAAAAATGTTGAATGTGATCCTCAATACTGGTATATCAATATAAGTATTAACATTGAATGTTGATCAATAAAAAATTCATATAAAATATAAATTATACCCTTTATTGTTGGTGATAACTATAGAACATTGTTTTGAAACTCGGTTCCTATTGATAATATAAATTTATCACACCATTTATAGATTCTAAAGATAATGAAAAATAAATTACATTCCTTGTTATGGTATATACATATATTGATTCAATTGAAACCCATGCTACATAAATTTCTTAGGGATATTTATTAAATATAGTTTATTATATTTAATATTTTAATTTTCACATTCCATATAGAATAATTTATTTTACATGGGAATATATTGAACAATATTTAAGTTACATGTGATTTAGTGGAAAATATTTTTTACTTTTGGGAGTCTATGATAGCGTGTCATAGTAAAAAACATTTGTTTAATTTATCCTCCAATAATAAAATTTCATTGTTCATCTATATGAATTTAAGGTGTTCTTTTTTATAAAAATTATTAATATAAGTCTTTGAAAATCCACTTCATCCCTTGTAATGATAATAAAAAAATTTATATACTGATTCATTTTCAATTACTATAATGTTTCACTTAGAACCACAACATTTTGGGATAATATTTTTGAATCCCAACCCAAATAAATATATAATAAGATAATAAATATAATTTAATGACCCCTTTTATCCTAAATATAAGATATCACTCTATATACTCATAATTTGAGTAGTGGTTTTTCCTTTTATAATTACACCACTAAAATCAATTTCAAGGTTAACACTCCACTCGCCCTTTAAATATATATTAGGTAAAGAAAAAAAATCAAATGAATCATATAAATTTAACAAATATGAATGGAATGATTGAAATTCATCAGCTAATTCACCCAATTTATAATAAATATATATTATATAGTTTTCATTATCTATAATCATTAAGAAAACCAATATACGAATAATCCATATATCATTAATAACAAAATATATTTAATAACATGATATAATAAGAAACCATGAACATAACATAAACACTAATGATTGAAATATCTAACATATATATATAATGTAAAATAAATAAACCAACTAGGTATTGGTGATTTGGTTGGGTATTAACCCTTCCAAGAATGAGGTCCAATTTCATCTCCCACATAATATGATTTTAAGAATAATTTATCCTCCACTTATAATGGATATTTGTTCTTCCTAATAATATTCCACTCTCATGTAATATGAATTAAGTATGACCTCTATAATACATCCAATAGTACAATGAATGGTCCCCTTATAATGTAAAAAATGAGTCTTTTGAAATCATATATAGGAAAAAGGTGTTCATACCCACTTTAAAAAAATCTATAACCAATATGTAAGTACTCAAAAATTTTATTTTTTGAATTTTTGTGTTTTGTGGTTATTGGAGGAGGAATAAGAATATGGAAAGTTAAATAATGATTAAAATTTAAAATGAAATAAAAACTACACAATGTTTTGTGCATAACATTCTTCAGTTAATTCTAATAGTAGATGATTAATGTGAAGTGTTTCTGGTTTAAACGGGATAGAAATAGATAAATCCAACGATTTACAAGGATTGTAAAATTTATTAGTGTTTTTTGGTATTTTCATGGCCTATGTGGAATTGTCATAGTTCTTAGGAACGGTTTCATGTGTATCTAGTAGAAATTTAAGTAAGAAAAAAAGAAGTTTTTTATTTAAAACACATCAATTATTTTTCTAATGAGATATTAAATTATTTATATAGTTTAAATGGTGAATAAATAAGGGTAATTATGATGTATCACCCTAGAAATCTTTTTGAGTATGATCTGGTATAGATTTTTTGGTTTGTTAAAGATATAATATTACTTGAACTTGGTATCAAAGTTGTTTACAGAAAACTAACTAAGGATGTAGAGGCCCAAGATGATTTTTAGTATAAATGTTGATTGCCTATAAAATTTTAATATAGGGATGGTGTAATTTTAGTAGGTTAGCCATGAAGGTTTAGATTATGTATTATATAAATTCATTTAATGATGATTGTTTATAATAAGGATTGAAATGTTATTTGTGATTGATCTTGTGATAGTGTAAGTTGGGGACATCTACATTTTCCTTAAGATTTGGTATATTGTTTTTTATAGATATGTATTATATGATTAAAACCTTGAAATTGAGGGGGAAAGGGTTCAAGATGAACCTATTTTTGTTTCTCATATGGTAGACCATGTAGTTATGGAGGTTTCAAGAGTATCCATATAGGAGTTATAGTAGTAGAACTTACCAAAGCATAAGGAATTTGTTTTTGATAAGTAATATTGAGTGGTTCTAAGAGGTAGTAAATATTACCTTATAGAATATTATAATATTATAGGAGTATTGGAACCCATAAATGGTGGTATTATTTCTAGGGTAGTAAGAAAATGGTGCCCTTTGAACCTCAGAATATATCTGTAATTCACTGGGGACAGTTTCATGTCTAGTTTCATGAGTTTTTATTTTCATTTGGAATGTTATCATGAGATATTTTCTATCTCATAAGGTAAATTTTTTGTTAGGGAGTTTTGGAACTATAATTTTATCAATAAAGACTCCATTAAACTTCAAAAAAAGTTTTATAATTTTTAAAGGATAAAGATTGACTAGGAGCCTCACCACCCACACCCTTCCACACATGTTCAATGAACATAGTAATTTATGACCTCCTTTAGTGATAATGTATACATGGACTTAATCAGTTATACACCCATTCCCAACCAACTCTCAACACACACCTTATAATACATCCATACACACTCTCATGAACACTTAGGAACTCAAGAAGTTACCATTAAAAATGAATAAGCTAACCCACCTTTTCCTATAAAAATACACACAGACTCCCATTATTGAAATCCAAACCCCATAGAGCACGCCAGACAATATCAAGAAGAATCTGGGCACATGGCCATGAATCTAATCTTTCCAACTCATGTGACATTTTGAGTCAAAACCTGGTATAAGGGATGAAAATATGGGTATTTGGGTTATTTGGAAGTTTTGACACCCAAAAACACTATAAAAGACAACTATACACTAGACTCTCCCTAACCTAGACAAAATGGAACCCTTAGAAAGAGAGATCCTAATAAAAAGTTGAAATCTTGTGGAACCTAGGTTTCTTATAATTAGACTTGGGCCCAACATTATAAGGTTCATTAAAGATATTTTTTTTCAATATTCCAACTTAGTGCCACACCCATCCTTCAAGGTTAACTAAATGTTTCACTCAGGATTCTCTTTTCAAAAGACCCATGCCTAGCCTATAAATGGACCACTAAAGAGACTCACTCACTTATGACACTTATCTATGCCATGTTGATACATTTAACTATCCTCGATTCTCTAACCTCATTGGAACTATTTCATTTAGGCCCACTATTAAAAAATACCATTTCACCAAGGCTTATACCTTCAGCACTAGAAATACATGAATGGGAAATTTTTCACATTCATGTATCCATCATAATCACATATTCCTTTATAATTTCTATGTATCATCCTATGAAAGATCTCCCATTATTTTTTCTATAATTAATAGGTTCATTAGTGTAAAGAGAATTATATATTCCCCTAATAACAAGGAACCCACACCTCGAGGACACTAGTGGTATCCTTTCCAGTCCATATTCCCCTTGTTGGATGCTCTGAACTAGTCCCATGTCCACAAGAACATTATCATCATCCCTATATCCAATAAATGATCCAAATGTATAAATGGGATATTATATTTAGATTAATTCCATCCATTCCTTCACCCAACTCATCTTTTAGGTTAATCTAAAAAAGGTATGATCATATGTATGTTCCACACCAAACCATTTATAGGAATCTTTCACCATGCATCCCATTTGGTATGGCTTTAAACTACTCAAATATTCCCTAATTTTAAGACTATAAAATACAAGACATATTGGTTTTAGATACATGAACTTAAAAGGTATATCATTGTTCTTGGATTAATGAACATAAAAGGTACACCATTTTTCATGTTTGCATGACTTTAAAAGGAAACATTGTTGACCTTTTCACATAAACTTCAAAGGTACTATATGTGTTATATATAATAAAAAACATTGTGTGGATTTATTTACTTCATAGGGATACATAGGAATCCCATCTCATCGAACCAATCCCAACTTCACAACACTCTCTGATAGATGAAAATTAAATATAGGGTGTTAGATTTATATATTTAAACTATAATATAATTAACTAGAGAAGGATGAAAAATAGCCTCTAATACAAAGTTATCATAAATCCATGGTATCATTCAATCACATTCATAGAAAGGGTTACTGATATTTTTAACGGGAAGGATTCCATGAATACTCTAAAATATATAAAAGAGTCATAGACATGAAAATAAGTTTCATTGTGTGATTAGTCAACTTACCATCCTCAAAATTTCATTGTATAAACCCCAATAAAAAAAATCCATTAGCCTTATAATGGGATGTTTCAAAAACAAATTTGGTAAACCCAACATGTAATCCTACTTGTGAAAGAGATTTAATGACTGTGCATTCTCATTTTTGATACTACATTGATGGGTTTTATTTCTTTTATTTTATCCATAAAATATATATAGAATATAATATCAATGTTTCATGTGGAATTGAGAACCATAACTAGACTTGGGGAAATCATGGAATGACTCAATTTTTATGATCCACTATCTAATGGAAACTTAGAAACACACTTTCACCACTGTGACCTCCTTAAGTTTTAACTCTTGATAAAAAAATTAATTTACACAACACCTTCAGTTCCAAATTATAAACAAGATTGTTTAAGAGTAAATTTATAATGGAATCATACATACTCTAGAGATAGCTTGCGCCAATATAGAGGATCTAAAGATATGAAAATATTAAACATAATGACTGGTTAATTGGAGGTTGGATGCCCCCATCACAACATCAAATCGATTTGGTTGTATTTCCCCTAAGTGATAAAAAACACATCTCCCTTATATAGGGTAAATAGAGAATGATTTTTACTATACCAAAAAAGATACTCAGGATTTTACTAAGTGGGCCCATACCAATAACTATTACTATAATTTACATACCACCTGTTTATCTATTGAAGTTTTTATATAGGTTATAGCTATGAACATAAAAATAATGGAAACTAGAAGGAGATCCCATTAAAGGAAATCGAACATTGAAGTCCAGGAGTAGGCCTATGCCACTACTATCATTGATAAACCCAAGACACATAAGTGTATCTTAATGGTATCTTGGGGGTAATTTTATGTCATCGTTTGAAATAATCCTTATATTTCAATGAAGAAAGCACCGAAGATTACTTCCATTTTCCCATCACCAATAAGGGAGACTAAGAACCATTTTGGGGGTATTCCCTATAGTAAATTGTCTAGTTACTCTAGAGGTCTTCCCCAAAGTCCTCTTTATAGTGGTTATTTCTATTCCAATTTGAATACTAACTATATAGGTCCTCCATTTAGGAAAAATCAATAATGAAATAACCTCAAATATCCTTTAAGTATTCAATAACAAGAAAAAAACATTAGACATCCTACCTATAGTAATTTTTTTTGAGTTCCACCTTGAAACAATATTCATTTTCACTATAGAGGTCCTCCCCATAGTGATGTATAATCCTACAGTTAGGGAGGAACTCTCCATGGTACCTTTTATGTAGGTTATCTATGGAAACCCACACTTCTAATACATAAATATAAAATCATATTATATGAATATTAAATACATAATATAACGATCCACACCAGAATCCTATATGTTTAATGTATTTGAAAACATGGATATATAAACAAATGGTTCATAAGAGATCTACATCATATCTCAGTATGTTCTAAATAACTAGAACCCTTATTATAAATATCATACTTAAAACCTTTCTTTATAACCTAGGGAATGAAAACATAATAAAGGGTGATATCAGATGATCAGTAAGAGTAAAAATGGAGATATAAATTATCACTTAATAATAAAATGAGAAATGACTATGATTATATGAGTATAAAATTTTAAAACTGTACCCTAAATATCATAGATAAAAAAATTGAGTCATGGAATAAATAATGATAGTTTATAAGTCATGAATCAAAAAAGGAATCAATGAATGTGTGTTATGAGAGCATAAAATTGGTATAAGACATAAGTTTTTCTCTTAAAAATAAGAATATAAAACCATTTCCTTATTAGAGGATCTTCTCAAATAATATCCTATTGGATTGGGTTCACTCCCCATTCCATTATATCCTTAGTCAAGGTTCACTCCCAAAACTATATTAGTAGAAAAAGTCCCTAAAGGAACTTGGTTCACTCCCCATTCCAATCCTTATTATCTCATGAGAGATCCATATTTAAAAAATGAATTAGATGGATATATAATTCCTAGACCACACACCACATAATTAAAATCATATATATCTATGAAATAATATAATAAAACATTCATTATAATATAACCCATGGAAATGAAACATGTTTCATAAACATTTCATTATTTCATTATAGCCTAACCCATAGAATGGAAATGAATTTCATAAAAATATCATCATCATAATAAAAAAACCACACATAGAAAGATAAATTATGGTATCATTAGACCATATACCTAGTAAATCATATTTAACATCAAATGTTTTATCATAGATGAAAATTCCTTTAAAATATCATTGGAATATTTCTTGAGAAAAATAACAAATTCAATTTAAAATAAATTATTTAAAATATAAATACATCCAAAATATTGTGAAAAACATATTTTTTGAAAATAATTGTGGAAAATAGTAATTTAAGATTCAAAACATTGATTTTTCATGATGGTATAAAATTCCATTCATTATGTGTATGTTAAAAAAATTAGTTCTCTCACATTATTGGTGAAAAGTCAAAAGTGAATCATTTGAAAAATGATAAGAAAATTATTTTGAAGCATTTTTATAAATAAGTAAATCATGGGTAAAAATGACTTTAAAATTTCATAGGAAAATTTTAAAATATTTTTGAAAACATTTTAAACAAAACACAGACATGGAAGAAAAATATTCCTGACAAAATGGTAAAATATAGTCAGTTTTTCTAAAAAATATTATTTAAATATCTTGAGTACATAAAGTGAGTAAAATGAAAGGAAAATAGGTATTCCCAAAAAATAACAAGATTATCAGAAAAATTAAACGGTTTTATTATACAAAGATCATAAAATTGAAGCATAAATAATCTCAATTAAAATGAGATTGAAACATAAATCCCTTACCTAAAGTCTCATATTTATTCATACTCATTCAAACCTACTGTATAATTAATAAATATTTATTATAAATTTATTAAAGAACCATAATAATATATATAAAACCATATATTATTTAATTATAACATTTTATCAAACATTTATCAATAATTTATTATCAGAATCATTGTTCTGGTTGATAACTGCTCCATTTTTCATATATTTTTTGGTTCAAAAGTCCCGATCCATGTACTTTAATCATGGATCCATCATATAAATTTTTTTAACTATGATATAAATATAATATATACTAATTATATATATTTATATTCATATATAAAATATAGATATAGAAAAATGAGTTACACTGTTCATGGTGACCGTAGGCTATACGTATGCATGACAGTTGTTTCTATTTTTCAAAGGATTGAATTAAAAAAAGGTAAATAATAATTGATATTTATAGAAATATTACCATATAATATATATAATGTATATTAATTATGTTTATAATTATTTCCATCCTTTTAAAATGAAATCTAAATAATAATTAAATGGCTACGTGGAGGTGATAGTCCACACATACACACGAGCAACATTATCATTTTCCAACGAATGGAAATAAGGTGTATAATGGTTGTTGAATCATCATAATAACAATTAATTATATTGAATATACTTAATTAATTATTTTATAGTGGATACCACATATTTTTAGGGGTTATAATAATAAATAAAATTAAAAATGCTCAGTTAAGAGTTAAACTTATTCATTGAGAAACCTTTTTTAGTATACACCTTAATCATTGAATATATGATATTTTTTAAATACTATAAGCTCTAGGATATGTTAAAGGAAGAGAGTATGATATTAGGATAGGTAATGGTTTATCTATAAGGATATAAAATTGTGAATTATGAAGGAAAGTAAGTTCCCTTTTATAAGTGAGGGGAGAGGAACTTGCAGAATTACCTTAAGTATTAAAATAATATATGTTAGTTTTCATAAAAAAATGGATCAAACTTGATATAATTATAATATAATATGAGTATCATTTAAAATAATATCATCCAATGAAATTTTAACTAGGTTTATTTTAGTTTTTTTACCCTTGTGTCTTAGTTTTAAACCCCATTATCCCTTTTGATAATTATCAAAATATCAATGTTTTCTACTCTTTAAGGCTTAATAATGTTACTATAAAATGAAAAGTGACTCATAAATTAATCATGTTTTATATTTTAAACTATATCACGTTGAATTTTCCAATGATTAAATTTTTATGAATTTTAAATCATTTAATTAAATATTAATTTATTATAAAATATCATTAATGCCATTTTTGGAACTATTCACTTAATTTTACTTTAAAAATGACATGATAAAAAGGAATTAGAATATAAGGAGTTAATATATCCATAATATTTTTTATTAATCTACAAAATTCTTAGAATATAGTAATTTATCCAAATTATATTACTTTTAATACTTAAATATTTTATTTTATTTTTCTATTAATTGAATAAATACTCTGTCAGCATTTTGTAAGAATTTAAGGTAATTAACCAATAACTAAAAATTAAAAATAAATTATCATGATAAAAACTTATTTCATATTTCAAATAAATATTTATAATTGAACTTATCCACTCTTTATCCTTATGAAAAAAAATTAGATATCTTTATGTCAAGAGAGTGGCATTTTGTATTTATTATTTTCTTAATTTAATATAATGGTCACAATAAAAAATATATAACAAAGTGGCCTTATATTTAATAATTAGAAGTAAATTTGTGTAATTAACTTATAAAATAGGATAATTTAAAAAGTTTTAATGAATTTGAAGCCTTATCACATTAGTTTTAACCCACATGAACCCATTTTAGCATGGTAACACAAATTTACTATGGTTTCTATCCATATTGACCAAAAATAAAAGAGAAATATTTACCAAATTTTTACCTCATTCATGAAAATATGGAATAAAATTTTCAATATTCAATTTATATAAGTGTAAGAAGTTAATTTAAGATAAATACACAAAATGAAATGAAAGAATGTTTAAAAATTACTTTTTAATTATAAAAATGTTTTTATACAAAATTAATGCCTAAAACTGATTATTATGATCTTAACTAGATTATTTATAATACAAGAAGAAACATTCTACTTTGAAACAATTTTAAAACAAAATTATCTTTGTAAATATTTGAAATAAAAATAAAAATCACCATTTCTCACTATTAACTAGAAAATAAATCTCTTTAGAAAAATAAAACTAATTAACCCTTAGCTTATTTTGATATGTTTATTTCAAAAATGGTACTCATTTTATCAAATAAAGTATTTAAAATATCTCAATATGAATTATAATATTTTCTCACAATAAGAAATAAAAATATTTTTTAAGAAACATTATTTTGGAAGAATAAAATGAATTTACTAAAAAATGAGTTCTTATTTATTAAGAATTAATTAGCACATTTTAATTGATTAATAACTTTATATATATATCATAATATGTTTAATTATCTTTATACTAATTAATTCAAAAACTAGAGAATAACTGTAATGCCTCGACCCTAGAAGCCCGAAGACAGTGCATTATTTTATTACATTAGAATCATTACAAGGAAACAAATCCTGAAGAACCATTCAGTTTAGAAGTTTTGGAAATCTAGATTACATACATGATACCCATAAAATATTAAGAAAAAAATGAAACAATCTATACAATAAACTAAAATAAATTGCATCTTTGTAAGCTTATTCATGGTTCTCTGCTTCATAAGCTGGAGAAAAAACATAATAAGGGTGAGCTTAAATGCCCAGTAATGGTTAATAAAAGGGAATAAATAATGAGTAATCTATATGTAAAGGTAAAAACATAATCACACTTTCCATTAACATAACTATATAAGGAATAAATAATATGGAAAGTAAGAAACTAAAACACATTCCATAGATTAATAAACTGAGAATGAACTACATCATATATATATCAATATAAAATATCATGGGTAAATAATAAATAAAACTAAATAAGGTAAATGATTTATTAATGGAAATCATGTATAAGGAACATGAGGACCTATTACTATCATGACCTTTCATAAGATGATTTAAAACTAAGGGTAGAAATCCATTTTCATAATTATTTGTCTCATAATAACCCATCGATGCATCGAGGAGCTATATAAAGTCAGTGATCCACCCTTCATTGTTAGTCAAAATAATTCCTCATATTGAATAATAAAGATAACTAATATTCCATATCAAATATCCATATTGAATATAGAATACAGAATTATCAATAATTCCGCATAGGAGGATAAGTAACAACAAGGGATGTTGTCATTAATAAAATAAAAGAATAACTTTTAAAAAAATATTCTTGTTGAAAATATACTTCGATTTTAGGAAACCCTTTAAAAATATTTATAACTTTTTAAAATATATTTGATAAATACTTTTATAAAAACATGGTTTTATAAAACACTCTAAAATAATCTATGTTTTTTAGAAAATACCATGAAATCTCTTGAAAACAGAAAATTAGGGTCACATAAATATTGAATGTTGTATTGGGACTACCTACTTTCTTATGAATGAGTTCACTCCTAAGACACTTCTTTTTTACAATGGATGATTTCCACTTTTTATAAAAAAACATTTTTATATTTCTCTATATATATACATTTTCCACTGGGGTTTTCATAAAGAAATTTTCTAAAACACATTAAGTACAAAATAGTGTGAAAATGGTGAAAATAAATGAAAATTTTAATAAATAAACATATTAGAATAAAACTTTTTATTGAAAATTTGTTATAAAATTTCCTCGAATGAAAATTTCATTTAAAGATCACTATTACTAGTTATGAGAAAAATAATTTTTAAACATCCCAATGTGTCGCATACCACTTCAAAACATTTTAAATCATAATCCCTAGAAATATATGACATTAAATGAAACATAAAATATTATGAGAATAAGAATATTCATGATATAAAAATAAAAAGTCATTGTATACTCCAAATAAAAGTGAATTGGCACATAATAACCAATAAGTCTCAATAAAATGTAAATTGAGATGAAATTCCCGTACCTTAACCTTCTTTTTGTTGTGTGGTATTTATCCTCCAGTATATAAGATTAAAATGTGTTAATAAATTATAACAACACCATAATCATGTTTATAATATCATATATTAACTTCTTATATTGTCTTATTATCTTTTTGTTAACAATCTTTCATTAATTCAACCATATCGGGTGTTAATTTCCAAGTATGTGAAGTATGTTTTAACTTGTTATTTGTTGTTCTTATTAAATATATCATGGTTTAATAATTTCCATAATTTAATCCATGATTTTAATATCATATATATCTAGTATATATTTATCTAGAAATATATATAATGTTTTGGAGATATGAAGTGAAAAGCACCGTTCATGGTGAGGTAGTCCGTACGTACGCATAAATGCTACTTTCATTTCTTTATCATATTAAAATGATAAAGCATAAATGGTAAGTATTTATATTATAATTAAACAATCATATATATATGTCATATATATTACATGGGTTTGTTAAAATTATCCTTAATAATTTCCATGTATGGTATGAACGAATCACATCGCTTTGAGGGAGCAGTAGTCTGCAGTTCCACAAATGATGTTATCATTTTAATGAAAAATGGAATGTATAGAGGTATACATTATAAATAAATTAAATAATCATAAATATATTATAAATATCATAAAAATAATATATATGAATATTTTCCATAATAATGTCCACCATGAGAGGTGGTAATGAAAAATTGAACAATCATCATTTAGCGAGGTGGTAGTCCTCCTACACATAAACATTATGTTCGTTACCCATTAAATAGTGGTGTGTGTATGTATAGGTTGAAATATTAGAATAAAAAAATCCTATTATATTGAGTATAATTGAGTTTTTATATAAATTTTTAATAAGAATTTTTGAGTAAGTGGAGAAAGAAAATAAAATAGAGGAGTTTGAGGGAGGGTGTTACCTTTTAATCTAGTATCTCTTTTTGGTTAGAACTGAAAGGCTTACTTGGATTTACTTCTTCAAAAATGGATGATTAATGGAGGAAGGGTTGGATTTTGGGGAGACATTTTGGAAGATTTTGGTTGAGAAAATGTGTCTTGATAGGCGTGGGGGAAGTGGAAGTGGAGGAGGCATTTTATAATGGAGGAGGGGTGGAATCTCTTGTAATATTTTAAAAGAAAGGAACCCCACCAACATTATTTTATTTAAATTGGATAAATAATGATCCAAAATAGATACAAGAGGGTATATGGTAGACATATTTCCATACAATAGGTCTTGGACAAATGTATAGATCTATTTAGGTCTTAAGGTTATGGTTTAGTCTCTTATTGGACTTAATTTAACCGTAATCCTTTTAATTTATTTTAATTACCTTCACTAATATTTTTGGTTAAAAACTAAGTTAACCATATTAGAAATTAGAAATTATTATTATTAAAAATATATAATCCAATTTCCCAAATTATAATCACATATGTGGTAGAAACTAATTTAAATTTAATCATGTAGGCGGGACGACAATGCATATTTTTTAAAGTAAAAACATCCTAAAGTTTCATATGTTTTTATAGTCAATTTCAATGTGAAAGTTAGTTTCATGTCTTGTCTAGGACTGGTTCGTGATGTATAGATTTTTGGGGTTAAATAATGAAAAGAAAACATGTTTTTTGGTGAAACTGAGCCATGGGGATTACATGACATGAAAGGGCATTACACATCGTGTGATACCCTAATCTAGTATAGTTGTATAATTATTTTCTGGAAGAACTCTCATTCATACGTCTACAAATTTTTTATCCTCTAATCATGGGAAAACCCTAGGTTCCCTGAGGTGTTCATCAAGTCCTTTTCCTCCCTCACTACTGGAAAAAGAGGCTATACCCACGGTTCAAAACCGTGGGTATAGCCCCCAAAACCGTGGGTATAGGCTATACCCACAGTTTTGGGAACCGTGGGCTGGAACGACATCGGTATAGGGGTCTTAACCTATACCCACGGTTTGTTAGAACCATGGGTATAGGTGTGTCACACAGTAGCACCACGCGATACAGCGTGGCAGGCACTTAATCTGCTATACAATCATATATCTGCCTATATATTTTAATATATAACGTATTTAAATTCAAAAAAAATTCCTGCGGGGATTCAAACTGTTGTCTCACTGTAATCCTCTATGCCTCTTACCAACTGAGCTAACACTATTATTCAATATATAGAGATTCATCTTCTTATATATATTAATTTAATCAGTGAAAAAACGTCTTCCTGCCAAATTTTTCATGTCCCGACTAATGTTTTTTCCCCACCATAATACGGGAAAGCTATACCCACGGTTCTGGAGAACCGTGGGTATAGGTCTTCAAAAAAAAATCGCAATACCTACGGTTTTAAAGAACCGTCAGTATAGGTCTTAAAAGAAAACAATACCCACGGTTTTTGGCACAACCGTGGGTATAGGTTCACATACTATCCCTATACCCATGGTTTTAGAAAACTGTGGGCATAGGGGTACCTTATACCCACGGTTTTTTGAAAACCCGTGGGTATAGACCTATTTTCCAGTAGTGCCTCTTTGATCCATTGATCCTGATTGTTGTTTGTTGGCTATTCGTGGTTGATTTGTGGTGAGATCTTCTTACTTTATTGGTTACTTTCCTTTGGTTCTTCCTCGGAGATTTATATGCTGGTACGGTTTGGTTTAGGTTGTGTTTTAGGTTTCTTTTTATGGTCTTGTGATATGGTGTAGGTTGATCCACTATTCCTAATGTTGTAGTTGTGTGTTGTAGGCGTTCTTCTTCGCCCTGCTGCGTACTACGAGTTGAAAAAGATTCTTTGAGGTCGGAACTCCCTCATTTTTAATTATTATGTAACATATAAGAGGGGTTGATTTTTTTTATCTATGTATTATGGCTGTTCATTCTTAATCAAAGATAAATAATTGGGTAATTGAAATTGGAAGGGAAAAAGGGTTTGAATCGCATGCATTTAATACTTTGATATTATTTGTGATTATGTGAATTTTATAGGATTGAAGCCCCACTAAAAATTGTGTCAATTTGGGGATTTGTTTTCCTAAATGGTCCAAATGCCTTTTATTTATTTATTATTTTTTGATAATCCACTTTTTAAGGGGTGAGGTGGAATCCTTACAAGGCCCGAAGGCTTAAGAGAAAATTACATGACCCATAGGTCTTAAGGGAACCACCCTGACAAGACAACTTGGAACTGCTCCTCCCTAGAAAATGTCATTATATCAGCACTCCACCTTTACAAGGCTAGTCTGCTAGCTATCCTGTGTAGTGATTCATAGGCCCAGTACTGATGGAAATGCATTACCCGCTCATTCTTCTAATTCCAGTTAGCTCTGCTCAAGTGAATGCGCCAGCTCTAAATCCTCATCTAGAGCCTTGTCCCTTATAATATTAATGGTATATCTGCATATTTCATGTGGCTCAAAGGCCTTGGGATGGACTGAAGGCCTTGAGGTGGCACTAAGGCCATGACAAACAACTGGCCTAAAGGCCTTGGGTGGCCAAAAGCCTTGCAGGACCCGAGTACAAAACTAGTGGCCCGAAGGCCCAGATGGATGAATAGTTTTAGCTGCTACAGTACCGAACAATACCTGCTATAGTACTACTACATTATTGCAAAAGTAAATGAAAATATGTCTCCACCTGGATTTGATCTCGGGTCTCTTGGATGCATTTTCTGAGTCCTCACCAACCGGGCTGAGGCTCATGTGAAAAATGTGGTTTTCAATTAAGTCCCCCTCTTTAATCGTATGGCGGCTCTTCTAACCCAGGGAGATACATGTTCCCCAGCTATGCAATGGAGTTTAATAGCCCTGTTCATAATATTAATAGTTTCTAAGCCTGTAGGGACATGAACATGTGCTAGTTCCCCCAGACAACGAAATGTCCCAACTGGTGAACCACTCGACTAACGCCATGGGAGCCAAAACGTGGTTGTCAATTAAGTCCCCCTCTTTACCCATTTGGTGGGTCTACCAATCTAGGGAGATAAACATTCCCTAGATAATAAATGGCATTGAATATCCCTATTCATTATATGATCAGTGTTTGAGCCTAGCGGGACTCGAGCCTGTGCCAGTTCCCCCATACAGTAAAATGGCCCAACTGGTGAACCTCTCTACTAATGCAATGGGGGCTAAAATGTGGTTGTAAATTAATTCCCCCTCTCTACCTATATATTGGGACCTCCAGCCCAGATAGTGGGACAAAAATGTGTGGTTGGGGCATGTGTAGGTGATAGTTAGTGTGGCCATGATTTTGGGACGGCATGGTGATGGTATGCTGAGCTATTTGTGAAATGTGGTTATACCATGCTAGATGATTGAGTAGTGATGAAGTAAACAAATAGTTTATAATAATGTTTGGAATGGAATGGTCTAGTTTGGTTAATGGGATGGTATTTATTAATAAAAAAAATTAATTAGGTGTTGTGTAATTAAATGTGTTTCATTGTAAATAATGAAAAGAATGGGTGTTAAACATGGAGGAAATGTGTATCCACTTATTCGGGATCGTCAACTTTTGAAATAACTATTGCATATATTAATAAATTCAATTAGAGATGGAATAAAAAGTGATTATGTTGTGAGTTGGATAGTTTTTTTGTTAAACCATAGGTTGGGATGTAGTGTTTGGCACTATATATATACACGTCTTTCTTTTTTATGATTTCAATACTCACCCCACCCACATAGAGAACTTTGTGATGAACACCCACATATTCACCTGGGGGCATCTTTCCTAACATCTCAGTGGGAGGATGGATGGATATCCACTTGATCTTCCCTACTGCCTCTTCCAGGTGAGGTATGTATTACACATGCTATGATGGTTGGAAGTCTGTTAGTGAATTAGATGATGAGATGTGGTATCCCAGGTGTCTGTGGGTTGAGTTTTGTTGTGGTGTCCTAGGTGTCTTTAGGATGAGTTGTGATGTGATGTCCTAGTTTTCTTTGGGATGAGTTATGATGTAGTATCCCAAGAGTCTTCAGGATGTGATGTGATGTGTTTTAAGGTCCATATGTGTGCGTGCATGATGTGTTGTGAGTCCCAGGTGTGTACAGGTTGGATATGGTGTGAGGCCCATGTGTGTGCATGAAGGATGTATTATGAGTCCTAGGTGCATGTGGGTGGGATGTGTTGTATATCCCAGGTGTGTGCGGGCAGGATGATTTGTGAGGGCTAGGTGTGTTTGGGCGGGGTGTGATGTGGTATATTTGGATAAGGTGGGAGCTCTAGGATGTTAGCTGCTGGGGTGAGAGATTGGTTAATCAATGGGAAAGTGGTGTGAGGTACCTTATCATCAATGTGCTTTACTTTATATTATATTACATGGCTTGCATTATTTGGTGAGCATTCACTGTTGATGTTGGGATTGTTAGTAAACTTGTTTAGGTGGTGTTTGGTTTTGTTATTTTCTCAAAGGTTCATTATTATGCTTCTTTCACATGTGTACTAGAGACTTTTATTTTTACTTACTGAGTATGCTAATATGTTCACCCTATGTATATAATACTATTATGAGGTTTCTTGGAGTTTTTATCAAATCGTACTAGACCTTACTAGCTTTGATCCTTGATGGTTGTTGTGTCACTACGTTAGCTTTAATTTTGGGTACTATTATTTGTATCAGTTCTATTTATACAAGCATGTGGGATGGTTTTGTTTTCTCTTTTATATTATGTCTTGTTGTTATTTTGTGGATGATTCATTCTATCTCCTGAGTTTGATTCTTATAAAGGGTAATTCCACCCATAGAGTAATATTTGTACACCCTTGGCTCTAGTCTCCAACCCAGGGCCTACTAGAGGTGGGACTCGAGGTTGGGGGGGTCATTATCTCCCATTCCTCATTGCTATCCCGGGAAGGGAACCCTTGTAGGGAGGGTGTCATGATATAGGCCCTGAGAAGCACCTATTCTGTTCCAGTAGGGTGAACTGGGAGCTCTTCTAATGGTTGTAGGAAGCAATACTACGATAGTTATCGCTAAGATAACCATGGGAAGGGTAGTGGAAAACCTTCTCATGTCCATGTTATATTATGGTTCTATTAGTGTGAAAAAATTGGCCACAAGTGGCCTCACTTTCCATACACTTTTTAGCGCGTTGTGTTTACAATAGTCTGGGACACCTACAAAGGGTTTTTAGGGGTATATAGTAGCATAGCAGTGGAAAAGGATAAGGTTAGGTTCCAAAGTCTTGGAAGGACACAACTACCCCTCATTAGATTGGTATTTGGAGTTTCACTAGACATCCAGGTTGAGGTAAGGGATATGGTGCCCCAGTGAAGGAATAACAATTCCAGGTAGAGGGAATAACACATGATAGTCATACTAGAGCCCAAGGTATAAGGACTACTCATCTGAATTCTATTCAGTCTACTTTGACTAGTTTGGATGTAGGACCTTCTACCACCATAGGTATGATTCCTGTATCATCCACCCTTGCTTGCATTTTTTTTGATATAAGAGCATCACATTACTTCATATATTCTCTTTTTTCAAATGTTTTGGGCTTATTTTTGGAAATATTTGATGGTTTATTGATCATAGATACACTGTTGGGAGTGCGGTCATGGAATATTAGACATTTCCAGTTGTTTTTTCTATAAATTAGTGGTTACCACTATTTTGGGAAAAATATTACTTGGAAATGACTAGTTTCAATTTGATTCTTGATATGGACTGGTCAGTTCTGTACCAGGTTCATATCAAATATTACCAGAGGAGAGTTACCATTCTATCTCCAAAAGGAGGCAGCTATTTTTACCAGGGTGAGTGGGATCTTTAAGCTGGTCATGCAAGACCAATTTAGTGAATATTGTATTTTCTCATGGATTTTATAGATATTGTTACTCTATATGGTTTTGGATTGTAGTAGGACACTTTCCCACTAATGGTATAACAATTTCAAGATGTTTTTTCTATCAAGTTCTTGGTCTTATCGCCCATTTGGTAGATCGAGTTCATGATTGAGTTGGTTATGGGAGTAGAGCCAGTTTACATTCTACCTTACAAGATAACAATAATAGAGATTTGAGAGTTGAAATTCTAGTTGGAAGATCTCAAAGAAAAAGGTTTCATATATCCTAGTATGTCTCCATGGGGTTCTCTAGTCATTTTCTATTAGAAGGATGATGAAACTTTGTAATTATGTGTTGATTATCAGAGATTAAACCAAATTATGATCAAGAAGTGTTATCCACATTCATGCATCGATGATCTCTTTGATCAGCTGAGAAGTGATATGGTCCTCTCCAAGATTGATTTGAGATTAGGGTATCATCGGTTGAGAGTGATACCATGAGAAAAACCTCAAAATGATTTTAGTTTCATGTATGGCCTATATGAGTTCATAGTGATGTCATTTGGTTTAAAAAATTCCCTAGAGGTATTCATGGCCTTGATTAATTGGATAATTGATCAATTTCTGGACTAGTTTGTTGTGGATTTCATCAATGAAATCTTAGTGTACTCCTAGTTAGCAGATGTTCATTCCCAACATCTTAACATTATTCTAACTATATCGAGAGAGTATCAAATTTATGAAAACCTAACCAAATTCTATCTTTGGATTGATAAAGTGAACTTCTTGGGCCATCTCATTTCAAATGTAAAAGTGTTAGTGAACTCAACGAATGTTTTATTCACGATATATTGGGAATGACCCATCAAAATATTTTATATTTACAGCTTCTTTGGTTTATTAGGTTATTATTAAAGCTTTATACATTTCTTATCCTATCTAGAAACACTAATGTCTGGGATAACCAAGAAGGGGGGGGAGTTTTTTTGTTCAAATTCATGCAAGAGATATTTTTATGAGATAAAGAGTAGGATGAACTCAAAACCTATACCCACCTTAACTGTTTATAGTAAGGCATATGCCACGTACTATGATGCATCCAGAGTTGGTCTCAGGGTAGTCTTTATATAGGAGGATCATGTGGTTTCTTATGGATCCAAACAACTGAGACCATAGGGGAGGAATTATCCTACTCATGATCTAGAGTTATCTACGATGGTACATGCCCTGATATACTAGATACATTATCTTATGGTAAAGAGGTTTTTGGTGTTCATATACGACAAGATCTTCAGGTACATATTTTATAATCATACCTAAGCCTTTGGTAGAGTAGGTTGGTTGAGTATCTTTAGTCATTCAACATTGAGTTGTCTTAAACACTAGAAATTGCTGATTCCTTGAACCAAAATATGTATAAAGAGTCAATTCATGAGTCCAGTGATGAGTGGAAGGTGATGACACTCTTTTTAGACATGCATCTAGATGTTTACGAGTCCTAGTGATGAGTAACTATGACTTCAAAATCTATTATACACATGATTTTTTAACCATATAAAAATATAGAATTTATTAAATTCATATGGATTATATCTAATAGAAAAATTATATGGTGGGTATCCACCATTAAGATGGTATCTTGGTAGTGGAAACATATCTTCTTTTATATAGATAAGTTTGGATTCCTGTGATCTTGAACAATGAGATAATGAGAGAGTCTCATGCTTCTTGATGGTTAGTACATCCAAGTTTGAAAAAGATGTATCGTGATCTCTATAGAGGGTACTAGTGTCTAGGAATGAATAAGGATGCATCGGGTATTATGGAGAGATATTTCACCAATCAGCAGATGAAGTGTGAGCGTGAGAGATCTTCTAGGATTTTGGAGCCAATAACCATTCCAGAATGGAAATAGGATGATGTCACTATAAATTTTGTGATAGGATTATCTCAAACAACCTGTAAGAATGATGGAGTATGGGTGATAAAAGATCAACTAATGAAGGTCACCCACTTCTTTCTAATCAGGTAGACCTTATCTATTGATGTTTTGGGTAGTCTTTGCAAGCAATATATAGTTTAGTGTCATGATGTTTGAAGTAGAATTGTCTTTGATAGAGATCCTTGTTTCACATCTCATTTCTGGAAGGGTCTTCAAATGGATCTGGGGTTATAGTTTAATCTGATCACATCCTATCATCAACAGACTAATAGTCAATCTAAATAGACTATTAAAATTCTAGGGGATATGTTATGAGCCTATGTTTTAGATTTTGGTGGATCATGGGTTCAAAATTTAACACTCATAGAGTACGCTTATAAAAATATCTTATAGGCATCGATCCAAATGGAACATTTTGAGGTTTTCTATGGAATTATATGACATTCGTCTCTTTGTTTTTTATAGGTAGGTGATTCAATGATTATTGGAAAAAGTCTCATATAGGAGACATTTGAGTAGGTTCAGTCAATTTGGAGGTAGTTAGTTACCACATTGAGCATGAATAAATCTTACATTGACCATTGGAAATGACCTACGGAGTTTTGAGTGGGTCATTATGTTTTCCTTCGGGTGTCTCATAGGTTGGGTGAACATCATATATGCAAATAGGGAAATATATCTCCAGGTTTTGTTGGGCCATTTGATATAGTGGAATGGGTCAATATAGTTGAATACCAAGTGAACCTTCCACAACACTACAATTCCATACATGATGTCTTTTTCATGTCGCATCTTCAAAGATATCATCTAAACCCTTATCATGTGGTAGATGGTGATGGTGTTGATCTTGGTGTTGATATGTTATTTTAGGAGAATCCAATACTGATTGTAGACCATAGTGATAAGTATCTCTAAGGAAAGACCATAACTTTATTTCGAGTGTAGTGGAAGCCTGGGTGTGTTCAAGAGGATACCTGAGATATGGAATCTTATATATAAGAAAAATGACCAAAATTGTTTGTTGAGACCCCACAGTGATGCTTAGAGAATATTGGGGATGATCTATTATATGGTGGGAAGGCTGTAAGATCCCATCCTTTTCCAGGTACATCCTTTTTTTCATTGAACCTTTTTCTTGTGGGTTTTTCTTCTTTAAACCCTAGTGGTCACGACCCTTTTTGAGATTAGAGATAATTTACTTGGAAAATGACCTAATGTTTAGGGATGTATGTTTGTTTTAATTAATGGAAATCAGGTATAATTATGTCAAAGGGATTATAAGGGTTCTATGTGAGTTTGGAAGGCTTTAAAGGTGGTTCTGGATATTTTTTAAAAATAGGGTTGAGAGCTGTCTACAATACATTTACACACCATGAAACTGGTTCAAGATGTGTAAATGTTTCTAGATAGACATCATAAATTGGTTCATGGTGGGAACTAGTTACATGCCATGAAACTAGTTGAGGATGTGTAAATATTTCTAGTAAGATGATGTGAATTAGTTCAGGGCATGAACTGGTTACACTCCAGGAAACTTGTTAATGTCCTGTAAATGTTGCAAGTCATATGTCATGAACTAGTTTAGGGTAAGAAATTGTTACAAACTATGAAGTTAGATCACATCATGTAATTCTCGATCGGGATTATTGTAACCCATGATGTAACATTTTTTAATGTAACTCATAAATTGATAAATATATGATGTGAAATGATTAAAAACCATGTATTTATTAGGCTTAATGATTTTAAAATCCTCCACACATATTATTTATTTATTCATTAGCATGAAGCCCTTCTCTCTTAGACCAGGAGAAACTCCATGTGATTTTGGAGTACTTTGTTCCCTTTCAGACATCTCGATCAAGCATCTAATCCCAGATTAGTTTTTTCACTATGGTTTCCCCCTCGCTTTTAGTTGTTCTCCAATTTAGCAGTGGAATTTCTTAACCATGGTTGTTTTGGGTTTTTATTTTGATGTAACATGATCTATTTTTCTTCTTGGGATCTTCTTCACCTTTTTTCTTGCTGGCATTACCTATTGAAATCATTATGCTGATCTCTCGATAAAGGTAGGTGGTCTAAAAACCAACCCTATGGTCTGTTTAATTATTAAGTATGTTCATTATTATGATTTTAGAGATATAAATTGCATATTAATTAATTGAATAATGGGTGATGATAGATCTTATGTTGGATTACTTTTTAGATCCATTGGGATTCGATGGGGTTGAGACCTGGCTTGTAGCTTCCCATTGGGTGAGCCTACCATAGAATAATAATGAATTGGATAATGTATTAAAATATTGTTAGCATGACGTTAGGAATTGGGTGATTGATTATGATATATTCACCTTGGAAAATGGATAAATTGATTAATGAAGTGGATAATAATGATTTGATATAAAATTGGAGTGAAATTGGCATGGAAATGACATATGATATAATTTAATGAATGAATAGGAAATTAAAAGACAAATGGTAATAGGTAGAATTAATTATTGTGAATTATGATATGATTTTATGTGATTGTATACTTTCTTTTATGACTTGTGATGTAATGGTTTGTAAAATTCCTATATTAAGGGATTTTCTTGGGTACAAAAATTATTATATAAAGGGCTTCACCTGATTATGATGCAACACTTATAGGGATTTTTCCATTTATTCTATAATTATTATAAGGATTTTCCTGATTATACTTAAATGATTATAGGGATTTTCTTGATTATATTGTAATGATTGTAGGAATTTTACTAGTTAAGATGAAATGATTATATAAAGGTCTTGGCCTAGTTACACTTTAATGCTTTTACAGAGGGGTTTTCCTAGTTGTGTGATTATGGAATGTTTTCATTGTGATGGTTGACATGGTTGTTCTATATACTTAGAGATATTTCAGGTGGGTGCCAAAGAAAGTTTATTTTGTATTATATAAAATCAATTAATTAATAAACCTATTATCACTTTATTACATGAAGTTATTTATGAGACTATTTTTTTAGACATGGTGGTGTTAACCTACTAAGTTTTACTCACACCCTATTTGGGACACTATTTTGTACCCTAGAAAATTACATGGATGTAGGTTTGGATAAAGGAAACAAACCTTTTAATTGAATATTGCTTGCTGGATGGGGTGGATCATTGAGATGTGACTGACATGGGGTTTAGGATTGGGGTCTATTGGGTTTATTTATGTCATCATGGTTTTTTCTCTGTATTACTTTTAGTTTGACATTCAAATACATTCCAACCAGACATTACATTGTTTATTATTTGATTTACTTGGTTCATCCTTTACCTTCCACTTGCATATTGTTCTATTTCTATTATTTTTGTTACTATGATATTTGTTATTATTGTTTATTTCCACTATATTGTAACTCTATACTAGGTAGTATATTCTCTCCACTATATTCATTACATCTTACTTCTATTCAAAATCCTCTAGAATACAGGGAGGTGTGCTTGAGTTCCAGTAAACAACCTAATTTGGCCACATGAGAGAGTTCTAGATAGGGGATATTAAAATGTAGGAGTTATTCACATCCTAACATATAGGGTTTCATAAGGAGCCATCTAAATTCTCAAGTGAAAGATATTGTAATAGGAAAACTCAACTAGAGGAAGGTGTTGATCCCAACAACCTTTTAATTCCATAGAACGAGATCTCAACATATCATCCAGGGTTTGAATGGTTATATCAAATTTACCATTTTTTAGGATATAAATCATTATTAAAACACAAATATGAATCTAGATCTTGATAAATACTTTTCTATAACTTCATAGTAATCATTAGATCCCAATCAGATATAATATAACGTGTTAATCCATTCAACCTTACCACTTCCAAATGTATATTCTTTCAAGTTTATCAAGAAAAAAATATTCTCTAATATCAATGACATGTTATTACTTCATAAGGTGATCAAATACATTCCAAATAGCATTATTTCCTTTTGATGTTTTGGGAAGTCTGATGAAAAAATATTCGGTGATGTTTTACCATTTATATTATAGTATGAGAAATGGTTGTAATGTACCCTTATACTTATATCTCTTATTATTAACTCGCTAATTTATCAAGCACTGAGATACATACTATGAAACATCTCTTTTCATTTTATCCCTTTATAAATACTCTTTCATATATTTATATATCATCATACTACGAGGATGAATTGATAACGTTCAACTATGATCTTCATCCAATAGATCATTCTTCAAATATAGTATGGATGGAACATATACATGGTTCTTGAACATTATACCTATATCACAATCATGGATGAAATTAAGAACATTTATCAACTTCTTTTTTAGTTATACATTTTCCTTATACACCTCTTTAATCCTCACATGGATAGATGGTTCATCATCGCCAAAGCCATATTTTTCATTTTCTAAAAATCCGGTTTAAGGATTACTAGTAACCTTAAAAACAACATAGAAAAAATCAAAAACATCCAAAGACGCGGTAACCAAACCATCCGGTTTACATTTCAAAATTCAAGCGAAATCATGACCAGACACGTTTGCCGCACACCACATGTCCACCCATGTCACCATTGGGCCACGAACCCTGACATTGCGTGTCTAAAACATCACAATATAGAAGGTCACCAGTGAGTCTCATCGTCCCATCCGTCACATCCTGACGCCGTCGTGACCGTCGCGGCTATCTCTTATCCGACACCGGTGTCACCGTCCTCATCGTTCAACATCATAGTCATCGACCTCAACAAAAATCACAACCAGATCCAGACAACTGGCCACCAGCGTCACCGATCAAACATCCCAACAGAACTTCAAAATCCATCAACAACATCATCCAATTCCACTGACTCGTCTTCATGCACAAATGAACAAACCAGAAGCGAATCCACTGCCAATATCAAACACCGCCAACAGGAAATAAGACCAAAAAATAAGCCAAACCAAAAACGAAACCCAGATGAAATCCAGGGATGAACCCTAAAAGGAAACATCATGACCGCCTAACTACATGGCCCAAAACCCCCTTGTATCCATCGCTCCAACTACGACCTGGAGAGGAGCGATGAAACTCTGTGTCAGAGCTGGTTTGGATGGACGGGAAAGGAATAGAGCGAAAAAAAGACAGACTTTAGTAGCATCAGAAACCCACCGTCGAAGCCCTCATCGGCATCATACCATCACCACAGTCTCATCGTCATGCCACCAACGACCAGTACCAGATAAAAGAAACAACCGACGCAGAACACAACCGCCATCGAAGAAGAAAACCAAAGATGGACAAAAGAAACTGGGTATGGAATCCTAAAGGAAAAAATGAAACAAGAGGAACATGGGAACAAAATACGAACAAGAAAAAAGCAGGGGATGAAACCCTAAAGTCTCTAGGAAAAAGGGGGAAACCCGAGGAAGAAATCATGGGGAAGAAACCCAACAGGGAGGCTCCACGACCGCCGAACACATAGCACAAAACCTCCGTGAATCTGTCGCTCCAGATCCGAACTGGAGAGGAGTGATGGAAGGCTAGGTTAGAGCATTTTTTGAGGTGGATGAGGACGAAGTTTTGAAAACAAAATCGAACCGACTCCGGTAGTGCCTAGAACCTCGTCGTCTGCCGAACCCCAAATCCCAAATCCTCTTTGTTATCACCGCACCGTCTCTGACCAGGAGAGGCACAAATCAACTTGAGGCCAGAACAGGGTTATGACCACCGAGGTCTTCCAAAGCACAAACCTTTGACAGGAAGACCAAGGGATCTATGGCAGTAAAACCATAGTGGCGAGCTAGAAGAGATTCCAAGAACGGAAGGGAGAAGATGAGAGCGGAGAGACGCCGCCGATGAGAGCCTCGGAACCCTAGAGCGGGAAGGGAATCCATGAGTAGGGAGCACCTAAAGAATGGGGTGCCATCCAAGATGTCTCCTCTTCGGGACGATGAGAATGATAATAATTCTCTCATTCCTTCAAGGTTTCGAGTTCTATCTTTATAAAATACCTAAATATTGGATCTTTTTTAATATAATCATTGATAAGATAGAATGATCCTATCAAATCAGAGAATCTGCGATTTTGTTTATCTTACCATGTTGGTAATGTATTGACCGACCATAATTTTTAATCTTCTCGAACCACCACCTCCTGTGCAGATTCAGCTCATTCAGTGTGAATATATAATTTAAATTTTTATGATCAATATATTTATCACAAATTTCTCAATAAAGTTAATTAATATATATGTTTAATGAAAAAAATTACTACATATAACTCTAAATAATGATGTGGAAAATTTTACTGATAAACTATCAATTTCAATGAGGATTAAGAAATAAGAATATCATTCTACCTGAGAACTAATTCGAGTCCCTTTTCTAATGTATTAATATATATCACAAACATTAATCCACTATAGGGTAGTGTGGGAACTAGTGAACTAAATAACTATCTCTTTAGCTCCTAGAAAATTTCTTCACATTCATTTATACAAAGGAATTTTGGTCCCTTATAAGTTAACATTGCAAGTATATTACAAATCCATGAGTAATTCTCCACAAGGTATTGATAATATCCACCCAAAATATAAAAAATACGGATCTCAGTTATAGTGGTTGGTCTGGGACAATTTTCAATAACTTCTTTCTTGAATGGATTCATTAATACACCATCACTTGAGATTATATAACCCCTGAATGAAATTTTATGAAGAAAAAATTCAGACTTCATAAATTCTTCATACAACTTATCCATCATTAGGGTCTTTAAAAAAAATCTCAAATAATCTTCATGATCTTACTTTCTATTTTAATATATAATAATATAATTTATAAATACTATCACAAACTGATCATGTTAATATATAAATACTCTATTCCCTAAATCTATAAAAATAATAGTGTAATTATTAATGCCAAATGGCATAACTAAAAATTCATAATGCCCAAACCTCACATGGAAGGATATATTGGGTATATTCTCTTTCTTAAACCTCAATTTATGATATCCATTAGGATGTTCAATATTAGAAAAGTATTTTTCCCATTATAATTGGTCAAAAATCATCTGTATGAGGTAGAGGATACTTGTTCTTGATATTGATCTTGTTATGTTTTCAATAATCAATAAAAACATGCATTGAAACATCTTCCTTATTAATAAAAAGAATATTTTAACACCATGATGATTCACTCATGTGTATGAATCCCTTATCAATATTCTCCAAGATTTTCTTCTTCATTTCCAATAACTAAATTATGTTCAGTCTATAAGGAGTATTTAAAGTAGGTGTAGCAACAAGTATGCATTCTATTGAAAACTCTACTTCATTATTTAAAGTAAGAATAGAAAATTCTTCTAGAAATACATCAAATAACTACCATAAAATAGGTTTATCCTCAATATTAATTTTCTCCCCAACCCTCTAAGTTAAAATCCCTTCATGGATATTAATTAAGATTCACAAGATAGAAGTAATTTCTAATGGAATTTCATATTCATCCATTCAATGATAAACAATCAAAGGTTGGTTAAGAATATAAAACATGACTTCCTTCCTTATAGTTTGATATGAGTGCCATATAAAGAAAACCAATCCATGACTATAATCATATCAAATTCAACTAAAGGGAGTATCATGATATTTTTAGGGATAAAATTCCTATAAACATAAATTAGAGAGGAACTACAAACTTGATATGAAACCATCATACCATTTGGAGTTTTCAAATTTAACTCCATATCTAATAGTTGTGTATAGGAATTAATATTCATATTGAATTTTCATGAAATTAAGAAATTCATTTGACAAATCTCAAAAAATAAACATCAATATTTGAGTACACCTTTCACCACCTCAGCATCATCATTAAATCTTCAACCCATGTCTAAAACCAAAATGGGTTACATGACCATTATGTATCATTAATCATATTTATCAATCATATATTCATGAAAAATAATTCATAGCATGACTAAATCATGACACCTTCTTGTCAATCTATGAAACCTTAGGGTTAACCTTGGTTATCCATGGTAATTACCAAAACATTAAAATGTCATCTTATAATAAGACTTATTCTCAAGGGTTTCACCAAATATTACTCATCATAATATAAAAATATTGATTTAACCCTACTATGATACCAAATATAAAGATCCATGATTTCTATATATAAATATTATATCCTTTTTATGAATATTCAATACATAACATTACAATCCACCCAATAACCTTAAACGTTTTGTGTCTATAGAGACTATATATGTATTTTTTTTATTTTGGTACATTCTTCATCATATCTAATAATGTTATTCTCAATTTTTACCCTTATTGACAAACCCTTCTTAAAACACTTCTTTAAAACCTGGGGAAAGGAAACATAAGAAAAGGTGAGCATATATTCTCATTAATGGGTAATAAGGGAGATATAAAAGATCACTTAAGTATAAAATGATCATAATGGTATGAGGAAATGATTTTAACATTTGAAGACATACCCTTAATATCATAGATTAAAGTCATGAATTATGGAACAAATATTGATAGTTCATAATATAAAAATCATAAAGGAATCAAAGAACATGAGCCATAAGAGCATAACATTGGTATAAGACATAAGTTTTTGGTATACACATAAGCATAAAAAATAATTTCCTTAATCTAGTATCAACTTTAATACTATCATAGTTTATTGTATTAAATCTCCATTATGTCATATCCCTAATCATGGTTGACTCACAAAATTTTCATTGTTGGCAAAGTAAATTAATAAAATGGATTTAATCCCCATCCCAGTCCTTATAATCTCATGTGATATCCATATTTACCCAATTCATTTACCCAATGAATTAAAGGGATATATAATATCTTTCCCCCACAACACATAATGAAAATCATATATATCTATTCCCCAAGATCATAAAACATTTAGCATAACATTACACATGGGAAAGAAATATGGTTTATAAACATTTCATTATTTCTTTCTAGAATTACTTGTGGAAAATAAATGGGTTACATAAAATTTCACCATCAAAATCATAAAACATCTATAGAAATAATAAGGATGGTATCATTGGATAATATACCCAATAAATCATAATTAATATCAAATGATTCCATCATAGATGAAAATTTCTTTAAAAGATCATTATAATATCTCTTGAGGAAAAGACCCTTTTCATTTTAAAATAACATATTTAAAATAAAAGAATATAAAAAATATTATGGAAAAAAATTCATTGAAAGGAACCATGGAAACTTATAAAGGAAGCTTCATAAGTTCAAGTCTTCAGGATGGTGGGAAATACCGTTCATGTCATGTAGGCTAAAATAAGTATTTCATTCACATTTTTGTTTAAAATTCAAAAGAACCTCATTAGAAAAATAAAATGATGATTCATTTAAAATATTTTTTATAAAAAATAAATCTTGGGCAAAAAACGATTTTAAAATTTTATTGGATAATATTAAAACATTCGTGATTTTTTTTAAAGAAAACATGGACATTGAAAAAATGGTTCATGGTCGAATAATAAAACATAGTTGGCTTTACTTAAAAACATTCATTTAGTAACGTGAGTACTTAATTAGAGGAAAATATAATGAAAATTTTTATTACATATAAATAAAAATAGGGTAATAAAAATTATATTTATTAAATATATAATGATCACAAAATTTTTTCAATGTAAATTCAAGCATAAATAATCCTAATTAAAATGGGATTGAAACATAAATCTCTTACCTCAAGTCTTTTCTTTCATAGTATGTGTTCAAAACTCCTTTATAATAAATATAAATTTACTATACATTTATTTAAAAACTATAATAATACATATCATACCATATATTATTTACTTATAACATCTTATTATCCCTTTTTAACAATTTGTTTTTAAAATCACTCTTTCAGGTGATAATTGCTTCATTTTTCATGTATGTTTTGGTTTTGTAGTATCAATCCTTATATTTAGATCATAGTTTCATAATATATAGAATTTTAACAATTATATAGATAATATATATATATATATATTCATTATATATATTTATATTCATCCATATAAATTAGAGATAGAAAAATGAATTACCCGTTCATAAAGACAGTAGGCAGTACGTATGACTGAACATTGTTTCCATTTTTCAACTGATGAAAAGAATGAAACATAATTAAAATTTTAAGAAACAATATTATATAAAATATATCATATATATTCATTAATATTATCCTTACTATAGTTCATGTAAAATATAATTGAAAATCAATTCACATCGCTCTATGGAGGTGGTAGTCACACATATGCATGAGTGAAGATATTGGTAGTCTTTGGTTATGTTTTTACCCTTATCTCTTAGTTTTAACCCCATGTTTACCGTTTTGAAAATTACTAAAATATCAAATCTTTCCAATAGTTAGGGGTTAATAATTTTACCATAAAAGTATAAGTGACACATAAATGGATAATGGTTGATATTTTTAACCATATACCATTAAATCATCCTAATATAAGGTATTTAATAAATTTAAATCATTTAATATAATATTTTTTATTATAAAATATCATTAATATCATTTTTGGACCTATTCATTTAATTTTCCTTTCAAAACTACATGATAGAAAATGAATTTCAATATAAACCGATAAAACTTCCATAAAATAATATATTAATCTATAAAATTATTGCAACATGATAATACACCCAAATTTTATTACTTTAAATACTTTTAAAATCATTTATTTTATTTTTATATTAATTGAATAAATATCGTGTTTGCCTAACAAAATCATTTAAGGTAATTATTCAGTCACTAAAAAAGCGAACACAATAAAAAATAATAATTAATATTTAAATTAAATATTTCTAAACAAAATCAACCTCATTTTATCCTTATGATTTTTTTGAGATATTTAAGTCATGAGGGTGAAATTTTATATTTATTCATTTCTTAAATTAATATAAATGTCGTAATCCTTGAAACATACCACCATGTTTCCATATATTCAATATTGTTATGTAATTGTACACACTATATTCATTAAATATAATAAATTAAAGTGTTTGAATAGATTTCAAGCCTTATCACATTATTTTTAACCCTAATTAAAAAATTTCACCTTTACCATGGTAACAAAAATTTACTATGGTTACTATTATTATTGACTGGAATAAAAAGGAAACTATTAATAAAATTTGTAATTATTAATTCTAAATATGTAATCCTTATTTCAAGATTCAATTTTAGTAAGTATAAAAAATTAATTTATGGTAATAATGAAATTTTTAATGAAAACAGTTTTTCAGAAAAATTCTTTTGTAAGTATAAAAATGTATTTATAAAAAATTCAACTATAAAATTTATTCTAAAGAACTTAATTAGACTATTAATAATATAATAGAACTAATTTAACTTTTAATCCATTTTTAAAAAAAATGTAACTTTGTTAATGGGTGAAACAAAAATGAAAGTCAATATTTCAGACTATTCAGAAGAAAATCAATCTTTTCAGAAAATCTAAAAAATTTACCCAAAGATAATTCTATTATGTTTATTTAAAAAGTTAAATCCTTTTTATAAAATAAAATTTATAAATTTTCATGAAAATAATTATAATATTCACTCACAAAAACATATAAAACCATTTTTCAACAAAAAAATAATTTTGAAGAATAAAATGACTTTACTAAAAACTAAGTTCTTATTTATTAAGGATTAATTATTACAATTTTATTAAATTGGATATATATATATATATATATATATCTATGTGTGTGTGTGTGTGTGTGTGTGTGTGTGTGTGTTTTTGTGTGTGTTGTAATGCGATCAATCCTATTCCTACCAACCAATTCAATGGTTAGGTCATAACTGTTTCATTAAAAAAATAATATTTCAATAGTATAACACAATTTTTTTAAACTTGGTGTTGCGTGTAAATAAAGATATCAAAGAAAAAAAATTATTTGTAGAGAAATATGGCATATAATGTTGTGGTGTTACAACATCGTTACAAAACACCATTAAAATAAGTACATCATTATCCCCTTAGAGACAAACAAAAAAGAACAAAACTCTAGAAGTCCTCTACAATTTAATATTCACGAAGGTATCCCATATTATTAAAAAATAAATTTAGAGTAGTAGTACTCTCGATGAATGTCATGTAAAAAATTAAAAACATAGAGGTCCTCCCATGGTGTTTGAAAATTAGATCCTCCCTATATTGATAGTTAATAAATTAAAAAGCATGAAGGTCCCCAAGATTTTCATTATAGAGTTTATCCCTATAGAAAAAAATAATATAGCTATAGAGTTCCTCCTTGTGGTACAGGTCATGATGGTTTTCCTCACAAAGAAACACCTAATCAACACAGAGAGATTAATTATGTTTATAATCATGAAATCATCATCCATAAAGGTCCTCCCTATGGTGTATACAATGAGGATCATCCTCATGATTTCATATTTCCTTATCATGGTGGTCATACCCAAGGTATAATTATCCCAAATATTTATTCCTATTAATAATTTCATGCAAAACCAAATATTGTCACACTAGGAATTATACCATTAACTATAAGTTCCATATCCTAAATAATTAGTGAAATAAGGTAATTATTACTATTAGTTCCTTTTACAAATCATTAAATCATGGATTTAGTTGAAAATATTCAAAATGTTTCCATTTATATCAATGATGAATTAAAAAATGAATCCTTTATGGGTAGAAAAACCTAAAATAACCATTCATTAAAGATAAATAAGGTTCTAGAATCATGTATAAAATGTTGTATAAAAAATATAATGATCATATGATGGACTATAACAACCTCTCAATGTGTTATTCATGATATTATTAGATATGATTTATTATACTAACTTCTTTGAAATAAAGGGATGACAATCAACCATCAAATATGAAGACATATACCTTTGGAATAGTACAATATTCTCTTAAATATATTATATTAAAATTATTTCTAAGTTGAAATAGTTTCCCTTCTTGTATTTTAAATGCCCAAGTTATTCACACAGTGTGAGTTCCTCTAGTAGGTGTACTTAAATAGTTTCAAGATAATTTATAAAATTATCAAGGAGGATTATCCCTATATATTCATGTGAGGTTGGGGTGAATTTTGGGTGTTGTAATTCATCCCACTCACTGGTCAATGGGATCATTTTAGGGAGGCATTTTTTAAAAACATTACATTAAAACATTCTCAAGATATGAGATTTGGGTATTCCAATGGGTCAATTTAATGAAAATCTATTGTCTTTAGAGCTTAAAAGGGTCATAATCAATGAGAACTTGTAATTAACATGATTCTATATCAAGTTTCAATAAAGGTAAAATAGTATATCACCTATGGTGATCTTAACCTATTAATGAAAATATGTCTTCTGTAATAAAAATTTATTACAAAAAAACATCATATGAAAAAAATGCATCTAGGATATTCTAGAGTGTGATCTAAGAAGGTAAAGAAGCATGCGAAAATAACTTTATCCTTATAGGGAGAACCAAATACCAAAGGGATGAGTCATTTTTATCTCTCACCCCACCACCATTAGTATCTTTAATCAAACAATGAGATATCAAAATTGATTATCCACCTTATATATGGTGATTAATCTTCACAAAGAATGGGGAAACTTTGTAAAAAAATATCTAAATGCACTCCATTGATAATTCACATGTCAACTTCTCAATCATGATTATGTTCTTTATAATTTAATACAGATTATCATAGAATAAATCACTATGAAAAATCCCTAGTTTATTTCAAGAAACATCTAAGATGAAAATAATAAAACCTCATAGGGGACATAAACCTAATTGATCCTACAATTTAGGAGCCCCTCATAACACATATTACCAAGATCTCAATGAGACAATTCCAAGGACAATCGATAAAGTGTTTCTATATCCACATCACACCTATCAACCAATGATAATGAGTATATCTTAATTAAATACCGATACAAATAATATGAGGCTAGAAAATCAAAATCAATAAGAAATAAATTTTAATCTTATCAAGGGTTATATACTCACTGAGTGAGATTTCTAGGATGAAGCTTCTATACCACCTACAACCAATATTCCATTAGTAGGAAGAGAAAAATTGACCCAGGAAAGAGGAACCTATCCATCTTTTTGAATAGGTGCCCTGTCAACCTATTTGATTAAATATAGTACTTTTTGGTTTCAAGAGTTTCCTAAATTGGGTTTTGATCAGTCAAAGGTTCAATCAATTCATCTGTTTCTATATTGGGATAGTGTTATAACCTATATGACAACAAAAGTAGTGACATCAAAAGAAGAATAACTAAAATCTACTACTAGTAAATTCGAAGTTATTGAAGGCCGATGTACACTAGTTAAGAAATAGAAGAAACTGTATGTTTAGTGGGTAGAAATAACTCTTTGTCCACCTAATTTTATGAATCCCAATATCTCAAAGTTTAATTACATGGGATTCCTAGAGTTTTATCGTAGAAACTTTTAATCCTAATGAGTCTCAATGATTTAAAAACTAGAACAACAAGAGGTAAAAAACTATTTAGTGTTTCATGCATAATTTATAAGGTATCATTGTTTTTTGGTATAAAAACCATTACACTAGGTCCATTTCTAATAAAGATGATATCTGTCATAAATTCCTCTACCAACTCATCTCTACTATGAGGAAAACAAGAACCCCTGACCTTTCTAATTTCAAGAAGTTTGAAAATGATATATTCAAATATTTCATTACTAGATGGAAGTTTATCACATATTATTTGGATATAAAACTTACTAGGAACAATTATTTGAAATTTATCTAGATAATTTCTACGATGAGTTGGAAAAAAATCTCATTCCATATAAATATTCAAGTATCTTTCTAGAGTTTTTTTTGCTATACCAAAATTTTTAGAAGATTTGATTTCGTGAATCAAAACAAAATCTTAGTAAAATCTATCATTGTAGAGACCCGAATCCTGACGTACATGGACATTACATTACTTTTTTAGAGTACTTAGTACATAACAAAAACACACACACAAGGACCGTAATAGTTTAGTGTCTTTGGAAACTCGGAATATAATCTTCTAATCGTGGTGAAAGATCTTCAACATCTCCCATAAAGATATTCTTTTTTTAAAACCTAAATCCTTTCTTTATGTCCTGGGGAAAAGAAAACATAAAAGGGTGAGCTCAAATGCCCAGTAAGGGTAAACAAAAGAAATATCAATCACGTCATATTCATAAGAACATATCTTTTGGAAATCTTAACCTGCAAAAGAGATCACAATTTCATAACATGGGATAAATCATAGTAGTGAAATGTAATCCCAATAATCATAACTTAAAACATGAAACTTTGTGGCATACACACATAATCATAGAGAATCATTTCTTATTAGTCAAGACTCATTTCCAATACTATCTTAGTGGACAAAGTCCCTTTCTGAACAGAGTTCACCCCTCGTTTCAGTCCTGTTTCACTGAACCTGTATAACCTACCGTTCCAGCCATGTATATCTCACGAGATATAAAATATTTACCCAATGCATTGGAGGGAGATATAGGTCCCACCCATCTCATAATGATACCATTCTTATGTGTGCCACAAAATCATAAATCATACATCATTGCATAACCCATGTAATAAAAATGGAATTCTTAAACAACATGACATCATAAAACAATTCATATAAGATAAAGGAATTCATAAAAATAATTCCATCACAACATAATAAAATCAATGTAATAATAGGGATAGAAACATAACCCTTTATTATCTTAGATTGAAAATAATTTTGATAAAACACTTGAACTCCATTCTTGAGGAAAATATCCTTTCTACCTCAACAACACTTTTCCTTTCATAACGTGTCATACAATTCTAAACTAAAAGAAGTTGATTAAAAATAAACTTTAAATCTTGTAAAGGAAGATTCTTGGAAATAATATTTTAAAAATCCATTCATGCTGTATAAGTTAAAAAAAACATTCTTCTCGTACTTTTGTCGGAAAAGTCAAAAAAGTACCTCGTATGAAAAACGACAAAAGATTCCTTTCATATCTTTTACTAAAAACTCACCGAAGGGTAAAATAGGATTTAAAAAATTGTAGGTGAATGGAAATAATATTACATATTGAGGAAACATGGATTTGGATGATAAAATACACCCCAGTAAATGCAAAAGTATAAACAATCTCGGATAAAAATGAGATTGTGATATTTCCCTTACCTTAGGTCCGATTTGCTTCGTATGTGTCCGAACCTCCTGTATAATGATTTAAATAATGTCATTGACTTATTCTAGAATCATACTCATTGTTATGATATCATATATGGTTCACTTATGGCTTTATATTACCCGTTCTTTTGTAAATTCCATGTTAAAGAGCGTTTTGGGTAAAATCGTTTCATTTGTCGTCCGTGTTTTGATTTGTAATTATTCATATGATTACTTAGATCATGATTACTTAATTACAGAATATAAAACATGATTTATATATAATATATATTCATAATATATATATATATATATAATAGATCAGTAAATGGAAAGAAATACACCGTTCATGGAGACGGTAGACCGTTCGTACGCATGAACGCTGTTTTCTTTTCCTTATTGAGTTGAATGAAATTAAGTAGATGAAATACATATATATACACATAAATCTAGAATAATTATTATGTCATATATTTAATTATTATTTATTATATATACTTTATAATCATTCATGAATGGTTAACATGGAGAATGAATCTCATCGCGTCGTGGAGATGGTAATCCGTACGTACGCACGAGCGATGATATCGTTCTCATGATCGTGGAATTGTATTGGAGTGTATTTATACTATTTAAGAATCAATATCACTTTAAAATAATCATATATAGTTATTATGTACACCATTATACCCATCCAAGTAAGGTGGTGGTGGAAAATAGATTACACCATGGCGTGGAGATGGTATTCCGTACGTACGCACGCGCAATGATTTCGTTTTCCGTAGGATGGAAAGATGGTGAAATAAGGTTGTTTAATAATTATAATAACATATCAGTATATAAGTGATACTGATGTTATTACTTCATAATTAAACAACCTAAGAAGAAGAAGTGGAAGAAGAAATAAAGATGAAAGAATCGGTAACGGACATTACCTCTTCTTTGAAGCGCCTCTTTGAGATCTCCTTTTAGGGCACTAAAATTGGTCTTTGAGGAGGACCAGAACCTTTAGGATGTTTCTAGGGAAGTGTAGAAGGTGATTTGGCAGGTTTTTGCCGAGCTTGAAGGCTCAAAGTGGTGTGAGGAAGAGAGGGAGGAGGTGCCCTTTTATAAGGGAGGAGAGGGGCTCCTTTGGAAAAACTAAAAATATTATTTTATTATAAAGTCAAGTTCGGTTTTAAATTGCTCCAAATTAATTTATTTCGAAGATAAGGTGGGGATGAGTCGAAATAATCTCATCAAATAGAATTTAGAAAAGTTTAGGTTCCTATTTTAACCTTATGATTTAGATTTAACATTAAGTTAAATAATTTTACTTTTACCGTGTCTTCTTGTGTTCTTACACTATAAGGTTAATAAACTTACTATAACAATCCAAACAAACCCCAAGTTGTTTATTATTAATATATATAACCTTATCTAAGTAATTTGGCCAAACATTAGATTTTTAGGAATAAAATAACAATTAATAATATAATATTTGTTTTAAAAACTATTTTATGCCAATTTTGACACTATTTAGTAATTGATTTTTGTGAAAATCATAACAGAATGATTAGTTCGAAAAAAATTAATTAAATCAATATTAACATGTCATATTAACCTATAAAATTAGTTTAATTCATAAAAGTCTCAAATTACACTTATTTGGGTATTTATAATATCAATTATTTTAATTTTTCACTATTATGGTAATTACTGCATCATCATTGTGTCATAAATAAATTAAGTTATTTAATGTCTAAAAATTATAAATAAAATATCATTATGTAGGAAATATTATTAGATTTCTAATTAATATTTATAGTTGAATTTATCTTATGTATAACCCTATATTAAAAATGATATACTTATTAAACTTTGATTTTAACTATTTTAACCCTTCTTTAAATAAATTAATAATAAATGTCCTAATCTAATCCAAGTGGGCCTAAATGGTCATATTTTATTACTAAGGTTGTTTTTGGTCGAATTACACTTATCCAATAGAATTAGGACATGTGTTAGGGTAATAATAATAACATTTTTACCCTTAATTACCCTATTTACTTTTAACCGTGGTAAAAAAAAGTAAAAAGTTACTATTCACCAAAAATTATTTTCATCTCATTGAACCACATTTTACTTACTGACATCAACCGTGTCTCTCGGATTTTTTAAATTCCAATCACAGAAGCGGTAAAATTAAGTTTTATGAAAAAATCATTTTTTTAACTACCACTTAGTGATTTCACTATTCATAAAAAAATGAAAGTTTCCAGAAAAATACCAAAAATTAGGCCTAAGCTATATTTGATATTATGAACTCAAAAATGATTTCTATTTTACCAAATTCAAAACATATCAGTTGCATTACTTAATTTAAAAATTAATTCCTGTCGTCAAAACAAATAGCGTGTTCTTAAGAGATAATAACTATCAAAAGATTGACACTTGTTTATGTCTGGTTTAAATGTCAAATTATATCCAATGACCAACATTGTATTAAATTGTAAAAATATATTCTAGATATACTTTAAAACCACTCAAATTAATAATTTATCACTATTAATTATTTTGATTAAAAAAGTTGTTTTTAATTAAAATTTAGTAATTTTCACTATTCATCAGAAAATGAAAGTTATTCGAAAAGTACCAAAATTTCACCCTAAGCTAATTTCGATATTCCAAATACAAAAATGAAGTCCATTTTGAAAACTTAAATTTACAAAATTTCAAAAAGTGGTTATTACTATTCATAACGGCTAGTTTTAATAATATTTTAATAGCATATCGTTGTTTAGTGAAACTCATTATTCCGTACTACACACGCTATCGAGGAAGGTCGCGATTGTGTGTAATGCAAGACAAGTCAGGGTTGCGTGCTGTGCAAGAATCCTTCGTTGTTTCGTATAACATAATCCAACCATATTTCATTTATACATTGAATATATATATATATACTCAATGTTGCGTAGAATAACTATTATCAAAATTGTGTGTAACACGATTCAAGAATAGTGTTGCGTATACTGCAAGCTAATACGGTGTTGCGTATAGCGCAAGGTAATCTTGGTTTAACATATAACACAAGACATTAATGAAATTAAAAGAATATTTTTCATAAAATCTCGGGGTGTTACATTCTACCCCCCTTAAAATGAATTTCGCCCTCGAAATTCGTCAGGTTTATAAATGGTTTTCTACTTGAAAGTTTCTTTAATTGAAACGCACATCGTAAAAAGGTATACCAAAACTTGGCTTTAAAAAATAAAGTATGAAATGTAACGGTTACCCAAATTAACTCATCACTGGGTTTCCATGTAGGAGAACATAGGTGAAAATATGGATATGGAAGAAAAATATAACCATCAAGTTATGATGGAGAGTGGTAGAGAACATGGCTATGAAAAAGACAACAATCAAAAAGCCGTAGATTTGTGATGATCTAGGGTACCATCTGATTCATAGGATATAAGGGCACTAGGACAACATTTTTGGTTTTCAAGATCATTTCCCTAAAGTTGAAGAATTTGAATTAGAATAAATACTTACTTTATTTTGGTACAATCTCACTGTTGTTCGTGCCTTGAACAATTTCCACTTCATCTCTTAAATAAATGAATTTGAATTTGTTATTCGTGAAGTGTTAGCAGATCATGTGATAGAATGATGGGTCATTCCATCTGTCTCAAACAAAAGGTTAGAAAAGTTATCAAAAAAATACATAAGTCCATTTGTAGTGAGATTAATCATATATGGTTCCTAAAATGGGCTTATACTTCATATATAATACTGCTTAATATAATAAAACTAGTTTCTACTAAACAGGGACTTCCTGTAGTCCAGTGGTAGGCGATAAAGGCCAGTCGCACTTCGGTTGTGGGTTCGATTCCCACAGCCTTGTCCGACGCGATGGGCCGTCGCCCGTCCTACAGGTTGTCCTTTTTCTAAATCTATATTACTATAACATCCCATCAACAATATAAAAAAAAGTTTTATCCTTAAACAATACTAACTTATGTCCAACATAATCCATTACAATCTTTAGGCTTATCTAAAATACTTCGGTCCAAGCTCATAGTATAAAGAAAATGATCACGTGAATGCCATCATTTATCCCCCATATATCATAAGATATATCTTGTTGGTCAAATTACAAACATGTGAATACCTTAATCATGTATTCTCTTGAATAATGAATATCCATTAAACCTTAGTGAAAACATGAATGTAGTTAAAAGTTAACACTTTCCACATACCAAAATCCTAAAAATTCTATATCCTTAAACCATGATATCACTTAGTCCTTATATCAATCATGAGCTCATGAATACTATCAAACATATTAGATTCTCTTTATCCCTTCATTATGTAAATATCATCTGCTTTCCAAAAATATATCAATCATTTTTCATGGTTACTGATGCCATAAAATTATTGAAAACCACAATAGACCAAAACATAAATATTCCAATATTCCACGATACTATATACAACATTATTCTGGAATCCCATTACATAAACACTTAATCATTCCACCACATCGTTGTCATATTCAACATCACCAATGGTGATCGCATGTGACTTCCCTTTGTCCTTTTCCTTAAGTGGTTGCTCATGTTGATCATCACTAACCCTTGGATTAGGTCATTTATTAGCATAATGCCCCATTTCCTTGCACTTGAAGCATTGAAGTGTAGTAGGTTCATTCTGTGTATCCCTTCATTTGTTTTCATCATTAGGCATCTTCTTCCCATCATTGCGGCATTCAAATGCCCGATGACCTTCCTTTCCACATTTGAAACATTTACTTGTCCCTTTAAGACAATCTCCACCATGCTTCTTTCTACACTTTGAGCATAAGGAAACATTCATCTTCTTTTCACCATTATTCTGAGATTTCTCCTTGAACTCCATCTTTCGTTTCTTGTCAAAACTATGAGATGGATAAGTAACACCAACTTCCATTTCTACCTTGATAGCACAACACACAATTTATTCATAGCTACTGAAGTCTCTTATAGCTAATGCCCTTCGAAGATTTGGTTTTAAGCCACTGAAGAATCGATCAACTTTACTTTCAGGTTGGATGATAAATCCAGATGCATACCTTGCAAGCCTTGTAAAATTCGCTTCGTATATTCCAACAGATTCATCATCCTTTTGCTTTAGTTCAAGAAACTCCTTCTCCATCTTTGTTCGAAGAATACGAGGGAAGTACTTATTGAAAAATAAGTTCTTGAACTCGTCCCATTCCATGGAATCAATTTCATCTCTTTACCTCGTATTCTTGATAAGATTCCACCATTGATCAGCTTCACCTTCCAAATGATATACTACTAAGATGAATTTATCATGTTCAGAACATTGAAGAACTGAAAATATCTTTTCAGTGGTACTGATCCATTGTTCAGCAACAAGTGGATCAGAAGACCCACTAAAAGAAGGTGGACGTTGCCTCATGAAGGACTCAATAGAATGTTGTTCCCTTCTCTGCTCATTTGGAAGTCCAGAATGATTCATAGCTTCTGTAAGTATAACAATAATATTTTGCACTCCATCTCCCATAACATTTGTTTGTTCAGGAGGACAATCATTGCATTGTCCATTACATTGATCAACACGGTTCCTTCAGGTTCCAGCCATCGTCTAAAACCAAAAAAGAATAGTGTGAGAAGAAAAAATCATGCTAGGGAAAACAACATAATAAAGGGGGAGTATCCTCAATATCTAAAATCTTAGGTTAAATTATATGATCGTTACCGTAGTTCTAGGACTGTATCTTATACGTATACTTATCCTTAGGGACATCCCTAGACATACCTTAGAAATATCTCTAGGGATCTCACTAACATTTTCACATCCTAGTTTCCAAAGGTTGACTAAACCTTTCCTCTGATACCAACTGCAGAGACCTGAATCCTGACGTACATGGACATTACATTACTTTTGCGGAATACTTAGTACATAACAAAAACACACACACAAGGACCGTAATAGTTTAGTGTCTTTGGAAACTCGGAATATAATCTTCTAATCGTGGTGAAAGATCTTCAACATCTCCCATAAAGATCTTCTTTTTTTTAAACCTAAATCCTTTCTTTATGTCCTGGGGAAAAGAAAACATAAAAGGGTGAGCTCAAATGCTCAGTAAGGGTAAACAAAAGAAATATCAATCACGTCATATTCATAAGAACATATCTTTTGGAAATCTTAACCTGCAAAAGAGATCATAATTTCATAACATGGGATAAATCATAGTAGTGAAATGTAATCCCAATAATCATAACTTAAAACATGAAACTTTGTGGCATACACACATAATCATAGAGAATCATTTCTTATTAGTCAAGACTCATTGACAAGACTATCTTAGTGGACAAAGTCCCTTTCTGAACCGAGTTCACCCCTCATTTCAGTCCTGTTTCACTGAACCGGTATAACCTACCGTTCCAGCCATGTCTATCTCATGAGATATAAAATCTTTATCCAATGCATTGGAGGGAGATATAGGTCCCACCCATCTCATAATGATACCATTATTATGTGTGCCACAAAATCATAAATCATACATCATTGCATAACCCATGTAATAAAAATGGAATTCTTAAACAACATGACATCATAAAACAATTCATATAAGATAAAGGAATTCATAAAAATAATTCCATCACAACATAATCAAATCAATGTAATAATAGGGATAGAAACAGAACCCTTTATTATCTTATATGGAAAATAATTTTGATAAAACACTTGAACTCCATTCTTGAGGAAAATATCCTTTCTACCTCAAAAACACTTTTCCTTTCATAACGTGTCATACAATTCTAAACTAAAAGAAGTTGATTAAAAATAAATTTGAAAACTTGTAAAGGAAGCTTCTTGGAAATAATGTTTTAAAAATCCATTCATGCCGTATAAGTTAAAAAAAACATTCTTCTCGCACTTTTTTCGGAAAAGTCAAAAAAGTACCTCGTACAAAAAACGACAAAAGATTCCATTCATATCTTTTACTAAAAACTCACCGAAGGGTAAAATAGGATTTAAACAATTGTAGTTGAATGGAAATAATATTACATATTGAGGAAACATGGATGTGGATGATAAAATACACCCTAGTAAATGCCAAAGTATAAACAATCTCGGATAAAAATGAGATTGTGATATTTCCCTTAGCTTAGGTCCGATTTGCTTCGTATGTGTCCGAAACTCCTGTATAATGATTTAAATAATGTCATTGAATTATTCCAGAATCATAATCATTGTTATGATATCATATATGGCTCACTTATGGCTTTATATTACCCGTTCTTTTGTAAATTCCATGTTAAAGAGCGTTTTGGGTAAAATTGTTTCATTTTTCGTCTGTGTTTTGATTTGTAATTATTCATATGATTAATTAGGTCATGATTACTTAATTATAGAATATTAAACATGATTTATATATAATATATATTCAGAATATATATATATATATAATAGATCAGTAAATGGAAAGAAATACACCGTTCATGGAGACGGTAGACCGTTCGTACGCATGAACGCTTTTTTCTTTTCCTTATTGAGTTGAATGGAATTAAGTAGATGACATACATATATACACACATAAATACAGAATCATTATTATGTCATATATTTCATTATTACTTATTATATATACTTTATAATCATTCATGAATGGTTAACGTGGAGAATGAATCTCATCGCGTCATGGAGACGGTAGTCCGTACGTACGCACGAGCGATGATATCGTTCTCATGATCGTGGAATTGTATTGGAGTGTATGTATACTATTTCAGAATCAATATCACTTTACAATAATCATATATAGTTATTATGTACACCATTATACCCATCCAAGTAAGGTGGTGGTGAAAAATAGATTACACCACGGCGTGGATACGGTATTCCGTACATACGCACGCGCGGTGATTTCGTTTTCCGTAGGATGGATAGATGGTGAAATAAGGTTGTTTAATAATTATAATAACATATCAGTATATAATTGATACTGATGTTATTACTTCATAATGAAACAACCTAAGAAGAAGAAGTTGAATAAGAAATAAAGATGAAAGAATCGGTAACAGACATTACCTCTTCTTTGAAGCGCCTCTTTGAGATCTCCTTTTAGGGCACTAAAATTGGTCTTTGAGAAAGACCATAACTTCTAGGATGTTTCTAGGGAAGTGGAGAAGGGAATTTGGCAGGGTTTGGCTGAGCATGAAGGCTCAAAGTGGTGTGAGTAAGAGAGGGAGGAGGTGCCCTTTTATAAGGGAGGAGAGGAGCTCCTTTGGAAAAACTAAAAATATTATTTTATTATGAAGTCAATTTCGGTTTTAAATAGCTACAAATTGATTTATTTATAAGATAAGGTGGGGATGGGTCGAAATACTCTCATACAATAGAATTTAGACAAGTTTAGGTTCCTATTTTAACCTTATCATTTAGATTTAACATTAAGTTAAATAATTTTACTTTTACCGTGTCTTCTTGTGTTCTTACACTATAAGGTTAATAAACTTACTATAACAATCCAAACGAACCCCAAGTTGTTTATTATTAATATATATAACCTTATCTAAGTCATTTGGCCGAACCTTAGATTTTTAGTAATAAAATAACAGTTAATAATATAATATTTGTTTTAAAAACTATTTTATGTCAATTTTGACACTATTTAGTAATTGATTTTTGTGAAAATCATAACAGAATGATTAGTTAGAAAAAAGTTAATTAAATCAATATTAACATGTCATATTAACCTATAAAATTAGTTGAATTCATAAAATTCTCAAATTAAACTTATTTGGGTATTTATAATATCAATTATTCTAATTTTTCACTATTATGGTAATTACTGCATCATCATTGTGTCATAAATAAATTAAATTATTTAATGTCTAAAAATTATAAATAAAATATAATTATGTATTAAATCTTATTATCTTTATAATGAATATTTATATTCGAATTTATCTTATGTATAACCCTATATTAAAAATGATATACTTATTAAACTTTGATTTTAACTATTTTAACCCTTCTTTAAATAAATTAATAATAAATGTCCTAATCTAATCCAAGTGGGCCTAAATGGTCATATTTTATTCTTAAGGTTTTTTTGGTCGAATTAAACTTATCCAATAGAATTAGTACACGTGTTAGGGTAATAATAATAACATTTTTACCCTTAATTACCCTATTTACTTTTAACCGTGGTAAAAAAAATAAAAAGTTAGTATTCACCAAAAATTATTTTCATCTCATTGAACCACATTTTACTTACTGACATCAACTATGTCTCTCGGATTTTTAAAATTCCACTCACAGAAGCGGTAAAATTAAGTTTTATGAAAAAATCATTTTTTTTAACTACCACTTAGTGGTTTCACTATTCATTAAAAATGAAAGTTTCCAGAAAAATACCAAAAATTAGTCCTAAGCTATATTTGATATTATGAACTCAAAAATGATGTATATTTTACCAAATTCAAAACATATCCGTTGCATTACTTAATTTAAAAATTAATTCCTGTCGTCAAAACAAATAGCGTGTTCTTAAGAGATAATAACTATCAAAAGATTGACATTTGTTTATGTCTGGTTTAAATGTGAAATTATATCCAATGACCAACATTGTATTAAATTCTAAAAATATATTCTAAATATACTTTAAAATCACTCAAATTAATAATTTATCACTATTAATTATTTCGATTAAAAAGGTTGTTTTTAATTAAAATTTAGTAATTTTCACTATTCATCAGAAAATGAAAGTTATCCGAAAAGTACCAAAATTTCACCCTAAGCTAATTTTGATATTCTGAATCCAAAAATGAAGTCCACTTTGAAAACTAAAATTTACAAAATTTCAAAAAGTGGTTATTACTAGTCATAACGGCTAGTTTTAATAATATTTTAATAGCATATCGTTGTTTAGTGAAACTCGTTATTCCGTACTACACACGCTATCGAGGAAGGTCGCGATTGTGTGTAATGTAAGACAAGTTAGGGTTGCGTGCTGTGCAAGAATCCTTCGTTGTTTCGTATAACATAATCCAACCATATTTCATTTATACATTGAATATATATATATATATATATATATACTCAATGTTGCGTAGAATAACTATTATCAAAATTGTGTGTAACACGATTCAAGAATAGTGTTGCGTATACTGCAAGTTAATACGGTGTTGCGTATAGCGCAAGGTAATCTTGGTTTAGCATACAACACAATACATTAATGAAATTAAAAGAATATTTTTCATAAAATCTCGGGGTGTTACAATCATCACAAACAAAAACCATAGTAAGGAATAATTTAATTATTTTACTTTTAAATAGATTCTAATTAAGTATCTATCCGATTATATAGACAGGTTTAATGAATTTCCTCCTTCTAGTAATCAACAACAACATCAACATCCCGCCACAAATAATCATGATGTGAAAAAGAGTAGAGTTAGAAGAAAATTATGAACATGAAGGATAATGTTTATTCCTTATATAATGAACCCATCCTAGGATAATCCATTTGATCATTGGAAAACAATTTTATCACATTACTAGATATAAGAAATCTATATGAGGTTAGACTAAGTTCTTTTCCTGACTACTATATTTACCATTTTATATTAGGTCATACCATCAATGATTTATTTATTTTTAAAGAAAATCCTTAAGGTATAGTGGATGAAGGGTGGGAAACCCCAAATAGTTCCACGATACATGTGACCTATATGTATACTACTCTATTGAAATAAAAAGAGTAGCATGAAATCTATCAAAAATATATATTGAAATTTGAGGACTAAATAACCCATAATTAAATAGATCAATGCATGGAATCATCATAGAATGACTAAATCAGCCATTCATGATCCCAATTCCCCTTCAAACCCTTAAGGCCACATCTTCTACATTGGATCCCTTCAAAACTGTAGCGACCTAATAGTTTGGATCATTTAAAATACATACTACGTTCAATAACTTGTGTAACATACTACACCTAATGTAAACAAACAACAATATATTATGAATAAATTTTTAATAAACCTATAATAAACCCTGATATGGTAAACCATTAATAATCATTACCTTTAGAAGGTTAATAATTATTTTGAGTTGATATTGAAATGGTTTTTTTCAATAAATTTTGCCTTAATTATATTATATATTTTATTTTGAAAAGTTAAATTTATAAATCTCAGAATTTAAATTTGATAAATTAAAATTCATTTTTTAGATCCCAAAAAAATTAGATTCGGATGTATTTTTGAGTTTCAATTCTAAAATAATAGTTTTTTTGTGGAAGAATGAAAAATTATGATTGTGAAAATACCTCCACTTTTATATGACTTTGAAGTTTTTGAAATAATTTCTATATAAATAATATATATTTATAAATTAAAATAATTTATATAAAAGTATTAATTTTAATTTATAAACCCCAGGAATATCATTTTGTAAAATAAAGTAATTATTTATGGAAACTATTTTTCATCTATTTATTTAATTAAATTCATGCAAGGGAATTTTGGTTTTGGATTTATTTTAATGAAAAAAATAATATTTTACAATTATAATATTATTAATATCATTATAATAATTTAGATTAATAACTTTTTCTTACATATAAACATTATGCTTAAAAATACACTTTTCTTAAAAATAGGTTTTTACGTGATACATGATCTATCATTAAGATTAATTTCTCCACACATAGAATGAAAATTTATTAAAAATTTTATTATATTTGAGATAATAATTTTTATAATATTTAATATGACCAATATTGTTTTTAGCTATAAAATCTTGATTAATAGGATAAATTCTAATCAACATGATAATGATGAAATAATCATTTTAAAATTATTATTTTATTAATATGAAGATATTTATATCGAATAAAATAAATGGAAAACCTTAAATAATTAATATAATATTTATTATAAACACATTGATAAATATATTAATACTCATTTATTTTCTAATCAATACTAAATAATAATAAGAATCCATAATGGTAAAAATGCCATTTTTTACTAAATGTTTCTCTATAAATTATCTATTTTGATTTAAAAGTTTAAATTGTTTTATTTATTAATTTAATTGAATTAAATATAGGTTAAATTAGTTACATCACACACAAATTTGTTTTATATGGGTCATACTATATTATCAATAAATCATAAAATCAAATAGATAAATAATAGTTACCCACTTAAAAATTAAGAGATTAAAATGTAAAAACTCAATGGTAAAAACCATATAACATGTTTAAAATATGTGTGGAAAAACTTGGTTGAGCTTTTATGGATCCAATATTTCCCCTCAGCCCCCTTGTGTTCATTTTTAATCCATTGACCTTTTTATAGTGTCATTGAATTATTGAAAAATGGTGCGTGTTTCCAAAAGTGACCATTTTCTCCTCTTATAAAGGATACCACTTACACTCTTCAAAATAATGCATAAAATTAGAATTAATCCTTAAAACACTAAATTATTAATAATAATATAACATTATCACACAAAAATATTCCCCTTTTCACTCATATTTTACCTAAGTTATTTAATTTCAAGGGAACTTCAAAGGAAAAATCAAGTCTCCAATGTATATATTATCTCATTCTCATGATTTTCTTCTTAATAGTCCTATTATAATTATATTATACCCATAATAATATGATTAATTAAGACTAATTAGTATAATTTTATGTTGTTATATTAATGGTAAAATCTATAATTATTCATTTTCATCCACTTATAAAAAATGGAATGCCAATCGTGTGTGTGTGCGAACTACCGCCTCCACAAAGAACCATTTTGTCATTTTTATTCCAGTGATTCATTATTTATCCAAAAAAATTAAAATATTGTTAACCATAAGAAAAAATAAAATTATTATCATTATATTTCTATTATAATTATACTATTTTAAAATAAACAACTCATTAACCATACTCACCAATCCAGTTAAAGGGTGTTCAATTTTCAATCGGTTTAACCACCAACATGAATGATGTAATAAAAATATATTAAGTTTGACTATGGGAAAATGAAAACAAATATTATTATAATAAAATAATAAAATAATGAATGTTATATGGTTCCATAAATCCTATATTATGTATTTAACTTATTATTAATGAATCATTTTTGTTTTATAAATCATCTGAAATAAGCCGTTATCAATTTAGTCATCACATAACGTAAGAAAAACACATATGGAATAAAATAAGAATATTTTAAATAAATATAAGTTATATATTATATAATATTAAATCTTATATCAATAATAACATTTATATAAAATTATGTTCAATGATATCAAAATTATTAAACATGCACAAAACTGTTAAAGTTATTAACACCCAATGGTCATAATACACTATAACTAATTAATGTACTCATGATAAAAAAATAATTGTAAGGATTATAAAGGGGTAATATTTATGTTTAAGTTAATATAATAAGATATTAATTTAGTTATTTATTTCTATGAGGTTATATTTTTGATCGACTAATCAATGAAATAAGGCAAGGGTTTGTTGCCTTAAGTTCACTTACGTTGAGGAATGATTTGATATTTTTGACAAATTACTATTTAGGGGTATATAGTAGTTGACCTATTAATTTAATGTAAGATAAATATCAATCCTTAACTTATATATTATGTTCCATTTCACGGTTTCCATCTCCTTTTCATTTTATTCTTACAATTCTGTTACCGCAAGGGTTTCTCTATCTCAAATTTTATTCCATTGAGACATGATTATACTATACATCATGTTTCATTTTTAATGGTGTATATAGTAAATAATTTTAATTTTTTACCATTATCCTATAATATTTCATGATATTGTATTTTGTATTTAATTTTATACCTTTCATGGGATTTTGATTCAAAAATTACTAAAGTCGTAAGGGTTTTTTGTGACTCAAATCTATTCCTTGGGTCATAATCACTATTATTGGACTATTTTATTTTAGTATTGATCTATTATATCCTATTATTCTTTTAGGATATATTGGCTCCTTATTTTAATATATAATCATGTTTCACCACGAATCCTTCTTCCTTAATGATTTTAATATTTCGTGAAAAAATGCATTTTTTGTAAAGAATAATTCTCATTTATTTTAATGGTTTTTTACTCCATATCGATTTTTTTTATTTTTGTAAATGTTTAAGTTTAAATAGTGGAAAATAATTTTTTATCTCTGGTGATCATATCTCTCTCTCTCTCATACATTAATTTTAAAATAGTTGTTTCATCATTTTTTAAAAGTGTTGGTTTTCAACAATGTTATTTGAAAATTTTCAAAAGGTTTTTCTATCCTTTCATAATAAAATCTTTTGTCATCTAATTCATATTTTATTTTAAAAACTTTTATGAAATTTTAATTTTTTAATTATTAAATATAATTTCTAAAATTAATTTATTCAATTTTTTTACATCCCTCATTCTGAAAACTTTATGTATTTTTAAAGTCTCAATTATTAAATATTCTTTTAAAAGAAATCATTTTAAAAGTATTTTTACATATCCTTTTTGAAACCTTAATTTATTTTCAAGTACTATTTATTAGGAACCATTTAGAATATTTTTTTTAAAATTAATCTCTTTTACATTAGAAAAATACTTTTGAAAATAATTTATACTTCAATATTTTAAAAATTGTTTGTAAAAAATATTGTACTTTCACTTATTTTTACCCTCAATGGTTTTTCTTTCTTGAAATTATGATATTTTAACCAAAGATATGATTTTATGATATGATTAAATTTGTAAAATTAATTTTTTTATATCATGTGATCTTTTATGTTTATGTTATGTGATGTTTTTTTGGAAATATTAAGAAACCCAATTTTTTCCATGGGATATTTAAGATATGATGATGATTGATTTTATGTGGCACACATATATATAGATGATGATGGGTGGGAATCAATATCAATGTTAAATTAATTATTTTATCCTTATATCTCACGATATAGTTAGGAATGGAAATGATGATCATGTTCACATTTACATTGGTATAATGGTTTGCTTACATTTTTAGGTGTGGAGATAATGATTTTATTCACATAAGCATGAGAATAGTGAGTTTTTTCACATAGGTTTTCCTTTATTATGGTTTTCCCACATTTTCAAGCTGTTTATAAAGTTATGTTTAATTATAACTATTCATATTATTTCCATGAAATTCAATGTTTTCAATATTATGCCTTATTTTTAAAATTATTCCATAATTTTATGTCATGCTCTCTTGTTTTATGAATATTGATTTTTTTTGAGATATTTCATATATTTTATGATTTTTTTATAATATTTTTATGATATTATGTTACTCTAACATGATTTATGATTATCATCTATGGTCTTTTGATCATTTATTATTATATTCATGTCTCCCTCATGTTTTCCATCATGTTGTGATTTTTTTCACCTTACTATGAATTTAAGATAACCCCATTATTATTATTTCTAATAAATTGGTTATGAAGTTGATAATATCTTGTGAGATATCATATAAATGGTCTATAGGATCATGATTAATAATAAATGTTCACAATCGTAATAATATAATATTTTTATGTAGCTAATATCAACATCACTAGACCTTTCAGTCTTTGGGTTATGTGACTAATTGTGATATGTATTATTAAAAGATTGAGGTTAATGTGTTATTTAGTTCTTATTTATCTTGGGTTTATATAGTTGATATCAGAGTATGGTTCAATTAATTTATATATTATTTTGTTTATTTTTGGATACTAGTTTATTTTCCTTTGGAATTAGGGTTAGAGGACCTACAGAGAAACCCTATAGTTCTGTCTAAGTATACAAAAATATACTAGAATAATGGTAATGTCTTGAGTATATGGTTTTACTTAGAATAAAATACTTTTTTGGATAATATAAGTGTATTTAGGCTATTCAAAAAATGTACCTAGTGGTAATAACCCAAGATAGGGTGTATTGGGTATTAACTCGATCTTCACCTAGTGCACGAAAAATAGTCCTAACTACAAACCTAGTTTGACACTTTTAAGGGATATGAATTGGAAGATTGTATTCTATTTACAAACCACTATGCAGGATTTAACTCCAGGTTAATTTTAGGGATTAGGTTGAGAATTTTGTGATCACTCACCTTAATGTAACATAGGTTAAAATAATATTGGCATAGGTCGAACTAAATGAACTGTAGGCGAATGCGATAATATAAAAGAGAAAGATATTATATGGATGAATTCCTTTTATGATTATGATAGTTCCCATGTATTGTTAATGTTTCTTTACTTGTTTTAACCCTTTTATTTTTGGTAATAGATGGAACTAGAATAAACCATGGGTTTAAGGGAAAATGAGATGATTACCTCAACGATCAAACAATTATAATGGGAGATGGAATGAGAAAAATGGTTATTTTGTAATGCCCTAACCCTAGTTTCCTAGATTTGGGGTACTATTTTAATACATTTCCATGATTACAAGGAATTAAATTATAAATGACCGATCTGTTTAAAATTATTGGAAAATAGATTACATATATGAACATTATATTATAATTTCTAACATAAAATACAACATAAATAATCCTTTGAGAATTACAATATTCTCCTAACATAACCCTACATATAAGTCATAATACACTTTATGGAATCCTAGGAAAATAAAACACAATAAAGGGGTGATATAAGATGCTCAGTAAAGGTAAGAATACAACATAATTAATTATGAATAAATAATCATAATCCTTAAGACAAGCTGTATAACTGAAACACAAGCCCTATGAACATAATATTGATCAAAATATGGAAAGAATAAATAATTCCATATCAAATAAGAATAACCATGGATATTATACTAGACAAATAATCACATGGAATATTCATAACTAATATCATAATGAGGGAATGCATATTTTCAGAAATATGCACTATCAAGATATATCCTCAAGATAACTATGTTTATGATCTATCCTCATGACAGTTTAAGTCTATGGGTAAAAAACCATCAAATTTGTATCAATATCTATCCTCCTAACAATCTAAAAAAATATGGTAAACAAATGCAAAGGGTTTGTTGCTAACTAATTTCATCTCATGAGACCTGCCGATTTATCGAGGGGCTATAGCGGGCCTTGCGCATCACTTACTAAGTCCAATGCATTCCTCATATGAAATGGTGAAACATAACATAATCATTTGTATTAAAAATATTATAAAAAATGTTAATACTTTAACCATAAACCATGAATTGTATCAAAATAACGCATCCAAAGTCAAACATATTATAAACCCTTTAATACAATAGGGAAGATTGTATCATAATAAATCAACCTCAATTAAGCATAAAATTCAACAGAGGATGTTGACATAGATGAAAGTAATCTAAGAAAATCATTAAAACATTTTTAGAGAGATATCCTTTTTTAAATTGAAATCATTTGAAAGATACACAATTATAAAAAAAATATTTTGAAAATAACCATGTAAGATTTCAAGGGGAGCTTCAAAATTTTAAGGCATCATAACGGTAGGAAAATAGTCGCTTACAAAGTATAAGTTTAAAACATATTCTTTCCTTAATTTTTTGAAAAGGTCATAAAGTACCTCATTTGGAAAACGACAGAAAGATTTTTTTTAAAAGTTTTATAAAAATTAAAACATGGGTATAAATGAATTTAAAAAATATTATAGGAATAGTAATAATATTTTGAAATGAAGTTTTATGAAACATGGATGTGGATGATAAAGATGTCATAGTAGATACTTTCATATAAACTACATCAGATAATAAATAGATTAGAAAATTAACCCTTACCATGTATTTTAATTTAGTTGAGGGTGCATATTTAATGGTTAAAGTATGTTATTAAATTATACCAGAACCACGTACATATCTATAATTTCATATATGATCCTCTTCTATCATTTTGTTAATAATATTTCAATATTAAAATTATTTCAGGTGTTAACTGCTTAGATTATTGAGTAAGTTTTGACTTATTATTTATTGTAATTATTAAATATATCATCATTTTTCATTTATATAATGTAAAAAATTAAAAAATTATATTATATATTCTGTAGATAGGTATTTATAATAGTCCATACTATTTTTAGATTAGATATTAATTGCACCGTTCATGGAGACGGTAGGCTGTACGTACGCATAAACACTACTTTCATTTATTTTTTGTATTAAAAGAATTAAAAATTAATGATACATATGTATATTATAATTACATTATAATATTTATGTTATATATGTTACATAGGTTTATTATAACCATCCTTTATACGTTCCATTTATGGAATGAATGAATTATATTGCTTTGAAGGGGCAGTAGTCCACACTTCTTCAAATGTAATTATCATATTTAAAAAAATTAAAAAGAATAAAGATATGTTCTAAATATAAATAATTGAAGAATAGAGAGAAAATAAATATAATATATATCACATATAAATATAGTGACCATCATAATGTCCATCATGATTGGTGGTAAAGGAATAAAGAACAATCATCATCGTGAGGCAGTAATTTGTCGTACCCAAAAACAATATGTTTATATCCATTAGATGGAGGTGTGTTTAAGTGTAGGTTGAAATATGATCATAACAAAATTATAGTATATTTTGGATACTGGTGTTTTTATAAAATAATAGAATAAAGATATATCTTGGTGTGGAGAAGGAAAATTAAGAAAGGAGTTTGAGAGAAGATGTTACCTCTTAATCGGGTAACTCCTTTTGGATTGTGCAAAAAGGCTTCCTTGAGATTCCTTCTGTCCAATGTAAGGATTCTTGGAAGAAGGGATGAATTTTGGGAGCTTATTTGAGCAGAGTTTGGTTTATAAAAGGTGATTTAGAGGTGTTTGTAATTGGGTAGAGGTGGCGTCCTTTTATAAGAGGGAGGAGGGGAACTTTAGGAATATATTGAAATATTAATTTAGTATAAATTTAATTTCAATTGAAAATGGTCCAAAACTAATTTAATTAAAATATAATATTACGATATTTCTAAATACTATCATATAATAATTTTATACATGTATTGAATATTATTTAATCCTTATCTTTTTAGTTTAACCCTTATTTTAACTTTTTTAATCTTATCGTGATATGATGTTGTTTAAACTTTATGTGTTAATGTAATTACATTAACATGTTAAATGAACAAAAAAGAATCATTTATGAAATATTAGGACTGAATCGAACAATTTGGGTTAATATAATATTTTTTAGGGATTTTATAACATTTTATATACTATTTTTATTTAAAGATATGAATTATGTCAATTTTTGACACTATTCATACTTAAATGTTTACAATTTCATAAAAACTTAATTCCTTAAAAAAAACTACATTGAATCAATACTAAAATATCATATTCCCCTAAAACATTAGTGTATGACATAAGTTATGTCAGATACTATTTATTTTAATATTTATAATATCATTTATTTGAATCATGTATTAAGGAAGCCATCACGACATCATCATTGTGTCTTAACTAAATTTATTTATGTAATGTCTGAAAATTAAAAATAAAATACCATGTTATAGGAAATATTTTTAAATTTCTAATTACTATTTATATACAATGATATAATTTATATAAAATCATTTTAAAATTGTTTTAGTAAGAAGACACATGTTTATGCTATATTTCCCTTTACATTAAATTAAGTGTTATAAAATGTCATTATCACACCCAAGTGCCTCTAAAAGGCCAAATGTACATCCCAAGTGTTTTTTGGGTCACCCATAACTCATAAAATAGTACTAGGAAAAATGTTAGGATAGTTTTATATTATTATAATACTATATTACCCTTCTTTACCTCATTTATCCTTTAACCATAGAAGATAAATATAATTACTAATGTTACTATTCATAATGTCCAAAAATAGAAAAGAACATATTAATTTTTTTTGGATATTTTGATTCCAAATATGGAATCAATTTTTATAAATTCAAAATATAGAATTTGTAGTAATTAATTTAATGAAATCCTGTTGTCAAAATGAGGAAACATGGTTTTTTAAAAGTAAAAACCATCAAAAGGTTGACACGTGTTTATATCAAATTTCAATGTGAAATTACATACAATGACTTATATTATATTAAATGGTAAAAAAATAATCGAATGATACTTAAAGAACAATTTAGAGGATAATCTAACAATATAAATAAATTAGGTGATTTTTTTGAATTAAAATGATGTATTTTTCAATATTCATTAAAATATAAAAGTTATCAGAAAAACCCAAAAAATTTATAAAAAATAAATTTTTATCTACAAATTCTAAATAAGAAGTTTATTTTTTAAAATTTAATATATAAAAGAGTCAAATATTAGATTTAAAAAGGGTTATCCATTAAAAGGTGAAAAACTGTATTTTTTTGGAAAATACATCTTTTATCTAAAAAATTGAATTTGTTCTTATATTATGCCCAAGAAAAACATAAGATAAATGTTAAAATTATATTTAATATATAAAATTTAAAATTTGGTTAATACTATTCATAATTGCATTTTAAATGACTAATTTGATAGGTCCTGGTGCACTCGAACTCGGTGTTGTGTGTAATGAAATCTATTGAATTATTTAAAAAGAAGTGTACCATGGAAGATTGGGGTGTTAAATTATAACCTAATTGAATAAATTTCATCATCAAAATTTAAACTCAAAATCAAAAAACAGGTTTTGGAATTTTCAAAATATCTTTATAGAAATCCCACATCTAAAAATGGGTTAATGAGACCATCATTTTAAAATAAAAAAAGGGGAGTAAGAAGGTTACTGGAGATAACACATACAAGGGTTCCATGTAGGAAAACATGGCTATTAAAGAAAAATCTAACTATCATGTTCTTATGGATGGTGATAGAGAACATGATAAGGAAAAAGTTAACATTCACAAAGCTAGAAGTCGATGATGATCTAAGAGACCATTGGATTCATCTGAAAGAAAGTACTAGGAAAACATTTTTGGTTTTAGGACCCTTTACCTAACGTTTTAGAATTAATTACTTCATAGAATAAAAAAAAGGAATTATACCAACATGACAAGTAGATTCCCATCTTTTAAATAATTTTTACCAAAAACTCATAAAATTTAAAAATATTCTATTTATCTTAATCGTACAGGGTTCCAAAAAATGAACTTCTACCTCATATATCATACCATAAAAAAAATAAGTTATACAAACTGAGACATCATGTAGGTCAGTGGATGGTGATAAATCTTTGTCCCAATTCGGTTGTGGGTTTGATTCTTGTAACCTTATCAGATGCGACGGGTTTCCACCGACCTGCGGGTTGTCCTTTTCTTAAAACTATATTATTAAAACATTCAAAAAACTAACTTAATAAATATTTTATCCTTAAACAATACTATCTAATTTACTTTATCCAAATCAATTATCACTTTATTATTTCAGTATTAGAGTCATATTAAGGGTTATCTTTCCCTTAACCCTATATGTTCATAAATGATTAACTTTCACCTATGTCACTTTACTTGGTACCATACAATCTCAAATCATTAATGAAATAGTGTTGAAATACAATCCTTATTTACTCCATAATTCTTATAAATAGTACATTGCTAATAAAATATTCAAATTACAAAACTCTTGAATCCAAAAAACATAACTACATTAATTATTGAGTTTCGATTGTAGTGATAGCATAAGCTTGACCTCGGTCCCTTTGATTTTTATGAGCTATATTTCCTTGAAACTTAGGAAATTTATTCACATAGTGCCCCATTTCACTATAGTTGAAACACAAAATATTAGTCCTTTCTTTCTTCCCTTTTCATTATTTTTCCTGATGACCCTTTTATGTACACTTATAACAAACACCCAAACATTTCAAGCACTTCCTAGGGTGATTCTCTCCACAATTATCACAAGTGGGAAAATCCTTCTTTCCCTTCTTTCCTTTATCCATATCTTACTCCACTATCCTCTTATTCTCTTTCTTCCCCTTAAATTCAAAAGAATTTAGAGAATTCCTTTTCTGTCTTGATAGCACATGATACTATATCTTCGTATGATGAGAAAAATTGTGAGACCAGTGCCCATCCGAGGAATGGTTTTAACCCATCAAATAATCGATCAATCTTACTTATTAAGATATATATACAGTCTATAGAATGTCTTTATAACCCTGTGAAGTTATCTTCATACTTTTTAACATTCTCATCTTCCTTCTACCTCAGACTTAGAAATTACCTCTCTATATCCTCTTACAGATCATGAGGAAAGTATTTTTCTAGGAAGAGTTCTTTAAATTACCACATTACATGTTTTTTATTTACTCATCTTCCTTAGTGTTTTGAATAAATGTCCACCATTGATCTACATCTCTAGAGAGAAGATAAACTACCATGAAAACATTTTCCTTTTCATTACTTCCCAAAGCAAGAAATATATTTTCTAAGGAACTTATCCATTGCTCAGCTACAAATGGATTTGTAGTCCCATTGAAAGTTGGAGGTTGTTTTATCATAAAGTTGTCTAACATTGATCCTCCACATTGTGGATCAGGGTAATCCATATGGGTAAGGATATTATTTATAACCTGAGTCAGTTGTCCCAGTACAGTTATAAGCTATTCAAAACCATTTCAATCATTGAATAGTAGGTAAATCCTCACATGGATTATGTGCATTGATATGGTTTCCATCCCTTCCACTATGATCCATTTCTAAACAATGACCTACATTAGATTAGGTTATGAATCATAATGCATAATTCAAAACTGGTAAAATACTTAATGTAAATTTAACAATTTATGTATATCAAATCTCAAAATCATAAAAATGGTTTCTTTGAGAAATTTTTTACTTTTAAATCATTCATAATGTAATGCCCCAACCACAATCAAAGTTTTCTAAATCTATTTCCAAGGTTATTGCTAAACTTCCTCTGATAAAAACTGTAATGCCCTAACCACAATTTCCCAAAGATGGTGTATTATTTTAATACATTGACATGATTATAAGGAATAAAATCCTAAAGGAATGATTAATTTTGTATTCTTGTAAAATATATTACATACATGAACTTTACATTAAAATTTCTAACACAAACTACATCATAGAAAATCCTTTGAGAACACCATTATTCCTCAAGATTAACCCTACATATCATTCATAATACACTTCATGGAATCTTGGGAAAATAAAACTTAAGAAAGAGGTGAGATCAGATTATCAGTAAGGGTAAGCATACAATATAAACAATTATGAATGAATAACTATAAACCTTAAGGAAATATTTATAAATTAAACACAATCCCTTTAAATAGAATCTTGATCAAAATATTGCAATAATAAATTATACCATATCAAAAAAGCATAAACATGGATATTATAATAGTCAAATAATCACATGCAATATTCATAACTAATATCATAATGGGGGATTGCATATTTCCATATATATGTACTATCAAGATATATTCTCAAGATATCTACTATTATGATCTATCCTCATGAAAGTTTAAGCCTCTGGGTAGAAAACCCATCTATTTATGTCAAGATCTATCATCTTGACAATCTAAAACTTCTTGGTAAAAGAATGCGAAGGGTACGTCTCTATGTAATTTCATCTCATGAGACCTATTTATTAATAGAGTGGATATAGTGAGCCCCAACCATCACTTAATAATTCTAACACATTCCTGATATAAAAGGGTAAAACATAACATACCCATTTTTATTAAAACTAGCACACGAAATGTTAATAATTTAACCATAAACCATGAATTGTATAAAAATAACATGTCCAAAGTCAAAAATATTATAAACCCTTCAATATAATATGAATTATTTTATTATAATAAATCAACCTCAATTATGCATTAAATCTAACAAAGGATGTTGACATAGAATAAAGTAATCTAATAAAATCATTAAAACACTTTGAGAGGGATATCCTTTCTTACTTTGAAATCATTTAAAAGCTATGCAATTAGAAAAGAAAAAATTTCTTTTGTAAATAACATTATAATCTTGTAAGGGAAGCTTCAAAATTTTGAGATATTATAATGGAATAAAATAGCCACTTACTCTGTATAAGTTAAAAAACATTTTTTTCCTAATTTTTTTGAAAAGGACATAAAGTACCTCCTTTGGAAAATGACAGAAATATTCCTTTCAAAATTTTGTATAGAAAGTCAAACATGGGTATAAATTACTTCAAACAATAGTGTATGAATAGTAATAATATTTTGAAATAAATTTTTAAGAAACATGGACGTGGATGATAAAGATGTTTTAGTAGATACTTATGTAAAAACAACTTCAGATAATAAAGAGATTGCGAAATTAACCCTTACCCTGTACTTTCCTTTAGTAGAGGGTGTGTTAGTCTCGTGTATAATGGTTAATGTATGATATTAAATTATACCATAAACGCATACATATATATGATATCATATATGATCCTCTTATATCCTTTTTTTAATAATATTTAAGTATTACCATTATTTAGGGTGTTAACTGCTTATATTATTGAGTAATTTTTGACTTATTATTTACTGTAATTATTAAATATATCATGGTTTCATCATCTTCATAATGTGAAAAATTAAAAAAATTATCATATATATTCAGTACATTAGTATTTAGAATAGTCCATAATATTTTGATATTATAAATGATCTGCACAGTTCAAGGAGACGGTAGGTCGTACGTACGCATGAGCGCTACTTTCATTTATTTGTTGTATTTTAAGAATTAAAGCTAAATGATACATATTCATATTATAATTACAGTATCATATTCATGTTATATATGTTACAAAGGTTTATTATAACTATCCTTTATACGATCCATGTATGAAAGGAATGAGTCATATCTCTTTGAGGGGGCGGTAGTCCACACTTCCCCAAATGAATTTATCGTATTTACAAAAATTGAAATACTTAATGATATATTATAAATATAAATAACAGAAGCATAGAGAGAAAATAAATATAATATATATCACATATAAATATAGTGACTTTCATAATGGTCACCATGATTGGTGGTAAAAGAAGAATTAACAATCATCATTTCGTGAGGCAGTAATTCACCATACAGAGAAACAATAAGTTTGTATCCATTAGATGTAGGTGTGTTTAAGTGTAAGTTGAAATATTATTGATGCATTGATGTGTATAAGGCATTTCCACTTGGTTTAATATCTATAAAATGGTTTTTTGGATGGTTTTTTCATGGATTTCACAAGTTTGATGTTCCTTAATAGGTTTTTTAGTCACCAGAGGATGAAGCAGGAATTCTAGGAATTTTGGAGATTCAGAAGGGAATTGGAGGATTTTGGGCCCCTTTCCCCTATCTATGCTGGATTGGAGTCACCTAGATCAAGCACCAAGATATGAAGGATGGGAAATTTCAGGAATTTCAAAGAGAAAGGAAACCTGCACGACCCCACACGGTTATCCAAACTATGTTCAAACCATGTGAGAGAAGATTCCCTTGATAGAGAGGTCCACACGGTTGGCGCACGATTTTCCAAAACTGTGCAGCCCTTTAGAGAAACTGTGAGAGACATACACATATGAACAGAGACATCCTCAAGGTTGGCGAATGACTTACCCAAACCTTGTGGCCCATTCAGGAAAACAGTGCGGCTTTAAGGATTTGAGATAGAGAATTCCACACAGTTGACACACGACCTACCAAACCGTGCGCCCAAAACCATGCGGACCACTACAACCTTCTCATATTAGATTTTTCACTTTTCAACTAATCCTTGACCCAGGGTTCCCCTTTCTATATACTTTTGGACAACTAGAAAAAAGGTCCTTTCTGACTAAGAAGACCTTAGGGGTGAGCCTGGATAAGGAGAGGATTGGAGAGAGGAGAAGAGAGGGGGCTGAGAACTAGTTTTTTTGTGAGAGGAAGGTTTTGGAGCACCTGTTCTCTGTATTTTTGTTGTTCTTATGATTCTTATATTTTCTATTGTAATGAGACCTCTTATGAATTTTAGTAAGTTTCTTATCCTTTTCATCATGAGTAGAAAGACCCCACTTGTGTTGGGGTTGGAAAAAATGTGGGTTCGTTAGAACCAGTTTCTCTTTTCTTGTGTTTGTTCATCATCTCTCTCAAAATTCTCCCAACTTCCATGTCTTATTTCGCTGGAAACCACATATCGGACAAAGAATGGAGTTTCCAGGGATATTTGGGAGAATTATGATAAGGATATCCATGATCATTGGATATAATTTTCATTTCTAGAGGGTCGTTCTTAAATTAAGAGTCAGTAGAAATCAATTTCTAGACCAAGGGAGTGATTTCTACTGACTTAATCGAAACTCACTAGACCAAGGGAGTTCCGACACAAATGAAACCCAAAAATGTGGGTTATGATGAACAACACAACACAATAGAGAATAAGGTTTAACATCCCACATAAATGTCCAGCCCCAACACATTTTTATCATTATCCATTAAAATCTAGTTTTAAGTAATATTTGATTTTGAAGTTAATTCATAGTGAGTTAGAGAAGGCTAAGATATTTGTTCTCTTTTTAGATCCATCATTATGAACCAACAAATTGTATTTAAATTTAGTATCTTCACTTGAGGAATTTCAAATCAAGATACATAAATGCCAACATGGTTTCCCTATGGACGGACCCCGTACTTGCACACTATGATAGTTACAAGTTAGGGAAAATAATTTGGGGCTGAAAAAAACACTTCAGAAAAAAACACACCAAATTTTGGCATCGTTTCCAAGGAGGTGGTCATTTTTGTTAATTGAATTGGAGTCATTGAGTGAAAACAAAAATTAAAAATTTCTAAAATTTCTTTTCTTCATCTCATTTATGTTTTTCATTATTTTTTCCCTTTTATGCTGGGTGTGTTGTTTGTGTTGTGCATACCCGTAGGTGTATGAGGGGCTGACCCACTCGTTCCCAGATTTTCGAGTCATCAGAGTTACACCCGATAGATCCAGAAATGGGAAGAACGTTGTCCAGGTGACATCATGCACTTATGGGTAATCACAATACAAATGATCCCATGGTGCATCAGGAGGAAGAACCTGGGGCTGTCCATTGAGTTGGGCATCCATTCATTATTGAAGGAAATCTACCACTGGGTTTTGAGGAAGAGAAAAATCCTAATCCAATGGGGGCTTACATGGAAGACCTGTCAAGGAACCAATAGAGGCCACCGACTCAATTTGTGATGAGGTTTGGGCAGCCACAACTGAGGCAATATGTTCCACGGGAGCAACATCTCTATTTGCCTCAGCATCAACAGGCTTATTATCCTTCAGAGAAACAACATTTCATTCCCCAAACACCTTAGGAACTGATGCAGACACATTGTACTCTTATGGAATATGGATTAACCTCTATTCAGGGAGCTAACACTGGAATATGAAGACCAACGGTGTAGGCCCAAAATTTTGAGATCAAGCTGGCGATAATGCTATTAATTCAAAATACAGTTCAATTTGGTGACTTGCTAAGTGAAGACCCAAATTCTCACCTATCCAAATTTTTGGAGATATGTGACACTTTTAGGTATGATGAAGTGTCATAGGATGCAATCTATCTTAGACTGTTTCCCTTATCATTAAGGGATAAGGAGAAGGATTAGATCAAGCGGTTACCTTAGAGATATATTCTTACCTAGGATGCATTGGCCCAAGCTTTTTTATCGAAATACTTTCCTCCCTCGAAGATAGTCACCTTAAGGAATAAAATCCATAACTTCCAACAGCATGACTTAGAATATTTATATGAGTCATGGGAACAATTTAAGGAGATGCTGAGGAAATTCCCACACCACTGATTGCCATTGTGGATGCAAGTCCAGACTTTCTACGGAGGTCTAACAATTAATACAAGGTCCGTGGTTGATGCAACTGCTGGAGGGGCAGTCATGAGGAAGTCCCATGAAGAGATTTTTGAATTGTTGGAAGACATGTAAGCCAATAGTTTTCAGTGGAATTCTGAACAGGTCACTCAAAAAAGGGGAATTCATAATATAGATTCCACCACCAGTATTACGGCTCAACTTAATTTTGTCTCAAAGAAGATCGATGCTCTGAATCTAAAACCTTCATCTCAAGTTCAAGACCTTAGTCAACCAATATGTAGTGATTGCGGTGACAACCATGCTATTGGCGAGAGCCCATGGGTAAGTGAGAGAGCCTCTACGAGTGAGGTAAATTATGTTGAACATAATAGAGGACCCAACAACTATTCTCAGTACCAAAACCAGGGGTGGCAAGAGACTCAAAATATAAGCTGGGGGCAGTAACATCAAAATCCTTAGCCCCAACAACAAATACTAACTAGTTATGGCCAACAATAGTTTCAGACTTCATATCCAAGGCAACATCAGAGTAACCAATTTTGTCAAGGAGCAAATCAGTAGCATGGGTATCAAAACCCTCATCCTGCTCAACCATTGCGACAACCACCTCCCCAACAAGTCTCCCAACAACCTCAACAAGAATCTCTCTAAAGGCTAGATGAAATGATGTATAGATTTATAACTACTGCTGAAAAAAGATTTCAAAACCATGAGGCATCAATGAGAAGCCTCGAGAACCAGATTGGGCAGCTTTCTAATCAACTCTCTCATAGGCAGCCTAGTACACTACCGAACAATACTAAGAAAAATCCAAGGGATGAAGATAATGATGCTATTTTTCATAGTGGGAAGGAGTTGATGCTGAAGGTAACTATGAGTCAGGGTGCTACACCATCAAAGCAGTCCACATTCTCCTCAGGTGGAGAAGTCAAATGGAGGAATCTTCCCCAAAACATGAGCAGGATAAAGAACTGGAAGTCCCATAGGATAAGGGAAAAGAAGTGGTTAAAGCATATGAACCTCCCTTGCCATTTCCAACAAGGATGAAACAACATAAGATAGACCAGAAATTTTCCAAGTTCATGGAAGTCTTCCGGAAGCTTTGCATCAATATTCCCTTTGTAGAGGCACTGATTAAAATTCCCAAATATATGAAGTTCATGATAGAGATCCTTTAAAATAAAAGGAATATGGAAGACTTGGGCACCATTCTTTTGACCAAGGAATTCTCGACAGTAGTCCAAAACACCCTCCCTCCTAAGCTCCAGGATCTGAGAAGCTTTACTATCCCATGCACTATCGGACCTTGCGAGTTTGGAAAATCCCTTTGTGATTTGGGTGTTAGTGTTAATTTAATGCCCTTTGGAGTATTCAAGAAGTTAGGGAAAAAAGATCTCAAGCTATCCTGAGGGGCACTCCAACTGGATGATTGTTCTATTAAATACCCTAGGGGGCTATTAGAAGACGTGTTGGAAAAAGTGGGGAAATTAATTCTGCCAGTGGATTTCATTATCATGGACATGGAAGAAGGCCAAGAGGCATCATTTATTCTTTGAAGACCCTTTCTTGCAACTTGTAAGGTTTTAATTGATGTGCACCAAGGTGAGATGATCTTTTGTGTGGGTGATGAGAAGGTTTTCTACAACGTTCTCAAGGCAGTGAAACAGGTTTCACTGATGAAGCAAGAGGATTGTTGTGCCTTGACAACAATGACTAACTTCTTAGGCCTAAAGGAATATGATATTCAATATTATTAATTCAGTAATGAACCTGTTCTGGTGGACGACCGAATTTAACAAAACTCAGAGGAATTAAGGTTTATTGTAGGCCAAGGCGGCCATTACTGACAGAGGGTAGTTGTTCCAGATTTATTAGAGCAAGCCGAGGATGAGACGATCGTACCTTCCATTCTCATGGCTCCCCAGCTCATGTTGAAACCACTCCCTTCCTCGTTGAAATATGGATATTAGGGAGAGGAACATACACTACCGGTGATCCTAAATGCCTCGCTCTCAAAAGATCAAGAAGAGTCTCTTCTACATGCCCTCCGAAGGCGGAAATAGGCCATTGGATGGACGGTCGCTGACCATAAGGGTATAAACCCCATTAGGCAGCACCCAAAATGTACTTATGGAGGAAGGGGAAAAGATTCTTGCCAACCATAACAAAGACTGAACACCCCATGAAAGAAGTGTTCAAGAAAGAGGTGATCAAATTACTCAATGATGGAATTATATACCCCATCTCCAAAAGCCCATGGGTGAGTCCTCTCCAGGTGGTGCCTAAAAAGGGAGGCATCACAGTGGTGACCAATGAAAAGAATGAGCTCATCCTGACCCGTACTATTACGGTATGGGGGGTTTGTTTCGATTACATAAAGTTGAATGATGCAACAAGGAAAGTTAATTTCCCTCTTTTATTTATAGATCAAATGCGATAAATATTGGAGGGGCATGAATTTTACTATTTCGTAGATGGTTATTTAGGATATAACCAAATCTCTATCACCCTGAGGATCAATAAAAGAGTATCTTTACTTGTCCTTATAGAACCTTCACCTACCGCATAATTTCATTCGAGATGTGCAACGCTCTAGCCACCTTTCAGAGGTGCATGTTATTCATATTCCATGATATGGCGGAGCAGATTCTAGAGGTTTTCATGGATGACTTCTCAGTATACGGAAAGTAATTCAATACATACTTAACGAATCTGGAGCTGGTTCTTGAACGATGTAAGCATACAAATATGGTTCTAAATTGGGAGAAGTGACATTTTATGGTGCAACATAGAATCATATTAGGCTATAGAATCTTGGAAAAAGGAATTGTGATGGATTTAGAAAAAATTGAAGTTATCTCAAAACTGCCCATTCCCACATCAGTCTAATAAATTTAGATATTTTTGAGGCATTCATGTTTTTATAGAAGATTTTTATGTGAAATATCCAAGATCACTCATATATTAACCAATATACTGTCCAAGGATGATATTTTTGAGTTTGATGATAAATGTATCACAAACATCCAAATTCTAAAGGAAAAACTGGTCACTGCACCCGTAATGATCGCTCCGAATTGGGAGGAGAAGTTTGAACTTATGTGTGATGTGAGCGATTATGTCATGGGGAAAGTGCTTGGATTACGGCTGGACCATATTTTTAGAATGATATATTATGCCATCCAAGCATTAAATGAAGCGCAGCTTAATTACACCACCATAGAGAAAGAAATTCAAGTTGTGGGTTTTGTGTTTGATAGATTCTGCTCCTACATAGTGCTTTCTAAAGTTATTGTCTACATGGATCATGCCACACTTAAGTATTTTCTGGGAAAGAAGGACACCAAACCATATTTCATCCATTGGGTTCTCCTCCTCTAGGAGTTTTAATTGGGGATTAAGGATAATAAAGGAATAGAGAATGTGGTGGATGATCATCTCTCCTGGTTGGTACTACCCCATTTAGAGAGAGAAGAAGACTGGAAGATCAAGGAAGACTTCCCCGATGAGTAGCTATTTTCTATTGGAGTAACTCCACGGCCATGGTTCACCAACCATGAAAATTACTTATCCACAGGAGTTGTCCACCCAGAATTTTCATTTTAGAAGAGGAAGAATTTTTTTTTCAGAGGTAAAGAGGTGTTTTTGGGAAGACCCCCTACTCTTCCTCTCATGTGGCGATGGGGTAATCTTCCGTTGCATCCCAGATGAAAAGATTCAAAGTATTTTGGAACTCTCTCACTCTTCTCTGGCAGGAGGACATCATGGGCCATATCGAATAGTATAAAAGGTTTTACAATCAGGTTTTTTGGCCATCCATGCATATGGACACTCATCATTTTGTCTTCTACTGTGATCAGTTCCAACGGATGAGAAATGTGGCCTGTACTACCGAGATACAGCAACACCCAATACTTGAGGTTGATGTTTTTGACGTGTGGGGAATTGAATTCATGCGTCTGTTTCCCGAATACTTTGGTAACACATACATTTTGGTATGTGTCGATTATGTTTCCAAGTGGGTATATGTGGTGGCAACGACTCATAATATGGCTAAGGTTGTCATCAATTTTCTAAATAAAAATATTTTCAATCATTTTGGGACCACGCAGGTGTGGATTAGCGACCGTGGTGCACATTTTGACAACACTATAATGAAAAATGTGCTATTAAAGTATGAGGTCAAGTACAAACCAAGGGACACCATACCACCCTCAATTCAGTGGTTAGGTGGAGGTGTCAAACTACAAGTTAAAGAAAATATTGGAGAAAATGGTTGGTGCATCAAGAAAGGATTGATCCAAAAATTAGATAATGTGTTATAGGCCTACCATAAAGCCTTCAAAATACCATTGGGTATGTCACCTTTCTTGTTTATCTATGGGAAACCCTAACACTTGTCGGTGGAGATGGAACACAAGGCTTATTGGGCTGTCAAGGCCTTGAATTATGATCTCAAGACTGTGAAAGAAAAGAGGAAATTCTAGTAAACCGAGCTTGATAAGATAAGGTGGGAGGCCTATGAGAATGAGAAAATTTATAAGGAGAAGATGAAGGCAGTCCATGATGGGATGATCTCCTAGAAATACTTTCACCCAGGTGATAAAGTCTTGCTTTTTAGTTCTCATCTGAAGTTTTTTCCAGGTAAGCTGAAGTCCCAGTTGTTGGGACCCTTTATGGTGATTAACGTTTTCCGCCATGGCATGGTGGAAGTGGCTAGCATGGATGATCGAACATTAAAGGTTAATGGGAAGTTCCTAAAGCCATACTTTATCATGGAAGACCTGGTGGGAAAAGTTTCCACCATGCAATTGGGGTAGCTCAAGGCTCAGGTAAGTCGAGCTCGAGACTTTAAACGTAGCACTAACCGAGATGTAACTCAGAATTCTGAAAACATTTCTGTTCAAATGATTTGTCTATTTGAGTGTGCTTAGGACTGTATGATAGTGTTCTTTTTCCCCCTACTGCTTGTTTTGCTTTTTCTTACTTCACTTGTCTAGTTCTTTTGTCTCGCCAGCAGGGGCTTTCATCTGTTCCATGCCATCCACCTTTTTGCTCGTTGGGCTCTCACACACCACCTATTTTCCACACTTGACCAACATTTAGGAGAACTTTTCACTTTTGCACAGTTTTCTATTATTTATTTTTTCCCTCCCTTTTCAAGCTTCCTTGCGCACCCCTCTCTACTTTATTACCTTCACGGGGGACCATTCTCGGTTTGAAGAGTGGGAAAGGGTGCCCTTAATTGGCACCCTATTTTTATTGATTGATTTCCCAAGTACATAGGGTATCATGTTTTCTAAGGTGTGTCTAATGAGCTATTATAGATGTCATGGGCTGATATCAATTAGATAAAATGAATTTTGGAAATTATCTCTGAAAATGGCTCATATGTCCGGATTGTGAAACCTAGTTTGTGATGTGAATAAACCTTGTAATACTTGAAAAGGAACATTTATCCATTCATTTAGAAAAAGATTTTGTTTAAAAATTATTTTTTTGATTGAGTAATTCAAATTTAGGAACCCCGTAAAATGGTAGTCAAATTGTGCATAAGTAGAGGTGAGGTTTTCGGAATTGTTGTTACCACACTAGTAGTTATTACGCTGTCTTAATTCCATGAACTCTTGACTTGATAAAACTTTCTCATCATGTGTTGACATGAGAAATTGTCACAAAAAATTCTATTATATTGAGTGTACTGTTTTTTTTCATAAAAAAAATGGAATAAAGATAGATCTTGTGGTTGGGAAGGAAAATTAAGAAAGGATTTTGAGAGAAGATGTTACCTCTTAATCGGGTAACTCCTTTTGGTTTGTGCCAAAAGGCTTCATTGAGTTTCTGTTTGTACAAGGTAAGGATTCTAAGTGGAAGGAAGGGATGTTGTGAGATTATTTGTATAGATTTTGGTCAATCCAAGGGGATTGAGAGGTGTGTGGAAGTGGGTAGAGGTGGTGTCTATTTATAAGAGGGAGGAGGGGCACTTTAGGAATGTTTTGAAATATTAATTTATTATGAATTAAATTTCAAATAAAAATTGACCAAAACTCATTTTATTCTTAGATAAGATGTGGAGAGTTCTAAATACTCTAATCCAATAATTTTAAGACATGTATTGAATATTTTTTAATCATTATCATTTTGGTTTAACCCTTATTTTACCTTTTTTAATCTTACCATGATTTTATGTTATTTAAAATTTGCATGTTAATGTAATTACTATAACATTCTAAATGAAAACAAAGTGTCATTTATGAAATATTAGGACTTATACCAACCACTTCATCAAATATTATATTTTTATTGATTTTATAACATTTTATAAAGTATTTTATAATTAATGTTATGAATTATGTCAATTTTTGAAATTGTTCATACTTGACTTTTTAAAATTTCATAACTACCTGATTCATTTGAAAAAAATACATAGAAGAAATCCTAACCTATCATATTCACCTATAAAATTCTTTAATGAAATAAATTATGTCAAATACTATTTATTTTAATATTTATAATACCATTTATTTGAATCTTGTATTAATGGAGCAATTACTGCATCATCACTATGTCATAATTAAATTTATTTATTTAATGTCTAAAAATTATAAATAAAATACCATGATATAGAAAATATTTTTATATTTATAATTACTATTTATAATTTAAGATATCATTTATATAAACCCATTTTAAAAATTTTTTTGTAAGGAGATACATGTTTATGTTATATTTCACTTTACATTAAATAAAGTGTTATAAAATGTCATTATCACATCCAAGTGGATCCCAAAGGAAAAATATGCATCTAAAGTGTTTTATTGGTCACCCAAAACTCATCCAATAGAATTATGACAAGTTTTAGGGTAGTTGTATATTATTATAATATTATTTTTACCCTTATTTACCTAATTTATCATTTAACCATGATAAATAAAAAATAATTACTAAAGTTGTTATGCATAATGTTAAAAAATAAAAGGTTACTATATACATAATTTGGAACCTCTGATTAAAAATATGGAATCTGTTTTTATAAATTAAAAATACATAATTTTTAGTAATTAATTTAAAATTAAATCTTGTTGTGAAAATGAGAAAACTGGTTTTTAAAAAAGTAAAAACTATCAAAGATCTACACGTGTTTATATCAAATTTCAATATGAAATTTCTTCCAATTACATAAATTATATTAAATGATAAAAAATTATTCTAATTAAACTTTAACACCTATTAAAAGGATAATATTATAATATAAATAAATTATTTGAAAAAAGGTTTGAATTAAAATACAACATTTTTACTATTCATTAAAATATGAAAGTTTTCAAAAAAAAATACTAAAACTTTATCTAGAATAATTTTTTATTCCTCTATTCTAAAGAATAATTTTATTTTGTAAAATTGAATATATAAGTGTAAAATATTATATTTAAAATTGGGTTTCTATTAAAAGGCGGAAAACTATATTTTTTGAAAAATACATCTTTTATCTGAAAAATTGAATTTGTAATTATTTTATGTCTAATAAACAAATAGGATAAATTTTAAAATTATATAGAATATATAAAATTAAAAATTTGGTTAAAACTATTCATAAATTCTTTTTTAAATAGCTAATTTGATAGGTTGTGGTGTGCTCAAACTCGGTGTTGCATGTAACACAAGCTATTGAATTATTTAAAAAGAAGCATACCGTGCTAGATTGGGGTGTTACATATTTGTCCCAAAAAACTATCATGAAACATGATTAACAATATAATAATAGTGGAAAACCTTAGAGTTCAAAAAATTGAAATATGGATTCTCAGGAATGCTCAAGTGATAAATATATTGAATTAAAAAATTTTCAATTTACTATATGTTAATAAAGTGGAAAGAATAATCAAGGGAATTTACACAAGGGGAATGGAATACGATTTAATTGTGGTAAAGAGGCCATCGAGCATCAAACTATGAATAGAAAATGAATAGTTTAGTTAACAAGGGGAATGGAGATATAAATCATATAAGGGAACCACTAACAATTCAATGTTTTATATATGGAGAAATTGAGAATTATCCAAGCCAATTCCATAATCCAAGGATTACTAAGGATGGTGTAAATCCACAAAAACCTTGAATTAGATAGTAAAAATTAACCTATTCAATTAGTATTGGTGAAGAGGATAGTGGTAATTATGTTTCTCTTACCATCCACTACAAATTAGTGGATTTATTCTATTTTTATCAACCATATTATATCTATGGTGATTTATAAGAACATACAATCATCAAACTCAGTGTTTTTTATTTTAATGAAAACATTCAGTGGTATGATTATTATTTTTGTAGAAATAAACTTCGTTAAACTCATAATACCTTCCTTTAAAAAATATTACTTGATTTCTGAAATACAGTGGTTATCCTCACTTTGACTCCATATTAATTTCTATAATAGGGAAAACAAATTATAAATCAACTTTAAAAATATATTAGTGTAAGGAAAACTATTAATTATCTAATAAGTAAACCCAATATTTCACATGGGCCTTAATACTTAGTTACAAGAAACATTTCCTTGAAATGGTTACGAAAAATAAGAGATTTTTGGCCTTCCCTATGATGTTGAAGATCAAATCTCAATTGAGATATTATCTTGAGGAATTTAAATATTTTTTTCCATCTTTAGTTATTCTTATAAGTAAATTATAATTAAATTATTATTATGTAATTTGTTTAAGGGGTGGAATGCAATGACCTTATATTTTGGTTACTTTAAAATATATACTATGATCTATAAGAGGTGTCTCATGGTACAACCAACATAAAAAAACAAAAAAATATAAATAAGTGATTATTAATAAATATTAAAAAAAATAATTGGGTAATCCCTCAATATTTACTACCTTTAGAAGGTAAATAATAAATTTGAGGTAATATTGTAAACATCATTTTCAATAAAAGTAGTTTTCTTAAAATACACTTCTTTTAAAAATTATTTTTTACATGTTAAATGTGATAACATTAAAATTAATTTTTGTACACAGAGAAAGTTAAGTTCATAAAACTATTATTATATTTTAGATAATAATTTTAATATTATTTAATATGTAGAATTTATTTTTTTGGTATAAAATTTAAATTATTAGGATTAATTATAATCCTTATGAAATGATGAAACACATATTTTAAAATTATTTTTATATTAATATCAAGGTATTTATATTGAATAAATTAAATTAAAATAATTTTAATAATGAATATAATACTATTAATAAACACGTAAATGAATATATTAATGTTCATTTAATGTTTCATAAATACTAAACAAGATTAAGACCCCATAATGGTCAAAATGTAATTTTCTACTAAAAAAGTTTTTCTAAACATTATATTTTATAATTTAAAAGTTAATTTTATAATATTTCAAAATTTAAATGGATTAAATAGAGTTTAAATTTAGTTCCATCACATAAAAATTATGTTATACAGGTTATGATATATTTTTAATAAAACATAATATCACTTAGATAAAAAAGAGTTACCTAGTTTAAAAGTAAAAGAGTAAAATGTAAAAAATAAATAAGAAAGAACCTATAACATGTTTAAAGAATGTGATTAAACACTTTGTTGAGACTTTATATACCCAATAATTCCCCAAAATATACTTGTATCCACTTTTGATACATTTCCCCATTAATGGTGTCATCAAATTATTGAAAAATTATGAGTGTTTCCAAGAGTTCCCCCTTTCTCCTCTTATAAAATAATACAAATTACACCCATAAAAGTGTTATGACCCACATTCTACAAGATGAGGGAAGAGACAAAAAAGATCCTTGCCCTTCCTTCTTCACGTTAAAGGAGAGATAATGACCCCTGAGTCATGCCTTTAATAGGCCCCGGGGTGGCAACTAGCACCAAGGGTATAGAATCTCATAGAAAATGGAAGGCACTACCCTTTTTAATGAAAAAATGATTTGGTGGAAAGATGCTAAAATCCCAAAGAACACCAAAACCTTATATAAATTAAACAAAAATCCAAACCATTAATGATTTAAACATAAAATTACACAAATTTACAACCAAAGCACCAAAGAAAATACCAAAATAAAGAGACTAAGCAGTAACACAAAAACTATCCCTATTCCTAAGCTAGTAATGTCCAACATGGTCCTCAAAGTACTCTCGGAAACATGAAAAATAGTTTTAAAAATGTAGTGTGAGTATACAAGTATACCCAGTAAGAAAACTAAAGACACCCATACACAAGTGGGGGAATATACTAATTCCCATGTGAGAAAACAATAGAACCTCAACATACCTACCAAGGAGTAATATCCAGCCCAGCCTCACCAAGGCACACTCACCAAATAACACATGTCAAGTAAAGTAGTATTATAAGCACATTGACATTTGGGTACCCCACACCACTTCCCCAATGGTAAGATTCTCATTCTTAACAGCTAATGTCTTGACACTACCACTCCTCCAAAATGAAGTCCCACTTCCATAACCTGGACGCACACACCTGGGTCTCAGACCACAGAAAAATCCCACCCACATAAACATGGGCCACAACAAACATGCCTCTCTCCTGAAGAAACCTAGGCCTCATCCCAAATACACTTGAAAAAACAATCCTGGACTACAAACACCTTTGTCCCTTGTCTACAACAAAACCTACCCAAAGGATCTTGCACCATGGTAAACCTCAAGCCATTACAACCTACCCAGATATGCTCGGGTGGTAAGAACCCAGAAGAGGATGTGAGGAAGAAAATCAGTAACCAGTCATCCATCCTCCCATTGGGATGTTGGGAAAGACACCCTCCCCCATGAAATTGGGGTGTTTGGTACGTAGTTCTCAACATGGGTGGGGTGCAAGTTGAAAATCACAAGGAACTACTAGTTTATACCTATATCTAAACAAAAACTCATCCCAACCCATGGGTTTCCAAACAATAAACCATCCCACAAAAACCTCCTTTACTACTACCCCTACATGTATGTATCACCACAGATGATGTTCACTTATATAAGTATAAGTATACCCTCAACCGATTCATTTAACCAATTATCATTATGCATTTATCAATTTATTCATTTATTTATTCCATCCCTACATAGAAAACTAACAAGAACAACTTATGCAACTATTTTTAGAAGGATAAAGGCCACTAAACAATGCCAAGGAAAACAAGGAAGTAGGGACCAAGGTAAGGAAATCCATTTTAACACCCATTCATAAAAATAAAAGAGAAAAACCAACCTAGAGTCCCACTACATACCCTCTTTTTCCTAGACACCCAACCAACCACTGCCAACTGTCATTCTTCAAAGTTATACCGCTCAATCATCCTCTCATAACTAGAACTAGTATCCCTACTGCACAACAACACCACACCCAACACAATCATAGACATGAATTCATGAAAAAACCCAGTCCTATAGCCTCGTTTCCTAACCACTACCCAAAATTAGTCCCACTGCACAAAAACTCCATCCATTTCAAAATCAATTAATCTCTCAATATGATATTCCATCACACCTCTTGTACCACCCCATACACAAATCCCACAAAAAAAACCACCAAACAGAAGCCAAATTGCCCAAACAAGCCATCCTCCAACCACAAGGTCATTCCCTTTGTACACCCCAGACCCGTAATAAGGCTACCAATAGAAACTTAACACAACCCCCTCGAAGTAAAAAACCCAACCAAACATACAACATATCCACACCATTAAGCCAATAATATACAGATTATCAAGATGGGTTCTTTTATTCCACTTTAAATAATGGGGGTGATCACAGAACATGTTTGATCACAGGGCATCCTTTTATTTAACCAAGTATACACGATTAAGAAGATTTCATGTTATATACATTTATTAAATCATCACAAAAAAATACAAAACACCACCATTTCACAAACAAATACCACCAACAACCATTATTTTCAAAAGGCCTTACAGCCCATACAATTCAAAACAAGGTTCATGGATGATAATTAAAACACCATATGTAAAATCATCACTACCCTTCCAATATTTCATTGACCCTTGTTATCTTTTTTATCATCATATTCCCTTCCCATCACTTATTACTTGTTAGAGAAATGGATTCAAACATTTTTCATGAATAAACTTTACTACACCTACCCTGCATGATACAAAAATAAAGTGAGGTAGAAAAATCCCTACCTAAAACAATAAGAGACCAAAACTCCTATTTGTGACAAAAAAGGGGGTCGCACAAGAAGTAGTAAACTCCAAGAAAATTGGATAAGAATGAGATATTTCACATGCGCATGAAATTTCTTGATAGGAGGGATATAAGAAAAAAAAAGAGAAAAGAGAAGTGAGGACCTCCACTTTAGAACAAGTCTTATCTTATATCAATGGAATATAAATAGTTTCAAATGTCATTAACATGGGATCATGGTCAAGATCACATGATTTGAATATCTAAATGTTCCCATAGGGTTAGGATGTTAATGAAATACTTAATATCCATTGAAACACCCTTAAAAACGCCCAAAAAGGATTTAAACTAGGTTTACATCAAATAAAATGTAAGAGGGGTGAATCTGAAAAAATTGGGAGAAACTGGGAAAACTAGAAATTTAGAAAAGGGTGAGACATCATTTGGTGTGCCACCATTTTAGTGTGCCACCATCACAGTACCATCATTACGGTGCCACCGTTTTAGTGTTCCACCATCACGGTGCCACCATCACGGTGCCACCATCATGTTACCAATATCACGGTTCCACCATTTCAGTCTGACACTGTCATGATGCCACCATTTTGGTGTGCCACCATTATGGTGCCACCATTTCGGTATGCCACCATTATGGTGCCACAAATTTGGTGTTCCACCATTATGTTGCAACCATCTTGGTGTGCCACCATCACGGTGCCACCATTTTGGTGAAACCATTTAGTGAAACTAGATTTTTGTAAAACTCCCGAAACAAACCACTGCAACCCCCAAGAACACCAAAAGCACTAGATTTTCACAATGGAATGACCAGGGGAAAATATGGGTCATTACATCAGATAAATCTCAAACTATTATTGTCCTCAATAATTTAAAACAAATATCAGAAAAATATTGGTCCAAACAACCACCCCATAAGATACTTCTTAGGGATAAACCACTCTATGTTGTTCAGAAACTAGATAGAAAACCTCAACATCCAAGAATACTTCACTTACCACTACTTCCCCAAACAACCATAGTTACACCAAAGGTCTCACTCTCTAGACACATGGATTATGTATCTTCTTCCTCAATGTCAAGATAAAATCTACTTAGGGCGGTATGAAGGTGCCCGCATAGGTTCATTCACATCCTTATTAATGCATCTTGATTAGGTATCAGGTCCTCCCCTCCCCACCGTCAGGACGTTTCACACACATTCAAAGAATAGGTAAAAACTCATCTCTCAGGAAACGAGGTCAATCATTACATCATAAGAAAAGTAAAATGAAAAAACACAGGAGGAAAACTTTTAAGAACTCAGGGTATTGGGAAAAAATATGTGACTTTCACTCCCAAGTACTCTCCATGAGGCCACCACGCCTCCATAACACATGAACCAAAGGAATGGTCCATCCATGAAGCACCTTCTCCTCAAGATCCTCAATTTTTACTGGTCACTCCACGAATGTTGCATCATCCTCGATATCCAAATCTCCCAAGTCAATGACGTGAGAGTCATCATGTAGATACCGACAGAGCTAAGAGACATGGAAGACGTCACGTATCCTCTATAATCATGGTGGTAATGCAAGATGATATGCCACCTCACCAACTAATCCCAACACCCCGAAAGTTCTGATGAACCAAGGAGAAATCTTGCTTCCTCTTCCAAACCTCCACTGCCTACGTCGAGGGGAAACCTTCAAGAATATATGGAACCCAACCTAGAACTCCAAAGGCCTCCTCCTATGATCGACATATGACTTTTATCGATCCTATGATACCTTCATCCTCTCATGGACAAGAATCACCTTCCATGTCATACTCTTCACTACATCTGAACTAAGAATAGCTTCCTCCCTAATTTTCATCTAGCACAAGGGTGAATGACATGAACTTCCGTATAGAGCTTCGAATGGAGCCATACCAATGGAAGAGTGATAGATATTATTGGAAGAAAACTATAAAAAGGGAAAATGTTACACCCAAGACCCACTAAAGTCTAGAACACATGCTCGTAACATGTCATCCAATGTCTGGATGGTTCTCCTTGTATGTTCATCCGTCTGAGGGTGGAAAGCAGTGTTGGGGTGTAACTGAGTGCTAAAGGCATGATATAGTACCCTACAGAATTGCGACTTAGAATGTGGATCCCGACCCGAGATAATGGATCTCGGAACTCCATTCAGCTGTACCACTTCATCCACATACCTCTGTGCTAAAGAATCCTCTATGCTTGACTCCTTGATTTCTAAGAAGTGATCCTATTTCATCAACTTATCCAATAATACCCAAAGATCATCACATACTTCCTGAGTCCTAGGTAATCCAATGACATAATCCATCAAGATGTTATCCCACTTCCACTCGGGATCATCTAAGGGTTGTATTAGACCACCAAGAACACAATGCTCAACGTTCACAAACTAATACACTAGGCACCTTGAAAAAAACTCCACCACTACCCGCTTTACCCTGGGCCCCCAAAATTGTTCCCTCAAGCCTCACTACATTTTAGAAAATTCTAGATGGACCTCCAGGGTGAGTTATGGAACTCAAAAAAAACTCCCTCATGCATTTCCACTGGGACAAACAGATTTCTAAGGAACAACATCCAATTATGACTATCCTCCAACCATCACTCCAGAGTATCGCCCTAGACGACATGATCATGAATCACTTCAGTATCTATGTCTCCCCACAAAGACTCATTGCAATTATGAATCAAGGAAGACTGTACCTAGAACCATAAGAGATCACTCCCTACTGTTTCATAAGCACACATCCCAATACTTGAATGAAAGAGTCGCAGAACACCTTGAATGTCACCCCTTACTCTAGAAAACTAATCACTCAAGAACTAACCAGATTCCCTTTAAGGTAGATAAAATATTCCTAAAAAAACTCACTTCACATGAGGGCCTGGTCTTTTCTAGTCAAAGCTATAAAGAGAGCTGCAACTTGAGATAATTCAGGTATGAACCTCTATTAATAGCCCACTAAACCTAGGAAGCTGCAAACCTCTGCCACATTCTTGGGTACTTCCCAAAGAACAACCACCTCGACCATTGATGGGTCTACTAATATCCCTTTCTAAGACACCACATGTCCAAGGAAGTGCACCTCTCTCATCCAGAACATGCACTTGGACAAATCACCATAGAGATGGTGGTGCTAGAGGAAATCCAATACTCTCTGTGGTGATCAGCATGATCCTCATCTAACTTTGAGTAAATCAAAATATAGTCGATGAAAATGAAGAGGAACCAGCCTATGAACTTGTAAAATACAGAGTTCATGAGCCCCATCAACATAATTGGTGGTTTTGTAACACCAAAGGGCATGACCAAGAAATTAAAGTGTCTATACCTTCACCTAAAACTAGTCTTCGGGATGTCACTCTCCTTCACCCTCAACTGGTGATATCCAAACCACATATCGATCTTGGGGTACCAACTTGCTACCCTTAACTGGTTGAAAGGATCATCTATTCTCAGAATAGGGTAACAGTTCTCGACCGTTACCTGATTTAGTCTCTGGTAGTATATGCATAGCCTCGGGGCAATATCTTTCTTCTTCACAAACAAGACTGGATCACCCCACGGTGACACAATCGACTAGATAAAACCCTTTTTCATCAGGTTGTAAAATAGAATTCATAACTCCCGCAACTAAGAAGGTTCCATCTGATAGAGAGCCATCAAAATATGACAGACACCGGGTTGAAAGTCTATTCTGAACTCAACATCACATTGAGGGGGTAGAGTCACAAACTCTTCAGGGAAAACATCTAGTAAATCCTTAAAAAATCCCCAAACCTCCACCATATCAACACCTATCAACCCCTCTAACAAATTGGCAAACACGAAAAAAGAGGCTCCACATGCCGACTTCCCTCCTGATGACTTCTATTTCCCACAAAATCTACACACTAGCCATCCATATCAGAAAACATGACTCTCCTTGAAAATCAATCAATAATGGAATGCACTGATAACAACGAATCGACACCAAGGATGATATTGTATGGATACATATATAGAAGAAGAATTCCCCCACCAGACTGATGCGACCCCAACATCAGTCTACATTCCCGACAAACATCAAACAGACTGGCCTGACCTTCAATTGGTGTTCTCAACACTAGGGTTATGGAAAGTATTTCTACATATAGTCCCAAGTTATGGGATATACTAGGTGTAAAAAAGGAGTGTGAAGATCCTGAATCAAACAAAGAAAACACAGGGGTACCAAACAGATTGATCGTACCTAAAAAAACCTCCAACCCTGCTAGAAGTACTACCTCAGAGGAATGTAAATTCCCATGCCCAGATCATATACCCCTATTCTATAGATCACCTCCCCAACCATGCCTTGGTAGAGGTCCCTAAGGATAACCTTGAGGTTGGACTCCACCAGTACCATCAACCCTCGGTGGGGTGGGAGACCACTACCCTTTTTGCTAAAAAGGTATGATCGGTAACCACTACTGTTCAGGTGGGCGCTGAACCTGCCCACCCCCACCGTAATAAGCTCGAACTGGTCACTGGCTTAGAAGATGTACACAACCTCTACAGACAATGAACCTTAGTTCCGAGCCCATGGGGAAATGGCGAGGACTAGGAGATTAGAACCGGAATTGCTGAGGCCTACTTTCCCGCTGGCTGAAACCTAGAAATCCCTAACTCCAGAGACCTACTGCTGACTACCATCCCCTTTTAAGAACTCAGCTAGCTCCCCTCTCATGGTACACCTCCCAGGGAGTATATCCTATCCACTACTTCAGACTGCTTCTAAAATTCTAATGATGTTGTTAGGGTAAATGGAGTGATGACATACTGAAAAGAAGGTCAGAGTACCTCTTCCAAGCATCTCTCCCATGACTCCTCAATCAAACAGAGATCTAGAGAAAATCATAATAGATCCTTGAACTTGATCCCCAATTCCCTCACTAACATACTCCCCTATTGGAGGGAGAGAATCTCTTACCTCTTCTCGACCTTCATCTTTGAGGAAAGAAACTCTACCCAAAACTCCATATCTAATTCATCCCAAAAGACATCAGTCTTCTTCCTCCCATTGAGGAGAAGTGTCCACCACTGATATTCCACTCCTTGTATATGTATCACAGCCATAGGAACCCAATACTCCCTCAGACCATAGATTAAGGTAAATGTGATTGTCAGCTCCTCAAGCCATCCCTCCATCTCTATGTCTGAAATGCTACCTTCGTACATCCTTAGGGTATGCAGCTAGAAATCCCAAAGGGTATTTTTGAACAAGTCATCTTCCACCTATATATTGTCCCTCTGATGATCAGCCAAGTCATCCTGTTGGGCCTCAAATGCTTATACCACACATGGGAGACATCCAAGTTACATAATTGTAAAAGTTATACGAGGAACTCATCAGATCAAGTATTATGGAAAATAACTTTTAAATTCATTATTACTCTTAATTTATTTTCAATTCCCAAAACACCCAAGACACACAAGAACACAAGTAATTATGAATCATGCACCTTTCCTAGGGTCTCTACCCTATAATCAGTGTATCCTCACTTGGTCATTTGGTAGGTTCAGAGTCCTTTCATAAGATAATGGGGGCCCTAAAATCAAATGTCCTAGCCAGTCTCCCCTAGCCTATCTCACAAACGAATATTTCCTACACCATTTCCCTACAATACCATGCAATCCTTACTATGACTAACTCTAAACTCCATCCTATATCTCAACCCCATATGATACCATTCTATTACGACCTTCCTTCTTCGAGATGAGGTAAGGGACAACAAATTTCCATGTCGTTCCTTCTTCAAGATGAAGGAGAGATAATGAACCCCCCAAGTCCCACCTTCAATAGGCCTTGAGGTGGAGACTAGCACCAAGGGTATATAATCTGACAAAAAATGGAAGGCATTACCCTTTTTATTGAAAACATGATCAAGAGATAAGATGATAAAATCCCAAAAAACACCAAACATTTATATAAAGGAAAACAAAATCCAACCCATGAATGATTTAAACATAAACATCCAAAAAGGTATGACCAAATCACCGAAGAAAGTACCAAAAAAAGAGGCTAAGTACTAGCACAACAACTATCCTGACACCCAAGCTAGTAAAGTCTAGCATAGTCCTCAATGTCCTCTTGGAAACATAAAAAATAGTTTTACAAATGTAGTGTGAGTATACAAGTATACCTAGTAGGAAAACTAAATCAAACCATGAAAAGGTTAGGTAATATACTAATTCCCCTATGAGAGAACATCATAATCTCAAAGCACCTACCAAGGAGTACTAACAAGATCAACCTCACCAAGGTACACTAATCAAATAACACAAGTCAATTAATTTTGTAGTATAATGATATCAACATTTGGGTACCCCGCACCACTTCCCCACTAGTTAGCTACTCATTCTTAATGACTAATGTCATGATGCTACCACTATTCCAAAATGGAGCACCACTTCCACAAACTGAGCACACACACCCGAGCCTTAGGCCACAAAGAAATCCCGCCTGCAACCACCTAGTCCACAACAACCACACCTCTTTCCTGAAGACACCTATGCCTCATTGTGAAGACACTTGGGAAAATAATACTAGCCTGAAAAAACCTATGCACCTAATCGACAACAAAACCTTCTTGAAGGATCTTGACCTATGGTAAACATCAATGCATTTTAGTCTTCCCAGATATGCTTGACTGGTACAAACCCATAAGAGGGTGAGAGGAAGAAAGTCAGTAACCATCCATCCATCCTCCCATCGGGATGCTGGTAATGACACCATCCCCCATGAAATAGGGGTGTTCAAAACGTAGTTCCCAACATGGGTGGGGTGCATATTGAAAATCACAAGGAACTACAAGTTTATACATATAGGTTAAAAAACACTCATCCCAACCTATGGGTTTCCAAACACACAACCAGTCCACACAAACTTCATTTACTACTACCTCTACATGCATGTATCACCATGAATGATGGTCACTTCCATAAGTAGAAGTAGGCCCCCATCCAATCCATTTAACCAATTTTCATTATATATTTATCAATGACTAAATTTATTTATTCCATCCCTACCCAGGCAACTAACAAGCACAACAACTAGTACTATTTTCAGTAGTCTAAAGGACACTAAACAATGCCAAGGAAAAAAAAGAAGTAAGGAAAAGGTAATAAAATCCATTTTAACACCCATTCCTAAAAACAACAGAGAACAACCAACCTACAGTCCTACTTCACACCCCATTTTTCCAAGACATCTGTTCAACTACTGCCAAATGTTATTCTTCAAAGTTATCCCTCTCAATCACCCTCTCACAACTAGAATTGATAGCCCCATTTCACAACATCACCACACCTAGCACACCCATAAACATGAAGTCATGGAACATTCAAGTCCTACATCCATGATACCCAACCAATGCCCCAAAGCAGTACAACAACACAATAATTCCATCCATTCACCAATCAATCAATATCTAAACCTGATATTCTGTCACAACTCCTATACCACCCCATACACAAAGCCCATAGAAAAACACTACCAAACAGAAACCTCACTACACAAACAGTCCATCCCCCAAACACAAGGTCATTCCCTCTTTCCACCCCCATAACCATAACAAGGTTACCAACAACAACTTTAGACAACCCCCATGAAGTACAAAACCCAACCAAACATAGCACACAAGCACACCATTAAGCCAATAATATTCAGATTTAGAAAGAGGGGTTCTTTATTTCCACTTTAAATAAAAAGGGTGATCACCGAATAGGTTTGACCATAGGACATCATTTTATTTAAAAAAGTATACGTGATTAAAAATATTTCATGTTTTAGACATTAATCAAAGCATCCAAACAAAATACAAAAAACCACTAGTGCACAAGAAAATAACACTAAAGACCATGATTTTTAGAAGGCCTTACATCCCATATAATTCCAAACAAGGTTCATAGATAATAATTAAAAGATTATATGTAACATCATAACTTCTCTACCATTATTTCATTAACCCATGTTATCCTTTGATCATCATATTCCCCTCCCCTCATTTATATCTTGTTATGGAAAAGGATTTAGTTTTTCTTCATGAATAATCATTACTAAACCAACCTCACATGATACAAAAATAAAGAGAGGCAGAAAAATCCCTATCTAAAACAACAGGCCACCAAAACTCCTCTTTGTGCCAACATAGGGGGCCGCACGAGCATCCTAAAACTATAAGAAAACCAGATAAGAAATGGATCTGGCACAAGCACATGACTCATCTAGAGAGGAGGGATCTAGGCACACTAAGATAAAAGAGAAGAGATGACCTCCACTTTAGAAAAAGTCATATCCTATATCAGTAGATCAAAAATGGTTTCAAAATTCATTAATGAGGGATCATGGTCAATATCACGTGTTTGGAATATCTCAAACTCTATATAGGGTTATGATATTAAAGATATACTTAATATACATTTAAATTTCCTTAAAAACGCCTAAACAAGGCTTTAAAATCGGTTTACATCAAATAAAATGTAAGAGGGGTGAATTTGAAAAAACATGGAGAAACTGGGAGAAACTGGGAAAATTGGAAATTTTGAAATTGGTGAGACACCATTTGGTGTGGCACCATTTTGGTGTTCTACCGTCATAGTGCCACTGTTTCCGTGTGCCACCATTACAGTTCCACCATTTCAGTGTGCCTCCATTATAATGCCATCGTGTCGATGTGATACTATCACGGTGCCATCGTTTTGGTGAAAACGTTTGGTGAAACTAGATTTTTGGAAAACTCTCGAAACAGACCACTGCGACCCCCCAAGAACACCACAAGCCCTTGATTTTCACAAAGGAATAATCCACGGAAAATCTGTGTCATTACAAAAAGATAATCATATAAATTAAATTACACCATTAAAATATGATGATTTAATAAAACTATTACCCTATCTCACAAATATAAGCCCCTATTTAGTCACAGTTATCCAAATTCCTGTTATTTCCTGATAACTTCCAAGGAAATACCCAGTATCCAATATAAATATTATATCATGGTTAAGCTTTTCTTCTTAATACCAATCTTATAAATTTATTATAAACATAATAATATGATTATTTTAGTATCATTATTATACTAAATCTTTTTATATTAATGGTAAAACCATTAATTTTTCATTTCCATACACTTAGAAAAACAATGGAATGTTAATAGTTCGTATGTAAAAACTACCACCTCCACAAAGAATCGTTTTTGTTTTTGTTTTAGTTATTCATTATTTATCCAAACATACTCAAATATGGTTCAAAATATTAAAAATTAAAAATAATATAGTTTTTATTCTATCATAATTATACTATTTCAAATAAAACACCCCCTTAACTATACTCACAAATTGAGTTAATGTTTATTCATGTTTCGGTCGATTTGACCACCTATATGAATGATTAAATAAAACTATATTATGGATGACTATGGAAAAAATGAAAACTATTATTTTTATAATATGATACAAAAATCATGGTTAGTATTTGGTTTAAAAAATATCATATTAATAATTTTATTTATTATTAAAGTATCACTTTTGTTAGAACATGAGCCTTATCCTAGTTGGTGAGGTATCCTTAAGTGCATCCACAAGACCCAGGTTCAAAACTAGGTAGAGGCATATTTCTGGGTACTATAGCAGAACTATACACTGTGCGGGTACTATAGCATAATTGTACACTATACAGGTAATGTAGCAGAACTTAACACTGTGTGGGTACTGTAGAAGGCACTGCAGTAGTTACTGTAGCAGGTATTGTTCGGTACTATAGCAGCATGAACTATTCACCTTGAGCCACCATTTTGGGCTTGGAGTCCATTAGGATTTCGGGCCACCTAGGCCTTCGGTTCAGTAGAGATTTCAGGCCACTTATAAGGCCTTTGGTCCACCTCAAGGCCTTTGGGCCACATTCAGTTACCTGATACACACTACAAAAACCGAGCAACTCCAGAAGCGAATTCAGAGCTGGTGCACTCACTAGAGCAGAGCCAGATGGATTCATCAGAATGAGAGGGTATGACTATGCCATCGGGACCAGCCTGTGCTTACATGTGAAGCCTAGCCAGACGACTATGTGAAGGTTGAGAGCTACTATCATGATGCAGATGTTGGGGGGGGGACAGTTCCTTGTAGATAGTCTGGTTGAATTCCTTAAGTCCTTCAGGTCATGTAATCTCCTAAGCCTACGGTCCATGTAATATCTGAGCCTAAGAGACTTGTAAGGGTCCCCCCTCATCCCTTGAAAGGGGGGTTATCAAAAATCAATAAAAATGAAGGTCTTCAGGCCATTCGGGCGGGAAGACTATCACTTTTGTTAGTAAAAATTACCGTAATAATCAATTATAAATTTAGTTTTCACATAATGTAACCAAAACACATATTAAATGGAAAAAGAAAATATTAAATTAATATAATTTATATATTATTGAATCTTAAATGATTTATAAATAATTAACTATGTATCAAATAATGGGTAATGATATCAAAATTAATAAACATGTGAAAAATAGAAAAAGTTATTAAAACCCGATGGTCATAATATGTTATAACTATTTAATACAATCAAGATAAAAAATTATAATAAGGATTATAAAAGTCTAATATTTATGAGTATATTTCTATAATATAATATTATGTGAACCTTGTTTGTTTTATAAGAGGTTAGAGTGTGATCAACTTTGTAAGGAAATAAGGTAAAGGTTTGTTGTATCATATTACCTTTCATTGAGGCATGATTTCATGTTTTGCACATATTTCTATTTAGTGTGACATAGAAAATACACTATTTATTTCATTTATTATAAATATCAATCCTTATATTATATTTTATGTTTCATATCATCGTATTCCTTTCCTTTCCATTTGATTCTTACAATACCATTACCCTAAGTGTTTATTTTTCTCAAAATTGAATCCCTTGAGACATGTTTATGTGATACACCATGTTTTCCTTTAAATGGTGAAAATACTATCTTATTTCAATTTTTCATTAGGATCCTATTATATTTTAGGATATTTTATGTTATATTTAATGATATACATATCATGGGTTATTTATTCAAAAATTTCTAAATCCATAAAGGGTTTTATAACACAACTCTCTTCCTTGGGTCATAATCACTCTTCTTTGTCAATTATCATTCAAGATTGATGTAATAAAACCTATGACAATTTTGTGATTTATTTCTACCCTATTTTTCATGGAAATTGGGTTTGACATCAAATTTTTCCTCCTTGACGATTCTAATGTTTCGTTAAAATGTATTTTTGTTAAGAATATTTCCTATTTATTTTAAAGAAATTTTTCTCCATATCCATGATTTTTCATCCTACCAATATTTAATCTTCCCTAATAGAAAATGATTTTTTATCTATAATATTATTTTTTCTCCGCTAAATTCTTTTAAAAATGGTTTCATCACATTTTTAATGATGTGAGTTTTCAACAAGTTTATTTCAATTTTTTCAAAAGGTATTATCATACACTCGAAGTTTTCTTTTAATAAATTTTATGTTATTTTTAAGGTTTCATTATTAATGGTTATTTTTATAAGTAAAAATTTTCAAAGAAAATTTACTTTTATTTTTTTAGAAATACTTAAAGGTTAAAAAGGAAGAAGTGATGATATTTTTTATTATGATATTTATGTATTCCTCATGTTTTCCTTCGTGTGATGATATTTTTTTTCATATATTAAGAATTTGGGATCACCCATTTCTTTTGATTCCAATCCTTAGGTTATGAAGATGATTATATTAATTGAGATATCTATGAAACGGGCTAAGAAGCATGATTATTGAGAAATTTTCACAAACATAAGATATTTAGTTATCGAATATCCATGACACTAAATGTCACGACCCGTCCTCAGGGCCCGTGTCGTGACTACCCCAAGCACGCCTTCTATAGGCCAGGGGCTGACGACTAGCACCAAAGGCGTAAATCCTGATAACTGGGAAGGAATTTCCTTTATAAAAGTAAACTAAACACCACATAGTACAAGCGGAAGTAAAACACTAAGTATAAAAGAAAGTGATGAAAAGTAAATGGGCCAGAATATAAACCCAACTGAAAATACAACTACAACTGAACGAAAGTACAACAGAAAAGACAAAAGCTGGAAGAAAGGAAGTAGATCCTGGGTTGTCCTCCTCGGATCCTACTTGAAGGGTAGGTACAGATAGCGCAGCTCCTAGATCGTCCACCACGGATCCTACCTGAAGGGTAGGTACAAATAGCCTCCACAATGCTCTTTCTCGTCAACATCCTACGAGTATCGTATTTCCGTGAAGTCCACCACTTGATACTGACTCGTCGCGAGGTCCACCTCCGGGTACTATCCAGTCCTCGAACACTCAGCCTCCGTCAGCACTGCCCGTCGTTTGCAACCAACATAATGAGGTGCGGGCATAGCCTGTGCAGGGGTGAGTATAACGATACTCAGTAGGGACCCCGAGACCCTCAAGGTCTCACTAAATCCAACAAGGATAACCACAAAGAAGATCTCGATAGATAACCTCTACTTAGGTATATTCCCATACATATACCTAAGTTATCAAGTAACCCATATCAACCATGAGGAAACACAAATATTAAGAAATCAACGGATAACCAATACCGAAGTATATCCCTATACATATACCTAAGTTATCAATTGACCCATCTCAATCACGAGGTAAACACAAAGGGCATAGACTCAGCTCAAACCAGGATTTTCATTATCGAAACCATAACTACTGATGAGCTAGTCTCTGGAGTGTACAGTGATCCTGTCACAACTCTGAGGTACTTCTCACTAACCTAAGACTGCTGAGGTACTTCTCCTATCGAGTACTGCGGGTCTGCCACCTCACATAGTAGTTCTCCACCGCTATGGGTCTACCGCCTCACACAGTAGTGCTCCCCCTCATAGCCTACAGAGGTACTCCTCCTGTCGAGTACCGCGGGTATGCCACCTCACAAAGTAGTACTCCTTCACCATGGGTCTTCCACCTCACAAATTAGTGCTCCCCACTGGGCTATGCTAGTCACTCTGAATCGAATCGGACAAGCATTCATCGGTCACAGCCAGATACACGGTCTCCGTACTCTGTATGCTCATCTCTGGGAGGGTCCGCTCCACAAGATACAGGTCAATACTCCAAGTATCACAAGTCCCACGAATAAGTATCTCAAAGGACCACCTCATTATAGGGGTCTCAACGCAACAGACAGCGCGTCAATCGGACGCCCGATCTGTGAGTTATTATCCTTTTCATCCCAAGGGCCTGGTTGGTTTCGTGTGCGAACCAACCCGGCCGTATCTCAACTATACCTTGAACTCCCATAGGGTATACTCATAGGGACCATTTCTCAACGTGATCACCAACTCCACTGACGGTTTGTCAAATAGACATCCGGTCTGAAAGATATCAGTTTTTCCGTTCCAGGGCCCTAGATGGATTTCGGGTATAATCCAACCCGGCCATACTTCAACTGCGTCCAAACCTCGGGAAAAGTATGTCAAATGTTCCGTCTCCTCAAGGGGAATCAACAAAGTCGATGACACGTCAATTGGACGTCTGGAGCTCAAGATATAAGCATTTCCGCTCCGAGGGCCCGATTGGTTTCATGTACGAACCCACCCAGCTGAACTCAAAGTTCTCCGAAACCTTTAGTGTAATATACCGAAACGACTATCTCGATCCAAGGATCGCATCGCAACTGATAGTGCGTCAATCGGAGGCCTGTAGCTCATGTTATGGGCAACCTACCAGAAGAGGTTCGGTATTAAGGGGTTCGGGCCCGATCCGACCCGGCCCGATACCCCCAAGGTCGGCCCGAACCAGGTTGACCCGAACTGGGTCTGGGTCCGACCCACTTGGACGCGACCCGGCCCGGCTGGGTGCGGCCCGGCCTGGCGGTCTGGTCTGGTGGACCGGCCAGGGCAGCCGCCCGGTGCGCGGCGCGCTAGCCAGGGGCTCGGCCGAACGGCCGAGCCATTTCGGAAGCAGGGGGCGCTGCCCCCGCGTGTAGCAACCGTGGCCCCTTAATGGGGCCGCTCACGTCCGGCGCGGCAGAGGGTTTCGAACCACCGGTTCTTCCATGGTCCAGTCGGCCCGCTCCGGCCGGCCGACTTCTGCCGCCACGGGACCGGCTAGGCCGGTCCCCTTGCTCCGACGCCGGTGGCCCGGTACCGGCCGCCAGTTCCGCTGCTCCGCCGCGGCCTTGGTTCGTCCGGCGCGGTGCGACAGCGTCATTCCCCTTCGCCATGGCCCCGCTCAGGACGTGGTGATTTAGTAGTTCTCCGGTGCGGCGCGACGACGCCGCATCTTTGGTTCGTTTTCAACAGTGTGGCACGATGACGCCTCATCTTTGGTTCGTCTTCAACGGCGCGGCGTGACGGCGCCGCGCTTCTCCCCCTTTACTTATCAAAATTCCGTGCAGTGCTTCGGCAACGCGTTGCCTTGCTCGATGCAACATTATCAACAATCATAAAGGGGAGGAGTGTCATCCATTTTCGTGCGGTCTGACCTCCTCCCGTTATCATGATAACATGCGGTTCAAATAAAAGGATAAGTGACGGAAGATTTCACGAACTAAAAAATAAAATAAATCCCTACATCAACGTTGTCGTCGAACGAGCGTTCATCACGAAATTAACTGTCGCGGAAGGAGAGGATCGCCGCGGAAGAATAGGATCACCGTGGAAGAAAAGGTTCACCGCAGAAGGAACGTCATTGGCGTTAGGTGATCTCCGAGGAAGGCGTCTCTCGCCGTCGTCCGCCATCGGAGGTTGGCGTTCTTCGTTGGTGGTGGTGCGTTCTTCGCGTTCTTCGTCGAAGAACGAAGAATCTTCTCTTTTTCTCCCAAAAGCTTAACACAACAAAAACCCAACCATAATAAAATAAGTCCATCCCTTATTTTTTTATCAACATAAGAATTTGAAATTCAAAAGATAAGAAATGAACAATTAATTCAATGAATTAATTGTAACGATTTAACTGCCCAATTTAATGAGGCGTTTCTTAACCAAAAAAAAAACGTAAGGTTTGACTTTCATTAAAAAGGGGGGTTTCAGGTGCGTTACTTAAAAGGAAAGAAACGGCAGGGCTCGTGCGAGCCCCGCCTCACAAATATCCTCCCAAGTGGTTAGGATATGTTGTGTCCCACCTTATCCGCTTATCTTAGGTTAATCCACTTTAAGTGAAATAAAATAAAGTGTCGCACCACTTTTATTTTATTTCTTAACTTAACCCCAAAAATTAAAAACCACACCCGAGTAAACGCAACTCCGGAAAAGGTGTTTCTAAGAAAATACCGTTGCTGAGATTCCATCGGTGCCCTTAGAATTTGATTCCGAGCACCGGTTTAAAAGTTAGAAAAACCCTCTCGTTCGTTCACTGAACATACCCGAGATAAACTTCAGAAATTGATTCCGGGCACACCAGGCCTCGGAATCTGGCGCCATCAGAAATTGCGTTCTTTTAAAATCCCAAAGAAAATTTAGAAAAAAAATTTCCTTGAATTTTACGGGTCTTTACATCACTCCCACCTCAGGGCTTTACGTCCCCGTAAAGATACATAAAAAACTAGGGAAACAAAAGTGGGTAATGAGCACGCATCTGAGCCTCCCGCTCCCAAGTACTTACCTAGAGATTCCCGTACTGCCAAAGAAAGTGCACCTGAGAAATCAATCGTCCTCGTAGGATCCGCTCCTGTCGATCCTCGGTCCCCACTGAAACCTCCGAGAAAGTCACCCCATCGCCCAAGTCCAACTTCCCATGGTCGATGATATGCGAAGGGTTGAGAACGTATCTCCTCAGTTGAGATACATGGAAGTCATCGTGCACCCGGTACAACTGAGGTGGATGGGTCAAGCGGTAAACCACCTCGCCTACCCTGATGAGGACCTAGAAATATCCGTTGAACCTCGAAGATAACTTGACACCTCGGCCACATCTCTGTAATTCCACGTCGAGGTGAGACCTGTAAGAAAATGTGGTCGCCATCCTCAAACTCTAGTGGTCTCTTCCTCCTATCAGCATAAGGCTTCTGTCGTCTCTGAGATGTACTCATCTTCTCTTGGATGACCTGGACCTTCTCTGGTCCCACAAGAGTTGCTATGATTTCTTCTTTTCCGATAAGAGAAATCCGGTCTCATCCCATGGATGAACCACGTTCTTTGCCTAATACAGTAAATCCGGACATGAATGATGTATTCATGCCATGGACGAAGTCGTAAGGCCTCGATGTTACTACCAAGAGATCCAACCGCCACTCTCGCCTCTAAGGGTCGAGTCACACTATCGGCATCAGCATGAGGTCACCGGGTCTCTTCTAGTTGGAATCTCTAAAGTGAGGGTCTGTTTCCGATGCTTTCACCAGGGTGCGCGCATCCATCCATCCGCGGAGGAGGACGCGCAGCTGTTGCCCCACATTCCCGCTTTCCAAAGGTGGGTGGCATCCATTCCTTGTTCAGGGATGTCTTCTCCTTGATCGAAATGGGATGATGGGATGTCGGTTCTTCCTTCCGTGGATTCCTCCTCAGAACTCATCACCTAGTCCGGGTCTCTCTCATAGATTTAATACGTTATTCGTGAATCTCATTCCCGGTGCCATATCTTAATGGACGCCGGTTAATTAAACTACTTCCGTGAAGAATTTCTATAGGGTCTTGACATGGTAGCGACCTTCAGTCAAAGTAGACGACAACATCAGGCATGTCGGGGCATCTATGGGTGCGTGGACATAGGGGAACCTGTATTCTTCCTCATAAGAGGGCATCTCAAGGGTGCAGAACCCGATGCATGTATCTGAGGTTTTCCCCATCTTCTCGTGTTTAACACAAGGTATGTTGCAAGATTAACGTCTAGCAGAGATGGTTACACGAAAGGCATGTCTTCCGAGGTTTTCCTCAGGTATCTAATGTTTATCACGAGGTAGGCCGCGAGTTTAACATCTTGCGGAGACTGTTACGCCAAAGGCGTGTCATCCGAGGTTTTCCTCAGGCATCTCATGTTTATCATGAGGTAGGCCGCGAGTTTAACATCTTGCGAAGACAGAATGAGGGTGATCAGAATGTCCCATAGAGACGGATCAGATTGGTACATCCCAAGGGAGGAATACCTAGAAAATGGATAGATTAGGACGCCCAATGAGGACAGATCTGAGGTGGTGCGCTCCTAGGAGGGGGGATGTCACACCGTAATGGCTGATCTGAACACCACTGAGGGCAGATCAGGGGAAGTGCACCCTAGGATGGGGAACACCACAGATTACCATTGGTTGGGATTGAACCTCTTGGAGGTTTCCTACATACCCTGTGTAGAGGACAGGGATCAAAACCCATGTAGTTCGAATGATGGAATTCGTTAGCGAACCTATGTGAAGGTGGACCTTGGTCCAATGAGAGATGGGCTTGATCCTCGGGGAGGCTTCCTATGTACCATGCCTTGGCATGGATCAAAGACCTTGTAGTTAAAAGGGGTTTCGTCGGCGAACCGACGTGAAGGTGAACCTGGGGGTCCACTTGTGGGGGGTGTCGGAGAACCAACGTGAAGAGGGTCGGAGTGACCAACGGGTGGTGGGCTTGAACCTCAGGGAGGATTCCTACGCATCATGCCTTGACATGAATCAAAGACCTCGTAGTTTAAATGAGGTGTGGAATACAGTTTAACATTATGCGGGACGAAGATGAACCCTAACGTGAATGAACGATGAGAGGTGGGATTGAACCTCATAGAGGTTTCCTACGTACCGTGCCTTGACATGGATCAAATACCTCATAATTCAAAGGGGCTTCGTCGGCAAACCGACGTGAAGGTGGACCTTGGTCCGATGGGTGGTGGGCTTGAACCTTAGGGAGGCTTCCTACATACCATGCCTTGACATGGATCAAAGACCACGTAGTTCAAATGGTTTCATCGGTGAACCTACGTGAAAGTAGACCTAGGGTTCCACTAGTGGTGGTCTTGAACCTTGTGAAGTCTTCCTACGTACCATGCCTTGACATGGATCAAAGTCCTCGTAGTTCGGATGGTGGGTGTCAGCGAATCGACATGAAGAAGGAGGGACCTTGGTCCAAAGGGGGATGGGCTTGAACCTCAGTGAGGCCTTCTAAATACCATGCCTTGACATGGATCAAAGTCCTTGTAGTTTGGATTGGTCACAACGGCTTTCCGTCGGACTGGAATGCAGTTTAACGTCATGCTGGGCGAATGTAGAACTCGACGTGAATTGGATGAAGGGTGGGCTTGAACCTCATGGAGGCTTCCTACATACCATGCCTTGACATGGATCAAAGACCTCGTAGTTCAAATGGGTGTGTAGTTTAATGTCATGCGGGACAAGGGAATACAGTTTAACGTCATGCTGGACGAGAGAATGCAGTTTAACATCATGCTGGATGAGAGCATGCAGTTTAACGTCATGCTGGACGAGGTATTGTCATGGAAAATGCCAACTCTAAGCCCACGTGAGTCATGCTCGGTGTGAGAAACAAGAGATAGCAAGGACCTGGCGATCACGCCGCAAAGGGTGCGTCCGTGAGAAGCGAAGAGGAGATTACGCGTTAGGCGGACCATTAGTGCTGGGACTTACTCCAGGATGGAGGCCCGAAGTGAATAATGATGATGATTTCGGGCCTGAGCCTTGAAGAGGATTCCTACGTATCCCTGTGGCAGGTAATCAAAGTCCGCGTAGTTCTCCTGATGACGACTTACCACTGATTGGTTGGTTTCAACGGCTTACCGTTGGATTGAGTCACAACGGCTTACCGCTGGATAAGGATCACAACGACTTACCGCTGGATGGGATCACAATGACTTACCACTGGATGGGATCACAACGGCTTACCGCTGGATGGGTCACAATGGCTTACCGCTGGATGGGATCACAACGGCTTACCGCTGGATAGGCCACAACGGCTTACCGCTGGATGGGATCACAACGGCTTACCGCTGGATAAGTCACAACGGCTTACCACTGGATGGGGATGTGAACGGCTTACCGTTGAATGGGGTCGCAATGGCTTACCGCTGAATAAAGATGCAACGGATTACCGCTACATGGGGTCGCATTGGCTTAACGCTGGATTGGGTCACAACGGCTAACCACTGAATTGGGTGTGAACGGCTTACCGTTAAATGGGATCGCAACGGCTTACCGCTGGATCGGGTCAAAACGGCTTACCGCTGGATTGGGTCACAACGACTTACCGTTGTAAAAGGATGTCAACGGCTTACCGCTGCATGGGATCACAACAGTGGATGGGGATTACATGAGGAAGTTTCCCAGGTGCCACTATGGAGTAGCAATTACGGATGGGGCTTACGCAAGGAAGCTGCCCGGGTGCCGCTATGAAGCGGCACTGGTGAATGGGGCTTACGCTAGAAAGCTTCCCAAGTGCCACTATGGAGCGGAAATGGTGAATGGGGCTTACGCTTGGAAGATGCCCGGGTGCCGCTATGGAGCGGCACTGGTGAATGGGGATTACGCAAGGAAGCTGCCCGAGTGCCGCTATGGAGTGGCAATGGGGAATGGGGCTTACGCAAGGAAGCTGCCCGGGTGCCGCTATGGATCGACACTGGTGAATTAGACTTACGCAAGGAAGCTGCCCGGGTGCCACTATGGAGTGGCACTGGTGAATGGGGCTTACGCTAGGAAGCTGCCTGGGTGACGATATGGAGTGGAACCAGTGAATGGGGCTTACACAGGGAAGCTGCCCGGGTGCCGCTGTGGAGCGACAATAGTGAATGGGGATTACGCTAAGAAGCTACCCGGTGTGCCGCTAAGGAGCAGCAATGGTGGATGGGGCTTATGCTAAGAAGCTGCCCGGATGCCGCTATGGAGCGACAATAGTGAATGGGGCTTACGCTAGGAAGCTGCCCGGTGTGCCGCTAAGGAGCGGCAATGGTGGATGGGGCTTATGCTAGGAAGCTTCCCGGATGCCGCTATGGAGCGGCAATAGTGAATGGGGATTACGCTAGGAAGATTCTCGGTGTGTGGCTAAGGAGCGGCAATAGTGAATGTGGCTTACACTAGGAAGCTGCCCCGGGTGCCGCTAAGGAGCGGCAATGGTGAATGGGACTTACGCTAGGAAGCTGCCCGGGTGCCGCTAAGGAGTGGCAATGGTGAATGGGGATTATGCTAGGAAGCTTCCCGGGTGTCGCTAAGGAGCAGCAATGGTGAATGGGGCTTACGCTAGGAAGCATCCCAGGTGCTGCTATGGAGCGGCAATGGTGAATGGGGCTTATGCTAGGAAGCTGCCCGGATGCCGCTAAGGAGCGGCAATCGTGGATGGGTCTTATGCTAGGAAGCTGCCCGGGTGCCACTATGAAGCGACAATGGTGAATGGGGCTTACGCTAGGAAGATGCCCGGGTGCCGCTAAGGAGCGGCAATGGTGAATGGGGCTTACGCTAGGAAGCTGCCCGGGTGCCGCTAAGTAGCGACAATGGTGAATGGGGCTTATGCTAGGAAGCTGCCCAGGTGCCGCTATGGAGCGACAATGGTGAATGGGGTTTATGATAGGAAGCTGCCCGGATGCTGCTAAGGAGCGGCAATCGTGGATGGGGCTTATGCTAGGAAGCTTCCCAGGTGCCGCTATGGAGCAGCAATAGTGAATGGGGCTTACGCTGGGGAGCTGCCCATAATGTCTTCCTCATGTCTAGTCATGAGGGCATCCCGACTCAGTGGTGGGTTGAGGTTTATGATTCTACACCTATGTACTAGTGCACAAGTGGGATAACACCAAGGGGAGTTAGAATTATTCCACTGTAATCATGGCATTAGGTGTCTTATGCTTGTAGCACAAGGCATCTCTTGTTTAGAGCCAGAGGCATCCTATGTTTGGAACATAGGGATTACTATAGTTTAAAGTCATGTAGAATGGACTGTTGGCATCTCATGCTAGGAGCATAAGGCAAGAGGCATCCTATAATTTGTTAGATAGGGGGTACTACAGTTTTAAGTCATATATATAGCATCCCGCCTCTTTATCACATAAACTTTCATTACATTTTACAAGAACGAGGATCTTTAAGGTTTAGTGTCTTGGAAACCAGGAAATTTAAACATGAAAACATAAAACATTCTTCTAAAACACTTGAAAGGATTCTCCTCATGTTCATCCTAGGTTCATTACTACATTACATAACCTGGGAGCATACATCGAAAGAAAGGGTGAGCAAAAAGCCCAGTAAGGAAAACAAGAGAAACATTTTACATGTGAACTTGAGATACTTCAATAAGGTCATGAAAAATAACTTTAAGGCATGAGAATGAAATAAGGAGGCATATCATAATAAAAATAACATTTTTCATAACTTGAAAATGTGGCTATATCATTTAACATAGACAATCATGAACATATCACCAAGGTCCATCCCCAAGGTGTCATTTGAAAATTACCAAGGTTATTCACCAAGGTATCGTGAAAATTGTAATCTCTAGTGGTTACATCATTACCCAATGCATTGGAGCGCTATCAGAGCGCACCCTTAAATTTGCCTTTATTATCATGTGAGAAACATATATCATCATCAAACATTTCATAAATAACCCATATAGCATAAAATAAATGGGTTTCATTTCATAATCATAACATTTTTAAAAACTGTTTTAAAGACATGATCTTTACGTCACTTTAAACCCACGGAAGGGAAAGTGGGTCTCATGTATGTAAATCCCAGAATTTAAAATAGAACATTTTGATATATATGTGAATACCCTTGTAGAAATAAGAGCTTTGAGTATTAACTTTATAACATAAAATAATTTTGAGAAAAGAGAGAGAGACATTTTGAGACGAAAATTCTGCAGCATAACGGCTATGTTTCAGGTTTTTAGAAAACATTGAAAAGAGAGGGGACATGGGTCACCCACTCATAAATGATCCATAAAACATTAAGGGGATAGAATAAGAAGGATATATGGATATGGTAATGAAATTTTAAGGACATACCATTTGAAATGAAAAACATGGAAGGAAGACAAAAATTAGATTTCTCTTATGAAAATTCGGCAGCCTAACGGCGTCACTTAAACTTCAATAAAAAAGAATTGACAAGATCAAATAGGGTATCTCATCATATGATCATAATATATCAGTATGATAGATATAGAGATCATACCCCAACATAATAAAAAGGAACTTGAAAGACTTGACATGAAAATCGAACTTGAAAAATGAGAAGGGTGAAAGAATCCCTTAAAAATTCGGCAGCCTAACGACGTCACTTAAACATTCATAAAACGAAATGATGAGAGTAAGAGGGGATCTCTCATCATATAAACATGAAAAGGGCAGTAAGATGAATATAAAATAACATCCTCTCACATAAGAACATGGAGCATAAAAGGAATGACATAAAAAGGATTACATGAAAAGAAAGAGAGAGGTCAGATCCCTTACCTTAAAACATAACTCTTAAAACTCAAAGGTTGGGACCTTGAGGGCACCATGGGAGGACTCCTTGGGAGGTAATGAGACCAGAACTTCGTTGGGGGAGAGTGGGGAGTCGAATGGATGAGAGGATGGCTTGGTATTTATAGGGAAAGTGAGGGGACAAGACATTAATGGCAAAGGGACACCTCATTAGTGGTTTTGGAAAAACCATGGGCTTGCCCATGGTATTTGCCCATGGTATTGGCCACTTGGGACACCTCATACCTTATCTCACTATTCATAATTCGAACATATTGATTACAAACTTAATACATCATTTAATGATGTCATTAAACACCCGTAACTTAAAAACTGTATTTTCACTATTCATCGAAAATTCAACTTTCTCAGAATAATCCCAAAATTTCACCTTAACCAAATATCAACGCTCTGATTACAAATATGAACTCCATTTTATAAAAATAATTTTCTAAATATTTTTAATTTAATTTTTAAATAAAAACACTATTCACCGAAAATTCATTTTTTTCAGAAAAAACCCCAAAAATTGCCATAGCATAATATCGGTGCTCTGAGTTCAAAAATGAAATCCGTTTATAAAAACAATTATCTAAATATTTTTAATTAAATTTTTAATTAAAAAATACTATTCACCTGAAAAAAACTAATACTTGAATAATAATTTATGAAACCGTTATTTAACCATTTTATTGAATCACATTACTTAATCAAGGTGCCTAGATTATATTAATACTTTATTTAAGTGAGATTACTAATCCATTTGGACACATTACTAATCATAATTATAAAATCACTATTCATAATTTACTATTCATCAAAAATTAAGTTGATCTTATTAGACTCTAAATTTCGTACTGAACATAATTGTAGAAGACCATTTTTCAAAAATCATTACACATTTTTAATTATTTAAGGTTTACACAACCATTTTTAAAATATCCTTTTTCTAAAATTCATAAAAAATATGCATACTATATTTATCCGGTCATTTGAAAATTCATAAACTTCATCATAAGATGAAATCCCAATTTTTATTTAAAACAAAGGATTACACAAGGCAGTTACGGTCTCCTTACATAGCCCCTTATCACACCAGCATAGGACCTAAGTGTAAGGTGTGGTAAGGTGAGAGAATCCGAGGGAGGCTCGACCAACATCGCACGAGTAGTAATTTCTATCAGTTTGAACTTCTCGCGAAGGCGATCCTGTTCTAGCTTTATACGATGAAGTTCAGCTTGGGTTTGGTCCAGAGCAAAGCCCAGTGGTGCTAACTCCTTCCCAAGTTCTATTAGATGGGCTTCGATTGGTCCAAGACTACTAGGTGAGGCCATCGAATCTTCTTTCTATATTAATTAACCAAGATTACTTGTATTTAGAGACAATAATCAAAACGTTTAGTTTCCAGTGGTCATATTGTCCAATGGTCATATAACAGTCAAAAACTAACTATATCATTTTAATTATACTCATGTTATCAAATGAAACATTTTTGTTGAGTATAAAATTAAAATAACACATAAAATTAAGAAATAAGATTTATTCAAAATTTCGGGTTGTTACAATCTTCCCCCCTTAAGAAATTGCGTCCTCGCAATTTTTTTAAAATTAGGTTTTGAAATTTCATTGAAAGTCCCACATCGGAAAAGGAGTCAGCAAAAATATTACTTTAAAAGAAAGAAAGGGAAGTACGAAGGTCACCCGAGTTAGCCCACACTAGGATTACATGTAGGAAAACATGGACATGGAGGAGAAAACAAAGGGTCAAGTTCTGAGGGAGAGTGACAGAGAACATGATTAGGAGAAAGTTAACCATAAGAAAATCCCTAAATTATGATGTGTGTAAACGATCTTTGATTACCTAGTAGGAAACGTAAACCAACAACGTTTTTGTTTTACGTTCCTTTTCATAATTTTGAGGAATTCATTTACAACATAGAAAAAAAACATAAGGAAATATATCTACCTTCATGTAGAGTTTCACCCTTTAATAAGTTTCTACCAAAACTAATCTTTTCTCTCAAATGATGAGCATTCAAAACTACTTGGTCTCATCAAAACACAAGAATCATCTTCTAGAGAATCACATAATCCACAAAAGATTAACTATCTATTTCTTCTATCTTTAAACATTATCCCAAAAACAGAAAGGGTAAGGTTAAACAACTCTTCAAAAAGGAAGAATCCCATAGGAATGTAAACTAATTTTAAATCTTCAATGTTCCATGGTAATACCCAAAGTTCATCATAGACCATCCCATAAATAACGGTCCTTAAAATTCCTCAAAATAAACCAAACTAAGATTGAAACCCAAATACAAGAAGTATTTGATAACATAGTCTTCCAAAATAAACTTCATTGTTCATCTCCAAACAACATCAACCACTCCTAACATCTTATAACAAAATGATCTAAACTAAACATATTTTACCCAAGATAGGTTAATCATTCCCATAAGTAACCTAAATTACTATAAGTCCACCATAAATTCATTGATTCTTCAAAATATAAGTCAACCTTACTCCTCAATGAAAATACCGTAGTAATCTATTTACCTCGATCATATAGGGTCCCTAAAATAGTGAACGTATTCCAAAATAATAATCATCTTTTAATCCCCTAATCACCTCTGTCATATTAATATGAAAATTGCCGCATTTCCTATCACATTGGTTTTTGGGACATGTTCTTCCATTTCCCGCCATTAACTAAGAAAAGAAACTATTATTAGGGGCTTATTTACTTAGCTAATAATAATGAAAAGGAAACTTTAAGCATAAAAGGATAAACATGTAGAATAAAAGTATATCCTAACTTGTGATCCCCTAGGTTCTAATCTAGGTTATCCATGATCATATATTCTTATGTGAATCTTTATTTTGTTTTATCCTTGTTCCTTTAATAATGGTTCATACTAAGCTTATTGATTTACCAAAGCATATCCCCCGGGAGTGTCATAACCAAGAGTGCAGCAAGGCCCGTTGTCGTGTACCAGTTCCCGTTCGAGTCTAGCTCAAAGCGGTGTTTTCAGGTTTTACCCCTATGTACATCTGTGCCAGAGCCACCTATACCTGCTCGTATCCAGATAGGGATGTATTTGCTTGGAAACCCCTTACTCAATACTCACCAAAATACCAGGAAGATTTCCTATATTTAAACTTTTCTATAGGGTTCTTCCTAGATTTTTCATATCCTAATTTCCACAAATAACTAAACCATCCTTTGATACCAACTATAGCATCCCGCCTCTTTATCACATAAAATTTCATTACATTTTACAAGAACGAGGATCTTTAAGGTTTAGTGTCTTGGAAACCAGGAACTTTAAACATGAAAACATAAAACATTCTTCTAAAACACTTGAAAGGATTCTCCTCATGTTCATCCTAGGTTCATTACTGCATCACATAACCTGGGAGCATACATCAAAAGAAAGGGTGAGCAAAAATCCCAGTAAGGAAAACAAGAGAAACATTTTACACGTGAACTTGAGATACTTCAATAAGGTCATGAAAAAGAACTTTAAGGAATGAGAATGAAATAAGGAGGAATATCATAATAAAAATAACATTTTTCATAACTTGAAAATGTGGCTACATCATTTAACATAGACAATCATGAACATATCACCAAGGTCCATCCCCAAGGTGTCATTTTAAAATTACCAAGGTTATTCACCAAGGTATCGTGAAAATTGTAATCTCTAGTGGTTACATCATTACCCAATGCATTGGAGCGCTATCAGAGAGAACCATTAAATTTGCCTTTATTATCATTTGATCCACATATATCATCATCAAACATTTCATAAATAACCCATATAGCATAAAATAAATGGGTTTCATTTCATAATCATAACATTTTTAAAAACTGTTTTAAAGACATGATCTTTACGTCACTTTAAACCCACGGAAGGGAAAGTGGGTCTCATGTATGTAAATCCCAGAATTTAAAATAGAAAATTTTGATATATATGTGAATACCCTTGTAGAAATAATATCTTTCAGTATTCACTTTATAACATAAAATAATTTTGAGAAAAGAGAGAGAGACATTTTGAGACGAAAATTCTGCAGCATAACGGCTATGTTTCAGGTTTTTAGAAAACATTGAAAAGAGAGGGGACATGGGTCACCCACTCATAAATGATCCATAAAAAAGTAAGGGGACAGAATAAGAAGGATATATGGACATGGTAATGAAATTTTAAGGAAATACCATTTGAAATTAAAAACATGGAAGGAAGACAAAAATTAGATTTCTCTTATGAAAATTCGGCAGCCTAACGGCGTCACTTAAAATTCAATAAAAAAGAATTGACAAGATCAAATAGGGTCTCTCATCATATGATAATAAGAGATCAGTATGATAGATATATAGATCATACCCCAACATAATAAAAAGGAACTTGAAAGACTTGACATGAAAATCGAACTTGAAAAATGAGAAGGGTGAAAGAATCCCTTAAAAATTCGGCAGCCTAACGGCGTCACTTAAACATTCATAAAACGAAATGATGAGAGTAAGAGGGGATATCTCATCATATAAACATGAAAAGGTAAGTAAGATGAATATAAAATAACATCCTCTCACATAAGAACATGGAGCATAAAAGGAATGACATAAAAAGGATTACATGAAAAGAAAGAGAGAGGTCAGATCCCTTACCTTAAAACATAACTCTTAAAACTCAAAGGTTGGGACCTTGAGGGCTTGGGGGCACCATGGGAGGACTCTTTGGGAGGTAATGAGACCGGAACTTCGTTGGGGGAGAGTGGGGAGTCGAATGGATGAGAGGATGGCTTGGTATTTATAGGGAAAGTGAGGGGACAAGGCATTAATGGCAAAGGGACACCTCATTAGTGGTTTTGGCAAAACCATGGGCTTGCCCATGGTATTTGCCCATGGTATTGGCCACTTGGGACACCTCATACCTTATCTCAATATTCATAATTCGAACATATTGATTACAAACTTAATACATCATTTAATGATGTCATTAAACACCCGTAACTTAAAAACTGTATTTTCACTATTCATCGAAAATTCAACTTTCTCAGAATAATCCCAAAATTTCACCTTAACCAAATATCAATGCTCTGATTACAAATATGAACTCCATTTTATAAAAATAATTTTCTAAATATTTTTAATTTAATTTTTAAATAAAAACACTATTCACCGAAAATTCATTTTTTTCAGAAAAAACCCCAAAAATTGCCATAGCATAATATCGGTGCTCTGAGTTCAAAAATGAAATCCATTTATAAAAATAATTATCTAAATATTTTTAATTAAATTTTTAATTAAAAAACACTATTCACCTGAAAAAAACTAATACTTGAATAATAATTTATGAAACCGTTATTTAACCATTTTATTGAATCACATTACTTAATCAAGGTGCATAGATTATATTAATACTTTATTTAAGTGAGATTACTAATCCATTTGGACACATTACTAATACTAATTATAAAATCACTATTCATAATTTACTATTCATCAAAAATTAAGTTGATCTTATTAGACTCTAAATTTCGTACTGAACATAATTGTAGAAGACCATTTTTCGAAAATCATTACACATTTTTAATTATTTAAGGTTTACACAACCATTTTTAAAATATCATTTTTCTAAAATTCATCAAAAATATGCATACTATATTTATCCGGTCATTTGAAAATTCATAAACTTCATCATAAGAAGAAATCCCAATTTTTATTTAAAACAAAGGATTACACAAGGCAGTTACGGTCTCCTTACATAGCCCCTTATCACACCAGCATAGGACCTAAGTGTAAGGTGTGCTAAGGTGAGAGAATCTGAGGGAGGCTCGGCCAACATCGCACGAGTAGTAATTTCTATCAGTTTGAACTTCTCGCGAAGGCGATCCCGTTCTAGCTTTATACGATGAAGTTCAGCTTGGGTTTGGTCCAGAGCAAATCCCAGTGGTGCTACCTCCTTCCCAAGTTCTGTTATATGGGCTTCGATTGGTCCAAGACTACTAGGTGGGGCCATCGAATCTTCTTTCTATATTAATTAACCAAGATTACTTGTATTTAGAGACAATAATCAAAACGTTTAGTTTCCAGCGGTCATATTGTCCAATGGTCATATAACAGTCAAAAACCAACAGTATCATTTTAATTATACTCATGTTATCAAATGAAACATTTTTGTTGAGTATAAAAATAAAATAACACATAAAATTAGGAAACAAGATTTATTCAAAATTTCGGGTTGTTACAATATAGATAGGACTATTAGAATCTCATTCTAGGAGCATGAGGCATCTCTCGCTTGGAGCAAGGGGCATCCGATCATTTGTTAGATAGGGATTACTACAGTTTATAGTCATGTAGATAGGACTATTGACATCGCATGCTTGGAGCATGAGGCATCTCTTGTTTGGAGAAAGAGGCATCCTATGTTAGGAACATAGGGAGTAATAAAGTTTATAGTCATGTAGATAAGACTATTGGCATCTCATGCTAGGAGCATAAGGCATATCTCATATAGGGCAAGAGGCATCCTATGTTTGGCACATGGGGATTACTACAGTTTAGAGTCATGTAGAAAGGACTATTGGCATCTCATGCTAGGAGCATAAGGCATCTCTCATATAGGGAAAGAGGCATCCTATCATTTGTTAGATAGGGGGTACTGTAGTTTAAAGTCATATAGATAGGACTATTAGCATCTCATGCTAGGAGCATAAGGAATCTCTCGTATAGGGCAAGAGGCATCCTATGTTTGGAACATAGGGATTACTACAGTTTAGAGTCATGTAGAAAGGACTATTAGGCAGAAGGTTCCTAGAAATGGTTGGTGTTGGGACTTACGCAAGGGCGACCCTTTCCAGTTCAACCTGGAATAGGAGCCAAGTTATTGGGTTTGGAAGAGTTTCCTGAGGAATGGTTCGACTCAAGGTACTCGGGGAATTGATGATGAGAATCTCAACTCACGACATAGGAAACAAACCAAGAGGAATACATCAACTCAAGGTGTTTCATGGTGTGTGGAGGAGTGTATCAAATCATGGTATTCCATAGGTTGAAGGTGGGAGCGCATAAGGGGGCAATGGAAAATCTCGGCATCCCATCCCGAAAAGTTCGCGGTGCGACTCTCTATTTTTCATGGGGGTCTGTGACGATAACGAAGGGACCGGCCCGGAGGGCCAGGACCGAAGCGCAGCACTGACCCCGAGCAGGGGTGTGGGGGAACATCCCCCGTGGTATGGACCGGGGTCTACAGGGTCAAGTCAACAATTTAAACTGGAACCTCTTAGTACTCAAAAAGGAAGGAAGCAAATGTCACAAAGGTAAGTGTCTTTATATTATTGCAGCTCATGGTACAAAGACACAAATGTAATAACAACAAAAACATGGAAGTAGATATACAAAGAATAAAAGGAAGCCACTAGTTCCACTCCTTTCCACTCGCTTCCAGAGCTCCATAGTCATAAGCTTCTGCTGCCTGAAGCTGAGCTCTCCCATGTCCACATGTTCCCTGCGGTCGGGGTGGACCTCCTGGTGGTGGTGGTGGCAACACCTCAAAGCATTGTCCACCTCCAGATGCACGACCAGCTCCTAGAAGTCTTCCTTGATCGAACCTCTGCCTCTGCCTGGGAGGTTCTTCATTTAACTGCTGGTCATCTGCATGGTGGGTCGGACCGTCACGTGCCATGTGACCAATACCGCCGCAGGAGTAACACTGCATTGAAGGTCTGGCTCTGTCATTCCCCTTGGTGCCTCACACTACCGAACCCGAGTCATGCGGTCGAACACCTGTAGGTATGGTCCTCTTGGACCTCTGCGTCATCTGTCTACTGCCTGCTACAGAAGACTCTGCCGCATACCGGCTAGTGGTGGGTCCTGCTGCTGGATACTGCTCAGCAAGAAAACTCTCCACTAAGAGGGCTCTCTCCAACACCCCTGCCTGCATCAGAATACTGTGAGAAACAACAGAAGCTCTAATATCTCGCTTGAGCCCCTGCTCAAAGGTTCGGGCCCTGAAGAATGGGTCTCTTACCATATCTGTGGAGTAGCGCGAGAGGTTTGTGAACCTCGTTGAGTACTACGCCACTGTCATGCTGCCCTACCGCAACTGAAGTAGCTCCTGTATATGCACCGCTCGAAAGGTAGCTGGTACGAAATCTGCCCGTAACAGGCTCTCGAAGTATGCCCAAAGAAGTGTCACCTCGTCATGCATCTAGAGCATTAGGCTCCACCATCTTCCTGCTGCTTCCTGAAGAAGGCTGGCAGCAAGTATCACCATGAAGTCTGCTGGCATCCCCACTAGCCTGAAGACTCTCACCACAGCCTCCAGCCAATCCTCAGCCGCCTGCAGGTCCGTATCTCCCTTAAACCTTAGTGGCCTCTGGCGTTGGAACTCGTGCAGTGCGCTCAAGCGACGTGCACACTCTGCTGCTGGGGATGGTGGCATCGGTGTCCCAACGGGTAGTAGTACCGCTAGTGCCTCCGCTGGTGCCTCAACTGGGATATGGCCCTATACTGAGGCCACGTCGCTCGGAGGGCTGTCAGTACGAACAATTCTCGGGGCTGTAGCTGGTCGTCCGCGGGGAGGCATCCTGAAAGAAACAAACATGACACGGTCAAACGATTTATACCTGGTGAGATGACCTGGTTTGAGCTGACTTTTAAAAAACTTCTGGAAACACACACACAATCAGTGTTTTCGTGCACAAAGTCGGAAATCAGTTGTCAGGGTCCTGGTGTATGGATACGTCGGCCTCCTACAGCAAAACTGGACTCCATGAACTATAAACCACACTCGGTACTCTTAGAACTGTCGCTTCACAGAAATAAAATATCAGAGTTATTAGTTCTACGGTAGAACCGACTCCTCTGATACCAATTTGTCACGACCCGTCCTCGGGGCCCGTGTCGTGACTACCCCAAGCCCGCCTTCCATAGGCCAGGGGCTGGTGACAAGCACCAAAGGCATAAATCCCGATAACTGGGAAGGCATTGACTTTATAAAAGTAAACTAAACACCACAGAGTACAAGTGGAAGTAAAACACTAAGTACAAAAGAAAGTGATGAAAAGTAAATGGGCCGGAATACATACCCAACTGAAAATACAACTACAACTGAACGAAAGTACAACGGAAAAGACAAAATCTGTAAGAAAGGAAGCAGCTCCTGGGTCGTCCTCCTCAGATCCTACCTGAAGGGTAGGTAAAGATAGTGCAGCTCCTGGATCATCCACCATGGATCCTACCTGAAGGGTAGGTACAGATTGCCTCCACAACGCTCTTGCCCGTCAACCTCCTCCGAGTATCATCTCGCCATGAAGTCCACCTCCTGATACTGACTCGTCGCGAGGTCCACCTCTGGGTACCGTCCAGTCCTCGAACACTCGGCCTCCGTCATCACTGCCCGTCGTCTGCAACCAACACAACGAGGTACGGGAATAGCCCGTGCAGGGGTGAGTATAACGATACTCAGTAGGGACCCCAAGACCCTCAAGGTCTCACTAAATCCAACAAGGATAACCACAAAGAAGATCTCAACAGATAACCTCTACTTAGGTATATTCCCATACATATACCTAGGTTATCAAGTAACCCATCTCAACCATGATGAAACACAAAGATTAAGAAATCAACGGATTACCACTACCCAGGTATATGCCCATACATATACCTAAGTTATCAAGTGACCCATCTCAATCATGAGGTAAACACAAAGGTCATAGACTCAGCTCAAACCAGGATTTTTATTATCGAAACCGTAACTGTTGATGAGCCCATCTCGGGAGTGTACAGTGATCCTGTCACAACTCCGAGGTAATTCTCAATAACCTAATACTGCTGAGGTACTCCTCCTGTCGAGTACTGCGGGTCTTCCACCTCACACAGTAGTGCTCCACCGCTATGGATCTGCCACCTCACACAGTAGTGCTCCCGCTCATAGCCTACAGAGGTACTCCTCCTGTCGAGTACCATGGGTCTGCCACCTCACAAAGTAGTGCTCCTCCGCCATGGGTCTTCCACCTCAAAAAGTAGTGCTCCCCACTGGGCTATGCTAGTCACTCCGAATCGAATCAGACAAGCAGTCGTCTGTCACATCCAGCTACACGGTCTCCGTACTCTATATGCTCGTCTCTGGGAGGGTCTGCTCCATGAGCTACAGGTCAATACTCAAAGCATCAAAAGTCCTACGAAGAAGTATTTCAAAGGACCGCCTCGTCATAGGGGTCTCAACGCAACAGATGGCGTGTCAATCGGACGCCCGGTCTGTGAGTTATTAGCCTTTTCGTCCTAGGGGCCCGGTTGGTTTCGTGTGTGAACCAACCCGACCGTATCTCAACTGTACCCCGATCTCTCATAGGGTATACTCATAGGGACAATTTCTCAATGTGATCACCAACGCCGCTGACGGTTCGTCAAACGGACGTCCGGTCTGAAAGATATCAGCTTTTCCGTTCCAGGGGCCCGGTTGGATTTCGGGTATAATCCAACCCGACCATACTCCAACTACATCCAAACCTCAGGCGAAGTATGCCAAAAGTTCCATCTCCTCAAGGGGAAACCAAAAAAGTCGACGACACGTCAATCAGACGTCCGGAGCTCAAGATATAAGCATTTCCGCTCCGAGGGCCCGATTGGTTTCATGTACGAACCAACCTGGCCGAACCCAAAGTTCTACGAAAACTTGAGTGCGATATACTGAAACGACTGCCTCGATCCAAGGATCTCATCGCAACTGACGGTGCATCGATCGAAGGACCGTAGCTAAAGTTATGGGCAACTGACTAGAAGAGGTTCAGTATTAAGGGGTTCGGGCCCGGTCCAACCCGGCCCGATACCCCCAAGGTCGGCCCGAACTGGTTCCGGGTCCGTCCCGCTTGGGCGCGGCCTGGCCCGGCCTGGGCGCAGCCCGACCCGGCTGGGCGCGGCCTGACCTGGAGGTCCGGTCTGGCGGACCGGCCAGGGCAGCCACATGGCGCGCGACGCGCAGACTAGGGGCTCAGTCGAACGACCGAGCTGTTTCGGAAGCGGGGGGCGCTGCCCTCGCGTATAGAAACTGCTACCCCTTAATGAGGACGCTCACGTCTGACACGGCCGGGGGTTTCGAACCCCCGGTACTTCCACGGTCCGGCCGGCCCGCTCCGGCCGGCCGGCTTCTGCCGCGACGGGACCGGCTAGGCCGGTCCCCTTACTCCGACGCCGGCGGCCCGGTACCAGCCGCCGGTTCCGCTGCTCCGCCGCGGATTTGGTTCGTCCGACGTGGCGCGACGGCGCCGCGCCCCTTCGCCGCGGCCCCGCTCCGGCCGCGGTGCTTTAGTTGTTCTCCGGTGCGGCGCGACGTCGCCACATCTTTGGTTCGTTTTCAACGGCGCGGCACGACAGCGCCGCGTCTTCGGTTCGTCTTCAACGGCATGACGCGACGGCGCCACGCTTCTCCCCCTTTCCTTATCAAAATTCCTGCCGGTGCTTCGGCACCGCGTTGCCTTGCTCGCCGCAACATTATCAACAACCAGAAAGGGGAGGAGTGTTGGTCGTGTTCATGCGGTCCGACCTCCTCCCGTTATCACGATAACAGGTGGTTCAAAGAAAAGGTGAAGCGACGGAAGATTTCACGAACTAACAAATAAAATAAATCCCTACATCAACGTTGTCGTCGAACGAGCGTTCGTCGCGGAATTAACCATCGCGGAAGGAGAGGATCGCCGCGGAAGAAGAGGATCGCCGCGGAAGAAAAGGGTCGCCGCGGAAGGAACGTCGTTGGCGTTAGGTGATCTCCGAGGATGATGTCTCTCGCCATCGTCCTCCATCGGAGGTTGGCATTCTTCGTTGGCGGTGGTGCATTCTTTGCGTTCTTCATCGAAGAACGAAGAATCTTCTCTTTTTCTCCTAAAAGCTTAACACAACACAAACCCAACCATAATAAAATAAGTCCATCCCTTATTTTATTATCAACATAAGAATTTGAAATTAAAAGATAAGAAACGAACAATTAATTCAATGAATTAATTGTAACGATTTAACTGCCCAATTTAACGAGGCGTTTCTTAACAAAAAAAAACGTAAGGTTTGAATTTCATTAAAAAGGGGGGTTGCGGGTGCGTTACTTAGAAGGAAAGAAACGACAGGGCTCGTGTGGGCCCCACCTCACAAATATCCTACCAAGTGGGTAGGATATGGTGTGTCCCACCTTATCCTCTTAACTTAGGTTAAGCCGCTTTAAGTGAAATAAAATAAAGTGTCGCACCACTTTTATTTTATTTCTTAACTTAACACCAAAAATTAAAAACCACACCCGAGTAAATGCAACTCTGGAAAAGGTGTTTCTAAGAAAATACTTGCGCTGCGATTATATCGGTGCCCTTGAAATTCGATTCCGAGCACCGGTTTAAAAGTTAGAAAAACCCGCTCGTTTGTTCACTGAACGTACCCGAGCTAAACTTCAGAAATTGTTTCCGGGCACACCGGGCCTCAGAATCAGGCGCCGTCAGAAACTGCATTCTTGAAAAATCCCAAAGAAAATTTAGAAAAAAAATTTCCTTGAATTTTACGGGTCTTTACACTAAACTTTTCTGTCTTTGGGTTATGCGACTATTTGTGAGATGTACTATTAAAATCAAGAGATTAATGTATTATATCAGTCATGTTTCTTTAGGGTCACTCTAAAAAATCAGTGAAATATTCAATGAAGAGGAAGAGGAACCCTAACTAGACTATTTGAAACCCTCATAGTCTTCATGCCCCATCACTGATAGAATAGAAAATGCCTCACAAAAGAGAATTTCCCAATAATGATGTGTCCCAATATGAATTTTTCAGTGTTGTTCATCTAAATAACTTTTATGCTAATAAATTTGATTCAAATGAAAAAAAGTTCCCTGGTAACAGTTGTGGGGAGGTAGCAATGGTAGAGGAAGACATTCCCAAGGTAGACTTTGGAGTCCACGTGCCATCCCTTCTAAAATCATACATGAGAAAAACCAAGAGAACATCACTTTAATGATCCAAAGAGGAACATCCATTGTAAAAATGTATATTTAGAAATGGGTTTTAAAACAACACTAAATATATTGGTTTAATTTTTTAGCAATGATTTTAAAAAATAGGTACTATTTCCTAGCAGTTTTATAAAATAATAGTTTCCATTTATTAGTTGTTTAAACCCTCACTAAATACCTTTCTTTATTTTTTTATTTATCTTTAGTTGTTTTTTTAAAAACCATCATGAATTTTATTAAATTAAAAAATTATTCATTATTTAATATTTTAAATATTCATTTTTTATGAATTATGAATTATGAATTATTAATTTTGGATTATTTATAATAATTTATAATTATTATATAAAATTTTAATTAAATTTTAATTATTACATAATAATGATATTAAATTAAAAATTAAAAATTTATAGATATCAAATATTAATTATTTATTATATTAAATTAATAATTAATAATTAATAGAAAAATTAATAAATTATCAATTTTCAACTATTAATTATTAATTAGTTGTTATTAAAAAAAAATTAATTACATATTCATTATTAATAATTAGGTATTGATAATTTATTATCAATGAATTTTTAATTAATAATTTCCATTTATTAATGAATTAATTAAAAAAAAAATTTAATTAATAAATATTATGTATTAAAAATAGTTAATAATTGTTAATAGTTAAAAATTGACTAGAATTTTTCAATTTTATCCATTTTTTATTTATATAATGTATTTTTACAGAAAAAATTAAATAACATTTATCGATATACTATTTAATTTAAAATCATTTAGTAGAGTGATTAATATTTTGAGAGTTACGGGAGAATGGGTTGGAGTAGTGTAATCTTGGGAGAGAACCTTAAAAGTTGATTAATGTAAAAAATATATTGAAAAAAGTAGGTTGAATAACATTAATTGACATATTAATATGAAAATTCATTTATTAGAGTGGTTAGTACTTAGATAGTTAAAAAAGTATGGGTTAGATTAGTGTGATGATGGGTAACCTCAAATGATGTTTTTAAATCAAATTAAAAAATTTGAAATAAAAATAAATTATATAAAAAATATATATTTGAAATAATTTTTAATTTTATAAATTAATAAAATTATTTTTATTGGCATTTTAAAGTATTTTTTTAGTTTTTTAAAATTTCTAAATAAAAACCTTTGTCAAATGATTATCAGTTGATTAAACCATTTTTAAACAACCCACCATTAAAAACAATACTGTCATTATACAATTTCAATTACATGATTCCTGATATTGCAATCCACAATGGTTTTTAAAAACAACTGTGAAAAATTAGCGATATTTTAAACTACTAAGCCAGAATAACTAGTGTTAAGCACTATTTTTATTATTGTAGTCTTCACCCGAACCATCTGTGAATTGTTCCACCGCCATTAGATTGATGGATAAATTTTATAGTGGATAGTCATCTTGTAAATCACATATAACTAAAATGTTATTTCAACCTTACCTTTAGATAACAAAATACATCACAATTTTGACCCATTAATGAGATTATCATCCTCAAAGTTAACCCATCCTTTCAAGAACTAAACTCAAGAATATAAACCTATTTGGAAACATTATCCTCTTCCTCAAAAGTATGATTTGTTAAAGCATTTCACTACCACCCCAGCATAACTTTAAATCTTATATTCCCTTTATCTCTTGAAAGAATTTTGGGAATCTATTATCAAGGCCCTATCAAATACTTATGAGTTCGACACTAAAGTGGTTTCTATTGAAACTTACCATGAAAAAATTGAACCAACTGAATTTAAAATGGGTATTTATTTCATAGAAAAATAATGGGGAAATTACACACATGGACACATAAAACCCTTATATGTGTTGATAAAATCAATGATGTTGATATATGTGAAGATCTAGTGGAAAATGGTTTAAGAATCAACCCCATTCTAGACATAAACCCCTATAATTTATGATAGAGGGAAGATAAACTATGTTCTTATGACCCAAAAATCCCTAGATATAATAAAAGGGAGTAGAAAACACTAGTAAGGATCATATTGAAGACCTAGTTTAGGGATCTCAGGTCTAAATCTGAGTTCATAGTGGTTTTCTAAACACCACAATCAATGCCATGATGGGGAGACCATGGCTCCATTTTCATGGGGTAATACCCTATTCATAACATCAATATCTAAAAAATTCAATTGATATATATATATATATACATTATTAAAATATATCCCCCTTTAATTCTTAATAATCCTGATATATTTTTACAGGATACTATAAGAGATAGATGGAACAACCATATCTCCAGCATACTATAGAAATTATAGCTCTCAATGGATTATAATTTTCTCCCAGAAACATTGGAATCAATATTGGTGTTTTATACTCCGTATTCATCACATCGAGCCAAATATTATAAATCAACGAAATTATAAAGTCCCACTAGCTAAAGTGAATGATTACCAAACCAAATTATTCTTTTATGTTATATTAGAAAATTCATTTTTCAAGCCACCTACATTAGTCGAAGGAAAGATATTGATACAACCCATGTACATCAATCTTGCCTTTGATCATATTTATTAGAACAAATGAATAATTGACATATAGTCAATAAAATTAATTCTTTTTTAAAATATGGAAATGAATCATAAAAAACATATGGATTGCATACCTTCATCACTATTCATATGGAATCAACAGATGAAAATACCACTCTACAATCTCTTAATTCTCAAGAAGTGAACCCACCCTTCACTCCGGATGATGTAAAAGGAGAGAACCTTATATATACCCCACTAGAGTATAATTAGGATATTTCAAGACCAAATAATTAACATAATAATGGTAATCTAGATACCAAAGATGACCCATAACCCATACCGATTGGTTCATAAATGGGTTATGGGGAACAATATTTACACATTTATTTCCTAAAAAAACAAGGATGTTTTTATATGGAATTACACTGAGATACCAGTACAAGATCCTCATGTTGTTATTAATCATTTAGGCTTACCATATAATTTTTATTATTATAAATAGGTAGTTAGAGGATTTCATCTAACCCATAGTTCCTATGTAGAAGTTGAAGTTGACATGTTTATTAAGGAAGGTTTCATTTAAGTGGTTTAATAAGCCAAATGTCTTGATAATATCTATCTTCTTAATAATAAAAATGAGAAAATCATATTATGTATTCACTTTAGGGATTTAATTTTTTCCCAAAAAATAACTACCATGTTTCAATCACATTATTTTTGATTTATTCAATAAACAATTTTTCGGGTTTATCCTTCATGTATGGATACTAAAAATATAATCAGATCTATATAGCTCTAAAAGTTAAATAATACACTACCTTTAGGTAAACATAAGGAGTGTATTATTATAAAGTCACTACTTTTAGTAAAAAAATAATGGATCCACTTATCTGAGTGTGATTCACCTTATTTTGAAACCCCTCCATGGGAAAATATTGAAATATTACATTGATAATATGGATTTTAGTTAATTATTACATAAAAACCATTACACCAATTTAAATATTTTCTTTTCTAAAATTTATCAGATATCCTGAATTTAAATCCATTGTAATATGGTTTTTTATTGACATTAGGAAAATTTATCAACTTGTAGTCTACCATCCCAGTATTAATGTTGACCCTAAGAAGACAAATAAAATACTTCAAATTACCCCCTTTTTGAAATCACTGATATTTGGGAGAAATTTATGGAGGGATTTCCTACATCACGAGTTTCATTGAAAATATCATAAAAAAAATTTTCCCTTTAAAAGTCGATGAATGAAGAGTTAACCTACTCATGGAATAAGGATTTCCAAAAGTATTTTTATAGTCTCATGAAATAGATCTTGTACCCTACATTCTCAATGCCACATGTAGAAGGAAAAACTCTTATCCATTATGTGAAAAATCTATAATGTTCACATGGAACCCTGATTTCCATGAATAATGAAATAGGAAAGGAAAATTGTCTTTAATATCCTAATCAATAAATATTAAAGGCTTAGAGTCAATGTAGTACTACAAAGAATAATTATATTGATTTAATATTTTTGGTACATAATTTATGTTACTATAATCAACATAATGAGGTCCTTCTGATATTCTATATTGATTCACAAAAATACATCCTTGGTTATACTATGAAAACTAGGTGATTAGTGAGACGAAACATCATTATTTAGTATTTTGAAATCTATTTCTTGTATGAAAAGGTCATTAAAGGGAAAGAATTAACATATTTTTTAATATCACACCCCACCATAGATTAGTCTCCTTTAAGCAGAAAACATACTAATGAATACATTTTCTCATTCAATGATGCTTATCACACATGTGAGATGTAATTAAATTGTGCATATCAAATTCCTACAGAAATGTGGATGGATGATCCAAGACTCATCCAATTTAGTTCAAGGATTGTATTTATTTCTATCATAAAGGAACTACTACCCTACTCTTTCAACCACTTAGAAGGATATACCAACAATGTGGAAGAGTACCATTCTATCATCATAGGTTTTGAGGAAGCCTTATAGTTACAAGTTACCATTTTAAACATAAAAGGTGATTTAGAACTATAAAAAAATAGATCAATGGGGAATACACCATCAACATAGAATAATTGATAACCATTAATGATTATTTATGGGATTTGATTTCATAATATCTACCAGATCCAATGCTATATCACATTCTATGCTATAAAAATGTTTTAGAGGATGAATTAGCTAATATGGCCACTACTAACATTTTCCCAGATCTGGATGAAACATTCATACACATCATGCATAGGAGGGTTGTTTTTTCAAAATTTAGTAAATTAATGGAAGATATCAACACTGTTAACACGAAACTATCTCAAATTATATCCTCATCCTCAATAACTAATATAGAAAACAGTTGGTGTATCCTAGTGTAGAATACCTTCAATGCATGACCCTTCTATAATAAAAATCTAGAAAAGAGTATGTGTAAAACCATGAGATTTTATGAAAAACATTATTTTTAATTTCATTAATGTCTTGTGTTGTACGCTACACCAAAAGGAGCTTGCACAAAACACATCCCTGACTTGACTTACATTACAAGAAATCGTGACCTTCCATGATAGCGTGTGTTGTACGCAATACCGAGTTTCGCTAAACAATGATATGTTGTATAAACTAGCCGTTATGAATAGTAATACCCACTTTTTGAAATTTTATAAATTTTATCTTTCAAAATGGACTTCATTTTTGGATTCAGAATATCGAAATTATCCTAGGGTAAAATTTTGGTATTTTTTCTGAAAACTTTCTGTTTTTGATGAATAGTGAAAACACTGGGTTACTATTTAAAAACCGCCTTTTTATTTAAATAATTATTTATTTTATTTAAATTTATTTTAGGTCAAAATTGATACATAATACCTATATAAGTTCAATGCAATTCATTGGAGTCATTTTATAATAATTTTAGATATATAAAAAAAAAATTATTGAACTTTTCACCATCTTTTACCCACCTCCCAGGAGAATTTGGAAATTCACATAAAACTTAATTTTACCGCTTCTGTGAGTGTAATTTCGAAAATACGAGATACACGGTTAATATCAAGGACTAAAATTTGGTTCAATGAGATGAAAATAATTTTTGGTGAATAGTAAATTTTTATTTTTTTTACCACGGTTAAAAGTAAATAGGGTAATTAAGGGTAAAAATGATATTATTATTACCCTAACACATGTCCTAATTCTATTGGATAAGTGTAATTCGACCAAAAACAACCTTAGGAATAAAATATGACCATTTAGGCCCACTTGGATTAGATTAGGACATTCATTATTAATTTATTTAAAGAAGGGTTAAAATAGTTAAAATCAATGTTTAATAACTAAATCATTTTTAATATAGAGCTATACATAAGATAAATTAGACTATAAATATTCATTAGAAATATAAAAGTATTTAATACATAATTATATTTTATTTTTAATTTTTATACATTATATAATTTAATTTATTTATGACACAATGATGATGCAATAATTATCTTATTAATGAAATATTGACATAATTGATGTTATAAATACCCAAATAAATGTAATTTGAGACTTTTTATGAATTAAAATACTTTTATAGGTTAATATGACATGTTAGTATTGATTTAATTAAATTTTTTTGAACTAATATTTCTGTTATGATTTTCAAAAAAATCAATTACCAAATAGTGTCAAAATTGACATAAAATAGTTTAAAAAAAAAATATTATATTATTAATTGTTATTTTATTACTAAAAATCTAAGGTTTGTCCAAATTAATTATATAAGGTTTTATATATTAATAATAAACAACTTGGTGTTAGTTTGGATTGTTATACTAAGTTTATTAACCTTATAGTGTAAGAAAACAAGAAGACACGGTAAAAGGTAAATTATCTAACTTAAAGTTAAATCTAAATGATAAGGTTAAAATAGATACCTAAACTTGTCTAAATTCTATTGGATGAGATTATTTTGACCCATACCCACTTTAGCTTCTAAATAACTCAATTTGGAGCTATTAAAAACCGAATATGACTTTATAATAAAATAATAGTTTTCGTTATTCCAAAGGTGCCCCTCTCCTCCCTTATAAAAGGGAACCTCCTCCCTCTCCTCCTCACACCAATTTGAGCCTTCCATATCGGCCAAAACCTACCCATTTCACTTCCCCACTTTCCTATAAACACCCTAGATGTCCTTGTCTTCTTCAAAAACCAATTTTAATTCCCTAAGTGAAGGTCTCAAAGAGGCGCTTCAAAGAAGAGGTAATGTCCGTTACCAATTCATTCAACTTTATTTATTCTTCTACTTATTCGTCTTTAGTTGTTTCATTATGAAGTAATAAAATCAGTATCACTAATATACTGATATTTTATTATAAGTATGAAACAACCCTATTTCACAATATATCCATCCTACGGAAAACAAAATCACCACGCGTGCGTACGTACGGAATACCGTCTCCACGCTGTGGTGTAATCTATTTTCCACCACCACCTTACTTGGATGGGTATAATGTTGTAAATAATGAATATATATGATTATTGTAAAGTGATATTGATTATGAAATATTATACATACACTTCAATACAATTCCACGATCATGGGAATGATATCATCGCTCGTGCGTACGTACCGACTACCGTCTCCACGACGCGATGAGATTCATTCTCTATGATTAACCATTAATGAATGATTATAAAGTATATATAATAAGTAACAATGAAATACATGACATAATAATGATACTGGATTTATGTATATATATATATATATATTTATGTCATCTACTTAATTCCATTCAATTCAATAAGGAAACGGAAACAACGTTCATGCGTACGCACGACCTACCGTCTCCATGAACAGTGTATTTATTTACATTTATCGATCTATTATATATTTGTATATTCTGAATATATATTATATATAAATCATGTTTTACATTATGGATGTAAGTATCCATGATCTAGGTAATCATATGAATAATTACAAGTTAAAGCACGAATGACAAATGAAACGATTTTTCCCAAAATGCTACTTTAACATTAATTTACAAAAGAACGGGTAATATAAAGTCATAAGTAAACCATATATGATATCATAACAATGAATATGATTCTTTAATAAGTCAATTATATTATTTAAATCATTATACAGGAGGTTCGGATACATACGAAGCATATCAGACGTAAGGTAATGGATAATGTTACTATCTCAATTGTTTTCTATCCGAGATTACTTGTACGTAAGTATTTACTAGGGTTATATTTAACATCCATGTAAAAGTTTTATAAAAATGTTTTCATGTATGTTTAAAGTCCTTTTTACCCATTTTTTTACTTTTATTACATGGTATGAAGGAATCTTTCTTTTACGTGGTACTTTTTGACTTTTCTGGCAAAAGTACGAGAAGAATGTTTTTTTTAAATTATACGGCATGAATGGATTTTTACAATTTCATAACACCTTATTTTCAAGAAGCTTACTCTACAATATTTCATGATTATTTTCAACAAAATACTTTTCTTTTAAAATTTCATGTCATTTTGTGAAAAGAAAATAATTTTGAAGAATAAATGATATTTTCCTCAAGAATCATTTAAAATGTTTTATAAAAACCATTTTCTATCTAAGATGACATTATTTCATATGTGTATGTTTCATGTATAATGTCTATATGATTTACATGGTTTCATTTTTCTTATGATGACATGATATCCATTTTTTTATGGATTATGTTATGATTGGATGATGTTTATGAAACCCATTTTATCTCTTTGGTTATTTTGAATGATGTATGTTTATTTTGTGGAACACGTAAGAATGATTTCAATATGAGATGGGTGGGACATATATCTCCCTCCAATGCATTGGGTAAAGATTTATATCTCATGAGATAGACATGGATGGAACGATAAGTTAATCCGCTTCAGTGATACAGGACTAGAACGAGGAGTGAACTCGATTCAGAAAGGGACTTTGTCCACTAAGATGGTCTTGGTAGCAATGACTTGGATACTATGGAAATCATAACAAGTGCTGAATGGTTTCCACAATTACATGATTTATTCCCATGCTATTTTATCAAGATTGATGTTCCATTATAATACATGCCTTATGTACTTCCAAGATTTATGTCCTTGCTCAAGATTTTGATGTTTAGATTTTATGTTCAAGATTTTGCATTCAAATGTTTATGGATTGTTTTATGTTCTCTATGATTACCCTTACTGAGCATTTAAGCTCACCCTTTTTATGTTTTCTTTTCCCCAGGATATAAAGAATGGTTTTAGGTAAGAAAAAAAGGGGAAGATCTTTATGGGAGATATTGAAGATCTTTCACCAAGATTAGAAGATTACGTTCCAAGTTTCCAAAGGCACTAAAATATTATGGTCCTTGTGTGTATGTTTTTTTATATATTAAGTATTTCGAAAAATTAATGTAATTTCCATGTACGTCAAGATTCGGGTCTCTACAGTTGGTATCAGAGGAAAGGTTTAGTTAACCTTTGGAAACTAGGATTCAAAAACTTTAGTGAGATCCCTAGAGATATTTCTAAGGTATGTCTAGGGATGTCCCTAAGGTTAAGTATAAGTATAGGTTATATTTCTAGAATTACGGTAATGATCTTAGAATTAAACCAAAGATGTTAGATATTGAAGGTACTCCCCCTTTATTATGTTTTTTCCCTAGCATGATTTTTTCCTCTCACACTATTCTTTTTGGGTTTTAGACGATGGATGGAACCCGAAGGAACTGTGTTGATCAATGTAATGGACAATTCAATGATTGTCCTCCTGAACAAACAAATGTTATGGGAGATGGAGTGCAAAATCTTATTTCTATACTTACACAAGCTATGAATCATTCTGGACTTCCAAATGAGCATAGAATGGAATAATATTCTATTTAGTCCTTCATGAGGCAACATCCCAGTGGGTCTTCTGATCCATTTGTTGCTGAACAATGGATCAGTACCACTAAAAAGATATTTTCAGTTCTTCAATTTTCTGAACATGATAAAGTCATATTAGCAGTATGTCATTTGGAAGGTGAAGCTGATCAATGGTGAAATCTTATCAAGAATATGAGGCCAAGAGATGAAATTGAGTCCATGGAATGGGAAGAGTTCAAGAACTTATTTTTCAATAAGTACTTCCCTCGTATTCTTTGAACAAAGATGGAGAAAGAGTTTCTTGAGATTAAGCAGAAGGATGATGAATATGTTGGTATATACAAAGAGAATTTTACAAGACTTTCAAGGTATGCATCTGGATTTATCATCCAACCTGAAAGTAAAGTTGATCGATTTTTGAGTGGCTTAAAACCAAGTCTTCGAAGGGAATTAGCTATAAGAGACTTTAGTAGCTATGAAGAAATTGTGCGTTGTGCTATCAAGGTAGAAATGGAAGTTGGTGTTACTTATCCATCTCATCGTTTTGACAAGAAACGAAAGATGGAGTTCAAGGAGAAATCTCAGAATAATGGTGAAAAGAAGATGAATGTTTCCTTATGCTCAAAGTGTGGAAAGAAGCATGGTGGAGATTATCTTAAAGGGGCTAGAAAATGTTTTAAGTGTGGAAAAGAAGGTCATTGAGCAGCTGAGTGTCGAAGTAATGGAAAAAGGGTTGCTAATGATGTGAATAAAGAAAAGACTGTATAGAAAGCACCACCAACACTTCAATACTTCAAGTGCAAGGAAATGGGGCATTATTCTAATAAATGCCCTAATCCATGGGTTAATGATGATCAACGTGAGAAACCTATTAAGGCAAAGGATAAAGGGAAGTCTCATGCGATCACTATTTGTGATGTTGAGTATAAAAATGAAGTTGTGTAATGATTAAGTGTTTATGTAATAGGATTACAAAATAATGTTGTATATAGTATCGTGGAATATTGGAATATTTATGTATTGATCTATTGTGGTTTTAAATAATTTTATGGTATCGGTAACCATGGAAAGTGATTGAGATATTTTTGGAAAGAAGATGATATGCGCATAATGAAGGGATAAGGAGAAAATGAAATGTTTGACAGTATTCACGAGCTCATGACTGATATAAGGAAATAGTTATATCATGGTTTGAGTATATAGAATTTTGAGGTTTTGGTATGTGGAAAGAGTTAACTTTTGACAGCACTCATGTTTTCACTAAGATTCAATGGGTATTCATTTTTCATGAGAATACATGATTAAGGCCTTCGAATGTTTGGAATGTGACCAACAAGACATATCTTATGATATATGGGGATCAACAATGGTATTAACATGCTTGTTATATGAAATCTCTGGTAATCGTTTTCACTATAATACGAGAATGGACAACAATATTATGGATAAGCCTAAAGATTGGATTGGATTATGTTGGAAAAAAGTTATTATTGTTTAAGGATAAAACTTTTTTCGATATTATTGATGGGATGTTATAGTAATGTATTTTTAGAAAAAAGACAACCTGTAGGACGGGCGACAACCCATCGTGTCAGACAAGGCTGTGGGAATCGAACCCACAACCGATGTGCGACATGCCTTTATCACCTACCACTAGCCTACAGGATGTCCCTGGTTAGTATAAATTAGTTTTAATTTTTTAAGTGGTATGAGATATGAAGTATAAGTCCATTTTAGGAACCATATACGATTAATCGACTTATGTATATTTAATAACTTTTGCTAACCTTTTGTTTGAGACAGATGGAATGACCCGCCATTCTATCACATGATCTGATAACACTTAACGAATAAAAAATTCAACTTCATTTCTTTAAGAGATGAAGTGGAAATTGTTCAAGGCACGAACAATAGTGAGATTGAACCAAAATCATGTAAGTATTTCTTTAAATTCATCAAATTTAGGGAAATGATCTTCAAAACCAAAAATGTTGTCCTAGTTCCCTCACATCCGATAAATTAGATGGTACCTTATATCATCACAAATCTATGGCTTTGTGATTGTTGGCTTTTTCATAGCCATGTTCTGTACCACTCTCCATCAGAACATGATGGTTAGATTTTTCTTCCATATCCATATTTTCACCTATGTTCTCCTATGTGGAAACCCAGTGATTAGTTAATTTGGGTAACCGTTATATTTCATACTTTAGTTTTTAAATCCAAGTTTTGGTATTCCTTTTTATGATGTGGGTTTCTATTAAAGAAACTTTCGAGTAGTAAACCATTTATAACCCTGATGAATTTCGAGGGCGAAATTCATTTTAAGGGGGGTAGAATGTAACACCCCGAGATTTTATGAAAAATATTATTTTTAATTTCATTAATGTTGTGTTGTAAGCTACACCAAAAGGAGATTTCATAACACGCATCCCTGACTTGGCTTGCATTACACGCAATCATGACCTTCCATGATAGCGTGTGTTGTACGCTACACCAAGTTTTGCTAAAAAACGATATGTTGTATAAACTAGCTGTTATGAATAGTAATACCCACTTTTTGAAGTTTTATAAATTTTATCTTTCAAAATGGACTTCATTTTTGGATTTGGAATATCGAAATTAGCCTAGGGTGAAATATTGGTATTTTTCTGAAAACTTTCAATTTTTGATGAATAGTGAAAACACTGGGTTACTTTTTAAAAACCGACTTTTTATTTAAATAATTATTTATTTTATTTAAATTAATTTTAGGTCAAAATTGATACATAATACCTATATAAGTTAAATTCAATTCATTGGAGTCATTTTATAATAATTTTAGATATATAAAAAAAATTATTGATCTTTTCACCGTCTTTTACCCACCTCCTAGGAGAATTTGGAAATTCACATAAAAATTAATTTTAACGCTTATGTGAGTGGAATTTATAAAATAAAAGAAACACAGTTAATATCAAGGACTAAAATGTTGTTCAATGAGATGAAAATAATTTTTGGTGAATAGTAACTTTTTACTTTTTTTACCCCGGTTAACAGTAAATAGGGTAATTAAGGGTAAAAATGATATTATTATTTCCTTAAAACATGTCCTAATTCTATTGGATAACTGTAATTAGACCAAAAACAACATTATGAATAAAATATGACCATTTAGGCCCACTTGTATTAGATTAGGACATTTATTTTTAATTTATTTAAAGAAGGGTTAAAATAGTTAAAATCAATGTTTAATAACTAAATCATTGTTAATATAGAGTTATACATAAGATAAATTCGACTATAAATATTCATTAGAAAGATAAAACGATTTCCTACATAATGATATTTTATTTATAATTTTTAGAAATTAAATAAGTTAATTTATTTATGACACAATGATGATGCAGTAATTATCTTATTAATGAAATATTGACATAATTGATGTTATAAATACCTAAATAAATGTAATTTGGGACTTTTTATGAATTAAAATACTTTTCTAGGTTAATATTACATGTTAGTATTGATTTAATTAACTTTTTTCGAACTAATAATTCTTTTATGATTTTCACAAAAATCAATTACCTAATACCGTCAAAATTGACATAAAATAATTTTTAAAACAAATATTATATTATTAATTGTTATTTTATTCCTAAAAATCTAAGGTTCAGCCAAATGAATTAGATAGGGTTTTATATATTAATAATAAACAACTTGGGGTTCTTTTGTCTTGTTATAGTAAGTTTATTAACCTTATAGTGTAAGAAAACAAGAAGACACGGTAAAAGTTAAATTATCTAACTTAAAGTTAAATCTAAATGATAAGGTTAAAATAGATACCTAAACTTGTATAAATTATATTCGATGAGATTATTTAGACCCATACACACCTTATCTTAGAAATAACTCAATTTTTATTTATTAAAAACCGAATATTACTTTATAATAAAATAATATTTTTAGTTATTCCAAAGGTGCCCCTCTCCTCCCTAATAAAAGGTCACCTCCTCCCTCTCCTCCTCACACCAATTTGAGCCTTCAAACTCAGCTAACCCCTGACCATTTCACTTTCCCACTTCCATAGAAACATCCTAGATGTCCTGGTCTTCTTCAAAGGCCAATTTTAGTGCCCTAAGAGGAGGTCTCAAAGAGGCGCTTCAAAGAAGAGGTAATGTCCGTTACCAATTCTTTCAACTTTATTTCTTCTTCTACTTATTCTTATTTAGTTGTTTAATTATGAAGTAATAACATTAGTATCACTCATATACTGATATGTTATTATAAGTATTACCATCTATCCATCCTACGGAAAATGAAATCACCGCACGTGCGTACGTACGGAATACCGTCTCCACGCCGTGGTGTAATCTATTTTCCACCGACACCCTACTTGGATGGGTATAATGGTGTAAATAATGACTATATATGATTATTTTAAAGTGATATTGATTATGAAATATTATACATACACTTCAATAAAATTCCACGATCATGGAAATGATATCATCGCTCGTGCGTATGTACGGACTACTGTCTCCACGACGCGATGAGATTCATTCTCAATGATTAACCATTCATGAATGATTATAAAGTATATATAATAAGTAATCATGAAATATATGTCATAATAATTATACTGGATTTATGTATATATATATTTATTTCATCTACTTAATTCCATTCAATTCAATAAGGAAATGAAAACAATGTTCAAGCGTACGTACGACGTACCGTCTCCATGAATGGTGTATTTCTTTCCAATTATCGATCTAATATATATATTTATATTCTGAATATATATTATATATAAATCATGTTTTACATTCTGGATGTAAGTAACCATGATCTACGTAATCATATGAATAATTACAAGTTAAAACACGAACGACAAATGAAATGATTTTACCCAAAATGCTACTTTAACATTAATTTACAAAAGAATGGGTAATATAAAGTCCTAAGTGAACCATATATGATATCATAACAACGAATATTATTCTATAATAAGTCAATGACATTATTTAAATCATTATATAGGAGGTTTGGATACATATGAATCATATCGAATGTAAGTTAAGGGATAATGTTACAATCTCAATTGTTTTCTATCCGAGATTGCTTATACGTAAGTATTTACTGGGGTTATATTTAACATCCATGTCCAAGTTTTATAAAAATGTTTTCATGTAGGTTTAAATTCCTTTTTACCCATTTTTTACTTTTACTACATGGTATGTAAGTAATCTTTCTTTTAGGAGGTAATTTTTAACTTTTCTGGAAAAATTATGAGAATAATGTTTTTTTAACTTATATGGCATGAACAGATTTTTACGGTTTCATAACGCCTTATTTTCAAGAAGCTTAATATACAAGATTTCATGATTATTTTCAACAAAATCCTTTTCTTTTAAAATTTCATGGAATTTTGTGAAAAAAAAATTATTTTGAAGAAGAAAGGATATTTTCCTCAAGAATTCATTTCAAATGTTTTATAAAAACCATTTTCCATATAAGATGACATTATTTCATATGTGTATGTTGCAAGTATAATGTATCTATTATTTACATGGTTTAAGTTTTCTTATGATGAAATTATATCCATTTTTTTTATGGATTATGTTATGATTGGATGATGTTTATGAAACCCATTTTATTTGTTGGGTTGTTATGAATGATGTATGTTTATTTTTTGGCACACATAAGAATGATTTCAATATGAGATGGGTGGGACCTATATCTCCCTCCAATGCATTGGGTAAAGATTTATATCTCATGAGATAGACATGGATGGAATGGTAAGTTAATCTGGTTTAGTGATACAGGACTGGAACGAGGAGTGAACTCGATTCAGAAAGGGACTTTGTCTACTAAGATGGTCTTGGCAGCAATGCCTTGGCTACTATGGAAATCATAACAAGTGCTGAATGATTTCCACAATTACATGATTTATTCCCATGCTATTTTATCAATATTAATGTTCCATTATAATACATGCCTTACTTACTTCCAAGATTTAGGTCCTTGCACAAGATTTTGATGTTTAGATTTTATGTTCAATATTTTTCATTAAAATGTTTATGGATTGTTTTATGTTCTCAATTCTTACCCTTACTGAGCATTTGAGATCACCCTTTTTATGTTTTATTTTTCCCAGGATATAAAGAAAGGTTTTAGGTAAGAAAAAAGGGTAAGATCTTTATGGGATATGTTGAAGATCTTTCACCATGATTAGAAGATTACGTTCCAAGTTTCCAAAGATACTAAACTATTACGGTCATTGTGTGTCTGTTTTTGTTATGTATAAAGTATTTCGCAAAAGTAATGTAATGTCCATTTATGTCAATCTTCAGGTCTCTACAGTATGTCTATCAATGAGTTTATTATTTAATTCAATATGAGAGAAGAATTTTCTATAAACCACTTTATGAATTATTTTTTATAGGTACTTCTCAAATAGATAAAATGAGGAGAAAAACCTAGTATTATATAAGATTCCCATGTGGTCACATGTGATTCAAATCAAACATGGAGAAAAAAATTTCACTAAATCAAGAGTATTACATATTTTTGTCCATCTATGATTCATATTTTTATTGAATTCACAAGGAATCTACATACATTCCAAGTATATGTTAACTTTATTCATTAACCCTCCTAGTTATTACACACTTTTAAATTTTCCTATCCATTCTCCATATGGGTGATTATTTTCATGGGACTATATCCTTTATCCATTCTTATAAAATTCAAATTTATTATTACCACTATAAGAATATTAAAAAATTGGGTTAAAGATATACCTTTGAAAGAGAACAAGAAAAATACTATGATAAAGTTCTTGAAGCCCAATAGTATCACCATATTTTTGAGTTCCTTTCATAATTATTATAGACTATGGTTCCAACTTCTATGTATCTAAACTAGATATATTTTATTTATAATACAAAATCAAGTCCAATCATTCATTTAAATACCATAAAAATTTATTTTTTAAATTAGTCATTAATACATTCTAAAATATATTCTATAAAATATCAGATAAGGATAATAATTATTGGTGTAAAAATATCTTCAATGCATTATGGGATTTTATTACCACTAGGTGCAATTTGATGTAGGTGACCTCATATTTACTAGTTTATGGGAAATTAGTAGTCCTTATAAATGAAGTTTAGTTTCCTTTAATATATAAAAAATATTTTTAACTAACTGATTAGTGATAAGTTATCATAGATATAGTTTGAAGAGTAAGATAGCATTATGTTAAAAGGTTACAAGCATAGTACCACCTTAAACTTCATCAGAACCACACTGTATGAGCATTTGATAAGAAGGTTTTCTTTTCCCATTTTACTAAAGGGAATAATTTTTATCCTTAATAAAACTAATGAAACATAGGATGAATCCTTTCAAATTAGAATAGAAATGGGAAGGACCTTATATCATGCATAAGGTATACTCTTACAGAGAACATGATTTGATGAAATTGATGGATATCATATTAACATAGAATACTCTTTAATTATAATTAATGGAGAGTATATTAAATCTACCACCATTGTGATATTTATTAGAAGGTAATTTTGAAACATCATACTAAGTTAATAAAGTCCCTATTTCCTAACTTTAAACCACATGATGTACATTCCTTATTGTATGAATCTAAAAATCATGACATAAATTCTTCATCGCATGACTCTAAACATCATGATAACTAGTATTTTTTTTACGATTATAAAATGTTTAAAAAAAGGGATTCACCAAATGACCTTAAATTATATAGTGATTTCCATATTTTAAGACCTAAAATTCTTTAGTGGTTTATATTCTATGTGAACTAACATACTCAGATAAGCATTAGGTCTACTTAAGAGTTCCTATTTCATGGTATGTCTAATGACCCTAAGGGTATTTCATAAGTCCTATTATAGAGAATAATTCCCCTATAACAAATTATTTTATATTGATTCCCATTCTCATAGGAATATAGTGATGTTTGGATTAGTTATCCTAACCTACATGTAAATATCACTTTCAACCAATCCCTTGAAATGTATGATCTTCTCATTCATAATGGGTTTTATATATTTCTCTTGTTCTAAGACACTATTTAATAACACCCAAATCTCCCATTCTGAGTGTGTCCACAAATGTATCATTCTTACTATTTCCCATTCATACCATCCCGTCATATGGACTCACAAACATAGGTTGAGTTTTCCTCTATTAACTCTGATCTAGTATAACACATTCCCCATTTCCTATAACTATATATGGATTTATTATTGTTGTAATTGGATATATAGTAACGCCTACATATCTTATTATATGATTAACTATAAATTTCAATCCGCTAATCTATCCCAGTGTTTGGGCTCTCACTAATTCTTGAATAGTTTCCTTCAAGAGCCCTGAAATAGAATGAAACCATTCCATTTTCTTCTACACATGAGAAAGTTATATCAAATAAATATTCCCAATAACTATGTATATCTTGAATTATATTCTCATGGGATGTGTAGTGATGTTGAGATCACTTATCCTAGACCCACCCCAAAATTATCACCCACTTATACACATTTTTTAGCACTATACATCAATATAAATATATTGGATCTAAATTGGAATTTTATAGATAACTTTGAATATTTCCTTTTTATATACCATAATTTGTACTTTATGTAATTTAATTTCTATGTACCTTTCACGAATATTGGTAATAAGTGCATATAATCCTAAGGGACCCCTTTTGTTATGGTGATGAAACATGAAACACATATACAACCATCTTATAACTAACCAAGGGAATATACCTATCATAAAGAGAAGAATATCTGACCTTATATAAAATTAGAAACATTATGGTGGAACTCATAAATTGAGCTTGGTTAGTAGTTAACCATAACTTGTTTTTGTTTTCAAAAATAAAACAATGGAATAATCATTTAAATGTAGTCAAGGGTATTCCTATATATCCATTATCATATAATCATTTCCCAATTCAAATACTTTAAATTATAATTTACATTACCCATTTTCCTTTATTTAGAGATGTTAAAATACTTTGGGCTCCTAAACTATCACATGTTTTCTGACATCGGTAATATTTTTGGGTATTTACATCAACATCACTTCAATTAATGTTGGATCAGTTATATTTTAATGGTTAATGAATGATATTATACCATTCATATCTATGTAACTTGTGCATAAATGACATTAAATATTAGCTTGAGATCAATGACCTTAAATTAAAAGCCATATTTTTTTCCATATAGTATGAACTTAGACTATTTTCACTCACTCCCCTCCAAGTATTCTTGTATTAGTGTTACACTCACTAATTAATAGTGGGTCAATTTTTTTTCTTATCACCAAACATGAAACACTACTTTTGGTTAAATCTATTTAAAGGAAAAAATTGTGTTGTTTTCATCTATGATGTACAACCATAATCCAAATACACCCAATGAATGAAAATTTTAAAATACCTTAAACTACTAAAATAAAGAGATATGGTAATCATTATGTTGTACATTTATAATGGTAGATCTGAGAAAAATTATAGTCTTTAGTTGATGATCCTCCTCTTTCATAGATTAGGTAAAATTTTGAGTATAATATTAGATAAAGAGGAACAAATCATATTAGGTTAAAACCCCATGAAGGGATCCCTAAATAAAAGTTGTGTTTTAAGTTAATGAGACTTACCATTTATGTCTTATTAAATAGTTCGAGTTTAAAATAAAATAAAAGACATAAAGCATATAGGGATGAATATATAGACCTATTAAGGGTAAATTTATTCTTGAAATATATATGTATCTAGGTAAATTTTAGAGAACATTTATACTATTTATGTATAGTGGATTAATAGTTTTCATAAATCATATAATGATGTAATATTATGGTACTGAAAAACTATTTAAACATTGAATCTTTCATACAAAACCCCCTTCTTAATTTTGATTATACTAAGTAATTCACTCTATTATGCCCAAATGGTATAAATTTTCCTATTGTGATATGTAAGCATAGATGACCAACCAATACCCATTCAAGATAACATGAATTGGAGGAAAATACAGTCCCTTTTATCCTTTATCTAACAAATTAACCTTAATTAATAGATATGTCATAATTACCCATGGAAAACCAATATAGATCCAAGAACACATTCCTTAGAAGATAATGGATTAATGAAATCACTCATTATCAACTCAAGTATTTGAAACTGTGATTAAGATATCCATTTTCATTTATTGATCAAATGAATTTAAATAAATAAACATTACTCTCTGTAAACTTCTATATGTTTTTCATGAGTTTATTTTTTAGATTCATAGAAATTTATTGTCATTACAAATAAATCAACACACTTTTTAGGAATAAATATTTTTTTCATAAAATGAGCCAAAAAAGAGGAAATCCACAAGATAGAGAATTTATAGGAAAAATTAGCAAGGAGTTTTTGAAATAATTTAGAAAAATATAAAAACAATTTATTAGAATTTTTCTATAGATTAGTTGAAATTTAGTATGAATCATTAATCAATCATTGAATATTAGTTTTTCTAGTAAATGTTTCTTCTACCATTTATCATATTATCACAACCCTCATTGCTAATTCTTAAATTTTATTTCTTATTTTTTTAACTTTAGATACTATATTTTATAGTTACACATTCATAGCTTCTATTTAAGAATCATTATCTCTTGTATATTCTCTCTAAACAGTTTTAAATCTATGATTTTTTGATTATTCTAACTCAAACATATTCAAATATTGAGTAATTTTCTCCACTAAACCTATATGAAGATCTATGATTTTGGATGCATAAAGATATTTTTTTATCGAGATATAATTTTTTCCTGGATGACTATGGTTTATTTGACAATAGAATAAAATCCATGATAATAAAATACACCAACATAAAAACCTGAAAAATGTAATGGAGTTGGTGATCTTATTAGGCACCCATTTCAGCTAGAGGTGTCCAAGTAACTAAACCATGGATGTTTTTACATGATCCTTTATATAATATTTAAGTTTAAATAGTGTCCTCAGTCCCATAGTTTGCTTCATCTTCAAAGATTAGAACATACACTAGTATGATATTGTTTGTTTAAAAGGGAACTTTAACCATTGATGAGTATAAAATTTCAGTTAAAGATAATGTCTTCCTATTGGGAGAACCTATCACCTAGTTTCCTTAGATGGTTGAGTGTTGTAGAAATCTTTCATGGTAAATATTCATGTGGTTGTTTTATGGAATAAACCTTCTAGATATCCATGAAATGTGTTATCATGATTCATAAGTGATCTAAAATTATAAAATTTTATTTAGAGATAAATGAATTTAACCTATTACCTAATGGGGGATCCTTAAATTGTTGTCCTTGATTTCAACCAGGGGCCTATTCCTCATTAGTTTAAAAATATAACTTAATGAGATCACCCTCCAATTTAATTACTCACCCATAATTCCATATAATTTCCAATTGTATTTAAAAGTAGGATCGCATGTTCAAGTAATAGTTTCTCTGAATATTACACCCGAATAGTTTATATATTCTATTTATGAAAATTTATAAGCACAAAAAAATTATATCATATAATGGTGGAAGGTTGATTTGAACATTAGTGTCCCCACATGTCATTATCTTCTAGAATTACTAAATAATAATATGTCCTTTCTAATAAAATTACTCAATATAGAGAGAGGTGTTAACTCTATATAAACATTTGAGGTACTACTCAAATAAATATGGTGTATATAGATAAAAAATTGGAACTCTATCAAGTCAATTTATAAACACCTCATAAAAAATAAGATTATATAAGAAAAACTATATAACCTACAAGTTATATCATTTACCACCACCTAAAGTGGAGATTTATATATAAAGAATTTAAATTTAGCACTAAACATGAATTTTTAGTCTTTGTTTTGGGTATCCATGCTCACTAGTTGTACACTGACAATATCTAGTAAAGTGGGTATGGATTTGAATTTAGGACTTGAGATGGTATTTTGGGGAACAAAACCACCGAGGTATGTCACTATAAAAACCTGCTAAATTGGGTTGGACAATAAGTTCTATGAAGATATTCACCCTATTAAACTTGACTAAAAACTTAGTAAAGCCTCCCAAAGGCAAGTACATCATGATTCATATATTTTCCTGATAATATATATATGGATATGAAAAAATTAGTTACCATAATTCATGTTTAAGAATCATAGGTTGGAAAAATCTATCCACTGAGAAACATCAGTAAAATTCCTTCCATTAAAAGTTATGGGGATAATTTTGATATGACCTAGAAACCCTATATCATGTACTGAACGTTATTTGGAATCTAATAATGAGTGATTTGGGTCCCATGAGAATTTTTGGTAGACCATTTCCATAGCCTATTTTATTTCAGCCTCAATCTATGAATCCATAAAAAGATATTGATCTTGATGATAAAAAGGATACTAAGATGCTTGTGGACCTTTCTCCACAGTTTCCTCTAAAAATTTTCTAGTAAATCCTTTGATAATATTATTGTTTTATTAACATTATATCAAGAACTACATATAGGAAAAAATTCATCATAAATTTTACCTAGAGGGGGAATTCTAATTCTGAATTCTCCATTAATAAAATAGAAAGTATTAGTTTATAAAGACTAAAAAATAGTCAACTTTGGTACAAGATCATGATATCGGTAGATTAAAAATTAAAAATTATAAACCAAATCATATTGTATGATAACAATTAATTGGGTTTCAAAATGTAGAACATATTTGATTCACCCAAAATTTCCATGAGTAGTCATAAGAGAAATTAACTCTAGGAATAAGATCCCATTAGAGACTCTATCCTTTCTGTTGACTTTTGAGTAAAATATATTGATGTTCAAATATTATAAAGTCACTAGTTCATGTATTCGATGATAGTTATCCATTATTTTTATAGAATGTGATAATATGTATTCTTAATTGTTTCCACATTGTTAGAATTTTTTTTATCGAATGAGACGTTTATCAAAAAAATAGTTCATGATTTTATGAACCATATAGAATATAGGTTAACATCTAATTTTGGATTTGGATAATCATTGATGAGACAAAATATTTATAAATTAATCTAGTTTAAAAATGGATTGTTAAGAACAAATGATCTGAGGAATATTGATAGTACTTAGTGGTGTGGTTGGATAAGATTTTATGAATCTAGTTAAATATCATTGATCAGTTCTTGGATTAAAATTGCTACAATATCATCAGTAATTCTATTCAATGGTAGATCCATTCCCAAAAAAATATCAGTAAATGATTTGTTAAGAATTTATAAAATTAAAAGAGGAGATATGTAATAAAGTTCAATGTATGAAGAATAGAATCAAGGTAAGTGAGTGAAATTTTAATGGAGTAATTATTTTCTAACTATATTCACCCAACACTCTTTACCCAACTATGTTCACTAAATTAAAATCTCTAAGATTAATTCATAGGGAACACCTATCATGTTTCTTGAAACATGGCGTCACCTTCCCCATATAAACTAGGTGGAGTTGACACCAAATGTTTCTAATTTAGAAACATAGATATCAGTCCATAGGACCCACTTGGTTCAAGAATACATAATGGGGAGCTCCCCCATATTTATATAGGAGAACCATGGGTATCCTTTTTCCCATATAATTATATGAATCTCGTGAAAACAATGTTCCATTCCATTTCACCAAATCATGAGACCTCATCCTAAATATTATAAAACCACTCTTCATCAAAATTAGTTTCTTTTCTTAGATTTATCTCCCTTAGAATTTATAAATTTTCATACCAAACAAATTCAATTACTACAGGGGAATTTTTTCACTAAAAATTTACCCAGGAAAATTCCATAAATATTCAACATGATTTTCAAAAATTTTATAAGAGAAAATTTGATAGTTTACCCACCACACCTCCACTACACATATTACCATATTAAACCACCTCAAGTTATCATGTGTTTACACCCTCAATAAGTCATGTTCCCACACCATAGTGAAAATTTTCATGCACCTTGTTCCACAACCAAGTGCACCCTTATGAACTCCTAGGTTACCAAGTGGTTATGGGTAGTTACCATGAAATCCTTGGAACCAATCAATATTTTTTCTATAAAAGTACCCCCTAAATCTCATTTTTTAGAACTAAAAACCATAAAGAACCCATCAATGACACCAAAAGTGCTTTGATAACACACCTACATGCCCATTATTTCTAAAATCATTTTCAAATCCATTACCTAAAAACCTAGGGGAAGGTATTGAAACTTGGGATATTTGGGTATTCTATATGTTTTGAAACCCATAACCTCTATGAAAGACTACTCTACCATAGAATCTACCTAATCAAGGCTGAAGAATATCGTTTTAGGAGAGATCTCATATAATAATGGTGAAAACTTATGATACATAGGATTCTATTAGTTAGTTCTATGCTCAGCCCACTAATGCTTATCAGGGAACACCATTCACCCATCATTAAAACATGGAGTCATTCCTAACCTTCAAGGGAGACTAAAATATCATATAGGATTCCACTTTCAAATGACCCTACCCCACCCAATAAATGTACCACTTATGTAACTTATATACACAAGTCACTTACTTGAGATATGTTGATCCCTTTAAATCTCCTATATTCTTTGACCACATTAACACTCTCTCATGTAGGTCCACCCTTTAAAAAGTTCATGTCATCCTTTTATATACCTTGGACACCAAGCATATATGATTGGGGAATTTTACATGTTCACATAGCCCTTGTAATCATGAATTTATTTAATAATAAGTATCTCTCAACTAGAGAGAGTTATACACTAGGTTTTTATCCTTAAACAATAGGGTCCTCAAAGTATATCCAATCATGTATTAACTTAATAATTTGGAGAAAAATGTAGGGAAAGTAGTGGTATCCCTCCAAGACCAAGGTTCCTATAATATATATTCTGAACTGGTCCCTTTTCCACTAAGTTCCTAACTAGAAACCTTGTTTCCAATCAATTAGCTAGAGGTACAAAAGGGATACATTTCTTAGCGTAATTACCTGTATTACTTCACATAAATGATCTATCAAGTTAAACCACCAAAGGGACACTAATTTCTATAAGACTTACCTTGGACATGAACGTATTAATTATATTACATAAAAAATATATTTCATTACATACATTCCCAAAAAAATTTAGGATTAATGGGTTATATTATTTAAAAAATCTTAAACCAACAATACCCATGTCATTTTCAACTAGTGGTAAAATTTTACCACAATAAAAACAACTATTAAATCTTTTAAAAGTCTTCAAAATATCTCAAAAATTATGCACATAAGATAATTTTCTAGACATTTAAGTCTATCTTCATAACTTGAGGAAATGAGAACATAAGAAACATGTGATCTTAGAAGAAAAACAAAGGTAAACATAATATATAACAAACAAAGATCACAATTGAGTATAATATGAGCATATGGGTATAATAAAAATATATAATAAATTTATATCCAACAAATCATAGATTCTAAATCAAATAATAAGGTATAAAATAACATAAAAATACATCAGGGGGATGCAAAATATCATAGAAAAAAGTAATTATTAGATAATTATTGAACAATAATAAGCATATGGAGACATTAACATTTTAAGTCACACACTAGTAGCTGCACTTGTGAGAAAAAATAATTATACCCATGGATACATAATTTTAATGAGTCACACGCTAGAATATTGGATTAAAATCAAATACTTTATGCTCAATTATACATATCTCATGAGATATAAACTTTTATCCAATGAATTATAGGTTGATATAGGCCCCCGACTATCAATATCCATATATATGAGTGCCACTAAAATAAATCATCAACATATCATAAAGAACCCATGGATAGAAAAAGGGTTTTATATCCATTTCAAAAAGAATCATATAAGGAGAAAATTCATAATTCCATTAATAAACTAGTTAAACTAGTGAAATATAAATGGATTTACAATGAAATTAAGTAATTCTCTAGGTAAATACCCTTAAAATAAGATAACACATAATATTTACACTATATAAATAAAGGGTATATGGTTTATTCATTAATTTCACTGATCAATCGAAGAATGGAATCTAGGTGAACTCCCTTAAATAAAAGGAATATAAAATAGGGTATTCATAGAGGAAATACATTTAAAGAAAAATTAGGGTCATACACTCGGGATGATTTTTCATGACAAAGGATGTAATGGATCATTTCTTTTATAGAAAATAACATCACATAATACATCTAGTGAAAGAATTTAGATGGTATTGTTTGAGGAATATACTTGATAAATTATAAGATATGTTAATGGATAATTCCTTGGTTGAAAAAACTTTTTATATGGTTTAGAAAAATCATTTTTAAAATAAGAAATATAATTAATCTTTTAAACTGATTTTAAAATAAAACATTTATAAAGTAGTGGACAAATAATTTCTTAAGGAAATATTAAAAATTAAGAGATAATGTTTGATATAAAATAAAAAAAGGCATCCGAATGATATTCTCACATAGAAATGATAAAATATCTTCTTTTGTTGAAAATAAACTATATAAAAACATAAAAAATGTTTTCATTTTAATTTTTTTTAAAGATTATAAAAGTATTTGAAAATTATATTTTCAGTTTTGGAAACACATATAGTGATTCCCATAAAATGAAGAGTAAATGATAATATACAGTTGAACATAATTTCTTTGTATTTTTAAAAAAATACCTTTATTTAAAATCATATAGCATAAAAATATTATAGAGCTTCCAATTAAAATAGGATAAAGAGGAATAAAACAAAGGATAACTAGAGGGTAAGAAAATGGTTTTGATATTGGAATGAAATACTATAAAAATAAACCATATGGGTTTTCACAATTGAGTCATACCAATTTTAGAATGAGTATTAAAAAATAAGACCTAGGGATTGAGTAACATTCAAATATAATCCATTGAATGAATATGAGATTGAAATTGAATATTAAATACCATGAATGTAATATTTTTCATGATATAATATAATAAAATGAAAAATATATAGCCTATATAAATTAAAATTGGTGCATAATAAGAAATATTTATCAAGAAATTAAAATTGAGACTAAGAAACCCTTTCATGTGATATAATGTTCGTGGTAAGAATCATTTGATTATGAGGTTATAAGGAATAATTATTAAATCCTATAAAATAAATAGGAAATAAAATACATTTTATTATTTTGGAGTAATAAATAAAAAAATTTAATAGTATATTTCAATAAGAAATATGGTAACTCAATGGAAGATATTTGTGATAGGAGAAACCCTTACGATATTAGAAAATTTTGAATCAAAATCCCATAAAGGATGTTATTTCAATTGAATAATTAAATAACCTGAATAATGATAGGATCATGACACAAAATATTAGACTGGTAGTATATATAACCTTCAAAAAAAATATGGTGTATAATAAGAAGTCTATTTGTCAAGATTGAAAATTGAGATAAGAATCCCTTACTATGGGTTGGATTCATTGCTCACACACACCTAAAATTTTGAATAATAAAATTAATCTTATTAGATAACTTATTAGAAGACTTATTAATATACATTGAATTTAATAATAACAATTTATTATCATTTTATATTTATTTATTATATAGTTTTTCTTTTGGTTTCATAAAAATAGAATCAATATTGGCTTATTTTAGTAATTTTAACGATCAAATATGATATTTTAATAATAATTGAAATACTTAATATAAACCTTATAGAACCATAAAAAAATAATTATTTTCTTATTAACTTAAAATAAAGTTATTATTTAAGTTAATATAGTCATCCATGATATATTTTTATTTCATTTTTCAAGTAGGTGATTAGAATAACCCAAACATTAACATACCATAATTCAATGGGTGAGTGTGAATAAGCAATTGTTTATTTTGACATAATATAATTAATTTAAAAGAATAATGATAGTATTTATATTCCTAAACATTTTAATCATATTTAATGTTATTTGGTTAATAAATGAAATTAAATATAAAAAATGAAAAATGTTACTTCATGGAGGTAGTAGTCTGCACAATGTATTGTTAGATTTATCATTTCCCTTTAAATGAGAAGAAATTAAAGGGGATTATAATTTTTCACTTTATATTAATAATTATATTATATCAATATTTTACATTTATTCTTACATTACATCCTTTTATCTAGAGAATAGAGTTAGTAGGAAAAAATGGAAGATGTCACTACGTGGAGGTGTTAGTCTGTACAACGTATGATCAATGTTCTTCTATTTTTCTTAGAGGATGAAAATGATCAAATAAGGGTTGTTACATTATTATAATAAAAAATTATATAAATAATTAAACCGAGTTCATTATATTATTATATATAGGTTATATTTGGAAGAGAAATATTAATAGGAAACAGTAAGGATTAAGTAATACTTCCATCGAGACCATGAACTTCCTCTTAATGAACTCATTATAATTGAAGGCTTTAGGATAAATTGTAGTGACAAGAAGCCTTATTAAATTAAAGGTAATTATAGGATAGTAAAATTTTGTAGGTTTACATGGAAACATCAAAGGGAAAGTGGTGCATTTAAAGGGTGGAAGTGATCCCATTTTATAAGTGAAGAAAAGGGAACTTTTGTGAATACCCTTTACTTTTCAATGATATCAGTACGCTATTTATGGGTTAATGATTCCCAAAATTAGAATTAATGTGCATGGGGTGATATTTGGTAATTAAATCCTCATAAAATTATTTCTACACATATTTTTACCATGTTTTAAGTCATTTACTCTTATATTATTAATTTTACATTTTTTTTGTTTTTACTAGGGTAGTTAGTTTTTACTCAAGTAACTTATGTTTAAATAAACATATCAACTAAAAAATATATTAAAAAACTAGTTCTGGTGAAACTATATTTAATATATGTTTAATATGATTCAATTTAAAATTAATATAAAAGTTTCTTTTAAATTAAAACATTATATATATTGGATAAATATTTTTTTTTGAAAAAATGTTATTTTCAACATTAAGTGTTTTTAATCATATTTAGTATTGATCAAAAATTAAATTAGTAATATTATATCTAAATATAGGCATAAAAATTATATAAAAATCATTTTTTTAGAAATTAATTTATTTTGTTAGATTAAACTTTCTTAATATTAATAAAAGTATTCTTTGGAAATAACAGTTTTACCATTATCATAGTCATTGACTTTAATATTCGTAATCACAATTTTTTGAAGAAAAAAAATGAAATTTACCTTATTAAACAAAATTATTTTGTTGATATAAAATGTGAAAACAATTTCTTTATTTAATTTCTATATGTTATTAAAACTAATTTTAAATATAAGATAATTAATTAGTTTTTAGCGTAAAATAATACTTTTGTTTCATAAATGATAAACATGATTTTTACAAATAAAATATAGTAATTTTAAATTATTTAACTTAATTATATATATATTGTATAAAAATAATTTAAAAACATTTAATACATTATTTTACTATGATATTATCATAAAAGTGATGGTTTTAAGAAAAACCTGTATTTATTCACAATTCACATAAACACCATTATTTTTAGAAAAAATATAAAAAATTTATAGTATGATAATTTTGACATATTAAATTGAAAAAATGAAATTATGTTTATCTAATTCAGATTCCCAAATTTATAAATTTATTATTAAAATACAAAACTTCAATAAAAATATTTTTATAGAAAAATATACTTTATTTTTTCATTAGAATTCAAAATGTTAAATGTGTTACATACATGTGAAAATTAATTATTACATTGCTAAATATTGAATAATATAGTCATAAATTCTAGTTACATATTCCCTCAAGATATTTGTGTAATATCTATGTAAATGGTATTCTTTAATGGTAGTCAAGGGCAGTGATTCTTATAGTGTAGATCTCATAGAAATATCCATGTGCATGAATTTCTATCACATATGATTTCAGTCATTCCATAATTATCTAATTTATACTTGAAATTGGTCTAGAGAAAACACTTGTTAAGCTACCCTTCCCAAAACTAAATAAATTATCTTTATAAGGGATACTTTCACTACCTAATGTTATTTCATTCCTTTTGTTAATAGATTACTTAATATGATTACTTTATTTTATACCCTCTAAATTAAAAAATATATTATAATGATATAATTTTATTTAACAAAACCAAATTTTTATTTTAGTTCAGTGTTTAATATAAAAAAATCTGTTAAAATAATATTTACTAAAGGAAAATACATTATAATGTTTCAGGTCATTACATTCTCTCCCCTTAAAAAATTTGCATCCTCATAATTTTTAATATTTATAAATAATGAAGTAGTTGATGGTGTCTCTAATATAGACATGTCTCCAGATTTAATTTCTAATGAGGCTTCATCCTTACTATCTATTTCATAACCAATAAACCCATATTTCCACCATAATAAAAATATATCTAATTTTGAGGTTTTCTATAACTATTTGTGTTATATAACTTAATATAATGGGATTAATTTATATAGGAAGTTTATATTCAATCATTTATTAGTATGTCATCATTTTTTGATTCATAGATATGAGTTTATAATCTTTGAAATTATCTTGGGTTACAATAATAATATCACAAATTTTTTTATTAATAATTCAACATCTAGTCATCAGGGTGGTGATTTTATATTCTTAGAAAACATACTAGGTATAACGGAATACAACAAACAAGATATGAATACTATAATCATAGTTTATGAGTGGGTTATTAGTTTTTCTCAATCATATTTATCTTTGGAACATACTTCCATAGTTGTTATTGCATTGGAATTCCCTTATCTTTAAAGTAGTTGATTATAATAATCCTTGTTATCCATTGGATTAGGGAATTTACTTGGATAATTTCTAAGTTCCTCAAAATTGAGACAATGAATTTTCTATGGAACTTTAGAATGAACCATTTTTCCTTTCATCTCATTAACTGATCACATTAATTTTCTATATAAATTCGTTTATCTATGCCTTCCTTCCCCATAGAAAAAATATTCTAGTTCATTTGATACATTTTACTTAGTACTTATTACTATATTTATGACTTGGAGAAAATTTAATGTTCATTCCATCATCATATTCAACTTCTAAACTTCTATGAGACTTCATCCTTTAATTATCTAGAATTTTTGGACAATCAACTAATTTTATTTCATTAATCATAATTCTTGATATTTTCCTTGGAATAATCATGAGGTTTATGACTCAGGATCCCATCCCATTATCTTACTTGATGGGACACTCTCTACATTTTCTATGACATCCATTTATAACTTGGTTCCTTCAAGCTTTAGCCAGTACTAAAACCCAAAGGAGTAAATAATAATTTAGGAATAATTAACACATTAATAGAATTATTATAAGATAATTACCTGAAACATTCAACCTCAAAATTCTTTACTCTTTGAAATTATTATATTAGATTTAAGTTTAAATTAAATAAATATCATGTTAATTTAGATTTCATCAGTTTTGTTCATCTCAATATTTTTATCCTAACTCCATAATAGAATAAATCCTTCATAATGGATTGTAAAGAGAATGTGATTAACTATATCATATCTAATAGGAGTTTCAAACCAGGTGTTTAGTTAGGCATATTTATTGTGCACCAGGTGATTATTGAGTTAATATCCAACATGTTATTTTCAGGGTTATTTCCCTTAGGTACATTTGTGCATGAGCCTGAATCCACCTGTAGTATCAAGACATGGATGTTATTTCATATAAAACCACACAATCACTGCTTTACCAAAATTTTTGGGTGTTATCCTATAATTATACTTATTTATTAGATTTAGACCTTAGGTTTTCAATAAATTTATCTTATCCCAATCCCTAAAATATTAAATATCACCTCAACTAAAATAAAGGGTTTTATATACCTTTTAAATTATAATCAACCATAACATATCAAAACTTAAATTAAACTTAAAAATAATCTTAATCTCTAAAGTTATATAAAAGATAATTTTATATAATATAAGATACCTATTGGCATTGAAAAATTCATGCCAAACACTTTGCTACAGAATTCATGATGCGATCCTCACTTAGACAACACAAGTTGAGTTTGAGTAGAATGGTATATCCATTCCAAATAGATAAGAAAATGGGATTTACATATGTCATAAAATTAATCACATATTTAAGAATGTATATTCCTAGAAATATTTCTTGATCCAGTGATATGGTGGTGAGAACCCCCACTAGGAGTAGGCTATATATTTTACCGAAATCTAGTGAAAAGGGAATAAACACCATAAAACTGATTTTTAGGGTATTACATGAAATTTTTTCATTTGAAAACATTCATATAGGGTGCATAAATAATGTTTAGGGTCATTTGTTACTTCATAATCATTTATTTGACTACACCAGGAGACCAAACAGATTTATAGATCAAAAGTTATAGTTGTTGGATATTGGAAGTATTTCATGAAGAATGTTGAGTTCGCATGAAGCTCGGTCTCCCAAATCATTTTCTCAACTCATGCATATAGGTTTCTCACCCAGATCATGGGACTAGGTTCATATACCATCCATAAATATACACCAATCTCCAATTTTTAAATAGAAATATGAAGTCCTTGATGATTAATATGGTAAGATCTCTATTATCTCTACTTATTCACTATATCTATTCACCCTAAATAGGTGAACCACCATGTTAATCCATCTACGAGGTAGAGGTACCATGTTACCACTTACTATGTTAAACCACTTAGGTGAATACTCAAAAGGGAGACTCCATTTCTCATCGCTCCATTACAGTTAATCACTTGGCTGCCTAGGCTCCTTCTATGTTGAGCTACATATATCCCTCTCTTAGTCCAAAAACTTGGGGTGAGATATCATCTTGTGAAAGACCCCATTAGGGTGAGACACTTGGTTGAACTCCCACAAGGATGAATCCATTTCCCAACCCTACACTATGCTGAGATACATTAGTGAAAATTCTCACAAGGTACTCCATATGGGAGAACCTTCTCCCAAGGAACCCCAATTGGGTGACCCTTCTCATAAGGATCATCACATGAGTGAACATTCTACCAAGGAACCCTAATTGGGAAACCATTAAACCAAGGAAATCACATCAGTAGACCTTAAACCAAGTCCCCTATACTAGGGATAAACACATTATCTATCCCTGAATAGGGATAAGTATATTTACTAACCCCCTACTAGAACTTTGTACCAATTTTATATGATATCAAACTAGGCACCCATCAATTCCTTATACACTTAAGGATGAGATACTCCTCTAAGTTTCCCCCATGGGCCTCCTCATTAGGTATAATCCCCAACAACATCCTACATGTACATCCACTTGGTGTAATTCCTAAGCTTAATAATGCTCCTTCCATATCCTACTACCAACAAACCAGGGGGAGACACTCTTTATGGTACTCCTACTAAGTGTAAGCCTCGACTCTACTTAAAATAGGGTCAAATATGTGTAAACCCTAAATAATCATCTTGATTTGATATAACCCTCATTGTAATCATTATTATACCTCGATTCAATATTTTTCTACTGGTTTCTTCATCCACTGTGATTCTATATACTCCTCTTAGTTCTATCAATACTATATGTCAATATATTCCTACTAGTTATCATGCATGAGAATCCTGATATGTTTAAGATCTGACTATTACTTCAAATTCCTTATGTGAAGAAGTCACCTTTCACCTTCATCTTATTTACTCATGTTTAGATTCCTCCATATATAATCCTTATCATGTTTTCTCAAGTTGAGTTCTCTTAGTGTGGCTTATATTATATGCATTTCGTTGAGGTGATTTATTCAGTCTTCATAAGGAAATATGAGTTGAGATCTGATTCTTCACTTGGATTAATAATAAATAAGCCTCCCCTAGATGTACTAATAGATAGGATGAACCACTTTGGGAATCCACCTAGGTATAATCCACAAACCATATATTCACCAGACTCACCTTCATGGTAAGGCATCTTGGGGAGCTCATTCATAAACCCCACTTTGTATCATATTTCCACCCATTTTATGACACACGTATCTTACATCGGCCTAATATAAGGTATAATCCCCAAAACCATACCTTTACCCAAGATACATATTAGGCCAAGTATCAAAAAATTAAAGCATCGATGCATAATCCCGATCTAATCCCCTATTTCACACACTAATTCAAGGCCACCAATATTCAATATTTTGTTTGTCACACTAGTCATGACTCTCATGGGCTTTGTGGTTTAGTTAATTGTTTGGTTATCATGATTGAGGAACATTGTAGGAATCACCTTCAAGTCCAAGATGTATTACATTAAAATTATTAGTACACATCCTTAACCCATGAACTAGAATGGCCCACTCATGATTATGTCCAACACCAACATTAATTGTCATCTTTTACCTTTTCGGCCTTATTGAGTAATGATAATTATATAGATTTTTCCATATCACATGACTATAAAAGGTATGACGTGTCCTTTTAAGTATAATTGGAGTCTGTGTGTTATAATTCCATTTAGAGGGATATATATGAATCTATCCCATGGGCTTGATTCCAACCCTAAAACACCGAATGCCTCCCTATACGATGATAAACTCTATTGATCGTAGCTAGACAACATTAAAACAAAACATCATTAACTAATAAGAGAAGACATGGTTTTGATAAGATAATTTTCATATGGAAAACCATTCCCATGCTTGTATTTGGGATGGATTCATGAATATTTCTTAAATATATAAGTGAGTCCTAGAGTAGTAAATAATCCCCCTCAAAATGGTGCGGTCTTCCTGACCTCCTCTCATCTCAACTAACTTGTTTTTATGAAGCTACTTGAAAAGTACCAATGACTATCTGTCTTTGGAAAGAATGTATTCATTAACTAAAATTTATCACTGGAATGAAATCCAATAGAATAAAAAATGGTAAATCATATGTGAATTCTTAAAAAAAATTAACCCTTTCATGAGTGAAAAATAATTGATTGTCAAGTTCTCATATCACCAATTTGTTTCGCATATCACACAAACAAATTGTGAACCAAACGTGAATCTTTCAACTATTTCATACTTTTAGAATTAATAATTTGGCCATTATCATTTTAAAAAATGGCTCAATGTGAATCCTTTATCATTGAAATAAATTTATTGACCATTCACTCTTATTTGTGGTTCCACACAGATGGGTATCTTGTTAATTTTTCACTCTAATATCTCTAACACTCTTTACAATACAAATGGAATATCTAAGTCCACCATTGAATTAAAAAAAAGTTATAACATCTAGTAATACCTACATGACACCTCAAGAAACTATGAAAACTAGACTGACATGCTAAACATATTCCATGGTTTCCATGGAGACCATGGACTCATTTCCTCAAAATACACTATTATTGTCCTAAAACTTTCAGCAACAGATGGTGAACTCCATGGTGTATTGGTATCATTTCAATTACTCTTTCCCAACACTATAGGTATCTCATGAATGTATCAAAAGGATAAACCCCCATAGGTTTTCTTATCAATGATGGGTTTTGATGAAGAAAGTGGTACAAGTTTCAACATTGAATCATTTCAGGATCATATCTCAGAGTGGAACTACACATTCCTTCCCTATATTGGGGAGGTAGAAGATTATTACCACAAGTTAAAGTAAATCACCCATGAGCATCCTAGGAGGGTCCCTATCCAGCGTGGTTATCTTCATCGATGTGTGAACCAATTTGTACATGAAAATGACGAAGAAACACTGCCTTTCCTAGCCATCCAGATCTAGGAATACAAAAAAGTGCCCTCCAGGGGAATCCAACCACTAAAATTATAGAGGAGGTTTATGACCCTACTACTACCAACACCAATGAGGACCATAAACATATCTTGAAAGTATCATAGGGCCAACCCCAAATCACCACTACCTTGAATCTTCATACATCATCAATATTATCCTCAATAATAATATAATCCTATAGAGAACCCCATCCCATAGGGATGAGGAATTTTTAATCATTTCTAAACCTAAGTTTACCTATGGTTTCATCAAGTGACAATGAATTCACCCCGATTCCAAATTCTCCTACTAGGGAATCCTTGAATCTGATCACATGATTGAAATCTATAAAAGTAATAATCGTTAGACAAACCGATGATGATAACCATGAAAATATTGAAAAAGAGATAGGTGTGGGAACATTCACTACACAACCGTCACCTGAACATGGTTAATATATATCATAAGGAGAGAATATTGTTCAAGTTGAATCTAGAACTATAGATATTTAGCTGATCAATGCTGAGTTTCTCAGCAGAAGTTAATCCTTTGACTATGGTTATTAGGTTGAAGATACCATGCCTCCTTCAACTAAACCCCTTAAAAGAGACAAGGTTTATAAATTCACAATGGAAGAATAGAGCCACCCATCAAAGTAAATAGGACCATTATACTATAGTTTTGACTGATTACTAAGATCTCATGCCACTGAGAAGACATTAACTGATAGTTTAGGAAACTCATATAAGGATAACTTAGATAGGGATATCCCATTAATTAGTAGATTCTGTCATTATCCAAATAGATTCTCTCAAAGTTCTATGCATAATAATATTAAAATAGAGGAAGCTATATCCTATTTGGGTGGATTAGACTCATTATCCTCCCAACATTGGGAACCCAAATTTATCAACATTCAATGGAAAGGGTGATCCTACGAAGAATCTCACCCATTTTTCATCCTAGTGTGGCCCACCAATGGAACCCCATAACTATAAGAGTCTGTCAATATAAGATGATTTTTGAATAGCTTAGATGACCCTACCTTTTCTTGTTACCATAACCTTACAGTTGGATCTATCTCAAACTAGGATGATCTTTGTTAGTAATTCCTCTATTAATTAATATCTATACCAAATAAAATGAAAATCTTTGACCTCCACAATTAAAATCAAAAAAAGAATGAGAAATTCATCTATTTCAATGAAATGTGGAAGGGTGTGACATATTCAATGGAAAGAAAACTATCCAATAATATTTATTAGAGATTTTAATGGAAAACATACAGTATGAGTTTTTATCTATGCTTATTCCCTTTATATACCCTGGTGGTTTCCATTTTAGAATATATAACAAAATATGTAGGAATTTATTTTTAAAACCAAGTAAAGGTCATATCAAGAAACCCCATAAATGATTTGGAATCTAGAGAAATCTAAAGTCACTAATTTTTCTCTCAAGTTGAAAGGAGTGAGTCTATATAAGCTTGAAATTTGGAAGGATGAAATTTATTCCTTCAATAATGATTAGTTTCTAGGGTACTTCATCTGTACATTGGAGAGAAACCTGATCAATTTTCCTTAAAAAAATTCTAGAAGAAGAATGGTAGGATGATCAACCAAATTACTTCCCTTACCATTGTATACTGGTTCACACAATCCATGCATGAGTCATCAACATAGATATAATTCAAAATATGGCCATTGAGGGTAAAATTAATTCAGAAAATTCCATGGAATATGTGTCACATGGTGCATCAATTCTCCCCAACACTGAAGAATAATTGTCATAGGCACAATAATGAAAAATGGTAAAATAGGCGCTGAACCACCAAATGGTCTAATGTGTACCACCCCACCAAATGATCCAATAGGCACCATCAAACTAAATTTTCCAACATGAACCATCCCACCAAACGATATACTCTAATAAAGAGAAACAATATTTTTCCTTTATTTCTATTAACATGGTATCAATTAGGTCTAATAAATTTTTACCTAGTTCTAATAAGTAACCTCTTAATAGGGATCCATGTTCAACTATATATTTGATTGATTTGAAACACATTCTTCCGTTCAATATTTTGAGCATCGATGATGGAGTTATTAGTGATACAACATATGCCTCTAGTGAATCTATCATCATCCCTATTGGTTCCTTAGAATTCCCATCACTATCCACACATCTAGTACATTAGAAAGGAAAGGGGGTCAACAATTCATCTACCTGTTAGCCCCTTTTGGATGAAAAATATATATTCCTCAAAGAAAAGATCACTCAGTTGGAATAGGAATATGAGGATCACTGAGAAGTAATTATAAATAATATTTATGAATATTTTTCCAAAATAAAATATCACCATCCACTTAATGAGGTCCTCCTTATAGTAAAGTACCCTAACAAATTATATTGGATGTACTTTAAAAGTTTTCTCCCCCTCACTGGGTGATTCTTGAACATCATTCCATCCCACCCTAGAGCACATGGATGTGGTTATTTATATATTTTATATCATCTCATCAAGTGAATTCACAGTCATGAATAGTCTCAAAATATTTCCCCAAATTGATCACGATTGAGGCATTTCCTCCATGGCACCCAAATCAACCATCTTCCCATGCCAATCAAAGAGTACGTGGCACAAAAGGGAAGCATTGTTATCTTTTATCTCTTGTATGTAGGTAAAAAAAGTATTCCTTTCAATATGAGATATTCTCGAGTATTTCACATGGTCCATGGAGAATAATTTAATCAATCTCCTGTAGATTAAGTGACCTAAAGAGGTAGATTTTAGAGCACATCCGAAAGGTATATTCCTTTATGTATGATCATGTGGATACATATAACACACATTCCCTAGATAACATCCATGTCAAGATTCTAAGAATCAATATACTTCTAGAATTTTTCATGAAAGATCATCTTAATTATTTTACTTATCATTGAATTGTGGGATATTAAATTATGGATTTCTTCTTCTTTAAATATTTGATCAAAATATAGGTAGATAAAGAAATAATAGAACTTAGAAATCCAGAGAATCAGGTCACATTCAAGTGAGTCATTCTCAATCTAACTGAAAAACATCCCTCTTAACATGTAATGTAAATGGATGCATCCCTATCTTATGATAATAAATTTCATAGAACAACATCATTACCACATGATAATAAAATTCATAGCACATTTTCCTTACCGTATGATGATAAAATGAATGGAGAAACAACTTAGCAGTATAAAATTAAACTACATAAAATAATATCCTTGTCACATGATATTAAACTACATAATAACATCCTTACTACATTATGAAAAATTTCATAGAAAGACATCCTTACAACAAAAAGATAAACAGAATGGAACAATATCCTTATAGCATGGTGGTAAACTACATGGAACAGTATCCTAGATGTATGAAATTAAACTGTATAGCATAACATCCTAGTCATACAATGTTAAACTATAGGAAAATATCCTTACTGCATGATGTTAAACTACATGGTTACCATCCCTTCCACATGACATCAAACAATGAGGTGGAAGTCTGTCACACATGATGTAAAACTTCTCAGGGAGGACCATTTCCTTTTTCCTCTATCATTCATACATGATATCTAGATCTACCTATACATATTTTGAATATATAATTTCATGACTTAGAACATCAATACCCCCTACTATTATATTCCATCCAGATTGATGCAGGGAGTTTCTCAAAAAGTACTACATGTGGCTTGATTCCCATTCCATGGGATTAATTGTGATGTTTAGATCATCCATTTTAGGCTCAACCATAAATTTTCACAACTTTTAATCATTCCCCTACATGATTTTAAAATTCATATAGAGATTATTTCTCACATTGAAATGAAAATTCCCCCACATGTTCTTTATCATGCAATCTCTTGTGGTTTAAATGATTTTTCTTATTGTCTATTGTTTCTCACAATGAACATGAATCTTGTGATCTTAGAGGAATTGGTGAGTTTATATATATATATATAAATTGAAATTTATTTTATTCTAAGTCATGAAACTCATTCCTGGTTTCATTACATAAAAATACAAGAAATTTTGTCCAACCTATATTATTCTAATCTACAAAACACATTTATTCAATCCATCAAGACCTTAAAATACTTAATAGTCCCACATTTCAGGATCTAACTTCCTTAAATGGTATATATATATATATATATATATATCAATTTAATAGACTTATAATTACATGGATTTAAACTATGATCCCATGAAAGAATATGAAATTTTTTGTGTTATTCGACTACCCTGGTCATGTCAAGTTTCTACTCCCATAACATGATTTGAAGATGAAACCATTTCAACCATCCTGTATGTGGGTTTAATCTATGTGAGTATTATTTGGCACAAATTTTATTGTCCACGCTCCTTTCACCAAATAAATGACCCCATTTTCATGGTTATATTATCAGTGTTTGGACCATAGCATTCCCTATGAATCAGTATAAAATAGAATCAACATTTAAAATGATATATAATAATTCCCTATTAGGAACCATTTCCTTTTAGTGATTGTGGTTCCCCTCATTCTCAACGGGTCCATTGATAAGCATACATTGATGTGAGATCACCTATTTCTAACATGAATGATCAAGATCTATGTAGGTACATTCACACCAACACATTTTTCACATGAATGTAAACTATATGAAAATTATGTCCTTATTGTATGGAATTAAACTACATAGTGTTCATCCTCACCTCATGATGTTAATCTGTACAGAAGTGTTTTATGTTTTGGGGCCTTAAAATATATAACATTGTGGTCCACCGTTCTTGACCCTAAACGGTATATATTGGTCTATTCTATGAGACCTAACTTCTTTATATATGAGTGGGATCTATGTAAGAACCCCCTAAATAGTATTATACATCCATAATTATATATAAGTATGAAATCCCCCCCCCCCGCATCCAAACACCCCCACTAATGCAAGGTTTCTCTAAGGATACATCACATAGTCTTTACATAAGCTCACAAATTCCAGGTCACATTAAATTAAATGGTATTCCTTTCATCTTAGGTACATGATGTTAAACATCATAGATATAGGTTCTAGTCACATAGACCTAAAATGGTTAGAGTGGGCCACCCTATACATCCCATTCCATCCACAGGATCTAGATCTATGCATGGGTTCCTGAGGCATGGTACACATATGATCGATGATACAGAGAAATACTACCCCATTATAAATGTAACCAAGACCTCCTATCCTAGGTAAAATCTATGAAGTTTCTATTTCTCCCAATACCATACCTGGATAAAATATAAAATTCCCCATTTCTTGTGTATGAGCGAGATCTATGTAGGAATGATCTCTATTAGAACTATATATTACTTGAGTCCTTTCCTCATGAGATATGTAGTGATAGTAAAATCCCCCATCCTAGGCTTAGCCATAAACTTTTAGTAAAATAATTATGATCTTAAATGGTGTGTTTCACCCCATTGGATAATGTATACTAGCATTGGGATCACAATTCATGTTTGGTTTTCCCTCACCCTCACTATATAGGTTGTCCCACCTTTTTGGTCCCAACTGTGTAACCTTAAACCCAAAAAAAATTCTATTAAAGTTGTGGGACATTAAACAAAATTCTATCATGTTAGTAATTGAAAGACCATAAATTGGGAATCTAAAGAGTCAAAAACTCATTTGAATTTGAATATTTATAAAGGGAATATTGAGAAAAATTCAATACTCCACTTAGTAATTTATTACCTATTATGGTTTATGAAAAATTTGGAAAATAAAAAAGAAAAAAAGATCATGGGGCCCACTAAATGACCCTTGAAAACCCCCATCTATGCTCGCCTGACCCCTAGAGGGTGGATTCAATTTTCCCAATCAATTGGAATTACGTTGTGATATAGGTACATTGTGACCCATGGAAAGAATACTACTTCCTATTGAGTATGTAATCCCTTTAAGTTATTGTGTACATAAGAAACTTAGGTTTTATCCCTTACACATCAAGAATGTATTTAATATATGGTGGTATAAAATTTTGGATTCTCTAACCCTTATTTAATATTCCTTATATCTATGAACCAAACTAATATATCTGATGTTTGATTCAACATAAAAAAATTATTTATGTTGAAATACTCTTCTTGGAATCCTTTAACATTAAGTCAACCAGTCCTCTTTGTTATAACTTTTATAGAAATGTTTCTAACATGGATTGATTTATCTAAAGGGGCCCACTAGGATTTTACAGTGAAAAACATAGTTTCCCCTATGATTTTAATGTATCCCCTAGGGGATTTTTTGGTCTTAAATGAAAGTTCCACCTACACCACATGTACAATCCATAGACTAAGTGTTGTAACAGTAAGCCTGCCCCCTCCAGTCGGCATTGACTTGTCATGAAATTAGTTTTCCACAATTAATAATGGTCATTCTACTCCCAACAGCCTCAATTTCCCATTGATTTAAACATTATTAACATATGATTTACACCTTTCATAATCCAAATATCCAAGATTATTCAAATAGACATGATTTTATACACTTGTTCATCATACCCATTGTTAGAGAAAAACATTGAAATTATAATTTTTTTCTCATTCATATCTGTGTATGCCTCTTTTATGGAGACCTTGAATCCTTATATTGAGATTCTGATTTTGGAAAATCCTATCAGAAAGTTTTTCTTTTTCAAATTACCTTAAACCAAATGAAAAAATGGTCTAAGATTCATGACCATAAACCAAATTCCTTCATTCAGTCAAGCATTATGACATTAAACTAAGTGTACTTATCCTTGGTATTTTCCATACTATCATTGAACATCACAATATGTTTCTCATTACCCTAATAGACTACCCCATCCATTTTTATTTCAAATATATGTGACTTTAAATGAAAGAAATACATGGTCAAATATGTTTAGCATAATACACCATTTACCCATTGGCATAATAACTATGATCCAAAACTATGTTCACCATTCATCGTGTTTCTCTATATTTATGACATTGGGCTCTCATCCATATTAGGTTTTTTTTACCCTTTTTTCTATGTAGACTAACTTTATTTATGGTAAAATATGTTCAACCTTAAACAACATCAACATTGGTCCCACTTTCAAGACCTTAAACACCCCCATGGAAAGATACATTGCACTCACCATGTTAAAAATATGAAAATAATGTCCTAGAAAAAAGTAGTGTCTTGGCTTGTGTTGGGAAATAGTACCTCATGGTAAATTTGTAGTTTTTTTGGGTTGATTTTGTTTGTTGAAAAATTAGTTTTCCAAGGATATTTGTGGAGTTCAAGAGAGAATATTGAAAATGTATTTTGAAAAATATCCAAGACAAAGGACCAGATTCCCTAGAGGCTGTATCAAAAATTGCATATACCAGGTCGCACTATTTCCTTGTGTTTTCAAAAATTTTGGGGCCCAAAATTTGGGGAATTAATAAATCATTACCATAGTTTTAGTTCCATGAATTACTCCTAAAAATATATAAATGGCATGAGTTTTTTAAATATTTGAGTTTCAATAATATTTTGATGTTTATGAAGGCAGCTGGTGTCAGGACGTTTTGAAGGTTCACAAATGCATTAAGGGTTGACGGTAAAGCTCTGCGACAATGCAAATCTTCTTAAATTAGAAATTTCATTGTTTCTTCATGAAGATAGGTATGTTTGAGAATGATAATGGAGTAATTTGAAAAAATTGTGATGATGAGTATGGAAGCTTCACGAAAGGGAGGAAATGCCTATAAATAGTCTTCTACCCCCTAATGAAGAGAGATAAAGCCTTAAAGAAAATTCAAAGGATTTGAATTCATGAAGGTTGTTCATAAAAAAAAGTTCATGAAGAAAGGAATTTCAAAAAGTATATGTAATCAAAATAAATTTTCAAATCACTATGAGAGAGTTTAAATTTTCCAAGTTAATCTATGCTTCCTGAAATTAATGATATTTATAAAGTCTATCTAAGCTTCATGAAATGTATGAGCTATGAGAAAAGGTAGTGATATTTTCAAAAGTTAGTGAGCTTCACAAAAGGACTGTGATTCATGAAAGGTAGTGATCTTTTTTAAAGGATGTGATATTCATGAAAGGTGTGGCATTTGTGAATGTTGTGAGCATCGAGAAGGCTAAGTGAGAATCATGAAGATACTGTTATTTTAAAAATTAGTGATCTTCACAAACCAGAAGGGATTTCTCAAAAATTATTTGTTAAATGGGTATTAATAAAGCAGTTTAAATTTGATCTTAAGGATACACCAAATAAGGTACAAAACATATTGATTTAAGATATCAAAATAAGATTCTTATGAAGGTTTATTGAGCACACTTCATTTAAGAGAGTAGTGAGCTATTAATATGTATTTGGTTGTAAATCAAGAGGTATAATGAGAACCCTAATTTTTTTTAAGAAAATGATCCTAGGAATATAGGTGATTTATCCTAAAGCATATATTGGAAACAAGCCTTAGTATATTTGATACATCGGTATATTAACATTGTATGCTGTTTGTATATAGCACAGTGAGGGTGAACTGAGTAAAAATATGTGTGTCCTTTTTCTTTCTATCACCCTTTACTTTTAGTGCATCATCATCAGATAATAAAGGGAAGAAGAATATTAGTATAAAAACATAATAGAAAATAAAGTGACCCTTTTAATAAAGAGTTCAAGATCTAGTGGGGTAGGAATAATTTTGAAAAGATTATCGACACCCTAATTCACCCCATATTAGGACATCTATGCCCCTTTTGAGCCTATTATAGGGTCTACATTGGGGCTGCAAGACCCTCAATCACAATATAGTCTACTTTGGGTCACTCCCTCATGGTTTTTTTCTTCAACCGAGCTCACTACCAACTAGGGTGGACCACCAACCATCTCCCTATGAAAATGACATGTGATGGGGAGGGGGATGGTTGGGGCTTATATACCACTCCCAATAATCATCCAGTCTCCAATCTGGGATAGGGAAATAAGATTCACAACATGACACCCATATTTCAAGTCATGACGCTGTTGCATCCAATTACCATGACTAATAGGAAACACACTATATTTCATTTGGGACTCCAACAATCCCCCTAGGTTCTTACCCTAAAAATCAGAGTCCACCTTTCTCCATTGATAAAAATTTTAGGGTCTAAATTAGGAATTTAATACCCATATCACAATATTTTCCGCTTTTGGGTCACTCTCTCATAGTTTTGTTCATCAGAAGGGCTCAATACCTACCAGGGTGGATCACTAACCAACCAGCTATAAAAGGCCTTATAATGGAGTGTGGAATGTATGGGGATTATATACCATAACCAACACCCCTATAGTAGCGTATGTTGGATGGTAAAAAAGGTGTTAAAACATGAAACCCATATATCACATCGTGGCACTACTATAGCCAGCAACCATGAACCGTAGGGCACACACAATCATTTATTTTAGACTCCCATAACTTTCTATCTATATACCCACATAGTCTAAGAGGAAATGATCATGTGAAAAAAATGAAAAGGAATAATACTTATTAGGTTAGAAGAAAACCTACAAAGGGGATTCATATAAAATTCTAAGTTTCTACCTGCTAGGCCTCTCCATTAAGGGCTTAAGAATTTTTTAGGAGAATATAAATAGATATAAATATCTTTGACACCACCATTTGACCCTATAAAAAATTGATTTATTCTTAGTAGATCCATCAAACTTGAAATTAATTAGAGAACATATTTTCTTCTTCTAAAATGTATAAGGGTACTAAGTCCTCATTACATGAAAAAACATTGAATGAAATTTAGTCCATCCCGTATGACCCTTATATTGGTAAGAGAGGTTTTTGTTAGATGACACAATCTTCTCACATTAGAGAAAGATATATGTAAAATTACAATATTATGTGGATCCATATCCATAGTCCAACAGTAAATGAAATTTTTTATCTCCAAATGTATGAACTAGATCTATATAGGATCCCCCATTAATAGTTATTCCCCAATGAACCTAGGCTTAAAAAACATCCCCTCTATGAAAAAGATTGATCTATACTAGGGATCCATTATTTGAATTATGTGTGACCTGATTCCTTATTTGTAGGATACATAAAGACATCCAAATATCCTATATTGTATCCATACAAAAATCAACATTCATTCCACTCCCTTTTTATCCTAGAGTCTGGACCTTTTAGATTTTGGATATTTATTCCTTGAGATGAGATTACTCTTACTCATAGATCAAACTCACGAAATAAATTATTACTATTGGTAAGAAAAGTTACTTAAGTTGGTATTATCTTCCTAGTGACACCTGAAATCCATGATTTGAAACACTCCTTCTGGAAAATGTATTTCCCCTTGTGAGATAGCGTCAAATCCAAGAACATGATTTAGGAGTGAATTAATGTTCCCTATATTTACCTCCAATATACTATTGGGATATGTTTATGGGACTCAAATGTATTTTAAGTAGGAAAGACATAAACCTTATCTATAGTTTCAGTGGTTAGATTCCCCTAGAGGGATCTCCTTATGGATTTTAGAATCTAGATATTCATTATAGACAGTATTTACACTACAATTCCATATAAAATTGGGGTCACACAATGGTAATGATGACCAGGTGGATGGGGTCCAATGTAGATATATACTTGGTGGTTTTCTTATCGTGGTGGTAAACCTCTTCCACCACCCCAATATAGGCAAGGAACACTTTGATTCACTTTAGAGATAGGATATCGAAATTATTTGATGTCATGAAAAGTGCCAATTGCTTCCCCACTACCTGTTATTTATAGGAAGACCTATGTGTCCTCATTCTCTAGATACATCCATGAGCTAACACCATTGTTGGGATATATCCATTTCAATAAAAATTCCACACCAGGTAATTCACCATATGAATTTAGAGGTATTGGGTTGATGATAATGTATGCCATGGCCATGAGGTCATGGTATCAATGGAAGTTTAGGTGTATTTTTAACACATTAGATAGGTTTTAATAGTGGATTGAGGTGTCTTTTGGGTATTATAAACTTTTCCCATGATCATATAATTCATTAGTGGACTCAAAGATTCAATTTGGATTGTAGGGAGTCTTGGTGGTCTGAAATAGAAACACAAACAATAAACCTATTAGTTTAGTATCACAAGTATGGTTGATTGATCAAATTAATAGTTAAAGGTTTCTCATTGAGCTATTTTGTTTTATGTGAAAAATTATTAAAATATAACTATGAAAGGATACCACAGTTTAAAAATTCATTCCAAGTTCACCATTTGTTTTGTGTAGGACCCAAAAAAATGCCTCCATAGGAACTAGAATATAGATCATTTATTATTCATGAAAGAGTTGTGGTGGGGAGCCTTTCCCACTATCACATCAAGGATCTTATGGAGGGTATGAATAATTGAATGATGGATGGTTACCTAGGGGTTGAATCAGGGTTTATAGAAGCCATTTCTTCCCAAGCTTCTTCCTAAGATAATGAGTAGATGGATTCCATCCCAGAGGAAGCTGAAATTCATTAAGCAATCCTACACCTCAAAGCTGACAATGCCCTGGGTCCTAATAGATTTATAGGTTCCTTCTATAGAGATTTCTGGGGGTGGTTAAAGACGACCTTATAGAGGCCATTTAGGAATTCTTATCCAAGAGTGTCCAACACCACTTCCTTGGTGCTTCTTCCTAAATTTAATAACCCCTCTTCTATCCTCCACTACCACCTAGTTAGTCTTTGTAACATCCCCTATAAGGACCTTGCAAGAATTTTTAATTTTATACTATTGGATCATCTTCATCAATGGATTTATTTGGACCAGCATGGGTTGGTTAAGGGTTATTCAATCTAGGGAAAAATCTCTTTGGTGCAAGAGATGATCCAGGACAATATCACCAAGTCACATGGTTCAAACTTGGTGCATAAACTGGACATGATCAAAGCTTATGATCGAGTCAAATGGGGATTTATCAACAAGGACCTCTTAGACATGGGATTATCCCCTTAGGTGTCTGATCTTTGTTTATCTATTTTAGTTCTTCTTTGTTGGTTTTCCATTTTATGGGTAAATCCCATGGTTTTTTCAAGGCTACCCTGGGTTTAAGACAGGGTGACCCCATCTCCTCAATTCTGTTTATTCTCTACCAAGATATTATCATCCACCTTATTCACAATGGAATGTCCAATGGAAAGATCCTTCCTCATAGATGAAAGGGGAGAGATTCCCCCATATCACATCTCATGTTTTTTGACTACACTCTTATCTTCTTGAATGATTCCAAGAAATCTATCTATGGGATTAGTCATGTTCTAGAGGAGTACTATTATTGGGGTGAGAAAGTTATCATCAAAAGTAAGAGTAACTTATTCATTTCAAGGGAATGTTCCTACACTTAAGAATATTATATATGAAAAAATATGGACATCCAATAGGTAAGTTTACCAATGAGTTATCTGGGAACTAATATTTCCTTAGTTTAGCCCAGAATTCAAGACGTTGACAATATTTTTTTCAGATCATAGAGAGAGTCCTCAATTGGAAAAGTAGGTTCTTGTCATTCGGGGTTCAGATCAACCTAGTTAATAGTGTTCTCCTTGGGACTCCTATCTATGAATTATCTTATGTTAATTCTACTAAAGGATTTATCTCAAAGATTGATAGGGTCCTTTCTCACTTTATTTGGCATGCTCGTGAAGAGGGGAAACATGCATGGGTGTCTTGGGGAAAAATGGAAGGGCGTATTCTTAAAGGAGGGATTAATGTTCATAACCTTGCTAATAAGCTCCTCTTGTTTCATTATAAACTAGCTTGGAAAATCCTAGAAAATTGGACATTATAGGGTAATACCATCTGTATCTCTAAAGTGGATGACTCTTTGAGGGATGAAAGATAAATTTCACCTTTTATGTCCATGTTACATCCCCTCTACTCTGCCATGCATCCTTATGTCTGATGGATCATTGGGGAAGGGAAAATCTTCTTCTTCCATGTCTACTAGTTGAGAAACATCCTCAGATTTTTGGGATTCCCAGCATACAACATCTCGTATGAGGAGGCAAGAAAATTTCTAGATTTTATCATGGAAATTATTAACAACGATCAACTGGATAACTTTCCCCTCATCAATATCATAGAGTAACCTGAAAAACGTGTTTCCCCCATCATGTTTGGGCTACTTCTCCTCTAAATAATACTGTCGTGCCCTAATACCCCAACTGCATGATAACAAAAGGAACGATCTACAATGGACCAAGTAGATTCCAACGATGTATAACTTCCTCACTTGTAGGATCATGCATGTTTCTGTTACTACCAAAGAAACCATCAAGAAATATGGAATTAATATTGATTCAGGTTTCTTGTTTTGTAATGCCCATAGTGAGGATATCATCATAAATATTTTCATCGAGGGAAACTATGCTAGGAGGTTTGGTCTCACTTTAGTAGTTTCACTTAATTTCTTTTACATCATGAACTCTATGACTCCTTTTTCATTTGATGGTTTCAGGGCTCAGGTGAAATGGGAGTGGAGAGAATGACCAGATCAATTATCGTTCATGTTGGTGTGTGGTGTATCTATCATTCTAGGAACAAATATAGGTAAGAGGGTATTGGTTTGACTGGGAAATCCATCTCCACTAATCCTAGAAGTCTGATTCTTTATCTGACTAGGTGTCTTGATAACTAGAGAGTTGCACCTTCTATGAATATCCTGTTTTTGGCTACATAGGTCAGTCCTACCGCTAGTATCCCTCACAGCCATTGGGTCTATTGGAATCCTCCTCCCATGGGTTTGAAACTGAATACAGACGACTCTAGTATTTCAGGTGATATGCAGGGAGGAGCGGTGGTCCGTGACTTTAGGGCACCTTTGTGTTTGTGTTCATGGTCATCTTGGTCAGAGTTTCATCCCTTCAGGAATAATCTCTTGAATTTATTGAAGGCCTAACACTTTGTAGGCAAAGTCACATTGGTATTTTGGAAGCAGAAATGGAAACTTTAGTTCTTTTCAAATCACTTCATGGCACAATTAATATTCCCTAGTCAATATCATACCCTATAAGGAATTTTCACGTTATTCTCGCCAACAATTTTAGGTTGAGACACACATGGAATGAGGGGAACAAGTTAGCAAATCATCTAATGAAGATAGCATCTCATGGTTCAGGTACAACTTGTTTCTATAACCCAAATCAATTGAATCCATAGGGGGTAATTCTTATTAGAAGGGATTCCCTCAGTCTTCATTTTTTCAATCCCCCTAGGTCTTTTCTTTTTTTGTCCCCTATTTTTTCTCTCCCACCATTTATAAATAAATAATGATGGTAATGATGATGACTACTTTGGTCTGACATGAATTAACTTAAACTTCCCATGGAAAGAGAGATTGAACATTCCAAGTTAAAAACCCATAATGGGTAGATTTGGAAAACTTTCAGTATCTTTTCTTTAGATATGAACCAAATATATCCTAGGAAAATTTGAGCACGTGAAACAAAATAAAAAGGCATAAAACATGCTAGGTTAAAAAATAACAAAGTTGAGCCTGAACAAAAGCATAGTTTCTTCTTACTAGTCCTCAATATCAATTTATTAAGAAAGATATAAGGAATAAATAAATGGATATAAATATTGTAGGGACTAAAATTATAACCTAGAAAAAATCAATTTATGTTTAGTAAGTCCATCAACCTTGGAAATAGTTAGAGAAATAGCTGCTCCTCTTGAACTATCAGAGGGTGATAAGTCCTCATTGTATTAGTGAAAACTACATTATATTTGGTCCATCAAGCATGACCCATAATTTGATTGAAGAGGTTTTTTAGATGATGTAGTATTCTCACTCAATATTCAGATTCATGTGAGAATTCAATATTATATGTTCCTTTATCCATGGTATAAAAATAATTTAAAATTTTCCCTCTATAATGTAAAAACTAGATCCATATAAGTGTTTTCATTATAGAGTTATTCACCAATAAACCTAAACTGAAAATACTTCCCCTCTATATAATAGATTTATCTATATAGGGTGACATTCATAAGAACTATGATTTCCTTGATTTATACTCTTGTTAGATATATAGAAAAATATAGATCCCTTATCATGGATCCATCCAAAAATCCACTTAAATTCAACTACCTTTTCCATCCTAAAATCTAGACATTTTCAGATTTATGATATTCATTATTTTATTTTATATTACTTCTATTATCAATTCAAATACCAGGTGTAAATTATTCCTATTGATAACACAAGTTCAATGTGTAAATATTATCTTCTTGGTGTCACATGAAAGGCTTGAGTTGGAACACTGCATTTTAAAAGCACCCTTCCACTCATGAGACAACTCCCAAGACCACTAGATAATTTTATAGCACATCAAAGTGACCTATATTTTTTATTAGAATCATATTATTTTCATTATTATTGAATTAAATTCTATGGTGGATTTTTTTTCATTGAAAAATTCATTTCATACGCATTTCTATAGAATTAATGATGTGATCCTCACTTGGACAACACAAGTCACGCTTGAGTAGAAAATTATCTACATACCAAAAAAATAAGAAAATGTGATTTATATATAGCACAATAATAATCACATGCAATGGGATGGATATTACGTAGAAACATTTCCCAATATAGTGACATGGTGGTGACAACCCCCTCAGGAAGTATGCCATGAATTTCACTAAATGCTAGAGAAAAGGTAATTGACACATTCAAACCCGTTTGAGGATCTTTAATGGATTTTATTCCCCTAAAAATATTATACTAGGGTGATTACACCATATCCAAGTGAGTATTCCACTTCACAAGAAATGATTTTACCTTTTGTAGAGCATAAATGGACTTACAGATATGAAGTTATAGTTGTTGGAAGTTGTGCATTTTACATAAAGAAATTCGAGTTCACATGTGGTTTGGTTTCCTAAATCCTTCTCCTAGGTAATTCACATAGGTTTCCTACCCATATCATGCACCTATGTTTAATGGATGATATATAAATAGACCCCCACCTCCAATTTTTCTATGGACAAACTAACTCTTGGAGGAAGAATAAGGTAAGTTCTCCTCGCACCCTACCAATTCACCCTACCTATTCACCTTTACTAGGGATAACCACTTGGTCAGTCCTCTACCAGGGGATTGATCTATGTTATCTCTTACTATGGAGAAACACTCAGGAAGATCATTACTAAGGTGTATCCATTTCTCATCCCTCTATTTGGGTAAAACACATAGGTGCCTAGGATCCAATGGGTTGAGCCACACCCATAATTCACTAGGGTGAACCAAATGGGTGATCTATCATCTTGGGAGAGTCCCCACTAGTTAAATACACTTTGGAAAATGCTCAATTGGATGAATCCATTTCCTGGACCTATTCTAGGGAAAGATACATGAGAGAAACTTCTCTTAAGGCACTCCTCTTGAGAGAGCCTTATCCAATGGAATTACACTTTACTAATTCTTCTCCTAAGGAACCCACATGGGAGACCCTTTTAAAAATTAAATCTACATGGTAGAACCTTCTCCCAAGGAACCCCACACGAGAATCCCTTCACCTACGAAAGAAACATTGGTGACCCTTCAAAAAAGGACCTATACTAGGGTTAAACAGCTTCACTATCCCTCACTAGGAATAATAATATTTTCTATACCCCTACTAGGGCTAATAACCAATTCACCTATGTCAAGAAAATAAGAATCTATCCAATCCATATATACCTTATGATGAGATAATTCTCTAGGTTTCCCTTATGGCCCTCATCCTTAGGTGTAATACCTAACCACATCCACCAGGTCCTCCGGATAGGTGTAATCCCTTACCTTTAAAATATCACTTCCACATTTTATCACTAAAATAAGGGGATGGAGATGGGGATGAAACTCTTTATATGCCTCTTACTATGTGTAAGACCAAACTCTACCTAAAAGGGAGAAACATATAAATAATCCCCACAAAATCACCTTTAGATTATATAATCCTCTTGGTAATAATTATTATACCTTGAGTTGATATATTCCTCGTGGTTTCTTCATCCACCATGAGTTGACATACTCCACTCAGTTCAATCAATACATTGATTTGAAATATTATTCCTAGTTATTATTCATGGGCGTCCTCCAAGGTGTATGACCTAATTATGCCTTTAAATTATTTAAGTAGAGATTCATCCTTTCTACTTCATTATATTTTCTCATTTCAAAATTTATCCTTAGGGATTCCTTATCATATTTTATCACATTTAGATCTGTCTACATGGATTATATTATACACCTTTAGTGATGCTTCATCCTTTTGGCTTCATCATGCACCACGAGTCAATATTAGATTCTCTTTATAGATTAATAAAAATAAGGCATCCTATTAGAAGTAATCCCTAACTACACTTTTCCATCCTACCCCGTTACTAACATACATAATGAACTACTATGGGAATCCACTTAGGTAAAGTACCCAAAACATATCTTTACATTACTCACCTACTCAGTTACGTATCTACAACTACTCATGCATAAGCCCCACATTGACTCATATTGTTTCCCATTTTATCATACATGTATCTTATATGGTAATCCTCCTAGGTTTAATCCCCCACACCATACCTTCACCTAAGACATTTATCAGGATTTGTTTCCTATAAGTGAAATATAAATGCATTAGGCCAATCCAATCCCATATTTCATGATATGATGCAATTGAATAGATTCTTTTTCTCTTATTTATCAAAACAAGCATGGATCACATGGGATTAGGGGTTTATTTGATCATTATTTTAGTATAATTGAGCCGCATCACAAGAATCATATTTCGAAATGAGTTGTTTGAATTTAAAAAATCATTCAAACATCGTTACTTCATGAACCAGAAAGGTCTACTCATGTGTAACTCCCAAACCAACCATTACTAGTAAAATTTTTCTTAGTAGTCGTTACCTCATGATGTTAAACTGTAAGGATTTGTTCTTTTCACATGACCATAAATAGCATGTTATGTAACACTGAACTTCATGGGTTTTTATTTCTATTTTCATGGACACATATGAAGTCATATCTTGGGCTTGATCCCAACTCCAAAACACCAACAACTCCATGGATGGTGATAAAATCAAGAGAACATAACTTCATATCTTTAAACCAAAACATTTGGAACTAATAATATACCATATGGTCCCAATTATAGAATTAGGAAAGGTGTAACCATTCCCACATTGGAATTTGGTAAGGATTCAAGAATATATCTAAAATATATAAGATACTCCTGGAGAAGGAATTAATCCCACTTAAAAGGGTGTGGGAAACCTAGCCTTCCTTCCTCTCGACCAGTACATTTTCTACAATTTTTCTAAAAAATTCCCATTGACTTTTTGAATTTGGAAAGTAGGTATTGAATGAATTGAAATGAGTGTGGGCATGAAATTCATCAAAAACAAAATGGTACCCACATATACATCACCTTCATGAGTCACACACTATACCCATTCTTATAAGAAAATAAATTGTTCATACATATACATATCTCATGAGATATAAAATTTTAACTAATACATTGTAGGGTAATATAGGACCCCACCTATAATAATAAATATTTATGATTGCCACTAAAATCAACCATAAAAATACTTTAAAGAACCCATAGAATGAAAATAGGTTTCATATCACTTTGAAATTGAATAATACAAGGAGAACATTCCATAAAAAACTGATAAACCCATTAAATATAAATTAGTATCCAATGATATTAAGAAACTCTCTAGGTAAATACCCTTAAAATAAGACAGAACATGGTATTTACACTATATAGATATAAGATATATGGTTTTTTAATAATTTTCCTAATCTATCAAATAATGAAATCTAATTTAACACCCTTCAATCAAAGGAATCAAAAATAGGGTATTTATAGAGGAAAGGCATTGGAAGAAAAATTATGAATATACAATAAAGGAGATTTGGTGAGACAAAGTCAGTGATAAGTCATTTATTTAATAGAATGTAACATTACACAATCAATCTAAAGAAAAATGTTTGAAGTTATTATTTGATGAATTACCATGATCATGTATATGACATGTTAAATGACAATGACTTTGATGATTAACTTTTTTTAGGAGTTTTAGAAAAGTCAATTTGGAAATAATAAATATCCTTGATCTATTGAAATAATTTTAAAAGAAAATTTTTATAAACTAGAATAAAAAATATCTTTTTAGAACCCTGAAATACTATAGATAAGGTTTTATATAAAATGAAAATTGTGGAAGAATGATATGTTCACTAGAAAATGAAAAATGAGTTTCTTTTGTCGAAAACAACCCATAAAAATGTTAAAGTGATTTTATTTATTTTAAAAAAATTGGGTTATGTTTTAGGTATATTAAAATTACCTATTAGAATTTTCATACCAAATATATCAGTATCAAAAAAAAATTTATTTGAAAATAATATATGAGGGAAAAATAATTTCAGATTTATTTTATTAAAAATACCTTTTTTGATAACCACATTACCTAAACATATTATAGAACATCCGATTTAAACAACTAGATAAAGAGGAAAAAACTCACCATGAATAAATAGAGGGGAATAAAATGAATATTATATTGGAAATAAATGATATAAACATTGCATAGATGGGTTATCACATTTGTGAGATATCGATTTTAGATTGAGGTTGGGAAAAAAAACCTTATGGCTTTATTAAAATTCAAATAAATTTCATTGAAGGAAGAATAGAATGAAACTAAACATAAAATAACATAAATGAAATATATTTCATGATATAATATAACAAATATGTATTATATACACCATATAAAAGTAAATTATGTTATAGAAATAAATATGTCTCAATAAATAAGAATTTTGACCAAGAAACTCTTTTAAGTAACATTATCTCTATGGGTTGAATAATTTTATAATTATGTTTTAAGGAAGAATTGAAGAAAACATAGAAAATAATGAGTAGTATAATATATAGTATTAATTAGGTAATGTAAATAAAAAGTGGAATAATTGAGTTCAATAATAATGTTTTTTAATCAATGGAAGACAATTGAGTTAGTATAAACCCTTATGATATTAGAAGCATTCAACTCAAAACCCCTTAAAAGATGTGATTTCAAATTAAGAATAAAATATAATGAAAAATTAGAGTGTAATCATACCAATTATTAAAGGGGAATTATATACACCATCCCATATAAAACATTGTGTATAATAAGAAGTATACCTTAAGGGATTGAAAATTAAGATAAAAAACTCTTAATGTGGTTCTCATTTGTTATTCACATTCACCTAAATTCCTAAGTAATATAATTAATAATATTAGATATTTTTTAAATCTTATTAATATATATTTAATTTAATAATTATAATTTATTATCATATACTATTTTTTTATATTTTTCTTTCATCTGTTTGCGTAAAAATAGAATTAATGTTATCTTATTTTGGTAATTTTAACAATTTAAGATGATATTTTAAAAACATTTAAAAAAATTAATATAAAATTTATAGAACCATAATTCAATCATTATTTTATTAATAAATTATAATAATCTTACAATTTACATCCCCATATTCATCCATGATAGGGTTTTATAGAATTGTTCATGTAGGGTGGTTTGACTAATGCAAACTTCAATATTCCATATTTTGATGGACGAGTATGGTTAAGAAATTGTTTATTTTGAAATAATATCCTTATAATAGAATAATAATTAAATTATTTGTTTTTTTATGTTTTTTAATTATAATTTAATAATTTTTTATATATAATTAAAATCATGATGGAAAATGTAAAATGTTACATTGTGGAGGTGGTAGTCTACATAATGAACAAATAACGTTTTAATTTACCAATGAATGAGAATAAATGAAGTGGGAATATAATATATATATTATTATTAATAATTATATTATTTATATTTCAAATGTATTTTTTGAATTCCATCCATATAACTTAAAAAGTGATTTGGTGACGAAAAATCAAAGATGTCACTTCGTGGAGGCAGTAGTATGCACAACGCACGATCAACATTAATTCATTTTTATAAGTGGATATGATTGAGTATATAAGTTTTATTCCATTAATATAGTAAAAATTGAGTATAATAATTATAAAAAGGTAATTATACTAATATGGTTACAATAGGTTTGGAATATAATGTTTAAATAGAAAAGGTAATGAGTATGTAATAATTACGTCATGACCTTAAACATCCTATTGGTGAACATCTAAAAATCAAAGAACATAAGAAACTATTAGTTAATATGGGATTTAAGAAATGAAAGGGACTTATAGAAGATGAATATGGGGTAGGGTTTGAGTTATATTTCAAAGGTAAAGTGGAGCAGTGAAAGGTTGTAAGTGATCGCATTTTATAAGTGGCGAAAATCATTTTTTTTCATACCCTTTACTTTTAAATGATATCATTTCAATATTCAAGGGTAAATGACTCAAAAAATTATATATAATTGATCTTGGGGTGGGATATGGTATATAAATCCTTAACTAAGTATTTTAACACATTTTTTAAACATGTTTGAATCCATTTACACTTAAATTGTTTACGTTTACCTTTTTTTGACTGGGTTAACAAGTTTTCACCGAAGTAAATTATGTTTTACTAAAAATATAAAAAAAACCATCTTACCAAACATGTGTGTGGTGAACCAAAATTTAATTTAATTTTAATTTAATTCAATTTCACATAATATAATATTAAGTTTTAAATTAAAACATTTTATATATTAAAAAATTGTTATGTTGAAAAAATGTTGTTTTCACAATTTAGTGTTCTTAATATTATTTAGTATTGAATAAAAATTTAATGAGTGATATTATAATTAAATATATTTGAAAACATTATATTGAATTAATTTTTTCTAATACATTAATTTATTTGATCAGATAAAAATTTCATAATGTTAATAAAAATATTCTTTGAAAATAATTGTTTTACTATTGTCATAATCATTAACTTTAATTTTAGAAATCATAATTTTATTCCCCCAAATAAAAGTAACCATTTTAAATAATATTACCATGTTTACATAAAATATTAAGTCCATATTTTGGGATTTAGTTTATATAATTCATTAATACTAATTTTTAATATAAGTGAATAAATCAGGTTTTAGATTACAATATTACCTATATTTATAAAATGATAAACATGTGTCTAATAAATAAAAATAGTAATATTAAATATTTTTTAATGATAAATATATATTATATATATTTAGGTTTAAGAAACATCTAATTCATTATCTTATTACGGTTATGTCACAAAAGATTCTGTTTTAACAAAAACAAATTTTTTTCACTATTCACCTAAAAAACCAATGCTTTCATAAAAATAAAAAAAATTAATATTAACAGAACATTGAAATTATAAAAAATTAATTATATTTATATTTTCATATTATAAAGTTATAAAATTTAGTTTTAAAATAATAAATATAAAGAAGAACAATATTTATAGAAAAATATATTTTTTTCATTAAAAGCGAAAATGAAAAATGTGTAACATATATTTGATAAAAAAACTATTATATACATAAATACAAGTTTATATCATGGTAATTTAAAGTTTTATATCCCCTTAATATCTCCATTGAAAATATAACTAGAATGTACTTTCTGGTGGCAGTTGAGGGTGGTGATTCTAGTAACATAGATCTTATGGACATTTTTGCGAGCTTAAATTTCTATCACATAAAATTTCACTCATACCATATTTATTTTGATTTTATTTTTGGATCAGTCTAAGGAAAAATCTAGTGTAGATACCTCCTTCCCAATGTTAGATAAATGAGCTTTATAAGGGAGTCTTTTGCAACCCGATGCCATTTATTTCCTTTTGGTCGTAAATTTTGTAATATGGTTACTTCTTTTTATACCAACTAATTTAAATGATATATTGTATTGTTAATTTTTTTATTTAAAATATCACAATTTTTTTTATTTTGGTGTAACTTATATAATAGTATATTAACAAAATATTTTCTTAAGGAAAATATATAGTGAAATTTTGTGTCGTTATAGTTGTAGTCCCAGACCAAACCACTATAATGTACCTTTAACCAAATATATCATTATACATAGATTTAAAATACTCAAAATAGGTCCTAGTCATATAGAAATAGTGCCACAAACCAGATCTGGTCACCTTCAAACAAAAACCTAACCCGGTCTGTGGCATGACCCGAAGGGAATTCCCGATCCCCATAGGTTGGCACAAGTGACCGGGTATCATATACGAGTGATTGGGAACGATTTTTATGAGTTCAGAAACATAAGAATACGAAATACAATAAAAAAACTAAATCTGAAATTTTACCCCAAAAAAGCCTTTAATAAAATTCAGAATTGGGAAACATGGGTGGTACGAATCCCAAAGACCACAATAAAAGAAAAAAGTCAAAATGGACAGCCCAAGAACCACCTCAAGGCAATGGGGGAATCACCCTCAAGCCATCTCCACAATAACACACCACAAAGGACCACTAGAAACCCGGACCACCCATTCTAAGAGCTTTACTCAAGCCCAAAACAAACATTAATAAGTCTAATTACACCCAAAGGTGTAAAAAGGGTTTGAGACAAAGCTCAGTAGGATGCCACCACAAAAAAGATTCCATGTGATAATCATTATAAGAAAAAAAGATTTCAAGTTTCGTAAACAATAAATGATAGTAAAAATATTTATGAAATGAAACATTAAATAAAATTAGTTTTCAAGATGTATATTTTAATGAATCAACACATTTAAAAAAAAGTCCCTAGCTACAAATTTTTTTCTGCCAAACAAACTGTATGACGATGATGAGTGTAAAATGCCCAATGGGCACTAGCAATGGGAACACCCATTAGAACTAGCTTGTTGTGGGTCCCAGGCACCTCATATCTCGGTGAAAGTAATCATAAAAATATACATTATTGTACAAATGAGACACTAGTATGGATCATACAAATAACTTAGTGGTCCCCCAACAACAACATCATCATAGTTTAGTTAGTTTTGTCATCATCAAACTTGCTACGTGAAATAGGGGCCAAACCCCATAGGATCACTAGTATACTAGTACACGCCTACCCACCTTGATACTCGAATTTTCCCTCTTGTGATAAAACAAGTTCTAAAATAAATGAAATACCATTTTCACATTAAAATACCATTTCAAAATAACACACACACCAAACAGCCCACACACATGTCACATAATTTCCTTTTTCATTCAAATTCATTAAGAAAACATACTCACAAAAAAATATCCCACAAAACATTTCACATATCTTTTACAATTAAATAAACACTTTAAACAATTTTATAAAAAATTTCAAAGATTTTACACATCACATAACAGAAATTTCACATTAAAAAAGAACCATTTCAAAAGTACACTCCTAACAATATAGTTTTCCAACATAGTTGCACCTTTTTCATAAATCAAGAAACCATTTAAAACCTTTATAAAACAACTCAAAGGAGTGTAACCAAACTTTGCACTTGTAATCCTTATAAAAAACCTATTTTAAAACCAAATGCATGACAATATTACATAAAACTATAATTGGAATCCTTATAACCATTTAATAAAACCATTTCATGAACCATAAAATAGCCCTATGTGATACAACATGGAATACACAAGACCAACACACATTTTTACAAAAAAATGCTACTTTAAAACTAATTGATCAACCAAAGTGACCAAAAATAGTTTTTGGTCAACAAAAAACATGTTAGGAACACTATAAATAAATAAATCAAGCAATACAACTCATCAATAAATTCTTACACATGGAATCACCTACCACAAATGTCAAATCACCAAATCCTTTTGCGAAAGTTCACCCGCACCACCACCACACCACAAGGGAGTAAAATAAAACATAAAACCACATGATTTGACCAATAAACCCAATATCAAACCCAAGGTTCGAATCCCTACTTTTTGGAAATTAGTAACTTCAAGAAAATATGAATGAAACCCTAAGCAAAAGGAAGAAACCCTAAGCGAATGGGAGAAAGAAGGAAGGAAACCCACATACTTGAGATATATTGAATAAAATGCCCCAAACACACAATTATATGAATTTTCAAATAGAAAAAATAAATGTGTGGTTATAATATGGTTGATTAGGTCTAGTGACAACTTTAATGGAGGGAATAAAGTTAAATTTGAAGTAGTTATGAAAGAAACAAGTTATCCCTTCAAATTTGGATTATTTGAGGAATCTTGAGAAGTTTTTCCTTAATTCATGTTGAATATGAGCACCAATGAGGGTGAAAAGAACATGGGGGATCACCTTGGGTATGTGGGATCAGGTGAGAATTGGAATCACCGAAAAACATAAAAATTGAATGAGATATTAAATAATTAATTTTTTTAATGTAGGAAATGATCTTATGGGCTGGCCCAATACCTAAATAAAAAACCCAAATCCATCATGATTATGGATTCCAATGAGGTTCAAAAGGATATGGGTGTTTTAATATACTAGGGGATGCTAATTGGGAAGTTAAGTGGGTGTAAAATGTTTAAAAATGAAGGAGTTATAAAAACAAAATTCGTTTTTGAAACATGAAATGGGCTCATGGTTTGGCCCAAATAATGAAAACATACCATTTATTCCAAAACTACATGAGAAACCCCCAAAAACAATTCAATAATTGTAATTAAATGAAAAAACCATTAAAAGAAGTCATGGATGTGACCTTTATCCCCACTATAAAACTTTCCACCCTCAGAAAGCCACAACAAGACCTAAAGAAAATCCCAAACCCAACCAAAAGTCCAAATTAGATCCCTTTGCCAAGATTTTCCCACCCCCAAAAGACCAAAAAACCTACAATTGATCAATAAAGGAAGAAATATTCTCACCAATAAAATCATACACCACTTCCTAAAATGATCATGCACATTCAAACTACATCCCAAAACAAAACACCTCAATCACTATCCGAACCAGACACAATCAATTTACCTGGAATGAACAAAAAAAATGAAAAGGTCACCACAATATTACATAAAAAAACTATTGAGAGCACTAAAATACCAACATTTAATCAATGATGAAGTTAGATATTAAATAAATCTGTATGAGACTACATATTTCTAGACCAAAACTAAGGACAAAACTAAGTTACTGATACGGGAAGACACAAACAGACTCCCCACCATTAGGGGAAAATCATTTTTTTCTGAGATAGAATATGGAAACTAAAAGGGGGAGGCCCGAATGGAATCCCAATATAAGGGGTAGAATTTCATCAGAATCTTCCAAAAGAACTTACATGAGAACCATAGTGGGTCTCCCCACCATAGGAACCAACCATCTTAACCGACCAGTACGGGCCAACATGAAAAGGCCCTAAAATTTAAATATTTTTCATGACCACACAGTTTGGGAAACCTTACGATAACTTTTTGGAGAATTCTATTCAAAGAGGAATCTTCACTCTGTTACATGGGCTGAGGCGCACAACTGTGTGGAGACTGTGCGATAACAACTATCTCTTATCCCATGGTTTCCTAGTTTGGCACACTGTTAATACAAACTGTGCACAAACCATGATCATTAATCTATCAAGCCAAAATTTCATCCTTTTCCCTAAAAATTAAATGGAAACCCAAGGGAATAACATTAAATTAGTATATAACATGGAAACTAGGTCCTATAACATCTACCATGAAACGGGAACAACTGTAACAAGACGAAGACACGAGATATTTAAACTATTCCAATATTTCATACTGAGGATAAAACTTTGACCAAATGTTTTAAAGACCCCATAATTTCCCCTAACTACACTCTAGATTCACTCCAGGACCTATGACTAGAGATCAAATGATCGAAGCATCTCTTGCCTTCCAGTCAGGCTATAGAAACCCCTGATGAGAACTTATTCTTCCAGTGCCACAAACAATTACATTGTGATTTCAGATGGTATCAATAAGACATGACACAGTTCAAAATCACCTTAACCTAACCCATAATTTTACTAAAATAAGGTCTTAGATGATATGCACACATCACCCCTTTTTTATTGATATGGTAAACCAAAGAATGAAAGGAAAGATAGAAAAACCTTCTTCTAGAACACAGAATTTCAGAATTCCTTGAAGGGAGACATGCATCCAAAAAAATAGAGACTATCATAAGATTGCACAACCTTCACCCTTACAGTCAAATTAAAACAGGAAATCACAAGGAATCAATGAACATAACCATTGTGGATAATAAAAAAACAAGGAGAGGGACCTTATGCCGAGTCCCAAATAGAACATGATTCCAGCAAGCGGCCATAACAACCACTGTTGGCCAGATTTTTCACACTGGTGTCCTAACATGAACTCTTGCTTTGATGAGACTAACAAAATACCCAAAGGCCCTTTAAGACATCATTCTACATTGAAAACCCTAAAATGCATTCAAATTCTATGACTCAGGCAACTTAATAAAATAAGGTCTATTTCAACCTCCCACAACAACAATCCCTCTACAAGGGGATCCACATAACTGTAAAAGAAGAGTGGGTAAACTCAATATCCAAATCTCAAGAATAAATTCCTCATGTTGATCAAATAGAGGATCATCCAATGATGAATCACCATGGGCCACACATCAGTCATGTATTAAATCTTTATGGGGGTGTACCCAAGATAATAAGAAAACCCAACGACCCAACCAAGTTTTTTATTTGGTCACAACATACCACAAACTAGAACTGAACACATGAGGGGAGTTACCACATTGGTCTCTGTAACTTTTTCTCAAAAGAGACCACTAACCAATGCTTCATTCCAACTAATCGATGAAACATGAAACCAAAAAATCATTTAAACAAAAGGGGTTCATGAAATTGAAACATCCCACAATAACAATCCTGAAAACTCATAAGCCACACCTCCCAACTACACATTATCAAAACAAAACAATTTGCTTCAATAGAATTCTTAAAAAAACAGTGTTGGCGGGTTACACATTTACCAATGGTATGTCAAGGGCCTCACACATGTATGTTTACAATCCACACTGGGAACCCACCTCATATCCATCATGACACTCATCCAGTGATTCCATTAACCATCTATATTCCCATATAAACCCATGCATGTATACACCCTTGAGAACACCAAAGTCCAAAACCAAACCTCTCCTCTTTTCAAAATCAGAAAATTTTAACAACGCTTTCCCTATCTCAAAACCACTAACCATAAAATCAAAACACAATTTACATCTTAAAAAAAAATTATAAAATCACCCATCATTCAATAAAAAGTCACATTCATGCCTTACACAACTACTTCAAAACATTTCATCCCATTTCAAAACACTTCTAATTTTATAAAAAACTCTATTTCATAAATTTCTATTTAATTAAGAACTCAACACTTCTCATTTCAAAACAAGGTTCAAAAAATTCATAAAACTTTACAAATGCTCAGTATTTACCAAATAAAAATCCTTATTTAACCCTCACACATAAATTTTAAAACACTTTATTCCATTTGAATCAATTTTTAATAGTTCAGAAAACATTATTTGAAACATATTTTCAAATCCAACTTTAACATAATTCATGTTTTAAAAGGTGGTGTAAACACACCATTTACGATTTCAAAACAACTCTGAAAATTTATTTCCCCCCTTTTAGAAATGAAACAACATACACATTATTATAAAATCATTTCACAAAAATTTCACGTTTCTTAAAACCAAGTCATTTTTATTTTAAAACCTGATTTCCAAGATTCCAAAACAAAAATACACAATACAAAACGAGAGGACACTAGTGTCGGTAGGTGACTTGGACATATGGTTGGAGGCCATAATACAATCACTTCACCATCACGAAGAGTGTTCTAGGAAAATATCCCTGGCTCCACATGGCTTTCCAGGCCCTGCGAGATCATTTGGACCATCAACCCAACTCTATTTTCATTTCCCCCAATCATCAACGAACCATGAGAAACAAAAAACACAGATAAACCCAACTTCCCATGGAAACTTTAATCTCATCATGAGGTGTGCTGGCCTGGAACCATACATATAATTAGAATTTAATTTCTCGACAATCCTAACACCGAATTATCCTCACTCTTCCCCATATAATATGACCCAATAGGGAAAACCCCATTTGATACCATTTTTTCAAAAACCAGATATGGTCACCTTCAAAACCGGAACACAACCCAGTCGTGGCAAGAACCAAAGGGCATTATCAATCCCCATGGGTTAGAACAAGTTACCAAGTATCATATTTGAGTTTTTAGGAACGATTTACCCAAGTTCAGAAATATAAGACAACCAAATACAATAAACAAATAGAATCTGAAATAATACCCCAAACAATCCATTAATAAAATTCAGAATTGGGAAACAAGGTCTATACAACGCCCAAAGAATAAAAAAAAGAATAAATACAAAATAGACATCCCAATATCCACCTCAAGGCATGGGGGAATCACCCTTAAGCCATCTATATTATACCACACCATGAAGGACCCCTAGAAACCCAGACCACCAGTTCTAAGAGCTTTACCCAAACCTGCAACAAACATTACCAAGTCTACTTACACTCAAACATGTAAGTAGGGTGTGAGAAAAAGCCTAGTAGGATGACACCACAAAAATATTCCTTGTGATAATCATTGTAAGACTATAATCTAGCAAGTTTTGTTAACAAGAAATGCTAGTAAAAATGTTTAGGAAATCAAACTTTAAATAAAATTAGTTTTTAGGTGGGCTATTTTAATGAATCAAAACATTTAAATAAACTGCACAAGGTACTGGTTTTTTCTAGAAAAACACACCGTATGCTTATGATGAGTGTAAAATGTCCAATGATCACTAGCAATGGGAACACCCCTAGGCCCTAGCTCCTTGTGGGTCCTAGGTTCCTCGTATCTTGGTGAAAGTAACCGTACAAATATCCATTCTCGTTTACACGAGCCGCTAGTATGGATCATACCCATAACCAAGTGGTCCCCCAACAACATTGTTTCGCACGGATTTCGGGGATGACCTCCTGGACGGGAGATTCAAACGTTCCGATCGGTTTCTAGCGGGTTTGTTCGTAGAACCGGAAACATCCAATGATTCCACGTCCGTTTGGACCTACTTTCCAAAGGTAGGCGCTCATTAGATTGTGGACTAATGAGGCTTAGGAATTTTCATTGGTCGAGAGGATGGGAGGTCGAACTCATCACACCTTTTTGAGGGGAATTATTGTCTACTCCAGGACTCTCTTTATAGATTTAAGTTATATTCGTGAATCCTTATTACATTACCAAGTATAAAATGAGATTTCCTTTAGTTTTAACAATCAATGATTAAATATGCAAGAAATTTAGAGAATCTTTTATATGTATTCGAGGTTCTTCATCAATAGAGAATCATCTATATCTGTTTAGAGATTCTTGGTCAATGGTATCCTTCAAAACATTTATATAAAAGTATCTTGGTCATTATGATGACCAGGCTGGTTTTAAAGCCACTCAGTGTGGCACTTGAAGTTTATCGTCATTCAGAGGGACACAGATTATTTCAAAGTTGGGATCGAACCCATAAATGGGCTACCTACGTATCCTTTGTTTTGGAAAAGGAATCAGAACCCACGTAGTTCGAGTAATGGAATATGATGTTTATGATTGATGGATCAAAGAAGAATGTCATACTTACTTTTACACTCTAAGCTCACGTGAGTCATGCTCGGTGTGAGAAACAAGAGGTATTGGTAAAAATTAGACAATTGTTCCATGAAAGATGCAATCATAAGAATTTGTTTGGGGCTTATGTATGTATGACTGCCCAGATAGATGAAGGTTTAGGATTCACTTTTAGGGAGAAAATCCATGAACATGGTCCATAAAGTTATATTTGCTTCATGGAGATTTGAATACTCTAATCTTTGGGATTACTCCTAAGGAGGATGCCCAAGTTAGGAGGGGACTTATGATTGGGTTTTTCTCCTGAAAAGGAAACCCAAATCAACGGTAAATTAGGACTGGTTAAGAGAAATTTAAGGGGGCTTGGGGTTTACTCTTGAAAAGGAAAACCAAGATTATGACTGGGACTTACTCCTAAAAAGGAGGCCCAGGTTAGGGGACTTGGGGCTTACTCCTGAAAAGGAAGCCCAAGATTATGACTGAGTCTTATTACTGAAAAGGAGACCCAAGATTATGACTGGGACTTACTCCTAAAAAGAAGGCCCATGTTAGGGGACTTGAGGCTTACTCCTGAAAAGGAAGCCCAAGATTATGACTGAGTCTTATTCCTGAAAAGGAGACCCAGGTTTGGGACTTACTCCTGAAAAGGAAGCCCATATTTGAGGTTGGGGCTTACTCCTAAGAAGGATGCCCATATTAAAGGATTGTGATTGGGGCTTACTCCTAAGGAGGATGCCCAAGTTAAGGAATTTTGTTTTGGGGCTTACTCCTGAGGAGGATGCCCAAAGTTTGAGATTGGGGCTTACTCCTAAAGAGGATGCCCAAGTTTGGGAATTTTAAGAATTTGGTTCCTACTCCTGAGGAAGATGCCTAGATTAGAGGATTTATAACTGGGGATTATTCCTGAAAAGGAGACCTAGGTTAAGGATTCTCTCATCTTAAAGGATGAGGTTGAATGAACGAACTCTCAATCTTTGGTGACATAAAGATGTATAAATCACTAGGTTTTGAGAGATATTCCACCGAATTCCTTTCAGATAAGGAAGTCAAATCAAGAAATCATGCCATAAATGGCTTTGAAGAGTATCTTGAAGACTGAATCTTGAATAGGAAATGTGAAATGACTTAAGAGGGGTAAAATAGGAAAGATGATCACCCAAAAAGGTAGGGGTGCACAAGTCTTGAAAGGCGCACAAGTATTGCGGCGGCGCGCAAGTATTGGTCGCGCAAGTATACTTGCACGACATGAGGGGTACTTGCGCGATTCTCAAACATCATTAGAATATTTGAGCGACTCTTTATAAATCCCTTTAGAATCCTCTTGAGGTTCTTCCAGAAAAGGGACGCGCAAGTTCTATTGAAGGAATAAGGCGGCGTGCAAGTGTTGATGAGTTTCAACACTTAGGCCTTCCTTCTTCTCTTTAAATCTTCCGTTCTAGGTAAGAAATTACCTTTAGAAGTGTTCCGGAAGATTTGAGAAGAGACTTGGGAGTCGGAAGCTTCAATCCGAGTTTCTAGAAAAAGATCCTCTCGAATGGGGGGCCCACAGGGTCTATTTATAGGCAAAAGAAGACCCCGGGCGGTTACCGGGCGGTTACCACTTAGGTCGCGCAAGTCACTTGTGCAACCAAGGGCGTCGCGCAAGTCCACTTGCGCGACAGTGATATAACTTGCGCGGTGTAGTTGCTTTTGATCCTTTGTTCATGCCTTTGTCGATTTTTGATGTTTTCTTCAAAGGATGAATCACTTTGAGCTCAGATATTCCCTTTTCCGATCTTTAGATTCTGTGACGAAAGGAGCGTCAACAAAAGTCCCCCCTCAGAGTTGGATCTGGAGAGAAATGAGGATTTGAATCTGAGGAAATCGAATCCATCCAAAGGAAAAGTGGGGTGCGCAAGTCTTCAGTGCACAGAGGGCGGCGCAAAAGTTTTCGCCGCGCAGGCCTTAAGCGCACGGGGTACGGCGCGCAGATAGGCTTCCTGGCCTATAAATACACCGCTTTTGGCCGTGGATAACATCTGATCCTGAATTTCTCGAGCTCTCGCCGCGCAAGTCTTCCTCGCCGCGCAAGTCTCTTTTTACACTGTTTCCTCTCTGCCGCGCTACTCTGAAGGTAATAGGGCTTGTGCGGTGATACATGCGCGACAGAAACTTGCGCGGCACATGTAACACTTGCGTGAAATCTCCATACTTGCACGCCTTAATGCCTTAGACATTTTTTCCAAATTCTTTCACAAATTTTATGAAAAATAAACCCATTTAAGAGTTTAATTTATTCAACTTTTGTGCAGATTCAATGGCTCTTAGACCTGGATTAATTGATGAACTGGCTAGCAAGCAGATAGATGATATGATGGACATCATTGGCCACGATTACTATACTGTCAAGGATAGTACTCTTCCAGATTTGGCTAAGTATCTGAAAAAATATCATCGCAACTTTCCTCAAAGCACTTATCTACCTTTGTATGGCTATGGTCATCTACAAGAAGTCATTATTCCAGAAGTAAAGAATTATCTTCCATTTTCATGGTTTCAGAATTATACCAATTTTGCTTCAGCAAATATCTCAGGTGGAGGAGTATTTCTAACTGCTGGAACAGTGGAGAAGGCTTATGTGATGCATCATAGCCCTTTCACACCAGATCTGAAAAATCATACACCTGAGCTTCAACCACATTTTCATCCTTCAATCTTCCGAAATGCTCAGATGGATCAATCCAAAGGCTGGAAGAAAAGTTGGGATTTCCGTCCTGGGGGAGGTGTGAAGCCAACTTGGATGTGGGTATACTGGGTGCGACAGACTTGCGCAGATTTTATCGAGGACCTGAAGAGAGATGCAATATATGAGGCTGTTTGGGTTGGGCAAACATATGTTTACAGACATGATAATTTCGTGCCAGAGATACTCAGCCACTGGATCCCATCAACTAATTCTTTCCATTTGACTCATGGAGAAGTAGGTATCAGTTTGTGGGATGTCCACAAGATTTCAGGAGCTCCAATATTGGGCGATATGTATGATCAATTAATTCCTCCCAAGGTGACTTGGAATGATTCAGAGAAGACTCCTGCTTTAGCTCGAGAATTATTTAAAATCTTCCACAGGCTCAAGAGTTCAGAGACCTCATTAACTCATTTCAGAAAAGATATTCATCCGGAAGAATGGATGAATGTGTTTCTTACTGAGAAGAAAGGGATGGAGCCAAAAGAAAAAGGATCCAAGAAAAATAAATCCAAGAATACCAGGCCCAGACGTCCCACCACTTGTCCAAAACCTGAGAAGAGAGGAGCTCCTGGCACATTCTGGCCAACTCTAGAAGTGGGAGAGTTTGAAAACTGGGGATATGAAGTGAATCAAAGAATTCCAAAGAAAACTCGTCTGGCGGGTTTCTTGGAAATGTGGCTCAGTGTTTATCTCTTGCCGGTCAGGGATTCGAAGGGAGGCGTTAGGCCATGGACCTTCTTCATTGCGGCAAAGTTGGCTGAGGGAAAAATGGTTGGGTTAGATACCCCCATTTTAGCAAAGATTCACAGGAGTTTACTTCACGTCTTCCAGGGTAAATCTCCTTTAATAATAGTGGGACCATTCCAGGTTTTGTGGGGATGGATCGCCACTCACTTCAGGACTTATAATGTACAGAATGGATTACAAATTCCTGGAATCTCTTTCAGACCGTCAGTGCAAGCATTCTATGGAATTGCTCCCTTAGATGTTAATGGTTATGACATGAAAGTAAGGCTGAGCATGTTTAAGGAATTCAACTTCTTTCCCTATGGAATTCCGCCATCCGGGCGGTTTGTTGATGATGGGACAACCCATTTGGATTTGAGGGCATACATGCTAGCTTGCAGGGATGGCGTGTTAGTAGCCAGGATTGATGGAGAAATAATATGTGAGGCCTATGCTCCATATAGATTTGCACGCCAATTCAAATGTTTGCAATAGATTGTTGTATCCCCTCCGGTACATGTCAGGTTAGAGCAACATCCAATGGTTGCTCAACAACTATGGTTGCTGACATCAAGAGAGAAGACTGGGGCAGTATTTGATCTACCAGTTAAAAAAGCGGCACATAATCTGAATACATTTTATGCCGAACACTGGATAGCATCATACCCCAAAGGGATATTAAATCACCCATTATATCAAGTGGGAAAGAGGAAGAGGACTGTAGAGAAAGAAACCCTTCCTCATGAAGGTGACGCTTCTCCACCTAAAATAGGTTCAACAAAATCATCTTCTAGAACTGATTCATCGGATTATCACGATGGGAATGATGAGGCACATCCGGCAGCAAAGCGGTTTCGTGCCCGATATAATCCTCCGACCAGAATTAAAAGACCCACTCCATCAACTCCTGGTGAGTTATTTCATTATAGTAATTTCAATCACTGCTACTTTATAAAGTAATAATTCTTACTTTCTTATTCTCTATCTGTAGTTGCAGGAGATGGGAAGAAATTAAAATCAAAAATTGTAGGACCTTCCTCACAGCCTTTATATCTAAGACCAGAGGATGTTAAGCTATGGCAGAGATTATACTGTGGTACTGAGACCGCCTGGCTGGATTTGTGTGAGGGCCTACAACTTCCTGGAATAGGAAATCTTGTAGCTTCTAAAAATCTTCAATATGGAGATAACCCCAATGAAGTGCGAGCTTACATCAGAGAGCTGGAAATGCTCATATATGCCACTGATGACTTGGTTCCTATCACCAGGCGGGTGAAGGAAATGATTGATCGTGGCGCCACTGAGGGGGCTGGTGGTTCTGGAGATGAGGAATGGTAAGAATACGTGGATCCTGAAGATGTAAGTTTTCTTTCCTTATTTTCTTTGCAACTTGATTTCAGTTGAAGCTTTGTTACTTAAGGAAGTTATTTTCTTCATCTTGCAGCTTTTAAAGAAAGGAACTGGGGTTCCTTCGCCACAGTATAGCCCTGGTGGTACTGCTATCGGGGCTGCTGCTGATTCTCCTCGCGAACCAGGCGAGATATCTCCAGGCCATCAGGCCATGAATGAGGCGCTGGACATAGCCTTCCGTTCGCCAATCCAAGTGCCAATAAGGGAGACTACTGATACTCCGAAAAAACAAAAGAATCCAAGGAAACGAAGGAAGAAATCCATAGCTAAACGTTTCATTAGAAGTGGTAAGTCCTTCGAACAATCATGAGTTTATACCCATAATCATATGGTTACTCATATTTTTGAGGATTGCAGGGGCTTCTTCAATTTCCCCCTTGAGGGAAGGGACTGACCCTCCTTCAAAGGTCGTGGAGGGTGATATAGAACAATCACAGACCCAAGCTCACTTGGTTGCTCCTGGAGAAGAGCTACCATCCATTCCCAGTATCCCTCCTACTATTGAAGATTCTGTCCAGGGTCAGGGGTTACAGGACATAAGTCGGCAAGAAGATGTAGCAAATGCTCCCACTGGTGAGACTAATCAAGATTCTGAAGTATCATTGGATGAAATGATGAATCAAGGAATGACTTTTGAAGAATTTTATGATCATGATAAGTTGTCATATGATTTAGAAGACCTTGGGCTTGAGTGCTACCCTTCGCCCAATTTTTTTTAAAAAAATTATACTTCTAACCATGACGGAAAACAATATGCAGTTTCTTCCGTAGAAGCCGCTGAACTGCCAATGCCTGAAGAGGGTGTGGACATTGATGTCAATCCTACCATTGAAGAAACATTAGCTCAAGTAGAGCTAAACCCAATAAACCCTCCTGAGACCCATCTTGAAAATCCTGTTGAAACCGGGAAAGATGGGGAGAAGTCTTCTCAGGTTGCTGAACCACCCTTGGGTAAGGGATAACAATATTTGTGATTGTACTTTATTTGTAAGACAATCCATTCTTTTGTTATCCTTTAAGGCTAACTAAATATTTCAATTAATCATGCAGGGCCATCAACTGTAATGGCTAGATCCGGAGATGAGGCCTCAGCCTCTGCCCCAACGGGAATTGAAAGTGAAGAAGCACAAGTCAGGGGGGAAAGAGCAGGACAAGGCACTTCCTTAAGCGCGTTAATTACAGATTACATACCCCCCTCCGATGATGATGTTGAATCAGATCCAGAGATGCTCAAAGCGTTCAACTTTTCACGACTTAAGGCATGGGACAACATATGGAACATTATATCTGGGGTGCCTTTAGAAGAGCTACCATTGAAAATTCCTCGATTGTCATCCCAATTTGTTATACTGGGACTTGGTGGTTTTGGGTATGAAAAGGTCCATGCCGCGGTGAAACAGATCATTTTTAGGAGGGAGCAAGCGTAGATAAGTCGCGGAGATTTGACCAGAGTGAAATTGTCAGTCAACATAGGCGAATTTGAGGCTGCGGTATCCCAAGCTGAAGCTGATTATGCTGCCAAGATTAAGGATCTGAAGCAAAAAATCAAAGAAAAGGTCGTCCAGCAGGTGCAACTCCAGCAACAGTTAGATGCTGTTACTGGGGAACTTGATCAGCTTAACAAATCATTGGATGAAACTCATATGAATGGCATGAAAGCCATCGCAGATGCTAAGAAGGCACTTCAGCAAGCTGAAAAGAGTGAATCTGTTCAATTTCACGAGCTTCAAGTAACTGCTGATAAGGCTCAGGATGCTATACATCAAATGAAGACTTATGTTGACAATCTTCTGTAATTCTTGAAAAAGATAAGAGACTCCAGTCTGTGGATGTCTTTCTATCTCTTGTGTATCAATGAAAAACACTTTTGTCTTCAATAATTTGTACCTGCATTCTTTCATTACCTGCTTCAATTTTACTTAAGCCAATGGGCCTAGTAAGCATAGTTTGATTTTTACTAGGATTATTACAAATAATCCTACAAACTTTGAATCTTTTAATTTCTCAATATTACCTAAATCATACAAAAATGTATATTTAGTGAGCTGGAACTTGACTTTTATTCAGAGTTCCTTTGTCTTTTGTGGGCAGTTTAAAGTCATGCATGCCGGACATAAAGGGGCTAATGTTTAAGGTCGAAATAGCTTTGACCGAAATGGATTAGAATTGACACAATTCCTTGAAAGTTCATCTGAAAACATACTACCATACTCAAGTATGAGGGAAAATATGTAAACTATGGCTTAAGAATATTTGAATCTGAGGAATGATATGAAAAAGAGCTAAAAGGCATTAGAAGAAGTAGTTTCCAAGAATGAAGTTACTATTATTTAACAAAACCCGTTAGGGGGTTGAAATATGCAGGGCCACCTAAGGGCATTGGCTGCATGGTTAAATAAATAGCATCTTTCGGCTGACAAGTCTGTTATGTGGACTGTTTATGCAAGGCCACCTATGGGCACGTGCTGCATAGTCAGGCAAAAGAACTCCCAGAAATTTACTTTCCTAGTGCTAAAAGCCAGTGAAAGTTTATGGAGATTAAAATTTTCTAAAGTATAGAGTTTGTTGTATGGAAAGAGGTACTTGAATATGGAGAAGATATTTCCGAACAAGAATATCGAAGAACTGGATGAATATCACTCCTACGAAGGTCTGAACCAAACGTAGGGAAGAAGAATAAACCATAGACTTGAATACTTTCAGATCATGAAAAAGGATATGGGACAAATATGTTAAGGATGGCTATTTTTTGCGGATCCCTACATACTGTCATTTAAGACAAATAAGGACAAAAGAGTCATTCTTCTCAAGAATGAAGTTACTATTATTTAACGAAAACCCGTTAAGGGATTGAAATATGCAGGGCCACCTAAGGGCATTGGATGCATGGTCAAATAAATAGCATCTTTTAGCTGACAAGTCTGTTATGTGGACTGTTTATGCAAGGCCACCTATGGGCACATACTGCATAGTCAGGCAAAAGAATTCTCAGAAGTTTGACATTTTTGTGATTAGAAGTCATGAAAAGGGTTATGAAGATCTGAAAATATTTAAGGTTAGGATTATAACACATAAAGATGGGTATTGTCCAATGTATATAGAGATACATAGGTCTATGAAAACCATAATCATGTTGTGGCTGGGTCCTGAATTGAAATTCTGGACTTCACTACGTATCTCATAAGAATGAGAATCAAGACATACGTAGTTCTTGAAATGCAGTTTAACGTCATGCAGGACGAAAGTATGAGAAATCTTAGTTTAGGGTCATAGAATTCGAACCATAATAATGAATACACAGTGTGTGTTTTCATGAGGACTTTTCATCCAAGGGACTGAAAGTGAAATTTGGGGTTAGGCCCAAAAGACTTGGGACTGGATTCGAGGGATACTCGAATGTTCCTACGTATCCCATAGGGATTGGAATCAAGTCCACGTAGTTCTAGAAATACCCTTTGTACAAATTTGGTTCGTACATGTAAAGGGTGAAAGGGGACTTTAGTGCAATGATGGTTTAACCTGAGATAAAAAGTTTAGGCATTACCATGTATGCACGTAGTCTTTTGAAATGAAACATGATTGAAAAAATCAATGTCAATAATGGTTCCTTCTCAAATGAGGAAATCAAAGAATATTGTAGTTTATTGTCGTACCGGACAAAAGTGTTGTATAGTTTAACGTTATATAACAAGGATGAAAGTGAATCAATGTAAAGATATTGATTCCAGGGGCGGTTTCACAAATCAACATCATATGAGATGGTGGTGAACCGATGTGAAGAGATTATTTTTGGGCTTGAACCCTGGGAGGTTGCCTACATACCCATCCTGGAGGGCAAGGATCAAAGTCCGTGTAGTTCAATTAAAGAATGAATTAATGATCAAGTTGTTCTTGGGGACAACGATCTAACTAAAATGTTATTGGGACTTACACATGGTTAGTGGCCCAAAGGGAGTGTTATGGTTTATATTCACTCTAAGCTCACGTGAGTCATACTCGGTGTGAGAAACAAGAGGTAACAATAACCTTAACAATGCACAGTTTAATGTCATGTGGGACATATAAAGGGACTATGTAGTTTAAAGTCTTGCAGTTAGGACTATTGGTGCTGCACAGTTTAGTGTCATGTAGCAGGGACAAAATAACAGTTTAATGTCATGTAGGACATATCAAGGACTTTCTGTACAGTTTAGCGTCATGTAGTTAGGACGATGGGGACAATATAGTTTAACGTCATATTGGATGAAAGGGGGATTGTGCAGTTTATTGTCATGCAGTAAGGACAAAAGAGTGTACCATTTTAACGTCATGTCGGACGAAAGTGCGAATAGTATAAGGTCATATGCATGGACCGTGAATGGTGCAGTTTAATGTCATACTAGACCTTTGAGATTATATAGTTTAACGTCTTTCCGGACGTAAGGGACTTTTATACAGTTTAGCATCATGTAGTTAGGACGTCACAGTTTAACGTCTTGCTGGACGTAAGGGATTTGCAAATAGTTTATGGTCATATACATGGACCAGGGATGATGCAGTTTAAGGTCATGCTGGACGGTTTAGGGAACTTTTTCACAGTTTAATGTCGTGTGGGACGAAGTTGCAGTTTAAAGTCATACTGGACCATTGCTGTATAGTTTAACGTCATATAGTAAGAACGAACTGGTGCTGCACATTTTAGTGTCATGTTGCAGGGACATCTTCTTTTCTACAGTTTAATGTCATGTTGGACGAAAAAAAAAGGAAAATTTTTAACAGTTTAATGTCATGTAGGACAAATCAAGTAATTTTTACAGTTTAACGTCATGTTGGACGATAGAACATTGTTGTACAATTTAAAGTCATGTAGCTAGGACTAAGGTGAACCAATATAAGGATATCAGTTCTGGGGACTTTTTTTACAGTTTATCGTCATGATGGACGATGAAAGTGCCACACAGTTTAATGTCATGTTTCTAGGACACAATATAGTTTAATGTCATCTCGGACAAAATATAGGAACTTCTGTACAGTTTAATGTCATGTAGATAGGACATAATATAGTTTAATGTCATCTCGGACATAATACAGTTTAGTGTCATGTAGGACATAATATGAACCAATGTGACTGTTTTGGCTCTGGGAATAATATTTTGTGTTTATACAAAATACTTCTTCAGAAATCTGGCATTAGTTGGAGTCGTGATGTGTTCTCCATCCATTGAGATTAGAGAATACGCTCCATTGGAGTAGACCTTATGTATTGAATAAGGTCCTTCCCATTTTGGTTCAAGCTTGGGAGGCTTCTTTCCTGGTATCATTGGTGCTCTGAGAACCAATACCAATTCTCCCTGAATGAATGAACGAAGACGAACTTTTTTGTTAAAAGCTCGTGCTATTCGATTCTGATAGATTTCGAAGTGGTGCAAAGTGCACAATCTTTTCTCATCTAACTGTTCCAATTCATTAAACCGCTTTTGGGATTGCTCATATGTAGATAACTGATCACAAATGGATATTCTGAGTGAGGGAAATTGAACTTCAATTGGCAAGACTGCTTCTGTTCCATATACCAATGAATATGGAGTTGACCGCGTTGCATTGCGAGTGGTAGTCCGATAAGCCCATAAAGCATGAAAGAGTTTATCAGGCCATGACCTCTTATTTTTATCCACCATCTTTTGCAGTATAATTGAAAGAGTATTGTTGAAGGATTCTCTCTGGCCATTAGCCGCCGCATGATATCGAGATGAATGGTTGGACTTAATGTTGTATTCTTGATACAATTTCTTTACCTCAGAAGAACAGAAGTTGGTGCCGTTGTCCGTCAATATGGTATGAGGGACACCAAATCTAGTAATGATGTTAGATTTGATGAAGCTAACAATGCATTTAGAACTGACTTCTTTGAGAGGTACTGCCTCTGCCCATTTGGAAAAGAAATCAGTAGCAGTAAGAATGTACTTAAACTGCTTGGCCGTAGCTGAAGGGTAAGGTCCCACCACATCCATTCCCCATGTGGAAAATGGCCATGATTATTTAGCTGTATGAAGCAACTCTGGAGGTTTATGAATTAAGTTGGCATACACTTGGCATGAATGACACTTCTTTGTAAAATTAACACAATCTTGTATCATTGAAGGCCAAAAGTATCCAAGCCTTCGAATTTGATCAGACAGTCTATGTCCAGACTGATGGGCACCACAGAATCCTACATGCACTTCTTTTATGACAGCCATTGTCTCTTCACCATCAATACATCTGAAGAGAACTCCATCAAAACCACGTTTGTAGAGAATTTTCTCGAGGTGGTTTGGGCTATCATAAAGAGTAAAATTGACCACACGTCGCCGAATTTGTTCTTTCTCGGCTCTATCAGGTGGAAGTGTTCCATTTTGAAGGTATTCCCTGATAGGTGACATCCATCCTATAGTATGACCATATGGTTCAGGAATGGGACTAATTTCATTAATTTCCTCTGTTCTGACTTGAACATAAGGTGAAATTGCACGACGGTGGGCAATACATATGGTTGTCTCGTCCCGATTTGGATCTGCTAAAGTTGTGGCTATATTAGCCAGTGCATCAGCTTGAGCATTATGTGATCTTGGGACATAAGAAAATGTCGGTTCTGAAGGGAATTTCGACATTAACTCTCTGACGTAATCATACAAAGGGATTAATTCTTCTTTTCTGATGGCATAATCCCCATTGACTTGTTTGATTACCAGGTCTGAATCACCTTTCACCTTTAAGTGATTCACTTGTGCTTGAAGCGCTAACTCCAAGCCTGTAATGAGAGCTTGGTATTCAGCTTCATTATTGGTACCACCTTCCCACAACAAAAAGGAATAAGGTAACACTGCCTTATCTGAAGAAATGAGCACAATTCCTAAACCAACTTTGTTGAATTTAAGATTTTCCATTTTCTTCCCTGTTGGACTTCTAGAAGCACCATCAAAATACATTTCCCATGTTTGAGGACTCTCTTGAATAGAGAAAACTTCCTCATCAGGGAGTTCGATATCTGAATACGTGTCTTCCACTGAAGGATTTTCAGCCAGGAAATCAGCCAGAGCTTAGCCCTTAATTGCCTTTTGAGACACATACTGAATGTTGAAATGCTGTAGAATAACCGCCCACCTTGCCAGACGTCCTGTAAGCATTGGACGACTAAGGATGAATTTGAGCGGATTATTACGAGATACCAATTGGACCTCGTGATGTTGCAGGTAGTGTCTCAGTTTCTGAACTACAAAGATTAATGCTAGGCAGCACTTTTCAATACTTGAATACCGGGGTTCTACTTCAAGCATAGTTCTACTGAGATAGTAGAGACTATTTTCATTCCCAGCATCATTCTTTTGAGCGAGAAAGGCACCCAATGATCGCTCTAAAGCTGTCACATAGAGGATAAGCGGTCTAGCCTCAACAGGTGGCATGAGTACTGGTGGACTCAAGAGGTATTTCTTGAGAACATAAAATGATTCTTGACATTCTTCAGTCCACTGCTAAGTGACTCCTTTCTTCAATAATTTGGTAAAGGGTAAACTTTTGCCTGCCAAATTGGCGATGAAACGCCGAATATAGACTAAGTGTCCTTGAAGTCCTCTTAATTATTTCAAATTCTGAGGAGGTGACATACCAAGGATTGATTTGGTCTTCTCAGGATCGACTTCAATACCACGATGGCGTACAACAAAGCCAAGGAATTTTCTTGAGGTTACCCCAAAAGCACATTTTAAGGGGTTCATCTTCAAATTATGTTGTCGAAGCTTGTGGAATATGACTTCCAAATCAGCCAAGTGATTAGAACGTTGTTTGGATTTAACCACCAAATCATCTACATAGCATTCAACAAACTTCCCTAAAAGAGGTTTGAAGATACGATGCATGGCGCGTTGATATGTTTCACCTGCATTCTTTAAACCAAAGGACATCACCCGGTAACAAAACACACCTTGAGGAGCTCTGAAGGCTGTATATTCCTCATCTTCTGGGGCATTTCGGATCTGATTATATCCAGAATATCCATCCATGAAAGAAAGTACTTCATAGCCAGCCGTCACATCAATTAAGAGTTCTGTAATCGGAACTGGGAAATCATCTTTAGGACAATACCGATTAAGATCTCTGAAATCGATGAAAACCCTAATTTGTCCGTTCTTCTTATTTACAAGGACAATATTAGCCAACCACTTGGGATATTGAACTTCTCTGACGAAGTTGGCTTTGATCATCTTATCCACTTCAACTTCAATTTTGGAAGCATAGGTTGGGTGTGTTCTTCTCGCGGCTTGTTTAAAACCTCGATGTTCTTTTGGTAAACCCAAATGATGAGTAGCAACATCAGGATCAAGCCCAGGCATTTCTGTATAATTCCAAGAAAAAATATCTTTATTTTGCTTTAGAAAAGAAATATACATCTCTTTCTCTTCAAGGGTCATGGCCGCACTAATTAAAGTGGGGCGTTGATCTTTCTCTGTACCCAGATTTACTTCTCTGAGTTCATCTACAGTGGTAGAGATACCCTCTTCAAATGCTGGAGGAGAATCTCTAAGATCTTCCTCTTCCTCTTCATCATGTGTTATTTCTTCCGTTTCTACTTGCAAAGTAGATGAAAAAACAAAATTCTCATGATCATAAGAGATGTCAAAATTTTCACATTTTGAAGAAGAAGCTTCCATTTCCGACCCTATTGATGATAAAGGGTCTTCTTTAGGAAATAAAGTGGAGATGATGGATTGAGAATCGACATCATTATTCACCTCTGGTGTTGCTATAACTTCTTCTGGCCTGATTAGCGAAGTATAGACTTGTTGGACTTCAGCAGATGAAATGAAAACGTCACCACTTATGCTTTCATCACTGCTTGGTAGGTTACCAATTTCTCCCATGTTGTCTGGCTCGATCGCCGTAATTGACATTATGGATCTTTCCATAAGAGTATTTTGATTTGGGCCTATCACCATACAATGTTCCAACTTGACAATCGAAACAGTATTTGAGACATTGATGGTATGATGAAGGAATAGCTGCATGCTGATGCAGCCAGGGTCTTCCAAGAAAGATATTGAATGCTGAGTCTTGATCAACAATCATGAAATCCGAATTGGATACAAGATCTCCAAACTGAGTTCTGAGTGTAACTTCTCCCAGTGGTTCTTGTTCATTTTTATCATATCCTTGTAACATCATGGTAGAAGGAGATAAATCAGATTCCGTGAGACCCAATCGATGAAGTGTACGAATGGACATGAGGTTGACTCCTGAACCATTGTCAATGAAAGCTCTTCGAACATCTACACCATTGACTTTGCCAGATAAGTACAAAGGTTTTATGTGCCCATGCACAACATCATCTCCATCTTTATCAGTAAAAGATATCACTGCATGGAATTCTGCAGGATTATTCTCTATGTGATAGATTTTAGCTGCTGCAATTTCAGCTTCAAACTCCTGAGGACTTGACAAAGCTTCAATGAGTGCTTCCCGAAGATCTTTTGACATATTCAAAGCATCCAAAATTGATAACTTGGCTGGTACTTGGGCCAAGTGTTTCAATATATCATACTTTTGATCTAGAGGTCTGCGTTTCCCAATAGGAATATGCGGTTTAGCAGGTACCTTGGAGGCAGATGCTTTGGAAGTTGATGCATCTTGTATTGAAGTTGGCAACATCCTTGGTTTTGGAAGATTAGACTGATTAGATCCATTTACTTGCTGAGATAAAGAAGATGGAACCTTTAATCGGTCTTCCAAAATAACTGTGCCAAAACTGAGTTGGCCATTGGCAGAAGAACTTGCTTGTTCTTTTTGAGCTCGCTGAAGGGCTCTACCACGAGTTTCTGCTGCATATACAGTGATAGCAGGGGTAAAATTAGAGTAGTGGCTTCGGAAAGATCCACGTCTTCCCCTGTATCCTGAACCTCTAGAACTTCCTCGGATTCCCTTATTTGATACTGGGAATTCAGGCTCATCAAGACTGGAATATGGATCTGTTAATTGAATCATATTAACAGAACCAAAGATTAACTCTTCGTCTGATAAAGACTCTGCCTGGTTAGCCTGTTTAGGCTGTGCCGTTTGGTGGGACGGTGCCCGTGGATTTGAAGTAGATGGCATGAAATCTTCTAGAGTCAAAGACAATTTAGGCTTTGATACATACTCATCTTCTCCTGATTCCTCTTTCTTCTTTGAATTGCGCTGCCCTTTTGAGGATTTGTCTTTTGATGGAGGCTTTACTGCAGCTTTTGTAGGAGACACAATTGTCTTCTTCAATTGTGTTCGCAAAATGGAATGGGTCCGATTGATTGTTTTTATGACCATCCAATCATCATATTTTTTCGCAGTTTTGCTTTTGACTTCCTGCCACTCGCCTCCTTCCTCTGGATCTGTAGCGGTAATACACGCTACATGAGCTGAAGAACCCTTCAATTTGACTTGTCCCAAGTCGACCATCTTTTGCAGGAGGTCTTTAAAGACAAAACACTCCTGGATGGGATGCCCCAACATTTGATGAAAGGGACAATAATTGGGACGGTCTTCATCTCCTTCCTTGTTTGGCCTCTTGGGCACTGGTAATTGAACCAAATTATTTTCCAGAGCTGAAATGAAGTAACCAGGAACTTTCTCACTTCAGAAAGAGTTTGTTTTACTCTTCATATCCTCAAATTTGTTTCGTCGTTGATCTTTTTGATCATTTGGACGAAACAACCTTTTTTGTTGGCGTTCAGGAGGTGGAGCCCTTCGAGAAGATGAAGGTTTTGAAGTAGAAATAGGTACAGGTGCTTGTTTAAGCATAACTGTAGCAGTTTCCGCTTTACCCATTCTCCTTCCTGGAGCTGATGGAATTATACGAGATTTAACCTTAGCCTGTATAAGGGAATCTTCAATCTGTTGAGCGATTAAAGTAAGGTCTCGAAACCCTCCTGTGTATTTCATAGGGATCAATGGCGTGCGTAATTCGTCACGCAAATTTGCCACACAGATTGGAAACAGTTCCTCCTGAGGGAGTTCTAAACTCAGGGAATACGTTAATCCCTTCCAAAGAGCAGTGAAATCAGAGACTCTTTCATTCTCCCTTTGCTTGCAGTTTGTATGATTGAAAACTGTCGTTTTTGGAAAAGTTGAGCTGAACTGAAGAAGGAATTTTTGACAAAGATCCTCCCATCCGATGATTGACCGGGATTGCAAGCTTGTATACCAGACAAAAGCTGGTCCTTGCAAGGTTCGCACGAAACATCTGAGTTTCACTACTTCTTGCTGCTCTGGAGTTCCCATCATAGGATCACAACAAGACACGTAATGCGTCAAATGTTGTTCGGGGTCTCCTGATCCATTGAAAGTAGGGAAAACAGGGTTTCCAAAACTGGATGGAGGAGAAATTGAATCTACCCATTCAGGGTAAACTTTCTTTTCAGGTTGAACTTGCGCCCATTTCCCTTCCATAGTTTCTAACTGAGCTGTTAATGACTCAATAGTAGTTATTAACTTTTGAGAAACATTAGGTTGAACTTGGTTTTGGGTAGGTGCAATGAATGGAGCTTGGAAAGACATGGTGGTTGGTGCTGCAACTGATGGTAGTGCTGCCAACCGTTGTTGCGTTTGACCCGTAGGATTAGAACTCTGAGGGTGTACTGATAAAGGAGGATATTCATGATCCATCTCAGTAGTTACAACAAATTCCTTCGGCTGTCGGACTTCAGCATTCTTAAGAAGAAGACTACTCTGAAGTAGTTCTGCATTCAACCTTCTTAATTCTTTCATTTCTTACTCCTGTTGTGCAAACCTTTTCTCTAATGAGAGAGATTGACCTCCTTCAGATGAAGGGTGAGAAGTAACCTGATTCTTTCCTTTACCCTTATTGGATCCTTTTCGGAGAGGGGGAAGTGGGTTACTTGAAGGAATACCCAGATTTTGGGTAAGCCTTTGATTACGTGTGCGCACACCTTCTTCATTTAAGTCTGTGTGCGCAACTTCTTGAGCAGGAACCTCTTCGTCTGATCCCTCTGATTGAGCCTCATCTGGTGAATCAGTAGCAACGACATTGATGACATTAATGGATGCATATTGCATGGAATCCTTTCTATCAGCATTTCTGTGATATTTTCTTCTTCCATGTCCTTGATGAGACATGGAATTCCTTTGACTTGATCCCTCAGGAACTTCTTGGAGAACCGTCATTTGGAGAGAATCTCCTGATATCTTGGCTCTTCGTTTCTCTTGAGGCTTATTCCCTAATCGAGAGAATACTGACTTTCTCTGAGGGCGGTATTGAGGATTTGAAAAAGTCCCCAGTCTGGTGGACTGGGGATGTTCCTGCTGCTTCCGCTCAACTCCTCGAATCCCATTTGTTGACTCTGAGGGTTAGGTTAGAGAAGTCCCCAGTCTGACAAGCTGGGGTGTCTCTTGACATGCTATGTCTGAGATCTTCTTAAAATCTCTCTTGATCTTGCGAATATTAGTTCGGAAATTAGCTGGATGCATTAACCTGTATCCACTTTTATCACCTGGTTCAACAGACCGTTGGATGATTTCCGAAACTTCTGTCATTTGATGACGTGTTTGCTCCAGACGAGAGGCTTGTGCAATATTCTCGCCTGCTTGATGTAGGATCAATTCAACAACTTGTTCTCTATATACTTGATTTTGAGAGGAACTAGTTGAAGCCTGTTCTTGAGCAAGCTTTTGATTATGAACAAAGCCCATTGACTGTGGCCGGCCATGGGAAATAACATTGCATGAGACCATTTTCGGCGGTCTTTGCTGACTTGAAAGCACTATGAAATGTAGTGCTCCGTGAACACCCCATCCTCTGATATGAACATCAGATGGAGCATTGGAAATTAACTGACGCAATTTTATTAGTGCGCCAAGGAATGAACGTTGAAGGGTTCTCTGTTGATTTTCAGCCTTCGGATACCGAGAGACTGATAGAGATGCCAAATCAATCTGGCGTTGTAACCCTTCTATTATCTTAATATGATTTTCATAATCACCCTAAGATAATACTTTCTTCTTCAATTGACAAAGAGTCTTCCATATGTTGAGACTAATATCATGGATTCCATTATCCGTCAACATCTTTGGAATGTCGTACTGGGAGTCAGCCAAAGGCCAAAACATGACTGGTACTTCACCTTTTGCCAGTTTTTTCCTCATGTTCAGCATTTCCTCTTTATCATTAAATGAATATTCTTATACCTGTTTGGACCAGAGTTGGTGTTTCCTTTTTGCTTCATCAGATTCAACAAGATTGGTAGAGAGATCTCTATTCATGCTGGAAGATGAATGACCTGGGGATGGTTCGGAGAATAACCTGAACCCCAGGCTATCCTCTGATGGAGAAAGAGTTTCACCTGTCGATAGTAAAGCATCAGACATGACTGGCTTCACGTTTGCAAGTGCCTCGAGATAAGAGGGCTTTCTCGTCACTACATTGCCTTCTGAAGAATTTTTGAGACAACGTGAATCACTACTGCGGAGAGGACTTTCGCAGCGAAGTTCATCACCATGAGGAGGACCGTCATGATGGGTTACAACAAAAGATGAAATCTCTTTCTCCTTGGTCTTCTGACCACACAGAGGGTTCCCGTGGCTCTCATCTGAAGAAGAAACTTCAAGATTGACCTAACTTTCATGAAGCAAGCCTTCATGAGGAAGTGTCTGTTGAAGACCTTCAAAATTAATGTTCCCGTTATTGGGAACTGAGGGAGTAGAATCTTGAATTCCGACAGATAAATGTCTGAGGGCTTCAAGAACTCCAGCATCGAGCAAGGCCTTGTTGCAGATTGGCCTTTGATCTCCTGACTGTGTTGGGCGGATCTTTTTCTTAGATGCCTTCTTAATCACTTTAGAAACCACTTGTTGACGAAAGTGGTTACTCTGAGCAGGTGTATGTGCCTGATCAAGAAAGATGGTCAGGTTAGGCTGACGATCTCCACTCAAATCAGGTGTATGTGCCTGACTTGGTTGTCCATATGATATGGGGGAGTATGCCCCATAACCCTCTTGGACTGGAACAGATGTGTGTGTCTGTTTCGGAGTGAATCATTGATGTGTCACTCCACTGCTAGGGATAGATTTATGTGTCTCTCCCTGAGATGATGCTGAAGCTGTTATCATATCCTGGCAAGCATTCAGAATATGAGCATGAATTTTCTTCTGCTCTTTCACCATTGACAAAATATGTTTGGTGACTTCAGCCACCGGAACGGGGATATACATCCATTCCGGGCTTGGAGTAGGTGTATGTGCCTGCTCTTGTCCTCCTTTTCATGTTAGTGAATCCTGACAGTACTCAAGTGTGGAGGCAGAGAGTTGAGTCTCCCTCCTGTTTGTCGTCGGGGCTTTCCGACTAACTTCTCCGTGCGCTACCAAGCGAGACTGTTGGTAGGCTTGATTAGTATTAGAAAGTGTATGTGCCTGCTGATTACACTTCGCCAAACGTGGTTGACGAGATCCATCATATGTAGTCAGACGAGCCTGCTGACTAACTGGTGATGTATAAGCAGGTGCATGTTCCTGCCTATGGTACTCCACCGGAATTGCCTGGTGGGATTGGCTTGATGCTGCCAGATGAGTCTGCTGGACAGCATAATTAAAACGGATAGGTGTGTGTGCCTGTTCGTTATTTGCCACCAAGTTAGGTTGGTGGACTTCTCCGGAGATGGCAGGGATGACAACCTGCCCATTGTTAACCGGATTCCGTCTCTGGCGGTTCATCTTTCCTGCTCGGGTACGAGGAACCTGAGCTGAATGCCTGGAGTCGGTACCCTCATCATGTTGAGGGCGCACTACCGCACGAGTCTGGCGGCGATTGTTGATGGGAGCCCTCGAGAAGGACTCCTGTCTTTTTGAATTAAGGTCCTGCGGGACCTGCTCATTCACTTCCTCAGAGTAAGGGAATGAATGGAAATTGCGTTCCGGGGATAACGACCCGAAACGGTTAGAGACGGTAGTCAGCACCGCCTGCTTCTTGATCGCTGGCCGCCGTTGTCCGGACGACCAGGTAGAGTTGTTAACTTGGAGGGCTTGACGAGCGGCCTCCAGAGTTGGGATAGTACCGTTGCGACGGTACTCCTTAACCAGTGCATTAGAAACCCAGCGTTGAAGACGCTGAGTTGGTGATGTCATCCTCAGAGAGGACGACGTTCCAGCAGGAGTAGCAGCATTGGTTTTCACAGCAGCAGACCTCACAGTAGAGGTGTTCACAGCAGCAGTATTCACAGGGGTGAATTTAAGGAAAGCCATTTTGCAGAAGATCATGAAAAAAGAGTTCCTATTCCATATAACAAACAAAATCAAGATGAATCCGGCCACTGCATCTTTTGGATGAGCACATGTCAATGATTGATTTGTTGGCCCAAGGAGCCTAACAAATAAGAAGAACATCACTTTAACTTGGTTAAGGATTCACGTCGGGTTCACCATTTTTTGTTTCGCACGGATTTCGGGGATGACCTCCTGGACGGGAGATTCAAACGTTCCGATCGGTTTCTAGCGGGTTTGTTCGTAGAACCAGAAACATCCAATGATTCCACATCCGTTTGGACCTACTTTCCAAAGGTAGGCGCTCATTAGCTTGTGGACTAATGAGGATTAGGAATTTGCATTGGTCGAGAGGATGGGAGGTCGGACTCATCACACCTTTTTGAGGGGAATTATTGTCTACTCCGAGACTCTCTTTATAGATTTAAGTTATGTTCGTGAATCCTTATTACATTACCAAGTATAAAATGAGCTTTCCTTTAGTTTTAACAATCAATGATTAAATATGCAAGAAATTTAAAGAATCTTTTATATGTATTCGAGGTTCTTCATCAATAGAGAATCATCTATATCTGTTTAGAGATTCTTGGTCAATGGTATCCTTCAAAACATTTATATAAAAGTCTCTTGGTCATTATGATGACCAGACTGGTTTTAAAGCCACTCAGTGGGGCACTTGAAGTTTATCGTCATTCAGAGGGACAAGGATTATTTCAAAGTTGGGATCGAACCCATAAATGGGCTACCTACGTATCCTTTATTTTGGAAAAGGAATCAGAACCCACGTAGTTCGAGTAATGGAAAATGATTTTTATGATTGATGGATCAAAGAAGAATGTTATAATTACTTTTACACTCTAAGCTCACGTGAGTCATGCTCGGTGTGAGAAACAAGAGGTATTGGTAAAAATTAGACAATTGTGCCATGAAAGATTCAATCATAAGAATTTGTTTGGGGCTTATGTATGTATGACTGACCAAATAGATGAAGGTTTAGGATTCACTTTTAGGGAGAAAATCCATGAACAGGGTCCATAAAGTTATATGTGCTTCATGGATATTTGAATACTCTAATCTTGGGGATTACTCCTAAGGAGGATGCCCAAGTTAGGAGGGGACTTATGATTGGGTTTTTCTCCTGAAAAGGAAACCCAAATCAAGGGTAAATTAGGACTGGTTAAGAGAAATTTAAGGGGGCTTGGGGTTTACTCCTGAAAAGGAAACCCAAGATTATGACTGGGACTTACTCTTAAAAAGGAGGCCCAGGTTAGGGGACTTGGGGCTTACTCCTGAAAAGGAAGCCCAAGATTATGAATGAGTCTTATTCCTGAAAAGGAGACCCAAGATTATGACTGGGACTTACTCCTAAAAAGGAGGCCCAGGTTAGGGGACTTGGGGCTTACTCCTGAAAAGGAAGCCCAAGATTATGACTGAGTCTTATTCCTGAAAAGGAGACCCAGGTTAGGGATTAAGGTTTGGGACTTACTCCTGAAAAGGAAGCCCATATTTGAGGTTGGGGCTTACTCCTAAGAAGGATGCCCATATTAAAGGATTGTGATTGGGGCTTACTCCTAAGGAGGATGCCCAAGTTAAGGAATTATGTTTTGGGGCTTACTCCTAAGGAGGATGCCCAAAGTTTGAGATTGGGGCTTACTCCTGAAGAGGATGCCCAAGTTTGGGAATTTTAAGAATTTGGTTCCTACTCCTGAGGAAGATGCCCAGATTAGAGGATTTATAACTGGGGATTATTCCTGAAAAGGAGACCCAGGTTAAGGATTCTATCATCTTAAAGGATGAGGTTTAATGAACGAACTCTCAATATTTGGTGACATAAAGATGTATAAATCACTAGGTTTTGAGAGATATTCCACCGAATTCCTTTCAGATAAGGAAGTCAAATCAAGAAATCATGCCATAAATGGATTTGAAGAGTATCTTGAAGACTTAATCTTGAATAAGAAATGTGAAATGGCTTAAGAGGGGTAAAATGGGAAAGATGAGCACCCAAAAAGGTAGGGGTGCGCAAGTCTTGAAAGGCGCGCAAGTATTGCGGTGGCACGCAAGTATTGGTCGCGCAAGTATACTTGCGCGACATGAGGGGTACTTGCGCGATTCTCAAACATCATTAGAATATTTGAGCGACTCTTTATAAATCCCTTTAGAATCCTCTTGAGGTTCTTCCAGAAAAGGGACCCGCAAGTTCTATTGAAGGAATAAGGCGGCGCGCAAGTGTTGATGAGTTTCAACACTTAGGCCTTCCTTCTTCTCTTTAAATCTTCCGTTCTAGGTAAGAAATTACCTTTAGAAGTGTTTCGGAAGCTTTGAGAAGAGACTTGGGCATCGGGAGCTTCAATCCGAGTTTCTGGAAAAAGATCCTCTTGAATGGGGGGCCCACAGGGTCTATTTATAGGCAAAAAAAGACCCCGGGCGGTTACCGGGCGGTTACCACTTAGGTCGCGCAAGTCACTTGCGCGACCAAGGGCGTCACGCAAGTCCACTTGCGCGACAGTGATATAACTTGCGCGGTGCAGTTGCTTTTGATCCTTTGTTCATGCCTTTGTCAATTGTTGATGTTTTCTTCAAAGGATGAATCACTTTGAGCTCAGATATTCCCTTTTCCGATCATTAGATTCTGTGACGAAAGGAGCGTCAACAAACATTATCATCATATTTTTGTTAGTGTTTTCATCATCAAACATTCTACATGAAACAGGGGCCAAACCCCACGGGATCACTAGCATACTAGTACACGTCCACCCACCTAGATACCTGGGTTTTCCCACTTGTTCTAAAATAAGTTGACAAGCCATGAAATACCATTTTCACATTCAAATACCATTTCCAAATCACACACACACCAAAAATCCCACACAAATTTCACTTAATTTTCTTTTTCATTCAAATTTATTTTGAAACCATACTCCCACTAAAATATCCCACAACGTGTTTCACATCTCTTTCACACTTCAATACATATTTTAAACAATTTTATAAAACATTTCCAAGATATTACACATCACATCACAACCCTTTCAAATTAAAATGGTCCATTTCAAAAGTACAGTCCTACGAAAATAATATTTCAACATAGTTTCATCCCTTACATAAATCAAGAAACCATTTAGAACCTTCATAAAAAAATTCCATGGAGTGTAACCGAGATTTGACCATAAAATCCTTATAGAAATCCTATTTTGAAATCAAATGAATTCCAATATAACATAAAACCAGAATTTTCAGATCTATAACCATTTAATAAAACCATTTCATGAACAATAAAATAGCCCCAAGTGGTATAACATGGAATACATAAGACAAACAAGCATTTTTACACAAAAATGCTACATTAAAATTAACCGCTCAACCAAATATGTGAAAAATAGTTTTCACACAACACCAAACATATTAGGAACATGATAAATAAATAAATCAAGAAATATCACTCATAATCAAATACTTACACCTGAAATCACCTACCACAAAAGTCAAAACACCAAATCCTTCTTCGAAAGATTTCCCACACCACCACCGCACCACAAGTGAGTTAAATAAAACCTAAAAACACAAGATTAGAACAATAAACCCAAGATCAAACCCTAGGTTTGAATCCCTACTTTTTGGAAAATAGGAACTCCTTGAAAATATGGATGAAACCCTAAGAAAAAGGAAGAAACCCTATGGAAATGGGAGATGGAAGGAAGGAACCCCACATACTTGAGATATATTGAATAAAACGTACCAAATACAATAGTATATGAATTTCCAAATAGACAAAAATGAAACTGAGGTTTGAATAAAGATTTTTAGGTCAAGTGACAAATGAAATAGAGTTAAATTAGTAAAAATTTAAGGAGTTATGAAAGAAACAAGTTTCCTCTTCAAATCTAGATGATTTAAGGAATCCAAAGAAGGTTTACCCTAATTCATGATGAATATGAGATCCAAAGAGGGGAAAAATATCATGGGGGTGAGATTTGGGTAAGTGGGCTCATGTGAGAGTTTAAATCACCAAAAAACCTTAAAATTGGAATGAGATATTAAAAAATTATTTTTTAAAGTAGGAATTGGGATTACAGGCTTTCCCAATACCTTAATAAAAAACCCAAATCCATCATGATTATTGATTCCTATAAAGTCCAAAATGGTATGGTAGTTTCAATATGCTAGGGGATGCCAATTGGTAATTGGAATGGGTATAAAATGTTTAAAAATGAAAGAGTTATAAAGAAAACAAAATTTGTTTTTAAAACATGAAATGAGCTCACAGTTTGGCCCAAATCATGAAAACACACCATTTACTCCCAAACTACATGGGAAAACCCCACAAAAAAATAAAGAATTGTAATTAAATAAAAAATACCATTAAACAAAGTCATGGATGTGGCAAATATAATATAAGGTATATTGGTATTGGTTGGATGACTTTAAATTGCACATCATCAGTCATGCATGCACAACCTTAAAAGTTATACCATCAATCAAGGATTCACCACCTTAAAAGGTTCAATTATAGTCCCTGTCATGAGAACATAAAATCTATGACCTTACTTGTAATATGACACAAAAATATGTCTGTTTTGATTAAATTTATTGGGCTTTTTATAAATCGCCTATCATGGTCCAAATAATAACTCTACAACACCCATACATCCCTAGATGGTGATAAATTATAGAGTTCCCATCTATATGATATTTAACCATTGTATAATTAAATAGAAAGTGAAGATGGATAACCTCTCAACAATGTTATCATGAATGAGTTTTATCAATCAATTTATTTCACTGAAAGGGTAACTAATATTATTAATGTGAAATATTTCAATAATAATTTTACATCTATAAGAGAGTCCAAGATTAGATAATAAGCTCATGTAAGGGATTATTCGACCTCATATCCTATCTATTTTGATATTAAATCCCCATAAAAACAAATCCAACATTATTATGATAGGAAGAATAATATAAAGTGAATATTGAGTGAATTTCATGAGCTTTTTCTAAGATTACCTAAATTTATTGAATGATGAGGTATAGAGAGATCTATAATTTGGGAGAGTTTTATGACTTAATATCCAATGGTAGGCTAGTCCATTTCTTCTGTGTATATATACTAATGTATTATAGAAGATATAGTTAATTTTTACGATTTTAGTAAGTTATTGTTGTGATGTCTCGGATTTTCTGTTATTATTTTTAAATATTGTATATAATTATTTTGAGATCGAGCGCGAAGATGGCACATCATTTCGAGGTCCAGTGAGCCCGAAATGGTGGTTTGAACATTTTTAGTTAAGTGAGTCGGCTCTTGTGCGCGGTTGTGGCAGTTTCCAAACGGATGCCTAGATTAAAAATCTGAGCACACCATTGCGTCCGGGATGACGACTTTACCTAAGAAAGATCTTATCCTCGACCGGTGCTAGTCGAGGGAGAAAGTTTATTTTCAAATGTTTTATGTAAAATGAAATAAAATAAATTAACAAGTTTATTTTATTTCATTTAAGGAAACATCCGCTGCAGTGCGGTAACAGCGTAGCTGTTTCCTAAATTAATGGCGCATCTTAATGACTTTGAAATGGAAAGCCAACGTCATTAATGCTGCAGTGTAATTAAGTGAGAATCTTGTTTCCCTTTTTAATGGGTTAAACAATTGTTGATCATTGGTGACGTTTGAGAGGAACCTCTTCCGAATCTGCAGTGCGTTGGAGCAAACTCTCGGTGACGAACGATGACGAATCGAAGTCGAGAATCACTACGCCAACAACGTTGAAGGATCTCGATGAAAACGGTAGTGTGGCTCCTTCATCAACGATCGGTCCTTTCAAAAGGTAGGGGTTGTTATTTCAATTTCTTTTCCCCGTATTTGAGTTTAAACGACGAACGCGGATCAACCACGAACAAGTAGATCCACAGATTTGTACGTTCTTGCGGGAGGGATTTTTCTTTGGGAATATTATGGGGAATTGATCCATGCTTTATGTTGTTGTTGATTCTTGCTCCATTTAAGCCTATTAACAGGATCAGATCAACGCCGTGACGAACGACGGTGGAGGTTCGTTCCTCAATTTGTTTATTTGGATTTATTCCTCCTTCTTTCCTCACGTGTTATTTGCATTCTTCACGGGGTTATTAAAAATGGATTTTTGCACATCCATTCTGCGACACAACGATCTCAATTCGAAGGTTCAACACTGCAAAAACTTTGTGGAGGTGTGGCGACGATGGAGGACAACGAATCAGATAGGATCGAAAAAAGAGTTCTTCATGTGGGAAGATCAGAACACATTTTTAGAGCCAATTGGAGTCCCGAAAACAACAGAAGTGGCTTCGTGGTGTCGGGGCAACCAAAACCTGGAAGTTTTGTGCTGATCGGATGGATGGATCGATGATCGGAGCACCATGGGAGGCGCGACAGCAGAGGTCCGTGTTTCTGAAAATTTCCAGAATACATGGTGTGTACTTTAGAAGAACATGCCGTGTAGTACTGGTGGCAGCGGCTAGGGTTTCGGGGTCATAGAAGAATCACACGACATGTGACCCAGGTCACACGGTGTGTTGAACCTTCCCTGAAGCTCGGCGTGTACTGTGGGTAGTACACGGACACGAGATGATTTACACGGCTTCAGGCGACACGGTGTGTACAGAATGATAGAGGAAGCTATGCGGAGCACGGCGTGTATCCCGGTGATACATGGATATGGTATGGAGTACATGACCGTGTACTCCGTCACATGGCCAGGCAAGGCTAGTTATGCGGGTCCCCCCATGTGCTGATTGCACGGGTTGGAATACACGGGTTGATGACCATGTACGGGCACATGGAAAGAGTACACAGAGAAAACCCCAGTTACCCAGACACATTGTGTACATCGTACTACACACCGTGTAGTTCGTTTTTTCTACACGACTAGCCTTACGACACGGTCCGTTATACACGGGCAGTACTCGGGCTCAGACAACACGGTGTGTATATTTTCTACATGTCATGTACTTTTTGGAAAACGGAATGGTCCTTTCTTTCACCGTACCATAGACATATATCATTTGGGTTAGTGTCCATTATTCTCATTCTCCTGAAGTTCATGCATCATTTTCCACTCAGGAGTATGATCCCTTCAGCACGACTTTCTATGATAGAGTCAGGCATCCATCCAAGAGGCCCGGATCGAGATCCTCTATCCATTATTGACCCTAGGTAGAGTCAGGCATCGACGTGACCAACCTTACCAGGCGTTGATCCTCTACCTAGCTGGTGTATCACCTAACTGGTGAATCTGGACGAGTCACGGTATCCACCATGGCTCTGGTAGTGATCCTCATCTTTGTATCGTGATCTTTCCCACTCAGGAGTGTGTCTCCCATAATGAGTTCTTATATCTATCATAACCTTTCCAATCATGATTGTGTCTCTTGTAATGAGTGTAGCTATCTCTCGTGATGGTTCCTGATGAATAGAACTTCTCGGACAGATGTCATCAGAGCTATAAGACTCATGGAGTGTGTTCTCCCAGAACGAGTGCATCACTGAATCTTCGAACAGAATCCCTAACGAGGGTATGTGGTTGTGTGACTTGTCTCTAGACCACGGTTCTGGGTTTTGAGTATATCTGGTTTGTTTTATATGTTCTATAGACATATTCTGTGCATAGATGACTGTACCTTTACTTTGTGTACTCCCTTTTGGTTTTCGGGGTCCTCTACTAAGTATTATTATACTCACCCCTGCACGGGTTTTTCCTGCACGTCTGGTGTCTTGTGCAGATGAGCATCCTTTTGACAGATTCTAGGGCGGACCAGGACAAGACCGGTATTTTTGAGTTCCCTACTATCCAAGGCGTTCCTACGGCTACGAGCGGCAATCCCAGTACCTTTTTGTGCTTACAGGTTGGACATTTCATTTTTCAGACTCTGGTTTTTGGTGGGCTTGTATTCTGGCCCAGTTTACTTTTACAGTACTCTACCTTTCATCATACTCTATTGGTTGGGTTTAGTTGTATGCAAGCATTTTTGTTCCTTAGTGGTTTTTACATTTCAGCATTGTGGGATTGGATATGTGTGTGTGTGTACAGGTATATAGGAAATGCCTCCCATGTTAGTAATATGCCTACTCGGTGCTAGTCACCAGCCCCTGGCCTATTGGAGGCGGGATTGGGGAGTCACGGTGCGGGCCCCACTGGGACGGGCCGTGACAGAGTGGTATCAGAGGTGTTCAGTTCTACCTTAGGACCAAGAGTGTGTGAGTTTGGTTTGGGGCAATAGTGTTAATCATTTCGGGTTTATCTTTCAGGCCAGAGACCCCAGTGTTATTGTGGCGACCAACGTATCCATACACCAGGACTTTGATAACCTTCTTTTCGACTCGGTACATGAAAGAAATGGTTGCGGGGAAATGAAATGTACATGCATCATACATGAATTGGTTGTGTTTTCTATGTCCTTTGTGTCAGCTATCCAGATATACTCATTGACCATAGTATATCTTGTTTGTTTACAGGATGCCTCCACGACGCATACCCACTAGGGTTCAACAGCACGATCACAAGGATGACCCCCTCAGTGACGAGGCTTTGAAACAAGGACCAGCTCCCCAGGCGTTTCCACTAGGTGGTGCACCCGCTATACCACCACCAGTGGAGCTGCCAGTGGTACCCGTAGTACCAACTAGAGAAGAGCGCATGCTCAGCGCGCTCCATGAGTTTCAGAGACATAGACCCCTCAGGTTACGAGGTGAGCCTGACCCTTAGGCGGCTGAGGACTAGCTTGAGGTGGTGACCGGAGTTTTCTGTCTAGTGAGGACACCAGAAGAACAGATGGTGATCCTAGGAGCGAGCCTTCTTCAGGGTTCGGCCGGACGATAGTGGAGTCTGACCACGCAGACTCACGACGAGGAGACTCTTTCATGGACAGAGTTTGAGTGACTCTTCAGGGAGGAGTTCTCTCTAGTTTCGTTGAGAGTTGTGTGCATCCATGAGATTCTTCAGCTTCAGCAGGGAAGTATGATAGTAGCTGACTATTCATCGAGGTTCACCTACCTCGCCAGGTACTCGACGGATATGGTCAGGGATCAGTACTTCAGAGGTCAGACCTTTGAGTGAGGTCTATGATGAGACATCCAATCTAATGTTGTGCCTCTATGAATATCGACTTATGCTGGAGTGCTCGAGCAAGCTTTGGTGGTCAGGAGCTTCTTGGCAGAGCAGAGACAGCCACCAGCAGTCATCAGCAGGCAGACAGGTGCAGAGACCCCGACAGCAGGGAGCCGACATCAGGCATAGGGATCTGGATGTGGGAAACGTCATAGGAGGACCCATGACAGTGGATCGACAGTCCAAGGCTCTCAGGCTGGATCCGGTCAGCCTAGGGAGAAGCGATGCTATGCATGTGACGATAGGAGACATCTCGCTAGAGATTGCCCGACATGTCGAGCTACAGACAAAGAAGTGGTGGATGGACCACCGAGGCAGAGGCAGAGAACAGAACAGGCAGACCCGCTAGGCAGCGGACGTGGAAGAGGAGCAGGGAGAGCTGCAGGTGGTGGCAGACGCTTCGACTTACTTCCACCAGGAGGTCCGTACTAGGCTCAGGGAGCTGGGGGATAAGGGCGAGGACAGCTACATGCAGTTGAGGCATACGACCCAGGGGCTCCAGTGATGATTCGAGGTATAATCTGTGTCTTTTCTACCTTATCATCCATACTCATAGACACAGGTTCTAGTCATTCCCTTATAGCCACATGTCTTATACGAAACCTCGAGATTCCGGTAGAACCGTTGACTCGATCCTTACGCTTGGAGACACCTACGAGAGGAGACTCGATGATCACACACTTTTGTAGACAGTGTGATCTTACCCTCAGAGGCGCGAGTTTTGGTTGGTACCTCTTGGTGGTAGCATCAAGGCCTTACGACGTCATTCTTGGTATGGATTGGTTATCTTCGGTCCATGCCCAGATTGACTGTTTTAGGCGAAGGGTGCGGTGTGTCCGTCGTGATGGGATGAGGTTTTCCTTTGTCGGAGAAAAGGAAACCCATGCATCACAAAATGGACTCATGCATATGAGGGTGCAGCTGATCACTCATGAGCTGGCTAGCCTTACCCTCGGAGCAGTAGATGTTGTGAGCTCTCAGTTCCCTGCAGTGGTGGCGGAGTATGAGGATGTCTTTCCTGAAGATGTTCTAGGATTAACTCCCCACCAAGAAATTGACTTCTGCATCCACTTACACCCTGGGACAACACCGATTTCTTCGTCAGCATATCAGATGGCTCTCACAGAGCTTCGTGAGATGAGGGTGCAGTTGGAGGATTTGCAGGGAAAGGGTTTCGTGAGACCCAGCATTTCACCCTGGGTGGCCTCGGTCTTGTTTGACAAGAAGGCTGACGGGAGTCTGAGATTATGCGTGGATTACCGGTGCCTGAACCAGGTGATGGTGAAGAACAAGTATCCACTGCCAAGGATCGATGACCTCTTCGATCAGCTAAGAGGGGCACAGTGGTTCTTGAAGGTTGACCTTCGATCAGGCTATCACCAGGTACGAGTGAGAGATGAGGATATACCAAAGACGACTTTCAGATGCCGCTATGGTCTCTATGAGTACTTGGTGATGCCTTTTGGCGTGAAGAATTCCCCCGCAGTGTTCATGGGACTGATGAACCAGATCTTCCATCCGTACTTGAACCGGTTCGTAGTGGTCTTCATCGACCACATCCTTGTGTACTCGGTGTCAGAGGAGGAGCACGCGAGACACCTACAAATGGTTCTAGATGTACTTCGGGAGCACCATCTTTATGGGAAGATCTCGAAGTGTCAGTTCTGGATTCAGGAGGTCCACTTTCTGGGACATGTCATCTCAGAAGATGGAGTAGCTGTGGACCTAGCCAAGGTGGAGGTTGTGTTAGCATGGGAGCCACCTCGTAGCGTGACGGAGGTGCGGAGCTTCCTTGGGTTGGCAGGATATTATCGGAGATTCATTCCTGATTTCTCCCAGATATCAGCACTGATGAAGGCCTTGACCAAGAAGGGGAAACCCTTCGTGTGGATAGAAAAGTGCCAGCAGTCTTTTGAGCAGCTGAGATAGAGTTTGACGAGCGCCCCCATCTTGAGAATGCTGGAGGAGGGTGTCGAGTACATAGTTTTTTGCGACACATCAGGGACCAGGCTCGGCTGTGTCCTGATCCAGTGGCATACAGTGATTGCTTATGGTTCATGATAGATTAGGCCACATGAGAAAAACTATGCGACTCATGATCTCGAGTTGGAAGCGGTATTATTCTCATTTAAGATGTGGTGACACTACCTTATGGGTGAGCAGTTTATTGTCTACTCTGACCAAAAGAGCCTCAAGTATATCTTCTCAGAGAATGATCTGAATATGAGGCATATGAATTGGATAGAGTTTTTCCAAGACTATGATTTTGAGATCATCTATACTCCTGGGAAGGGGAACAAGGTGGCAGATGCTCTTAGTATAAGATCAATCTCATAGCTGTTGAGTGAGGCAACACAACAGTTATCCGCGTTATAGTTATCCTTCATGGATGGAGAGGATAAATCTTACCTACAGTCTATGGTTGTCACCCCTCCACTCTTACAACGAGTTAGGGAGGCACATCTTGGGTATTTCAACTATGTGGCTTTATGTGCTCAGTTATCTACAGGACATGCTCCTGATGGATATTCACAAGGTGGGGAGCACGTACTTCTTTTCAGAGGATTCACTGTTGTACCTGTGGCGTTCTAGGAGGAGTTCCTAAGGGAGTTACATACATCCCCTTTGACGGTACATCCTAGAGTGGAAAAGATGTACCAAGACCTCCGACGACAGTTCTGGTGGTCAGGCATGAAGAGGGAAGTAGTGGATTTCGTTTCTCAATGCCTCACTTGCCAGCAGGTGAAGGCTGAGCACCAGGTTCCAACAGGATTAGCTCACCCCTAGATGTCCCAGAGTGGAAGTGGGATGGTATATCGATGGACTTCATGACAATATTACCACAGACATCCAAGGGGCATGATTCTATCTGGGTGATCATTGACCGACTCACCAAGTCGGACCACTTCCTAGCTATCAGGGAGCAGAGTTCCGTAGAGAGATTGGGATGCCTCTACGTACAGGAGATAGTTCGGCTTCATGGATTCCCCTCAACTATAGTCTCAGACCGAGATTCCCTCTTCACATCCCGGTTGTGGAAGGGATTTCAGGAGGCTTTTGGTACTCATCTATGCTTGAGCACAGTGTTTCATCCCCAGATGGATGGTGAGACGGAGAGGACTATTTAGGTTCTAGAGGATATGTTGTGAGCCTATGTCTTGGACTTTGGTCGCAGTTGGGAGGACCATCTACCACTAGTGGAGTTTGCATACAACAAAAGATACCCCTCCACCATTGGTATGGCACCGTTCGAGGCTTTGTACGGGAGACCCTGCCGGTCGCCGCTTTGCTAGACCGAACCTGGATAGTTAGCGCTCAAGGGTCCAGAGTTAGTGCGAGCTACCATAGAGAAGGTGTAGATCATACGGGTGTGGATGAAGACTTCCCAGATCCGGCAGAAGTCTTATACTGACAGACGACGGAGACCTATGGAGTTTGAAGAGGGAGACCACGTCTTTCTTCGGGTCTCACCTCGATGAGGGTTGCAGAGATTTGGCCGAGACTGCAAGCAATCTCCGAGGTTCATCAGACCTTTCCAGATTCTGTGCAGAGTTGGTGAGGTGGCGTACCGCCTAGCTCTATAGCCACAGTTGAATTGGATACATGATGTCTTCCATGTGTCATAGCTGAGGAGGTACATGCATGACCCATCACACATCATCGACTGGGGCGAGCTGGACATCGAGGATGGAGTGACCTTTGCTGAGTACCCGGTAGAGATCGGGGATCTCTGGGAGAGGATCCTTCGTGGGTGATCGATTCCCTTGGTGCGCATCCGGGGTAGCATGGGAATATTCCGGAGAGCACGTGGGAGCGGGAGGCTCAGATCCGTGCCCAGTACCCACATCTTTTTGAGTAGCCCATGTTTTGGATTTTCAGGGACGTAAAGCCCCAAGATGGGGAGAATGTAATGTCTCAGATTTTACGTTATTATTTTTAACTATTTTATGGAATTATTTTGAGACGGGGTGTGAAGACGGTACATCATTCCGAGGTCCAGTGAGCCCAGAATGGTGGTTTGTACTTTTTTAGTTAAGTAAGTCGGCGCTTGTGCGCAGTTGTGGTAGTTTCCAAACGGATGCTAGGATTAAAAATCTGAGCACACCGTTGCATCCAGGATAACGACTTTACCTAAGAATGAGGTTATCCTCGACTGGTGCGGGTCAAGGGAGAGAGTTTATTTTCGGACGTTTTAAGTAAAATAAAATAAAATAAATTAACAATTAATTTTATTTCATTTAAGGAAACATCCACTGCAGCGCGACAACGACGTAGCGGTTTCTTAAATTAATGGCGCCTCTTAATGACTTCGAAATGGCAAGTCAACTTCATTAATTCTTCCGCGTAATGAAGTGCCAATCTTGTTTCCCTTTTTAATGGGTTGAACGATTGTTGATCGTTGGAGACATTTGATAGGAACCTCTGCCGAATCTGCGGCGCATTGTAGCAAACTCTCGGCTATGAACAACGACGGATTGAAGTCGAGAATCGCTACTCTAACAAATTTGAAGGATCTCGATGACAATGGCAGCATGTCGCCTTCATCAACGATCGATCCTTTCGAAAGGTAGGGGTTGTTATTTCAATTTCTTTTCCCCGTATTTGAGTTTAAACGAAGAACGCGGATCAACCACGAACAAGTTGATCCGTGTATTCATACGTTCTTGCGGGAGGGATTTTTCTTTGGGAAGATTATGGGGAATTGATCCATGCTTTATGTTTTTATTGATTCTTGCTCTGTTTAAGCCTATTAGCGGGAGCAGATCAACGCCGTGACAAACGACGGCGGAGGTTCGTTCCTCAATTTGTTTATTTGGATTTCTTCCTCCTTCTTTCCTTGCACTTTTTTCATGTTCTTCGCAGGGTGATGAACAACGGATCGTTGCAAATCCATTCTGTGATGCAACAATCCCAATTCAAAGGATCGACACCGCAACGAATTTGTGCAGGTGCGGTGACGATGGCAGATGAAGAATCGAACCAGATCAGAAAGAGTGTTCTTCGAGAGTTCTTCATGTGGGATGATCAGAACACTTTTCGGAGCCGATCGGAGGCCTGGAAACGATGGAAGCGGCTTTGTGGTGTTGGGGAAACCAAAGCTTGGAAGTTTTGCAGCAATCGGATGGCTGGATCGATGATCGGAGCACCAGAAGAGGCGCGACGACAGAGGTCCGCATTTCTGGAAATTTCCAGAATACACGACATGTACTTTCGAAGAATACGCCGTGTAGTACTGGTGGCAGCGACTAGGGTTTCAGGGTCAGAGAAGAATCACACGGCGTGTGACCCAGGTCACACGGCGTGTTGAACCTTCCCCGAAGCTCGGCGTGTACTTTGGGTAGTACACGGACACAGGAGGATATACACGGCTTCAGGCAACACGGCGTGTACTGCACGAAAGAAGCGGCTACATGGAGCTTGGCGTTTATCCTAATGATACATGGACACGGGATGGAGTTCATGGACATGTACTCCGTCACATAGCCAGACAAGGCTAGTTACGCGGGTCACCCCGTGAGCCGATTTCATGGGTTAGAATACACGGGTTGATGACCGTGTACGAGCACATGGACAGAGTACATGGAGAAAACCCCAGTTACCCAGACACGGTGTGTACACTGTACTACATGCCGTGTACTTCGTCTTTTCTACAAGACCAGCCTTACGACACTGGCCGTTGTACAGGGGCAGTACCCGGGGTCGGACAAAATGGCGTGTATATTTTCTACACACCGTGTACTTTTTGGAAAACAACATGGTCCTTTAATTCACCGTACCATGGACATCTTTCATTTGGGTTAGTTCCCCTTATTCTCGTTCCCTTGAAGGTCACGCATAATTTTCCACTTAGGAGTATGATCCCTTCAGTAGGACTTTCTGTGATAGAGTGAGGCATCCATCCGAGAGGCCCAGATCGAGATCCTCTATCCATTCTTGACCCAAAGTAGAGTCAGGCATCGACGTGACCAACCTTACCAGGCATTGATCCTATACCTAGCTGTTGTATCACCTAACTGGTGAATCCGGATGAGTCGCGGTATCCACCATGGCCCTAGCAGTGATCCTCATCTGTGTATCGTGATCTTTTCCACTCAGGAGTGTGTCTCCCGTAATGAGTGCTTCTATCTATCATAACCATTCCACTCAGGAGTGTGTCTCCCGTAATGAGTGTAGCTATCTCTCGTAACGGTTCCCGATGAATAGCACTTCTCGGACAGACGTCATTAGAGCTATAAGACTCATGGAGTGTGTTCTCCCGGAACGAGTGCATCACAGAATCTTCGAACAGAATCCCTAATGGGGGTATGTGGTTGTGTGACTTGTCTCTAGACCACGAGTCTGGATTTTGAGTATATCTGGTTTGTTCTATATATTCTGTACACATATTCTGTGCATATCTGACTGTACCTTTACTTTGGGTACTGCTTTGTGGTTTTTGGGGTCCTCTACTGAGTATTGTTATACTCACCCCTGCATGGGCTTTGACCGCACGTCTAGTATCTTGTGCAGACGAGCAGCCTTTTGACAGAGTCCAGGGCGGACCAGGAGATGACTAGACTTTCTGAGTTCTCTACAGGACGAGGCATTTCGATGGCTACGAGCGGCATTCCCAATACCTTTTTGTGCTTATAGGTTGGACCTTGTAGTTTTCAGACTCTTGTTTTTGGTGGGCTTGTATTCTGTCCTAGTTTGCTTTTACAGTACTCTACCTTTCATCGTACTCTATTGGTTGGGTTTAGTTGTATGCATGCATTTTTGTTCCTTGGTGGTTTTTATATTTCAGTATTGTGGGCTTGGAGACGTGTGAGTGTGTACAGGTACATAGGAAATGCCTCCCATGTTAGTAATATGCCTACTCGGTGCTAGTCACCAGCCCCTAGCCTATTGGAGGCGGGCTTGGGGAGTCACAACGCGGGCCCCATTGGGACGGGTCGTGACAATTGTATTACTTGTGATAGTGGTTAATTGAGGTTAATACTAGATATAATTGGGAGGAATATCCCTTTATTCTTAGGGATTTTAGGTTATTAACATAGACTACCTTATTAAAAATATTACGAAGAGGGTATTTTTTATCCTTCCGGTGTGTGTGATAATGTGATATATTATTCATAATATTATTAAGGAAGTTAAATTTTTCTTTAATAATATATAATTAAAATCTAGGTTTTATATATGATCTACATCATTGATAATTATCAATAGAGATTATTTAGCTAGTGCATGATTTTAAAGAGGTGTTTGAGTCATTTTAAGTGGTTTTGAGGACAATTTGATGAAGTGTAGAAAACCAACCATATTTGTTTTACTTAAATACATGGAATTTAAGTTAATTTTGTTCAGTTAGACAATAATAGGTGAAAATCATGGGGAATTAATGTGGCGTTGAAGAGGATGATGTCAATGGACAATATACTTGGACCAAGTCATGGTGTTTCCATGTGATGGTTTATTTGAGATTTAATTGGTCAACATTAAATCATCAACATGCCATGTTTTTAATCAGTATTTTTTAAATATAGATGTTAATACATGGTGTATAGTATTAAATCATGGTACTGAATATTCTTATTGATCTTTTAAGATATTAAAAAAGTATTATTTATAGTAAATGGAAGATCACTATGCTATTTTTTTTAAATAATTTGAAATATAGAGTCCAATATGTTGTGTTTTTAATCCAAAACCCATATATTTTTTGGAATTTTTTTTTATAATAAATATTTATAATTAGAGAATATTATTATCATGTGTTGGGTGAGAAGAAATTTAGAGAAGAGATATAAGGGGAGGGAGTCAAAGACATAATTACTTATATGAAAAATCTATTAAGGGAGAGAAAAATAATATCATTGATATATTTTGATCATTGTTAGAGAGGATCATCCAAGGAGGAACACTGAAACATCTGACTTAGAAGATATACGGGGTGAATATAGAGCTAAACATAGACCATTACCTTAATAAAAAATTGATCTAATATGTATCCTTATTGGAGGAAGTTATTTATATTATCAAAACATGTTTAAAATAGAAGAATAAATCATCTAATATGGAGTTATTAAAGTTTTATTAGACTGAATTATAGTTTTTTTAATAAGATAACAAGATCCATCATATAACATATAATAATGGAGAAGTTTTAAATCATTCACCACCATAATTTACCCCCTTATCAGGGTGATTCAGGCCTTATACACAAATAAAATTAAAACTCAAATACATTTAATAATCAAACATAGTTTAGTAGGCATGGGTAGGAAATTATAGCATCAGTCCACTTTTGAAATTTTCTACAATATTCATGAAAATTGACTTAAATAAATAGAATCAATACACACCAAAGGATCCCAAATAAATTAAAAGGATAAGTGATACCTAGTAGCTCCCATCATAATCAAATCCTTAATTAACCAACATTGAATTTAGGTTCATTTTGGTAGATAATAACACACATCTTAGTCTCAATGAACCTATAGTTCATAAAACCCAAAAGGACCTGACACAACATTGATAAATGGATAAACTCACTCAATTAATCAGAAATTATACAATCCATATAGTGAAAAAGGATAAAATATTCAAGAATAGAAACACTATTCAAAGAATCCCTATCTAAAAAGTTAAATCCTAAAGATACTCACCAACATAGAGAAAAGATGTATCCACTCCAAATTCAGAAAAATTAAATTCGAAATACCATCCACAATTTGATCCAAGTTAGAGTCAAAACCAAAATAATACACCACAATAATCATCGACAATCACAATGAACCCACCATGACTATATTGAAATTTTTTCAATAGAATTAGTCAACAAGGTATATCATATTTGAAAACCATTAAGAATCACTAATTAAGATCAAATAAGAGACGTCAATTGAAGTCAAAAACTACCTAGTAGATATTTCTTGATACTCCTAATATAATTCAATATAGTGAAGAATATGATTTTTATTGAATTTATTTTAAATTATAGAAATCATATTCTCCATAATTGGTATATATTCATCCACAATTATCTCATAATATTAATATCTACCAAAAGATATGATATCATATTCTGTAACCAATGGATATATTTATCCCATAAGAACCGCCTTAATAACATGTAATTCTTAATAATTATTTTTGATATATTTTATATTTTCCACATCAATGGATCAATAAGAATCCTTTATCAATTTTTATTGAGAAGGTATGTATTTTTATTTTCTTTAGAAATAATTATAGATATTTGGGGATAATAGTTCTCTATATATTAGAGTAATCCATATATTTCCTTGTCTTCTTGGTATAGGGGTAATAAAACGATATGATTCCACCAATGGTTGATTCCAGTTTTTATCACTCGAGTGGGAAATTGTTTCATTAATGATTTGTTATTTTTTGGGTGCATCAAGGGGGTCAACAACCGAATTACTATAAGTATATAGTTCCTCCTCCTGATTGGTGGATTATAATAATAATTTAATATGAGGATCCAAAATAGATTGAATTTTTGTAGGTATTTTCTAAGGGGTATCCTCAAATATTTCTTAAATAAGTAAAGTAGCATTGTTTATAGGGTCCATAAATAAGTTGAAATTTTTAATCTAAGAAGGATTCTTCTTTGACTGATTTGACTATTTTACATTACCATTAGTTGTCGCCATTCCTTGTGAATTGGGAGGACCAATCAAATCCTTAGGATCAATATTTCCATTCTTTACTGAAGTAGCCTTCTTTATGATTAGAATATAAGTAACTAAAGTTGTAATCATGGAGTCTTTATTTCCACATTATTCAGAAGAATGGAATATTTTATTATAGGATGAGTAATAATTAAAAAAAAAATCGTACAAACATTCAACCAAAATCCATTATCCCAATTTTATATTTATATCATAGATAGAATTGTCATAGTGAAATCTACCTCTTAAAAAGTACTTAAAAAATATGGTTATGAGAGTCTATTAGGAGATGAGTCCATCTTAATAGGTAAGAAAAATAGATTATAAATTGAAAAAAGGTCCACAAACATAATCCTGTAATTGAAAATTAACTAACACATGTCAAGAATCAAGGATACCCAAATCAAATAATGAGAAACTGGTGGTTTTATGTGATATTCAGTTAAATATAAGTGAAGGTCGCTGATAAAAAAACAGACCAATAGGTGAAAATAGAAAATATAAAGAAATTATCTCGATATCCTTGTATGATAATTTTTTCGTAGGGAATCCTTTATATAGAAAATGAGTTGGGTAATCATCGATAGAAGAATCAGTGAGATATAACTTGTGTGATCTACAAGAGATAATGTATGTATTGGATCTATTAGGGGTGTTGGACCATCTATGATATAGTAGTTTTCATAATCATAAATAATGTCAATCTATAGATTCTACTCTTTCATGCCATTTAATTTCTCTTTGTACATCAATTATTTCATATATAAAAATATACTTAAAATAGTCTATTACCAATATTTATGAATCAATATGTTTACAAGTGTATTTTTACATGTATTTTTTGTATGTCTCTTAGTCTAGTAATGTTACGTATAAAACAGACTCTTCAAAATATTTTTAGAATCCCTGGAACCGATAGTATGTTCGACACACCGATTTTCAATACACAAATGTTCAAAACACCGATGTTTGACACACCAATGTTTGACACACCAATGTTCGACACACCAATGTTCAACACACTGATGTTCGACACACCGCTGTTCGACACACCGATGTTCGACAAACCGATGTTCGACACACCGAAGATGACATACCGAAGATGAAAAAATGAAGTTAACAGACCGAATTAGACAAACCAAAGTTGAAAAACTGAAGATGACAGACCGAAGATAACATACCAAAGATGATAGACTGAAGGTGACATACCTAAGATGACAGACCGAAGAAGATAGACTGATATTAACAAAATGAAGATGGAAATCCGATAAAAATGACTCACTGATAGTCATTAATAACTGTTTCTAATTTATTAATTCAAATTTATTTCTAACAGTCATATTTAGAAAAATTAATGTTTCTGACTTTATTTTATATTGTCTGTAGGAATATCCGTAGAAAATACAAGGTACATGCACATGTGGAGATCTTATTTCCTAGTGGACCATGAAGTATAAAAGTATTACAAGCTCAACCTTAAAGAGTGCTCTCCCTTGATTAGAAAACACAGTGCTAAAAAAAGGACTGACTGTGTGAATATGAAAGATTTTACAAAGAGAGTAACTAGAATCTTGATATCACAAGAAGCTTTACAAAGAAAAACCTACTGAAGCTTTTTGAACCTCCTAAAATGAAGATATGAACTTTTACACACCTGGAAACTAGATTAAATAGACTATAATACTATGTTCTGAAGCAAAATTCTATAGGTAGACTCAAATATCATTTTCTTTACATCCAATGAGTCCAGAGCTTTACTGCCCAACACACAGAGATTTCTAATCTCTATTTTTCCTTTTATAACTCTATTTTGTTTTTGTCTTTAGTTTTAGAGAAGTGTGTGTATCTGTTTGTTTCACACACACTATATCCTAAGATTAATTGAAGGATTATAAAATATACTCACACTCAATCCCATTCTACTCTTGTATCTCACGTAGAACTGTGGAAGAGATCTTATGTGATATATTTGATAGTTTTCTCACAAATAACTATGGTAGAGGTCAAGTGTAACCTGTATAGACTTGTGTGCTATTGTGAACCCCAATCCAGGGTGTGGATCAAAATTTTATTAATATAAACTTCTTGGTGGCAGGTGATCACCAAGTGGAGAGGACTAAGTCTTAGATTGAGACTGAATCTCTTGTTTTACCCGCTGTACTGTTAGTCTTTCTTTTTAATCTGATTTTTATTTTATCACATTTAGATTAACTGAAAATTGATAGTTAATTTAGAAAGTGTTTATATATGTTTTGAATTAGTAGATTAGTTTCAAAAGTTTGACTAATATTTTGATTGGTAAAACTGAGAACTAATCAATCTTCTGAGAAATTAATTGAACTTTCAGGACTTATATAAATTCACTACAAACTAACTTTGATTTTATTTTAATAAGGGGATGTTATTTTAAACAACCAATTTTAATAGAAATTTTTATAGATACTCAATTCACCCCCTTTTGAGTCATCTACTCTGACCAAAATTTGGTATCAAAGGGATTTAAAAGTTATTGTCAGTTTTCAACTCTTGTCAACTGTGATTATATTGATTTTTCAAAGAACTCAAAATTTATGTTATTTATAATTTTTTATCTATATGAAATTATTTTACAGTCTATATCATGGAAAATAGATTATAAGGTGCTGCTACCAATAGACCACATTTCTTTAATGGAACTAATTATGCTCAAGGTAAGCTTAAGATGAAAATACATCTAGAAAGCATGGGATTTGAAATCTGGACTGCTTTTGAAAGTAAATATACAATTCTTGAAACTATTAGAAACAATTGGGATAAACCTACCAAGACCGCCTATAACATTAATTTTAAAGAAATGAATTCTCTATACTGTTCACTAAGAGATTAAGAGTTTTACTATATCTTTTCTTGTAAAACTGCACATGAGATTTGGGACACTCTGTCTGCTTCTCATGAGGGAACATCTAATGTTAAAAAAATGAGATTAAATACTTATACTATTAAATATGAGAACTTCAGAATGAACCCTCATGATTCTATTTCTAATATGTATCCCAGGTTCAAGGAAATTGTGAATACCGTGATTTCTTTAGGAAGATAAGTAACAGCCAAAGTGCAGATTATGAGGATTCTGCAATGCTTACCAGAAAGATGGCATGTAACTTCTGTGTCTATTAGAGAATTGTGTGATATTGATAAGATTCTAGTGAAGGAATTGATTGGAAAATTAATTATGTATGAAGAGGAATTTAAGGTAAATCAAGAAGAGGATGAACAAAAATGAAAGTCGGTATCTTTCAAGACAACTACTTCTAAAAGTAAAGACAAGGAGAAAGTTCAAGATGCTATTGAAAGCTCAAGTAGTGATGAAGTAGCTATGGACAGTTAGGAATAAATGGACTAGTTGGCTTGAAGATTCAAGAAATTTTATAGGAAAATTAAGTTTTTCATAAATCCCAATTACAATCGAAAATATGATAACAGGGGAAATTGGAAAATGAATTGGAAGAGAAATGATAAATCAGAGGAGATAATTGGATACGAATGTAAAAGGAAAAGACATGTGAAGGCTGGATGTCCAAAGATGAAATATGATAAAAAGTATAAAAATAAGGATAGAAGGTATAAGAATGAAATGAAGGACACTTGGAGTGCCTATGAGGATAACTCAAGTGAATTTGTCTCTTCTTGAAATGAGTAAGATGATATGTCTATTATGTGTTTTATGAAAAACAAAAATGAGGTAACTTTATAATATCCTGTACATAATTCTTTATTATTCTGAAAGTGAATACGAGGATATGAAAAATGATGAATAGTTCCAATATTTCAACATGTTAGAAGAAACATCTAATGAGTTGAAAGATTAGTATAAATCTTTAAAGAAACAACATTCTCTTACTGTGATAGTTAACTCTGAACATATAACTGAAAAAGAGAAAAATGCTCAACTGCTCAAGGAAAATAATGAGTTAAAAATGTATAATGCGCAATTGAAGGAAGACTTGGAAAAGATCAGTAATGGGAAAAATATTGTTACTCAAGTTCTTGGTAAAAAAATAGCTCCTAAGTATACTTCTGGAATAGGATATCAACCATGTCAAAAGAATTTATACAAATCACATTTTTTAACCAGATCAAGAAAATCTACTACCTTTTTCAAAAACTAGAATTTTATAGTAAGTTCCAGTTCTAAGAATTCTTTTACTGCAACTAATTCATTAGGATCAAATAGAGTTTATTTTTAAAAAATTTATATTATGCATATAAGAAACCCATAAGACAGTTGTGGGTTCCTAAAGTTTATATCACTAATGTATGTGGACCTAGACAAATATTGGTACCAAAGTTATTTCTTAGATAAACTTCTTTATAGGTAAATTGCCTAAAGAGATCCTGAAAAAATATACGGTACTTGTAAAATGACTATTCAAGACATATGATTGGGGAATATTCATTCTTTAAAAGTCATATCAATATTGATGGAGGACATGTCACATTTGGTGACAATGGTAAAGGAAAAATCATCGGCCAAAGCCAGATTGTTAACCCTAACTCTATTTGAATTTCTAATGTACTATATATTGATGGATTAAAGTATAACCTACTCAACATATCTCACCTGTGTGATGATGGATTTAATGTTAAATTCAAAAATAATTCATTACATGTTTTTATGCCAAGAATAACTAAGTATTTACTACTTTTAGAAATGATAATGTATATGCTATAAATCAAGACACACTAGTCTCATAGAATGTATTTGGTCTAAATGACTTTCACATAGAGTCTTGGATCTGGCATACAAGAATAGAACATTGAAACATACACTCTCTTAGAAAGTTAACTAGAAAATGCTCAGTTAGAGACTTACCCAAATTAGTGTTTCCAGAAAATAAAGTATGTAATCCTTATCAAAATGAAAAGAAACCTAAAATCCCTTTCAAACCAAAGAAATAAGTAACTAGTTCTCAACCTCTTGAGTTGGTTCAAATGGACTTGTTTGGACCATCTAGAGTTTTGAATCTTAATGGGAAGCACTATGTTTATGTTCTTGTAGATGATTTCTCTAGGTACACATGTACCTTTTTCTTAGCTCACAAAAGTGAAGCTTGTTCACACCTTTCCAAGTATGCTATGACTGTAGAAAATCTTAGTGGACTTAAGATTAAATACTTAAGAATTGATCATGGTCGTGAGTATTAGAATCAATATTTTGAAGCTTTTTGCTCACTAAATGGATATAATCACAATTTCTCTGTTCCTAGGACACCTCAACAGAATGGTGTGGTAGGAAGATGGAATAGAACCTTATAAGAAATTTACCAAACTATTCTCAATGAATATGACACATCTATTTACTTCTGGGATAAAGATTTTAATAAATCTTGTTACATAATAAACAAACTCTTAATCAGACCCATCCTTATGAAAACTCATTATGAGTTTTGAAATAATATGAAACCCAAAGTAGGTTATTATAAAGTTTTTAGATGTAAAGTTTATATTCTGAACACTAAAGATAATTTAGATAAAATTTCCACTAAAAGTGATGATGGAATATTTCTTGGATATTCTACATCAAGAAAAGCTTATATCATTTTTAATAAGAAAACCTAATGTGTGGAGCAATCTATACATATCAAGTTTGATGAAGTAGATCCACATGAGCCCAGGACCTAACTTGAAAATAATGAAGATGATATGTCTAATTTGGACCTTAATGATAAAACCTCAATTCATCATTTGTAGGAATCTGTGAAAACTTCTAGTTCTAGAAATTCTCCAGATCCTAACCATAGTGAACCAGATCAACCTGACCAACATGAAATATCAAGTCCAACCTTCTCTAGACCAACTAGGACCCTTAAGAATCATCCCCTAGATGTTGTTGTTGGAGATTTAGATATAGGTACACAAACAAGAGATTCTTTGAGAAACGAGGTTAAACATCAATCTTTCTTATCATAGCTTGAACCTAAAAATTTCAATGATGCGATCATAGATAAATTCTGGGTAATGGCCATGCAAGAAGAACTTAATCAGTTTGAAAGAAATAAAGTATGGAAACTTGTAGATAGACCGAAGGATAATTTGACCATAGGAACCAAATGGGTATTTAGAAATAAAGTAGATGAAGTTGGAAATATAGTTAAAATAAATCTAAACTAGTTGCACACGGATATAATCATGAATATGGAGTTGATTAAGAAGAGACCTTTGTACAAGTAGCTAGACTTAAGGCAATTATGTTCTTACTTGCCTATGCATCACACATGGATTTTAAACATTATCAAATGGATGTCAAAAGTGTATTCTTAAATTGTTATATAGTTGAGGATATTTTTGTTGAACAACCTCCAGGTTTTACAAATCCACATTTTCCAAATCATGTGTTCAAATTATCAAAATCATTATATGGTTTGAAACAAGATCCAAGAGCTTGGTATGAAAGGTTGAGTAACTTTCTTATTTCTAAAGGTTTTACAAAAGGACATGAAGATCCTACTTTCTTTATAAAAATAATTTCAAAAGAATTTTTAATTGCCCAAATATATGTAGATGATATTATCTTTGGATCTTCTAAAAATTCTTTATGTAATGATTCTTCAAAAATAATTAAAAGCGAGTTTGAAATGAGTTTAATGGGTTAACATAAATATTTTCCTGGATTTCAAATATTTCAAAATAAATAAGGTATTATTTTAAATCAAATTAAGTAAAAAAAATATCTTTTGAAAAGATTTGGCTTTTATAGAATTAAGAGTAGTGATACCCCTATGAGTTCTATATGTAAGTTGGATCTTGTTGATAATGGAAAATCAGTCGATCAAACTTTTTAATGAGGAATGATTGAGAGTTTTCTATAATTAACTGCTAGTAGGCCTGATATTATGTTTAGTGTGTGTGTGTGCAAGATTTCAAGAAATCCTAAAATATTCACATTTAAATGGTGTTAAATGAATTTTCAAATACCTCAAGTATACAAATAATTTAGGATTGTTCTATCCTAAAAGACAACCTTTTGATTTAGTTAGCTATTCAGATGATTACTTAGGTAGATGTAAGTTAGATAGAGAGAGTACCTCTGGAATATGTCACTTTTTGGGAAAGTCACTAATATCACGGTGTAATAAAAAGTAAAACTCAGTTGCATTATCAACTGTAGAAGCATAATACATTACTGCTGGAAGTTATTGTGAACAAATTTTGTGGATGAAACACACCTTTTTAGACAATGGATTTTAATTCAGACATATCCCAATAAACTGTGACAACACAAGTGCTATTAACATATCTAAGAATACAATTTATCATTCTAGAATAATTCATATTGATGTAAGACATCAATTTTTGAGATAAAATTATCAAAAATTTGATATAACTCTTGAGTTTATTAGGACTGAGCATCAAATTTTTGATATATTTACTAAACCCTTAAACTCTGAGAGAATGATCTACATCAGACATGAACTTGGAATGATAAATCTCTAAAGTCCTGTTAAACCGATCTTTGAAACCGATTTATGAAACCGAACATTGAAACCAATCTATGAAACCGATCTTGTGAAACTAATCTTTTGAAACTGATCCCTGAAACTGATTCCTGAAACCGATCTTTGAAACTAATCCTTGAAACCAATTTTGGAAACCGATCTTTGAAACTGATCTTGTGAAACTGATTTCGGAAACTGATCCTTGAAAACGATCTTTGAAACCGGTCTTGTGAAACCAATCTTTTGAAACCGATCCTTGAAACTGATTCCTGAAACCAATCATTGAAACTGATCCCTGAAACCAATTTCTTAAACCGATCTTTGAAACCGATCTTTGAAACCGATCTTGTGAAACCAAGCTTCTGAAACCGATCCCTGAAACCGATTCCTTAAACTCATATTTGAAACCGATCTCTAAACCTGATTCCTGAAACCAATATTTGAAACCGATCTTCTGAAATCGATCCCTGATACCGATTCCTGAAACTGATCTTTTAAAATGATCTCTGAAATAGATCCCTGAAACCGATCCTTGCAACTGATTCCTAAAACCAATCTTCGAAACCGATCTTGTGAAACCAATCCCTGAAACCGATCATGTAAAACCGATTCAATAACACTAATGTATTTAAGGATACTTTTGTAAGTCTATCTGTTTTAAATAAAACGACACTGTTTTGGTATTCATTTTTCCACATTTAAATTTTATTCTTTACGATTTACAATCCCTAAATGATATATTAAGTTTGATCCATCCTGACCTTTCACCTTCCCACTACCGTAAAGCCTTCTACCCTTTGTCACTCTATCTCTCAACCCTCGACCTCTAGACTCTATTGGAATCTAAAACCTTGAAATGTCAAGGACCAAGCACGGTATGGAAGATCCAATAAAATCTTTGTCTGCTAAGCGTCAGAAAGGTGAGTCTAGTGGGATTGCAAAACCGAGCTTAGAAAGCTGAGTGGTTGTAACTGAGAAGGAACTATCTATAGAGTGGCTTCTATCAAGGAAGTCATTTTTATTAAAAGTACTAGAATCTCAAGGATGGCCAAGCTGGTTCTCTAATAATGAAAGGCCTTACTATCCCCATCTAGTATATGAATTTTGTCAACATTTTAAGATATATTTGGATGAAACTGAGGTAGAAAGGACAAAGTCAGTGGTAAAGGGAAATGAAATAGATTTTTCATCTATAGAATGGGATGAGTGATTGGAGATGCCCCATGAAGGTTTTTATGGTGATTTTCCAAGTAATATTCCACCTTCCTCTGATTTATTATCTTATGAAGTTACTTTTATGGATTTTACTAGAAATATAGAATCTTGGAGGACTATTACAAGTGAGTATAAAGGAGTGGTAAGATTTCTTTTCAAGTTCATACAACATTAATTCTTCCCAAAGAAGGAACATTTATCTGTTGTGAAGTATTAGGATGTATTCCTGATCTATATATTGAAACATGGGATAAAAGTGAGCCTATGTTGGTATCTAATAGTGCATGTATCTGATTTGATAAATCCATCCAAGAAGGAAACATGTTTGTACTATCCGAGGATGATATCTGCCATGTTAAAAAAGTTAGGTTGTGTGGAATATGGAGATGAAGTGATAAGTGCATGTGGTGGTTTCTTTCATTAAAAATATATTTGTAAAAGGATGAAGATATTTTGGAACCAATGGAAGAAATGCTAGGTAGGTGATGAGGAAAGCCTGTATGAGGATTTCAATCTAATTGACCATCCTACCAGACCAAAGGATCAAATTGATCCAGGTCTCAAACAAGGAGAAGAACCTATTTATTATGATGATGAAGCTGAGACTGAAGTTCCAATGTAAGAAGGATCTACTTTTGATGACAGGAGTGATCCTGATATTACTAATAGAACCAATGACATGTCTTATGGACTTTCTAGTCCACCTTTGGACATACCCTCAAGAGATTCTTTGTTAGGTGATGAGGATGATGAAGAGACTGATATTACTGGAGTTGAAGGTTATGTAAGTAGATTGGATGAGGAGTCTGATGATGATGATGATGATAATGATGATGAAGGAGGAAATGATGAGCATTTAAGTGATTCTTTGAAAGTGGGACAACAAGTAGTTGACAGATCCAGTGAGGAGTCTGTACATGGAGATGGTAATGGTGCCGATCCTATTGAACATGAAGATGTTGACCATAGAGATGCTGGTCATGAGGACAGATCACCCCATCCTAAAGTTGAAAATCAAGACATCATTCAGGAATTGAATGAACTTATAGATGGTGACCATGAGGAAGAAGCTGAGAATCAAGTGACTCAAATTGAGGAAGTTCCTGGTGAAGTTGAAGTGGCTAGAGCACATGCCGAACTTGATGTTCAGTTGGTCCCTATTCCAAGAAATGTTATTATGGATAGAGGACAAGATGAAGAAGCTGATGAAGTTTATGTTGTTCCTGGGCCTCAAGTAAGAAGAATTAGGATTGATACTATTGATCCAAGAGACTGGACCTATACTATAGAGTGGAATAATGATCTAGGATACATTCTTTTTGGGTTGGAATATGACTCTGATGAAGAGAGGGTGCCTCCTCCTACTCCACAAGCTCAAGATGGAGCAGAACCTGTTCCACCAGTTGCATCTCTAGTAGTAGATCCAGTAGCAGAGACAGTTCCTAGTGACTATGTCACTAAGGCTGATTTGGATCAATTCAATAATTTTATAATTAAGTCAACGAAATCCTCAGTTGGATCCAGAAGTAAATCCTCTACTTCAATCAGTATTTCAGATGCAGATGCAACAAAGATTGCAAGGATGGTGATCCAAGAGATTCAACCAAATCTCATTACCACAATAGAAACCATTATTTGGCATAATAACTTACTGAGAGAATAAGCAAGGAAGATGAGAAATGAGTTAAATTATCAAACCCTTGATTTCAAGACCTCATTTAGTGGTGTACTAGAAGTTCTTAATAACTTGGTGACTCATCTTTTAAGTGTATATCTGAAGAAATTGAAAGGGGATCTTGGAAAAATGATTACTTTACCTTCTAGTTCTAGGAGTGGGAAAGGTGTTGTTGCTGATTTGGAGTCTCTTAAGGCTTTGATGATAGTGGAACTACAAACTCTTCAGAGTGTTTCAGAAAATGAAACTCTAGAAAAGGTGCATCAAAATACAGACATTGTGTACAATATGGTAAGACAGTGCACAAATGAAGCCTCTGCTGCTCAGAAATAGATTCAAGAGAAAGTGGATAATTACTTTTTCTATGATTTATACCAAGAATGATCTAATAAATAGCTTCATGTTTCTAGCAGAAAATCTCAGAATACCTCCAGTCACAGAAGCATTCAAGAAAAAAGTTACTCAATTGAAGGGGTTTACCCCTTTGCTAAATAAATTCATGGAGAATAAGGATGACTTTGAGAAAGCTATGAAATATGGTGGTGTAATAATTAATGATTTCATCAATCTCCTTAAAGCCATATCTGCAGGTTCAAGCTGAAGAAATTGTGGTTCCTCCTGCTACTTCAATTGGTACTCCCTCTAGACCTCCTGCTCAATGTCTATCTCTCAGGATATTTCCCAGATTTGATTGATCATTACAGAGAAATCTCCCAGTCATGTGTTGTTAGAGAGAAGTCCTAGTCTTACAGCCAATGTCCCTACAATTGTTTCCCTACATGGTGTTATCTTTAGACCACCTCTTTCCTATGCCACTCCCAAACCTTCTCATCCTAATCTGGATCCTTCAGATAAAGGCAAAGCTCCTCAGAAGCCAAACCCTTATGTATGGATTGTATCTTTGATAGGAATTTATTCTTTAGTTTGGCCTGTACTCTTATTCTTCTTAATGGAAATATTTATGGTGTCTTACTTTTTATAATATTTATCCTCTTACGTTCTGCTTCTCTTTTTTTGCTAATCCCAAAAGGGAAAGAAAGAAGAGGCATACATTATTAATCTAAGAGGGAGAATTTTTGGTATTGGACACATGGAATATACTCATTACAATCCATTTATTGTGGGGGAGCTTTGTGGGAGAGCTTTATTATATTTACATGTATGCCATAATTTGTGATTATCAAAAAGGCGGAGATTCTTTGACCCTCTATGATATAGTAGTTTTCATAATCCCAAATAATTTCAATCTACAGATTCTACTCTTTAATTCCATTTAATTTCTATATGTAAATCCATTATTTCATAGAGAACAATATACTTAGATAATTCAATTACATATATTTATGAATCAATATGTTTACAAGTTTATTTTTACATGTATTTTTTGGATCTCTCTTAGTCTAGTAATGTTATGTATAAGACAGACTCTTCATAATCTTTTTAGAGTCTCTAGCATCGATAGTATGTTAAACACACCATTGTTTGACACACTGATGTTCAACACACCGATGTTCGACACACTTATGTTTTACACACCGATGTTCGACACCCTGATGTTTGACACACCGATGTTCGGCACACCGATGTTCGACACACCGATGTTTGACACACCGATGATGAAAGACCAAAGATGACAAAACGAAGTTGACAGACTGAAGTTGACAGACCAAAGTTGACAGACAGATGATGAAAAACTAAAGATGATAGACCAAAGATGACAGACCAAATATGACAAAGCAAAGATGACATACTGAAGATGACAGACTGATATTAACAAACCGAAGATGACAGTCCGATGAAAATGACTCACTAATAGTCATAAATAATTATTTCTAATTTATTAATTCAAATTTCTTTCTAACGGTCATATTTAGACAAATTAATGTTTCTAAAATTATTTAATGTTTTCAGTAGGACTATTCATAAACAGTATGAGGTAAATGCATGTGGGGATATCTTCTTGCCTAGTGGACCATGAAGTGTAAAAGGATTACAAGATTAACCTTAAAGTTTGCTCTCTCTCGCTCAAAAGACACAGTGCTAAAACAAAAAGGACTGACTGTGCGAATATGCAAGATTTTTCAAATAGAGGAACTCGAAGCTTGAGCTTACAAGAAGATTTACAAGCAACAAACTGCTGAAGCTTGTTAAAGCTACGCAAAAAGAAGAGATGAATCTTTACACATGTGGAAACTAGATTATAGAGACTACGATACTCTGTTCTGAAGCCAACTTCCTGAAGAAGACTCAAAGGTCATTTTCTCTACAACCAATGAGTCAAGAGCTTTACTACACAGCACATAGAGATTTCTAAACTCTATTTTTCCTTTTATTACTCCGTCATTTTCTTGTTTTTACTTTTAGAGTGGTGTGTGAATATGTTTGTTTCACATACACTATCTTTTAAGCTTAACTGAAGGATACTAAAATATCCCCACACTCACTCCCTTTCTACTCTTGTATCCCACATAGAACTATGGAAGAGATCATGTATGATCTATAAGATATTTTTTCAATGAATAACTATGGTAGAGATCAAGTTTAACCTGGACAGCCTTGTGTGCTGTTGTGAACCCCAATACAGGGTGTGGATCAAAAGTTTATTAATATAAACTGCTTAGTGGTAGGTGATCACCAAGTGGGGAGGAATAAGTCTCATATTGAGACTGAAGCTCTTGTTTTACCCGCTGCGATGTTTATCTTACTTTTTAATCTGATTTTTATTTTTTCACATTAAGATAAACTAAAATTTGGTAGTTAGTTTGGAAAGTGTTTATATCTGTTTTGATAGATTAGTTTCAAAAGTTTGAATTATCTTTTGACTGGTAAAATTAAGAACTAATCAATATTTTGAGAAAATAATTGAACTTTTAGGACTTATATAAATTCACTACAAAATGACTTTGATTTTATTTTAATATGGGGATGTTATTTTAAAGAGCCAATTTTCAATTTTTTTTATAAATACTCAATTCACCCCCCTCTTGAGTCATCTACTTTGACCAACAAGGTATTTTAAGGAAATATCACCAAGGATAACCATACAGTAGAGCTGTAGTGTTGGTCAATATTTTTTTGAATGTATAGTATCGTATTAAAAACATTTAATAATGAAGAAATCTAAATTTTGTAACATGGTTATTAATATGTTAACTCAATTTATGAAAATCATGTCATATATAGAATATGATCTAAAGCTTCCAATTTTTGATAGTGATAACTATGAAAAATTGAAGTTGGGAATTATTAATTTTCTAAATTCTTGTGGTGATGATATTCCAGAATGTATACATCATATTATTATTTTAGAATACAAAAGAAAAGAGTTTATTATGAAAAATCCATTAATATGTTTTATTCCTCACTGAAATTAATGTTATTAAGAAACATTATTCATTATGATACTACTTCTAAAACAAGAATGTATGAAACATTTATGAACTAACCATGTCAAGAAAAGATTTGGTGATTTCTTAATACGTGGTAAAAGAAAATATGATTCCCTGAAAAACTAATGAACCTTGTATTCGATAGCATGTATGACACGCGACATCAAGCGCGTAAGGTAATATAATATACAAATACTTTGTAATATATTTAATATTTAAAATAGATTCTATATATTTCAATTCATGAAACATCGATTTAGGGTGCGTTATATTTAATAGTGACCTTTATTGATAGCTTGAGTTACACCCAAGAGCGACCTTTCTCGATAGATTGTGTTATATGCAAGACCGAGTTTCACCAAATAAATATATTTTATTAAAATATTATTATTTAATATAATATTCTATAACCTAGAGGTTATGTTAGTGGTTATAAATAGTATTAACTCCCTTATGAAAACATATGGTTTATATAAATATAAAACAAATTTATGGTTTACCAATTAATGAGAAATTAAAATAAGAACCAATTGAATATAAAAAAGAAATATTATTATTTTTATGCTTCCAAGGGAGTTTTATCTTAATAAAAATAATTAAATAAAATTATTTTATGATTTTAATGAAATATAAATGTTATATATTCATTCAAATATTTTTTATATTAATCCATTAGGTTTGATATGCATAATGTAAGGGCAAACCCTATTATATATATAAAAACCTATATTTTTATAAAATCTATTTTACCGCCTTTTAATGGAGAACCCATTTTAAATTTGAATTTTTATAATTTAATTTATTTAATAAGTAAAAATAAAATTCATATTTTAAAGATAAATAAAAAAATTAGGTTAGGGTAATTTTTTTGATATTTTTTGGAAACATATAAATTTTTAATGAATTATTAATAATACTGAATTTATGTTCAAAAATGTTTTTCATATAACTTGTTTATAGGGTTAAATTGTACTTTTAATTAGTTTTAAAATTAAATTAGATAATATTTTTATAAATAAATACAATTTATATCATCGTAATTAATTTTAATTTGATATTTATTATAAAAACATAGCAAACTTTAGTATGTTTTTACTCAAAAAACCCACATTATTGTCCAGTCCGTGGGATTAATTTTAAATTAATCTCTGCCACTTATTTGAATGGAATTTGAAAAAATGTATTAAATATTTTAAATACTAATTATTTATAATTTATAAAAATACCAACTTCATTTTTGACCCAAAATATTAGTGAAAGTGATTAACATTTATTATAGTTATTAATGAAAAATTAAGTTTAATAAATGACTAAACCTTTAACTAATGGGGCCAAATGACCTATAAACTTGTAAAACACCCATTTCCTGTACATAAATCATACATGATACTTACATTATTGTTTTTTTTGGTTTGGTATTGATTATTCAGGTAGGAACATGTGTAAACCTAACTTGTTTCCAAATATTCCATGTGAGTCCTTTTCCTTCCCAATAAAATGCCACCACCTCTCCCACTTCTTCACACCACTAAAACCACATCGGTTCGACCAATATCTACCCAAATAGATTTCCCCAAATCCTCCCCTAGACCATTAATCCCCCCTTTGTGCAGGAATCAATCCAAATAGACCTTTCGGTACAAACCAAAAGATGTTACCCGATTAAGAGGTAACACATTTTCTCAAGTTTTTCAGTTTCGTTTCCATTCTCCACTTACTATAATATTATTATTATATGACTACATAAAGACACCATTATCCTCAACATAATATTATTTTTTATGTTAATATTTATACCTACACTTTCACACACCTCAATCTAATGGGTAACGAATAGACTATTTCTGTGTATGGAGAAATACTTCCTCAAGAAACGATTATTGTTCAATTTTCCTTTACGGACTCTCATAGTGTCCATTATGATGGAAACTCTATTTATATATATTATATATAATATTTATTATGTATTTATACTTTTTAAACCTGTTATATTTCATTCATTTAATAATTTCCATTTTACGTCAATACGATAACGTTGTTTGAGGATGTGTGGACTACCTCCCCCTTAAAGCAATGTGATTCATTCACACTATACATAGAATATATAAATGTTAGTTATAATTAAACATAAATGAAAATAATAACATATATATTATATTCCTGACATATTTATATTTATTTAAATATAATATATAACATTTTCATTATTACCATTTCACACACTTTTTAAAAAGATAACGTCGTTCGTGGATGTATAGACTACCGCCTCCTAGAAATGATGTGATTCCTTTTACATAAAATAATTATATATATATATATAAATATATAATATTAAATAATATGTTATTTATTATATAATGATTACTCTGTAAATATTTGAGTTACTTACCTTCTTTCCCCAATGATCATTAAAAAATGGGAACGTTACTCATGCGTACGTAGGACCTACCGTCCCCATGATTGTAACGTTGGATCATTTTTCATAACTATATTTAATGATTTATTTTAAATGTATAATTGATGTATAAATATATTAATTAATTATTTATTATTAGTATTCTGGATATGTTTATCTAATTACCCATTACAACATAATTGACCAAGTAAAGATTTTTTTGACATATAAACAGAATTTCATCTAAAAACCAATGCAAACATAATTCTTTAGTAGTTTTATAAAACACATTAATAAGTGAAATAAAAGTAATAATTAACATGAAAAATGTTCTGAATCAAGTATAAAATTAACATATGATTTTTATACATGAATTAAAAATACGTTCACCTGAAAGGAAACTCAAGGTAAATGATTTCAATCTCACTTTTTACATCCATGAGATAAATGTCATATTCCCCATTTACATATTTTTTTTGGTGTACATACTTCCAATTTTGATATACTATATAATGAATTATTTTATCTTCATATTATTTTGATGTTTCATTTTATGATTATCACTTTTGGGTATTTTAATTCATATGTAATGAATTTTCTCTCAATTTACTTTCCATTGAGATATATTTCTGTTATGCACATAGTTTCTTTTATATGGTGTATTTACTGACCTTTTTCATGATATATCATGAATCTAATTACTCTAATGATAATATAATTTTTATTTATTTTTTTTCCTTCATGAAGTTATGATTTAAAATGATTCAAAGTGGAATGAGAAACTTTTGAATATTTATAGATTACTTTCCTCAAGACTAATCAAAATAAATATTTCAATAGAATTTCCATTTGAGGAAATTATATAACAATTATTTATTAAAAAATTTCATTATTCTCTTTTTATTCATTCCCATTTTCAACTATTAATACCATTTCAACACTCTTTGGTAGTAATATGTTTTATAAAATGTTTTTTTAGAAAAGCTGACTTTATATCACACTTTAGTTGGAGAACTCGTTTTTCTTCTAAAAACCATGTTTTAATGAAATGTTCTAAAAAATGTTTTTAAAATGATTTTGTAAATTAATTTTCCATTATTGTTCTTTTATCAATGTTTTCAATGTAATATTCTTTTCTATTTTTGAATAAGGAATTTTTCTTACCTTTTTACCATACAAAATGAATATTCTTTTTTTACCTCGTACTATATGTATGGATTTATCCACCCTAATTTCATTGAAGTCTAATTTTCAAGTTTATAAGGTCTATTTTTAAAGAAATTATTTTTTAAAAATATTTTCAATGTAAAATATTTTAAAAATATTTTTCAAAATAAAATGATTTTTTCCTCAAGCATATTTTTGAAAGTTATTATTTTATTTTATCAATGACAAAAACCATTTATTTTACTCCAAATAGGGTATGTTGTATTAATACCATCCTTAATCTTTCTCTAGATGGTTTATAATTGATTTATCTAAGGTTAGTATTCACATTTACTTTATTGATTTATTTTAGTCTACTTAAAATATTTTATCTCTTATGATCATTGAACATTGAATTTCCCCTAAATTATCCAAATCATTTTCTATGGTTGTATTCATTTCCTTAACCCTATACAATTTTACATTAGATCTATACATTGAAAGTTATTTTATTGTTTAGAAAAATATTCATAGATATGTATACCTTATTCAATATGAATATTTGATAAGGCACATTATTTAGTTGATATATAAGGAATGCTTTAGACTAGAAGACACGGGTTGTGGAATGGTGAATAAAAGTCCCTCAATGCATAATTTGTCACATGAGAAGAAATAGTTGGCTATCCACCTTAGATGGGTATTTACCCGATAGATAAACCTTCTTGTGAAAGGTCTTGATGGTACTGGTTTCATGTACCTAGAAAACATTGTGTCCAATAACTAATCATTGATTTCATATTAGTTTTAGTTATTATTCATCCATGATATTTTTCATCGACATATCTATGGATACATTTCATTTTCAATTCATTTATTAAATGAATTTTTTTAGTTTCTTACATTTCCCTATTTATTTTTCCTTATTTAGTTAGTTGAATGGAATGTGTTTCAAATTATTACCTTTACATATTTTTTATTCAGTTCCTTCTCTATTTTTTATTACATGATTTGTGTGTTCAGTTATTTTCCATTCCACAAATATTACTCACATTGATTCATTATTTTTTACACTATATTTTCCAATTAACGTGCATTTGTGCTCACCCTTATTATGTTTTTTTCTAAAGGAATCCAAGAAGCATACCATGAAAGATATTCATGGATTTACTAGATGGATTAGAGTTATCCTTGGAAGTTATTTATTTAGATAGAAGGGAAAAAATATGTTGTAATTTTCATATTCATTTGAAATAAAAGACTCATTTATGTATCTAGTTTACAAAGACTACTTAATTAATCAGTCCTTTGGGGATCAATTCTTTATAATCAGTCCTATTTAATTGATAAAAGACACCATATCCAGGTTATCTGGGGGTGGGATGCTATATTTGGTATCAAAGGAGGTTTACAAGAAACCTTGAGATCTAGATTTAAGAAAACATAAATTAGATAACATGACCATAAGGTATAATTTGAGGATAATTATAGATGAAAACCATAGACTTTTGGAAATTTATATATTATGTGGGTCTTTCTAACAATACATCTCTATCTTGATACTACATGTGGATGTGGTTTTGAAACAGATGTACTTAAAAGTAACTACCCCGACAAGGTGTTCTGGGCCTAACTCGTGGTAGCCTAGTACACAACAACGGGCATTACTATGCACTTGGTTTGACACTCTTTGGTGATATCCATAGGATAATTCACATTTTCATTACAAAACAATAGTGAAGAATAATGACAAGTAATGATCATGGTTAAAAACTATGGGTTTTTATATTAAAGATAAGGAGTTAATATTTCAATATTATAGAAATAATATTGTGGATAAAATCTAGACCAATTAAAGACCTATGTAGAAATAAATTAATGAAGTATTCATGTATTGGTGTTATATTGAAAAGCTTTGTTAACAAGATATTTATTGATTAACTTTATATCAAGGATGTCCATCATATTAATTTTGGAAATTATATTAATTTGGTTTTAGAAAAGGACAACCTATAAGCTGGGTGAAAACCAATCAAATCTGGAGAGGCCATGGGTCTTGAACCCATGAGAAAAGGACAATACGGGTTTCCTGCCATCCACTGACCTATGTAATTTCATTATTAATTTTTCATTGTTTTTAGTGGAATAGTTTAACAAATAAATGCTATGGATGAACCAGTATGATCAATTTTTGAAGATTATGGATAAATCTATTAACTATATTTGTTTTGGAATATAGTTATAGACAAATAGTTATATTTTTCCCTCTTTAATAGGCCTTACAATATTTTAAAAGTTTCTTTTAGTTATTTAGGCATAAAAATTAATTATTGGTAATTAATTTCTGGGAGTAAAATGATGAATTAGAATATTATCGAATAACAAAAAAATTAGGATTGTTTATATGAAATTGAAACCAACTAAGTGAAGAATGTTTCCTTATATTCTTAGTTAGTAAAATAATTACCCAAAATTAGGATAATGTCTTTGAAATAATTTTTTTTCATAATACCTTAATTTATATTGAACCAATGGTCTTCTAAATCATCCTAGATTTATTACTTTGAGGCCCTTAAATTTATATTAATCATTAACTAGTTTGTGATTGATGAACACATTAACTCACTATAAATATTAACACTTTCCCCCTAAGAATTTACCTCTACTTGCCACTCATATTCTCCTACTTAGAGACCTAGTTACATGGTAGTCCATGTGACCTTTGTACTTTTTATTCGTTCTTTTATAGATGATTACTTATGAACCCTTATCAAAATGTGGGATTTCAAACATTGGATGCATCAAACAATCTATCACAATTATCAAGTTTAACTTGAGAGGATACAATTTAAATATGGTGGGGAGAATTTGACACCCTGAAAAACTAAAGTAAGAATATTGTATTCGATAGCGTGTATGACACATGACACTAAGTGAAAAAGGTAATATAATATCAAGATACATTATAATATATTTACTATTTAAAATAATGTCTATACATTTCAATTCATGGAACACTGATTTAGCATGAATTACATGCAAGAGTGACCATTCTTAATTGCTTGAGTTACACGCTAGAGCAACCTTTTTCGATAGCTTGTGCTGCTTACAATACCATGTTTCACTATATAATAATGTATTATTACAATATTAATATTTAGTATAATATGATATAATCTTGTCATTACATTAGTATTTATGAATATTATTAATTAGCTTATAAAAATATATAGTTTTTATAATTATAAAATGAATTCATGGGATACTGATTAATGAGAAATGAAAATAATAACCAATTGGATATAAAAAAATATAATTATTTTTATGCTTCAAAAGTATTATTATCTTAATAAACATAATTAATTAAAATCTGTTAATTATTTTAGTGAAATATATATTTTATATATCAATCAAATATTTTTTATTTTAATCCATTAGTTTTTATATTAAAAATATAAGAACAAACCCTATTTTAAACATAAAAACCTATATTTTTATAAAGGAAATTTTATCACATTTTAATAGAGAACCCATTTAAAATTTTAATTTTGATACTATAATTGATTTAATATGTCAAAATAAACCTCATATTTAAAATAAAATCATAAAAATTAGGTTAGGTTAAATTTTTTATATTTTTTCAGAAACAGATAAATTTTTAATTAATAGTTATAAATACTGAATTTAAGCTCAAAAATTCTTTTTTCATCTAATTTATTTATAAGTTTAAACTATATTTTTTATTTTTTTAATTTTTAATTATAAAATATTTTTATCAATTAATATAATTTATTTTACTGGAATCAATTTCACTGTTAAATGGATTATAAAAACATAGAAAACCTTAGGACATGTTTACTCCAAAAACCCGATTGATTTCACATCTATGAGATTAATTTTTAATTAAATTATACCACATATATGATTTTAATTTATACAAATGGATTCAATATTTGTAATCATAATAATTTATTATGTCTAATTATACCAACTTCATTTTTTACCAATAATATTAGTGAAATCGATGAAAATTAATTACAATTATTAATGGGAAACTAAGCTTAATAAACGACTAAAACATTAACTTCAGAGGACAAAAAACCATTCCACTTTTCAAAAACTCATTGTCTATACATAATTCTATTACGAAATTTCAATTATTGAGTTTTTTTTGTTTCATATGATTTATTAGGTAATAACACGTGTACAATTATCTTATTTTCAAAAATTCTAAGTGAGTCCTTTTCTTTCCCTATAAATGGTCACCAATACTCCCACTTCCTCAAACCTCTAAAACCACTTAGGATAGACAAATATATAACCAAACTAATTCCCAAAAATCCTCCCATTGACCTTGAATACTCACTTTGGGTTGAATTAATCCAATGAATCCTTTCGGTATAAACTAAAATAAGTTACCTGATTAAGAGGTAAGTCCTTCTCTCAAGATTTTTAGATTCATTACCATTGTACACTTCCTATAAAATTATTATTCTATTATTACATAAAATAAAAATTACCCTCAAAATACTATTATGTTTTTATTTTATGATTTTTACCCACACTTACACACACCTCCATCAAATGGGTAATGAACATATTGTTTCTATGTACGATGAACTACTACCTCACGAAACGATGACTGTTCAATTCTCCTTTACAACCTGTCATGGTGTCCATTATGATATAATGTATATTTATGTATATTATATATTATATTTATTATTTACTTATACTTCTTTAAACCTTTTATAATTCATACATTTATTACTTCCCCTTTTATGTTAATATGATAACATCGTTTGAGGAAGTGTGGACTACTGTCCCCTCAAAGCGTTGTGATTCATTCCCGTGATACATGGAATGTATAAGTGATGGTTATAATTATACATATGTGAAATAAAAAATATATGATATTAATTACATAATTATACCTCTAGAAATATAATATATATCATTTTTTTATTACCCTTTCACACACTTTAAAAGAGATAACGTTGTTCGTGGACGTGTGGACTATCGCCTCCTCAACATGATGTGACTCATTTTACATCACATAACTCTATATATAAGTATGTATGATTAAATAATATATAATTTATTGTATAATGATAATTCTGGAATGATTTTTTCTTACATTCTTTCACAATGGTCATTAAAATATGGGAATATTACTTATGCGTACGTACGACCTACTGTCTCTATGATTGTAATTTTGGATAATTTTTCATAAACATATTTAATTATTTATTTTAAAAGTAAAATTTATTTATAAATATAATTTTTTTAATTATTTTTATTCTGTACATGTTTATGTAATGACCCATTAGACTATATTTTACCTACCAAATTTGGTTTTGACGCATAAACTGAATTTGGTCAAAATAACAGATGTAAATTTAATGATTTAGGAAGTTTTATAAAACATGGTAATAAGTGAAATAAAATTAATTATTAACATGAAAAGAGCTCTTAATCAAGTAGAAAATTAACATATTATTATTTTATAGGTAGTAGAAAAGACGTTCACCAGAAATGAACTCAAGGTAATGGATTTCCATCTCAATTTTTACATCCAGGAGATAAATGTCATATTCACAACTTACATATTTTTTCGAGTGTACCTAATACCCATTTTGATATATTATATCATGAATTATTTTAAATTAATGGTATTTAGATTTTCCATTTCATTATTACCACTTTTGGGTCTTTTGATTCACATTTAAGGGATTTTTTCTAAATTTACATTCCATTGAGACTTATTTTTGTTATTCACATAGTTATTTTATATGGTTTATTTACTAACCCTTTTCATGATATATCATGAGTCACCTTTCTATCATGATATTATAATTTTAATTTAATATTATTTCTTCACGAGGTTATTAATTATAATGTTTCAAAGTGGTATGGGACACTTTGGAATGTTTAAAGATTATTTTCCTCAAGATTAATCCAAATAAATTATTCATTGTAATTTAAAATTGAGGAAATTATATAAAAATTGTTAAATAAACACTTTCATTCTTCTCGGTTATTCAAGAGAAAAAATTCATGTATTAGTACAATTTCTCCAGTCTTTGGTACCAAGATGTTTTAGATTTTTTTAGAAAACCCATCTTTATATCTATATTTAGTCGGAGTACATCTTTTATTCTAAAAAAAATGTTTTAATAAAATGATTTAAAAATAATTTTAAAATGATTTAGTTAAGAAAATTTCCCCTTTTTTCTTTTACCAAGGTTTTCAATTGAATCTTCTTGTCACTTTCCAAAGAAGGAATTTTTCTTACCATTTTATCAAACTAAAAGAATATTCTTTTTACCTCATAGGACATGTATTGATTTCTCCACCGTCATTTCATTGAATCCTCGTTTTCATGTTTATGCGGTTTATTTTTAAATAAAATGTTTTTAAATGTGATTTTCAATGAAAAATATATTCAAAAGGTGTTTAAAAAGAAATGGATATTTTCCTAATGATTTTTTTTAAATTTTATTCTTTTATTTCATCAAAGACAACAACACATTATTTTAATCTACATGGGGTATGTTGTATTAATACCATAATTAATCATTCTCTAGATAGTTTACAATTTATTTAAGAAAATATAGTATTCACATTCACTTCCATGATTTATTTTAGTCCACTTGAAATATTTAATATTTTATGATCATTGAACATTGAATTTCCCCAAAATTATCCATATCATTTATCATGGTTATCTAAATTTCCAAAATCATATACCATTTTACATACAAGGTATACTTTGAATGTTATTTTATTATTTGGGGAAATATTGATAGATCCATATGCTTTATTCAATTATAATAGTTTATAAGACAAATTATATACTTTGATATATGAGGAATTAATTGGACTGGTCTACATGGATTTGGGATCGGTGAATGAAATCCCCATAATGCCTCCATTGTCTCATGAGATGAAATAGTTGGCTAGAAACCTTAGATGGATATTTACACAATTTCTAAAATGTCTTGTGAGAGTTTTTGATGGTACCGTTTATATATACCTAGGAAACATGGAATCCAATAATTAAGCATATCATTCATATTTGTTTTAGTTATTATTCATCCATGATATTTCTCATTGGCATATCTATATATACATTTCATTTTTAGTTCGTTGATTAAATGAAATGTGTTTAGTTTCTTATCATTCCATATTTATTTTGGATTATCTAGTTAGTTAAATGGAATTTGTTTCCAGCTATTACCTTTCCATTTTTATTATTCAATTACTTCTCAGTTTTTTATTACATGCTATATGTGTTCAGTTATTGAAGATTCCATAATTATTACTCACATTGATTCTTTATTTCTTCTACTATATTTTTCCCCTACTCAGCATTTGAGCTCACCCTTATTAATTTTATTTCAAAAATAATCCAATAAGTGTACCGTGAAATATATGAATGGTTTTAATAAATGGATTAGAGTTATACTCATATTTATTTATTTAGATATAAGGGGAAAAAAGTTTATAATTATTGTATTCATTTGTAATACAATACTCTTTTTGTATCTGGTTTACTAAGACTAATAAATTGATTGGTCGTTTGGGGCTTGGTTCCTTATATTCATGCCAATTTAATTGATAAAAAACACTAGCTACCATATATCTGGGGACATGTCACTATTGAAAATATATTATAAAATATACAGTGTTTTAAAAGTCAAAGAAAATAAGTCGAAGAAAAATCTCAAGAAGAAGATCTCTAGGGAAGATCATTATGGGAAAAAGTGATGATGTTATTATTTGTATATATATATATATATATTAATCTATCACTTCAATGAAAAGATATTATAGATCAAATATATAATATTCATAATCAACTAAAAAATTAGAGAAAAATGATGAAGTAGAATTGTAAAATTTCTACAATCAATCTAGAATATGCACTTTAAATTGACTGATTTATGAAACAGAGTTAAGGATATCAAACATATTATAAAATGGAGATAAAATTTATATTAAAAATTGTGTGTAGGTTTAAATTTATTATATAAATTAATTAAAAAAACTATTTATTAAATTATATCGAAATGTATTCAAAATAATAAATGTCAAGAATGAATATCAAAATAAAGAATCAAAGTGATTTTCAAGGAGAACATTATCATAGATTGTTTGTTCAAATGGAAAAATGGTATGGAACTAAAAAATAACATGGCCTCTCTAGATAAATATCAATAATATAGAATAAATATAAAAAAATAATTACTTTCCCAATTAGAGGATTTATAGTAATAATTGAAAGATAAATACATGAATATATTGGATTTTGGAGAAAATATAAAATCTAAAATATAATTACATTACTCTAATAAATACTCCCACATATATACTTATATAAGTAGTGATCATGATGTTAAGGATATAGAACCAGTGAAGGAAAAATGTTTCTTTCTAAAAAAAATATTGTAATTCACATTGAATGGTAAAAAAGGTGATATTATCAAATATGTATAAAACATATAATGGATGAGTGTATGGAGGATATAGTATTATATAATGGAAACAAACTTCTTAGTCTATATAATCATAGAAAATAATACATGAGGAATGATTTTAGATTAAGATAATTTATTTGTACTAAAATTTGATATAAATAATTTTATTATAATATGATAAGTGATAAAAAGTAATATATAAAGACACTATTTCTATAGAAAGTATTATACAAGAAAGGAAGCACGAGAAATTTATTTCTTAAAATAATAGATTCATGAAAGAGGATGTTTATATTATAATTAGGGAGATACATATAAATTAATTTTCCCACATACAAAAAACTAACATTGATTGATAAGAAACCAACTAAAAATAAAAAGGAAAAATAATGTTTTCTTCTATGGATGGAATAAGATTATTTAAAAAAAGGATCATCAAAGATGAATAAATTTGAGGAAATATTAATTTTAATATGAAGAATAAAATAATAATAATGTGTCATTTTTTAATGAATGAAACTAAATTAAAATTTAATAGGTCCCTAAATAAAAGGAAATAAAAAAAGGATGTACTCTCTCTTGGAGGCATAATCATGATGAAATATTTAGTAAATATAAATAAAAAAATAGATGTTTACTAGTATGATCAATATCGCATTAAATTTATATGAAAAGAAAAAGGAGTAAGAGGATGAAATATTTAAAATAATAAATGTTTTTTATACAATTGGTATCACTCAAAGAGTAACCATAGAGACAGATTAGGGGAAATATGGGATACATGTGATGTTTTATCAAGATGAACTATAATTATATAGATATGGATAGGTAGAAAGTACCATTCTCTCCAATGTATTTAAATGATAAAACTAATATTTAAGTGATGAAGGTTTATAGGGTATATGAAATATATAGTGTGAATGTAGTTAAAATCATGATTAAATAAAGAAAATTTTAATGAATTTGATGTCGATTACAAATCCATATCTAGAAAATGAAGTGAAATTATGAAGAAAATAAGATCATTAAATATTGGTACAAATTTTTAGTGTGACACAAATATTCACTACAAGGGATATCCACTATAAGTGTATCTAATAAAAGATAAAAAATTGATGATGAATTTAGAAACCCTAAATTTGATAAAATAAAAAGCACATGAAAAAATAAATATGGTGATGTGACTATTATGAGACTAACAATAAAAAAATTTGTACCCAATTAAATGCAGTAAAAGTGATAATTTTGTTGTTTCCTTAGAGAAGGTTTTTAGTGTTTTCTATTGAGTTTTGTGGGTATAGTATTTTTTGAAAATAGTATGCGTGTTTGAGAATTCCATTTAAAGGGGTATTTGAATTCAATTCAAAATTAGTAATCTATCCTTAGATATTCCTAAACCTACCCTGTAAATTAGGATTCAAAATATATATCTCTCTTTCTCTCTCAATAATTGGTTTTGACCATAACCTATTTCCCATGGCGACTTTATTGAAAATAGGGGAATGAAATGCCCACTACACTCCCTAGTATTTTCGAGAGAATTAACAGAAAAACCAATATCACTCTTAATTAAATATTAACCTCCACCCATCTCATTATAAATGAAGAATTTATAGGAAGAATATGTGTGAAAAATTAAAATATCAAATGTAAGATGAATAAAAATGTAATTAAAAAAAGGAAATCTTCCAATACCTATAAAAATGAAAAATTTTCAATTAGATAAAAAAGAGAGCAAGTTAACAATTAAACATAAGAATTAATTATTAGGGAGGGAAAATCTCATAGGACTTCCAACTATTAATCTAGTGTTTCATTACAGGAGAATATTTATAGAAATAAAGGAAGAAAAAAAATCCATCTAGAAATTAACAGTAGTTGTTCAAATTCAACTGACTATCAATCCTCTTTCATAGTTAGGCCTAGTCCCTCTTAATATAAGTATAATAATGATGATATTACTTAATATATTAGGTTCTCTATCTTCCTCATATGTATGGAATGGTATTTTTATTCAATTATCGAGTGTAGTTTTCCCCTTAAATTTGATAAAATATGACTATGTTTTAGTTCTAATAACTTGTATTCTCTGATGGATTCCACATATTCAACTCAAGAGTTGGTATTTATTTATTCAACACTCTCATCAGTATTACAACCTTACAGTTCTTTCCCACTATATCCATATTCCTCTTCAGCTCATCAAATTATCCATCTATGGAGGCTTAGAAGGGTATTTTCAGAATTGGGAAAACTAAATAAATTATATCTTTTTAATTTATGGAATATTTACTTAAACAAATTTCATATTTCAAACTCCCTAGGTCCAATAGTGTTAATTTTGAAAGTATTACATGGTGGATAATGACTTATGATGTAGTTAAAAATTATTATAAAGTTTTTTTTGACTAAGTAAAAGTATTACAATGTTCTAAAAATTAATAAAAAATTGAATGAAGAGTATTATTCACTTTGAAATTTCTTTATAAAAATAATTTATGATTACAATATTCTTACAAAATTCAAAATATTCTTACAAACAATAATAAATTTGTATGAATCATCACCTAAAATTCGTACACATACTATTCGTATATCATTGCTTTTCCAAATTCAATAGAATCAAAAGTATATTATTCCGTTCTTGATAAACGTTCTATAAGAATATTAATACCCAGACTTGGTTCTGATACATGGAATCCATCTAAGAATTCATAGCTTCTAGCCATCTTGCAACTTCTGAGATTTCTACTGCTTCCTTTTAGGAGAGAGGTTCATCATTGTCCAACAATAATGATTCACTATTGTAACAACCCAAAATTTTGAATAAATATTGTTTCCTAATTTTGTGTGTTATTTTATTTTTTTATACTAAAAAAAACTGTTTCATTTGATAACATGAGTATAATTAAAATGAGACCGTTGGGTTTTGATTGTTACATGACCATTGGTCAATATGACCGCTGGAAACTAAACGTTTTGATTATTGTCTCTAAATACAAGTGATCTAGGTTAATTAATATAGAAAGAAGATTTGATGTCCTAATCCAGTAGTCTCGGGCCAATCAAAGCCCATCTAACGGAACTTGGGAAGGAGGTAGTACCACTGGGATTTTATCTGGACCAAACCCAATCCAAACTTCATCGTGTGAAGCTAGAATGGAATCACCTTCGCGAGAAGTTCAAACTGATAGAAATTACTACTCGTACAATGTTGGCCGAGTCGCCCTCATATTCTCTCACCTTAGCACACCTTACACTTAGGTCCTATGCTGGGGTTATAAAGGGATATGTAAGGAGATCGTAACTACCTTGTGTAATACTCTGTTTTAAATAAAATTTTTGATTTCTTCTTATGATGAAGTTTATGAATTTTCAAATGTCCGGATAAATATAGTATGCATATTTTTGATCAATTTTAGAGAAAGTATATTTTAAAAATACTTATGTAAACTATAAATAATTAAAAATGTGTAATGATTTTCAAAAAATGGTCTTCTACAATTATGTTCAGTACGAAATTTTGAGTCTAATAAGATCAACTTAATTTTTTATGAATAGTAAATTATGAATACTGATTTTATGCGTAGGATTAGTAATGTGACCAAATTGATTAGTAATATCACTTAAAGAAATTATTAATATAATCTAGGAACCTTGATTAAGTAATGTGATTCAATAAAATGGTTAAATAACGGTTTCATAAATTATTAGTCAAGTATTAGTTTTTTCGGGTGAATAGTGTTTTTTAATTAAAAATTAAATTAAAAATATTTAGAAAATTATTTTTATAAAATGGACTTTACTTTTGAATTCAGAACATCGATATTATGCTAAGGTAATTTTTGGGGAATTTTCTGAAAAAAAAGAATTTTCGGTGAATAGTGTATTTATTTAAAAATTAAATTAAAAATATTTAGAAAATTATTTTTATAAAATGGAGTTTATTTTTGAAATCAGAGCATCGATATTTGGTTAAGGTGAAATTTTGGGATTTTTCGGAGAAAGTTGAATTTTTGATGAATAGTGAAAATACAATTTTTAAGTTACGGGTGTTTAATGACATAATTAAATGATGTGTTAAGTATGTAATCAATATGTTCAACTTATGAATAGTAAGATAAGGTATTAGGTGTCCCAAGTGTCCAATACCATGGGCAAGCCCATGGTTTTTCCAAAACCACCAATGAGGTGTCCCTTGGCCATTAATTCCTTGTCCCCTCACTTTCCCTATAAATACCCACCCTTACCTCCTTTAGTTTTCACTCCAAACTCTCCCCCAACAAATCTCTAGTCTCATTACCTTTCAAGGATTACTCCCAAGGTGCCCCCAAGCCCTCAAGGTCCCAACCTTTTAGTTTTAAGAGTTACGTTTAAGGTAAGGGATCCTACCTCTCTCTTTCTTTTCAAGTAATCTCTTTTATGTCATTTCTTTTATGCTCCATGCTCTTATGTTGGAGGATGTTCTTTTATATTACTCTTACTTACCTTTTAAAGTTAATATGATGAGAGACCCCCTCTTTCTCTCATCAATTCGTTTTAAGAATGTTTAATTGGCACCATTAGGCTGCCAAATTTTTAAGGGATTCTTTCACCTTTCTCATTTTTCAAAGTTCTACTTTCATGTCAAGTCTTTCAAGTTCCTTTTTATTATGTTGGGGTATGATATCTCCATCTTGCATACTGATATTATATGTTCATATTATGAGAGACCCTATTTGATCTCGTCAATTCATTTTTTTTGAAATTTAAGTGGCGCCGTTAGGCTGCCGAATTTTTAAGGGATTCTTTCACCTTTCTCATTTTTCAAAGTTCTACTTTCATGTCAAGTCTTTAAAGTTCCTTTTTATTATGTTGGGTTATGATCTCTATATATATCATACTTATCTTCTATATTCATATTATGAGAGACCCTATTTTATCTCTTCGATTCATTTTGTTTAAGTTTAAGTGACGCCGTTAGGTTGCCGAATTTTCATAAGAGAAATCTTATTTTTGTCTTCCCTCCATGTTTTTCATTTCATATGGTATGCCTTTAAAATTTCATTACCATGTTATTATATCCATTATATTCTTTCTCTATACTGTTATTTGGATCATTTATGAGTGGGTGACCTATGTCCCCTCTCTTTTCAATGTTTTCTAAAACCCCGATGCATAGCCGTTATGCTGCAGAATTTCCATCTCAAATGTCTCTCTCTTTTTCTCAAATTATTTTCTTTTATTAAGTGAATACTCAAAGATATTCCTTATAAAGGGGTATTCACATATATACCAAAATTTTCTATTTTAATTTTTGGTATCTACATACATGAGACCCGCTTTCCTTTTCCATGGGTTTAAAGTGTTATAAAGATCATGTCTTTAAAGGAGTTTTTAAAATGTTATGATTATGAAATGAAACCCATTTCATTGATGCTATATGGGTTGTTTATGAAGTTATTGATGATGATATATGTGTCTCACATGATAATAAAGAAAAATTAAGGGTGCGCCTGATAGCACTCCAATGCATTAGGTAAATAATTAATCTCTAGAGATAACTGTTGACGCTCCTTTCATCACAAAATCTAAAGATCGGAAAAGGGAATATCTGAGCTCAAAGTGATTAATCCTTTGAAGAAAACATCAAAAATCGACAAAGGCAGGAAGAAAGGATCAACAGCAACTGCACCGCGCAAGTTTTCTCACTGTCGCGCAAGTACACTTGCGCGACGCCCTTGGTCGCGCAAGTCACTTGCGCGACCTAAGTGGTAACCGCCCGGTAACTGCCCGGGGTCTTCTCCTTCCTATAAATAGACCCTGTGGGCCCCCCATTCGAAGTGATCTTTTTCCAGAAACTCGGATTGAAGCTCCCGACGCCCAAGTCTCTTCTCAAAGCTTCCGGAACACTTCTAAGGTAATTTCTTACCTAGAACGGAAGATCTAAAGAGAGGGAGGAAGGCCTAAGTGTTGAAACTCATCAACACTTGCGCGCCTGAATGGCCAGCCCTTAATGGAACTGGTCATACTTGCATGCCACCTTATTCCTTCAATAGAATTTGCGCGTCCCTTTTCTGGAAGAACCTCAAGGGGATTCTAAAGGGTTTAAAAAGGAGTCGCTCAAGTATTTCAATTCCGATTGAAAATCGCGCAAATACACCATGTGTCGCGCAAGGTATACCTGCGCGACCAATACTTGCGCGCCCACACAAGACTTGCGCGCCTTTCAAGACTTGCGCGCCCCTACCTTTCTGGGTGCCCAACTTGCCCATTTTACCCCTCTTAAGCCATTTCACCTTTCCTATTCAAGATTCAGTCTTCAAGATACTCTTCAAAGCCATTTATGGCATGATTTCTTGATTTGACTTCCTTATCTGAAAGGAATTCGGTGGAATATCTCTCAAAACCTAGTGATTTATACATATTTATGTCACCAAATATTGAGAGTTCGTTCATTCAACCTCATCCTTTAAGATGAGAGAATCCTTAACCTGGGTCTCCTTTTCAGGAATAATCCCCAGTTATAAATCCTTTAATCGGGGCATCTTCCTCAGGAGTTAGCCCCAAATTCTTAAAGTTCCCAAACATGGGAATCCTCCTCAGGAGTAAGCCCCAAACCTTAATTCCTAACCTGGGCCTCATTTTTAGGAGTAAGTCCCAGTCATAATCTTGGGCTTCCTTTTCAGGAGTAAACCCCAAGCCCCTTAATTTCTCTTAACCAGTCCTAAATTACGTTTGATATGGGGTTCCTTCTCAGAAGTAAAACCCAATTATCAATCCTCTCCTAATTTGGGTTTCCTTTTCAGGAATAAGTCCCAAGTTAGAGTATTCAAATCTCCATAAAGCACATATACCTTTATGGACTCTGTTCCTGGATTTTCTCCCTAAACGTAAATCCTAAACCTTCATCTATTTGGACAGTCATACATACATAAACCCCAAACAATTTCTTATGATTGCATCTTTCATGGCACAATTGTCTAAATTTTTACCAATACCTCTTGTTTCTCACACCGAGCATGACTCATGTGAGCTTAGAGTGTAAAAGTAATTATGACATTCTTCTTTGAGCCATCAATCATAAACATCATACTCCATTACTCGAACTACGTGGGTTCTGATTCCTTTTCCCAAACAAAGGATACGTAGGTAGCCCATTTATGGGTTCGATCCCAACTTTGTAATAATCCCTGTCCTTCTGAATGACGATAAACTTCAAGTGCCCCACTGAGTGGCTTTAAAACCAGCCTGGTCATCATAATGACCAAGAGACTTTTATATAAATGTTTTGAAGGATACCATTGACCAAGAATCTCTAAACAGATATAGATGATTCTCTATTGATGAAGAACCTCGAATACATATAAAAGATTATCTAAATTTCTTTCATATTTAATCATTGATTGTTAAAACTAAAGGAAAGCACATTTTATACTTGGTAATGTAATAAGGATTCACGAACATAACTTAAATCTATAAAGAGAGTCCCGAAGTAGACAATAATTACCCTCAAAAAGGTGTGATGAGTCCGACCTCCCATCCTCTCGACCAATGAAAATTCCTAAGCCTCATCAGTCCACAAGATAATGAGAACCTACCTTTGGAAAGTAGGTCCAAACGGATGTAGAATCATTGGATGTTTCCGGTTCTAAGAACAAACCCGCCAGAAACCGATTGGAACGTTTGAATCTCCCGTCCAGGAGGTCATCCCCGAAATCTGTGCGAAACAAAAATGGTGAACCCGACGTGAATCCTTAACCAAGTTAAAGTGATGTTCTTCTTATTTGTTAGGCCCCTTGGGCCAAAAAATCAATCATTGGCATGTGATCATCCAAAAGATGCAGTGGCCAGATTCATCTTGATTATGTCTGTTATATGGAACATGCACTCTTTTCTCAAGATCTTCTGCAAAATGGATTTTCATAAATTCTCCCCTGTGAATACTGCTGCTGTGAACACCTCTACTGTGAGGTCTGCTGCTGTGAAAACCAATGCTGCTACTCCTGCTGGAAAGTTGTCCGCTCTAAGGATGAAATCACCAACTCAGCGTCTTCAACGCTGGGTTTCTAATGAACTGGTTAAGGAGTACCGTCGCAACGGTACTATCCCAACTCTGGAGGCCGCTCGTCAAGCCCTTCAAGTTAACAACTCTACCTGGTCGTCCGGACAACGGCGGCCAATGATGAAGAAGCAGGCGGTGCTGACTACCGTCTCCAACCGTTTCGGGTCGTTATCCCCGGAACGCAATTTCCATTCACTCCCTTACTATGAGGAAGTGAATGAGCAGGTCCCGCAGGGCCTTAATTCAAAAAGACAAGAGTCCTTCTCGAGGGATCCCATCAATAATCGCCGCCAGACTCATGCGGTAGTGCGCCCTCAACATGATGAGGGTACCGACTCCAGGCATTCAGCTCAGGTTCCTCGAACCCGAGCAGGCAAGATGAACCGCCAGAGACGGAATCCGGTTAACAATGGGCAGGTTGTCATCCCTGCCATCTCCGGAGAAGTCCACCAACCTAACTTGGTGGAAAATAACGAGCAGGCACAATCACTTTTCCGTTTTAATTCCGTTGTCTAGCAGACTCGTCTAGCAACATCACGCCAATCCCGCCAGGCAATTCCGGCAGAGTACCATAGGCAGGAACATGCACCTGCTTATACATCACCAGTTAGTCAGCAGGCTCGTCTGACTACATATGATGGATCTCGTCAACCGCGTTTGGCGAAGTGTAATCAGCATGCACATACACCTGCTAATACTAATCAAGCCTACCAACAGTCTCGCTTGGTAGCGCACGGAGAAGTCAGTCGGAAAGCCCCGACGACAAACAGGAGGCAGACTCAACTCTCTGCCTCCACACTTGAGTACTGTCAGGATTCACTAACAGGAAAAGGAGGACAGGAGCAGGAACATACACCTACTCCAAGTCCGGAATGGACGTATATCCCCGTTCCGGCGGCCGAAGTCACCAAACATATTTTTTCAATGGTGAAAGAGTAGAAGGAAATTCCTGCTCATATTCTGGATGCTTGCCAGGATATCATAATAGCTTCAGCATCATCTCAGGGACAGACACATAAATCTATCCATAGAAATGGAGTGACACATCAACGATTCACTCCGGAACAGACACACACATCTGTTCCAGTCAAAGAGGGTTATGGGGCATACTCCCCCATATCATACGGACAACCAAGTCAGGAACATACACCTGATTTGAGTGGAGATCGTCAGCCTAACCAGACCATCTTTCCTGATCAGGCACATACACCTGCTCAGAGTAACCATTTTCGTCAACAAGTGGTTTCTAAAGTGAGTAAGAAGGCATCTAAGAAAAAGATCCGCCCAGAATAGTCAGGAGATCAAAGGCCAATCTGCAACAAGGCCTTTCTCGATGCTGGAGTTCTTGAAGCCCTCAGACATTTATCTGTCGGAATTCAAGATTCTACTCCCTCAGTTCCCAATAACGAGAACATTAATTTTGAAGGTCTTCAACAGACACTTCTTCATGAAGGCTTTCTTCATGAAAGTTTGGTCAATATTGAAGTTTATTCTTCAGATGAGAGCCACAGGAACCCTCTGTGCGGTCAGAAGACCAAGGAGCAAGAGATCTCATCTTTTTCTGTAACCCATTATGGTGGTCCTCCCCATGATGATGAACTTTGCTGCGAAAGTCCTCTCCGCAGTAGTGATTCACATTGCCTGGAAAATACTCTAGTGGATAATGTAGTGACGAGAAATCCCTCTTATCTTGAGGCACTTTCAAATGCGAAACCATTCATGTCTGATGCTTTATCGCTAACAAGTGAAATACTTTCTCAATCAGAAGATAGCCCAGGGTGTAGGTCATTCTCCGAACCACCCCTAAGTCATGCATCTTCTAGTTTGATCAATGATCTCTCTACCAATCTTGTTGAATCCGATGAAGCAACAAGGAAACACCAACTCTGGTCAAAACAGGTAGAAGAATCTTCATTTAATGATAAAGAGGAAATGCTGAACATGAGGAAAAAACCGGAAAAAGGTGAAGTACCAGTCATGTTTTGGCCTTTGGCTGACTCCCAGTACGACATTCCAAAGATGTTGACAGATGATGGAATCCATGATATTCGTCTCAACATATGGAAAACTCTTTGTCAATTAAAGAAGAAGGTATTATCTTATGATGAATATGAAAATCATCTTAAGATAATAGAAGGGCTACAACGTCATATTGATTTGGCATCTCTATCAGTCTCTCGGTATCCGAAGGCTGAAAAGCAACAGAGAACCCTTCAACGTTCATACCTTGACGCACTAAGAAAATTGCGTCAGTTAATTTCCAATGCTCCATCTGATGTTCATATAAGAGGATGGGGTGTTCACGGAGCACTACATTTCACAGTGCTTTCCAGTCAGCAAAGCCCGCCGAAAATGGTCTCATGCAATGTTATTGCCCATGGCTGGCCACAGTCAATGGGCTTTGTTCATAATCAAAATCTTGCTCAAGAACAGGCTTCAACTAGTTCCTCTCAAAATCAGGTATATAGAGAACAAGTTGTTGAATTACTCCTACATCAAGCAGGCGAGAATATTGCGCAAGCCTCTCGTCTGGAGCAAACACGTCATCAAATGACATAAGTTTCAGAAATCATCCAACGGTCTGTTGAACTAGGTGATAAAAGTGGATACAGGTTAATGCATCCAGCTAATTTTCGAACTAAGATTCGCAAGATCAAGAGAGATTTTAAGAAGATCTCAGACATAGCATGTCAAGAGACACCCCAGCTTGTCAGACTGGGGACTTCTCTAACACAACCCTCAGAGTCAACAAATGGGATTTGAGGAGTTGAGCGGAAGCAGCAGGAACATCCCCAATCCACCGTACTGGGGACTTTTTCAAATCCTCAATCCCTCCCTCAGAGAAATTCAGTATTCTCTCGATTAGGGAATAAGCCTCAAGAGGAACGAAGAGCCAAGCTATCAGGAGATTCTCTCCAAGTGACGATTCTCCAAGAAGTTCCTGAGGGATCAAGTCAACGGAATTCCATGTCTCATCATGGACATGGAAGAAGACAATATCACAGAAATGCTGATAGAAAGGATTCCATGCAATATGCATCCATTAATGTCATCAATGTCGTTGCTGCTGATTCACCAGATGAGGCTCAATCAGAGGGATCAGACGAAGAGGTTTCTGCTCAAGAAGTTGCACACACAGACCTAAATGAAGAAGGTGTGCGCACACGTAATCAAAGGATTACCCAAAATCTGGGTATTCCTTCAAGTAACCCACTTCCCCCTCTCCAAAAAGGATCCAATAAGGGGAAAGGAAAGAATCAAGTTACTTCTCACCCTTCCTCTGAAGGAGGTCAATCGCTCTCATTAGAGCAAAGGTTTGCACAACAGGAGGAAGAAATGAAAGAATTAAGAAGGTTGAATGCAGAACTACTTCAGAGTAGTCTTCTTCTTAAGAATGCTGAAGTCCGACAGCCGAAGGAATTTGTTGTAACTACTGAGATGGATCAGGAATATCCTCCTTTATCAGTACACCCTCAAAGGTCTAATCCTACGGGTCAAACGCAACAACGGTTGGCAGCACTACCATCAGTTGCAGCACCAACCACCATGTCTGTCCAAGCTCCATTCATTGCACCTACCCACAACCAAGTTCAACCTGATGTTTATCAAAAGTTAATAACTACTATTGAGTCATTAACATCTCGGTTAGAAACTATGGAAGGGAAACGGGCGCAAGTTCAACCTGAAAATAAAGTTTACCCTGAATGGGTAGATTCAATTTCTCCTCCATCCAGTTTTAGAAACCCTATTTTCCCTACTTTCAATGGATCAGGCGACCCCGAACAACATTTGACGCATTACGTGTCTTGTTGTGATCCTATGATGGGAACTCCAGAGCAGCAAGAAGCAGTGAAACTCAGATGCTTCGTGCGAACCTTGAAAGGACCAGCTTTTGTCTGGTATACAAGCTTGCAATCCCGGTCAATCATCAGATAGGAGGATCTTCGTCAAAAATTCCTTCTTCAGTTCATCTCAACTTTGCCAAAAACGACAGTTTTCGATCTTACAAACTGCAAGCAAAGGGAGAATGAAAGAGTCTCTAATTTCATTGCTCGTTGGAAGGGATTAAAATATTCCCTGAGTTTAGCACTCCCTCAGAAGGAACTGTTGCCAATCTGTGTGGCAAATTTGCGTGACGAATTACGCACGCCATTGATCCCTGTGAAATACACAGGAGGGTTTAGAGACCTTACTTTAATCACTCAACAGATTGAAGATTCCCTTATACAGGCTAAGGTTAAATCTCGTATAATTCCATCAGCTCCAGGAAGGAGAATGGGTAAAGCAGAAACTGCTACAGTTATGCTTAAACAAGAACCTGTACCTATTTCTACTTCAAAACCTTCATCTTCTCGAAGGGCTCCACCTCCTGAACGCCAACAACAAAGGATGTTTCGTCCAAATGATCAAAGAGATCAACAACGAAAACAATATGAGGATTTAAAGAGTAAAAAATACTCTTTCCGAAGTGAGCAAGTTCCTGGTTACTTCATTTCAGCTCTGGAAAATAATTTAGTTCAATTACCAGTGCCCAAGAGGCCAAACAAGGAAGGAGATGAAGACCGTCCCAATTATTTTCCCTTTCATCAAATGTTGGGGCATCCCATCCAGGAGTGTTTTGTCTTTAAAGACCTCCTGCAAAAGATGGTCGACTTGGGACAAGTCAAATTGAAGGGTTCTTCAGCTCATGTAGCGTGTATTACCGCTACAGATCCAGAGGAAGGAGGTGAGTGGCAAGAAGTCAAAATCAAAACTACGAAAAAATATGATGATTGGATGGTCAGAAAGACAATCAATCGGAACCATTCCATTTTGCGAACACAATTGAAGAAGCCAATTGTGTCTCCTACAAAAGATGCAGTAAAGCCTCCATCAAAAGACAAATCCTCAAAAGGGCAGCGCAATTCAAAGAAGAAAGAGGAATCAGGAGAAGATGAGTATGTATCAAAGCCTAAATTGTCTTTGACTCTGGCAGATTTCATGCCATCTACTTCAAAGCCACGGGCACCGCCCCACCAAACGGCACAGCCTAAACAGGCTAACCAGGCAGAGTCTTTATCAGACGAAGAGTTAATCTTTGGTTCTGTTAATATGATTCAATTAACAGATCCATATTCCAGTCTTGATGAGCCTGAATTCCCTGTATCAAATAAGGGAATCCGAGGAAGTTCTAGAGGTTCAGGATACAGGGGAAGACGTGGATCTTTCTGAAGCCACTACTCTAATTTTACCCCTTCTAGCACTGTATATGCAGCAGAAACTCGTGGTAGAGCCCTTCAGCGAGCTCAAAAAGAACGAGCAAGTTCTTCTGCCAATGGCCAACTCAGTTTTGACACAGTTATTTTGGAAGACCGATTAAAGGTTCCATCTTCTTTATCTAAGAAAGTAAATGGATCTAATCAGTCTAATCTTCCAAAACCAAGGATGTTGCCAACTTCAATACAAGATGCATCAGCTTCCAAAGCATCTGCTTCCAAGGTACCTGCTAAACCGCATATTCCTATTGGGAAACGCAGAACTCTAGATCAAAAGTATGATATATTGAAACACTTGGCCCAAGTACTAGCCAAGTTATCAATTTTGGATGCTTTGAATCTGTCAAAAGATCTTCGGGAAGCACTCATCGAAGCTTTGTCAAGTCCTCAGGAGTTTGAAGCTGAAATTGCTGCAGCTGAAATCTATCACATAGAGAATAATCCTGCAGAATTCCATGCAGTGATATCTTTTACTGATAAAGATGAATATGATGTTGTGCATGGGCACATAAAACATTTGTACTAGTCTGGAAAATTCAATGGTGTATATGTTCGAAGAGCTTTCATTGACAATGGTTCAGGAGTCAACCTCATGCCCATTCGTACACTTCGTCGATTGGGCCTCACAGAATCTGATTTATCTCCTTCTACCATGATGTTACAAGGATATGATAAAAATGAACAAGAACCACTGGGAGAATACTGTGGGCAAGCCCATGGTTTTTCCAAAACCACCAATGAGGTGTCCCTTGGCCATTAATGCCTTGTCCTGTCACTTTCCCTACAAATACCCACCCTTACCTCCTTGAGTATTCACTCCCAAATCTCCCCCAACAAATCTCTAGTATAATTACCTCTCAAGGAGTCCTCCCAAGGTTCCCCCAATCCCTCATGGTCCCAACCTTCGAGTTTTAAGAGTTACGTTTAAGGTAAGGGATCCTACCTCTCTCTTTCTTTTCAAGTAATCTCTTATGTCATTTATTTTATTCTCCATGATCTTATGTTGGAGGATTTTTTTTTATATTCCTCTTAATTTTCTTTACAAGTTCATATGATGAGATACCCCCTCTTTCTCTCATCAATTCATTTTGAGAATGTTTAAGTGGCGCCGTTAGGTTGCCGAGTTTTTAAGGGATTTTTTCACCTTTCTCATTTTCAAATTTCTAATTTCATGTCAAGTATTTCAAGTTCCTTTTTATTATGTTGGGGTATGATCTCTATATCTATCATACTGATCTTCTATGCTCATATTATTAGATACCCTATTTGATCTCTTCAATTCATTTTAGTTGAAATTTAAGTGGCGCCATTAGGCTGCCGAATTTTTAATGGATTCTTTCACCTTTCTCATTTTTCAAAGTTCTACTTTCATGTCAAGTCTTTCAAGTTCATTTTTATTATGTTGGGGTATGATATATATATCTATCATACTGATATTATATGTTCATATTATGAGAGACCCTATTTGATCTCTTCAATTCATTTTGTTGAAGTTTCTATGACGCCGTTAGGCTGCAGAATTTTCATAAGAGAAATCTTATTTTTGTCTTCCCTCCATATTTTTCATTTCATATGGTATGTCTATCAAATTTCATTACCATGTTATTATATCCATTATATTATGTCTCTCTACTGTTCTTTGGATCATTATGAGTGGGTGACCTATGTCCCCTCTCTTTTCAATGTTTTCTAAAACCCTGATGCATAGCCGTTATGCTGCAGAATTTCCATCTCAAATGTCTCTTTGTTTTTCTCAAATTATTTTATTTTGTTAATTTAATACTCAAAGATCTTCCTTCTAAAGGGGTATTCACATATATAACAAAATTTTCTATTTTAAATTCTGGTATTTATATACATGAGACCCGTTTTCCTTTTCCGTGGGTTTAAAGTGACATTAAGATCATGTCTTTAAAGCAGTTTTTAAAACGTTGTGATTATGAAATGAAACCCATTTCATTGATGCTATATGGGTTGTTAATGAAGTGATCGATGATGTTATATGTGGATCACATGATAATAAAGAAAAATTAAGGGTGCACCCTAATAGCGCTGCAATGAATTGGGTAAAGACTTAATCTCTAGAGATTACCATTTTTAATGACGCCTTGGTGAATAACCTTGGTAATTTTTAATGAAACCTTGGGGATGGACCTTGGTGAAACAAAAATGATTGTCAATATTAAATGTTGTAGCCACATCTTCAAGTTATGAAATAAGTTATTTTTATTATGATATGCCTCATGATTTCTTTCTCATGCCTTAAAAGTTCTTTTTCAAGACAATGTTGTTATATGTCAAGTTCACATGTTAAATGATTCCCCGTGTTTCCCTTACTGGGCCTTCTGCTCACCCTTTCTTTTGATGAATGTACCCAGGTTATGAGATGCAGTAATGAACCTAGGATGAACATAAGGAGAAGCATTTCATGTGTTTAAGAAGAATGTTTTATGTTTTCATGTTTTAAGTTCTAGGTTTCCAAGACACTAAACCTTAAAGATCCTCAGTTTTATAAAATGTAATGAAAAGTTATGTTATAAAAAGGAGGGATGCTATAACAATCCTCTATGACTAGGAAACCAAATCTCTTTGGTTCCCTTACCTCTCTTGAGATCCTATGTAGTACATGTGTTTCTGGAAACTCTTCCATGGGGACCTGCAGAACTTGTTCCTGTACCAACTCTTGTGTATCTTGAGCATTACCTTCGTCGAAGACAATCTTTCTCCCACTATCCTTTTTGAGGATGTGATCCCTCTCAAGAAAGACGGATTTTCTAGTGATAATAACTTTATTTTCTTGAGGGTTATATAGGTAATATCCTTTTTTTCCTTAGGATATCCTATAAAGATACACTTCGTGCCCCGGGGTGCTAGTTTGTTGCCTGAGAAGGCCGTAACAAACACCTCTCATCCCCATACATGTGTATGTGACAAAATGGGTTTCTTTCAATTCCATAACTCAGAGGGAATTCCATTTTACACCTTTTTTGGTACTCGGTTTAATGTGTATGCTGCAGTTTGTAATGCATATCCCAAAAAGGATAATGGAAGATCCACATGGCTCATCATCGACCTCACCATGTTCAACAAGGTGCGGTTCATCCTTTCACTAACACCATTCCACTGTGGTGTATAAGGAGGAGTGAGCTGAGATAGAACCCCAGATTGCTGTATAAGATCGATGAACTCTTGGTTCATATATTCTCCCCCTCGATCCAATCGAAGCTTCTTTATCCTCTTACCAAACTGATTCTCTACTTCATTCTTGAATTCTATAAATTTCTCTAAGGACTATGACTTATACATCATTAAGTAGATATATAAATATCTACTCAAATCATTAGTAAAAGTAATGAAGTAAGAATATCCACCTCTAGATTCTACTGGATATGGTCTACACAAATCCGCGTGTATCAATCCTAGAAGCTCTGTGACCCTTTAACCTTGTCCACTAAAAGGCGGCTTGGTCATTTTTCTGTATAAACAAGTGTGAAATATATCAAGTGGTTTTATATCAGTAGAGTCTAAATAGCCATCTTGGAAGAGCTTTGTCAAGCGCTTCTCATTTATATGACCAAGATGGTGATACCACAACTGGGTGATGTATGAGTTATGTGAGTTTGTTTCATTATCTATTTCCAACACTTGGTTTTCATAATTTAATACATACAAACCATTATTTAAATGTGCCATACCATAACATATGTTGTTCTTAAAAAAGAGACAAACCTTATTTCCAAACTTGAAAATAAATCCATCCATATCCAAACAAATACAGAAATTATGTTCTTGGTAACACTAGTCACATAATACGAGTTATGTAAAACCAAAATCATTCCAGTAGGCAATGAGAGGTGGTAATCACCAATAGCCAACATAGACAGCCTTGCGCCATTGGCAGCTCGAAGATCCACCTCTCCTCTGGAAATATTTCTAAATCTACTTGGTTCTTGCATTTGAAAAAAGACGTGATCCCCACAAGCTGTATCTAATACCCAATGTGTTGAAATGGAAAGATTACACTCAATAACGAATGCACCTTTAGCGTCCCCACGCTTCTGGGTGCAGTTCCTCTTCTAGTGGCCCTGCTTGCAACATGAAAAACACATCGCATCCTGTTCCTTTCCCTACCTCTGGATCTTCCCCTTCTTGGGGGATGGTGATCGGGGGCTTCAGACCGTTTATAAGTCTTTGGACCCTTTTCCTTGTCCTTCATTTTATTGTTCACCAAAAGGACTGCGGGTTTGTCACGCCCCATGTCCTTGTCTACTTGGAGAATCATGGTCAGAAGCTCTGATATTCTCATTCCCACTCATGTTATAATTGACAATGAAGATAGAGAAGGTCTTGGGCAGTAATGACAGGATGAGATCTATACACAAGTCATCTGGGAATTTAATCCCTAAGATGTCCAGGCGTTCAATGTAGCCAATAAGCTTGACTACATGAGGCCCAGCTGGCACAGACTCTCCAAGATTAGTTGTAAACAAAGCATTGGATATCTCATATCTCTCTTGTCTCGCCTTCTCTTGTTAGAGATCCTTAAGGTGAGACATCATGCTATACGCATCCATGTTTTCATGTTGATTCAAGAGCTCATTAGACATGGCCTATAGCATGAAACAATGAAAATCTATGGAATCATCCATGTGTTTCGCGTAGAGAGATATTTTCTAATCACTGGACTCTTTCCCAGGTGCAATTGGAATAGGCTCTTCCAGCACATACAATTTCCTTTCGCGGCGAAGGATGACGCGTAAATACCTCTGCCACTCTTGGAAATTGGTGCCGGTGAGAAGGTTTTACTTCTCGAGTATGGTATGGAATGATATGTTTGAAGTCATTTTCTTTCCATTTCTACAAATTAAGATGAGCAAAGGTTTATTACTTTATTACAAAAATGATACAAATAAATAAATTAATACTTATTAGTCTCCCACTATTTTATCGAAATCCAATATCCCTTACAATTGACTTTGGAATATTATGTTTCCTGAATATTCTATTGTCAGGGATCCATATTTCCCTTCGCATTACCCCAACTAGGGTAGGTCAAGAAACTTGAAGGGTTTTTAGGTAGGAATTCCAAATTCCAACTACATTTAACTCGCAGCTCCATGATCCAATGAGTGGAATCCCCAATCCTGAAATACTTTTATTTTGGATTTACTCAACCTTTGCCTCTTGGCCACACCATGTCCTACTGTGGCAGTCAACCCTTGATGCAAACCAAGTTATTTCAACCCAAAACCATGAATTAGAATTCCCCGATAATTGAAAGAACCCCAACTAGAGTTGGTCAAGCACTTTGAACTATTGTTCGATTCTAACCAAGATTATAGAAGGCTATACCGACTTAATATTTCATTGAGGGATTTTATCTTTATACGTAAATTTCAAATTTATTATCTTTGATTACATGCTTTTTAATATTATGTGGGATATACTTATGTGATTAACCATGTCTAATATAATATTTATGCATAAGTTGGTTTTATTTTAGTTCCATCTTGCATGCTTGTTTAATTCATTAATTGTGTGATCATGACAATACACCCACAATAAATAAACCATACAACTGACAGAAATAAAATAAATTGTATCTCCTTGGATTGGTTTCACCTTGTGGGTTCATGTTTACAACTTTCCACTTGTCCACCTTTGTATCTCCTTGGATTGGTTTCACCTTGGCTCCTGACTTGAGCCACCTCTACTAGCTTGGGAGCTCAATCCATTACATATTCATTAATCTCACATGCAGGTGATGGGTAAAAAAGGGTTTTTACATAAAAGAGTCCTTTGGCGTGCATGCCCTACATATTAATGAGGAGATGGCTCGTAGACCAACAAATTTAATTTAAATAAATAAATTAAAATAAACCATTCACATACAAAGGTCTTAGTCTAGATCATGATCATCCATACATGCAAAGATATTAACATATAAATAAAACTAGCATTCAATTCTTTAATAATTCTTGTTTAAGATAAATCACGCTCGAATTAATTAATTATATTTGATTAATCAATCCTTTTATCTTAATCCCTTTTTCTGAATTTCCTTGAGATTCTCATCCATCATATTTTTAAATAAATAAATTCATTTTAAATTATCCTTTTACGTAACTTGTCCTTGGAGGCAACCCGGTGAATTCTCATTTATTGTGTAATTTGAACGAGTACACAGTGTGTAGTTCTGACTACACGACATGTACTTTTGTTCATCGTCCATCTGAAGTACACGCCAGGGGACATTTCATGTTAATGTACTTTGGAAATTTTCGGAGTACACAGTGTGTTCAGTGGGACACATGCCATGTAGTTTCAGTGTTACACAGTTTCCCTCCGGGAAAGCCGTGTATGGGGTATACGGTCCAACCCTAACCTGAAGGGACTACACGCCGTGTTCATTGGACCACATGACATGTAATCCAGAAACAGTGTGCCACCTATTCTTGGTCAACACACTGTGTCATTAATGACTTAGATAAGATCCAATACACGACCTGATTTGGCGGATCAGTCCGATGCATGAATCTAGACTACACAACATGTACTTCTTAATTGACGCCATATATTCTGGTGTTGTACGACCAGAAATGTTTGGTTCCTCCAGACGAGTTCCTCTATTTTATTTTAATCAAAATTAAAAAAAATCCATTTCTGGGAGGTGAACGAGAAACGATGGTGGAGGAATAGATCTCAAGATTCGTATTTCCAGAACGATTAAACTTGGATTGAAACAACTAAATTATTAATTGCATAAAACATCAACAAAAAAATAAATAATTATAATCAACTATATAACCTTCCTCTGATACCACTTGAAGGTTTCGGGTGTAGCGGATGCGCATTGGTGGGTTTACCCAACTTTAATTTTAGTGTTAAACAACGTTCAATCCGAGATCCGTCACGATATAAAATTCCAGATCTTCGGAATAGAATGAATAACGAAAAAAAGTGGGAATCCTAGAACCATAGAGATAGGATCATCATATTTTGGTTATAATTAATTTAGTTAATTCACGATAATTACCTTGGTGGAATTCATTCTTTGTTGATATGTCTGGTCATGATTAGGTGATCCGTCGTTACATCATAGAATCCAAGTGTAGGATTCCTCTAGCAGTGATCCACACGTGTGCCACATATCTCCAAACGTCGCCGAAGGGATCTCCGGGTGCTAGTGCGGAAGAAACTTCACTTGCGATGTCCGCCTTAGATCACCTTGATCTCTCGGTCTTGAGAGCATTCTTAGAGGAAGGAGTTCTTTCGAGCTTGAAATAATTCTTCAGAATTGTAGTACACAATGATTCTCTTGTGGAAAAGTGTTGGGGTTGTGAGGATATTTATAATTGGGTTTGAGGTTATAGAGTTATGACAATAAATAAATGCATTACATGTTTTATTTATTTCATTAACTCTTATTGAAAACCCCCATGTCGAATTATTAAATCCTTGACATGCGCCCACACTGATTATAATAAATATCATTTAATAAAACAATATTATATCCTCAAAATCCTAAATGAAAAAACTACACATCGTGTAATCATTAATACATGGAGTATACTCATTTTCCATACAACTACACGACGTGTATATTTAATATACACGGCGTGTACTTTTATTTTCCATTATTTCCTCCACCACATTTATTAGACCTCGAGTACTGTCTATTTATTTCTTAAATAAATATAACTTCATTACTCACTAATAAACATATTATTTCGCCCACAATATATTGTCTCGAATAACTAGTATCAAAATAAATGTGATCATACATCCTTAAATAATTATTAAACCATATTTGGGAATAATCTTTATTTAACTTGTTAAATTAATATTTAACTGAGATACATGGACACACATAGTGTGTGACCCTCTAGGCCTCTTTCTCAGTGGCATTAGGCGGAGCCTGCCTAAAGTCCAAGGTTAACGTCTACCAACACTCCAAGGCAGCCATAGAGAAAGAAGATAACACCGCTATGACATGTCACCTCATACGAATTCTTACTATGTAATATAATCCCTTTGTCTCGATATCTCTAATCAAGCGGGTTGCATGCTAGTTCCATCAACCCATGTGATCGATTATTTTTTCTTTGACTTCCTGGAATTTAACACACCCATACCTTACCATGGCCATGAATTTATTTAGGCTATATCAATTCCATCAAAGGGCCTGAGATATCTACTTCTGTTATGGAACAGAAGGGACAAATCCTTTCTCACATTTTCTATTAATGCAGTATTACTCGTGACGCACCCAATGTATCCTACCTCGCTGCGAACAGTGTGTCGTCACGGTTTTTGTAAATACATCTAAGTGCGTGAGTTGTAATACCCATTAATAATAATCATAAAGTCGAAGGACCAATACACACGTACGTATATAGGAACATCCAATGAAACTATGAAATGTGGATTTCCTACTGGTGGACCTCGTTCTCATAATATCCTCCTGGATATTACCAAGGGCGCACACCATGAGAAGGTGCCTCAAATTTTTATGAGTCCTCACCCCTAATGACCTTTATTATTTGTGTCCCTAAAATAATATCATCCAGCCATAGAACATATATTCAAGAACAGTGTTATGGCACTTCTAAGTTCTCATCACAGCAGGGATCTGCTATGACCCTTTAATGCAACAACTGTCCTTAGGACATTATCACATTCATTGTCACGCATAAGAACAATCATGATGTGATAAGGCTTTTATTAATGAATAAAGTACAAAGTAGTTGGTTCTAGGCCACTAACTCGAACATATTTATCTCTCAATAATTGGATTTTGACCATAACCCATTTCCCATAGGGATTTTAGTGAAAATAGGGGAATGAAATGACCACTACACTCACTAGTATTTCCTAGATAATTAACAAAAAAACAAAAATCACTCTTAATTAAATATTTACCTCCACCCATATCATTAGAAATGAAGAATTTATAGGAAGAATATGTGTTAAAAATTAAAATATCAAATGTAAGATGAATAAAAATATAATTAAAAAAGGAAATCTTCCAATATCTATAGAAATGAAAAATTTTCAGTTAGATAAAAAAGAGAGCAAGTTAACAATTAGACATAAGAATTCTTTATTAGGGAGGGAAATCTCATGGGACTGACAACTATGAATCTTGTGTTTCATTACTAGAGAATATTTATAGAAATGAAAGAAGAAAAGAAATCCATCTAGAAATTAACAGAAGTTGTTAAAATTCAACTGACTATCCATCCTATTTCATAGTGAGTCCTAGTCCTTCTTAATATAAGTATAATAATGATGTGAATACTTAATATATTAGGTTCTATGTCTTCCTCATATGTATAGAATGATATTTTTATTCAATTATCGAGTGTAGTTTTCCCCTTAAATTTCTTAAAATCTGACTATGTTTTAGTTCTAAGAACCTATATTCTTTGATGGATTCCACATATTTAACTGAAGAGTAGATATTTATTTATACAACACTCTCATCAGTATTTCAACCTTATAGTTCTTTCCCACCATATCCATCTTCCTCTTCAGCTCATCAAATTATCTATCTGTGGAGTCTTAGAAGGGTATTTTCAGAATTGGGAAAACTAAATAAATTATATCTTTTTTTGAAGAAGGTGACATGGATTGGTTGCCCAATCCATACCGAAATAAATTTATTAAAAAAAGTAAGTTTACATCGAGTAAACGAGGTGTAATGTGTTTACACCACCTGAAAACAAGAACCTGACCAACAGAAAACAACTTTGACAACATGGGTAAACAACAACAAAAACTCACAAAAAAATTCACTCTGGGCCTGCAGCATTCTAGGTTGCAGCAACAGAAAAAGCATGCCATCTTTATCCAGGTATACGTGAGAATCGAGGCTTCAAACAGGCCCGAATAAGATCCAACGAGAGTCCATGACCTCTACTGCAGAAGCATCACAGTGTACAGTCTAGACATGCAGTATCCTTCATTATAAGACATTTCAATGAAAACAGATGCATCCTTCAAGAAATATAGATGATCCAACTTCAAGATAAGAGAAATGTAGCTGGAGTCTCATAGCCAAGGGCTGCAACCATTCAAATCCTTTAAAAGGGGTCTTAACAGGTCATGAACAGATGCAAGGAAAAAATGAAACAGTTCAAGCAGAATCGCAATGCAAACTTCAGAAGAGAATCAATGCATCAAACTGGAATAAAACATATCAAACAGCTAGGGAGAGCTTCAAGATTCAAACAGGAACCCAGAATATCCCAGAATTAATCAATCAAAGTTCATGAAATCAGAAAATGCATCTTTATAGAAACTTTCATCCTCCTTCATGAACATCTTCATCAGAGCAATAGTGTTAATATAAAAAGTATTACATGCTGGATAATGACTTAAGATGTAGTTAACAAGTTTTATAAAGTTTTTTTGACTAAGGAAAAGTATTACAATGTTCTGAAAATTCATAAAAAATTTAATGAAGAGTATTATTCACTTTGAAATTCCTTTATAAATAGTCTTTATGATTACAATATTGTTACAAAATTCAAAATATTCTTACAAAAAATAATAATGTTGTATGCATCATCACTTAAAATTATTACACATTCTATTATTATATAATTACTCTTCCAAATTCAATATAATCAAAAGTATAATATTCCATTCTTGATAAAAGTTCTATAAGAATAGTAGAATGTCTTATGAATACATCACTGCCTTGTTATTTTTATCCTTAGACCTAATGTCTTATAAAATATCTGGTAATTACCCCTTTTTATCAAAATTCTATAACCCTTAAAAAATAATATAACTCATGTAGGATTTATCCACATTATTATTAAAATGAGAAATTGAGTTGAAAATAAAAATATTAATCCTATTAGGAGTTAGAAAAAAAAGATATAAAAAATAATTTAAAGCTTTTTAAGTAATCTAAAAATGAATAAAAAACTAAAAATACAAATTAAAACCATTTTTCATTTTAATTAAAGATTTAAAAATTTACTAATAATTTATCCAGTAATTCTAAATTTATGGAAAATAAAGTTGAAAATAATATAAAATCCAAAAACCAAATTTTAATTTTTTGTGTTGATCACTCCCTCACCCTTATGAAATTACTACCCCTCATGTTTATAAGGGTTCTACTTCCTCTCTCGAAAAAGTTTGTGTTTCTATATTGTAACTATAATATAAAGTATTGAAATTAAAATATTTATAAGTGGAACCATCTTAAATACCATGATAATAGGTACCCCCATAACTAATTGTAATTTTCATGGAATAAAAGAAACACTTGGGAAACTTTCTCTCACGTCACTATAACTCTTATTTGATGGTTAAATCATACAAACATGTGTTATTTTTGAATAAGTAAGACTTATATATTAGTTATAATATTCTTTTTTTTCTAGTTAATATGATTTATCCAAATATTATTTAGGGAGGCTCCATGAGGTGTTCATAATTTACATTGGGAAGGTTACCTATGTTTAAGTCCAAAACTCTAGTTTCTTCTTGTTATAATTTTTATTCCATGTTGTTAATTTCAATTACTCAACTTTACATAATTAAAAGAAAGTATCCTTAGTTCCAAACTGAAAGTTTATTATTTATTCCTTTAGTGGGGGGGGGGGGTGAATTTTCAAAATCATATTGTAAACATTTATTTTACTTTCTATGCTACAATCACAAAAAAGGGAAAACTAGAGGAAGTTATTTACATCCTAAATTTATTTTCTCTCTCCCCCACACTTATTTTAGACACTAAATACAATTTATTTCAATATATATATTTAAATGACAGGAAAATTAATTGTGAGAGTTTCTATAATTCAGTAAATGAAAGATTCAACAAGAAAGTTCATATTCAAATTTAGTAGGGAAGAGTACATACTCACCTTGTGGGTATTTATAAAAGTACTCATAAAACATCAGTAGATTCTACACATTAAATTTAAAGGGTTTTTGTTATTTCTCCCCTAATATCCACAAAAAAAAAACAGATATATGTTAGTCACTATAAATGATCTAGTACACTTAGAGAAAAGCTTTTGAGGATTGAGATTAATTCTAGAGGGGAGTTGAGGTCCATAATTCATGCACACATATTATTAAAACTAAATTCATTAATGATATTGATTATTTTGGTTTACTTGCCTACTTATATATATTTTTATTCATTTGTTGGTTAAAAACATTTAACATATAAATTTTGAGAGAGAGAGATATATATATAGTCGTTTGAAGTTGATTTTTGAAAATAAAAAACATATATGTTTTAATAGGTGAAAAAAGATACCTAACTACAGCCATATAAGACACAAAAGATAACCTAACATGATTAGGTAAGCCTAGTTACATTCTTAATATTATAACTAAGGATCCAAATAAATACAAATTCATGTCATCTTTGGGAAGTTGGAAACCATAAAAACATGGCCCGAATAGTGCTCATCTATTATATCAGTGAACCCTCATGTATTTAAAGGATTCCCATTCCCCAATTATTATTTGATGCAGGACCTAATATATGGAAACTATTTATATTATCTAAAATGATGTCATTAAAATACAACATACACCTCACCCTCCTCTGATAAAAACTCCACATCTCCTCCATTCAATCTATCTTTGACTACCATAGACCTGCAATGATGTTTTGTAAAGAAGCTCAAGGGAGCTTAGAGTTGAGTTACTATGTCACTATTATGACTAGAATGACCATTAAAAATAAAAAATAGATTTATATAGCTGCAATGAAGTTAAAATGTTCCAAATAGAACTATGAAGATAATGGATTATTGATTCGAATGAATTTTGGAATTTAAATATTGGTAACATGGGTGTTTCTTTATGTTATATAAAGATTACATGCTTGAGAAGAAGTAATATTTGATGTGTGTAGGGATTTTTATGGAAACCTTATATGAATCCATGTTATTGGATGAATCTGAGAAAATATTCTTGGATTAAGATAAACCTAAATTTCCCACCAAGTACAACGTCATATCTATTTGTGTTGAGGTTAAAGACAAAAAATAAGAATCAATGGATTTTTACTAGGATTGGTTAGCCTAAGAACATAATCATTAAACTCTAAGGACATCTACGTTTGGGTTATCTCAAAAAAAATATGCTAGAGATAAATCTAAGGAAGACACAATCATAAATAATGAGCCAGTTTTAGGAAAGGAAGAAAACGAATCTTTAAAATAATAACATGGGGAGGAGAAATAGTTAGTGGATGATTAAATGAATTTTGGTAAATTTTAAAAAGTGAAGCCTAGAGAAGAATATGAGGATTTCTATCAAATGTGGATGAAAAAATAATTATGTCTTCAATATATAGAGTTGTAAAAGACTTGGTTCCCTCCTAAAAGTGTATTAATAAGATTATATAGATGAAGATAATATGGTTTATCATGGATTTCGTATAACATAATTTATTGATCAATACAGACTGATTAAGTCTCTTGAAAACTCCCATTGCATGAGAAAATAAGGTAAATTCATTCTAAATGACCTTAAATAAAAGTGATTTTTGGGAGGTAGCCAATTTTTTTATTGGTTTATAGAAAAATTAGAAATTAATTATTTATACATTGTTTAATATTTAGTTTTAGTACCCTTTTTAACTATTTGATATTAAATTCATAGACCTTGTACTTTCATTTTGATGTTTTCTTTGTAGGTTTATATTGATGAAGGCAGAAAAGAAGAAAGGAAATGGTAAGAGAATCAATGATATGTGATTAATATTTTTAATTTTTTATCTCCTTTACTCCCCTATATTTTTTAAGTGTCTTGGGTTATAAGAAATATGATGACTCATTTGGGATTTCTTGCTACATTTTTAATCTATAATACAAGTTACATTAGAAATAAATGATGTATCATTTTAAATTTTGATATTAATAGTATTGCATGCGTATGATAGTATATATAATATATAGAGATAAAAACAGGCTTATCAATTTAATGAATAATATTTGGATAGGTTAACTGATTAATTTAAATAAAATTCCCATTAGTTTGTTTAATTATTTGAATTTATGAAATTCATGTTGATTAGTTTATTATAATTATTCACGCCATGAGTAATTTTACATTATTTAAAGTTTCCCATTACCAAGAGTGTTTTTAGACAAATATTTTATATTTATTATAATACAAATTTCTTGAGTTATACATTGGGAATGTAATCCTACTAGAACTTACATTGAATCTTATTACATCTATGAATTTATAAAATCACATTTAAGTGAATGAGAAATGTTATTATTATGAGAGTATTATTATTGAGACCCACCTTGACAGTAAATACTTCTTTTGAGCCCACCAAATAAATGCATGGACTTATTAAGAAGATCCAAAATACAATCCCATTCCACCCATCCTACCCCACTCTTACTATTTTTTAAGGATATTCAATGGCTTAAGTATGAGGGAGAGGTTTCACATGGTGGAATGGAATGTAATATAATGAGAGGAAGATTTTAGGTGTTTAATTATGTGTTTTGGGGAAGGTTTTGGAATTTATATATCAGAAAATTTGATTGTTTATCTCTATAAATTAAAAAATATTAATAAAAAATTGAAAAATAAAAAATCAAATTTGAGAAAATATTAATGAAAAATGAATTATTTCAAAAAAATTAAGGAAAAATATATAATTATTCATTGAACCTACATATATTATTAATGATATTACTCTTTGAGTTGTATAGTGTGGGGTGAGGTCATTTGGGAATGATATTTTCAAGGATCTTATGATTTTTCAATCTAGTATTATGCTTATGAGTTAATCCTAGTTTTTGAAATTTATATTGTTTTTCACATCAGTACTTACTTAACCAAATACTTAGTGAAATTTGAACCAAAATTCTACATCCTAATTATTACTTTTTATCTTTTTATTTACATGGAACTGATTTGAGATCCCATTTAGGACTATGGAAAGGAGAATGTACTTGAGGTACGAGTATAACTCTAGAAAATTGTTTACCTTCAGCGATTAGAGAAAATAATTAATGGTGTGATGTATAAAAAAGTGTCAAAATTAGTTGTGTAAAACATTGTGATGTTAAATAAATTTAATTTACAAGTAATATTCATTATTATATTTTATGGAGTATTATTTAATATAATATATTTTGGTAGTTTTTCCATCGAAAAATAAATAGTTTAAATATAATTAATGTTTTTCGATGTTTTATAAGATTTTAATTAAAAGTTAATTCTATAAATTTTATAATTAAAATTTGATAAAATGAAATTAATTTTTAATATCATCATATTAAATTTATTTTAGGGCGAATGTTTGTGAAGTTTAGGAAACGATATACTATTTGTGTGAATACTGGGAATACTTTTTTATTTTTCAAAACTATCATTTCTTATCTTTAAATCAAGTAATATAAAATATTATTTATGTATTGTTTTTGGTTATAATGTAACATAATATAAATTGTTTTTATCATAATATATGTAATTCAATAGGAATCCTCATCATATTTTATTTTTTATAAGACCACTATTAGTCTTAAAACACATTTTTTAGAAAAACTATTTTTTATTCCATTTTTCATTATTATATTAAAATAAATTTATGATAGTTATATATATTTAATTAGGAAAAATTTATTTCATATTTGGAATTATTATTTACAAACTGAGTAAAGATATACATTTCTTTTTTTTTCAATTATTAATAATAAACTTTGTAAAAATCATTCCACCAAAGTGAAATAGGTAAAACAAGTTAATTAAAGTTAAAAATAAGTGACCAGGTCACCAAATATTATCATAATTTGTATTGAATTATATTATTTCAACCCTTATCACATTATCCTATAATTTAAATTTTTAAGTACCACTTTTCCATGAACGAACTTTACATGACTTCAAAACAATGAATAATTTCAAGAGTGACACTCCCCTCACTTATAAAAGGGACCCCACTATTGTCTCTTGTTCAAACTACTTAATCTTTTTATATCCCCCAATCCGTACAAAAATACCTTCCAAAAATCATCAATCGTTTTCGAGATTTCCTATAATAAACAAATGACCAAACATAAAATGATTAATGTGTACAACAAAGAATTTTTTCAAAGAAGTGGTATAACTTTTAACTGAGAAATTTAAGGTTTATTTCTTCTTATGCTTCCATAAAATATTATTCAATAATTATGATATAATTAAATCAATATCCTAAATAAAATTTGATGATATTATGATGACTTCTTTTAAATCTCCTTTTCCATCCAATTGTAAATGAAAAGTGTAAGTGTGGACTACCACCTCCATGAAGCGATGCATTTCTTTTTTCATCACTGGATCATATGGATTGTTATAATTATCGATCAAATAAATATATATGATATTTATGATATAATTATGATTTTAAATAGAATATATTACTTACCTTCTTATTATTACATCCATTAGAAAATGATAATGTTTCTTATGTGTACATGTGGACTACCACCTTCACAAAATGATGCAATTAATTTTTCCACATTCACCTATAATGAAAAGTCGTAAAAATATGTGAAGTCAAGCCTTTTAGTAACTAAAAAAACATGGTAACAAATGAAATAAAGAAAATAAAGACAGCATAATGAACACAAAATAGTATATTAAGGAAATATAAAACTAATATAATTTTACTACTTAGGTGGGTAGACATATGAATGAAGTGATTCATGACTCAAGGTAAGGGAATTTATTTTTAAAAATATTATTTTAAAGTCTTATTTCCAACGCTTTTTCTTCTATATCGAGGTTATATTAAATGGTTCAAGAATGTTATTTTTTATTCTTAAAAGGATTATAAATATAATTTTAAAAAAATTTACTTTATTTCCATAGGATTAAAAATTAAACTTTTCAATGTCTTCAATATGGTTTATTTTTAAATTTTTATAAATTTGAATAAATATTTTTTTAATGTATACTGCTTAACTTCTCTTTCCCAGCATTATTTTCATTATTAATTATTAGTATTCTTATACACGTTAACAAGGGTTTTCAAAGATTATTTTTTAAACAATCTTGTAATTTTTAAATTTAATTTGTTTTCTAAAGAAATTTAAACTTCTTTCCATTTTTATAAGACAACTAAAAGTCTTATTTCTTATGGTCATGGATAGGTTTTATAGTTAATGTTCCAGATATATTAGTTTTTTTATTTCTATATTTCTTGTAACTTTTATATGATTTATAGGTGATCCCCATATATTGTTGATGATTTTTTATCCTGATACACCACTCCAACAAATGGGGTAAGTTTATTTAGATTACTTGGGATAGGTTACTCCAAAGAGATTTGGGAATTATCTGGTTATGTCATTGAATTGTAAGGGTTCCCATAAGTGTGAATATAAGGATAATTTTCCAATACACCTACATGTTATGATATTAATGTTTTACAAAGTAAGTAATTTTATTTAAAATGTTAATAAAATGTGTTTATATTTTTAAGAAAAATCTATGAACATAAAAAAGGAAAAATGAATATTTTTAAAGAAAAATATTTATGAGTTTTCATTTTTTTAGGAAACCCTTATGATTATGATTTTAAATTTATTATTTTTTATGAAATTTTTTTAAAAAGATATTGAGCAAAGAAATTGAGCAGAGAAATTGTTTTTATGGGAAATTAAATAAATATTTTAGGTTAAATGTTTATTTTGAAAATGTGAACATTATTATTGACGTTTTGGATTTAAAATGGGATAATGAGTTTATTTTCATTTTTGTCCCTTACTGAGATTTGCTTTTCTCATCCCAAAATATTGAATGTTTTTTCTAGTTCTTAATAATTATTAGGAAAGATAATAATTTAAGATTTACATTTATGGGTGTTACCTTGAATTAAGCAAGTGTATGATTAAAAAAATGTTTTACATGAAAAGTGGAAATTGTTTTAAAATTTACACTTTATAATTTATGGATTAAATAATTATATAAAAAATTAAACCTAATAATATATTTGGTATGTTAGTTAATAAATATATCCCATAAATCAAATAGTTTTTGGGACTATTTTATGTAGTTTTTATAGTTGGTATCAAAGAAAGCGTTTAGATAACGTTAGAGGTTATATGATGATAAAAAATTCTCTTAAGAGATTCTAATTTATGGTTATATTATCATGAGGTATATTTATTGGGTTTCCATGTTTCCTAATACAATTTCTATTTCTTAAGAATGCATATCCACATATAAAATAGGGAATATGATGTATAAAGGCATCAAGAGGATAATATCATTTATATTAAGGAACCTAAAATTGTTAGAATTAGAGAAAAAATTATTAGTTGTGTTAACTCAATAGGTGTAGTTTATCAATGGAGGTAAAAATTCATACTAATGACCAAATTCTACATAAAAGAATAGTTTTATAGTAGATAATTTTATAAAGCCACACCCTACATCTTTTTGTGGATCCTTATACCAATGAAAGTTGAAGGAGTGATTAATTCATTGGAGAATATATTTGAAGAAACAGGATGTTCACAACATCAAATGGTAAATTTTTCTATATTTTTTTAAAGGCGAAGCCCATAAATGGTGGTATTTGATTAAGAAATCCAAGGAAAAGGAATAAATAAATTACATGGAATGAAAGGTATTGAAATACCTCTTCATTTAAATGTATTTTCCTAAATTTATTCTACTTATAATGGAATGGTAATTCCAATAGTTGAAGAAAAATGAGGAGGAATATATTGAAACCTATGAAGATAATTTTAATAGATTGGATAGGTATGCACCAAATTTAATTATGTACCATAATAGTAAAATTTATAAATTTTTCATAGGATTTATGTTATGTTTAAGAAGGGTTCTAGTTAATCATGTTTTCAAAATTTATAAAGAAATTGTGTAGCATTAGGGGTGAGATCTAGGAAGTGTTACCAATGTAGAAAGCTCGGACACATGGCTTGTGATTACTAAAGAAAGAGCATTGGTAATGGTCATAACTATAACAATAATTATTAAATTATAGTCTTTAAACATTTCATTTTCATGGAACTATATTTCAACACACATTTTAATATTTCATGGAACAAAAATTAAAATTTTATAAGATGAATATTAATTTTTTACTCACTATGTCAAAATAAGCCTAGAGTATGTTTTTTATATTTTCCATTAAATAAAATTATTTATAATTGTAAATAATTTTTTTTAAAAATAATAAATTAATTTATAATTATATTTTATAATATATATAATAAACTATTTATTGAATATCAAATTTACAGAAATAATTACAATATCATTTGGTGGTAAAAGGTTTATTTTTCAAAAAATTATTCTTAAGTGTATAATTTTTTATAATTTTAATTAATTAAAATAATATATAATAATCAATGATTTTAATTTTTTTTATAGATTATATATATTGATATATGAATTTTTATTAAAATTATTATGATTACCTACCATAGAGTTTATGTAGGATCATCATATGCTTGTAAAATGCATTTTCACGAAGATTTGTTTTTCATCACGTTTTGTGAGTTTATTTTTCAATTAATTTATACCACTTATAGAAATGAAATTTGATGATTTTTTTTCAATATTTTTAATCATCATGTCCAATTTTTTTAATTGGGTCACTTTAAATTTTGGCCATTATGAATAGTAAAAATGGAAAAAAATTGTTTGTCAAGGTTAAGGTCAAAATGAGTTTACCAAGGGGTTAATTATAAGTGATAATGATTAAAATTACCTAAAACATGTCTAAATAATATAGTTATTGTTTATTTATGACATAAAATTATAAATTTCTAATAATAATTATTATGAATACATTTTTCCAAGACAACAGTATAATTTTATTTTAATCCTTTGAAAAATTATAGGTGTGTTATCTCCATCACTTATAAAAGGGCACCTTATCCATGCACTTATTCACACATATTAGTTCATTTATCTAAAAAAACCTAAAATATATATCTCAAATATTATTATCCTTGTTATAGAGGTTCTTTTCATCCCAAAAGATCAATCCTAGGGTTCTAAAGAGGAGTTCTAAAAGAGTTTTTTCAAAGAAGATGTAATTATCTTAATCGAACACACATATTTTTATTTTTATTTATAAAAATTAAATTATTTCCTAAAAATTTCCATATAAAAACATGTTTATCACCAGTATGAAAAGTTTTTATTATGTTTATTTCATAATATGTATCCATATATTTCTCCATTAAATGGGAAACAATACCATAACTCGTGTGTATGACGGACTATCATCTCATGAATTGATGTAATTTGTTTCTTATCACTACCTATCATGGATAGAAATAATGATAGAAATAATGAATAAATACTACTAATATAATGTAATTTTTACTCTAAAAATTTAATATATTTTCAAATTCCTTACCCTTCCACCCATCAAAAAATTATAACTTTGCTTGGGTGTATGTATGGACTACCACCTCCATGAAGCGATGTGATTTATTTTTCATGTTATCATTTCATGGATGATTATAATTATGTATATAATAAATATATAATATTTTTATATTATTATTAACAATATTTATATTATGGAACCATTATTAAGAAACATGGACCATAACTACCTAATCAAAACATACATGGAAAAAGAATAATCCAATGTCAAAAACATTGATAATAATAAAAAATAATTAAGATTTTAGTGATAAGATTTTAGAAGTGGATCATATTTTATATTTTATATATTTTTATTTTTATTTTATGTAATTATGATAACTAAAAATATATTTTATAGAAGGTTAAGAAATGTTTAACTTATTGAAAGTGTTAGGTAAGGTATTTTGTCAAAATTTCCACTCTATTGAGACCTATTTAGTATTATTCACCTATTTCATTTTATATGGAGTATATTAACCATTTTATGCATTTAAAATTAATATATATTAATTATTATCTATTAACAATTCAATTAAATTTTACTCTTTTAAGGGGGTATAATTTAAAAGTAACCAAAGAGGTAAAAATTTATTTTACAATCTCATTTTTAGGACTCCATATCTTTTCATTGAATGTATATTATAAGATATACTTCATGAACTCTATATATTTTCTTATAATCTATATAATTAATTATTTTCCATATTTTATTCAAATATTTCCACTTTTGAAACTTGAATCAAGAAAATAAATGTTGAAAATAAAATAAAATCTTATTTATATTTTGGATAAGGTATATTTTTCTTCAATGTACATATTTTTAAAAATTATTGATTAAAGGTCATTTTTATTCCCCTAATGGTTTATTGAGGACCTTTTATGTTATAATTGAGAATTTAAAATGCTTTAATGGAATCTTTATAATATTTTCAAGAAGGGTCATTTAAAAAATTCTTTATAAAAAGATAAAAAGAATGTTTTTTAATGTTTATGCTGTTGATGGGTTTTTTCAGCTACCAAAACTATTTTACCCTATTTATATTTATCTACATGTCTTAAATGGTTGTAAAAATAAAATTATTTAATGAAAATTTATTTTAAATGTTTCACTTCCTTTTACATGAATTCACTAAAATACTAGATTTTACTATAAAATATACTTTTCTGATTAATTAATGGTCGTCTATCATCTCATGATTAATTTTATGGTTAATAAATTTATTTAAAATAATTTAATTTATTATGATAATATTTTATTGAACATTATATTACTAAAATATATTTATATTCATTGTAACATGAATTTTAATATTTCCTATACAATATACCAAATCTATATATGATGTTTATTGATGAAATCTTACTAAGAAAGTTATTTGATTGACTTGGAAGTTATTAATATTCCGTATTCATTACTTAATATAGATATTTATTCATAAGGAATATTATTTATTGATTGAATTGATCTTTCAATTTACGAGGAATACATTGTACATTTAGTTAATTGTAGGGACCATTTATAGATAAGCACCTTGGTACATCAACATGTATCATGAGACAAAAAAATTGGATAGCCTTATTAAATGTATTTTTTTGTTTACCTTCCCATTGAATTAATTTTTTTGGAAGAAGGCCTTTATGGGAATATATCATGATGTATGAGTTTATGAAGTCCAATATTAATAATTTTATTCATTTTAAATTCAATTATGATTATCCCTAACATGGATATTATCCCATGTATGCATATAATGCTAAAGTTATTGATTAATCGACATGTGTTTTCAGTTATTTACCTTTCCATATTGATCATTCATTTTTTACTCATGATATATTCCATTTGTACACGAACCTTACTGAGTGTTTGAGTACACCCTTATTTTCATTTCCTTTCTCCATTATATAAATATTTAATATTTTATTGAGTTTCAAGGATAAAGAATATTCTATTTTCTATATTAATATTTTATTTCTAATGTAAAATTGATATCATGTGTGTATCTTGGTCATTTTTACTATTAAATTGATCGGTCCTTCAAAATGAGACCCCTTGTATATTATGAAAATGTAGTAAAGTATAAATATACTCTAGGTTATTATTGTTGGTGTGTTATAATATCTATCAACGGAAGTTTAGTAGATACTTAGGGAACTATTTTTTTGAAAACATAAATTAGAGAAAATATCATTATTTAACCCTATAAGGAAAATTAAAAGGATTAGATATTCATAATGAAAAAAAGTTATGATTCCAAGATTAGTTATGTATAAAGTTTTAATTTATGTTAATCATTACACCAATTATATACTATGATTTAAAATTCACAATGTTATGAACAAATCCCGTTTATGTAACTGTTTATAAATTGAGCATGAGAGAATAAATGGTATCAATACTTATGGATAATGTATGTATTACCCTTCTGATCATGCCAATTAAAATACTGTTAGAGTTGAGAATATCATGACTATATTAAAGAATAAAACATAGTCTATGACTAATAACCATGTGCATATGGAGAAATATTATTTTCCCCAAAATGATACACACATGTTGGATATTTTCATGTGATAGAAGCCACCAAAATTTAGTGGAACTACTATTCTAGTTGGATATGAGAAATTTATTTTGTTTCATAAAATGATATTTCTGGAATCAAAATTTAAATAAATAGAAATGGTTTTAATGGTTGTGTATTTTATTAATGGAAATTCTGATCAATTTTGGTCATTGATCCAAAATACTAGGGAGGAAGAAAATTTAGAACATATTTAATGGAGATATTTTAAAGTAAAAATTTTCAGAAAATATTTTCCTCATGAACAATGAATGGAAATGAAGAGAAATATCCTTATTTTAATGAAAAATAAATTGGGAATTATTATAGAGTATGGGGATACCTTTACAATACTATTTTAGTATATTATGAATTATATATCTAATTCAAAAAGAAAAATTGGCGATTTTTTTGATGGGAGTATTCCAAGCCACCGAAGGGTAATGATTTCTTAAAAAAGATCATCATATAATAAAATATTATTATATTCTATCTAAAAAATAATTCATTTTCATGATTCTCTATCTTCAAGGTAAATCAAGGGAAGAAGAGGATGACTGAGCACTAAGAAAATTGAAGTCTGTCAAAGAAGTGAAAGAAGGGATAAAAAAATAATATATATTTTTTGGAAATAAATATCAAATAATATTAATGAAGGGAATGAGAGATTGTTAAAAGTGTGGTGTTAGGGGTTATCTATACACTGTGTATAAGAGAAAGAATTAAACCACTTCTATCCAGTGCTTCAACTGTAGAAAAATGGTGCATTATTCAAACCAATGTCCCATGTATCAAGGGAACCTTCCATACAATATTCCAAGAGTAGAAGACGATGATTATACGATCAAAAAATTTCGGGTTAAATTCATAAATATTTAGTGGTATATACATTAATCCCAGACTCAAATTTATCTAACTATTTATTTTATTTTATATATTTTCACTATTTTATATCAATCATGATTTCTAATAAAATAAAATATTTAGCTAGAACCTTATTAATTGTGTTTTTTCGTAAAGACTCAGAGTGTAAGTCACACCATAAAAATGATGTTTCAGTCAGTTACCATTATGACACCTATACTTACCCTATTTTTAGACTTGATTATCATCCAAATTATTAACATTGATATAATCCTTGGTATATATTTTATTTTAAAACAAAATGAAAATTTTATTACCAAGAGAATGATATTACGATTTATGATGAAGATTTGGAATTTCGTATCTTTAAAGAGGAGACTTCATCATCTCAAACATGTCTAGATCCACCTACAATAGATCTTTTAAATGAAATTCTTAGGGAAGAAGAGAAGAAACAATATAGGGATGGAAAATTTACTTTAAAATTTAATATGTTCCTATTGTGAAGTAATACACTGATACATTTTTTGATTAATTACATGGACACCCACTCGATCATGAAGTTAAATTTTCTATTGATTTAATTCATGATTAAATAACTATATCAACTAATACCTACAAAAAGGATATTGTGTAATTAGCAGTGTTTATGGAACAACTATAGGAGTTGTGTGATAAGGAATTTATATACCCTAGTGTTTCACCATGGAAAGCCCCTATTTTTTTAAGAATATTGATGGATCTGTGAGACTATGTGCTGATTATTGGGAAATAAATATTATTACTATAAATAAAAATTATCCTCTTCCTTGTATTAATGAATAAATTTATCAAATTCATAGATATCAATATTTTTCAAAGATTGATTTTCATTATGAGTATCATAAATTGTGAGTAATGAAGGAATAAATTCCTAAATACATCATTTTTATGAGTTATGGGCATTAAATGATTTTAATAATTCCATTTAGACTAACTAATTAACTATTTGTTTTTATAGATACATTGAATAGATTATTTAAGGAATATCTTGATAATTTATGTGTGATATTTATTGATGAAATATTAGTGTAATATAAAAGATATGTGGCCCAATAGAATTACTTATTTACTTTTCTTGAGAATATTATAGGAAAAGAGTGAATTTTATAGTCCATATTGTCTCCAAGTATGGAATATCAATTGATTCTATTAAGAAACTAGAATATGATGAATGACAATGACAGATGAACATAATAGGGGTATGTATTTTTGGTGTCTTAGAAGGTTGTTATCCATGATTTGTTAAAGGTTTTATCCATTTTATAACTTTTCCACTATGAATACACCTAAAAGTGTTAAAATATTATATATTGAGGAATCTAGATAATGTTTTGAAGAATTGAAGTGGATATTGTACAATTCTATGAAATTGAATATGCAATCAATAAATGATGGGTTTTTGATATATAATGATGCATCAAAGAAGGTACTTGGTTGTGTCCTTATGAAATACGATAATGTTAATTCTTATTTATCATGTAATTTAAAGAATCATCAATATAATTATAAAACCCATGATCTTGAGTTGGATTCAATAATATTTTCTTTAAAGATTTGGATTCATTATCTATAATGAAAAAGATTTTATATATATATATATGTATGTATTATAAGATATTGAAATACATATTGTCACAGAAGGAGATCAACAATAGGAAAAGGAGAGTTACTCAAGGATTATGATTTCTCAATACAATACCAACCATGGAAGATAAATAAGGTAGCAGATTCCTTGAGAAGGAATGGTCATAAAGCTCTGAAAAAAATGAGGATTGACAAAGATCCTATGTTCAAGGACTTAGTAAATATAAATATGGGAATTATTAGAGAAGAGGAAAAATTACTAAATTTAATATTTATTTTTAAACTAGATTTATTAAAAAAGATAAAATATTATCATTCTAATGGTGATAAGTTTGAGAAAAATTAATTACATGAATGATGGGATATTTCAATACTTCATCAATAAAGTTGGTGTTTGGAAATTTGGAAATAGTCCATTTATTCCATCTATACTTGAGATAACAATATAATTATTAGAAGATTCTCCCAGATTAAATTTCTCAATACACCTAGGTAGTAATAATATATATATAGGGATATGAAGGTACATTTCTATTTAGATAATATAAAGCTATAAATTACTGATTATGTATCAATATTCATGGTTTTTTAGTAGGTAAATTATGATAGAAAATAACTATAGGGAGTCATGAAACCTATAAATATTCCTATGTGTAAATGTGTTGATATTAATATGGAATTTTCACTGTAATTCTAAATACTTATAGAAAGGATTTTTCCATATTGGCTATTTTTTATCACCTTACATAATCGACAAATTTACTTACCATAAGATAATATCTACCTCTTTACCATCATTTAAGGCTTTATATTAATGAAGTTTTTAGTCTTTAGGATGAAAATAATTCAATTGTGTATGATAATGATCCATGATTTACATCAGAATTTTGGAAAATTCTTTAGTAGGATCTTGATACCTAGATTTATTTAAACACATCCTATCAACCTCCAACTGATGGATAGTCAAAAATAACTATTCAAACATTAGAATACATGTTTATATCATTCTAACAAGACTTTCAAGGTATCTAGGATCAATATTTACCTTTAGAATATTATTCTTATAAAAATAGATTTCATTAAATTATTCAAATGATATTGTTTGAATCTGTATATTGAAAGAGATTTCATACTCAAACGTTTAGGGATGAAATTTGTGAAAGGAATCTTGTTGGAAAAGAACTTTTCATGGAGACAATATTGAAGCTAAATATTATTTATTTCCATATAAAATCATCTTAAGGAAGGTAAAATATTTATGTTAACAATCAAATAAAATATTTGTAATTACAACTGGGAGATTGTGTTTTACTGAAAGTATCTTCATGGAACAGTGTAATAGGGTTCTATAACAAAGGAAACTGAGACCTAGGTACATCAAAAATTTAGAATATATGGAAAGAATAAGAGTTATTTAATACCATTTAGAAACTCCATTGATCATATCTAAATTAAATTATTTTTACATATCTCATTGTTATGGAATTATATTCCAGATCCAACACATGTTCTCATCTATGAAAAAATTGAATTGGAATGTGATTTATCATAATGTGAAGATCTTATAAATATTATAGAAAACTAGAGATCAAGTTTTGTGGAATATGATAGTATTCCTATAAAAGGTACTTTTAAAAAATGATAATATAGAATAAGCAATATGGAAACCAAAGGATGTTTTAAATAAGAACAAACCTCATTTATTTAGAAAGTAATATCTCTAAAAATTTTGAGGAAAAAATTTTTGAATGAGGAAAGACTGTGATGCTTGAGATTCAATTATTGTTAATGAAAATTTTATTTTCATTAAACAATAGTTAAATGTACATTTTAATAATTCATGGAATAAAAATTTTAATTTTATAAGATGGTTATCAATTTTTCAATTACTATATCAAAATATACATAAACTGATTTTTTGAAATTTTCCCTTAGAAATAATATTTTATACATAATTGAAAATGTTTTATTTGAAAAAGCCTCCATTTATTTATAATAGTTTTTTAATAATATATATAATAAACCATGTATTTATTGTAAATTTAATAGAAATAAAGACAAGATCATTTAATGGTAAATAAAGATATTTTTTCAGAAAACTATTTTTAAGTGCATAATGTTTTTCAGTTTTAATTAATTAAAATAATATATAAGAGTAAATTATTTAAATTAATCCTATATATTATTTAATTAAATTTATGAATTAATATTTAAATAATTATTTTTTCTTGTTATAGAGTTTCTGTATGATTATATTATGCTTGAAAAATTCATTTTCTTGAAAAACTATTTTCATCATGTTTTTAGGGTTTATTTTTAATATAATTCCCAAACCTTATAGAAATGGTATTTGATAAAATGTTTTACATATTTTGAATATGAATTTATAAATTTGGTAACGAGTTCAATTTGATTTTTGGTCATTATAAATAGTAAAAACCGTAAAAACTGGTTACCATGGTTATGGGTAAAACTAGTTTACCAAGGTTTAATCTAAAATAAAAAGGGTTAAAATGAAAACAAGTTAATTAAATAATATTGGATGAGTTTATTTATACCATACACTTATCACCTGCTAATATGAGTCATTTTAGAGCAATTTTTCTATGAAAGTGAAATAATAATATTTTAATCTTTTGAAACATTCCAAGTGTGACCTCACAATCACTTCTTTGTTAGACTTATAGTGATGTTTCAACATATCCTATGTAATTTAGGTTTTTATTTTCTGAAATACCATTAATTTTTTTATTAATTTTATCTTTTTTGAAGTGTATTATTCTAGTTTTATAATTATATAATTCATTCTTCTATTAAATCTAAATGTTATGAATGTTTTATGAAAATTATCCTAAGTATGGAAAATAAGAAACATGAGGCATTTGGCCATGTAGAGAAATGGTGACATCGACCAATTGAATCTTTGAAAGAAATACTTACATAGAAATTCTATATCATGAAATTGACTAGGTGAAAATATATTACATTGATGAATCACCAACATGACAAATTAGCTACTTGAATCAAACACCTACATGAGTCAATTATGTAGATTAATTGATTACATGGTCTATATATCTAGTTAAATATGCCATGTGGTTCCAAATGGATATGTAATTATTTCGGATATGTGAAAATTGGCTATGTTATTAAGAATCATACATAATAAATCCAATTAAAATCAACTATGTGGTCAATTCTACTACATGAGGAATTAATATGTGGATAAATTCGATTATGTGAATTCAAATATATGGAATTTAGCTATGTGGTAATCTGTAATCATCTACGTCTTCTAGAACATGGTATTTATAACCATAAATGTAAGTTTAGTGTAAATTAATTCTATATTCATTCTTTTAATATGGAATTACCAATTTATGGTAAATTGATTATAAAAATCTACATGTACCAAGAGGAAAAATAGGAGAAAGGATATTTTCATAGTCAATATTATTTCTGAGGTATGTAGACTTTAATTCCAAACCTAGATTTTATGGATCTTATCCTCTTTGGTTAATAAGATAATTTTTAGAAGCCTATTAGTGTGTGTGGTGAAGAATAGAATATATATACAAGAATATAAGTGCATGCACTATCATGTTGGAACTCTCTCTCTCTCTCTCAAATATTTTTTACGCTACATTTTGTTACTCAAATAGGTGAATAAGCTTAAAGATCTAAAAATGGACTATCAAGACCATATTTTTTGTGTTTTAGAAGATTATCCTAGTGATATATTTCATCTTTTCATATCTCTTGGAAATTTGTTGTTTTCTATTTATTCTCTCTTAGTGTGAAGTTTCTTAGGAAAATAACATTGAAGGTTTTTTTATAAATACTTTTCAGAGACTACCTGAAATCTAATACTATTTTTCCAAGTTTCCATTGATTTAACTTAGTCATGAAGTCCCGGGGAAAAGGACCAGAAGTCCCTATCAAAAGGAATATTGTAGTAAATATAATCATGCTTTAGAGGTGAGCATCGGTGAAGTGGACCAGGGGATTTCTATTCCCTTAATTATTATAAACCACTATGACTGATATATTTTCATTTTAATTTTATTTATATTGATTTTATTTATTAAGAAAATATCAAAAGTAGTCATATATTCAAATAGGGTGGTTTCCTAGGGATGAAGAATATGGAGAACTCAATTCACCCACTCTTTAGTCTTAAAGCAATTATTCTCCCACCAACAATTGAAATAAATAGAAGTTAATTTTGAGTTATCATCATTCAATGTTTTAAGTGTTAAGATCATCTTTAGAATTAATATTATGGATGAAAACAAAAAAGGTATATTAATGGTAATAGCTCCTTAATTTAGTTATGATAATAATGGTTATTGGGAGGCACATATTATAATTTATTTGAATAACCCTGGTATCAATGTTAATCTTAAATATTTGAATCCCTATAAAATTTTAAATACACAACCTAAAACAAGGAATTATAAAACTGAATCCAAATGTTTTCTAAAATAAAAAGAAATGATATCTATAAAATTTGGACTAGGTTTTGATGAGTTCTTCTTAGTTTCAAAATGTGAAACAACAAGTGAAATGTGGACTATTATTTTAGTTGCCTATAAAGGAAAATAAAATATGCAAGATCTCACATATAATATTGCTATTATGGAGTTTGATATATTCATAATGATGGAAGGAGAAATAATTACTTAGTTGAATGGAATACTTAGTAAGGTTATGAATAATGTTGATTATTTTGGAACACACATTCCTAAAATAGATCAATCATTGAAAATACTCAGAATTCTACCACATAAATGGAGTGGACTCATTGATCCTATTATGAATTCTAAAGAAGTCATGAATTCTAAAATAAATTATCTTCTTGGATCTTTTATGATGTATGAGGATGATATGAAAAGTTAAAAGAGGAGATAATATATTGGTTATGATGGATAATGCTTCCCTAAAATATTCAACTTTAAAATATTTCATGAAATGAATAAAGACACCTATGTCTAAGTGATCTGATGAAGATACTTCTAATAGTTCAGCTTTAGACAGTGAACTTTCTCATTTTTCAAGAAAGTTAAAAATATTCTAGAACAAGACAAGAGGATTCAATAATCCCTTCAATTAGTACACGAAGCAAGAGGAAAGTTCTAAAGAAGTAATATTTTGTGAGTATAAGAATCTTGGTAATACAAATCTAGACTACCCTCAGTTAGAACACAATAAAAAGTTTTAGAAAAGGTATTTCAAAAAGGTTGGGTATAAGAAGAAATCCATGAAGTCCAAAAAATAAATATGGAGTTATTTTGTAGAATATAGTGATGATACTTATTCAAATGCATAAGTTTAAGTTTCTAATCAAAAGGACAATATGTGCTTTATGTAACACTTAGATGAGATACATTCTTATTATTATTTCGGTTATGAATTAGAATATAAAAATTAAAAATGATCTTATGATGAATTAAATGAATATTTTACCAGTATAGAATTTTATTTTGAAATCCTGAATAAGAAAAAATGACATGAAAAAAAATCTTATAATCATGTTGTGATAGAAAAATATCACTTAAATAAAAATATTTCATATTTAAAAACCAAGTTGGAAAATTCTCTAATTTCTAGTAATAAAAATTCTAACCAGATTTAAATCATTCTAAAAGTAGTCCAAGGATTTTAAATTGGTGATTTGTTTTCAAAAAAGGTTAAAATTATTTGAATCAAATTACTAGAAATAATAATGTCCATAAAAATAAATTTTTAATAGGAATACATGTTGAAAAACCAACGGTTTATAAAAATTAAGTTATTCATAGTTAGAGGGAAAAAACCTATCTAAATTTACTTCTTTTCATTGTGGATAGTATGGGAACTATACCAATTATTTTCATTTTTTAAATCATCAATTTTTGAAATTCAAACCTACCTTTCTCTCAAAAAGCATTTCAAACTATAGTGATGTATTTTCTAAATATTACAAATATATTTGGATCCCCATAGATTTTATTTCTAACATTACTCGACCCTAGAAAATATGGGTACCAGAAACGTTTCTTATTTGATTTTTCATTATAGATAAAAGGTGGAAAATTTATCATTATAAGTCGTACATGGAAAATGGATGTTCAAGAAACATGATTGTAGATTTATCTAATTACTTATCCTTATAAAAAATTGATGGAGGTTATTTCACATTTGGTCACAATACCAAAGGAATAATTATGGGAGTTGGATCAGTTGGTAATCCCTGATCAATACTCATCAACCCAATTCCTTATAAGAAATGATTGAAGAAAAATATGATAAGTATTTTATAACTTTTTGAGGAAGTTTATTTTTTGAATTTTTATAATATTTTTCGTTCTTTTTTCAAAGATAAAATTAAAAATATTGTGGAATATCTAATGGTTAATGCATATACTCTTGATCTTAATTTCTTGATTACACAAAAATTAAAGTGTTTTGATACAGAAAAAAATACATTTTAGATTTGGCATAGAACACTAGGATATTTTAATGTTTATTATTTTAGAAAATTATTAAAATTAAATTTGGTTTTAGATTTACTTGAATTTAATTGAATATAAGTAAACCATTTGATTCATACCAAATGGGAACGTAAGACAAGTCATATTTTAAACCAATCAAATATGATGCTACTTCTAGAGCCCTAGAAATTATTAATATGGATTTGTTGGGGACATCTAGAACTAAAAGTCTAAGAGGAAAATATTTTTTTATATATTATTTGATAATTTTATAAATTTATGTAGGTTTTATTTTTAGGTGTTAAGAGTGAATCCTATTATATTTTTATAAGTTTTTATAAAAATGTTTAAAAATATAAATATTCCAAAATTATTCATTTTAGAAATTACCCTGGAGTAATATTTTATAGATGAATGTTCAATTTATATTATTCAAAACATGGAAAAAAATAAACACTTTATGTCCATTGGATACCTCAAGATAACTATGTTGTTAAATGGAGGAATAGGATGTTTCAATATATCTATAGAACAATGTTATGTAAGTCTAACTCACCCACTTATTTTTTGGAGGAATTTGTAAATACAACTTGTTATGTCATAATAAGAGTTCTAATTAGCCCTATTTTAAAGAATATACCCTACAAGATATCAAATAGTATAAATCCCATTGCTAGATACTTTAAAGTTTTAAAATTCAAGGATTATATTCTAGACACAAAGGATAATATTGGTGAATTTTATCCAAAATATGATGAAGGAATATTACATGGATATTCTAGTAATTCCAAGGCATATAGTGTTTTCAATAACTGGTTAAAGATTGTTGAAGAACCGACCCCTATGAAATTTTATGAAAGTGACCCCTTTGATCAAAAAAATGACTCAAATTGACAATATAGAATATTTTTTAAAAAAACATTAAACCTAAAGCTATGTTTAATAATAAAAATCTTTATTGTTTGGAACATTATTCTGGGGAACCAAATCCAAAATGTATTTATATTAGTAAACTTGAAAGTGTGCATCCTAGATATCATATAACCCTTAAGAACAATCCCACAGATATAGTTATGGAAATTTTATATGAATGAATTAAAACTAGATGCATTATATGAAATATTTTAGATTATTTTTCATTTATATCCAAACTATAACATAAAACTATAGAAGAATACTTATTTGATGAGAGATGGGTTTAGCAATGCAATAAGAATTAAACCATTTCAATAGGAACAAGGTATGTGACTTAAATTATATTCTCTATTACTATCCTATTATAAGAACAAAATGGGTTCTTTGGAATAAATAGAATGATCATGATGTGACTATTAGAAATAATCATAGACTAATAGAAATATGAAATTAAAAAAATAATGAAAAGACTATAAAGGGACATTTGTACCTATATCTAGACTATAGGCCATTAGGATTACCCTATCTATGCCTATCATATGAATTTAAAATTTTATCTTAATGGTTTTCATATGGAGGAAGTATTTGTTGAACAACTTCATATTTTTGGAAACCCCTATTCTCTAAATTCAAATCTCAAATATACAAAATCCCTTTATATCCTTAAATAATCCCCTAGATATTTGTATGAATTTTTAAGCTATTTTATATTATAAAATCAGTTTTTGGTAGGAATTGAAGAACCTATTCTTTTTTTGAAAACATCATCTTCACATTTTTTAGTTCAAATTTATGTTGATGTTGTTATTTTTGGTTTAAAAAATAAAAATGTGTGTAATGAATTTTCAAAACTCATGAAAAAAGAATTTTAAATAAGCATGTTGGGTGAGTTAAATTATATTATAGTATTTAAGATTTATCAAAAATACTTTTTGAATGTGACAAATCGATGTAAATATATACTTGACTTATTTAAAAGATTTGTAATAAAAAAAGAAAATACATACAAATCCAATGAGTCACAATGTAAATATTCAATTGGATAAAGCTGGGAAACAAGTAGACAACAATATTTTTAGAGGAATAACTTGGAGTATACATTATTTGGATACTAGTAGACTAAAAATTATGTTTTTAGTATGCATGTGTGACAGATTCTATGATAATCCCAAGGAATCTCACTTTAAAGTAAGGAAATGTATTTTTATGTATTTAATAGAAACTATTTCACATTCCACTTTTTTTCTAAAAAAAAATTAATTTGAATTTAACATCACATTTTGATGTCGAATCAAACTATAATATACTAGGTAAAAGAATTTTTTCAATATCTAGACACTTTAATAGAAAATAACTAGTATCATGGTCATGTAAAAGCAAAATTCTTGCAACATCCCCTGATCTGACACTCTCTCACGTGGATAAAAAGGGTTGGTTACGAGACATCAAGCATGCCTCCCCAAACACTAGAGACTACTGACTAGTAGTGAGGATGTGATATGTATATTAGGGAGACTATAACCCCGGGTATAGAGTGTCATAATAGTAAAATATTTCATATAAAAAAATAAATTTGAGTAATAAACATAGTGGAAACCATATAACACAACTCGGAAATAAAGGAAAAAAGAAATATACCAAATATATGGAATCGTTTAATGTAAGGATGATGTGTATATCAATGTCAAAATGAAAACAATATAATTAAAGAATCATCTAATTCAAGATAAACCCAAAAGACTCAGATCTTGAACCCCATGTTGGTACCATCTCATAACTCCATCCCATTCATCAGGTAATAATTTCAGGAACAAAGTCCCTTGACCTTATCCAAACTTGTATCCATGTAATCTGATCGGGTACCAAATGTGGGCCCGAATACAGTGTGAGTAAAACTCAATAGGTTAAAACTACCATGTATAAACAAACTAGTTAGATATTAAGTGCATGGAATAATGAAATGAACTAGAATATTTGTTTATTCAACAATTAATAAAATAAACCATCCAACTTCTTTGAAATCCTTCTATAATATCTCTAAGAATACAGCACAACCATGCTAACCACAACCATATACTCATTGTATAAAAAAAACCTAGTCAAAGACATGGACTACCATATAAAGCATGAAAATTTGACATTTGGATCAATGTGTCTAATCTGTTATCATATAAACACTCCACGAGTTCCATATGCTTCTCCCACAAACCATGAAAATACAAATCACAGGCTCATAACATAACCTATAGATCCTAAATAGTCTCATTAGATTGACTATAAGTCTTTACATGATAGGATTCACTCAAAAGAACTTGTAATCCCAGAGCCTTCTGAATACCCTACCAAAACTGTGATGTGAAATGAGGATCTTCATCTCATGTGATACTCCCTAGAACACCATGCAATCATAATATCTTGAACACGTAAATAATACTCAAATCATTGACTATAAAGGTCCCCCTAATTGGAAAGAAGAGGTAAATATTCATTATTCGATTCATGATCACCCATATGGAATTATTCCAATGGGTTTCCTTTGGAAATCCTGTAACAAAATCCATAGTGTCATCATCCCATTTATACTGAAAAATGGGGAAATGATGTAATTTCTTATCAGGCCTTAGAAGCATAGCTTTCAACTACTAAAAAGTGAAACATCTCACTACAAATCCTGACACCTCCTTCTTCATTTCTAACCACCAGTACAGTCTATGAAGATCACGATACATATTTTTCAAACAATGATACACCATCCATCTAGAATCATGAAACTTCACCATCAGCTCCTCATGTAAGTCCATAGGAACCCATACTCAACAATAGAAAAGAAGAGAATTTCCACTGCCAAGATATCATCCTGATGGTGTCTCCCATCCATATAATTTGTCTTTTAGAACTAAACATTTTAGATTTGATAACTAATTAGTCTTGATGTGATCGAACAGAATAGGTATAATAGATGTCTATTTCATAAGTACTCATTCGTAAGACTTTTGAAGTACTAGATTCTTGTATGAAAATATTTACATCATCCAAAACTCATTATAAGACTACAACACTACCTCTGTCTGCATCTTTCATCTCAAATCATCAATAATAATGTTTCCCTTTCTTGGTGTACAAGCTAATTCAAAATTTAAAGACTGTACATACTCGACCCACCTCCTCTTACAAAGGTTCTGGTTCAACTAAGAAATGATATACCTAAGTCTCTTGTGGTTCATGTATATCACAAACATCTCACCCATAAGAGAGTGTCTCAAAAATCTCCCATAATGTGCCACCACCAGTACCTCCAAATCATTAGTTGGGTAATTACCATCATGCGGTCTCATCTTTCTAGTAGCACAAGCAACCACTTGGTCCTCCTGTGTTAAAACTACATCGAGTTAAACTCTGGAGGAAAAACAGTACAATGTATAATATTTACCTAAAAAATTAAAAGTGTGGATAGGTGTTGAGGTCATATTTTTCTTCAAATAATGAGAATCTCTCCTATAATCATCACCACAAACAATCTTCACACCCTTGATTTTTAGTCATGCAACCGGTTCTTCCATATTGGAGAAGTCCTTGGTAAAATAATGATAATAACCTGCTAAACCCTAAAAGATCCAAATCTCAAAGACTTTATTAGGACACTACAAAAATACTACAGATGAAACCTTCTATAGGCCCATTAGAGCTCCGATATATGGGATGAAATAGCATAATAAGTTCACTTTTTGATTCAAAAATCTACATTTAGATATTTTGTCATAAATCTGATCCACTTTCAATATACTCAAGACCATGTAATGATACTAGGAATTATCATCTTCTAATAGAGTGTAAACCAATATTTCAACAATGAAAACAACCACAAATTGATCCAGAAAAGGTTGAAGGATTTGATTCATCAAGTCCATGAATACCTTATATGAATTAGTCAATCCAAACAACATCACAATGAACTTATACAATCCACACCTACTTCTAAAAGTAGTCTATGGTATGTCTAATGGTATCACCTTTAATTGTTGGTATCATGATCTCAAATAAATCTTGGTGAAGATCATAGTACCTCTCAGCTCATCAAAGATATCACCAATGTGTTGAAGTGGATACCAGTTTTGAATCATCATCAAGTTCGATCATTGATAATCCAAACATAAGAAAAAGGTTCCATAATCCTTTTTGTTGAAGAGAACTAGAGAAACCCATGGATATGTACCAGGTTATATGAAATATTTATCTTTAGAATATTCCAACTAAACATTAAACTCCTAATTCTCTACTAGTGACATTATGTATGTGAAAAAGGAAACTGGATATACTCTTGGCACTAACTCAATCATGATATCGATCTCTCATTAGGGAAGTAATCCATTGAACTCATCAAGAAAAGCATCATAAAAATGGTATACTATTGGAGGGAAATAATCCTACTAAATTTCATAATTATATTGCTCAAGATCGGTTATATGATCCAAGAGACCAACCAATCAACACTAAATTTAGTCCTACACGACTAGCCTAAATATCCAACTCACCCTGGTGAGAAGAGATGCCTTCTTCTGAAGATAGAAAGGTAGATCTCCTATGGTAAGTGTCGATGTGATTCTATTATATAACTAGCCAATCCATACCAAGAATCATATCTAATAATATCATTTTCTGCATAAATGGTTCTCTAAATAAATTGTATTCACTAATCGTAAAAGAACACACCTTGCAACATTTTGTTGGAACCATGGTCATATATGCATGAATTGGAGTATGGTTTTTGTTTTTGTCAATCCTCAGAGGAAGTTTAGAATGTGTGCTAGCAAAGTACTCATACAGGTCAAGTAGATAATAGTATTGAAGATGGAACCATTTTCCAGTGTTTTCCAGATTTATGGACCTCAAAATTTACAAAAGTGGAACACAATGTTTTTGGGAAAGGACTTGTGCGCTTTATATTTTTCAAGAATAGAACTTCAAAATATGGAAATGGAAAGAGGGTCGCGCAAGTATTGGTTTGGTCGTGCAAGTGACTTGCGCGCTATGAAAGGACTTGCGCTCCGGTGCTTAAGAGGATTGGAAAGTTGCACGCCAAATGTTTTTCAAAATCAGATCTTCAAAAAATGGAAAAGTAAAGAGTTTCACGCAAGTATTGGTTTTGTCGCGCAAGTGAGTAGCGCGACAGAGGATAGGGAGGATAGAGTTGTGCGCCAGAACTTGCGTGCCGAGAGGAGGCTTTCACACCACCACGCAGGGTGTCTAGTTTTCCTATAAATAGAGGGCCACCCCTAATCATTTGGAAGGAAGTTGAAGACTTAGAGATTTTCTGAGCTCCCATTGCACAAGTGTTTGAGTCACGCAAAGAGGTAGTTTGGCCATGCAAGTAGAAGTTTCATGCCAGTTGCTGGCTGCGCGTCCAAGATGGTTTGGGTGTAAAAGGCGGTGAGTCACACAAGTTTGGTTTTGAAGAAGTATGAGTCGTGAAAGTGGTCGAGTTAGACTTGCGTGCCAGTTATAACTTGCACGATGGATTTGAAACTTGCCCACCGCCCTGGAGAAGCGCGCCAGGTATTGTTGAAGCACACCGGTATTTTTAGAGCTGCATGAAAGCTGAAAGATTTCCCAACACCTTCAGGGAAAAGTGATATTAGACTACTGGTGAGAGTTGGACTTCAATAGAGCATCTAAATACAATAGAGGATGCATTATTTTTCAATGATGAAGATACCTTCACCTCTATAAACTAAGTGGGACTTCACCAAAGGCAGTGAGCTAGGGGGAGTCAATGGGAGTGACCCGAGGGATGCAGTGAGCTATCCCTTAACCTTTATAAAGGAAGTGAGCCTGGGATAGAGTCTCTATGCCCAAACCATTGTAATCTACAACTAGTGGAGTTTAATGGAATTTGGTACGACCGACAACCTATCAGCGTATGCTCCTTGGACGTAGCCCTTAGTGGTGAACCAAATAAAAAACTGTTGTGTCATCTCTCTGCATGTTAATGTTTGATTTCAGATCATATTCAACATACATGTTTAACAAGTTCCTACCAACATTGGAAAAAGATCCATCAAATTAAAAGAAAAAGCGGTCACCCTGATTCACCCCTCCCCTCTCAGGGTGTCTCGGGGTCCTACAAGTGGTATCAGAGGGTAAAGGTTGCTGGTGTTGAATCTTTCCTTTGTCGTCATGGAGAATGCAGTTAATGTTAGGGGAGTCCCTCTCTTCGATGGATGTAATTTCCAGATCTGGAAAAATAGAATGATATCTCATTTAAGATCTCTAGGAATGGATGTCCTATTTTCTACTGTGCAAGGAATACATGTTACTGATCCAACAGCTCTGGCTATGACTGATACAAACAAGATAGTTCTTGATGCAAATGATAATGCTCATAATGCTATCACTACAGCTCTTTATGATCAAATTTATCTAGAGGTGATGAGTTGATCCTCTGCAAAGTCTATATGGGATAAACTTGAAAATATATATGATGGAGACAACAAAGTGAAAGAGGCAAAACTTCAAGTCCTTCACAACATGTTTGATGATCTAAAGATACATCCTGATGAGAATGCAGATTCATTCTTCAATTGAATCACTGAAGTAGTGGGAGAAATTTGAGGGCTTGGAGAGGAAATCAAAGAAATTGATATCATAAAGACAATCTTGTGAAGACATCATCCTTTGTACAATGAAAAGGTATCAGCCCTTGAAGAAAGAGATCTCTCTAAACTATCTCTGGATGATCTGCTAAGTTGTCTAGTGGCATATGAGATGAGAGTCAAACCTGAAGAAGCTACGACTCGTGTTAACAAGGAAATGGAATTCAAAGCCATAGAAAAACTGAAAATTTCAGAATATAGTGGTGGTGAAGATGATGAGAAAAAAGAAATTCTTTCTCTTATTTACAATAAGATGAAGAAGGGAAAAGGTAAATTTAAAGGTAAGTTACCTCTGGCATGCTTTCACTATGGAAGAGTTGGGAACATTGCCTCTCAGTGCCAAAGAAAGTTCAATGATGAAGAAAGTGAAGTAGAATACATTGAGAAGCCTCGAAGAAAGTTTTTCAAAAAGGGAGACTTCAAATCGTGAAATAAGTTACAGAAGATGAGTTTTGTCTGTGAAAAGGAAGAGGATGATATTTAATTCTATAAAGAAGAAGAACCTGAATTTAAAACTGGAAATCATGCTTCCATGATGGATACCATCGAAAAGTTAAAACCCTCTGTCGATAAAGACAGAGACAATCATATGTCTCATAATTGTGATCCCAAGTAGAAAATTAAGGATGCTTTTTCAAAACTTGAGAACAAATTCAAGAGATGTAGTAAGTGGAAAGAAATGGTGAAAGAATCATCAGAATATGTGGATGAGCTTGAAGATGAAATTGAACGACTAGAAGAACTAGTGAGAGTTCAATATTCAATACTTTAAACCACATATGACATTGTAGAATTGAAGCTTAGAATTTAAGAACAAGAAAAGGTCATAAATGACCTTACATATAGACTGGAAGAGAATTCCAAGACTGTTGAGGGTCTTGAGGAAGAAGTTTTTATTCTTAGGAGTAAACTTGAGTGCCGATCAACCACAAATGAGGGTAAGAAGAAAATTCATTTTGGAAGATTCTCAGATGTAGAGTTACTGGAAAGATCCATGTGTTCTTCAGAAGGGGTTGGAAAAATCTTGAGTAATCAAAGACCCACTTGCATGGGAAAGAGTGGAATTGGATCTGAAGCTGGACCATCAACTACTGGAAGTGAAGAAAGCCAAAAGAAAGACAAGATGAAAGTTTGACATGTTGAAATGTTGCATGAAGTGTTAAAAAATAAACCCTCAGTCCAAATTAAAATAAGAAGTGAAGATTATCCTCAAACTTTCAGAAATAATAAGCAGTCCAACCATTCTCCCAAGGAAGAAGGCATGAGGAGAAATTTAAGTGAGAAGACATTTCCCCTCACGACGTGTCAATTCTGTCACTATCTAGGTCATACCATGTAATATTGCGAAGAGGCAAGGAGCTAACTGAATGAGGAAGATCTTGGAAGTCAACAAAGGAAACCGATTTCATATCCTCCATCTTATAGAATAAATGGATTCTATGGTTACTGTTTTCATTTCCCTAACTTTCTACATAAAGCTATGTATTGCAGGTAGAGGTACGACCGGAGAAATTCATACAACTCTCAGAGACGGGCTAGTTTTCACCCTTCTGATGGTGTTGTTCTCAAAAATAGTTTCTCTCTTCTAGAAGAAGATTATGGGTATGAAGAATCAGATTATGTGGAGGAAAGTATTATAAGGCCATCAGTATCCTATACTCAATCTTATATCTAATGGAAAGAAAATAAGAAGATCGGGAAATCCAATCTTGCAGAAGTATCCCTCAAAGATACAAAGAGCAGCAACACATGGATTCTTGATAGTGGATGATCTTCCGATATGACGGGAAATGCTGAACTTTTGAAGAACATTAAAAAGAAGGTTGATGGAACAGTGAGGTTTGGTAATGATGGTGCTTTGAAGATTAAAAGTAGTGGGAATACTTCTCTCGCCAATGGAGAGCTAAAGAAGACTGAAGTTTTTTATGTGGATGGTTTACATCACAATATCCTTAGTGTGATTCAACTATGTGACTCATGGATTATAATAACTTTTCATAAAAAAGGCTGCATTATAAAGGAAAAAACATGGAATTCTCTTATAAAAGGCTGTAGAACAGATGGAAACTTATATCAGGTTGACAACAAAGTGAATTCCTGTTATTTGTCTGTCGAAGAAGAAAACAATTTGTGGCATCGAAGGCTAGGGAACATTAACCAACAAGACATGGAAAATATATATAATCTGATGATTGTCATGGATATCCCCATTTTGAAATGTGAAAGGGAAAAATCATGTGATGCTTTAATTCGAGGGAAGCTGGTCTATAGTTCATATCGGCAAAAGAAGAAAAGGGCATCGCATCTTCTTGATCTCATTCATACAGACGTATGTGGCCCAATAAATGTTGCTAGAACTCATAAAGAATGGTACATCATCCTTTTCATACATGATTACAGCAGAATGGAATTTGTAATGGTAATACATAGGAAATGAAAAGTGCTTGACTGCATGAAGATGTATCGTCGAATCACCAAGAATGATACTGGACGAACAATCAAAGTGTTGCGACCAGAAAATGGAGGGGAATACACGTCCATTGAGTTTGAAAACTACCTGGAGAAGCATGTGATAAAACATGAGGTAGCTTCCATAATAACTCCACAGAAAAATGGAGTTGTTGAGGGTAGAAATCAACAAGTTATCAATATAGTCAGGACTATAATGATTGAGAGTGGTATCTCTCGCCATTACTGGAAGGAAGCTATTGAAGCTGCAGTGCCCATTCAGAATCGAACAGGGATTTATATGGGAGGAAGGAAGACACTATATGAATTGTGTCATGGAAGGAAGCCTTCATTGAAATACTTTCATGGTTTCGGAAGCAAATGTTTCATCCGGAATAAAGAAGGAATTCAAGGTATGTTTGGTGACAATGCTGATGAAGGAATTGTTTTTGGGTATCCAATGAACAGAAAAGCCTATAAGTATTTTAAAAAGAGATTAGGAAGGATTGTGGTAAGTAGTGATGTTAAGATAATTGAAGATAAAACCACAAATGCTTCAAGGATGTCATATGCTGATGTGATAGAAAGTGAAGAAGAAAGTGAACGTGGAGAAAATACAAATATAGAAATAGAGGAATATTTACAAAACACTCAGTAGTCACATCATGATGTTGACTTAGAAGAAGAATCTGAAGAAGAAACTGTGGCTGGAGAGAATACAACTGAACCACACAAGAGAAATCGTAGAGCTGAGATTGATCCATCTAACATAATTGGGGACAGGAGTGCATCCACTCAAACAAGGATGATGATGAATATCACACAATTCTCATTTTTGTCAGTTGTGGAGCCATCCTCATTCGAAGAAGATACAAAGGATGAATCTTGGGTGAAATCCATGAATGAAGAGTTAGATTAGATTGACAAGAATCAGACATGGGATCTAGTCCATAGACCCAAAGGTCACAATGTGATTGGTACAAAATGGATCTTCAAGAACAAGTTTGGTGAGCATGGAAGTGTTATTAGAAACAAGGCTCGATTGGTATGTAAGGGATATTCCCAGATTGAAGGTGTTGATATTGAAGAAACCTTTGCTCCAGTGGCTAGACTGGAGTCAATCAGGCTTTTTCTTTCCATGGCATTATAAAGAGGATATAAAGTGTTTCAAATGGATGTCAAGACAACATTCTTGAATGGTGTACTCGAAGAAGAAGTCTACATTGAACTACTAGTGGATTTTATTCTTGGTACTGATGAAACACTGGTCTGAAAACTGAAGAAAGCTCTATATGGTTTGAAGTAGGCACCACGAGCATGGTACTCTCGGCTAGAGTCTTATCTCAAGAAGCTGAAATTCAAAAGAGGAGGAGTTGATCACAATCTATATGTGAAGAATTATCCAAAATATCAATTCATGGTTCTAGTCTATGTTGATAATATCATATTTGGTGGCAGCAGGCAGATATCAGTGGATGAGTTTTCCAATCACACGAAATAAAAATTTGAAATGTTTATGATTGGGGAACTCACATATTTCTTGGGGCTGCAGGTTATTTAAAAGAAGGATTACACTTTCATTTCTCAGGAAAAGTATGCAAGAGAGCTGCTGAAAAATTTTAATATGCAAGACACCAAACCAATGTCAACTCTGATTGAAGTTGGAACTAAACTTGGAAAGCATAAAGGTGGGGCCTCTGTAGATCCCACCATGTACAGGAGGATCATTGGGAGCCTACTATACCTAACAGCGACACCACCAGATATTGTCTTTGCCACATGTCTTGCGGCCCACTTTCAGAGTAATCCAAAGAAGGAACATATGAAAGCAGTAAAAAGAATCATGAGTTATATTCAAGGTACTCACAATTGTGGCTTATAATTTTCTGCAAGAAGAAATTGTGAATTATCATCATTTTATGATGCTGACTGGGATAGTGATGTTGTGGACAGAAAGTCCACCAGTGGTGGAGCATTCTATATTGGGAATAAATGTGTTGGATGGTTGAGAAAGAAACATGAAAGTACTTCTCTTAGTACTACTGAAGCTGAGTATATCTCTACCACAAAGGCATGCACTCAACTGGTATGGATGAAGCAACAATTAACAGATATTGGTGATGAGGTGCAGCAACCAATGGTGATTTACTATGATAACAAGAGCGAAATTGATCCTACGAAGAATCCGATACAACATTCTCATACAAAACATATTGAAATTAAGTATCACTTTATCAAAGATAAAGTTGAACAAGGAATGATTAGAATGGATCATGTGGGAACTGATGGGCAAGTGGCTGATATCCTGACCAAGCCACTATCAGCGGCTGTGTTAGGGAAGCATCGGTTGAACCTCGATGTTCAGCTACCTCCCAGTGCATGAGGAGGTTACCAAAATCCCCTCTCCCCAATTATGTTAATTTCTTTCTCTGTTTATGGATGTGTTGAAGGTTTGTGGAGGAGATACTATCCAGGGGGAATGTGGTTTGAGCTGAACACTGTACAATATCCAGTCTTTGGGTTTATTGTCAATGGGGGAGAAAGGAATAAATTTAGGCATGTTCAGGCATGTAATGCTTGTGTGACAGGATGATATTTCATTGTCAGTATAGGATGAGAAGGATGAGATGGAATACATTGGACATTCTATGCTTCTATGACACTATAAGTGAATTTCTTGGGCTTCATTGAGAATTCCAAAACACGGGAACCCAATTCAAGCTCCCTCTCTTATTTTCTACACTGAGCATTTCTCACGTAGACTTAGAGTGTTGGCTAACTTGATTCTTGCATTTTTGGTTTGCATGTGGATGGCGGTGATCTATTGAATTTATTTATTGATTTCCAACAAACCCAAAGGGGGATATTGTCAGAACCATGGTCATCTATGGATGAATTGGATTATGGTTTGTGTTTGTTGTCAATCCTTGGAGGATGTTCAGAATGTGTGCCAGCAAAGTACTCATACAGGTCAAGCAGATAACAGTATTGAAGTTGGCACCATTTTCCAGTGTTTTCCATATTTCTGGACATCAAAATTGACAAAAGGGGAACACAGTGTTTTTGGGAAAGGACTTGCGTGCTTTATGTTTTTCAAGAATAGAACTTCAAAATAAGGAAAAGGAAAGAGGGCCGTGCAAGTATTGGTTTGGTCACATAAGTGACTTGCGCGCTATGAAAGGACTTGCGCACCGATTCTTAGGAGTATTGGAAAGTTGTGCAACAAATGTTTTTCAAGATCAGATCTTCCAAAAATGGAAAAGGAAAGAGTGGTGCACAAGTATTGGTTTGGTCGCCCAAGTGAGTAGCATGATAGAGGCTAGGGCGGATGGAGTTTCATGCCAGAACATGCATGCTGAGATGAGGATTGCGCTCCACCACGTAGGGAGTCGAGTTTTCCTATAAATAGAGGACCACCCCTCCTAATTTTGAAGGAATTTCAAGACTTAGTTATTTTCTGAGCTCCCATCGCGCAAGTGTTTGAGTCGCGCAAGAGGTAGTTTGTTCGCGAAAGTAGAAGCTGCGTGCCGGTTGTTGGCTGCGCATCCAAGGTGGTTTGGGTGTAAAAAGTGGTGATTCATGCAAGCTTGGTGTTAAAGAAGTGTGATTCACACAAGTGGTCAAGGTAGAATTGTGCGCCAGTTATAACTTGCGTGCCAGATTTGAAACTAGCACGTCGGCCTAGAGAAGCGTGCCAGGTATTGTTGAATCACGCCGGTCTTTCTGGAGCTTCACGAAAGCTGGAAGATTGCCCGACACCTTTAGTGCAAAGAGAGGTTATACTACTGGTGAGATATGGACTTCAACAGAGCATCTATAAACAACAGAGGATGCATTATTTTACAATGATGAAGAGACCTTCACATATATAAACTGAGTGGGACTTCTCTAAAGGCAGTGAGCTAGGGGGAGTCAATGGGAGTGACCCAAGGGATGCAGTGATCTATCCTTGAACCTTTATAAAGGCAGTGAGCTTGGGATAGAGTGTCTATGCCTGAACCTTTGTAATCTATAGCTAGTGAATTTTAGTGGAATTTGGTACGACCAACAACCTGTCGGCGTATGCTCCTTTGACGTAGACCTTAGTGGTGAACCAAGTAAAAAAGTCATGTATCATCTCTCTGCATGTGAATGTTTTCTTTTAGATCACATTCATCATACAGGTTTAACAAGTTCCTACCAATGTGGGAACAAGATCCATCACATTAAATGAAAAATTGGTCACCCTAATTCACCCCTCCCCTCTCAAGGTGTCCCGGGGTCCTACATATTTGACATTATATGAAAACCCTCCCAACAGTGTTTTGATGATCAAATCACCATCCATGTTTTCCATAACCAAGACCAAACCATTTTAAAAAATAGAAAATAAAATTTAATGTTATAATATTGTATTAAACAAAACACAAGATAAGGTATATTATATAGGAATTGTACCTCTGATGGTAGAAGTAAATCCATCCACAACAGTCAGAGTAGTCTTCATAACGCAGAGCTGACTTGACACTCTTCCTTGGGCTCCAGTATCACTCCACTAAACTATTCCCTATACATGGTATTTACGCTCCTATGCTGGGGTACCACATCACCTTACTCGAATTGAACGGGTAGTGGAACTCTCGATGCTAGCATGTTGAGGGGTAGTTGAGCCCCTCCAAAAATAAAGTACCTATCCCGACCCCCTAGCATTTCTCTGCTATGAAAATTTCAAAAAACATATATGAGGATGGCCCAGTTTACCACAAACATGAAACTCATCTACGGTGTTAGGAAACTATGGTCTCTTGATTCCAAATATGTCACACAGATAACATTATAACTGAACATGATCCCAAGATAAATGTCTATAACCCCGAATACTCTGTACATTACATCCTTGGTTAAATTTATCATAGCATTGCTTCTTGCTACATGAAGAAGAGCTCCTAGATTTCCCTACTAATATAGATTTTCCACTACCTGGGCCCCCCCTTATATTCACCTCCATGACATGTTTCTGATTTATCACATCCTCAAAATAGCTCAAATGAAAAATGTTCACCTATGACATGATCTCATAGTGAATCCCATCCTAAAAACTCCTTGTCCTAGTGACCTCATAAGCTTCTGGAGATGGAGAAAAACATTGTAGGTCACTAAAACGTTCATCTTAGTCTATTAATGGCATGCCCTCTCAGGTCATATTCATGAAATTTCAAGCCTTTTAATCCATAAACATCTCAAGATAAAAGTGGATCATGAACTTTGTCTTGAATTCCTTTCAAGTCAACTCCTCTTGTTGTCTGGATTTCTCTAGAATGTCCCACTAATGCTTGGTAGATCCACAAAGCATGTGTGTAGAAACATTCACCCTCAATGTATTGGGTGTCTCGAGGTGCTTGAAGTTTTTCTGGACTGACTCAATCCAGAACATGGATGCCCTGGGGCCTCCCTCCCTAATGAACGTAGGTGGCCACTATAGTTAAAAATCACTTACCAGCTCAGACAAAAAAGGTAAGACATGAAAAGTATCCATTTCCCTAGATCACATGAACCTATGAAAGTTGTTGTGAAGATGAACATCTATCTAATCCTTATGAACTATTGGAAGATCTGGATAATCTATCTTAATAGTTTTCTTATTAAAACACACATGATGCTCAATTTTAATATGAGGAGGAAGCATTTTATCTACAAAACAAAATAACACCTTACAGAACTAGGTTATAATAACATTAACCTCAACTAGTGACAATAAAATAGAACCAATAACTCTCGGTATCTCTAAACATGGATTACCACTTTTTTATCATGACATAACAGTTCATTTAATCCCATTTAGAAGATATAAATGATATATCATATCACATTCTAGAAAGGTAATATATCAGATTCATAAAAATATGTCCCTATGATGAAAAATTAGTGGCATTTTATATCCCTATGTGCCTATAATGATGCATGCATAATCATCTCATTCCATACTGGGACACTAGTGTAATTCTCAAGAAATAATTACATCACACAACAAATGAATCCCATAAGGTGAAATAAAATAAAAATTTTACAAGATAACACAATGATTAAAATTCCCATTCTATGGAACTTGGATTTTCTGTCATACATAAGTTAGTTATTCCCTAACAAAAGCTTATTATCAAGTCCCAGCACATCCTAGTCTCTTCTATATCTTTAATATATAGAGATGAAATATAAAATAAAACCTTCTTCTTTGATACCACTTTGTAATGTCCCATGATCTAGAGCTCCCTCATTTGGAAAAAAGGTTAGTTACGCAACCTCAAGAAGGATACCCCATATACCTGAGGTTGTAGACTAGAAGAGGAGGTTTGATATGTATAGTGAGGAGACAATACTACCTAGTATAGAGTTTTACAATAGAGAAAATAATGTATATATACAAAAACATTCAAAGTAATATGAAAATATGGAACCATATAACAGAATTGGGAAATAAAGGAGAAACGAATATACTAAAAATTATGGAATCATGTAATGATGGGATGATATGTATCTAAATGTAAAACTGAAAAAAATACAATAAAAGAGTCATCTAACATAAGATAATCCCAAAATGCAAATGTACTGAACCCCATGTTGGACCCATATCCAAACTCCATCAAATCCATTAAGAAATAAAGTTAGTAACAAGGTCCCTTGACATTTTCCAAACCCGCATCCACATAATGTTCTTGAATACCAATTGGAGACCTAAATAGGGTGTGAGTAAAATTCAATAGGCCGACACCACCATTTCTAAAAAAACTAGTGTAATAAGAAGTGCATGAAATAATGTGGTAAACATGTGTAAAAATTAACTCAACAATTAATAAAATAAAATAAAAACATGCTTCGACATCCTACCATAATATCTATAAGCCTATAGAATAACCCTGCCAACCAAAAACATAGACCCTTGGTATAAAAAAACACTAGGCTAATCCCACTATATAAGATTATGATCATTTGTTAGGGCCTATCCCATAATATAAGAATCTTAGTATGTGGTTGTGTGTTTCCCAATATATAAGCATATCATCATGTGTTAGGGAATAAAATGGTATGTAATTATCTAATAATGTATCAAGTCATAGGATAATATATAATCATAGTAGCTTGTGTTTTGGAAAAGCCTGATATATAAGCATCTAAACATGTGTTAGAAGTGCATATCACAACAAAAATCATATCACAATATGACCACATAAGACTAAATGGTTAATTATACTACATACCATTTTTCTGTCAATTTACCCATTTATTCAATTGATGAAATAATCCTTTTTATAAGGATAATAGATAAATACTAATAACCTTAATCACAAGTCATGTTAAATCGTATATAATCCATTTCCAATTAATTAATTTCAACAGTTTTCTCACCCAATGTGTAGCCATAAACTAGGTCACAACATCAATTAAATTAAAAGGGATCACCTGAATAATCCAACATTGGATTATCATCATTCTATTCAATTAATTAATTATTTTTCAAATGAATTAGTGCAATGAAAAAACTACATGTACTTAGAAATTGATATCATACAATATAGTTAGGTTTTAAACCCCCTTCTTTTGACAAATGATTAACACAATGCTTCTAATAGAAAACAGAATAATAGAAGATGGTACAAATGATTGTAAGAAGAAACCTAGATCATGACTGATCGAGATCAAAACCAACAACAACCATAATCACAATATTACATCATAATGGCGAGATAATAGAGGGGGATAAGGGAAAACATAAAAAACACTCACAAGGGATTGATTGCAAAAAAAGGATTTCCGAAATAAACGAAAGGATTCCAAAATAACAAAGAATACATCCTTGGGTAGGAGAGTCTAGGATGAACTGATGGAATGAGAAAATATCAAATTCACAACAAACATAAAACTAATGATCATTATAAATACATATCGTTTAATCAATTTACACATCGTGTATTTCTATTTATGGAGATACACTGAACACCCACTATGTAGGATTAATTTTAATCATGGATGAACATTACATGACATGTAATAATTTCATAGCATGTGTTCATTTCACATTAGAAACCTAGTCAATGGATTCTTCTTGGAAATAGTTACACATCGTTTAATAAGTAAACAACTTGTATGTACCTTATAGTTATAGTTAAGATCTGTTTCCTTAAAAAGACTTGAAAACTCCTCAAAAGCCATCAAAATCCTAAAAAATCCTCATAAACCCATTTAACATGTTTATACCTAGACACCATTAATTAAAATAAACATATATACCTGAACTATTAAGTCATTTTACCTAAAAAACGATATCTATCTCTAAACAAGATTCAACCACCAAGGCCCCATGACAAAGGGAAACCCAACAAAATAGGCTTAACAAAAAATTCAAAGAGGGACATACCTGTAAAAATATAGGATTATGAAAAACTATTACACTATATACTATAAAGTAGAATATATTTCTAATTTAAGTTTTTTTTCTCAGGTTTTTTAGATAAAACATGATTTGATGGATTTTGGATTTAATTTTAATCAAGTATCAATGAAATGTGATAAAAATAGTGAAATCAACAAGTAAAAGAATCTAATAAATCATTATCGAATGAAGAATATTGACTTGAGGAATATTTTTTGGGATATCACACCAGAAAATTTGATATTACTTTTAAATTTATCTCTATATACAATCATGTAGAATATATTTTTACTAATACCCATGCATGTGAATGATTTTATATTATTAAATGAGAATTGGGGTTATTTAAATTTAATGAAGTTTAATTATATTTTATATTTTAATATATAAAATATTTTATTAATGTTTTACTTTAATTATTTCTAGAAATTAAATCAATCAATCATGATTTATTTTTAAATTTTTCTTATTGTGTTTTTTAGAAAAAAATTTGGTTCGTTTGTTTTTTTTAATTTAAAATTGACCCTAAATCCAAATTTGGGCAAGTAAAACTTTTTTAGAATCATATTTGTGACTTGAGATCCTATCAGCCCTCATACTTTCCCCCTTTTAACTACATTCCTTCATCTATAAGTCATTCTATCACTATATTTTCCCTCTTCACCTCTCTAGATTCCATTTCAACTCCTACTAATCTTCCTAGCATGGGAAAGATGAAGAGTGGAGATGATGGAACCTCCGGTTATTCCATGAAATCCATGGTAAGTGGTTTCAAACATGTAGTTCGTACAGAAAAAGATGATAATATATGGTAGTTGATGTCTACAGATATCATGACACTTTAAATTTTACTTTTATGTTAGGGGTATTTATTTGATTGTTTAAACCCTTTAGTTAGAGGTGTTTTGGGATAAAATAGAGAAATTATGGGGACTTTATTAGGTAGCATGGTTAAGGAACATAGTTATTTTAACCATGAATAATAAGTTTAAAGCCTCTTGTAGTGTCCATATCTAGGAAACATAGTTGGTGAACGGTTAAAATAACCAATAAGTCTTAGTGTGAAACTCCTATAACTCAAAATAGCATTGATATGAATGGTTTGAACAAAGTTCGTTTAACCGTGTGAGTAAACCAAGAAACCTACTCAAAGAGGGGGATTTTTTTCTTATTACATTCTTTTAAATTGGGGATTAAACCTCAAAAAACCCCACTTGAACCATCAAAACCAAACACACCCAAGGGGGTTATCTTCCTCTGTAAAGATATTCTAAGGTGATTTTATGGTGGATTCTTGGTGATTCTTCACCCAGTTTAAAAGGTGATAGTTCACTTACTCTTATGATTGGTCTTTATGTCATTTTTATCTCCTCCTATAACACTAATGTATATAATTTGATGATTTTAAATACTATGTTGGTGTAAAATTTATGTTTTTTTCTTTCCAGGAGTTGTGATCCCTCCATTGAGTTTCATTCTGGTGGATTTCCTTAAATGCTACATGATTCCACCACTTGAGGTTGGAGTTTCGGGTTTATTTCTTTTTATATAAGAGTTACATGATTTCTTGATGCTTTAAATGTATTTTTGAATTAAATTAAGGAAATATATGACATTGAGTTTGAATTTTCAAAGTTTTTACATGGTTGTGTGGTTGTTTTCCTTTGAGAAAATGGGTGAATTTTATTTTGATATGAAATTTGGTTTGAAATTGATATTTTATATATTATTTGAGATCAGTAAAATTCCAAAGAGGGTTTTCAACAAGAAACCCACTTATTAGTTATTCTTTAGTCCAAATGGGGTTTTCAAAGTGGGGTTGCCTTTTTGTTTTTCAAGGGTACCCTATTTTTTGAAAAAGTGGCGACATCATTTTAAAATGAAAAATAAAATTCCCTTGACTTGTTCAATAATGTTTGAAATTGATTATGGTTTATATCGAAATTGTTTTTGATTAAAAATGATGTGAAAAAGGGATTTCTAAATTTATATGTTTATACATGATAAATGAAGGCCCAATTGGCACATTGTGATGTGAGGTGGATTATTCCCTTGTTGACCCTTGGTTATTGTAGATGTGTATTATTATCCATGTGATGGATGCCTTGTGATTTTATTAATGTATTTCTTTTATGTTGGGGATAAATTTAAGGTTATTTAGGGAAGTGGGAAGAATGTGATTGTGGTGTTATCCCTAAGGTCTTGTTATTATCATGTCACGATGTTATTATTGATGGACCACCTTTGTTATTATTCAAGGTGGAGGATGAGGTTAATAAGTGGGAAATAGTGGGACATTACATTGATAGTTTAGGTTTTTCACTAGATAAACTCACCTTAGTTATTTACAACACCTGATTTTGGGGTTATTTCATTGAGAATATTGCATAAAGAGATTTAGTGGATGGATTCATGATTATTAACCTACCAATATTTAGTTACAATTTTGAATGTATTGTGTTTTCTTACCAGTCCTCACAGCGTTTTTTCATTCTAGGTATCTATGTTATGAATTTTTTCCATATTTTGGTACATGTGATGTTTATTTCTTGGATGGAATTGTTTTTCATTTTCAACTCTATTTTATTAGTCTTGTTATTGACTAGTTTTATTACATTCATTTATTGAATTTATTTTTTAACTTCTTTGGTTGTGTTTCATTATTTTTCCCATGTTTCTTTATTTATGTTTATATTGGGTTTGTAAAATATTTTAATGTAAAAAAGGAGAAATGGTTTTTAGAGTGTCATAGTTGGTTGACATACTTCTGAAATGTTTAAACCATGGGTGGGTTAATTTTTAAAATTTTGGTGTTTTTAAAGAGAACTAGTTCACCCATTGAAATGGATTGATTTTTTTGTATACAATTCAGGTGTATTTTTTTATGAAAGTGGTTCTTTGAGAAAGTGTATGTTCTATTAATTTTTTATTCCTAAATTCTATAAAGGTAAATGTAAACCAATTTTTGTATAATGTTTCAAATCTAGTGTTATTGATTTATTTGATAAAAGGGATTAATTGGAATCATGGTGGTATCCTACTGGATTCATCTCACACACTATATACTCACTTTGGTGGGTATATAGTCTTCATGACTTGAGTAGGATCCACCATGTTTTTGTGTTCAAGTTAGATCTGGTTTCATCTTCCTTGGGATTTGGGTTTTGTAAGGCTGATGGTGGTGACCAGAGAGTCACATGGAGTTTGTGATCGAACAGTTATTTTCATGGTACCAGTTGGATGAGGCTTTGTATTAGATTTTTGGTCTTTTTTTGTTTTATCTTCTATAGTAGTTTTAAATCTTTGATTGACTGTTTATTTATATGACATGTCTATTGGAATGTATCTTTCTTTTTTACTATTATATCATGTTTGTATGGTTTTATTTGGTTCCTTGAGGGAGAAACCATCCACAATGGTTGTGTATGATACCCTTGAGGCTTTTTGTTAGGTCAGGGGATTGGGGATGCTCCTCGGGAATGTGGTGGGCCTGCTCTGGAATCCTATAGATGGATGTACTAGTTTGGTTCATTACAAAATGGTATCATAGAAATTCTATTTGTGATTTGGGATGTGTCTTGGTAGTCTAGAGATAAGTATTATCATCGTGGAATGGGTGGAGATTGTGGGAAATGTCCTGGCCAACTTTTTATCACACTGAATCTTGAGTTTTCAAGGGTCTATCAAGATTTATTATTGACATTGAGTTTAGATTTCTATGTTTTAATGAATTTTAAATGTGTTGTGATTATTATTTGATACCTATTGATTTTATGAGAGATTTCAGAGCTTGGTTTTAGCTTTAGAGTTGGAAATGGTGAATAAACTGGGGTCGCATGGTTATCATGAACGTTTCGGTAAACTATGTATTTCCCATGAAATATGGATATGAAACTATAAATGTGATCATTACATAGTTGGAATTTGTTTTAGCAGCCCATGTGTCATGAATATGCATAATGAATATTTACCTCTTTGATTGTTATTTTTCCTCCCATTCTTCCTAGATTTATTCCAATAGAGTATACTATTGAATTAGTATCCTATACGGGAGTGTTGTAACCATGAAATGTGTTCCATGAACTTTTTTGTAGAACTAATGATTTGATCCTAACTCAGAAATCAAATGTTGTCTATTTAGTAAAAAGAATCCTTACAATGAAAGAGGTGAGGTTGTATGTTTCACAGCATGAAAAGTTATCAAACTGGACTGAAAAGATCATGGTGTGACTCTCCTTTTTTCCAGGGGTCAATGATGGTAGTAAGGAAAACAACTAGAAGGGATAGAACCACAGCCCAAAACTAATCTTGAGTAGAGGTTCCGGGGTGAAACCACTATGGTATAAAGTTTCTGGTTATCTTAGGTGGTCCTACGTACCAAGAGGCTAGTTTAGGCCCTACCCAAGCATCCTGAATAGAATATAGACCCCTATGAAAGGCACCTATATACACCAATATTATGCCCAGAAGGTTCACCGAACCCCCTATGTGACACTGAATGACTAACCACCCCTACACGGGGTACCTATACTAGGCACCTACACTGAGCACCTGCATGGAAAAAACACTTCAACCAAGTTCACCTATTTTCCTATAAATAAGAACCAAGGGCTCCTCATTTTCACAAATGTATAATAGAAAGAAACTCTATAGTTCTATTCATGCATCCTCTTTACCCAGGTTTTCTAAAATCCCTTAGGTATCCCTCTACAACCGAAGAAAATAGATAATTAAAAGGGATAAGGGAGATCAATGTCCCTTTAGGGTATGAAAAAAAATACCCCTAAAAAAGGACCTCTTCTCCATAGTGGATAAGCACTTGCCTGAAGGTCCCTTTCTTGATTAGGTATTTGAGCAAGACCCTTCCAAGGACACCTGATGATTCCCGTGGTGCCTAGGCTAAAGAAATTTCCAAGTGTTGTTTTCTAGGCGGTCAATTTACCAAGGAATCTTGGTCTTGTGTCGCCATGTACCCCCTACACAAATCACTTCCATCTCCTCCTCAGACCTATATAAAGCACATTTTATCACTATGACAATACCTATGAATTCCTCCTTTGATCCCTCTTCCAAGACACCACTTAAAGGGATATTCTTCCTTTGGAAACCTCTTTTTAAGGGGATCGATTAGAAACCTCCACTGAAACCTATGGACTTAAAATAATATGGGAAGAGGCACACCATCTTGTCTCGCATTTGGTTATTCATTCCTTTGGTTGGAGGTGTCCCACAGTTTTCTTACAAGATGGGTAGGGTCCTCAGGGTGCACATGGGTATGAATTCCTTCTGTCACAAGGAACCCAAACCTAGGGGCAATGTCAGGGATCCCTTTATCTTAGGTTTGAGTGTTAAGGATATGTCATTAATTATTTGTCTCTATGACCTGAAGCCTCCTATTCTAGGTAGGGATGGTGGATATCACACTTCATTTTACATTGGATGAGGTCCTCATATTTTCCCCATGAACCAATTTTAAGGGAATCCCCCTGGAGTAATTACCTAGCCTCTCTTATAGGACCTCTACAGCTTTATTCCTTCCTTATTATCCATACTCATTGTCTATGGACAGATAGATAATCAATTTTGACTATCATAGTTACCAAAATAAGAGTGTAGATGGGAAATTAAAAGTCCTTTCTATGTCCCTTGGGGTGTAGGGTATGATGACATGGGGGAATCAGCACTAGTGCCTTCTCTCTTTACCTATCCCTTTAAGTACTGGCCTCATCCACTAGTAGGAAAAAATATTTTGTGGATTGTATAGATCTACCAATACCTCTTAGTTATCACACCAATCATGAATCACGTGGTATTATAGGTTAGTGGTGATTATTAAATCCACACGATTATAGACCAGGGAGACTCTTATTCGGTATAATCCATAGTCATAACCAAGAGACTGGGAATCATTCCAAGTGTAAGACCAAATCCAAAAAGGGAATCCTCTATAGAAATAATCCCTTACCAAACCACCCAAATCACATGGTCATCATTCCAAGGGTAATACCCAAAAAGACAAGGGCATCCTATACATAAATAATCCCCAACATAATCATCCTAAATGGCCATACTCCTTTACAAGACAATCCTTCATAGGGACTCTATAGGAATGGGTCCTAAAAACCAAACTACGTGGTCTTTGATTCATATCCAAATGGGATACATAGGAGGCATTCCAAATTTCCAAACTCGACTCACGAAATCTATGCTAATTCACTATGGGTAACATTCAAAGTAGGGTCTTATCCAACTTGGGAGTCCATATCCCTTATAGGTTTCATGGACTGCTTCAGTATAAGTCCCACAACAAAATTTTTCTAGGAACATTTTTCCTAGACACACTTGTCGAATAGCAGTTAACTACACAGTTTGGTCCTTATCACATAACCCAAAAAGGTATGATGTGCCCTGTTAGGTGGCATCGAACTATGTGGGTTATGATTCCTTTTACAAGGATACATAGGAATCCCATCATATGGGTCTAATCCCAATATCTAAAAAAATTCCATAATCTTATATAATGATTCACTCCAGAGCACCACACTATGTGGTTCAAAACCAGTGTTGTAATAAGATTGAAAAATAATCTCTAATCAGTACATAAGAGGGTTCTATTGATGGATAACCTCATATATGTATATATATCTCTATTGATGAAGAACCACCGATATATATATAGATGATTATAAATTCCATACATGCTAATAATTGATTGTTAATTTAAGGGTGACCCATGTCATACATGGGAATAAATGAGTGATTCATGAACATATCTTAAATGTATTATAGAGTCCCAGAGTATGAAACAATTCCCCCAAAAAGTGTGTGATGATCCCAAACTCCTATCCTCTGGACCAATGTGGGTTCTTAATTATTGTTGGCCAAACTTCATAACAAGAGACTACCTTTGGAAAAAAGGTCCATCATGTATATAAAATTTTTGGGTGTTTCTGGTTCCATGAATAAAACCCATTAGAAAATGTTTAAAATGAATTTGGATACATTTTTTATGTAAAGAATGTTTCACCAACACCACAAAATTCCATTCCATCCATGCATGAAATTTTTAGGGATGAAACATTGAGTTTTATTTGGGATTTATATAGAAATTGTTGTAGTTGAATTTGGTTTGGTTTGAGATGTTTAGTTGTATGTTTGGATTTTTCCCTTGGATACATTTTAATGGGAACTATAATTTTTTTTCTAAATGGAAAAGTTATTTTTTTTCTTCTGAAAACTGATTTTATGGTACATTGAAAACTATGTTTTTTTAAACTGGGTTAAGGAAAACATTTCGAGTGGAAACTTTTTTAGTCTAAAAGTGTATTTTTTGTGAAACATTTTAATTTATAAACAATATATTTTAATAATTGGTTTATGAAAATGTTTAACTTGAGATTATCTATTTAAATGATATGTTTTGAAATTTTTTTTGATAAGAGTGTGATATTTTACTTTTAATGAAATGTTAAGTGGTTATTTTGAAAGATAAGGGGGTTAACCCTTGTTTAAATGGGATTGTTAGACCAGTGAGTCTCGATGATGGGTTGATTTGTGAATGTGGATTTATCAAAGTGGTATGAAACTTATTTTATAAGGATGCTTTGAAATGGTGTTTTTCTTGGTTCCCTTGGTTATGGGGTGCATGTTTTGTTTGAGTAGAATGGGTGGTTGGGATCATGAATTGTTTTGTTGTCTATATTCCTCTTGTAAAAGTGTTAAAGGTAGAGAGAGTGTTATACCTAGTGGTTCTATTCGAATGATTTTATCCTAGGGTTTAGAACTCCTCTAGTGTTATTCCCAGGGGTTCTCTTTTGAGTTCTCAATAGTTATTAAACTCCCTAGGGTTAGGGTTCTACCCTAGTGGGTTGGATTTCTTGGGTTTTTAGAATGTGTTCAAGGTGAATTTATATTTTCTTCACAAAAGGTGGTTTTCATTTGAAATTTAAATTGGGACATGAAATGAAAAGTAGTGTTAAACATAAAGGTTGATTTGAAATTAGATATGGTATTTTAAATTGATTTTGACCTCATTTTAGTCATGAAAGTGAAATGTAAAGTATGGGTTTCAACAACAAAGGTGTTTTCTAGTTGATTCAATAGTGTGATATTTTAAAATGTTTTGACCTCAAATCTGTCTTGTTATGAAATTTCAAAAGGTATGTTTTAAGTCATTGACAATATTAATAGAAAATGATTTAATTTTTGAAATTTATTTATTTTGATTTTTGAAAAATATCGAGAATATGTATTTCAAATGTATTTCTAATTTTTTTTTGAAAAAATGATTTGAAATGGGGACTTATCCATTGAAATGTATCACTTTTTGTTTTTCCGAAAAAGATCGGGTGTGTGGTGTTTTAATTATCTTTCAGATTGGATTGGAGAAATTATTTTAAAAGTGTTTTTAGAAAAGAAAGATGTTTTTCTTTGACTTGTTTTTAAAAAAATTCTTGTAAAAGGGAAAAATGTGTTTTGGTTGGTAATATGTTTTTCATGTCTATTTTTCGTATTTTTAATTCTTTTGGTTGGTGTTCTTACATTCCATATTGTGTGATTCTCTAGTTTTTGAGATTTAATAAATTCCTTGTTGTTATATTGTATTACATTGAAGGATACAATGTTTTATTATGTTATTTTCTATTTTAAGTATACATTCTTGTCGATGTAGTTGTAATTGAATTTTGGTTTTTCACATAGGTAATTAGGACAGATGTTGCCCTCTAGCCTTTGAGAACCCTATGATTCTAGTTATATGGGGTTCTCCATGGGATGTTGTTCTATATTGAGGCTATAGTTTACCCCTAGAGTATAGTGACCCAGGTCAAGGAACCATGTCTTCTCATTTTTGTGACATGCCTTGAAGTTTTCCCTTTTGGAGGTGAGTGTGATTCTTATTAATGGACCAACCATGTGGGTGTTTAGTTTTTTGAGGTTGTTATACCTTTGAGGAAGTTATAACTTGTTTCTTACTGTTATTTAAATATTTTCTGATAAATTTTTATGTATTGGATATTTTTATATGAGTTTTCCTCTTTTTATAATCCATTTAGGAGATTTCTAAATAGTGGGGAGACCTGTTCCCAGTGTTTATTTCATTTTGGGTCTTGTACCAGTAAGCATAGTTGGGTCTTTCTTAGAGACTATTGGTAGATTTTTGAATTTGATTTTTTAGTTTTGGGGAATCTTTTATATAGATTGTTTCTTCCTAGGTACCACTCAAGTAGTTCATCATCCAAATCACATCACTCTGGGGAAGGTGTATTGTGGTGTGATCATTTTTACTTTTATATTTACTTAGGACATTCTAGGGGGTGAATGTGGCATGGTGGGGTGTTTATAACACTCCTCTTATGATTTATTGTTGGGGTATTTGTTGGATATTTTAACCCCATGAGTAAGATTATTTTTGGGATTAAATGTTGAATTGTTGAAAACTTTATCCATGAATAATGGTTAAGGTTCATGGTTATTTTAACTACGAAGCCTATGTGTGAATCCTCTGGAAGTTTATTTCTATAGTTCACATGGTTGAAACATGGATGAACTAATCATTCAACCTAAGTGTGTTGTCCTTACAACTCCAAATAGTGGTGATATGAATGATTTTACGATGTTTTGTTTAACCATTCGATTAAACCATGTAACCCACATGAATAGGGGTATTTTTTTATCTTATTTAATTATTTTCAATTGGGGATTCTACCCCATGACACCCCACTCAAACCAGTTGACCCAAATTTTATCCAAGGGGGGTTTCTTCGGCATCACCTCTCCCTTCCTCATGTTCTCTCTCTTAGGTGTTGGAATTCGGAGGATTTCATAGATCAAGGCAATGGTTTTAATTTGTTTCCTTTGAATTTGGAAGCTCTTATGGAGGTTTTGTAGTGTCGTCATCAATAGTGTTTCCCTATCCCTTCTCATAGGTCCTCTCTTCCACCAGTGTTTTTCTTGATTCAAAATCTAGTGAGGGTTCTTATATGATTCAGATCTGTCCAAATTCATGCCTAGAGTGGTGTTTATGGCTTAGATTGGCTTGGACCCCCTCATCGGTGAAACTCCCACACTGTGGTGTTGGTCACCCAATCCTGGGTGATGATGAATTGGCTTCACACTCCTTGGTTCATCTTCCTCTTCAGGTTTCTTCTATAGTTACGGTGCTAGAGAGTGTCTCATGGGTTATAACAGATATTTCTTCTAGCTTCGGTTCTAGAAACTGGGATGCAACATGGTGGAGGAGAATGTAGTGAAATATTTTGCTGGGTTTGATGTTTTTATTTTCCAGTAAATTCAGAATAACGTAATTTTTTGATTTTTTTATTGTGTGTGTAGGTATGGTGATTGATTACTTTAATAATGGATAAAGCATTCTGTTGCAGCCATTGAAAAATGGATAACATGTAGAGGAGGGGTTGGTTTTACAGTGTGTTTGCATTGATGTTTTGGGTTTAGTGGAGGGGATTTTTTTGGTTGTGTTTTTTTGAGGCTGTGTAGTTCACAATTTAAGAAAATTTGTAACCAGTTCACCTACAAAGAGCTTCTCCAGATGAGGTTCAGAGTAGAGTGTTTTTACATGATCATTGCTCTCCAGATTTGGAAATTTGAGAGGGTATGTAATTTCCATTGTTACTAGGACCGTGCATCCTTGCATGAGATAGATAGTATAGTAGTGACGAGAAGATGGAAGTTGGTCTTAAAGTTATTGATGTTGTGGTGTGTCTTTTTACTGTAGTCATGATTCAGGATGTTTTTTACCTTGGTCTTTTGGACTCTAAGGGCATGATTATTGTTTTATGTATTTGATGTCACGATGGTTCCCCCGACCTTTAAAAGGTGGTATATATTTTCAATAAAAAATTAATTGTCATCCAGTTGTATCCAAAGCTCCTCCAAGGTGATTTAATGGTGGTTTCTAGGTGATTCATCAATCATTTTGAACGGTGAGGGTTTCCTTTCTCTTTTTCTTGTATTTCTTCTCACTTTCCTCTTCCTGCTTAACTCTAATGGCCTTGAATAGATGATTTTCATGCCTAAGATTGTGATAAATTGAAGTTTTTTTCTTTCTAGGGATTGTGGCCCCTCCTTTTGAGTTCTAATCCAGTGGATGTCGTTGAAGGTGACATTATTTCCCACATGTTAAAGGGTTTATAGTTAATTTCCTTTTATTTAAGAGTTTCATGATTTATTTATTATTTAAAAGTGTTTTATATTTAAATTAATGACGTATATGATATCTCTTTTTTAGTATCCATGCATGGATGATTATTTTAATTTGAAAAAATGGATGAATTGACTTGTGATATGTAATTTCATTTGAAATTGGTGTTATTTTCATTCTATGTATTTGGTAAAATACCAAATATGTTTTTCATCATGAAGCTTACTTACTCTATAGGATTTATGCCAAATTGATTTTCAAAGCGGGGTTTCCTTTTGGGTTTTAAGAGTGTCCACATTTTTTTAAAAAAGGGGGTGGCATCATTTTATAATGAAAAATGTAATTCCCTTTACTTGTTTGTTTGTGTATAAAATTGATTATGATTTCTTTTCTAATTTTTTTGTTTCCAAATGGTGTTAAAAGGGTACTTCAAAAAGTTTATGTATTATATGTGATAATTGAAGGCCTTGTTGGTATACTAGGATATGATGTTGATTGTCGAATTGTTGAGACCCCCTTGGTTATTATTGATGTATTGATTATCCATGTGATGGATGATTTGTGAAGCGATTCATGCGGTGATTTTTTATTGGGGATCACTTTAAGGGGAGTGTGGGAGATTAAAATTATGTTATTCTAAAATTATTCCTTGGGGCTTGTTGTTTTCCTCTGATGATGTTATTGTTCAAGGTTCACCGCCGTTATCATTCCATGATGAGAGCAAGGTTTATAAGTTATAGGAAGTGGGAAATTTCATATATAGTTGAGTTTTTGAAATGGATAGACCCCTTAATTTGTATGCAACAATTATATTTGGTGTTTATCACTAAGGACACTTCTTATAGAGATTTAGTGGATTGATGTTTGACTATTAAAATATCAACATTTAGGTCTACTTTTTTATATTTTTTTATATCTTTCTAGTTCTTGGTATGTTTTCTCATTATAGGTTTTTATGTTATTCCTTTTTTAAATATATTGGTATATGTGATGTTTATTACATGGATGGACGTGTTTGAAATCTTATCCACTTTTGGTTTAGCCATGTTTTCAACTAGTTTTATTCCATCCATTTATTAGAATTATTTCTTACCTTTTATGGTTGTGTTTCATCATTTAAATATTATTTCATTGTTTATCTTAATATTGGGCATGTAAAATATTTTATAGGAAAAATGGAGGAATTGTTTCTAGAGTGTAATTCTTGGTTGGAATAATTTTTAAATGTTTTAACCACGTTTCAGTATATTTTCAAAAGAGTTTATTTTTAAGGAGAAATGTTTGGTACTTTGAAATGGCTTGGATTTTTAATAAAATATCCCTGGAATGTTTTATGAACGTTTTTCATTCAGAAATTTCATGTTACAAGAATCATTTATTCATATACCATGTAAAGGAAAATGAAAAACTATTTTTTTTCTAATATTCCAAAATTTGTGATGTTGTTTTATTTATAAAATAAATGAATTTGATTCATGGTGCTATCATACTGGATTTCGCTCACACCCTAAATTCTCATGCTAGGGAATATATAGTAATGATTTCATGAGAATGTTCCCACAGGTTGCATATTTCATATTGGATCTGAATCAATTTTTCATGGGAAGTGTGTGTTTTATGGATGGTGGTGTTGATTAGAGAGTACCATGGTGTTGGTGATCGAACTTTTTGTTCCATGGATTCGGTTGGATCGAGCTTTATATCAGCTTCTCTGGTATGTTTTTATATTCTGTGATAGTTTTGTATATCGAATTAGTTTTTTATTCATATGAGATTTATCTTAGAATATATTTTTTATTTATTTTTTGTTATCCCATGCTTGGATTTTTTTTGTTCCTAGAGGGAAAAATTGTCTTGATCGAATATGTATAATACCCTTCACACTTTTTGTTAGCCTGAGGGGATTAGGGATACTCTTTGAGTATGTGGCAGCCTAGATTAGGAACTTTATTGTTGGATTTTCCATGTTTGTTCATTATAGATATGATCTTGAAGAAGTTCATTTAGTTTCAAGGTTGGGAGTTTTTTTGATGAAAATTAGTCTAGTTTATTATTTTAGGAAAAATTGAATGATTTTATGAGGAATACTGATTTCTTTTTTTGGTTAAATAGATGATCTTATTTTTTAAAATGTCAATAAAAAGATGTGATTGTTTCATTGGAAGACTTAGAAGAAACCTATCATTTTTCCCATGAGGGGGAGTTAAAAGTTAAATAGACTCTTGTTTCTATGACTTCAATAGAAAAAAACATGGGTTTCAAGTTTCTTTTCGAAACCATTACCTTCAAAAATATGTCTTTGAATGGATTAAAAGAAGAATGGAATGTATTGTGTATGTTCATTTAGACTTGGATACCTAGAGATCTAGTGAAATGGAAAATGTGTTATTCCAATATATTTTTTTCTTATATATTATAACTAACAGTATTAAGATGATTATTCCAAACCATTTTATGCATCAAAATTATAAAGGGGAAAGAAAATTGAAATATTACCCTTATGGTAGGATTATTCTCCTGTTATAAAGAAGAAGTTGGATCTCAATTAAGGATAGGTAATGAAGTACCATTAAAGTAATACCCATTCAAATATTATGTTAAAGGTAATTTAATATTATTAGGATAAAAATTAAAAATATTAAAAAAATGTTAGATATTAAGGTGTGGAATATGAGGATACATCAAAAAAATTACCTCATTCGGATGAAACACATAGTGAGATGATTCATACTAGGGAGGTGCAGTAGATAGTAACTGAGAGATCACTGACTCAATTTCCAAAAGTTACACGAACTGTAGAAGAGCCATTTCAGTTCTATGTTGAAATAGTTGTTGAAGATACTAAGGTAGTTCCAATTTTGGATCCATATTTTAAGATAACTGATGTTTTTTGTGATGAAAGGCAAGTTGATACTATGCCCAATGTTCCAGAGGAATATATAAGAGATAAATATGTGGTTAAAATAGATCCTCAGTTTGATCACCTAGAATTTGATCTAATTCTTCCTAGATATCCTGATAGTGGAAATAGAACTTGAGATGTGGTTATGGAGGTTTCTGATCATTCTCATGCACAACCTATGTCATCGCCTCCTCCTTGTTTACATGTGTATTAACTTTATTTAAGTAAGAGATCTGATAGTTATGAAATGAAAACATTTTCTACTTCCCTAATAACTATGTTTGAAAAAATTAGAGGTGATTATAATGAGTTGAAGAAAGATATGATCTATTCTCATGATGAGATAAAACAACTCATTGAGGGTTTTGTTTTAAGAGATGACTTCAAAAAAAAAATTGGGATCTTGTTAGCCCAAAAAGAGTTAATCAAGAATCTTTAGACACACCCTTTTCTATAGGAATTTGTTTCTGAATTAAGTGAAAAAGATCTTAAGGGGATAAAATCCTAAGTAAGTGGGATTAAAAAATATCTATTTTGTTAGGTTAAAAAATAAAAAGTAACACATAAGAAGGGATGAATTGGGTCTTTTAAAAAACTTCTATAATTTTGGATTTCAAAACGCTATATATTTTTAGTGGATAAGTAGTTTTATTATTCTGTATGAAACTATGAAATAGGTAAATAGAAAGAAAGAAAACAATTTTTATTGTGGTTCAGGGAATAATGAATCCCAATTCAACTCCACCAATTACTCTCTCTGCGATCTTGGTGAATTTCACTAGAATGGTCCTCTTATCACAAGACCATAATCCAAAACTGAGTGCAAGCAGTTGAATCCTTTACAAACAAGACTAGGAACAAAGTCTTATGATCCTGTAATAGAGAACTAGTTATACCCAACTTAGATTGAGAATCTGATACACCACCACAACTGAGTAAGAGTAGTTGAAACTCAAATAAATCCAATGATATTGATTTTTTGAAACTGGTTGAACTTCACAAATGCAATAACAATAATTGATAGTTAATGGATATTATTTTTTCATAAAATATAGTCTTCAAGAAAGAATGAGTATGAAGTGATTCTAATTGCACATATGATCTCCAATTTAAGAACATCAACAAAACAGTGTAGTTGTAAACTTACAATAGGACTAGATAGAACATGTATATTTTCTATGATTAGTATATTCTAAGATGTTAAATCACTGTATAATTGAATATATTTTTACTAGAGTATGATTGATTATGTGAAAGAAAATATAATTCCACTGAAAAGAGCCTATATAAAAACGATACAATTATAGAATATATAAAGAACAAAATCCTTCTTCTGAATTCTAGATTCACAAAAGACGCCTGAAGAATTGTTGATATTCAAATTTAAGTAATGCAGGGTAGTCATAACTTCCCTTTATAATAGGAGTGAAAATATCAATTGAATACAGTTCTTTGAATCAAATATATCTATCTTTAAATTGGTCAAAAATAGGCTTTAAAACAACCTATAACTCTGCCATGATTGTTGTAGAAATCAGGGAAACTATCGTTAAAAAATCCAACATGTTGAAAACTCAAACATAGAGTTCCTTAAAAAAGAGAAAAAATACCAAATGTAGGGTTCAACTACGTAGAGTTCATCTTTTGAACATAAGGTTGAAAATGTATGGTTCGTCATAAAAGTAAGGTTGATGATCCATACATTTCACTCTCAGATGTAAGGTTCATTACTTATATATGGATCTTTAACCATACTTTTCCCACTTGAAAACCATAAGGTTACTTCCAAACCTATGTTTGATTTTACCATAATATTTTGATAATGTAGGGTTGATTTCCCATACTTACTATTTCAAACGTAGGGTTGAGATTCCATACTTTCTTCTTCCAGTGTAAGGTTGAATACAAACATAGGGATCATGATCTATACACACTATACAAGACATAAGGTTTATTCCTTAAATTATTCTTATCGCCACATGGTCTGAATAATGTTTCTATAATTCATGATAATGTGTCCCAAACACTTTAATAAATATTCCTTTTGAATTTAAAGCATGAAAATAATTTAAAAATAAATACAAAGAATCGTTATTCCCTTAAAATACACTTAAAGTAAAATCATTCGTAAAATAGAAAAAGGAATTTGTGAGTATCAAAATCATAATAAATTATATAGTATTGTTGATACAATACATATCCAACAATATCCCTCATTTTGATGATCAAAAAACCCATAAAATTATTAATACAATAAATAATTTTTTAAACATACATAAGGAAAATATTTATGACAATATCTCAATTTTCCAGTATTATTTAAAAAAATGAAATTTTGAGATTATTTAATTTTCTACCACTTTTGTGATATCAAAAATAAAGTATTGACAAAAATATTAAAACACATTTAATTTTTCACAGAACATTAAGTTAATGTTATACTATACTGTTCATATATATAATAATAGGATTCTGATAGTTGATATAAACATAAAATAATAAAAAATAAATCACAGAAAATAAGAATAAAAAAAATTATTAATAAAATATGTATAGATACAATTGAAAATTTCAGCATAGGAAAAAAGTTCTTCAACTGGTAATGTTTGGTCAGGGTTTGGCTCTAGTTCTGGTTCTGAAGGGACCTAAGCAGCTTGAAACACTTCTTTCAATTCTACCATCTATCATGTATTCTTTCAGCAAGACTATCTCCCAACTTCCTTATAAAAATGCTGGAATCTAGGTTCACATGAAGACTTTTAACAAAATTTACTTCCAAAAGTCATGAAAACTTTCATCCTACTGTATGAACTGAACCAACTTATCACTTAACCAATTGAGCAGAAGTCAAATACCTGGTTCACTGGAGGTCAATTGATCAATAAAATATCTATTATTGTCCAACAAGAATGACAAAGGGGCACCACTACGCTGGAGGTTCTTCAATATATAATTCTTATCATCCATAATAGATGTGAATTCTTGAAATATTATTATTAAATTTGGTGAGGTTGAAGGGGAAAAGGTAAAAGTACTGGCTTGAGTAACACTTCCCTTGATGGACTCAAAATAGCTTCCCAAATACCACTTAATATCAGAAAAATCTATTTTGAAAACAAATTAAGACTTGATTTTTTCAATATAATCTATCATATCCCTCTTAGAAGAATAAAATCCCCCTTTTGACATAGAATTTTCTTTAATTTCCTGAAGTTGAGTATGAAGGGACTCAAAATACATCATCATGGCATATGAATTCTACAAATCATTAAAATATTTCCTAGAGGGATCCAACTCATGTCTAAGAATAGAATTATCTTCAGGAACCTCATTGAACATAACCAAAAGATCTTCAATTTAGTTTGTCAAATAATCAAATTTCCATTCATCTGGATTCTTTGATAGGGAATCAGACACAATAACAAAAGGATTTGAGGAAAAATTCTCTACTAACATTTCAACCAATTTTTCACTAGAGCAGAATAAATTATCATGATCCTCTAGCTTTTCTACAGAAATATATCCTGGTCTTTCTACATACTTGTAAAAATATGATATATCCTAATTCTCCACAAGATCTATAACCTCAGTTACTGATCTTTTCACTTGATGTTCTTCTTGGAAAGCCTCTTATTGAACAGCTTCATCTCGAACAACCACATCTTGTTCCTGAGGAATGTCTTGAAGATCTGGAATCTAACTTCCAGCTTGTTGATCTTCTTCTTGAAATGGTTCTTCTAAATGAACCTAATGGGTAGATTCTCCTGACCCTATCACTCATTATCCAGCCAGTGGTTCTTTTCTGTTCCTTTCATTCATAACCATATCCTCTATAACTTCTTCTTCTCATTCTTCTTCTTATTCTTCTTCTGCTACTTCTTCTACACCATTAAATATCAATTTTCTCTTAGTATATTTGGGAACTCCTTCTATAATATATTCTACATTTCCTTCATTTCTTACAAAACTTTTCTCCACCTGATCAAATGATTGTGACTGCTACGGGTCATCTCCACCAACTAGAATAAGTTTTCCTTTCACTTAATCCATTAAAAACCAAAATTTCTGAGAGTACCAGCATTCATAACATGACAATGATGAAACATAAATATTAATTTGAACAAATGAATCATAATTTTCCTGAACAGAATCAAGGAATATATCCTTCAATAGAAATAAAAAGACATCCGAGCCTCTACTTGACAATAATAATTCTATTATCTCAACATGTATGTAGGAAAATTTAACTTGATTTCACTTATGAACAAGAACATAATATACATGCATGGATATTAGTTTTTATCCATTTCATCTACTATTGAGGCAATTATAGTTTGAATGAAATTAACAAACACTTTGTGATCTACCTCAAGATATTTAACAAACTTCTTCCTTATATTGGTTGATCCAAACAGAAATGACATAATATCCATAGAAATATCATCTTTATTTTCAATAGATCATAGGTTAAAATGAAATACACCTTCATCAAAGAATTTTAAAATCTAAGCTATTTCTATAGAATAAATTGAAAATTCCTTATCTTCTATTTTCATAGATATAGTATCTTCTATTTCATCAAAATTGAACTATACACTACTGAATAAGTGGCTATGTTCAACCTCATAAAAAAACTATGTATTCACCTCATTGAATAAGAATTCCAAACCTTGAAATTCTAGTGCTTTCTTGAGAAATATATTCATCTCATACATCCACTCGAAATTAAAAACCTTTCCTTGAAGAATATTTCTTGATGGAACTTGTTAATTCTTCGGGCACTGGGTTCTCCCTTATCATTTCTCTTGGTCATATCCATTTCTAAGAATCGAATATTCTGAGGTTTTTTTATTCTTGTGTTTCAAAGGTAGAAAAAGGATTGGGTAGGAGAAATAGATTGAGAAACAAAGGGTAATGGTAAGTCGAATGGTTTTAGACAGATAATGACATAAACTTTTTTCCTATGTCGATTACATAGGGTAATTATTACAATTTTAGAAAAAATGTGACTTAAAAACTAAAAAATGATATATTTTAAAAAAAATAAACATTGAGAGTAAAATAATTTTTTTAACACAAATAAATATTCTTTAAAAATTAAATTACTTAATAATTATTTATTTAAAATTAAATAAACCTAACTCCCCATTAATAAAATCAAAACTATCAGTGAAATTGGTTTAGTAAAAATATCAACAAATTGATATTCAATATTAAAAAATTATATTCATATATATATCCTTTTTAATAACATTATCTCTTAGAAAATGATGCCTTATAACAATGTGGTTATTACTAGATTGACATATACAATTTTTTAAAATATTTATTACACTAGTATTATAACATAAATTAAGAATACTATTAAAATCTAATCCAAAGTCTAGTAGAGTGTTTTTCAGCCATAGTACTTGTGCACAACATCTACCATCATACACATATTCTGCCTTAGTGGTTGATAGAGAAATAGAGTGTGGTTTCTTAATATACCATAAAAATAATTATTTTCCTAAAAAGTGATAGGTTCCTGAGGTACTTTCTCTATCTAATATACAACCTCAAAAGTCATCATCTGAATATAAAACTAAATTAAATTCAGATGTTTTGGGGTAAAGAAGAGATTAAAAATTGTTCCTTTTAAATATCAATTTTTAACATTAATAAGATGGGATTATTTTGGATTTGATTAAAATCTGGGACAAAGACTTACATAAAACATAATATTTGGTTTTAAAGCAGTAAGATATAACAAACTACCAATCATACCTCTATATAACTTTTTGTCTACTAGTTTTCCAGCTTCATCAAAATAAAGTTATATATTAGTATACTTGGGGGTTGTATATGTCTTGCTACTTTCAAGTCAATACTTTTTATTAAATCAATAATATATTTACTTTGATTGAAAAAATTTTCAATTTTTTTTATAAATATGAAATCCTAAAAATAAATTTAGTTCTCCCATCGTAATCATTTCAAAAAACATTTCATTAATTTTTAAAAAATCTTGAAAAATATTTTTATTAGTTGAGTCAAAAATGAAATAATCAACATAAATTTGAACAAATAAAATATTATAAAAAACAATTTTCTTAAAGATGGTTGGATATTTCAAAACAATGGTAAAACCATTTTTCAAATGAAAAGAATTTAATCTTTCATACCAAGATCTAGGTGCTTGTTTCAAGCCATAATGATCTTTGGTAAGCTTGAAAGGAAAATTTGTTTTTTTGATGATTTTCAAAACCAGGGGGTTGTTCAACATGAAATTCCTCCTTTAAATAACAATTTAAAAATAAATTATTAACATCCATCTAATATAATTTGAAAGTCATATGAGATGCATAAGTTAAAGGGATTCAAGTGGCTTATAGTCTAGCTACTGGAGAAAAGATATTGTCATAATAAATTCCTTCATCTTGATTATAACCCTCATATACTAATATAGATTTATTTCTAATAAAGATCACTTGATCATATTATTTGTTTCTAAATACCCACTTGTTCTTATAAAGAGATAATTAGTTGGTTTTCTACTAGTTCCCAAACATTATTTCTTTTAAACTAGTTTAGATCTTATTACACTGCAAACATACAAAATTCATTTTATAAGTATTCTTCAATAGTCTTAGGTTCTAACTAAGATATAGAGAAAGAGAATTCTACTAGGTTTCCTATATTTCTTCTAGTTCTAATTCCCATTTCAAGGTCTCTTATAATAGTTTCTAAAGAATGATTCTTTAGGGTTATATACTTTATAGGTATAACACTGTCAGGTTCTTTTATTTCAAGTTCTTCTGAAGTTGATTGAATTTTGTTAATATCATTTCCAAATTTATTTTAGGGGTTTTGAGCCTCATGTTCTCAAAAGAGTTATAAACTTCATTAGTTTGATATGTTTTCTTAATTAAAGGATAAATTTCATCAAACATCACATGAACTAATTTTCCACCAATCCTTGACTTTTTATTAAACACTCTATAAGCTTTAGAAGCAGTTGAATATCCAAAAAATATTCATTTATTATATTTTGGATAAAAATTTCCAATATTATTATTTGTTTTCAAGATATATAACTGACATACAAAAAGTATTAAAGAAATTTACATTAGTCTTTCTATTATTCCAAACTCTATAAGGTGTATTTTTGAAAATAGGACAAATTAAAACTATATTCATGATATAATAGTTCTTGCTTGCATCTTCTACCCAAAAAAATATGTAGGAATACTATATTCATTAAATATAGTCCTTTCCGTTTCATAAATAGTTTGATTTCTCCGTTCTACAATTCCATTTTTTAAGGTGTTCTTGGTGTAGAGAAGGTTTGTTTAAAACCTAAATTTGAACAAAAAGAATTGAATTATTCATTATCAAATTTTCACCCATGAACACTACTTAATGAATTTTTTTAATTTTTTTTCAATTTTAACAGTTTTAAAAAATCTTTCAATAACAGAAAAAACATCACTCACAAGTTTTAAAAATTAAACCCAAGTAAATATAAAAGAATCATCAACTAAGAAAAAACATATAATTTACCAACAAAACTCGATAACCTTGATGGTCCAATCAAATCCGTATGGTTATGTTCTAAAGGTTTAGTTGTAGCAATTTTTTTATTATATTTTAATGATGATTTTTATTACTTTCCAATTTGGCATGGATCACAGAATATGTCATTATCAAACATAAGATTGGGATAATCAGAAACTAACTATTTCTTAGGAAATTTATGTAAATCCTAAATATTACAATGACCAAGTATCCTATGCTAGATCCATGACTCATTTGACTTTAAAGTTAAACAATTCACTTTTGTGTTTACATAATTAATTTAATCCTAGTGTATAAACATTTTTAGTTCTCTATGATCTAAAATTAAGCAATTTATCTTTAAACACATAGTAGTAATTGATTGAAAAATCAACATAAAAACCATCATCACAAAACTGAGAAATACTTATCATATTGTGCTTCATACCTTACACATAAAGTACTTGTTTGATATATATGGTCTTCAGATCTCCAATAGTTCCAACCCAAACTATTTTATCTTTGATATTATCACTGAAAGAGACTTAAACTCCATCTATTTGATTCAGTGTGCAAAAAATTGATGGATCTCCACTCATATAACTTGAAAAACCAATGTCTATATACCATATATCATTTCTCTTCTAGTGGCCTGTAATCTACAAAATTATTAAAAAAATGTTTTTTTTGGTACCTAATCTTTCTTGGGTCCAGCAGTGTTAGCTAGTAGAGATATGTGAATCAAGATGTAATTTGTTTTTTCAAAAATTATATCACTAGATTCAGAAAAATATTAGAAATAAAGACTCATTTAATGATACTAATTTGAGTATTTCTGAAATAACAATTATTTTTCAATGTACTTTTATTCCATAAGAATAACAAGTTGAATTGTTTGAATTGGGGACAAAAAAAATCTTGAATAGTTTAGATTTCTCCTCCTTACTTCCTATACAAAATATTTCTTTTTAAATGGAATTATTTCCAAGGATTTCATTTAATATATTTTATCCTTTAGTAAAAACAAGAGAAATACTATTATATGATTCTATTTAATCCTGTAAAGCATTTATTTTTATTTCATTATCATTATATTTTGATGTAGATGAGTTAAAATTTTCAATTAACTATTGATATAATTTTTACGAGGTATCTCTTCAACCTAAAATGTATTAGGAATTTTCATTAAATATTTGTGATTTTTTAATAAAGAATCATATTTATCTTCTAACATAGAATAGTATGAAGCTAAATAACTATTTGAGAAGCTAGAAGAATGAGAATCATAATTTGATGAGTAATAGGTTTGTTCCTTTTCTTCTTCATCCATGAAGCACATATTGGATTTCAAATTTGATTGTTCCATCCAATTTAGATGAACTTCTAGAGACTTTAGAAATACTCCATGTTTCTTTCATATCTCTTCTGTATTTATGTTTAGAATCAACATTTTTATTTTATCTCTTATCTGGATTTATCTTTTTATCTTTTATCTAAGGATAATCAGGTATAATATGACTTAATTTCTTACATACATAGAATCTAACTTCTTTTGACTATTTCTCATCTTTCTTAATGGTTTTTATGAATCCTATATTTTTCTTATAAAACTTGCTAAAATTTCTGTCAAACTAATTTAGTTATATTTCAGAATCAGATGAATCATAATTCTTCTCCTCTTTGACTTCTTTATTTCATGTTCTTCTATTTTTCTTAGCTGTGAATTTAAGAGTAGAATTTTATTTCTTTATTATAATCTTATGTTCTTGAGATACATCTTTAATTTATGATTCATACTTCATCAGTGTCCCAATTAGTTTTTTCATTATCAATTTTATAGGTGATGATTTTCAAATAGCAACAGATATGCCATTCCATTTAAAAGGTAATACTCTCAGTACTTTCAACGCTTTATCAGACAGTTTGATAGGTTCACCTAAGGATATAATATTATTGAAAATTTATATTACACTTATATTCATCTCTGTAATCCTTTATCCATCAATCATTATGAATGTTTCAAATTTGAACTTCGATGTAGCATACCTCATCAGTCTCACATTATTTATCCCTCCATAAGAAACTAAAATAGTTTTCCAGATCTTGTAAGCAGTATGACATTACGAAACTCAATTGAACTAATATTGTCTTATACCACAGATAATTGCATTCATATATTTGGAATTCATATCATATTCAGATTTAGTTGTAGCATCCCATGTTTTTTGTTTCTTAGGTATCTTAGAGGGAGTAGTGATTTTTGAGTAAACTCTGAATCCCTAATTTTTAAGGTAGATAATCATTCTTGATTTCCAACACCCATAATTATCACCATTGAAGTATGGAGCATGAACCATGGACATCCATTCTGTATGATTATCCATTTCCATCTTTTTATAGACCCTTAAACTTTTATATTACTATAGATTTTATCCAAAATCTCTCTATTGATACGAATTTTTAGGTTGAAATATGAAAAGTAAAACACAAGGGGGGGGGGGGGGGTGAATTGTGTCTTTTCAAAAAATTCTACATTACTGGATTTTAAAACACTTTGTATTTTAATCAGATAAAAAGTGTTTATATTCTGTATGAAACTATGTAGTAGATAAATATAAAGAAATAAAACAACTTTTTATAGTGGTTTTGTTCAAAAAGTTCCCCTAGTCCACTCAACAAAATAATCTCTCTATGTGCTTGGTGAACTTCACTAGAATGGTCCTCTTATCACAAGACCAAAATACACAACTAAGTGCAAGAAGATGACGCCTTTATAAAAAAACTAATAAAAAGTCTTCTAGTTTTATAACAGTGAATCGGTTATCCATAACTTAGATCAAGGAAATAATAGTCCACCATAACTGAGTACGAGTAGTCGAAACTCAAATAAATCTTAAGAGACTATTTAAAGGAACTAGTTGAACTTCACAATTACAGCAACATCAATTAGTTGTCGATGAATATTCTTCTTAATAAAATATAGCCTTCAATATATAATGAGTCTGAAGCAATCATAGTTTCACATAATATCATCGATTTAAGAACAACAACAAAATAGAGTAGTAAAAAACTTATAGTAGAAAAAGATAGAATATTTATATCTTCAAAGTGTAGTCTCTTCTATGATTTTCAATTGCTGAAGCATTGTATAAATTTTTAGTAGAGTACGATTGATTATATCAAAGAAAATATAGGTCCCTTGCAAATATCTCTTATAAAAAAGGATACACTAATGAATTATATGAAGGAAAAATATTTCTTCTGAATTCTTGATCCACCAAAGACGCCTGATAAAACCTAGATATTCAAATTCAAATAAATTAGGGGAGTCATAATTTACCTAAAGAATATGAGTGAAAATATTTATTGAGTATAGTTCCTTGAATAAAATATAATGATCTTTAAATCATTCAAAAATGAGCTTTAAAACAGCCTGTAACTCTATCAAGACCATTGCAAAAATCACTGAAAATTTCATGAAAATATCCTATATGTTTAAAAGACAAACATAGGGTTCCTTCATAAAGTGAGAAAATACCAAATTTAGGGTTTAACTACATAGTGTTGATCTTCGAAATGTAAGTATGAAAATGTATGTTTGATCATAAAAGTAAGGTTGATGATCCATATGTTTCTCTCTCAAACATAATGTTCATTAATTATATATGGTTCATTGACCATGCTTTTCTCAATTGACAAACATAAGGTTCCTTCCAATCAGAAGGTTTATTTGACCATACTTTTCTGATAATGCAGGGTTGATTAACCATATGAACTATTTTGAACATAGGGAAGATATACCACACTTTCTCTTTCCAGTGTAGGGTTGAACACAAATATTGGGATCATGATCTATACGCGCTATACAAAACGTATGGTTTATTCCCTACGTTACGTTTATCCAAGTAGGTTTTGAGCAGTTTTTCCAGAATTCATGAAAATGTCTCCCAAATAGGTTAATAAATATACCTTGAAAATTAAATTATTTGAAATAATTTCTGAATAAATATATAGAAATATTAATTTCGTGAAATACACTTAAAGTAAATTCATCATTAAAATAGAGAAGGTTATTTATGAGCATCAAAATATTAATAATTTATAGAGTATTATTGAGACAATAGATGCCCAACAAATGCTACCATGTCAAAATTCAATGAGATTGGAGTTATAGTTTCATCACAGAGGTAGATGATTTAAAGTCATCCTAGGGTTCAATCATACATGAATCATGATGTAATGGATGAAATTTAATTCATTATATCTAAAATAAAGGAATTATTACAAACATTGAAGAGTGTAGTGGTATGTTAGTTTTAGTTCCTTAAGTAGTTTTAGTAAAATACAATAACCTATTCATATGTACCTTTAGTTGTCATTGAATTTCAAATTAGGGTTAATCAGATGCCTTATATGTTGAATTATATATATTATTGAATTCAATCTCTTCAACCTGAAATGTTCACCCCTTTTATAACAAAATATTTTAAGAAGGATAATTTTGGTTAGTTTTAGGACATTAGGGAATCTATTATAAATCTTTGTGTTGGAATTGATGTTTCCTTGAATGAACATGTGGGATATTTTGAAGAATCATTAAGTGAAATGTTGAATGATTTTATTGAAATTTCTTATGATGTTTATGGTATGATTTCTAGTTCAATTGGACATGTGACTAGAAATCATTAGAAAATTATAGTCTTGTTGGTCAAGGTTTATGGGGATGTTCAAGAATTGTATTTTGACTCTTTATAAGAGGACTTGGGTCCCTTAAAGTCAATGGAAATTGTATATGTTATAGTTTCTTCTATAGAGAAATACCATTTTTTACAAGTCTCTTAGAAATATCACTTTCCTGAAATCAACTACCCCTACGGTATCTACTCCAATTTCATCAGAGAATACTATTTCTACTACTAGTTCTCTAGTGTCTCAACCACTTTCTAGTGATATTCAGGAGGTTAATCAAAATTTAGTAGAGATGATGCTCATATAGAAAGAAAGATGAAAACTATGAGCGGAACATTTTCCAATGTGAAAGGATCTATAGACTATATTCTAACGAAATTACATTTAGATCATTTAGCTTTATCATATTGTTACCTAATTTCTCTATGTTGGTCTACAAATGGCCTACTTTTCTAATTAAAAAAACAAATAGTGCAATAAAAAAATTTGTATGGATAGGTAGGCCAGTGGAAAGGATACTTTTCACCATCCTCTGGTTGACTTGTTACAAACCTATTGATAAGGGAGTTATTGGAATAAAAAAATTTAAGTACTTTAATGAGGATCTTCAAGCCAGTCTTTGAATCTTCTCTATAATAAATCTGACTCCATTTCTTTTCTAAAAAATATATTTCTTAAAAAACCTAAAAATGGAAACTTGAATTTCCTTACCTCCTCTATTTGGCCATCCATAAAACATTCCTCTTCCACCATTATGAATAACTCTTGGTGGATGGTCTATAGAGACTTTTCCATGAACTTCTGGTTGGATAACTGGACTAGATCTCCTTCAATCTCCATGGTTTCTCTTGGCCAAAATCCTAAGAACACCGACCTATCTATCAGATATGTTCTTAACTCCCAAACTAATCATCTCTCTTACCCCTTTATTAATTTAATTTACAACTATCCTTTCTCTCACGCTAATGATTTCTTAATTTGGGAACCTACACACAATAGAATTCTTAACTCAATTATTTTACAAACATTCCTTTTGTAACTATGAGAGTGATTTTGGGTGGATAAAACTTTTTGAAAAACCATGGATAAAACCTTCAAGATTTACTCTTATTTTGTGCCTTATTCACAACAGGTTCCCCATAGATGATCGTCTCCAATCTCATAGTATTCATATATGTTCTAAATATAGTCTCTTTAATCAAAATAGATAAGATATCAATCATCTATTTATTTTTTGTGCCACTTCTTCTAATATTTGGAATTATATTTTTGACATTTTTGACTATAGATAGTTGACTCATGACTCTATCAAAACTCAACTAAAGAGATGTACAGATATGGATAGTTCTCATAAAATTAAGAACCTTTTTCTTATTGTTTTTGTTGAACTCACCACATGATATGGTATGATAGAAATGATATTATTCATAACAAGTGATCATTTAGACATAATGCATGTCACATGAAGATCCTCATTTCCATTCATGAAGAAGCTTCAATCTAAAAGGGACATTGCAACAACACTACGCATGACTTTGGCATTTTGTGATAAATTCATATTGATGGAAACTTCTTCCAACCCCACCACACTTTTTATGTTTTATAGCATGCTCCTCTCCATAGATTGGTTAAGGTTATTAAGGATGGTGAATCCAAAGGAAATCTGAGCCCCATGGGTTGTGGTTCCATATTCAAAAACCATCTTGATCAAATCCTCAGATTCTTTTATAGTAGCTGGGGAATTTCTTCTTCACTGGAGGCTGAAATGATGAGTATGATACATGTCGTTTCCTTTTAGAAGAAATATGGTTTGAGCAACCTATAGATTGAGAGTGAATCGACCACCATTGTGAAAGCAATATGGAATGATGTGATATATCATGTGTGGCCAATAAAAACTCACTGGATGGACAGCATCCACTCTATTCTCGTCACAAACTACATCATTAGTCATATATATCGTGAAGCTAACATGGCTATTGATGGACTTGAAAACAAAGGAGTCAATCAGGATATTACCTGGCTTGATGATCTTCTTGTTGAATTACTTCCCTTTCATAAAAAGGATTGTAGTATGTTCCCTCCTTTTAGACTCTTGTAATCTCTTTAATTTATAATAATTGGGCCTTGGTTTTCTGGAAAAGGCACCATCTTCTTCCAAACAATTTGTATCTAATCTATTCCTAAATTTAAGTGATAGAGTAAAAGTCATTACCAATCTGTACGGTTACATTTTAATGGAACAAAGGGGGATACATTTAATAAAAGGGAGAAGGTTATGAAAGAAGAATAAGTCCTCTTAAGTGAAATAAGTACCCAATTGAGGGGGTGAATAAAAGGATAAAGACAACATTTTTAGAGAAATATATAAATTATATATCTTTCTGAAAAATACTATAAAAACTTTAATAAGTTTCATATTTAAAGTATTATTGTTTTTATAGTCATCAAATGGAGAGATTTTTGGTCTAATAATGTTGTTTAAATATATCCCATGTACATTAGGTTTTGATGATCTCAAATAACCTTCATTTGTTAATTTTTTTTTATTTTTTACAGTGCATTATTTAGTTTTTATCATTATCTAATTCATTCGGCATTTACATTTTCACATTCTACAAGTTTGCATGAAATTACCCTTGGAGAGAAAAATGGATACATATGGTATTTGGATATATAGAGAAATGGATATGATGTACAATCATCTATGTTAAATAAAGACCTATGTATAATGACAATGTTGTGAAATTAACTTTATGAGAATTGCCTATCTTGATGAATCGATTCTGTGAGAAATTGGTTGCATGAATTAAATTCCTACATGTATTAGTTACATGAAGTAATTGGATACTTTATTTGGATATATGGTTAAATCAGTATTGTGGTTCCAAATAGATATGTAATTATTTAAGCATTGTGAAAATTGGATATAAGATTATGAATATTATGTAGTGATATTTTACAACATAAAGAAGGCCTATGCAATTTAACGATGCTATCAATTTGTCTATGTGAAGAATGGATACATGGTTCAATTCATCTATTTGAATTCAAATCCATGGAATTTGGCTATGTGGTGATCCATAATCAGATACATCATTTGAAACATCATATTTATTACCATTGGTATGATTTTAGTTGGAATTAATTCTTGTATGCATTCTTTAAATGTCCAGTTGCTTCTTTATGATATAAATGATTATAAAAAGCTTCATGTAATGGGATCAAAAATAATTATGAGGATAATTTAATCTCCCATACTATTGTTGAGGTTTTTATAGGAAAAGAATATGAGGAATTTAATTCAAACCTTATATTTTAGGGATTTAATGTTGTGAAATAAAAAAGAGAAGATTTGTATGCATATTTGTGTGTGTGGTGAATAAGATAATATATAGAAAAGAATAGAAGCGCCTTCAATGTTGATTTTGTTCATTTATTCATAACTTTTTTTCTACTCCTTTTAGTTATTTTCATGTAAAAGTTGTTGGGAAAAAATCCCTCAAGGTATCATTGAATCATTTTTGAGGTGATTGTGTTTGTTGACAAAGTGGACATCTGAGTAGTGATTGTTGACAAAGAAAAACAATGACATACAAATTTTTTGACAAAGAGGATTTCATGATGGAATGTCGAGTTCAAGAGCTGAGGTCAACGATCCATGTTTAATTCAAGAACATCGACAAAAGTAATGAATGATCTGGAGGTGGTACAAAAGAACAGATACAAGGTGGCGCCGTTTTCCAGTGTTTGCCAATTTTTTTGGCCTGAAAATCAACAAATGAAGAAAATTGTTTTTGGCAAAGGGACTTGCACGCCGAGGACTTGGAGTATATGGAACTTGCATGCCATATGTTTTTCAAGATCAAAAGATCAAAATATGGCTAAGGAAACAGGTTCGTGCAAGTTTGGGTGTTGTTCGCGCAAGTGTCTAAAAGGACAGAAGACTTGCGCGCCGAGACTGGGTCACGCAGGTGACTTGTGCACCATTGCGCAGGGTGGTCAATTTTCCTATAAATACTGGACCACCCCTATTCATTCTTTACCAGAGTTCAACACTTTGAGAAATCATAGCTCCCGTCGCGCAGGTGTGGTGGTCGCACAAGTGGTGTGTGTGGTCGCGCAGGTGGGACTTGCGCGCCAAGGTGATAGTTGTGCGCCAGTGTTTGAAGCTGCGCACCAGTGTAGAGTTACGTGCCAATATTGGATTGGGCGTAAAAGGAAGTGAGTCGCGCAGGTTTGGAGATGAGGAAGCTTGTGTCGCATGAGTGTCTGAGGAGGAATTGCACGCCTGTTGTGACTTGTGCGCCGATACTTGCACGCTGAGATTGACTTGCGCGCCAAGTAAGGTTTATTTCCAGCAGTGATTTTCGGGCTGCGTGGATGCTGGATGTTTGTCCGATTCCTTCGGTGCAAAGAGATATTCATCTACGGGTGAAAATTGGGCTTCAACAGAGAATCTACTTACAAAGGAAGATGCATTCCTTCATGAAAATGAATAGACCTACAGGTCTATATACTGTGAGTGGATTCCTTCCAAGAGTAGTGAGCAAAGGAAGAGAAAGAAGGTGATCCTCTCTACCGGTAGTGAGCTAGAGAGAGAGAAATAGGGAGTGACCCTTAGGGAAGCAGTGAGCTGACCCTAAACATTGTAAAGGCAGTGAGCCTAGGAGTAGAAGGGATCTAGCCCGAACCTTGTAATCCACAGCTAGTGAAGTTTAGTGGAATTGGTATGACCGAAAACTTGTCGGCATATGCACCTTGGACGTAGCCCTTTGCGGTAAACCAAGTAAAATTGTTGTGTCCTGTGCATGTTTTACTTTCTGTTTACTTTGTGCAACAGGAAAGAGATAGAAGAGATTTTTTCTTAACAGCGAAACAAAATCAAAATGAGCATTAATTTTAAATTAGTCATACCTTGATTCACCCCCCCTCTCAGGGTATTCCGCCTTGTGGACCTAACAATTGGTATCAAAGGGAGAGGTTGAAAGTTGTTCTTCTCTCAATGGAGGTCACCAATCATAAAGGGATTCCGATCTTCGACGGATGTAATTTTCAGATATGGAAGAATCGAATGCAACACTATTTCCGATCCTTGGGAATGGATGTGTTTTCAGCATCTATGCATGGTATCACAGCAGATATTAATAGTGGTGCATTATCAGAAGCTGAGCATAGAGAGTTGGATGCTGATTCCAAAGCAATCAATGCCTTAGGGGGAGCCCTTTCCAATCCCATCTACACGAAGGTGATGTCATGAAAAATATCACATGCCATGTGGGAAAAGATTTTGAATATATATGAAGGGGATACAAAGGTTAGAGAGGCAAAGCTGCCGGTGTTGTGGAACAAGTATGAATATCTGAGAATGAACCCGGATGAGTCTGTTGATGCATTCTTTGACATGGTAAATGCTGTGGTAGAAGACATGCGAGGTCTTGGAGAAATTATCGAAGATATAAAAATTGTGAAGGGAATATTGAGAAAACTTCCACCTTGGTTCAATCTGAAAGTTTCAATTTTGGAAGATAAAGACCCAAAAGAACTGACATTGGATAACCTGCAAAGTACTCTTGTCGCATATGAAATGAGAAACGATGATAACGAGACTGTGTAAAAATGGAAATCCAAAGAGTTGGCATTCAAGGCCATGAAGAAACTCACCATTGAAGATTCTACTGAGGAAGAAGAGACAGATGAGGTGATTTCATTCCTTTCTTCAAATCTGCAAAGAGGAAGATGAAAGTTTAAAGGGAAACTTCCACTAGCATGATTTCGATGTGGAAAGGTTGGTCATCTTGAGGCAAGATGTCCCAGGAAGTTTTAGGATAACGATGATGACGATGATGAAGTTGAAATTCCCAAGAAGAAGACTACAACATTTGTGAAAGGGAAGAAACAATTAAAGCGAAATTTCTTCAAGGAAAAGAATTTTCTTTCACAAGAAATAGACAGTTCAGATGAGTCTGAGGGTGAATAAATTGAAGAGATAGAAAACTGAAAATATCATGGACAAAATGAAATGGTGGATGTTGTCAGTAGTGCTCAAGAAAATAAAGAAACCGAAACTGATGAGGAAGAAGAAGAAATAGAAGGGAGAGTTGACATGGAAACTGAATTAGAAGCAGATCTTGAAGAGATAGATGTTTGGAGAGTAAAAAAAAAGAAATCCAACAAGGTGGTAAATGATGCCAAACTCTACATGCAACAACAAGAAGAAGAGAAGTCTGAACTAGTGAAAGAAATTGAAAATCTTAAGTCTTCCAGGACAGAGCACACAAAAAAGGTTGATGAGAAAAAGCTCAAGATTGAAGAACAGAAAAGGGAGATCGATTGCTTGAATAGAAAAGTGAAAGATCATGTCAAGCGTATTGAAGAGCTTGAAGAGTAAGTTGTCGGTCTGCGGAGAAAAGTTAAAGACTAGAAAAAACCTTTGAATCCCAACACATTCTTGGGAAAGCATGCCTTCACGAAGACTGAAAAGAAGAAAGAAGAGCCTAGTAGTTTAGCAGGAAAGAAGCATCAATTGAGCTCAGAAGTTAAGGATGATTCATGGCTTAATCAGCCACAAAAATCTATGGTAGTTGAAGTCAGACCGCAACCACCCGTCCCGTGATTGAAGGTGGATTTGGGCACAAAGCAGAATCAGAATTTTCAGATATCCCTAGGGGAAACTCATAGTGCTAAAGTAACACAAAGGAATGAACCTTATATCACGTGTTATTATTGTAAAAATATGGGACATTCACAGTATGTATGTTCCATAGCCAAAAGATATAGAAGGGAAAAAGAACAGAGATGGCATCCAAACAGAGAACAGTTTTCCAGAACATATTTCGAAGGACACTATTTTTGGTGCGGAGGATTTGGGCATATGGCTAGGTACTGCAATTCGACCATTTAGAGAAATGTGCCAAAGCAGAATCAAAATGTTAGTAAGCAGCAGATCAATAAACCAACAGGTGAGTTAAAAATTCAGAATAGATTTGCGGTTTTGCAAGATGAGGCTGGTCCATCATACACTGAGAAAGAACAGAAGTCTCAATCCATGCCGAGTGTGAAAGAAAAAGTATGGACCAAGAAGAAGAAAAATGAGAAGTCTGTGGTGGCAGAGATTTCCCTTAAAGCATCAGATCGATCTGGTGTGTGGATCCTTGATAGTGGTTGCACATCTCATATGACGGGTAATAGGGATCTTGTTACAGGAAGAAAATATGACAAAGAAGGAGTTGTCAGATTTGGAAACGATGAAGGCCTGAAAATTGTTGGCTCAGGGAAAGCCACGTTTGGGGGAAAAGAAATGAGACGTGCTGATGTCTTGGTAGTAGAGGGTCTCAGTCATAACTTGCATAGTGTCAGTCAACTATGTGACTCTGGGAACTCTATCCGATTTACCAAGAAGATGTGTATTGTTAAAGGAAAAGATGGAGCAGTCATTCTACAGGGAAAAAGAACAAAGGAAAATCTTTACCTTGTAGGTGGTGAAGAAGATTCGTGCTTTTTATCCAGAGAAGAAGAAAACCAGTTGTGGCATAAGCAACTTGGTCATCTATGCCAACCATCTATGGAAGATCTGGTAAAGTGTGATGCTTCTAGAGACCTTCCCAAACTATCACGTGATCGCACTCATACGTGTGGTGCTTGCCAACAAGGGGAGATCATCAGAAAGAAATACAGGCCAAAGGAATAGAAATCATCTAGAGTGCTTGAATTGGTGCATGCTGATGTATGTGGACCTATCTAAACACGAGATATAAATGGGCAATGGTACTTTGTCCTTTGCATTGATGATTATAGCAGAATGGCCTGGGTATTCATCATTACCCATACGACAGAGGTATTCAGCTGCATAAAGCAGTATAGGAGGGAATCAGAAAAGATGATTGGGCAGAAAATTCAGAAGTTCCGTACTGATAACGGTACAGAATTCACAAACACTCAAGTTGAAAACTATCTCGAGAAACATGGGATAAGGCATCAAGTTTCATATGTGAGAACTCCCCAACAGAATGGAGTGGTTGAAAGGAGAAATCGGATCATCAACAACATGGCCAGAACAATGCTTATTGATAAGGACCTACCAAAGAAATTTTGGAAGGAAGCATTTTTGATATCAGTCTTTGTTTCGAACAGGTCTCTGTTGTGTCCGATGCAAGGAAAGACTCCGTATGAACTGTGGTATGGAAAGAAGACAATGTTAAAATACTTTTGAATCTTTGGAAGTAAGTGTTTCATTTTCAAAAAATAAAATCATAGGAAGTTTGAGGCATGAGGAGATGAGGGGATATTCCTTGGTTACTCAGGGAAAAGCAAAGCATATAAATGTTTCAACAAAAGGCTGGGAAAAATTGTTGAGAGCAATGATGTCACTATAGTAAAAAATGAACAGAATACTCAGCGACCTAGTGAACAGTTTTTGGAAGAAAGTGATGATGAGGTAAGCAACACAGGGGGAGAAGAAGTGGCAGAGGCTGACTTAGAAGAAGATACTGATGATGAACAAGAAAGTGTCAAGTCTGTGTCTGTAAGGAAGCCAAAGAGTCGAGATGAAATTGATAGGCATAATATCATTGGTGATCAGACATCTCCAGTTCAGACTCGAAGAATGAAATCGTTACAACAAACATCATTTTTGTCTCAGGTGGAGCCGAAATGTTTTTCCAATGCAGCTAAAGACGAAAACTGGGTTCAGGCTATGAATGAAGAGTTTGATCAGATTGAGAAGAACCAGACCTGGGAGATTGTTTCGAGGCCAGCATAAAAGAATGTCATTGGGACTAAATGGGTCTACCAGAACAATATGAATGAAGATGGTACAATTATTTGAAACAAAGCATGACTAGTGTGCAAGGGATACTCCCAGATAGAGGGAATAGATGTTGATGAGACATTTTCACCAGTTGCAAGGCTAGAGACAATCAGATTATTTTTGGCCATAGCAGTGCAAAGAAAATTCAAAGTGTTCCAGATGGATGTGAAATCTGCATTCTAGAATGGAGTTATGGAAGAGGAGGTGTATATTGAGCATCCAGATGGTTTTCTCATTCATGAGGATGAGAACAAAGTTTGCAGGCTGAAGAAGGCATTGTATGGGATGAAACAAGCACCAAGAGCATGGTACTCAAGGCTTGATAAGTACTTGAAGAAGCTTGGTTTTCAGTGTGGAGGAGTTGATTACAATCTCTATTTCAGTAATGACAGCAATCAAAGGATGATGGTGCTGGTGTATGTCGATGAAATAATTTTTGGCAGATCAGACGAAGCTCAGTGCAAGAAGTTTTCCGAATTCATGAAAAATGAGTTTGAAATGTCAATGATTGGAGAGATAATGTTTTTCCTTGGTCTACAGGTGACACAAGGAAGGAATGGAACATTCATTTCTCAATCTAAATATGCCAAGGATGTCCTGAGAAGGTTTGGAATGGAGAATTCCAAGGAGATGAAGACTCTGGTTGCTACCTGGATGAAATTATCAAAATATGAGGATGACAAGGCAGTTAATATCAAAGAATACAGGAAAATTATTGGAAGTCTGTTGTACTTAAACTTAACAAGGCCTGATATTGTTTTCGCCACATTCCAGGCAGCGAGATATCAGAGTAATCCCAAGGAAAGCCACATGCTTGTAGTGAAAAGAATAATTCGGTATATCCAGGGCACAATGGATTTCTTCTTGACATATACTGAAAAATCTCAGACAGAGTTATGGGGATATACTGATGCAGACTGGGCCGGATCAACAGATGACAGAAAATCAACGTCAGGAGGTGCATTCTATCTTTGTGGACTATGTATTGCTCGGTTAAGCAAGAAGCAGGATTGTATTTCGTTGAGCACGGTAGAAGCTGAATATATTGCGGCCACTCAAGCATGCACACAGTTATTGTGGATGAAGCAGCAGCTTGATGATATGGGAGTTGAAGTGAAGTCTCCGATCGGAATCCAATGTGATAACTCAAGTGCTATAAATCATAGAAAAAATCCCGTCTATCACTCAAGGACAAATCACATTGAGATAAAGTATCATTTTATCAAGGAGAAGGTTGAGCAGGGAATTGTGAAGTTGGAGTATGTGCCTATAGTGTTACAGGTTGTAGGTATTCTGACAAAGGCCTTACCCAAGGAAGCATTCGAAAGGCATCAACTAGCTCTGGGAGTTCAGTCGATTCCCCGCACTTGAAATAGTATGGATGTGGAACCCACACCCCCTCTCCCCGAGGTATGATGTGTTTTTCCCTAATGTACTGATATGTGTTCTCTACTCTGTTACAGACTGCAAAGGAGTGACCTTTGGGTTCGTTGACAAAGGGGGAGAAAATAGTGATTGTTCAAGGGGGAGACAATGTGGAGATTTGATAAATCATGAATGATATGGGGAGAAGCTGACAAGTGGAGCAGCCATATAGGGGGAGTTGAAGCTAGTTGAACATGCTTAGCCAGAGCTTAGCTTGGAGAACACAGGAAGTAGGGCTAAAGAGGTATTGATGCTGTGAGCAGAAAGGGGGAGCGTATAAAATCGGACGATTCTTGAAGTGATCGATCAAAGGATAGATATCACGACAGGTGAGGATCGTGATAAAAGTAGAAGTGTTGTGTTGGAGAGTGGTAAGAATGTTTCCAAACCAAACATTAGTCTTCCAACAAGTCCATCAACAATTAGTATTAGTTTAGTACAAATTGGTATCAGTTTGGTGTCAACAGTCAGAGTCAGAGATGAAGTGATTCATTGATTAAATTTTCATTTACTCTTGTTTCTCCCACCGAGCATTGCTCATGTGGGCTTAGAGTGTGTGTTGAGTAAATCCTTGATCGCTATCAAAATCACAATGAGGCGAATGTTGGATGAATAATCAACGACGTATCTTTTTATAGAAGAGTTGTCAACAAACCCAAAGGGGGAGATTGTTGGGAAAAAATCTCTCAAGGTATCATTGAATCATTTTTGAGGTGATTGTGTTTATTGACAAAGTGGACATCTGAGTAGTGATTGTTGAAAAATCAAAACAATGACATAGAAATTTTTTGACCAAGAGGATTTCATGATGGAATGTCGAGTTCAAGAGCTGAAGTCAATGATCCATGTTTAATTCAAGAACGTCGACAAAAGGAATAAATGATCTGGAGGCGGTACAAAAGAAGAGATACAAGGTGGTGCCGTTTTCCAGTGTTTGCCAAATTTTTGGGCCTGAAAATCGACAAATGAAGAAAAGTGTTTTTAGAAAAGGGACTTGCGCACCGAGGACTTGGAGTATAGGAAACTTGCACGCCATATGTTTTTCAAGATCATAAGATCAAAATATGGATAAGGAAACAGGTTCGCGCAAGTTTGGGTGTTGGTCGCGCAAGTGTCTAAAAGGACATAAGACTTGCGCGCCGAGACTGGGACGCGTAGGTGACTTGCGCACCGTCGCGCAGGGTGGTCAATTTGCCTATAAATACTGGAACACCCCTCTTTATTCTTTATCGGAGTTCAACACTTTGAGAAATCAGAGCTCCCGTCGCGCAGGTGTGGTGGTCGCGCAAGTGGTGTGTGTGGTCGCATAGGTGGGACTTGCGCGCCAGGGTGATAGTTGTGCGCTAGTGTTTGAAGATACGCACCAGTGTGGAGTTACGCACCAATATTGGATTGGGCGTAAAAGTAAGTGAGTCTCGCAGGTTTGGAGTTGAGGAAGCTTGTGTCGCGCGAGTGTCTGAGGAGGACTTGCGCACCCGTTGTGACTTGCACATCGATACATGCATTTCGAGATTGACTTGAGCACCAAGTAAAGTTTATTTACAGTAGTGATTTTCGGGCTGCGTGGAAGCTGGATGTTTTCCCGATTCCTTCGGTGCAAAGAGATATTCATCTACGGGTGAAAATTGGGCTTCAACAGAGCATCTACTTACAAAGGAAGATGCATTCCCTCATTCAAATGAAGAGAAATATAGGTCTATAAACTATGAGTGGATTCCTTCCAAGAGTAGTGAGGAAAGGAAGATAAAGAAGGTGATCCTGTCCACTGGCAGTGAGCCAGAGAGAGAGAAATAGGGAGTGACCCTTGGGGAAGCAGTGAGCTGACCCTAAACATTGTAAAGGCAGTGAGCCTGGGCGTAGAAGTGATCTATCCCGAACCTTGTAATCCACAACTAGTGAAGTTAAGTGGAATTGGTACGACCGACAACTTGTTGGTGTATGCTCCTTGGACGTAGCCTTTTGTGGTGAACCAAGTAAAATTGCTCTGTCCTGTGCATGCTTTACTTTCTGTTTACTTTGTGCAACAGGAAAGAGAGAGAAGAGATTTTTTCTTAATAGCGAAACAATATCGGAACGGGCGTTAATTTTAAATTAGTCATCCCTGATTCACCCCCCCACCTCTTAGGGTATTCAGCCTCTTGGACCTAACAAAAGTACATAATTATTCTGAAATACCCATGTTTTAATAATAAAAATAATTTTTTTAGAATTATCTAAATTAATCAAGATTCAATTCATTTTAATATTTTATTTATAAATATCTCCCTAATTAACCAAATTGTTTCATTATTGTTTTTATGGATTAAAAATTCAATTTTCCACAAAACATTAAATTATAACTTGGGCCAATTCGATCAATTTAAGGGTCATATGGACTAGACAAGAAGGCCTAAAGAATCTATCAAATAAACTGAACCATCCATGTATATCAAATTTATGGGCTCAATACAGAATCCCAGATTTTATGGTAGTATAGAATATCTCTTTTCATATCAATACACATCTGGGATAAATATTTGTAGGCCAAAATCTACCAAAAAAGAGGAATGTATTATGTTTTGAAATTCAGACCACACTTTTATCCTAGAATTAAAAGAATGACATCATTCTTGACCTTTTTCCCAGTCCAATTGTAAAATTTAGTTTATTTGTTTTAGTGTGAAAGCTAATATACATCCTCCAAACCTTATAGAAAAAATTTATTACATTTGTGGGTATCTTCCTAGACTAAAATTCATTCACACTTAGACCAAGGTAAACATCGACAAAAAATGGACAACAACAAAAGGTCTACAAAAAGGCCATAACATTGACTAAAATTTTCCAATGGACGCCAAATGTGGAGGGTAAAGTTTTCCTATCTATATTTAAAACTTTGAATAAGAATAGTGCTCAATATCATGCACTATAAATGTTCAAATTAGTATGTAACTTTGAGGGTCAATTTTAAAATGCACACAATCCACCACCTTGGGACATAAACATATCCCCCTATTTCCCTTGCAAGGGGTTGTAATTTCAATATACAGGAGGATATATTGGAATGAACATGTCCCCATCAAAGGATTGGGAAGATCTTCTAAACTCATGTTTTCACTTTAGAGACCATTCCTCCACTCTTTATTTTCAAGTTATTTCCAATTGTAATCACATAAGTTGTTTTCAATTTCATTTTAATTTTAATGAATGTTTCATCTTAAAATTTTATTATAATCATACACCCCCTATTTTTTAATATTAATTTTCTTAAAATTCTTTTAATAAAGTTGAAAATTATTCCCTTATTTTTCATTCTCAATCATTAAAAAGTTCATTTTTAAATCTCATCACCATTTGTGTGTGTGTGTGTTTGGAACACAACTCTTATCTTGTCCTATTTTTTTTATTTTTATTTTTAATGCATCACTATAAATATATTAAACCAAATAAATAACCATCTCAATGGATGTGTAAATCATCCATTGGGTTTGTTCATAATTTGGGGATGTTAAGTCATTAATACTTTTTCATCATTGAATATTCTTTAGGTTAACATTGTGTATGTTAAAACAATGTCATGAGTTAATGAAATATTTTTTAACATGTCGATTTGAGGGATTATTAGAATCATACATATAATACCATATATATGTTTTTATTGATATTAGAACCCTAATTAAGTTATGTCTTGTATTAAAGCCTCAACACATGAGAATAACGATCAAAATCATATTGTAAAGTGGTTGTTAATTTAATAAAATATAAAGAAAATATCAAGGATATGATAAGGTTAAATCCCCGATAATAAACTCACCCCAATATTTATCAAATTTACAAATAAATAATGACCTATAAATCAATTTAATAAACCTATGCGATCAACCCCTCATAAAAAATAAAAATAAAAAACCATCGACACTAAAATATGGACCATCATTGAGGATTAAACCCAAGGGATGCTATACAATTTAGCATAGCGCCATACCATTGAATAGTTTATAGGATACAATCGACCATGATTCCAATAGATATATTTCACGGTATGGTGCATGTATTAATTGATATTTATGATTTTTTATAAAAAAATAAAAAAAATTAAAAAAACTAAACCAAAAAAAATTTAAAAGCTCAATGAAAAACCCACAATCTCATAAAATTCACATATAGAAAAAAACTTCAAAGAAATACCTGAACTCCTCATCCTTTCCAAATTTATCTAAATTCTCTATAGCCTCTCAAATAATCAATCAGATATTTTGAACCAGAAATCTAGATAGCTCTACAACGACTTTGGAGGAACATTTGATATAGTAAAATCACCCAAGACCCATTCATTACCCATAAAAAAGAACTAGACATGACCAATCTTATGGAAAAAACCCTAAAAGAACTCATTACCCTTATTATCAATTACCCACCCCTTGGTTTTCAATATCTAGAAATTGAGTATGATTTCAAAATAAAATTAGGTTTGATTCATCTTCTTCCTCATTTCTACAGGCTATGCAATGAGGATCCTCATCTCACTTCAAAGAGTTCCATGTAGTGTGCTCCACCATGAAGCCTCAAGGAGTTTATGAAGAAAAAAATAAAATCTTGAGAATTACCAATATCCATATATGATTCCTACAAGTCATGGATATACTACCTTCATCCTAGATCCATAACCATAAAGAATTACGTGAAGATAATATTCTTAAAGAAATTAATTCCTTCTCCTCGTACAACTTCTTTCAAAAAGGAAATAAGTGGTATCCATCAATTTCCTAATGAATCACTATATGAGTATTGGGAGTGGTTCAAAAAACATATGGAAACACTCCCACACCACTATATACCTAACCAACACTTGATCTAATACTTATATGAGGGGTTATTGGTTATGGACCAAACACTCATTGTTGTTAAAAGTTGTGGGACTCCTGTACAAAAACTCATATAGCTTCATGATCTTTCTTACAAAACATTAAAGCTAACACACAACAATTACATACTCAATAACATTCTCAAGTAAAACATGTCCAATAGAATAAATCCAGAGAGAAACACATGATGGAAGAGTTGATGAGTGAGTATAAGGGTCTTGTATGAAAACTAGTAGTAGATACCAAAGCCACAAACTCATATTCTCCATAATCTTTATTCACATTAACTATCAAAAATTGTTGAATCTACAGCTCACCACCTCATCCAACTGACACATTTCTAGAGGTTCAAATGAATCCATCTAATTCATATGGACCAATAGAGCAGAATATATAATATGATCAATGGAACACCAACCCATAATAATCTAGATAGTTCATTACATATTACACCCAATCCCTCTCTGATCCCTTATCTTCTACCTATAACCCTAGCTTGATTTATGGTAATACCATATCTCATCCCCTCATTTCCCTTCTCAAAATACACACCAATTATAATATATTCAAGGTGGTGGTAACTTCCAACAACCATATCCTTTTGGTCCTCAACCTCAAAGGAGAAATCCCATACATACTCATCCTTGATTCCACTATATTAGTGAGTCTTACCAATCCCCAACCCAATATAATCGATTTTACAACAACCAAAACCAAGTAAATCCCAATTCAGGATAGGCCTCTTCTTCGAATCAACCATTGAAAATTAATGTGTAAGATATTTACACCTTAACTTGTTCTATGATATAAAAACGTTACAACAGAAATTGGTAAACATTTTTACAACCTAATTCAGAAAAAAACAATTCAATTCATCCAAACTCATAGCTCAACCATGTCTCAAACCTAAGGGTAATGTAAGTATAACTGAACTACGATTGATATTTTTTTCCATTCCTTATGATAGATCCTCAAATGAAACTTTGAATTCTTTTCTTGAAAATTAAAATAACAAAAATTCATAAAAATAACTTGAATTCACTCTATAACATCCTTCTATTCCTCTAAAAAACCTAAATTATTTTTCTCAAGTCTTCTCTAAGACAAGGATTTCCACTAAACTTGATCGTGAAATGCATGAAATGTTTAGATGTTTTGAATTCAACATTCGCCTATTATATTTCATCATAAAAATTTCTAAGTATTAAAGGTTTATATAAGAATTTTACAACTAGAAGAGAAAAATTAGGGCCATTGAAAATGTTTCAACTGATTAATCCATTCCCATGAAGTTCAATAGTCTACACAACTTTATGATTCCATGCCAAATAGGGAATTCCAACCTCATTTTTTCACTCACATTTCTTGTATCCTTAATAAATTTCATTCCAAAATCCATCTTTTTTAACCCTTTCTAGGTCCCTTTCATCCAATAAGTGTTTTCATCCAATTAGTGAATTGAATCACTACGAGTCCTGAGAGAATAATTAAGCACGTCCTTGTTTGAGTAAATGATCTTACCTTCCCAGCTGATTTCTATGTCCTTAACATGGATGGTGTGAAAACTTCTTCTCAAACTTCCCAAATTATAGGAACACCATTCCCAAAAAAAGCTAAAACTAATATTTATTTCCATGTAGGTATCTTATCCATGGAATCTTGTGACCAAGTGGTCATGTTCAAAAAATTTCAAGCCATGAGATACCTATCAAAGGAACACTTTTCCTTCTCCATCCATAATTTTGAGGACATTTATGATAGTCAATTGAACCCTATTACATCATGTTCATCATATTATAATTAGAGAGGATGTTGTAAAATTTTCACCCTGATTAACCAGGTCATAAATTGGGAAGTTGATATTGACAATTCATCCATAGAATCCATCAATATAGAGGATCTTAAAAACTCTCTTGAACACCATCACTACTTTGATATCAACGATTCCATCTTGGAAAATTTTGAGGAAAATGAATCAAGACCAACAGAAATCCATTACTCTATTACTAACTTGTCTATCCTACTAATAAATGATGAAACTGATATGAAACATCTTCTTTCAAACTTAAAATATGAATTTATTTTCTATGATCAATAATATCCTTTCACTACCTCTACCACACTTACTGAAACTGAGGTGTCCAAAATTGTTCATGTGTTAGAGGAAAACAAAAAGGCCTTAGGTTGGATACTATATGACATACCAGGCATCATTCCTACTTCTTTTAGGCATCACATCCATATATAAAAATCATCCAAACCAATCAGAAAACCACAAAGAAGACTCAATCCACTCATACTTGATGTAGTTAGAGAAGAGACTACTAAGATTCTCGAAGATGGTATTATCTACATAATTAATGATAGTTAATGGGTTATTCTGATTAAATTAGTACCTAATAAGGGTGGTATAAATGTTTTCACAAATAAATGTGGGGTGGTGGTCACAACTCAAGTGAAAAAAGCGTGTATACATCGATTATTTGAAATTGAATGTCGAGGCACAAAATAGATAACTACACTCTTCCTTTCTTTAATAAAATTCTAGAAAAACTAGTTAGAAATTAACATTAATATTTTCTTGATGGAAACATTGGATACTTTTAAATCCAAGTTTCACCTCTGGACAAATAAAAAGACTACATTCACTTTTCCCTATAGAGCATTTTCATATAGGTGAATTCATTTTGGCCTTTGAAATGCTCCTGCAACATTTTGGGGGTGTATGATGAGTATCTTTTCTGAATTCATTGATTATTTCAAGGAGGTCTTCATGAATGAATTTCTATTTATGGAGATTCATTTGAATCCTACTTTCATTCACTCTATATAGTGCTACAATTTTTTTTTTAATTGTTACATTTTTCTGAATTTTGAAAAATGTCACTTCATGGTTACTAATGGGATTGTTATAGGGAACATAATTTCATAAGAGGGTATTCAAGTTGATCCTTAAAAAATTAATGTGAAAAAATCACTTTTTAAACCCACATTAGTTAGACACATCCATTAATTCCTCATTAATGTAGGTTTATATCAGCAATTCATCCATAACATCAGTAGGATTTCCTTCTCACTCAATTGATTTCTCCAGAGTATAGTTAAATTACATTTCAATGAGGCTTTAAATAGAGCCTTCATTAAACCAAAAGTTGTTCTTACATATGCCCCAATAATCAGGCCCCTAGATTTTTCCAAATCCTTTAAATTGATGTGTGATTCTTCAAATAGGGCCACTAGGGACATTCTTGGTCAAATAGAAGAAAATAGTCTTCATGTTATCTATTATTCCTCAAAAAAAAATAGATAAAACTTAATGACACAAAACTGTGAATACAAATGAACTTTTAGATATAGTTTTTTCCTTGGATGAATTCCATACCTATCCCTTAGGTTCCAAAATAATCATTTTATAGACCATTTACATTGAATTTCTCACTTAAGAAAAGTGATTCCAAACCGAGACTAATAATATGGATCCTAATTATCAAAGAGTTTGAAATTGTGATTAAATATAAATTTGGAAAAGGAAAACCTATAGCTAATCACATGAGCATAATTTCTAATTATTCTCATTCAAAAATAAATTATCCCAAATTTCTATCTAAACACCTGTCATATATCAATATTAGGTTACCATGTTATTCACCCATTGTAAACAACATGGTTTCTATTGTTTTTTTCAAATTTATTTTCAAAAGAAAAAAATGTGAAGAAGAAAATTGATTCAAAATTCTATTTTAGGGGAGGTAATAATCTTTATAAAATTAGGGCTAATTGGGTAATTAAGAGATTTGATAATGATAATGAACATTCATCCATCATAGAATTATATCACTCAATGCCTAGTGGTGGCCACTTTGAACCACAAAGGAACTACCAAAAGTCCATAGACTTTGGATTCTTTAGTCCATAACACTTTACGGACTTAAGAGAGTTCTTTCAATCATGTCCCACTTTCCATGAGTTTAGAATAAATTCCAAAATAAATGAAATTCTCCAAATCCTTTAATATACTATGAGATCTTAGATGTTTGGAGAATTGATTTAATGGAACCCTTTCCCCCTTCCAATGTATTATCATACATTCTTCTAGTTTTTGAAAATGGTTTTAGGTGGGTCACTGCCAAACCCTCTAGAAAGGAAGATTCACATACAATTAGTGTGTTCCTAAAAACCCACAACTTCTATAAATTTGGAACTCCATGTGCATTGTTTATTGACTTGGAACACATTTCTATATTTGATCAATAGAATTTATTTTAAAAAATAATGGGGTTATACATAAAATACTAATTTTATATCCCTCTCAAACAAATAGTGTGGATGAAATTTCCAATAGAGAAGCTAAAAGGGTTTTAGAGATGATTGTTAAACCAATAACAAAAGATTGGTCTCAAAGACTTGGTGAAGCATATTGGGATTATCGAACATCCATTAAAATACCCATTTTGAGGTCTCCATTTTGGCTAGTTTTAGATAAAGTGTGTCATTTACCAGTTGAAATCCAAGAAAAATCATTTCGGGTAGTCAAAACTTTCAATTTTTATTTTGAAAAATCTTATTAAGAGATATTGTTGCAAATGAATGAACTAGAGGCACTTCAACTAGATTATTAAGAGATTTCTAATATAAACCATGAAAGGGCTACAAAACTCTATGACAAACACGTCATGTGAAAGGTATTTCATGAAGGTGAAAAGGTAATACTCTTTATCTCCCGATTTCAAATTCTCCTTGGTAATCTTAATTCTCGTTGGGATGGTCCATTTTTTATTACTAATATTTAACCATTTTGTGCAATATAGGTCCTAGACTCATATTACAAAAGGGAATTAATGGTTAATGGACATCAGTTAAAGAATAACTATGAGGGGAAACACATATGAAGAATCACATTGACTTCCATCAGATTCCAAACTACTATAGTATACCCACTATTGGAAGGAGACAACGACCAAACAAATCCAATCTAGGGGATCCCCTTTCCATTTAACACATACTCCATCTCTCTGTATTTTGTTTCCTCTCCGATTATTAGTTTTTAACCCCTTTCTTCATAAAACTGTTTTAACTTTATTTCTCTTTTTAGGTGTGTATATTAATAAAAAATTACAAAAACTCAAAAAAAAAACAAAAGAAATAATAATTTCTCACAATTAATTTTTAATTTTTTAAACTTTTTTATGGAGTCCAATGAGTTGTTTCCAAATAAAATTTTTTATATTTTTATTATAAATTTGGATACTGAATTTTTTGTTTGGACCTATAAATTTTGAATTTTCATTTTTCGATTTGGAAAATATTTTTACCCAACCCATGAGGAATAATGTCAGCTTTCATGTGAAGGTAAAAAATGTTCATATTTTCATATTATGTGTTTTCACCCCTAATTATAAGTCTTGAATTTTTGTACCTTTGATCTGAATTTTTTACCCTAGCGTATATTAAAATAATAGAGGAATTTTCTGAACCGGCTATGAATCAGAATATCCAAATAGCCTCTCATTACCCTTACACTAATCTTACTTTTAAAATCCCATTCTAGCCATCGAAAACCCTTTTTTGGACACCTTATAATCCTAAAACATTATCCCACCCGAAATCTATATGAATTTATATTGCATAATTTATTCGAATTTATGTGTGTAGGGAATAGATTTCATTTTTCATACAGTTTCCTTGATTTTTGACTTTTCATCATATGGTTGAGTGAAAACATCTATTTAAGTGTGGGGGAGAGGGTTTCATTAAATTAGTTTTGTAAATTCATTAAAGTTTATGTAATATTGAACATGTTATTGAAAAGTGTTCAAAAAAATGAGAAAAGTTAAAAAACCCAAAAAAATGAAAAAAATTAAAAAATGGGTTGATCTTCTGCATGTTAAAAATAACAATTCACCAACCTTGGATATTGTTATAATTGTTACAATTAGTTTTATTTAGATATGAAACATGTATTTGGATATGAGTATTTGATTTTTTTCATGTTCAACATTTGAAAAAAATAAATAAATGAATAAAAAGAAAAAAAGAACATCAGCATCATCTATTATTTTGTTGTTGGGAAAAGTTTTTTATTTTGTAAAAAATTTATCTTTTCATTCATCTCTTTTGTCTTTATTGAAACATCATACCCTTTGAAATATGTGTTTCCATATCCTTTCATGTCTTTTTAAAATATGGTGCATTACCCCAATTTTACTATCGTTTGGCCATTATATTCCTTCCATTAAATGGACACTGAAAACCCCTAGAAAATACCTCTCGATTCTTATGCACATTAGGACAGGGAATGGAACCTGAGAGCTTTTTCAAATTCAAATTTTTTCAATTTTTGTTGGCGAATGAGAAAACCTCCATATATAAATTGTATTCATCTTGAGAGGAGTTATTTCTGAGTGGCCACTTTTTCCATTTCTAATTTTGAGCATGAAAAATGATTTAATTTTCAAACATTTTTTCTGTAACAATTTATGGTGTAATTAATTATGGATGAGTGAAGTACTCTAGACCATATGTTTGGTGAAAACAAAAATTTTATAATTATTAGTGAGTGAAAATGATTTTTTTATGTCTTACATGAGGACATAAGAAATATAAGTGTGGGGGAGTTAATTTTATTCATTTATTCATAACTTTTTTCCAACTCACTTAAATTATATTCAATTAAAATTATATAATTTTTGGTACATACTCATATTTTAATACTTAATATAAATTTTGAGAATTATTTTAATTAATCAAATTAGAGTCAGTTTACTATTTTAATTATAACTCTCACCCTACTTATCCAAGTTGTGTAATTGGTTTATTTATAGTTTTTTTAGTTCAATTTCTAACAATTAATTAAACTAGATCATGGGAATGTTTGACCATTGAAAGGTTTATATGGACCGTACAAGAAGGCCCAAAGAATACATTATTGAAAATGGACCATCTAGAAAGAAAAATATTATGGGATTAATATAGAATCACAAATTTTATGAGAGTCCAAAATCTATTCATTAATATCCAGACACATCTTAGATAAAAATTTTAATGCCTAAATCTTCAAAAATGGTCCCAAATGATGTTTTGTAGTCCATCTCATAATTCTTTCATAGAACTAAAAATGTACATTCATTCATGACTTTTCACCTAATACAATAGTCCAATTAATCTTAAGTTTTGTATTATGAAATCCAAGATATTTCTTCCAAAAATTTTATAAGAATTTGTTTTTATTTGAGATAATCTTCCTATCCTAAAAAGGTATTCAAATTTAGGCCATGGAAATCATAACAAAAAAGTAGAGAAGAAAATGGTTTACCAAAATAGACATACAATTGGATAAAAAGTACGATGGACACTAAATTTGATAGGTGAACTCTACATATCTATATATACAACTTTGAAGAAGAAGTTTACTAAAGATTATTTTTACTAAATGGTCAAATTGATGAGGAATGTTGAGGGTCATTTTTTGAATTCTAATAATCCACCACCTTTGGATATAAATACATCCCCCTATTCTCCTTGAAAGGGGATGGAATTTTTGAGAATAGTATGATATATTGACATGACCAATGCCCTTAGAAATTCTTGGGAGGATCTTCTAAACTCAAGTTTTCTACTGAGAGATGTTTCCACCTCCCCTTGATTTCATGTTCTTTTGAGTTATTTTCAATTGTAATCGGGTAAGTTGTTTTCAATTTCATTTGAATTTTATTTCATGTTTTATCTTAATATTTTATTAAAACCATAAACCCCAATTTATTAATATTAATTTTCTTAAAAGTTTTTTAATAATGTTTAAAACTATTTCCTTATTTTTCTTTCTCATTCAATCGAAAGTGCGTTTTTAACTCTCTTTGACATTCCTATGTGTGTTCAGAAAAATACTCTTATCTTATCCTATTTTATTCTATTTTTTACTCATCACCATAAATATCTTAAAAGAGATTAATAACCATCTCTATGGATGAGTAAATCATGCATAGGGGTGATTCATAATTTAGGTATGTTAAGTGATTAAGAGTTTTTTATCATTGAATATTCATTAGGTTAACATTTTGTATGTTAAAGCTAAAATTTCATGGATTCATGACATGTTTTGGTTAACATGTGGATTCCATGGATTATTGGAATAATAAATACACTACCATGAACAAGTATTTATTTATATAAGAACCCAATTTTTTTTAGACATGGATTAAGTACTCAACACTTGGGTATTTTGATCAAAGTTATCCTTTGAAGATGGTGTTAATTTAATTACATATAAAGAAAAGATCAAGAATATCATTATATTGAATTCAAAAAAATTATCTGACCATAATATTTATAAAATTTTCCAATAAAAAATCATTCATCAATAAATTTAATTATTCTCTACAAACACCGCCCCATTAAAAGAAAAAACATAAAAAACTGACTGTAAAATCTATACCATCATCAAGGATTCCACAAAAATACTACTATACACATTACAAGATCATAAAACTTTTGATTGGATGATAGGAAACAATCAGCTATGCTTCAAATATTTTAATTGGAACTCTCTATCACTAAAAGCTCTTTGTGTTCTACTCTATTTTTCTCAATAAGAATAATGAGCTTCACGATTTACTAATGCATTGTCAAGACCATATTTACTATATTTCAGAATAATGCCTTTAAATTATATTTCACTCTAATCATATCCCCAATAGATTTATTCTCTTTAATAGTTTTAACTTACAACTATGAACCCCAATTTTAGACTCTCTGTCTATTCTATCTCAATGTGATTGTTCCTGTAAAAAGAAACATTAATTTCATTAATTATAAATCTATGTTCAACCATTGTTAAAATATAATGCTATTGTACCATATTTCAACTGATTTTAATTATTTATGTATTCCATAAGAAAAATATTAGAAATCTCTAATAAAAGGATATGTTTAGTGAAAATCGGGAAGCTCTTGGAGTTGATCATTGGTGGAGTGGACTATGTGATTTATATTCCTTAAACAAATATAAATATTTGTTTATAATATATTTTACTTTTGATTTTATTTACCCTATGTTTATGTATTAATAAAAGATCTTAAATAGTCATATCTTAAAATCGGTCTTTTTTCTAAGTAAAGAAAATCTTACAAACTCAATTCACCCCTTCTTGAGTATTAATGTAGTTGTTTTCTAACAAATATTATTTAAAAATCATACCAATACCTAAAAAATATCTCTAAAATATTATTAAAAACATTTTATATGTTCTATTATTGAAAAAATACCAACACAAGGGACATTACTATGATATTTAAAGAAGTTTTTGTTTCAATGAAGTGGTAATAATCATTACAGAACACTTTAATTTTTATTTTTTATCTTACTAACTTAAATTATATCCTAACCATTCCAATATAATTATACTATTATCTATAATATTCTAAGATGTTATAAATTTTATGGAATAATATTTATACAAGTCATTCTCTATCAAATGGGTAATAAAACCATCACTCATTAGTATGGTCGATTACCACCTCATGAATAGATGTCATTGGTTTTCCATCACCTCCTCACATGTCTAGTTATAATGATATATCTAATGAATGTATATCAGATTTATAAAGTATTTATTATTCTTGAAATTTAATATATTATCTACTTCCTTACCATTTCACTCAGTAAAAAATTATAATGTCGCTCTTGTGTACCTATGGACTACCCCCTCCGCGAAGCGATGTGATTCTTTTTTAAAGTATTATTTTCATCGTTCATTATAAATATGTATATAATGAATATTTATTATTTTTATGTCATTAGTAAAATTATATATATGATTTCATAATGATCAGGACACAACGACCATAATTACAGAATATATGAGAGATGAATTAATTAATGTCTAAAATAATGATAATATTAAAATATCATTAACAAGTTTTCTATTATGACGTTATAAGTGGATAATATATGATATTATAGACAAGTATATGGTGTAGGAATGTATTTATATATAATTAATCAAAATATATTATACAATATGTTAAAACATATCCAACTTGTTCAAAGAGTGAGGTAAGGGATTTTGTTTTAATTTCCACTCCATTGAGACATATTTGGTATTATGAACTAATTTAATTTTATATAGTGTGTATAAATCAACTTTTTGGTGTTTAACATGAATATATAATTATTATTTGTAACTAAATTTTCAATTCAAGTTTACTCTTTCAATGGGTTACAATTTAAATGTTACCAAAGTGTTAAAAATTTATTTTACAATCTAATTTATTGGGATTGACTATATTTTCATTGAAGGAATTGTATAATATATCCTTCATAAACTCCATATATTTTACTATTATTTGTATATTAAATGAGTTTTGATATATTTTTCCAAATTTGACTCTCGTTTAAATATTAATCCTAAAAATAAAGGTTTAAAATAAAAATTGATCCTATTTCTCTTATTATTGGGTATATTTTTCTTTCATAACCATATTTTTAAATTTTTTAAAGAGTCATTTTTTATCAAGAAAATGGTTTGTTAAGGGAATTTTATGTCATCCTATCATTTTTAAAATTGTTTAAATCAATATTAATATTTTTTTATGATTGTTCCATTTTTAATTTCTTTACAAAAATTGAAATGAAATGTTTCTCTTTAACGTATACATCATTAATGGATTTTAATACTACCATAACCTCTTTATTCTATTTATCTTCTTACATATTATTTCAATAGTTCTAAACAACAAATTATTTAATGAAGGTTTGTTTTAAATTTTTTTCTGACAATTTATATATTTTATAAAAGAATTGATTTTAGTTTAAAATATACCATTTTGATGAATTGTTCTCTATCCATAATCTCTTAATTGATTTTTTGTCATTAAATTCATTTTAAAAAATCTACATTATAATGATCATTTTCATTGGTAGTTACATTAATCTACCATATCCATATTCTTTGTGTCTTGGATATTATTATTTAATAAACTATATAACAATTATACATATGGTTATTATATAAGAGATATTATAATAAAAGTTATTTTATTTTACATGATAATTAATGATATTCCATATTATTTAATGAATATAGATATTTATTGATAAGGAATATTTTTTATTAATTAAATTGATCATTCAATATATGAGAAATGAGTTTGATATTTAGTTATTAGTGTGTCCTAGTTACAGATAGATCCTTGATGCATTGATATTTCTCATGATATATACCAATTGGACAACCTAATTAAATTATTTTTTTGGTGTATACCTACCCATAGACTTAAACTATTTTTGGACAATGACTTTATGGTAAAATATCAGGATATTTGAGATCATGTCACCCAACATTATGCATTTACTTCATTGAGAATTTAGTTATTGTTATCCATGTGATTAATACATTGATATTTTCTATGGATTTATTTTGTGCTCATGTGAAACATTAAATGAAACGTGTTTTCAGTTTATTAAATTTCAATGTTGATTAGGCCTTATTTACTCATGATTATTTCAATGTACGCAACCCTTAATTAGAATTTTATCGCACCCTTATTGTTTCCTTTCCCAAGGTTATTAATATTTAATATTATAATATTTTTTTTGGATGAAGAATGTTTTATTTTTTTATGTTTATATTTTATTTAAAATATAAATTCTAAATCATATATGTATCATTTTATACAAGACGAATTAACTGATAAGTCCTTTTGGATGACATCCCTTGTATCTTATGCTAGTGTAATAAATTAGACATTGAATCTTGGTTATTAGAGTTTTGGGGTTGCAAGAATGGTAATGAAAAGAGGAGAGAGAAATATTTTGATTGCAATGAAATTGATTATTATGAAAATTAATTTCCAATTTAAGTTATGGAGTACATTGATAAATAATATAAATCATAGAATAGTGTGGTGAATAAATTTTCTATTTTTTGTCCGTCAAATGATGTGATGAGAAGTACATTAATTATTTATTCTAACTGTACAAATTCCATGTTTTATTTTGGGACTATACGTTCATTTATTTCGAAGAATAATGGAAATATACCCTCAATAAATGAAGAAGAAACAATTGTTAGGAACTCATGGTGTAATAATGAAAGAAACGTAGATTTATGGAAATCGTCCAATAATTATATGTGGAAAGAGTTCTCCAAAAAATCATGTTTATCTTTCCCTTTGTGGAGTTTGATATTATTTTGGGTATTGATTGGATTTTATTTTATCATGATATGATAGATTTTAGAGCTAAAGAAGCCTTGCTCAATCTAGAAAATGAATTTCAATTTTTATATAAGAATGATATTTTTACCTTTTAAAGGTTACCAAGAAGCTAATAAGATAATTAAAGATAAAAGTGAATGTCATCTTGAACATATTTTTAAAATTAAGTAAACCATTCAAAATAGTGTTTTTTGTGTTGCAAATAAATATATTGGTATATTTATTATTTATTTTCATGCTGTTATTCCTAATTAAGAGGTTGAATTTACAATTGAATTAGTTCTTGATGTTAGGATAATTTAAAAACCTCAATATCAAATCGATTCAGTTTAGTTATAGGAAATGAATAGCAGTTATAAGAGATTATTAATAAGGGTTTCACCCTATATATAACATCACATTGTGGTTCTATTATTATTATTTAAATAAATATGAATATATGAAAATTTTCATTGATTATAGAGAAATCAATAAAATTGATTTTAAGAACAATTATCCTTTCCCTCATGTCTATGACTTGTTTTATCTGATCTAGAGACCATAGTATATTTTTATGATTGATATTAGGACGGAGTACTATATATTAAATGTAAAAGAATAGAACATTAAGAATAGGATATTTCATACTGGTTATATACATTATGATTTTTTAGTTATGCTTTTCTGGTTAACAAACACACCTGCTATATTTATGGATCTAATGAATAACGTGTTCCATGTGTTTTTGGATAAATTTACATTTGTTTTTGTCAATGGTATTATAATATATTCTGAAATTTATAAAGCTCATGAGAAATATCAATGTATTTTTTTTGCAATATTTAAATGAAATAGGTTATATATAAGCTTTATTAAATAATTATTTTTTTATCAATAGATTTATTTCCATGAATATTATATGTATAATAATGGAATAACTATTGGTCTTGATAAAATGAAAGTGGATGAAGAGTGGCCAATACCTACAAATATAAAAGAGATTCGACGTTTTCATGGGTTAAAAAGTAACTATGTATGGTTTGTTGAAAACATTTCTCAGTTATTTGGCCCACTAACCAAGTTAACACAAAATAGAGTTGAGTTTTTAGGGATGAAGGAATGTGGTGAAAGTTTTTAGGAATTGAAAATTAGTTTTTTAATAATTCTTTATTATGTTTTCCTTCAGGAAAAATGGAGTTTTATATTTTCTATGATTATTTATTAAAGGTATATGGTTGTGTCTTGATGTAGAATGGTCAGGTTATCATATATGAATCTCTTAAATTGAAACACCATGAGATAAATTACCCTACACATGACTCTAAGTTGGATTTAGTAGTTTTTTCATTATAAATTTAGAAGAATCATCTATATAGAGAGAAATGTGAAATATATTCCAATCATAATTTTTCAAAGTATATATTCAGAAAAAAGAGTTTAACATGAGGAAAATAATATGGATTTAACTAATGGAAGATTATGATTAAATAATTTACTATCATCTAGGTAATGGAAAAAAATAACCTAATTCCATGAGCCCAAAATATAATAGATCATTAACTATGATACTTTTGGAAAATGATCCATTAGTTAATTATTTAATACAAGTTGTACCAAGAAAATTATGCAGAAACTCTTTCCTTTTGGATCAAGTATCAGTGCTGTCATATTTTTTAGATAGAATGATTCTTACTCTTGAGGAAGATCATAGTTTGTGATAATAGTATAATTTGTCAAATAAAGAATGTTTCCTGAGTTTAATATTGATGAATAAAGTGTTGGTATATTTGGAAAGAGGTTATGTATTTTAAGTGATTCCTAGTTGAAGAATGAATTATTAATTAAATCACATAGATCTTGATTTCCTGATCATCATGGCTATAAAACGATGTAGGGAGACCATTATGAATATTTTTGGTGGGAAGGTATAAATAATTGTATAATTTATTTTCCCATTAAATGTTTGACTTTTCGGCTAGTGGAAGATAATAAAAAATTGCCAATGTAGATTCATAATCCATTGTCAATTCCAGAATGGAAAGAGGAGAATTTATTCTTGGATTTTATGGTGGGATTAAAAAATAAATCTCGAGGTAGAAATGAAATTTTGGTTATTGTTGACCATGTGACTAAATAAAATCATTTTTTTATATTCAAGATACAATGTATTTGTATCAGTTTTACAGAATATATCTCAATGGTATAATATGGTTTCTTGAATTTTCCCTCTTCATTGTATCTGATTGTGATCTAATATTTATGTCAAAATTTTCAATGGGATTTAGAAGTTAATAGGTGATAAATTAAATTATAGTACAATTTTTCATCCTTAATCCGATGGAAATTTGAAGCATACAATTTAGAATTTAGTGCATATACATTGATATTTCTCATTATATTATTCAGGAACTTGGAAAACATTCTATAATTGTTTTAATTCTCATTTAATAACATTTTTAATTCCTGTATTAAGATGCATCCTTTTGATTTATTATATAGAAAGTGTCATTGAACTCTAGTATGTTGGGATGAAGCTGGTAAATTAAATTTATTGGGATTATAATTGGAAGAAGAAATGGTTGAGAAGTTAAATATGATTTAGCATCTCGTGAGGGTATCATATAGAATGAAGTAGAGTTTTCAAGATAACATGAGAAATGGTATTTCATTTGAGGTAGGTGATAATGTCTTTTTTAAAATACAATATTATAAAAGTGTTCTGAGAATTGGTAGAAAGGGAAATTTAATCCCATGGTTTATTGTTTTGTTTTAATTTTTGGAAAAGGTTGGATTAGTTTCCTATATATTAGCTTTTCTTTGATGTTTATATTAGGTTCATGATGTGTGTCACAATTAATTGTTAATGAAATATATACATGATGCATCACAAGGTTTATTCCCTGTGGATCTACAATTGGAAGACAATCCCTATTATGAGGAAAATTCAGCGGATATTCTATATGATGGAGAGAAATGTTTTAGGATTAGGTAACTCAATTGTTTAATGTTTTATAGAAAATCTATATAAATAGAATAAGTAACATGTGAGCATTAAAAGTCTATGACTAAAAAATATCCCTATATGTTCACGAAATGAATAAAATTGTGAGAAATAAATTTTTTTAAGTGGAGAATAATGTGAAATCCTATGTATGGTTAATAATAAATAAATTTTATTTTATATTAGTTTTAAAAATTATATTTTATGGATTCAAATTAAATAAAATAATTTTAAGTATTATCTTAATTGAAAAATAAATAGTTTAATTCTAACCAAAGTGTTTTCAATGTGTTATATGGGTTTATATTAATTAATATTCATACTTTTTAGAATTTTAATTTGATAAAATTGAACAATTTTATAATATCATCGTATCAAATTCAAGTTATTCTTAATTATTATGTTTTTTTTAAAAGATTTACATTTGTGTGAAAAGTGAATATGCCGATTGTTGAAATAAATTGACAATTATTTTATTAAAATAAAGAAATTTAAAATACTCATTTTAATGGTATGGAACTTTCTAGATCATTCCATTTCATTTTTTTTTGAAATTCATGGTGCTTGGAGGAATCTTAGAGTAGGTTTGGTGGAGTTTGGGAGTTGAAATCTGGAAGCATGAGAAGTTCACGATGTGAGAGAGAAGTTCACGACCTGAGAAGGGAAGTTTGAAGGATGTGATTTAGAACATAAAATATAGGTTCAGGACAAGAATGATTGAAGGATATAATTTGATGAATTATCCCCAAAATATAGTGACATTAAAATAGAGACCATGATATGAATTGATCCATGTTTACTCGATCGAGGTGATGCATTTTTTAACGAGTATTAAAGCTTGATCCATTCATGATTGGAATGGTCCATTCATTCCATGAATCCATGATTGGTAGTGTTCCTATAAATCTAATTAGACCCTCATTTTTCCATAAAACCATCCAAAACCACCGAAATCTTTGTGACCAATGGATCTCTCCCTAGGAAATTCAAACACATTTCAATAGAGATTGATCTCCAACTTCCAAAGTTTAATCTATTGAAATATGAGGTTATTTTTCACTATTTCTATTATGGTTTCTTCTCTAGTCCATTTTTTTATTTTTGGAATATCATTCCATGCCATGGCAGTTGAAATCCATATTCATAAAGATTTTTTTTTGTGTTTGTTGGTGCGGTTGTGGTGTGGAATTCTAGGTGGGCTATATAATCTTTGTGGGATAGGTGATAAGAGTTCTTCATATTTGTTCGATTCTCAATCGAATAATATTGAAAGTCTTGAGTTAATGGATTCATTGATTTCCCTTTTTTTTTGTCCAATAATAAGGTTGTCACACTTTTTCTCTATGGATAATGATGGAATTAACCATAATGAATATCAAAACAAAAATAATGAAATAATTGGTTTGGGTTATTAACGACCAAATGTGTTTTCATCATGATAATAGGTTTCCTCTTATTTTAATAGATAGTTTATAACTTTTTATATGAATAAAACGGATAATGAATGTAAATATGTTTATTATTTTTGATGGTATAATAAAGAGTCATGTCAATGTAATTTCTCTTATTGTTTTTTGAAAATATATTTTATTATTGAAAGCACGTTTAAATATTTGGTAGATGTTATTTATGATACATTAAGGTTGAATGTGGTTTTAACCTATAATAAATAAATCAGGTAATCCATGATATCAATTCACTAGTTATTTGATAAAGATAAATTATTTGGGAAAATAGATATCGTTTAATTGAAAAGGATATATGTTTCTTTTTTTGGGCCTAGATTTCATGTTGAATTTGAATGTTCTTAATTTATTCCATGTGTGTTTTCTTTGGATATTACCCTAGGATGGATAAAACTTGTTGATAAATGGGAAAAAAATCTTGGTTTTATGGATGTCGTTGGTTACTAAGTTGACGGGATGCATGGTTATATGTATGGTGGTGCTGGGCATGGAACTTAGAGTTATGTAAATGTGTTAATGATATTATTTCCCACTGTTGATCATAAATATATGATTATTTCTTATTAATATATCTTCTCAGAGACGGTATAAACGTGTTTCTATTTTCTTCATTACTTTCCCCAAAGTATAATTTAGCTGGTTGTGCTTAGTTTAGGAATCTCTTTTATGGTAACTTAAGATATGTTCTAAATTACTTCAAATTATAGAATATTAATGTAATAAATTTTTAAAACCATGTAATTTGGAGGCTTTTGGGAATGAAAATGACAATAATCTTGAGAAACTGTGGGATCATATGGATTATTCATGGTGGGCATGGACTTTGATTGGTTATTATATTATAAATGAACCAATGTTAATTAATTGATAATGAATTAATAAATATTATCTGAAATTTTTAATAAAAATAAACAATTAAATGTAGTTCCCTGAATTCTCTGGTGTTTATTAGATACCTAGTCCTTAGTAGAGGATGATGGGTTCCTGAACGACGATTGCTATAGTTTTTCCTAATTCTATGTCAATACCAATAGTGTTGTTGTGATCTATCCTATATCCCATATGTTATTTTATTTCATGCACTTTCCCTCCCATGTCAATAGATAAACTGAAACCTAGTGGACTCTAGGAGGGTGTTTTCCTAAATCTCTAGTTTAGCAAGGAATATATGAATGACTACCCCTCTTTCCTTACACTTATATCTTAGTAGTATAATATGATGGTACACATGGTGGTTAAATTTACCATATATATATATAGAGGGTTTTAATGAATTTTAGTTATTTCACACACATGCATCCCCATATATAGTATTGTGAGGATTATTATATGTATAATGTGTATGAGTTGTGGTGGATTGAGGTATAATACATGATATATGGGTTTGGGTGGCTCACAAAAACTACTCAGTTAATATATAGATATGTGATATGGGATTATTAGATGATGTGATGGAAATGGTTCATGGTAAATAATGACGAGGTGATGTGATGCATAGGGTGTATGGTATGACCCTACATCCCAAGTTTCCTTAGACTGGTTTGTTTTGGAGAGAGATGGTTGATGACGTGTGACATTAGGGAAGAGAAGTAAACTAGTGGGAAAGTTGTAGTGGGGTAATTTTCTTTTTCAATTATGTTATATGATTACTTATATATGATACTTGGTGATAGAGTTGGAGTGAGGTTGGGAACATAACATTTCTATTTAGATATTGAGTTAGCTTCACTTTTTTGTTCACTAGGATTTAGTATGGTTTCTTTATCTTTTACTTAAGAGGCACTACGTAGGATCCAACTCAGTATACATATAATGATCACCCTATATATAAATATAAAATATATTTAGGACCACAAGAGTTAGTTAGTGATCGGGATGGATATCAATAGCTTTTGGAAATTTTCAAGAGCTTTTTAGGATTCAAGTTTAATATTAAGGACTTTCATTTGGTACTTGTAGTTCATTTTTACTTGTTTAGTTATATGAAATTACATGAATGTATTTTTAACATGGATACTTTTTTATGATAATGAGTTGTTGGGTGTTTCATTCTTATCTCTCGTTTCTCAAATATTAGATAGAAATACATAACAATTGTGATTATGATACACCCTCAGTGCCTGTCTCCAAACCATGTCATATTGAAGGTGGGATTTGGGAATCATTATCTCCCTTCTCTCATTACCAACCAGGAGGGGTACCTTTGGGGGGAGGGGGATTAAAGAGTTATATCAATTGGTCAAGTTGAGGGATAAAATGTAGTATAGAGGTAGGAATAGTAGAGGATTTCCTGAGTTGGTAAAAAAATGTTAGATTATTTTTGTATGTGATGTAAATAAGGGATAATATCTATGAAATAGGTATCAATGACACCCATAATCAAATTTAAAGACTATTAATTTTATTGAACCCACTATGAAAAGTGATACTAGTTTCTGGGTAGTGACCTTGGAAAGGATCAGGTAATATTCACCCTTCTTCATTTGTTTGAAACTGTTAGAACGTGGTAATAGTATAATGTAAATTAAAAAAAATAAAGAATAATAAAAATTTCATATTCTGGTTTTGGTTGTTTCAAAATGTTTTTTCTTTTATGGGGTTGGATCTAGAATAATTCCCTCAATAAGTTCACAATGAGTATATTCAACATGATTTTCCACCAGATCATTTTAGGATTGAGTTCAATGACAAAGAAACTTAGAGTAGTACACTCAGAGTGTTTTATCTCCAGAGTCTGTAGAATTATGAGGGGCCCATTTTGGACTCATTGACAGAGGACTGGTTTGAGGAGGAAGATATAAACATTAGTTTGATCCATGTTTGGAAGAAGAATTGTTGTTGATTGGTGGTGATGATTCTTCATGGGGGAGTTGGTGGTTATTATTCTTCAAAGAAAACAAGGATTTGGTAGTCTCATGGGTGAATTTATTATACAAGTTTTAAGCTGAGTTTCTTTCTTTGACAGTACGGGTGACGAGTCACTAGGAAATGATTACCCATTTAAAGGGGTGTTCCATCCTGAAAGAGTCTAAGATTCTATTTAAGACCCTTCTATGATAAAATTCATACCACTTTCCATATGATGAGTCTCTATTGAGGCATTTCAATGAGTCTTTGAATCTAAGGTTCCAGTTCTAGGCCATCCCACTTATCCATTCAATGTATTGTGGGGTATTGGTGAGAGTATAGGTTGTTGAGACAACGTTGTAAAGAACCAAATCATCACGAGTGGAAATTTATTAGGATTCCCCATGTAGTATATATGTGGTTTGGTTTTCCTAATTTCCTATACATAAAATATTTTAGATAGTTAGGGGTAGGTCCCAACCCTCAAAATATTATTTTTTTGTGAAATCTCTTAAGCCCCTACTAAGATATTATACACATTTTTTTCTAGTGAATGAAGTTTTAATTATTAGCGAGAGTTCTTGACCATTATAACTAGGTAGCATGAAATATTTTTCCTACTTAAAGTTCCTCTAATGGGGAAGTTTCAGCTGAAATAGACATAATAGGGTGGTCTAGCATTGGATCAGTAAAGGGGGGATGGTGTTGTTAGAGGACATCCTCAAGTTGATCATATTCCTTAGAGAGAAGTGGTAGTATATAGAGGTGTTCAACATCATGGAGGTCCTGGAGTATGCCCCAGTAAGCTTTATCCTACTGAGTTTCCAGCACCGGGAGAGAAAGAAAATGTCTGAGTCACTCTTTAATTTTTTTTTTCTATAGAGGTTTGTTCTTTTTTTGATACAGGATCTACGAAATCATTCACATCAACTTCTCTAGACCATGCTTTATGAATTGAGGTAGAGAGGCATCCAATTCCCATATCATTAACTACACTAGTTAGAGGTTTAGATTATCATTATGATGTATATAAATTTTGTGAACTAATTTTTGGGTAGAACCTCTCTTGGGGAAACATCCAATATTTTTAGAAACAACCATACAACATAATCCTTAGCATAAGATGGATGTATTCAATAGAGGATATCGTTGATTACTTTAGGATAGAGACTATGTTATATAATTTTAATAGAGAGTCATCCATATTTTTAGTGAGAAAGACCCTAATATAGGTTAGAGGAGATTTCTATCCTTATCTTTCATGATTCAAGAGTTGATTGTTACCTCATCAGATTTTTAGCTAATCATGTTTCCCATGATTTTGGAGGAACAACTGGATGTATTTACTAAAGAAGATGTGGCATTACACCCTCAGTGTGAGATCAAGTTTGAGATAGATCTATTATATGGAGAATATTATTTATTTATGTCTCCACATAGAATGGATAAATCTATATTTTGGGACTTGTAGGTATATATCAATGATCTATTACTTTGAAATTTTGTTTGGCCAAGTGTGATACCTTGGGGTGTTCTGATTCTATTTGTGAAGCTTGTCTATGATAGTATACATCTATATATTGAATACCATTATTTAAATTAGGTGAAAGTGATGAACCATTATCATAATCTATGGATTTATAAATTATTTTATTAATTTAAATGAGGTAGTTGGTTCTCAAATATTAATATATCGTTTAGATACCATTATATGGGGGTAAAGGATGTGGAAATTCAAAAGGCTATTATTCGGTGTCATTATGGGAATTATGAGTTCATTCTAATTTCATTCAATGTGATGAATGATCTACCAGTGTTCATGGGGATGATGAATATAGTGTTTGAGTGTCTTTGTATTGGTTCATGATATATTTCATCAATGGAATCCTTGTGTACTTCACATATGAGGAGGAATACACTGAGCATCTGTAGGTAGTTTGGGGAAATATTTTTCATCAATATCTATTTGGGAAGCTATCTAATTCGATATTAAAGTTCATTTAATAGGGACTATTATTTCCTAGTGTAGAGTACCTATGGATACTTTGTAGATCAAGTTGGTAGTTTCTTGGGCAACAACTAAGACAATTACAAAGGTGTAGATTTTTCTTGGTCTTGTAAGATACTATAATAGGTTTGTATCTAACTTCTCTTATATTGTGACTCATCTAGTATCATTCAGCAGAAAGGATCATACATTTTGTTTACTGACATATTTTAGGTAGTTTTTGAGTATATTAAGGATAATCTTGTCAGTGCTCATGTTTTTTATTTTCAAAAATAGGGAGTTCATCATGTATTTTTCAATGTCACTTCTTGTCTTTATTTGGGTAGTGAATTGATGTATCATAGATTAATTATTTACTATGAGTCACATTAGTTATATACCCATTAATATAACTATGCCACCAATGATCTTGAGTTAGTGTCAATTGTGTTTTACTTAAAGTTATGGTGACATTACTTCATCGATAAGTGCTTTATGGGTTTTAATAACCAAAAGACCCTGAGTTATGTCTTCTCCCAGTGTGACTACATCTTGTGATTATTATGATGGATGTAAGTATTATAGGACTATGAATTGGAAAATTCATATATACTAGAAAAGGGTAATGTTGTACCTGATTTACTATGTAGAAAGTCATGTAGTTATGTCATATGTGAATATTGGGATTCTTGGAGAGTGGTTAAAGAGTTATCCCTGATGAATTTTGATTTGTGAGAGGTTGGTGGAAGATGATTTCTTTTTTAGATGATGGTGTTGTCTTGTTTGGTACAAAAGGTGGTGGAGTTCTAGTTAGGGGATTCTAGGATGGAGATTTGTATAGGCTAAGATATATGTGACGAGGCCATTGATGGATGGTTTTAGGATTATCAAAACTGTTTATTGTTCTATGGGAGGCCTTTCAATCCATTGTTGATTCATGAAGTGTTATTTCGTGAGATCCAAAAATCACTCATAGAAGTACATACTAACATAAAAAAGATGTAACTAGATTTCAGACTTCGGTTTTGGTGTCCTGGGTTGAAGTATCCAATCTCATATTCTATTTATTAATGTCTAGTTTACCAAAAGGTAAAGTATGAACACAAAATTTCTAGTGGTTTATTGAAATTGTTAGATATTCCTCAAGGTAAGTGGTATGAAATCTTAATGGATTTTTTACTATTTTACCTAGAACTCAAGGAGGCTATGATGGTGTATTGGTGATATTGGACTAGTTCCAAAATTCAACCCACTCCATAGTGATCAAGGAGTCGAAATCAATGGTGTATTTTTTCAATGAAGTATCTAGAAGAGGTGGTGAGACTCCATTGATTATTGATAATGGTTATATCTAATCATAATCCTCATTTTATCAACAAGGTTTGGAGAGGTCTTCAACATGATTTTGGATCTCAATTACTCCTTTTCAATTCTTTTCATCCACATTAAGATGTTTAGATGCAAGAGAATATCCTCACTCTTGAAGCCATGTTTCTTGATTTTATCCCAAATTTTAGAGGTTTGTGGAAGAGGCACTTACCTTTGGTTTATTTTTCTTATAAAAATATTTTTCACTCTACCATTAGTATGAAACCACTATAAAATCTGTATGGATGAACATTCCATTATTAATTTAGGTATCCTGTGGTCATATATTCAATAATTAATAGGCCTGAATTGGTGAAAATCATGGCACATATGGTTCGTGTTATTTTGAAGAGGATGAAGGATGCACAAGATCATTAGAAGATCTATGAAGATCATCAGATGATACCACTACAGTTTGACATTTGTGACCATATTTTATTTCATGCGTATCCTCTTCATGGGAAACAAAGTTTTAGACCATATATAAATATTTCACCCAAGTTCTTTATGATTGTGAATGTGTTATCTCAAGTTAGATCCCTCAAATATCGAAAGTACCCCCCATAATTGAATCAGATACATGATGACTTCCATGTTTCACAAGTTATCTATTATTTTTATGATGAATCTCACATCATCTAGTTGGATGATATTGATGATGATGATGATGAGACCTTTGAGTAATGAGCTATAGAGATTTTGGAACACCAAGAGATGCTGTTGAGAGGGAATGTTATTCCCTCCATGTATTATAGAGGCATACTGGTATGGAGGAGAGAACTTGGGAACTTTAATCAATGATATACTCTTAGTATCTTTATACGTTTGATTCTTTATCTTCATTTGAAATGATGTTTTATTAGTTATTTTCCTTTTTCAACTTATGAGATGGATATATCTTCCATGATTCATTGTTTTTTTATTTTATATTGTTTAAGAATTATCTTTAACAAGAGTTTTTAAGGAGATAATTATTTATGTTACATGGTTTTACACCATGATTCTCCAAGTGAGATTTTTTTACTCTTATGATGAAGTTATTATTGAGAGGAATCTCATTGGGTTTCTCTTTAGATGACCCCTTTCCTTTTTCTTCTCTTAGAGTTTGGCTTTAAATTATTGAGGATGATAATTATTTTAGAGGTATCTAATGTAAAGTCATGGACGCTTATATCTCTTCCCATTTAATTTTTCTAAGGTTATTTTTTAAAAGATAAGTCCTAGAATAGGTTCAGTGGAGTTTGAGAGTAAAAATATTGAAGTAGGAGATGTTCACAATGTGAAATGTAATCCATTATGTGAGAGATAATTTCATTGTTTAATTTGGAATTCATGGCCTAATAAGATATGTTCTTATGGTCTGATTAGGGATGTGAATTGTCGATTCATTGCATAAAATGGTGAAGGATTAAATTTTATGAATCTATCCCCCAGATCTCATGATGTCACCATGAATTCCATGATGTGAATTGATCTAGGTTTATTGGATCAAGGAAACATTTTTTTTGATGACTCTAATGTCTCGATCCATTTTTTAAATGAATGTCCCATTCATATTATGAATTTGTATCTAGTAATGGAATAATAAATATAATTTCACCCTCAGTTTTATGTGAAACACTTAAAACTCTCCCGAAATATAGGAGACTAGAGGATATCTCTCTTGGAATTTTAAATCCCTTTCAATATGGATTGATATATCTCTTCCTGAGTTTAATATGTGCTGATCCTAAGTATGTTTTACCTCATTCTATTGTGATATCTTTTTTGATAAGTTTTTTCATCTACTCTATCTTTTCGTTATATGATGGATTATCTCTTTATTCTTATAGATCAAGTTTTGTGTTTATTAGTGTAGTTATGGAGTTTATTCCTTGATGGTTTTTAGAGTCCTTGTAGGATAGGTGAACTGAGTCTCCAAAGACTCTCTGATGTATCATCTTTGTTGGAAGATCCGATTGAGAGATAAAATATTAATTATGGTCTCTACATTCATTTGGACATGTCATGGTGACACGTCATGGTGACACCCAACCATTTATTCCCCATTTAGTTTGGTAACATACATTTAATATTGGGGAGGCCAAAAGAGGGTGAAGGCAGGCTATAAAAGGGGATCTCCTCCACCAGTTTTTATCATCAGATTCCAAAGTAACACTTCTTCATCCTTGAGTTTATTATTTTGTGAGGTGTTTATCTATATTTTCAAGAGATATTTTTGTTTTGTGTTTTCTCCATTAAATTTATAGAGTGAGATATTGTACCCACATTTTACCATAGTGAAATCCTTCTATTTTCCCACTTTGTTTACCCCTTTCATTTATGGATTTTTCCATGTTACATCTAGTGTTAATTTAATCCCAAACATTTGAACTTTAATTAGGTCTTGCAATTATTGTTGAATTGATTGGAAAATTTTATAGTATAATAAAAAGTGGTATCAAAGTGAGGTTTTGGCTTAAAGAAATTATGAAGCAATGATGTGTATTAATGGAAGAAAAATATGAGATCAAAAAATTCAATGGAAATAATTTTTCATTGTGGAAAATGAAGTTGCAAAAAGTGTCATGGAAAGATAATCTCATACACATGATTGGAGAGAAATAGGTGGGTTTGATAGATGAGAAATGCAGTGACAAGGATGATAATTTTATTGCCAACATCCATTTGGCTATGGGAGATGAGGTCCTATCATGCATTGTAGAGAAGAATATTATAAAAGAAATTTGGGATACTTTGACAAAGCTATACGAGGCAATGTCACTCCACGAAAAAAATTTTTTAAAGAGAAAATTATACACTCTTCGAATAGTGGAGTCATCATTAGGGACTAACCACATCAACATCCTCAATAACCTTTTTTATCATCTTATATCGTTTGGTTATTAAATTGTGGATACTGAATGTACATAGATTCTACTCCAAAATTTCCAAGATTTGTATGATCAACATATCATCAACCTCACCAATAATATCCTAATAGATATGTTTCCCTTCAACAATGTTCCAGTTGCAGTTCTTGGATAAGAAATTTGGTGCAAGAACATGAAAGATAGGCAGAAAACTTCACACCATATGGAAACTCTATCAATTGATAGAGAAAGATTTATGGAGCGTGGTTCTAGTGGGTGCCAGAATCATGGTAGGTCCAAATCGAGGAGAAAGATGAAAAATATAAAATGTTACAATTGCAGTAATTAAGGGAATGTAATCAAACACTATTTTAATAAGAATGGGGTGAGAATAAATCTCATGTAAATATGGAAATTACATCTAGAAATGGAAACATACTAGTCAGTGAAGTAGAAACAACTACTGAAGGAAGACAACATCTTGACGATACATGGATTATTGACTCTAGTGAAAAATGGAACATGAAATCTCGACAAGAATGGTTTGACCAATATGAAACTACCTCGAAAGGACTTGAGGACACGAGGAACAATCATACATTGAAGATCATTAGAGTCATAACAATCAAGCTAAAGATGCTTGATAACATAGTTTGAACCATCCAAGGAGTACAACATGTGGAGGGTCTTAAGAAGAAAATTTTTTCATTTAGAAAATTTGATGACATCAGACCAAGACTCACACTAAGAAAGGGATGATGAATATTGTGAATGGATCACATATAGTGATGAAGGAAGAGAAGATCTTAAAGAATCTATATGTGCTTATGGGTGAAATGTACAAGTAATAAGAGATAATTGTCGCATCAAATACCTCAATAGAAGAGTTGATGATGTTATGACATCAAATGATTGGCCATATGTCCAAACGAGGATTGAAGATTCATGCAGATTAGAAGTTATTGTCTGGACTGACGAAGGTATCCTTACCATTTTGTATGAATTTTGTTTTGAGTAAGAAACAAATGTTTATGTTTTGAACATCAATGAAGAGGATAGAGGATATCTTGGAGTTGATTCATTCCGATGATTGGAAACCACTAGTTGTTTTCCTAAGAGATGAAAGGTACTTTGAAAATTTTATTGATGACTATTCGAAGAGATTTTGGGTGTTTCCAATAAAAAGGAAATTAGATGTCTTTGAAGTCTTCAAAATATTCAAAGTGAAAAAGGATCTTGAATCTGAAAATAAGATCAAGTTTTTGAGGATTGATAATGGTGTTGAATATACAAGTGAGGAGTTTGATTCCTTTTGTAAATAAGAAGTAATCAAGAGGCAGTTCAAAATGGAATACACTACTCAGTATAATAGAGTGGAAGAGTGGATGAATATAAACTTGTTGGACAGAACATGGGAAATGCCGAAGAATACAGAAGTTACCAAGATGTTTTGGGAAAAATAATTAAATACCGCCTGCTATGGGATCACTCAATCCCCTTCAGTGGAAATTGATCTGGAGACACTTATGGATATGTGGAATGGTAAACCCAAAAATTATTCTCAATAGAAAAGTTTTGGAAGTCCTATATATGAACTATTTCTAGACCAGGAAAGATCGAATATGGACTCAAGATCTAGGGAATTTATCTTCTGGGGATATTCTAATGGTGTAAAGGGGTATCGTTTGGGGGATCCCACTTCCCAAAAACATTTTTATTAGTAGAGATATAATCTTTGCTGAATGTAAAAATGATGATTGATAAAGGAATGGTGAAAGAGAGTACAAAAACTAAAATAGTCATGGTGAAGGAAAAAACAAAAGAGTAACGGGTTTCCTATGAGGCATTACTAGAGCATGATGATCAAGTATTAGATGATCCTGGACTACGATGGTCAAATCGAGAGAAAAGAGGGCCAATATGGAACTTAGATTATGTCACTGAGAGAAATGTTTCATATTTATTATTGATATAAGATGGAGATCTATCATATATTTGGATGCAACCCAGAGTCTAGATATATCTTCATGGATGGTGGCAATTCAGGAGGAACTTGATTCCCTAAAAAAGAACAACTCCTCAGATCTTATTCCATTACCTCACAGAAGGAAGGAAATTGGCAACAAATAAGTCTACAAGATCAAGAGGGATGATGTAGATCAGGTGCAAAGATATCACGCAAGACTGATGGTCAAAGTATATGCTCCAAAGGATGTTATCGATTTCAATGAAATATTGTCTCCTATTGTTAGACTGATGACTATTTTGATAGTTTTGGTGATGTGTGATGCATATAATCTACATCTAGAGGAACTATATGTGAAAAAAACTTTTCTCTATGGTGATCTTGATGAATAAATAAATATTCTCCAAACAAATGGTTTTGCTGAAGAAGGTAAACAGAACTTGGTTTGTAGGTTGAAAAAATCTCTATACAGTCTCAAACAAATGTTGAGGTGTTGGTACAAGAGATTTCATTCCAATATCATGAACATTGGATACAAAAAACTTACTTCAGATCCTTGTTCATATTTTAAGGGTATAGATTGTAATGATTTTATCATTATACTATTGTATGTGGATGACATGTTGGTTGGAGGCCCCAACAATGATCAAATCCAAGTGACAAAGACACAATTGTATAGAGAGTTTGATATAAAGGACATGGGACCCACAAAAAAGATTATAGGGATGAAAATTCAGTGAGATAGGAATAATAGAAAGATTTGGATATCATAGATGATTTATTTGAGGAAAGTCTTGAAATTATTCAACATGCAAGACTATAATCCAATTTCTACGCCTCTTCCCATTAATTCTAAGTTATCCTTCACGATGAGTCCTAGCAGTGAAGTAGAGAGGATGAAAAGGTATTGAGTGCTATATGAATCAGTAGTGGGGAGTCTAATGTTCTCCATGGTCTTTACTAGAACATACATTTCACATGTAGTGGGAGAAGTTATTTGGTACATGGAAAATCAAGGACGGGAGCATTGGATCATGGTGAAGTGTATCTTAAGATACATCAAGGAAACCTCAGGTATTGAATTATGTTTTGGAGGATCCAATTTCACTATCAGAGGTTATGTTGATTCAAATTTTATAGGTCATTCTTACTAGAAATAATCTAATATTGGTCATGTGTTTACTCTTTCTGAAGAAGCTGCGAGATGGATATCAAAGTTACAGTAAGTTGGGTCTTTATCCACGATAGAGGCAGAGTACATGGATGCTACACAAGCATACAAAGAGGCGATTTGGATGAAAAGGTTTTTGAAGAACCTCAATCACAAACAATATCATATTTCATTATTTTTTGATAATCCAAGTGACTTCCACATTGAAATAAATACATATTTTCATTCTAGGATGAAGAACTTTGGCGTATAATATCATTTTTTTGAGATGTGGTGGAAGAAGGAAGTGTGGACATGTAGAAAATTCACACTAAAGAAAATCTGACATATTTCCTCATGAAGGGGATTGGTTCTGATAAGTTCAGATGGTATAAATCCATGAGTGGCCTTGTAGAGACGTGAGCACAAGTTTGGAAGATAGAAAGGATGTGTAGATATGTGATTGGAACTTAATAAAATTTCTAAGTAGGAGATATGTTGGAAGACGTTATGGAGAGAGAAAATATTAGTGATGGTCATTGCATTCATTTGGAATTGTCATGGTGACACAACATCGTGAAACCCTACCATTGATTCCCCATTTAATTTGGTAATAGAAATTTAATGGAGGGGAGGTCAAAAGAGGGTGAAGGCAAGCTATAAAAGGGGATCTCCTCCACCATTTTTTATCATCATATTCAGAAGAAACACATCATCGTCCTTGAGTGCAGTATTTTGTGAGGCATTTCTCTGTATTTTCAAGAGATAATTTCTTTTTTTTTCTACTTGTAATTCAGTGATAGAGATTTTGTACCCACATTTCTACCATAGTAAAATCCTTCTATTTTCCCGTGATTTTTTACACCTTTCATTTGGTGGTTTTTCCATGTTACATCCAGTGTTATTTTAATTTCACACTTTTCCACTTTATTTCTATCAAATGATTATCATTTAATTTTTTAACCAATTGTTCACGATCCTAACATTATTCATTGATAGAATCTCATGATCTAGATCAGAGGGTCCTTTTGGCCTCCCCAATCCTCCGTTATATTTCCAATGATGCTGCTCTAAGAGTGGTTGGTTAGCATAGAAATAAATATTTTAATGATATGTTGGATAATCCCTCTATTATAGTGGTCCATGAAGTATTTTCATGTATTACATGTATCCCACTAGCTCCTCAGTATACATCCCATGTGGAAGGTTTCCGAATTCTGTATTTTTCTATGAAATAGATTAGTGGCATTATGGATTTTCATCGGCTTACCTAACTGCGAGGTTAGGTCATGAGATGCCCTCCCCCTATCTTCAGGTTTTTTTCTCTAGAGGTCTAGATCATCTAGTGGTGGTATCGCTTATTTCTCATTCATAATTCTATATTAATCTATTTTATGAAGAGGATTTCATCATGTTGTGTTCATGAGAATCACATCTGTTTGGCTCTTGGAGTTTTTTTTTCAAACATGTTAGTTTAGGGATTACCATGTCGGGAAAAATCCTGTAGAGACCCAAAGCTTGATGTACATGTACATTACAATATTTTTGAGGAATACTTATAAAAAAACACTAAAGGACCGTAATAGTTTAGTGTCTTTGGAAACTTGGAATATAAACTTCTAATCATGTTGAAAGATCTTCAACATCTCCCATAACGATATTCCACTTTTTGTTTCCTTACTTAAAACCTTTATTTTAATCCTGGGGGAAAAGAAAAAATAAAAAGGGTGAGCTCAAATGTTCAGTAAGGGTAATCATGGGGAAAATAAAACAAACCATATACATTTATACTTAAAAACATGAACATAATGTTTAAACATCAAAATCTTGAGCAATGACATAAAACATGGCAGTACATAAGGAATATATCATAATGGAACATAAATCATGATAAAATAGCATGGGAATAAAACATATAATTGTGGAAAACCATTAAGAACATGATATGTTTTCCATAGTAGCCAAGGCATTGCTGCCAAGACCATCTTAGTGGACAAAGTCCCTTTCTGAATCGAGTTCACTCCTTGTTCTAGTCCTGTATCATTGAACCAGATTAACTTATCGTTCCATCCATGTCTATCCCATGAGATATAAATCTTTACCCAATGAATTTGAAGGAGATATAGGTCCCAAACATCTCATAATGAAATCATTCTTACGTGTTCCACAACATAAACATAAATCATTCATTATAACCCAAAGAATAAAATGGGTTTCATAAACATCATCCCATCATAACATAATCCATATAAAACAAATGGATATCATTTCATCATAATAATATTGAAACCATGTAAATCATATACACATTATACTTGAAACATACACATATGAAATAATGTAATCTTAGATGGAAAATGGTTTTTATAAAACATTTGAAATGAATTCTTGAGGAAAATATCCTTTCTTCTTCAAAATCATTTTATTTTCAAAAAATGCCATGAAATTTTAAAATAAAAGGATTTTGTTGAAAATAATAATGAATTATTGTAGATTATGCTTCATGAAAATAAGGAGTTACAAAACCGTAAAAATATGTTCAAGCAGTATAAGTTTAAAAAAACATTCTTCTCGTACTTTTGCTGGAAAAGTCAAAAAAGTACCTCGTAATGTAAAAAAAGAAAGATTCCTTACATACCATGTAGTAAAAGTAAAAAATGGGTAAAAATGACTTTGAACATACATGAAACCATTTTTAGAAAATAGGGACATGGATGATAAATATAACCCTAGTAAATACTTACGAATGAACAATCTCAGGTAAAAATGAGATAGGAAAAGTTATCCCTTACCTTATGTCTGATATGCTTAGTACGTATCCGAACATCCTGTATAATGATTTAAATAATGTCATTGACTTATTACAGAATCATATTCATTTTTATTATATCATATATGGTTCACTTATGACTTTATATTGCTCATTCTTTTGTAAATTCCATGTTAAAGTAGCGTTTTGGTTAAAATCGTTTTATTTATCATATGTGTTTGGACTTAGTGTTCTTGATATTATTATTACTTATATCATGATTTACTTACTTCCAGAATGTAAAAAATGATTTATATATCATATATATTCAGTATATATATGTATAATAGATATATAAATGAAATGAGACACAACGTTCATGGAGACGGTAGGCCGTACGTACACATGAACGCTGTTTTCCTTTCCTTATTGACTTGAATGGAAGTAAGTAGATGAAACACACACACACACATATATATACATAAATTCAGTAGCTTTATTATTTTATATATTCCATTATTATTCATTATATATACTTTATAATCATTCTTGAATGTTTAACATGGAAAATGAATCTCATCGCGTCGTGGAGACTGTAATCCGTACGTACGCATGAGCGAAGATATCGTTCCCATAATTATTTAATTGAATTGGAGTGGATGATATAATATCTAAGAATAAGTAGGATGTTATAATAAACATATTTAGTTATTCTTTATACCATTATACCCATCCATGTAAGGTGGTGGTGGAAAAACAGATTACACCACGGCGTGGAGACGATATTCCATACGTACGCACGCGCGGTGATTTCATTTTCCGTAGGATGGATAGAAGGTGAAATGAGGTTTTTTCATATTTATAATAACATATCAGTATATTATTGATACTTATGTTATTAATTTATAATGAAACAACTAAAGAAGAAGAATTTGAATAAGAAAGAAACTTGAAAGAATCGGTAGAAGAGATTTCTTCTTCTTTGACGCACCTCTTTTAAGCTTCCTCTTAAGGGACTAAAGTTGGTCTTTTGAGAAGACCAGAACCTCCAGAATTTTGCTAGGTAAGTGGAGAAGAGAAATGGGTAGGGGTTGGATGAGCTTGAAATCTCAATGTGGTGTGAGGAGGAGAGGGAGGAGATGCCCTTTTATAATGGAGGAGAGGGGCACTTTAGGATAAACTTAAAATATTATTTTATAATAAAGTCATATTTGGTTTATAATGGCTCCAAAGTGACTTATTTAGAAGATAAAGTGGGTATGGGTCACAATAAGTTCAACCAATAGGTTTTATACATGTTTCGGTTACTATTTTAACCTTATCATTTAGATTTAACTCTATGTTAAATAATTTAGCTTTTACCGTGTCTTCTTGTTTTCTTACACTATACGGTTAATAAACTTACTATAACAAACCAAACGAACCCCAAGTGGTTCATTATTAATATATATAACCTTATCTAAGTCATTTTTCTGAATATTAGATTTTTATGAATATAATAACAATTAATAATATAATATTTATTTTAAAAACTATTTTATGTCAATTTTGATACTATTTGGTAATTGATTTTTTGTGAAAATCATAACAGAATGATTAGTTCGAATAAAGTTAATTGAATAAATTATAACATTTTATATTAACCTAAAAATTTAGTGGGATTTATAAAAAGTCTGAAATTACATTTAATTGGGTATTTATAACATCAATTATGTTAATATTTCATTAATAAGGTAATTACTACATCACTGTTGTGTCATAAATAAATTAAATTATTTAATGTATAAAAATTATAAATAAAATACCATTATGTAGGAAATATTTTTATCTTTCTAATGAATATTTATAGTTGAATTTATCTAATGTATCACCTTATATTAAAAATGTTTTATTTATTAAACTTTGATTTTAACTATTTTAACTCTTCTTTAAATAAAATAATATTAAATGTCCTAATCTAATCCAAGTGGCCCTAAAGGGTAATATTTTTTTCCTGAGGTTGTTTTTGGTCGAATTACACTTATTTAATAGAATTAGGACATGTGTTATGGTAATAATAATATCATTTTTACCCTTAATTGCCCTATTTACTTTTAACCGTGGTAAATAAAAGTAAAAAAGTTACTATTCACCAAAAATTATTTTTATCTTATTGAACCACATTTTACTCCTTGATATTAACCGTGTCTCTTGGATTTTCAAAATTACACTCACAAAAGCGATAAAATTATGTTTTATGTAAATTTTCAGATTCTCTTATGAGGTGGGTAAAAGACGGTGAAAAGTTCAATAAAATTTTTATGTATCTAAAATTATTATAAAATGACTCCAATGAATTACATTGAACTTATATAGGTATTATGTATCAATTATTACCTAAAATAAATTTAAATAAAATAAATAATTATTTAAATAAAAAGTCAGTTTTTAAATAGTAACATAGTGTTTTCACTATTCATCAAAAATTGAATGTTTTCAGAAAAATACCAAAAATTCACCCTAGGATAATTTCGATATTCTGAATCCAAAAATGAAGTCCATTTTGAAAGATAAATTTTTTAAAATTTCAAAAAGTGGGTATTACTATTCATAACGGCTAGTTCATAATAATATTATAATAATATCTCATTTAGTGAAACTCGGTATTGCGTACTGCACACGCTATCGAAGAAAGCCTTGATTATGTGTATTGCAAGCCAAGTCAGGGCTGCGTGTAGTGAAAGATCCATTTGGTGTTGATTATAACATAATCAAAACTTATTTCATTTATACATTAAACAAAATCTATACTTAATGTTGCGTAAAATAATTTCCACAAAATGAACTTGAAATTGTATGTAACACGAGCCAAGAATAGTGTTGCGTATACTGCAAGCTAATACGGTGTTGCGTATAGTACAAGTTAATCTTGGTGTAGTGTATAACAGAAGACATCAAATAAATATACCTCATAAAATCTCGGGTTGTTACATTCTACCCCCCTTAAAATGAATTTTGCCCTCAAAATTCGTCGGGGTTATAAATGGTTTACTACTTGAAAGTTTCTTTCATAGAAACCCACATCATAAAAAGGAATACCAAAAATGAACTTTAAAAACTAAATTATGAAACGTAACGGTTACCCAATTTAACTAATCACTGGGTTTCCACATAGAAGAACATAGGTGAAAATATGGATATGGAAGAGAAATCTAACCATCAAGTTCTGATGGAGAGTGGTAGAGAACATGGATATGAAAAATCCAACAATCAAAAAGCCATAAATTTGTGATGATTTAAGGTGTCATTTGATTCATCAGATATAAGAGCACTAGGAAAACATTTTTGGTTTTCAAGATCATTTCCCTCATGCTAAAGATTTTTTGAATTAAAAGAAATACTTTCTTGATTTTGGTACAATCTCACTGTTTTTCATGCCTTGAACAATTTCCACTTCATCTCTTAAAGAAATGAAGCTAAATTTGTCTTCCGTGAAGTGTTAACGGATCATACGATAGAATGATAGGTCATTCTATCTATTTCTATCGCAAAAAATTTAGCACAATTTATTAAATATACATAAGTCCATCTATGCTGAGATTAATCATATATGGTTCCTAAAATGGACTTATACTTCATATATCATACCACTTAATAAATTAAAACTAATTTCTACAAACTAGGGACTTCTTATTGGCCAGAGGTAGGCGATAAAGGCTTGTTTCACTTTGGTTGTGGGTTCGATTCCCACAGCCTTGTCCGACGCGACGGGTAGTCTCCCATCCTACGGGTTTTCCTTTTTCTAAAACTATACTATTATAACATTCCAAAAATAATATCAAAAAGTTATAGCCTTAAACAATAATATATTATGTCTAACTTAATCTATTCCAATTTTTTAGGCTTATACAAAATAGTTTTGTCCAATCTCATAGTAAAAAGAAAATAACTACCAGAAAGGTCATATAACAAGCTTGTCAATACCATCATTTATCCCCCATATATCATACGTTATATATTGTTGGTCACATTCCAAACATGTGAATACCTTAATCATGTATTCTCTTGAACCATAGTGAAAAAACAAATGCTGTCACAAGGTAACTCTTTCCATATACCGAAATCCGAAAAATTCTATATACTCAAACCATTATATCACTTTGTCTTTATATAAGTCATGAGCTCATTAATACTATCAAACATTTCATTATCTCCTTATCCCTTATTTGTGTTCATATTAGGTGCTTTCCAAAAATATCTAAATAAACATTCATGGTTACCGGTACCATTCATCATATACTTTCAAAAACTCAAGGAAAGACAACAGTGTAACAATACTTAGATGTCTCTTTATTCCATAGTACCATGAGATTACTTATACAACATTACTCTTGATAAACATGTAATCATTCCACTACCTTCTTAATCCATTGACCGAGCTTCAACAATTCTTTCATCTCACATATCATTTGTAGTCTCTTCATCATCATCAACATAAATACTACCCATAGGACCATGATGATTCTCTTCATTAGACTTTCTCTTAGGGAATTGGTTTTTATAATGCCCGTACATTCCACATTTAAAACATTTAACCATTGTTGATGTCTTCGCAATACCATTATCCTTGTCTATGGTGTTAACTGATCCTTGTCCTTTTCAATTACTGGCTTTGTGTCCTTATTTTCCACACCCATAGCATCCTCCAGTTCCTTTGAAACATCCTCTCTGATACCTCTTCCCACATGATTTACATGAGGGGAATTGAATGTTCTTTCCTCTATGATCTTCATGAAATTCCATCTTTCTCTTATTAGCTGAGTTGGGAAACTTTTCAAAGTTGAGATTATTGATCATATTACGATATTGATGATTATGCATAATAACGATATGTGGACTTCCAAATCCAATTTATTTGGTTTCTCAGGAGGAATATCATTCCATTGTCCATTATATCCTCCATTATCGTGTATCATCATGTTTCCAGCCATGTCCTAAAACCCAAAAAGAATAGGGTGAGAGGCAAAAATCATAATCAAGGGGGAGTAAATTTAATATCTAACATCTTAGGTTTAATTATAATATCGTTACCGTAATTCCATGACCATAACCTATACTTATACTTAACCTTAGGGACATCCCTAGACATACCTTATAAATATCTCTAGGGATCTCACTAAAGTTTTTGCGTCCTAGTTTTCAAAGGTTTACTAAACCTTCCTCTGATACCAACTGTAGAGACCCAAGGCATGACATACATGGACATTACAATACTTTTGTGGAATACTTATAACAAAAAAAACACTCAAGGACCGTAATATTTTAGTGTCTTTGGAAACATGGAATATAAACTTCTAATCATGTTGAAAGATCTTCAACATCTCCCATAACGATCTTCCCCTTTTTGTTTCCTTACCTAAAACCTTTCTTTTAATCCTAAGGGAAAAGAAAACATAAAAATGTTGAGCTCAAATGCTCAGTATGGGTAAGCATGGAGAAAATAAAACAAACCATATACATTTGAACTTAAAAACATGAACATAATGTTAAAACATCAAAATCTTGAGCAATGACATAAAACATGGTAGTACGTAAGGCATAGATCATAATGGAAATTAAATCATGATAAAGTACCATGGTAATAAAACATGTAATTATGGAAAACTATTAAGAACATGATATTATTTCCATAGTACCCAAGGCATTACTACCAAAACCATCCTAGTGGACAAAGTCCCTTTCTGAATCGAGTTCACTCCTCATTCTAGTCATGTATCATTGAACCGGATTAACTTACCATTCCAGCCATGTATATATCATGAGATATAAATCTTTACCCAATGCATTGGAGGGAGATATAGGTCCCACCCATCTCATAATGAAATCATTCGTACGTGTGCCACAACATAAACATAAATCATTCATTATAACCCAAAGAATAAAATGGGTTTCATAAACATCATCCCATCATAAAATAATCCATATAAAACAAATGGATATCATTTCATCATAATAAAAGTGAAACCATGTAAATCATAGAGACATTATACTTGAAACATACACAAATTAAATAATTTCATCTTAGATGAAAAATGGGTTTTATAAAACATTTGAAAAGAATTCTTGAGGAAAATATCCTTTCTTATTCAAAATCATTTTATTTTCACAAAATTTCATGAAATTTTAAAATAAGAGGATTTTTTTGAAAATAATCATGAAATATTTTAGATTAACCTTCATGAAAATAAGGGGTTATAAAACCATAAAAATCTGTTCATGCAGTATAAGTTAAAAAAACATTCTTCTCGTACTTTTTCCAGAAAAGTCAAAAAAGTACCTTGAAACATAAACAAAAGAAAGATTTCTTACATACCATGTAGTAAAAGAAAAAAATGTGTAAAAATGACTTTGAACATACATGAAATAATTTTTAGAAAACATGGACATGGATGACAAATATAACCCCGGTAAATACTTACGAATGAACAATCTGAGGTGAAAACAAGATTGGAAAAGTTATCCCTTACCTTAGGTCTGATATGCTTCATACGTATCCTAACCTCCTGTATAATGATTTAAATAATGTCATTGACTTATTACAGAATCATATTCATTTTTATGATAACATATATGGTTCACTTATGACTTTATATTACCCGTTCTTTTGTAAATTCCATGTTAAAGCAGCGTTTTGGGTAAAATCGTTTTATTTATCGTACATGTTTGGACTTGTTGTTCTTGATATTATTATTAATTATATCATTATTTAATTACTTTCAGAATTTAAAACATGATTTATATATCATATATATTCACTATATAAAAATATATATAATAGATAGATAAATGAAATGAAACACATTGTTCATGGAGACGGTTGGCCGTACATACACATGAACACTGTTTTCCTTTCCTTATTGACTTGAATGGAAGTAAGTAGATGAAAAAAAACACACACACATATATATATATATATATATACATAAATATAGTAGCTTTATTATGTCATATATTCCATTATTATCCATTATATATACTTTATAATCATTCTTTAATGGTTAACATGGAAATTGAATCTCATCGCGTCGTGGAGACAGTAATCCGTACGTATGCACGAGAGATGATATTGTTCCCATAATTATTGAATTGAATTGGAGTGGATGATACAATATCTCATAATCAGTATGATGTTATTATAAACATATATAGTTATTCTTTACACCATTATACCCATCCAAGTAAGGTGGTGGTGGAAAAACAGATTACACCACGGCATAGAGACGGTATTCCGTACGTATGCACGCGCGGTGATTTCATTTTCCGTAGGACGGATAGAAGGTTAAATGGGGTTGTTTCATATTTATAATAAAATAACAGTATATTATTGATACTTAATTCATAACTTTATAATGAAACAACTAAATAAGAAGATGTTGAAGAAGAAAGAAACTTGAAAGAATTGGTAGAAGAGATTACCTCTTCTTTGACACACCTCTTTTAAGATTCCTCTTAAGGGAATAGAGTTGGTCTTTTGAGAAGACCAGAACCTCCAGAATATTTCTAGGGAAGTGGATAAGAGAAATTTGAATGGGTTGTCCGAGCTTGAAAGCTCAATGTGGTGTGAGGAGGAGAGGGAGGAGGTTCTCTTTTATAAGGGAGGAGAGGGGGACTTTAGAAAAAACTTAGAATATTATTTTATAATAAAGTCATATTTGGTTTATAATGGCTCCAAATAGACTTATTTCGAAAATAAAGTGGGGATGGGTCTAAATCCTCTAAACCAATAGGTTTTATACAAGTTTAGGTTACTATTTTAAGCTTATAATTTAGATTTAACTCTAAGTAAAATAATTTAACTTTTACCATGTCTTCTTGTTTTCTTACACTATATGGTTAATAAAATTACTATAAAAATACAAAATAACCGCAAGTGGTTCATTATTAATATATATAACCTTATATAAGTCATTTTTACGAACCATAGATTTTTAGGAATATAATAACAATTAATAATATAATATTTATTTTAAAAACTATTTTATGTCAATTTTGACACTATTTGGTAATTGATTTTTATGAAAATCATAATAGAATTATTAGTTCAAAAAAAGTTAATTAAATCAATACTAAAATTTCATATTAACCTAAAAATTTATTGGGATTTATTAAAATTCTGAAATTACATTCAATTGGGTATTTATAACATCAATTATGTTAATATTTCATTAGTAAGGTAATTACTGCATCCCCGTTGTGTCATAAATAAATTAAATTATTTAATGTCTAAAAATTATAAATAAAATACCACTATGTAGGAAATATTTTTATATTTCTAAAGAATATTTATAGTTGAATTTATCTAATGTATAACCCAATATTAAAATTTTTTTAGTTATTAAACTTTGATTTTATCTATTTTAACTCTTCTTTAAATAAAACAATAATAAATGTCCTAATCTAATACAAGTGGACCTAAAGGGTAATATTTTATTCCTAGGGTTGGTTTTGGTCGAATTACACTTATACAATAGAATTAGGACATGTGTTAGGGTTACAATAATATCATTTTTAACCTTAATTATCCTATTTACTTTTAACCGTGGTAAATAAAAGTAAAAAGTTACTTTTCACCAAAAATTATTTTTATCTTATTGATCCACATTTTACTCCTTGATATTAACCGTCCCTCTTGGATTTTTGAAATTCCACTCACAGAAGCGGTAAAATTAAGTTTTATGTAAATTTTCAAATTCTCCTAGGAGGTGGGTAAAAGAAGGTGAAAAGTTCAATAAATTTTTTATATATCTAAAATTATTATAAAATGACTCCAATGAATTACATTGAACTTATATAGGTATTATGTATAAATTTTTATCTAAAATAAATTTAGAGAAAATAAATAATTATTTAAATAAAAAGTCGGGTTTTAAATAGTAACATATTGTTTTCACTATTCATCAAAAATTGAAAGTTTTCTGAAAAATACCAAAAATTCACCCAAGGATAATTTCAGTATTCCAAACCGAAAAATGAAGTCCATTTTAAAAGATAAAATTTATAAAATTTCAAAAAGTGGGTATTACTATTCATAATGGCTAGTTCATAATAATATTATAATAATATCTCATTTAGTGAAACTCGGTATTGCGTACTACACACGCTATCAAAGAAAGTATTGATTGCATGTATTGCAAGTCAAGTCAGGGCTGCGTATAGTGAAAGCTCCATTTGGTGTTTCTTATAACATAATAACAACTTATTTTATTTATACATTAAACAAAATCTATACTTAATATTGCATAGAATAATTTCCATAAAACGAACTTGAAATTGTGTGTAACACGAGCCAAGAATAGTGTTGCGTATATTGAAAGATAATACAGTGATGTGTATAGTACAATTTAATCTTGGTGTAGTGTATAATATAAGACATCAAAGAAATATATCTTATAAAATCTCGGGTTGTTACAAATCCATCACAATAGCAGTTTGGATCCAGTTTCCCGGGTTACCTCTACCCTTCTACAATGTGACTACTCTCCAAGCCGTGGGAAATTACTTGGAGTCTTTTATTTGGACGAATGAATATAAGAGGTTCCTTCACATAGAGTTGTGCCCCTATATTTTCAAATATATGGATCTAGAGAAGACACTCACTTCATGAGTTCTCATTAGGGCCAAAGATGGTCCCTCCTAGTGGAAATTAATTTTTTAGAACCATCAAAGGTTCTGTGTTGGCTATCATCTTCTGGTCCATTCCCTAGATTTCTGTAGATGGAGACTTCTGGAGCATTCAACTTTCAAGGATTAGGCCAACCCATCTTTGGTCAATGGAGATCCTCCAGCTTCACTGATAGTAGATCATGATAGGGTTCCATGGATATCTCTACCAGCTCATTCGTATAGACTTTCGGTTGTCACTCCTCTGAGGGGTTTGAGTGTGGGACTATAAAATGAGGAGAGAACACCTCACATATTGGGCACATCAACTTTTCCTTCAACAATTTTACCTTTTATAGGTTCTGACAATGTCACTTTACCTGGAAATTTTCAGTTTGTGATCCTGGAAAAGGTTGGTCTTTTAGAGGAGTCCCAATGGTGCAACCGACCTCCCAGAATTGTTCCACCATTATATTGGTTGTGAGGGTGGAGTCCTTAACTTCATTCTCTTAAAATTCTTGAATGTTTGAAGATGTTATTAGAGGCCACCTGGGCTCGATTTCATTCAAATAATAGATTCTACCAGGTCACTAAGAGGTTGAGAAGATTGTGTTCTAGGGTTTGCTTCAATACCATTCCCCTATAGTGATGTTTCAGTCTTTGTCTCTCCATCCAAAAGAGGATCTAGAAGATCCTCAATCTCATTATTTTGGCTCCCCAACATTTTCATAGAGCTAGGTGAGGCATCGTTGACATTAGACTATAATTTATCTTCATACTTTGTATATGGGAAGAAGGTGGTTCTTCTAACTCCCTCTTTTGATGGAGGACCTGTTACTAGGTCTCAAGAAATAGGGTTTCTTCTAAAAATTTGGAAATAAATTCAGGTTTTTCTTTAATTTACAAGGCCTCCATTTTTATTGTTTAATGGTTCATTCTATCAGATAGAATGTTTGAGGTCTAGGTGATTAGAAAAAACAACAACATTTATTCATAGTGAATAGAATCAGTTACACATATCAATTTTTGTGTCATTGGACCATAAACTTAATTTGGATCATTTGAATTTTCTAGCAAGAGATATGGGGTTCTATGCTTGAATACATGATATCCCATGAAATCTACATACAATATGTTTTTTGAAAGTTTGTTTTTTGGTTGTTCTTATTGAGTTTCCCTCTAAAAACATACCTACTAAAGTGATCTCAGTTGGATATGAGTTAATTTCATTCATCTATGTTAGTTGTGGTTCTACTTAAAGAGTGAATATATGTAATCATCTTTCTTCTTTCCAATAATAGATTCTCTCATGGCTTGTTGTGAGGGATTTTAACACCCTAGTAGAAGTTTCTGAAAAGAGAGGGGGTGAAAATTTCTCCACTATTTCAACTAAAAAATTCAAGCAATTTTTGGAAGCCAAGTGCCTCATGGACCTTGGATTTTTAGGGAACATGTACACATTTTGCAATAACAAGAAAGGTATGAGTATAGTATGGTGAAAATTGGATCTCTACTTGGCCATTCTTTAAGTCATTGATTTTTTTTCATCAGTTTACGTGGTTCACCTAACTCAATCTCTCCTAGAACACTCCCCAATGATATTAAATTTTAAAAAAGGTGGTGTACAAGGTATACAATTTGTCTATTCTAGGAACTGGATGAAGTTATAAGGTTTCAAGAAAATGGTCCAAACATCCTAGGACAAGACAATGTTTGGTATATGTGGGGAAGGTTTAACAAACCATCTATAGTTCCCAAAAAAGGAAATACAAAGGTATGTGACCATAATATCCTCTATTTACAATAGTTTTTAGGGGATCAAATGAGACATTTGCTTGCTAGAGGAACAACCCAAATTGAATTTGGATGATGACATTTTGTGTCTCTGATTGAGAAACAAGCTTTACTTTCAGATAAAATTCTCAAACTTTAATGGGTTTGGAGGAAAAAATCTAGTAATATTTGAATAAAATAGGGGGATTTGAACATGTATTTCCTTTAGGTATGTATTAATGATACAAATTTGTTCAAGAAAATTATCCATAAATTGGAATATGAGTCCAAAATTATGGATACTGAGGTGGACAAAGAGATGGATCTTGATCACTTCATAAAACTATTAGAAGGTGACATTATCCTTAATGTTGTAAGGTATTATAGAAAATATATTAAAAATTACTTCATTAAGAACATAAACATATTGTATGAATACTACGACAAAAACTTATTGTAGGCACTACTAGATGAAAAGGAGAGCAAAGAGGAAATGTGCAGCATGAATATTGAAAGTCCCACTAGGACTAATGGTTTCCCTGGTTCATTTTATTTGGATGCTTGGGAGGTTATTAAAAATCAGGTGGGAGAGTTTGTGTATGACTACTTCATATGTGGTAGTCTTAACAATGTAGTGTGTCCATAAAAGGTGTTTCTCATTCCTAATGTCAAATATCCCAATTCAATCAACTAGTACATGCCTATTTGTATATTTAATTTCAACTTTAAAATCATTTCCTACCATATCAATAGATGGCTTAATCAAGTTAATATGAGGCTTCTCCCAGGGGAGCTACATGGATTTGTCAAAGGGTGGAGCATACAAGGAGAAATTGGGATATCCAAGAAGAAGATAGAAAAAATCAGTAGAAAAAAATCCAAGATTAAACATTATGGTTAATGTGGATATGGATAAAGCATGTGAATGAATTCAATTGAGATTCATTGTTTGAGTTATGAGAATGATCTGATTCATGGAGTGGGTATGTGACATGTGATTTAGATTTTTTTATTCCCCATGGATCACAATCTAAATAATGGAGAGGGGATTCAGTTACTTCAAAAATGATAGAGTATAAAGATAGGGTGATCTCTAATCCACCAACCTTTTTATCCTTACTCAGGAAAATCTCTCAACGAAAAAAAAGTGACACCTAGATGATGGGATTATAAAATCTATTAGTGGATTCAACTAGGACATGGAATCCTATTCAAAACTTAGCATTAAAAGCGTCAACCAAAGAAAAAGAAATGTCTTTATTTCCCATAGGTTCAAAAATAGATGAAACATCATTATTTTAAAAAATAGACATGAAGAGGAGGTCCATACTAATGGTAAAACTTGGAGAACAAATATCAAATGGTATAATTAAAAATATCTTGTTTCATAAAATTATAGGTTTGATTGAATATATAATTTTCCACTAAAAAATGTTTTAATATCATTTTATGGCTAAATCAGGTTAGTGAACAACATTTTAGATTCCCTCCAAATGCACTTCCTGCCTATAATCAAGGCCTTGAAGGGATCTATTGAGTGGATTGAATTTTTTTACTAATTTTATATCAGTTTAAAACCATGATTAGAGGATTCAATGGAAATCATGGAAGAGAATGGCCATAAAAATTATGGAAGGTGGAGAAAATATTTGAAGTATTTAAGACACCATGAATTCCATGAAGGCATGAATAGTGTGAAAAATCATCGATGGGAATAATTTATGGGATATGTTTATGTATATTAGGTACCAAGATGATTAGAACCTCTTGGTGGAATATAACAGGGTAATCTATAGACTGAATAAATGAATAAAAAATGATTTTGAGGTGAAAAAAGATGACATTAGAGGGGTAGAGGGATACAAAGATATTAAATAATAGGAGGATAATTGGGAATGAAATGGCCTCTATTTTCTAGGATTCCCTGTTTTGTGCATATAATTTTAGGAAGTGATCATATTCCAAAACATTGTTAGTGCCACTCTCGATCAGTAGAAAAAGATCCCCTTTGATAGTATCATCTTGAATGATGAACCCAATGTGTGTATGTTTTTAATATCATTGGTTGAACACTTCCAAACATGATATTTTCAGGTGATAATATGTTGCAGTCATGTGTTCAATGAATGGGAGGATAAAACATAGTGTATGGTGATCTCATTGTAAATGATTTTTTTGTGTGGTGGATAAATATTTAGAAAATATTCACTAATGATAATGTGTAAATATAAAGAATTGATCTATCCTCTCATTGCAGATGATTCTCAACTCTAATCTAGGATATTTTTAGCACTTTTTCTTCAAAAGTTACTTTGAAATTGGGATCTGGAACTCCTTGGGGTAGTACCAAGGCATAAATAGAGGTGCGGAATCAATTTATCAATTCATGGAAAAAAATTTTCATGGAGAAGTGAAAAAGGGGTGGAAATAAAAGGTTGAGGGTAGTTTTTTTGTGGTTTGTAAGGTTCTATGGGAGATGAAGGAAAATGTGTCCAAAATTAAAAAAATGCTCAACTCTTTTCTTTAAGGTATGTGTCAAGTCCTATGTGGTGGAGTGGGGACATCTCATCAAGGTTGGGGAATCTTTTCCACTAATCAAAATAATTATTCCTATAACTCTTTCTGACATGGGTTGTAGGGGTGGAAGGAACCTAAGAAGTTGGAAAAAATGGCTCCCACCTTACACATGGTTAAAGTTGAATATGGATGGATCCTTATTATCTTGGAATATGAGGGGAGGTTAGCATATGAGGGATAAAAAATGGTTGGTAATAATGGTATTTAGTGTTTATTGCAGTCCAATAAATTTTTGGCGAGCTGAGGTGAGATCCATGAACACAGGTCTCTCACTTATCAGGCTTTATAACATCACAATGGAAGAGGTGAAATATTATTCTATTGTTTTGATTGGGCTCCTATAAAGTGAGGTTAACTGTCTATGGGTTCTAACATATTTAGTTAAAAGTTGTAGAATAATCATCATTCCATGTAATAGTTTCAATAATACACAGAGGGAGGGGAATTATTCTATGGATACCTTGGCCAGTAATGGGATTCCAAGTGAGAGTATCATTGTGTATAGCGGTAGTTCTTTATCAATTGCATGTAGTCTGGTTATTAGGGATGACACTCTTGGGATTCATCATTTATTCCCTTCTTAACATTGTGATTCTTGTGTGTGCCTGGGATAACAATAAAAATGAAATTTTGAGGGAACATGAAAACCTATTAATGAAATACTTTTCTTGGGTTGTTAGCGATCACATGTGTTTTCAAATTTTATAATAGGTTGCCAATTAATTTACAAGATGAATTGAACTATATTTTTATTCTTTAGTTTACCATGTTTTATATGGAAAAAATTGATAAATAACATAATAATGGTTATACATGTTGATGAAATCATAAATAGTCATGTTAATGGAAATTTTCTTCTGAAATGTTTTTTTAAACAAGAAGTTATACTAGAAATCATGTTTAAATAATTTATTTATTTTACAGCTAATTCCTTAAGGATTCTTGTGGCTGTAACTTGTGATAAATTAACTTTATAATCAAAGATAGTATTAAACTAGTTATTTGAAAATGATAAATGCTTGGGGCTAACCGGGCCTATTTAATTGTAAAGGATGTATGACATGGTTTTTAAGTAATAAAAGCCATATTGACTTGTTTGTGGTTTTCTTTCTATCATATGTTTTTTCTCTAGATGTATACCTAGGCTTGATGTTGTTCAATAAGATTTGGGATGGTAGGGCTTGTTCTATGAAAGAAATGGGAACCTTCGATAGTGGGATGCATGGTGATATTCATAGTGGTTTTGGGGATGAATCAATATTGATGAAAATAGTAAGAAGATATAATTTCCAATTATTATGATGAAATATGGGATGATTTCTTGGTAAAATATCTTCCTAGAGGATAGATGGTTGGGTTTCTAATTTATTCATTCAATTACACACTGCTTGATGTAGCTGTTTGTGTTTAATTTAAAAATCTATTTTATGGAAACATAGTATGAGTTTTATGGTTATTGGAATTATTGAATGATAATTTATTAAATGTTTTAACCCATGTTTTGGTAGCATATTTGAATAAAAATGAGAATAATCATAAGAAAACATGGATTTGTAAGATTATTTTGAAAATTCATGTACTTATGTTGGATTTTATATTTGAAATAATGTAATATTAATTAATGGATAATTAATTAATTAATGAAATATAAAATATTTAATGAAAGGAAATAACTAAATTAAGCTCATGAATTCTTGTGTTCTTAAGGATACCGAGTCCTTTGAATTTTTAGGTAGGTTACTAAGAGACGATGCATACAGTTGAGTATAATAATACATTAATATCCACAGTAGCATAATGAGTTATATTATATCATCTACATATTGGGATTTCATATGATACCCCACCCATGTAAATTGGGATACTAACACCCAATGGACTATGGAAGGGTGTTTTCCTGAACAACCTGTTTGGTGAGAAATGGATGGCAGACTACCCTATATTTCCCACTCTATTCTTCTGGTATTATTATGTGCTGGTATGCATAGTGGTTACCATTAACATATATATGTATAGAGGGATATAATTTTTTATGGTTATTTTAGACACATGTATATTTGGATATATTGTCATGAGGAATATTATTTTTATAACATGTATGGGTTGTGGTAGCTTGAGGTATAATACATGAAATAAAAGAAATCATGGCACCCCAAAACCAATCAGTTACTATATGGATATGTGGAATGGGGTTATGATATTATGTGATGCCTGAGGTGACTAGTACACGATAATTATATGGTGAGATACATGAGGTGAATGGTATGATACTTTAGCCCATGTTTCTTTGCGATGGCTTGTTTTGAAGAGAGGTAGATCGGGATATATGATATTTGGGAGGAGTGAAAAACTAGTATAGAAGTGGTAGGTGTCACCTTATTTTTATAGTGTGTTATATGATCACTTGTATGTGATTTCATTGAAATTTTCATGATAGGCTCTTAGGAGGATCCAACTGAGTATACCTATTATTCTTACCCTATATATATATATAATATTTTTTAAGATTGTAGGTGATGTTTCGTGTTCAAGCATGACATTAGAATATTTTGGAGTTGTTCAGGGTCTATTTGGGATTCAAGGACACTATTGAGGACTTTCTTTTTGTATTTGTAGTTACTTTTTAGTTATTCAGTTGTATGACATTACATGAATGTATTATGATTTATATTTCCTTTTTTAATGTGGGGAAGTTTCTTGTGGTTTCTATATTATCTCTCATTGCACAATTAATAGAGTCTAATTCCTCTTATTTGTGTATATGATATAACCATAGTGTTTTTTTCTAACCTGTGACCTATTGAAGGTGTTCTTCAGGGGTCTGTTATCTCTCTTCTCTCATTGATGGCCCATAATGTATACTTGTTGGGAGATGGGGTTTTGACACCAATTACGTTTTGGATTTTGTTTTAATAAAACATAAGACATACTTCATTTAGAATAATCTAGTTAATTAAAAATGAATGAATATTATATATATGATTATGGTATGAGCTTATTTTTAGGCTTAAAAATGTATCTTTTTGAAAAAATATTTTTCATTTCATTTTTTGTTCATATATTAAAAGTAATATCTTACACTTCTATTAATTGAATCATAAAAAATGTATTTTATATTATGAATCATAAGGATCATATTTATCAATTATTTCAATATCATTTTAGTCATTATGAATAGTAACCTTGGTAAAATTGTTTTAACCATGGTAAAATGGGTAATTCTAATTAATTTAGGGTAAAAATAATTTATAATTCAAAAAATATTATATTAATTCTTTTTAAGTGAGAGTTTTTCATCCCTTATCACCTTATATTTGAATTATAATCATTTAATTTACCCTTTCCCATGAATAATACTTTATATTACTTTAATACTTTGAATAATTACAAGAGTGGCACTCTCCTCACATATAAAAGGGCTCCCTCTATCACATATTATCCATACCAAATGATCCTTTTTTATCAAACAATACCCATCAAAACACAATCCCAGCATCCCTCTCAATGTTATAGAGTTCAAGGTCTCACCAAAGGACCTAACCTATAAGGATTAATGCTTAAGACCAAGGACTTTTTCAAGGAATAGGTATAACACTTAGTCGAGTGTTTTAATGTATATTTTTTATTCTTCCACTTTAAATTACTATTTAAAAATTCTGATATAATAACATCCATTTATTTAATTTACAAATTTTTTTTTATTTTTACTGATCAACCACTTTTCAACCCCTTTTCCATCCTATGGGAAATGAAAACTTCACCCATGCATATGTGTGTTCAACCATATCCATAAATGACTTGTTTTGGTTTTCAACACCAGATTCTATGGATAGTTAAAATTATGGATCAAATGACTATGTTTTATATTTATTATATAATTATGATTCTATAAACACAATATTTTATTTACCTTCACACCCTTCCATCCATTAGAAAATTATAATTCCACTCATGCATATGTGGGGACAACCACCTCCACAAAGAAATATGATTCATTTTTTTGTGTTCACCATACATGAATGGTTATAAGAATATTTTTAATGTATAAAAATAATATTTCATTCATTATAAATTTTCTTTCGATGATGTAACGATGAACCATTTTTTACTTTAGTAAACCAACCAAAATAATTTTGTACTTATAAACCCAATATCCTATAAAAATAAAACATGAACTAACCATTTTTGACACTAAATAAAACATGGTAACATATAAAATGAAGGTAATAATGATTATTGAATGAAAACTAATTTTTTTTCATAATCAAGAAGAAAAATAATATAATTTTATTACTCATAAGGGTATACATGTGAATGAAATTTGTCAGGACTCGACATAATGGACTTTCATTTAAAAATATTGTTTTAATGACTTCCTCCCAACTGATTTTCTTCCATGTCAGGCTTCTTTTAATTATTTAATGAATTATATTTTCAAATATTCAAAGGTTTATAAATTTAATTTTTGACTATTTTTTAATTTCAATTCAATGGATCAAAAATAATTCTTTTTAATATTCTCCCTATGGGTTATTTTCTACTTTTTACAAAAGTAAAGAAAAGAATGTCCTTTTAACATATACGAATTGACTAGCCATTTCTATTATCAAAGATATTTTTATCTATCAATATTACTCAAGAAGTTAATATGTTTTTTCAAATAAGATTATATTTCCACTCTTTTGGGAATTTTTATTTTTAAAATGTTTTCAAGGGAAAATAAATTTATTATAACATTTTTGAGATAACTAACGGTGTTATTGATTGTTGGATTAGATGAAAATTAAAATGAGTTTTATGGTTAAAGTGAAAACTATATGTATTTAATTAATTTTATGATTCTTGTAAATTTTATATTAATTATAGGTGATCCTTCTATATATATCATAATAGGAGAGCCTGATATATCTCTCCAATTCAATGGATAAAGTGATAGATTTTACTAGTGATAGTTGACTCTTAAGATGTGTTAGGATTTTTTTGTTAGGTGTTTCCATTTTAACGGTTTTTCTAAGGTTTAATGTAGGGATAATATCTCAATTTAGTTATATGATATGATTTTAACGGTTTATAAATGAAATATTTTTATTTTAAACGGTAAAAAAATGAGGTTATGAATTTAAGGAATGTTTTTAACCTTTTTTAAGAAAAGTTATATGGATTGATTTTTAGGGAAAGGTATTCATATTTTTTCATGTTTATAGGAAAAAATTATGATTATTATCTTAAATTTATGGTTTAATATGAATTTTTTTTTATAAAATCTATTGATAAATAATGTTATTTTTATGGAAAATTATGCCCATATTTGAGCTTAAATATTTATTGTAAAAAGTAAAACTTTCGTATGGATTTTTTAGGATAAAAAATATACTAACAAGTTTATTTTATTTAATGTCCCTTAATGATAATTATTCTCTAACCCCATGTTTTAAAAATGTTACATATTGCCTAAGGATGAGATGGAATGTTAATAAAGTCACAGTTCCATTTATGAGAGTTGAACCAAGAAATTTCTTTATTACAAACACATGTTTTCTAGAAAAAAAATGTTACTCTATGGAAATGATCACTTTGTAAAGTAATTGATTATCATACTTTATAAAACCTAAACCTAAAAATTACTTTTGAATATAAGTGATAAAATATATTTCGTGAATTATGTAATTTATGGGATGAATTAATGTGGTTGTAATATTATTTATAAAAAATTGAAAAATTTGAATGGATGTTATGAAATGTTTGATTAATTTAAAAGGGGAAGGGTGTAACACATAATTATCATTGTTTCCTTTAAAAGTGTGTATTTAAAAGTTTTTCTTATGTGATACATAAAATATAATATTTATATTTAAAATTATCTTATTTTGATTTTATTAGTATTTAAGTGTTAGGAACATGGGTCTTACACTATGTTATGTTGAGATTTCATGCCTGAGGATAAGAAAAATTCAATGTGTGGGGGGATTTGATATCCATATTTCATTCAATTTTTTTAAATTAAAATTCATTAATTTAATGAAATATTTAAGTTTTATTTAAAATTTATTTATAATTAAAGTCATTTTTTGACTAGAATAATTTAAATAGGTATTTTGGAAAAAAATTAAATAAAGGATTTTGATGAAAAATTTTACATAGGAAAAATTTATATGTTTTTATAAGTTTAAAAGTTGAAAACAATATCTATAGAGGAAACACATGGAAACCATACATGTATAGGTGAGCCTATAATTGCAATAGGTATGAGTAATATGGAGCCAAATAAGGCCTAACACATGTCAACATTGAAAAAGATGACATCTGGGTAGGGCGACCATGGTAGTTCTTATCAGTTTATTTGGTGCAATGTTCGTCAATTTAATGGAACCCAAACCTTTATTATAATTAAATATGGGATATTTAATATTGGTAAATTTTAATTTAAAAAGAAATTATTTCATTCCATTATAATGTTTTCATCACCCACCTCAAGTAAAACCTTTATGCCTCTATAATTTAAGCCACACCTGAAAATCATTGATCCACCATGATTGATTGTAGGGAAGGTTGTGGGGAATCATATTTTGTAACATCCCAGGTAAATAAAGAATAAAACATATTTAATTTTTATTAATATTGGTGAATTAAATATTAATTTTACTTTACAAGGGTTGTTATGTTTGATAGCGTACCCGATACGCAACAACAGGCTTCTTTGAAATCTTACGTTGCACACTAATAATATAATAGTATTATTTTAAATGGTAGTTAACTCCTAGACATTTTATTGGCGAGAATGAAAAAACTAACAACAATGCGATTATACTTGTTTTTTAAATATATTTACATTTATCCAATGGAAGTTAGAGGCTTAAAATGTGAGTGAATCTAATTTTAAGCATAATTTACATTAAAAGGATGATTTACCACCATTTAATGGAGAAACCTATTTAAATTTCTTTTTGGTCACATAAATACATTCTATTTGACCAAATAAAATCCTACTTTAGAACGGGGACATCAAAATTTACTTTGGGTAATTTTTGAAATATTTTCCAAAAAAGTTCATTTTTTAATGAATAGTGAAAAATATGGTATTTTAATTCAAAACAATGTTTTAATATTATTTATTTATATGGTTAGATTATATTTTTAATTCGTTGTAAAGTGTAATTAGAATATATGTTTACCATTAAATCCAATGTTGGTCATTGGAATTAATTTCACTTTGAATTTGGACATAAACAAGTGTCAATCTTTTAATAGTTATTGTTTCTTAAAAACACGCTATTTGTTTTAACAACAGGAATTAATATTAAATTAATTAATGCCACTTCTATGTTTAGAATTTGGTAAAATAGACATCATTTTTCAATTCAGAATATCAAATATATATTAGGCTAAAGGTTTGGTATTTTTCTGAAAAACATCAATTTTTGATGAATAGTGAAACCACTTAGTAGGAGTTAAAAAAATTGACGTTTTCATTTAAATGATATTTTACCACTTATATGAATTTAATTTCTAAAATTAGACATACATTGTTTTTATTAGTAAGTAAAATTTTGTTCAATAAGAAGAAAATATTTTTTTGGTGAATAGTAACTTTTGACTTTTATTTACCAGGGTTAAAGATAAATAGGGTAATTCAAGGTAAAAAGAATATTATAATAATTCAAAATTATCTTAACACTTGTCCTAACCTTATTGGATTAGTAATTTCCGACCATGGGAATCCTTGGGTCAATTTTGGGACCCCATAGAGCCACTTATGAATGATAATGACACTTTAGATTAATTAACTTAATTTAAAGGCAAATATGACATAAACAAATATCTCTTTGTAAATTAATTTTTACATGGTGTTATATAATTTATATTTTCAACTATAAATAGTAATTTGAAAGATAAAAATATTTCCTACATCATGGTATTTTTTTCTTTTAATTTTTAGACATCATATAAAGTAAATTATTTATGACACAATAATGATGCAGTGTTTACCTCATTAATAAATCATTTAAATAAATAAGATTATATATATTACAATAACATCTAAAACTTGTCCAATTTTTATTGGATGATTTTATTTCAACCATGATTCATCGTATCTTTGACTATAATGATTTTCGGACCTTTAGAAACTGAAGAGAATTATATAATAAAATAATATTGCCACACATTCCTAAAGAGCCCCTCCTCCCCCTTATAAAAGGAGTGCATTTCTAACCAATTCCACACACCTCTCCAGCCTTTTGGATCATCCATCCTCTGCCCAATTAATCTCTCTACATCCCTATCTTCCACCTAGAAGCCTTACCTTAGGCAGAAGTCACTTTAACAAACCATTTTGGTTTAAAGAAAAGGGAGTTAACCAAATTAAAGGTAATGGTTTATCTTAACTTTTTTTCTTATATTTTACTTCTCCATCGCCTAAACTCTTTTTATAACTTTATTTTATAAGAATAACAGTATCCTAAATATACTAGGATGTTGTTATGATAAGTATTACAACTACACTTACACACACCTCCATCTAATGGGTGAAGAACATACTGTTTCTGTTGATGGAAAACTAACACCTCACGAAATGATGATTGTTTGATTATCTCCTACCGCATCTCATGGTGGCCATTAATATAGAACTATATTTATATATGATATATATTATGTTTATGGTTTCTTTATTCTTCTGTATTTTTCTTTTATAGCATACCTTTATGGTTTCTATTATGGGTAAACGTGATAATTTTCATTTGAGGAAGTGCAGACTACCGCCCCTCAGTGTAATATGACTCGTTCATGCCATAAGTGGGACATATAAATTATAGAGTTAATGGTATAAAATATGATATTATACTGGAATTATAATATACCTATGTATCATTATGTTTTAATTCCATTAACATAGGAAAAAGAAATGGACGTAGCGTTTATGCGTATGTACGGCTTACCGTCTCCATGAATGATACATTTCATTTCTTACCTCAAAATGTAATATACTATTATAAATACATGTATATACTAGATATATATGATATATATGATATTTAAATCATGAATATCATTTTGTATATAATTAACTTTTGACCATATGAAAAACTTGTAACTATAAGGTGTTCATTTGTGACTCAAGTACCAAATATCGACAAAACGAACATTATTAACCTGAATGATTACATAAAGTTTATAACATGTTAATAAGTGACATAAAAGGAATAAAAAATTTGAAAAAGGTTCTTAAGAAACTAGAAATTAACTTTAGTTTATTATTCAAGATATTAAAGATCGAACGGGTCAAGTCGGACACGATGTGAGGGACTTCGTCTCAATCTCCTTTCATTGAGGCTTATTTTTTTAATACACCAATTTCTTTTATACGCTGTATAAACACCCTCGACTTTTCCAAGGGAATATTTTTCTATGAAGCGTTTTACTAAACAACAAAAAGTAATGTTTCTTTTAACGTAAGCAGTGACAACAACCTTTCCGCCGCCACAAGTATTATTCGTTCTTTGGCTTCCTTAACAAGCCGTAATATATTTTATGGAAAATAAATACCATATACTCTTTTATGTATTTTGGTATTAAAAATAGTTTTGATAATGGATTTGTTATGTCAATATATTTAAGTGAAATATTTTGATTGAAATTTGGAAATGTTATTATTCATTTATATTGGTTTTATGTGTTATGATTTTATAATGGTACTTGGATATTTGACTGGTGGTTACGTGATAAACCAAATGATGGGTGGTTACATTATAACCTCCAATGCATTGGGTATGGAAGTCAGTTGTATGGCTATTCCATTTAGTGATATGTGTGGAAGTTGACTGTATGGTTATTCCATTTAAGTATAATTATGTCCCAAGTCACCATTATGTTATGTGTTCTTAATGTGGGTTTTATGGTAATATTTTGATTAAAAAAGGGTAAGTAGTGATATTTTATTCAGTGAATAGTATTTACTACTTCATAAAGGTGAAATTATTACTTATGTTAAAGTATTCATGGTTTACTTGTGGTTTTGAAAAACTAACAGTTTTCTTTCTTTTTATATCCCTTACTAAGATTTTTATGCTCATCCCATGTTTTTGAAATGTTTTTCACATGACATAATGTTGAATATGGTCAAGTATGGGATCATGGAAAAGTCATGATGTCTTAATCATGGAACTAGACATGAATCTTTTTTTCAAGAGTTCTTGTTTTTTGAAAAAAATGGAAATTGAGTAGAAGTGTCTACTTTGTATTTTTTTTGAAATGAATGGTAATAGTTATGGCCTAATTCTCTAAAACTCTAAACCTGAAAAGATCCTCAATGTGAATTATTAATTTAATTCAATATTATGTAATGTTTAAGTCCAGGTCCTTATATATGGTATCAGTGGTCAGTTTAGATAACTCTAGGAGTTAGGGTATTTTTAAATTATGTCCCTAAATTAAATTATGGTAATACAGAAATGATATAGAATTTATAGATTTCCATGTTGTTTTGCCTTATATATTTCTATTTTTATAATGGTTTTCTACAGAGGAAACATTTCAACTTTGTTGGGACAACATCATGAGGAAGGCAACCTTCCAAATCAGAAACCTAAGATGGTAGGAATTTTAACTGAATAGTTTGTTGTAGTGATGGATGAGTTGACTCAGGCTATAAATGGTGGTGGTATCCATGCATGAGATTAGTCAGATCAATGGCATAGTAACATGTTAGTAGTAGAGAATTTCAGGAGGCAACAACAACCATCATTCAAAGTATCATCTAACCTTGTGCTAGCTGAAGGGTGGATTGAAGCACTAGAGAATATTTTTGATGTCATGGGGTGTTCAGAACATCAAAAGGTTAGTCTCGTTATTTACCATTTTGAAGGTGAAATAGATAAGTGGTGGTTGATGGTGAAAAATATCAAGGATAGAGAGGAGATTGATTCTATTGATTGGGATGAGTTCAAATGTATGTTTCTTGAGAAATATTTTCATAAGGTGTTTCATCTTAGGATGGATAAACAATTCCTAGAATTAAGGCAGAAGTATGACTTAGTGGCTGATTATAAAGAAAAATTCACTCGACAGGCAAGGTATGCTCCAAATTTCATCCATGATCTTGATTGTAAAATAAATTGATTTTACATATGATTGAAGCCACGATATCGAAAATCATTAGCCTCTCGTTAGATCAAAATTTATGAAAAACTTGTTAGATGTGCAGAGAAGGTGGAAATGGAGTTTACCGATGACCAGGTGTTTGTTGACAGACAACAGAATAAGAGGTCTAGTTGGCAGGAAAAGGGAATGAATTCATCCAAGAAGCCTAGAGGTAAGAAAATTAAATATCCAACTTGTGAGAAATGTGGAAAAAAGAATCCTGGAGAATGTTTATCAATGTCTGGAAAGTGCTTATGGAGTGGTAAGTCATGTCATATTGCTCATAACTGTAAGGAAGATGATCGACCAAGCAATAGAAAACTAAGATTAATATGTTTTAAGTGTAATGAAATGGGTCATTATTCAAATGAGTGTCCAATGAAGAATTCAACTGAGGGAAAGAATCCATACTACAAGCAGAAAGGGGTTGTGAATTTTTTTTCAATTACTTCAGCAGATGTTGAGCCATCAAACGAAGTATTATCAGGTACACTGGTTTTTGTTCAGATTATGCCAATGTGTTGTTTGATTTAGGGTCTACACACTATTTTATTTCTAAGAAGTTTTCTAATAAATTTGGAATTCCATTCAAGATATGAATACGGAACTTATGGTAAAAACACCTAGAGGAAATTTTGAGACAAAAAGAAAACATAAGAACCTTCATGTCCTTGTGTGCGGGAAGAATCTACCTACAAACCTTATTGTTTTCCCTCTAGTAGAGTTTGATGTTATTTTGAGCGTGGATTGGTTGTTTGTTTATCCTGATAAGATTGACTGTAGAGCTAAAGAGGTTTTATTTTACAAAGATTTACAGTTTGTGTACAAGAATGAACCCTTGATTTTGATAACATATCAGGAAGCTGAGAAACTAGTAAAAGATGGAAATGAATGTTACCTTGCACATATTGTTGAAAATCAAGGAACTGTTTAGATTAATGATGTGCCAGTGGTAAATGAGTACCTTGATGTTTTTCTTGATGAGTTTCCTAGTATAATACATCATCGAGAAGTTGAATTTAATATTGACATAGTTCCTGATGATTTGCTAATTTCAAAACCCCCTTATCTAATGGCTCAAATTGAACATTTAGAGTTAAAGAAGGAGTTGAATTAGTAATTAGATAAAGGTTTCATTCGACCTAGAACATCACCTTAGGGTGCTCCTATCTTGTTTGTTAAAAAGAAAGATAGTTCAATGAGACTTTTCATTGATTATAGATAATTGAATAACATCACTGTTAAGAACAAGTATCCATTTCCTTATATCGATGATTTTTTTGATTAGCTCTAGGGAGCTCAGTATTTTTCGAAGATTGATTTGATGTCAGGGTACCATCAGTTGAAAGTAAAGGAAACAGATTTTCCAAAGACTTTGTTTCATACTAGATATGGCCATTATTAATTTTTCATTATTCCTTTTGGTTTAGCCAATGCACCTGCTGTATTCATGGATCTTATGAGAAGAATTTTCTGTGAGTTCTTGGATAAGTTTGTGGTTGTGTTCATTGATGATATTTTGGTTTATTCCAAAAGTAAAGAGGAACATGAAAGTCATTTAAGGGTTTTCTTGAAAACCTTAAAAGAAATGAAACTATATGGGAAATTCCACAAGTGTGAGTTTTGGTTACAACAAATTTCTTTCCATGGTCACATTGTTTCAAAAAATGGCATTACTGTTGATCCCTCTAAAAGAAAAGTTGTTGAAGAATGTCCAAGACCCACAAATATAACCGAGATTCGTAGTTTTCTTGGTTTGGAAGGTTATTACCAAAGGTTTGTTGAATATTTATCAAGTTTATCTAGTACAATGACTAAGTTAACTAAAAAAGGTGTTACGTTTATCTGGATAAAAGAATATGATGATTGTTTTCAGGAATTGAAGAGAATATTGGTGAATGCTTCTGTTTTGGCACTACCATCCTGAAATGGTGAGTTTGTTATTTACAATGATGCTTCATTGAAAGGACATGGATGTGTCCATATATAGAATGATCAGGTAATTGCTTATGCTTCACATCAGTTGAAACCTCATGAGTTAAATTACCCTACACAGGATTTGGAATTAGCTGGTGTTTTTTTGCTTTAAAAATTTGAAGGCATCATTTTATGGAGTAAAATGTAAAATATATACTAACCACAAAAGATTAAAGTATATATTCACTTAGAAGGAATTGATCATGAGATAGAGGAGATGACTGGAATTAATCAAGGATTATGATTGCACGATCCATTACCATCCTGAAAAAGCAAACAAAGTGGCTGATGCTTTGAGTCAAAACAGTAATGTCTCATTAACCATGATAAATTTGGAACGAGATCCTTTGGTTTTTGATTTGATGAATTTTGGAATAGAAGTTGTTGGTGCAGGAAATTATTCTATTTTGTTTCAGTTGTTAGTGAAATCATCTCTATCAGACAGAATAAAGAAAATACAGAAAGAAGACAGTGAGTTGTAGAAAAAGGTAGATTTGGTTCAGAAGGGTATGTTACCTAATTTTAATATTGATAATGATTGTGTTTTGCGGTTTGGGAAGATATTATGTGTGCCTTGTGATTCACAGTTAAAGAATGAGTTGTTATGTGAAGCTCTTAGTTCTCCATTTTCAGTTCATCCTAGTAGTTTTAAGATGTACAGAGATCTTCGGGAGTATTACTGGTGGGATGGAATGACAAGAGATATTGTGGATTTTACTGTGAAGTTTTTGACTTTTCAGCAGGTTGAAGCAGAGTGACAGTTACCAAAAGGGATGCTTCAGCCTTTACCGGTGCCAGAGTGGAAATGAGAAAATATATCCATAGACTTCATTGTAGGATTACCGAAGACATCTTGAGGTAATAATGAAATTTGAGTTATTGTTGATCGATTGACTAAATCTTCTCATTTCCTTCCTTTTCGAGATAATTTGTCTCTAGATCATCTTTCTCTATTGTATGTTAAAGATATAGTCAAGTGTCATGGAGTTCCCCTCTCCATTGTATCTGATCGTGACCTCAGGCGTACTTCTATCATTTGGAAAGGCCTTCAAAAGTTGTTGGGTATGAAATTAAATGTTAGTACAACTTTTCATCCTCAATAGGATTGGTAGTCAGAACGAAAACTTCAGACCTTGGAGGATATGTTACGTGCTTGTTCACTAGATTACAAGGGAAGTTGGGACCAACATCTTTCATTTGTGAATTTTTTTATAATAATATTTTTCAATCCAGTATACTGATGGCTTTATTTGAGGCATTATATGGAAAGCGTTGTCGAACTCCAGCATTTTAGGATGAAGTAGGTGAAAAGAAGCTGATGGGACCTGAATTGGTAGAGGAGATGACAATGAAAGTTCAGTTGATTTAGAAGCACATGAGAATAGCTCAGAGCAGACAGAAAATTTAGACGGATAACTGGAGGAAGGATATTTCTTTTGAGGTAAGTGATCATGTATTTATCAAATTTTCTCCATGGAAAAGTGTGATGTGTTTTGGTATGAAGGGGAAGTTGAGTCTGAGGTCCATTAGACATTATGAAATCCTAGAGAAATTTAGATCAATTGCGTATAGAGTGGATTTACCTCCAAGTTTATCCCATGTACACAATTTTTTTTCGTGTTTCGATGTTGATAAAGTATATTCCAGATCCATCTCATTATTTGAGTCCCGAGGTAGTTCAGTCAGAAGAGAATCTCTCTTATGAAGAACAACTAGTCAAGATTCTTGACCGTAGAGAGAAAGTGTTGCAGAATAAGGTAATTAACCAGGTAAAGGTTTTTTTGAAAACCCATATGGTTGAAGAGGAAAAGTGGGAATCTGAAAATGCTATGAGGGATAAATACCCCCAATTATTTGATAAGTGAATAAAATTGCGAGGACACAATTTCCAAAAGGGGGGAAGTATGTAACATCCCAGGTAAATAAAGAATAAAACATATTTAATTTTTATTAATATTGGTGAATTAAATATTAATTTTACTTTAAAAGGGTTGTTATGTTCGATAGCTTACCCGATACGCAACAACGGGTTTCATTGAAATCTTACATTTCACACTAATAATATAATATTATTATTTTAAATGATAGTTAACTCCTAAACATTGTATTGGTGGGAATGAACAAAACATACTACAATATGATTATACATGTTTGTTAAATGTATTTAATTTTATCCAATAAATGTTAGAGGCTTAAAATTTGAATGAATCTAATTTTAAGCATAATTTACATTAAAAGATCTATTTACCACCTTTTAATGGAGAACCCTCTTTAAATCTAGTTTTGGTCACTTTAATACATTCTATTGGACCAAATAAAATCCTTCTTTAGAATGGGGACATCGAAATTTACTTTGTGTAAATTTTTTGGAATTTTTCCGATAAAGTTTATTTTTTTTAAATGAATAGTGAAAAATATGGTATTTTAATTCAAAACTACATTTTAATCTAATTTATTTATATGGTTAGATTATCTTTCTAATTTGTTTTAAAGTGTAATTAGAATATATTTTTACCATTTAATCCAATTTTGGACATTTTAATGAATTTCACTTTGAATTTGGATATAAACAAGTGTCAATCTTTTGATAGTTACTGTTTCTTAAAAACAAACTATTTGTTTTAACAACAAGAATTAATTTTAAATTAATTAATTTCACTTCTACAATTAGAATTTGGTAAAATAGAAATAATTTTTCAATTCAGAATATCAAATATAGCATAGGCTGAATGTTTGGTATTTTTCTGAAAAACATCAATTTTTTATAAATAGTGAAACCACTTAGTAGTAGTTCAAAAAAACTGAATTTTTCATTTAAATGAAAATTTTCTACTTCTGTGCATTTAATATTGAATATATGACATACATGGTTGTTATTAGTAAGTAAAATGTGGTTCAATAAGATAAAAATAATTTTTTTTATGAATAGTAACTTTTGACTTTTAATTATTGCGGTTAAAGGTAAATAAGGTAATTCAAGGTAAAAAGAATATTATAATAATTTAAAATTACCATAACAGTTGTCCTAACCTTATTGGATGAGTAATGACCAACCATGGAAATCCTCGGGTCGATTTTGAGACCCCATGGAACCACTTATGAATGATAATGACACTTTAGATTAATTAACTTAATGTAAAGGAAAAAATGACATAAACAAATATATCTTTGTAAATTAATTTTTACATGGTGTTATATAAGTTATATTTTCGACTATAAATAATCATTGGAAAGATAAAAGGATTTCCTATATCATGTTAGTTTTTTTTATAATTTTTAGATATCATATAAATTAAATTATTTATGAACAATAATAATGCAGTGTTTACCTCATTAATAAATCATTTAAATAAATAAGATTATAAATATTAAAATAACAACCAAAACATGTCCAATTCTTGTTGGATGATTTTATTTCGACCATGAGTCATCTTATATTCTACTATAATTATTTTTGGACCTTTAGAAACCGAATATCATTAATTAATAAAATAATATTTTCACACTTTCCTAAAGAGCCCCTCCTCCCACATATAAAAGGATACCATTTATAACCAATTCCACACACCTTTAAAGCCTTTTGGCTCGTCCAAAATATTCCCAATTAAACTCCCTACATTCCTCTATTCCACCTAGATGCCTTACCTTAGGCATAAGTGACTTCAATAAACCATTTTGGTTCAAACAAGAAAGAGTTACCCAAACTAAAGGTAACGGTTTATGTTAACTTCTTTTCTTTTATTTTACTTCTCCAACCCCAAAATTATTTTAATTAAATTCTTTTATAACAACCCCAGTATCATCCATATACTAGTATGTTGTTATGAGAAGTGTTATAACTTCACATAAACACACCTCAATTTAATGGGTGAAGAACATAATGTTTCTATGGATGGAAAACTAACGCCTCACGAAACGATGAATGTTTGATTATCTCCTACCTCCTCTCATGGTGGACATTAAGATGAAACTATATTTATATATAATATATATTATATTTAGGGTTTCTTTATGCTTCTGTATTTTTTATTTTATATCATACCTTTATGGTTTCCATTATGGGTAAGTGCGATAATTTCATTTGAGGAAGTGTGGAATACCGCCCCCTCAATGTGATATGACTCATTCATTCCATACGTGGGACATATAAAGGATAGATTTAATGGTATTATATATGATATTATACTGGAATTATAATATACATATGTATCATTATGTTTTAATTCCATTAAAATAATAAATAGAAATGGAAGTAGCGTTCATGCGTATATACGACTTACCGTCTTCGTAAACAGTGCCTTCCATTTCTTACCTACAAATGTTATGTACTATTATAAATACATATATATACTGGATATATATGATATATATTATATCTATATAATGAATATAATTCTGGATATAATGAACTTTTGACCTTATGAAAAACTAGTAACTATAAGGTGTTCATTTTTGACTCAAGTACCAAATTTCGACAAAACAAACATTATTAACTTGAATGATTACATAATATTTATAACATGGTAATAAGTGATATAAAAGGAATAATAAATTTGAAAATGGTTCTTAAGAAATTAGAAATTAACTTTAGTTCATTATTCAGGATATTAAAGAATGAACGGGTCAAGTCGGACACGAGGTAAGGGACTTCGTCTCAATCTCCTTTCATTGAGGGATATTTTGTTTTAATACACGAATTTATTTTATACGCTATATAAACACCTTTGAGTTTTCAAAGGAAATATTTTTCTATGAATCATTTTACTTAATGAAAAAATGGAATGTTTCTTTTAACATAAGCGGTGATGATGGACTTTCCGTCGCTGCGAGTATTATTTGTTCTTTGGCTTCCTTAACAAGCCGTAATGTTTTTTAAGGAAAATAAATTCCATATACACTTTTATGTATTTTGGTATTAAAAATGGTTTTTATAATGGATTTGTTATGTCAAAATTTTTATCTGATATATTGTGATTCAAATGTGGAAATGTTATCATTCCTTTATGTTGGTTTTTTGTGTTATGATTTTATAATGGTACTTGGACATTTGACGGGTAATTATGTGATAAACCAAATAATGGGTGGTGCTGTGAAAACCAAGATGGGTGTTTACGTTATAACCTCCAATGCATTGGGTATGGAAGTCGTCTGTATGGGTATTTCATTTATTGATATGTGTGGTAGTCGACCGTATGTTTATTCCATTGAAGTATGTTTATGTCCCAAGTTACCATTATATGTTATGTGTTCTTTATATGGGTTTTACAATAATATTTTTGTTACAAAAGGGTAAGTAGTGATCTTTTATTTAGTGAAGAGTATTTACTACTTCATAAAGGTAAAAATTATTACTTCTATTATAGTATTCATGGTTTACTTCTTGTTTTTAAAATCTAACAATTTTCCTTCCTTGTGTATCCCTTACTGAGATTTTTATACTCATCCCAATTTTTTGAAATGTTTTTCAAAGGACTTAATGTGGAATAGGGTCAAGGATGGGATCAAGGAAAAGTCAAGCTATCTTAAACATGGAACTAGACATTATTTTTTTTCAAGAGTTCTTGTTTTGTGAAAAAAATGGAAACTGAGTAGAAGTGTCTACTTAGTATTTTTTTGGAATGAAATGTAATAGCTATGGCCTAATTCTCTAAAACTCTAATCCTGAAAAGATCCTTAATGTGAATTATTCATTTAATACAATATTATGTAATTTTTAAGGCCGGGTCCTTATATATTCAACCTATTAAGTCACTATTATTACATAAATGAAAATTTAAGATTTTTCAGAGATTAGTACAACAACTGTGGAGTTTTAAAGTGCCAAAGAAATCAATAGAGTTGGGGGAGTATTGATATAAATGATATATGAATCAAGGTGGATGCATTTCCACCACATGGATGAATGCTTGAGATGATGCTTGCAATATAAGGGATCATTATCACACTATCTAGGAGAGGATATATCTGATTTAGTGAATGAGGTGATGGTATTGTGACCAAAAGAGGTTTATAAAAGTCAATAGAGGAGTGCCTAAAAATCACTCGAGAGTGAATAAATATGGATACTTAATTAAATTTTAGAAAAATTATAAAACATAAATGGTTAATGTCTGAACCATAATGTTAATAGATAAATGATACTACATTTTTTGATGTTTCATTGTGATATTAATGAATTTTTCTCATGTGGTGAACATGTGAATATAAGTGATTCATTTTCTATTATTTTAGTTTTTTCTTCTTGTGTAATGGTTTTATGGTATGATGAAAGTTATTTGAAATACTTGAATATAGATAAAGTATTTAATTTAATGATATAAATATATTACATCATTATCGATCAATTTTAATACCCCATGACATTACGTTATTTTCCCTTTTAAATAAATTTAATCTCTTCGATATATTTTGATACATGAAACTATGATTCTAAAGGAGTTGTAAAATAGTATACAATTATAACCAATTAATTAAATTGCTGGGTAAGTATATGAATAAATAATTTATAAAAAATTATATGGTTTAATAATGTATAAATATACTTATTGGTTATCAATTAAATATAAATATAAATAAAAATCCTTTGAAAGAAAAAATGTTTTTATAAAAAACTATATTTTTTATCAAAAAAATGTTTTTATAACATTTTGTGAACTTTTGATCAAATGATTTTTACCGATTTTATAAGATATATTTGAAACAATTAATAGAATTTTTAAAATAATAATGTAAAATTTATCTTATAGTTAATTCTTGATAATTTTATCATTTTTTGATAAATAATTTAAAATACAGAATTTTATTAAAAACTATCTTTTTTAAAGAATTTACAAGTTCTATTTAGTGTTAAAAATGTTTTAAAAGTAAAATTATTTGAACTATAATATTTATATTCTTGTTTCGGACATTGGAATCAATTATATTTTCAATTTCTATATAACAACTATTTATACTTATGAAAACAAATTCTTCTGAAAAATGTTTTCATTAGTTCTGTAGGTTTAATTTTGAATTAAATTATTTCAATCTTATCAATTGAATTTTGGAAAATTTATTTAAAAAATTTAATAATCATAATTAATATTATATAATAATTTTAATATAATTTTGGGTCATAATTAATTGTAAAGAGTAAAAATTCATTACTGCGGTTAAGGTTAAAACATATTTACTCGGATATTAAACTAAGAAGAAAAGGGTTAGAATGAACTAAAAACATTTCCAACTTATATGTTACAGCCATATCTAGAATTTATATCATCCATGTTTTGATAAAAATATATTTTATAGACTTTTAGAATGTGTAAAATGGTGGTATAATTTATTCCTTTCAAAATTTCAAGTGTGTAACCCCACTTATAAAAGGAAACCCCATTTCCTATCCTCTTAACACATAAAAATCTTTTTGGTTCAACCCAGACCAAACTAAATACCTTAAATACACCCCATGACCTAGTGTCCATGGATTGATCATAAAACTATTATAGGAAGAATTTAGGTATAAAAATCAATAGTTTTTCCAAAGTGGACGCAGAGTACTTATTCATTGTTCTCTACTATATCTCTACCTCTATCCCCATGTAATATTCCCCAAATATGATAATATAATAATACAATAATATTAAATATACTATTATTTTAATATGTTAATGTAGTTACCTATATCCATCTCCTATTCCATCAAATGTGAAACAAATATATCGGTTATTTTATCAAAAACTACCAACTCCATGAAGCGATGTGATTCATTTCCCATATTATTTTGACATGTATGGTAGTAAGGATAGGTTAATGAATATATATATTATATATGATAACAGTGTAACCCATTTTTCTCTTAGTAACTTTTATAGACTATTAAAAATACTTATTTAATGAATATATAAGATATTTATATCATGGATAACATTATATGGATGATATATTATGATCCAACTACATGTATTGAAACTACCAAACCAAAACATTCATGGAAAACGAAGAATTTATCACCCAAATTAGTAATTTTAATAAATATTTGTTAATAAATGGGTGATAAAAAGTTATAAGAAAATAATATGTGGAATAATATATAGTATTATATTTATATAATATATTTATAAAAAATATATATTTATTATATATTAGGTTAGTACATGTTTGAAAGAAATGGAACATGAGTTAAGGGATTTTCATATCACTTTTATTTCTATGGGACACATGCCTTATACACCACATGTTTATTTTTTGTGGTTTATATACTACCCCTGAATTAATTTTATGATTATTATCATCGATATTATGGGTTATAAATATCCATACATGTTTCTATTTTTTCATGGTGATTATGATTCAAAAGATACCAAATTAGTATGTGGTTATTTCACAATTTCATCCGTAATTAAGATGGTTTATGTTAGAGTATCCCATGGGTAAATTATTTGGTATCTATATAATAAACATAATATATATTTTTATCCTCATGTTATTAATTTTCTTTTCATTTAATGATACTATTTTCTTCCCTTTGTTACATATAATTATTTAGAAAATGGTTTAAGAAAAGATGACTTTATTTCTCTCTTTGGTAGAAAATCTTTATTCTTCCATTTCCATGATTTCTAAAAATATATTAAAAATGTTTTTAAAAATATGCTAATAATTTAATTAAATTAATTTCTCTATTGTTTTATTATTTAAAAAATAGTTTGAAAGGAATTATCTCATCATTTTCAAAATTATGTACTTTTTATCATTTTTACAATAGTCAGAAAGGAATTTTTTAAAGACATATAAAAAATTACCCATAGACATGATTACACATTGATTTAAAGAATAATTTATAGGTATCCAAGATTATTTTCAAATAATTGTTATTTATTAAAATTCTTATGTTTTTTAGTTTTTAAAAGTGATTTTGAAATTGAAAAAGTTATTTTCCTCCAGACTCTTTCTAATGGAGTTTTTATGGTATATATACCCATCAATGAAACAAATACTCAGTTTACATATGATACATTTGGAATATATTTAAACATAAATTCCTTATTATTTATTTGGATGGTTTATGATTATTTTGAATGAGGATTTACTATTTTGATACAATTCTCTATATTACCATGGATGGTTTATAATTATGTTTAATAATTAGAAAAATTAATAATATTTAGTTAGATAGATATTAAATAAGAATTTTTACATAGATTATGTCTATCTACCTTCATATTAAGAAATCATTGAACTTATTAATTTATTAGTGGACCCACTATAGCCTATGGAAGCATCTATAGGTCTCATGAGACAAAATAGCTTAGGTATTTTGTTATGGCATTACCCATATATATAATATGTATTGGAACAAGGCCTTGATGGTATAGTGGTGATGTCCATAATTGTAAATTCCCTCATTAAGAGATTAGTTATTGATGTCCATGTTATTATTTAATTAGTTATGATATCCATGGATAAGTTTTAGTTTCAAGTGATTATTTATATTAAATTATTTAATCATCACTTATTCCTTCAAAATTATTCTTCATGATCATATTATTGATTAAATGGAATGTATTTTAGTTATTTACCATGCCATGTTGATTATTCCATACATATTCATGATAGTTTCCACTGTACAAATACACATAAAAAGCACTTAATCTCACAACTTTCTTATCTTTCTTTTCCCCATGATTTTAATAAGTGTACTATGATAGATATGAAATGATATGAAAAAGGGAACAATAGTTTTTTCAATGAAAACTCAATGATGTATTTTAAGTTTTCAATTGTAATTTGAGGTTTATGTATGTATCCAGTTTTCCACAACTACTAAACGATTTGGTCATTTGGGATGTGATTCCTTTTAACAAGTTCTAATGTAATAAATTGACCACCAACTTTTGGATATAAGGTTGGGTTTGATAAATTCATGGCCATACAAGAGGAAGTGTAGATTATGTTTAGTTTAAGCTATGAATTACATTCATGTCGTGATGTACATATATAAAACTCATTATAAATATGGAATAAAACCTATCTCCTTTGTATTTTGGATATATTTTATGATTTTTATATGTATTTTACCTTTATTTTTAATGTTTGAGGATATTTAAAAAAATTATTGATTAAAAAACATATGGCTTAGAGATTGAGAATATAAAATAAAGATATATGAAGACAGGTGGAGGATGTTGTCTATAAATAAGAGGCTGTTGTGGTGTATTCCATGCATCTAATTACATAAAGATTATTTAGCTATTATAATCAAGAGGATTATGCTAGGTTTACAAGGATTTCTCTAATTTTTATTTTATCTTTATCCTTCTCATGGATATAATTATAAGGTAGTTTCTTTATGTTGTTTTTTTTCTACTAAGTAAATGTTTAATTGAAGAAGTATTTTTTTTATGATTTTTAGTTTGGGGTTTCACTCTTATTATTACATAGATATCATTTATTTGTTCATGTACACATGACTATTATTTTAGTGGATATGAAGTGTGATTTTCATCTCTCTTTCACATATAATAGAATTAACATTTCATTTGAGTGTAAGAGTAATTTTTAGGTTTTGTTCTAGGGCGTAACTTCCATTATGACCATTGAGTTAGATTTCATTATTTATTTAAATATGGTTTCCTATTACCCAATATTTATGTAATCTAAAGTACCTAACCATGAAAAAATGTGATCATATAGACTAGACATTATCTACATAGACCAAATTATTCAATGAGAATTGATTCCAATAACTTCATGACTATAATATTGTATTTTCTAATTTTTTTCCTTAACCTGAAGTTAAAAATTTCTAAAAAATACCTTCTTCACTTGGTTTCCCATTGGATATTTAGTTATCTTTTGTTTCAGATATAGTATTATCTATTTATTTTAAGTTGTTTCTCTACATTTTCTTCACGAAATCATCCTCACACATTAATATATTATAGTAATTTCAGGAATATTTAGTTATATCTAGTTTCATGTTTATAAATTTAAATCTCGTTCGAATCTATATAAATTAATGGCTCTCTAAGGCGTGACCATGTTTTTGGCATTATTTTTAGGGACTATATAATGAAAGGTAAATGACTTTCCCCATACTTTTTTATATTATATAAGTTTATAGCAAGTTATTTAGTAATATTTTCAAACACATAGGTAATTTTGTATTATAATGGAAATAAAAGAATATATCTTGACCAAGAATGTAAAATTTTCCATTAAATATATTTATCTATGGAATAAAATTTATAAACATAAACAGAATATCCAAATAATTCAATAGGTATATTGAACAATATTATACCTGAGTGATTACAAGGTACTCCTCAATGACCTTGAGTTCAAACCTAAATAAGAGAGTTGAGACTTATAGAGAGTAGAATAGTAAAATGAGTAAATTAAACAGAAATCAAAGGAGAATGTTGTTTGGACCAAGCTGATCTAAAACGTGATTGTATTCAAGTGTTGTCTTTTGATTCCAAGAATGTTCTAGTAAAAATGAAATCACCTCACTTTGTATTTAGAGAAAATTGAATTGACCATTGTACTTAAGAGAATAGGAATCACAATTGTTTTTAGAAAAACTCAAATCACTTTATTTAATAATTCTTACTGAATTGAGATAAGTTATTGTAATGAGAGAATCTAATTCCGTATGACTAATACTAATTAAACGTGACATCCCTTTACTGATTTTTATTTCCCAAAAATCGTATATGGTGAAACATATGATTCAATCTTGATGAAAGAAAGTGGGATTGGAAGATATCTAGGACAATAATATCTATATTAATAGGACTTGGATGAAAAGAGGAAAGGGTTCCGGGAATTGTATTGCTCCTAATCATACATAGAATGATCATATCCATGTTGATCATACAAATAATGATTGTATCCAAAACAATTATACTCAAAAATATCATAAACAGGACAATCAAATTCATCCTAATTGTATGTGGGAATTTTTTTTGGGAAAACATACTCTGAATGATAAGGAAAGAAAAAAATATGAAAAGAATATAAAGTTATGAAACTTTACAACTGAAGTCTGATGATGCCGAATTTGGTACCAAATGTATTAAATTTTTTGAAGGGGTTCAGGATATACTCACATGTTTTTGAATGAATTATTTTTCTGAAGTTGAAGCAATTGACACCGGTCCATCATTTTCAGCACACCATCATACTCAGGAAAAAATGTTTTCAACAAAGACTAATGGAAAATTAATTGATTTGAGGTTGATTAAATTCATAATTTTCGAGACTGGTCAACAATGTTTTCCACCATTTTTGATGGAAGAATGGATTTGGTAGATGTTTTTTTAAGGGGAGTTTTATTTTTGAAGAAGATTCTTTGTATTTCAATTGGGTTAAATGAATATTTTATGTTTTCAAGAGAAGTATATTTCTTAATATTCAATTTTCATAGAGACTTGTATTGAAGAAATCAGAATGGTAAGACTTCAGTTTAATCATATTCATCAATCAAATTGGAGAAAATCAGAAAGGTGATGGAAAAGAAAATTCTAAGAAGAAGAGTTGAATTTTGAAGAATATTTAAAAAGATTAAAGAATCGTTGATAAAGTCATATTTGCACCTACAATACAAGGAAAATCATGATTTGGAGAATTTTTTTTGAGTGAGAAAGATTTTGGTATTCTTTCCAAAAACATCCATGTGTTAACTATAAAAGGAGAGTGTACTTTGAACATTTTATAATTTGAATGTAATGTTCATGAGAGATAAGATACAACTTTTTAGGGATAGAAGGATGTTTCCATAATGATCTTTTGTTCAAGATGTTTCTACAGAGAATTGAAAGGAGTAGAGACAAGATCACAACATTGTTTTTAGACGATCATTGTATTCAGTGATTATCATATTCAGCTGATTATCGTATTCTAATCATCAAACGTGTTAATCTAATTATCATATAAGGATATATAATCAGATCAAGATTTCCATATTAGTATTTCTGGACTGAAGATAAAGGAGTTATGAACTATCTCAATCATAATCATAGAGTTCTATATTTTTTGTATTTAGAAATCATACTGGGAAAATCATATTGGTTTTTCATACCCAGAGTAGAAGTGGTTCAAATTCATCTCTAGCGTATTCTAAAAGTGTTTTATATTTTTCATATAGGGGAGAATCATACGGGGGAGAATCATACTGAGAAGGATTAAACTGAGAATAATCATATGAGGAAAATCATATTGGGAGAATCATACTTAGAATATTCTGATTTGTAAAAACATATTGAAAAAATCAGAATGGGTTTTTCTTTTCAAAGTCCAAGAATCTCTTACCAGTTTTTGGGTAAGAAATTGAAGATTTGTTTCTAGAAATAAATTTGTGGAAATTTATTAAGAAGCGCATCTAACATTGTTTGTTTCACCATTATTATATTACCCTATTATTTTTAAGATGGTGCAAAACACTATTATATTGTTTACATAGTACTACATGATTGAAAGGGAATATCCTTCTCATTATATTTAGAGGATTGTTTTCTAGTAAATTGTGTATAATTGGATCATTTCCAATCCATACCAAGGATTAGCTATTCTTATTGAATAAAAACCTCAGAAATACTTATGTTCCTGTGGATGTGTGGTCGAATGTTTTTCCTAGAAAACAATATTTAACATGTGGTGAAGGTTTCTTCATTTACAAAGAAACATATAAGAAAAAGTATCACTGATTCACCCCCCTCATAGGGATAGTAATATACTGACTGGGAACTTTTAGAGGCTATGAAAATGAATGAACCTGAGGTTATATCCATAGATAAAGTTGAACCTTCATTTCCCCTAGAGGGAACCTTTGTCACTAATTATCTATAAGATGAAGACATAGAATAATCCATAGTGGTTTATTAACAAGATTTAGATTCCCAATAACTTCTTTTCCAAATTCTATGCCTATCCACATTCTAGTTCCCCACTTAACAAAAATATATATCTACATTTAATGGGAACACACCCATAATTGACAAGCTAAAGGGGTAAGCCTCAAAAGATGAAAAGGAAGAGAATAATGGGGATATTTATACTAAAATTGATATATAATAATTTGAAAAGTACATCCCAAAGAATAAGAATATGATTCATTACAATTGTGTAGAACAAAATAATTATTAGTTAAATATCTAAAGTTACCTGAAAATTGGTTCTCTATTTAAAAAATTGTTAAGAATATTGAATGGATGTGGAGAATAAAGGTTTTCAAGGATGAAATAAAACACCAATCGTATATTAATACAAATTGGGGGAATCTCCATGATACTCCAATTAAATGATAAAATGAGGTAAGGTTGAGCTAAATGATCTTATAAAAAATACATTATTGGAAGAAACATAATTTTTTTTTAATTTCTTTCTAGGAAAATTATTAATTAATTATTAGAACAAAGTTTAAAATTTCGTTTCGATGTGATCTTTATCTATATAAGATTAAATTCATGGACCTTTTATATTCCCTTGGTTATTTATTTTATGTTCATGATGATGGAGGGACAAAAGGAATTATTGGAACCAATGTTGTTATTTTCTTAAAATGAGGTCTTTTTTTATGTTTGTTTTTAATCCTCACTTGGATGATAAGATATTTTACATGGAAAGAGATATTATAGTACACAATGACTACAATATTGACTGTGGTGTTGTTTCCCAGCGATTTCAAAAAATTTGGGATCAAAATCTTGAGAAAGAGGTTAGAATCATGAAAGGTTGTCTTCTAGGTTTTTTACTTCTTAAATATGGTAATGTATGGGTCTAATTAAGATTAGGCTTTTCAAAGGATGATATTCACAAAGATGTGAGGCATCACGAATGAAGTATCACAAATGGCATGATGGGTTTATGGTAATCTTCATGACAATGATCAGAATATGAGTATGTGATGGGTTAAAAGTGTTCATCACAACTGTGACAAATTTTACTAGAGCTTCATGAGTGAAGGATCATGGTGAAGTGAATTTTTAGTTTCACTAATAATACTCTAGAGGAAGTGGATATTTTCAAATGGATGAGCCTATATATATGAGGCTACTCCCACATCATTTCATGTGAAATTTCTAGCAGAAAAGGATGAATCGATCTGAATTCATGAAGTCCAAGAGATTTTTGAATAAAGTATTCAAGAAAAGAATGATCATTGTAAAAACACTCTTCAAGTATTGAATGATTCTAATGATTTTGAGTAATGGTTTTTTTCTTGATGATGAGGTATTCTATGATGAATCAATGAGCTTCATGAAGGCATTTTTTTTCCACAAAGGTATTTTTATTCATGATAGTAGTGTGATTTGTGAAGGAACTTCACGAAATGAAAATTTGAACATCAGGTTTAAGTGGTCAATTCTTTTGAGTGAATCTTCTCATGACTTTGATGCCGCCGGTGTGTCATACTAGTCTGGGATAAAGACTTAAATTCCCATCTACACAAGATAACTTCAATTCAGCAAATTGATTATGACCTCACCCAAAGTAGTGAGATAGGGGGAGTTATTTGATGTGTTATAAGGGAGGAAGTGTTCTATCACTAAAATTATATAAAGGAATTGTTCATGACATAGAGAGACTATGTATAAACTTCCTTATTCCACAACTAGTAATTATTAGTGGATTTATATATGACCGATACATTGTCGGCATATTCTTCATAGACTATCCCTTAGTGGTGAACCTAGAGAAACTGATGTGTTTTCTCTATACATGTGAATGTTAGAATTATTAAAATTTACTATAAAATAGGTTTTACATTTTACAACCATAATGGGAACAAGATCTATCACCTTGAAAGAAAAAGTAGACACCCTGATTCACCCTCCTCTATATGGGGGATCCATGTTCTTACAAGGGGTATTAGAGCTAAGGTTCACGAATAATGGATTCTCTAAAGTAATGTTATTCTATTTTTAATATTTGAGTTACTTTTCTATGTTAATAATGAATTCCAATTGTGATGATGCTTTGGTTATCTCTGAGGAGAAGTTTATATCCACCAAGACCAAGATAAACATTAAAAATAATGGGAAGAGACAATTTCATAAGTCAATATTATCTGAATAAGATGTATTATATTGTTCTTCATTAATTCCATGTAATGAAAAAAATATTAGGCCTGGAATTTAAATAGAAGGTGTCTCGAGCTTCCACCAAAGAGAAGGACAACCTTTCTACCTCATGCAAATCAAAATATTCAAGTGATCAGGAGGTATGTGTTAGTACCTTTGAATGTTGTCCTCAAAATTATGATCCCAGTAAAGGTGGTGACAATGATAAAGTTAACCCCTCAAAAAAATTAGTTTCTAGATTAAGAAAGTTTTTACATTATATTATTGAAGAAATAGTCTCTCTTTTATGGAATGTTTTAATATATGTAGGCAGAGATCACCCAGCTAAATGGAGAAGATGATGCATTGGAAAAGGTCTTATAAGAAAACATTATTGAATGTTTACTGATCTCCGTGAAGGTTAGAGCCTTTTAAGAAACAAATAGAGAACCTGAAATATGTTCCTCAAAATACCTCAATGAATATAAAGAGAAATAGGGAGTCAAAATGATTATTGAAGAAAATATCCATCCATTTGAAGATAAATGAAAAATAAAACTGATTTTAGGGGTTTACAATTAGAATAAATATTTAAAAAGATCATGGAAAATGACTCTTTGATTGAGAATAACATTAATGTATATGAAGAAGAAGTTGTTAGAATGAATAAGGCTTGGGAAGAAAAGATGATTATGAATAAAGATCTAAAAATGATCATGAATATGAAATATGTATATTTTAAAGATAAGTTGTCCAATATTGAGAAGAAATATATTGAGACTCCATAATTAAAGGAAACAGTTATTGTAGCTGCAAAATATTAACTTAATTATTCTAAATCTAAAAGGCCTTTGACTAAGAAGAATAAGGTACCACCCATATCAAATTTAATTAATTCTTTGAAAACTATTATCATGAACAATACATGTTGTAAGAAGAATATTTAACAGTTATAGATGAATAAAGAAATAGAAAACTGACCCCCATGATTGATATGGATATGATTACTATTATGGAATCTAGTTTCCCACAAAGAGTACAAAAAGTCATAATGAAAATCTAAAAACCTTATATAGAATGTATAAAGAGATATAGGTTCATTTTTCAATGTTGGTGCTTCAATATATTTCAGAATTGAGTATTGGATTTTTGGTACAATCCTAAAAAGAAAAAATCACAAAGTAATACTATTTCAAGGGGAATCAAGCCAAAGAATAAGGATCCACACCCAAAGGTGTAGAGGAATATATATTCTACAAATAGATTTTCATAGTTGGACAACATCTAATATGTATGAAATGGAATTTTTCACAAGGTTGTTACATGCTTATCCACAAATACATCCAATATTGATAAGAAAAATGGATAAAAAATCTAGATTGCTATGAATAATCTACCTTGGTAGTAAATAAGAAGAAAATTTCAAATACAATTTCTCCTAAAAAGATCCCATCTAAGGAATATAAAAACACAGTGGATTCCAAATCCATGAATTTAAAGAGTAGTGAATTCAAAATAAAAAATAATAATGATGACAATTAGAAGAAACCAAGCATAAGATATAAAATTAATGAAATAGTTCCTAATGATAGGTATGTTATTTTTCTAGAAGATTTGAAAATAATAATGAAAATCAAAGATTCATAGTCTATGGCTGGTAAAAAATGAGAAGAAAAGATTCTATAGAAATAAAAAAAAGTTAATGAGAGTTTGCAAACAAAATTAAACTCTTGTGTTAAAAAAGTTATATGTGAGAGAGGCACGAAATCTGGTAACATTGAAAATGGAAGTTCAACGCTACTACTATAATAAGAAGCAGTCCTTAAGATGTGTAATAATGTATTTTCCATGAAGGTTATTAAGAAGAAGAAAAATATCCACCCAATGAATAAGGGAATGTAACGAAATACATGATACCACAACAAAAGACAAAACACACATTCAGATATTCAAGCCTAAAGACTAGTGGAATTGGATTGTATTTTTAGATAATATCATCTCAAACTTCATGTTAATATTTATGAATCATGGGGGATCAACCTTATTCCATTAAAATTGTTTTATCGTATTTGTGATTATAATGTAGAGAATTGTAGGTGATACATGTTCATAGGTAGAGAACCTAAGAAAGATTGAGTGATATCAAATTTTAATATCCAAGCTGAAGACATTACCATATTTTAATGATTCTAAAATTTGGTATTAAAATAAAAATATTATGGTGGATTTTTTTTATGAATATGGTGATGCACTATTTTGGAAAACTATGATAAAGAAGTCACAAGTTAAATATCCATTCTAGTGAATTCTTTATACTGATTTTTTTTAAATCCATTCTGGATGAAATCCACCATTATGAATAAGCTTAGAAGTGTTTCCATTGAGGGAGAGATAAATGAAAAATTCTGAAAAAATCATACAGAATCATTATTTCATCTGTTATCATACTCGATTATTATTGAAATTTCTTGAAAATAATTTCATTTGGAATTGAGTTTCCGGTTGATTGTCCTTAAGAGTTTAATATCACATTTAGTATCTCTATCCAACAATGAAAGTTAATTACACATGGAAAACAGTATATGGGTTCTCATACCGTGAGATATAATTTTTAGTGGGAAAGGGATAAATTCAGAAGTGGAAAGAGTGGAAGGTATGAAACATATTCCAGGCTCACACAAAGAAGATGATTCAGAAAAACAACCAGAAATGGAAACCATTACTGAATAAACCTCATTAGAAACTCCTAAAACAAATAAATAAGATAAGAAATTGATCAATCAAACATAATATGGTATTATACCACACAAACAATAATAAGGATAATGATTAAATATAGAAATTATTCCTCACTATCAATTTTAGAACCATCCTCATTTTAAAAAGCAGAAAAAGATGAATCATGGGTTAAATCCACGAGTGATGAAATATTTTCTCCAGTAGCTAGACAAGAGTCCATCTTGAACTTTATTACTATGAAAATTAAAATATGATATAATTTTTATCATATGGATGTCAAAATATAATTTTTAAATGAATTTTGTTTAAGAATAATTCTATATTGAACAAATAGAGGGATTTCATTTCAAAAATGATGAAGAAAATGTTTGTAGATTATAAAAGGCACTCTATGGATGAAGTAGTCACCATGATCATGGTATTATCATCTTGATTCTTATTTGAATAAGGTTATATTTAAAATGGAAGGTTTCTAACATAATCTATTTGAGGAATTCAATGTAAGATCAATTTATGGTACTATTGTTGGAGGGTGATATTATATTTAGCATAACCAGTCTTATATATGTTGAAGAATTTTCTAATCACATAAAATAAAAATTTCAGCTTCCTATGATTAGTGAACTCACATACTACTTGGCACTATAGATGATTCAGAAGAGGTATTACACTTTCATTTCTGAGCAAATTTATTCAAGACAGTTTATGAATAAATTAAACATACATGAATCAAAACCAATATCAACTTCAATTATAGTTGAAAAAAACATGGAATTCATGAGGAAATGAGTTCTTCTGATCCCACTATATAAATGAGAATCATTTTAATATTATTAAAATTAAATTACACACTACTAGACACTATATTTTTAATATTCTTAGTGGTTATCTTACCAGGAAATCAGATTGAAGAACATTTTGCAGTCGTTAAACAAGTCATGCGGTATATTCAACGTATACTGAATTTGGGATTATACATTGCTATAGGAAGAGATAATGAATTATTAGTATTTTATGTTTCTGTCTGGGCAATAAATGTGGTGGATATAAATCCCACAAGTGGTAGAAAATTCTTCATTAGAAAAAAATGTGTAGGATGGTTGAGAAATAATAAATAAAGAACATCTCTCTACATGGAAGAAGAAAAATATATCATTGCTACAAAGTATTGAACTCAACCTTTGGGAATGAAGAAACAATTGACTGATATTGGTGTTGAGGTGAAGAAACTAATGGTTATTCATAGTTACAACAAGTGTTCAATTGATCTTACGAAGAATTCAGTTCAACACTCTCACACAAAACATATTGAGATCAGTTATTACTTCATCACGGAAAACATTGACGTGGTATGATTAAAATGGAGAATATAGGACCTAATGACCAATTGGAAAACATTATGACTAATTCATTGGTAGAGGATGTGTTTGAGAAACATTAGTTGAACCTTGGTGTTTAGTCACCTCCCAGTGCATGAGGGGGTTATGAATCTTCCCCTCTCTCTATTTGAGTTTACAATTTTAATGCATTAATAGAATTTTTTAAGGTTTATGGGGGAGATACAATCTAGGGGAGTGTTTTTATGAAGATCTAAAAGTAAAAAATATAGTTTCATTGTGTTTATTTCGAATGGGGGAGAATTGTAAATACCAAATTTTTATGGTTTTTTGGTTATAAGTTTTTGAAAAACCATGTGATGCTTATATGAAATGATCATATCATAGCTTGGATATTTTTAATAATTCCAAAACATGAAAAACCAATTTATTCATCCCATTTTTTTTACACTGATCTTCTATCACATAGACTTAGAGTGTTGGATGATTTGTTTCTCGCATATCATGTTTTGATAGTGGCTGATTATTTATTGATTGTTTCTATAGATTTCCAACAAACCCAAATGGGGAGATTGTTGGAACCAAGGCTGTACTTTACTAAAAATGAATTTTGGTTTCTTTTTATTATAAATACATACATCAATGATCATGGAGTTGTTAATTAATGTGATCTTACAGTATAACTTATGTACATCATTAAAAGAGGTGTCATTTCCTAGTGTTTTCCAAATTTTTGGGCTCAAAATATAGAGGAAGAGGATAACATCATGAAAGGTTGTTTTCTGGATTTTTCAATTCATAAATATAGTAATGGTCTAGGTTTTGTGAATACAGTGTTTCTAAAATTAAAAGATTTTCAAATATATGAAGAATCATTAACGAAGCATTGCGAATAGAGTGATTGGTTAAAGATAATCTCCATGACTATGATAGGTATTTGAGCATGTGATAGGTTGACATAGTTCTTCGAGACTATGAGAAATATACTTGGATCTTCATGAGTGATGGAGCTTGGTGAATATGTTTTTCAATTTCATGAAAATAAACTAGATGTGGTGGATCTTCATTAATGGATGAGCATATATATATATAAGACTACACCCACTTCATTTCACTATTTTTTTAGTGAAAAGGCCAAATATATCTAAATTCACAAATTCCATGATCTTTGTGAATAAAGTGTTAAATGAGAGCTTAAGAATTAGTAAAGTAGTAGTTATTTCTTGACTTATGCCAATTCTTCTTAGTAATGGGTGTTCCTGATGATGAGGTATTCTATAATTAAATAGTGAGATTCACTATAAAAGTTTTTTCTGTGAAGGTATGTTTCTTCACAATGGTATTGGACCATGCAAAGGTGCTTCATTAAAGTTAGTTTTGAACATCAGGTTTAAGTGGAATGTTCTTTCAATTTCATCATCCTATGACTTCTTTGAAAGTAGAGTCTCGAGACAGTTAGGGACAAAGACTTAAATTTCAATCTACTGAAGTGACCTTCATGTCAGTAAACTAAGTAAGACTTCACCCAAAGGAGTGATCTAGGGGGAGTCAATGGAAGTGTTACAAGGGAGGAAGTGTGTTATCTAAAAAATATTTTAAAGGTGGTATGCTTGGAATATAATGATAGTGTCTGATCTTTTATATTCCAAAACTAGTAATGATTGGTAGATTTAATTACGACCAACACACTGTCAATGTATATTCCTTAGACGATACCTCAGTGCTGAACCAAGTCAAAATGTTGTGTTGTATCTATGCATGTAAATGTTTAAATTACTACACATTACCATTAGATAGGATTGATAGTTTCCTACCAAAGTGGGAATAATATACATAACTTTTAAATAAAAAGTTTACACCCTGATTAACCCTCCCCTTTAAGGGTGTTCTAAGGTCCTACTGAAAGGGTAATAGAAGATCTTTAATGGTATGGGAATTATAATTAATTATTTATCTCTTTTTCTAAAATTACCCCTTTCACTTGTCTTTAGTTTAAAGAAATTGTGTTCCCCACATAGGATTTCTTGCTACATTATTAATCTATGATAGAAGTTTTTTTCAAATCCCATGACTCAGTATTTCAAATATCATTACTTGTAAAATAGAATGAGTAAGATGGGTGATTGAATAATTATGGATAATCATAGGGTTATCAATTTGATGAATCATGATTTAGATAGGCTAGTTTATTAATATAGTTCAAATTACTATTTACATGTTTCTTTGTTTAAATTTATGAAATCCATATAAACTAGTTTTTTATTATTATTCAAACCCTGAGAAATTTTAATTTATAATATGTTTCCCTTTATTGAGAGGGTTATACAATTTTTTTTACATTTTTTCTAATATCCATCTCTAGAGAGATATTTGGGGAATATAAAATATCTAAATCTTTCATTGACTTTTGTAAAAGATGTGATTAAAAAATTTCAATTTAAAATGATTAAGGCATTTTTTAATTAAGATACAGTTATAATTGATTCCTACATTGACATTAAATTCTTATTTTGAGCCCAAAAAATCTATTAATAAACTTTTTAGGAAGTGACACATTACAAGCCCATTTTATCCTTTTGGCATAATACTTGGTCATTTTCCTAATATTTAGTACTTTAAGTGTGGGGGATAGGTTTCCCATAGTAGAAAGAGATATTTTGAAATGAGTAGAATACGAGGGGTGTTAGATTGGGTGGTTGTTGGATGGATCATGAATTTAGTATTTAATTTTACATCACTATTTCCCAATAGAAATAACAAATTATTATGGGAAAAATAGAAAAATTAAGAATCTTTTTTGAAAAAATATTGAAAAACGAATTATTTGAAAAAAGAACTGATAAAGAGGGTAAATTATTCACTAAATATACTTTTCATATTCAAGTGCATATTATTTGAGTTGTGTATTATATGATGATGTCATTTGATAAGGATTATTTAATTGAGATTATATTTTATCTATCAGGAATTGTACTTAAGAGATAATCCTGCCATTTTGAACATTATATTTTTCTTCACATGAATACTTACCAACCCAAATATTGAAAGTCATTTGATATAAAATGTGATTTTATCATGATAAATTTTGATCATTTTATTTATATGGTGGAGATTTTAGATTCATTGAAATATTCAAATAAAGAGCATTTACTTGAGGTTGGAGAAAAACACTAGTAACTTTTTGTAACTTGAATTATTTTTTAATGGAATATAAAGTGAGTGTGATTAGAAAGAGGTCTGATTAGTAATAAAAAATTGAGTAATTTGAATATATGTTTGGATATGATTCAATAATATCTATTTGGAAATGTAAAATACATAATTAGCATAGATTCCTTGAAATGTGAGTATTTGAAGATAATTATGTGATCATTGAATATTTATTTTCCCATTGAATATTATTTGATTTTGATTATTTTAAAATTTAAATATTTCTAAAATTTGTGTTTCTCTATGTTATATTATAATTACAAGATTTAGGATAAGAAATATTCTATGTGTGGGAGGATTTATGAGGAATCCAAGGAGGAATCCATGTTAATGGATGAAACTGAGGAAGCAACCAAGGATAAATCTAATAATTAATTTCAAATAGTGGTAAATTTCATTAGTAACGGTCTGGTGGATAATGAAAATGAATAATCATGGGTGGATTTTTACCAGTGTTTGGAAACCCAAAAAATTATTCAAAAATTCTAAGGCTATATTCAGGTACCCCCTCAACAATAAGTGAAATCTAGTTCTAAGGAAGACACAATCACAGCTAATGTGCATGAGGGGAAAGAGTAAGAAAAATGTCTCAAAATAAGAATAGGAGTATGAGATAGTGAAAATGGATAATAAAATGAATATATAATTAATTTTTAAAAGTGAAACTAAATAATAATATAATGATTCATACCAAATGTAGATGAAAATATAACTACTTATTCAAAATATAGAGTTTTTAGGCACATGGATCTCTCCATAAAAACGTTTTATAAAGATTACATAAAAGAAGAGAAGATAAAATATTTTGAATGCACTAATAATATGTATTGGTTCAACTCCGATTGTGTAACAGACTTACGTAATCTTGTTATATGAGAAAATGAAGTAAAGCTGAGCTAATGAACCTTAAAAAAGTGATTTATAGGAGGAATACCATGTTTTCATTGATTTTTAGGAAAAATAGGAATTTATTATTTGTAAATCGATCATGGTGTAGTTACAAGTACATTTGTTTTCTATTTGATCACAAATACCTAGAACTTATGTAACACCCTAATATTTTTTCTGAAATTATAAGGAAAAAAGTTGAATTATTAGATAACTCGGTTTATAAAAAACAACGAGACTAAGTGAAACACAATATAATATAGACTTTATAAGATAATTGTTATATTGTAGGGTATGAATATGTTTCTTTAAAAAATATATGTAGAATTTTTTTCCTTTATTCAAAAGTGTTGATTAATGCCTAATAATAAAAATTAAATTTTAATAAAATCATTCATGATTACAAGATATATTTTTCTAAAGAAAGGTATTTTCCAAGAGGTTATGAGTTTTTATATAAAAAATTATTTGAAATATAAGAAATTATTTTAATGAAATGTATTGGTGTAATATAAATAATAATTCATACATTAGTTATCTGATGGGTAATAATGATGATAAAATCATTTTAAGGTAAGGAGAGTCATTTTTTGAAAAACTATTTTTATGTATAAAATGTATTTTTATCTAAATAAATATATTAAATAAATATTTATTGATAATGTTAATTAAATATTTATATTATATATTCAATCAGTTATTTTAACATTCATCTAATTTTTTTAAAAGTTAATGAATGAATGTATATATGGTTTTATGCTTAAAAATTGATTTTTCAAAAAACTGTTTTTTCATTTCATTTTGTGAAAATATTAAAAGTTAATTTCTAAAAATTATAGAAGTTTATTTTGATTAAATTTATTAAATATTTAGAATCAAAATATAATTTTTTTAGTGATTCCACATTCTTTTTTAGTCATAAATAATTGTAGATATAGTAATTGTTTTACAACTATTAAGGTTAAAAGGGTATACTGAGGGGGTGGGGGTTAAAATAATAGGTAAGAGTAAAAGACAATTTAAACTTGTTTAAATGTAATTAGATGAAGTTATTTTGACCATATATTATCTTATATTTCAAAAAAATTCTATTTGGTCTCACATGCATAGGGAAATGACTTTATATTATTTAATTTTTTTAAGTAATTCCATGTGTGTCCCTCCCACCACTTATATAAAAGTCACCTCTTCTCGTTCCTTATTTGAAAAAAGTAGTCCTATAACTCAAAATATATATTCTAAAAATACTCAATATATTCATCACCTTTATTCATTATCTTATTTTCTTATTCTATATCCACCATATGAAGGCTTAAGGTGTAAGCCAATATAGGTATCTCCCAGAATAGGTAATAATATTACCTAACTCTTTCAGTGTTTATTTTTTCCTCTATTTATAATAAATATGTTGAACCTATCCTAATATAATCAATATTTTATCATAAATATTATTATATATTACTATTATTATGCATAAACCATTTTTAATATTCTTTTTCATAAAATCTGAAATGAATGTTATCCTCCATGAGTACGTGTGGACTACCACCACCAAATAATGACATTATTAATATTCCATCACCATGTCTCATTAAGGTATATGATGATAAATGTAATCAATATATATGATATTGATGATATATTCCTGAATCTATAATGATAAAATATTTTTTATCATTATTTCTTTCTCTTTGGTTGAAAAGGAAACAATGTTCTTGCGTATAAACGAGCTTTCATTTTTAGGAATGATATAAATCATTTATCTATAAATTAATTTTATGGATCAATCCAAATATGTATATAATGAAAGTATATAATATTTGAATCCTGCTTAAAAAATTTTAATCTATGAAAGCATGATAAAGATTCAAGGACCATAACTGTTGAATTGAAATATACATGAAAAACGAACTAGTTAATGCCTGAAAGGATGATGATAAGGAAAGTTTGTTAATGAATGGGTGATAAAATGTTATAAGTAAATTATTTATTGTTTTATAAGTATGAATATGATTATGGTATTTTTTATTATAAAAATAAATTTATTATATCGGAGGCTAAAATCACTTATGAAGAAAATCGAGCCTAAGGTTAGGGTTTTGGGTTAAATTTTTAGTTTTTACCAAGATTACTTATGAGTACTATTTGGATGATAAAATAATATAATATATCTATAAAAAATAATTTATATATTGTTCTCCACTATATTATATATTAATTAAACGTTTTTCTTTATTTTTCCTCTCTCTATGTACTCAATAGTATGAAATAATGTTTTAAGGAAAAGCAGAATTTTTTCTTTTCAATAAAGAATTGTTTTATTCCATTTTCATATTTTCATTATTTTTTTTTAAAAAAGTTGTTACTATTATAAAATTATTGAATAAAATCATTTTTCCACATGTTTTAATTTTTATAAAAAGGTTTAAATGGAATACATTATTCATTTTCTCCATGAGGTAATTTTTACTAAAGGTGTGAGTGGAATCATTATTTTAATGTTTACCACGTTAAAGAATTTTCCCACTGTTATGACTATTATCTTATTTAAAGATCCCTTTAACAATTTCATGGTTATTTTTAAAGAGTTTTTCCCCGAATAATATGGAAATTTTTAGATATTAAATAAGTTAAATTAAAATGAAATGAATATTTTCAATATGAATTTTTACATTGATATTTAAAATGTAATTTCATATATGAAAACATTCATAGATGTTAATTTTGATTCACTAAGGATATTATATAATGATATAATAATATAAATATCGAAGAAATAAAATACTTGGTTATACCAATGTTAACATGTCATGGTTGTCTTAGTGGGTATCCTTGAAATAATATTTATATGATTAAGATTATGAAACAATTTATATACCACTATCGAAGAAACATTCTTATACTTGTCATATGAGATCATGGATCATGTTCACTGATTTTTATAGAAATCTTGTTTTATGAACAACCAAATAATTATTCCATGATTATAATCTATGAATTACTGAGAATGATTTTAAAATGATAATATCAGTTTCTCCTATACTTATTGTAATGCAATTCTTATTTATGATCACTGACTTATATCTTCCATGTTTAACTTTATTAAGAAACTAAGCTCACATATTGTTATTTTACCTTTCCCCAGGTTATGAAGAATGGTTTTAATTATGGTATGATCAATACGTTTACTATGTTAGAATAAATTTGGGGGAGGTTTTGAAGATCTTTCACAAAATAATATGATTATGTATCTAGTCTTCAAAAAACTAATCCTTTATGGTTTTAGGGAATGTATTATAATAATATGTATTAAATATTATTCTAAAATTTTGTAATACACATTTATTATTTATGTTACCTCAATTAGTGTCAGATATTGGTTTAGTTATTTTTTATTTTATAATTGGAGAACATTTTTGAAAACCCTAGGGATAAGTCTACATATTGGATAACATCCTAGAATCTTGGTAGAGTAGGGATTGTGTGGGTTTCATAGAAAATTGATCCTTATCTTAATATTGGATAGTGGATGTGTTTTCGGAATAGATACATCTATGGGTAATAACTTTAAAATGTATGGATTGGGTATTAACTCTATCTTCACTGATTCACAAAGAGTGGGCCTAAGACCAGTCACCTTGAATGATACTCCTAGGGGATATTATTGGGATTATTTACATTTTATTAATGAAAGATTTTGATTAATGAGAAGATATAATATTTTACAACCTATGATAATTAATAGTGATATTATAGGAACATAAAGCTTCATATATTTAAAATAAGGTGTCATGATTAAACAAGAAATGAATAATTATTCATGATTATATGATTTTCTCATTATGATTATTATTTTACACAATTTGTTTTTTGGTTTATTTAATATCAGTAACTAGGAGGAATCATGTTAATAACGGATTTTATAGACAATATAAAGATTGTTTTCCTAAGAAACAAAATGAAATGGGATATTGAAAGTGAAATTTTGTGATTACACCTCACTAGAAATATTGATATATTATTTACAAAATCAAGGTGGGGGAGTTTCTGAATACACCTAATGAAAAATTTTGTTTCATGGTATATCATTTGATGAATACCAAAAAGGAAACAACATTAAATTTCTTACAATCAAAGAATATAGGAAGTATTCCCCATGTAAATGGTATAATGTAAATGGAAGATGTTTTGTGTGGGGAAAGAATGTAATAGAGAAAGTAATTTCCAAGGAAAAATAGAGAGTTCAATGGGGGAAATAAAGTACATCCCAAGGTAATATTTATAGTTCAACTTATTATATGTGGGTAACATGGGAATTATCTGAGTCAATTCCCAAATATAAAAGATAACTCCTAGACGAAGGAATGGTCTATGCTATGCCTATCACTGAAGTGTTTGATGATTGTTAAGGTACACTTATCCGGTAACATCCTTGGATTTTGTGAAATTACTTTTCTCAAATAACATTAATATTTTATCTATTTTTCATTACAGGCAACATTTAGTTTGGATTTTGTCACACACAACTCTAGGTTTATAATGAGTTACATACAACATCGTGTTTAAACGAAACATGACATACTGTTAAAATATTATTATTTAATATTATTGTTATCACCTAGTCATCTATGAGGTGGTTATGAATAGTATAAAATAAAGAATGAAACTATATTTTTTAAGTATCTATATATAATGAATTTATTGGTTACTATTTAATTATAAATGTAAATAAAATTCTTTTTTTAAAAAAGGAAATCATTTTCTAAAAAACTATACTTATCCACATAAACAAATTTTATCTAAAAAAATTAAAAATAAATAAAATTGTGTGAATAATATTAATGGAATTCATTTATTATATATTTTCAAAAATATATAAAATTATTCTTATGTGTTTTCTATACAAAACATAAGAATAAAACCAATTTTATGCTTAAAACTGTATTTTCTAAAAAATAGTTTTGTCGAATTTGAATCACTTATTTTAAAACTATTTTTTACCACTTTTAGAAAATTTATTTGAAAAAACATAATTAATATTTTAAATAATAATAAAAAAAATATTATATGGTTAATTTTTGGGATGTTTATGGAAATTTTCATTTTTTGATGAATAGTGAAAATACTAAATTTTAATTGAAAATTTAATTTTTTATTTAATTTATTGATAAATTTAAATTCTAATTGAAATTTATATCAATATAAAATTAGTTAAATTATACATCCAATAATCCAATTTATGTCATTTAAATTAATTTAATATTGAATTTGGACGTAAAAACCTTATAAACTTTTGAACATTTTATCTTTAAAACCCCACTTTCTTGTTGTGTTTGTGGGAATAATATTTATTTAAAATGTTCCACTTTTTTGAATGAAATTTGGAAAAATTGATTCTATATAGTAAATAAAAATAATTAAGATTATCAAATAAGGTTAAATTTATAAAGACCCCGGACTAACATACATGGATGTTAAATTATTTTAGATGAATATCCAATACATAACAAAAGTATATAGCTAAAGACTGTAATAGTTTAGTGTCTTTGTAAAATTACGATGAATTATTCTAATTTTTAGAAATATCTTCGACATCTCCTTTAAATATCATCCCTATTAGTACTCCTACTGAAAACATTTATTCATAACCTAGGGAAATAAAACCTAATAAAGGGTGAGTATTGATACTTAATAAGGGTCAAAATAAAGAAGATACATATAAATAACATGATAATAATGATAAGAGAATATGGTAATAAAATTTAAAGATCATACGATTCATATCAAAGATCATATATATGATTCATGGAATAAACATTGTTAGTTCATAAGACATGAATCATAAGGGTGATAAATCCTCACAAATCAATAATAAACCCAAAACTAGTGTCATATAAGTTTGTCACCATAAAAATATTGAAAATCATTTATTTCATCATGTTTAACAACTATTAACATCAATATATTATATCATGAAACAATTATTTCCCATAGTGGACCAAGATGCACCTGTTTCTTATTGTGGATCAGAATACACACATTTCCCATTCTGGACCAGGAAACACCCATTTCCCATTATAAATCAGGAATCACCAATTTCACATTATGTATCCATACCATTTAATTGTTTACCATATTTATCTAATGATATTTTAATCATTACCCAATTCATTGGGGGAGATATAGGTCCCACCCATCACATAATGAAATCATACAAACGTGTGCCTCAATATAATAAAACATTAATCATATCATGATCCATAAAAATAATATGAGATTTATAAACATCACACCATAACCTATGAAATTAAATGGGTATCATAAACATGTCATCATATAATATCATGTTGAAAAGAGGCAAGTTTCCAAATTATTTCATCAAAGAATAACTTGTATAAATAATCGGGTTTCATAATCATTTTATTATCTTATAAAACTTGGCTGAGGCATGAGTTTCATAAAAATCATGCCATCAAATCATAAACCATTTATATAAAGAATATTAATGGTATTCATGGATCATATTCCTAGTGAATAATATGTAACATCAATAGACGACATCTTAGATGGAATATAATTTTGAAATATCATTTAAATAAATATATTATGTAAAATATCCCTTACACTTTGAAAAAAATATTTTAAAACAAAAATAATTTTGAAAAACAATTCTCTGAAAATATCATTGAAAACTTATAAATGAAGTTATGAAATGATTGAAATAATTTTCTTTGAAAATAAAATCTAAAAACATGTAAATTAATTTTTCGAAACCATTTAATTTTCATTAAATGTAAACAACTTTTAAAATAAATTTACTTTAAAATTATTTTATCATATAATTTAAAAATATGTCTTAAATCTTTTTTAGAAATCATTTTTTAATTAGAAAAAAAATCCAATAAAAGAGACAAATAAAGTTTGATTTTCTTATAAACAATTTCATAACAATCTTAAGTACCAAAGAGTTTAAAAATGGAACTATCAAATCAATATATCATAAATAAATATAGGATAAGTAAATTTATGACTTTTCTTGAGATACGTGTCATAGTATTTCATTAATATAAGTATAATCATAAACAATCCCTATAAACAATGAGATTGTTGAAATAAACTCTTACCACTTTGGTAACTTTGATTTAAAATACCCATGAAAGAAAAAAATTCCATGAACAGTAAAATATATTGTAAATAGTGGATAAATGATATAACATTCCAAAGTGGCAGTATATGTAGATTGTAAAATAATATAGATATATAACATAACATGTGTCTCAAAGAAGGAAAATGCAGACCAAAATACATTCCCGATTTAATAATATTTAAACCATAAATCCTATGAAATATATATCATAAAATTGATATTTAAATACCCATATATTTTTTTATAATAATAATATAATATATTAATTGTCTGTGTATACACCATCGAAATGAAATGAGTGGTGAATATGGAATATGTCTCATAGAAATATAAGTGACTATAAAAATCCCCTTACTACATGAGTAACATTTGAATTGTGATCACCATCAATGAATAACATAAATTTAAACCTTAAATATCAGGAAATATATATAATTCATGATATAACATGTCATATGTTCGAATATACACCACACAATGAGAATAAGTGGTGAATATAACATATATCATGTAAAAATAAAAATGGGATGAGAAATACCTTTCTTTAATTAATGAATTTATACACACATGCTCAAACATCCTGTATAATAAATATATGTTTATTATAAATACACCAAAAAATATTATTATATATCATACCATATATGATATTAATATGAATTTATATTACCCATTTATTAATGATTCCAAGTCCATGATATGCTTTGCTAATATCAGCTTTGTTTTGCATATTTTGACTTGTTATTCTTGATAATCACACTTATATCATTATTAATTTTTTCCATAATGTAAAACATGATGTAATATCATATATATTCATTATATTAGTATTTTTAATAATATATAATATATTCAAATATGAAATGAAATATAATGTTCTTAGAGATGGTAGGTCGTACGTACACAAGATCACCGTTTCAATTTTCTTATCATATTTTTAAAGAAAGAAAATTAAATGATATATATATATATATATATATATATTATTTATAGTAGTATTTTTATGTCATATATTTAGAATATTTTTATTCAACCCATCCTTAAAACATTCCATGAAAAGCATGAGAAAATCACATCACTTTGAGGAGGTGGTAGTCCACACGTCCACAAATGAAGTTATCGTATTCCCACAAAATTAAAATCATGAAGGTGTGCATTTCATAATAATTATAGAATAATAAATCCATAATAAATATCATTAATAATATATAAAAACTATATGTACATCATTATTACCAACCTTGAGAGGTGGTAATGGAAGAACGAACAACATCGGTTCACAAGGCGGTAGTCCACTATACTCTGGAATGATGATTTCTTATCCCATTTGACGGAAGTGTGTGAAGGGGTAGGTCATAAAAAATAGCATAAAAAAATTATTATATTTTGGATACTGATTTTATTATATGACATTGACATAAAAACAATTAAAGGGGTGGATAATGAAATAAAACAAAATTTATCATTGAAGAATGTTACCTCTTTTTTTGGTAACTCATTTTGGTTTTCACAGAGGGGACTACTTGATTTGGTATCATCCCTCTCCCCCCCACTCTTCCTCTTCCTCCTCTAGTTTTCTCTTTTTCTTGCTTTCGGGTCCTCCTCTTTGAATAAATAGAAAGTATGACTATTGAGATGTCTCTCTTACATCATGTGTATCCAACAGTGGTATGGTTTTGATCCAACGAAGTATATGGTATAAATAAGGATATAAAATGTCTTTTGGACAAGTTTCTAGGTTATGTTTTCCCTTAAGTTAATGTTTAACCACAAAGTATCCTCATTTTTACCTTAATTGCTGTATTTAATTTTAGTTCGTTTAACTTTTATTTTTTGTCAAAAACTAAGTCAACAAAAGTAGAGATAATAAATTATGATGACTCTAAATATGAAATCCATTTTTAAAATTTATAAAAACATAACTGAATGAAGTAAAATTTAAATTAATCCTGCAAACGAGATGAGATAATTAGTTTTTAAAGTGAAAATGTTCAAACCTTTAAAATATTTTTATATCCAATTTCAATGTCAAATTCGTTACAATGACCTAAATTTTATTATTTTATTTATATTTTAACTAATTATACTGTAAAATTAATTTTAAATATAATTTAACTATATATATAAATTAAAATAAAATGTAGTATTTAGTTAATATTCAATATTTATCACTATTCATCAAAAAATAAAACTCATATAAAAATTACAAAAAATCATAATAAGTCAACTATGAAATTAATATTTCAATAATGAAGTTTAATTTTAAAAATATAAATTATAAAAGTATCATTAATTTTTTCAAAACATTTTTATATTAAAATAGGCAAAAACACCTTTTAGAAATGTTTGGTTTTTAATACCGAAAATTGGATTTGTTCTTATTTTATGACTATAAAACTTGTTGGAAGAATGTAAAAACATTTTATTTAATTTATAATATATAAATTTTATTAATATCTTTAATTTATAGTGATAAAATTATTTTATTAAGATAAATTTACTTTGTGTGAATGAAAATGGTTTTTTCTATAAAATCACTTCTTTTATATTCAATTGGTTTTTATTTTCACTTATAGTTAATTGATAACCAAATAATTAATTTTATAAATATTTACAAACCCTATTTTCATAATTTATTTAATCTTATTCATATCTTTCATTCTAACTACTGGGTGATAACAATAAACATATTTTAATATTAATATTAATATTATATTGTAGTTATAGTCTTGCATGTAACAAAAGATATCGATGGAATTCGGAATTGTGTGAAACAAAAACTAAAAATAGTTTTACATATACCTAAAGATAATATAAGTTGTTTGTGCAGTGATATAATAATATTTTTCTTCATAAACAACAAACATAACTTGGTGAAGCGTGCAATGTTGGCCATCAATGAAATTTAATTTATTGGAATAAAATAATTCATAAAACCTTAGGGTGTTACATTCTACATCCCCTTAATATGAATTTCTCCAACAAAATTAACCTGGGTTATCTAAGGACTTGTACTCAAAATATCCTTTCACAGAAACCCACATCATAAAAATGAATACTAATTTTTTTTAAAGTTCATGTTGGAATCATAACAGTTACCCAAAGTAACACATAAATAGGTTTCCGTAAAGGAGAACATAGTTATCAGGTGAAAACATGGACATGGAAGATAAATATCACTATCATGTTATAATGGATAGTGATATAGAACATGTTTGTGAGCATGTTAATGATCACAAATCTATAATAAAAATATTCTGGAAAAATTTCATTGATATGATAAAAATGATAATAATAGTATAACATTTTATTTCAAGACCCTTTTACTAAAATTGAATAATTTTCATGATAAATTTCACTTACATGATTTTATTCCATTTTATAAAGAATCTTTTACTCTTTGGTCATGCCTTGATAAATTTCCTCTTCATCCCTTACTCTAAGAAATGAAGGTGAATTTTTTACCCCCTAAGACTTAATGGATCATGAGACCCATAGGTAGTCTAATAATTCATTTCCTCTATCTTTAGGTATCATCAAAACAATAAGGTTATCACAGTTTATCCAATATTCTTAAATCCTCATATGGAAAGATGATACATTAAATATTTAAAACATCATATAAAGTTAAACATAAACCATTCTATAAATGGTTAACCTTATAACCCTTCCAAAATATAATTCACCCTTCATTACTTAAATAGGCACTTATCTTATACTAATTTTTTTAATGGTTACTTTGGATCACCCTTATACCAATAGAATATTAAATATGATTTTATTATTCCAAATATCCATATGGATGTATGTAATCAAATGAAACATCACTAAAAGATGAAAAAAAAGATTTTAATAGGGATTATTCATAAAAAATCAAACATGAACTTCCCATCTAAGGGGGGAGGATAAGATTTACATAATTATCATGATTTACTTCATCCAATATGATTGTATGAAATTTCTATTTTTACTTTTACCTCATAGGTTGTAGTGTCTTGTCTTCTATATTATTCTTTGCATCAGGGAATTGGTACATATAATTCCCAAACACCATTCACTTGAAACACTTGAGTGTGGATGCTGCATTAGTTGGAATTATATTCTTCTCCATTGCATTAACTATCCCATTAATCATATTTTTACATTTAAAAATTCTATGACCTAAATTTTTACATTTAAAGAACCTCTATGTTCTATTCAATAAATTTCCTTGATTCTTCTTCCCATATTTATAGAACCCAAGTGTCTGAATCTTCTTCCCACTATTTGAGTTTTCATGAGACTTTATTTTCCTTTTATTATCATGACTAAATGAGTTATTGAAAAATAAAATTTCCATTTACACCTTTAGTTTATGTCGAAAAACTTATATATAACCACTAATGTCTCTTATATCCATGTTGTTTTAAAGACTTGGTTTTAATACAATAAGTAATTTATCAATTTTACTTTCATGTATGATGATTAAACCTGAATCATACATTGCAAGTCTTGTAAAATTATCTTCATAGGTACCAATAGATTATCCATCCATTAACTAAAATATTATAATTCCCTTCTATATTTAATTCTTAGAATATAAGGAATGTAATTACTAAAAAATATCCCCTTAATCTCTTAACATTCAATAGATTCAATTTCTTCTTCTTCCCTTCTATTCTTAATAAGATTCCCCCACTGATCCGCTTCACCTTCTATAAGATAAAGAATAAAAATATATTTTTCATTCTTCGATCATTAAGGAATAGAAAATATATTTTCATTATTGGGAAAAACAATTTTTTTACATTATCATTTCATCATTTTTATGTAATATTTAACAAATTACACAAAGAGACACTTGAAGACTATATTTGTTTAGTACCTTTAGAAACATATAATTCAAACTTCTTGTATGGTGAATGATATTCAATGTTTCAAAAAATGATCTTTCCCGTTAGAAATCCTATCTAAAACCTTTATTTATAACATGGAGAAAAGAAACCATAATAAAAATGGTGAGATCAGATACCGAGTAAGGGTAAATAAGGGAGGTACATAAGAAATAACATGGGCATAAGGGTATGAGAATGTGAAAATAACATTAGAAGATAGTACTATACATATAAAATATTATAAACATGAATCATAGAATAAATTATGGCTATTAATAATACATAAATCTTAATGTAATCAAGAGTATAAACCATGAAATCATAACAAAATAATAAGATATAAAATATATGGAAGAGACATAAACATGTAACATGGTTACCTATTTTTCAAAACACATTTCAAAAACTTAAAAGGGAATGTTATTGAAACTACACCTATTGTGTGCAACACACCACCATCCTCGGTCACAATCATTTTCTTGTAAGGGACCAGATTTCCCCATTTTCCCATAGTGTATCTGGTTTCCCAATCTTCCATTGTTGATCAATCAGGTTGTCCTGATTCCTATCATTATCTCATGAGACATAAATCTTTACCTAATTAATTGGAGGGATATATATGTCTTTTCTATCACATAAGTCAATCTATGCATATGTGTTCTACAAGAACATAAGTCATTGATCATATCAAAACCTACGGAATTAAATGGTTTTCATAAAAATAATTAAATCACAACATAACAGGGGACATGAAATGGGTTTCCTAAATTTCATTACATAATAGACATAAATAATTTATATAAAAAATAAGTGTGTTATCATTGGACAATATCTACAATAAATCATTAGTAACATAAAAAATGTTTCCTTATAAGGAACATGTTTTTGAAATACTTGAAATAATTTTAGAGGAAAATATATTTTCCTCAATGAAAAACGATTTTTAAATCATATAACATTTCTCAAATATTTTTAAATTAAAATATCATATAAAACATATAAATGAATATTTTAAAACCATTTTAAAAAATTTTGAAATAACTTTTCTTAGAAAATGCATAAAATATTATTTAAAATACTTTTAAATAATTTTTAGAAATCAAAGTTCTGAAGGGAAATTTATTTCTGGTAGAAGAAAGAATAAAATTAAATGAAACCCCTAATATCATTAAAATAAAGATATTTATGAAAAAAAATTTAATGGGTAGTATTAATGCCTCCTAAAAGATTATAGGTTCATAACATAACATGTGTTTCAAATAAAGAAAAGTGAGAAAAAATTACCTTATCGATTTGGAAGCTTTTAAAATGTAAACCGCATGAAAATCGATCACAAAATGGATATAAAAATAACCATAAATTTTCACAATGTTACACATAAAATAAAGTTTTGGTGTGTATATAAACCACATTGAAAAAACAAGTCGTGTATAGGGCATGTGTCACACAGAAATAAAAATGAGACAAAAATCCCTTACCACTTGAGTAACTTTATAATAATCAACCTCATAAAATAATAGCATCTATTAAATATTTTAGTATCATTAAATTATAGTAATTAATTAAATAAAATGTGATATTATATAATATGCAACAGAAAAAAGAAACGAGCAGTGAATATGGTAAGTATCTCATAGAAATAAAAAGTGAAATGAAATTCCTTACATTATATATTAACTCTTTTTGTACTCATTCAAACATCATGTATAATAAATATAAGTTCATTACAAATCTATTAGTGAACCAAATTATTATATCTAAAAGCATATATTATTTTATTATGAATATATATTATTCATTTATTAACTATTATATGCTAATGTTACAATTTTGGTAATATCCTTAATGTGTTTTGGATGTGTTTTGACTTGTTATACTTGGTATTCTGAGAAATATAATGATTTTATAATCTGTATAATTATAAATATTAGAAAAATATCATATATATTTATCAAATATTTATTTATTTTCAAACATAAACATTAAATGTAGAAAATAAAAAACATCATTCATGGAGATGATATGTCGTACGTACGCATGAATGATGTTATCAATTTCTTGTCATATTAAAAGAAATAAATTTATATGATATGTTATCATCAAAGAATAATTTAATGTTATACATATCATATAATTTCATAAAATTCATCCATATTACTAACCATTTAAAATATAGATGAAAAACGAATCACTTCCCATCGTGGAGATGGTAAGTCGTATATATACATGAGCAACATTATCATTTACCAAAAGATTAGATGATAAAAAGGTATACATTATATTATCATTAAAAGGTATAATTATATCATAAATATAATATATAAACTTTAAAATAATAATATTTCCCACTCAAAAAATATAGTGATGTAAAATGAATTGTATTGCTATGTGGAGATGGTAATCCATACGTATGCATGAACGATGCATTCACTTCTTGTTCGATGAGAATTTGGTTATATAATTTTGTGTTCATAATAATAAAACAATTTAATTACATTGAAGTTTCTAAAGTTATTATTTTATGATATATATAATATATTTATAGTAGTTATATAAGTGTTTAAAAATAGAGTGATAGTTAGAGAGATTACCTCTTCTTCTAAACAACTCATTTTGATCTCCTCTAAAGGAAACTAGTGTTGGTCTTTTTGGAATACGCGAACCTATATAAGATGGATATTGAAGTTTAGAAGATAATTGTATAATTTTTAGTCAATATAAAATACTCAATGTGGTGTAACGAGATGAGGGAGGATGTGTCCTTTTATAAGAGAGGGGAGGGTTACTTTTGGAATTTCTCAAAAGAATAATTTATAATAAAATAAATATCAATCAAAATACCTTAAAAATTACATTTATTTTAATAAAAGATATTTTAAATTTGCAATCTTTTAATCCAATATATTTTAGACAATATTTAATGGTATTTTAAACCTTATCAATTTGATTAACCCTTAGTTAATCCATTTTAATTTTAATTATGGTAACACAGTTTTTATATTAAGAGGGTGTAATTTTTTCACATGAATTATCAATTTGAACATAGATGGACATTTTAGGATTTTTTATACAATATATCAACAACTTGTACTAATAAATATTTTTATTATTTTTTAAAATATTTTTAAAATATTATTTTCATAAAATATCATAAGTGTCAATTTTAACATTATTCGTAACATTGAATTTAAGGAAATAAATAAGGAAAGTATAATTCTAACCAATTATTTTAATACCCCATTAAATTTTATAATAACCTCTTAAATTAATGGATCAATTTCATTAATTCAAATTTTATTTTTTTTAATTTTTCTAATATCACTTAATTGATTTTTCATTAATTGAAAATTATTACAACATCATTTTCAAATTTTTTATGATAAGTATCTCTTTACTAAAAATTAAAAATAAATTTTAATTATGTAGATAAAAATTTTATATTTCCATATAATATATATAGTCAAGAATATATTATACTACTCCCAATATTAAAAATATTGAACTTATTAAAAGTAAGTGTGTGACATTTTGTCTCTCGCTTTGAGTTTAATAATATTTAACTCATTTTCCTCAGGAAGTGTCCATTAAATTATTAAATTTAGGTCCATAGATTTCAATGGTTAAATAAAATTTATAAAATAAAATTTGAACTATTTTTAGGGTAGTTATATAATATTTATAATATTATTTCCACCCATAATTACAAGATTTACCCTTAACTGTGGTATTAAAAATTACAGAAGTTATTATTCCTATTGTCCAAAAATAAAAGGGTATTATTTAATAAATTTGTACATTATAAATAAAAATTTTACATACATTTTTCATAATTCAAAATAGAGAAATTGGTAATATTATTTTAAAATTAATCTCTTTTATAGAACTAGAAAATGAGTTTTTAATGTCAAAAACGTCCAAAAGATTAACAAGTTTTTATTTCTAAAATCAAGGTGAAGTTTATTAAAATGAACTAAATTGGATTAAATAATATAAAATTGATATATTTCTACTTTAAAAACAATCAAATTTAAAATTAAACAATATAAATTATTCCGATGAAAAAGTCGTTTTCAATTAAAATTCAGTATTTTTCACTATTTATCAAAACATGAAACTTATCAGAAAAATACCAAAAACTTAAACAAAGTAAATTTTGATATTCAATGTTAAAATAGGAATTTTGTTTCATATAAAAATTATAAATGTTAAAAAAATTACATTTAAAATGGGTTCACCATAAAAAGGAGTTAAAATTTCCCTTTTGAAACAAATATAGGGAACTATGTGTAAAACTGGGCTTGTTATCTTCTTATCCCTTTAAAATAAATTAGATGAATATCAAAATTATTTTATTGAATATATAACACATATATTTCATTAATATCATTCACTAATAATAATTAATTTATTTTATTAAGACAAAACAAATTTGGGAGCACAAAAATAACACCAGTTCCTTTATAATAAATTAGTATATATTTTCTTTTCTAAATAATTTGTAACTAATGAAATATTATTATAAAAATTATTTTTTCATTAGTCATTTATAATATTTATTACCTTTAATATAATTTCTATTTTATATCTCAATATATTGAATAATAGTATTTTAATAATATATTATTCTTCGGTAAAACACGGTCTTACATTTAATAAAAGATATCAAAAGAACTCAACGTAATGTGTAACAAAAGTCAAGAATAGTGTTCTATTTACCACAAGATAATATAATTATTGTGTGTAACGTAATCTCAACTTGGTGTTTTGTATAATGAAAGCCAAACATAGTGTTTTTCATATAATAGAACATATATTTAGTATTGAGTTAAATGAAAATTATCAAAAAGATTTAATAAATCTGAGAAAAAAATATTTCACAAAATCTCATAGTGTAACATTCTACCACCCTTATAATGATTTTTCACCCTTGAAATTCATCTGTATTATCAAAGGATTAATAACTGAATGTTCCTTTCATAGAAACTGACATCGTAAAAATAAATATAAAAAATTCCTTTTAAAAAAGGAATGTTAGAAACATAATAGTTACCCAATGTAACTCATAAATAGGTTTACACATAGGTGAACATATATAGAAAGGGAAAACATGGACAAAAAAGAGAAAACTAGCTATCATATTCTTTGAAAAACTGATAGAAAGCATGGTTAGGAGAAAGTTAACAATCACAAAGACATAACCTAAAGAGGCTTGAAAAAGGTCATTGCTATTATAAAAAATGATGACAACTAGACAAAATTTTATTTCAATACCCTTTTTTGAAATTTGATCATGAGAAGATATACATAGTTGATTTCAAAACAATTTCACCCTTTTTTGTAGCTTGATCAAATTCCTATTCATTTTATATTCCATGGAATGAAGGTGAATGATTCATTCCAAATGCATTAAAAGATCATGAGACCAATAAATAGAATGATAGGTCATTCGACCTGTCTTTATCACAACCAAAAGGTTATCAAAAGTTATCCTATATTCATAAACCCTCTTATTAGAGTTAGTAATTTAATCTCTAAAAATATCATTTGAAGTTTAACTTAAACCATTAAAAAAATGTTATGTATTATAACCCTTAAAAAAGATAAAAGTCAGAAACATTATAATGAAGTGCACTAAATCATCTAAACATTTATCCCCTATATAAAAAATATAGTTCTTGGTTGTCACACTACAAGCAGATGAACACCTTCATCATGTACTCTATTGAAACATGATAATAACCTAAATTAATATAAAAATTTATTGTAAAAATGAATTTTTCCTCATTCTAGGTTTATAAGATATATTACATAATTCCAAAAAAGTTGTAAACTTAAACCATGATAAAACAAACCACTTTTTAATAAATCCTTAATCAGTTCCAAAAAAATTGGAACCTTCCAATTTACTTATTCATTTTAAACATATCTTTATCCAAATATCATTATCTCAACATAAAGAACATGTCAAGGGTTATCCTTCCCTTAATCACATGTTTTACAAAAAATATCACCTTAATACCTTAATCATTTTTCATTGTTACCAATACCATTCAATATATGCTATTATATCCTTATGGGAAAACTATAGTCGACCAATACATTGATTTTTTATTATTCAATAATACCATAAAAGTACTTCTACAAAATTATTCATAAATTCCATTACATATATATTCAATGATTCCACCACTTTGTTTTCATACACAACTATAAAAAATGTATTTTAACAGAGAAAAAATAAGACTTTATTATTGCTAATAAATTCTGATAACTTGAGCACGGTTAAAAGATAGAATTTTTTATTATCGCTAAAAAAGTGATGTTAGAGGCCACTTTTAATAGCTTTAAAACGTCATTGTTAAAGGGGGGGCTTTAACAATGCTAAAAAGGAACTGATAAATGCCCCACTAATAAAGGGTATAATATAGTTTTTTTCCATACACCACCAAACCCCCTTTATCAGTACAACCCCCCTTATCAACACATCCCTAACCCCTTTAGTAGTGATTTATATAATCCAACCCTCCCCCGTGCACCCTACCTCTAGATAGTTTTGAAGCTAAGACCTTGAACATATAGACCAGTGACTTTTCCACTCCTCAAAACTATTTTGTTTGACATTTTATTATATATAGATTTATTTATATATATTTTGTTACATTTTTTATCTATATAATTAAATTTATATTTATATATGTGTTCATATATTAATAAATATATTTTATATGTATATATGTTTAATTATTTAATTATAAAATAAAAATTTTATTTGTGAATGTATAAAACATATGTATATATTTTGATATATTTTATTATAAATAATAATAAATTATGAAAAATGATAAATTTTCAAAGTCATAATATCAATATGAATGTGATACCTTGAAATAAATTCATTTCCCATTTAGAATGGGAAAAATACCCCTATAAATGAGGCTAGAAATTCATTTAATGTTATGAAATTGGGGTACCCAGACTAAAAAATAAAATTTGGAGGACTTTTGAGCCTTGAAAACTGAAACCAAGGACCACCTATGTTTCTAGGGAATAGAGATTTTTGCAAGATTATATTTCACATGTAGTTAGAGCCCAAATGGAAATCCAAATCAAAAGTTATGGCCGTTTGAAGTTTGAGTTACGTTTTCAACTTATTTTAGATCTTTTATTACGTTTTTGATTTTTTTATCTTCAAATTGATATGAAATTACTATTACATTGTTATAATAGGAAAATTATTAATTAGACATTTTTTTTAATTATTTTATAATCCATTTTTACATATTATCTTCTATATTAAGTGTAAATTCCTATTTAACTTATATAAAACATATTTAAAAAATATAAATTATATTTATATCAATATAAATATATTTATATATTAATATCCTATTTTTAGTGAAATTTAAATTTTTTGAAGTATAATTTTATCAACTCTTGTAAAAAAGTACTGATTAAAGGGTGTCTTTATCCACACTTCAAAAAAAGTTATGATAAACACCGCCCCTTTATCAGTGTTTTTTTCAAGGGCTGATAAAAGACACCATTTATCTGCACTTGAATGAAACAATGATAAAGTAACCCTTTAAAAATGTTTTCTTTAGTGCCCTTAAATACCACATTTATAAGTGCTAAAAATCACTATTTAAGACCCCCTTTAACATCGCTTTTTTTCATAATAATAAAGGGGGTTTTAATAGTGATTTTAACTAGTACTGTAAAATCCCCAACACTAGATAAACCCATTTTTTTATTTGTGATTCTCTACATGCCAATAGTGATCGGATGATATTTCCATTTTCCTTTGTCTCTAAGAGGTTACTAACATTTATTGTCATCGTTATCCTTTTTTTGGGATTTTGAAAGCATAATGGCCATTTTCATTACACTTGAAGCATTGAAATGTGGGGGGTTCATTCTATGTATCCTTTACTCTATTTATAAGTCCCCGGACTTAAACATTACTTAATATTGAATTAAATGAATAATTCACATTGAGGATCTTTTCAGGTTTATAGTTTTAGAGAATTAGGACATAACTATTACATCTCAAAATATTACAACATATACACTTCTACTAAGTTTCCATAAAATAAAAACTCTTAAAACGAAACATGTCTAGTTTCATGTTTTGGATAGCATGTCTTTCCTTAATCCCATCCTTGACCATATTCATCTTTCAGTCCTATGGAAAACATTTCAAAAACTTGTGATGAGCATAAAAAGCCTAGTAAAGTATACACAAAGAAGGAAAATAGTTAGTTTTTCAAAACAACAAGTAAACCAAGAATACTTTATCAAATTAATACTTTTCACCTTTATGAAGTAGTGAAAACTCTTCACTGAATAAAAGATCATTACTTACCCCTTTTGTAACCAAAAGAATACCATAAAAACCCATATAAAGAACACAAAACATATAAAGGTAACTTGGTACATAAACATACTAAAATGGAATAACCATACGACTGACTTCCACACATATCACTTAATGGAATAGCCATACGGCCGACTTCCATACCCAATGCATTGGAGGTTATAACGTAACCACCCGTCCTGGTATTCACGACACCACCCGTTATATGGTTTATCACGTAACCCCCCATAAAATTTCCAAGTACCATCATTACACATAAAATATAGAAAATATAAAAATTTCAATAACAACATTTCATTTGCAATCACAACAAGTAATTCCAAGATATTCAATTAATCAATCCATTTTCAAAAATAATTTAAAAAAGTTTTTTGAATCAAAGTGTCCCATTCCACTTTGAAGTATTTAATGGAATTATAATTTTTAAAACATTAATGTCCATATAAATAAATACTGAAAACCATTTTGAAAACATGGACATTAAAGATAAATATTTAGAATAATGAATCTTTAAAACATTTAAAACGATATTTTTGTTAAAGAGTTTTTAACAAAATGAGAGACTCTTGAATACAAATAATTGCGGAATAACATTTATTCCGAACTTTATAATATCATGAGAATAAATGGATTCATGATATAATATGTCAAAGGACAGTATACACACCATATAAGAGTGAACTGGTGCATAACAACAATGAAGTCTCAATGGAAATGTAATTTGAGATGAAATCCATTATAAAGATGGTATCCTTAAATTAAGGAAAAATCTATCAGATAATTATGTGTGAGAAATATAAATACACCCAATATAAGTGGATATTAATTGTGAAACAATCATAGGTCATTCACAAATAATCTTGAAAAAAACCAATGACATAGATATTTAACTCAATGAAATGAGATTGAGTTATGATTTCCCATACAAGTTCGTAAGAATTTATAAATGAGATGATTATGTGTAGAAATAGTATATCCACACAAAGGTTTGTGGAAATTAAAACATAGAGATTCCACACATAATCTTGTAATAATAAAATAAATAAGTAGAGGTTTAACCCAAAAAATTGAAATTGGGTTAAGAAGTTCCCTTACAGAAATCTGACAGCCTAATGACGTCACTTTAAAATCCAGAAAATGAGTTGATGAGAGAGAAAATGGTATCTCATAACTTGGACATAAAATTTACGTCAATAAGGATATATAAGAACATATCCCAACATAATATTATGTGAATAAAAAGACATAACAAAAGAAGTCTTTTAAAAAGAGGAGGGTGAAAGGTTCCCTTACCGACTTAGGTACCTTTCGAAACGTACAACCCATGGAAGAAGGGCCATACAATGAAGATTCAAATACCAATAATTGAAAGTATACCACAAAAGAGTATAATAATGTGCAGTACATACACCACTCAATGGAAATTGTGGAAAACGTAGTATAAATGTCACGGGAATAAAAGGGAGATGAAAAATCTCTTACGAAAACTCGACAGCCTAATGGCGCCACTTAAAACTTCTAAAAATGGTTTGATGAGATCATATAGGGTCTCTAATCATATTAACATAAAAATTACAGTAATAGGAATATAAAATAATAACCCCAAACCTAAGAAAGATGAGCTTAAAAGAAATGACATAAAAGAGAGTGCTTAAAAAGAAAGAGAGAGGTAGGATCCCTTACCTCGTGTCCCACATGACTCGATCATTATTTAATCTCTTGAATAATAAAATTTGGTCAATTTATAATTTATTAAGGACCTCCTTTAAATATTATTCTTCAGTTCATATCACATATTATAATGTTATAATAATTGGTTAATAAATTGAGTTCATATCAGACATTTTTTTCGACGTTCAGTACATGAGTAAAAATTGAATTTGTTAGAAGAGAATTTTACATGTAGTTATAGGTACATCATCTCTAGAATAGAATTAATGTTTTAAATATCATATATATCCAGTATATATTCATTTTGAAATATTCCATAAAATTTGGAGATAAAAAATTAAAAACACCGTTCATGGAGACGGTAGGCCGTACGCACGCATGAACGCTACTTTCATTTTTTTTCTCATATTAATGGAATTACAGTTAAAAGAGATATATATATATATATTATAATTCCATAATTATATACATAATTTATATGTAATATATGACATATATATCCATTATATATATGTACTTATAATAGTACATAACATTTGGAGATAAGAAATGAAATGTACCGTTCATGGAGAGGGTAAGTCGTATGTACGCATGAACACAACTTTCATTTATTTGGAACATTAATGGAATTAAAACTACATGAGATATATATATATATACATATATTATAATTCTATTATAACATATATTTTATATATATCACATAATTTCATCAATTTAATTCTTTATACATTCCATGTATTTCATGAACGAGTCACATCACTTGAGGGGGCGGTAGTCCACACTTCCTCAAATGAAATTATCGCATTTTCACAACATGAAAAGCCTAAAGTTATTTATTAAATATAAAATAAAGAAGCATAAAGAGGAAATAAATATAATATATATCATAAATAAATATAGTTCCATCATAATGGCGACCATGAGAGGTGGTATGAGAAGATAGAACAATCATCGTTTCGTGAGGCAGTAATTCGCCATCCACAGAAATAGTATGTTCTTTAACCATTAGACGGAGGTGTGTGTTAGTGTAGCTATAATTATACTTATAAAAACATCATAGTATATTGAAGATACTAGTTTTGTTACCAAAGAAAAATATAAAAAGAGTTTAGGGGGTTGGAGAAGCAAAATAAAACAAAAGAACACTAGGGAATACATTTCCATTAAAACGAGTAACTCTTTTTGATTTGAGCTCAAAGGCTTCCTTGGGAAGACTTCTGCCCAAAGTGTGGCTTCTATAAGTAATAGAGGGATTTGTAGAGACAAAATGGGCAGGGGTTGGCCGAGCCAAATGCTTGATAGGTGTGGTTAAGGTGGTAGAGGTGGGGGCCTTTTATAAGAGGAGAGGAGGGACACTCTTGGAAAGTAATAAAAGGTTACTTTATTATAAAATGATTTTCGGATTTTAAAGGGCCAAAATTATATATTTCGATGATAAGGTGATAGGGGTTCGAAATACACCCATACATTAGGTTTTTGACATGTTTAGCTCTTATATTTTACATTATCGTTTCGTTTTATTTAAATCGTTAAATAATGAGTTAATCGCTACATCATCATGGTGTCATAAATAATTTAATTTATTTAATGTCTAAATATTATAAAAAAAATATCATGATGTAGGATATCTGTTTTTCCTTATAATTAATATTTATAGTAAAAAATAAGACATGTATAACCCCATTTAAAAATTGTTTTAGTAAAACAACTCATGTTTGTGACATTTTTATTTTACCTTTAAATAAATAGTTATGTATGTCATTTTCCTACCAAAGTGGATCCATGGGGTCCCCAAGTTGACACATGGATTGTCTTGGTCGGCCATGACACATAAAAGGAGGGTAGAATAAGTTTCTAGGTCATTTAATATTATTAAAACTTTATTTTTACCTTAAATTACACTAATTACCTTTAATCGCGATTAATAAAACTTAAAAGTTACTATTCACCAAAAATTATTTTAATCTCATTGAACTAAATTTTACTTCTTAATGACAACCATGTATGTCAGATTTTTGAAAAATCAAATCCCAGAAGTGGAAAAGTTTCATTTAAATTAAAAATCAGTTTCTTTAACTACCACTTAGTGGATTCACTATTCATCAAAAATTGATGTTTTTCAAAAAAATACCAAAAATTCACCCTAAGATATATTTGATAATCCAAATTCAAAACTGATGTCTATTTTAAAAAATTCAAATCATATATGTTGCATTAATTAATTTAATAATTAATTCCCACTGTCAAAACAAATAGCGTGTTTTTAAGAAACAATATCTTTTAAAAGATTGACACTAGTTTAAGTCCAATTTCAAAGTGAAATTAATTCCAATGACCACCATTAGATTAAATGGTAAATGTGTATTCTAAATACACTTTAATATAAATTAAAAATATAATCCATCCATATAAATAAATCAGATTAAAAGGAGGCTTTGAATTAAAATGCAACATTTTCAATAAAAATGATCTTTATCCGAAAAATAAAAACAATTTACACAAAGTAAATTTTGATGTCCAGATTCTAAAGAAGGATTTTATTTTTTCAAATAAAACATATAAAATTGTCAAAATTATATTTAAAAAGGGTTCTCCATCAAAAGGCGGTTACTCGACCTTTTAAAGAATATTAGAAGATTTATGCTTAAAATTGGATTCATTTTCATTTTATGCCTATAATATTTATTGGATAAAAGTAATAATATTTGACAAACATATATAATAATTTTTTAGTTAGTTCCATTCATTCCCTCTACTACAACGGCTGGGTGTTAACTACCATTTAAATTAATATTATTTTATTATTAGAGTGCAACGTAAGATTTCAAAGGAACTCGTTGTTGCGTATTGGGTACGACATCGAGCATAGAATTCCCTTTAATGTAATATTAATATTTTATTCACAAATATGGATAAATATGAAAATTTCATATTCTTTATTTACCTGGGGTGTTACATCCTTCCCCCCTTTTGCGAATTTCATCCTCACAATTTTAAAATTGGGCTTGGAAGCTTAATTGAAAATCCCACATCGGAACAAGAGTCAGTAAAACTATCACTTTAAAAGAATGGGAGAGAAGTAAAAATGTCACCCAAGTTAACCCATACTAGGATTCCAAGTATGAAAATATGGATATCGAGGAAAAAAAAGGGTCATGTTACGATGGAGAGTGATAGTAAACATGTCTAGGATAATGTTAACCACAAGAAAATCAAAAACTTGTGATGGGTTAAACAGTATTCAATTCCCCAGTAGGAAAAGTTAATAGACAACATTTTTGTTTTAGGTTACTCTTAATTAAGGAATTTATTTTTCATCTTAAAAAAATCATAATGAAATATACTTACTTTTCATGTAGACTTTCATGTTTTACTAGATTCCTTAATCAAAATCATATTTTCTCCGAAAGATGAGTATTTAGGAAGACTTGTTCGCATTAAGAGTGATATAATCAACTTCTAGAGAATCACCAAATCCTCAAAGGATAACTATATACTTCCCATGTCTTTAGACATTAACCAAAACTAAAACCAAAAATGTTAGTATGAGATTAGATAATACACAAAAAGAATAATCCTTTATAAAAAAAATCTATTGTTAATCTCCAAAATTGGTCAAACAATACCTGAAGTTCAAAAAAGACCATTCAATAAACATCTATCCATAAAATTATTCAAAATAATAAAAACTAAGACTGAAACCCAAATATCTGAAGGATTTAATCACATATTCTTCCAAGATAAACCTTAACATTTATCTCCAAATAACATCAGTTACTCTTAAAGTCTCATACTAAAAATTAATTAACCTAATCACATATCCTCCATGATAGGTTAATAATTTCCATAGTTAACCCAAAATCAACTTATTCTAGATTCATAAGATCATCAAACTAAAAATAATTAGTCAAACTAACCAAGGACTTCACGTAGTCCAGTGGTAGGCGATAAATACCAGTCGCACTTTGGTTTTGGGTTTGATTCCCGCAGCTTTGTCTGATTCGACGGGTTGTCACAAGGTCTGCGTGTTGTCCTTTTTCCAAATCTATACAATTCTAAAAACATTCCCCAATAAGAGATAAAATCTTCAAAAATATCCATAACATAATTTAACCTCAATATTATCTCATGCCTTTCATTTTCCATCATAACATATAGTAACCCATAATTACCTCAAAAGTAAGGATCATATAAAACCTAATGGTTACCTTTATAATTATTACCTGAACTTCCATAGTGATTTGGTCGTCTTGTACATGATGCATTAGAGAACTCCCCAAGGTTATAGTGGTTGATCATGAAACCTTGATAGTTGGTTTAGAACAACCATGAGATTCCTCATTGAATCCCCCATTTCATCCAGTCTCTTAATCAGAGAACCACCACAGTTTCCATCAAACCCATTGTCACTTTGGTGCCTGCTAGATCCATCCATTTACTAAAAACAGAAATTTCAGTGTGCGTATATCAACAAAATCATCATGTAATAACGAGGAAGATAAATACTGAGATATACTTACTCATTCAATTTATCTAAAAACTATGACTCTTTTTGAAATCCTATCCATTATGGTAATGTCACTTATGCTTATAGAATACCCTAACCTCTAAAGTTATCTAAACCGACCTTTGATACCAACTATAAGGCCCCGACCTTAAACCTTACTTAATATTGAATTAAATGAATAATTCACATTGAGGATCTTTTCAGGTTTAGAGTTATAGAGAATTAGGACATAACTATTACATCCCAAAAGATTACAAATTATACACTTCTACTAAGTTCCCATAAAATAAAAACTCTTAAAAAGAAACATGTCTAGTTCCATGTTTTGGATATAATTTCTTTCCTTGATCCCATCCTTGACCCTATTCATCTTTAAGTCTTGTGGAAAACATTTCAAAAACTTGGGATGAGCATAAAAAGCCCAGTAAAGGATACCCAAAGAAGGAAAACTATTAGATTTTCAAAACAACAAGTAAACCAAGAATACTTTATCAAAGTAATACTTTTCACCTTTATGAAGTAGTAAAAACTATTCACTAAATAAAAGATCATTACTTACCCCTTTTGTAACCAAAAGATTACCATAAAAACCCATATAAAGAACACATAACATATAAAGGTAACTTGGGACATAAACATACTTAAATGGAATAACCATACGGTCGACTTCCACACATATCACTTAATGGAATAACCATATGGCCGACTTCCATACCCAATGCATTGGAGGTTATAACATAACCATCCATCCTAGTAGTCACGACACCACCCATCATATGATTTATCACGTAACCACCTGTAAAATGTCCAAGTACCATCATTACACATAAAATATTGAAAATATAAACATTTCAATAACAACATTTCAATTTCAATCAAAATAAGTTATTCCAAGATATTGAATTAATCAATCCATTTCCAAAAATCATTTAAAAAAGATGTTTGAATCAAAGTGTCCCATACCACTTTTAAGATTTTAATGTAATTATAATTTTTAAAACATTAATTTCCATATAAATAAATACTAAAAAATATTTTGAAAACATGGACATTAAAGATAAAGATTTAGAATAATGAATCATTAAAACATTTAAAACGATATTTTTGTTAAAGTGTTTTTAAAAAAATGAGAGACTCTTGAATACAAATAATTGTGGAATAAAATTTAATCCAAACATTATAATATCATGAGAATAAAGGGATTCATGATATAATATGTCTAAGGACAGTATACACACCATATAAGAGTGAATTGGTGTATAACAACAATGAAGTCTCAATAGAAATGTAATTTGAGATGAAATCCATTATAAAGATGGTATCCTTAAATTAAGGATAAATCTCTCACATAATTATATGTGAGAAATATAAATACTCTAAATATAAGTGTATATTAATTTTGAAACAATCAGAGGTCATTAACACATAATCTTGGAAAAACAAAACCAATGACATAGATATTTTACTCATTGAAATGAGATTGCGTTATGATTTCCCATACAAGTTCGTAAGAATTTATCAATGAGATGATTATGTGTAGAAATAGTATATCCACACAAATTTTTGTGGAAATTAAAACATAGAGATTCCACACATAATCTTGGCATAATAAAATCAAGAAATAGAGGTTTAACCCAAAGAATTTAAAGTGGGTTAAGAAGTTCCCTTACAGAAATCGGACAGCCTAACATCGTCACTTTAAAATTTAGAAAATGAGTTGATGAGAGAGAAAATGGTATCTAATAACTTGGACATAAAATTTACATCAATAAGGATATATAATAACATATCCCAACGTAATAGTATGTGAATTAAAAGACATAACAAAAGAAGTCTTTAAAAAGAGGAGGGTGAAAGGTTCCCTTACCGATTTAGGTACCTTTCGAAACGTACACCCCATGGAAGAAGGGTCAAACAATGAAGATGTAAATACCCATAGTTGAAATTATACCACAAAAAGAGTATAATAATGTGCAGTACATACACCACTCAAAGGAAATGGTGGCAAACGTAGTATAAATGCCACAGGAATAAAAGGGAGATGAAAAATCCCTTACGAAAACTTGGCAGCCTAATGGCGCCACTTAATACTTCCAAAAATGGTCTGATGAGATCAAATAGGGTCTCTAATAATATGAAAATAATAATTACAGTAATAGGAATATAAAATAACATCCCCAAACATAAGAAATATGAGCTTAAAAGAAATGACATAAAAGAGAGTGCTTAAAAAGAAAGAGAGAGGTAGGATCCCTTACCTCGTGTCCGATATGACTCGATCATTCTTTAATCTCATGAATAATAAAATTTTGTCAATTTATAATTTATTAAGGAACTCATTTAAATATTATTATTCAATTCATATCACATATTATAATGTTATAATAATTGGTTAATAAAGTGAGTTCATATCAGATGTTTTTGTCGATGTTCGGTACATGAGTAGAAATTGAAGTTGTTGGAAAAGAATTTTCCATGTAGTTATAGGTACACCATCTCCAGAATAGTATTAATGTTTTAAATATAATATATATCCAGTATATATTCATTTTTTACTATTCCATAAAATTTTGAGTTAAATAATTAAAAGCACCATTCATGGAGATGGTAGGCCGTACGCACGCATGGACGATACTTTCATTTTTTTTCTTCATATTAATGGAATTAAAGTTAAAAGAGAGATATATATATTATAATTACAGAATGATATAAATAATTTAGATTTAATATATGAAATATATATCCATTATATATATTTACTTATAATAGTATATAACATTTGGAGATAAGAAATGAAATGTACCATTCATGGAGACGGTAAGCCGTACGTATGCATGAACGCTACTTTCATTTCTTTGGCACATTAATGGAATTAAAACTAGAATATATATATATATATATATATATATTATATTTCCAGTATAATATATATGTTATATATATCACATAATTTCATCAATTTCATTCTTTATTCATTCCATGTATTGCATGAACGAGTCACATCACTTGAGGGGGCGGTAGTCCACACTTCCTCAAATGAAATTATCGCATTTTCACAACATGAAAAGCATAAAGGTATGTATTTAATATAAAATAAAGAAGCATATATAGGAAATAAATATAATATATATCATAAATAAATATAGTTCTATCATAATGGCCACCATGAGAGGTGGTATGAGAAGATAGAACAATCATCGTTTCGTGAGGCAGTAATTCGCCATCCACAGACACAATATTTTCTTTAACCATTAGACGGTGGTGTATGTTAGTGTAGCTCGAATCCTCCTCATGAAAACATAATAGTCTATTTAAGATACTGGTGTTGTTACAAAAGAAAAAATATAAAGATTTTAGGGGGTTGGAGAAGCAAAATAAAACAAAAGAACACTAGGGAATACATTACCTTTAAAACGGGTAACTATTTTTGATTTGAGCTCAATGGCTTCCTTGGGAAACATTATTCCCAAAGTGAGGATTCTAGGAGTAAGAGAGGGATGTGGAGAGACAAAATGGGTAGGGTTTCTCCGAGGCAAAGGCTTGAGATGGGTGGGTAAGGTGGTACAGGTGGGGGCCTTTTATAAGAGGAGAGGAGGGGCACTCTTGGAAAGTTATAAAAGGTTACTTTATTATAAAATGATTTTCAGATTATAAAGGTCCCAAAAATATATATTTAGGGGATAAGGTGATAAGAGTTCTAAATCCACCCATCCAATAGGTTTTTTCCATGTGTAGGTCTTAGATTTTACATTATCCTTTCATTTTATTTAAATCCTTAAATAATGAGGTAATCGCTGCATCATCATGGTGTCATAAATAATTTATTTTATTTAATGTCTAAAAATTATAAAAAAACTATCATGATGTATTAAATATTTCTATATTTCTAATTAATATTTATAGTAAAAAATATGACTTGTATAACCCCATTTAAATATTGTTTTAGTAAAATAACCCATGTTTGTGACATTTTTATTTTAACTTTAAATAAAAAGTTATTTATGTCATTTTCCTACCAAAGTGGCTCTATGGGGTCTCCAAGTTGACACATGGATTTTCTTGGTCAGACATGACACATCCAATGTGGGTAGGACATGTTTCTAGGTCATTTCATATTATTAAAACATTATTTTTTACCTTAAATTACACTAATTACCTTTAATCGCGATTAATAAAACTTAAAAGTTACTATTCACCAAAAATTATTTTAATCTCATTTAACCACATTTTACTTCTTAATGACAACCATGTATGTCGGATTTTTGAAAACTAAAATCACAGAAGTGGAAAAGTTTCATTTAAATGAAAAATTAGTTTCTTTAACTACCACTTAGTGGTTTCACTATTCATCAAAAATTGAAGTTTTTCAGAAAAATACCAACAATTAACCCTAAGCTATATTTGATATTACGAATTAAAAAATGATTTCTATTTTAAAAAATTCAAAGAATATATGTTGTATTAAGTAATTTAATTATTATTTCCCATTGTCAAAACAAATAGCGTGTTTTTAAGAAATAATATCTATTAAAAGATTGACACTAGTTTAAGTCCAATTTCAAAGTGAAATTAATTCCAATGACCACCATTAAGTTAAATTGTAAAAATATATTCTAAATACACTTTAATCTAAATTAAAAATATAATCTATCCATATAAATAAATCAGATTAAAATGAGGTTTTGAATTAAAATGTAACATTTTCAATAAAAATGATCTTTATTAGAAAAATAAAAAAAATTACACAAAGAAAATTTTGATGTTAAGATTCTAAATAAGGATTTTATTTTTTCAAATAAAACATATAAAATTTTCAAAATTATATTTAAAAAGGGTTGTCCATCAAAAGGCGGTTAATCGACCTTTTAAATAATATTAGAAGATTTATGCTTAAAATTGGATTCATTTGCATTTTAAGACTCTAACATTTATTGGATAAAAGTAAAAATATTTAAAAAACATATATAATCATTTTGTAGTTAGTTCTGTTCATTCCCGCCATTACAATGACTAGACATTAACTACCATTTAAAATAATATTATTTTATTATTAGAGTGCAACATAATATTTCAAAGAAACTCGTTGTTGCGCATTGGGTACTCCATCGAGCATAGCATTCCCTTTAAAGTAATATTAATAATTTTTTCAAAAATATGGATAAATATGAAAATGTCATATTCTTTATTTACCTGGGGTGTTACACTATTCACATCACTAGTTAAATTCATCCTATTACTTTAGTATTCACTTGTTATATGAACTACCTTTACAAAAATAAAACATTTACTAGTTCCCCTAAGACAATATCCACCATACTTCTTCCCACACGTTGAACATAAAAGGAAATTGATATTCTACCCTCCATGGTTTTTATGTTTTATTTTAAACTACTTCTTCTTTTTAATGTCAAAACCTTGATATTGATACATAACTCTATATCCATTTCCACCGTGATGACACATCAATTGATTTTTTCATAATTAATACATTCCATTAAGGATAACACCCCTCATAGACGTTATTTTAAGACACAAAAAATCGACCAACCTTACTTTCAGGTTGGATGATAATTCCAAATGAGAACCTCACAAGTCTTGTAAAATTTTATTCCTAGGTTCTAATAGAGTCATTATCCTTTTAATTTAAATCATGGAATTTTTTACCATTTTTATACAATGATTAGAAGGAAATTAATTATTTAAAAATTAGTTCTTTTAATCATCCCATTCCTTGGATTTAATTTATTCCCTTTTCCTTGTATTTTTAATAAGATTACACCATTGATATGTTTAACCTTCCAAATGATAGACATCTAAAATAACTTTATCATGTTATGAACATTGGAGAACCAAAAATATATTTTCAGTGGTATTGATCCATTTCTTAGCCACTAGTGGATCAGATGACCTAGTGAAAGAAAGTGGGAGTATCCTCATAAGGGACTCAAAAGATTATTATTACCTCCTTTATCATTTGATAGACCAAATTTATTTAAAGGTTGAGAAATTTGTGTGAGAATATCTTGAAAATTGTTTATTCCATCCCCCATAACATTCAAGTTCTCAGGAGGACAATCACTGCATTTCCCATCACATCCATCATTAACATTGTTCCATTGGCTCCATCCATCGATTAAAATGAAAATTCAGAGTGTTAAAAAAACTAATTATTGTTTTAGAACCACATAATCAAGGAAAATTACTTATAATATATCAATCTATAAAACCTTAGGTTTAATACTAGGTTATTCAAGATCATTGTGAAGACTCTAGTATTATAACCTATGCATATAATAATCCTTAGAGACATCCCTAAACATAACCTTAGATATATGCCTAGGGATCTAACTAAAGATATCTCATCTAAGTTTCCAATGTTTCACAAAACCTTTGTTCTGATACAAACTATAGTGACCCCCACTTTCTATATATAAACATTTCATCATTTTTATAGAATATTTATGACATTACACAAAAAACACCAAAATAATGTATTAGTTTAGTGCCATTGGAAACTTGGAACAAAAAATTCTAGCTTATTAGAAGATATTAAATGTTTCCAAAAATATATATACCCCTTTATAACCCATAGATAAAACCTTTATTTATAATATGGGGAAAATCAAAGATAAGAAAAATGGTGAGATAAAATTCTCTGTAATTGGGAACAAGGGAGATACATAAGCATAATCATGAGAATAAGGGTATGAGAACATGATCATATATTTAGAACATCATACCTTAGATATCAAATATCATAAAAAAACAATCATAGAATAAATATTAGTAGTTTATAATAATTTAATCCTAAGGGTATCGAGTGCATAATCCATGAAATCATAATATAAGAATAAGACATATAATTTGTGTAAGACACATAAACATTTTACATGAGTTCTTATTAGTGAAGGTGCATTTCCAAAACAAAACAGGGCACTTCATGGGGACTACACCTTCTAGGTGGGACACACCATTATCATTATTAGTAGTCCATTCTTGGTAAGGTATTGTGTTTCCTCATTTTCCCATAATGGATTAGGTTTCACCATATTCCATCATGGATCAAGCTAGTTAACTTCATTCCCATCTTTATCTCATGAGACATATATATTTACCCAATACAATGGAGAAATATATAGGTCCCACTAATCACATAATGAAAACTAGACATATTAATTCCATAATAACATAAATCATTTATCATATCAGAACCCATGGAATGAAATGGGCTTCATAAAAATCATTCAATCATAACATAACCATGGAAAAGAAATCATTTTAATAAATAACATTCCATAATAAACACAAAACATTTAGATATTGAATAAAATGGTATAATAGGATCACATCCCCATTAAAACATATGTAATTTTCAATAATGTTAACTTATAAGGGAAATGGTTTTAAAAGATTAATTTAAAAAATTATTGAGGAAAATATAATTTCCTTTATTGAAACTAATTTTAAATCATGAAACATTTTAAAAAAAAACCTTCATTGAAAAAATCCACAAAATCTTATAAATTAATCATTTAAAACCATTTTAAACATCTTTTAAATCATTTACCTTGAAAATTCATAAATGATAATTTCATACAAGTTTAAAACATTTTTTAAAAAACATTTTTTTTGTTGGAAGAAAAATTTCAGAATAAAGAGTGAATAAATTTACACGAAACATATAATATCATGAAAAGATGGTGATTTATGAAACCACATGTCAAATATTTACACAAATTAAAATAATATAGGTTCATAACATCACATGTGTCTCAAAGAAGGCAAATTGAGACAAAATTCCCCTACCGATTTTTTATCTTTTAAACTGTAAACCCCATGAAAAGTGATCATCAAATGGGTATTTAAATAATAAAAAAATTTCATAATTATACTCATAAAATTCATTAATGGGAAGTATATACACCAGGTAGAAGAAACAAGTAGTGTATAAGTCATGTGTCCCACATAAATAAAAGTGAGAAAAAATCCCCTTACTACTTGAGTAACTTTAGAATCATGAACCCCATAAGATAATAAATTAAAATAATCATTTTAATATCTTTAAATAAAATTAATAAATGGTATAACATGTAATGGTTCAGTATATACACCACACAAAAGATGTGAGTGGTAAATATGTCATTTATCTCACAGAAATAAAACGATAGATGAAATCCCCTTACTTTATATATTGACTCTCTTTATACTCATTAAAACCTCATGTATAATAAATATAAGTTTGTTATAAATATATTAAATAATAATAATATTATATATAATACCATATATGATTTTATTGTGAATATATATTACACTTTTTAAAAAAATTATATGTTAATGTTACACTTTGGGTATTATCCATTTTGTTTTTCGCATGTGTTTTGACTTATTATCATCAGTAGTATTACACGGATCATGATTTCATTATATAAATAATTAGAAACAGGAAATAAATAATATATATATTTATTATATTTGTATTTATGGTGATTTATTAAACTTAAAGGTAAAAAATAAAATACACAATTCATGGAGAAGGTAGGCCATACGTACGCATGAACACTACTTTCATTTAATTATCATATTAAAAGAAAGAAAACTATATGATATATTACATTTCTATAATAATAATTATTTTATATGTATCATATATATTCATAAAATTAATCCTTATTACTATCCATGTGAAATATAGATGAAAAACGAATCACATCACATCGTGAAGATAGTAAGCCATACATATGCACGAGTGACGTTATCATTTGTGAAATGATTAAATGCTAAAACGGTAGATATGATATTGTCATTAAAAAAATATAATTATTTAATAAATATAAAATATTTAAACATTAAATTCATTATAGTTCCCACTCGTAAAATATAGTGATGGAAAATGAATTGTATCGCTACATAGAGACGGTAATCCGTACGTACGCATGAGCAATACATTTATTTATTATTCGATGATAAAGGGGTTGTATAATAGTGTGATCATAAAAATAACTTTTCTTGAATATTTATGATTATTAAGTTATTATTTTATGATATATATCATATATTTATAGGAGTTATAGAATAGCCAAAAAAGAGAGTAATCAGTTAGAGCGATTACCTCTTCTTCATAAAGACTCATTTAGGTATCCCTTAAAAGAATCTAGAGTTGGTCCATTGGGAATAAAAAAACTTCTAGAATGTGTATATAGAATATTAGAATAGAATTTTTAAGATTTTTGTTGAGATATAATTCTCAATGTGGGGAAATTATATGAGGTAGCGTGTTTCCTTTTATAAGAGCGGGGATGTGATCTTTTGGAATTTCTCAATAGATTAATTTATAATAAACTAAATCTCAATCCAAATACCTCAAAAATTAAATATATTTGATGAAAAGATGTTATAATATTTTAATATAATAAAAAATATATTTTAGATAAGTTTTAATGTTATTTTAAACTTTATAATTTTGATTAACCCTTTGTGAATCAATTGTAATCTTAACTATAGTAACAAAATTTCTAATATGAAAAAGATGTAAAGTTTATATATAACGCTTAAAGTGGACCATAAATGAAACATTTAAGATATTTATGACCATTTATCATCACCTTTATCTTTTTTTAATATTTTTATTAATTTTAAATAATTTTATAATATATTATTTTCATAAAATATCATAAGTTTCAATTTTGACACTATTCATAACATTGACTTTAATTAAATAAATCCAGAAAGATTGCCTCAAAAAAATTAGTTTAATAATACACTAACATGACATATTCTAAAATAAAATTTATTTATAAACTTAATTAAGTAATTTATATTTCTTTTAATAATTATATTATCATTTAATTGATTGTTTCATTAATTGAATAATTACTACATCACTAGTTTGTAATATTTAGGATAATATTTTCATTACTAAAAATTTAAAATAAATTTATATTATATAGATAAGGATTTTTTATTTAGAAATAATATATATAGTCTATAATATTATCTATTTATCCCCATATTAAAAATATTATACTTGTTAAATGTATGAGTGTGACATTTTTTCACTGCCTTTGACTTTAATAATATTTAACTTTGTTTCCAAAAAAAATATTCATTAAATTATTAACTTTTGATCCTTATGTGTTAAGGGTGTAAATAAATTCATCCAATAACATTTTTTTCTTACTTTAGGATAGTTTTGTAATTTTTATAATATTATTTCCACCCTTAACTACATAATTTACCCTTCAACGTGGTAATAAAAATTAAAAATTCTATTATTCATATTATCAAAATATAAAAGGGTATAGTTTAATAAATTTGGACCTTATAATTAAAAATATTAAATCCATTTTTCATAATTCAAAACACATAAATTGGTAAAATTAATTTAAAAGTAATCTCGTAGATATAAAAGTTTTATATCCTGATTTTAAATAAGAAGTTTATTTTCTCATAAAAAATTATAATAGTGTCAAAAAATATATTTAAAATGGTTTCTCTACTAAAATTTGGGAATATTACCATTTAGAAAAAAATACTGGGTTTTATATGTAAAATTGTGTATGTTATTTTCTTATGAAAATAAAATCTATTTGATGATAATATAAAACATTTTATTGAATATTAACCACATATATTTAATTAATATCATTAACTAGTTGTAATCAATTTAATTTATTAAGAAAAAAAACTCTTTTTGGAACTTAAAAAAGAAATTATTTCCTTTATAATCAATTGATATATATTTTCACTTATAATTAATTGGTAACCAATGAATTCATGTTATAAACCATATATTTTCTAAGTTTTTTAATACTATTTATGAATACTAATTAAAGGTCTAGTTTATAAGTTATTATATTAAATGATAATATTTTAATAATATACTATTGTTCAGTAAAACTCATTCATGCGTGTAATGCAAGATATAAAAAAAATCAGCATTGTGTGTTAAAAAAGAAAAACATAGTCTTGAATATACCAAAATCTCATCTATGTGTTGCGTGTAAAAAAATATCGACTTTTGTTTTGTGTAAAACACAATCCAAACATAATGTTTTATTATAAAATAAGTTATATTTAGTCTTGTGTGAAACGAAAAATATTGATACGATTAAATTAATTCCATAAACAAATATTTCACAAAATTTTGTAGGTTACCATTCAGTGGTACTTATCTATTGATCAATAACTATTAGGTCTGTGTAACCACTAAAAAAGGTGTTTGTTGCCTCTTGAAGGTCTCAACAGAATGTTATTGCCTCCTTTTCTCATTTGGAAGTTCAATATGATTCCTCGACTGAGAATGTTCTATAAACACATCAAAATGACTTTATATTCTATATCCCAGATCATTTGGTTGATTAGGGTAAAATTCATCACATTTCCCATTACATTAAATATTAACATGATTCTTTTAGGATCAATCCATCAACTAAAACCAAAATACATAGTGTGAAAAACACTTATCATAGTATAAAAACTCATAATAATGAAAAATAACTTATAGGATATCTAAATCACGAAACCTTCTTATTTAAAGTATAACACCATTGGTTTATCCTAGTTTATTCATAGTCATATTCTAATTTAATATTTTATGATGGTTTATAAAGAGTTTGTGGATTTTCAAATCATATCTCCCAGGAGTTTCAATCGAAGTGTGCAGCAAAGCCCATTGTTGTGCACCAACTTCTGATCGAGTCTAGCTCAATATAGTGTTTTGGGGGTTCTTACTCATATGTATATTTGTTCCTGTTCCACATCCACTTTTATTATCTAGACAAGTATATATTTATTGGAAATCAATCACTTTATCCTTTACCAAAATTCTAGGACATTTTCATTTACTTTAACTCATCATTAGATTTATCCTTAGATGCATCCGTATAAATATACATAGAAATATCCCTAGGGATTTCAATAATGTTTTCTAAAAATAGTTTCCAAAGGTTGATTAAACCTTTCATTTCATACAATCTATAATGGCCTAGGCTTATTATATATGGATATTTCATCATTTTAGATGAATATTCAGAAAATTACAAAAGTACGTTCTTGAGGACCATAATAGTTTTGTTTCTTTGAAAACATAGAACACATTCTTATAATTTGGTAAATGATTCCAAAAATCTCTTTTAATGATCTTCTGATTAAGTTCTTCCAGATAAAACAATTCATCATAACCCAGGGCAGGGAAATATAAGAAAGGGTGTGCTCCAATTATCAATAAGGGTAAACATATAGGAGTTACATAAGCATAACATGACTTGTAATAATACACGAGGATAAAATTTGAAGATCATATCCTATATATCAATGATCATATATGTGAGTCACAGAATAAATATTATCATCTCATAATACATGAGTCATAAGGGTGATACATCATTATAAATAAATCATGAACCATACACTCATTTCATATATGTGTTTCACCATCATTAATATAGAAAACCATTTCTTGTGTGAAGGTTGACTACTAAGACCATAAAAATAGTGGATTAGGGTACACATGTTTCCCATAGTGGATTAGGATGCACTTATTTCCCATTATGTATTAGGACACGCTCATTTCTCAGTGTGGATCAGGAATCAGCTGTTTCCCGCCATGGATAAGGACACATCTGTTTCCCATTATGGATTAAGCCTAATGAATTGTTTCCTATATTTATCTCATGAGATATAAATATTGACCCATTGAATAGGAATGAGTTATAGGCCCCATATTACAAAATTAAATAACAAATATGTGTTTCATAAGATAATAAAACATTCATCGTTTCATGAAAAATAAAAACTATATCATCTAAATAAATTTCACATCATAACCCATGAAATGAAATGGGTATAATAAAAATTCATCATATAATAACCTTTGTAAAAGATACAAGTTTCGTAATCATTTCATCAAATCAAAAACCTTTAAAATAAATGGGTTTCATAATAATTTTATCATGGTATGAACCATGGTATACAAATAGTTTTCATAAAAAAAATTCCATCAAAACATAAACCATTCAAGGAAAAATATGAATGGTATTCATGGATCATATCCCTAATAAGAAATAGGCATCACCAATAGATGAAATATTAGATGGGAAATAATTGTGAAAGTTCATTTAAAAACAATTCTTGGAGAAAATATCATTTACACTTTAAAAAAAACGTTTTTAAAACATAAAAAATTTGAAATTGTTGTTATTTGAAAATTTATGGGAAAATATTTTAACGAATATTTCCAACCATTGAATTAATTTTCATTGAAAATATATTTTGAAAACATATAAAGGAAGATTTGAAAACAATTATAAGCAGTTTTCAAAAATTAAAACATTTTAAAAATCCTTTTACTTGAAAATGAGAAATAATTTTTATTTCAAAAAAAAAATTGAAATCATTTTTAGGAAGCATTATTTCTTTGAATAAAAAGTAATTCCTGACTGAAGAGATAAATAAGGTCATATTTTCATAAAAATAAATTATTAAATATATTATGTACCAAAGAGTTGAAAAATGTTACAATTACATGAATATATCATTAATAAACATAAGAGAAGAAAAGTAATGAGTGATATTGGGATTTTGATCATATGATTTCAGCAACGTAATCATAATTATATACAATCCTGATAAACAATGAGATTTTAGCAATAATATCATACCACTTTGGTAACATTGAATCAAAATACAACCGAAATATTAACTTTATATGAAGCATAAAATATCATTAAAATAAGGGTATTAATGATATAACATGTAAAATGGGAAATATATACACCTTGTAAAAGAATATAGGTGCATATCATAATATGTCTCTCAAAGAAGGCAAATTGAGGAAAAACATTACTGATTTGGTAACTTTTGAACCATAAACCACATGAAAGATAAATAAAAAAAATCGATATTTCAATAAAAAATTTAAGGATATGTATCAAATAATACATTCATGTGATGAATAAATAGTACACAAAAGAAACTAGTGGTGATTATGGAATAAGTCTCGCAGAAATAAAATTGAAACTAGAAAACCCCTTACTACATGAGAAACTTTTGAACTGTGATCCATGTGAAGGAATAAAATCAATTAAAAATTTTAATGTAATTAAATAATGTAAATTATTGATATAAAATTTCATATATTTTTATATAAACAACCTAATAATAATAAGTAGTGAATATATTATATATCTCACAAATGTAGAAGTGAAATGAGAAAACCCTTACTTTATGTCTTGACTTTCTTCATACACATTAAAAACTAATGTATATTAAATATAAGTTTATTATACATATAAAATAGAACCATATATTTATATCTCATACCATATATGATTTTATATTGACTTTATATTACCTATTTATTAACAATTCTGTGTTAATGTTACGTTTTGGGTAATATCCTCTTTGTTTTTCCTATATGTTTTGACTTTTTATTATTGATCCTTATAATTAGATCATGATTTACTAATTTACATAATATAAAAAAAGATAATAATATAATATATATTCATTATATAAGTATTTATAATAATCTATAAGATATAGAAATGTGAAATGAAATACAATGTTCATGGAGACAGTAGGTCATACGTTCGCATGAACGTTGATTCCATTTTCTTGTTATATTTTTAATGAATGAAAATTAAATGATATATATATATATATTATATAATATTTAAAGTAGAATTATTATTTCAAATATATCAATTATTTTTATTAAAACCATCATTAATACATTCAATGTAATGCATTAACGAATCATATTACTTTGAGGAGGTGATAGTCCACACATCCACAAATGAAGTTATCAGATTCCTAAAAGATTGAATACATGAATTTAAGTCTTATATAATAATTATATAATCATAAATAAATTATAAATATCATAAATATCATATATTTATATCAATATTCTCAACCTTGTTAGGTGGTAATGTAAGAAAAAACGACATCAGTTCGGGAGGCAATAGTCTTCCGTACTCATGAATGATGATTTCATATCCCATTTGACAGAAATGTGTGAAGGTTTAGGTCATAAATTCATAATAAAAAATATATAATTTTGTTTAATAAAATTATTTTATTATATAATATAGATATAAGATGAATTTAGGTGGTGGATAAAGAAATAGACTAAAAGCGATCGGTGAAGAATGCTACCTCTTCTTCAGGTAACTCCTTTTGGTTTGCACCAAAGGGATTCCATGGTTATATTTCTACTCAAAGTGAGGATTAAATGTTTATAGGAGGGAATTTGGGATCTTATTTGTTCTGTATTTAGATAATATAAAGGGATTTATAGGTGTGATTAAGTGAGGGGGTGATTTCCCTTTTATAGTGGAGGAGGAGTGACACTCTTGTAATTAGAAAAAGAAAAACGCAATTGAGATTTCTCCCTTACATAATGTTTCTAAAATAATGGTACATGTTTTAAAAAATATATAATAGTTTATAAATATATGTATAAAATGGTTTTTGGACATGTTTTAAGGTTATTTTACCCCTTAAGTTAAAGTTTATCCACTAAGTAAACTCATATTTACCTCGATCGTTGTAATTAAATTTCATTAATTTCACCAATAATTTTGGTGAAAATATAATTTTAACATACTATAAATTATAAATTACGATAATTAAAAATATGGAATACATTTTTAAAAATTATAAAAACCTAAGTAGCAGAAATTAATATAAAATTAATCCCACAAACAGGATGAGACAATAGGGTTTTAAAGTAAAAATGTTCTAATGTTTGAAATATTTTATATCAAATTTAAATGTCAAATTAGTTCCAATAACATAAATTGGATTAATTTATTTATAGTTAAATTGTTTTAATTTAAAACAAATTTAATATATAATTTAACTATATATATAAAGTAAACATAAAAGTGGATTTCAGTTAATATTAAGTATTTTTACCTATTCATCAAAAAATGAAACTTCTCAAGAAAAATCAAAAAATCCTACCTCAGATAATTTTGATGATTTTATTTAAAGAATGAAGTTTATTTTGACCAAAAATTTATAAATGTGTACAAAAAAAATTTAATACAATTATACCATTGAAAGGCATAAAAAATTCTTTTTCTGACTAAAAAATGATTTGTTCTTATTTTATGCATATAAAATTTATTGCATTAATGTAAAAAAATTGGTAAAATTTATAATATATATATATATATATATATATATATATTTAATATATCTATCGGATAGAGTTTAATTTAACCTATTAAGATAAAATGCCTTTATGGGCATAAAAACAGTTTTTATAAAGTCACAACCTTTATATTCAACTAGATTTTATTTTCATTTATAATTAATTGATAACCAAATAATTGATTTATAAAAATATCTAAACCATAGTTTCGTAATTTAGTTAATATTATTCATATATTCCATTTCAATATCTAGGTTATAACAATAATAATATTCAAATAATAATAATATGATTATATTATAGTTCAGTTAAACTTGGTCTTGCATGTAATGCAATCCATCGATGGAACTCAACATTGTGTGAAACACAATAAAAATATATTGTTGTATATATTGAAAGATAATATAAGTATTTCATGTAGTTAAATCATAACATGTTGTTGCATATAAAGAAAGTATAACATGGGGTAACATGCAATGAAATCCATCAATGAAATATAATTTATTCAAAAAAATAATACTTCATAAAAACATGGGGTGGTACAAATATATTTTTTTACAAAAATGAATAGTGATAACATTAAACATTAATTACCACAATTGAGGTAAAAATGTGTTTACTAGGGGCAATTAAACTAAAACGATAAGGGTTAAAAATAACCCAAAACATGTAAAAAACCCAATGTGTGGCCCAATTTAGACCCTATATCTTTTATGATCAATATGTGTCCATTTTTTGCACCTTGTGAAATGAAAATAAACACATTTGGACTTCATTCATTCAAATAGTTTCAAGTGTTCCACTCACCTCACTTAAGAAATGATTCCCCACTCCTCTCATATTCACAACTTTAAAAGCTTTTTTTGTCCAAGAGCTGCCCAAATAACTTCCAAAATTATCTCATATCATTATAGAAGCCTTATATTGTACATAAATCCAACTAATCAAAGATTTTGGCGAAAATCTAACAAGGGTACCTGAAGAAGAGGTAATGTTCATCAATAAATATTTTTGTTTTATTTATTCCTACACCTCCTTAAATTATATATATACCATGATGATATAATAACCTCATTATCTTAAATATAATTAGATGTGGTTATTTAAAGGTAATAAACTATAACCATCTCTACTTCTATCAAATGGGTTATGAAATCATCATGCGTGTGTAAAAATGACTACCACCTAGTGTACCAATGTCAATCATTTTCCAATTAACACCAATGAAAACTAGAAATAATGATGGATTTATTATTATATATGATATTTAGGATAGTTATGGAATTATTATACCAAACATACCATTATACTCTATATTTTATGGGAATAATATTATTTTGATCATGTGTACGATGGATTACTGCCCCACAAAGCGATGTGATTCATTCAAAATTTACATGGACTGTAATAAGAATGGGTTTAATCAAAATATGATATATATATGAAAAACCAATTACTGAAAATGATAATATTTAATTTACCATTATTTATTTCAATCTAATAAGAAAATGTAAACAAAGTTCATGTGTACATATGACCCACTGTCTCTATGAGTTATTTATTTCATTTTCTATCACTAATATTTACAGATTACCATAAATAAGTATATAATAAATATATATTATATTTATATCCTGATTAATATTATGTATGAGGTAAAATCATGATTATAGTAAGAGGAAAAAAAATAAAAAACAGAATATATATGAGAAATAAAATGGTTAATACCTGAAACATAACTTTAACATGGAATTGTTAACAAGAGGTAATAAATGGTCATAATTTTTTTTTGTATGATATAAATCTATATATGTTATAAAAAAATGTTTATAACAAACTTGTATTTATTATACATAAGGTTTGAAAATTTATGGTGGAAGTCAAGACTTAAGGTAGAAGATTTCTAGTCTCTCCATTATTTCTAGGAGACATATCTAAATTCAACACTTGTTTCCTTTATGTGGTGTATATAATGAACCATTGATATGATATATCATTTATATATTTATTTTCATGTTTTTAAGTGTTTCATTTTATGCTACAGGTTTTTGGGGTTATAATTAAAAATATTAAAAAGTGGTAAGGGATATTTTTCTTAATTTGGATTATTTTAGACATATTATGTTATGAACCCATATTTATTTAAAAGGTGTATATACAACCCCTATAACATGTAATATAAAAAATCAATTTATAATCATGATATTTAAAGTTGAGTTTAATGATATTTCTTCATAGGTATTATGCTTCATAGTTACCATAGTTGTAATGAATTTATGTTAAAATATTATCATTTATTGAGATTATTTATGAATATTCTTCTAATGATAAAATATTATGATCCATCTCTCACGAATGGCCATTTATTATTCATCTCCTCTAGTTATTCCAAAAAAAATTATGTAATATAACCCTTTATAACAATTTTGGACTTTAAATAATTGTGAAAATATTTTTTATAAATTCTAACATTATTTCTCTCTTCGGTCGAACATCTATTTTCTTTCAAAACCATATTTTTCAAAAAAAATAAATTTTTTATTAAAATTATTAAAATTATTTTTTAAATATTTTTTAAACCATGTTTAATTTTTTTTCATATTTTTTTTAAAATTAATCTTCATGTCATTTTCAAAAAAAATTCCCATTTGTATTTTAATGAAAATATGAAAAGAATCTTTATTTTTAACATGCATGAATTGAATAATATTTCTCAATATCATGACCATGAAAATATTTCATGATTCCATTTTAGTTTTTCAAATATATATTAAATGAAAACGTTTTATTTTATATTTAGGAAATTTATATATTCTAAAAAAAATTTAAAATTTAAAAGGTATTTGAATATGTTTTAAAAAGTGTTTTTCTAATTTAAAAAGAAATTTTCTTCAAAATTTTTTTATAAACTTTTAATGATTCATGTATAATTTTCATTTTATATTATTATGGAAAACCTTTTTCAATTTTTTTTTATGAATTTTCAGATTTAAAAATTTATTTTTAATGAAAAATTATCTTCCACAATAAACATTTGAAGTGATTTATATTTCAAAATAATTCTCCATCTAAGAGGAAATACATTGATATAACTTCTGCGTTGTTGGGGATATGAATTTAGGATACCATTATAATTTTCTTTGAATTTATTATTTTTGTAATGAAAATATATTTATAAAACCCATTTCACTTTCTATGGGTTACAACATGATAAAATAATAATGAAATGAAATTATTTTCATGGGTCATGCTATGATGAAATATTGAAATGATTATGAAACATAACCGCTATCTAGAGTTTATGACATGATGAAATGTTTATTTAATCCATTTAATTTCATGGGTTATGATATGGTGAATTTTGTATGATCTTATGGAATTTATATGTATTATTTTCAATATGTGACTATGGCTACAATATAACCAGGGATTGTAGTTATGTTATAACCATGGATGTGGTTATGTTAAAAACAATGATGGTTTTGGCCTATATCTCCCTTTAATGTAGCTGCTAAAGATTTATATCTCAATATATAGAATGTACTGGAATAGAGAGTGAACCAATATCAGTAAGTGGATTTGTCTGCTTTGATGGTCTTGGGAGTGAACCTTGAATTCTATAATGGTTTGGGGAGTAAAACCATTCCACTATGAGGAAAAGACTACCACTAGGGATAGGGGTGTTTCCTAACAAAGATGTATATCCTCCCATTGAGTTGCCTGGTATGTTTTTTTTATGGGAATTGACTACCAAGGAATGTATTTTCTATTCTTATCTTTATGAAAAAAATTATATGTCTTGTGAAAATGTTATTCTATAATGACTCATGTTCTTTGATTTCATTATGATTTATGCCTGATTAAAATTCATATATTTATATAATGACTCAATATTTTTATATTTGATATGTATGGTATGTTTTTCATATGTTATTACCATGTTCTCATACCCATATAATCGCATTATATTTATGTATTCCCCTTTTTACCCATTCCGAGCATCTAAGCTCACCCTTTCTTATGTTTCCTTTACCCATGTTATGATGAAAGGTTTTTTGTATGGTATGTCAATGATAAGTACTAAATGGGAAGTTCATTATGAAAAACATTAATGATATATCACTAAATTAAAATATTTTGTTCCATATTGGTAGAGGAACTAAACAATTATATTACTCTAACATGTGTTTATGTAATATAATGAATATTCATTAACAAGATTTAATATCCATGTATGATAATCCTAGGTCATTATATTTGGTATTAAAGTAAAGTTTTAGTTATCCTTTGAAAAGTAGGATGATAAACTTTTAGTGGTATCCCAAGGGATATTTCTAAATATATGTCTATGAATGTCTCTAATGGTAAATCTAAGGATACGTCAATGTTTAGGAAAATGACTAGGAAATTTGGATATTATAGGGAAATTTGTATCTAAGAAATAACATCCCTTTTTAAATTCTATTAGTGGATATGGCCATGAAATAGAGGTTCCTAGGGGTAACAAATCCAAAAGGGGCATATTGAGCTAGACATGAACATTACCTGGTGCACGACAAAAAGACTTTCTACACACCTTATGGATTACTGCCTTTTTATTACATAAACCTTTCATGTGCATGGTAAAAATAAAGAATCTATTAAAGGTTATTTCTCATAAATAAGGTTCATAATAAACAAAAGCTTAAAAAATTATTCTAATACACTTTAAGATATTAATAATAGGTTCATACTATGTATACTTTTTAGCATCTCATAACCTGGGGACATACATAAATGGAAAGTGAAAAAATGCCCATTAATGGAATGAAAGGGAAATAATTTACATGTGATCTTGAGAAATATCAATAATAACCCGAGGAATATCATTAACGAATCAGAAAGAGGCATATAATAATAAAAATAAAGAACATGGATCATAATATATAAATGTGGCTACAACATTTAAATTACACATTCATAAGTATATCACCTTGGTTTGTCACCTAGGTACCATAAAAATTATCAATGTTATTAACCATGGTATCGTATAACATGTAATCTCTTAATATTAAATTATTTACCCAATGAATTAGAGTGATATACAGGAAAACCATTCATATGTATTAATTAATATTTCCACATAAGTAATATTGAAAAATTTAATAAATAACCCATGGAGAATAAAAGAAACAGTTTTCTTATCAAAATCGAGATGTATGAAAAAGTCCTTAAAACATGATCATTATGTCATTTTAACCCATATAAAGGGAATATGGGCTTTATGTATGTCAATAAAAGAATAAAATAAATAATTTTTATGTATTTTCGAATAACCCTAGAAAAGAAAGACTGTATGGTATTGAAAAAAGTATATAATATAAACATTACTGAGGAGAAGAGGGAGATTTTGATAAGTAAAATATGAAGCATAAATGGTATAAAACATGGTTTCCAAAAATTGTAAAAAGATAGGGGATAGGGATATGAAATTTATAAATTATAATTTTCTAGTATGGTAATGAATCAAAAAGAAATAATATATATTAAATAAAAACCAGAAGACACTTAGAAAAGGAGGTTCATGAAACGAAGAGAAAAGTAGGATATTTCCTTTACCTTAAAGAGTAGTTCATAAGAACATGAGGATTAGGAAATTAGGGGCTTCAAAACACCTTGGGGGGATCAATATGAGGTAAGACTATCAAATATTTTTAGAGGATTAATTTTGAGTGAATTTAAATGGATAAATTGGATGGAATTTATTAAAAAAAGTGGGGATTGTTTTTATTAATTTCTAAATATAGGCCTCAGAAACCTAGGATGTGCAAAATGAGAAACTATGGGCTTTCCAAGGTTATTTTCCCATGTTATTGGACAATTTGCTTATATTATATGTTTTTTTAATCTAAAACCATTAACTATTATTTTTATTATCTTTTTTTTCATGGAAAGGCAATGTTTCCAACAAAATATTGTTTGTAATGTTATTGTTTACATTTTAGACTTTGAAAAGTATGTTATAGGTATATAAATTGATTAAAATATATTAAAATACATTATATAAATAAAATAAGTAAATATTTTTCTTCTATTGTGGTTATTTTTTAATTAGAAAATTATGAAATAATTTTTAAGTCATTAAAAATACCAAAAAACTCAATCTATATTATTATTATTCACGAAAAAATAAATTATTTTAAAAATTTCTCATAAATTCATCAAAACCTAATTTCTAGATGATTATTTGAAATATGATATTTTTATTTTTAAAATTGTTATCTAAATATGAAAATTTTAACTTTTAATCATAAAAATATTTACTTATTAAAAATAATACTAGGTTAAATAATGAATAGTAAATTTTCTAACACTAGAAAAGATAAAATTATTTTATCATATATATTTAAACAAGATTTTTTTATAAAAATGTTTCTTATAATAAAAATTAATAATAATACCTAAGTTTATAATCATAATTTATATCTTTCTAAAAAGTACAATTTTTTGTCCAAAAAAATAAATTCATCAAATTCTTCATATTTTAATATTGAAAAAACTATTCTTAAAACAATATTTATGAAATGGTTTTTTTATAAAATGGAGTGAATTTTTTTTAAACTAAGGCCTCAAAATATGTCAACTTATAACACCCACATAGAATTTAAGGGTATGGTGTGCGATTGTGAAAGATTCATGCAGCGGCTCGACTAACATTTCCCGAGTGGTAATTTCCACTAACATGAACTTATCTTAGAGAAAATTTCTTTCAAGATTCACTTGTTTAATATTGGATTAGTCATGGTCGAGATTAAACCCCAACGATACCACCTCTCTGTCAAGATCTGAAAAAATGGTCTAGATATGACACATATCTACTGGTTGAGGTTATAAACTCTAATTTCTGAATTAATTATTCTTTATCATTTCTACTTATAAATCATATTGTAAAAATTATTACAAAGAGTATAGTCTCCAATGTAAATAGTCACCAATTGTCATAATTGACCAACTTTTATATAATAATTGAAACACAATGGCCACATTTTAATTTATACTCACTTCATTTTTAAGGAGATATATTTTTGTGGAGTACAAAAGTAATATAACAAAAAAATTCAAGAAACAATTTTCATTCAAAATTTCCAGGTTGTAACATTATTCCCCTTAATAATAAATATTTTCCCTAAAATTTAAACATGTTCTCTTAGTTGAGAAAATGTGTGGGTACTGCTACCTCATTATCTCTTCGGATTCTCATGTTTCTTCGTCATATATATAGTTCCTCGATAACACTTTGATGAGGTGAGTAGTCTTGTTGCATAGAACATTGTCTCTACAGTCCAAGATCCCCACCAGCTTCTCCTCATATGAGAGGTAATGTTACATTTGTACAACTTTAGGATTCAATACATTTGAAGAGATTAATATATACTTTTCTAAGATAGATACGTGGAATAAATCATGATATTGAGCAAGATTTATAGGAATTTCAAGCCGATAGACCATTTATACTATGAAATCATATATTTCATAGGGGCCAATGCACCTAGGGATGAACTTCCCTTTCTTCCCAAACCTCAAGACTCTTCCAATGTGAAATTAAAAATAATTTTTTTTCAAACATCAAACTACTAGTCCCTTATAGGGTGGTCAACTAAGCTATTATACGAACTTTGAGAAGCCTTTTTTTGTTGTTGGATGGAATAAACCTTTTTTTGGCATCTCTTGAAGAAGATTAGTCCCAAGAAGCATTCTCTCACCAATAGTATCCCAAAAAGTAGGATTTCTACATATCTTCCCATATAGAACTTCATAGGGTACCTTTTGAATACATGAATGGAAGATGTTTTTTATTATAAATCAACTAATGGGGGAGGTTTTTCCCATCCACCTTTAAATACCATTGAGAAAGTTCTTAGAATTTCCTTAAGCATATGAATTTCCCTTTGATATTGGCCATCAGTTTGAGGGTGATAGGTCGTACTAATATCCAATTTAGTATTCAAATTATGTTTAAGAGTTCTCCATGAGTTTTATTTGAACCATGGATCATGATAAAAAATGATATAAATTGGAACTCAATGAATCCTTAGTACTTCCTTTACATAAATAATAGCATGTTGGCCAAGAGAGATATTTTTCTAAAAATAGATGAAATTGGATGTCTTGGTGAGATGATCCACTATAACCCATATACCATTTTTACCTTCGACTATTCTCAAGAGGCTAGTGAAAGATTACATAGTGATATTGTCTAACTTCCATGTTGTTAAGCGTAGTGGATACAATAACCATTTAAGAAGTTGCATCTCTACATTCACTTGCTGAGATACCAATCACATAGTAGTGAATTAAAAAATCTTCCTTTTCATTTTATCCAACAAATTAGGATCCCTAAGGTCCCTATAAATTTTAGAGATTCAAAAATGAATTGATAATTTATACCTATGATTTTAATCCATTAGATCCTTATTTATTTTTGGAATATATGGAACCCATATCCTTGTACAAAGTTTTAGGAACCCTTACTGATCAATTTTAAACTCAAGACGCTTTTCACTCTTCGTATCCACTATCTTCTATTATAAAAAAGGATCTTCTCTTTGACAATTCTTGTTATTATCTAGTTATTATGGTTGATAAATCATTTGGGAAAAGTTTTTTAATATCAGTTTCCTTTTGATGTGAATGTTTAACCATATTAGGTCCTTGTCAATAGATCTCCTTGAATCCTCATCATTTCCAAAACAATAAGGTCTTTCCCACACAATGCATCAACAACTTAAATGCTTTTCTAGGGTGATAATTAATTGAAAAGTCCTAGTATTTAAGAAGTTCCAACCATATCTTATGTATCATGTTCAATTCATTTTTCATGAAAATATGAATAAAACAATGATGTTATATGTATATATCACATTTCTCCCCTTAAATATAGTTCCTCTATATCATCGGAGGAAAAATAACTGCATCTAGATCTATGTCATGCCTAGTATAACTATACTCATGAGGATTAAAATATTAAGATGTGTAAACAATCACCATTTCATTTTTCATGAGGAATCCCCCAATACATTTCAAATATGCATCTCTAAATATAATGAACCCTCCTTCGATAGAGTGTAGTGTAAACATTGGGTTAGCAACCAAACTCTTCTTCAGATCTTGGAAAATTTCTTCACACTACATTTTCCAGATGAACATGGACCCTTTTTGGGTTATCATGGTTAATGGATTATAAGGGAATGAATTTTTTTCAGAAGCCTCATATAATATCTAGCTGAACCAAGGAAACTAAAAATATCATTTACTTTTATAGTATGATTCCATTCTTCCACAACCATTGTATTGGCAGGGTCAAATGAGATTCTTTTATTAGTGATTATGTCCCCAAGAAATAATCTTTTTGTAAAAAAATAATATTTACAAAACTATCTAAATAACCTATCCTTACTCAAAGTTTTCTATATAACCATTAGATCATCTTTATGCTTCTAAAAACTTTTGGATTATATCAGAATATCAAAAATAGAAACTACTAAAAATTTATCAAGGTCATACTTAAATACACTATTAATAAAATACATAAATATATTATATGAATTATTCAAGCCTAAGGGCATAATAAAAACCTCATAATTCTCAAATCAGGATCAGAAGTTAGTATTTGGAATATCTTCTTTCTTTACCCTCAACTAATGATGACCAAATCAAAGATCAGTCATTGAGAAGAATTGAGCCCCATGATGTTGGTAAAATAAATCTTCAATAGATGGAAGAGGGTATATGTTATTAAATGTGATACAATTATGTTCTATGTAATAAATATATAGGTGCATTGATCTATCCTTATTCTTTACACAGAGAATAGGTGCTCCCTAAGGAGACACACTTGGTTGGATAAACACCCTTTCCAAAAAATCTTGGAGTTTTTTCTTTAATTCCACCGGCACCACATTTTCTATTCTATAATGCATCTTTAATGTCATCTTGGATCGAGGCATGAGTTCAATGGATAACTATACCACTCTTTCTAGGGGAGTTTTAGGTAACTCCATTGGAAATTTGTCATTGTATTATTGAAGGATGGAGACATTCTGTTTTCATATACTTTTATTTCCTTCTTCATCTTCACTGGTAATTTCCATAGAGAAGGCTATGGGATGTGCTTCTAGAAAACAATAAGGTCAAGATATCTCTCATTTAAAAAAACAATAGGTTTTACAATCAGGATTACTGATCATTATTTTCTTATGTAGTCGATCATAGTATAATACTTTTAGAGGCAATCCATACCTAGTATAGTGTCAAATTCTAGCATGGGAATGAATACTACATTTTTGATGAGGTTGTTCTATCCAAAGTGAATACTAGTGATTCTATATACTATTGATTTTGGATAATCCCTCAAAGATTCTTGACTGATAACTCTACATCTAGAAGTTCATGGATTGGTTCTATATTCTTTTAAAACATGGATAAATTACAAAGATTCATAGAACATTAAAAATAAAATGTAAATGAATGATTTTAGAGATGAATTTGTATACCTGACACCAAATAATTTGGAGAATCTACTACAACCATAATTATATAAAATGTCTGAACTTGATTCCTTATCCCTTTATAAGGTTGATAGAGATTCCCATCCATTAACTTGAGAGTTGGGTAGTGATTGTAAAAGTTACCAAGATGTCCACACTTATAGAATTAGACTTTAGGGTGGGTCTGCACCATATACCCTTTTTATTTAGTGTTTATATATTAAGGATTCACCTCACTATGAAAGTTATGAGAAATATTGTCATTCCTTCTACATTTGTAACAATTTAGACTTTCAAGAAAGTTGTTCCTTGAATGCTTCTTCCCAATTTTTTTGCATGTGGAAAGATGCACATGATTCCATCATCTTTCATGATCAATGTTACTCCCTATTCTTGGATCCAGTAACCTATACCTTTCATTCGATCTATGTGTATATTTCATCTCTTCATACTCCTGTTCAACCTTCATATCACTTCACACTATCTCCTCATATATTTCGTAATATTTATTAGATAGATTATTCCACAGATGTGGTATTAGTACAATGAAAAATATCTCAAATTTCCCATTATGAAATATGAAAAATCTATAGGTATAATGAGAATGTATTGTAAAGTTTCTCTCATAGCTTCCCATAGATTTTTTTCCTTTTATTTAAAATCTATTAAATTATTATCAATTCTCATTAGCATCGAATGAGGGAAATATTTGTTGAAAGTGGATATTATAATATATTTCCACTCTATATAATCAATCACCCTTCTTGGATTCATGTTTTTCATCAGTTTCCACCACTGATTATCTTATCCCTCTAAGTTGTACATAACAAGGGTCACATTCTCTTATTTCAAACAATGAAGTACTAAAAATAAACTTTCTATATATCATATCCATTGTTCAATAATAAAAGGGTTAGAAGAACAACTAAAATAATATGTTCATTGATGCATAAAAGACTCAATAAAAATTTATTCCCTTCAGGTTGAATTCAGTGTCTCAGTTTGATTCAAGTTATTACTCATAACACAAGTTAATTCATCATTCTCATGATGTTTTCCTTTCGGACTTCCATCAGAGGGCCATCTTTACAGGGTCTATGGAGCACATAATTTATGTGGTTCCACTTATTTCCAACCATTTTATAAAAAAATAAAACCATAGTGAGAAACAAGATTCATTTAATTATATTATAATTTCTAAAAGAATTTTATAACTTATGAAATCAAGTTTAAATATGTTATTCATTAACAAAATTTAAATTTTCTATATATCAATCATAATGACTCATAAAAGTATTATTATTAGCCAAAAATATACCCCAGGAGTGTCAAACTAGGAGTGAAACAAGGACCTTTTACACGCACTAGTCTCTATTTGAGTCTATCTCCAAGCAGTTTTATTTTTGTGTTTTACCCCTAGATAATTTAATGTTAGAGCTATATCCAATTGTTTGTATTGAGAAAAATATTTATTTTTTTGGGAACCATTGAATTTATACTTCACAAAAGTACTGGTATTTTTTATATATTTTAATTTTTCTATAGGGTTCTGTATAATGTTTTGAAATCTTAATTTTCCCAAATAACTAAACCATCCTTTGATAACAACTATGGAATATCCCATTTTTTAGATAAAATTTTCATTTACATTGTAAGAATATAGGATCTTTTAATATTTAATTTCTTGGAAATAAGTTACATTATACATAAAAAAATTCTAATCCACTTGAAATTATTAATTATTGGTTCATACTGAAAATCACTTATAGGATGTCTAAATCTTGGAACCTTAATTTTTAATCTATTACACCTTAGGTTTATCCTAGTTCATTCATATTCATAATATATATAAATTATTATTGATGGTTCATTTTGAGTTTTTTATTTTTCAAATAATAACCCATGGGATTTTTAAAACTAGAGTGTAACGGCCTGAAATTTTTGAATAATATTTTTTTATAAGATTTAGACATCTTGTAAGTGATTTTTATGATCATTTAGTTTCCCATTATGATTAGTGTTTATCAAAATATGTGTTTTTGTTTTAGTAAATGGTTTAAACCATAAGTAATCATGTAAACACTTAATCTTGTTGAAAATTCAATGAAAATGAGAAACAAAATTGTTTGAGTACTGGAGAGACAAGTATTGTTATTATGTCTAATCAACTATCACCATATATGACCAGCAACATTAATTTCTATGAGATTTTTAAAGAATAAAATAAGAGGAAGATAATATTTTATGAAATTTCATGTGTTAGTGAATATATAGAAAATAATAAATTTTTCCTAATTTCCAATAAGGTGGGAATAATACCATAAAAAATATATCAAATAGAGGACAAGTTGTTATCTGTGTTGAAAAGAAGGTATTAAAGTGAAAAATTGTCAAGGAGTTCAAAGTATTATATATGGGGAACGTGGGAATTATCTAAATAAATACCATAAAACAATAATTATCTTCAAGGCTAGGGAAGTAATAATTGAATTTCAATTATTTAAGTGAATGTGTTGGAGTATTTAATTTTTTGTATTGATGGATTATATTGTAGAAGTATTTTCCCAATGGAATTGGGGTAGTAAGAATCATGAAACTTATGAGGATCATGTCATTTTTAGAAGCCTATATGTCTCCAGGTATGAGTAACTTATGATTTATGGATTCCATAATGGGGTTATAAGATTTCGGTTGATCATAAGTTTAATTAATTAAACAACCCTTATGAGGTTTTACATGATGAATGTTTATCTCAATTTAGGGTGTATTAGGAGACATTTATAGAAATACAACCCTTTTGTTTTAAGAAGGAATTCATTTTTATGGATATATAATTAATGGTATTTTTAACCTTTAGGGTTTATATTATCTTTAATGTTATGGTAATTATGGGTTATTTAAATTTCAGAACATTTTACATTAATATACTTTTGAAAAAAGGATAACCTGTATGCCGAGAGATTCCATATTGTATCCCAAAAGGCCGCATAGCTTAAACCCAGAACCAAAGGGTGAAAAGGGTATACCACATCCCATTGGCCGATAAAAAGATTATTTTTGATGGGATAACATAAATAGATATATTGATGAGTATGTATACATAGTGATTTAGCAAGTTAAGGCTAAGATACAATGGTCTAAAATGATTCTACATCCATTATCCATACTACATAGGAAATGGGAATATATCACCATGGGTGTTTTCATCAGACTCCCCAAAACATCTAATGAGAATAATGGTACATTTATTTTAGTTGATAATTATACAAATTAATCAATTTTCATCTATGTTATATAATATTTCTATTAGGATATTTATTACATGATATACTTTAAGTAATTGGTAAGGTTTTATGCAGTACCACATTCAATTGTATCCGATTAGGATATGTAGATTACCTCAATGTTTTGGTGAACTATTCAGTAAGATCTTGACATAGAGTTGAGTTTCAACACTATGATAGAAATTCAACCCCTATAGGATATGGTAAAATGTAATTTAGTGGATTTCAATGGTGGATGGGATCACATCTTCCTCTAGTTTATTTTCCCAACAATAATATATTTCACTCAAACATTTAGATATATCATTTTGAATACCATTACATATATTGGAATAATGTTTTATAATGAAATCTATTGGACTATATCTAACTGATAAGATAGTAGTGAAGGTTAAGTACATTAAGAAATATGTATTTACTGCACAACGATTTTAGAAATGTTATACCAATAATCATTAATGTGATCTATAATGTAATGTGGGTGTGAATGAATTTAAATAAATATCTATATGGAATAAATATGGGAAAACTAATCCCTAGATATATTTGTCCCATTAAAACACTCGATCATATCACGATTGGAGATTACTGATAGTCACTTCAATTGAACCTATATTAGGTTCACAATATCTTCCATGTATTAAACCAAATAAGGTATATACCAAATTTATCACAAGTACCAAACTTAGAGGTCATACCATTTCACCATGATTTTTTATGAGGACAGACTCGCATAGATTCTTGATAGAATATATAAAGTTATACAAAAAAGGCCAGTCACCTAGTAAATATTTTGGGGTGAAACCACCAGCTTAATCAAGCTACATTAGAACCTGAGGACGTATCAAGGAAGAATTATCCTCAGTTTTTATTACCAAAATAATGAATTTTGAGGGAAAAATACATTTTAAGGTGGGTAAAATGTGACACCCAAAGAATATGTAATTTTTTTAAATAAATTTAAATATTTTTTATTACATACAATAATGATTATGTATTGTATTACACACAATAATGAGTTCATCTTGCATTACACACAATATTGAGTTTAAAAAATGTGAAAAACTGTTAAAATATTATTATTTAATACAATAGTTATCACCTATCCGTTAGAATTAGGGTTTTAAATAGGATTATCTAAATTATAAAAATATATGGTTTACATATGTATATATAATAAATTATTTTGATACCAATTAATTATAAATGAAAATAAGATACTTTTGAAAATAAAATAAATCATTTTTTGAAAAACTATTTCTACACACATTTTTATATGATGATGGTGATTCCTTGGCCCAAAAAGACCAAGGAAAAATTACTATTAAAATAAATATTATAAGAGTATAAAATACATGGTCATATTACAATATTTTTCATTTTATTAAATAAGAGCAGTGGGGAGGACTTCGAACCAGGTGATGTTTGAATTTTCTAAAAAGCGGTTTCTTCACCTTTGAAACTTTTATTATAAAATTAATTTATACCAATTATTTAATTTTTTTTACAAAATATAATCTTAATTTTGGAAATAATATGATCAAAATTAGTATAGGATGAATTTTTGGGATTTTTCTGGTACGTTTTTTTAATGAATAGTGAAAAACACTGAATTCTAATTGAAAAATTCGTTTTTTAAACTATTTATAAAATTATATTATATTATAAATTTATTTTAAATTTAAATTAGTATAATTATACATATAATAATACTTTTTGGTTTCTTATAATAAATTTCTTATTTAACTTTTATATAAAATAATTTAAATCTTATTAAAATTTTATCTTTAAATTCTACATTCTCATCACATATGAGGGATTAATTTTAAATTGTATTTTTAATTTCCATGAATTTAATATATAAAAATATATTACTTATGTTTAATCTTCATAATTTATATTATACAATAACCTTATCTTATTTTTTGACCCAAATGTGTGGTGGAAATAATAAAAATTAATTATCGTGGTTAAGGGAAAAACAAATTTACGGGGGGGGGGGGGGGGGGTTAAACTAAAATGATAAGAGTTATAAATAACCCAAAACCATAATAACAACCATTTTAAGTACATATTTAGACATTATATCCTATAGTATCAATAATGGTCCATTATTGTTTCCATGCTACATGAAAAAACATGGGAAGAATTCTTTCTTTGAAAAAAATGACTGGTGTGCCACTCACCTCACTTATAAAAGGTACCCCTCTATCCAATCCTCTCTAAAAAATCAAACATTTTTTTTTGAAAACTTCATACCCAAATTACTTACCAAATTCCATAATCTCATCTGATAATCATTATTTTTTTTATTAAAATCCATCCAAGGAAGGATTTTGGTGCAAACTTAAAGTTGGTACCTGATGTTGTGGTAACATTCATTAATGAAGGTTTTTGTTTTATTTTTTCCTAAAAAATTCATCAATTATTATTGTAACTTGATTATATATGAACCTAATAATTTTCAATACACTGATATGTTTATATGTTAACATCATGACCTACAAAAATCTCTACTTCCATCAAATGGGTTACGAATTCATCATTCGTCTGTACGGTGGACTACTGCCTCGCAAACCAATGTCATTCATTTTTCTATCACCACCTATATAGGTTGGACACAATGATGGATTTATTCTTTATATATTAGATTAATGATTAATCTATAAGTATTATGTTTCACATACATTCATACTCTCTATTTTGTGGGAATACAATAATGTCTCCTGTGTGTACGGTGGACTACCGCCTCTTGAAGCGATGTGATACATCCACACATTAAATGGAAAGTAATAAGGATGGGTTTAATGAAATTTTATTTATTTAATATATAAAAATTATTATTTAGTGATGATATTTAATTTACCTTTCTTTATTTCAATCCAAAAAGAAAATGGAATCAATGTTTAAATGTATGTACGACCAGTCATCTCATTGAAAGGTGTATTTCATTTTCTATCACAAATATTTTATGGATTAATCTAAGTAAATATATAATAAATATATATGATATTTATATCATGTTTAAGATTTTCTATATAATTAATTCATGTTTAATTTATTATTACAAGAAATTAAAAATCAAAACATATACGAGAAACAAAGTGATTATTACCTAAAACGTATCTTAACATTGAATTGGTAATAAATAGTTAAGAAAAGGTCATAAGAAAATTATAAATTGTATGCTATATATATTTACATATTTATATATATGTATCTAATAGTTATATAATAAACTAATATTTATTATACATGAGGTATGAATAAGTATGATGGATGTCAAGACTTAAGGTTTGGGATTCCTAGTCACTCTTTTATCTCCGAGAGACATATAAACATTCACCACTCATTTACTTTGTGTGGTTTATATACTTCCCATTAAACATGGTATATCATGAATATACTTATTGTAATTATTTTTAATGTTTCATTTCATGTTTTTCATTATTGGTGCTTACGATTCAAAATATTACTAAAGTGGAATGGTATTTTTGTCTCAATTTTCCTTCTTTGAATCATATGATACGTTATGCAACCATATTATATTAATAGGTTTATATACAACCCCTTTAACATGTAATATAATTAATATATTTATAATCATGATATTTTAATTATATTTTAAATATATTACTTCTTAGGGATTACATTTCAATGTTCCCAATGTGGTAAACAATTCATGTTACAATATCATTGTTTATCAGGATTATTTTTCCTATGGCTCTAATGATCAAATCTTATGATCCATATCTCAATAATTCTCATGAATTTTATTTTAATATAGATATTCATGACATTGTAATTTAATATTAACAGTTTACACTTTATGGTTCTTAAAATAATTTAGAAAATATTTTTATGATAATTTAATTTTATTTCTCTCTTCAGTTGGAAATCCATTTTCTTCCAAAATCGTGTTTTAAAAAATTTAGAAAAAATAAATTTTTTTCTTAAAAAAAATTTTCCCCATGTTTTAATTTCTAAAAAATAATTAAAATGATTAATCATGTGTTTCTTAAAGTAATTCCTCTTGGGATTTTAACGAAAATGTGAAAAGAATCTTAGTTTTTAACATGCATGACAGGCATAGTATTATTCACTATTATGGCCACAAAAATATTTTAGGATTATATGAACTGATTTTTAAAGTCACATTCAATGAAAATATTTTATTTAATATTTGGAACGTTTTAATATTTTAAATAAATATTTTCAAATTAAAAAATTATTTTGAAAATGTTTTCAAAATTATTTTTCAAATTGGAAAGGCTATTTTCCTCAAGAAAATATATAAATTATGTTTTAAAATTTAAATTATATATTTACAAGTATATTTTTAAATAAAAATATATTAACAGTATTTTTGAGTTATAAATGGTGTTTCCAATGAAAATTTATCTTCCTTGAGAAACATTCTAAGTGATTTATCATTCAAAGTATTTCTCCATCTAAGATTAAATCATTTGATGTAACTTATTACTTGGTGGAGATATTATCAAAGGATACCGTTATTATTATTTATTTTATTGTAATATTTTTACATTGATAATATTTTTATGAAACCCAATTCTCATTCATGGGTTAGATAAAGATAAAATGTGTATGAAACCAGATTTATTTCATGGGTTATGCGATGATGAAAGGTTGAACTGATTCTAAAAACTGTTTTTTCATAGGATATGATATGGTGATATGTTTATGGAAATCACTTCATTTCATGGGTAATGATTTGGTGATTGTTTTATTATCTTGAAACACACATATGTATTATTATCATTATGTGGTGGTGGTAACATAATAACCAAGGATTGTGGTTAAGTTATAACCAAGGATGGTGGTAAAATTATAACAAAAGATGGATGAGACCTATATCTCCCTCAAATGCATTGGATAAATATTTATATCTCATGAGATAGCTAAAAATACAATGTGTATTGAACCTTGTATAGTAAGGGAATCCTTCTGTAATAATGGTCTTATTAGGGAATCATTACTATTATGATGGTTTGAGAGTGAACCTGTTCCACTTTGAAGAAAGGGATACCACTAGGGATTGTGGTGTGTCCCTCCTAGGAGGTGTATATGACATAGAGTTCCCTATTAATGATTTTATAGGATCCTGGACTACTAAGTTAAGGATTTTAAATGTTTATTTATATGCCAAAATTCTATGTCTTGTGCCAATGTTATGCTCTCATGACACTTGTTCATTAATTTTGTTATGATTCTTAAATTTTGAACTTCCAATCATTATATCGTGACTCATGAATTTTATCTTCAATATTTAGGGTATGTTTTTCATATGATATTATAATTTTTTCATACCTTTATACTCATGTTATTTTTATGTATTTCCCTTTTTTACCATTATTGAGCATATGAGCTCACACATTCATAAGTTTACTTTCCCCGTGTTATGAAAATTGGTTTATGTAGGGTTTGTCTTTGAATATCACTAAATTAAATGATCATTGTCGGAAATATTTAAAATCATTCATCATATTAGATTATTATGCTCCATGTTTACAAAAGAACTAAACTATTATGGTCTTTAGGAGTTTGTTGGTGTAATGTAGTGAATATTCATCTAAAAATATATAATATCCAAGCTTGAAAATCATGGATTATTATATCCTCCACTCAAGAGTTGTGGTTTTACTATTAAATATATTAATATTTTACCACAGGAAAATATTATTAATTTTCTTTTAGTAGAATATGATGTGATTTTGGGAATGGAATAACACTTTTTATATAGATATCATATCAATTTCTAAGTAAGGGTAGTCACATTTTATATTTTGAATAAATCGATAATTATTTATATATATGAGGATTAATATGAGATACTAAGGAAAATTACTTCCACTTTATAGGTTTATATTCATATTTGTAAATGATATTTTTCTCTAATGGTTGTTCTGAAACTCAACATCGAAGATACACCTATGGTATGATAATTTTTGTATGCCTTTCCAAAATCATTTCATAGTATTCCTCTAAACTGTGAAGCTGAGTTTTCAATTTGACTCATACATGGTGCTATAACTATTTCAAAGACTCAATATATAATTAACTTGGTCGAGTTTCATGAATTGATGAAGCAACTCTTGGAAAATCTAGATAAGGGATTCATTTGACCATGCACTCCCCCATGAGGTGAACCTATTCTTTTTTTAGGAAGATAGATAGATCAATGAGACTATATATTGATAACCGGAACTTAACAAGGTCATGATAAAGGAAAATTATCATTTAACTCATATTTACGATTTGTTATATCAATTATGAAGAGATCAATAATTCCCCAAGATTTTCCTTCATTCGATATACTATCAATCGAGGGTGAAAATTGTAAACATACCTAAGACATCCTTCCATATAACAAATAGACACTATGAATTTATAGTGATTCTAGTTACACAATAATTCCCCCTCCATTATTATGGATTTAATAAATAGATTCTTTAGATATTACCTCAATCAATTTGTTATAGAACTTATAGAAAGTATTCTTATATACTCTAAGATTAAGGAAGATAATAACGATCTCTTAAGAATTGTGTTGATGACCTTGAGGAAAGAAAAAATATATAATAAAGTCATAAAGTGTGAATTTCTATTATATAAAGTATCATTATGGGGACATGTTGTCAAAAGAGTGTATATTAGTTGATATGTCCAAGAAAGAAGTCATTGAACATTGGCCAAGGCCAACCACTATGACTAAGATCCATAGTTTTCTTGGATTAACTATATATTATCAATTATTATTTAAGAATTTATCACTATAGTATAATACACTCACCAAGTTTACATGGAATAGTGTAAAATTATTTTGGACTGATGAGTTTGAAGAAAATCTCAATGAGTTCAATAGAAGGTTTGTTAGTGAAACTACCCTCGGATTAACCTTCAATGGAGAAGGGTTTTTGTTTTTTAGTGATGAATCTAAGAAGGGGTTGGAATGTATTCATATATATAATGACTTAGTGGTATCCTATACATCCAATAAATTAAAGGCTCAGGAGAAAAGTTACACAACACAGGACTTGGTGTTAGAAGTGATAATTGCTAAACTGACGATATGGATGTGTTACCTTTACAAAGAAAAAAGTGATATATATAATGACAATAAAAGATCAGATTTTATATTCACTGAGAGTGGATTGAATATGCATTATAAGATATTTTTGGAGTTGATGAATGATTTTGACGTCTCAAAACATTACCACCCTGGGAAGGAGAACAAAGTGACAGATAATTTGATTTGAAACGATTATGCATGAATATATATGATTATGGTCAAAAAGGATATAATATTTATATATTTGAAAAGAATGAAGCTTGTAATATTTATGGAGAGAAATAATTTGTTTCTAAAATTAGAAATCCACTATCATTCCACGTAAATATTTCGGATGTGTATAAGGGAGATGTGGGGATATTAATGAAGGTGAGGAATACTCTTGAATGGAACCCTGATTATGATAAAATGAAAAGGTTTTGGAATAGAGTATGTGTCCCAGTTATACTATATTGGAATAAGGATCTATTTTATGAAGCCCACTTTTAATCACTATCTATTCATCCTATAATTATGAAGACGTATAGAGACCTTAAGGATTATTTTTTGTGGGATAACATGGAGAGAGATATTACTGAGTATGTTCTCAGTTCTTGGTATGCCAACAGGTTATGGAAATGTGGTAGAAGTCTAATGGGATCATAAAATTATTATTCATACCTATATGGAAATGGGAAAACAACACCATTGATTTTTTCATAGGAATCCCCAAGACATATAAAGGTGATAATGCTATTTGGGTTGTAGCCAATAACCTTCTAAAATCAACACATTTCAATAATATTAGGTTGGATTTCTCTCTTGATAAAATTTCCTAGATATAAATTAACAAAGTGTTATGGTCACATGGATTACCACATTATATTGTCTCCGATCATAATTAGAGGTTTAACTCAAAGTGTGAGAGAAGTATTTAGCAAGATCTGGATATAGAGTTTTGTTTTATTACTTACTATCATATTAATATAAATGGTTAGTCTTATATAAATATAAAACCCTAGAGTATATTCTAGGATCTTGTTATCTAGATTTCAAATTTGTTTTATAAACACCTTACACTAGTAGAATATTTTTATAATAATATCTCTCACTTGAGAATTCTGAATACTCGTTTTGATACCCTATAGAGAAAGAAGTGAAGAACTCTAATGTACATGTATTAATATATAGAGAAAAATATATTAGGACAAGATATAGATGATGAAATGGGAGATAAATTTAGATCTATTCAAGAAACACATCATAACATCTTAGATTTGACTGATGAGTTACGTTGACAATCAACAATATAACAACCCTAGACCCACACTCCCTGCTCCAATGCTAAAACAAATATTTATATTTATATCTTGATTCCAATTAACATAACCCAAATTTTATATATACAAAAAATAAGACATCAAAATGAAATATCGAATCAATTATATACCCAAGGACCTTAGGGTTATAGTTTCATAGAATTGGGACAAACTCTTACATAAAAACCGGGATATATTAAAAACTAGTTCATAAAAAACTATGTCATATCCCACTATATTACCCAAATCTAGTAAACTTATTAGGAATAACATACTTATGAAAATTATTTAATACTCGAGGTAAATGAAACATAATAAGGATGATCTCAAGAGCTCAGTAAGGTTAAACAATAACATTTAAAATTGAATGTCATTAGTGATCATAATATGAGAATAATGGAATGATGACATAGTCATATTGCATGATCATAATATAAGAGAATTAATACCTATAAAACTTTGATCATAAAACATGTGACCTGGAATAAAGATTTATCAAAGGAAAGAGTCATGAAAATAAAAAAATAATGATCCATTTTATATAAATATTGATTAATAGGTCCATTAAAAACTCATATAATACATAATGAAATCATATTTGTATCTTGGAATATTATTTTTTATAGAACCCTTACAAGAACCCTTACAGATGGCATAACCATACTTGGTTAAATCCAAAAATCTATTAGGAGTAACTTGTTAACATGATAAATTTTTTGTATTTTAGGAGTTATATATATTCAGTCAACTTCATCATCATTATCCAATTAATTGGAGAGCTATATCATGTGCAACCATCATACAATCTGTATTGTGCTCACCCACTCTTATAAGTGTACCTGTACCACCCATGGTATAAGATATATTGGGATTAAACTTCATCAGTAATAACGTCTAATAACTATACATGAATTTACCACAGGGAAGAATTAATTTTCACCATAAAACTTTAAACAATAGTTTTCATACCTTTATATATCAATTTACTATTGGAAAAGAAAAATTCTTCCTGAAAATATATTTAAAATAGTCATCATTATCCATCAAAATAATGAATATGGATATTGTATTATTTAATTAATTAAAGTATGTAAACAAAGATGAAAATAATTTTGAAATTATATTTATAATATATCTTTGAAAATATGGTAAAATACCATTTTACTTCAATATCATTAAAATCTAAAAACTAAAAAAATATTGATAAAATTATTTTCTTTGAAAATGACAATGTAATCATATAAAATCTGATTCGAATAAAATAATTATCATGATCGTTAAAGATACCCATATGAAAATCATTATGAAATTTCATTCTTAAAATGTTTTTGAAATGGTGAAATATCAGATAATATTACCTTTGTAAAATAAAATATTATTATAAATGAATAATATTAAAATATAATAAAGAACATGGAGGAAGATTTTGGTTAAATGTAGCACCCACGGTTTTAAGTGAACAACTATTTAATTATGCCTTTTAGGTATGAAAATTATATGGGTGAAATTTGGGAGTGTTTGGAGAATGTTGGGATTGTTTTTGAAAAATTTTATAGGTTCATGATTGGTGCACAGATTGGGAAAAAAGTGAAACTTCTATAGGAAATGGTGAAACTTGTTACAAGGGATTCTGAGTAGGTGCATGGTTTAGGTGCACAGCTTGGTCAAAACATGCATCCACCCAGAAGGAACAATGGTATGTTGGATATTGGTATTTAGAACTATAAGTGCATGTTTTAAAAACATTATTATCCAACCATTTGAGTTTCAACCTTTAGGCATTGTCTTGCACATATTTAGTGAATGGTTTTCCTAACCATGTGATTAACCATGCACTATCTTAAAAGTAATATCCGAAAATTTTGGATCGCACACATTTCTATAACTCCCTAATTTTTTCCTTCTATATGGCCCTTACTCAATATTATATCTTCCGAAGTCTACGAAATCTTATCCCATCAATTTAGAGGTGACCCAAAGACTTCTCTAGGTTATTTGAAGCTGGATTCTTGTGGTAAGCCCTAATTCTTGGTAGTTCATGATGGGTTTTCTATGATAAACTACTCTATCTCTATTTATTTATTAAATCTATATCATCTTTTGATAGATCTAAAATATTTATGCCAAATATGATTATATTTGGATTTTTTTTATAATGGAAGAGATCTTAGGTAGGTTTTTGGGAATAAAAACCTAGTTTTGTCGACGGTTTGTGTCGTTAATAATTGTACTAATAAAACCCAGAGGTAGATTGCTTCACTCTCAAATCCACTATTTAGAAAATTGAAAATTAGTTTCAAATTTAATTAATTAACTTAAATTGACTATCAAATTGGTTTAAAAATCATGGTACAAACCTTCTTTAGTAATATATTATGGATTTACGTGAAATTTTAGAACAGCTATGCATGATGCCTTAAAAATGGTATTAAATTTATGATTTTAAAATGATTTATTGTTTTTATTTATAGAAATTGGATTTCAATGATATTATTGTTTTATAAAAATGGTTTTGGAATTTAAATTGTTTTTGCATTGAAATGAGTTTTTCCTGGTCATTGGGAATACTTGGTAGTTTGTGTTCAGATTGAATTAAGAATCTTGGATGAAATATATCATTGTGCCCGGTGCTAATGGAGTAATGGAACATGTGATTTAATTACCTTTTAATAACTTCGTTAATCAATTGGAATCTTCTCATGAGTGTGGGTCTTTCATAATGACCATCCATTTGTAGATGTGTGGATATGTTGATATATGGATTGGAAATGAATATGCCAAAATGAAACAAGAAATAGTTTTGGGAAACATGCTTGGTTGATTGCAAGGAAAATTGTTTTGGTGAGGAAAAATATTTTGTTAATATTAGTTTTTTTTGTGATAAATCATTTCCTTTTTTTTACATTTTTTGTAGTATAATTTGTTTTATAAAATGGGTTAACTTGTTATATCATAGTTTCACAAGAGGGGAAGTAATTGGGGAAAATAGAACGAGTATCATTACTCACCCATGATTTATCACTTTGGATATTTTGTATATGTTTTTTACCAAGATATGGGAAAAGGTAAAGCTTCACACATATTTTTTAGTACATCATGATGCTTCAGCTATTTTGTGGAATTGAAGTATGGGGTATATTTGGATCCTCTAGTTTTCATTGGAGTCATTGAGTTTTGTGGTCATCCACTATGTAATTTGATATTGTAGTCTTCTAATTTAGTACTTGGTTTAGTTTTACTTTGATAAAAATTTTATGTTGAGTTGTCTTTGATATATATCATGCCTCATATAGTGCATTGTTTGGTTGTGGAATTCTTGGTTGGTTGTTTTATTTTCTACGGGAAAATTGTCCCCCATTTGTATTAAATCCATGTGGTATTTATTTCCAGCATTTGGAATCTTGCGAGTACTGCTTAAGTCCATGTAGAATTCCACCACCTTCTCAAAACAAAGAGGAGGAGAGGTATGTTACAAGTGGTATCCATTTTTTTGATCCAAAATATATTTTCGACAAGTGGTATTAGCTTAGTCCATTTATTGTGGAATAAATGGTCAATGTATTGGTTAGTTTTTGACTTCATATTGGATGTCGACATTAGAGTTTAATTAATTATTGTATATTCCTCGAGTTGAGATCATATAAAATATTAATATTTTCGGAACATGAAATGTAGAGAATAAAAAGAAAAAGATAACATTTTATGCTAAACTTCATGTTACCAGGGAGTTTGGAACATATGTTCTTTGGAGACACTTATAGGAATTGGAATCTCATATTCATGGGTTCAGACAATGACTCAATCATGAAATGTATTAGAGGAATGACTTCGTACTAAGAGTACATACATCATTTTGATTAATGAATTATGATTTACATCAAAAGTGATGTCTTCTAAAAAAATGTAAAAATTGTTTTAAAATGAGGTATTTTGAAAAGGAAATGATAATGAAATTTTGAAAATGGTTTGATTTTTAAAAGATAGTATAGATTTTTCAAAAACTAGTTGATTTTGGAAAGCACTGTAGTGATACTATGATGTGGTAGAATTTGAAATTTTTAAGACATCAGTTAATAGAGAGTGAGACTTACGATGATTCATTATGTTTTTAGAAAATGGATCATGGAATGCATCATAGAAACCAACTAGAGGAAGATGCTGAGAATATGGTTGCACCTGAGCTATAGGTGAACTAATAGCTAGTTCAGAGTATGATACAAGCATTTCAGGACATAAACACATGGAACCCGAGGGATGATCCATTGAAATTGGATCATTCCACCCAATTCTAGAAGCAGAATCCACCAATAATCTAAGGTGATTCAGAACAAGAAAAGGTGGAGGTGTGGATGAACATGATGAATCATATCTTCAATTTCGTCGACACACTAGAAGATATGGAATTCAAGCTGTAGACTATTATGCTAGACAATATTGAATTATAGTTATGGGATTTAGCAGTTCAAGTCAAATTGGAAAAATGCCTTTCATGGGAGGATTTTGAGGAATTGTTCAATAAAAAATTCTATCCTCATACATTCTGAATTAAAATACTGATAGAATTATTTATATTAATGCAGTATTCTATTCTTTTCATGAATTATGGGGTTAAATTCGTGAATTTAGTGTTCATTTTACTTGGGGTTGCTGCTAGTGCATCCTTGAAGGAACTCATCATTAAATTAGGGCTAAGATTGAAGATTCACTCTATGTCTATTGTTCTCTAGATTACAGATTATATAGAGCTTTTCAATAGGGATATGGTAGTTAAAAGGGACATTATAGATGATATGGGTGGAGGAACCATGTTGGTAAACATGCTAAATAGTGGGAACTCTAATGCTGGGAGAAAGTGGAAGAGGGATACCTATTTCCAAGGTGAGAGCATGAATCAAAATTAGACTGCTGGATCAAGGAACCTTCCTCCAAAACCAATGACTAAATGTTGATGTTTACAATGTGGTTCCTTCGACCACATAAATAGAGATTGGATGACACCATAGAGAGTGTGACAAAATTCCAACAAGAAGGGTCATCTTCTGTACTACTATCATAGTTCTTTGAGGTCGGATGCTCGGGACACTTCTTAAGTGTCATAGGCATCATATAAATCAATGAGACGTGGGAAGCATAATACCTTTCATGTAAAAAATATATCTATCCATTGTAATTCTAGGAATTCCATGACTCCTCAGGTAGTGCAATCTAAAAAATCCAACAACAAGAAAAGTAAACCAAAAAAGAAACAATATGGAACTAAATAGGTTATTATAGATGATTATCCTGAACCATTTATGGTGATAGGTACAAATATTTTTTATTATACAGTTATTTATGTGTTTTTTTATTATAGTTACATTCTAATAATTTATTTATTCTTATTCTATTGATTTCTTATTTTTAAAAGATGAGATGATGCCTTCATTTATAAAACATAAAACTCTTATTGGTCAAAAAGAGTGTTGATCCTCCATGTGTATAGAATGTTCAATAAACATTGATAGATCTCAGATTAAATGGGATTTATCTTTGCTTGAAAAGGATGTTATTTATATTATCCTAGGTATGTATTTTTTAACAACGTTTGAGGATCACATCGACTATTATACCAGAAAGGTATGTTTAATAACTGACGATAATGTGGAGCATCTCTTTCAAGGAGACAAGAAAATAAATGCAGGAACAACATGTGTTTTTTCACTAACAGTTTGAATGATCTTATACCAATTAGTAGCATTTCTATTGGAATCAATAAGTGAGATCAAGAAGAAATGATTTCCAGTGGTGGTATATCAGTTTGTAGATGTGTTTCATGATAATTTCAAAGGCTTTCCACTAATTAGAGAAGTGTATTTTATGATTTATCACATCTAAAGGACCATTCTTTTTTTCCTTCCATCTAATATAATGGAACCAATAGAATTAAGGGAGTTTAATGTGTAATCAGAAGAGCATGAAAAAAAGGATTCGTTCATCCTAGCACGTCTCTATGGGAATCATCAGTCTTTTTTATGAAAAATGATGATAGAAATATAAGGCTATGTTTGAATTATCAAAATCTTAACCAAGTTATGATAAAGTATCGGTATCCACATCCATTCATTTATGATCTTTTTGATCAATTAAGAGTAGCTCATTTTTTATCTAATATTGACTTCCAATAAGGATATCACTAATTGCAGGTTATAAAGGAGTATATTCCAAATATAGATTTTAGAAGAATATATGGATATTATGAATATGTGGTAATGCCTTTTAGTCTTACGAATATCCTATTGGTATTTATAGAATTGGTGAATTAGTTATTTTATAGATATCATGATTCTTTTGTGGTGGTGTTTTGGGAAAACATATTAGTGTATTCAAAGATAAGGGCTGAGTATGAGAAACACCTGGTGATAATGTTTGGAATCTTAAGGGATCATCATATATATGCTAAATTATAAAAGTGTGATTTTTGGATACAATAGGTATGCTTTCTTGGAAATATAATTTCCAAAAAAGGTGTCTATATTGATCTAGAAAAGATCAGGGCTTTAATATATTGTCAACTAACGAAGAAATTTTTTGAGATATTTTGTTTTCTTGGATTGGATGGTTATCAACACAATTTTTTGTGGAATTTCATAGCTATCCTCAATAGTGGAAAAATTGGCAATGAATAATATTATATTATAATGGGATAAAGAATAACAGAAATAATTTCAAGAGATTAATGTTTTTCTTACATCAGCACCAATCATTATTTTCATAGAATCTGGACAGTTGTATGTGGTGTATTATGATTCTTTAGAATCTGGGTTGGAGTGTCTTCTCATTCTAATAAAGCATGTTGTTACCAATATCTCATGGTAGTTATGAGTTCGTGAGGAGAAATATCCAACACATGATTTGGAGTTAGCTTCTATACTCCATGCTTTGAAAACAAGGAATCATTATCTCTTTGGTGAGAAATTTAATATGTTTATGAATCATAAGAGCTTGAATAATATTTTCTCAGAATTAGTTTTGAACCTAATATAAATAATATGGATAGAGAATCTCCAAATTTTGTTCCTTTGAATTAATGTATTCATCGAGAAAAAATTTTTTGGCGGTAGATGCATTAAGCAGAATGCCATATGTTCAAATGGAAAAAGAAGCTTCAGATGAGTGTAAGTTCATGTAGGTCATATCCAACATGAACATGGAATGAAGGGAACTAGGTGATATTGTGGTTCTCTATACATTTTACTTGGGTTATTTATTTTTTGATGATGGTTAAAGAGGAACATACATCCAATGTTGAATGTGAGGCTATGAGGTCAAACCTCAATGGGAGTGAGACCACTGAGGGTTGGATTCCAGATGAGAGTTAAGATATATGGTTCAAAAATCAAATGGTTATACTGAACCCTTGTTAAGAATAACATCTTCATGCTTACCATTATACAATATGGGCTATTTATCGTGGAATACATATTCTATGTAAGGCATTGAAAGAGATTTTCTGGTATAACTACATAAAAAGTAATGTGGATGAGTTTGTTTTGAGATGCTTAACTTCTCAGCAAGTTAAGAAATAAAATTAGTGACCAAAAGGTATATGGTAGTGTTTAATTATCACTGTATGGAAATGGTATCAGATTGCAATGGACATTTTAATAGGACTCCCTAGAATGGTTTGGAAGCACGATTCCATATGGGCGATAGTGGATTAGATCACCATGTTAGCTCATTTCATCCTCATTGATGAATATCATATGGTTAAGGAAATGTCAAAAATCTATACCTGAGAAGTTTTAAAGAGGAATGGCATAGATGTTTCAATAATGTATCATAGATATCCTAGATTAATTTATCATTTCAGGAAATCCAAATAGAAATTCTTTGGGACTTAGTTGGAAATGAGTACAATGTATCCTCCCCAGACGGACTGACAATCTGGATGAATGATACAAATGTTGGAAAACATTATAAAGGGTTATGTAATGTTTTTTTGTTTTCTCATGGGAAGCAAACATTCCATTAGTGGAGTTATTGATTAAAAAATGTTACCAACCCTCGATAAAAGTTCCTTTATTTGAAGTATTGTATTTGCATCCGAATCATTCTCATCTTTTTTGGGAGAAAATATGTGATACATCACTAGTCGGTCGGAGCCTTATCCATGAAATAGGGGAGAAAATTTAGTTTATTAGGAAACATATAGAGATATCACATATTCATCAAAATTCATATGTAGATCAACATCGATGAATATTTTTCTATCACGGGCAGTGATCATGCATTCTTTAGGTTCTCTCTAAGGCTTGGGCGTCATCATTTTTGGAATAAGGCAAAGTTGTCTCCTTGATACATAAGACCTTTTGAGATATAAAAATTGGTTGGTGAGGTGGAATATTAGTTCGACTTTCCACCATAGTTTAGTGTGGTTCATAGTCTCTTCTATGTAACTCAATTGAAAAATTATCAGCCTGATCCTAACCATGTGATTTGTTGGGATCACGTTGAACTTGAGTCGAATTCCTCATTGGTAAATATCTTGATGTGAATTATGCATAGGAAAGAGGAATTCTTATATCGAAAACACATCGGTCTAGTATGGATTTTTTTTCAAACATGGTCATATTCGAGAAGAGATATTAGAATGACAGAAGGAAATGAAAGAGGGCCGAACAACTACAAAAAGTTGATGGTTTTCAACATTCAAAGGATAGAATGTCCAATGATAGGGAGAATGTAGCACCACTGGTTTCAGGTATGTAACCCTTTATTTATTATTTTTAAGTATTTAAAGTATATGGGTAATGATTGGGATAATTTGGACAACATTTGGAGTATTTTTCAGGATTTTCTATACGTTCACAATTTTGGAAAAAAATAAATATCATATAGGAAAACATGCAATGTGTTATAATGGATTCTGGGTAAGCACACACTCTGTTCAAACTGTGCAGCCACCTAGAAGAAACTATGCTATGTTGGATAGTGGGCTTCAGCATGTTTATATCATGGTTTGGGAACTATGAGAGACAACTGTGTGAGGTTCATCCTTGAGGTAGTGTTTTTCGCAGGGTTAGCACATAGTTTTCCCAACCATGTGACTAACCACACATGAGTTAAAAGTGAGATCCTAAAATTAAGTATCATACATGTTTTGGTATCAAACTCCATCTTTTTTCATCCTATATGACCCTAACTCAATATTCTATATTCCCAAATGTCAATGAAGCTTCTTCCATTAATTTGGAGGAGATCCAAAGGCTACTATTGGCGTTTTGAAGTCAGATTCATGTGGTAAGCCTTCATTATTTGTAATACTTTATGTGTTTTATTATATATACATCTCTATCATTATAGGTTTTTAGATACACATTTTTTTAAATAGTTCTAAAATAGTTTATTCCATGTATGATTAGATTTTGATTTTTTGTTCATAGGGGAATATATCTAAGGTGGGTTTTTGAATATCTAACCTAGTTTCTTTGATATTTTTGGCTATTCTATATTATTGTTATAAAACCCACATATGGTGGTTTCACTCTCAACTATTCAATATATACCTTGAAGTATTAATTTCAAATTGATTTATTTTATTCATATTGATTGTGAAATTGGAATTCAAGGCATATTAAAAACATTCTTTTTTGATTGTTTGTGGATTTATTTGAAATTGTAGAATGGTTGTGAAAGATGCCTTGATAAATGGTTTTAAACTTTTTATATTAAAATGATTTCTTATTTTGATTTACAGAAAATGGATTTCAGTAAAAAAAATCTTGAAATGGTTTTTTCATTGAAATTATTGTGGAATTGAAATGAGTTTGAAATGGTTTTTGGATAGACATTGTGGTGTGTGTTCATATTGCGTTATTATGTTTGGTTGAAATATGACAATGTGATTAGTGCCAAAGGTGTAATTGAACATGGTATTTAATTACCCTGTGATGACTTTGTAAATTAATGAGAAACAACTCATGAATATAGATATTTCCTAATGAAGCATGTATTTGTAGATGTGTTGATATGTAGATATGTGGATTGGAATAGAATATTCCAAAAAGAAACATGGAATGGTTTTGGGGAACTTTTTTGGTTGCTTTCATGGATAAATTTTATGTTGCTGAAATATATTTTTTTAAAAGTAGTTTTGGTTGTGTGATAAATTGTTTTATGTTGTTTTATATAATTTTATTTATATAAATTGATTTATAAAGTTTTCTAACTTGTTTTATCCTAGTGGTGTGAGTATAGAAGTCATTGGTGAAAATCTACTAAGTATCATTACTAATAACATCATTGAAACATTGGTGATTTTTCATATGTTGTTTATCGAGACATGGGAAAAGGTAAAGTATCACACATATTTAGAATTACATCATGATACGTGGGTTGTTTTTTGGAATTGGATCATGGAGATTATTTTTATCATCAAGTTTTCATTGGAGTGTTAGAGTTTTGTGGTATTTCACTATGTACTACGATATTTTAGTCTTCTACTGTTGTACTTGGTTTAGTTTTTTTTCAATATAAATATTATATTTATTTTTCATTGATATATATCATACATCACATAGTGGGTTGTTTAGTTATGGCATGTTTGGTTGGATAATTTATTTTGAAAGCTAAAATTGTCTCTAATGAGTATTGAAGCCCTTTAGAATTTATTTACAGACTTTGGATTCTTGGGGATGTCACATAATGCTAATTATCATTCCACCATCTTCTCAATACAATGATGAGGAGTGGGTTGTTACATTAAAAATATTGAAAAACATTAAAAAAATGTTTTTAAATAAATTCCCTTTACATCCTTTTAAAAGGAAAAACTATTTGAATGTAAGAACTTAAGAATGAACATAAAATACCATGAGTATTAATAGTTTCATGATTCTATATTTCAAGATTTATTATATACACCATATAAATGAATATAGATTCATTAATCAAAACATTCCTCAAAGAAGGAAGTTTGAGATGAAAAACCTTGACAACTTGGGTATTTATTTGATCAAAAAGACATTGAATGAAAGAACATAACAAGATTTTATAATACCAATAATTTCCCTGAAATAATATGTGAAAAGAAATTAATATCATAGTAAGTACAACATGTAAAATAAAACATAATGCATAACATGAATTATGTCTCAATGAATTTTAATTGATACCATGAATACCCATACAACTTTTTTAAAATTCGAATCAGTATCACTTGAAAGAGAGATCATAAAATTAATTATAAATATCATGATCAAATAGTAATTCATGATATAGTATCTCAAATTCTCTCATATAAACCTTATGATATTAAATAGGTTCATAATACAAGTCATCTCTCAAGAGAAATATTGACACAAAAAATCCTTATAAGAATCATATCATTGAAGTTATAATTAATCAATGAACCGATCAATTGAAGAAATCTCAAAAACAAGTGGGAATAAAAAATAATAAAATTATATGTTATTTCACAGATAATCATGGCATATAATATTAAATGAGGTTAAATAATAACAAAATGAATAGAAATTGAGTTATAAAATCCCTTAACACTTGGTAAATTTAATGTCTAATCCACTTGGATGAAATAATTATAATTTCCTCTAGAAATAACATGAAATATGAATTATTCATGATATAACATGTAAAAGGTTTAGTATATGAACCATATAAAATAAATTATCTACATAAAATTAAAATATTCCTCAATTTAGGGGAATTGAGACGGAATCCATTACCTCAGGACAAGACTATACATGTATGTCCTTCAGGTCCTGTATAATAAACATATGTAAATTTTTTAATTTTTAAAATCCTTTTTCCAATTTCATTACTTTATCATAAAACCACTTGTTTCCTTCATTAAAATGACATATTTTATTACTTAATTGGCTACATCTACATTGGGTATTTGGTGGATGATTAGTTCATAATCTCAGAAAAACATTGTTATTTTGTCCATAGTCAAAGAGGCAACTGTTAAAAAATACTCATAATAAAAATAATGAAATAATTTTAATTTTTATAAATTAATTATACTTTTAGAACCAACCATGAAATATGGCTATAAAAAATTAATTCTGTTACAATCATAGAGATGGTAGGTAGTATGTATGCATGAGTAATATTTTCCTTACTGAAATAGAATGAAGAAAATATGGTATGTATAATTATATCATAATATTATTATAATTTTTTCATAAATATAATATTATAACCTTAAATAAACTTATATATATTAACCATGTTATTCAACGATGAAAAATGAATCACATCACTTTGTAGAGGTGTTGATTCACACACACACACACACAAATGAAGTTATAATTTTTCAATGGATGGAAATAAAATAAAATAAATGATAAATTATCTTAAATTTTTTTATTATATAATTTATATCATATATTTATTAATTAAATACATCATTATTAAATCTAAGAGAGGGGGTGATGGAAAATGATTTACATCGGTTCATAAGGTGGTAGTTCACCGTACACACGAATGATGATTTCATTTCCCATTTGATTGAAGATGATATGGATATAGGTTATTAAATTAACCTAATAATATCTCATTATATGTATGATAATGATGTTATTATTTTATCATGGACAAAGAATATATTAAGGAGGTAAAGGAATAAATAAAAATTAAACATTTGCTTAAAAGTTATACCTCTTCCTCCGACAACTTTCTTTTCTTTAATACTTTGGCCCTATAAGGCTGGTAATATGACAAAATTAATACTTATAATACATGTTAAGGGATTATATTAATTTATATAATTTTTTATTGGCTGAAAAATGGTTGTTGATGTGTGTAGAGGAGAGGATACATGTGTCCTTTTACAAGTGAGGTGAGGGATAACCTTGAAAATACATGAAAAATTATAACATAATATGTGTCTTACTCTTATAAAATGATTCAAAAATGAAATTTATTATAATATAATAAGTACATGGTTTTAATATAGTCATAAAATAAATTTTTATAGGTTTTTATTTCATTTTCAACCTTATCTTTTGGATTAACTCTTTCTTTAACCATTTTTAACCATAATTGACGTAACAACTTTTTGAATATAAATGGGTTATAAATTTATTTCTATATTGCAAATTGGCTCATAAATTGAAAATTGATCATATATAAAACACGTAATCATCCATATTGATATTTTTATGGATTTCTATGATTTTTAAAAATTTTATTAAAATATTGTTAATATTAAACACTATTAATGTCATTTTAAGAACTATTCTATTAATTTTAATTTTAAAAAATAGATTTTTTATTATCAAATAATCCATTTAAATATAAATAATCAATTATTATTTAATATTAATTATTTTCATGACATATTTCATCATGAAGATATTAATTTTTAGGTTTTTAAAATACTTTACTTTAACTTTTATATCCTTGCACAAGCATCGTGTTAGTGTTATATAAGAATTTAAAGAAATTACATAATCAATGAAAACAAAAAGTAAATTAACATTGTAAAAATAATATACCTATACTATAAATAAACTTTAACATTTATTTATAAATTATTTTTATCTATACGTGAAAAAATAATAGTTTAAAAGTAAGAGGGTAAAGTTTTGTATTTTTCTTTAATAAAAATAATAAATAAGTCATTTTCGTAGAGAAATGGCCCAAAATTTCCATAAAATTGAATATTGGATGAGGATTTTCTAATCTAATTCATAAAATAGATCAACTTAAATATGTATAGTATTTTTTATTTCTTATCATATTATTTTTAAATTGAATTACCCAATTTACCTTTACTGAAGTGACAAATATTTTTATGGTAACTATTAATATTGTGAATAATTAAATAGGAATTTTTTTTAAAAACATTGAGAATATTTATTCCAAATATATTATAAATTTTATCAATTCAATTCCTATAATTTTCATAATTTCATTTAAAATTAATCTTTAGAAACATGACTAAAAATGACTTTTTAGAAAAATGTATTTTTAAGTGTAAATTTTTTATAACAGATTGATGTATAAAGTTGATTATAATAACATTTATTAGATTATTTTTAATATAACTAATTAAATTTTTAAAATTAATCCGAAATATAATTTCACTTTTAAATACTTCAAATGAAAGTATAGATTTCATTAAAAAACATTATTTTTTACTATTCATTGAAAAATAAATATTATTTGAAAATTCATAGAAATTCATCCTAATTTTTTTTTGAAATTATGGTATAATAAGTAAGCTCGTTTATTCTAATTGAAAGATAATAATTTGGAAATATAAAATTTTAAATAAAACCATATAATGTATTAAAAACCAATTTTGTTGGAAGTAAAGAGTTTTCATTTTGACAAAAAGACCCTGGAGGCTTTAGAACTAGATAAAGCTATGGTGGTGGAGGGGATGACGAAACCAATAATAAGATATGACTGTACTAATAAAAAATTTAATGAAGAGAGGATAGCTTTGATTCTATGAGAATTTATGTTGAGACTCTTTATAAAAGGCTCCAATCTCTTTCTGCAAGTAAATGGAGATTGAGAGGTCGGGGGCATGGTTATGGAAGCGATGAGTGGACTACATTTATAGAAGATGAAAGGAGGCTATGTGATCAATTTATAAAAAATATAAACGAATAGTTTTTCCTTGGGCCTTTCCTTGTTTTCCTGTACTCTTTTCAAAACCTATATTTTTCTTGTTTTTAATAAAAGAGGTTCAACTTTTATCTTTCTCAAGAGATTTCCTTTTGACTAAAAAATCACATGATTTTATTCAATTAAATAAAACTCTATAAAATATAATTCATCAATATTAATATGGAATGAAAATAAATTATCATAGAATTAACTAAGATTATAAATTCTTCCCCCCTTTTGGAAATTTCATCCACGTAATTTTATATCATTCATGATAGAAAGGGTTTAAAACATTTTAAAAAATAATTTCTAAGAGTTGAAGATAAAATTTCCATACATGTAAGGACACATTATTAATAATTTTAAAGACTGTTTTTTATAACCCAAATCCTAAAAAGGGATAATAAAACATCATTTTTAATTGATGGACTGGTAAATACAATGGTCAACAGGAATAACACATAACTACATTTCCAAATAGCGGAACATTATTTGGAAGTGAAAATATGGACATGGAGGAAAAGAGAAATGTTCAAATAGTGATGGGGTGTGATTAAGATCATTTTTAAAAATAAATTTAATGATAAAGATATAGTAAATAAATAAAAAACCATAAAACAGTGATGTGTGAAAAGGATAATTAATTCATCAGAAATAATGGTAATATAGGAACATTTGTTTCAAGATCCTTTTTCCTCATGTCAAAATATTCAATTACCATATACTATAATGCTATTAGAAAATATACTTACTTGAAGAGTATAATTTCATCTTTTAATAATTTTCTACAATAATGTCATATTTTTCTCTGTACGACAAGTATTCATGATAAATTTTTATTTCATGAAGTAAAAAAATAAAATTCTAATAGACAATATAATCCACCAATAGTATAACAATTCATCCCTCTTATCTCTCAATATTAACCAAAATTGAAATTGTTAGTAAAAATTAATTTAATATCCAAAATTTATTAACCATCATATAAATAAATTATTAATTAATCTCTTAAATTCAACAATTACACTAAAATTTTAACCTAGAACATTCCATAAGTAAATAATCGTACATCCCAAATTACATTAATAACTTTAAAATTAATGAACCTTTTAACCTCAGAGGTTATGGAGTCTTTTGGGAGGTGGTAACCTATACCATTGGTTGATTCGAACATTGTAAACCCTAATCATGGATTAATTCTAAAGAAATTTGAAAAATCCCATAAAATGAAAGATCTATTTTATTGCCGTCTAGAAGATAATAAAGAAGTAAATATTTATGAGAGTAGTGTTTTGACAAATAATGACGTTTCTTCTAGAACCATTGATGAGGTTGTGAGGTAAAGGATTATGAAAAAGGAAAAGATACCCCATATTTCAATGGATCATAATACTGGTGAGGAATGTCTGTCCATGTGTAATAGTTATATTTTCAAAAAAAAATCAGTTACTTCTAGTGAAATTCCCTATAAAATTTATGATATTTTCAAAATAATATCATGTATTTGTGGATTTTATAACAGGTGATGATCTTCTGGGGAAAATAAATTTTTCATATCATTTTCCCATTTGATTCTCTCTAAAAAGGAAACTTGGGATTTTGGTTCACTTTTTCTAAAACTTTTTATCTTTGTACAGAATAATGGGATCCCTATTTAAACCCTCATTAGTTCAAAAATATCATTTTATAGGTATTGGGGGATTCACTTGTCATGAGTTGGATCCTATATCACCTAAAATGTTTGAAGAACATTACCAAATGGAATCAGGAATTTCATTTTAATGGAAAAAGAGACTAAAGGATCCAAGTATACTCATTTTCATGGATTCTTATTGATATTGACCTTTTGAAAACGTTTATTGTGAATATTGTTTTTCAATGAACAATGACAATTTGAAACTCAAAATTGAGTATGAGAATTAGGAAAACAATTATCAGAAAACATTATGGTTGGACATGAATTTTCTAGCTACATAAATTTAAGGGTTATCTATATTTTTTAAAATATTTTTTGACATGAGATAAAATATTTTTTTTAAGAAATGATATTTTGAAAAGTATAAGGGATGTATCTCTCAAATGACTGGGTTCACTGATAATGTTAGGAATTCTAATGAATCTAATTGAACTAAAAAATGTAGTAAGGACTAGATAGGGAAACCTTCCCTAGGGAATGATAATTATCCTGGAAAGGATATGAAATAATGTAATTATTAATGGTGAATTATTTTTGTGAGGTGTAATGAGAAACATCAATAGTGAAATGATTTAAATGAACCTAAAATGGTGATAAATTTTGTTATAAGTGTAAATCTAAATGAGGGGAAACTTACACTACTTGTCAAGGGGTAAAATAAATGAATGAATCCATTTATGATTTAAATAAATAAAAAAAGTTGGGATAGATGAAAAGGTAGTACATGGATATTATTTGATCAATAAAAAATAATTTATTCAAATTAGTGGCTCTACCATCAACAAAAATGAAGTATGTACCCAAAGGGAAAATATTGGAATTCACAATAGATTTGAGGCATTATCAACAAGGGATGATAATTTCAATTATTATATTTTATAATTAAGAACATTTATAATATAATTCCATATAAGATAAATGCCACTATGTCCCATGAATTAAAAACAAAGGTCAGGTTTTGGAACTGTTAAGTTCTAGCCAACCATACAACTAAAATATCCCTTTGACAATACCTTAGAAATAAAAAATCCCTTTTTGTGTTTATTTATAAACCAAGACTTATTTTTTAGTATTCTAAATAAACTAACTTGGAATATCTTGGATACTCTCTGATTTCATTAAACCATCATGATAGTTTTGCAGAATACCTTTGGGTTTTAAGCCACTCAAGTCTCTAAGTAACATTCTTTATGAAAAGTTACCATGAATTCCCTATCATGGTTTCAATAAATGGTTCTACACTTATGTGATTTTTTATATCTAAACCTCATATATATATTGGGGGATATTTTTAAAGAGTTGGATGAAATTTTTGAGAAAATTAATCAGGAATTGATTATCATTAGTGAATTTAACACTGTTCTCTTTCCGGATGAAAAATATAGTCATTGCTTTAATAAAACTATTGACTGGGAATTTGGATCCTATACAAACTCTTTTAACATTTTCTATGTATGTTTATTTTAGGATAATATTACTTGGTAATGGTATTCCATTAATGGTAAATAAGAATATTTTCAGGATAGTTATTTTTTCCTTCTGAATTACGGTGTGTCAATTATTGATATATCTATTTTTTTTCATACTATATATAAATATAATGAAAAATATTTTATAGTGTGTGTTTCTCTAAATGTTTAAAGATCTTATCCTTTTACATTAAAATTAAATAATGTTTGGATCACCATCCCTGGGTGTGGAGAGTTAGTTGATGATGGTTGGGAAACTGTTTACAGGGGTAATTTAATTCAGATTTTGTCTAGAAAAAATCATAAAGATGAGGAATTTTGTAAGGGATGGAGAAAGGCCTCATTATGCCACTTAAATTATGATATCAAGGCTATAAAATTGGTGATGAATATTTTTTAGGTGAGTAGTGAAAACAATAATGATCTCCTTCAAAAAGAAATAAATATCCACTTAAACAAGAAGATTTATTTTCCTTAAAAGAGAATATTATAAAAAATAAATTTAATATTAAATTGTTTCAATATGGAGAAAAAAATATGATTTTTATCATCATCATTATTAAGAAATGAAATTCAAGAAAATACCAAAATTCAATCCCCGTTAATATTTTCTATTTTACTAAAGATAAATATATCTCTTTTGTTTTTGTTGATTATTTTGAAAAGTTATATTATGATGATATTCAGTTCCCTATTTCTTTTCTCATTAATAAATACCCTCCCAAATTTAAAAACAATAAAAACCATTAGATATTTTTGTCTGTTTTTAGAGATGAAATCAATAATACCTATTCTCATTGAATATTGAATGTTCAGCTAACTCTGATGCATTTATAAATAAATTCTATATGTTTTATTGGGATATTTTCTAGGATGATGTGATTAAATCTATCAGGGGTTTCTAATTCTTTAAATATATTCCACATGGAGTAAATTAAAACATTTTTTTTATTACCTAATGATTAACATTTTGTTGATATTAGGTAATTCCATGTAGTTGGGATGGGAAACAACATTATTAAGACTATTATCAAAATTCTAGATAATAAACTTGAAAAATATCTACTTCCCTAATTACCCAAAATAAAGTTGGATTTGTATAACGACGAGGTATCCATAATAATATTTCAATTGCATTATAATGTATCAATATATTCTGGAATAAGGTGAAATATATGATCTTTTCTCATAAGGGGGACATCTCTAAGGCATTTGACTCTATCAAGTGGAACATTATATTTGATATCCATATAACCTTTTGTTTCTCTATGTATTTTTTTAGACTAATAAATTATCAAGAGGTTTGGGTTATCAATTCTTATTGATGAATTTCCCAAATTATTTTTTGGATACTGTAGAGGAGTGAGGTAGGAAGATCACCTCTCATGGACCATATTTTCCATTTTGGTGGACTAAATTAGTCTATATCATATGAATAGTTCTCAAACAAGCCTTTAGAGGAATGATAAGGTTATTACAAGTTTCTTTTACCCCTCCCACATGTTTTATGTTGATGTTATCCTCCACTTTGGAGAAGACTCAAAGAAGAATCTTCATTCAATCAAAGTAATCTTAAAACACAAAAAACATGTTTCAAGTAAAATAATTAATTTGATTAAGTATATCCTTTATTTTTTTGGAATAGAACTACGACCTCAAAAGTATGGAAAATTTTTCAAGTTTCTTAGAGGGATTCATGTACTTTGATTATCAGGGAACTACATTATTTTACGGTAAATTAAAAAAAATTCATCTTGAGAACATATCCTCTAAGTTGATTTCCTAAATGAAAAAATGTAATGTAAGGAGCATGTCACAAGGCGTATGGGTTTTTTTAAACTCTTTTATTATTTCAATATTTCTTAAGCGCTATCAATTTATAAATGATTGATAGTTTAATAAAAAACGTAATTATATGATTAGAAAATTTATTTGGATTATATGTGTCAATGAAAGGAAACTTGTAACTATTTCTTAGAAATAATTTATTAAGATTATTGGTAATGATGGTATGGGATTAAAGGACCTCCCCAAGTACATTGAGACACCAATAAATAAGTTTACATGGAATCTTTTTCCATCAAAGAATGAACATATTCTCTTCTTGATAGAGGGATATTTTAAAAAAAGGATACTGTCCCCATGCGATGCCATCGATTTGGCATTCCATAAACTCCTCATATAAAGAATTAATTGAATGATAAAGATGGTTTCTAGAAATTAAATCATCTCTTAAATATAGGAATGTACCATAGATTGGGGGCCCAATTCACTACTGGAAAACTAACCTTTACCAACAGTTTGGAGAACCGTAGCCAAGTAAGCCGTTGGGATAGGTCTATACCAACGGTTTTCCAAAAACCGTTGGTATAGACCTATCCCAACGGTTTTGGAAACCATTGGTATAGGTAACATGAAATCTATACCAACGGTAATGGAACCGTTGGTATATAAATTCCAAAAATAAAACATCCGCTGGGATTTGATCCCAGGACCCCTCGTTTATAATCGAACGACTTAACCACTAAGCTAACATCACTTTTGTAAACATAATTTCATAAATATATATATTTATTATCATAATTATTTAAAATTTTGATTTATATAATGTTCTTGGTTAGTAGATCTGGAAAACAAATTAAAGAACCTATCCCAACAGTTTTCAAAACCGTTGGGATAGCCCTTTCCCAACGGTTTTTAAAACCATTAAGATAGGTTAGGGTGGGTTGAATTAATGTAGGCCGAAGGTTGAAATTTTGGCTGGTTTTCCCCAACGGTTTTGGTGAACCATTGGGAAAGGTCACTCTTTCCCAACGGTTCACCAAAACCGCTGGGAAAGAGGCTCAAAACACACCCTTTCCCAACGGTTTGCCAAACCGTTGGGAAAGGTGGGAAAATCTATGGCTTTCCCAATGGTTTTGGTGAACCGTTGGGAAATGGTAGCTATACCAACGGTTTTTACAAACCGTTGGTATAGAAGTGTTGGGAAAGATCATCTTTCCAGTAGTGATTCAAGACCAATTTAACATACCCCAATAGTTTAAATAAATGAAAATTGATGGTATTAGATGTAATATTACATTAGGAACAAAATTCCTTCCAAATGATATCATCAACTAGATAAAAAACATTCATTTTCATGGAACTGATATGTTGATCTAGATACCCATAATTTTTAGGCCATTTCATTACTATATATTACTACATGATAAATTTATTAATAGTTCTGATATGACGAAATGGATAGAAAAATTTAGAATACATTTCATTACCCCCTCAATTGTGATATTCTTATGAAAAATCTAGAAATACCTACTACTAATGGATAAAAAACATCATAATGATCGTTCTTATTTTAATTTAGTCTATTTATTTTACTGGAAGGGCTTTAAATACCACAATCAACTTTTCAAGCACTATTTTTTATGAAGAAACAATGGTATAATATGTAGAAGGTTTTTAGGTGCAAGCTACTTCCTTATTATGGGATTACGGAACTCATGAATTCCATTACAGATTCTGTTTATAGTGAGATGATTTAAAATATTCTCATTACTAATACCAGATATGTCTTCTCGTTTGTGTTGAGGATGAGTAATTTTGTAAACTTTGATAAATAGAATTCCTTAGTTTATGAAGAAATTGTTTTCATCCACAAAGATGTACATGCATAACTACAGTTCCAAATAGGTAACAGGAGTAGTAACTTCACTAACCATATTATTTTACGGCTACTTGGTGTTTCAGGAAGGGACGAGAAACCACTTATAGTCATATCAATTAGATGGTTCCCCTCAATCACAAAATTTATAAAAGTGAATATTGATGGTGGGTCTCTAGGCGCACCAGGTTTTTCAGGTTGTAGTTGGGTATTTTGAATACATCATTACTCTGTTAAAATATGTTTCTTCAAATATATTGGAATTGGATTTCCCTATAAAGCACAATATTGGGATATAATCTTTTCGACTATATATTCAAAAAAAATTGGACAAAACTATTTTTGGATTGATTCAGATTTAGTCCTTGTTGTTGAGGCTATAAGGAACCGGTCAAAGAATACCTCTTATAGGTCTCTTCCAAAATGGATAAAATTCTTGGAAGACATGGATCATTTTCAATGTAATGTGACACATGTTTAAAGGGTGGAAAATCATGTAATTGATATACTCTCAAATAAGGCAATTAAAGATGTGTGATCAGAGTGGTTATATCTATTTCTACCATGCATCTCTCTATACACTATTTATGATATTTTGGGTGACATTCAAACATGATTATGTAAATATCCCTTTTTTCAATTCTATTTTCATTATAGTTTATTAGGTTCAGTCTCAATCTAGTAAATAAAACTTTTTATTTAAGCTCAGAATTTTTTATGATATTTTTATTCTTACATACACAAATATTTTATTGCATTTTAACCAAATAATAATTATGTTAAATAAAATGTTAATTTAACTGGTAACATTTACCCCAACCCAATAAAAAATCTCCCGAAATAGAATTTTATTACCTTAAAATCTCATCACTTAAAACCACCAAAGGGGTGTATATGAAATTGAACGTATGACCAACCATAAATTTAAAAACCGATGATGGTATCTATAACTCATAATTTAACCTCATATAAATAAAAATTCTATTCTCCAGTATTATCTAAACCCTATTGTGATACCAAATATATCATATCTTGACCCACACTCTCAGAACCAGTGCTAAAACAAAATCTATATATTTCTAACTTGATACCAATAAACATGACCAAAATTTTAGCCATCCTAAATATTAAATATCAAAAGAAAATATTGGATAACATACAAACAAAAATACCTTTTATGTCTATTGTTTTAGATAATTAGGAAAAAAATTTACATAATATCATTGATATATAGACAACTATTTCATAAAAATCTATATCATCTCCCATGAAGTTCTTCGTATATAGTAACCTTATTAGGAAGAAAATACTTACAAATTTCCTTGTAACTAGGGGGAATTGAAACATAATATGAGTGATCTCAAATTCTTATTAAGGGTAAACATAGGCATTTAAAATTAAATGTCAATAGTGAGCATAAGATGAGAATAAGGGCATGATTCTATAATTAGTGTGCATAAGGATAACATAATAGAAATCATACACATCCAAACCAATATTATAAAACATATATAATGAAATAAAACTGTATCAATGGAAGTATACAAGAGAATAGATAATCATCATCCATTTGATATCAATCTTGATCAAAGGAACCATTAAGAACTCATACAATGTTTAAAGATATCATGTTGGAATCTTGGACCATTATTTTGTAACAAACCTTATAAGAAAACTTATAGATGGGATAACCATACATATCTTGTACCCAAAATATCTTATGAGTAACTTGTTAACTGGTTAACTCTTTCACCTCTTATCATATACTTATATTCAGTCAAATATTTTGTTATTACCCAATATATTAGAGAGCTATATCGGGATCACCCATCATATAAGGTGTATTAGGATCACCTATTTATATAAGTTTTATCAGGATCACCTATCATATATGTTTTATCAAACATACTCATCATCATCTATAATTTATAAGCACTATACATGAATATAACCCATTGAATCTTTTGTTTTCATCATCAAACTTTTAACAACATCTTTGATTTCTGTATAGCTTCATTTACCAATGAAAAAGAATGGAATATCATGGAAATATATTTAAAACAATAATCATAATCAATAAAAAGAAATAATTTGTATAGTGATGTAAAAAATCATTAATGAATATATACAGAGATGAAAAATATTTTAAAAGAGAATTTAAAAAAAATTATTTCAAAACTGGTTGAAATACCATTTTCTATAGAGACATTTAAAATTTAAAAATTCACTGAATATTGAGAAAATGATTTTGTTTTAAGATAAACATGTGATCCTATAATAAATATTTAATGTAAAGAACAATCACGATGTATGTAAAATCTGTTCATGTCATAAATTTTAAAAATAAACATTCCTTTGATGATTTGGTAAAGTGAGTCAAATGTGAAACTTGTGGAAATCAAATTTACTTTTTAAAACCTAAAATAAAATTCATTGATCATGGAAAATAATTTTTGAAAAATATTTTATTTTTATAAATGGACATTCTTCTAATAAAATAAGAAACATGGAGAAATATTTTGTTTATAATTATTTAAAAACTTTTAAACAACATTATTAATGAAAACCATTTACTCTATTTTAAAAAAAACCATTGAAAGTAAAAAAATAATAAGGAACATAAACAACCATGAGTATTAAAATATTTAGGATATAATATTTCATGTTTTATTATATAAACTATATAAGCTAATATAGGTGAATTAATCAAAACATGTCTCAAAAAAAGGAATCTCTAGATGAGAAAACCTTACAAATTGGGTAATTCTTGAATAAAAAATCCATTGAATGAAGGAAAATAACATGTTTATATAAAAACCATTATTTACATGATATAATATTTCAAAACATATTCATTGGGAATTAATTCCACCATACAAAATAAATCATGGTGTTTAAGATGAATTCTATCTCAAAGAATTGAAATTGAGACCACGAAAACACTTATAACTTTTATAACATCTGAATATTTATAAAATGAAAGAGATAACATCATAGTAACTATAAATATCATGATAAAATAGTAATACATGATTTAATACCTAAATATGAAGCATATACAACTTATTATAGGAATTAGGTTCATAATTCAATAGATTCCTCAAAGAAACAATATTGAGATGAATAATCCATAAAAAGATCATATCATTAAATATAGATATAACCATTTAAGTGAATATATGTAACAATTTAAAATAAAAAACAAGTGGAAATAATTTTAAATATAATCAATGGTTATTCAGCACAAAATCCTAGAGTATCAATGTCTATGACGTAGAAGTGTAACCCAAGGAATAGAAATTGAGTTATTAAACCCCTTACCACTTGGTAATTTTCAATTCAAATACCATTGGATGAAATCATATCATAATCATCATAAAATAAAAATAATTATAAAGGAATCATGATATTACATTTAAAATTGGCATTATATACACCATATAAAATAAAATAGGTATATTACATTAAAATATGCATCAATGAAGGAAAATTGAGATGAAATCCCTTACTTCGAATATAGACACTCTATATATTTCCTTTAACTACTATATAATAAATATAAATAAATTATTTAATTATTCAAAAACCTTTTATAGGTTTATTAATTTATTATTAAGTCATTTTTTTAATTTATTACAAGGCCATATTTAATTACAATATCGGTTATATCCACATCTATTATTTTGAGGATGTCCAATTCATAATTTCAAAATGACTATGGTAGATAGAACATGGTCAGATTTCTATTTGTACCATATTTTATATAATGAAAATGAGATAATTTTAATTTTTATAAATTAATTATAATTTGAAAAACCATTAAGTCTTTTAATGAAAAATGAATTGTGTTATAATCATGGAGATGGTATGAAATTTTTACGCATCAGTAAATTTTTCCTTTTTAAGAATGAATGATGGATATGAGTAAAGTATAATTTTATATTTCTATAATTAAGAATATATCATAAAAATAATATGATATATTCAAATATATATATATATATATATATATATATATATATCATTAATGTGATGAGTTGATGAAAATGAAAGAAATCACTATGTGGAGGTGGTAATCCACACATACGCACAAACTACATTGTAATTTTTAAATGGAGGGAAAGATAATAAAATATAATGAAAGGTAAATTTTTATTGAAATATAATGATAAGTAAAAACAACTCATCTCAATTATAAGGAAAATGATTAAGTCCTAGTGCATCGCCTGTAGTAATATGCTTATAATCATTGGGCAAAGAACTGAGTTGACACACAATTACATCAAATGGATAAAAAGTTACACACAAAAATTCTGTAGATTATGTTGTAGAAAATAAATGGATAATTTAAAGATTTTAGAGGGTCATATTTGAATTCCCCCAAGCTAGGCCAAAGAAAAAGTGACGCATAAGAGCATGGATGCCTCTATGTTGGCGTGCGACCAAATTGAGCGCAAAACCACCCTTCACCTAGGGTCCTATTTTTTGCCTATAAATAGACCATTGGGGTCTTTATTGGTACGAATGGATTTCCATGAATCCCAATTGCTACCATGGACTCTCTGGTGCTTTATTCAAGTCTTCCTAAACCTCTTTTCTAGTTTCATAACACGTAGGGTGAGGAAATTATAGGAGGATCATATGACTTAAGTCAATTCAGTGTTAAAAAGAAATGACACTTATGTTGCTCAGGAAAACAACCCCCTTAATTGAATAACACTTTTGAGCCTCCCATTCTAGAAAGAGAAACTTGAGCTCACAACTTTTAGGAATTCATGTGAAGACTCTTGAAGGCATTAATGAATTCTCGACCATGTCTAGTCATCCAAGATGTTCATCACTTAAGGAGATATCGAGTTGCCTAATCCTACTTGCTTGTCCAATACCTAAGCACCAGAAACATGGGTGCCCCTCCTTGGTTCACCTAAAAATTTTAGCCTCCTTGAGCCATTCATGAAGCCCACTTAAAATACAATCATGGCAGGACCTATCCTTAATTGGGTCCCTTTCCTAAAAGGGATCATGTTGAAACCTCTTCTATGACCTCATGATTTACCAAACCATTGGGAAATACACATCAACATGTCTCCCATTTGGGTTTCTATTTAGACAGTCAAAGGTTTCCCACATTTTTTTCATAAGGGATTCTGGTTCTTAATGATGTCTTTAGGATTATATATCTATGGTCACATGGACCCTTACCCCAAAAAAGTGCTGATAAGTTCTTGGTTTTGAGGATTAGGGTTTGGACCATGTTGGTCAATTTTCTACAAAACCCACAGCCTCTGGTACATGGTAAGGAAGGTGAGGTTCACACCTTCCTTTCCTTTTTAGAAAGGAGAAGTCTCCCCTGCTATTGAGATTAATTTTATGGAATCCATCCTAAATTAAGACCCTATCGTTTTGTATCGGATCTAATGACATTCACTTTCATTTCACATGGAAAGGTTCATTGCTCCTTGACCACCGTCGACCCGACCTCTTCCACCATAGGACTGTCCTCTTCCATCAGTGGAGGAAGGATAGTGTGTGCCATTTTTTGAATCTTTTACATCCTATTGTTCCTCATAGACCCTGCCACTACTATTGCTGGGCATATTCCTTATGGGTAATCCCTAAATTAATATCCCATATCATATTGTGTCAATAAATTAATCATGATTTCCTTTTCAAGGAATCTTGTTTTAGAATAAGCCCCAACTTAGTACTCTTAAAGGGATGTACTCCCCTAAAAGGAATACCAAAATATGTAGGATTTGATTCCCATTAAAATGGGATATGTATGATGCATCTTTAAGGTCCAAACTCAATAACCCAAAATCAACCTTATTCTCTATGAGCCACATTCTCAACAGGGTCTAATCAAACATGGAAATCCATATCATTTCCATGTTCCTTAGGCTACTCTGGTATAAGTCTCACACTAATCTTTCTCTAGAAATATTCTGCCAGGATATCCTTTCCACATGACATTGAATTATATCTTTAGGTCCTTATCACGTTACCATATAAGGTATGATGTGTTCCATTAAGTGGAACTAAACTACATGGGTTTTGATCCATTCACAAGGATACGTAGGTATCCAATTTATTGGTTGGATCCCAACATCAAAAAAAATTTCTATCACACTGGATTATAATAACACTTTGGAGTAACCTTTTTTCTCTTCGGATGACAATAAATTATAGAGTAAATCTTGTTTACCAGGATGAAAATAAATTCAAGAGCACCCACTGAGTGGCTTCTGGGAAAAAATCCCTCAAGGTAACATTGCATCATTTGGGGTTGATTGTGTTTGTTGAAAAATCAGGTTTCCATGGTGAATTTTCAAGTTCCATAGATGTTGTTGAAAATCCATGTTGATAAAGAACCATGACAAAGTAATGGATGATCTAGAGGCGATACAAAAAAAGGAGTACAAGGTGGCGTGGTTTTCCAGTGTTTGCCACATTTTTGGGGTCCAAAATTTGGAGTTTGGTGAGCAACACAAAATGTGGGTATCCTTGAAGATCTAATTTAAATATGGAAAAGGCATGAGTTTTGCGAAGATAGGCCCCATGGATTGGATTTCACGAAGACTAGAAAAATGATGACGATGATTCTTCATGATTAAGACAAGCTTTAAGAATGGCAGAGGTTGAAGCACATCGTTGTGGTGAAGGGATTTGTGAGGGATATTTGTGGTGAAGGATTAGAGGAAATGACAGAACACTCTGTGATTACAACGAGCTCTACAATCAGAAATTTTCCACGGTGCTCTGTGATTTTGAGAGAATTTCAGCGGGAACTTTAGAGCTTCGCGATTTGAGATAAAATGGAGTTGAATTAACATGGAAGGTTTGAGGGTCGGTGGAATCACTAATAAATAGACCTCTACCCTCTCGGGATTAGTAGAGAGCTTTCGGAGAACATATTTTCTCTCGGTTTGTGAAGGTAGTTCGCGAAGCCATTGTGCTTCGCGAAAGAAGAGCTTCGCGACAACTAATCTAGCTCAACGAAAGTTGAGAGATCCATATTGGCTCAGTGAGCTTTGTGAGGGAAGTCGCTCTGCGACGACTTGAGCTCTGCGATGTACTAAGCATTGCGAAGGCTTCATATTTGCGAGAGAGCTTCATGAGATTGCATCATGAAAAGGTAGGAGCTTCGCAAAGTCATGTTTGAGCTTTGTGAAATTGGGAGCCTCTCAAAGTAGGGTGGTTTGCGATGGGTTTTCCAAAGGAATCGCCCAGTGTTTAGGGGAAAAGGGGTATTAATCAGTGGTTGAAATTTGGATTTCAATAGAGTATCTACATATAGTGGGGGATGCATTCATTAGTGGTAATGAAGACACCTACAGGTATATAAATTGGGAGTGGATATTTTGAAGAAGTAGTGAGCTCACTTCAGTTGAGAGAGCAGTGAGTTCTCAAATTTTGAGTGGTTTAAACCAGGAGGGACAGTGAGTCCGCTTCAATATTGTAAATAGAATTGTGCTTATAGTGGAATTGGTACATTGTCACACTTCTGGTGTATGCTCCTTGGACGTAGCCCAGTATGGGTGAACCAAGTAAAAATTGTTGTGTCCTGTGCATGCTTTAAGGTTTATTCATACTCTGCATCGAGAAGGAGTGAGAAGAGGGTTTTGTCCAACAACAAAACTAGATAAAAATGGGGCATTTATTTTAATCTATCATACCCTGATTCACCCCCCCCCTCTCAGGGTATCTAGCCTGGTGGACCCAACTGTGGATTTAAAACCAACGTATTTGTAATAACAACCAAAATAATCTCTATGTAGTAAGCCATATGACACCATTGATGGAGAACCTTGGATACATACATATATCTCCATTGATGAAGAACCACAGATACTCATATATGATTCTTAAATTCCATTAATGATAATAATTTATTTCTAAAATTTAAAGGTAACTCATGTTATACTTGGTGAATTAGTAATACACACATGAACATATCTTAAATATATAAGAGTGTCCATAAGTGGGTGATAATTCTACCTAAAAGGGTGTGATGAGCCCGACCTCCCGTCCTCTCGACCAACGAGAGTTATCAAGAGTCATAGGTTAAAATACCCAAAAAACACCTACATTTGGAAATCAGGTCCCTTTGGATAAAGATCCATTGGGTGTTTCTAGTTTCATAAATAAATCTATTGGAAACCATTTGGAAATAGTGATTCCTAACAAGGACACACATTTGGAGAGAAACAAAAAAATGTATGTGAATACATAACCAAGTTAGTGGGTTGTCTTAATGAAAACCCCTTAATAAAAAAGGGAATTTTGTTACTATCGATTGGACCATTTTTTTCACCCATACAGAAACAAAAAATGGTGAGCCCAATGTGAAATCTTTAATCAAGGCGGTGGGCTATCTTATTGAAAAACCCTCTATAAAAAAGGTTGGTTGGTTAATTTCTGTCATGACATTTTTTTCACCCATACATGAAAAAATGAAGAAACCAACATGAATCCTTAATCAGGTTAATGATGTTAACCAACTGTCAGGCCCCTTTCAATAAAAGAGAGATGAAAAAAAAATCAATCACTCATGTGACCATCTAAAATAGGATTCTTTTACTTATGTTTTATTGATTATGGATGTAATATATCAACATGAAGCCTCTTCCATGAACTCCCTTCAACCAAAATGGAATCCTTAAGGTTTTCACCTATGAACTCCCCAACTTCTACTCAAGTCAGATTTTCATTCGCTCAAAGGATGGCCTCACTAACTCTACATCTTCAATGTAGGGTCACTAATGCACCAAACCAAGAGTACTGTAAACACAGTACCATTATAACCGTAGAGGTTTCCCGATATACCCTCTAGATCTACAACATCCCTCGATCATCCTGTCAATGACGACCAATGGTTCAGAAGAAGACAAAAATAGTTATCGTCTTTAACTGTTTTGAGAGCTTATCCCCGGAATTCAATCACGTTTCCCTTCCATATTTTAGGGTGGTCGAACAAGAGGCCACCTATGGCCTCATATTGAAGACACAGATGTTCATCCTGAGGGATCTTATTAATAATATATGCCAACAATGTGGTGCGGTACTGAGCCCTCAATGTGATGGGGGTGATTTCCTTGACTATTTGGTCCAGGGTCCTCAGACTCGGACATGAAAGATAGCCCACCGGGGAAAACAACCAGAAAATAAGGAGTAGTTTCCTACCTTTTACCCCTCCAAACATGTCCACCAACCCAATTTGGTGAAAAATAGTAACTGGGTATGCACACCCTTTTACCTTCATTCTTCCAGCTAGTAGACTCATCTGGAGGCACCTAACCAATCCCTCTATTCAAATCATATGGAGTTCCATGAGCAAGGACATAGACCTAATTATAATATTTAGGCATTCTATCAGACTCATCAAGAAGCATTTAAATAATCCCACCAACTAAATATGATGTAAATTAGCCATCAGGCATATACACCTTCTAGAATTCATGAAGCATGCCAATAGTCTCATTTGGAAGCACCTGGAGAAGTCAATCGGAAAGTTATGATGACAGGATAGGGGAAGACTCAACTCCCAGACCCCACACGCAAGTACTATCAAAATCCACTAAAAGTAAATGGAGGATTGGAGCAGGTACATACACATACTCCAAATATGTAATTGAAGTATATTACCATTCCAACTGTTGAATTCACCAATCATATCTTGAAAATAGTGAATTAGTAGAAACATATTCCTACTGATATCCTAGAGGCATACCAAGATATCATCACGAAATAAAATAGTACATGAGGGACATAAAAATGCCTCTATCACCAAAAGAAAGGTGGATCATTAACATGACACCTAGAACAGATATATACCTTTGTTCCCATCGAGGATGGTCAGGAGGCATTTTCCCCCATGTCATATGGACAACTAGATTGGTCACATACACCCAATCCAACTGAAGCTAACTAGCCTATTTTGATACCCACTCTAAGGTTGGTATATACATTTTCTTTTGATGACCACTTCTCCTAGAAAGTGTCCCCAAATGCTAATAATAATAGATATAAGAATAATTCAAATCAAACGAAATAAAGAATCAATAGCCGATCTACGATCTGGCTCTACTCAATGCTGGAGTTCTTAAAGCCCTTAGACATTTATCTATTGCAGCTCAAGATCCTACCCTCCCATTACCAAATTATGGGATCAGTAGAAATAATTCTAAATTTCCTTGTTAGATACTTCCTCATTAATGAATTATTTATGATAATTTAGTCAATCTCAAGAAACTATGTCTTGATGAGAGCCAAGGTAACCCTCGGTGTGGATAGAATACTAAAGAGAAAGATGGTTTACCCCTTATTGTAGCCCACCATGGTGGTCCTCCCCTTGATAATTCTCACTAAAAAAGTTATCTCCACAGTATTAATTCACATTTATAAGGAAATTCTCCAATAGAAAATGTAGGGACGAGAAATCCCCCTTATACTGAGGCACTTGAAAAAACAAAGCCTATCATTTCTAAAGCCTTTTCACTTGCTGGTGAAATACTTTATTATCCAGAAGACATCCCAAGTAGTCGATCATTCTATGAACCACCCTTGGGTCATTTATATTCCAATACAATATTGGAACTCTCTACCAATATTTTTGATTTTTATGGAATGGAAAAAAAACACCGACTTTGGTCTAATTGGGTAGAAGAGTATCTAGTGAAATACGAAGAGGATGTGATGAACATGAGGAAACAACAGGAAAAAAATGAAGTACCAATCATGTTCTATCTATTGATCACTCCTAAATATAGTATTCCAATAATGTTGGTAGAAAATTTTATTCATGATATCCACCTCAACATATGGAAGACTCTTCATCATCTTAAGAAGAAAATATTACCTTATGATGAATATTCAAATAATGTAAAGGTAGTAGAAGGGTTGCACTGCCAAATTGACTTGGAATAACTCTCTGTTTACCAACATCCAAAGATTGAGAAATATCATGGATCCCTTCAGCATGAATGCCTCAACGCATTAATATTTTTTCCAAAATTGATCACATATATCCCATCTAGAATTTATGTTATAGGATGGGGTGTCCAAGGATAATTGGATTTCACTTTTCTTTAGAGTCAACAAAGCCTACCCAAATTGTATCATTCAATGTTATTTTCCATGGCTGGATAAAAAGTATGGATTTTGTTTTTCAAAACTGATGATATGCTTTATAAGAAAATTATTCGACTATCTCCCACCAAATTCTATCTCAAATATAGAATCTATTGAAATAATTTTGCATCAAGCATATGAAAATATCGAGTTGGGATCTCATTTAGAGGGGTCCAATCTTCATATTGATCGAATTACTGAAATGACACAATGGTCATATTAAATAGGTGATTTGAGTGTATAAAAGATAATGCACCTGACCAATGTTAAGACTAAAACAGCATTGGGGGATTTTTCACATCCACAAACCCCACCTTAGTGAAAGGTAGTTTTCTCCCAATTAGGGAAGAAATAAAAAGGTTAATTCACAACTGAACTATCTGAGGATTATCTTTAGATTACTATCCATAAAATATTTCATGGGGAACCATAAAATTTAGTGAACAATGTTTCATTGAGGAGGATGAATAAGGAGATATTACAAGGATACTGATAGAATTCCATCAATGAATTATGTGTCTATGAATTTCATTAATGACATTATGGAAGATCCTATAAAATTAAATTTTAGGGGAATTATAAGAGGAAGTTCATGTTCTTAAGACAATTTACATTGATGAAAATTAAAGAATTTTCCATAATATAAATCAAAGGCTTGCATGGAATCAATGTGTTCCCTCAAATAATCCACTCCCGCCATTCCTAAAGCCACTCATCGAGAAAAAGATAAAGATCAAATCATGTCTCACCTTCCCCATAGAGAAGTTCAATCCCTTTATTTTGAGGAAATATTTTACCAGCAAGAAGAGGAAATAAAGGAGTTTATAATACCCAATGTAGAGTTACTCTAATTAACCATTCCGACCAAGGATGCTCAACAGGAAGATCCTCAAAATTCACTTCCAGTAGGAGATATTCAAAAAATAGGGTCTGTTATAACTACTGATATGGATAATTAACTCTCTCCATTGGATACATATCAATAATAGGTTCAAGAATATCCTTACAGGCCTATCCCCATGGTTTAGAAGAAAAATACAAGCACCACCACCACCAGTGGTTGGGAAAGTCATCGCACCAATTCTGGCTCTAGTTGTTGTACCTGTACAGGTCCCATCTTAGTTAGATATTCCTAAAATGATTTTGAATACCATTGAATCATTCACAACTTTATTGGAATATATTGATGGATGGCATCAACTAGTAAAATTAAAATAGAAGGCTTAACCCGAATTGGTAGATTTGATTCCTCCCCTTCCAAAATATTATGAATACTATATTTCCAATATTTAATGGTTTAGGAGATCCAGAGAAGTACTTGGAACATTTAATTTTTGTTGTGATCCCATGATGGCGACCCCTCGACAACAAGAAGCAGTAAAACTCATCTGTTTTTTGAAACCACTATAAGGGAGACCATTGTCTAGTATACAAGATTACAGTCCTAATAAATTACATTATTGGAATACCTCCCTCATAAATTCATTTTCCATGTCTTCTCAATGCTGAAATATACAATAGTCTTTGATCTTACTAATAACAAACAAAGGTAGAATGAAATAGTCTCATATTTAATTGCTTTATGGAAAGGACTAACATATTCCTTAAACCTACCACTACCTCATGAAGAGTTGTTTCCAATCTATGTGGAAAATATATGTGACGAGTTGCGTACACCACTAATCCCTTTGAAATACACAAGAGGGTTTTGATCCCAAACTTCAATCATAAAACAAGTGGAGAATTCCATTGCGGAAACCAAAGATAAGTATCATATAATCCAATCAGCTCCAGGAAGGAGAAAAGGAAAAGAATAGGCTAATATAGTTACACTCAAGCAAGCACCTACACCTGCTCCTACTTCAAATCCCTCACCATACCATAGGACTCCACCTCCGGAGCATCAATATCAATGACCATGTCATCAAGATGATCAAATATATCGAAGGAGGAGACAGTTTGAGGAGTTAAAAAACATGGACTATTTTTTTAAATGACAAAGTCCCCTACTACTTCATTTCAGCCTTGGAAAAAAACTTAGTCTACTTTTCATGTTCTAAGAAACAAAAAAAGGAAGGAGTGGAGGACCTACCAAACTATTACCCCTTCCATAAAATGTTCGGGCGCCCCATCCAGTAATAGTTTTCTTTTTCAGATCTCTTGAAAAATATGGTGGACTCTAGACAAGTGAAACTAAATAGTTCATAAGTCCTTGTAGTATGTGTTTTTATTAACAATCAAGAAGAATATAGAGAATGGAAAAAAGTCAAAATAATGAATCCACATAAGTTTGGTGATTGGATGGTTAGGAAAATGACCAATCTAACTCATTTCATTCTACGAACATAGTTGAAACAATAGATTCTGCCTCCTACCATTGCCGCTCCCAAAAAGCCATCTTCAACAAAAGATTAGTCTTCTAAAGGCCAATCCTAAAAGAAGTGAATTTTCATAAGGATAAAGAGATTCCATAAGAAGATGAGTTAATTTAAACTATAAGTTTTTCCTTGACATTGGAATATTTCATGAAAAATATCTCAAAATCATGGGCATCTCCTTTCCAAATGACACAACAATAATTGGAATGTCAGGAAGAATATTAATCAAATGAGGTGTTAATCTTTGGATTCTTTAATTTCATTAATTTAATAGATCCCTATGCACATTGTGATTCTGATTATGAACCTGATTTCCCCACATTTGATTGGGAAACCATGGGACAGATTCATCAGGGTCGAGGATATAGGGGAATATGTGGTCATTATAGAAGTCACTACTTCAACCATACCCCTACCCGAACCATATATGTAGCAGAAATTCATGGGAGATCCCTCAAGCATGTTCAGTAGGAACAAGGAAACTCTCCCACACATGACAGAGTATTCCCTGACATTATCACCTTAAAAGATATGTTAGAGGCTATTAATCCATTTAATCGGTGGGTGGGTAGGCATAGATGACCTAATCCACTAAGGGAAGAAGTACATCCAACTCATATTTCAAAGGATGGTCCATACACATAAAAGATGTAAGATCCCAAGGTATTTGCAAAAGGGAATCTCCATGCGGGGGTGTGCATACCTCTAGACTATAAGTACAATGTTCTGAAGCAACTGGCCCATGTACCAGCCAAGTTATAAATCCCAGATGCTCTGAACCTGTCAAAACATATCCAGGATGAACTTATTGAGGCTTTTTGAGGCGTTCAAGTGTTTATAAAACCGAATTCATCACTTTTGAGGTCTACCATATAAATAATGATCCTATAGAATGTCATGAAGTCATATCTTTCACAGATCAATATTAGGATGGTGTTTTACATGGAAACATCATGTCCTTGTATCTATATAGAAAGGTTAACGATGCTGACATTCAATGAGACTTCATTGATAATTACTCAAGAATCAACCTTATTCCCATATGTACACTTTGTCAGTTAGGTCTCAGTGAGTCTCACTTGTCTCCCTCCACTATGATGTTGCAAGGATATGAAATGAATGAACATGAACCTATGGGAAAAATAAAACTCAGAAACAAATTTGGGGATCTTATATCTGATTCAGATTTAAAGGTTGTCTAGAAGGATACAACTTTAAAATTATACAAGGAAGTCCTTGGCTACATAAATATAAATCCATTCCTTCTCCATACCACAAATGTCAAAATTATTGATTCAATGGAAATATTGGGACATTACACGGTGATAAGGACTCATTAAAAACCTATGAATCTCATTATGTTGTTTCATAGTTTTATCACAGAAGGGGGAAATGGTCCATGGAAAAGGATACAATATGAATCAATGTTTTGAATAGTATAGAGAGGATCCCAAGTAACCCATTCAAGCATCTCAATGTAGAATATGTGTTTATTATCAATGAAATTGAAAGGGTAGAACCAAATCAAGGAAATAATTAAGTAACCTCCCTAATTTTATTTGTATTATTTGTACATGATAGTACAAAAGAAACAATCAACTCTCCAAATACTGATGAAAACCCTGATGAAAATGAATTTATTCTATCCCACGATCTTCAACAAGCCTGTAATTCATCAGCCATGCTAGAATAAGTTGTAATATTAATGGAGAAATAAATGGATGTTGATTCTAAACACATCATTTTCCCTTCAAAGCATTAATAAGACCCCCCATCATTAGTTGTTTCAGAAATGGTTTCCTCTTATTTAAGACTTCCAAATATCAACTCCTCCCCTAACACTAAATATTTTTCTCCATTGATTATCCTCTATGATATTCTTTTATAATAGGTATAAGAAGTGACACATGAGGAAGAGGATGAAGAGGAAGATCTCAGGGATTCTCCTCCATTATTTGAGGAAGTCGTCTCCACCATTTTAGATGAACTCATAGAAATAAATATGGGTATAGTGGAAGCACCACGATTTACTTTGATTAGTGTCGCAATGACTCTTAAAGAGAAGGAAATGTATATTTCCTTTCTAACACAACATCATGATGTTTTTTCTTGGAACTATATAGAAATTACATTTTTTTACCATGATGTTGCAACCCATATTTTGGGTTTTCGAGAAGAGAAATGAGGATTTAATAAAGAAGTAAGAAGAACACAGCCGACTAAAGCCACCAAAATTAATGTTTAAGTCAACAAGATTAACAAAGATAACATCATCAGAGAGGTGAAATATCCTAAATGGCTAGTTAATATTGTCCAAAAGAAAAATAATAACGGGAAAATCAGAGTTTTCATTGATTTTAGAGATATCAGTCAACACTGTCCCAAGAAAGACTTCCCAGTTCCAATCATTATGATCTTAAATGATGAAAAAAACTGGTTATGAGGATCTTTACTTCATGGATGAATACTCTAGCTAAAATAAAATCAGGATGGCCCCAAAATATGTGGATTCAATAGGCTCTAGATCCCTTCAAGGTGTATTTTTCTATTGAGTATTTCCCATTCAATTGAAGAATCCTGGTGTGACCTATCAACATTCAATGCATCAAATATTTAAACATTTCATGGGAAACTTTATCGAATGCTACATCCATAATTTAGTAGTTAAATCTAGACAATGTTTTGATCACTTGGATGATCTAAATACCATATTCAATAAGCTCTGACAACGTTATCTGAAGACAAACCCTTTGAAATGTGTTTTTGAGGTTACCTAAGGAAAATTAATCGAATTTGTTGTATGCCATCAAGGCATCGAAGTTGATCCTGATAAGAAAAAAGTTACTATTGGCCTGTCACCTCTTCAAAACATGAAGGAGTTGAGATGAATTCAAGGAAACCTACCCAATATTTGGCACTTCAAAGCCAATTTGATAGTAAAGTGTTTTCCCTTCACAAAATTGATGAAGAAGGGGGACACATATCAATGAACCAATGACTACCAAGAGTCATTTTATACCCTTAAGAAATATCACATGATCCCACTGGTACTCATGCCACCTATTGAATTAATCTCACTCATTATTTATGTGAAAAACTTGGAGCGGTCACTAGGTGTCTTTCTTGAACAAAAGAATGTTAGAGGGAATGAAAATAGCCTTTATTATCTCAGTCGAACCATGATCAATGTAGAGACTCGATAGTTAGATATCAAAAAGATATTCTTGGAATTAATATTTGAAATACAGAATCTAAGGCATTATATGCAACATCATGAGGTCTACTTGGTATCTTTCAAAAAAACCAGTCAAATTTATCCTAAGTATTCTTATGCTCACAGGATGTCTGGAAGGGTGCACGGTTTTTCTACAGTAGTTTGATATACAGTTTCTGCCACAGAATGCAGTAAAAGGCTATCTGTCAATAGTGTTCCTTTCTTAGCACCCATCTACAAAAGAAAAATCATTGAATACTAAACTTCTTAATGAAGAAATATTCTCTATTAAAGACAGTCCCCAAATAATGGAAATGTACTTTGATGGTGCTTTTAGAAGTTTGACAAGAAAATAATGTAAGACCCTAAAATAATCAAAGTTGGGATAGAAATTTTTCATGTATTATAAGAAGAGTTAGTTTTACCATATTCATTTCTGTTTTTATAAGGTGGTACCAGTAATGAGGCCGAATATCATACTCTCATTGTAGGATTGGAATTTTCACTCCAAGTACTAGTGAACTGCTTGGAATTGAAAGGTGATTCAAAACTAGTAATCAAACTGGTCAACAAGGATTTAACTATCATAAAAAAAGATTTAATTCCCATATGTCATTATGACCATGGATTAATGGTTGAATTTCCCTCATATCAAACATTGTCATATGTTTTGCGATCACAAAATGCCAAAGTTGATGCATTGAAAAATGCATCCACATCCCTAGAAGATCCAAATAGATATGAGACAATCATCAGTATTGCCCATTGTCATGTGGTTTCATCTTTTGTTCAGATCAGAATAGATAAAATCAATGAAATAAATCCCTTTTCCAAGACAAATTGTCATACAACAAGATAGATGGAACCCATCATGGAATATCTTCAAAATGGGGTACTTCCACTGGATGGAGCTTGAAAAGAACAAGTCTAGTGATGAGTGGTCATTTTCACTATTTATGATAGACCAGATCAATAGAAGATCCTCTACAATCAAAGAAATGACAGAATCCTCCCCAGATGCATTAATGGAGAAGAAACTACAACAGTCATGAAAGAAGTACATTTTGGCGCCTATGGTTTCCACCAGTCTGGCCATAGTCTTTCTGATCGAATCATAAGGCTTGGATACTTTTGGCCTTCAATGACACATGATTTCAAATATTTCACTATGAAGTTTCATCCCTTCCAAGTTGAATCCAAATTCATTCATCAACCCCCAGAGTTTTTATATATGACCAAATACTCCTTACCATTTTCTATATATGGAATGGATGTAGTAGGACCATATCCTCCAGCTAAGACTAAGCAGTTCAAGTATACTCTTACTGCTACCGATTTCTTCTCTAAATAGGATGAGGAAATAACTCTCATGGAAGTCAGGGAAAAAAATCATTGGTAGCTTTTTCAAAGACAATATCCTTACTAGATTTGGTGTCCCTCATACCATATTGATGGAAAAAAATACCATTTTATGTTATGCCAAGGTAAGGAAGATATATCAGGAGCACAATATAAAATCAAACCATTCATATCATTACCATAAAATGGACAATGAGAAGATATAGGCTTTCAAAAAGACACTATCAAATATACTTGAAAATATGGTGGGTAAAGATAAAAAGGCTGGGCCAAATTATCTATGGAACACCTTGTGGGATTAGCGGACAACTAATCATATTGTAACAAGTTAAACACCATATTCTTTGGTGTGTGGGACAGAAGTAGTTCTGGCTAATGAAATTCAATTGCCTTTACTTTGAGTTTCCATCTGTGACCAGTTATCTATAGATGATCAATCTGAAAATCCGTTTTTTGAGCTAGAACGATTAGATGAAAAGAGATTTCATACCTTGAATCACATGGAAGTCTATCAGAACATAATAGAACAAGCATTCAATAATAAAGTTCTCCTCAATTCATTTCATCTAGGGGAATTGGTATTAGTCGTTAGGAAATCAATGATACTAGGAAATAAGCCTCCAAATTTTAAGCCATAGTGGGAATGACGTTACACCATACATAAATTCCACTATATTGGAGTTTATTCCCAAATATCAATGGATATAGAACTAATTACAACTCCAAACAATGAAACATTCTTGAAGAAATACATTGTGTAATTAGATAGAGTATGTCCTAGTTCCATTATGTTAAATTGCATAGAAACCATTATCTTAGTTGTAGGATGTTAAACTATATAGCACTATATATGTTCGTCCTCTACAACGTTAAACTATGTAGCAACTTTGTACATGTCTCATGATGTTAAACTACAAAACATCATTTGTCCTTAATACATGACATTTTTATATGGTTAACATATCCTTCATTTGAAATTAAAAAATCCCCTAAGATACCAACAGTTGGTGTTCCCTGTGGTTCTTAAAAAATGATTAGCTTCCATGTGCATGCATTACTCAGATCATTTCTCTTCTCGAGTGGCACATGATCCTCATTTCTCCCAATGTTTGAATATGATCTGCATAGGGACCCCTTTTCAGAAACTACATGTGGATTGATTCTTGCCCCTAGCAAGATATATAGTGACACCTAGGACTTATCCCCGAGTCCAACTATAATGTTTCTTTCACATCAGGTGACTTACATCCTCACCGAAATAATGTTTCGCTCCGGCTGGATGGCTTTTTCCACCACAGGACCGGCTAAACTGGTCCCCTTGCTCCGATGCTGGCGGCCCGGAACCGGCCTCCGGTTCCGCTGCTCTACCGTGGCCCAGAACCGGACGCGGCCTTGGTTCGTCCGATGCGGCGCGATGGTGCCGCACCCCTTTGCCGCGACCCCACTCTGGCCGCGGTGCTTTAGTAGTTCTCTGGTGTGGTGCGACGACGCCGCATATTTGGTTCGTTTTCAATGGCGCGACACGACGGCGCTGCGTATTCAGTTCATCTTCGACGGCGCGGCATGACGACACCGTGCTTCTCCCCCTTTCCTTATCAAAATTCCGCGTGATGCTTCAGATCCGCGTTACCTTGCTCGCCGCAACAATATCAACAACCAGAAAGGGGAGGAGTGTCGGCCATGTTTGTGCAGTCCGACCTCCTCCCGTTATCACGAAAACAGGCGGTTCAAAGAAAAGGAGAAGTGATAGAAGATTTCACGAACTAACAAATAAAATAAATCCCTACCTCAACGTTGTCGTTGAACGAGCGTTCGTCACAGAATAACCTTCGCGGAAGGAGAGGATCGCCGCGGAAGAAGAGGATCACCACAGAAGAAAAGGTTCGCCGCAAAAGGAACGTCATTGGCCCCAACCATAATGAAAAAAATTCCCCGATTCCTTTTGTTTATGATTCAGATCTGCACTGGGAATACCATCTTCAAGAACTACATGTGGCTAGAATCTCATTTCAATGAGATACATAGTGATGCCCAAATATCCAATCTTGGGTCCAACCACAACCATAATGAAATTTATTTTCCATTTTTTATTATATATGAAATAAACCTATACAAAACACTCTTCTAGAATTCATGGGTTTATTTTCATACATTTTTGTGTCTTAAGATTATTTGTTATTCTAAAATGTATTTGAGATCTTGTCACTCACATCAAACTTAATAGGCACAAGGAACAATATTTTCATGAACTATGTTTTAATTTATTCTCATTCCAAAGAGATACATGGTGAAACCCTCATCTCCAATCTTGGGTCCACCCATAACTAAAAACCCCTTCATTCCCTATGTGTATGAATAAAACCTACACAAGGAATGTTTCAAGAGAAATAGGTTACATGATTCTTCATCCAACAAGATACATAGTAATGTGGTGGTTTTAACCTAGGGCCATCTATAATATCTCTATATTTTCACATCAGTTATTCTTCAACCATAGCAAAAGAAGTTAAATTGCATGTGAATTCAAGAACTATGTTTGGATTGATTCTCCTCTGCATGAGGTATGTTGTGACACCTAGATCTCTAATCTTAGGCCCGAACATGATTTTATAAAATGAAACCCTATTTCTTTTACCCATGCCCAAATTAAATTTCCATAGGGACATTTTTCTGGACTTGTATATTCTTTCTCATTTCAATGACATACATGATGATTCCGTGACATCCTACTTTAAGTCAAACCATCAGCTAGGAAATTATAAAATGCCCTCTCCCCCATGTCATAATTGAATGATATGGGGAAATGTTTCTAAGAAATATGTGTGGATTGATTCTTACCCCTAGCAAGATACATAGTGGGGCCCATACCATATAACATAGATCATATTCCATTCAATCATTTTACCCCTATATTTTACTTTTTATGCCATTGTGTTGCAAAAGAATATTTTACCACCTCTTGTTTCTCACACCGAGCATAGCTCACATGGGCTTAGGAATGGTGTAAAACAATTCTCTACATAAATAAGGTATTTCAATTACTATTTGGGTTTATCAAGGTTACTATATGTATGAACTTAAAAGACACAACAAATGTCCTTGTTTCATTAATTTAAAATTCAATGCATAATGTCCTTACTACATGACTTTAAACTACACGGTACCCAAAAAACTATGTGTGGATTGATTCTCATCCTATTGGGATACATAGTTAAAACTAGTACATAGATCTTAGTCTCATACACATGATAAAATAAAGTACCCCCTTCACCCATATAAAATTTAAAATCTATGTAAGAACCCATATTTTGGGTCCTCTCATTAAAGAGACCATAAAGGAAACCAAATATATCCTCATTATAGATATGATTCAGATCTATGTAAGGTACACCAAACTCATGGACAATATTGATCAAAATTTTTCCCTTAAGCATTGAAAATTGTAACACCCCAAACTTCCATATTACATTTTCACTTGAATAATACAATAGCTTGCGTTGTATTCAACTTCAAGTTCTACACACCACAACCAATCAAACTAGAAGTTATGAATAGTAATACCAACTTTTCAAAATGTTATAAATTTTGTTTTTCAAAATGGACATCATATTTGGATTCAGAATATCCAAATTAGCTTAGGGTTAATTTTTTGTATTTTTCTGAAAAAATTAATTTTTTGATGAATAGTGAAAAATATTGCGTTATTGTTTAAAACCGAATTATTATTTAAATAACTATTTATTTTGTTTAAATTTATTTTAAGTACAAATAGATACACAATACCTATATTAGTTAAATTCAATTCATTGGTGTCATTTTGTAATAAAATTAGATGTATAAAATTTTATTGAATTTTTAAACGTCTTTTACCCACCTTCTTGCAAGTTAGAAAATTTGCATAAAACATAATTTTACCACTTCAGTGAATTGAATTTAAAAAATCTGAAAGACATATTTGACATCATTAGGTAAAATGTGGTTCAATAAGATGAAAATAATATTTTGGTGAATAGTAACTTTTGACTTTTATTTACCACTATTAAAAGTAAATAGGGTAATTAAAGGTAAAAATGATATTATTATTACCCTAACACATATCCTAATTCTATTGGATAAGTGTATTTCGACCAAAATAAACCTTAGGAATAAAATCAGATCTTTTTGGTCCACTTGGATAAGAATAGGACATTTATTATTAATTTATTTAAAGAAGTGTTAAAAGTATTAAATGAAAAGTTTAATAACTAATCAATTTTTAATATAGGGTTATAAATAAGATAAATTGGACTAAAAAAATTAATTATAATTAGAAAAAGATTTCAAACATAATGGTATTTTATTTATAATTTTTATACATTAAATAATTATATTTATTCTTGACACAATAATGATGCAGTAATTACCTTATTAATGAATGATTAAAATAATTGATAATATAAATATCCAAATAAATGTAAATTGAGACTTTTGATGACTTAGACTAATTTTTAGTTTAATATGACATGTTAGGGTTGATTATATAATTTTTTTTCTAAGTGATAAAGTTTTTATGACTTTCACAAAAACAAAATACCAAATAGTGTTAAAATTGACATAAATTAGTTTTTAAGACAAATATTATATTATTAATTGATATAATATTCCTAAAAATCTATGGTTCCTCAAAATGACTTATATAAGTTTAGATATATCAACAATTAACTACTTTTGGTTCTCTTGTATTTTTATAGTATGATTATTAACCATTCATTATAATAATAAAAGAATGCATGGTAAAAGTTAAACTATTGAACTAAGAATTAAATCTAATAGATAAGGTTAATATGGTCACCTAAACCAGTTTGAAAATAATTGGTTTAGACTTTTTCGACAAATACCCACCTCATATTCTAAATAAATCTTTTTGGAGCCATTACAAACCGAATATGATTGTATAATAAAATAATATTTCAAGATTTTCCTAAAGTTACCCTCACCTCTCTTATAAAAGGGTACTTTACCTTCTCTTAAAATCACACATCCAAAGCCATTTTTCTTGGCCAACCCCTGCTCAAATATCCTCCCAAATACCCTGAATTAAATCTATAGGAATTAATTTGATCAGAATCCAACCTAAAAATCCATTTTGATCAACTCATAAGGAAACACTCGAAGAAGATGTAATAATTTCATCACCTCTTTCAATGTTATTCTATTCTTCCACTTACCATTTCTTAATTATTTCAATACCAAAATAATAAATCCAGTACCTTCTATATACTTTGATGTTGTTATAAATATTGATCAACCTTATTCCTTATTCTATCCATCCTTTGAATGAAAACGTCACTATACGTGTGTACGTACGGCTTACCATCTCCACGTCGTGGTGTAATTTGTTATTCAACACTTCACTATTTGGATGGGAATAATAATGAGTATAATTGAGGTAAATAATAAATATAACATGTTAATGATTTTTTATATATGATATAAATCCAATTTTATATGATTTCACCCTCACTGGAATGGTATTTTCGCTCAAGCGTACATACGAATTACCATCTCCACGAACACGATAAGATTCATTCCCCATCGTAACAATTCAAGAATAATTTTTATTTTCTGGTTAAAAATAATTTTTTAGAACTTAATATCATTCTAGATATAAATCAAATACATCCTCTCCATAACAAACATGACTTACATAACAAAACATATAAAGGAAAACGAATTAGTTAACACTCGAAATGATGATACTACTGAAATATCATTTACAAAGAAATATTAGAAGATTATATATGATATCATATTTATGTATTTAGTTCTTGTATAATTTAATAAAACTGATTTAAATATTATATAGGATGTTGATGTACCCTCAACCAAGGAAAAATACTATGTCAGGTTTAATTTTAAAATCTCTTTATTATCCGAGGTTGTTTATACATGATTATCTACTAGGACCTCTTTATCATCCACATCTGTGTTTCTTAAAAATGTATTTCAAATTTTTTACTTTTTTATAGACTATGGGATAAATTCATATATACCCGTGTTTTACTTTTTATAAAATGTTTATAAAGTAATCTTTCTGTCATTTTCTAAACAAGGTACTGTATGTCCTTTTTGACAAATTAAGGTAAGAATGTCTTTTTTATCTTATACGATGGGTGCATCTATTTTCTTCTGTTATAAAATCTTCAAAGCTTCCTATACAAGCTTATAAGAATATTTTCAGAATAAATGTTTTCTTTTATAATTATGTGACATTTAAATTATTTCAAAATAGAAAGTGTTATTTCTCTCAAATAGTTTTCATTCCGTCTATGTCAACATCTTTTAATGGATTTTACACTTGTTTGAAGTTGATTTCTTAAGAAACAAATCATCCATATTTTATTAATCATTTTGTGATAAGTTTGATTGTGGATGCGTTATTTTTATACCATTCATGGTTTCTGTTTAAAGTATTAACATTTTGTATTCTTGTTTTAAAACAAATGATTATGTTATGTTTCCACCTTTTCTTATGAGGAATGAATTGGAATTAGTAAGTGACAGGTGAGGACCGCTATAGCTTCTTGATGCATCGGTAGGTATCGTGAGACAAAATAGTGTCTTGGAACAAGTCCTTGAAAAAATATTATTTCTTGTCTTGGAATGATGCCTTGACTATGTGGTTATGAAGTCTGACATTATGCATTCCATCATTATGAAATTGGATATTGATATTACATGTGATTATTCAACAAGTAGAATATCCATTTGAATAAGTAAATGGAATTATTGAATGTACCTTTTCTATATTATGCTGAAGTTTAAGTTTAAAAGACTTGTGTTTTACTCTTATACATTGCCATGAATGTTTTTTATTATTTTTGAAAATTTCGTCTATATTGTTATACTTACTGAACATTTGAGCTCACCCCTTTCTATGTTTTATTTTTCCTAGGAAGCGAAAAAGTATGTTATGACTGACCTGCAAGGATATTCTAAGGAATATGAATGTGTTCAAAGGAGACAATGTTTTTTTTTCATTTTATAATGTATTGTAAAACTTATGTATGTATCTAGTACTTCCAATGTTTTTAAACAGATCGGTATTTTGGGATTTTATCCCTTGTGATCATGCCAATGTTATGTAATAATGCACCCACTTTGGGTAACTAGGGCTGGGGTATTATAGTTGGTATCAATAAAATTTTACTACAAACCATAGAAGACAGATTTAGAAAAACTAGGATTGGAGAACATTACCCAAAGATAGACTTTGAGGATTAGTATAGAAGCACTTCCATGAATTTTGGTAATGTATAGATTATTTGTATTTTTTAGGAAATATATCCCTGTGTAGATACGAGCAGGTAGAGGCGGTGTTGGTACAGATGTATCTAGGAGTGAAAACTCCAATAAGGAGTTTCGGGCTTGACTTGGGGTATCCTGGTACATGACAACAGGTCTTGCTTCACTCTTGGTTACGACACCCCTGGGGGATATACTTAGGATAATTCAAATTTTATTTACAAACCATTATGAATGATTTATGAGTATATACCTCCTCAAAGAAGACATTTTTATTATTATATATTATATCCATAAATTGTTCAATTCATGTTAATTGTTATACAGATTTGGAGTTATGTATTGCAATTCATAAACTAATCTAGTGTATGAAATTGTTTAGGAATGGTGCCCACTAGAAGGAATGAAACCTATATCAATACATGCAATACATGTAGGGATTTCCCTCCTACTCAAGATAATCATAGTGGAGCTGTTAATGTAACCCGTGCTGATCATCTTATCACCATACTGGGACAACTCACTCAGGTTATGAATAATAACCTTACCCTTATGGAGCACCCTTCTCCACAACGTAGAGGATCAATGTTAAACCACTTCATGAGGAAAAAACCACCAACATTAAATGGGACTACATATCCATTTGTATATGAGAAATGGATAAGTTCTTTAGAGAAAATATTTCATGCTTTTGGGAGTAGCAAAAGTGAAAAAGTTTTCATGGAATTTTATCGCCTCACGGGAGATGCAGATCAATGGTGGTTATTAATTAAAAACAAAAAATTGGATGAAAAAGTATCAAATACATAATGGAGGGAGTGTAAAGTAATTTCCATAGAAAAATACTTTCCTTGTGACCATCGAGTGGATATGGAAAGGCCATTTCTATGTGTGTGGAAAAAGGAGGATGAGAATGTCGCAAAGTATGATGCTAACTTTACAATGATAGCAAGGCATGCACCATATTATATACATAACCCAAGGAGTAAGATTGATCAAATATTTGATGTGTTAAAACCATTTCTCCATAAAGAATTAGTCTCTCAATCCTTCTCAACACACGAAGATATTGTCTCATGTGTTATCAAGACAAAAACGTAATTCTCCAAGTCTTATGACCTTAAAGCAAAGCAAGAGACGAAGAGATCTACAAAAAAAATATCGAAATTGAAATAAGGGGAAGAAGGGAAAAGTTGAATATCCATCCTATGGTAAATGTGGGAAGAAACACCCTGATACTTTCTTGAAGGGAATGGGAGTTTGTTACTAGTGTGGTGAAAAAGGCCACCAAACTAGTGATTGTAAGGAAAAGAAAAAGGTTGTCAATATTGAATTCTACAATTGTAGAGAAAAGGGGAATTATGAAAACGAATGTCCTATGAACCAAGGAAAATTACCTCAGAAAATTCAAAGGGAGCAAGGTCAAGCTTATGTGATCACTACTGCTAAGGTTGAAGCTCTAAAAGATGTGGTGGCTTGTAATTTAATGGTTTCCTCATGTTTAGCCAATGCTTTATTTTATTATGGATCATCACATTGTTTTATATTATCCCAGTTTGCTAATAAAATTCGATATTTTCAATTTGATTTAACAATGGATTTGTCTGTAAAAACTCCTAAGTGAAGTATCATTGCAACAAGGTTTTTGAATCAGTTCCCATTAGCAAAATATAAATGTTTTTTATTTGATGATCTCATCATTATACCCATGATTTCATTTGATATAATCCTCAGTATGGATTGGTATTTGGACCATGATGTAAAAATTTATTATACGAAGAAGGAGTTTATAATTTTTGATGATGATAAGCAGTACCTTATCTTTATAGAAGAAACTTCACCACCTGATTCTTATCTAGATCCACCCCCAGTATCTCAGCTAAATTAAATTATTGTGGAGTAATAGAATGAAATAAATATTGTTAAGGAAAATAATGTTCAAATAGATAATGTACCAATTTTTCAAAAATATGTTCATGTGTTAAGATAGGATCTACCTAGACATCATCCAGAATGGGAAATTGAGTTTTACATTGATTTAATTCCTAGTTCAAGACCAATACTGAAGACCCCTTATAGAATGGCCACTGTGAAATTATAGGAACTAAATAAAAAACTAGAGGAAATGATTAATAAAATATTTATTCACCCAAGTGTTTCTCCTTGGGGAGCCCCTATTCTTTTTGTTAAGAAAAAATATTGATCTAGGAGGTTGTCCATTGACTACAGGGATATCAATGTTATAACAATAAGAACAAGTATCCGCTACCTTGCATTGATGATTTATTCGATAAAATTCTTAGAGATCAAAATTTTTCAATGGATGTCCTTCGATCTGGATATCATCAGTTGTGCATGAAGAAGGAAGACATTCTGAAAACAGCATTTAGATCAAGGTACGTGCATTATGAGTTTACATTAATCCATTTTGTACTGACTAATGCACCCTCTATTTTCATGGATCTAATTGATAGAGTTTTCAAGGAATATATTGATGACTTTGTAGCAGTATTTATTAATGATATCTCGGTATACTCAAAAATCTATAAAGATCATGAAAGTCACTTGTGCATTATTCTAAAAACCCTAAAAAATGAACTACATGGGATGTTTTTCAAGTGTGAATTATGGCTTTAGGAAATTTATTTTTATGGACATATTGTATCTATGGATGAAATATTTCTTGATCATTCTAAGACAAGAGAAATATAGTAATGGTCAGCACTGATGAGTATAACTAAGGTACACAGTTTTATTGGTTTAGTATGTTATTATTGGCATTTCATCTAGAATGTTTTCTGATTGGAAAACCCATTAACCAAACTCACACGTAAAGGGATTAAATTTATTTGGAAGAAAGAGTGTGAAGAATGTTTTGAAGATGTGAAGAGAAGATTATTCAATGCTTATATTTTGACTCTACCATCGGGGAATGAAGGGTTTGTTATTTATAGTGATGCTTCAAAGAAAGTTCTTGGTTGTTTCTTTATGCAGAATGATATAGTTATTTCTTATACATGACAACAGTTAAAAATTCATGAAAAAAACTGTCCCACTCATGATATTGAGTTATCATATGTAATATATTCATTGATGATATGGATACACTATCTCTATGGTGAAAAATATGAGATATATATCAATCACAAGAGTTTAAAGAATATTTTCTCACAAAAAGAACTCAACATGAGGCAAAGACTATGGCTTGGACTACTCAATTATTATTATTTCACTTTATACTACCACTCAGGGAAGGAAAACAAGGTGGTAGATGATTTGGTCAGAAAGGATCATGGAGTTATGAACAAGATGAGAGTTGAATGGGATCCTATGTACATATATCTAGTAAAGATGGATATGTGAATAATCGTGGAAGGAGAGACACAAATAATTTTTCAAATGGTTTCCAAAAAATCTTTAATAAGATGGATAAAAAGTTCTGAGGATGATGATGAGGAATTTCAAAAAAACTATAGCTGTGAATGATGGGAGATTGATTGACTTCGTATATGAAGATGGAATTTTGAAATTTTGGAAGAGACTTTGTGTTCCTGATATACCTGATCAAAAAAGGGAATTGTTGGATGATGTGTATAGATCTAATTTCACTATACATCATGGTATCCCTAATATGTATAGATATTTGTAGAATAATATTTTGTGGGACAACATGAATAGGGATATTGCTGATTATGTGTAAATAGGTATAGTTTGTCAATAGGTGAAGGCTTGAAGACAATATCCTAGAGGAGCCAAGAAACATATTCTCATACCTAAGTGAAAATGGGATGATATTTCGATGGACTTTATCATGGGTCTACCAAAGTCCCCTAGAAGGAACAATGCAATATGGGTCAATGTTGATCATCTTACCAAGTCAGTACATTTTCTTTCTATAAGAGAATATTTACCACATAAACTCTTAGAAAGACTATATATTAATGAAGTGTCAAGACTTCTTGGAGTACCTCTATCGATTGTTACTGATCGTGATCCCTGTTTTACATCAAGATTTTGGAAAAGTATTCAGAACTCCTTGGATAATGAAATTCATTTGAGCACTGCCTACCACCCTCAAACTGATGGACAATCAGAACAGACTATTTAAACCTTAGAAGATATGTTGAGATCATTCTCACTTGAATTTCAAGGTATGTGGGATCAGTATTTACCTCAGGTTGAATTTTCTTATAACAATAACTTCCATTCAAGTTTTCAAATGGTGTCATATAAATTGTTATATGAAAAGAGATGTTGCAAAACATGTTGTTGGGATGATTTTGGGGAAACAGAACTCATAGGCCTAGAACATGTTGACGAAAAAATGGAAAAGGTAAAGATTATCCAAACCCACATCAATGCAGTTCAAATTAGGAAAAAGAGATATGAAGATGACCGAAGGAAGGATTTGGAATTTAAAGTAAGTGATCATGTTTTCTTGAAAGTATCTCCATGGAAGGGTGTTATACAATTTGGTAAGAAGGATAAATTAAGTCCCGGGTACATCAGACCTTTCGAAATTCTAGAATGAATTGGAGTATCAGATTATCATTTGGCAATGCCGCCATGTCTCCCCAAAGTTCATGATGTATTCCACATATCATTATTGAGAAAATATATGTCTGACCCAATGCATGTACTCGCCTATAATGAAATATAACTGGAACCTGATATGTCTTATTGTGAGGAGCCTATAAAGATTATTGATAACATAGAACAAGTGCGGAGAAACCGGACGACTCGTTTGGTAAAAGTTCTATGGAGAAACCATAAGATGGAGGAGGCAACATGGAAACTCAAGGAACTTATGATGAAGAACCACCAGAATCTTTTTATGCAGTAAGTATTCTATAAATTTCCAGGATGAAATTATTTTAATGATTGAAGAATGTAACACCCCAAGCTTCCATGGTACGTTTCCTTTTAAATAATACAATAGCTTGCGTTGTATGCAAATTCGAGTTCTAGCACACCACGAACAATCAATCTAGCTGTTATGAATAGTAATACCCACTTTTTTAAATTTTATAAAATTTATTTTTCAAAATGGAGTTCATTTTTGGATTCAGAATATCAAAATTAGTTTAGGGTGATTTTTTTGGTATATTTCTAAAAACATTCAATTTTTGATGAATAATGAAAAACACTGTGTTATTATTTAAAACCTAATTTTTATTTAAATAATTATTTAAGAATATATTCATAATATCTATATTAGTTCAATGAAATTCATTGGATTCATTTTATAATAAAATTAGATTTATTAAATTTTATTGAATTGTTTAATGTTTTTTACCCACCTTCTAGGCACGTTAGAAAATTTTCAGAAAATATAATTTTACCACTTCTGTGAATTGAATTTCAAAACCCCCGAGACACGGTTTATATCAGTAAGTAAAATGCGGTTCAATAAGATGAAAATAATTTTTTTTGATTAGTAACTTTTGACTTTTATTTACCACGATTAAAAGTAAATAGGGTAATTAAATGTAAAACCGATATTATTATTAACATAAAACATGTAATAATTCTATTCTATATGTGTTTTTATACCCAAATAAACCTTAGTGTTCAAATTCGATCTTTTTGGTCCACTTGGATTATATTAGTACATTTTTTATTATTTTATTTAATGAAGAATTAAAAGTATTAAATTCAATGTTTAATAACTAAACCATTATTAATATAAGGTGATACATAAGATAAATTCGACTAAAAATATTAATTAGAAATATAAAAATATTTCCTACATAATGGTATTTTATTTATAATTTTTACACATTAAATAGTTAAATTTATTTCTGACACAATAATGATACAGTAATTACCTTATTAATAAAAGATTAAGATAATTGATATTATAAATATCAAAATAAATTTAAATTAAGACTTATGATTAATTAAAATAATTCTATAGGTTAATATGACATGTTAGGGTTTATTGGATAATTTTTTTCGAAGTGATAAAGTTTTTCTGACTTTCAAAAAAACAAAATACCAAATAGTGTCAAAATTGACATAAATTAGTTTTCAAAACAAATACTATATTATTAATTGATATAATATTGCTAAAAATATATAGTTTGTTGAAAGTACTTAGATAAGGTTAGATATATCAATAATTAACCACTTGGGATTCTCTTGTATTTTATAGTAATTTTATTAACCATTTATCATAACAATACAATAATACATGGTAAAAGGTAAACTATTTAACTAACAGTTAAATCTAAAAGATAAGGTAAATATGGTAACATAAACTTGTCTAAAACCAATTGGTTGAACTTTTTTCGACCCATAACCACCTTAGACTATAAATAAATCATTTTTGAGCTACTGTAAACCGAATATTACTGTATAATAAAATAATATATCATGTTTTTTCTAGTGACCGTCACCTCTCTTATAAAAGGGTACTTCCCCTTCTCTCAAAATCACACATCCAAAGCCTATTTTCTCAGCCAAAACCTACTAAAATATCCTCCCAACTACTCTCACTTCAACCTAGTTTCATTAATTTGGTCATAATCCAAACTAAGGATCCAATTTGATCAACTAAAAAGGAAACACTTGAATAAGAGGTATTAATTTCATCACCTCTTTTGAAGTTATTTTCTTCTTCCACTTCCTCTTTCTTTGTTATTTCTATACCAAAATAATAAATCTAATAAATTCTGCATAATATGATGTTATTATAAATTTGGAACAACCATATTCTTTATTCTATCCATATTATGATGGACAAAGTCACCATACATGCGTAAGTACGACTTACCATCTCCATATCGTGGTGTACTTTGTTATTCAACACTTCACTATTTGGATGGGTATAATAATGAGTAAGATATATGTAAATAATAAATATAAAATTTTAATGATTCTTTATATATTATATAAATACAATTTCATATGATTTCACTAGGAATAGAATGGTATTGTCTCTCGTACGTACGTATGGATTACCGTCTCCACGAACGCGATGAGATTCAGTCCTCATCGTAACCATTCAATATTTTTTTTATTTTTTTGTTGAAATAATGTTTAAGAACTTAATATAATTATGTATATGAATCAAATAAATCCTCCACATAACCTACATGACATTCATAATAAAACATATAATGGAAAACGAATTAGTTAACATGCGAAACAATGATACTACTAAAATTTCCTTAACAAATCAATATTAGAAGATCATATATGATGTTATATTTATGTATGTAGTTCATGTACAATATAATAACAATGATTTAACTATTATATAGGAGGTTAACTTACCCTTGACCAAGTAAAAATACAAGGTAAGGTTTAATTTTACAATCTCTTTATTATCCGTGATTGTTTATATGTGAGTGTCTACTGGGACCACTTTATCATCCACATCCATGTTTCTTAAAAAAAATAAAAACATTTTTAATATTTCCTATAATATGGGTTAAATTCGTTTGTACCCTTTTTTGACTTTTTATAAAATGTTTATATAGTAATCTTTTCATCATTTTCCAAATAAGTTACTTTATGACATTTTCGACAAATTATTGTAAGAATGTCTTTTTTAACTTATACGGAAAGTGCGGCTATTTTTCACTGTTATATCATCTTTTAAGCATCCCATAAAATCTTATAAGATTATTTACAAAATAAATCTTTTCTTTTATAATTATGTTACTATTAAATTATTTCAAAATAGAAAGTGATATTTCTCTCAAATAGTTTTTATTTCATATATGTCAACATCCTTTGATGGATTTTACACTTGTTTGAAGTTAATTTATTAAGATAAAAATATTCTGTATTATATTGAAGGTTTTGTGATATTTTTGACTATGGATGTGTTATTTTTATACCATTTATGGTTTATGGTTAAAGTATTAACATTTTATATTCTAGTTTTAATATGAATGTTTATGTTATGTTTAAACCTATTCATATGAGGAATGTGTTGGACTTTGTAAGTAATGGGTGGAGCCCGCTATAGATCCTCGATGAATCAGTAGGTTTTATGAGACAAACGAGGGTCTTGGAACAATGCGTTGAAAATATATTATTTTTAGTCTTGGCACAAGGCCTTGACTATGTGGTTATAAAGTCTGGAATTATGCATTACATTATTATGAAATTGGATATTGATATTACATGTGATTATTCGACTAGTAAAATATCGATGTGGATAATTAAATAGAATTATTTTATTTATCTCTTCCATATTATGCTTATTTTTAAGTTTAAAAGGATATTGTTTTAGTCTTATACATTGCCTTAAATTTTTATGCTTATTTATGAAATATTTTACAATATTGTTATCCTTACTGAGCATCTGAGCGCACCCCTTTCGATGTTTTATTTTTCCTAGGATGCAAAGAAGTATATTATTACTGACCTATAGGGATAGTATAAGGAATATGAATGTGTTAAAAGGAGACAATGTTTTTGTTGTTTTTAATTTTATAATTTATAGTAAAACTTATGTATGTATCTAGTTCTTCCAAAGCAACTAAATTGATCAGTCTTTGGGGATTTTATCCCTTGTAATCATGCCAATGTTATGTAATAATGCACCGAATCTGGGTAATATGGGTCGGGGCATTACAGAAATTACCCCTTTCAAATTTCATACTCTTAATCTTGAATACTATCAGATCTTCATAATCTTTCTTTGATATATTGTGATGGAATATCTAATACCTAAGATCACCTTTTCCTCACTATGTAGTACAAGCCCCTAGGTGGCCTTTAATAAGTCTACCATTTAATGGCCTTTTCATCCAAAAGATGTTGATGTTTGGCTATAAAACATATGCCCCTATTTTCCATGCATAATACAGGCCCTATAACGCATTTTTCAAACAATGGTAGATTACTTCTTGGCACAAGCCTCTTTGATCCCCTTAAAGCTTTAATGACAGTATGTAGGAACCCTTATTTTAAAGTAGTTATCCATTGAATATTTCCCCATATAATACCCCCCATCTTGAAATTCTCCAATAATGTGTTTTATAGTTTTCCCTTCACTTTTTCAAATCATACTGAAATAACCTTGGATCATTTGACCACATGTCATCCATTGTTTCCATAATTTTTTTGGCCCTATTTATATGACCTAAAAACTATAGAAACCATATTTTCTACATTCCAATCAGACCTTCGTAGAAATCCTATTCCTTATTTTAATTTGAAATCATGACTAGAAATAATCTTACTGTATTCAGGTAGTTTTTTCTATAAACCAAACTCTAGTATTGGGGAAATCTAAATATCCATAAACTTTATTTGGCTTTTAGAAATATAATGTCAGATACCTAAGAGCTATTTTTCCTGAATATGTAGTACATGCTCCTAGGTGGCCTTTCATAATTCACCCACATAATGGGCCTCTCAGACAAAAGATTCCACTATTTGGCTATCAAACACATTCCCCAGTTGTCCCAGCAAAATACAGGCCAATAATGGGTTTGCCAAATAGCTGTAACTTCATTCATGGAAAATAATTCCTATAATTCCATTGTCCCTTTTCCCATGTCATTGTCTGGATCTAAAAAATTCCAAATTATAGTTTACAATTATTCCATACTATACCAAAATAGGGTATCAGGTTTCGAGAAAAATTTACCATGAAATTGGAGATTGAAAAACCTTTGGTCAAAGCTAAAGACCTTAAATTAAACCCTCTTATGTCCTTATTGCATGGCTTTAAAATTCACACCCCCTAATGTAATTTCCTAAATACATGAAAATGTACAACCCCCCTAATGTCCTTGAGTCATGACATTAAACTTAATAACATATTAGAAAAAATCCATTAATTTCCTTGTTGAATGAATTAAAACAGCACAACATAATGTCTTTACTACATGACTTAAAACTGCAAAGCATAATGTCCTTACTACACAACATTAAACTACACATCATAATATAAGAAATATATTTTTAGTGAAATATTCCTTCTTTCACATACCAAATTTGTGTTGGAGTGGTTTCCCATTCATGGCATATGTCGACACAGATGTCCCCTTTTATTCTTAGATATTGTTTTTGGGAAAATCCACCCACTGTTGTCTTGAGACATCCAAATATTAAATCCCATTGTTTATTAGCAATAAAATGTCAAAATTATTGAGAACTTCAATTACCTGACTATACAGTACATGCTCCATTTGGCCTCGAATTAAATCCTCCTACTTAACAGGCATGTAATACTAAGGGTACCACTATTAACAATACCATACATTCCAAAGTTGAATCTAGATAATAAAGTCCCCATAACGGGTTTTTCAAGCATTGATAACTTTATTCTCAAGAAATACCCCCACTATTCCATTATTTCATGTTTTATATTTGATGATCATAAAACAATCATGGCTCATGCTTCCCCTTGGAAATGTCAAAATAATATTAGGAACTTCCTCAACCATCAAGCCTTGTTTGGGTTATAATTTCAAAATTCATGGTCAATGCTATTAAACATTAAACACTAGAATTATTAGTTCAACATGCATGAATTTAAACTACCTATAAAAATAGAAACAATAATTACTAGTTAAAAAACCCACAAATAGATCTCTTGGAAAATGTTGAATCACTTCTCACAAGATCTACACATTGTACGGTTTAGGAAATATTTGAGTGATAAAAATTTAAAATGAAAAAATTGTTTGGATGAAAACCCAAAAGGGAAGCCTAAGAAAAAACCAAATCTCACCGGCTAAGTCCCCTCCATATTAGTCTGAGGAAAATATTGAGTTGAGTGATTATTGAAAAGATGTAAAGTTTATTGAGTAGTTCATATGACCCTAGTAATAGTTAAACTGTGATCACTAGGCCCCTTGGCTTGGGTAATAGTTAAATCACCAATCCCTATCATTGTAATTATGATTATCTGACATAAAGATGCAATGTTATGAAAATAATCATTGATATTGAAATTATAAAAATACAAAAGGTATAGAGATGTAGATGATCAAAAAAAATTATTTTCATTTATAAGAAAAATTCCCTAGAGGAACATTTACAATAAGAGTCTCTTTGTCACTTGTTATAAAAGGCCACTGAAAGAATTCTTAATTTGATGAATGGTATTTTGGGCCCTGTCAGTAGACTGTTGAGTTTTTGTCAGATGACCAACCTCGGTCACCTCAACCTGAAAAAGTGCTTCCATGGCATCCTCAATGGTAGTTACACCTTTAATTTGGGCTTCTCCTAATGATTGATGGAGTTTTACAAGTCCCTCTTAAGAAGAATCCAACTCTAACTGAAGGAACAACACCTATTGATAAAGATTCCCCAATTTAATTGATTGTTCCTTGATTTTCTGATCGAACTCTTCCATTGTTACACTATAGTTGGCCTGTACCTGGGTTTCTGCAGCTCAAAAATGTATAGAAATAGAGCAACCAGAATTTTCAGCAAAGGTTTCTGAATCAAAGAACTTGCACATGCAGAGTCAATATTTTTGAAATCCTTTGGGGTTTTCACTGATTTGAAGGGACTATATATAGACACCAAAGTCAACTTGTATGCCACTACATTGCACACCATGCGGCAGACCCAGAGTGATCCATAAATATTTTTCATCTCATTAACATTAGGACTAGATCCTCTTTTTAGTTGTATCCAATCATGAGGGGGGATATTTTGACACTTTCTTCCATCAAATGGATAAAAAGTGACAATGGAAAATTTCTTATAAAATATAAAAGAATACTCATGGAGAATTTAAATATTTTAAATGGGTCATATTTAAATTCATCCAAGGTAGGCCAATGAACTGGCAGTGCACAAGCACCTGCCCACCACTACACCAGTGCACAACATACTTGAGTGCCAAACCACCCTTCACATAGGGTCCTATTTTTTCCTATAAATAGACCATTTTGGTCTTCGTTTGTAAAGATGAATTTCCTTGAAGATCAATTTCTACTATGGTCACTCTAGTGCTTCACCCAAGTTCTCCAAAACCTCTAAGGCAGTTTTATAACACCTAAGGTGAGGTAATTAAAGGAGGATCATAGGGATTATGTACATTTAGTGTTAAAAAGAAATAACACTTTTGACCCTCAAGCTTCCAACCCCATTAATTTATGAAGACTTGTGCACATCCCATTCCACATATTGGAACTTGGGAACCCCACTTCCAGGAATACTTGTGAAGACTCTTGAAGGCTTGAGCCATGTTTTCCCAAGTCTGGTCATCCATGTTATTCATCACATAAGGTGAAATCAATTTTCCCAAGCCTACTGGTTACCAATTCTCCTTAAAAGTGAGTGGCCCTCTTTAGTTCACCTCACCTATTCATCCTCCTCAGGCATTTCATGAATACTCATTAAAAGCCATTAATTACTGGAGTTCTCCTTAATTTTCTCCCTTTCCTCAAAGGGATCATGTTAGAACCTCCACTAAGCCTCTTGATTTACCAAACCTTTGGGAATTACACATCAGTGTGTCTCCCATTTGGGATTCTATTTCTACAGTCATAGGTTTCCCAAATTTAATTTATAATGGAGTTAGGGTCCTTAGGATGTCTTTAGGTTTCTATATATATGGTCACATGGACCCTTACCTCATAAATAATGCTGGGAAGTTTCTATTTTGGAGGATTAGGGTTTGGGCCATGTCCTTCCCTTATCTCTAAAACTCGGTACCTCTGGTCCTTAGTAGGGAAGTTATGATTCACACATGGATTTACTTTTGAAAAAATATAAGTCTACCTCCTCTAGAGGGATCAATTTTAGTGCATCCATCCTAGAGTAATCCCCTATCCTTTCAGGCCATATCTAATGACATAAACTTTCATTTCACATGGAATGGTGTATTTCTCTGCACCTAGCATCGCCCCAACCTCTTTTGTCATAGGGCCATCCTCTTCTATAATTGGAGGAAGAATTGTGTGTGACTTTCTTGAATATTTCACATCCTCTTGTTTTTCAAACTGAGCTAGACTGACTTGGTCTTAGAGTTGTGTGATGATCACAAAAATATCACAATCCACCTAAAATAATGAACTATGAGAAGTCTAATTCTCACCATAACTAGGATATGTAGGAAGCCTTCCTAAGGCCCAATATCCACATCATCCCATCCATAAAATGAAAAATCTTGCTACCCTCAATTGGCCTCCTCTAAGCTGTAACCCAAAATCATAATTCTCTTAATGCAGGAATCCTCTTTAGGAGTAATCCCCAAATTTATACCACCAAATCTACAGAAATTAAAATATCTTCATGGATCCTTTCACTGCTATTACTAGGAATCCCCCTTAAGAGTAATCCCCAAATTAAGCTCTCATGTCATATTGTGTTAATAAATTACACATGAGAACTTTTTTAGGGAATCATCTTCAGGAATAATCCCCATATTAATCCTCTCAGAGGTCAATACTCCGCTAAAATACATACCAAACTATGTGGGCTTTAATTCCCATTCAAATGGGATACATAGGAAGCATCTTTTATGTCCAAACCCAACACCCAAAAATCACCCATATTCTCTCTAGGCCACATTCCTAGCAAGATATAATCCAACATGGAAATAAATATCATTTTCAAGTTCCTTGGGAAACGTCAATATAAGTCCCACACCAAAAATTGAATACAAATCTTCCACCTGGATTTCCATTCCACATGATATTAAACTATATGGATATGTCTTTATCACAAGACATTAAAATGTATGATGTGTCCCATAAAGCGACACCAAACTATGTCAGTTATGATTCCTTTCACAGGTATATTTAGGTATCCTATTTATGGGTTTTATCCCAAAGTCAAAAAAATTTCTATCATCCTCGATAATGATAAAACTACAGAGTTACCTTCTATCTCCCTAGATGAAAATAAATTCCAAAGTTACTCTTGTCTATCTGGATGAAAATAAATACCAGAGTGGCCCACAGAGTGCATTTAAATCCATCATTGTTGTAATAACAACCAAAAGAATCTTTATGTAGTAATCTAGAGGATACCATTAATGTAGAACCTAGAATACATACAATTATCTCCATTGATGAAGAACCTAGGATACATAGAGATGATTCTTAAATTACATTCATGCAAACTATTTACTTCTAAATTTCAAGGGTAAATCATATCATACATAGTGATTTAAAAAAGGATTGAGAAATATATCTTAAATCTATAAGAGATTCCTATAGTGGGAAATAATTCCCCCCAAAAGGGTGTGATGAGCCCGACCACCCATCATCACGACCGATGAGAGTACTTAAGAGTTGTAGGTCAAAATACCTAGTGAACACATACTTTTGGAAAGAAGATCCATTTGGATAACGAACCATTGGGTGTTTCTGGTTCCATAAACAATTATTTTTCAAACCTTATGGAAATAGTGATTCCTAACAAGGACACACACTCTAAGAGAAACAAACTCATACTGGTGTAAAAAATCAATCTCTCACCTGAAATTCCTTTGTTGGAAATAGAGTCAGAGGAACCATTTCCCTCCCACCATGTGAGAAGAATTGGATAGAATTGGCTATGGAAGTCCCTATATTTCTTGATTATATAAATTGATTCCAATAGAATATCTCCCTCTTTTTTTAATAACCCAACTAGGACCGTCGATTCTAACTTCACATCAGTGATCTGAATATTGAAGCTCCTATAAAGAATCATCCTGATATCCATGGATCTTTCCTCAGATCCTATTGAAGAGAACTCAAGAAAAAATGGATAAAAATGAATGAATAATTGAGCCCCTATAATCGCTTATTAGTTCTCCCTCCCTCATAATACCATCAATTCAAGAGTCATCCATGATCAACATAAACCCGAATCAGTGGGCATTCCAGCTGACCTACCATCCCTACTGGCTAGATATGACCATATACATGAAAGACACTAGAATGGTCCTCCTTAAAGTATCAAAATCTTGACCCCCTTTAATTAGTGCTCTCAACTCCTCCAACAATAACATAACATGCACCTAAAGGAATATATGAGAATGTTTGATACCATATCTAGCCTTATTCCTTGCCTCCTAGAGGATCCAGTTGGAAACCGTGAAGAGCATGTTGTGGTCCTTGATTTCCACCCCTTCCTGGCCCACACCTAGGAACTAGTCCACAAGTAACATATATATACATTAAAACAATCATTATAACTTTTCGTGATAGGCAATGACGGAAAACAATTTACATTAGTTCATGAGGTGGTAGTCCATCGTACACATTAACATTGGTTTCATATCATATTTGATGGAATATGAGATATATATAAGTAATTAAATTAACATAATATCATCTATATATATTCAAGATAATTATTTTATTATTAAATCATGGTTGAATAATATTTTTTAGAGTTATAATAAGAAATAAAACTGAAACAACTAGTTAAAATCTATACCAGTTCTTCATAAATCCTTTTTTCTTCACATGATAAGCCCTTAAAGGATTGTATAATGACCACAATAAGAACTATCAAACATGTTGAGGTATTTTAATAAGGTATTGGATAAAGAAAATGTCTCTTTAAGTTTTTAGATGAGAGGAGAGGGGGTGTCGTTTTATAAGTGGGAGGAGGGTCACCTTTGTAAATACAGGAAATATTAAAAAATAATATGCATCTCACTCATATTAAATGATTAAAAAATTAAATGGGTTTAAATATAAGGAGGATAAGGTGTAAATATTTCTATATAATCAATTTTTTTTTGTTTCGATGAAATTTTAAACCTTATATTTTTTTTATCAACCCTACTATTAACCATTTTAAACCATAATCATGGTAAAAAAAGTTTCAATATAAAAGGGTTATAAATTAACATCTAAGTAAAAAATTGGATCATAAAAGGAAAAGGGATGATATTTATTTCTATTTTTCATCTTACATTTCAGGTGAAAATATTTTTGTGATTTTTAAATAAATTAATATAATATATTAAATATATAATACAATTTATTTATTTTTAGAACAATTCACATAATTTGACTTTTAAATAAACATATCTCAAATGGAAATAGAATATAATAAATTTAAACATCAATAATAAAATATTATAAACTATATAATTTTAATTACACCATAATTATTTCTTAAAATATTACTTTTGATGTTGTTAATATATTTTACTTTAATTTTCTACCACTGGCACATGTACTATGTCAGTGTTGTCTAAGAATCTAAGGAAATTATATAATAAAAAAATATAAAAAATTATCATAAACACTTATTGTATTGAAAATAACCCTTAATTTTTGTTAAAAACTTATTTTTATTCCTATGAAATCATATAATAAAAATTTTAATGTAAGAGAGTGTCATTTTGTATTTTTCTTTACTTAAAATTAATTATAAGTCATTTTGAATGTGAAATGGTATGAAATTAAAATAAATTATAATCTTGGATAATTACGGTCAAAACCCACTGATAAAATAGATTAAAGGAATGTTTTATATATATCTTTTTATCTTTATCATATTAGTCTTAACATTAATTACGCAATTTACCTTTGTTGAGGTGATAAATATTTGTTATGGTTACTATTTATAATTGAAAAAACAAAAGGAAATTATTTACAAAATTTGGACCTCATGATTTAGAAAACTAGAATCATTTTATCGAATTCAATTCAAATAAGTGCTATTATTTAATTCAAAATTGAACACCCAGAACACTATGAAAAATAGTATTTTCATAAAAATCCATTTTAAGTATAAAAATGTTTTCATACCAAATTAAAGTTTAATTTTTATTAATATAAAATTTATTGGATTATTTTGAATAGAACTAATTAAATTTTAAAACTATACAAAAATTTAATTATAATTTTTAAAGATATTAAAAGAAAAGACAATTTTTTAAAAAAATTAGTATTTTCACTATTTATTGAAAAATACAAAATTTTATAAAATTCTCCAAAATTCATCATAATATAATTTTGAAATTTTTATTTTGAAAATTTAGTTCACTTTTTCAAATTAATATAATATTTTATTGAAATAAGAATTTTAAATAAAGCCTTATAATGCATGAAAATCCAATATGGATTGAGATAATGACTATTCATTTTGAATGAAAAAAACCTAATTTTCATATGATGAATATAATCTTATAAAATATTATTAATTAATATTAATTATACATAAATTTTTTTTATTAACATTACCTGGGTTGTAAAAGTTAGTGAGATTTGAAAATCTATGTTGGTGAGAATGAATTCCAAAAACATTCTCCATGGAGGAATTTTATGAGATTCCGAAAGAATATAAATATGAGCCCTAGGTATATGGCCCCCTTCGATATAATTGATAGAGTAGTGATAGTAGCATATCTCTAGGGGATTCCATTGAGCCTCTCTCTATTTCATGATGTGTTCTATTTTTCTATTTTGAGGAAGTAAATACTTGATCCTTCTCAAATACTAAAATCAAAGGCTGTATCAATGAAGCATGATATTTATTATAAATAATAACTATTATTAATATTTTACCATAGATAAAAAGTGGTAAAAAAGAAGAAAACTCACCTGATTAATGTTATTTATAGAAACCATAAAATTGAGGAAGATACTTTGTAACCCAATAATGTTTTGAAGCCAAAGTATCAACATTTTTTTGCATTAGAGTAATCGAATTTTGGGAGAAAAATCTATTTGGGGGTAGAATATAATACCCTTATATTTTATAAGTATTCATTATAGATAAATTTAAAGTATTTGATATCTTTCAATCCACCAAACCCTAATTCTTAATGAACCACAGTATATTATTTCCATTATAACCTAGTCATTGGATTTTTCAGCATAAATATTATTAAAAATATTATGATATATATATATATATATTCTATCATTAAAATCTATTGATTAGTGTTGATGAAATAATAATTTAATTTTAATAAAATAATTTCGTTATTAAACGACCTATTTTCATGAAGAGGTGATTTTTAAAGTGTTAGGAATTTTATATTAAATAAATATAATAACCCCAATTTAAAATTTATTTTAATTAAATTTATTGTCAATTTAGGAATAATCATTCATACATTAGTCATATAATGGTGAGGAATGAAAATAAAATCATTTAAAAGTAAAAATGGTTTTTTTAGAAAAGAAATTTTATGTGTGGAATGAATTTGTATCTTAATTAACTAAATAAGTTAGTATTTATTAATTATATTAATTAAATTAGTAGATTATATATTAAATAAAATATTGTATCATTAATCTAGCTATTTTTACAAGTAATTGAAGGAAATTAAATCGATTTTTAAGCTTTAAGATGCGTTTTTCTAAAAGCGTTTTTTCATTATGTTGTGAACACTTATTTAAAAGGTAATTTATAATACTTATAGAAATTTAGTTTTTACCAAAAATATTCAATATTTTTAATTGAAATTTCCAAAAAAAAAATATGAGACTACTTTCGGTTTTTGTCAAAATAAATCGTTAAAACAATATTTTTTTACCACAGTTAAGATTAAAAGGGTTTATTGGCGGGGGGGGGGGGGGGGTAACTAATATATTAGCATATAAATTACAATTAAAATATTATAATTATTTTGGTTTAATATATTATGACCTTATATTATCATATCTTCAAATTATTTTCCTTTTGGTACCACTTTCATAAGAAAATAACAATTATTTTAATCATTAATGTAATTCAATGTGTGCCTCTCCCCATATTAATAAAACATATCCTCTTCTCCTACCTTATTCAAAACCATTGATCCCACTGGTTTGGACAAGACCTACCCAAAAAAATTCCTCAATTCATATACTTCGGTATTGAAATTATTTTCTTCTCCTAAGACCATCCTAATAACGCAAATGGTGTAATCCAATAATGGTCTATCAAAGAAAAGGTAAATGTTTTAATCGACTCTTTCATTGTTTATTTATTATTCTACTTCCGATCAATCTATTGTATCTATCATAACATAATAAATCAGGAAGAATGAATATACCATGATGTTATTATGAATATGGGTGAAACATTTTCCACCACATATATATAAACTGGAAAATTAAAGTGTCTCTCAAGCACATTCGTGGGCTACCACCTCGATGTAGCGATATGATTCATTTTACATCATTGTATCACATTAGTGGATATAATAAAAGATTTTTGAAATATATATTATATATATGATATAATTATTATTTTTTAATTAAAAATATTATTTATATTTCTTTCGTTAGTTTTTTTAGAAAATAAAAACAACATGCATGCATATGTTCAGGTTACCATCTCTATTAACAATGTAATTAATTTTTCTATCTCTGTATTTTTTAGATGATTATAAATATGTATATAATGAATATATAAGATAATTATATAAATATTAAAATTTTATATGATGTAATTATTATCAATATGAAAGTACCAAAACTATCAAATCGAAACATAAATAGAAACGAAGTAGTTAACACTTTAAATGATGATGATAATGAAAGTATTTTAATGAATGGTGATAATATTTTATAATAAAATCATGTTTGGATTTTAAATAATGAATATAATTATGTTATATAAATATAATGATATTCAATTTATTACATAGGAGGTTAAAATAACTTAGGAAAAAAATCATACCTATGGTAAGGGTTTTATATTACAGTATCACTTTTTTATCAGGATTATTTATGTTTAAATTTACAATAATGATATTATGTTGTCTATCTCTCAAATATACTATTATTTTTTTAATCTCCTTGTTATTTTTAGAAATTAACAAATTTCATTAAATTTTCTTCTCTCTATGTACTCAATGGTCTAAAATAACTTTTTTAGGATAATAGACTTTGTTTTTCTATTCAGTCAGGATTATTTGTCTTACATGTTTTTAATTTCAATTATATGTATTCAAAAATGTTTTTAAATTTATATAATTATTTATTAACTTCATTTTTATTAATGTTTTAATTTTTATAAAAAGATTGAAGTGAAATATTCTTTTCTTTTTGTAAACTAGATTCACTTTACCAAATGTGTGAATGAAATTTTTGTTTTATAATTGACCATATGAATGGGTTTTCCTATAGTCATGAATATTATTTTCCTTAAACCATCCATTATAATGTTCAATATTTATTTTAGAAGAACCAAATCTAGCCAAGCTTTAAGAGCGGCGATGAAACAAAGAGCGGCGATGGAACCCTAGCATGCCGGATGAGTATCCCCCCCTTCCTGAAGGCAGGAGGGGGGGAGGATGGTTGGAATCTTCCACATATAAAGCTACAAATCCCATTTATCCTGTTCTCCAATCCTAATTACCTCTTGGAGTTCCCAGTGATTGCACTAAGCCCGAAAGTTCCTGATCTTTATCTTGGTAACCCTCACCCCCCGATATCGGCGTCAGAGTTTGCTGATGTGAGGAGTCACATTAAACTAAATTTGGTAGCTTAGTTTAACACTCGAAGACCATCAGAGGATTAGATCGATCGGTTTGGGTCTGGAAAATGGGATATGTAAGAGCGTGCGGTTTTGAGACTTCTGGATAGTTGACACTTCATGATTCAATTCTCCTCAGATGAAGACCTAATTTAGGCATGGTCCAGTGCCCCCAGGCGTTGCAATGGTTGAAAATATTTTCTTCTCTGATGGAATTTCGATCTCTTCATGAATCGTGATCCTCCCTCCATCTCGATCTGGGTAATCTTTCCTCACCTTCTATTACCTTTCCAGAATCGAGCGGTTATTCGTATTCTTGGGAACCTGGTGAGTCATTTACTATGCTCTAATGCTCGTACAACCATTGTTTGTCATCCAATAAATCCTCAGTTATGTGTTGAAGTAGATGTTTCGAGGGCTTCAGTTTGTTGGGTCTTGATCTTGGTGGGTACAGAATTCAGATTGAAGCAAGCAGTGGTCTATGAATCATGGTATGACTATTTCTCAGCCTGCAGCAAACTGGGGCACTTAGAGTATAGGTGTCATTGTAGAGATAAGAACAAGAGGCTCCCTGGTATGAATAGGAGTCTAGGAAAAAATGATGATGGGAGGAGGATTCCTAATGCATCTAGGGAGATTGGCAACACACTTGATGTGAGTTTGGCAGCGGTTCTGGAACAGCCAGCAGAAATTCCAAAAAACACTTTGGTTTCTACTGTGCTGAATAGGATCAAGCAGGATCTAAGATGGGGATGTGGTTGAGATTTCTATCATGTGTGCTGCTATGTATGGGGGCGAAGGAAATGCTAACATGAGTGCTGCTGAGACAGATGGTATGGCCTCACATGGGCTTGTGGCTGCAGGGGCAAGGCAGCATGAGACATGGGCCCATTTTGAGGTCGGCCTGAAGGGGGGTGGTCTTGTTTAGGGGGATACTTTTGTGTCTGGTCAGTGGAAAGGGTGAAACAATGGTTGTGTGTCTGAAGGGGAGTAGGGGTCTGTCTTGGAGGATAGTAGGCTACCTAATGCAGTGAGGAATAATGGACAGGCTGGTGAGGATGGTGGTGTGTTGGTCACGGTCTCCATAGGGAATTAGTTCCAAGGGCTAGAGAATGAGGGAGTGATAGCCAACTTTCAGTTTGGATCTCAGGAAGGGGTTACAGTGAATGAAGAAATAGGAAATGGGATGTCTACGGGTCAGGAGATGATGGAACACCTGAATTGTCTTGCAATGACTGATGCGAATTTCCAGGTTCAACAAAATCGGATTGTGCAACATCAAGAGATTAAGGTCCATAGAAAGTGGGGGGACATTTCTGATAGTGAGAAAGAAAACAAGGGTGGTATAGACATGCCATCTTCTAGAGACATCATCCAGGGAGGGAGGAAGATGCTGGCTGGGAATTAGAAGGATATGACTGTTTCCCCGTGATGAAGAGAAATGAAGGATTAATCCTATCTTTTGAATCCAATGTTCACAAGATCTAAAGGTATGTCAATTAATAATGAATTCCTTTTATTAGAGCAGTTGAACCTTCTAAGGAAATATACCAAAGCCTTAAAGTAGTATGAATGTTCAGAATGGGAGTCGAGGAATGCAGATGAATCTTTTTATCTTGGTGATGGTGATGGGTATGATTTTGGAGGAATGTAGTTCTTCTATTTAGTCTTTGTCGCTTGTTTTCTAAACTTTTATTTTATTAATAAATGGTCATATGTGTTTCCCCTGGTGAATTTTTTTGGTATTTTAGAATAAAATTCTTATCATAATATTTTATAAATTTCTGGATATTAAATATGTGATTTAAAAATGAAAAGGGTATTATCATCAAGAAATATTTGAGTGATCTTTTATTGTTATTTTCATCGTTTACAATATCCATTGATGTTACTTATGATTCACTATGGATATAAAACAATGTAACCAACATTATACATTCTTTACATGGTTAATTATTATGATGATAGATAGTAGTGAAATATTTTTCAATTTGATAGGTTAAACTATGATGAAATGATACATGTTTTCATGATATTGGGGAATACTTATGAATGGATTTTGATTAGGTTATTGGATAGTCTATTATATCTTTCCAATTAATTCTGTAATGTTTAATAGGTACACATATTGTTAGTCCAATCCCAAAATAGTGTACATAGGTATTTCTCCCAAGATTTAAACTGGTACAAGGGCGATAATACCAAGGCTGACATTTGATGAATGTATTATTTGGTAGCCTTGAAATAAGTTGTTATGATTATGATTAAGCAACAATATTTATGGCAGTCTCTAAGAAATGTTCTTCAGTTTATGATACGAAATCATGGATCATGATAGTGGAATCTTCTATAAGTCATGTCTTATAAACTAGAATAGAAATTTTCCATGATTACAATATATTGATTACTAGGTATAATTTTTAAATGATAATCTCATATTATCAAACCCTTGTACTCATGTTATCCATACATATGATCATTGACTGATATCTGTCATGTTTACCATTTCAGAGCATTTAATCTCACCCATTATTATGTTTTCTTTTCACTAGACTATGATGAAATGTTTTATGTAGGGTATGACTTGAAGTGTACTATGTGATAGATTTGTGGGTTATATTGAAGATCCTTTACTAAACATGATGACTATCTATCTACTATTCAAATACACTAAAAATTTATTGTTCTGGTCTATTTATTGTCATGAAATATATTTAATATTTATCTACAATGATTTAATATTTATGTATGTAGTTTTTTAGCAACCTAACCATGTACTTTTCCCTGGATTCCTTCTTTTATAGGTTGGTAGTTATGATAGAATAAAGGAAGAAATAACAAGGAAAGAGAATCAATGATAGTTGATAAATACTTTTAATTTTTTTTACTCTTCAATACTTTTCCACATGTCTTGGGTTAATGAAAATTTCATTGAACACTAAGGTTTTATTAAAACATTTTTAATATATGATACATATTTATTAGCAATCCAAAGCTTTCTTATTTCATATTTTATTAATAATAATATTGAATGAGTAATATAAAAGATTGAATAACTAGGGATTACAATAGGTGTATCAATTCAACAAATCTTAATTTGAAGAGTCTAGTTGATTAATTTGTTTAAATTACCATTTATCAGTTTCATGCATTAAATTTATGAAATTCATGGGATTAGTTTCTAATTACTATTCATGAAATGAGTAACTTTCCTTTATTTTATGTTTCCCATTCTTGGTAGGGTTCTAACCGAAAATTTTCATATTATTTATACTATAAATTTATTAAGATATACATTGGAAATATAAACCTATGTGATATTTCATTGATCCTATTTAAATATATTAATTAAAAAAATCACATATAAAACTATTTAGTCAATTTTGATTATGAAAACATTTTCCCTGAGACCCACCTTTATATTGAATCATTATTTTGAGCCCATATAATCCAAGAATGATGTTATTAGAAAGAGACACATTAGATTCCCATTTAATACTTCCTTCAGTACTCACTGTTTTTTCATGATATTCAATGTTTTATGTGTGGTGGAGGGGTTTCCCACAGTGTAAATGAATTTATTTTAATGAGGATAAAATGAGAAGAGTTTTATTGGTTTTTTGGAGAAGGTTCATGACTTTATATTTTCTTACATTTCATTTTTTCCACTAGAAATAAAACAAATCATTTATCAAAAATTGAAAAGAAAAAAAATTATTGGAAAAATATTGGAGAAAAAATAATGACTTGAAAAAATTACAATAGAACATATTAAATTTTTTATTGAAAATACTTCTCATATTATTGAGTATACTATTTTATATGGGGAGTTTCTTGTTATTTAATTTTAGAAGGATTTTTTCATTGTTATTAACTATTTTCTCCCATACATTGTGTTTAAGTGTTAAACCACATTTTTAATTCTTATAATGTTTATCTAATCAATTATTACAAAAAAAATCCCTAGATTCAATTGAAACTAAATGTGAATTCTAAATTATTAATTGATATCATTGTTTTATAGGGTTTATATTTGAGATTATTTGTAAGAATATGGTATGTTGAATATACATTAGGTGAGAGTAAGACTCTAGGAAATTTATTAATATGAGTGATGAGAGAAAATAAATCATGGTACGTTATATAAAAATGTGTCTTAAATATCTATAAAGAAGTGGAAAATTTGATTCTATGTTTGGAGAATGTTCATTAATTTTGAAGGGGAAGAGTAAAATACACAAGTGGTTTGTTATAGTGATCTAGGATTTATATACATAAATATTATTGATGTTTAGATTAATTTTCATAACATTTCACAAATGTATACACAAGGACCATAATGGTTTTCTATCTATGGTTAATAGATACACAATATTCTTATTTTTTGAAATATCATCAAAATCTCCAATAAAGATCTCCGCCTTTAGTACTCTTCATTAACATACCCTATATATAACCATTCTTCATGACCTGAGGAATGGAAATAAAAGAATAAGTGAGCACAGATGATGAGTAAGGGTAAACATGAGAGATATCGATAGTCACAAAACCATAACATGAACATTGGAGTATGAGAATATGTTTGTAACATTTGAATACCATACCCTATACACCATTGATAATAATCTTGAATCATGGAATAAAGCTTGGCAGTTTGTACAGAATGAATTGTAATTTAAACTAGTGAAAATAATCCATGATAGAATAATATAGATATATTTATGTAGAAAAATAATAATCTTATTACATTGGTAATAATTATAAATAGAAAAAATTTCACCCATTATGTTAAGGATATTAAATCAATATATCAGATAAACTTATATGCCTGAAACCAATTCAACACATAAAATTATTGAAATAAATATAATACCACACATGACCATAAGGAAATTAAACTAGGTCTACACATAACATTACAGGAATTAACCCAGGTCCACAGATAAACATACAGACATGAAACAAGGTCCAAATATAACCTTATCTCTATAAAACATGGTCCATACATAACATTGTTAATATGAAAATATGTTCAAGAATAACTAAATTAACTCATGATTTAACCATGATTAACCAGAAATTTAGAGGGTTTTAACAAACCCAACCATTACATAATCATAATAATTTCATATAAATGACAAAAAACAATAATCATAATCATATTATGTGTAAAATCAATGAGTTTCATAAACATTTCAATGTTTTATAATAGCCCAACCCATGGAATATAAATGGGTTTCATAAAAATATCATCATCATAATTATAAACACAAACCATATATAAAATGAATAATTATGTCACCATTGGATCGAATCCCAATTAAAACATAATCGACAAAAAAATTTAATGTCGTTGAAGAATAAAAATCACATTAAAATCCCATTAAAACATTCCTGAGGAAAATATCCTTTACATTTTGAAATAACTACCTTAAAATCTAAAAATTTCATAAATATTAAATAAAAAATCATATTTTAAAATAAAATTAGAAATATCTAATGGAATTTTTCAATCACTGAATAGTCATAGTGGTGGGAAATACTATTCTTTTCATACTAGTAAAAAATGATTCCTTTAACATTTTTTTTTAAAAAAATTCTAAAGTGCCTCATGTAGAAAATGGTAAGAATATTCCTTTAAAGAAATTAAGTAAAAATTAAAAAATTGGCAAAAATGAATTTAAAAAATTATAGAGTAATATTAAAAAATTATTTGAATCATTTTTAGAAAATATGGATATGGGAAAAAAGGTTTTTCGATTGCCGGGAGAAATAATGTCAGTTTTCCTTAAAAATATTATTTTGCCATTTTTTGTTCATAAATAATGGAAAATTATTGTAAAACATGTATTCAAAATAAATAAACATAGGATAATAAAATTAATGAGTTTATTAAGTTATATATTATAAGAGTTTATCATCGTATGCATAAACATGAATATTCTCAATAAACAATGAGACTGTACCATAAAACCCTTACCACTTTGGTATCATGTTAATTGTAACCATGGATGAAAGAACATTATTTTGTTATATATATCCTAATTTTTTTTGGAGAATAATCATAAAATAAATTCATGGGTATTATATACACAACACATAAGAAACAAGTGAATAGGGCATGTGTCCCTTGGAAATAAAAGTGAGATTCAAATCCCTTACCTTAAGCCACTAATCTCTTCATACACATTAAAATATCAGGAAACATAAATATATATGTATTATAAATATATTGAAAAACAATTATCATTTATAAATTAAATTATATTTTTTACTTATAGCCTTTTTCCACATGTTTATTATCAATTTTTGGTTAAAATCATTGTTCTAGGTGATAATTGCCTCATTTTTTAGGTATTTTTTGGTTTGATAATTTATTTCATTTTATGTAGATTATTGTTACATCATATAATGTATTTTAAAAATTATATAAATATCCTATATATTAATTATATACATATTTATATTCATCCATAAAAGATAGAGACAGAAAAATGAATACACTGTTAATAGAGACCGTAGGTCGTGGGTACGCATGAACACTATTTCTATTTTATCAATGAATGGAATGAAAGAAAGGTAAATAATAATTTAACATTAAATAATAATTTTTATGTCATATAATTAAAATATTTTAATCAAATCCATCCTTATTTCCATCCACGTCAAAATAAAATGAAAAATGAATCACATCACTTCATAGAAGTGGTATTCCACACATATACATGAGTGAAGTTATCGTTTTCCAATGGATTGGATTGAAAGAAGGTTCATGTGATATTATAATTAAATAATTATACAAATGTTTTAAATATCATATATATATATATATTAAATATATAATTATATACACTCTTGAGAGGCGGTGATGGAAAATGAATTAGATCGGTTCGTGAAGTGGTAGTCCCCCATAAACATGATCAGTGGTTTCACTTCCCATTACATGGAATAAGAGATAGATATAGGTTTTCCATTAACATAGTAACATCTATGTATATTAGAGAAAATTATTTTTTATATCATCATAGTTGAAGAATAATTTAAGGATGTGGTAGATGAAATAAAACAAAACTTTCCATTATGAATGATAACTATTATTCAAAATACCCATTTCGGTTTTCACCAAAATCATTATTAGGAGGGTTTATTAAGAAAACCCATGCATATTGGACATGTAGAGGTATGTAAGGAATGTATTTTGGTAATTATTGGCTGATCAAAAAGGCATTGTATGTGTGTAGAGGATATGAGAGGGGGTTCCCTTTTATAAGTGAGGGGGGTGTCACACTTGAAATTTTTGAAGAGAAAAATACATACCCACGTTTGAAACATATAAAAAGGCTCAAAAATTTCACATTCTAAAAAAATATATGATATGAGATCAAAATACTTCCATAAGATAAAAATTGGACAAGTACTTGGGTTATTTTAAACCATATTATTTTAGTTTAACGCCTTGTAAGCTCGTTTTAACCTCAAACATAATAATTAATTTTTTACATATTTTTCAATTCACCATAAAAAAAATTATGTTAAACTTATTATATAATATTAATAATTCTAATTATAAATATGTAATCCATTTTTTCAAATTCTTTTTCTATAAGTTGCAGAATTTAATTTAAAACTAAACCTACAAACACTATAAAAGAAACGTTTTCAAAACACTGCTACAAAACAAAACATTAACAACACTTACCTTTATCAATGCAATAAAAAAGTACTGATAAAGACACCATTATCAGCACTAAAAAGAGAACTAATAAAATTTACCCCTTCTCAGTTCTTTATTTTTAGCGCTGCTAAAGGGTAGTCATTATCAAGGGGTTTTTAGCACTGATAGAAGTCGAGAATAAAATGAAATATTTTTTAAAAAATAATAAATAAAAAAATATAAACAATTTTATAAATTAAATAATTATTGATAAAAATGAATAAATTTAACATTGATATTTATAAATTATTAAAAAAAATTAATAATATATATTAAATATGTAGATATGTAACAAGAATAAAATAAAATAAATAAAAAAAAGTAAATTAAGAAAAATAAGAAACATTTTAATAATTAAGTAATTATTAATAAAAAATAATAAATTTAATATTCATATATTTATATTATAAATATTAACAAATATTAGATATTAAGTATAGATATATAAAATTATAAATTGTAATAATTAAACATACAAATTATATAGAATACATTAATTAAAATGAATTAGTGTTATAAATATATTAATTATAACTAGTAATAAATAATATATATTAAATATAAATATATAGAAAATGAATTAAATGTAATAATTAAAAAAATACTAATGTCTTATTTATTTTTAATGTTGTTTGATTTTTCAATTTAACATATATCAAAGTTTTTTTACATTGATTTCAAAGATATATAGGTAATTCATGCATTTTTATATACAACGCACACACTGAAATATTTACGCCATTAATGAAATCTTATTTAGAAACCTACACCTAAATTTTATGCAATTTATGCAATTTCTAAAATATTTTGGAATTTCATTATAACATGATACATTTAATTATTCAATTTCAACCATTTTTGAAATGCATGTATTTAAGATTATATATTCATTTATAATATTAAAAATATATTTGTAAATAAATATTTATAAATAAATATATTTATAAAAGTATATTTTCTATATTTAAAAATTTATATATTTATAATTATTATGAATAAATAAATATTCTTTTTTAAAAAGTATTTATACAATTATAAATAAATATTTATATATATTAAAATAATTATAAATTTATAATATATTTATTCAAATAATGAATATACTATATTTATATTTAATATATATATATAATTTGTGGTTGAAGCCTCAATATATTCAGGAAAAGGGGCAACATTACATAGAAAAGCATGAAATATACAATATAGGGATATATATGGCGAGACTTGAACTCGAGACCTCACCGAGACCCATAGGGGCAGCTACCGCTAAGCTGCACCCTGTTGGATATATATATATAAATACATAAATATATAAATATATAAATATTATTTTCTGGAAAAAAGAATTATTCATATATTTATAAATAAATAATTATATATTATATAATTATGAAATTATAATAAATATATTTAAATAATGAATATATATACTTATTATATATATATAATGATAAAAATATACTTATAATTATTAAATTATAATAAATATATTTATATGATAAATATATTTACTATATATATATCCAATATTATATAATTATAAAAATATATATAAAAATAAAAATATATTTATAATTATAAATAAATATTTATAATTAAATATTTATAAAATATTTTTATATATATTTTTAAAATATTTATATAATTATATATTAAAAAATTTCAAAAAAATTATTAATGTAATTAGAAATAAATATTCATATATTTAATTAAATATAAAATTATAATAAAATCGATGCTAAAACATTAACACTAATAAAAGTGTCCTTGATCAATTTAATAAAACCCTATCTATGAATCATTTAGTCATGATTCTCAAGATCTCCCCAAACACCCCTATATCAGGTTCTACTCCCCTTCATTCTCTTAGATAAATCAAGGCTAGAATCTAAGGTATGTTATTTTCTCCTTTTCAACTCTCATTGTTTGATTTTTTTGGGTTTTTTGTTTTTTGTTTTTATTCTGCTCTTTACCCTGATGAACCCTACATCTCATATCCCCCCCACTCTCTCTCTTACTAATGCCTACACAACACCACCTATACTCTGTAAACTCATTACAACATCATACGAGACCACTGCGAACTATACCTCCATCTGTTATTGCAGCTGATGGTGATTTTCTTGATATTTCCATTATATTATTTCTTGTTACATTATTGATATTTTGGATTTTCATTTTTTTGACTCATGTATCCATAATATGGCATGCACATGATGATGAAAATGTTTAATACAATAAAAATAATTATTAATATATGTGTATCTATTTAATAAATCATCATCTAAAAAATTCATAGAATGAGAGGTGTGGATTTTTCCATAATAAATATTGGATTACTAGTGTCTCATATGTGATGTAGTATAATTAATAAATAATTTTTTTCTTTTGTCGTAAAATGATAGAATTTCATGGTGGTTCCTATATATTTTCTTTATTTTATTATTTTTTGTTGTTCATACACAATTTGAATATAATTTCACATGCTGAATGTATTATTGAATATTGAGATTATTGTATTCCAGATGAAAGAATTATTAAAGGTGTTAAGCTCATCTTGTGTGAAATATTATAAAAATTCATGATACTTAGCACTATTATAATATATTTATGATTGCAGAAATTTTTACCATAAATGAATTTATAAATTCAAGTCGGTTAAATAAGGTCATTTTTGCTAATATTACATTGTTTTTTGTGGTATTTTGTGATGGAAATTGAATTATATTTTTGATATAGGTCATACAAACTTTAAAACATTCCCAACAATGATGTGTTGTTTGATATTATTCTTCAATTATGATTACACAATAAGAAATCATAATCATTGATAATGTGAAAAAGGACCATGGGTTTCAGATATAATGATTTCTAAATATGGATTCCTTTTGGTAAGATAGATATAAAATAAAATAAACTTCAAGCATAATTTACACATTTGTAGAATCTTTCATGAAAATTTTAATTCCAAAGTTCCTTGATGACATACCTCCCTCTATGATTGTATTCATTAATCTCTATCAAAGTTGCTGCCAAAGCATTGAATACCACATCTCTTAACCGATTCATCAACTATTTTATCTTTTCTTCCAACTCATTTACTACATATTGAGAACACTAAAAATTTCACCTCAAATTTAATCAAAATATAATTAATTAATTTTTTTTGTTTCTTGATATGAATTTTATTACGCAACTCAGTCGGTTTTTTACGAAAAAAATCATCAAAAATTAATTTTAATTTTTTGTGTAGTTACACTGAATTCTATTAGAACTCCACAGTTAGGCATACATGGATGATTACACTACTAAGATGGGTGACTGTAGAGACCCGAATATTGACGTACATGGACATCACATTACTTTTTCGGAATACTTAGTACATTACAAAAACACACACACAAGGACCGTAATAGTTTAGTGTCTTTGGAAACTCGGAATATAATCTTCTAATCGTGGTGAAAGATCTTCAATATCTCCCATAAAGATCTTCCCTTTTTTTTCTTACCTAAAACCTTTCTTTATATCCTAGGGAAAAGAAAACATAAAAGGGTGAGGTCAAATGCTCAGTAAGGGTAAACAAAAGAAATATCAATCACATCATATTCATAAGAACATAACATTTTGGAAATCTTAACTTGCAAAATAGATCATAATATCATAACATGGGATAAATCATATTAGTGAAATGTAATCCCAATAATCACAACATAAAACATGAAACTTTGTATCATACACACATAATCAAAGAGAATCATTTCTTATTAGTCAAGACTCATTGCCAAGACTATCTTAGTTGAAAAAGTCCATTTCTAAACTGAGTTCACTCCTCGTTTCAGTCCTATTTCACTGAACTGGTTTAACCTGCCGTTCTAGCCATGTATATCATGAGATATAAAATCTTTCCTCAATGCATTGGAGGGAGATGTAGGTTGCACCCATCTCATAATGATACCCTTCTTATGTGTGCCACAAAATCATAAACCATACATCATAGCATAACCCATGTAATAAAAATGGGAATCTTAAACATCGTGACATCATAAAAAAATTCATATAATATAAAATAATTTATAGAAATAATTCCATCACAACATAATCAAATCAATGTAATAATAGGGATTAAAACAGAACCCTTTATTATCTTAGATGGAAAATAATTTTGATAAAACACATGAACTCCATTCTTGAGGAAAATATCCTTTCTACTTCAAAAACACTTTTCCTTTCTTAATATGTCTTGCAATTCTAAAATAAAATAATCTTGAAAACTTGTAAAGGAATATTCTTGGAAATATTGTTTTAAAAATCCATTCATGCCGTATAATTTAAAAAAACATTATTCTCGTAATTTTGTCAGAAAAGTCAAAAAGTACCTCGTACGAAAAGTGACAAAAGATTCCTTTCATATCTTTTACTAAAAACTCAACGAAGGGTAAAATTGGATATAAAATATTTTAGGTGGATGGAAATAATATTACATATTGAGTAAACATGGATGTGGATGATAAAATACACCCCAGTAAATTTCAATGTATAAACAATATCGGATAAAAATGAGATTGTGATATTTCCCTTACCTTAGGTCCGATTTTCTTCGTAAGTGTCTAAACCTCCTGTATAATGATTTAAATAATGCTATTGACTTATTTCGGAATAAGACTTATTTTTATGATATCATATATGGTCATATTCTTAGCTTCTTATTAGTAATATTTCATTACTACTTGTTATTCGGGTGTTTATTACTTTTTGTTCTTATGCGTGTTTTGTCGAATAAATTCTTATCCTTATTTTTATGTTATAGATACCTCATTTCCAGAATGGTATTAGTGTACTATATATCATATTTATTCATTAAATTCATTTATATAATCATTTTGCAATGAAGATCATGTAGAACGAGTCGCATCACATCGTGGAGACGGTATTCCGTACGTACGCGCGAGCGATGATATTGTTCCCATGATCGTGGAATTGTATTGAAGTGTATGTATACTATTTCAGAATCAATATCACATTAAAATAGTCATATATAGTCATTATTTACACCATTATACCCATCCAAGTAAGGTGGTGGTGGAAAATAGATTACACCACAGCGTGGAGACGATATTCCATACGTACGCACGCGCGGTGATTTCATTTTCTGTAGGATGGATAGATGGTGAAATAGGGTTGTTTAATACTTATAATAACAGATCATTATATGAGTGATACTTTTGTTATTACTTCATAATGAAACAACTAAATAAGAAGAAGTGGAAGAAGATATAAAGATGAAAGAATCGGTAACGGACATTACCTCTTCTTTGAAGTGCTTCATTGAGACCTTCTCTTAGGGCACTAAAATTGGTCTTTGAAGAAGACTGGGACTTCTAGTATGTCTCTAGGGAAGTGTAGAGGAGAAATTTTGAGGTTTTGTCCAGCTTGAAGGCTCAAATTGGTGTGAGGAAGAGGGGGAGGAGGTGCCCTTTTATAAGGGAGGAGAGGGGCACCTTTGGAATAACTAAGAAATATTATTTTATTATAAAGTAAAATTCGGTTTTAAATAGCTCCAAATTAATTAATTTTAAAGCTAAGGTGGGGATGAGTCGAAATCCTCTCGACCCAAATAGAATTTAGACAAGTTTAGGTTCCTATTTTAACCTTATCATTTAGATTTAACATTAAGTAAAATAATTTTACTTTTACCATGTCTTCTTGTGTTCTTATACTATAAGGTTAATAAACTTACTATAAGCAGCCAAACGAATCCCAAGTTGTTTATTATTAATATTTATAACCATATCTAAGTTATTTGGTTGAAAATTATATTTTTATGAATAAAATAACAATTACTATTATAATATTTGTTTTCAAAACTATTTAATGTCAACTTTGACACTATTTAGTAATTGATTTTTGTGAAAATCATAACAGAATGATTAGTTCGAACAAAGTTAATTAAATCAATAATAACATGTCAAATTAACCTATAAAATTAGTGGAATTAATTAAAAAGTCTCAAATTATATTTATTTGGGTATTTATAATATCAATTATTCTAATTTTTTCACTATTATGGTAATTTCTGCATCATCATTATGTCATCAATAAATTAAATTATTTAATGTCTAAAAATTATAAATAAAATATAATTATGTAGTAAATCTTATTATCTTTCTAATGAATATTTACAATCGAATTTATCTTATGTATATCCCTATATTAAAAATGTTTTAGTAAATAAACTTTGATTTTAACTCTTTTAACTCTTCTTTGAATTAAATAATAATAAATGTCCTAATCTAATTCAAGTGGGCCTAAATGGTCATATTTAATTCATAAGGTTTTTTTTGGTCGAATTAAACTTATCCAATAAAATTAGGACATGTGTTAGGGTAATAATAATATCATTTTTACCCATAATTACCCTATTTACTTTTAACCATGGTAAAAAAGTAAAAAGTTACTATTCACTGAAAATTATTTTATTCTCATTGAATCACATTTTACTTACTGACATCAACCGTGTCTCTCGGATTTTTGAAATTTCACTCACAGAAGCGGTAAAATTAAGTTTTATGAAAAATTCATTATTCTTAACTACCACTTAGTGGTTTCACTATTCATCAAAAAATGAAAGTTTCCAGAAATATACCAAAAATTAGGCCTAAGATATATTTGATATTATGAACTCAAAAATGATGTCTATTTTACCAAATTCAAAACATATCAGTTTCATTAATTAATTTAAAAATTAATTCCCGTCGTCAAAACAAATATCGTGTTCTTAAGAGATAATAACTATCAAAAGATTGACATTTGTTTATGTCTAGTTTAAATGTGAAATTACATCCAATGAACAAAATTGTATTAAATTGTAAAAATATATTCTAAATATACTTTAAAACCACTCTAATTAATAATTTATCACTATTAATTATTTCGATTAAAAAGTTGTTTTTAATTAAAATTTAGTAATTTTCACTATTCATCTGAAAATGAAAGTTATCAAAAAGTACCAAAATTTCACCCTAAGCTAATTTCGATATTCCGAATCCAAAAATGAAGTCCATTTTGAAAAATAAATTTTACAAAATTTCAAAATGTGGTTATTACTATTCATAATGGCCATTTTTAATAATATTTTAATAGCATATCATTGTTTAGTGAAACTCAGTATTGCGTACTACACACGCTATCGAGGAAGGTCGTGATTCCGTGTAATGAAAGGAAAGTCAAGGACGCATGTTGTGCAAGATCATTTTGGTGTAGCGTACAAAACAAGACATTAATGAAATTAAAAATAATATTTTTCATAAAATCTCGGGGTGTTACATTCTACCCCCCTTAAAATGAATTTCACCCTCAAAATTCCTTGGGGTTATAAATGGTTTACTAATAGAAAGTTTCTTTAATAGAAAAACATATTGTAAAAAGGAATACCAAAACCAGTCTTTAAAAACAAAAGTATGAAATGTAACGGTTACCCAAATAAACCAATCACTGGGTTTCCATATAGGTGAAAATATGGATATGGAAGAGAAATCTAGCCATCATGTTCTGATGGAGAGTGGTAGAGAACATGGCTATAGAAAATCCAGCAATCACAAAGCCATAAATTTGTGACGATCTAAGGTACCATCTGATTAATCAGATATAAGATCACTAGGAAAACATTTTTGGTTTTCAAGATCATTTCCCTAAAGTTGAAGAATTTGAATTAGAATAAATAATTACTTTATTTTGGTACAATCTCACTGTTGTTCGTGCCTTGACTAATTTCCACTTCATCTCTGAAAGAAATGAAGTTGAATTTGTTATTCATGAAGTGTTAGTAGATCATGTGTTAGAATGACGGGTCATTCCATCTATCTCAAACAAAAGGTTAGCAAAAGTTATTAAATATACATAAGTCGATCTATAGTGACATTAATCATATATGGTTCCTAAAATGGACTTATACTTATTATATCATACTGCTTAATATAATAAAACTGGTTTCTACTAAACAGGGATTTCTTGTAGGCCAGTGGTAGGCGATAAAGGCCAGTCACACTTCAGTTGTGGGTTCGATTCCTACAGCCTTGTCCGACGCGATGGGCTGTCGCCCGTCCTAGAGGTTCTCCTTTTTCTAAAAGTACATTACTATAACATCCCATCAATAATATCAAAAAAAGTTCTATCCTTAATACTAACTTATGTCCAACATAATCCTTTCCAATCTCTAGGCTTATCCAAAATACTATTGTCCAATCTCATATTATAGTGAAAACGATTACCAAAGAGTTCATATAACAAGCATTTTAATACCATCATTGATCCCCATATATCATGAGATATGTCTTGTTGGTCACATTCCAATCATTTGAAGTCCTTAATCATGTATTCTCTTGAAAAATGAATACCCATTGAATCTTAGTGAAAACATGAGTGCTGTCAAAATTTAACTCTTTTCACATACGAAAACCTCAAACCATGATATAACTATTTCCCTATATCAGTCATGAACTCATGAATACTGTCAAACATTTCATTTTATCCTTATCCCTTCACTATGCGCATATCATCTTTTTTTCCAAAAATATCTTAATCACTTTCCATGGTTACCGGTACCATAAAATTATTGAAAACCACAATAAACCAATACATAAATACTCCAATATTCCATGATACTATATACAACATTTTTTTGGAATCCCACTACATAAACACTTAATCATTCCACCACATCGTTGCCATATTCAACATCGCCAATAGTGATCGCATGTGACTTCCCTTTGTCCTTTTCCTTAAGTGGTTGCTCATGTCAATAATCATTAACCCTTGGATTAGGGCATTGATTAGCATAATGCCCCATTTCATTGCACTTGATGCATTGAAGTGTTGTTGGTGCGTTCTTTGCAGTCTTTTCTTTACTATCACCATTAGCAACCCTTTTTCCATTACTTCGACACTCAGCTGCTCTATGACCTTCTTTTCTACACTTAAAACATTTTCTAGTCCCTTTAAGACAATCTCCACCATGCTTCTTTCCACACTTTGAGCATAAGGAAACATTCATCTTCTTTTCACCATTATTCTGAGATTTCTCCTTGAACTCCATCTTCAGTTTCTTGTCAAAACCATGAGATGAATATGTAACACCAAATTCCATTTCTACCTTAATATCATAGTGCACAATTTCTTCATAGCTACTAAAGTCTCTTATAGCTAATGCCCTTCGAATATTTGCTTTTAAGCCACTGAAGAATCGATAAACTTTACATTCAAGTTGGATGATAAAGCCAGATGCATACCTTGCAAGCCTTGTAATGTTCGCTTCGTATACACCAACAGATTCATCGTCCTTTTTCTTTAGTTCAAGAAACTCCTTCTCCATCTTTGTTCGAAGAATATGAGGGAAGTACTTATTGAAAAATATGTTCTTGAACTCGTACCATTCCATGGACTCAATTTCATCTCTTGGCCTCGTATTCTTGATAAGATTCCACCATTGATCAGCTTCACCTTCCAAACGATATACTATTAAGATGAATTTATCATTTTCAAAACATTGAAGAACTGAAAATATCTTTTCAGTGGTAACGATCCATTGTTCAGCAACAAGTGGATCAGAAGACCCACTAAAATAAGGTGGACATTGCCTCATGAAGGACTCAATAGAATATTGTTCCCTTCTCTGCTCATTTGGAAGTCCAGAATGATTCATAGCTTGTGTAAGTATAGCAATAAGATTTTTCACTCCATCTCCCATAACATTTTTTTTGTTCAGGAGTACAATCATTGCATTGTCCATTACATTGATCAACACAGTTCCTTCGGGTTCCAGCCATCGTCTAAAACCCAAAAAGAATAGCGTGAGAGGCAAAAATCACACTAGGGAAAACAATATAGTAAAAGGGGAGTACCATCAATATCTAACATCTTGGGTTACCATAATTATAGTACTATAACCTATACTTATACTTAACCTTAGGGACATCCCTAGACATTCCTTAGAAATATCTCTAGGGATCTCACTAAAGTTCTCGCATCCTAGTTTCCAAAGGTTCACTAAACCTTTCCTTTGATACCAACTGTAGAGACCCTAAGCTTGACGTACATGGTCATTACATTACTTTTTCGGAATACTTAGTACATTAAAAAAACACACACACAAGGACCGTAATAGTTTAGTGTCTTTGGAAGATCGGAATATAATCTTCTAATCGTGGTGAAAGATCTTCAACATCTCCCATAAAGATATTCCCTTTTTTTCTTACCTAAAACCTTTCTTTATATCCTAGGGAAAATAAAACATAAAAAGGTGAGCTCAAATGCTCAGTAAGGGTAAACAAAAGAAATATAAATCACATCATATTCATAAGAACATAACATTTTGGAAGTCTTAACCTGCAAAACAGATCATAATATCATAACATGGGATAAATCATAGTACTGAAATATAATCCCAATAATCAAAACATAAAACATGAAACTTTGTGGAATACACACATAATCATAGAGAATCATGTCTTATTAGTCGAGACTCATTTCCAAGACTATCTTAGTAGAAAAAGTCCATTTCTGAACCGAGTTCACTCCTCGTTTCAGTCCTGTTTCACTGAACCGGTTTAACCTGCCATTCCAGCCATGTCTATCTCATGAGATATAAAATCTTTACCCAATGAATTGGATGGAGATATAGGTCCCACCCATCTCATAATGATACCCTTCTTATGTGTGCCACAAAATCATAAACTATACATCATAGCATAACCCATGTAATAAAAATGGGAATCTTAAACATCGTGACATCATAAAACAATTCATATAATATAAAGGAATTCATAAAAATAATTCCATCACAACAAAATCAAATCAATGTAATAATAGGGAGAAAAACAGAACCCTTTATTATCTTAGATGGAAAATAATTTTGATAAAACACTTGGACTCCATTCTTGAGGAAAATATCCTTTCTACTTCAAAAACACTTTTCCTTTCTTAATATGTCATGAAATTCTAAACTAAAATAAACTGGAAAACTTGTAAAGGAAGATTCTTGGAAATATTGTTTTAAAAATCCATTCATGCTGTATAAGTTAAAAAAACATTCTTCTCGTACTTTTGTCGGAAAAGTCAAAAAGTACCTTGTACGAAAAACGACAAAAGATTCCTTTCATATCTTTTACTAAAAACTCACCGAAGGGTAAAATTGGATATAAATTATTGTAGGTGGATGGAAATAATATTACATATTGAAGAAACATGGATGTGGATGATAGAGTACACCCCAGTAAATTTCAAAGTATAAACAATCTCGGATAAAAATGAGATTGTGATATTTCCCTTACCTTAGGTCCGATTTGCTTCGTAAGTGTCTGAACCTCCTGTATAATGATTTAAATAATTCTATTAACTTATTCCGGAATCATACTTATTGTTATGATATCATATATGGTCATATTCTTAGCTTCTTATTAGTAATATTTCATTACTACTTGTTATTCGGGTGTTTATTACTTTTTATTCTTATGCGTGTTTTGTCGAATAAATTCTTATCCTTATTTTTATGATATATATACCTCATTTCCAGAATGGTATTAGTGTACTATATATCATATTTATTCATTCAATTCATTTATATAATCATTTTTCAATGAAGATCATGTAGAACGAGGCGCATCACATTGTGGAGACGGTATTCCGCACGTACGCACGAGCGATGATATTGTTCCCATGATCGTGGAATTGTATTGGAGTGTATGTATACTATTTCAGAAGAAATATCACTTTAAAATAGTCATATATAGTAATTATTTACACCATTATACCCATCCAAGTAAGTTGGTGGTGGAAAATAGATTACACCACGGCGTGGAGACGGTATTCCGTACGTACGCACGCGCAATGATTTCATTTTCCGTAGGATGGATAGATGGTGAAATAGGGTTGTTTCATACTTATAATAACATATCAGTATATTATTGATACTGATGATATTACTTTATAATGAAACAACTAAAGAAGAAGAAGTGGAAGAAGAAATAAAGATGAAAGTATCGGTAACGAACATTACCTCTTCTTTGAAGTGCTTCTTTGAGACCTCCTTTTAGGGCACTGAATTTGATCTTTGAAGAATACCAGTACCTCTAGGATGTCTCTAGGTAAGTGGATAGGATAATGTGGAAGGGGTGGCTGAGCTTGAAGGCTCAATTTGGTGTGAGGAATAGGGGGAGGAGGTTCCCTTTTATAAGGGAGGAGAGGGGCACCTTTGGAATAACTAAATATATTATTTTATTATAAAGTCAAATTCGGTTTTAAATAGCTCCAAATTGATTTATTTCTAAGCTAAGGTGGGGATGGGTCTAAATCCTCTCATCCAATAGAATTTAGACAAGTTTAGGTTCCTATTTTAACCTTATCATTTAGATTTAACATTAAGTAAAATAAGTTTACTTTGACCATGTCTTCTTGTGTTCTTATACTATAAGATTAATAAACTTACTATAAGAAGCAAAACGAACCCCAAGTTGTTTATTATTAATATATATAACCTTATCTAATTCATGTGTCCGATCCTTAGATTTTTAGTAATAAAATTACAATTACTATTATAATATTTGTTTTAAAAACTATTTTATGTCAACTTTGACACTATTTAGTAATTGATTTTTGTGAAAATCATAACAGAATGATTAGTTCAAAAAAGTTAATTAAATCAATACTAACATGTCATATTAACTTATAAAATTAGTGTAATTCATTAAAAGTCTCAAATTATTTTTATTTGGGTATTTATACTATCAATTATTCTAATTTTTTCACTATTATGGTAATTACTGCATCATCATTGTGTCATAAATAAATTCAATTATTTAATTTCTAAAAAATATAAATAAACTATAATTATGTAGGAAATCTTATTATCTTTCTAATGAATATTTACAATCAAATTTATCTTATGTATAACCCTATATTAAAAATGTTTTAGTAAATAAACTTTGATTTTAACTCTTTTAACTCTTCTTTGAATTAAATAATAATAAATGTCCAAATCTAATCCAGATGGGCCTAAATGGTCATATTTTATTCCTAAGGTTGTTTTTGGTCGAATTATACTTGTCCAATATAATTAGGACATGTTTTAGGATAATAATAATATCATTTTACCCGTAATGACCCTATTTACTTTTAACCGTGGTAAAAAAAGTAAAAAGTTACTATTCACCAAAAATTATTTTCATCTCATTGAATAACATTTTACTTACTGACATCAACCTTGTCTCTCAGATTTTTGAAATTCCACTCACAGAAGAGGTAAAATTAAGTTTTATGAAAAATTCATTTTTCTTAACTACCACTTAGTGGTTTCACTATTCATCAAAAAAATGAAAGTTTCCAGAAAAATACCAAAAATTAGGCCAAAGCTATGTTTGATATTATGAACTCAAAAATGATGTCTATTTTACCAAATTAAAAACATATCAGTTTCATTAATTAATTTAAAAATTAATTCTCGTCGTCAAAACAAATAGCATGTTCTTAAGAGATAATAACTATCAAAAGATTGACACTTGTTTATGTCTAGTTTAAATGGGAAATTACATCCAATGAACAACATTGTATTAAATTGTAAAAATGTATTCTAAATATAATTTAAAACCACTCAAACTAATAATTTATCACTATTAATTATTTCGATTAAAAAGGTTGTTTTTAATTAAAATTTAGTAATTTTCACTATTCATCAGAAAATGAAAGTTATCCGAAAAGTACCAAAATTTCACCCTAAGCTAATTTCAATATTCCAAATCCAAAAATAAAGTCCCTTTTGAAAAATAAAATTTACAAAATTTCAAAAAGTTGTTATTACTATTCATAATGGCTAGTTTTGATAATATTTTAATAACATGTCGTTGTTTAGTGAAACTAGGTATTGCGTACTACACACGCTATCGAGGAAGGTCATGATTGCGTGTAATGAAAGGAAAGTAAAGGATTCATGTTGTGCAAGATCCTTTTGGTGTAGCGTATAACACAAGACATTAATGAAATTAAAAGGAATATTTTTCATAAAATCTCAGGGTGTTACAGTGACCTCTTGAAACTTATCTTGTTGCACTTTTTTTTTGAAAGAAACATTCCTAGTGAACCTTTTGATTATATTCCCCTATAACCATGATAAAATTAAAAGGATTCCAATCTGAATTTCAAAGGTATTTATCCCACAATGAGTAGAGGTCTCTAGTACTAATTTTGGGTTCATCTTCGGGATAATTTCTCTTAGAATCATAGATAAATTTATAGTTTTCAAGCTCTCTCATCCACCTCACACCAATTCCACCAAAAGTCTATATCTCTTCTATGACCTGCACAAAATAAATCCACCACAAGTGACCATAATGAACTTTTTTCAATACGAAATCTAAAAAAACATATAAATAAGCACTTATTATAGGTATAATTAGTATGTCTTCTAAGTGATTACAAATGGAGACTAACTTCTTTAAGTATTTTTTATTATATATTTCCAAACTATGCTAAAGAAACTTCAAACAAAGTAGAGAATGTAGTCGATATCAGGGTAATATGATAAATAAAAGGTAGTAGATAAATAAAATTAAATATACCAATACTTGGATAATGAATTTATATATAAATGGTATGTTTAAACAATTTTATTAGGATTATATTTCTATCAATATAGGGTTTGTAAGAGAAAATTCATTGTGTTTAATTTTCAGAATTTTTTAAGAAATTGTTCACTACAATTAGTGTCATTGGAGAAAAATAAAGCTAAATACATTTTCATCCACTTTATGTTTCTTCAAATACACCAATTATAGTGTAAAAGTTTTCTGGAAAGGAAAATATAAGCTATAATTTAGGCTATGTTTGAGGAGAAAAAACAATGATTTCTAAAAATGAATGGATTTGGGAATGGAAAATTTTTATAGATTAAGGGAATGGGAATTTATTTCAATTTGGATTTGAATGCACATTACTATATTTTTTAAATATAGTTTTTTATAAGCTATAATGAAAACTATATTTAGGTTTTTTTTAATAAGAGTTAATTTATAGTATACATGGGATAAATATACATTTTTTAAATATTATGTGCTTGGTTTTAGGTGAGGTCTAGGTATGATATGTTAGTATGTGAGTTACTATAGACATTTTGTTCATTAATCAAGTAAAAGGATGAGGGTAATGTGACATATGTGTTGTTGTTTGTTCTTCTTTGTGGTTTTTAAAAAGTTAGGTTTAGCTAATGTATTCAGGCACCCATTGTATGGATTTTCCTAAGGGATCCAATTATGTTAATACTTCCCCATACTTTAAATGAACTTTATAAGAAAACTAGCTCTAGTATACCCATTTCATGATTTGGATGTAGTAAGTACATGTTATGGTTATCCCTAAGGGATAGTCTTGGATTATAGGGATCAGAGGTTGAATCTCATGGTACATGAAATGTGGTTATTTATAGAGGGAGATAAATAATTTTTTCTCCTCCCATGATTAAAATTATAACCTCTTATTAGTGAAATGTTTTGAATGTCTCAGAACAACCATGGTATAATATTATGAAATTATTTGTATAAATTACTGGTATGAAATGAAGTTGGATAAATTTATTATCTCGGATTCCTAGTTAGAACATAATGAACTGACTTGCATGTGTATTTTGAGTATTAAAACCTTGAACATATACTCAAATATAAGTTTTGTATATTTTTTGAGCCCTATTAGTATTTATTTGTTTATTTTTATACTCGCACCATACACATGAACCTCAGTGGATATAAATCTCTTATATTAGAGATACATATTAAGGGAAAGGACTAGTAACATAGATTAGAGTTGGTACAACTTAGTGGGGAAGAGATTATGTTCTTATGATAGCGTGAGGGTCCTTTTACAATTTTGATATGAGATTTGAAATTTTAAATTAAGATGTAGTAATTTAAAATGTTTTAAGGATACAAATTTCATCCTCACCATATTTATGTCATGGAAGATTATTATTACATTGTTTTTATTCAGACTTGTCCCCCATATATTCTATGTTTTTGGAACTACTCTGAGCTATAGTTATCCAAAATGGCCACGGGTACCCGGTATGAGATGACTTTTTGTTAGAGTAGTACAAGAAACAAAATAGTATTTCCAAAAGTGATGGGAGTGAGTATCAATAAAAAAAACTAAATAATAACTATTTAGTATTTTAAGATTATAATAATGGTATTTATCTATTACATTCAACTTTAGATGAATTCATAGAATTACACTAACTATATTGGTGTAATTATTTTCTTAAATTCAATTACGCATTTCCTTCAAAATGGATGCACATTAATTTTTGATAAAAGATTATAAATATGGTGTAAAATAGTTCATCATGTATTCAATAGATAATAGATGCGACCCTTCTCAAATAATTTCTCCATGTTCACATTGTTGTTATTAAAGATAAATTTAATGTATGACTACTCAAGCAAACAATTTCCTCTTCACATGATGATGTTCCCAATCCCGAGGAAGAATAGACTTTTAATGATGAAACTATAGAATTATCATGGGATCAAAAACATGTTGATGAAAAAAAATAAAAATGATTCAATATCAAAATATTGAATAAAATTATAAATCCATGAAGTCAGGGCATAAAATTTGAGGTTGGTTGGAATCGATGCGTCAACCTACTAACACCAAAAATATAATGTTGATTAGTTATCTTAGGGTCACAATTATGATGATTGATTCGATTTATATTGATTCATAGAACAACATCAAACCTAAATGGAAGGAAATCCTTTGTAAAGAAATAATATTAATGTTATGATATACTTTCTCTAATTTACAGAAAAATTACACAATGAAATGTTGATTTAATATTCATTATTACTTGTAGAGCTAGTTTATTTTTGAATGTTTTCATATGAAATTGGTCTTAATAGTCAATAGAAGATCACTAGAGGTTTCTAGATGCTTCATAAAATTTACATCTTAGGGATGTTGAGGGGAATGTAAAGACCCACCAACCAGCTAGTTATGTACACGTTATAAATCATGAAACATAGACTGCATTCATTAATTTTCATAATAAAAAATGATTTCATGTTCATTATAATTGATAATATGTTATTTTAAATTATTTATTTTATCCAACTTTATTCAAAACTATTACTTTATGGAAATGAAAAATTGTGTGAAAAATAATGAATGTGCATCCAAACCAATGTAACCATATCCCAAAGAAATGATGGGGTACACATCATTAGATATGAAATTGGTATTTTTTAAATCAATAATAAAATTTTAATTATGTGATATGAAACAAAATATGTTTCATTATTTATATATATATTGATGAATCAAAATCCAAATCCACTTCCATCCCATGCCATGTGCTATTGGAGGAGGATTGTGTACATAAGAATGGTAAACTAGTTGATGAAAACACAAAAGAAGTATTAGAAACATGTGTATGAATGAAATAATTTTATATCATTATGATTTATAACAGAATTTCATAAAAATAACTATTTATGACTATATTTATTTATTTGGTTTAGACACAAGAATCATTAACAACCATACTGGAATAAAATCTACATTCAGTAGCATTTAAGTGGCCAAAACAATACATTCATGTTATTGGATTAGGTTTTGGAGTCTCTCCTCAAACTAATTTCCCAAAGATAAAACCAGATGAAGATACATAAAATATGGTGAGGTGATTGTATACAAAAGTAGACTCATTTTAAGATATTATAATTTAGAATGGTTTGAAAGATTGATTCTTGGGAAATTGTCAAAGAGAACAGGTGGTGGAACAAATATCTACACATTAACCAATTTAACCCACTATATTTGAGGATAGTCATTCCCCAAACATCATACCTTGCACTGGGAAATTACTTTTTTAATTACGTTTATCCTAAATTTGAATCAATAAACTTATGATAAATTTATATTACTGAAATTATACAGGGTATTTTTTTTATGATATTTTTACCTATCAACACCAATTCACTGCCTTGTTTCATTGGGTATAGTGTATAATATAATGGGAGACTATCTACATAATAAAGACCTCCAAAAATATAACATGAGAGCAGGGATTGAGGTTGATCATGATATGACTATTGAACTTCCACTTCCACTTAATGATCCAGATATTATAAGGGTTTATAATATTATTGGAGCTTTCTTTACATGGATGTCTAATCTTATAAAGATACACTAGGTATGTATTTAGTTTTGTTTTCATATGAAAAAATCGCAATCGTTGATAATAAATGTCTTAAAGTGTGGTATGATATTATATATGAAAAAATGTAGTGGGGAAACAGAAGCTCAGATCAAGAAAATCTAGTGAATCAACCCAAAAAACAAAATAAATCAGAGAGTAACTTCTCCCCACCAATTCTAGAGAAACATTTATTGTCATTACAACATCATGTAGAGATGATGTTTTAAGATGCAAATATTTCATAAATTCAATATGAAAAAGAAATATATGGACCTTCCATGATAGGTGAAATTTGTCTCGAGACTATAAATGAAATTCTTAGGCATGAATAATTGAGTATCTTAATTTTCAACACTTACATAATGTAGATTTTCATAATACATAAGTCCAAATAGAAAGATAATATGTTCATTAATGTTCATAACTATTAATATTTTCTAGAGATATTTATATTACTATCATATTAATAGATAATCATTGGAATCATGATTTGGATTCATTAATATCCTAATTATATCTACAAAAAAACATAATTTGTAAAAAAAGGAATAGAGAAGAAAAGAGATGACTTACTCGAGGTGTTTCTTAATAAACATCAGACCAAAGACACTTTTTGATGCCTGTAATAAAGAAAAAAACTCTACACCATAATCACATAAACTATATTTTTAATTTTTTTATTACTTATTTATTTATTTTTTAGTGATCAATTGATGCCGATCACAGTCATTATAGATACCCTAACTATTTATTTTTTTGGATATAATGAATAGATATCCAACCAAAAGAACACACATGATGTGTATTGTGAAATTTAAAAACACTGCAATCAATATTTAATAGATGAAAATTGAACTAAATGTTTCAGTCTATGTTTAAAATATAATTTTTTTTATGATAGGGTGGTTGATAAATATATAGAAAAACATGACCAGATGTTAGTTTCTGAAGAGATAATACCTTATTTACTTTTATAGACTAAAATTTATATTAACACATTCCATGTACTATCAAATATTACAAAAGTATGAAAGAAACCCCCCCACCAAGAACAAACTAAACCACCACAAAAAATACATTTTATTTCCAATGAATTATATATAATGAAAAGAATGGGTCTTAGTAGTGGATCCAATAGTCACATGAGAGTCATAGAAGACCAATAAAATCATCAAACTTATATATAATCTATCTTAAATTTTTGAATTAATATGTGTGTAATGAACCACCAAATCTAGTTGGTGTATGAGTGAACTATTAGAGAACAACCACCATTGAGAGATCGTGGTCATCAAGGAAGGATACTGTCAAATGAAACATTCCATTGAATGAAAAGATAATACCTTGTGAAGAAATCCTTGAAAATGAAAAACCAACTTAAAAATAAATCATGAATCATTAAAAATCCAAACAAACAACCCTTTGAAAAAGAAACCCGTAGATTGATAAAAAAACCAAATAAATAAAGAAATGTAAAATTTCATCAATTGAATCGTGAATTTTTAGAAAATAATAACATAGTGGTTTCACTTTGGTTGGTGGTGGAGTTATTTGGGATATTCAACAATCAATTATATGCATGATATAATATCTCAAATTCTTGTGATATCCAAACATGTAACATTCATTATGGATGTGCACATTCATTATATTAAATGATCCACATTCATAAGCTCATTAATAGAAAAATCTTCATTATTGTCAATAAAAAATACATGAAAATATGGATATTATATTTTGTATTAACAAACTATTATGTTGTTATGTTGGATATTATGATCACATAGAAAACACATTCAGATTGTTTTCAAATTTACATTAATTTTAGTAAAAAAAGACAACTAACATACTCAAAACCAGGTAAACGAGTACATATTGATTTAGTAATTTAACAAAATTATCAATAAGTCATTTTTTAGGTTTATGAATCAAACTCTCTTTAATCTGATAGATGATGTGTCTGATATGACACAAAGTGTCTGTTATGAGTTTAAAATTTTCATTTTAATGCCAAAAAGTGTAACTCACTCGAAAATAAGAAAAAAACTCAAATTGTTTTGATAATTTTAGAAATTATTCACAACTAATTTATGAACTGTAGGAATTAGTCTCACATCAAACCCACACACAATGAGACAATTATAAATGAAAGTGTGTGTTTCCGGTTTAAAATGACATTTTAGTAAAAACACAATTGGAATTATTAAAACTAAAGAAAGACATTCCTATTGTAATGATACTTTAGAAAAAATATTTATAAGTATTTTGGGACATGTAGGAATCATAAAAAACTTAATCTGACGAATGCTATGACTGATATGAATCAAAGTGCATCTTTTTATTTAAAATTGATATTAATTTTAGTAAAAATGAAAAATGACATACACAAAATTCTTTAAGCACATTTAGATAGTATTTTTTACTTAATTAAAATGATTCATATGACATTTGTGACATATAGAAATCATCCTCACCTCAATATAATCCATAATATGATTGGCATGACTCAAAGTATCTGTTATTGAATTAAAGTTTACATTTTCATATAAAAAAAGGGACACTATCTAAAAAAAAAAAAAACTTAGATTGTATTTATAATTTAGGAAAATAGTTCATAATTCATAGTGACATTTTGTAATTAGTTTCATGCCAAACCTACACACGATGCGATATATGTGACTCAAAGTGGATGTTTCCAATTTAAAATGAAAATTTAATAAAAATCACAAGTGGCATGCTAAATATTGAGGAATTATATTGAGATTGCTGTTATACTTTAGTTAAATGACCTGTAAGTCATTATGGATGTGTATGAATCATACTCAGCTCAATCTGACTCACAGTAAGACTGTTATGTCTCCATGTGTATATTTTTATTCAAAATCGACATTACTTCTAGTAAAAATGGAAATTGACAAACTCCAAAACTGAGACAATGCATTCATGTTATTTTGGTACTTTAGAAAAATGATCCATAATTCATTTGTGACATGTAATAATCAATAACACCTCAATCTAGTCCATGATGTGACCCATATGACTCTAAGTGTCAGTTATCAGTTTAAAATTTACATTTTAATACAAAAAAGTTGCATTCATTGAAAAATATAAAAAAATAATAGATTATCATTATAATTTATGAAAAAACTCATAATTAATTTTTCATGTACAAGAATAAGTCTCATGTCAAACCCACTCACAATACGACCTGTATGACTCAAAGTGTGTGTTTCTAGCTTAAAATGACATATTAATAAAAGAACATAAGAGTTGTACTCAAAACCTGAAAAACACATTCATATTGTTTTAATACTTTAGGAAAATGATCCCTATGTTATTTGGTATGTGTATAAGTCATACATACCACAATAGGATACATGTTATGCCTTCTATGACTCTAGGTGCATCTTTTTATTCAAAATTGACATATATTTTAATAAAAAAGACAACTGACATACTAAAAATTGAGAAAATGAATTCTGATAGTTTTGGAAATTTAGGAAAACAATACATATATATCATTTTTGACATGTATGAATCATTTTAACCACAATATGATCCATGATGTGCCTGATATAACTCGAGCTGTCTATTATCAGTGTAAAATTGACATTTTAATAAAAAAGTGTCACTAATTGAAAACCAATAAAATAAACTTGGATTTCTTGATAATTTAGGAAAATGATTCATAATTCATTTTTGATGTGTAGGAATCAATTTCACATCAAACCCACACATGATGTGTCATGTATTACAGAATGTGCATGTTTTAGTTTAAAATTATATTTTTGTAAAAAAAATATAAGTGGCTTACTCAAAACCAAGGAAAAAAATTCATATTTTTTGATACATTAAAACTATGATCCATATGGAATTTGGTATGTGTAGGAATCATAATAAACTCAATCCGACACACAGTGTGGTCGATATAAATCAAGTGCATATTTTCAATATATAGGTGTCATTTTAGTTTAAAACACTCATCAGATCATCAAACCTGAGAAAATGAGTGTAGATTGTTTTCTCAATATTTTATCTTCTATTACCTAATAAGTTTTATCTTATAGTCATTTATTTAATTTCCATAGAAATATTGCATGAATATGAACAATAAATGGAATGAGATCTTCAAAAATCAACAACAACACAATTCGATACATAGTGTTCCTAGTATGAATCAAAGTTTAGTTTAAAATTAACACTTTGTTTTAATTTATTTATTTATATTGTTATTAAAAAAATAATTATTTTCTTATATAAGTTAATTCTTTTTCTCAAGAAGGGGTGATTTTATATTTTATATAGGTCCATTCTTTTTCTCTATAATAATATTTTTTCTTGTATTTGTGTTAGAGAGATTGTTTATTTTAAATTATATATTTTTATTTGATTTTGATAATTAAAGTTATTATTTATATTGTTGTAGTTTTTTTTACAACATAGTGAAGAATTCCATGTTTCTAGTACTGCAGTGTGTTGTAACATAACACAAAAACATTACCCTTTATCAGTGCTACTAAATGCACTAATAAAGAAACCATTTATCAGTGCTTCTTCAATAATTGATAAAGGGATCCTTTATCATCACATCTACAATTGATGATAAATGTCTCTTTTATTAGTACAATTTTTAGCATTGATAATGGTTACCTTTATCGGTGCTAAATAAATGCACTAAATGGTATATTTTATTAGTTATTTTAAATGCATTGATGAAAGGATGTTTTATTAGCTATCTTCCAGCATTGACAAAACTTAGGCCTTTTAACCATTTTGTAGTATTCAGCTCTTAGTTATCATTGATAAAGGCTTATTCTAGCTTTGTTAAAGGCCTCTTTTGTAGTAGTGAAATAAAAATATTTCAAAAGTATAAATGTTTTTATATCAAAATTCAATAATAAATTAGTTCTATTTAGATAAATTGGATTTATAAAAATATAATTGATCTAATTTTACTTTAAAATTATTTTAAAACAACATGTGACTTTTTAAATATTTTAAATGAAAAGGAAATTTTTAATAAAAAACTGTATACTACACTATTCATAAAAATAGATTAATCTTTTTATAAAATTCTCGAAATTTATCCCTAAGATAATTTTGACCTGTTGATTTCAAAAATAAATTTCAATATTAAAATAAATTATCTACATCTTGGAATTTTTTTTTCATAAAAAATTAATAGAAAATCATTTTTAGAAGAAATGTGTTTAGGATGTACATACTGACATTACCAAAAGTCACATTCTTATATTTCAATATATTTCATTTATATAAAACCCAAATAATTAATTTTAAAAATTTGGTTATTCATTTTCATACTTCCATGTTTAAAATATTTTATATAATGGTTATGTTTAAATATAAATATTTTTAGTATATTGTGGTTCGTTAAAACCCTATATTGCATGTAATGAATGCTATCGAAGAAATTAAATTTGTGTGAAAAAAATTAATAAAATCTTTGGTTGTCACATTATACCCCCTTAAGAATAATATCTCCCTCCAACTGTAGTAACTCTATTATAAAAATGATTAAGATACTTCTGGCTCATCATAACCTTAGGTTTCCATATAGCTTCCTCAAATTGGTAGTTTTTTCACAAAACTTTTGTCAAGTGAGTAGTATTGTTTCATAACACTTTTTCTCAATGATCTAGAATCTCCACTATTTGTTCATTATTAAAGAGATTTTTATCAAGTGGTATGGCCTATGAGTTAAATACATGTGAAGGATCAGGTATGTACTTCCTCAGGAGGGATACATGTAACACATCATGGACATGAGAGTGGTCTGATGGACGTGCCAAGTGATAAGCTACTCTCCCTACTCGATCAATAATATTGAAAGGGAAAATATACCTAGTTATCATCTTTCCTTTCTTCTAAAATCCCACAATATTCTTCCATGGAGAAATTCCTAGAAATACCTTATCAACAACACAAAATTCAAGATCAAACCAATGATTATAAAAAAACTTTATATCGAATTTGTGTTGTCTATATGTTTTTCTAATGTCTCTAACCTTGTCTTTTAATTATATAACTAGCTCAATACCTAATAGTTTCTTTCTCTAATTTTTTCCATGTTTGTTAGAGTTATAAACTTAAAAATATATAGGGTTTCATAAGGATCCACCAAAATGATGAGTGAAATATATTATTATATGAAAACTTGGCTAGATGAAGGTGTGGATCCCAACCACCTTTAAAACCCATATAACAATATATCAATATATCCTATAGGGTTTTAATGGTTCTCTCAGACTAATATTTTTTATATGATGATATATAATGTTGAAAATCAACTCCAAATTGAGTTCATTTTGAAGACAACACTAGAAAATTTAGGTAAACCTCATATCCTGATCAGATACAATAGAATTTGGTTGTCTGTGCAACTTTATCATTTCCTTAATGAATATCCTAGAAATATGATCAAAGAGAAAATCAGATCCTATTTCTATGTTTTTTCGAATTTTTAAGGTGATCGACTGTGACCCATATAACATTATTCTCTTTAGATGTTTTGAGGAGTCTAATAAAAAAATCCATCGTAATGTTTTCCCATTTCCACTATGGAATGGGTAATGGTTGTAAAATCCCCTAAGTATATTTTTTACAGGTCTTAACTTTATGGTATACCACGAACTGGGACACACACTCATCAATGTCTCTCTTCGTGTTGTCTCACAATATATACTCTATCAAATCAAAATATATCTTTTTTTTTTCATTAGGGATGAACAAAGAATGAAGAACTATGAACTGTGTCCAATAGATCCTTCTTCAAATATAGTATGGTTGAAACTCATAAATGTTTTCTAAACCTCATAAATCCATCATAATCAAGGATGAACTCAAGATCATTTTTTACTATCATCTTAAGCTCTACATCTTCCTTTTACACCACTTTATTCTTAACATGGATAGATAGTTGGACAAATATTTATGAAGGATAAGATTTTCCTCATCGCTTGACAATTTTCAGATAGATCCTTTGTAGATTTAATAATATTTTATCTATTATGATCCTTATCATTGAGAATCTAGCATGACCTATTTGACTCAAAGCATCTACCACCTTGTTCTCTTTCATCTAGTGGTTATTTATTGAGTTGTTATAATTGTTAATTATCTCCAACCATATTCTATTGTGCCTTTTCTCCTCATTTTATGTGAATATGTGATTAAAAATTATATATATATCACACCTTTTTCTACAATGATAACACCTCCATATCATTAAGGCAAAAAATAATCCATCTTACTCTAAATCATGATTTGGTTAATTTTTATCGTGAAACATGAATTGTCATGAGTCATAAGCTATAACCATGTCATTTTGCAAGGGAATGAATCCAATCCCCATCTTTGATTCACCACTATAGATTACAAACACTTCTCCACTATATTGAAATGTAATAATATGTGCACTGACAAAAAATCTCTTTATTTTCTTGAAATTTTCTTCACATTAATCTTTTCAAGGTAACTTAGCTCCCTTTCATGATAAACAGGTTAATGTATTTGAAAACCATGAGAAATATTCTATAATGAATCTGTAATATCAATCCAAACCCTGAAAACTGTGGATATCAATCACCATGGTTGGTCTATGGGAATTTTCAATAGCCTCTATCTTTGATAGATCCACCAATATACCCTTAAATGAGATTATATGACAGAAAATTGTAATCTTTTGTACTTAAAACTAACACTTTCTAAATTTTTCATATAGTTTCTCCTTCCATAGGGTATTCATTATAATTCTCAAGTGATATTATTTCTTATCCTTTCTCTAGGTATAGATAAGAATATATTTTATAAATAATTCTAGAAAATGATTACAAAAATCTCTAAATTCTCTATTCATTAAATCAATGAATATAGTGGGGGAATTATGAAGTCCAAATTGAATCCCTTTATATTTATAGTGTCCATACCTTATACGGAACGATGTCTTGGTTATATCAATCAGCTTGACCCTCAATTGATGATATCTAGAACTGAGGTCAATCATAAAAAAGTATTGATCTGCGCACAGTTGATCAATTAAGTCATCAAAATGGGGTACATGATAGAGGTTCATGATTGAGATCTTGTTTAGTTTATAATAATCAATACAGAGTCACAATAATCCATATTTTTTCTTAACAAAAATAATTGTTTCTCCCTATGGTAAAACACTAGGTAAAATTTGTCCCTTTTCAAGATTCTATGAGATTTGCTTCTTTATTTTTTGAAGCTCAATGTGATCCATTCTATATGGAATCATTGAAATGGTTCTAGCATTAGGTATGAGTTCAATTGATAATACAACATCACAATTTAGTGGAATACAAAGATACTCTTCTAGGTTGACATCAAAAAACTCTTGATCAATAGGCATGTCATTGCTGGTGAGTTTCTTACACATTATCTGAGATAAACACCCCTTTTTAATAGTAACCAAGACCTAAAAAATTGATGTGATATCCATCATAAGTTCATATCTATCATCAAATAGATAGAGGTTCATATGTTAAATTCGAATATCTAATGGGAGTTCTCTTCCTCAGCAATTTATGTTGTATATATTTAGAGATATCCAATCCATGCCTATGATAACATCAAATTCAACAAGATATAGAATAATAGGGTTTATAGGAAGCCTATTTTCATAAACATCATCCTTTTAAGAATAGTAGACTTGAGATGAAATCATAATACCATTATGGTATTTCACTACAAATTCAAAATCTAATCCTTGGGGTGGAAATTTGGAACCATTATAAAATTATTCAGATATAAAATAGTTTGTAGATCTAATTTCAAATAATACATTAGAAATTATAGAGTGAAGGGTAAGTGTACATTTCACCATGTCATTGTCATACACCTCAACATGAATTATGATCACATGAGATTTTCCTTTTTCTCTCAACTTAAGAGGTTATTGATGTCAATCATCATCATTAACCTTTATATTTGAGCCATAGATAATTCCCAAACTCCTTTAATTTGAAGAACTAAAGTGTAGGTGGTGCATTGTATTGATATTTCCATCCATTCATTTCACTGATTGGATTCTACACATCAATGTTATATTCTTTTTCTCATTATCCAGGCTTCCCACACTAAAAACACCTTCTATATCTTTTCAAGCATTCACCTGAGTGTTCCTTTCATCATTTTTGGTAGGTAGGAGGTTGAAACGTTTTATTCCCTATATGTAAAATATCATTGGAGAATCCCAGAAACCCAATATCTGTTTTATTATAACTCGAAACATAAGGGTATCTAGATTCCATTTTTACATTGAGTGTACGTAGAATTTTTTCTTCATATATTCCAATGTCCCATATGGCTAGAATGCTTTGGATACTTATTTTAAATCCATTGAAGAATTGATCAACCTTAAATTCAAGTTAGATGACATTACCAGAAGAGTAGCATGAAAGTCTTGTAAGTGTTTCCTCACATGTATCAATAGATTCATCGTATTTCTTCTTATGATCAAGGAATTCTATCTCTATTTCTGTATGAGGAATATAAGGAATGTTCTTATTGAAAAATAAGCACATAAAGTCTTCCCACTCCATGGATTAAATTTCATCCAATTAACACATATTCTTAATAAGAGTGAACCATTCATTTATTTCTCCTTCCAAATGATAAACATCAATAATTACATTTTCATGTTTTTAACAATGGAGAAAGAAAATTTTCTTTTATATTGTATTGGTCCATTTCTTAGAAACTAATGGATCAAACGAACCATTAAAAGAAGACCTATTTTTTCTCATATAGGATTCAACATAATTTTTCCCTCCTTTGAGAATTTGGGTGTTGAGTATGATTCATGGATTGAGAAATTTATTTGAGTATCACAATAGGGTTCTTCATCCCATATCCCATAGCATTTGGTTTCTTAGGTTGACAATCATTAACATTAACATGGTTCCTTTGGGTTCCATCCATTTACTCAAACCAAAAATCATTTTGTGAAAAACAATGATAATAATAGTAAACCACTTATTCATGGAAATAATTTATAGGATGTATAAATCATGAAAACATATATTTAATCATTGATTCCTTAGGTTTAACATAGGATATCAACGATCATGATCTATTCAAACCCTTCATGTCGGTTTTTAAATAAAATGTGAATTCCCCAAAGCATATCCCATGGTAGTTTCAAACTATGGGTCCAATAAGGCCTGTTGTTGTGGACTAGGTGGTAGTAGATTCAAGAAAACAACACCTATTTCTGATTTATTACCCCTATGAACAACTATGAGAGAGACACAAATAATTATATTATCTATAAGGTGATTTAGTTTATTTGAAAAAAAACTTAATGTATTCCTTACAAAATGTTTAGAATGTAATCCTATACATAGACTTATACCTAGAGTTATCACTAAATTTTTCTAAGCCGAATATATAAATATTAACTAAACCAAACCTCTTTTTTATACCAACTATAGAGACCCAGGTTTTCCATACATAAATATTACCTCTTTTTTGAAAAATATTTATTAAATTTCACAAATACACATGTGAGAACGATAATTATTTGGTGTCTTTGGAGACTATATTCACAATATTTTTATTTGATGAAAAAACTTCAGCATCTCCCACAAAGATATCTCTATATAATACTCTTTAAAGACATACCCTACATAAAACCATTATTCATAACCTAGGTAATGGAAACATAAAAAATAGTGATCTTAAATTCTCACTAAGGTTAAGAAATGGCAATTTAAATAATCACTTAAACGAAACAAGAGCATAAGGGTATGAGAAAATGAGCTTAACATTTGAAAACCATACCCCATATAACTGATATCACAATATTGAATCATGGAATAAATTTTGACATTTCATAAGACATGAATCATAATGGAAATAAATAAACATAAGACATTTCAGAATAATATAGTCTTAATAATGAAAAAAAATCATAATATTATATAATTGTGATATGTATAAATAAAAATAGTTTCACTCATTAAGTTATGTACATGAAATCACGTGCTAGAATCAACATATAAACATGAATCCAGGTCCATGCATAAACATATGGTCATAAAACTGTGTCCACACATAACCTTATGGGTAAAAAATATTTTCCACACATAACCTTATCGAAATGAAACTAGGTACGAAAATAACCTTATAAACATTAAAAAAGGTCCACACATTCCCTTATGAACATAAAACCATGTCTACACATAATATTGAGACCATGAAGTTAGGTTCAAGCATAACATAATTAACTCATGAGTTATCCATCATTACCCAAAGTATTTTAAGGATTTAATGGACCCAAATATATCATTATTATAATAATATAATATAATTTCCATAAAATATTCACTGTAATCATAAGGCATTGAAATGGAAAAGATATGACAAAATGTAAGCATAGTGTTTACCTCTTCCTTGGTTATGTATCTCCCAAACACTTGATTGCTATATATTTTTCATAACTATGGATCCTCCAAAATAATGTTTTTTTTATATTTCAACTTTAGATAATGATGATTAGAAAAGAATGAGTGTACCATTGATGGGACCAGATAGTTTAACATGTCAGCATACCATGGTTCTTTTCCAATTATTTTATATTTCATCTCGCCTGATAAAGACACATTCAAGGCCATTTTTATGGGTGTTTCGACCACATCAGTATGGGGAAATCTTCTCATGTGAGCTATAAAAAGTTTCTCACAACCCTTCAGGTTTTTAATATATAAGTTTAATTCTTATTGAAGTGTAATTCACCTTACCAATCAAGGGTGTTCATCATCTTTCTTGATTAAATACCCATGAGTTTCTTGATTAGAGTAAATAGTTACTTTTCCTACTAATAAATATAATTTTAATTTATAATTCACAATTATAGACCAAAAATACATATCTATTATTTTATAATTGGTTTTCGATATATTAATTGTTTTTTTATGTTTAAGTTATCTCACATGAATTTCTACTAATATTTTAGGATGGTCCTGCTCCAACATCTTCGTTGGTGGAATAAAACAACACTTCAAAGGGAAGATCCCTATCTGGAAGACTGAATGTAGATGTTTTGATTAATAACTCCTAGAGCTTGTCTCACATGAGCCTCAGCCCAGTAGGTGAGGTATCCTTAAGTGCATCCACAAGACCCAGGTTCAAAAACCAGGTAGAAGAATATTTCCAGGTATTGTAGCAGTAATGTAGTAGGTACAATAGCTGCTCTGTAGCAGAGACTATACAATGTGTGGGTACTAAAGTAGAACTGTACACTGTACAGGTACTATAGCAGAACTGAACATTGTGGGGGGCACTGTAGCGGGCACTGTAGTAGTTACTATACCAGGTACTATTCGGCACTGTAGTCACTGGAACTATTCACCATGGGCCACTGGTTTGGGCTTGGAGTCCATAAGGCTTTAGGGCCACCAAGGTCATTGGGTCAGTAGGGCTTTCGGACCACCTTTAAGGCCTTCGGGCCACCTCAAGGCCTTCGGGCCATATGCAGATACACCAGACACATGACAAAAAAAGGATCAGCCCCAGAATAGGATTCAGAGCCGGTGCACTCACCCGAGCAGAGCCAAATGGATTTGTTAGAATGAGAGGGTATGGTTATGCCATCGGGACAAGCCTGTGATGATATGAGAAGCCTATCCAGACTGTCATGTGAAGGTAGAGAGCTACTATCATGATGCAGATGCTGGGGAGGGGTAGTTCCTTGTATATAGTCTAGTTGAATTCCCTAAGTCCTTCGGGTCATGTAATCTTCTAAGCCTACGGGCCTTGTAATCTCTGATCCTACGGGCTTTGTAAGGGTTCCCCCTCATCCCTTGAAAGCGGGGTTATCAAAAATCAATAAAAATGAAGGCCTTCGGGCCATTCAGATCCTAGATCTTATCAAAATGTTTCCTTGCATTATTCATAAAATATTAAATTAGTATCCTTATTGATTAGGTTAGTCATGGGAAATACATTTTTTTAAATTTCTATAATAAACATTTTATAAAATCTATTATTTCCTAAGAATTATCTAACATTTTTCACAGTGGTGAGATAATGCAGTGTAGAAATGGTACCAATATTGGTCTTGTCTACTGCAATTCCATACACAGAAATGACGTGGACTAGAACATTAACTTTATCCACTATGGAATGAAATTTTCCAAAGTTTAAAAACAATTTATTTGTAACACATATTTTTAAAATGTTATCATATTTTTGAGATAGGTTTAAAAAATGTTCTCTAAACTATAAAATCATCATGAAATTCCTTTAAGATGTTTTTAATTAGATCTGAAAAGATTCTTACGATGTAGCATTGGGTGGTACCTAGGGTATTATATAGGACAAAATGAATCCTTTTTTATTAAAAAAACTACAGGGATATGTGAATGTAGTTTTTTCTTGATCATCTATTGCTATAGGGACCTAGAAATAACTATAAAAATATATAGAAAATCAATTATAAAATTTCACAGATAGTCTCTATTACATTTGATCTATAAAAGGAATGTGGAAATGTAGTTTTTAAATAAATGGTTTAGTTTTTTATAATCAATGCAGACAATATAATTATATTGAATCATAGTGGGAACTAGTTCATTGTTTTTGTTTTAAAAAATATTGAATCTAATCATTATAGGTTCAATCTGAATGGGACTCACCCACTATGAGTCTGAAATGGGTTATATCCTACCATCTCTTAATAGCCATTCAATTGTTTTTACAACAACCATAATGGTTGGTTTAAGCCTTTTTTGAGGCTTTCTAGTAGGTGTTGGATCATTTTTTTGGTGGATTCAGTGTAAAACAATTGTGGTAGTAATTCCTAGAATGTATCCTAATGAGAATCCTATAGAATTTATATTCTATATTGATATGGTAAAAAATTAGGGTTCTTGAATAGGTTTCAAATAATTGTATTTTTTTATATATAATTTTTCTTTTTCATTGTGAAATTCTTATTGAGAATTTGATTATAGTAATTTTATTTCTATTTCATATGGTTGTTCTAATGATTGTGTCAACATAGATATTCCCATGCTTGAATCCAACTTTTGAAAAGAAACAATATCAGTAACAGATTTAATCAGTTCATAAAATTTACCTTTATCCTAATCCAAAAATTGATAAACACAAATACTTTTCACTACATTTAGTTCATTTTCAAATATAAAAGTGAAAGAATAATTTTTTGACTCTTGTGATTCTCTTAGACTAATTATTTAAACCAAAATTTTAAATTATTAATATTCATAAAAGAATGTTTCTGAATAATAAATTTTAAAAATAGATTTTCCTTCTTATGAATATTTCATTGAATCCAAATTAATGAAATAAATAGTCTCTCAAAAAAATCTATTTAAAAGGTACCATCATTTTAATTTATTATGGTTTTAGAAGATTTCAAAACAGGAATGCCTAAGATGATAGGTGAATGAGTTGTATCTCTTTCATATTCCATGTACATGATTTAAAAAAAAGAAAGTATGAATTCCACTCTTATGAAAACATCTTTCAAGACTCATTCCGGATAGGGAGTGGCTTAGTAATATAGTTATAGAATAAATACGGTTGGTTTAGGTTATCCTACTGGTAGGGTAGAAAAAACGGAATGAGGCCTAACATTTATTGATGCTCCTGAATAAAATAGTGAAATAGTAAAAGTATAATATTTTATGGTTCGTGGGATAGTAAAAATTATTATGTCTTGACCCTTTCAAGTTCATTATGGGGTTATTAGTTAAAAAATATATCTTTATAGACCTATATTTTAATATCCTTATAGTTTTCCCTTCTCTGTACACATCTCTTGGAGGAATTTTTCATACATTGGTATTCAATTGATTGCATCCAACAATGTGATATTTTTTTTCCACCAATTTGAAGGCGCCAAGAATTTATGTTTTCAGGATTTAGCACATTTATATTTGAGGGGGCCATTATGTATGGGAAGGGAGGTTTTAGGTATATTCTCAACCATAAAATTACATTTATCATTATTTACTTGTTCTAGGTCTATAAACACATCAAATCCTTTCTCTTTAAGGAAAGGTTCTTTTAGCACAAGATGTCCACATCTATATCTGGCTTCTAGTGGAAATTCATTACTACTATTAACTTCCCTAAAACATAATTGGATGATAGAAATCATAGTGACCTTGGGGTAATGAATTAGTTCACTAGGAATCTTACTTGAGCCTTGATTTACTATGTTAAGTAGAAATAATCTATCAAAACTGACCTTTCAACTTCTTGAGTTCTTATCCATGAGTTATAAGGAAATATTTCTAATTACGTTGGGACTCCATTAGCTATCTCTACATGACTTTAATAGACGGTTCATGGTTTTATCTGTGACAATGTAAGATTTTAATGGGTTTTTTAGGTTTATAAAATGTTTTGAAAAATGGCTGAAAAATCATGTGTTCTCTATCATTTTGTAATCGTTCTAAAAAACCACTACAAAACGATTTAACGATATTTTTCCCAAAATAGTTTATTCATTTTTCGGTGACTTAAACCACTGCTAAACCATTTCATGATAGTTTATTTTATATTTTATATTTCATTATTTTCATGTTTAATTAAATAGTTGTTAATTTTGTATTTTTCTAATATTTAAGATATTTATTATTTATTATTTATTATTTGTTACCATGCACATTTCATACCTGAATGATATGTCAGGAACAAATTCAATATATATATATATATATATATAAATATATATATGTTGGGCGATATTTAAACCCCTTATATCTTGGTTATTCTACGAAGGCATTACAACTCCGACAAGCTCTTCAGGTGGAGAGTAAATACAATTTAATATAATTATATATACAGATAAAAAATAATTAATAAAATTAAAGAATAATAATAAGTAATAAAAAAATAATACATAACAATAAAATATGACCTAAATAATTAATAATTAATAAATATAAATTAATAATTAATAATTTACAAATAGGGAATTAATAAATTACAAAATAATGGTTAAGAAAGAAAGAAAGAAATAATTTATTAATAAATGGTACATGAAAACATAATAAATAATAAATAATAAATAATAAATAAGTATTAAATAAATAATATATTTATAAATTATAAATAATAATTCTTTAATAACTAATTAATAAATAAGAAATAAATAAATATATGATAATTAAATAATATATTAATAAATATTGAATAATCAAAAACAAATATTAAATAATAAATAAAAAATACTATATATTATATATTATATATTATATAATAAGTAATAAGTAATAAATAATAAATAATAAAAACAAATAATAAATATATATATAATAACTTATAAATATTAAATAAATAACAAATAATAAATTAATGATAAATTAATTAAAAATTAATAATAAATATTAAATCAATATTAAATTAATAATGGATAAATAATAAATTTATAAATAAGAATAAATTAACAATTTGATTAATAAACAATAAATATGTAATAAATAAATAATAAATAATAAATTAATTATAAATAAATATAGAAATAAAAATAACTCAATAATAGATTTAAAAATAAATATATAAGTAGTAAATAAGGAATATATAATTAAATAAATGAATAATGAGTAAAATCAATAAATAATAAAGACTAAATAACAAATAGTTAGTAAGTAAATAATAAATAATATGTCACTAAAAAATTAATGATAAATAATAATTATATGATTAATTAATAATAAGTTGATAATAAATTAATAATAAATTAATAATAAATTAACAATAAATAATACATTAATAAAACATTTAAAATATTATGTAATAATTTGTAATAAATACACAATAAATATTAAATGATAATTTAACAATAATTCTATAATAATTAAATATTATATATCAAATAAAAAATAATAATGAATAAATAATAAATAATAAATGAAAAATAATAAATAATAAATAATAGATGGGTCTAAATATCTAAAAAAATATCTATAAATAATGAAATTTACATAAATATATATAAACACTCATTTATGTTATATGAATATTTATAAGCATAGACATCTATATAATTTTATTTTAATATATAAATATATATAAACTCATGTAGATATATATATATGTGTGTATATCTGTATTGGTTATAAAAATTTATGTACATAAATACATATAATTATTTAAAAATATATATAACTATAAACCAAAAATTCACAAATAATTTTAAATATCCATGAATAAATAAAATTTTATGTACTTTTAATTGTATATATATATATATATTAAATCACCCAAAGAGGCAAAACAAAAACAACTGAAACATGATCAAATTACTAGGAATGTAAATCTATGGAATAAAATCTTAAAACGCAAAACAATAATTTAAAGATACTCTTAAACAAAATTGAAATTCTATCAAATATTCAAAAATCATGGAATACCAACAAAAAACTATGTTTTGGTGGTATTTTGGGACTTTTTTTACATAGAATTAGTGGATAGTTATCCCTAATCAAAATGACATTACACTACTAGAAAAGAAGGTTATACAAACGGTTTTAAACCATTGGTATAGGCTGGAAAACCGTTGGTATAGCCTATACCAACGGTTTTCCAAACCGTTGGTTAGTAAGTTGTGAGGAAAGCCTTATACCAATAGTTTGATCTAAACCGTTGGTATATTGTTCTATTAAATTTATCCCAATGTATACCAATGGTTTATAACCGTTGGTAATGCATTTGAGAATTATTATACCCACGGTTGAAAACTGTTGGTAATGTGATTTTCCAGAAACATATACCAACGGTTTAGAACCGTTGGTATTGTGTTTTTCCAGAATTCCAGAAAACATATACCAACGGTTCTAAACCGTTGGTATAGGTGTTTTTTCAGAATTCCAGAACACATATACCAACGGTTCTAAACCGTTGGTATAGTGTTTTCCAAGAATTCCAGCACTCTTATACCAACGGTTTAGAACTGTTCGTATTGAGTTTTTCCATAACTGTTGCACAACAGCCCCCTCCAGTATCCCCTCCACTATACACCTACACCTACATAAAAAATATCACAAAAACCACATAAAAACATAAAACAGTATAAAAAACACCTAAAATAGCACAAAAAACACAAAAAACAATCAAATTCTTCCAACAATGTCATGTACTACAATTCCCTATTTCAATATTCATATGAAAACAATCATCCGATAGTAATTCACCTCACCCCTGCACAACCCCCATACCAGCACAGCCTCCCCACCTCCCCATCAAATTCTAATAGGCAGACTAGTATGAGAAATACCTATTAGAGTTGAATAAGAGTTTGAAATTGGCTCATATCCCATTTTTTTTGATCCTAGATTGGGGTAAATAATGATTTGTGATGAATTTTCCATTTAACTTGTATGGTTTATAATATATGGTGAAAAGGTATTTTCTTAGGAGTCTTTTCACTTATGACCCCATGAGTGAAACTACCCGACTCATGAAAAAGAGTTTGCAACTATCGCTGATGAGTGTAAATTTCAGTTGTATTCACTTAAAATGATGTCCTTTTCAAAAAAAAGAGAGACTTTGAGTGGTGCCGTACACACCGTGCCTCGGATTGAGGCGAGGTTGACTCATACACGTCACATATGACCCATGGATCGTTTTCCTAAAGTTTCAACAGAATATGAATGTGTTTGGTCGGTTTTCCGTATGCCGGTTGTTGTTTTCACTTATAATCATGTCCATTTTAAATAAAAGTGAGACACTTAGAGTGGTACCGGCCACACCGTGCCTCAGATTGAGGTGGGGTTGAATTGTACATGTCAAAAATGACCCATGGATACTTTTCTTAAAGTATCAACAGAATCCAAATGCGTTTGGTCCGTTTTCCGTATGTTAGTTGTTGTTTTTACTTAAACTGTGGTCCATTTCAATGAAAAGTGAGACACTATGAGTGGTTCTGGCCACACTGCACCTCGGATTGAGGCGGGGTTGACTCGTACACGTCATAATTGATCCATGGATCGTTTTCCTAAAGTATAAACACAATCCGAATTTGTTTGGTCTTGTTTCCGTATGTCGTTTATTTTACTTAAAACCGCATCCATTTTAAACAAAAGAATGACACTTTGAGCAGTTCCGTCCACACCGCACAACAGATTGAGGCAGGGTTGACTATTACACATTACATATTACCCATGGATCGTTTTACTAAAGTTTCAATAGAATCGGAATGCGTTTGGTCTGTTTTCTGTATGCCGGTTGTTGTTTTCACTTAAAATCCTATCCATTTCAAATAAAAGTGAGACACTTCGAGTGGTACCGGCCACACCGTGGCTCAGATTGAGTCGGGGTTGACTCGTACACGTCAAAAATGACCCATGGATACTTTTTCTAAAGTATCAACAGAATCCGAATGTGTTTAGTCCATTTTTCATATGTCAGTTGTTGTTTTTACTTAATCTGTTGTCTATTTCAAAGAAAAGTGAGACACTTTGAGTGGTTCCAGCCACACTGCTCCTCGGATTGAGGTGGGGTTGACTCGTACACGTCAAAAATGACCCATGGATCGTTTTCCTAAAGTATCAACCCAATCCAAATGCGTTTGGTATTTTTTCCATATGTCATTTATTTAACTTAAAAGCGCATCCATTTTAAACAAAAGAAAGACACTTTGAGAAGTTCCGTTCACACCGCGCCTCTTATTGAGGCGGGGTTGACTCTTACACATCACATATGGCCCACGGATCAGTTTTCTAAAGTTTGAACAGAATCCAAATGCATTTGGTCTGTTTTCTGTATGTTGTTTATTTTACATAAAAGCGCTTTAATTTTAAACAAAAGAAATACACATTGAGAAGTTCCATCCACATCGTGCCTCAGATTGAGGAGAGGTTGACTCTTACATGTCACATATGACTCATGAATCATTTTACTAAAGTTTCAACAGAATCCAAATGCATTTGGTCGATTTTCAGTATGCTAGTAGTTGTTTTCACTTAAAATCCAATCCACTTCAAATAAATGTGAGACAGAATGAGTGGTACCAGCCAACCGTACCTCAGATTGAGGCGGGGTTAACTCGTACACGTCAAAAATGTCCCATGGATTCTTTTCCTAAAGTATCAACAGAATCCGAATGCGTTTGGTCTGTTTTCCATATGTCAGTTGTTGTTTTGACTTAAACTGTTTTCCATTTCAAAGAAAAGTGAGACACTTTGAGTGGTTTCAGCAACACCGTTCCTCGTATTGAGGTGGGGTTGACTCGTACACATCAAAAATTACCCATGGATCTTTTTCCTAAAGTATCAAAACAATCCGAATGCGTTTGGTCGGTTTCCAGTATGTTGTTTATTTTACTTAAAAGCGCATCCAGTTTAAACAAAAGAAAGACACATTGAGCGGTAATGGCCACACTGGCCCTTGGATTGAGACAGGGTTGACTCGTACACGTCACAAATGACCCATGGAAACTTTTCCTGAATTATCAACAGAATCCGAATGCGTTTGGTTGGTTTTCTGTATGTCGTTTGTTGTTTTCACTTAAAATCATGCCCATTTCAAATAAAAGTGAGACAGTTTGAGTGGTACCGGCCACACCGTGCCTCATATTGAGGAGGGGTTGACTCATACATGTCACAAATGACCCATGGATACTTGTCCTAATGTATCAACAGAATCCTAATGCTTTTAGTTGTTTTCCTTATGTCAGTTGTTGTTTTGACTTAAAATGTTGTCCATTTCAAAGAAAAGTGAGACACTTTGAGTGGTGTCGGCCACACCGCACCTCATATTGAGGCAGGGTTGACTCGTACACGTCAAAAATGACCCATGGATCGTTTTCCTAAAGTATCAACAAAATCCAAATGCGTTTGGTCGGTTTTCCGTATGTCATTAATTTTACGTAAAAGTGCATCCATTTTAAACAAAAGAAAGACACTTTGAGCGGTGTTGTCCACACCGTACCTCGTATTGAGGCGGGGTTGAATCATACACATCACATATGACCCATGGATCGTTTTCCTAAAGTTTCAATAGAATCTGAATGCATTTGGTCGATTTTTCGTATGTCGGTTGTTGTTTTCACTTAAAATCCTGTCCATTTCAAATAAAAGTGAAACACTTCGAGTGGTACCAGCCACACCATGCCTTATATTGAGGTGGGGTTGACTCATACACATCCAAAATGACCCATGGAAACTTTTCCTAAAGTATTAATAGAATCCGAATGTGTTTGGTCCGTTTTCAGAATGTCAGTTGTTGTTTTGACTTAAACTGTTGTCCATTTCAAAGAAAAGTGAGACACTTTGAGTGATGCTGACCACACCACGCCTCAGATTGAGGCAGAGTTGACTCGTACACATCACAAATGACCCATGGATCGTTTTCCAAATGTATCAACATAATCCGAATTCGTTTGGATGGTTTTTCATATGTCATTTAATTTACTTAAAAGCACATCCATTTTAAACAAAAGAAATACACTTTGAGAACCAAATTCATCCGCAATGAAGACAACCTCCCTAAAGGTCTGTTTGAAGAGGACATCATGAATGATCAATATTATTCACCTTATAACAATATTACTTTCCAACCAAGGAGAATTTTTTATAACGTGTTTAAAACTCACAAGTTGGCCCAAATGAAATTCCACTTCAGCAATAACCATTTTTTGCTGACTTCATATCATAAATCCCAACAGAAGAGACCTGTCCTTTTCATTAAGAAAATACCCATCACAAAAGACACATTGAACATCATAATAACCAAACTATTGATTTCCCTGAATAATTTTCCACCACGCATCTGCACAGCTAAGCAACAATAGAAAGCATAAATTATATTGGACCAGGATTGCAAAATTTATTCTCAACAAATTGAAATAGTAATCCTGAAGTAACATACATTTAAAATAATAAAAGGAAACAAAATCAATGAAACATGCAGCACCTCCCCCTCCCACCTCAGAACCCCCCCCCCACTCCCCCGCACCCCCCGCGCAGCCCCTTCCCCCAGCAGCCCATCCCCTGCCCCTATCCTCTCCTCCCCCCTGCCAAACCATTTCCCCCAGCATCCCCCTCTCTCCTACCATCACCCAGCCCGTCCCCTCCCGTCCCCTCCCCACCCGTCACCTCCAACTGGCCCATCCCCTGCACCTCCCCTCCCCTCCCCCTGCCCCTCCTCCCCTACCCCTCCCCTCCTGGCCACCCTTTTCACCAAGCAGCCCCCTCCCCTCCCCTCCCCCCTCCCCTTCCCCCTCCTGCCAACCCTTTTCATCCAGGAGCCCCCTCCCCTCACCTCCCCCTTCCCTTTCCCTCCCCTACCCTCCCCTCCCCTCCCCACTTGTCCTCCCTTTTCCTCCAGCAGCCCCCTGCCCCTCCCCTCCCCCCTACCCACCCATTTCCACTAGCAGCCCCCTCCCCCCTTCCCAACCTTTTCCCCCAGCAGCCCCGCCCTCCTGCCATCACCCAGCCCCTCCCCTCCCCTCCCCCCTGCCCAACCTTTTCATCCAAGAGACCCCTGCCCCTCCCCTCCTTCCCACCCTTTTCACCAAGCATCCTCCTCCCTTCCCCTCCCTACCTCCCCTTCCCTCCCCCCTCCCCCCTGCCCACCGTTTTCCTCCAGCAGCCCCCTGCCCCTCCCCTTTTACCCACCCTTTTCACCCAGTATCCCCCTCCCCTCCCCCCTACCCAACCTCTCCCCCCAGAAGATCCACCATTACTAAAACAAAAATCATCCCCTGAACAGATTGGAAATTCAAAAACAACACGATTCACTTCAAAAACACATTTATTTGCACCCTCACCATCAGTGAAGTTAAACCGAAGCTGAATCCCAATAGATTAGATCATATAAATACAAAAAAATACTATATTAAATACAATATATTTTTTACCCATATTTGTTTCCACGCATTATCTTTGACATTGTGTGGCAGATGTCTCCAAGAGAGAGGGCTGACTGGAATGATATCAGAGTATTTTGCTAGTGTCGCCAAAAAATCCGGACATTCCTGCCCAGATTTCTCAATAATTTTTCTATCAACATTGTATTCAACCATCAACTATGTCTGGCGGTTCCATACCGCACACAAGCGAGTACCCCCCCTCCCCTGCCTCTTATCTGTAATGGAATCTGTTATTAAAGAAAAATAATATCAGTACAAGTTATAATAAAATAATTTTTGGTATAAAAATTTGATATAGTTATATAAATATACCTGTGGTAGTCGGATCAATGGGTGTCACTGGATGTGCAGAAGCTAAAGGAATATCCTGTATAGGTGGAGTGTCCCCAGTGTACGCTCCTCAACCACATACTTTGTCACAGCAGGAGTTGAAGAAGGTGGAATATAATAGCTCGGAGATAATGAACCAGAAGCAACAGATGATTGCTTAGACATCTAACCAACTGGTAGTGTAAACATCAGAGGTCTAAATATCCCATGTGTCCCTGAAGACAACCCAGGATCAAAATTGGGCGAAGAAGATACGTCTGTGGCAGTGGATCGTCTAACTCTCACCCCACAAGCCCTCGTACCACCAGCCTCAGAATTTGGACCACTAGATGATCATCTATCTCTGACACCACCCCCCTCCTACCACCAACCCCTCTACTGGGAGAAATATCAGGCTCCTCGTAAAATCTCTCGTCTAGGGGGTCGATCCTAAAAAAATGTTTAACACAAAAGTAAACACATGATATTATAAGTTATTGAAATATTTATATTTGAAATAAAATACTCACAATAGGGATGAGTGGAGGAACACCCATCTGTACCATGCGATAATTATTATCTGTCATCTTTTTCCTTCTCCTCTCTTCAATGGGTGTCATTTCCTGCAATGAAAACAAATATGGAAGTAATTAGAAAAAGATAACTAATGTGTAACCTAAAAAAATATAGAAAAACCATTCTGATAAAAAAACATAAAGTTAAACAACATTTATGGTGGCTGTAAGGTAAGTACAATGATACACACTTTGAATGATGTAGGTGAAACATGTAGGTGAGAACACGACTGTATGATTCTATATATTTCCCACCATAACTTCGGGTTCACAATCAACTCTGACAATTGAGCTATTGGCATCATCATAAGTAATAAATGGATTGCTTCTAATTGTAGTAGGGATAGTGTCAGGTTCATCATCACCATCATCAAAAACATGTCTGGGTTTTACTTCAATAATTACACCGAATTTAGGATGACGATGATCTTTGACATAAAAAACATGTTTCACCATTGATGCCAATACATATGGTTCATCGGTGGCAAGAGTGCGAGTCATGTAAATAACTCAAAATACACAATCATCAATAAAGGTTCCTTGCATATTCATTGAATCAAACCATGGACATTTCATCATTGTGACTCGACCATGCGAGTAATATTAAAAAATTATTATTTTTCACGACTCCATAATAAGAAACATTTTCAGAACGAGGTCTAGTATCCGATGAACTGGAATAACAGTCTGTTGTGGTAGTTAGCATAACACCATTATGTTGTGTTCTCATGTTTCTTCCTCATTAATTGATAATAAATTATTATTCATTGATCACAATTGATTTACAAGAACGAACCATGGTATTAGGACCAAAAGTCAAAGATCTTATTTCCTCAGAAACAGAGCCTGCAGGCAAACTCGATACCTGAAATATAAAAAAATAGTAAAGTTAATTAAATATTATTATTATTTAGTTATTACAGAAATATTTTTACCTTCAATTTCAACCAAGAAGAAAACCCTTTGCTATGCAATGTCTCTTTCCTTCTCAAAGATAAAGAACGATGATTTCTATATATCAATTATTTATGTTCCCTGTAGATAAAAATAATAATAGTTTAACAAATATTTAAAATTACAAGAGATAAGATAAGAGATACTTGTAGAATTTACTTACTTGATATACTCATTGAACAAATCACAATTTAACAACACTATGCGATGTTCCATCTCTCGCTCTTCAAGGCTTAATGTAGTCAATGTATATGATCCCAGAATTCCTCCTGTCTGAGGAAGTAATGGAAAATTGGGTTCAATTTTCCCATATTGTTCTTCTTCATTTCTCATTGGTCTGTTTATTCTCGTAGTAAGATCAGACAAATACATTGCGCATAAATCCATACATTCTTGAGCCAAGTAACCGTTCACAATAGAACCTTTGCGATAATTCATGTTCCGAACATATGATTTCAATGTGCACATGTTTCTTTCAGTTGGATTCATCCAAAGGAATGCAACGGGTCCTCCAAGAAGTATTTCGGTCGGAAGATGGACATTCAGATGCAACATGCATGTAAAAAATGATAGAGGGAATATTCTCTCTAACTCACACAAAATTAATGGTGTCTCTGCCAACATTTTTTGGAAGAAGGATTTGGAAATCCTCATAGCACAAAGATATCTAAACAAATATCACAAATGAATAACTGAGACTCTAACATTATTGGAAAAGAGATGACAGATTTCTATTGGAATCAACTCATGCAAATGGATGTGATAATCATGAGTCTTCAAATATTTCAGCTTCAACTCTTTTCTATTGACCGGTTTTGATATATTTCTTGAATATCCATCAGTAACTTTAATAGTCCCTAGAACTTCCAGAAATTGATTTTTTTTTTCAGCAGGTGTCATCACATAAGAAGCACATGGAACATTCCATTTATTTTCACGGATACAGACATGATTCATTTCTGGTCTGATCCCCCAATCTTCCAAGTCACGCCGAGATCGTAAATCATCTTTTTTATTTCCCTTGACATTTAGAAGAATCAAAAGCAACATTTCAGAAATATTCTTTTCAATGTGCATTACGTCTAAGCAATGACATAGCAAGTTGGTTGACCAATACGACAACTCAAAGAATATACTCTTCTTCTTCCAATTGTAACAGGTATCATTGGAAACATTTTTCCTCTTTCTGGATTTCATTACACCCTTCCCAAATGAATAACTAAAATCTTTCAATTCGTTAAGCACATCAGTTCCAGACATACACTGAGTTGGATCGTCAATCTCCATGGTATTGTCAAATCTTTGAAGATTGTTTATATATGGATGGTTCATTGAAAAGAATCATCGATTTCCCATAAAACTAAAACTACGACGATATTTTAGTCTTCTCGATCGAGTATTCTTCATACAAACAGGACATGACAATTTTCCTTTTGTGCTCCATCCAGACATCATTGCATAAGCAGGAAAATCATTGATCATCCGCATAAGAGCGACACGCATCTGAAATATGTCTTTCGAACATGTATCGTATGTGGGCACACCCACATCCCAAAGAAGTTTCAAATCTTTTATTAAAGGTTTCATGTATACATCTATATCATTTCCGGGATCAGAAGGTCTAGATATCAGTATACTCAAGAAAGTGTAAGGGTTTTTCATACACAACCAAGGGGGAAGGTTATAAATGTGTATGAACACCGGCCATGTGCTGTACGAAGTAAGCATCTTCCCAAATGGATTAAAATCGTCACATGAAAGACCCAGTCTCACATTACGCACGTCAGCTGCAAATTCAGGATATCGAGCATCAAATCTCAACCATGCAAATCCATCTGCAGGGTGAACCAACTCTTCATTATTCTTTTTTCACTCAGTGTCATGCCATTACATTTTTACGGATATTTCAACAGACATGAAAAGGTTCTTTAATCTGGGGATCAATGGAAAGTGCCACATTACTTTTTGTGGCACACAATATGGTGTTCCATCATCTTTTGGCTTCCATCAGGAGGTTCCATATTTGATACAATCATTTCTTTCAGCAGTTTCCTCCCAAAAAAAGCTGCAATCATTCGGGAAAGAATGAATTTTTTTTGAGAATCCAAGTTCATCATCTAACTTCTATTCCATATTGTGGTTTGAGGAAATATCTGCATCATCTAGAAGTAAGTCCTTCAAGAAGGTAATAATGTAATCAATTACAGTATTGGAAATCCCATGCATAGTTTTCACATGAAACAATTGGATTAAAAATTCCAACTTTTTCATTTTACCACATTGCTGATATACTGGAGTCGTCGCAACATCATTCAATTTTTTCACCCTATCAACGTCATCATTTTCATTGGACGCATCATGTGTGCTTGTATCAAAATCTTATTGGATAGACATCCTTTCCTTCTCATGATGCCGAATAAATGGAAACTGATCATATATCAAACTCTCCAATTCAGTCATATCATTTGGATCATCAACATTTTGAGATTCCATTTTCTCTCCATTGTGATACCACACATAATAGTTTGTTTGGAAAACATATTTGGTTATATGATAGCTAACTGCTTCACGACTCAACCAAGGTCTTCCAACACAATTAAAACATGGATAGTGTATGCGACCACTATCTGAAGCCTTGTCAAATGAAAAATCTAGAAAGTTGTTCAAATTATTTTGAAAATAAGTTGAAATCCGATCGGTTTCGTACATCCAACTTCTGTCCATTCTGTAAAAAAATTTCAATAATTCATTTCAAAGGAATTCAATAATATTGATGTTTAATCAAAAAAATATTTAGGAAAATGAAAATTGTTTACTTTATATAAAAGCATAACTGACACATTACTCTAAATGAGAATCATATTAAGAAATACAACAAAATATAGTGTATATAAGAAAATAAGATATAGAATTTCTAATTCCTATATTCATGGATTTCCCAGTAAGATATTGTATGTAGATCAAGGAATACATAATCCTTAAGGATCTTGTTGGGAGTACATGAGTTTTATACATTAACTTCTTCAGGGAGATCAGGATGAGGAGTAGGATGAGGATCAGTGGAGTGGCGAGACTGTCCAAGGGGGGGTGTGGGGTGTCCAGGGGGGTGCGGGGTGTCTAGGGGGGTGGTGGGGCCATCTGGGGGGTCAGAGGTGTCCAGGGGTGGGGGTTGTCTAGGGGGGTCGGGGTGTCCAGGTGGGCGGGCTGTCCGTAGGGGTGGTCAGGCTGTCCAAGGGGGTAGGTGGAGTCCAGGGGGTGGGCGGGCTGTCCAAGGAGGTGAGTGGGGTGTCCAGGGGGTGGGTGGGGCTGTCCGGGGGGTACAGGGTGTCCAGGGGGTGGGATGGCTACCCATGGGGGTGGCGGGGCTGTCCAGGGGGTCTGGGCTGTCCAGGGGGTGGGCAGGCTGTCCAGGGGGGTGGGCGGGCTGTCCACGGGGGGTGGTCGGGCTGTCCACGGGGGTGGCGGCGCTGTCCAGTGGGGTCAGGGGAGTCAAGGGGGTGGGGGGGGGGTTCTTTCCAAGGGTTGGGCGAGTCCGGGGGTATGGGGGTGTCCGGGGGGTGGTGGGCGGGTGTCCGGTGGTGGGGTGGGCGGGCTGTCAACAAGGGTGGGGGGATGTCTAGGGGGGTACGGGTTGTCGAAGGGGAATTGTCAAACCTTTAATAGATGAGTTCTTTTGAAATAGCATAGATTCTCCTACTGGCATGTCAGCATTAACCAAACATAATTTCCTACTACCACATAACACTATGATAAATCTAGATAAATCAGGTAATTCAATCCTAATTATTGAATTATTTTTAAATTTTTTTAAGTATCTTGATATTAAAACATTATACTTAATTTATAGTAATGAAATGACACATAAGTATTATTACCTATGGGTATATCACACACTCAAATCCTTAGAATATTTTTGGGGATCAATGACAACCTATAAACATGTTTTATTATCATCATTGTCTGAATGAATAGGATTCCTAACTAATATCATCATGAGCTATAATAAAATGTTTTAACCATATTCTATTGATTTATTTTGTTATGATCCCTCAAATGAAAGCATTCACTAGTAAACATTCTATAGAACATTCCCTATATAATAAGTGACTTGTTCTTCATTTACTAGGAAGGATAACTCATCCAAAGGCGCACACTCAACCCACTATTGATGATGAGTTGTAGATGTAGCCAAAAAATACATTTACCAGGCACCAAAATGAATATAGAGGAGAATGAAACTAGTTGAAATTATGTTAAAATATATTTACTCTAGATGTATGTGTGACGATATCTCTAGTCACAGTCACACACATCATTGGAAATGGTAATATTATCTAAAAAATAAATTAATTATTGGTGTTAAATGACATGATCCTTTTGTAATGTAATCCCCCCTATAACAGAAAAACTATGTATTATCTATACATTTAGACCGTTATAAATTATAAATAACCCATGGATGCCATTTTACATATCACATAAAAAAAATCTACCAAACAAATATAATTCATTTCAATAGTTTAACGACATGATAGGTGCCACATGAACAAATGTGTTCTAGCTCTATATTTCATTATCATAGTTTCACAACAATTTGTACATTCTATTGGATAATCATATCTATGAAGCCAAGTATATAATATCACATAAAAGTAATTTTCTCTAGAGTTTGATTAACTCTTATGGCTATTAATCTAGCTAATGACTTCTCGATTCATAGATCAATGATTAATAATAAGGTTCATGAAACCATTTATGTTTTCAACCATTCCCTAGGAATGTATAACTCACAAAATCAATGAATTACCTGAAGCTATAACCCTTATGTAGTTTCAATTTATAAAATGAGGACCCATAAATTATTGGTGTCATTTTAGAAAAAAGAACTCCCACATGGTATGAATGGTATCATAATGACACCTATATGATGAAAATATTCATATAGAATTAGAAATAATTTTATGTTATTAGCTTGATAAATATCCCTATAAAATAATTTAATCATACCTTAAATGAAATCCATAACAATGAACGCCACGTTATGGTTTTATTTAATACATTACTGAAACTCAACATTTACTTATACACAACTCAAAGAAATTTGTTAAAAACATCAATTTCCAAATATTATTCATTGATTCACTATCAAATATTGTGAATCTTAAATTTTTTGAAAATCCCTAAAATAGGAAAAAATGACGTGATCTTTTGAGATATTGAAATTAATGTGGAAATCGGAGGAAGATAGCATATATTTCAGAAGAGGTTTAAATAATCTGACCTGGATGATGGAGTTGCAGCCAATCGGATGAAAGAAATCGGGTTAGGGTTCACTGGGCGCCACGACTTCTGCAAATTGGGGAATGCTGTGTCGTGCGGGGGGCCTCTGGAATTGGATGTATTTGAGTAGAACTTTCCCAATAGTTTGTAAAAACCATTGGGAAACATGAATTGTCTTAATAGTTTGTAAAAACCTTTGGGAAAAGATAAAAAAACACCGGCATTCCCAACAGTTTGAAGAAACCTTTGGGAAAGCCTTCACAAAACCATTGTTTACCAACGGTTTGTTAAAATCGTTGGTAAAAAACACTTATACCAATGGTTCTGGAGAACCATTGGTATATAACTGTTGGGAAAAAGATGCTTTCTAGTAGTGTTAATATCATCATAGACATTGATTTGATATGTGGTTGATCCCAAACGAACAACCAGATATACTATTATTTCCATTTGAATTTCATGTTTACTTTTAAAATTCTCTTAAAACTATAATATTTTTTATTGTATTAATTATTATCAAATTATTATTTAATTTTATTGTATCTCATTTCATAATATTTTAATTAACAGGATTTGAAGTTAAAATGGGCTCCTTGGTTAAAAGATATCTCATTTGATGCTGAAGATTGATTTTCAACATATCATATAATTAATTTAGGTTAATAAAAATTACTAACTAATTATTATAAATAATTAATAATAAAAAATTCCAATTATTTAAAACTAAAATTAATTTAAAATAAATTATTATGAATAATAAATAGTAATTATTAATAATATATCATATTTAAATATGTAATATGTAATATTTTTTCTATTAATTTAGTAGTGTTTTTCAAAAACCACTACTAATTATAGGTGGTGTGTAGAAATCATGGCTAAAAAATAAATAATTTTGTTTGAAAAGAAATAAAAAATATTATTTAGTAAATCTTTTAAAAAAATTCCGCTAAAAATAAATAAATAAATTGGTATAATTAAAAACACATTTAGTGATGGTTTTAAACATAGCTACAAAATTTTATTTTTCATATAGTGTTGGTTGCTAGTAGAGGTATTCAAATTATTCCAATATATTGGTGTATTCTAGTAAGATAGTTGAAAATGATGCTTGAAGGGTGGCTTTGTTGGGAGCTAATCTCAAACACTATATTGAATGGTAGTGTACCCAATAAATAATTGGTTTCTAGGTTGTTGCAAGTACATCCTCTAGTACATGGATTTGAGATTTTTATTCCACTGAACTAGAGGTAATTCATATGTAAAATAGTATATGGATTGGTAAATCTAGAAAATCATTGAGGTGTTAAGGGTAATTCATCCTGAATCTTGTGTTATTTTAACTATTTAACAAGTTATGTTAATTCCTCAATTTTATTTTCTTGTAATGGAGAGTTGGAACTCTTTACTTCAGGAAAATATCTAATTTTATATCCTGTAACAACTTTTTAAGTGTTCTATGATAACCTCTGTATTAGTTTTCCTTATTTAGTTAATTATTTTTCTATCAATTCTTCTTGAAAGGAAGAATATAAAAGGTTCCTATAATTCTTCAATTGGCCTTTTTGAAATAACTCTAAGAAGTGGTGGTCTTCAATTAGCTTATGGGGTTTGGATGTTTTCAAATCCATGAATCTTTTAATAAACTCATATAATTTATCTCAAGTATCTTGATTGATTCCATAAATCTCATTTCTTAGTGGGGTACTTCTCTAATGGTGAAATAATTTTGGGAGAATGACTCTCTCAAGTTCATCCTAGTTGGTTTTTAATCTAGGATGAAAATTTAATATCCACTCTTTATCCAACCCCTTTGGAATACATGTGGAAATATATGTTAATTTGAAAATTTACAAACCTACTAACTAATGTAGAAACACATAGAAGGGTTGAACCCTGGAGAGATTACATATAGAAACTTGAATATCAATTTAGAATCATGTTCAAGAATATGAGTGTTAAAAGTGATTAACTATTTGAAAGATATACAAACTATATCAATAATAAAAAAATATTTTAAAACTAACTAAAACTATCCATGTGAACTAAATTATGTAATAAATGAAACCGGTGAAGGTGGAAGAATTAGAGTTGTGATGCCCATTTATCTTCATTAAATACCAATTATTTAATTTTCACATCAAAATATTTATTAATTTATTTATCAACAATTCTAAATTTTGTCAAAATACTATTAGGTATCATTCTATGATCTTAGAAAATAGTTAAAGTTTACAAAAATTGTCCATCATTTTGATTTTGGCGTGATGAATATGATTTTCTCTAAAAAGAGAATTTCAAAGTGTGGCCTTTTTAAACCCTAGACATAAGGAAACCCCCATCACCATCAAGAGGTCACTCCAGAGAAATCCCTAGTTTGAAAGGGGATTTTACTAACTAAGATGATAGAGCATCCAAAAGGGTGACATCCATGGTTCGACAAAGCAATCTATCAACATGGGTGGGTTATACCTTATTTTTTCCACCCATTTAGGACCGAGTGTCCCTGTAAGACGAGCGGGGCCTGGGGAAGGATAAATTTTACTAATATTAGGTTCTTAAGAATCAAACACTACACCTCCTGAGGGAAAAATGGTTTGTTCCTCCTCTGACAACACTACACCATTTCTGAAGTGGCAGTTTGACAAAATATTCATGCATCATTGTAGCACTGAATAACTTTGTTGAATAGCACCACCCATTTCTCACAAATTTGAAGTTTCTATCTTAGAAAAGTTTTATCACATGATATGACTTATGAGGTATCACTCATGAATGTTTGAAATTGAATAATCATAAAATATTAATTTTTTCAATTAGTATATTTATTTATTCAGATTTCAATCGCATGCGATTTACGATTCTCTCATACACGAGATGAAATTACAGAAAAATAAATTACCTAAGGATATCCTACACATGATTAATTATTATATATCATATGGACTCACACCAAAGACGGTTTTCATAGACCAATTTAGAATCTATTCAAATGGAAATATGATTAAATAAAATAAAAAATGAATTAAACAATTAATTAAAAAGACAGTCAAATATGGAAATAAGAAAAATGAATGTATACATCGTATCATTTATCACAAAATGAACATAATGTAATTTCTCTTGACATGACTACATCATGACATAGAAAATATTAAAAATAGGATGTCACCATATTCGCATCATCGTAATTTTCATCTAAATCCTCCACATGTGATTGCAAAAATAATAACCATCACTATATTGATCGCCAAAACATAAAACCCAACCATCACACCACCTAAAAAATGATCAGATATGCATTCTATCTTGGTGCACAACAATGATATCCAGAAGATATCTAATACACCACACATGTTGATTAATAATGCACCTATAATTATGATGATTGTTGAGTGACCAAATAATAATCGGCAATTATGGGAAGTGGAGGCAGGTTGCTACTACTGGCATGGGTTGAGCCTAGTTTTACTACAATGGTGAAAGACGTTAGCTGCAGAGGGTGAATTAGTGAATAATTCCTTATAGATGATGTAGTGGATAGTGCACATGTAGATGTGCTACATTGTAGTGGAGATAGATGGTGTGTTGGTCGTGGTGGACGGATCTGTGGAAAGTCAAGAAGAAGGGGGTCTAGGTTAGTGCTCATGGAAGGGGTGATGGTGGGGGGTAATGACGTGGATGGGGGAGAAAAGTGGGGAGGTGTGATGTGGAGGGGAGAGGATGGGATGGGGGTACTAGGGAGGTGCAACATGGTGGTGGTGGTAAGGGGAATGGGAAGGGTGGGGAGACGTGAGGGGGGGGGGGCAACATGAATTGGGTGAGGGAGGCACTTGCTATATTCAGAGGGAGATCCTAAATTTAAATAGAAAATTTAATAAACATAATGGAAAACCCAATTAAAATTTGAGATGAACTATTTAACAATGTTCTACATTAAAATAGAAAATTAAATAAAAAAAGAAAAAGAAATTAAAGAATGAAAAAATTGTTAATATTAATAAATGTTAGATTAAAATAATAGTAATTAAAATAAAATAAACTAATTTAAATTAATATTAGACTAAAATAAATTGGACTAAATAAATAAATAAATATAAGTACATAAAATTAGAAAAACTAATACAATAAAATTAGCAGTTAGATAAAAATGAATCTATATATATAATAATAATAATAATAAATATTAATATACTTTATTAAAAAACAAACCTTTCAAATTAATACGAATTTTATTAAAATTTTAAATATTTTAAAATAAAAACAATATAAAATTTAGAAATATAAATAATTAACAAAATTACTAAAAAAATATTATTAAACTAATAATAAAACTAATGTTAGCCAAATTAATAATAATATTGTTAAATTTTATATATAAAATTAATATGACTAATAAAAATACTATATTACTCATATTAGTATATAAATTAACTAAAAATATTCAACATTTACCAAATACTAAAAAATATAAAAATTAATTAAAAATGTTAAATGTGGTTAAAAAATAAATAAAAATAAATAAAAAATATATATAAATATAAGTGAAATCCATGTACATAAACACCCCCACAGTTATGATTTTGCACTCTTAAAAAAAATAATCACAAATATTATAAAACTAGATCCGTAGAAAAATCAAAACATCATAATTTCAAGATCAAAAGTTTTCAATCCCTTTTCTCCTAAAGTAACATATTTAATTTAAAATTCCAATTTTCAAAAATATCTTCCCTTCCACTTACAGTCATTACAAAACAAGCATATACAGCCATGAATCATGTCACCTACCACCCAATCACTCTCACTGTTCAACCCGTTTTATGAAATATTTTCTCAATTCTAGAACACATTCATTCTTACCATATGCTTTCCCTAAATTTTACATTTACACTTCAAGAAGTCAAAAGAATGCACTAGTGAGGTTGCGGGGTGGTGGGACTAAAAAAAATTTGAAAGCTTTTTTATGTATGGAGAGTTGAATCTTGAAATAAAAACATGATATGATTCAATCCAAATATAACGACCCATACATTACATACATTGTTAATAATTCTAAATTTAAGCATACTTATTACAACATATAACAAAACCATGAAAGGACCGTATAGGTATAGTGTCTTTAGAAATTGGGAAACATAAACAACTGGTTCATAAATCATCTACGTTGTCTCCCATTTATTTCATCATATCTAGAGTCCATTTTTGTCATATCCTACTTAATAACCTTCTTCCTGACCTGGGGAAATAAAACATACAAAAGGGTGAGCTCAAATTCTCAGTAATGGTAAACAAAAGAAATATCAATCACTTTATATTCATAAGAACCTAACAATTTGTAAATCTTAACCTGCAAATGAGATCATAATTTCATGACATGTGATAAATCATAGTAGTGAAATGTAATCCCAATAATCATAACTTAAACCATGAAACTTTGTGGCAAACACACATTATCATAAAGAATCATTTCATAGTAGTCAAGAGTCATATCCAAGACTATCTTAGCGGACAAAGTCCATTTCGGAACTGAGTTCACTCCTCATTTCAGTCCTCTTTCACTGAACTGGATTAACCTACCGTTCTAGCCATGTCTATCTCATGAGATATAAATTTTTACCCAATTAATTGGAGGGAGATATAGGTCCCACCCATCTCATAATGGTACCATTCTTATGAGTGCCACAAAATCATAAACCATACATCATAGCATAACCAATGTAATAAAAATGGGAATCTTAAACATCATGTCATCATAACATAATCCATATAAGATAAAAGGACATCATAAAAATAATTCCATCATCACATAATCAAATCAATGTAAAAATAGGGATAGAAATAGAAACCTATATTATCTTATATGGAAAATGATTTTGATAAAATTCTTGAGCTCTATTCTTGAGGAAAATATCCTTTCTACTTCAAAAACATTTTTCCATTCTTAACATGTCATAAAATTTTAAACTAAAAGAATTTGATTAAAAATAAACTTGAAAAAGTGTAAAGTAAGCTTCATGGAAATAATGTTTTATGAAATCATAAAATCCATTCATGTCGTATAATTTAAAAAAACATTCTTCTAATACTTATGTCGAAAAAGTCAAAAAGTAGCTCGTACGAAAAATGACAAAAGATTCCTTTCATATCTTTTACTAAAAACTCACCAAAGGGTAAAATTGGATTTAAAATTTTTTAGAAGGATATAAATATTACATATTGAGGAAACATGGATGTGGATGATAAATATTCCCTAGTAAATTCTGCAGTATAAACATTCTTGGATTAAAATTGAGACTGCGAGATTTTCCCTTACTTTAGGTCCGATTTGCTTCGTAAGTGTCCGAACCTACTATATAATGATTTAAATAATGTCATTGAATTATTCCATAATCATACACTTTGTTATCATATCATATATGGTCATATTCTTAGCTTCTTATTAGTAATATTTCATTGCTACTTGTTATACGGGTGTTTATTGTTTTTTTGTTCTTACGCGTGTTTTGTCGAATAAATTCTTATTATTCTTTTTAGATTATAGATAAATCATTTACATAATGGTATTAGTATAATATATATCATATTTATTCATTCAATTCATTTATATAATCATTATTCAATGAAGATCATATAGAACGAGTCACATCATATCGTGGAGACGGTATTCCATACGTACGCACGAGCGATGATATCGTTCCCATGATTGTGGAATTGTATTGGAGTGTATGTATACTTTTTCAGAATCAATATAACTTTAAAATAATCATTTATACGTATTTGTTTTACCATTATACCCATCCAAGTTAGGTGGTGGTGGAAAACATTTTACACCACGGCGTGGAGACGGTATTCTATACGTACGCACGCACGGTGATTTCATTTTCCGTAGGATGGATAAAAGGTGAAATAGTGTGGTTTCATATTTATAAAAACATATCATTATATTAGTGATACTGATGTTATTACTTCATAATTAAACAACTAAGGAAGAAGAAGTTGAATAAGAAAGAAATTGGAAAGGATCGGTAATGGATATTACCTCTTCTTTGACGCGCCTCTTCTTAACCTCCTCGTAGGGCACTAGGGATGGTCTTTTAAGAAGTCCAGGACATCTAGGATGTTTCTAGGGAAGTGTATAAGGGAATTTTACAGGCATTTTCCGAGCTTGAAGGCTCAAAGTGGTGTGAGGAAGAGAGGGAGGAGGTTCCCTTTTATAAGGGAGGAGATGGACACCTTTAGAAAAACTAAAAATATTATTTTATTATAAAGTCATATTCGGTTTTTAATAGCTCCAAATTGATTTATTTCGAAGATAAGGTGGGGATGGGTCGAAATCCTCTCATCCAATATAATTTATTCAAGTTTAGGTATCTATTTTAACTTTATCATTTAGATTTAACTTTAAGTTAGATAATTTAACTTTTACCGTGTCTTCATGTTTTCTTACACTATAAGGTTAATAAACTTACTATAACAAGCCAAACGATCCCCAAGTTGTTTATTATTAATATATAAAACCTTATCTAATTCATTTGCCCGAACCTTAGATTTTTATTAATTCAATAACAATTAATAATATAATATTTGTTTTAAAAACTAATTTATGCCAATTTTGACACTATATGGTAATTGATTTTTGTGAAAATCATAATAGAATTATTAGTTCGAAAAAAGTTAATTAAATCAATAATAACATGTCATATTAACCTATAAAATTAATTTAATTCATAAAAAGTCTCAAATTACATTTATATGGGTATTTATAATATCAATTATGTCAATATGTCATTAATAAGATAATTACTGCGTCATCGTTGTGTCATAAGTAAATTAAATTATTTAATTTATAAAAATTACAAATAAAATATCATTATATAGGAAATATTTTTATCTTTCTAATGAATATTTATAGTCTAATTTATCTATAACTCTATATTAAAAATGATTTAGTTATTAAAATCTGATTTTAACTATTTTAACCCTTCTTTAAATAAAATAATATTAAATGTACTAATCTAATCCAAGTGGGCCTAAATGGTCATATTTTATTCCTAAGGTTGTTTTTGGTCGAATTAAACTTATCCAATAGAATTTGTACATGTGTTAGGGTAATAATAATATCATTTTTACCCTTAATTACCCTATTTAATTTTAACCGTGGTAAATAAATGTAAAAAGTTACTATTCACAAAAAAATATTTTCATCTCATTGAACCACATTTTGCTTACTGACATCAACCGTGTCTCTCGGATTTTTGAAATTACATTCACAAAAGCGGTAAAATTATGTTTTCTGTAAATTTGCAAATTCTCCGAGGAGGTGGGTAAAAGACGGTCAAAAGTTCAATAAAATTTTTTTTTATATAAAATTATTATAAAATGAATCCAATGAATTACATTGAACTTATATCGGTATTATGTATCAAGTTTGACCTAAAATAAATTTAAATAAAATAAATAATTACTTAAAGAAAAAGTCGGTTTTTAAATAGTAACCTAGTGTTTTCACTATTCATCAAAAATTGAAAGTTTTTAGAAAAATACAAAAATTTCACCGTAGGATAATTTTGATATTCCTAATCCAAAAAATGAAGTCCATTTTGAAAAATAAAATATATAAAATTTCAAAAAGTGGTTATTACTATTCATAATGGCTAGTTTTAATAATATTTTAATAGCATATCGTTGTTTAGTGAAACTCGGTATTGCGTACAACACAAGCTATCTAGGAAGGCCGCGATTGCGTGTGAAGCAAGCCAAGCTAGTGTTGTGTGTAGTGAAAGATTCCTTTGATGATGTATAAAAACAAAATATTTCTCATAAAAATCTCGGGTGTTACATTCTACCCACCTTAAAATGAATTTTGCCCTCAAAATTCATCACTTCATAACAAACAGATGAGGATAACTCTCCCTCATCATATCCTCAAGCTCCCATGTAGCTTCTTCTAATTGGTGGTTCCTCCATAAAAATTTTACCAAGTGAGTGGTCTTGTTACATAGGACTTTTTCGCTATGATCCGGAATCTCTATCAGCTGTTCTTCATAAGAAAAATCTTGTTCCAGCGGTACAACTTCTGAGCTGAGTACATGTGAGGGATCAGGTATGTACTTTCTCAGGAGAGATACATGGAACACATCATGAACTTCATAGAGATTTGGTGGAAGTGCCAATCGGTAAGCTACCTTCCCAACATGATCCTGTATTTCGAAAGGACCGATATACCTAGGGCTCAACTTTACCTTCTTTTCAAATCTCATTACTCTCTTCCAAAGAGATATTCATAAGAACACTTTATCACCCACTTCAAACTCTAGGTCTTTTTTTCGGTTATCGGCATTACATTTTTGTTGACTCTGAGCTGCTCTTATGTGTTTTTGAATAGATCAAACCTTTTCTACCATCTCATCAACAAGATCAGGTCCTAATAGCTTTCTTTCCCCAACTTCATCCCAGCAAGTTGGAGTTCAACATTTCTTTCCATAGAGAGATTCATAAGGATCCATATGAATACTGGAGTGAAAGCTATTATTATATGAAAATTCCACCAAAGGTAGGTGTTCATCCCAACCACCTTTGAAATCCATAGAGGAAGCTCTCAACATATCTTCTAGAGTTTTAATTGTCCTCTTAGACTGACCGTCTGTCTAAGGATGATAAGCAGTGCCGAAACTCAACTCTGTATCCAGAGTATGCTGAAGAATTAGCCAGAACTTTGAGGTAAACCTCGGATCCCGATTAGATATAATAGAAAGTGGTAATCCATGCAATCTTACCACTTCCTTTACATATATCCTGGCAAGCTAATCTAGAGAGAAATCTTCTTTAATAGTAGTGAAGTGTGCAGACCTTGTAAGACGATAAACTATGACCCAGATAGCATTATTTCCTTTGGTTGTTTTAGGAAGTCCGGTGACAAAGTCCATAGTTATGTTTTCCCATTTCCATTCGGGTATGGGTAATAGTTGTAACATACCCTTAGACTTCTGTCTCTCAGTTGTAGCTTGCTGTCAAACCAAGCATCGAGAGACATATTCAACAACATCTTTTTTCATGCCATCCTACCAGAAGTACTATTTCAGGTCCCTATACATCTTTGTGCTTCCTTGATGAATAGAGAATGAAGAAATATGAGCCTCAACCAGAAGCTCCTTCTTTAATTATGGGATGGGAGGAACAAAAACTGGATTCCGGAACCTTATTATCCCATCACAATCAAGGTTGAATTCAGGAACATTTCTCACATTCTTTTGTAACTCTACACCTTCTTTCTGTGCCTCTTTAATCTTAACATGTATAGATGGTTGAACATTCATTTGAGAAAGATAAGATTTTCCCCCTTCCATTATAATTCCAAGATCCATCCTTTGTAAATCCATAAATATTGGATCTTTTGTGATCCTCATCATGGATAAGCTGGCATGGTCTTGTCGACTTAATGCATCTTCCACCATGTTTGCTTTCCCAGGGTGGTAATGAATTGAGCAGTCGTAATCCTTAATCAGCTCCAACCATCTTCTTTGGTGCATATTCATCACCTTTTGTGTGAAAATATACTTTGAAATTTTATGATCAGTATAAATATCACACCTTTCTCCATAAATATAATTCCTCCAAATCTTTAGTGCAAAGATTACCACAGCTAACTCCAACTCATGAGTTGGGTAATTTTTCTCATGGATTTTCAACTGTCGTGAGGCATAAGATATCACCATATCATTTTTCATGAGAACACACCCCAATCCCTTCGTGGATGCATCACTGTAGATCACAAACCATTCTCCACTACAAGGAAGTGTGAGTACAGGTGAACTGGATAACCTTCTTTTTAACTGCTTGAAATTCTCTTCACATTCCTCTGTCCAAACAAAATTATCTCCTTTCCGAGTCAACCTGGTGAGTGGATTAGATAATCGTAAAAAATATTTCACAAAACGTCGATAATATCCAGCCAAACCAAGAAGACATCGCTCCCCAGTTACTGTTGTTGGTCTCGACCATCTTTCTATAACCTCTGTTTTTGCTGGATCCACAGATATCACCTCTCTTGAGATTATGTGACCAAAAAATGCAAATTTTTGAATCAAAAATTCACACTTGGTAAATTTGGCATAAAACCTCTCCTTTCTCAGGGTCTTCAATACAATTCTCAATTGATCTTCATGTTCTTACTTGCTCTTTGAATAGAAAAGAATATCTTCTATAAAGACTACCACAAACTAATCAAGATAGTCTCTAAAGACTCTATTAATCAGATCCATGAAGATTGCAGGGGAATTAGTAAGACCAAATGGCATTACTATAAATTCCTAGTGTCCATACCTTGTACGGAAATCTGTCTTTGGTATAGCCTCCCTTTTGACCCTAAATTGATGATACCCTGAATGAAGATCAATCTTGGAAAAGTATTGAGCTCTATGTAGTTGGTAAAATAAGTCATCAATGCATGGTAGATGATATTTTTTCTTGACAGTGATCTTATTAAGTTCTCGATAATCAATGCAGAGTCTCATTGATCCGTCTTTCTTCTTAACAAACAGAATAGGTGCTCCCCAAGGTGACGCACTAGGGCGTATGAATCCCTTATCAAGATTATCTTGGAGTTGCTTCTTGAATTCCTGCAACTCAATTGGGTCCTTTCTATAAGGTGTCTTTGAAATATGTAAAGCACCTGGTACGAGTTCTATTGAAAACTGAACTTCAAGATTTGGTGGAAGACCCGGTAATTCCTTCGAAAAGACATCGTCAAACTCCTGTACAATGGGAATATTCTTAATCATGAGTTTCGCAAAAACCATTTGAGATAAATAACCTTCATTTAGTGGAATCAAGACCCATAAGATGGAAGAAATTTCCACTAGAAGGTTATGTTCATCCTTGCATCAATAGACGATCATAGATTGATCTGGAATATGAAATGTGACATCCCTTCTTTGGAAATTGATATGAGATCCATATAAAGAAAGCCAATCCATGCCATGAATCGCATCAAATTCCATTATACGAAGGATCACAAGATTTTCAGGAAGCACTTTCCCACAAACTTCAATCGGAAAAGAATTATAATCTTTTGATGGAACTGTTGTGCCATTAGGGGTTGTCACAGCTAACTCAACATATAATTGTTGAGGTAATATGGCACTACCCTTAGAAAATTCTTCAGAAATAAAAGAGTGGGTGGATCCATAATCAAATAAAACATTTTCTACTTTAGAGTGGATGGTAAGTGTTCCTTTCACCACTTTGATATCATACTCCACATCACTGATAGAAATTGCATGTGACTTTCCTTTATCTTTAGCCTTAAGAGTTTGTGGATGTTGATCATCATCAACAACCCTTGGATTAGGGCATTGATTGGAAAAATGACCCATTTCCTTGCACTTGTAACATCGAAGTGTAGGAGGTGCACTCTGTGTAGCCTTTTCTTTGTTCTCATCACTAGACATATTCTTCCCATCATTATAGTATTCAAATGCTCGATGACCTTCCTTTCCACATTTGAAACATTTACTTGTCCCTTTAAGACAACTCCCTCCATGTTTCTTTCCACACTTTGAGAATAAGGGAAAACTAATCTTCTTTTCAGTGTGCTCTTTAGATTTTCCTTTGAATTCCATTCTCCTCTTCTTATCAAACCCATATGACTAATGGGTTACTCCAATCTCCATCTCAACTTTGAGGGAACAAAGAACTATTTCCTCGTATCTATTTAAGTCCGTTATGTCTAACGCCCTTCAAAGACTTGGTTTTATTCCACTAAAGAATCGATCAATCTTACTCTCAGGTTGGATAATAATCCCAGAAGCGTACCTTGAAAGTCTTGTAAAATTTTCTTCGTAGGTACCAACAGATTCATCATCCTTTTTGTTTAGTTCAAGAAACTCCTTCTCCATATTTGTTCGAAGAATACGAGGGAAGTACTTATTGAAAAATATATTCTTGAACTCGTCCCATTACATGGACTCAATTTCATCTCTTGGCCTCATATTCTTGATAAGATTCCACCATTGATCAGATTCACCTTCCAAATGATAAACTGATAATATGAATTTATAATGTTCAGAACATTGAAGAACTGAAAATATCTTTTCAGTGGTACTGATCCATTGTTTAGACACTAATGGATCAGTAGACCCGCTGAATGAGGGTGGACGCTGCCTCATGAAGGATTCAACAGAATGTTGCTCCTTACTTTGCTCGTTTGGAAGTCCTACATGATTCATAGCTTAAGAAAGTTGTGTGAGCATGGCTACAAGATTTTTCATTCCATCTCCCATAACGTTTGGTTGCTCAGGAGGACAATCATTGCATTCCCCGTCGCATTCCACATTAACATGGTTCCTTCGGGTTCCAGCCATTGAATAAAACCAAAAAGAATACTGTGAGAAACAGTAATTATAATAGAAAAAACAGATAATCAAGAAAAAAAAATTCACTTATGGTCTTATCATAGGTTGTTCATGGCCATTTTTTAAACACTAAGATTGTGTTCTATTCTTATACTTATCCTTAGGGTTCTTACTAAGGCTTTCACATCCTAGTTTCCAAAGGTTGACAATACCATTCCTCTGATACCAACTATAACAACCCATACTTTATATACATTGTTAATACTTCAAAATTGAAGAATACATATGAAAACATATAACAAAACCATGAAAGGACCGTATAGGTATAATGTCTTTAGAAACTGGGAAACATAAACAACTGGTTCATAAATAATCTATGTTGTCCCCCATTTATTTCATCATATCTAGGGTCCCTTTTTGGAATATCCTACTTAATAACCTTCTTCCGGACCTTGGGAAAGAAAACATAAAAAAGGGTGAGCTCAAATTCTTAGTAATGGTAAACAAAATAAATATTAATCACATCATATTCATAAGAACATAACATTTTGTAAATCTGAACCTGCAAAAGAGATCATAATTTCATAACATGGGATAAATCATAGTTGTGAAATGTAATCCCAATAATCATAACATAAAACATGAATGTTTCTGGCATACACACATAATCATAGAGAATCATTTCTTAGTAGTCAAGACTCATAGCCAAGACTATCTTAGCGGACAAAGTCCATTTCTTAAGCGAGTTCACTCCTTGTTTTAGTCATGTTTCACTGAACCAGATTAACCTGCAATTCTAGCCATGTCTATCTCATGAGATATAAATATTTACCCATTGAATTGGAGGGAGATATAGGTTCCACCCATCTCATTATGATACCATTCTTATGTGTACCACTAAATCATAAACCATACATCATAGCATAACCCATGTAATAAAAATGGGAATCTTAAACATCATGCCATCATAACATAATCCATATAAGATAAAAGGACATCATAAAAATAATTCCATAATAACATAGTAAAATAAATTTAAAAATAGGGATAGAAATAGAACCCTATATTATCTTATATGGAAAATAATTTTGATAAAATGCTTGAGCTCCATTCTTGAGGAGAATATCCTTTCTACTTCAAAAACATTTTTCCTTTCTTGACATGTCATAAAATTTTAAACTAAAAGATGTTTATTAAAAATAAACGAGAAAACCTTTAAAGGAATCTTCATTGAAATAATGATTTATGAAATCATAAAATCCATTCATTCCATATAAGTTAAAAAAACATTCTTCTAATACTTATGTCGAAAAATTCAAAAAGTACCTCGTACGAAAAATGACAAAATATTCCTTTCATATCTTTTACTAAAAACTCACCAAAGGGTTAAGTTGGATTTAAAAAATTGTATAAGGATCTAAATATTAAATATTGCGGAAACATGGATGTGGATGATAAATATTCCCCAGTAAATTCTGAAGTATAAACAATCTCGGATAAAAATTGAGATTGCAAGATTTTCCCTTACCTTAGGTCTGATTTGCTTCGTAAGTGTCCAAACATCAAGTATAATGATTTAAATAATGTCATTGACTTATTCCAGAATCATAATCACTGATATGATATCATATATGGTCATATTTATAGCTTCTCATTGGTAATATTTCATTGCAACTTGTTATTCGGGTGTTTTTTTTGTTCTTATGCATGTTTTGTCGAATAAATTCTTATTATTCTTTTTAGATTATAGATACCTCATTACCATAATGTTATTAGTATAATATATATCATATTTATTCATTAAATTCATTTATATAATCATTATTCAATGATGATCATGTAGAACGAGTCACATCACATCGTGGAGACGGTATTCCGTACGTACGCACGAGCGATGATATCGTTCCCATGATCGAGGAATTTTATAGGAGTGTATGTATACTATTTCAGAATAAATATCACTTTAAAATAATCATGTATACCTTTTATTTACACCATTATACCCATCCAAGTAAGGTGGTGGTGGAAAAAAGATTACACCACGGCGTGGAGACGGTATTTTTAACGTATGCACGCGCGGTGATTTCATTTTCCATAGGATGGATAGACGGTGAAATAGTTTTGTTTCATATTTATAATAACATATCCGTATATGAGTGACACTGATGTTATTACTTCATAATGAAACAACTATGGAAGAAGAAGTTGAATAAGAAAGAAATTGGAAAGGATCGGTAATGGATATTACCTCTTCTTTGACTCACCTCTTCTTAACCTCCTCTAAGGGCACTAGGGATGGTCTTTTAAGAATACCAGGACCTCAAGGATGTTTCTAGGGACGTTTATAAGATAAATTGGCAGGGTTTGGCCGATCTTGAAGGCTCAAAGTGGTGTTAGGAAGAGAGGGAGGAGGTGCCCTTTTATAAGAGTGGAGTGGGGCACCTTTGGAAAAACTAAATAGATTATTTTATTATAAGGTCATATTCTGTTTTTAATAGCTAAAAATTGTTTTATTTTGAATCTAAGGTGGGGATGGGTCGAAATACTCTCATACAATATAATTTAGACAAGTTTAGGTATCTATTTTAACCTTATCATTTAGATTTAACTTTAAGTTAGATAATTTAACTTTTACTGTGTCTTCTTGTTTTCTTACACTATAAGGTTAATAAACATACTATAACAAGACAAAAGAACCCAAATTTGTTTATTATTAATATATAAAACCTTATCTAAGTCATTTGGCCGAACATTATATTTTTAGGAATAAAATAACAATTAATAATATAATATTTTTTTTAAAAACTATTTTATGTCAATTTTGACACTATTTGGTAATTGAGTTTTGTTAAAATCATAACAAAATTATTAGTTTATAAAATTTTAATTAAATCAATTCTAACATGTCATATTAAGCTAGAAAATTATTTTAATTCATAAAAAGTCTCAAATTACATTTATTTGGGTATTTATAACATCAATTAAGTCAATATTTCATTAATAAGTTAATTACTGCATCATCATTGTGTCATAAATAAAGTAAATTATTTAATGTCTAAAAATTACAAATAAAATATCATTATGTATGAAATATTTTTATATTTATAATGAATATTTATAGTCGAATTTATCTTATGTATAACTCTATATTAAAAATGATTTATTTATTAAACATTGATTTTAACTATTTTAACTCTTCTTTAAATAAAATAATATTAAATGTCCTAATCTAATACAAGTGGGCCTAAATGGTCATATTGTATTACTAAGGTTGTTTTTGGTCGAATTACACTTATCCAATAGAATTAGGGCATGTGTTAGGATAATAATAATATCATTTTTTACCCTTCATTACCCTGTTTACTTTTAACCATGGTAAATAAAAGTAAAAAGTTACTAATCACCAAAAATTATTTTCATCTCATTAAACCACATTTTACTTACTGAAATCAACCGTGTCTCTCGGATTTTTGAAATTCCATTCAGAAAAGTGGTAAGATTATGTTTTATGTAAATTTGCAAATTCTCCTAGGAGGTGGGTAAAAGACGGTCAAAAGTTCAATAAAATTTTTATATATCTAAAATTATTATAAAAAGAATCCAATGAATTACATTGAACATATATCGGTATTATGTATCAATTTTGACCTAAAATAAATTTAAATAAAATAACTAATTATTTAAATAAAAAGCCGATTTTTAAATAGTAACCCAGTGTTTTCACTTTTCATCAAAAATAGAAAGTTTTCAGAAAAATACCAAAATTTCACCATAAGCTAATTTCAATATTCCGAATTAAAATATGAAGTCCATTTTGGATAATAAAATATATTAAATTTCAAAAAGTGTTTATTACTATTCATAACGGCTAGTTCTAATAATATTTTCATAGCATATTGTTGTTTAATGAAACTTGGTATTGCGTACAACACAAGCTATCGAGGAAGGCCACAATTGCATGTGAAGAAAGCCAAGCTATTTTTGTGTGTAGTGAAATATTCCTTTGATGATGTATAAAAACAAAATATTTCTCATAAAAATATCGGGTGTTACACCAAATGTCTCCCTCAAACGATGTCTCCCCCACAGTTAAAACATTCCATGTCCCGAAGCATACAAATAATGATGTCTCAATAGTTTCTTCTTCTTCTTTGTTTTAAAGACACAAATCTCTCAAATAAGATGGATACAAAAACTGGTGAGTAACATCTCCCAAACCCCATGAAATATATTTCATGAAAAATCCCAAAGAATGTTTCACAAGTTGAATATACACTGTTGCATCTTAGTGAATGTTGTTCATGTCAAAAACTGTATACATCCTAGAGTAATGGATCATAACTTTTATAGGTATCCCCAAAAGGGAGGGTTACTGTGTAATGACCACAAACGTACTCATTATAGGAACAAAAAAGAATCTACATCCCGATATCAAAATACAATTAATAAATGTGGATACTGTGAAATATAACACATATGATAATAATGATATAATTTCAATTAATGTGCATCAAATTACAATTTCCCATCAAAAAACCCTCTCCATGAATAAATCTACCCCCACACATAGATTCAAAATTATTATGAAAATATTCAAGAAATGTGTAGGTAAGGTATCAAGTATGGGATCATTATAAAAATTATTCTTCATGCATTTTGTGGGATACCCAATAGAGAAAATGAAAGGTGGATTGGTGACCCAAAATGAATATATAATCAAATAGATTCTTCAGTCATTTCCATGAAACATTCAAAATTTCTATCACTTCAGCATAAAAACATGGAATGTTCTGGAAGACACAACATTTTCAAGATTCAATCATGAAAAAGGGAAACATAAGATAACAGAAAAATGGGACAGAATCCTTACAGTATGGAAATAAAATGTTGCACAACACAAATGACCATGATTGAATATATATGTCTACAAAATAAATGATTTTTAGGAAAACATTTTCAAATAACTGATTGATATTATAAATCATATAAGTTTTTAGATCAACAATCAAAGAACTATGAATAGGAATCATGATCTAAGATTACCCAAGGATACAATTGGTATGACCTTGGCTATATTACTAAAGAAATTAAATCATTTTCATGCGGGTTTATCAATGATAAGAGTGCTCGTTTTTTCATTTAATTTTAATATTTTTTTCATTTTCATTTTTTAAGTTAGTTATTTAACATGGTGTTTTTGTAATTAGAAAATATAACATAAAAGTAAACACGTCTCTGTGTGAGTGTAGATATATATGTAAAGTCTATTTGTATTCAATGATACTCTAGAAATGATGAAACTAAAAAATCTACACATGGATAACACATACACGTATCATATAAAAGAATCTCACTATAATCAAATTTATGTGGATTATAAAAACATGTATGTTTCATTAAAAACCATTATAGTTCTAAGAGAAATTTTTTTGGTTAATTCATTCCTTTTTATTACATAAAAATTAAATGAAATGAAACTAAATGTATTGAAAATAAAAAACAAATGATGGTTAACCTCCCATTGAGTGATAAATTTAATTTTTCTTCATCCATAAATTATTGATACTCCACTAGGATTAAAAGAAAAATTATTCCATGAATCTTCTTCTTTATCAATGGGAGCGTGGAATCAATTCATTGAAAAATAAATTATCTTTGAAGAAGAATATTGTAGGGATCGACTTCAATACATCATATCCTTGAATTAATTTTCTAGGATGACGATTTATCCTAATTCATTTTTCACTGCAACCCACTTACATTGGTAAATACACTAGTTTCAAAATCAATTCATTCTCGATGTGTACAGAAATAGGAAAAGTGATCAGTTGGATCAGGAGACTCCACTATGTCAAGAAATACATCTTTTTCAAGTTTTTCTTTTATAATCTATCAAGATATTTATTCACTTTCACACATGGAACCATGAAATAATGTTCCTCTAGGAAATCCCATTCTCCAATTGTTCCTAGAAAATTATGATTGGTTTCCACCATAACCTCTGATTGATTTTAGGTCTCTATAAATATTTATAGGTATCCATTTTTGAAAAAGTTTTATACTCCCAAGGATTTTAACATAAAGGTGATTCAATTTCATTTGAAGGAAATTACTCTTGTGTGTGAATAATCATGGTGTATTTTTTCAATTATTATTTTATCATAGTAATCAAGAGTCTCAGTCAATGTCTTATTTATCTTTAAAAGGTGTATTTTGATATACATTTAATGTGTCTATTTTCACTTTGGGATGGATGGGTTCTAAACTCACCAAATAAGTACATGAAATCAAATTTTTTAAAGGACCATTATATTCAAGAGAGTGGATGACTAAGATCTCGTATTCTTGAAATGTGATTAGATTGGAAGAATTAATTTGTGATTGAGTGGAGTTATCAATGATATTTCAGGAAGAAGGATCAATCAATGTAGTCTCATCATCAAAATTATGAACAAGATGTTGTTCAAATGGATCCTCTATTACACTTTCATCCAAAGAATTAATTTTAATTGGATCATTGAGTGACAACTAGGTATCAAGTTGGACATGACGAGTCAGTTGATATTATAGATATTTTGTTAAATAATGAAACTATGCATTATATTCACCTTGAAGTTCAATAATCATATTTTCCGTAGTGATAGAATAAAGATACATGTTCTCAATTATTAAATCTATTTTTTCACATTAATGATCATGTTCTTAATTTTCAAGAATTCTTCGACGTTGAAAATTAGCTAGTGGTGGGTAGGAACATTAAATATAATTTGGATCATAACATGGAAATGAATTACAATCATGAAAATAAATAGAATTGCCTATAGAGTTCATGTATGATGTAAGGCTATATTTCATACCATGAAATGTTGGTGGGTAGGGTGGTTACTATTATAACTCTGTGGTGCATCCCAAATTATGCTAAACCTCTAGGTTTCTTGAAATTACCTACAATAAACTCCTAGAATAGAACTGAACTTTTTTATATCTAATTTTTTAGTGTTTTTATAATTATTGACTTAAATCACTCCTCTTAAGGAACTCCTAAATCTATTATCCCCCCCCCAAAATGAAGCCATAAAGTTGGAATGCACATCAAAATACATGAAAATTTTTTATTTTATTAATCTACTAACTACTGTAGAAGTAATGAGTAGGGTCGAACCACTTAAATAATGTGCATAGACACTATAATTATGTTTTTGGGAAAATTATTAGATATATTTGTTTTAAAAGTTATTAGTAACTAAATATTTCTAAAAACAAAAATCAATATTTATAAATGAATATTAAAATTAACTAAAACTATCAAAGTAAAACAAATTAAAAAATGGAAGAAACATGTGAAGATGGAATGGTTCGTTTTTTTATGTCCGGTCAAGAGCATGAAATTCCAATTATTCAATTTCCATATATGAATATTAATTTATTCAATTATCACTAATTACAAAGATAATAAAAGAACTATCAGGTATCATTCTATAATGTTGGGAAATATTCTATTTTTTACACTAATTATATGTCATTTAATTCTCTGGGCTGAGGAATTTTTCGTATGTATTTATATCACTAAATAACTTAGTGAAATACCAAAACACATTTTTCACAAACTAAATGTAGTTATCCAGGGTGTTTTCGCCCAAACAAGTTCACTTATTTGGTATCGATCATTAAATTTTGAATGATAATACAAATAAAATATTAATTTTTTAAAATAAAATATTTATTTATTTAGAATTTTATCTTGTGCGATTTACAATTTTATCACATGTGTGACAGACTTCTATACAAATAAATTATCTGATGATCAGTCACCCATGATTACTTATTAGGTATCAAAAGAACGAGCATGAAATCAAGTGTTCATAGACCAATTTAAAATTAATTCAAATGAGAATATGATTAAATAAAATAATATTCCAATCAAACAATTAATACAATGGGAAATCAAATATGACAGTAAGAAAAATGAATGCATACACTGTTACTTTTATCAGAAACCAATAGAAGTGGAATTTAGACCAAAATGACGACACATAAAATAAAATAAAAGTGGATATTGCTATGTTAAGTCATCATAATTTTCACCGCAAGCCACCGTATGTGATAGAAAAATAATAACCCTCACTCCACTGATCACCACAACATCGAACCCAACCATCACGCTGACTAAAAAATGATCAGATATGAATTCACTCTTGGAACATAGCACTGACCTCTAAAAGTGATCTAATACACAAGAAATGTAAATTGTGAATACATATTGAATGATGATGATCATTGTGTGACCGAACAATAAACAATGATGATGGATAGTAGAGGCAGGTTGTTTCTACTGCTGGCATGGGTTGAGCCTAGTGTTTCTAATAATATGGAGGTTGTTTTCTTATGAGGGTGAAGCAGTAGAGAGGAACTCAATGTTGATGGAGTGGATGGTGTTCCTATGAATGTGATTCACTAGAGAGGAGGGTAATGGTGTGTTGCTTGTGGTAGACTGACATGTAGCAGTTTAGTGGATGGTGGTTCGATGTGGTGTGTAGGGAATAGAGGAACTGGGGGTGGGGGCAATGTGAAGGGTGTGAGGGAAGTTGTTTATTTTCATTTTGTATTAGAGCTAAGAGAGATCATATATTAAAATATAAAATTAAGAAAACAATATTGAAACCCCAATTTAAAAGATTTAAAATTATTAAAAATGATCAGCAATAAAATTATAAATTAAATAAATAAATATTATAAAAGAAATTAAAAGTGTTAAAAATGTTAATATTATTAAATGTTAGATTAAAAAATAATAATAAGAATAAAATAAATTCAGGAAAATAAATAGTCATCAAAAATAAATCAGACTACATAATTACATACAGGTAAATAAAATTACGAAAATTAATCAAATAAAATTAATCATTAGATAAAAATTAATTTGTACACGTAATAATACTAATAATATAAATATTAATTTAATTTGATAAAAAATAAAATAATAATATTAATAATATTTTTATTAAAACTAGAAATTTTTTAATAAAAAAACAAATATAAAATATGAAAAAATAATCAGTAAAGACACTAATAATTTTTTAATAAACTAATAATAAAATGATTTTTAGTAAAACTAATAAATATATTATAAAATTTAATATATAAAATAAATATAACTATTTAAAAACTAAATTACTAATATCAGTATATAAATTAACAAAAAATAATAAAAACTTACAAAATACTACAAAACTATAAAAATAACCTAAATTTTTTTAAGGCGGTTAGAAAAATATTTAAAAATAAATTTATAAAATTATAAAAATACAAGTGAAATCCATATACGTCCCCTTTCTATGGAGAATGAAAAAGCCTTCCAAATTATATAATCTTATTGGATTCCTTAAGGTATGAATGTTCGGTAAATATTTCCAAATTCCATGAGCTGTCAGTTGGGGTCATGTCCATCCATGATATGAAACTTGGGTAGTAGTTAGAGTAGTCTCATTTTGAGTACAAAATCATATAGAATATTTTGTTGAATTAGTCCATTATTGTTATTGAAATTAGTAGAATAAAAATCTATGGGTTTTTTATTTAGATGATCAATATTATCTTCATTAATTCCCTTTCCAAATGTATCTCTAGTTGAAGATATACAAGAGGGTGGAGATATTTTCAACGGTATTATGAAAAATCCCATCTACCCCTATTCAATAATAATTAAATTATACACTCTATACAATAAAGATCAATCATCCTCTAGATGAAATCCAAAGAGTAGATCAAAACATTACTTGGTCACATATAAAAACATTTAAAATAAAAATAAATCAAAAAACGTTAATCAGCATGTCCCACCTCCATGAAAACAGTTCCAAGTTAGTGAGACTATTGTCATGGGCATCTTAGAGAAGAAAGTTAAACCTGAATGAACATAGTAATATTGTAACTCATTTTTTCCTAAAATTAAGGGAAATTTTTAGTGTTTTTTTGGGTTCTGTGTGATTTGAATACAATATGTGTGTTTCAGAATGTAATTAAAATGTAGCGGTGTTTGAATTAAGTTTAAAATTAGTGATCTAACATTAAATATTACCACACATACCCCATAAACCACGATTCACTTAGATATACCTATAACTCTTACTAATTGGATGCAACCTCAAATAATTTCCCTTCCTTAAGGATTCTAGTGAAAACATGGGGTATAAATCACCATTTCACTACATTATATAGTCTAGACAAGTAATCATAAATCCTTAATAACTTATGAATCAATATTCACCATCCCCCATCAATAAAGATGCTAAAAATATCCAGTGGTATTTCCATAAAAATAGATAAGAAGAAAAAGAATATGTATTAAAATATAAAAAAAATCATCTAATGACTACAGAAATCTAAAATTTCTTTTATGATCAAATAAGAGAGATATTTAATAATTAAGAATAATAATTCATTTTAGTGGTGGGGAAAAATAATTGTACCTACCATTATTGATCTATTTCTCCATCAATAGAGAATAATTATAAAAATAAAATAAGAAAAACATGCTCTGCTTTAAATAACTGCAACATAACATAGTTGGAAGACTTGCTAAAATCATTCATAATGAGGTTTTTTCCCTCTTTAAAGGATAATAAGAATGATCATGGGCCTTTATAGATTGGATTCTTGATCTTCCTCACATGTATGATAAATTTTTCTCTTCAATTATTGAGTGTAGTATTCCCTATTGGGATTCTTGGAATCCTCCCAAATTATAGAATCAATATCCTGTACTCCTGAAAGTTTACCATATATTTATCTTGATGGTTTATATTTCTTTATGTATCTCCCAAACTAATATTCCAAATTCACAATTTTTTCCCATCTTTATCTTCTTATTCAAGTCTTCAGATGATTTTCTAATGGCTTTATAGATGTTTTTTCTTAAATTTGGGTAAAACAAAGGAATGAGAATTCATTATTTTATTCCGTATTTACTTCATGAATATATTTCAGGATCCCCTTGGTTTAAAAATAAAAAATTACAAAGTATTACTCTGTAGAAAAAAACTTTTAGTGTGGCAGAAAAGTATTATAAATTCTCTATGATTGAGTTAAAGTCTAATGATGATCTAAAAAAGTTTATGAAACTGATTTCTGAGTCTTATAATCATGTAATGTCCTTTGGGAAAAGTCTTTCATTATAATTAGAGTCATAAGAAATTAAAAAATGTGTTATATATAGCAAGAAAGTATTATGTGTACTCACATAAAATTATTACATGTATAAGATACAACTCATTCATTTACTATATTTTTGTAAACTCTAAATTCTTATAGGAATAAGAATTCTAACTCATATTATCAATGTATTATGGGCCACTCAGAAGGTCTTAGGAAAATTCCATTCCTTTATTATTTTTAGCCTCAAACATGTTGTCTTACAAATCATTGGGACATAGTTCCCCTAGAATTCTCCGACATGTGAAAAATAAGGGAATTAACGTAGGCTTCATCTATATTAATATCAAAATCATACAAGAATTAGAAAATATGAATATTTAGCAAATAAGTTCAAAAAAAATAATATAAAATTTAATGTATTGAATTTAAGTTAATTCCAAAATGAAAAAAACTAAGAATAAAGAATAAAGTCAATTGATATTTTAATTATTTATTCACTTTATTCCAATTATTTTAGCGTACTATTCCAAATTCAAATAAAATTATTTTAAAAATATTAAAAAATAGATATAAGTAATAAAAAAATTGGATCAATCAAAATGCATGACTTATTTATATGGTATTAATCTAAATATTAAATATTGTATCATCTATATTTTTTAGGATAAAGAAGAATGATATAGAGAATAGAATACCATGATGTTTATCATTAATAATCATTTTATTGAATACTATATATGAATTAACTGAGAAAGATTCTAGATTGAGCTAATTTTAAGGATTTTATTTTAAATTAGGACAACCTATGAAAGGATTAATATTGAAAATAATATTTGGTCTCACTCATAGACTTTTTTCTAGTTTTATTTTCAAATGATTTTATAGAAGTGTGATTGATATTAATGGATAATGTTCTTGATGGTAGTAAATTATAAAGCATAATATTTTATTATTAAATAATGTGAGTGTAATAGAAAACAATAGATTTATTTACTTATTCACTTATTTATTTCACTAAGAACAGATTTAGTAGGCTTATTGGATTTTTTGATAACCCTTTTTTAAGTTTAATTTCAGTTGAAAATTTTAAAAGTTTAATATTTACACTGGTAGTATAAACTACTTGAATAAATCAATAATTTTGAGAAAGGAAGATATGAATAGAAAAACTTATTCCATGAAGTGAGGTAAAATTCTATGAAAGAGGAAATGTGATAAATATATATTATATATTCATTTTAATAAATCATTTTGTAAGGATACGTGAAAAATATTTTTATTTTTTGATCAGAAGTAAAATTTGGGTTTTGATTTTATAGAACCAACTCAAAAACCATTAAATTTTGTAGAAGATGAAATTTTCCTAAAATGGAACAAAAATAGTAGTAATGTGCTAAATACTTTTTGGAAGAGTTTTTAGTGAATTTGATACTTTGGATTTATTGGTAATGGATGAGATAATGGATTATAAATCTATTCCTTTCAAGGGGATAGTTTCTTTTAACCATGGGGATTATATTAAATTTAGACTTCTAAAAGAATTAATGGTATGATACATGGATTTATGGTGAATTGATTTATTGATAAATGTTCAAAAAAAATGAATAGGTTAATAATATTAAAACCAAAATTTTTATCTTGGTTAGATAGGAAACTTATTTTTGAATAGAAATTAAGAATATGATCATGGAACACAAATCTAGGGGGAAAGTAGACTATGAAAATTTATTTTTAATCATATTATATGAAATATTAAAAAATTTCTAAATGGTATCAACCATTTATAATGATATTAAAGCATTAGTGATGCATAATGAAAATGTGACAGTGGAGAATGAGATTATACATTGATTAATGAGTTTGTTTATCAACAAGTGAAATCATATTGTGAAGAAAGAATATGATACATGGAGAGAAGGGATTAATCAAGAGAAGTATATAGTGATATGTATTTGACAATACACATAATTTAGTAGTATCCCACCTCTAATAGGATAGGGGTTGGAAACTAGAATTGTTTTTATATATACACAAAATATGGAAGACATTACCCTAAAGGTGTATTGTGAACTATATAAAATAAAATAAAAAACCAAATATGAAAAAATAATGACCACAATTTTGAAAAACAAACTCTATAGTGGATAAATGAATAAATTTCATGCAAAAATCTAAAAGAATCATTTAAATTCCATAAAAGAATACAAAGTAAAATATCACCAATAATAGAAATTATAGAAATTTCACACACCTCTAACAATGAACCACCAGCCTAATGTCAAGGTTGACCCATGATCGATGAGATACCACTGCTAGACACCACCATTAATCTTATTATATAAAATTTTATGTAAAATTTTGTGTATGAATATTTATATAATAAGTATGTCATCTGAAAAAGGACCAAAATACTTAGGAAATATCATTCATGCATAATAATGAGATAATTAAAATTTTTATGACACATTTTGAGTTTACCTCACTATTCTTCCAAACCTAGTGATTAACTTAGTCATTTATAATATTTATAATATTTATAATATTTATGACAACCATGTAGATAATAAAATTGTATAACAATTCTCATCTTAATAATAACCAAACTCTCCAAAAACAAAATAATATGATATATAATTAGTCATCACACACATACATGTCAAAATAATATTAAGTCCCTCCCATATAAAATCCCACCAATCCAATCACCAATAGACCTAGTGACCCACACTATAAAAGACATAAACCAAGTTCCATCCACCACATTACTACCTGAACCATTCACATAATGGTACTCTCATTGAAATTACATGTGATACTCTCAGATGGATGAATATGAGATTATGTCTACTAGTTTTATATCATACTCTCTTTCTCACTCAAAGTGTTTTGGTTAGCACATGAGAAAACTAACCTCAGGTGGTTGTTTCATATTGATCTGTTTTAATATCACATGAAAAAGTAATATATAAAATAGAAAATAATTTCACAAATCCAACACCATGTTGAACCACATACTTCAATTTTTCTCCCACTAGCATTGCATGTGGTTATCCCACATCATTGAATTAGGATAGGTAATACACCCATGGTATGAGTACACTTTTAGTGGTTCTCCCACCAACATATCTTATTATACTCACACACCATGAAGTGTAACACATATCACATTTTTATAGTATAGTTAGAAACATGGTGGTTCTCATAAAAACATCTCATGTGGTAACCCAAATCATTTAATTAATACATATCCACGAAACCTATGTGGGATTCAGATGAGACTCATATTAACTAGTGGAATAAAAAACCAATATAGTAACAATACCTTACCAGTAGGGAAAACATATACGGAGATTATATTTTCTTCAATATAATCAAGAAAAAACTATCTAGAGGAAATATATGATTACAAAATATCATAAACATTTGTTGAACATATCATTAACCAATTTAGTAATCATGTCATCATAGTAATCCATGTAACCACCACCAAAATATTTATTATCATCATCAGTCTCAAGTCATTACCCTCATCATAATTAATGATTCATTATCCTTACCATAATCATAATGTATTTTTATATTCAAAATCATTTCATCACTATGTTTACCCTCAATTCATTATCATATTCTCCCTTGAATACTTGTTATTTTCATAATCGATTAGTGTCTCTTGAAATGTATAACATGTCACATTAACATTCTAGAATCATCCTTAGATTGATGATATGGTTCTATGTTTCAACGTATTACCATTCATTCCTTCATTTTCAAATGAAAAACTATAGTCTATGAATCACATTTATCATTAGATTAAAATTTGCATACATAATTATTATACATGAAGAGGATGAATAAATGTTAGATAATTAGAAAAAATTATCAAATTCCCATGTTATAACATGATCACGAATACCAATTAATTTTGGTTTCCTTTACCATTAATTTGGATCCCACTAAAAATACTTGTACAACATAGTCATGGACATGATCATTCGATCTCCCATGATCAAATCCATGTCCCAAAATGAAACTTGAAATTTTCATCATCTTTAGAGGTTAAAATTGTTAAACAGAATGATTCATCATGTTCTACTTGTTAAAATGGATTAGATAGTGTCCTATTTTTATTTTTCTTATTATTCTTTATCCATCACATATCACAATATCATTAAATTCAAAAAATACTTCGCAAACAAATCTAAATTCCTGAATAATATCACCATCATGATATACATGGAAATGATTAATTTTGACTATTACTTTCTCATGTTTGGATACCAGGTCAGAAATATGAATTAACATAATAAATAATATATTTCTAGAATATATGTTCCCAAATTTCCTAAAGGACTTCTTCGTTTTATTGATTTTTGATAATTCCCCTTTCAATGGATGAGGAGGGAACCCTTACAAGGCTCGTATGCTTAGAGATTACATGAACCGTAAGTCTTAGGAAATATACAGACTATACTTAGAACTCCCCCTCCCAGATTCTTCATTGTGATATCACCTCTCCATCTTCACATGGATGTTCTAAGTGGCTTTCCATGCAAGCACAGGCTAGTCCTGGTGGTAATGACTTAACCTTTCTTTCTGACAAATCCTCTTAGCTTCTGCTTTAGTGAATGCTCCTAGTTTGAATCACCATCTAGAGTCTACTCCTTGTAGAGTCTGTATGATCATTTAAGAACAATTATAGGTGGCCCGAAGGCATTGAGGTGTCTCCAAGGTCATGAGGTGGCCCGAAATCCTTACTAGCCTGAAGGACTTAAAGGACCTAAGGCCCAAACTAGTGGCCTGAAAGCCCAAACTGATGAATAGTTCTAGATTCCATAGTACCAAATAGTGTATGATACAGTGAATGCTATAATACTGCAAATGTAACCCAAAAATATGTCTCTGCCCAGTTTTGAACTCGGGTCTCTTGGTTGCACCTGCCGAGTCCTCACCAACTGGGCTGAGGCTCTTGTGTATTTTAGAATATATGTTTCATTCATATTTTTCTTCATTAATTTAAATTCTTACACATACAACCATAAATATATATTAGAAAAAAAAATCTATATAGTTTAAATTAACAAATGAGAATGATAGAACGATTAAATTTGTTACACCATCATCCTCATAGTGCCTTTTGTTCTACCATATTAAACCTTATTACATCATATTTTAAGCCACCAACTATATCCCATCAATCTATGATACTACCTTTGCACCATCCTCTAGAGACTCAAGTAGGGTACCTTCAACCATTTATGTCAACAACCCATCTATACCTAACCTTTCTTGTAATGAACCCTCACCTTAACACTACCTGAATAAATCATTACCACCATCGTCTACACTTATTAGTTTCTTCCTTTATAGATCCACCAGATATAGATGATGACTTCTCAATAGTGGCCTTTTCCTCTTATGATAGATAATCCATGCTCTACCACCATTATATTTTATGTCTATCAGTATCTATAAAATCCATATTCTCCACCACAACATGGTTGTCCCACTACCTCACAAACTTAGGCAACCAACTCATATATTATCAAAATTTTCTATCACATTTCACTTTTTAAAAAAAAATATCTAGATGATATTTTACATACGCACACACACTAAAGAACCTCTCCCACTCTTCCTTTAGTGATGGAAATTAAATAAAGTCCTCCCTAACTATGGCTTGATCAAATTAGAATATATTAATTTTTTCCATGTTATAATGAAAAAAGTCACGGTGAATGTTCTAGTTAGAGATTAATGGATTTTTTGATGTTGGAAAGCCATTATTCAATAATCTATGGTTTTTTATGTAGTTTCGTAATTATAATAATGTAAAACAAATATTCCAATAATAAAATTTCTAATAAAAATATAATATTTCAAAATAATAGACATACATATAAAATTAGTGGATACGTTATGATAAAACTACCTAGACTAGGACCACTGGATTCTCCTTTTTCTAAATTTCATTTTTTATATTCACTTTGATCTGGATAAAAAATAAAAAATTAAAGAAATAATTTATAATTTAAAGGGTTAACACATGCCTTGGACAATCCTGATTATAATTTCAACTAAGGAATCTATAAAAGAAGGAATAACATGCTCTAAGTGTCATATAACTATCAAAATATTAATCCATACTATGATTTGAGATAATTTTGTATAAATGTTTTTTTATTAACAAATTAAATTTAAAAAATATTTGGAAATTAGATTCCCTTCAAATAAAATTAAACATGAATATTATGGTATGATTTTTTTTTCTGAAAAAATGTCCCAATTAATGTTTTTTCCGTTATTGGATTCCATTTTAAATAAATAGTTTCTAACAAATTATAGAAATTTCACTTCCAAAAAATAAATAATTTATTTTAACAATCAAATATAAATTCTTTAGTCACAAATATTTTTATACACACTAGATATAAACCAATGATAAATCCCAAATTCTATAATTAAAGGAACTACATAGATGTTTTTAATGATCATTAGGGTAAAATTACAATTTTACTAACACATGGAATGTTTTATAATAATCATAGATATTTAGAAACCCTAAAACATAAAATTTTTATTCCTTTATAGTAGATAAAACATGAATAATTTTCATTCTAAAAAATCATAAACTCATCTTTACAACTGTAACACCACCAATATATGAACATTTAAAATCCACCACATGAATCTCATAGGAAGAAACACCCTAAAAAATATACTCATTACATAATATGATATTGGGATTTAAATAAAAGATACACCTTTAATGAAGTTAGTGACATAATCATTGAAGTTTCTAACCATGTTCAAAATAAATTATTTAATTTATAATTAATTTAATTATCTATAAGTTCTCTCATTATATAATTTCACCAAGATGAGAAAAAATATGACTTAATCAAAAGGGGAAACTATTATGCACCCAAAACTACTATTCTTTAATGTTAGTTTTTACACAATTATCACAATTAACCAAAAAAGAATCATTTACCATAATAGTTCTTGTGGTTTTTCAGTTAGGAGGCTTCCACTATGGGATATATGAACCTAGTAAAACATTAAAAATGTTTCATAAAATCTAATTAACACTTAAATTTCTAACTAAACTAATGAATTAATATAAGAACAAATTTTCCATCTTGATCAAATAAGACCATTGATAGAACATTTAAAATTACAATTATCATAGAATAAAAAATCTATTTATGTATAAAATTGTAATAATAGTAACAAATAATTACTAAGTGTTATATTCTATTAAACTTATGAATAATAAAAGTTCCATAATATTAAATCAATGGGTCACTATCAAAAATAATTTTCATTAAAACATCACATAAAAAACTCACCCTCTACCGAGGAAACAAATGAACAACATTTTAGTTAAAGAAAAAAAATACATTTTCATAAGAAAGTAGTTAATGTGATTTAAGTCAACTATATTAATGTATGTAAATATTAAATATTTCCTCGGTTCAATAATATTATGATTAATTATGTAATGAAAAATTATCACATGAACTGTTACATCACTTCCTCTTTACCATGACAAGATAAACAGTTCATTTCATGAAATCTATCCCAATACATTAATATAATATTTAACATCTACAGGACTAAGAGTCCATTTATCCGTTTTTAATAAAAAATATTATCTCTATTACTCATGAAACAACTTCATAACAATATAATGTATGACTAAGGCACATAAAAATTTGTTAATTTGGCATACTTTTAAGATATCCTTATACAAATACCAACCACAAGCTACACTGAATTGGTAACTCACTTACATTCAATAAAATTTGAATCTCACCATGACAACCACGTAGATCAAAAATAAATTCCTACATCCATTGTTCTTCCATCTGAACTATATTATCAGTTATCATTATATCTCTCAAAACTTGTAGTCCCTATGGATGCATAAAATGTCACTATAAATTTTTATTATCTCTTTGGAGATTAGATGTCTTAAATTAATCTTGGTATTATAATTATCACAACTCTAATAGAAGTGAATAGAGAGAAAAAAAACTATAATTAATAATAGGAATATTTTCATAATCACAGTGTACACATTTATTGAGAACTCATAACAATACAAGACAAATTCAATAAAATTATTATAACCCCAGAAACCTCAAATTGATGGAACTAGATCCCCAAAAGGAATCTAACCTAGAAATTGACTCCAACTGAGACTAAGACAATTAATTTTGAAAAATAAAACCATCATAATTGAATAAAATTAGAGTTTTCATTAAGAAATAAATATACCCATGTGAATAAATAATGAAATTGTACACACTATTAGTAATTTTTATTAATCACAATGATATCCTAACTCTTTTAACCCATGAAATTAAAAATAAAAGAAAATTAACCTTATTATAGGTAAGCCTAAATTTGTAAAACAATCTATGATAACGATAGTATACTTTCGAAAAAAACACCATACAAAAATTTCAATATAATATTCATTATATTACATTTATTTCTATATAATATATTTCCATCATGTTCATATTTATGGTATTATAATTTCAAAAAATTCCACATAAAATGATCTCAATCCAAAACAACAATCTCAATATATCAAAAAATTAAATAAGTGATATAAATTCCCAAATCTATTCAATATAACATTATTATATAGTTATATACATGGAATATTATTTCATAATTTAACATTGATATAGAGAAACCACAAGTCTAAATGTAAGATCAATACCTATCAAGGAACACATCATGAATCACATATATACAATTATTTATCCATATTTCTAATCAAGAAACAAAACCAACCTATAAGTTATAATAAATGATCTCTTGATTAGAATACTAATCACTTGATCCTAACTAATCAACTACCAGCAAAGCTCATCAATAAGTTAAGTATCATAGAAAAAAGTATCCTAAATAATAGGAATTCCATGCTAATCTCATCAACCTAAGGCTACACTGCCTAGAATCCGACCAGCCCACATAATTAGTAGCAAGCAATGAATATCATATTATGACTCATCAATGGGAGTAATATCATCCTCCAAGATAGCCTACATATGATGAATACTCTTTAGTATGGTTACTATTGGGTTCCCCTAACACCCAGCTCTATATAAAAAAATTATTATTTTCCTCAGGATAAATAAGTTACAAAACTCTAACTGGGGCATAACCTATTAGAAATAGCTCATAAATTTATATATTTGTTACCAACATGATACGATTTGATATTTAAATTAATTTCCAAAAATATATATTAAAATGACATCAAATCTAGAGATATAATGACTTGTATAACATTGAACCTACATTCTATATCCAAATCCAATATGGATCCCTAATATCTAGGGATTTTGTATTATTAGAGACTCAATAATAAAATAACCTTTTTATTACCATTATATCATATCTCTACAATAATTAATTATCAAAAAGCATGTATATGAGACTCGTCAATATCATCCTTGTATCAATACTTCCACATTATATCTATGTATAATAAAGAGATCATCAATCAACCTACGCTCTACGATATGTGAACACATGGAGATTTTTTTAAATGTAATGTAAATATCAAAACTAGGTTTAAAACACACAAAGGATTTTCTTAATGCACACCATGTTATCTTGAAGGTCTCTACATCATGGTTTAGTACATTGAAATGCATGCGTTTTGAGATAACACTTGAATTTACATTAATTTTTCAACCTAATCTATCATATTTTCTTTATTCATCTTGTGATACTGATTTGATATGTTTTGAATATATATATTGATTTTTAAAACATTAAACAATCATTATAAGGGTTTAATCATGAGTTAAAATGATTTTTAATGATTTAAATGTTTTAAAATGTTTCATCAATAATGGATGAATATTTGGGTTCCATGGAGAATCCATGGATAGCCTATCAAAATAATTTTAATCCATGTAGAAGGTGTTACATTGAAATATTGCATGAATGTATTGTAAAATCCATAAAGTAATAGATTTATTTCACTCTTTATCTACCTCTATCTCTATAAGTAAACAAATTTTTAGAATACCATGATCAAAATAGGTTCTTTACCAAGAAAAAGAATATTCTAACAACCTATAGATACTATAGGAGGATGAAATTTTTTGGTTGATTCATAGAGGTCTTGATCAATATCATGTGGAGAATATTTGATATTTCATGTCATTAGAGAAAAATGATGTGTTATTGTTTTATTAAAAATGAATAAAACTATCGTATTTCATAAAATAGTTTTTTATTATGTCTAGTGAATTTAGATATGGGTTTTCCCATCCAAAACATTTCAAGGGTATCAAATCTACTTCCATATCATGTGTTTTTATGTTTTAGATAGATGAATAAAAGATAAAAACGTGTTTTTATATAACTATGTCATGTTTTGTGAGAAAAGATCATGGTTCTTGATTTTTTTCATAACAATTATATCTTAAAAGTACGAAAAGGGTATGGTTTTATAAAAATATATAAAAATGATCGTGATTTATAAAAAATAGGCTAGAAAAAATGTTTCCAAAACCTAGTATCATTAAATATAATATCATTATGTGATTTATATCTTCAATATTGTTGTTAGTATTTAAATTAATTTCATTAAGAAAAAAATTATGTAATTGAGTAAAGACAAATTTTTATTTAAGAAATATTATTTCTTAAAGTCCGTCCAAACATTTCTTGGTCATATGAAAATAGAAATAGTTTTCCCTTTAAAAAACTTTTCACCCTAGATAAACCACATCATTAATTTTGTAAAAAAGGATATATTTTTTTATATTTGAAATAATTTTTTATTTTTTTTTTCAAAACCTTCATTGGGATGGGCCCAAAGGGAATATATTACTGATTCTCAAGGGGAATTTTTACCATACAGATTTTTTTTATGTGAACATGGATTATGTTTTATTTTATATTGGGAATTTATTATGCATTTATAAATTATAATGAAAAGGAAAATATATAAGTATAGATATTTATTTATGAAAGTTTCATAAGTGGGAATATGTAATTTTATTATTAAACGAATTTTTTTAAAATTTATTAAAACAATTATGAAATGTGTTTTAGTTTCTTTGATCAAATGTTTAGATAACATAAAGTTCGTTTTATCTATTTTTTAAAAGTCTTTACATAAATTCTAAAATATTTATACGATTATAATTTTTCAAAAAACTTATTATATTTATAAAATATGGTTGAGTTCATATTATATTCCATGTAAAATGATAATATGACTAAGTTCATATTTAAATAAATGTGAAGCATTAATATTTATTTATTCTTGTAATGCCCATAAGAGTATAGCTATATTATAAAATGTATATAATTACATAGATTATGATTTTTTTAATTTTTATCCCATGTATAAATATTAGACCTATTAAAATTTTTTAAATCACTCTAACGAATTAAGTGTTTTCTTCTTTTGAAGTAGAAAATTATCAAGAGATCAATCATCCCAATTGGTTGGTATTACATAAGTAGAATTACCAAGGATTATCGTTTGTATGGACCAAATGTCATGGGTGGCCCAAATATGATTACGTGGTTGTATTTAGAATTCAATTTTGAAAAAAAATATATGCAATATCATATAAGTTATGATACCATAGTAATATAGTTGAGATAATCCATGTGAGTAATTGTGTAAGGAATTTTAAACTCAACAATACAAGTGTCATATAAGATATGACATGAAATATTTTCAATAAAAATAAATTTTCAATATGTGGAAATATAAATATAAAACATATTATAGTAAAATATGGATCTTGAACAACAAGTGGGTATGATGTAAGATAAAATTGGTAATCATTATAATGTAATAAAATTCAATAAGAACCTTTATTAAATTATTGTGAAACATGATACTTTTCACAACCCCCTACCATTAAGGGTACCCCTCCTTTGATGGAAATGAAAAAATAGAGATAATTAATATTGTGTCTCACCTTTAGTAGGCCTCGGGTTGGATACTTGCATTGAGGGAATAAAAATATCACATATGGAATGAATTAACCTCATTTATAAAATTAAGATCAAGAGATAGAATGAAAACTACCAAGAATATCTCTCAAATAAAAGAAAAGGTAATACAAAAAACCATCCCATAATTCATGTACAATGTAAAAAATTATACAAAACATATCCAAATTACTACAAAAAGAAAATTCTAAGGTAATGACTTAGCATCAAATCTAATGTCCAGGCTAGTAATTTCCATCTCAGTCCATATAATCTTTATTGAAACCTGAAATATAGTTCATATATAAGTTGGGTAATCATAACACGTATACTCAATAGGATCATACCCAAGGTCTCTTTTTCACATTTGAAAAGTGATAAATAATGCACCCATGGGAAAACATTAGAACAAACATAAAATAAACTGATTAATTAATCCATCCCATCGTCACCCCAATACACTCACCAAATTAAGAATCCATGTATAATAATATAATAAGAATTATATTAATAAAGAGAATTATACATTTATTTTTAAACTTATTTTATACTATCATGAAAAATATTATATGTCATGGAACTCCAATCAATTCCATAGTAACCATGACTTTATAGAATTGGTAAACTACAACTCATCGTATCCATATAAACCTAGGAAAACACATCACATCCCATCCGAAGACACTAGCAAAACCACATCACACTGAAACCATTTCCCTTACAATAATATTATTGTATCATGAAAATTAATAACAACAACCTCGTACCCTCCTCTCACCATAGAAAACCTCCACTATGAACCACCTCATCCTCTATTTAATCACCACCTCTAGTTCACTTTTGACTTAAAACCATCACAGTTCATGCATATCAAAACTACCTAGAAGAGACAGTGGGGACTAGGGTTTTTATGGCCATCTATCCTCTTGATATTGTATGTTTTGAATAAAAACATAGAATCTATAACCATTGGGATTTGGTGTAAACAGAAATCTCAAGTGGGGTTCATCTAGATATAAAATAAAATTTCATGATAGATTGATAATCAGAAAATCCCAACCTAATGGTATTGCATTGAGAGCACCAATATATCTCACCAAATCACTAAATGGTCTCACAACCACATACTTTATCATATCCTCCTATAAATTCATCACACCAAACAAGTAATTCACACATAATACATATTTTATATTTATTTTCAAACAACCCATTTCCAGAGTTTTCATCATTCCAACTATCCATATTTATCAATCAGGTTCATTCATATTCAAAACCATTCCATTCATTTATTCATTTCCACATATTAATTTCCATCCACATCCATTCCCAATTAAAAATTTCAAGTTAACTCCACAACCACCAGAAAAATACAAAACACAACACATAAAAATCATCAATCTCATGCCAATTAACCATGCTCAACAACCACCCCACATCACAACCACCCCACATCTCAAACACAACACATAACCTCTTTAGTTTCAACAAGGTATTTTATCACAAATACATTAATATTTTCAACATAATTATGGTAGAATCAATGATATTTTAGGAAACCAATTGAAATAGAATGATATATGATCTTATAATTTTTTCATGTGTGGTTATTTTAATAAAAAAATCAAAATAAGATTCATAAATTCAATAGACACAAAAACACATCAAACTCATCTTATGTTATATTTGGGAAAACCATGAGCATTCACAACCATATATGAAAAATCCCATAAATAAGTACAGCTCATATTATTTTTTCAATCCCCTTTAATTTAAATTAATAATGTTAATATCATTATTAAACTAATAAATTCCATCTAGCCAAAGTAATAAGAAATCATGATATTTCCACACATACATCTACATAAAGAGATATGAAGGATACTATACCTTCAAAAGATTTTCCCAAAACATGTTTCACAAAAAACTACGGTAAAATGATGATGTTAGTGAATCAAATGTAACATTATATCATAAAAAGAAGAGTGCATAATGAACTAATAAATAGTCCTAGAAACAAGAATATGGATTCTCCTGGTGGAAACAAAGAATTCATCCAGTTTTATGAACTAGATGGTGGTTTATATAGAGTTGAATATAACAAGGAATACTTAAATGGAAAAGGTTTAATACATTTAAGATAATAGATAACTTTTCCCAGAGATTAACATAGTCATCTGCATCAAAATCATTTAATTTACTTATTAAATGAGTCACATTAATAGAGTTTTAATTTTAAGTATGTTGGGATATAAATATCATATTTGAAACAAATTTTAATTTCCATTATTTAAGTCTTTAAAAACATATCTATGTTAAAAGGCATATTTATAACATTCTAGAAAAAATAGTAAATTTTAAGGAAAATACAGAGATTGTGAATGTTTTGACCATGAGGAACACCAGAAACCATGAGGCCAACCTACAATTGAGAGAACTATGAATGTGAGACCAAACTATATCCTGGAAACCAACATGTGATGATGAGAAGGGTTTTGTAACTATGAGACTGACCAGCGGTTGTGAGACAAACTAGCGATCATGAGACCAACATGTTATCGTGAGACCAACCTAGGACCATGAGACCAACCTATAACTATAAAAATGGTAATTTCATCCATGAGATGAGAAAATATGATTGTGAGGAGGGGAACTGTGATTGTGATACCAACCAAGACATTTCAAGGGAAAGAATACCCTAAATACCCCATTTAGCCATCCAGTCCTCGAGAAACTAAAAATTGATGTTCAGGAAGGTCCAAAAAATTACATATGATACCTCACAAACAAATTTAATCCTCAAGAATCAAAAAATACATGGAACATGGAAAATGAAAGTGGTCCAAACAACCACCATATGTGATACCTCTCAGGGATCTCAACACAATCGAAACACTACCACTATCTCAACATCTTCAAAGAACAAGCCGAAAAATATCACCACAATAAAAAACAATACCCTATTATAAAAATCAAGGAAACCTGGCTCTCATATCAAGATATTTACAACTGTGGGTGGCGTCGACTCGCCCCATTTTTTAAAAAAATTTCAAAAATAAAATGTGTCTTGACTACTAATGCATCTCAATATCATTCTCCCAAGTACTCTCTTTAATTCCAATATGCCTCTATAAAACATGAACCAATGGGAAGGTTATTACAGATAACAATTTATTTTGATTATCGTAGATATATACTATGTAATCCACCAACATTGTTTCATCCTCGATATCCAACTCTACCCAGCCAAAGATGAGGGATTCATTATGAAGATACTGAGGAATCTATGAAACTGGTAAGCCATGTGGTCACCAATATGGAACTCCATGGTCCTTCTCCTTCGATTGAAATAATATTTTCATCGTTGATACACCACCTTCATCTTCTCATGAACTACATAAACCTTATATGTATTTACCCATACCAAATCCTAGCTAAGAATAAATGACTCCCTGAACGTGGTCCATCAGAAGAAACAAAAAAATGACATGCCATAAAATTCCTTAAATGGTCCCACATTGATGGATGAGTTATAGTTTTCTTAATAAGATAATTCAACCAAATGCAAGATTTTTTACCAAATCCACTAAATTCCATGATACATGCCAAAAATATATCGTCCATTAATTACATGGAATTTTATATTTTCTCATTTTTCTATGGGTTGAAATCAATTCTATGGCAAACTCGAGTGCCCAAAGTGTTCTAAAATCTTTACTAATATCATGAGGTAAAATGATAATCTTGATTTGAGAAAAGTTTCCAATGAACTCAATGAAGTTTCATAAACATATCTAGAAACCTTTTTTTACTTAAAACCAACAACAATTGAGTCTTGGATTTCTAGGAAGTGAGAAAACATTGTCAACTCATCAATGAATACCCAGAAAACTCATAACCATATTGATTCCATTGTTATAATGTGATGAAATGCATCAAGAAGATTTCTTACATCAACTTGGGAACATCCATGGACTACAAAAAAAACTAGGAACATGACATTCTGACTTTAGATGTAGGAAAACCAGACACATATCCGAGCAATATGTTGGAACCATAGATGTTCTAAGCAGAAATTGAAGTTTGGTTTGTGTTTGTTGTCAATCCTTAGTGGAAGTTCAGAATGTGTGTCAGGAAAGTGATCATACAGTTAAACCAGACAATAGTATTGAAGGTGTCGCAGTTTCCCAGTGTTTACCAAATTTTTGGGCCTCAAAATCATAAAATGAAGGCATGGATTGTTGGTAAAATGAGGTGTGCTCAAAGAGTAAGTGGTGTGCGAAAAAGAAGGGTGGTGTGAGAAATATTTGAGTTGGGCGTGAAAAATAGCAGGATGCGCAAAATAGAGGATCGTGGTATTTCGCACAAACAGTGTTTCAGAATCATAATGTTGAAAAAATGAAAAAGGCATGGGCTGCACAAAAAATCTGATGATGTGCGCGAAAAACTATACTGGCGGGAAAGATTACGCGCCAGATGAGATGTTTTTCATGCCAAAGGGGGTTTTGCGCATGGGGGTCTCTAATGCCTATAAATAAGAGGTGACCCCCATCATTCTGTATGGTTGAAGACTTAGAGAAGATCTGAGGTCTGATGCGTGAAAAGAGATCAGGTAAAGGGGCTTCCACGAAATATTCTGGATTGCGCGGAAAATTACAAGATGCGCGAAAAAGGAAGAGTTGCGTGTAAAAAATTGGGGTTGCGCGTAAAAGATTCAGTTGCACGAAAAAGGGTGTTGTTGCGTGAAAAAATTTTATGTGTGAAAAGTAAATTTTTCGCTCAATAGGGAGGTTTTGCGTGCAAAGGGTTTGTGTTGCTCGCAATTGTCAGTAAGCTTGTTTGCACGTTCTGGTTATCTGGTTTAGTGGTTCAGTGCATTCTAGTGCATCAATTCCGGACTTTGATGAAAGAAGAGTCTCGTGCTAAGCAGAGGCAAAGACATCAATGCAAATCTATTGAAGAGACCTTCACATCTATTAAATGATTGTGACTTCACCAAGGGAAGTGAGCCAAGGGGAGTCAACGGGAGTGACCCGAGGGACATTGTGAGCTATCCCTAAACCTTTTGTAAAGGCAGTGAGACTGGAACAGAGTGGCTGTGCCCGAACCTTCGTAAGCCACAGCTAGTGAAGTTTAGTGGAATTTGGTACGACCTAAAACCTGTCGGCATATGATCCTTGGACGTATCCCTTAGTGGTGAACTAAGTAAAAAGTGTTTTCTCGTCTCTCTGCATGTGAATGTTTGCTTTCTGTTCATATCAATCATACAAGTTTAAAAAGTTCCTACCAACATGGGAACATGATCCATCACTTTAAAAGAAAAATATCACACCATGATTCACCCATCCCCTCTCGGGGTGTCCCGGGGTCCTACAAGTGGTATCAGAGGGAGGTTACTGGTGTTCAATCTATCCTTTGTCGTCATGGAGAATGCAGTCAATGCTAGGGGAGTCCCTCTCTTAGATGGAAGTAATTTCCAGATCTGGAAGAACAGAATGAGATCTCATCTAATATCCCTTAGAATGGAAGTTTTGTTTTCCACTGTGCAAGGTATTAATGTTTCTAATCCAACAGGGCTAGCTATGACTGATAGAGATAGGAAAATTCTTGATGCAGATGCTAAAGCACAGAATTCTCTCACCACGACACTTTATGATAAGATATATCTAATAGTTATGAGTTGCACCTCAGCTAAGTCCATGTGGGATAAAAATGAAAATATTTATGAAGGAGACAAAAAAGTGAATGAGGCTAAACTACAAGTTCTACACAATAGGTCTGATGATTTGAAGATGCATCCTGATGAGAATGCAGACTCCTTCAATCGAATTACTGAAGTGGTTGGAGCAATTCGGGGCCTAGGAGAAGAAATCAAAGACATTGACATTGTGAAGAAAATATTGAGAAGACTACCACCCTTGTACAATTAAAAGGTGTCAGCCCTTGAGGAAAGAAATCTTTCCAAACTTTCATTGGATGATCTGTTGAGCAGTTTGGTGGTATATGAAATGAGGGTCAAACCAGAAGATGATACTACACAAGTAAGCAAGGAAATGGCATTCAAATCCAAAATAAAAAGAGAACTGAAAACTACCCTCAAACATTCAGAGATGACAGGCAGTCCAACTATTCTCCAAAGGAAGAGAGTATGAGGTGAAATTTAAGTGAGAATACATTTCCTCTTATGAACTGTCAGTTTTGTGGCTATCTGGTCCATACCATATCATATTGCGAAGAGGAAAGGAGATATCTGAATGGGGAAGATCTGGGACATCAACAATGGATACTGAGTTCATATCCTCCATCTTATAGAAGAAATAGTTTCTATGGATACTGTTTTCATTGCTCTAACTTTGGTCATAAGGCTGTTAATTGTAGGCAGAGAAGGGGCATGGACACCTCATACCGAAATTCAAGACAAGTCAGATCTCATCGACAAGATCGTGTTTCTCTTTCAAACAGGTTTTATCCTCTCAAAGATGACTTCCACTATGAATAACCAATGTGCATAGATAAGATAATTGAAAGGCCATCAGTAATCTATACTCATTCCAATGTCTCATGGAATGAAAGGATGAAAATTGAGAAATCCAACCTTGTAGAGGTGGCCCTCAAAGCTTCAAAAAGAAACAGTACATGGATTCTGGATAGTGGTTGTTCATCCCATATGACAGGTAATGTTGTCCTGTTGACAGATATCAAAATGAAGGTTGATGGAACAGTTCTATTTGGTAATGATGGAGCTCTGAAAATCAAAGGCAGTGGAAGTACTGAATTAGCTAATGGAGGGATAATGAAGACTAAAGTTCTTTACGTAGATGGCCTACGTCATAATCTACTCAATGTGAGTCAACTCTATGACTCAGGACTTATTTTTACTTTTAATTAGAAATGCTGCACTATTAAGGTAAATACAGGAAATTCACTTTTGAAAGGATGTAGAACAGAAGGCAACCTGTATCCGGTTGCTAGTATAGAAAATGTTTTCTACATGATTGTTGAAGAAGAAAAAAATTTGTGGCATAGGGGAATGGGTCACATCAATCAACAAGACATGGAGAAAATATCAAAATTGAGGATTGTCATGGGCATTCCTAACCTAAATCATGAGCATGGAAAATCTTGTGATGCTTGAATTCGTGGAAAGATGTTCTGCAGTTCATATCGGCCAAAGAAGAAAAGGGAATCTCATCTTCTTGATATAATTCATACAAATGCATGTGGGCCGATAAATGTTTCTAGAACTCATGGAGAAAGGTACTTTTTCCTTTTTATTGATGATTACAGTATAATCGCATGTGTTATGGTCATTCACAGGAAATGACATGTACTTGACTGCATGAAAACATATCAGCGAATCACTGAGAATGATACTGAACGAACAATCAAAGTTTTGCGATCTGATAATGGAGGGGAATACACGTCCATTGAGTTTGATAATTCCCTTGAAAAACATGGAATATAACATGAGGTAGCTGCTGTGATAAATCCACATCAAAATGGAGTTGTTGAGCGCCAGAATCAACAGGTCAACAACATGGCCAGGACTATGCTGATTGAGAGTGGTATCTCTCATCATTACTGGAAAGAATCTATTGAAGCTGCAGTGCAAATTTATAATCGAACCTGGCTTTATATGGGAGAAACGAAGAAAACATATCAATTTTGGCATGGAAGGAATCCTTCGTTGAAATACTTTCATGTTTTCAGAAGTAAATGCTTCATTCAGAATAAATAAGGAAATCAATGGAAGTTTGGTGACAATGCTGATGAAGGAATTTTTCATGGATATCCAATGAACAGAAAATCCTACAAGTGTTTCAACAAGCGATGAGGAAGGATTTTAGTAAGCAGTGATGTTAAGATAATTGAAGAGAAAAATACAAATGCTTCAAGAACTTCATATGATGATGTGATGTAAAGTGAGGAAGAAAGTTAACATGGAGAAAATACGAATAAAGAAATAGAGGAAGCTGTAAAAAACACTCAAAAGTCACATCATGATGTTGACTCGTAATAAGAATCTGAAGAAGAAACTGTGGGTGGAGAGAATGAAACTGAACCACATAGAAGAAATAGTAGAGCTGAGATTGATCCATCTAACATAATTGGGGACAAGAGTGCACCCACTCAAACAAGGGGGATGAGGAATAACACACAATCTAAATTTCTGTCAATTGTGGATCCATCCTCATTCGAAGAAGTTGCAAAGGATGAATATTAGATGAAATCCATGAATGAAGATCTAGATCAGATTGAAAAGAATCAGACACAAGATCTTTTCTAGATACCTAAAGTTCACAATAGGATTAGTACGAAATGTATCTTCAAGAACAATTTTAATGAGCATGGAAATGTTATTAGAAACAAGGCTCGACTGGTATGTAAAGGATATTCCTAGATTGAAGGTGTTGATGTTGAAGAAACCTTTGCTCTAGTGGCTAGACTGGAGTTAATCAGACTTTTCCGTGCCATGGAACTCCAAAAAGGATATAAAGTATATCAAATGGATGTTAAGATAGAATTCTTGAATGGTGTACTCGAAGAAGAAGTCTACATTGAACAACTAGTGGGTTTTATTCTTAGTACTGATGAGACAAAGGTCTGCAAACTGAAGAATTCCCTATATGGTTTAAAGCAGGCACCATGAGCATGGTATTCCCTCCTAGACATGTATCTCAAGATGCTGGAGTTCAAAATAGGAGGAGTGGATCACAATTTATATGTGAATAATTCTCCAAAATATCAATTCATGGTTCTAGTCTACGTTGATGATATCGTCTTTGGTAGCAGTAGGAAGAAATCTGTGGATGAATTTTCCAAAGACATGAAATCAGAATTTGAAATGTCTTTTATTGGGGAGCTCACATATTTCTTAGGGCTATAGGTGATTCAAAAGAAGGATTACACTTTCATTTCTCAGGAAAAGTATGCAAGAGAGCTGCTGAAGACGTTTAATATGCAATACTCCCAACCAATGTCAACTCCGTTTGATGTTGGAACTAAACATGCAAAGCATGATAATGGGACCTCTGTAGATCCCACCATGTACAGGAGGATCATTGAGAGCCTACTATACCTGACAGCGACATGGACATATATTGTCTTTTCCACATGTATTGTGGCACGCTTTCATATTGATCCAAAGGAGGAACATATGGTAGTAGTAAAATGAATCATGAGGTATATTCAAGGTACTCACAATTGTGGCTTATACTTTCTTGCAGGATGGAATAGTGAATTATCAGCATTTTCTGATACTGATTGGGCTGGTGATGTTGTGGAAAGAAAGTCCACCAGTGGTAGAGCATTCTATATTGAGAATAAATGTGTTGGCTGGTTGTGTAAGAAACAAGAATGTACATCTCTTAGTACTGCTGAAGATGAGTATATCTCTGCCCAAAAGGCATGCACTCAACTACTATGGATGAAACAACAATTAACAGATATTGGTGATGAGGTGAAGAAACCAATAGTGATTTACTGTAATAACAAGAGCGCAATTGATCTTATGAAGAATTCGGTTCAACATTATTGTACAAAACATTTTAAAATTTGGTATCACTGTATCAATGAGAATGTTGAACAAGGAATGATTAGAATGGATAATGTGGGAACTAATGAGAAATTGGATGATATCCTGACCAAGCCACTATCAACAACTATTTTTGTGAAGCATCGGTTGAACCTCGGTGTTCAGCCACCTCCTAGTGCATAAGGAGGTCATGGACAACCCCTCTCCCCAGTTATGTTAACTGTTTTTAATCTATTTTTGGATGTGAATAAGGTTTGTGGGGGAGATACTATCCAAGGGGAGTGCGCTTTGAGCTGAACTATGATCAATTACCGGTCATTGGGTATATTTTCAATGGGGGAGAAAGGAATAAATTCTGTATTGTCAGTGGATATGTAATGCTTCTGTAACACGATGAGAATTCTGTTTCGGTGATAGGATGAGAAGGAATTCATTGGACATGTAATTCTTCTGTGACACTGTTTGAGAATTTCTTGGGCATCATTGAGAATTCCAAAACACAGGAACCTAATTCAAGCTTCCTCTCTTGATTTCTACACTGAGCATTGCTCACGTAGACTTAGAGTGTTGGTTGAGTTGATCATTTCATTTTTGGTTTTCATGTGGATGGTGATCTTTTGAATTTATTTGGTGATTTCCAACAAACCCAAAGGGGGAGATTTTTGGAACCATGGATATTCTATGCAGGAATTGGAGTTTGGTTTGTGCTTGTTGTTAATTCTCAGTGGATGTTCAGAATTTGTGCCAGAAAATTGATCATACAGTTCAAGAAAACAATATTATTGAAGGTGGCGTAGTTTCCCAGTGTTTGCCAAATTTTTGGGCCTCAAAATCGGAAAATGAAGACATGGATTATTGGTAAAATGAGGTGCACTCAAAGAGTAAGTGGTGCACGAAAAAGAAGGGTGGTGCGCGAAATATTTGAGTTGGGTGTGAAAAATAGCAGGATGCGCGAAATAGAGGATCGAGGTTTTTCGCGCAAACAGCATTTCAGAATCAGAATTTCGGAAAATGGAAAAGGCAAGGGCTGCACAAAAAAATCTGATGATGTGCGCGAAAAACTATACCGACGTGAAAGATTACATGCCATATGAGAAGTCTTTCATGCCAAAGGGTTTTTTGCACACGGGGGTCTCTGACACCTATAAATAAGAGGTGACCCCCCTCATTCTATACGGTTGAAGACCTAGAGAAGATCTGAGGTCTAATGCGTGAAAAAGGATCGCGTAAAGGGGATTTTGTGAAATATTCTGGATTGCGCAGAAAATTACAAGATGCACAAAAAAGGAAGAGTTTCACATAAAAATTGGGGCTGCGCATAAAAGATTTAGTTGAGAGAAAAATGGTGTTGTTGCGAGAAATATTTTTATGCGCGAAAAGTAAATTTTGCGCGCAATAAGGAGGTTTTGCGCGCAAAGGGTTTGTGTTGCGCGCAATTATCAGTGAATCTTGTATACACGTTCTGGTTATCTGGTTCAGTGGTTTTGTGCATTCTAGTGCATCAATTCTGGACTTTGAGGAAAGTAGAGTCTCGTACTAAGCAGAGGCAAAGACATCAATGCAAATATATTGAATAGACCTTCATGTCTATAAACTGATTGTGACTTCACCAAGGGCAGTGAGCCAGGGGGAGTCAATGGGAGTGACTCGAGGGATGTTGTGAGCTATCCCTAAACCTTTTGTAAAGGCACTGAGCTTGGGACAGAGTGTCTGTGACTGAACCTTTGTAATCCACAGCTAGTAAAGTTTAGTGGAATTTGGTACGATCGACAACCTGTCGTCGTATGCTCCATCGACGTAGCCCTTAGTGGTGAACCAAGTAAAAATTGTTGTCTCTTCTCTCTGCATGTGAATGTTTGCTTTCTATTCATATACATCATACAGGTTTAACAAGTTCCTACCAACACGGGAACATGATCCATCACTTTAAAATAAAAAGTTGACACCCTAATTCACCCCTCCCTTTTCAGGGTGTCTCGGGGTCCTACAAAATATTCCATTTCAAATTTCATCCAAATTCATCAGAACTACATCCTCATCCCATGTACATGTTATATACTTCAAGATTCACCTATAAAGGTGAGATGTGAAACTTAGGAAGGTATCTCTAATGTATCTCCATCTGGACAAACAAAATCCCAAGGAACAATATATGTTTCTGAGCATTGTAATGTCCCAAAAATTCCATGTAATGTTTTCATGATTAAATGGATTATTTAAAAGTTAGGCATTGAGAACACATGATATTCTGATGCCCGATGAGCCTGGAATAATGTTTGAATTTTTTAAGCATGAACGTGCAGTTTTAGTAACTTCTAAACTGGTTCCCAGATAAAAAATATGAGGACACCGTTGCGTCTAGAACAATGACTTTTGCTTTGGATGGGTATAACCTTGATAGAAATAGGACTAGAAAAATGTTAATTTTTGATGATTTAAAAGAATAAAAAAATAAAACTTACGAAGATATTTTATTTTATTTTTTTAAACATCCCGTAATGATGCTACAACGCAGCGGTGAGTAAACTATTTCAATTATTAAATGAAACACTATGGTGATGCTATAATATATCATAATAGAAATGATACAATTTAAATATTCAATTATTATACTCACAAGGATATGAGATCTATGAAATGATCTTGGTGAAATTCCCTTAGGGTCTGGAAGAATAATTGTGATGAACAACGAATCACCAATGACAAAAAACACCCCTCCACTTCAAAGGATCTCACTAATGATGATGGAGGCATGGATCGAGATCACTCTTCAGCGGATCCTCATCAACAACGAATCTGTGGATGAGGATGATCCAATCAATGGAAGGGTTTTACTTCTATGTGATTTCATTTCCCATGTTCTTTCTTTCTAAACAAAGAACTCAAATCAACACACTAACAAGCGGATCATTAGATCGATCGTTCATGCATGACGGATTTTTTTTTTGTATGATTTTAAGGGGGTGTACCTTTGTGGTTATCAGTATGATATCATTCCCATTATTCTAAAGGGATGAATAAAGAATGATCAAACATAGATGATGTTCGTTCCTTGGATGTTTATGGTTTTATCTCTCTCTCTCTTGTGTACTTTACTGAAAGACCCCCATGGTTGAGACAGATTGTTAAAATGAGTCTCTGAACGTGGTCGGGCCTCTAGATTGATAGTGATACAATTTTGAGAATATGATAGTGGATACAACATCCCAAGGATTACAAGGGTGTTCATGGTTCAGAAAATGGGCAACCGCGGTGACGGTGGCAACCCGCGGAAGGAGTGTTGTCGTCAGCGGTGATGCAGCCACACAGAAGCGGATGGCCGACAACTCAATGGCTGGTGGTGGAGGTGCTTGTAGAGGTATAAGCCATGAGCGGCATATGGGGAGCACCACAATAGGACGTTCCATCACTAGAGGGATGCGGCTCCCTAAGCCGCATCAGACGGGAGACACACAACTATGCTGTGAGTGTGAGTGGGCCATGTGGCCGGAACACGTGCCATGTGGCCGGTCCACATGGACCTAGGTGATGCAGTCACTCAACAATGTCTGCCAGGTGGGAGGGGCGCTACAACCGCCATGCCTGACTAGATGAATCATCCTGCATTGGCTGGTTATTATGGGTAATATCGGACCACCGAGATGACCTATGGGTTAGACCAGTTCGAGTCGACCCAGACCCGACTGGGTTGGGTCGGTCCAACCGGGTTGGACCATACCCAGATCCAACCGACCCCTTTTTACTAAATTGCCCATAACATTCAAACTTTATTTCTGTTTGATCTTCTATTTTTGGTGTTGGGACCCTCGCGATGAGATGATCTTTTTAAGATACTCTAAGTTGGTTTTCATGGAAGTTGACAAAAGACCTTTGGCTTCAAGATTAGGTTCTCCAAGAACAAGCGTGATATGAATGGAATCCTATGGTTGTATGTGATGCGGAGAATATGTGTTTTTTTGTATACATGACTTCATGAATATGTAAATCCAGGTCTAAGTAACTCATTGAGACTAAGTGAATCATTGGTTCTAAGTGATTCATTGGGTCTAAGTGACTCATCAGGGCTGAGAGTCTCATTGGGACTAGGTGCCTCGTTAATCCTGAGTGTTCTATGATTACATCTGGTAATTGTTCTTTTCATGCTTTATACATATACCTATGTGAGTAGACTGCACATCTCATGTTATTTTCTTTGTGGTATTTCCTTTGTGGTTTCAGGGCATCCTACTAAGTATTATTTTACTGAACCCTGCACGGGCTTTTCCCGTACATGTCGTGTCTTGTGGAGATGACCGATGTTTTGATAGAGACCAAGGTAGTCCAAAACTAGGTGATTCATAGTTACATCAGACAGACATGGAAAACTCATATGGCTTCAGGAATCAACCATTCACCAAACCATTCGGTAGGGTTTTCTACAGACGAGCTTTTGGTTTTCATTATAGACTCTTCATTTTCATGGGCTTGTATTCTAGACCTCGTCACCAAATTTTACTTTATATTCTATTTCACTCTGGTAGTATTATCCTTTGTGGTTTTCATGCATGATTTACTTAGTGTTTTACTTTAATCATTATGTTTGTTCAAACAGTTACATAATAAATGCCTCCCATGTTAGTGATATGCCTACTTGGTGCTAGTCACCAGCCCACAACCTATTGGAGGTGGGGTTGGGGTGTCAAGGAATAGAGCCCTTTGGAACAGGTCATGATAGAGTGGTCTTAGAGTGATAGTTTCGTTTATAAATTGGGACCAGGAGTCTGTGAGGTTGGTTTGGGGAAATAGTGTTGAATGTTCTAAGTTCGGCTTTCAGGCCAAGGATCCAGTGTTGTTGCAGCAATTGACATATCTATACACCAAGACTCTGCACACCTTCTTTCTGACTCGATACTTAGAAACAATGTTTTTAGGGAAATAAATGGTACATGCATCATATAGGATTTAGAGTGTTCCCTATTTTCCTTCTGGAGTAAGCTCACAATGTATAATCGAATGAATTTGGTTCTTCTTGATCTGTTTTAGGATGCCTCCATGCAGACAACTATCATGGATTCCATTGCATGACCTTGATGATTATACACCGAGTGATGAGGTGTCAGTATAGGGACCAGTATCATAGATATCCCCACTAGGTGGTGGACCAGTGATACAATCACCCATCAATCTGTAGTTTCTACTAGCTTTACCGGTAAAGGTTACATGTAGGCTTACTGTTTTCCCAGAGTTCCAAAGGCAATGACCTCTTGGGTTCAGGGGTGATACGGGCCCCTAGGTAGTTGAGGATTGGCTAGAGGTAGTAACACATGTCTTCCTCATTATGAGGACACCACCAGATCACATGACATTCTTAGACATGAGACTTCTATAGGGCTCAGCGGGTGGTGGTGGACCATAGTGATCCAGACGCATGACGAGGTGACTCTCGCATGGGAAGATTTTGAGAGACTTTTTATAGAGGAGTTATTTCTGGCATCTTTTTTCTCAATACACATCCATGATCTCCTACATCTATATCAGGGCTACCGAACAGTAGCAGAGTGCTCAGTGAGATTCCTGGATATTTCCTTATACTCCACCGACATGGTCTGGGACCCGTTCTTTAGAGCTCATACCATTATGAAGGGACTGTGTCGGGAGAGTAGGGTATCAATGATATACCTTAGTATCCCTACATAGGATTTAGTGTTGGAGTTAGATCTTTTCAAGGAGTGATTCCAAATGGACATCTTCCAGCAGCGGGAGCTACTAGTATACACCGGGTAGTGTAGTCTTCATTAGTGAGTAGTTGGTAGCAGACGCATGGACCCAAGTAGGACAATACTTCAAGGGGGTAACCCTATGAAAAAGGGTCATTGGTACAAGTCTCCCAAAACATAGGAAGTTGTCTAAAGAAAAGTTTTTTCTACTCATGCAGCGGTCAAGTGCACATGATTCATGATTGCCTAACTCGTTGCACTGAAGATCAGTAGATGGTTGAGGGACTGCCGAGGTAGAGGCAGAGGTTCGATCAGGGTGGTCCGTAGGGTGGAAAACATGGCAGGGGAGAAGACATAGCAACATGCAGTGGGAGGAGTTTTGAGTTACTACCACCACCATATCAGGTGGTCCACCACGTGCTCTATGATCTAGTGGATATGGACGAACCCAACATCAGTTGATAGAGTCTTATGATCCTGATTCTCTAGAGATGATTAGATGTAAGATATTTTTCTTCTCCACCCTATATTCAGTTCTTATAGACACAAGTTATGTCCACTCTTTCTTTACCACAGACCTTGTTCAGAGCATGGTGACTACAGTGGAGCCATTGGCTCGATCCTTATGCTTGGAGGCTCTTTAAAGAGGGGATTTGATGATAACACACTGGTACCGGTAGTGTTACCATACTTTAGAGAAGATACATTTGGTTGGGATCTCATAGTAGTGGTGTTGAGGCCTCAGGATGCCATTTTATGTATGGACTGTTTATCCACAACCCACACTCATATTGACAGTTATAGGAATATAGTGTGGTGTTCATAGAGATGGGACCGTTTTTTTCTTTATTGGTGAATGGGAGACACAAGAAGCACATGATGGACTTGCTCATAAGAGGGTGCCGCTGATCACACATTAGTTCGATGGAATGACCCTCAGTGTAGTGGATGAGACGAGTCCTTAATTTCATTTAGTGGTGGATGAGTACAATGAATTATTTCCAGAAGGTGTTCCAGGACTACCTCCTCATAGGGATGTAGACTTATATACTAAAAAGTAACATGGGATGACACTAATAACCAAACCTGCATATCTGATGGCTCCCTTGGAGCTTCATGAGCTGAGGGTAAAACTAGAGGTCCCGCAGAGGATGGGATCAGTGAGTCCTAGTGTTTCACCCTGGGCATCCCCATCATTGTTTTCCAAGAAGAAAAACAAGAGCTTAAGATGACGTTTGGAGTACCGGTGCCTGAACCAGCTGACCGTGAAGAACAAATATCCACGTCCGATAATCGATGACCGCTTTGATCAACTGAAGGGAGTGAGGTGGTTCTCAGAGATAGACATCAGTTCTGGCTGTCATCATCTTTGTATACGAGATGAGAATGTACCAAAGTCAAACTTATGATGTCAGTATGGCCACTATGAGTTCTTTGGGATGTCGTTCAATGTGACCAATTCCCCATAACTGTACATCATACTCATGGATAGGATCTTTAAGACTTAGATTGATGGGTTTGTCGGGGTCTTCATTGATGACATCCCAGTGTACTCGGTGTCCGAGGGGGAGTATGTGACACACCTGAGTATGGTCCTAGATATACTCCAAGAACACCAAATTTATGGGAAACTATCGTAGTGTCAGTTGTGTATTTGAGAGGTCCACTTTATGGGACACATTATTTGGGGGGCTAGATTTGTAGTGGATCTGGTGAAGATAGAGGTAGTTCTTGATTGAGATCTTCCCAAGATCATGACTGAGGTGTAATGATTTTTGGGTTTGGTTGAGTAATACCAGATGATCGTGCCCAACTTCTCTAGGGTGGTAGAACCCTTATCGGCTTTGACATGGAAGGGACAACCCTTCGTGTGGATAGATAAGGGCTATTAGTGTTTCCAGGAGATGAGGAGGAGGTTTACAAGAACCCCCCATCATGAGAGTTCCTGAGGAGGATGTTAGGTATTTAGTGTTCTATGATGCATCAGAGACAACACTGGGTTGTGTCCTGATGCAAGGGAAAGTGGTTATTGCCTATGGTTTAAGATATTTGAGGTGGAATGAGCAGAACTACCCGACCGATAATATGGATCTAGCAGCAGTATTCTTCACATTGACGATGTTGCAGTACTACTTAATTGGTGAGTGGTTTACCATATAATCTAACCACAAATGTCTCGAATATATCTTCTCCTATAAGGACATGAAATTGAGATATATGTAGTGGCTAGAGTTCCTCCAAGATTACAACTTTGAAATTGTATAAAATCATGGGAATGGAAACATGGTGGAAAACTCACTTAGCAGGAGAACTAACTTACTGTTTCTAAGTGAGGCATCCAATAAATTGGTTGTGTTGCAGATATCCTTCATAGATAGTGATAGATCATATTACCTCAAGTCTATAGTTGTCAATCTTTCATTCTTACATTGAGTTAGGGTGGCACAGCTTGGGGATGTCGAATTCGAGACCCAATATGCTCAGTTATCCATAGGGAAATACCCTGATGGGTATTCGATAGATGGGGAGCACACCTTCCTTTTCATAGGGTGCATTTATGTACCAGCGGCATTATGAGAGGAGGTTTTGAGGGTGTTTCACACATCCATTATTGTGGTACATTCAATTGTGTAAAAGGTGTACTAGGATCATTGACGTTAGTTTTGGTGTCTTGGGATAATGAAGCTAGTGGCAGAGTTTGTTTCTCAGTGCCTCATTTATCAGTAAGTGAAGGCAGAGAATCAGGCTCCAGCAGGCTAGGCTCAGCCTCTTGAGGTGCTGGAGTGGAAGTGGGAAAAAATGTCAATGGAATTCTTGATAATATTATCCCACACATACAGGTAGAAAGATACAATCTGGGTGATCATAGTATAACTCAACAAGTCATCCAACTTCCTATCCATCCAAGTGTAGGGTTCAGAAGAGGGATTGTCATTCCTTTACATTTAAGAGATAGTTCATATTCACTGGGTTCATTCAATGATTGTTTCAAATTGTGATTCTCACTTCACATCCCAGCTATAGAGGGGATTGTAGGAGGTGTTTGGGACTCTGTCACACTTGATCACAGTGTTTCATCCCTAGGTATATGGCTAGATGGAGAGGACCATCTTGGTTCTAGAGGACCTGTTATGTTCTTTCATCCTGGAATTTGGTCATAGTTGGGAGGATAAACAACCTCTAGTGGAGTTTGTATAGAACAACACCTACCACTCCAAAAATGCTATTGCACCATTCGAGGCCTTGTATGGGTGGCCATACAGGTCAATGCTATGATGGACCAACCCAGGAGAGTTAGCACCCATGGGTGTCGAGTTAGTATGGACTACCACCGAGAAGGTGCAGGTCATCCAAGAGTGGATGAGGATTGAAAAAAGTATGACTAGATCATATAATGTCAGGAGATGGAGTCCCCTGGAGTTTGAGGAGGGAGATCGTGTGTTTCTTCAGGTCTCACCTCCACTTGGATTGCTGAGATTTCGCTGGGATAGCAAGTTGTATTTGATACTCATCAACCCTTTTCAGATTATGAGTAGAGTTGGTGAGGTGGAATATTGGCTAGATCTACCCCCATTTATGCATCAGGTGCATGATATCTTTCACGTGTCGTATTTGAGGAGGTACGTGCATGATCCATCACACATCATCGACTGGGGTGAGATGGAATTTGACGATGTGGTGACATTTTTAGAGTTCTTGGTGGAGATAGGGGATCAACATGAGCAAGTCCATTATGGATGGCCAATTCCTCTTATGCACGTTTGGTGGTAGCGTGAGAATATCTAGGAGAGAACATGGGATCAAAAGGTTCATATTCATTATCAGTACCCCCACTCATTTGTTTATCCTTTTTATTGGATTTTGGGGTTGTAAAAATTTACGGTGGGGTGATTTTAATGTCCTGGAATTTCAATGTAATATTTTAAGACTAAATGGATTATTTCGATGCCAGATACAGAGACATCACACGATTCCAAGGCCTGGGGTGAAAAGAATAAATGATTGATCTTTTCTAATTGTGTAATTGTGGTTTTTATAACTTCTTAATTAGTGATTTGATAAAAAAATATGAGGGTACTATTACGTCTTGAATGAGGACTTTACCCTTGGAGGTGTCTAACCACGACTAGAACAGGTCGAGGTAAAAAGTTTATTTTTTACTTTTTAAATGAATAAAATAAAATAAAACTTATGAAGTTATTTTATTTAATTTCATTAAACCTCTCGCAATGATGCTACAATGCAGTGAAGTGTAATTTATTTCACTTCATAAATAAAATAGATTGGCGACACTGTAATTTAACATAACAACAATATTGATATGTGTTTTTTTAATTATTATCCTGACATGGATATGGGGTATGGGGAACGATCTTGGCCAAATTCCCTGAGGATCTAGAGGAATAATGTTGATGAAAAATGAATTGATGATGACAACGAACACCCCCTCCTCTTTGAATGATCTCACCAACAACAACGGAGGTGCAGATCTAGAGCGCTCTTCAGCAGATATTCAATGACAACGAATCCATGAAATCGGAAGATCCAATATCATGTAGGGGTTTATTTTTATGAGATTCCATTTCCCATTATATTTATTTCTAAATGAATAACATGGATCAACCCACTAACAGGATAATCTGCAGATCAATCGTTCATGAAAAATGGATATTGTGTATATAGGATTAGAAGGGTGTGCATCTTACTAGTTATTAGTATGATTTTTTTCCACTTTTTTTAATGGGTTGAACAAAGATTGAATGAACAAGGGTGACATTTATTCCTTGGGTGTTCATGGTTCTCTCTCTCTCTCTCTTATGTTTTTCGCCAACGAACCCCTATGGTTTCTTCGAATTCTTTCTTGGAGGTTCCGAGACCCTCAGATTGATGGAAAGACAATTTGGGGAATATGGAAGTGGTGACACCGGCCCATTGATCTCAAGGGTTCTCGCGGTTTAGAAAATGGGCCACCAAGATGATAGTGAAAACCTGTGGAAGGAGGGCCACCAGAGGCGGCACATCCACCTGGCAGCAAGTGACCATTGGCTCAATGGTTGTGGGTGATGGCAGGGACGCACCACAGTAGGAGGCCATGACACTAGAAATATGATACTCCCTGATCCACATTGTTTGGGAGACCTGCTACTCTACCATGGGAGAGAGCTGGCCATGCGGAAGGTCTATGTGGACCCAGGCAATGTGGTCAACCAATAGGACGAAGCGGCCCATGCTGGATGGCCAGGCTGGGGAAAACTGGGCCTTCGGGTGAGACTGAGCAGCCAAGTGACCCAATGGGTATGGACTTTTGGATAGGATTGTTTGGTTCGACCCATAGTTGGCCAGTTTGGGATGGTTCGGCAGCGTCATACCAAACCCAGATGCTACCGACCCCTTTTTACTAAATTCCCCATAACATTCAGGCCATGTGTCCCTTTGATGAGTCATTCAGGGCGTTGGGACCCTCACAATGAGATTGTCCTTTTGACATAATCTATGCGGGTTTTCATGGAAGCCGACATAAAACCTTTGTCTTGAAGAGTAGGTTCTCCTGAAACTGGCATGCTACGAGCAAAATCTTGTGGCTGGGTATGACGTGGAGATTATGTGAGTTGATGTATATGTGACTTCAATACTTATTCTCTCTAGGTATAAGTGACATAGTGGGTCTAAGTGACTCATCAGGTCTAAGTGACTCATCATGTCTATGTGACTCATTTGGGCTAAGAGTCTCATCGGGAATCGGTGCCTCATCAATACTGAGTGTTCTGTGATTATGTCAGGTAATCTTGATTTTCATTTTTTTGACATATACCTATATGAGCAGACTATACTTCTCATGCGATTTCCTTTGTGTTCTTTCATTATTGATTTTAATTCTTCCTACTGAGTACTGTTTTACACACCCCTGCATGGGCTTTTCCTGCATCTGCCATGTCTTGTGTAGATGACCGAAGTTTTGACATAGACATAGGTGGTCTAGGATAGGGTGGTTCTTGATGAGATCAGATAGACGCGGCATACTCCTACGACTTCAGAAATATTCCCTTCACCTACCCTTTATATAGAGTTTTCTGTATATGAGCTTCATTTTTTGTGTTACATACTCTTCTTTTTTTGTGGGCTTGTATTCTGGCCCATGTATCTCTATATACTTTACATTCTTTGGCACTCTAGTTGTGTTATCCTGAGTGGTGTGTAAGCATGGTTTACATAGTGTTTTATCTTCAGCATTATTTGTGTGTGTATAGGTACATGGGCAATGCCTCCCATGTCACTGATATGCCTACTAAGTGCTAGTCACCACCCCCTGGCCTATTGGAGGTGGGATTTGGGAGTCACGACACAAACCCCTCTAGGATGGGTCGTGACAAACATCTTCCAACTATCCCACTAGACAACCACCACAGACAAATTATTCGTTCATCACATATGCCTCTGAGTATCTCCACTAAAAATCCACTACATTCTACATCAAAGGTTACATAAACATTTTATAAAAAGAGAAAACTCCTCTATTAACCACCATTCTATCTAGAAGAATTGTTTTCAACTCAACTTTCAGCCTAAAAAAATCCCAATAAATTTGAATAATTTCCATTCAAAAATTCATACTCAATGCACCAATAATAAAATTTTATTTTCCAATGGTGTAGGATATGTCAATTTCCTATTCCAAAAGAAACTCTATCCACCTCTATTGTTATAAATTTATGTAAAACTGAGAGAATATATACCTCACAGTTTTGTGATCAATAAAGACAAAAAAACCTTCTCTAATTAGGTAATGTCTCCACAGCTAAAGAACAAACACAACCACCACTACTTCTATGACATGAGTGGTAAAGTTACTCATATTTTTATGTAACTACCTTGACCCATAGGATATCACAATATTCTAATGCATCGACATGAATTCAAATCCCAAAAAGGAAGCATCATAGAAAATATCAATCATCAACAGTTCTTTTGGGAACTAGTTAACTGAGATACTGAAGAATCTCCCATTCAGGTAGTCAAATTTTTTCAAACACTAATCATTATAAATAAAATCATGGTATTTGTTTATTGGAGTTTTAATCAGGGGCACAATCTATGAGAAATTGTACATTAACCCCCATTAATTGTTCATAAGAGTGAAGTAATTGAAAACCTATTTCAAATTTCGGGGATCTAATAATGAAAACAATGCCTCAATAATTGATGGATCAATTTTGAAAATAATATGGGACACCAAATGAACAAGTAAATGAAACTCCCACCTTCAAAACATAAAATTAGATAGCCTTATGTAAAACTGGTAGCATTAAAGAACCCGAAAGATAGGTTTGAGATGATTAGTGTTATCCTCATCTGAATTCGAGTGTATAAATATGTTGTTGTTGGGAACAACTACAAAGTGGACTAGGAACTCCTAAATCGGATATTTTATGAGCTCTATAAACATATATAGAGTGTTAATCACAAAAAATGGAATGAAAAAAAATTCAACATGATAATACCTATACTAGAAAGTAGTATTTGAGACGTTCTCCCCCCTCAACCTCATCTTATGGTATCCATATCACAGATAAATCTTAAAAAACCAACTAGATCCTCTAAAAAGGTCAAGATTATTATTTATCTTTGGAAGATAATAGTGATTATTGATCATCACTAGATTCAGTCTTATGTAATCCTCATATAAACTTATAAAACCATCTTCTTACTTGGAGGATAACATTGGAGCACCCCCTGACAACACACTGGGCAAGACGAAACCTTTTTGTATTAGGTTATATATATGAATTCTCAATTCCTATAACATAGAGGGTGTCTTTTGATAATAATCCATTGAAATTAGAGAGACGCTTGCTTGTAACTCTATTCCAAAATTGGTGTCACATCAATGTGGTAGTGTTAAAACATACATTGTTAATGCATCAAAGAATTAATCGATAACTATGCAATTCTTCACAATCCCAGTACCTAAAAGATTTGATTATAGTTCTTCTAACAAAGAAATAACGGGATATATGCTCCTATAATCCATTATACAACCCCATTCTCCAATTAAACCTCCACACTGACCATCCACATAAGTTATTTTTTCCATCCTCTAGAAGTAATTGATAACCACATGCATTGAATACAACCCCTCAATTATGAGGTGTAAATATTATTTTTGTATCTATATAAATAATATATCCCCATATGACTTATGTTTTCCCATCATCAACCTACACACCCCACATACATCACATAAGAAGGTAAAACATCTGACTGGTATAGTCAACACCTAAGTACTGATAATGTTCAACACATCCAGTTCCAGAGCATGGGAAAACATGATAAAAACAAGGGTATATGAAAAGATAATCATACCTCTAATGATATATAGAATATATAGCACAGACACCTCCATGGAATGATATAGTATATTCCTAGATCCCTAAAGAAGAGGCCCTTCATAGGGTTGAACTGTACTAGATCCATCTCCCCTCATATGTTGTACCATCGGTGGTGGCCTCTATTTCTACTACAATTAGGCTTGACCACCCAAACAAAACCATCCTCCCTATGGGTTTGGGAACTATGATTGATGGTGAAAAAAATCTATAGGCAAAGCATGTGAATTAAATTCCTCAAGTAGATGATTGAGGGACATTGACCCCCAAAAATGGTTATGAAGATAGTTGAAACCAACTCCCTGGTAGTAGAAATCTAAAAGGACCTGGAATCTGAGTTAAATTACTAACAAATCATCTCCTCAAGGAATCCCACATGATGCGATCTTGTTATACCCTCATTTTAGTTTATAATATCAATCAAAATTTAATTCTTATATGTATCTGAATACATTGGAAATGTAAATGGAGTCACCTCATAAATGATAAATGAGAGAAGTGACTCCTTAATATTTCATGCATGAGACTCCTCGTTATAAAATTTATCACGGAAAAACAGAATAGATACTTATAGTTGATACCAAGATCTCGTACATATATAATCCACTGTTGAAGTGAAAGAAGATCCTTCATATTTACTACCTTTATTATCGATGATTTGAACTCCTCTAATAAAAAATTATGAATCAATTCCCTAGAATCATCCATATCCTTCCACTCCCCAAGATTCAATTTCCACCACTAATGAACCACACCCTTCATCTGATAAACTACTAGAAAGACCCAGTACTCTACCAAACCTTGATTAAATAGAAGGGGATCATAAGCTCCACAATACAACACTCTATATCTAGATCAGATATGTTTACCTCATACTTTGGTGGATATTTCCACTAAAAGGACTGCACCATCCTTTTCCACTAATCATCATCCTCATACAAATCAACCCTTTGGAAGTCAATTGGTCCAGCCTAATGATCCTCTAATAACCGATCTACATGTGAATGATGACCAAGATACATCCCTAGAAAGAAAGGAGAAACCCAAAACATAGTAGTGTGGAGTATTATTATTGTTTATTAAATTAATTCATTTAATTTATTATGATCACCTAATTAAAACATAAACAAAATCAATCATGATACCTATGACTCTCTTACATCTCTACCGTGTAAGTGGAACCACCTCACTTGGTCATTTAGTAGACTTGGGTTTCATGCATCAAATACTAATTAGCCCTAAAATCTCATCATCTAGACGTTCTACCTATACTATATCATGCACCAACATTAAATATCAACATTTCCATTCTGACCCATGAAATCCTCATCATGTATAACTCCAAACCCTATCATACCTCCCAACTAAAACCATAGATACCACTATATCGTGACCCCTCCCTCCAAGCATAACCCCCATAGGTAAATCATGAGGGAAGATAGATAATGACCCCTTAGGTCCTACCTTTAGTAAGCCTCGAGTTGGTGGCTAGCACCAAGAGTATGATAATCTCACATATGGAATACAATACACTCATTTATAAAATTAGTATCAAAATATGGATTAAAACTATTAAGAAAATGAATCACATAAATGAAAAGGGAAAAACAAAGATCCATCCCATAAATAATTTATAATTTAAACAAATAAAAATAGAGTGTCCACATGATTACTCAAATAAAATTTTATGGAAATGAATCAACACATGCTAAAATGTCTGTGAATCTAATTTCTTGATTAAGACCTGAAATCCTCCTAGAAACCAGAAAATAGTTCATATGTAAATACAGTGAGAATAACATTTATACTATGAGGGTTCATACCAAAGGTCTCTCGTGAACATGTTAAATGATAATAATAATAAACCTATGTTGAAATTTCATAACCAATAACACATAAACAAGTTATCTAACCAACCTCAACCTCACAATGTCACACTTCATATATAATTCATCCGAGTGATATAATATAATAAGAATCATATCGATAAAATTTACTCCCAACCACTTTCCCACTAGTTTTCCATTATCACACCCTAACCTAGTACACCATGTATCTCTAATACCTTCCATACTAACCATGTGTGAAGAAACCTAGACTATGGCATCACCTGTCACCCATAGACTCCTGGGAAACCACATCAAATCATACCCAAAGACAACTAGTCAACCACACCACACCACAACCACTGACATAAATATAATAGTTGGTTATCATGACCATTAAATACATAAACCTTGTTCCCTACTCATACCGTTAATGGTCCCACAATAAACCACCTCATATTCTCATAAATAACCACTTCTATTTCACTTTTATCTATTTTCCATCAAAACCCATAAATATCCAACCCACCTATAATAGATAGTGGGTAAGATGGTGTAGTCATCTATATTTCCTCATCATCATAGATTTTTGTGAAAAAAATCCAAAACTGAAAACCTTTTTGCATAATTTTGAACATGTGACTTGGGTCGGGTTTTTATAGAAGTAACAAAAACATACATTATAGATAGATAATCACACAATACCAACTTAGGGATTCAATAAAAATATAACCAAAATATCTCACCACATCACCACATGGTCTCATAACCACCTCCATTATCATTTCCACCTCTAATTGTATCACATTACACATGAAATCAACACACATTCCATATTCTATCATTGTGTTCAAACAACCAATTTCCATATTATTAATACTACTAACCATAATTATTTATCAAGGATATTCATTTATATTTAAATCTATCCAATTCATTATTTCATTTCTACAAATTAATTTCCACCCAGATTCATTCTCATTTAAATGTTTCAAGTTAATTCTACCACCATCAGGTAACTGCAAAACATAGAAGAAGACATTAAAACCATCTATCACACACCAATAAACACCGCTTCACAACCACCCCACACAACAACCACCACACATCTCAATGAAAACACATCACCATTTTATTTTCAATATGGGATTTCATCATAAATACTTGATTTTTTTCAATGTGATTCTTACCTAACTAAGGATTCCTTGGGAAAACAACTTCATTCTCTAAATATACATTTATAGAATTCCTCATTTTTGGTGAGTTTAATCAACAATCACAATAAGGTTAAAAAATTAAACAACCACAATAACAAATCAAACTCGACATATTTTAGATTTGAAAAAATAGTGAGCAAGAAATACCATATAATCAAAATCACAAGAACAAGTAAAACTCATGGGATTTCTCCCCTCCCCTTCAATTTGTATTAAGTTGGTTAATTATCATTATTATGATTATATCCACCATTCACACAAAGGAAAAAATAATGATATTCCCTCATTTACAGATAAATAAAGAGATGGAAGTAAACCCTACTTCAAAATTATGTTTCCCAAACAATATTCATAAAAAAATGTGAAAAATAATTATATGGTTCCACCACCAATGAAACTATCTACTGTGAAAAAAATAGAGTGAAAACTGAACTATTGAACAATCCTAAAAAAATAGACAAGAAGGTTCTGAGTAGAGGCATATTAACTTTCATGGTTTAATAACTAGATGATGGTAAGTCAGAAGTCAAAAAAATAAGGAAAATTTCAATGAAAAATGTCACATACATTTAAGATGTCAGAACTTTTTTTCTAAATATTAACACACTCAACAATTTATTTTTTGATTAATTTATGAATTAAATGTGACCTATTAATAGAATAATAATTTTAACAAATAAATGGTAAAAATATCCTCTTCCAAATGGTATTTAATTTCTCTTATTTAATGATTTAAAACTATACCTATGAAAAAAACACATTTTTATGCAATTTTGGGAGAAAATGGGAATTTATAAGAAAATAGATGGACTATGAGAGGTATGACTTTAAGACACACTTGTGATTGTGAGGCCAACCTACGACCATGATAATACCCTGTAGTTGTGAGAACAACATAAAACTGTTAGACTATCCAATGATCATGAGAATGGATTCACCGACTATGAGACCAACCTATAACCATAAGGTCATTCGATATCCATAATACCAACATATTACTATGATACTAACTTGTTACCATGAGAAGTGTAAAGACAATTTTGATAAGGGGAAACTATAACCCTAATATAGGGAACTATGACCATGATAAAAACCTATAATTTTTTTGGTAGAAGAAGGCATCACACCTCCCTTGACATATCTAGGTTCCAAGATACCATAATGGAAAGGTTGAGAAATTCCATACTATTACAATAATTATTTTATAAAAACTGATGTATCAGGTAAATTCATATTATTATCATCCAACATGACTTTGCGATAAATTCTTGAATATGGAGAATCTTAAGGGAAGAATCTATTTAAATTTCTATAGAAAATTAAGATTCACTTTTAAGAAAGAGATGCATTTCAATATTTTAGAGTAACACTTTCTTAAGTAGATGACTATTAAAGTAATTCAAAAAATAAATCCAAATTATTTCAATAATAATTTTATATATTCAATATATGGTTTCAAAGGAATTATTTATATGTAATATGATTGAAGTAACTTTAGTCTCTCATCGTGTATGTAAAGAGTCCCCTGACCTACACACAATGATATTTTGTAATGAATACATTCCTTGATTCCAACTGAGATAACCTAAAATTATATATATTATTTTACATGATCATACATATCCTTTTAAAATCTCAAAAGACTTATATAATAAAAAATATTAGTTTCTATTGAGTTTTGTTACAAAACATTCTTATTAATTAATAAAACATCTACTTCATTTTAAAAAATTATATAGTCAATAATATCTATAATTTGAGTGAGAAAAAAAATTTATAAAGAACTAAAAAACTACTAATTCGGGACAAATGAATTATAAATATATTATTTATCATAAATAAGTGATAGAACTATGCATGAGAGAAATGGTTTCATTAATGTAATATGATAATGAAATCATAATAATTCATGACAAGGAATTATAACATAATCCTAGATCATAACATTGAAATAAATATCCATAAAAAATTATGACCAAGAACGAAACAAATATACCATGGTTTAAGAATATATAATAAAAAATAATTTATCATTTAAATATAAAAAAGAAACATGGTAAGATATTAGAATGTAACTTTTCATTGGAAAAATCATTTGTTAAGGAATACTACTTAGAGTTATTGAGTGGCTCTTTATCCATATTTATTTTGATAATTAATATTTTCCCACAAATTATTTTATTCAATGTTATTTTCATTTTATCTACTATTTTTTCTTCTATTCATTTTTATAATTAATTATTATTTTACTATTATCATTTCAATAGTTATAAGGAATAATGGATTCTACCATCACTATCCAATGTTTATATATCCTATAATATTATCTTTATTAATTTTTTTCATATTTTTTCATTTATTATTCTTATTAATTACTTTTAAAGTCATGTTTTTTATAATTGTGGATTTTTTATATATTATTTTTTCTATGTTTTTACTCTTACACTCAGAAGTTACTCTTATGAAGAAAATATTGACTATAATGAAATTAATATTGATCTTATGAAATAAAGTAACTAATCCTAAACCATACAATGTTTTATGAAAATTAATCTTCTATTTGGATAGTTTATCTTATGTTTTCAATATTTACCCTTACATTTTTATATTTATTTTTATATTTTGAATATTTACTCTTATGTTTGGTATGGATTTCACAATTTTTCTTTCTTTTGAAAGAGAAATTGAAAATTTTAAATTTTATAGGAACTTAATATTAAATTTTATACTTGATTATTATGATTAAAAAATATTATTAGATAATATTGAATTGTTATTTTTGTTTCTATTATTAATCATAACTTACAATAGTATCAATACATAGCCTATGATTTGTTACTCTGTTTCTCTATTATTTAAATATTTTTATATCATGTGGATTATTATATATTATTATCATTATTTAAAATATTTATAAATTATCCTTATATTATAACATCAATATTCATGGTTGTTATGAAGTGTTCACTGATAGATTGATTGGGGTTATGAGATAAAAAACATCAATCATTATTTATTTAAGATAAAAAATATTTAGGATGTTTCTTTCATGTTTTTGGATGCTATATTGAAATTTTAAATTTTTTATAAGGAAAATAAGCCAAGATATTTTAGGGATTATTCAAATTATTTTTAAATGAGTATTCCATATCAATTTAAATTAATTTATCTACCAAATATTATAATGGTGATTATTTTAAAGTTTCTAAATTGTATCAATGTTCATTGTGATGGATTGGTCAATATTGATGTGGTTCATTATTCAATGATTGTGTTTTTTAAATTTTATATTTCATTTACTACTTATTATTAAAAGATGATATCATTATAAATCATTATAATATTCTTATTATTTTATTATTCATGTGTTCTAACCATTATTATTTTTAGTTTCTAGATATTCTTTTATATATGAAGGTTAAAGCTACATGCTAAGTGAAAGTGGTAAGAACAAGAAATAAACAAAACAAGAACTTTCATGATAAATACTACCATCCTACTATAATATTTTAAAGAGCATCATTTTAATGATTTATTGATCAAGGGATGGTTGAGATGCTATAAATATTCAAATTCCTCTATCCTCAACAAGTTAATATATTTTGAACAATATTAATTATCTATTATATTGAAATATAATTATATATTGGTTTATGGTTTTCCATCACAAAAGAATGTTTTTGTTTATATATTCAAAAAGGAAGGTTTTGTAATTAAATTTTGACACCTCCCCCTTAAACTTATTGTTATGTCGTTATTAATTTTCTACTAGAAAATAATGGTTTACATAAGGATGTGACTTTTCTTTAAAATATAGGTTGTCAATAGAATATCATACCTCTCAAGAAGTATAGAGGAATGAAGAGTGGGTGTATGATACTTTTTTATTTGAACTACTATAAATATCCTTGGACTATCTTATTTTATAATTTATACTTACACTATTCACACCATAATATACTTATATTTAAATGATTAATTTTTTATTGTTTTTAGTATATCAAATTCTATAATATATTTTAAGGTATTTGATAGTTTTAAAATCTACCAATTCACCCCCATTTTTACCTTTTATCCATCAATAATCCAGGTTCTATAATTGATATTAGTGAATTGGCCCTTTTCTATATATTTTATATTTCTATCCTTTTCATAGGATTAATTGGGAATCTTATTTCTCAGATGACCAGTCAAGGTATAAATTATAGTTGGATTCCAAACAAATAATAGATCTTTGATGGGAATGACTATGACTTCTAGTAAGATATAATGAAAACATATTTAATGAAACATAACTTTAAACATTATATCCCAATGGTATAACCTTATATATTAATTAAGATATACCCTAATTATCTTACTTGGAATGATGTTTCTATGAATATTATAAAATATAAAATCAATAATATTCTTTACTAGGCTATGAGAAGATGTACTTTTAGTCATGTATCAACATGTAATGGTGATAATTAAATATATAGAGTATCAAATGTTACTCAATAGGGTATAGAATAATAAAAATTAACTAACATTGACATGTTTTAGGTTTGGTAAAAAGACATAAAGATAAGAGAAAATGTAACTATTAGTTAAATGTTTAATAGATTCAAAAAAATTTAGAATAGGATGAGTTCTATTATAGAAACATTGGATAATAATTCTATTATTTAAAGATTTAATAGATCATAACCAATGTAGTGTCACAAAAATATGGTGTCTATTGGTGAATGAAAAAACTTCAAGGAGAGTACTCTTGATGAAATATTTGGGTGACATCTACAATATGGACTGAAGATGATGAAAATAGCTAATGAAGAATCTAACAAAAGAAACATGTAACTCTAACATCCCACCACCATGTACTACTCAACATTTCTTGAATTTGCAGTCTCTGTGTGACTTGAGGTGCGCCTCCTTGTACCCCAGTGGGTACCAACTATTATAGAGGGTATAAAGTATAACCATGGGAATACTATACCCTCATATCATAGTACAAAAATATCAGAAACAACCAAATATCAACCATAAGAATATGTAATTAGAGTTTTAAAGAGTAAATAAATAGAGGCATTATATAAAAAATAAAATGATGCATACAGATGCATGGTCATTTCGAAACATCAACTGATCACCCACTGGAACAATCACACATACTCCATAAAATAATGTAAATAAAATATAAAATCCTATAATATCATCATTGATCCATACCCCAATCTTCATGTCTATGTCTACTTGATTTATATGACTTTATCATTGTACACAAGACCTTTTCCAAACCCAAGGCTATGGATACTGATGTTTTTTTCAAGAAACAATGTTTCATGGCCTCCTAAACATGGTGTGAGTACAACTCATTAGTGAACAACCAATGAGGCTCTATATATATCCATAAAATTAGTGAATACACCTGTGATATGCTCACAAAAATAATAAATAGACATTCTAAAAAAAATAACTAACCACTGTTGATCTATAGGTTCTAACATGATACCCAATATTGACTGTAATTTCTTTTTCTAGTGTTAGAGTGTCCTGGAGTATATAAACCACCAAAGGGGATAAATTCCCTACCCAAGAACGATTCCCAAACATTATACCTAATTATTCTTATTCCAGTGTTTCTTTTATCCCAATTCACTACCTAGGAGAAATTAACATATCCCAAGAACATAAGAAACCCCTAGGGGAAATATACCCATACATTGAAAAAAATAATTCACATGGGGGAAATATAACCATACTTGGATCACAGTAAAACTACTCATGGAATCCTCTATCCAATAACCATAAGAGAATTTATACACCCAAGGTGTCACATACCATACCTAGATCTATGTATCAGGACCTCATTACCTGAAGATACACATCCCATAAATTCTAGTACCCACATTTATATATATCCGACAATTAAATATATATTTTTCACAAAAACACATATACCCAAGGGAAAAAACTCCTCAGAACCTAGGGAATACCACACCTATACCAGATTCTATATCCTCATCAAAAACTCAATTCAACCATATGAATAGGCCACCCACCTAAACCTGTAAAATTTCTCATAGGATTTCCTATCAATATAGAAACTAAATCTTATCTATGAATCTAATTATAGACCATGACCTTCAATATAAAGGAACTATCATGACCCTTGAAATAATTTGTACCCATTCCCACACTAACTCTATCAAGGGTTTAATAAAACAGGGCACCCACCAAGGTCAACTAGGTATCACCATAGTTCAGACACACTACATGGGCTTCCTTATCCCTGTCACATCACTCAAGGAAATATTTCCACTCAAAGGGAATATATTTTAGGGATTCCAATTTATAGGAATCATCATAATAACATTAATACCTCACCAGAATTACTAGAAAATCCATACTAACATCATAGTAGAGAAATGGAATAAATTCCATATCAATACCTATGTTAGTTATAGGTCGATCCTCACTCATCTAACCCACATAAAATTATCAAATTCTTACCCAATTAATACACAAACATATTCTCACATACCAAGGGATGAAACAACCACCATGATCTCTAATAAACTACCCGAGTAGCTGCAAGTCATTTCCAGATTCTATTATGGTATACTCGATCCTATCATTTCCAATTCATTACATATACCTATTAAAGGGAAAAATGGAATTTTTTTATGTCCACTATGTTTAATAAGTTCATTTAAGCCTCATATGATCACTTAATTATATCTAAAATTATATATTTCATTATCGATCTTTATAAATTGGTGATATCAGGGTCCAATGATCCCTTGGAACATTTTTCTATCCATTGTCGTTTTTTATATTAAAAAAAATTATTTATATAAAATGTTATATCACTCTCAGTTGTGAGACAACATAGATAATGTCATATATAAAAATTTATTTTTCCAAAATTTGAATACATAAGGAAAACCTACCTCATTAACATAGTTATTAATTTTTAATTCTGAGCACAAAAACACTCACCCAAACACTTCCAAGTCCAGTTGGAAGTTATCCATCCACATGGGCCACAAATCAAACCTCGAAGTAAGATATTTAATTATAATTATTTATAAATATTTATTTAATTCAAGTATTATAAATTATAATTAATTTAAAATTTAATTCATTTAATAATAATTCCCAACAAATCAACAAGAAATCTCATTTCATTGCATAATGAACAACCACCCACAGAAGGTTTATGGTGTATATTTGACACCATAATTGATAAAATCATTATAACATGGAATTTATTCAATAACTAATTTAATTTAATTTTAAAAAAGTAAAATAATTTCATTGGATGATGTAAATTTGATGAAACAATATGTAACAACATTTGATCATCCTCTTAGTAAATCTCCTATACGTGATCATAAAATAAATCCATCATATCAGTTGATTGTCACCATGATCTAGTGGAAATAATCCCCAAACAGAATATAATTTCACCAAAAATAAAATATGAAGAGGTTAATACAAAATTAATAGAATAAGAGGGTGGAGATCATCCAAAATCATGGAGGAAACACAATGAAATCACACCATTTAATGGGAATTTAAGATGAATATGGGGGATAACTCCTCCCTGGTTTAGCTACACATGTGGGGGAAGAGAAAAATGAGATCTGTTTAAAATATTAATTGATAAAAAAAGGTCTTCCACATATTTCTGAAAATAGAGGCATTCTACAACATGTACCACACTGTGGTTCACCTCTTGGAATCCCACTAACGACCCCTAAAAAATAATACCCCGTGTCAAGGGGCTTCCCACTCCCCACTTACCATTTCTCACATAAGAATCCACCCTTAAACTAAAGTATGCACCAAAATATAGTACTACTTTGGGTTTATCAAAAAAACCCACAAGATGCACACTATGGCCTAAAATATTAATTTTTTAGCACCAAACTACCCTCTAGGATGAATCTCTTGGGTGTTTCTCTAGCCACGATCCCCTAACACTTCTACGAAGACATGAAGCCTCTAATATATCCAAAATTCCTAGAACCATGGATATAAATTTTTATTATAATTCCTATAGAGAGACCCATTAGGAACCAAAAGGTCAATCCATGCACAAAACCTTTCTAAAATGGCTTGGAAACTCACACACCCATCCATGGAACTCTCCAATATGACTAGGTTACATAGTGTGATATAGTTTCATTCATTGCTTCTAGGATCCATGGGCTCTACCATAGTCTTTTTAGTCTCCCCAATTCCATTAGGTACCTTTTATAGTAATAATGATAAGCCTAGGAATGTATCTCTAATATTAGGTGTTTAACCTAACACTATGATGAGTCCAATGATGAGGTGCTTTCCATGGTCGAGAACCTACACCAAAAATCCACTATAGGTACTCCCGAACCTCCTCAAACATCCCTTAAATCACCCTAAATACTCCTTAGGAATATAGAAATATCTAGTAATATATCATAAATATTATATTAATATAATATTCTCAATCTAAATATCAATAAAAAAAATCAATATTTCTCTAAAGTTATCTTTTTAATTTCTTCTAAATTCCACCTCATACAAAAAGAGGGTCTTTATAGTTGCTTTAAAATATATAAATGTTGTTTTTTATGAATTTTATTATTCATTTACATATGGAAGTAAAAAATAAAAAATAATATATGAAAATAAATAATGGTTTTAAATTTTTATCTATACGATACTTTTGAAGTTGTAATTTTAATGGTAAAAAGAAAGGTGGTAATAATCCTAATTTCAATGCATTATATGTCACATGTTTTGAGTGAATACTAAAAAGAAATATCCAATATAACTATCTATGATTAAATAATTAATTAATGTTAAGAAAATGTAAAAAAATTGAAAAGTTTATGGGATAAAAGGACAGATTTTTACTAAAGAATCTAACTGAAGTGAAACTTTTGGAATAGAAAATGTATCAATTAACCCGTGATTTATGGAATAAAAGTATGAGGTCAGGGATTTTGGTTTTGATTTTTATTTTTATTATAATTTTGAATTTTATTTTTCTATACATCATATTTATGATTTAAATGACTAGATTGAAAATTTTCAAAGAGATATCATTAAATTTTTTGAGTTTCATAAGGAATTGAAAGTGAAGTAGTTATAAACTTATTGTGGAAGACAACATTATTTCATAGTAAATTCAGAATCTAAAGAAAATAATTATAACTCTAATGATAAATTTATGGAATATTCATAACATTTAATGAATTTGAAGGAAAATATCACCATTGATATTGGAATATTAATTGGAATATTTTCAACATTTGTTGACGGAATAGAATGTCATGACAAGATTATACTATTGGAAATGATGATTTAAAATATAAATGGGGTTGTTTATGATAGGAAACTACCACATATGTAGAGAAATAGTTTAAAAAAATTACTATAGTATCTCTATAGTTACTAGTTTAAGATATTGGATATAAGGACACCATGCTAGTGAATGCTCTCATAGATTAACACAATCTTTGGGGAAAATTAAAGAATATTTTTCAAGATAATTATCTAATAAAATATTAATTAATACATATTTAGGATTATAATGGGAACTAAAAAATAGTTTTAGTAATCCTATTCAATCAAATGTTTCATGGTTACCAAAACTACTATTAATTATGTTTTCAAGAAATTTTCATCAAATGATTCAAGAAATAATTATGAAACTTGTATAGTGGATGGTCTAGTAATTTGTCTAAATTCCATAAAAATTCAACTCATGAAATCAATGTAATGGAGGAATAATCACTTTTAGGGTAAATTTTAAATAATTTAAATTTTTTTGGTGTGGTTATATCATATTATGTTTTTATTAATAATTTTATATATATTGTTTTCATATATAAAAACAGGATTAATATTTTTATCTTATGAAATTATTGAATGAATAATATATTTTATAGTGATAAATTCCTTTTTTAAAACATGATTTTATTTTATTTTATGCAAATGAAAATAAGAATATTTATTCAATTGATTGTGATAAGATAAAAATTCATCATTTAAAATGTTTAAATTCTATGTAGAAAGATAGTATCATTTTGAATCTATGGATCATTCATATAAATTTTAGATATTTCAAAAAACATTCAAGTCATGAATGGGTACTAAAACATCCCTAACTTAAAATAAAAAAAAATCATGTTTGTGTTTGATACATGAAAGTCAAAGATCACAAAGAGGTGTTTAGGATGATCAATCAGATGAAAACAACCAAATCACTATAATTAGAATATAATGTTTTGTTTATCCCAACATATACTACCTTCCTTAGAGGAAATAAGTATAGATTTTTTATTGTGTATGTCTACAATAAAATTATTAAGTATAATTTATATCTCATAAAAGTGAGATTTTATATATCTTTTTTTCATACTACAATCTAGTTTAGGTTGAGAATTTTTACATGATTAATTCAATTCAGAGTGATAGGGAAGGATAATTGTAGAATTTATAATTTTATAAGTTCTATGAAAAAAATGATTATTTACAAAATTTTTCTATAACTAGGTCACAACAACAAAATGGAGTTATAGAAAAGAAGTACTAGACACTTAAATAAATGTAATATAATCTGATATGTGAGTATTGTTAAGATAGATATATTTATATAGAAGATATTTATATAGTTTTTTTAGAAAAAATTCTTTTTAGACATATACCATAGAAACACCCTTATGAATTAATGAATTGAATGAAACTAAAATATGGATATTTTATATTTTTTGGATGAAATTTATTATCCTAAATATTATATAAAGTTTAGATAAATTATATTCCCAATTTGATAAGGTAATCCTATGGATATTACATTATAGTCAAAGTGTACCATGTTTATAAAAAAATACTATGATTTTTGGAAAATTTATTCATGTTAAACTTGATGATAAATATTAAAAGGATAAACCAATTTGAGAAGATATGATTGGATAAGATTTTAGAGATTTTGATTTTGGTGAGTATCCAACTTAGTTAGCTGATACACCAATTGAGTGGGAGATTCAATTGGATAAAAAAATCATATATTAGACTCATTGAGATCACCCTCTTGAATATTTTATTGTAAATTTTTATTATGGAGTACAAACCATAATTTCTATAATGAAATTTTGTAGATATTATGATTTTTGTTTTCTAAATTTGTTCTTAGTGATTTTATAGAGGGCTTGAAATACAAAAACTGGCTTATTTCCATGAAAGATAATATTAAATAGATATTAGGGAATGATTTTTGGGAATTGGTGGAACCACTATAACATCAATTAGTGATTAGAGTTTAAAATATTTTTTAAAATAAACATGATGAATTTGTAAAGACCACAAGGAACAAATCAAGATTGGTTACTCAAGGTTATTTTGAATAAGTATTGTCAATAAGAAAACATTCACACTTTTTACACAGTAATAAGATATTTAGATAATATTTGCATATTAAATATATCAAGTCTTCCAGTTATGATAGATTGATTTGAAAATTTTATTTCTTGGTGAACTAATTTCAATGAAAAACCATGTAAGATAGCCATCAATAATTGAACATGACAAAAAGAAATATCTTGTATTTAGAAATTGTAAATATGTATATAGATTGGAACTATCAACTTGATTTGGTATGATATGTTACCTCTGTTTCTTTTGAATATTTTTTATCCTACTTTTTTTATTATGTGATATTCTCAACACATTTTTATTTGTCAAATTTATATTGATGATATAATATTTGGCTCATCTAGTGAACTGAATTGTATAGAATTTTATGATTTTATGGATAATTACTTTTACATGATTCTCAGGGTAGAAGTATAGATATTTTTAGAATTTCAAATATTTTATATAGATGATAAAATATTTCCAAATAAATCTAAATATGAAAAGTAATTAAAGAAGTGATCTTGAATTGATTCTTGTAAAAGTATGAATAATCCCATTATTACATCTTGTATAATTTATTAAAATTCAACTTAAAAATAAGTTGGTCGAAATAATTCTAGATTCATGTTTAGAAGTATCTTTTATATAACTACTAGTATACAAAATTTGATGTTTAATATATTCACGTGTTAAAAAATTAATCCTAAACTAAAAAGGATTTCATTTGACTCATATTGAAAAACATTACTACGTATAAAAAGGGTTCAATAAACCTTGGGTCATTATTTGAAGAAAATTATTTATTTGAACTATTAATTAATTTAGATTTATAATTTAGAGGATTCATGATAAACAATAAAAGAACTGGTGGCTTGCGTCTTTTTCTTGGTAAATTTTTGGTATCATGGTTTTCAAAAAAGAACTTTTTATATCTTTATCAATATTTGACATTATTTAAATAGAAGAAGTTTGTTTTTGTGCTCATACATTGTGGTTTATATATATTTATCGTACTTTTATATTCATTATAAAATATGAATATTCTATGTGATAGTTCATCATCCATATCTCTTTTGATGAACTCTCTTCAACATTCCAGAACTAAGAATATTGATATAAGATATCATTTTATTAGAGACCATGTATTTGAAGGTGATATCAGTCTGAATATTATTCTTATAGAAGATAAAAAAGATAATATATTAACTAATCCACAGTATGATACAATGTATGAAATGATTATGTAAGATATTTGCTTAATGAAATAATAAGGAAATTTCTCCATTACAGGAAGTATATTCTATTATGTTTAAATAATTCATTATCAAGTTTAATAATCTATTTCATAGAATTTGATAATTGTTTTACATGAAATATTAATATATTAAATATTTTAGAGTCATATTTATTACGTAATGAATGTATAAATTAAGAGTTACTATTCTTAGTTCTTTCTATTTAAGTCCTTATATTTTTTTAGTATGCTTACTATTCTTAGTTGTTTCAACAGTCACTTTTTGAATATTATTTAACATTTTTTATACTTTTTTATGATTTTTATTATTCTTTATCTTTTAATGTTCTTAATTATTCATTAACGAAGTCATTTTATTACTCTTACTAACTTTCTATATTATACTGTTTTCTCTTTGTTTAGGAATTTTATTATGAGAAGTTCCTCTTATGACATGAATATTGACTATTACGAAATGAAGATTGAATCTAATGAAATGAAGTAAATATCACATTTCTTTATAGTTTTATCTAAAAATAAATCTTAAATTTGGATGGTCTACCATTATATTTTTAGTATTTATCCTTATGTTTTTATATTGAATCATATTGTTTGAATATATACTTATATGTTTTCTATTGGTATTTGAATTTGACTGACTATTGATAGTAATATTGGATGTTTTATGTTTTGTAGGAAAATAAAGTTTCTTTTTATACTTTGGGATTATGATTATAGAGTTTAGTAAGATATGAATGAATGGATATTAGTGCTCTAGTTATTTATCATAACATAGAACATTCTTATAATAAATCTTATGAGTAATTATTTTTTTCAATAATTATAATATTTCCATCCACTGTGGCTCAGTATGGGTTTTTATCAAATAATTCATATATTCTAATGATAATTATTATAGATGTTGAACTTTTTTTATTATTGGATTGATCAGATTATGGGAGAAAATAATTGATCGTTATTTGTTGAAGATAATGTATCTTTATGAAATTTCTAACATGTTTTGAGGAACTGTATTCAAAATTAATATAATTTCAAAAGGAAACTAAATCAAAATATTTAATGAATTATTCCAAGTATTTTAAATGGGTTTTTGTTGACACGTCATTTTTTATTGTGGAATAAGAAGATGGAAAGGGAAATACCTTATGAATAATTGAAGAAGAGAAATGATGATGTCCATGGATATGAAAATCCTCTAAAGGTAATTTCTCCCAAGTACCCTGAAACACCGTCGATGTGCAAGGTACCTGCACATAACCCTATGTGACCAACCTATGCAAGAACCTATGAAATACATCTAAGTGGGGTGACCCCTTTTTCCAAGGTCCTATATATTTTTTATAAATAGGGCCATAGGGTCTTCATTGTGGAGGATGGAAATTCTTGAAGGCTAAAAAATTATTTTTTTACTCTAGTACTTTTCCCAATACATCTATAAATCTCCATGTAATTTTTAATCACCTAAATAAGATGGCATAAATTAAGGATAGTGAAACTAAATGCCTCCTATTTATGAAAAAACCTACATGAGGAACTCACTCATTCCATGATTGACAAAGACTACCAGGAGGCACTCTTTCTCAAACAAAGAACTACATGATTCACTTCTGGGAAAACCTATGTGGATGTTTGAAGGCTTGAGCATGGTCTCTCCCAAGTGTATTTTCCCAGGTGGTCCATATCCCAAGGTAAAAACAGCTCGCTCAGGTCTTTCTGTGTAGGGAAACCCCTACGCAAGCCTCCCTTGTTTTCCCTAACCTCCATCCTACAAGATTCATCCATTGGGTATTATTTATTCCATCCATAGAGGGACATATCCTCATATATGTACCTTATATAAAATGGACCAATTTTAAAATTCCACCGAGGCCTCATAACCTTGAAATCCATTGGAAAAGGCACACCATCATGTCTCCCATTTGGATTTGTATTTATACAGTTATAGGTTTTCTACACATGTCCAATCATATGGTGTGTGTTCTCGGGTCATGTGTGAATTTGTATTTCCATTTTCATAAGGACCCTTACCCCAGGGAAAATGTTAGGGAGTTTCTTTTCTTCAACAGTAGGGTTAAGTCTATGTCCTACCCTTGAAATATCTAAGACCCATAGCCTCATGTTCCTTGTATGGAGGGAAGAAATAACTATTGTGTATCCTTTTAACAAGGGATGACATCATCCTTTCCTACTATGGAACCAATTTTAGGGTATCCCTCTTAGAGTAATCCCCTAGCCATTCATGCAGGATTTTTCAATATTACTTCTCTCTTCCTCCTGGACATTGGTTCAGAGAGGGGATAGGAACATGATCTTTATCCATTATCTCTTGTTTCCTTCTATCCTCATTCTCCAAATTGGGGACCCATTCCAGGGAAAAGTGAAGAGAGGTATGTGTCATATCACCAACCAACTCCACCAATAGATTAAGTGGAAGAGGATGTGGGTATACTCAACACCCCATCTCTCTCCCTTTGGTCATTGTCACCATGTGCACCCATGGATAAAAGTATAGTATGTTTTTCATTAGATCATCCACTACCACATGTTTTTTAGACCAATAATTACTTATATGGGAATGGAGTTAATTCTGATCATGATATCCACATGATCTATGATGAATTATTGAACTAAGATAACTCTTATTCATTATATAATTAGGATATGTAGGACACATATCTAAGGCCTGAGCTCAAGGAGAATCATCCTTAGGAGTAATCCCTAACTAAATCCTCCCCAAACAACAAGGGAATCCTTATCAAGAGTATTCCCCAAAAAATACTTCAATCCACAATGAGTCTAAATATCCTTGTATCCCCTATCATAGGTAATCCTCTAAATGGGATATATTCCTCTAGAATGACGAACATCTAAGGGACTCGATATGCACACTTCCTTAACACATAACTATCCAGACAATAGTTCCCATCCAATTGGGATGCATAAGATGCCTCCATGTGGTCTAAACCCAATACCCCTAATAAACCTTATTCACTCTGGTCCACATTCCCATTGAGGTCTAAATCAATCTAGGAATTCATATTCTTTCAAGGATCCTTGGGATTCTTTTGTATAAGTCTCATACCAAACTTTGTCCCAAAACCTTCCTCCTAGGCGTACTTTCCACATGATGTTAAACTATATGGTTAAGCCATTATCACATTACCATAAAAGGTATATTGTTCCCCCTTAAATGGAAATTAACTATGTGTTTTCTAATTACATCTAAATGGATACATAGTAATATCAGATATGGGTTTGATCCCAAAATCAAAACAACTCCCATCTATCTAGATGGAAACAAACTCCAGAGTAACCTCTGTCTCCTTGGATGAAAATAAAATCTAGAGTAACCTATGTATCCCCGAATTAAAATAAACTCTAGAGTTTCCCAATATGTGGATATAAAACCAGAATCATCATAATAAAGACCAAATAATCTCTAAGTAATACATATGGGGATTTCATTGATGGAGAACCTCAGATACCTACATAACTCTCCATTAATGAAGAACCTTAGATACATATAAGTGATTCTAAATTCAATAAATTCTAATAATTAAATTCTAATTTAAGTTAAACACACATCATACTTGGGAATTAATTAAGGATGTATGAACGTATATTAAAACTTAAGAGAGACCCAGAGTAGGAAAAAATTCCCCCAAAAAGTGCGTGATGTTCCAAACATTCCATCCTCTCGACCAATGTGAGTTATTAAGAAACCTATATCAAAATCAATAATGACCACCTAACTTTGGAAAATATTTCCCCATATATGTATAACCATTGGGTATTTTTCATTCCACAAAAACAAAAAGGAAAATGTTCAGAAATAGTGATTCCTAGCCCAAACACACAATTACGAGGGAAACAAAAAATGGTTAACCCAATGTGAATCCTTGACCAAGATGATAGTGACACCCATCTTTCTAGACCCATTCAATTGAAAAAAGAGGTCCATACAAGGAAATTAGTCACAAATTTTTTCAACCAAAAAATTTGTTAATTTAATATGGTTCTTTTCCATGTCTTTCATATATTACAGGAACATACTCTTCGATATCCCTTCAATCAAATAGTGACATTCTAGCTTTCCATGATGATGTCTCAGACAGTTGTTTAGGCCAGGAAATCGTCCATAGGGTGGAAACTATCACCAAACTAGAATCTATAATTCCAGGTATCAAATGTGCTGGTATGGGTGTACCATCAACATGGTACTATACAGACTCTAGAGGCCTCTAGAAAGCCCCTCCAGTTCACCAAGACCCACTAATCGCCCGGTTAGCAATGAATGACTGTACAAATGTAGGCAACACTTACCACTATCTTCAACTATTTAAAGGTTTTGTCCCCATAGAATCACAACTATTCCCTCACTTACCATAGGTATGTGGATTATGAGTCTGTATGCAATATCATCCTGAAGACCCAATAGTCATCTTTAAGGGCTCTGACCAACAGTCACTGCCACCAATGCCTCACAGAAGTGATCCCTCAACATGAAGAGGGTGTCTTCAATGGATGTTTAGCCAAAAGAATTTAAAATAAAGCCTGAATGATGTACCTCCATGGATAAAAAATAGACTATAGGGATATGGTTCAATTGTCTACCCATTTCAGAGAATCCCACCACTAACATTTAGTGGAAAACTAAGAGTGGGAACATACTGCTGTTCGCCATCATTCAGCTATGTAGCAGACTTATCTAGCTACATTCAAAGAACCCTACACCCCAAATACACTAGAAACCTGCAAGTAGGAACATAATCCTTCCTCCACCCACAAAGCCTGCAAGAAGCATCATCTAGAAGCTCCCTGAGAAGTCAGTAAGAAATTCCCAATGAAGAGTAAGGGGAAGACTCAACTCTCTACCCCAATGCATGAGTAATGTCAGTATCCATTGGAAGGAAAGGGTGGATTGGAATAGACACATACACCAAATGAAAATAAAAATGGATGCATATCCCTATTCCAATTTTTGAATTCATCAAATACATCCTGAAAATTGTGAAAGAGTATACATAAATCCCTGACCATATCATATAGACTTTCTAGGATATCATAATGGAAACAACATCAGTACCTGAGGGATGGATACATAACTCTATCCTTGCATGTTGGGTGAATAATCATCATGTCACTCTGGAGGATATACATACCTTCGCTCTCATTTAAGAGGGTAATTTGGGAAGGCCCCCCATATTATATGGACAACCGGATTGGGAACATATTCATGATCTAAATAGAGATAACCTTTTTGTACCAATGGATACTCCAAGGTATGAACAAACACCTATACATGAAAACCATATCTTCCATAAAGTGTTCCCAATATATTGTATGATGGAACCAAATAAGAATCCTCAACAAACATGATTGGAAGATCAAGTGCCGATCTAAGATCTGATCATGCTTAATACTTGTGTTCTTAAATCCCTCAAGTGATTATACATAGAAACTCAAGATTCTACACTCCCATTACCAAAATATGGGAGTAGTATTAGTAATTATGAAGTTCCTTGTTTCACACTTATTCATAAGGTATTTCTTCATGATAAAAATATAATCAATCTTGATAGCACATCTCCTGATGAGATCCATGACAACCCTCCATGTGGCTAGAAGGACAAGGAGAAATATGATATTTTACATTCTATACTCCATTATGGTACTCCTCCCCATGATGTTGTTCACTTTTAATGTTATCTCTGTAGAAGTGTTCCAAATTTTAATCAGAATTGTCCAATTGAAATTGTAATTATGAGAAATCCATCCTATCAGGAGGCACCTGCAATCATGGGGCTAGTCATACATGATTCCTTATCATTGGTAGATGAATTCCTTTCTCAACCAGAAGATAGCCTAAGGTGACATCCATTCTCCGAACCAAATTTGGTTCACATAACTTCCAGTACAATAGAGGAAGCCCATAGTGACCTCATTGCTTATGAAAATGTATCTAGGAAGCATCCACTCTGGTCGGACTAGGTAGGGGAACCACTATTGAAAGATGTATAAGACATGCTAAAGATGAGGAAACAACTAGTTAATGAAGACATAACAGTCATGTTCTGGCCATTATCCACCACTAAATATATCATTCTAGTGGCTGTTTGGAATATTGAATACACGATATCCACCTTAATATATGAAAAACGTTTCTCCAATTTAATACATAATTATTGCACTATGATGAGTATAAAATCCACATAAAGGTAATAGAAGGTATGTCATTCCATATTGTCTTAGAATCTCTCCTGATTTCATTACATCCAATGATCGAGAAATAGAAAGGATCCCTTCAACATAAAAGACTTGGTGAATTAATGAGGCTACCATAGATGATCTCAAATTCCCAATCTACTGTTTGTATTAGAGGATGGGGTGAACATATAGTGGTAAATTTCACTATGCTCCCTAATCAGAAAATCCCCAAAAATATTATATCATGAAGCATTATAGTCTCAATTGATCCTTAAAAAATATACCCTATCTACGATCTAATATATGATCAATAAAAAACAGGCCCTGACTAACTCTCATAGACCTCAATCCAGAAGAGATCAAGACGTTAAAATACTATAGTATCAAGTATCATAGAATAACAAAAAAGCCTCCAGATTAGAGGATGTCAACCATTATATTGAGAAAATTTCTAAAATAGAATACTGATATTCAGAAATTTTTAACCCAAGTGCATAATGAATGATGCACCTAGCCAATGTTCAGAAAAAACTCCATAAAATCAGAAGAGCAGTGACCATGATATTAGCCATGATAGTTCAAGAGAAAAACCAAAAAAAAGGTATAGGGTATTTTTTTTATCCAAACCCTTGGGGCCAGCAAACTAGGACAGAAGGGTTAGGAAAGAAGAACTAGAAAACCCATATCCCTTAGGGATAACACCTTTTTCACCTCAATAATCCCCTCCTTAGTGACAATTAGTCTTATCCCAATCGGGGAAGAGGCTGAAAACTGGTTCCTATTAGATCGTTCTACCTCATGTTTCAATTGCTTCACTTATAATTTGAATGATTGAATTATCAGGAGATTCTCATTGGATTACAGTTCACCAAGAAGCTCCTAGGGAATCATCAATGGGGAGGAATAGTCTATGTGGAGGGTGTAGAAGAAGACAGTCATGAAAATACATGGATAAATTTCCCAAAAATGCATTGTGCTACAATTAATGTCATCAACACAACCCTCACAGTTCTTTCATAATGTGTGGCCAATTTAGGGGAGTCAAAAGAGGATGTTATGGTTCACAAAAATGTCCACAATGAAATGAATGAAAAAGGTGTGTGAACCTAGAACCAGAGACTTGAATTAAATTTGGGAACTCCCTCTACAAATCCATCATTACATCCTCGAAGGTAACAAATAGAGAAATAGGTAAGGGTAAAATTATACCTCATCATCCTCTTGGATAGTCTAAATCCCTTTCTATGGAGGGAAAATTTTCTCAAAAAGGGGAAGAGATGAAAGAATTGAAAATACTCAATGAATAATTAGTCTGAGATATCCATCCAAATAGATATGTTCTTCGAGAGGATCCTCAACTCTCAATTGAAGCTAGTGTGCCTCATTAAAGAGTGTTTTCCACAATGGATGAAGCAGATTTGGGACACCCTCTCAACATGGGAAATCAACTATTATATTTGGATCCTCTATAAGTAGATCAATTTTTCCTCTATTGGAAGCGCACCCAATAAAAGATCATGTACATCCTCATAAGACTTCCCATGTTTCATATCCATGACAGATAGCAATAGTACAACCTCTAGTGGACTTACTGGTCGCCACACCTATTCAGGATCTAGCTGCCACACCAATTCAGGTCCCAGCTCAGCTAGATGATCTTAAAATTATTATGAACACTATTGAGTGAATAACGGCTCATTTGGATGCTATGGAAGAACAGTGTGAACTGATACAACTAGAAAATAGGACTTACCCGGAATTAGTGGATCAAACTATTCACACACCAAACATTGATAACCCTACATTTCCAGTTTCCAATGGATTGGGAGGCTCATAGTAGTATTTGATTCACTTTTTCTCTTGATGTGATCCCATGATGGGGACCCCTGAATAATATCAGGTGGTGAAACCCATTTTCTTCATGCAATTATTGCATGGACTAGCCTTCGTGTGGTATATAAGTTTGTAGTCTCCGAAAATCAATGGATGGGAATATCTACCTCAAAAATTCCACTTCTTGTTCATCTCAATACTATAGAAGAAAAATAGCATTGATCTCAGAAACAAAATAAAAAGGGATAATGAAAGGGTCTTAGATTTCTTTTCTATGTGGAAAGGATTGACATACTACTTAAAATTACCACTCCCTCAAGAATAGTGTTTCCCCATATTTGTGGTGAATCATCACGATGATTTGTGCATGCCATTGACCTTATGAAATATACATGAGGGTTTTTGGAAATTTCTTTAATTTATCAATTGGTGGATAATTACATCACAGAGACCAATTCCATGTCCTGATTAATTTCATTAACTTAAGGAAGGAGAATAGAAAAATCATAGGCCACTATAGTTACAATTAATAAGGCCCTTGAACCTGCTTTCACTTCAAGGCCTACACTATATCATAGGGATCCACCTCCTGAACATCAGCAGCGTCGACTGTCTCATCAGGATTCTCAACGAGATCAGAGGTGGAAACAATTTGAGGAGATGAAAAATAAGGTCTATTCTTTTCAAAATGACCATGTCCCTATCTACATAATCTCGACATTGAAAAAAGAAACATCGTCAAGTTTCTAATTCCTAGGAATCCCAATAAAGAAGGTGAAGAAGATCGCCCAAACTACATCCACATCCGTCAAATTCTAGGGAACCCCATTTATGATAATTTTATTTTAAAATACGTCCTATAAAAGAAGGTGGACTCTAAGTAGGTGAAATTGAAAATTTTACCCTCCATGGTAGCATATGTTTCTTCTAGAAATATGGATGAGGAAGGTGATTGGATTGAAGTTAGAAGAAATAGTAAAATAAGTTTGGTAACTGGATGGTTTGGAAAACAATCATCTATAGTCTTGATATTCTCCTAGAACAGCTGAAACAACCTACTATTCCCTCCACCACTTCTGATAATGTATGTCTAGATTCATCAACATCATAATCCCCTAAAGGAAAATTCTATAAAATCAACATAGACTGAAGGATAATAAGCAATCAAAAGAGGATAATCATTTGTCAAGGAAAAAATTATCCCTAACCATAGAAGAATTTATTCCGGCAGTCCCAAAATCACATCACCACCCCACTAAATGGTATGATTAGAATAACTTTACAAATATAATCTTCATCAGAAGAAGAGTTGGCGATTTTCTATTAATGTTATTCAATTAATGGATCCTTTCATAGATGATGATTTTAATTATGAACTATACTTTTCTATGCTTGATTGGGGAATTGGGGGGAGAGGCCTTCGAGGTTAATGTTATGAGGGAAGATATGGTTGTTCCAGGATTCACTACTTCTAACACACCCATGCTTGAACTATTATCCGGGACGAGAGTCTTGGGAGAGCCCTTCAGTAAGCTCAGAAATATCAAGGGAACTCCCCACAAATGAAAGGTTCTAACCTAACATGATAATCCTAGAAGACCTACTAGAGGATATTTCATCACCTAATCAGCCCTGACATATATGGAGACCCATTTTACCTAATCCAACAAAAATAGAATCACATTAAATGCATATTCCAAGGAACAATCCATCTACATTAGGAACATATACTCCCAAAGCAACAATGAAAGAACATTCCCATTAAGGGAGCACAGAACTCTAGATAAAAAATTTCATGTTTTGAAGAAACTACCCCATGTACCGACTATGTTATCGATCATTGATTCCCCGAGTTTTTCAAAAGACCTTTGAGGAGCACTCATAGATACCCTTTCTTGACCTAAAGAGTTTGAAGTTGAGGTTGCAGCAGATAAAGTTCCTTGCGAAAATAATAATCCCATAGAATTCCATGATTGCATTTATTTCAAATACAATGATGGGGATGCAGTTGTATAGGGACACGTTAGGGCCTTGTATATATCTAGTAGGATAAATGAAACTGATATTTGAAAATTCTTTATTGAAAATGGATTAGGATTCATCCTCTTTCCGGTCCGAACACATCACCAACTAGGTCTCAATAAATCTCACTTGCTTCCTCCAGTCTGATATTATAGGATTATGAAAAGAATGAACAAGAACCTATTAGTAAGATTACACATAGAACTCTATCAGGGGATCTTGTGTCAGACAATGAATTTATTTTTTGTTTGGTAGGATACAACATTCAATGTTCTACTGGGAAGAGAATGGATATATCAATATGTGGCCATTCCTTTATCATACCACCAATGTCTCAAATATTGTGTCAATGGTCAAATTGGGACATTTTATAGTGACAAGGCCCCATTTAAATCTTGCGAGTCTCAGTACATTGATGTAGGATTCTACCGCAAAGGAAAAAAATAGCCAATGCCTATATATGTCACTGGAATCAATGCCCATAATGGTTTGGTGATGATCCTGACTAATCCTTTTAAGCAACTTATTGCTGAGTATGTGCCACCAATTAATGGAATTGAATGGGTGATACCAAATTCAAGAACTCATTCAGTGGATTCTGAAATTTCAGTCATGGAAACTGAACCCTATGGCATAGGAAAATCTATTAACTCTCTAATCAGTAATGATATCCTGGATGAAAATTCCCATCATTCAATCCCCCCTAAGATTCAATTATTCCCTAATCCATTATCCATCAAGGAATAAGTTTCATGAAAATGGGAGAAAATAAAAATACTTAATCCTGACTAATCAGCACCTCTACAAAACTCTAAAGTGGCGCCTCATCACCGATTATTCTAGAAGTTATTGGTTCCTATTTTGGATTTCCAAATACAAACTCCTCCCTTAGATTCAAGATTATTTCTTCATCACCTAACCTCCTATCATATGTAAAAGAAGTAAATAATCAGGAAGATGAAGAAGAGGAAGACCTCAAAGATTTCCCTATGGCCTTTGAATAAGGTGTCTCCACCATTGTGGATGAACTTAGAGAGATAAATCTAGTTACATAGGAAGATCCACGATCCACTATGATTAGTGAATCCATGAATTCTCAAAAATAGAAGGTATATACTTCTATCTTATGGAAACATGAAGAGTTTTTTCGTGGAATTAAATAGAGATTCGAAACCTTGATCTCAAGTTGGCCACCCATAATTTATGTTTTCTAGAATATCATTAGGGATATAATAGGCAGCTAGAAGGACACACATGACTCACATCTCCAAAATTGATGTTGTATTGGACAAGATAAGAAAGGTCGACTTCGTCTGAGAGATAAATCATCCAAAATGGCTAGCCAATACTGTCAAAATGAATAATAAGTACAATAAAATAAAAGTTTTTATTTATTTTAGATATCTCAATGATCATTTTCCCAAAGATGAATTCATGGTTCCAATCACAAAAATCTTAATTTATTTAATGAATGGTAAACAAGCCATCACTTTCATGGATGGAAGCTCTGTGTATAACTAAATTTGGATGGGCTTAGAAGATGAAGAATCCACAACCTTTAGATCTCCCCATGAGGTTTTTTTCTATCGGGTAATTCCCTTTGCCTCGAAGAATGTTGGCACCAGATACCAACATGCCATACATCACATATTCAAACCCGTCATGGGAATGTTCATCAAATGTTGCATTTATGATCTTGTGGACATGTCCCGACAATGTTCTGACCACTTGGATGACTAGAAAACCATGTTCATCATTCTATGAACACATAACCTAAAAAGGAATCCCTAGAAATGTTATTTCATGGAAAAATCAGTGAAATTTCTTGGTTTCATAGTATTCCATCATTACATCAATGTTTTCCCTAAGAAAAAAAATCTATCATTGGAATGTTACCTCCTAAAAACTAAAGGAATTGTGGTTACTTCAAGGACACATGGCCTACATCTATAACTTTATTTCCATCCTTGTAGGTAGTGTTTACCCTTCACGAAATTAATGAAGAATGGTGTCACATATCAGTTTACCAAATACAATCAAGAATTATTTAACACATTTAAGAAAGACCTCTTGTGTCCACCGGTATTGATTCCACCTATAGAGGGAAAGACACTCATTATTTATGTAATGGACTTGGGGAGATCACTAGGCATGTTCCTTATACCAAAAAGGATGCTGATAATATAAAAATCCTTTATTATCTCAGTAGAACCATGATTGATACTGAGAATCGTTACTCAGATATCGAAAAAAGATTCCTAGAATTAATATTTGTTGTTTAGAAGATGAGGCACTATCTTCAGCATCAGAAAGTCCACATGGTTTCCCTCAATAACTTGCTCAAATTTATCCTCAGTGATCCTAGGATGCAAGGAAACCTGACAAAGTTTTATGTTATTATGAACTAGTTTGATATAGTGTTAATGCCCTTGAAACCAGTTAAAATATATTCCATAGAATATTTCATTATAGAGAACCCTTCTTCTGAAGATATTTTCCATAATGAACTTCTCGATGAAGAGATATTCTGTAGTCAAGAAGTCCCCAAATAAGGGAAATGAAATTTTATGGTGTGTCTAGGAGTCAAATGAAGAAGACAATATAGTACTCTAAGATCAATAATATTGGGTTAGGGATTGTGCTTATCTCCCCAGAGAAGGCCCTGTTTCCATACTCCTTCCTGTTATCAGAAGGATGGATTGTCAATGAGGTAGAATATATGGATCTCATTATAGGCTAGAAAGTCTCACACCATTTACCAATGAAATGTCTGGAGGTGAAAGGTGACTCAGATTCAGTAATGAAATAGATCAATAGGGTTTAATCCATCAAAAAATAGGATATAATTTCCTTGTGTTATTATGATCGAGGGTTACTGATAGAATTTCCTTGGGATCCAATAGTGACTCACACCCCATGATCACAAAACTCACAAGATGATGCATTCAAAAATCATGCATAGCCCTAGATGATCCAAACTGGGAAAAAATATTCTTCATCATTTCACATCGTCATATGGTATTGACTTTTTTATGTTATAATAGAAAAGATTAATGAATTCTTCCCCATTACGGATCCATAAGGCCCTACTATGAGATGGATGAAACCCATCATGGGATACCTCCAAGAAATAGTAATTCCCCAAGATATAACTAAGAATGAGAAAATATGGAGATGAGTGGTCATGTTTACACATTATGATTGCCCAAATCACCAGAAAGTCCTCTACAAGAAAGGATTTGATGGAATCCTTCTAAGATGCATCGATGGATAATAGAATGCATCTACTCTTGAATAAGTACATGCATGAGCCTATGGCTTTCACCAGTCAGGGTACATGATTTTTGATCAAATCCAAATACATGGATTCTTCTGGGCTTAAATGAATCAGAATTGTGTATAATTCACTAAGAATTGTCATCCCTGGCAAGTGCATGAAAACTTCATCCATAAAATCGAGGAGTTTCAACATACAACCAAATAATACTGGCCATTTTACACATGGGGAGTGGATGTATTGAGGCCTTATCCCCCATCTACATCCAAGAAGTTCAATTAAATCCATAATTATACTGTTTTTTCTCCAAATGGGTTGAGGAAATACCTCTCAAATAAGTCAGGGATAAAACAATTTTTAGATTTGTTAAATGCTCCATAATTACCCAATTAGTTCTTATTCATACCATATTGATAATAAATGGCACCATTTATTATTCTTCTATGGTAAAAAATTCTATATCAGGAATACCATATCAAATCCATCCATTCACCCCTCTCTCATGTATCAGTTGCTAGAAATATAGGGGATTTAAATAAGACCCTATCAAGAATACTCCAGAAGATGGTGGATAAATATATGAAGTCTTGGACTAACAATTTTTGCATGCCTTTTGGGCTTACTAAACTATGACTCATACTACTACACAAGTGACCCTACATTTTTTGGTATATTGGATAGAAGCAGTCCTATCTATTGAGGATTAGTTACCATCGCTATGTGTTTCCATCAGTGATCAGCTGTCCAAATATGAGAAATCTCGTAATCAATTTAATGAGTTGGAAAAATTGGATGAACAAAGATTTTGTATCGTGCATAACTTTTTGGTCTATCTTAATTAGATAACATGAGATTTCAACAATAAAGTCTCCTCCATTCATTTCATCGAGGAGAATTGGTATTGGCCAGTAGGACTCAAATGAAATAAAGAAATAATCCTCTAAAGATTAAACCAAAGTTGGAGGGACCATACTCTATACACAGGGTCCACTCTAATAGAGCTTACTCCTTGATCTCATTGGATGTAGATCTCATTATAAATCCAACTAATGTAAGGTTCCAGAATAATTACTTTGTGTAATAAAAAAATTCATCTTAGATGAAAAAAATTAAGCTACATAACACCATATACTTCCATGATGAAAGATGCTAAAATGTGTGGTATCTTCGTTCTAGAAACATGTTAGTAAACTAAATGATATGGGGTCTTAGTTGCAAGACCTTAAATTGTATAAAACCATTCCTACTCACCATAAAACATTAAACAATATGGGTAATATCTTAATCATATGATGTTAATAAACCCCTTAAAATACCATGAGTGACACTCCTTGTTCTCCATCAAAAGATGATAAAATCCCATGCGTAATCCCCACTCACATCATTTCCACTCTATAGTGGAACCTGGATACCCTATTCTTTGGTCCAGCTGTAACCACAAAGAAAATAACCTATTCCTTATGTATGAACCAAATCTGCAAAAGGATTATTTCTTTTTGAAATATACGGCTTGATTCCCGTACCACCTGGTGTCTTGGGCCCAAACATTATTTTGTAAAATATCAATGGTTCTTTCCCCCCTCAATGACTGATTAACAAGGGGAAACTATTTAACGAACTTCGTGTGTCTTGATTATCATTCGTATGTGACACATAGTTACACCTGGATCTTCAATCTTGAGCTCAAATGATGTCAATATCAAAATCCCCCACTCCCTATATATAAATCAGACATGCACAGGGAACATTCTTCAAGAACTATGTGTTGCATGATTCTTTCTTCATAATGATAGGTAGTGATGTCCAGAACTCCAATCTTGGATCTATCCCTAATCAAACCATAAAATCCTCTTTACCCCCTATGTGAAAATTCATAATTTTATAAAAATGGTTGTCATGAACTATGTGTGGCTTAATTATTTCCAGATCAGGATATGTAGTGATGCTCAAGTCCTATACCGTGGCCCAACTGCAACATTTATTTCCTTTCTTGTTGGTTAATCTTCATCCATACCTCATTATATTAAACCTCAAAAAATCTCAAGAACTAGTTATAGCTTTATTCTCATCTCGATGAGATATGTAGAGATGCCTATATCATATCTCTTGGACCAGCCACACAGAATCTAAATGAGATTATCCTTCACTTGTGTATCCTTGGTTCTGTGGAAGAAACATGTTCCAATCCTTATTTCTCACATCGAGCATAAATCACACAGGAATAGTACATATGTTAAACAATCTTTCCTACATAAGTATGTAATATCAATTCTCACTGGGGTTACCATGTTCATGGATGTAATACTTTAAAAGACAAATTTTATGTCCTAATTTTATGACAATAAACTATGTGAACTCCTTAAAAACTATGTGTTTCTTGATTATTACCTCACTAAGATATGTAGTGGTGCCTGGGTTATACACCAGGGTCCAGCCACAATATTTCTTTCATCATCATAATCACCCATGTTCTCACTACATGAAAATAATCTACGTTGTATTTTAAGAACTATGTGTGGATTGATTCTCACCCCTATAAGATACGTAGTGATGTCCATATCTTTAATCATGAGCCCAACTACAACATGATATAAGAAATGCCTCTATAATCTCATGTAGAATTCATTTCTTCACAATGATATCTAATAATAGTTTTCATCCAATGAATGAACTAGTATCCAATACCCCCGATGTCCTCTACATAAGAATTTAATTAGTGTGGGGGACCATTATTCATTAGAACTACATGTTTCTTGATTCTCATCCTACTGAGATACTTAGTGATTGATTGGTAAAAGATCTGAATCCCATACATGGGGTAACCCCCCCCCTCTTGTGTACAAACAAAAGGTCCATGAAAAATATTTTATTTCAAGTCCCCTCATTAGGGGGGCCACCAAGGAACAATAGATATACCCCTTCAACATATGAGTCATATCTATTTAGGGGACTCCAAAACCATTGAATATATTAGTAAAAATTATTGTTTTATGCATTAGAAAATACACCTTTCTCAACTCATACTTATAATCATGAAGAACCTTAGATATTCATAATATATCCTCAGCTTCTAGCAGCAGAATGTCTAATTCCAGAGCAAACATTTTCCCAACTGTTCTATAATACACCCTAATTTTATTTTCATAAAATGTCCCTCGTAACAGTTTTTTCGACCATGGGATTCCACTATTTAAATATGTAGTACATCAGAAAAGATATGATGTAATAAAAAGAAGCTGGTTTGGTGGGTTAAAGAAATGGGTTTGTCAACCAGTGGTAACTGTACCCTTGGGTGAAGCCTCTTCTATCCCTGTAAGCTTTGATGATAATTTTCTAGATCCTGTGATAAAATTTTAGTGGTCATCTCTTATATATTTTACCATGTCATCTCTCACAAAATGAAAATCTCCAAGACTGTTGTTTACAATTCTCACCAACATGTCCAAAGTATACATGAATGACCATAGTCTGATAAGGACATATATCACCCATTGTTTCCATGATATTATGTTCCAGGTCTTATAACTTAAAACTATAGACACCATACATTATGTTCTTGAGTTAGACCGGGATAAAAAACCTATTCACACAATTCTTTGAAAAATTTGACTTGAAATACCCCTTTCGTGTTTAGGTACTTTCATCCCACAAACTGAACTCAGTGCTTGAGAAAATATGAATCCCCATTACCTTGCATCGTCTTTTAACGATAAAATGTCATAATGCTTGAGGAATTTTTTTCCTAACTATTCATTAATACAACCAAGTTGTATTTTCAAAAAAATCCCAAAAAAGAGTTTTCCAACCAAAGGATGCCATTATTTTACTATGCACTATGCACCCTAGTTGGTCTTGCATAAAAGCACCCACAATACGAGTTTTTCATTAGCAATTACTTCTTCCTCAGGAGAGACTCCTATTACTTCATATGCTCTTTCCCCGTATCACTCTTCTAATATAAAGATCCCTACTTTAGAACTTTCTAATCTTACACCTGAATATGGTAGCACATTTCTAGGAAAATTACGAATAATGGGAGATACATAAACCTTTCGGTCAAATATAAAGACCTTACATTATATCCCACTAATTTCCTTGCTATATGAATTTAAACTACATAGCATAATATACTTTCCACATGAATTTAAATTCCATAGAATAATTTCCTTTCCAAAAAAAAAAATTAAACTTCAAATCCTAACATCCAAATCGTATGACATTAAAGTATATGGTCAACGTCTTGATCACATGACATTAAAATTCATAATACATTTACGTTTGTTATAAAAGGTAATTCCCCTATGACATTGAACATATAAGAAATTCACTCTCCTTCACCCAATCCAAATTCATGTAGGAGTTGTTTCCCATTCACATCTAATACCAATACATATATTTCATTCATTCTCATACAACTCCCTTTGGAAAACAACATACCATGGTCTTGAAAAATCCAAATCTTAAACTTTGACCATAAACAATATAATGAATGAATTATTGATAACTTATTTTTATGAATATGTTTTAATAGGCCCCATTTGGGTTTTCATACATTTCCTACAAATTTAAGGACAAGTCATTCAAAGGATGCCATTATTTGACTATGTAGTACATTCCCTAAGTGGCCATGCATAAAATAGTCCACAAATGGGTTTGTTAGTTAGAGGTAACTTCTTCTTCAAGAAGGAACTCTTATATTCCCTAATATCATTTTTAGATCCAAAAACCCCAAAATTGTGGATTTAGATTACCCACTATATATTTGAAGAATTTTAGAGCATTCTCAGCCCATGAACCCTGTTTAGAACATCATTTAAAATCTTATTGCTAAAGTTGTTCGACCAAAAACACTAGCCTTAATAGTCCAGATCACATGACCTTAAAATTCCCATTCAAGGATACACAATACTGTCGAGATTAAAAACCCGCATTGGGAACTCTAGACAAAAATCGAGTTTCAACTATCTAGACCTAAATTCCCTATGGTTTAGGCAAATTATTGAGTGATAAATTGATAAAAGGCCTAAAACATATTAGGATGAAAAACCACAAATGGTGGCCTATGAAAAATCCATGTTTTTTCTACTAAGTATCCTTCAAAATGATCTTAGGTAGAAATTAGGGTGGTGAAATGAAAAAGACATAAATTTGTAGGGTTGTCCATATGACCCTAACAGGGGTCAAAATATTCTCACTAGGCCCCTTGGATTAGGTAAAAATTTGAGATCCCACATTCTTATCATTGGAATTATAATTTTTTATATTAATATTTCATGTTAAGAATATCACCTTTGATATTAGCATCACATATAGAGAGAAGGGGTGAAGAAATATAATATTGGAAACAAAAAAAATTATTCATGAAGAAAAACTGTTGGAAAATTAAAAAGATATAGTCTCTCTTTAATATATTATAGGAGACCTTCAATATATCATGATATCTATTTAATGTCCTCCCAAAACCCATTATTTTATTTTTTAAGCTCAGTCAATGGACTGGATTCAGTCACCACAACCTGGAGAAGTGCCTTTATTGCAGCTGCAATGGTAGTTGACCCTTCTATTTGGGATTCTCCCACTGAATGTTGGTGTTATTCATGTTCCCCCTAAATTTAATACAAATATTTCTCAGGTAATGACACTTGAATGGTCTTCTCCTTGATCTACCACTTAAATTAAACCATTTTTGTGTTATGGATGGCCTCCTCTTGAGATAACACAAATGTAAAGTTATGAACATTGGTGAGAAGTTTGGACTTTATGAGTTATTCTCAAATCTTATACTCTTTCTCCCACCTATGACTATTATCCTTCACAAAAACATGGATTGGGAAGTAGTCAAATCCACAAAATCCCAAAATTCCAAACAAAACTGGATGTAAGATGTACTGTGAAGGAAGGTCTTCCAAAGCTGTGTCAAAACATTATCTTCTAGATGATATGCCAAACCCTATCATGTGTGAAATTGAGAGAAGCATGTATTTATATGTGTGATTTTTAACCACTATCAGTGGGTGGAATGTACCTAGGAACAAAATCACTCAAAGTGGTTCCCTAATTTTCTCCCTCAAAGACTGTTTATTCCATGAATTTAGATGTCGGATGAATTGGTATAGCAGATTTTCCATCAGACCATGTCGTAAAAGCTGATAATCCTAAATGATGATTTAGAATCATTTTTATATTTCGAATAATAGAGAGAATGAGGAAGGACCATGAAAGTTGGTGACCCTTACACAATAATAGGTCTGTAGACTAGGAGGTTTTCTCCCCAGCATCAGAAACTCCAGTAGTTCGAATAGGAACCTCCTGATGAGGGGAACTCTCCTAGTTCTACCCAGGATCTGCTAAATGAGGCTGATAAAGACCTCCTTTTTCAAGGTCCACCTAAGCTCACCCCACATCAATAGTGGGACTGAGATGGATTTCAACATCCTTTCCATGCACTATCACTACAAAATTTTCCATGGATCGAGCTTCTCATTCCATTTAGTCATGATCAGAGAGTTAGGCATAAAAAGATTGGTTTTAAAAAAGATAAAGACTCGCATCCATTCCATTCCTTATTTATTGATTCAAATTCTATTAATGTAATGTGAGTTCTAGTGGGTTCCATTATTTTTTCAATGTTCATTCCAATATTTTTATGGCATCAATTGACATCTCGTGTCCTGCAGTAATCTCACCATGGAGACGCATGGAATATTTGGATCATGACCCATCATATCACCCTCCTCTGATGACTTGAGACCCCGTACAGATTTCTTTGTGATAGCCGAAGGGTCATCACAAGTCAGCACATGTTATTTTGGTGCATGAGATGCACCTAAAATATTAAAGAGATGAAAGTTAGTCATTGACCTAAGACACCTTAAGATATAAATTTGACATTACCAATTTCCTCCTCCCTGTATATAGTAGTGACTGGAATGGTTATAGGAGAAGAAGATGCATCCCCAACTCTCAAAAACCTATTCTATTAATGGATCCAATTCACTATCTGGGATCCGAGCTTCGTGTGAAGTTCCATCCTAGGTTCATGGAGGTGAAATTGTAAATATCTTAAAATAGGTAAGTTGAGTATTTCCTACAATCCATGGAGGTTCGATCAGTTGTTTTTGATAAAGATAAGATTAATAGTTACATGATGGTTTACCACTACTAACAAAGAATTTAGTCAAATATTTAACCCTTGAGCATTCCTTCTATTTCACCCTTTTTAATGGAAGAGGGATGAAATTAATCTCCTCAAATATGGGTAATAGATGTGGAAATGTAAATTCTACCAATATTTTAGCCTCAGTTGTTTTCTTTCTTTGGGATAGTTCTAAAAATTATGGAGGTGACAAATCAGCATAAATTAGGGTTCCAGTTGGGCCATATTATAGTGAACGAACCACAATTTTTCCCCCCAGTCCACTATAAATAAATGTGACATTCCACTTAGTAACAATACTTTGTTCCAAATGGAGAAAGGAGGAATGGAAAGAGACATTAGAAAAAGGGAACTCACATCATCGCGATTGGTATAATAAAACTATTCCATAAAAGATGAAGGATCAATCCATTCAATAACTCCATGTATCATCATGTCCTCCACCCATCTCATGGTAAGAACCATATAATCAGTTAGATAGATAATATTTTTCAATTCCCACATATAAATTCTTACTTGAACTAGATTGTACTCAAAGAGAATATCTTGTGGGGCTCTAAAATATCCTATAAATGAAATCTATTTCCCCACATAAAGAATTTCCCATGTGATCTCGACATAAGAAGACATATCTTTCTACAATTGGACTACCTATAGTCATACAAATTCTGAATAAATATCAGTATGTTAAAAATATGATTCAATATCATTTGATTTCAAGGGTTTACTTACCCTCTCCATCATAGATGATGGATGAGAATATGGAGCCTGAGTCTCTTCTTAGTTTAAATGACTAGACAACATTGGTAAAATCTTAGTTTTGTATCCATTTTGACTCTAGCTAGTGGACTAAACCACACATGTTGTCTTTTAGAAGAGTTGGAAACCACATCATTCTCAATCTCCAACTTGGACATATAAACCTATGAAGAAGATAATGCACTATCCAAAATAGGGGTATCCTTTATGATTCACTTCCACTTACCATATTGAGAAATAACTTTAGATCGCACCCCTTTGGGGTTTGATGCAAACTAAACCTGAACATGCTTGGAGGTTAACCCACTAGTTGCATCTGTTGGAGGCAGGTTGAACACTTCTTGTGTCAACTACATGGCTCTGAAAATCCATATCTATTAAGGTACTATCAAATTAATTTCTAATATGATGTTCACCAGAGGAAAAATTTATACATTGTAGGAACATGAATTAGAGTGAAATCCTATAAGGAGAATAACCCCATATATAATCTCATTGGCAATCCTGGTCACTAACACACTGTCCCTGAAGGCTATTATGTATTACCTCAACTCAATATTGGCCTTTCATTCATTATTAAATATCCTAATGGATATATTACCTATAAGGAACTATGTTTAAATATATAAATAAACTAAACCATGTTTGGATTTCCTTAGGTTTCAATGTTAGGGAAGGAATACAGGATACAACCAGTAAATATTTTCAAAACATGCTCCAAAGGACATTGATCACATTTCTCATTGTGTATGTTTTGAAATGATTCTATGATTCATTCTAAAAGAACCTATAATAGTGCTAGGATTATAAATGTAACCTTATCTATATGAATATTCAATAGGCTTCAGTGGTAGTTTTCCATGACTGGGGTGGCCAGCCCCACAAACCTTTTCACTACTAGCTTGGCCACCCCAATGAATTTTCCTGGCCTTATTCTATTGTTTCAATCATGGATAAGCATTAAATATGTTCCAATACACATGTTAATAAATTCTACAAGACATTTCTTAATTGGAATGTCAGGTTTGATCTCATATCCCTCCTTGTCATACTCCCCTTTATCTAATATTGATCTAGAAGTGTTGGGTGTGCTTCTCCTTGCCACCATAGGATAGTTGGTTGGATGCTTGTAAGTAGGTTCTTCCCCCTTCTTCCTCAAGAATGTGCTCATCCAAACCACAAGTTGAACATCCACTTTAGGAGGAGGTCTTCCTTCTTAATATCATGGGATATTTTCAGTAGCTCATGTTCTAAATTTGACATTTTATTGGTATCATCCCACATTACCCTTGGAGGGATAAATTTTTCTTACATATTTCCTTGGATAAAACCCCTAGAGATATTTTTAACATCCCACAAATGGATTCCATCTTATCAATGTCTCAAATAGAAAGAATCTGTTTGTGGGATCCTCTTGTACATTAGCTCCAAAATAAACTCAGCATTTCTATACACATAAGTCTCTCCTTCTAACAAGACCTCATAAATTATAATAACTTTTATTTCATATTTGAATTCTGCACAGTCTTGGTGTACCTAGTATTCCCACATCCATGCATGCTTAACACCCCCTCATGGGCGGAAATCCCAAATATTAATGCCATCCTTCAACTGATCTATCTATAAATCCCAAAACATAAGTGAATAACAATGTGGATTTAATTCAACCATGCATGGTTTCATATATGGAGTACATGAGATATGATGCATGAAATAGCTATGAATTATGTACCAATATATAAATATGCACCCATACAAGAAATGTTAGTAGTTGTGAAATTCTTGTGATCTTGAAACCAAGAGACAGGGATATAATTCTTTGGAGCTAGTGTGAGGACCTCTCGAAAATGGCCTTGACCATAAAGTGTAAGATATGAACTCTCCCAAAAATCATTGTGATATTTCCTCAAAGTCTCTTCTAGTTTAGGAAGTGTAGGATCACATATGTCATAATAATCATGAACTATGATTTTCCTCATAGCCTCAATGCGTTTACGATCATGTTCCTAACAAATTGAAATCTTCATGGAAGCCATTGAAACAACAAATAATTATAAATTTTGTTTTTGGACAAGATAATTTTAGGAGAAATATTGAATAAATTATGGAAATTTTGAAAAGGAATTAACATGCACAAGTGTCTCACTCAGGAGACTCACATAGATTCCTCATGCAGGGATAGTGTTCATGATCCCTACACAAATCACTCACCCAAGCTTATGCATCAAATAGATAGTTAGATTCCATTTCTAAAAGAATGATACCTTCTGTTAAAGAGATTCTGTGGAGGTTTTGTGCGGGAGAATAGCATGGCATGACCTGAATGTTCGAATTCATGACGGTTTTTTCCAAAATTAGGGCACTATTTATAAGGGAGGATTCCTCCCTGCGGGGCCAGAAAACACGATCCACATATATTGAAGAATTAAGATGACTATTAACATTGAACCCCTACCAGAATTACTGTCTTGAATCATTCATCCTTTTCATCCCTTTACCATTGGATCTGACCCTCGTCTATTTATTGGATCTAATATTAAGTGGGGGGATTTTTTGGCACCTAGTTTTGTCATGTGGATGAAAAGTGATGACATGGAAATACTATAGGATGAAAAAAAGAGAAATTAAGAAGTCTAAGGATAAGAAAATACTCTGAAGGCCATTTTTCCTAAGTACCGCCAAACACCATCGGTGCTCAAGGTACCTGTGCGGAACCCTACATGACTGACCAGTGTGAGAACTTATGTGATATACATGTTCATGATGACCCCTTTTCCAAAGGACTAATATTTTCTAAAAAATTGGACCTTGGGGTCTTCATTGAGGAGTAATGAAATTCTCAAAGGGTAACTGATGCTTTGTTCACTCTAGTTCATTGCTAAATCACTCTATAACCTTACCAGTAGTCTGCAAACACCTAAAAAGGATGAGATGAAAGAGGGATAGTGAAAATTATTTCCTCTCAATGTTTAAATTAAAAAAAACTCCAAAAAGAACAGTCTCTCTAAGTTATTAATGAAGACTAGTGCGAGGAACCCTTTCTCAAACAAGGACCTTCACGCATAACTTCTGATAACACCTATCAAGACCCTTGAAGGATTTAGCAAGGTCTAACCCAAGTTTATCTTTCTATGTGGTTCATCGCCCAAGGAAACAAAATTTTTCTCAAGTCTTCATTAATGGAGCAGCCCCAAAATGAGGCTCCATGGTTCAACCTAACCTCCAGCCTACACAAACCAATAATTGTGTCTTATTAAATACATCAATGGAACGACCTCTATTATAGTGTCTCCCTTTTCCAAAAGGGACCAAGTTGAAACCCACACCAAGGCACCCTGACTTGATAAACCATTGGAAAAAGAAACTCGAACTTGTCTCCCAATTGAATTTTTATTTTATGGTTAGAGGTTTCAAGGACTTGTCCTACTAGAAGGTTTGGGTTATTGGGGCATGTGTGAATTTTTATTTACTTGTTCACAAAAAACCTTACACCCAGGAAAGTTTTAGGGAGTTATTGGTTATGGTCATTAGGGTTAGGACCATGCCCTACCCTTGTCATCTGTAAAACCTGGAGCCCCCAGTTCCAAGTAGGGAGGGAAGGGATAAAATTTTCATTTAATTTTGTAATAGAATGACATCATACTTTATACAGAAAAAGTTTAGGGAATCCCTCATAGAGTAAGCCCCTAGAAATTCTTGAATGAGGTTATTCTCTTGCTTCTCTCTACCTCCCAGCCACTGTGTTACAGAAGGGATGGGCAGCTGAGCCTTATCCCCTCTGTCATGTTACCTTCCCTCCTCATTCTCCATAACCTGGACCCATTCGAGGGTAAAGTGAAGATAGTGAAGTGCCAAAGCCCTAACCACTTTCATAAGTAGAATAGGGGTAAGAGGTGGTGGGTGCACTCAACACCTCATTCCTATACCTTTGGGATTTGTGACCATATACACCTACTGATAAAATCAGAGTGTGTGGTTCATCAGATCATCTAATGCCTCTTTTTCTCACACTGAGAATGAATCATGTTACCTTAAAGGTTAATAGTGATCATGATATCCACATAATACATGATGAATTATTGAATTATAGTAACTATTATTCATTCTCTAATTAGGATATGAAGTACGCATGTCTATAGCCGGAGATCAAGAGGCATCCTCCTTAAGTGTATGCCCCAACTAAATCCTCATAAATCATCATGGTAATCCTTCATAGGAGAAAGCCCAAAATAAGCCTTCAAATCACCGTATGTAAAAATATTCCACATGGACACTTTCATAGGGAAAAATATCAAAGGTCTATATTCTCCCATGAGACAAACATCTGATGGCCTCCATAGGTGTGGTTCCACAACACCAAACAACATGGGATTTGATTCACATCCAAATGGGATATGTAGGAAGATTCCATGATTTCCAAACAAAATACCCCTAATCAACATAATTTACTATGTTCCATAATCCCAGTGGTACCTAATTTAACCTAAGAATTAATATTCCTTCTAGGTTCCTTTGGATTATTCGACATAAGTCTTGTGCCAAACTTTGACCAGGAACCTTCATCCAAGGAATCATTTCCACATGATGTTAAAAATTATTTTTAGGCCCTTATCACATGACCTTAAAAGGTATGACGTACCCCATTAAGCAGAACAAAACTATGTGGGTTCTAATTCATTTCACAAGTATACGTAGGAATCATGGTTATGAGTTTTATCCTGAAATCAAAACAACTCATGTATCCCTAGATGAAAATAAAAACAAGGGTAACCTTCATCTCCCTAGATTAAAATAAACTATAGAGTAGACTATGTCTCCCTAGAAGACAATAAACTCCAGATTACCCCACTGTGTTCCCAAAAAACCTGCATCGATGCAATAATGACCAACAAATCTCTAAGTAGTGTATTAGGGGACACCATAGATGGAGAACCTCATATGCTTGCAAATGTATCCGCTGATAAATAACCTCATATACATATATATGTTTCTAAAATCCATATATGATAATAATTGATTGATAATTCAAGGTAAACCTACGTCATGATTGGGAATTAATGAAGGATTCATGAATATAGTTTAAATCTATAAGATAGTCCCAAAGTATGAAACAATCCCCCCCAAAAGTGTGTGAGGATGCCAACATCCCACCCTCTCGACCAATGTGAGTTCTTAAGCATCATATGTCAAAATCCATAATGAGTTCCTAACTTTTGAAAGAAGACACCCATGGATATAGAACCGTTGGGTGTTTTTGATTCCACGAACAAACCCATTGGAAACTATACAGAAATATTGATTCACATCCTGAACACAAAATTATGTGGGAAATATAATTCAAGACAACTTTACATATATATTATTACGGAATATTTGAATGAATGATATTATTGATATTATTTCAAAGTGGTTCAAACATATTAGAGATAATTATGAAGGATTGGTCAAATTTTATGTAGTTCTTTATTCAAGGATCATACTTTAGAAATTTGACTGAGTTTTTATGACTAACTATTAGTAGTTTGAATCATTTAAAAAATCCCAATAATATTATTATTGTTTTATAATTAAATTATTTTATCGGTTATATTTTGTGCAACTATGAAAGTTTATTTTATATATTGAGGATGAAGTTACAAAATAAGTACACATGGTGAATGAAATACAAGTGATAAAACATGAACTTTTGGAAAAACAAATACATTACTCTTATAGTAGTTAAAAGTTCCTCTACATTCAAATACAGTTGTCAAGGAATATTTTAGTTTATAAACTTTTTCAACATCATCTATCCACGAACAGTTTAAATAATGAAATAATATTTTCTATTAATTCCACTAAATTATAATTACATATTAGATAGTTATTTTCCCCCACAAAAGTAAGTTCTATTTTGTTACACCTCTATACTAGAAATGTTAGGTAATTTGGTTATGAAACCCTTTTAAATGTTAGATTTTATTTTTTGTGTTTATACTTCCACTAGAAAAGGTAGGTTGTAATAGCGTTGTGACTCACATTAAAATGGTAGGATGTTTAGTGAATACCATACATCTAATGAAGTAGCTGGATATGAAGGTAGAAATAGAATACTTTTTTATCCATGTTGTTACAAAAATATTTGTTCCCTCTTATTTTATCATTTATTCTTAATCTTATCACACCACACTATAATTATTTACATATATTTTATTCTTTTATTCTTTTTATCAACTAAATTATACATTATATTTTACATTATTGTTTTAGATTCATAATTTCCCAAATCACCCCTCTTGTCAATTTGACAATTTATCATATGTGACTAAACATTACTTTTTGTCTTTAACACACCAAATCCATACACCCAGATCCAAAGATAAAGATATAATCTTTACATACTGACTATGATGAAAACTATAAAAATAGATAGATGATCCGACCTACAATTATGTGTTTTTTAAAACTAAGTGTTTTAATTTCTATCATTATCATAATCTTTTAGATTTATAGTTTTATTGAATTATTTAAACCTTTAACATAATAGTACCATTTTCTTCATTTGAATGTATATTTTTACACTAAATAAAGAAAATATTATAAATTATAAGGTTCATAATTCAAGAAACATACCAATATTTAGATATATAATTAATAAAAGTATATACTCATATCTGTCCCTCTAAAAAACATTTGAATATATGGGATGATAAAAAAAGGGCTTATTAAGAAATATAAAAATAAAGGATAGCCGTTAGATAATTAAAAAACAAGGAAACCCATAAAAATAATTAGTTTTCTCACAATAAAAATTGATTATATAAAATTATTCATAATAAAATTTTAAAATCAAAATTTTCTCAAAAAAGCATTTAAAACACGTAGAAATAATATAATTACCATAGAAAAATCTTAATAAAACAAGGTAACACGTGAAAATGATTTTTTTAAACAATGCATTCCCTTTTAAAATATTCATTACCATATTCATTAAATAAAAATATTTCCGTTAAAATCCAATAGAAAACATAAATGTCCATTTAGGAATATTATAAGGTTATCCATAAATTCACATATACAAAAACCAATATAAAGTAATAACCGTCATGGTTAGTTAAATCATATCTCTCAGGTTTTAATTATATCCAGTTAATCAATCACATTAACTATTGCATTAAGGATCTATATTAGGCTCACCCATCATTAGAGATATCCTAGGCTCATCCGTAATCATAAAAAAACTTTATTGAACCATATAATGATAAAAAATATATTACATTTCATTCGTTAAACTAATAATAATTGTCATTTTGGGCTATAAGAAAATGTACATTTAGTTATCAAACAAAATTTGAAGAAATATCCATTCCCTTTAAAAAAATTAACAAATATCAAAAATATAATAGAAAAATAATCTTATTTAAAAAAACATATATTCTTGTTGAGTTATATTGATAATTAATATAGTCTATGATGGTGGGGAAATGTTATCAAATGGTGAATATAGAAAATATTATTTATTACTTTTATAAAAAGGGTCAGTAATGTCTCATACATAAGATGTTAAAAATATTCCTTATCGGAAACATCATAAATAAAGTAGAAGATATTTTAAAATGAACTGATATGAATTTTTTTATTATAAATAATAACACTCTTTAAACATTTAATAGAACATGGATATATAGTAAAAAGAGTTTAAAACATTTAAATCAACATTTCAAATAAAAATCCCTTTAAAATTTTGTAACTTTGGAATCAATATAAAATATGAGAGAAGATGAAATGGATTTTAAACATCATTAATTTCTATATATAATTGATAAAATAAATATATATAGTAGTTTATACACTATATTAAGAGAACAAGTGTAGAAAATGACATAAGTCTCAAAGAATGAAAATTGAGATGAGAAATACCATACCTTATGCCCCATATTTCCATGTACGTCTCTTACGTTCTCGAATAATATTTTTTTTAATTATGTACGCAATTATAAACTATTTTCATGTTTATTACATTACTTTAATTACATTTATTAAATTTAATTCATTTTCTATTTAGTTACTATGTTAGTAAATTTTATATCGAATGTTTTGAGGTCACTTGATTCATAATCTCTAATATTAATATCGGTGCATTGACTAGTGTCAAAGGGGTCATCATTATATTATAAATATAATCTTTAACATGTTATAAATAACATTTTCATACATTAAATATACTTTTAAAAAAATAAATGTAAAAAAACATTAATAAAATCAAATCATTTTAGGGAGATGTTAGTCCATACATATGCACGAATGATGTTTTCATTTCTATAATGGTTGAAAATGAAATATTTTAGATAATTTATTTCATTTATAGGATAATATTAATACTGTTAATATAATATTTATTCATTAAATCTATACTTATTACTATCCTTTTAAGGGAAAATGAAAAATGAATCACGTTTCTTCCAGGATGTGGTAGTCCACATGTACCCACGAGTGAAATTATCATTTCTCAATATATAAATCATAACATGATATATAATATTATATATTTATAGAATAATCATAATTTCTTAAATATCAAATAATTTCATTAATTCCATCTTTATAACTATTTATGTGAGGTGGTGATGAAAATAAAAATTCAACACATCATGGAGGTGATAGTCCGCATGTACGCATGAGTGATGTTTCCATTTCTTATAGGATGAAAAGGTGATAGAATGTGGTTTATACATAAACAGAATAACAATTAAATATAGTGAAAATAATTATTTAATTATTTTATGATATTTTTAATATCTATTAAGGAGGTATAATAAGAAATAAATATGAAAGAATTTAGTTAGGGATTATACCAACCCATTTGATATAATTTTTCAGATTACACCATAAACATTATAAGATTTTTTTTTGGAAAATAGCGAATCTAGAATGTGTGAATAATATTTTGGAAGTTATATGGGTATATCATTCTTGATATAGGGTGCTAAATGTGTGTGGATATGTGTGGTGAGGAGGTACCCTTTTATAAGTAAAGAGAGAGAAACTCTTGTAAATAACAAGAACATTAAAAAAAAATATAAAGTCTCTTTAATGGGAAAGTGACACCAAGGAAAATTAATTTCGAATATAAGATAGTGTATGGTGTAAATAAACTTAAAAATTATATTTAGGAATATTTTGGTGATATTATAATCCTTATCTATTACTTTAACCCCTTGTTAACCATTTTTACCCTTACTATGGTGACAAACTTTTACCATGGGTAACTATTAATTATGACTAAAAATATCATTGAACTGACTGCCAAATTTTTACAAGATTATTCAAAATATGTAATTAATATTTTCATATCCAAATTCCATATGTGATATAAATTAATTCTAATATAAGTTCACAAAACTCTTAAAACAAATTTTTAGAAAAAAAATGTATTCTAACTTAAAAAATGAATTTATACTTATTTAAACCAAGGAATATTGGGTAGTGGTGATTAACATAAATTTATAGTCTTATTATTAAATATTTTATGTTTATTTGAAAATATAACCATGAAAAAATAGAACGTAACATTTCAAACACACTATTAAATGAAAATAACCCAAAGCAGTTATAATTTTAATAAAATATCACATAAGTTCTAGAATGTAAACCGTGGGTGTAAGATTTAAAAAAATGTTTTTAAATGAATTATTTTATTCCATATTCATATATTTGTTCTATTAATTTTTTTTATGAATTCTAAAATCCATCCTACATTATAATGATTTTATAACATTTATGTTATTTGTTCAAATGATATTTTTCACTATTCACTAAAAAAATTAAACATTTCAAAAACATGTAAAAAAGTTACCCAAATTAGAATTTGATATGATGAGTACAAAAAATTGGTTTATTATTTCAAACCAAAGATTTAACATTGATATGAAATATTTCAAATTTTCGAACCCAAAACTTGTAAAAATGATTTTAGAACGAAATAAATGTATTTTTAATGAATAAAATGAAACTTTTCTCATTAAATTCCTATTAGATGAATAAAATTTATTTATTTGAATATATTATCAATATATTTTATCAAAAAGTGTTAATAAATAGTGATTAATATAATTTATTGTGATAAAAATTCATTGCTCCATTAAAAACTATTTAATGATAAATATCGCATTTTTTCAAAGAATGATTATATCATCAGGTTTTAAAAATTGATAATCAATTTATAAATTATTTTTCATTTTTTTATGTATAATGTTTAATTTTTCAAAAAAGTTAATACTCTAGTCAATGTAAATTTATCTTTTAAATGAAACGTATAAAATATAACTAAATGGTGTTTTTAAGGAATAATGTACCTTTTAAAATTTAATTGTTCATGACCTAATATGATTTAATTATTATCATTATAAATTGATTACTTATTTTCATGGAATTTATAAAAAAAATATTTAATTAGGAAAGGTTTTGTACATATATTTCATAATTTGGTTACTCCTATTTATACCAATCATCCCAACATTATGGTTATAATGGTCATATTTAAATAACAATGTTCTGGTTCGTCTAAACTTAGTGTTTCATGAGGTGAATACTATGGAAAATAGTATCAATTTGAAATAATATAATTTAAAATCTTCTGGTGTTGCAATATCCCCCTTAAATAAATTTCATCCTTAAAATTTTACCTCGTTTTTTGATGAGTAAATGATTTAAAAAATTAGAAAATTGATACTAGGAAGAGGGAGAAAATTATAAATATGTGTTGAGAAAATATTGATTATATATTCTTGTGATAATAACTTTGAATTCTTGGTTTATAATAAGCAACATACAACTTCCCAAATATTTATTAAACCATGAATTTACTATAATGACCCTTGTATTAGTGAAAGAGTTTTGAATAGTGTACCATGATAACTGGGTGGTATATTTTCACATAAGACTCAATAGATTGTCTTACATTTTCCAAAGGAATTATTTTTCAAACAATATAGAGGGTATAATAAAACATACTTGATTACTTTACACAATTTCATCCTTAAATTTTTCTAGATGTTTTCGACCTATACTTCATCTCACATTATAAATGATAAATGATGAATTTTTCAAGTGTGAATCATTAAAATTAACAATTAATAGATCATATGATCCTTAAAAGGATGGAAAGATATTCCTAATGATTTTATATATTTTTAAAAACTAAAATTGTTTTCATAAGTATGAATAAACCATTATATGATCAAATAATAATTGAATCTACAAAAAATCAAAAATAACAACCATTTTCCGCATAAATAAATGTATTAATAATTAACCCCAAAACACTTCAAAATATGCCAGACCAAAATTGAAACCCAAATATTATAAAGATTCGATCACATGTTCTTAAAATATCAATTTATCATTTATCTCCAAACTACTTTTATTACTCATAATGCCACTTAACAAAAATTTATATTCCTTGTCCTTATATTTTATAAAATATTATATTATTCCATATAATTAAATTATATCACTATAATTCTATAATAAAAAATTATATGGTTCTAAAAGATTACACAACCCTTATTCATAATATAAATTCACAAACTATCCTTAATTTTCAATTTACTATGATTCCTATAATGTTTCCAAAAATATAGTTAAATTAACCCAAAATAACTTTTACCACATAATCAACATATAACTTTTTTAATCCCAAAGTTTTCTATATAGTAAATAATATGTTCCAAAAAAACTAAAATAATCAATTTTTCAAATTAACCATAATTACCTAAAAATTTAAGGTTATATCAACCCTAGAGGTTATCTATACCTTTATCCCCAATAAAATAGGATTCCTATAAATTATCCATCATAGAAAATAACCTGATAAACATAGGGGTTAAATAAAAATTAATACATTATTCTTACTACAACTCAAAAAATGTCTCCAAAAATTTTCATACTCATCTTAAAATCAGATCCCAAAAAACCTCCAAAGTGGTATCTATTCCATTAATCTTATAATCAAAAAATACTTATTTACTCATTATGGTATCTAAAACTCTTAAAATTTCCCCATTTTATGATTTTCTATCCTCTAAAAGTATCTAAACACTTTCTTTGAAACCAATATAATGACCAAGATCCATAGACCTGAATCAATTGATGAAAATATATTGCTTACATTCTATGTTGTATAAGAACTATAAAAACACTAACATAATAAAATTTTAATATGAATCTAAAAATATGGGTTTCACTTTATTACACTCTAATGATATATTAGGTTTCAAGATTTAGAGAACTAGGAAAACCCTTTACATAAGAAAAACCATGTCTTCACCAAAAAGGAAAATTTATACACTATATGAAGGACTTCTTATAAAATATATGATTTATTTATTGGAATAAAAATTCTCATAATAAAATATAGAAATCATATGTGTTTATACTAATTATTATAATTTTGAATAAAATTTCAAAATGTAGGATGAGGAAAACAAATCCTTGTAGGAGATATACCGAGAATGTAAACACATTAGTTCAACGAAAAAAATGAAAACCCATAAATATGATTTCTTTTATCACAAAAAATTTTCTGTGTATAAAAAAACTCATAATAATAGTTTATAATCATACATTTCACAAATAAATCTCTCAAACCCCTTATAAATTATAAAATAATCGTGAAGTAAATCTTGATAAAACATGGGAACCAATGAAAATTATTTTTAATGAAAGGAAATCAATTATAATAGATCCTATAACTTTTTGGAATTCAAAATATTTCACTTCAAAAATCAGATAATATATATAAAATCATATAGTAATCATGGAACATTATCCATAAAACCACCCTTACTGGAAGACTTACAAAATAATAACCATTAAACTTTAATAAAACATATTTGTTAGTATTAATATATTACCACATAGCTTTGTCACACTACCCAATGCAATGGAGATCTATATGAGTCTCCCACTGCATCAAAGACATGTCAGATTGACTTTACATCATATAAAATTTAAAATATCCATATTATGTGAAAAAACATAAAATCAATCATTTCCACCATAAAAATCTTGGAAAATTTCATTTTTTCCATAAAACAATAGCATTCAGTTATCTCATAAAACTAAAAGAAATATCATTTTATTTGAAAAAAATAGAAGAATTATAAAAAATATTTCAAAAATAATATTATTTTATAAATCATTTAATCCTAGAGAAAATATTTATAGTTAATAATGTCTAGAAAAATTGGCCATGTGGTAAATGTTAAAAACAATTATTTTTCACTTATGTCAAAATGTTCAAAAGTATCCCATATAAATGATAATAAAATGATTAATTTATAAAAAAAATGTAATGAAAGTAAAAGATTATTGGAAATGAAATTAGAAGAATATTTTTATTATTATTAATAATATTCTTTAAACATTTAAAATATGTTGATATTGAGGAATATGAGTCTAAAACAATTAAAACAACATTTTTAGGAAGCAATCCATTATGAATTTAGTATCATTTGAACCAAAATAATATTTAACGAGAGAATATGAAATATATTAAAAAAGATAATTTCAAATATTAATTCCAAAATGAATCCATTTAAAATTTTATACACCACACATAAAAGAGATGTGGTGAAAATGGAAGTCTCAATGAATGTAAATTGAGACCAGAATCACTTACATCATGTTATGATGGGGATAACTCTCCAATGTATGTCGATGGGGGTCTGCAAAGCCGGTGGTCTGGGGTATGGGTCACCGGGGTGTCCAGATGGCGACCACGATGGTGGGTAGTGAGGAACAATTGGAAACGGGTAGAGAGCATAGTGAAGAAGAACCTTAATTGATGTGGCCGAAGAAAGAACAACACAGCAACCCTTCAACAGATTCGAGTGTTGAGGTTTCTTTGGGTTCTTAGGTGAGGAAGATGTCTATAGACCATCAGCTGAAACCGCTGGTATTTGAGGTTTTTAGCAGGATTTGGGATGATATCGGGGGTCCCTCCAACCATGGTGTCAAGGGAAGGTCTCGGTATGAAGTTTTCCATGTGGAAACCTAGATGAATGAGAGGGATATGGCATTGGAATAGACGACGGGAGGTGTGTAGGTGGTTTTGACTGCTTTGTGTACAGAGGAGTTAGGGTCTAGCAGTGGGGCTGTGAGTAAGGGGAAGCATAGACTAACTATGGGCGTGACTGCTTTTAGCAGAGGAGAAGATGATGGAGGTTCGGGTTGGCTGAAATGGACTCCAATAAAATTTAGCAATATGTTTGAAGGCCTCCCAGATGTGTATGTTCGATCTAATTCAGATATCCTTGAGAAGAGAGGCGAGGGCTGCATGAAGGAACTCATTGGGGTTGAACCCAAATTCTCAGCAGATGAAGATCTAAGCCTGAGGAGTAGTAGGAGTAGAAGTAGCGTTAGGAGAAGGAAGGAGAGGAAGGATAACTCCTCACTCCCTCCTACTTTGGAGACTTAGTTGGCAAAAAAGTTAAATGGAATTAAATTTGACAGTGAGAACCAAAGTCCTCAAAGAACAGGGGACCAAGATGATCAATCGTTGGACTTGATTTTTACGTTTTAATGAGGAAGAGCTTAGGTAGGTATTGGTTTTAAATGAAAATGAAGAGGAAGCAACAAAGATGATGGGGAGTTCCCTAAAAGTGTCTCTTAATGAGGAGGAATACTCTTGGATTGACCAACAAGATCTCATATTGGTAGGGGGCATCAATAAAGGTCTGATCAGTATGGAGGATTATATCTAGTCTTGGGATCAGCTAGCTTCTGAGTTCGAAAAGCTGATGACTATGGTACCGGACACTCAGGTCTCATCTTTATCATGGAAACTATTCAGGGAAACGGGCTATGTCGACCTTAAGTTAATTTTTTTATGATTCTGTTTAGGTTGGACTGCTGAATTTTGCAAGATTGGTGGACTGTTGTGCCTGTTGTACCTAAGTTAGGTGCAATGTTCTGTTTATTATGCTGATAAACTTTTTCATGCAATAATCACTTCACGCGGTCTTGCTCCAGATAGGGATTAGAGCCCAAAGTCTTCACCGGAGCTTGCCTTTCGAATTTGGTCATTGAGAGGGTATGGCTTCGCCATCGGTACCGTGTCTGTGCATTCGCACGGGACTACTAATCAAAGGTTCATCCTCTAATGAAGGCTGCGACATGGTTCAACTACTGGGGAGGAGCCTGTTCTGCATTTGTTTCTTTTTTTGGGTTGCTTTACGGTTGGTATTGGATCCCATCGTTTTTCACTTTTCCTTAAAAGTGTTTTTATAATAAAAAAGTAATTTTCAGTCAGTCAGTGTATTTAACATAGTAAAAGGTTTAATTGTTACATTATATTTAGAATATTAAAGACTCAAAAACTATAATTTTTATACATTTAATAAACATTAATAGTCATTTAATAATTCACTCATGAAAAATGAAGCACATTGTTTCATGGTGATGTTAGTATATACGTTTTCATGAACAGAGTTTTCATTTTTATAATAAAAAACGAAATATATAAGATAACTATTTAAAATAATATAATAATAACAATATTATAAATAATGTATTATAAATTAAATCCATCCTTAAACCAAACTATGTATGGAAGAAATGTAATGCAAATCACATCATTTTTTAGAGGTGGTAGTCCACACGTGGGCAGGAGTGACAATATCATTTTCCAATAGATTGAAGGGTAAGAAGGTACATTATATATAATAAATTTATTAAAAAAATATATGTCATACGAATCATAAATATTTATTGATTTCATATTTATATACATCTATGTGAGGGGTGATGAAAAATGAATCACATCGTGGCATTTAGCTGACAGCTCTCACGCACACAAAAGGAAGGTTTTAATATCATATAGGATGGAAAAGAGGTTAAACAATGTTGTAACATCCTAAAAATAAAATTTATGTATATTAAATATACTTATTTAATTATGTTAGTATCATTATAATATACTTTAAATAGGTATATGAATAAATAAACTTGAATTAATTTGGATAATAATTACACCTCCCTAATAGATATCTTTCTTTGATTAAAATTTAATCCTTCTTAGATTTGTATTTTGTTAATAAAATAACTTAAATGAATTAGGGATTAGAATTTAAAAGGTATTTAGGTAGATATTTTTTGAGTTAGAGTGATCAATTTTGGTAGATATGTGAGGAGTGGAGAATCCCTTTTATACGTGAGGGGAATTTCACTCTTTTAAATATTTAGAACTTTAAAATAATATAATGTTATTGTTATGGTAAAGTGGAAACAAGGAAATCAAATTTCTATTATTATACAAGGTAAGGTAAAGATACACCCAATTAATCGAATTTTTACAATTTTTTGGATATCTTAGCCTTACCTCTTAGTTTAACCCCTTGTTAACCATTTTTACCCTTACTATGTTGAAAAGCTTTTACCATGGAAACTATTCATTTTGAATAAAAATTAAATTGAACTCATTTCAAAATTATAACTCTATGATTACAAATATGTAATCCATTATCTAATATTATTTTTCCATATTTTAATGAAATTAATTCAAATATAATCTCATAAAACACTTACAAATAGATTTTATAGAAAATTGTTTTATATTAAAAAAATAAAATTATATTTATTTAAGAGAAATAAATTTTTTTATTTTTATTAACATGATTTTTTTGGATTATTATTAAAAAATTATGGTTATTTTACATTAAAATCATTCAAAACCTGAATGGAATCTTCAAACTGCACTACTGAATGCCAATATCATAAAATGGTTTCTAATTAGATCAAAAATGTAAATAGTGTACCAAAAAGTAAATAATGGATTTTTAAATTAAAAATATTGATTTAAATGATATATATAACTCTATAAACACATATTTAGTAAATAAAAAGGTCTTATAAAATATATTAATCAATCTTATATAGTTATGGGAACAAAAAAGTTACATTTACCTTTATTATTCACTGAAAAATCAGACATTTCCAAATGTCCTAAAAATTCACCCTAATAAAGATTCAATATGATTAATCCAAAAAATATGTTAATTTTATGGAATAAAATTTCTAAAAGTGGAATAAAATAATAAAAATATTTGTTCACAAAATGCATGCACTACGGAAAAAAGGACTTTTTGTGATGGGGGTAACAACCCATCACAAATAACCAATTATTTGCGATGGGATTTCGTGTCCCATCGCAAAAGGTTTGGCGTGGATAGCGCGCCAAACTACGCGAAGGTTATTTGCGATGGCGGGATCCCCCCATCACAAATACCTGACGATGGTTAATAGCTTTTTGCGACAGGATGTCCTCCCGTCGCAAAAGTTGTGTCGGCAGGGACTATTTGCGACGGGTCTCATCGCAAATAACTTTTTAACCGCTGATAGTAATTAATGCGGACGTAGGTATTTGCGACAGGACCCATCACAAAAGATACTATTTGCGACGGGTAACCCCTCAAAAATAGTCCCGTCGCAAATAATCTAGCCTATATATACTTCCATCCATTTTTCATCTTATTCAACTCAATTCCTAGATCTTGTTTCTCTCTAAACTCTGATTTGAGAGGGAAAATTTTTCTAAGTTAATTTTTTTGGACACGAATAAGTTGTGAAGCCGTCTACATCAATAGCAAATCAAGTTTAAAGGTATTTATGTTATATTTAATTTATTATTTATTTCAAATTTTTATGTTAAAATTTATTATTGTTCATTAGTTGTAATTAAATTGAATTGAAATTGTTTTGTCATTACTATTTATTTGTACTAATAAATTGAAATTTTTACTATTAATTTTTAATAATTAGTAGTAATTAGTAATTATTAATGATAATTTGTAATTTATATAATTATTTTGTAGTAATTAATAATAATTGGTAATAAATACAAATAAACAGTAATAAATATTAATGATTATTAATAAATAGTAATAAATAGTAATAAATATTAATAATTATTAATAAATAATAATAAATAGTAATAAATAGTAATAATGAGTAATAAATAGTAAAAAATAGTAACAATGAGTAGTAAATAGTAATAAATGGTAATAATGAGTAATAATTAGTAAACATTTGTAAAAATTAGTAATAAATTTTAATGATTAGTAATAAATTGTAATAGTTAGTAATAAATTGTTAAAATTAGTAATAATTAGTAATAAATTGTAATGAATTGTAATAAATTGTAATAATTAGTAATAAATTGTAATAATTAGTAATAAATTGTAATAATTAGTAATAAATAGTAATAATTAGTAATAAATTGTAATAAATTGTAATAAATTGTAATAACTAGTAATAAATTGTAATAATTAGTAATAAATTGTAATAATTAGTAATATATTGTAATAATGAGTAATAATTAGTAATAATTAGTAATAATTAGTAATAAATTGTAATAATTAGTAATAAATTATAATAATTAGTAATAAATTGTAATAATTAGTAATAATTAGTAATAAATTGTAATCAATAGTAATTTGTAATAATTAGTAAAAATTAGTAATAAATTTTAATAAATAGTAATAATTAGTAATTAGTTGTAATAATTAGTAATAAATTGTAATAATTAGCAATAAATTGTAATAATTAGTAATAAATTGTATTAAATTGTAATAATTAGTAATAAATTGTAATAAATAGTAATAATTAGTAATAAATTGTAATAAATTGTAATAAATTGTAAGAATTAGTAATAAATTTTAATAATTAGTAATAAATTGTAATAATTACTAATAATTACTAATAATTATTAATAATTAGTAATAATTTGTAATGATTAGAAATAAATTTTAATGATTAGTAATAAATTGTAATAATTAGTAATAAATTGTAATGAATTGTAATAAATTGTAATATATAGTAATAAATTGGTAATAAATTAGTAATAAATTGTAATGATTAGTAATAAATTCTAATAATTAGTAATAAATTGTAATAATTAGTATTAAATTATAATAGTTAGTAATAAAGTGTAATAATTATTAATAAACATTAATAATTAGTAATAATCATTAATAATTTGTAATAAATTGTAATAATTAGTAATAATTAGTAATAATTGGTAATATTTATTAATAAACACTAATAATTAGTAATAAATACTAATAATTAGTAATAAATACAAAAAATTAGTAATAATTACTAACAATTAGTAATAATTAGTATTAAATTGTAATAATTAGTAATAATTATTAATAATTTGTAATAATTAGTAACAATTAGTAATAATTAGTAATAATTAGTAATAATTAGTAATAATTAGTAATAATTAGTAATAATTAGTAATAATTAGTAATAATTAATAATAAATTGTAATTGTTAGTAATAAATTGTAATAGTTAGTAATAAATTGTAATAGTTGGGAATAATTAGGAATAATTAGGAATAATTAGGAATAAATACTAATAATTATAAATAATTAGGAATAAATATGAATAATTAGGAATAAAGAGCAATAATTAGGAATAAAGGGCAATCATTAGTAATAAAAGGGAATAATTAGGAATAATTAGTAATAAATAAGAATATTTAGGAATAATTAGTAATAATTAGGAGTAATTGATTATAATTAGGAATAATTGATAATAATTTGTAATAAATTCTAATAATTAGTAATAAATACTAATAATTAGTAATAAATACTAATAATTACAATTAAATACTAATAATTAAGAATACTTGGAAATAATTATAAATGAATAGGAATAATTAGTCATAAATAGGAATAATTAGTAATAAACAGGACTAATTAGTACTAATTAGTAATAATTACTAATAATTAGTAATAATTAGTAATAATTAGTAATAAATAGTAATAATTAGTAATAAATAGTAATAGTTAGTAATAAATAGAAATAGTTAGTAATAAATAGTAATAGTTATTATTAAATAAGAATAATTAGTACTAAATAGGAAGAATTAGTTAGGAATAGTTAAAAAGAAATTTTAATATGTTTTAATACTTTTTAAGAACTTGGCATAATTTCCAGTGGATTGACGACCCTCCTTTTGCTCAATGACTTCTCTCCTTTCAACTCTCACCGACTCAAAACATTATGAAAAATGTGCTGCTACATTGGCAGATTCAACCTCTTATGCACAAGAATGGATATGCATTCGTAGTATCACATTTTTTATAATGTTTTCAGGCGGTGACAGTTGGAAGAAGACGATTCATCAATAAAAAAGGGGTCTCTTTTGTCCGACGGCTCATTTACTTGCCTCTTTATCAGAGTGAAATCACAATAAAGAATCTGGTCAGAGCTACGCATATTCATTCTCGTGCATACGAGAATCAATATGCGTACCTCCGACTATATTCTTCATTTTGATTTCAGTGTGAGAATGATGCAAGTAAATGAGGCGTCAGACAAAAGAGTAGCCATCAATCCACTAGAAATTGTGTCACCCTTAATTAATGGTAATTATTAAAAAGTAGTAGTAATTAGTTATATTTTTTTTAGATAGTGTTTTTATAATTTCAAATTATTCAAAAACAGTGATGATTTTATATTTTGTAGAAAAATATAGAACAAGGAAGTCGACATTAGTCATTATTAGATGATCGCGCTTGGATAAATCGGTGAATAAATCCAAATGGTTCTAGTTTAAATCCCATATGTATTGAGGGTGTTGAAGCTTTCTTAGCATTTGCATCATCAAAACCAGAATATGTTTCAGAAGGCACAATTAAGTGTCCTTTTAAAAAATGTGCTCTGAGAACATTTGAAACATTTGAAAAAGTTTGGGGACATCTCTTGTGGTTTGGTTTTCAACCAGATTATGTTTATTGGTATCAACATGGTGAACGTGGTTTTAATAAAAGATACTAATAACTTGATCACGGATCCATCATGGTTCCAACATTTAGTACATGATGTTGCATGTCCATCTCTGCAACAAACTGAAACTCATAATGATAACGATTTAACTCCTGAGTTGGCACCATCAGAATTTTATAAGTTGTTGAGGTCTAATGAGGATGCGTTATATCTTGGTTCCAAGATAAGAAAATTAGAAGTGGTTGCAAAATTTATGGCTATTAAATCAGATAATTCAATGTCAAACAACTATTTTGATCAGATATTTTCTTTGGATAAAACACTGTTACCTGAAGGAAATGTGTTGCCTGAAAATTACTATGAGAGAAAGATACTGGTTTGTAATCTGGGCCATAGTTATCATAAGATTCATGCATGTGAAAATGATTGCATCTTATATTCTGGTGAAAATGAGTCATTGGATAGGTGTCCCACATGTGGATAATCGAGGTATAAAGAAGCTCAACCACGGAAGTATAGATCGATTCCTGTAAAACAGTTGAGATATTTCCCCCTTACACCCAGGCTGCAATGTTTATTTATGTCTCATAACACAGAGTCAATGATGTCATGGAACAAAACAAATATTTCAACCGGTAAAAGCATGAATCATCCATCTAATGGTGATTCATGGAAACATTTTGATCGGCTGCATCTGTCTTTTTCTTTAGAAGCCCAAAACGTGCGATTGGGTCTTTCTACTAACGGTTTCTATCCGTTTGGTTCTTATAGTAGTCAGTATTCATGTTTTCCTGTCTTTATAACTATGTACAATTTACCTCCATGTATGTTGATGATGGATCCCTATATCTTTTTGACTATATTAATCCTAGGACATCTGAAAAAAAAATATTGATGTTTATTTGAAACCATTGATTGATGATTTAAATGCATTGTAGAGTAATGGTGTTAGTACATATGATGTTGCTGCAAAACAAAATTTCACATTAAAAGTTGCATTGATGTGGGCGATTAGTGACTTTTCGTCATATGGCATGTTATCTGGCTAGAGTACACATGGTCCGAAATCATTTCCTTACTGTATGAAAGACAACAATAATTATATGCTCATCAATAAAAAAAACATTATATTTTGACTGTAATTGTAAATTTCTTCCAACCGATCATCCTTTTCGAAGGAAAAAAATTTCATTTCAAAAAAGCCACAATTTAAAGGGATGAACCTCCAAAAATTATCTTAGGTACAGAGTTATAATCTGTTGTATTTTAATTACCTCCCATCACATTTGGGCCAACAATAAACCAATAGAAAATTCATGTTTTGGGAAAGAACATAATTGGATAAAACGAAGAATTTTTTGGGATCTCCCATATTGGTCTAATTTATTGGTCCGCCACATGTTAGATTTCATGCATATTGAGAAGAACTGTTTTGATAATTTATTTCATACACTTTTGGATACACCAGGTAAGACCAAAGATACTATAAAATCATGATTAGATCTTTCCCAAATTTGCAGGCGACAAGAACTTGAACTATTTGAAAATGTCATATCAGAGAGGTTAATGAAGCCAAAAGAAGCTTATACACTATCCAAAGAGTGTCGCTTATTTTTTTTTCAGTGTGTTGAATATTTGAGACTTCCAGATGGCTATGCTTCCAATTAGGGTAGATGTGTTAAGAATGGTCATATTACAGTATTAAAAAGTCATGATTGTCATGTTATAATTGATAGTATTATGCCGATTGGATTCAGAGGTTTGTTGAATTATATGATTTGGGATTCGATAACAGACATATCATATTTTTTTGAGGCATTTGTGCAGTGACAACTGACTATGATGTGCTAAGAAAACTGAAAGAAGATGTTGTTGTAATTATATCTGAACTGTAAAAAATCTTTCTGCATGCTTTCTTTGGCTCAATGAAACATCTGATCTTACATTGGCCACATGAAGCTAAATGTGGAGGTCCAGTACAATTTTGATGGATGTAACCATTTGAGATATTCATGCATAAATTGAAGAAAAAAGTATGTAACAAAGAATCAGTTGAAGGCTCAATTGCTGAAGCTTATTTTCAAGGGGAAATTTCATTTTCTACTCTCACTATTTTGAATCAGAATATCCCTCAAAACAAAAGTGCATGGGAAGAAATGAGGGAAATGTTAATGATGAAATGGACAATCAATTATCAGTTTTTAATCATCCAAATCATGGCTTCGGTGGAGTTCAAGAATGATGGATTTCATATGATGAACATCATAGATTTCATACATATGTTCTGCTCAACTGTGAAGAAATGACAGCATTTGTACTGTGAGTGCTTCTATCACTTATTTTATAATTTATGTTACAATATGTAAACTTATTTTATTTGTAGGTTATATGATAATCATATCAAAAAAACAACTTCCACAAATTATAGCAGCAACTCTTAATGAAGGCAGACAAAAAAAAATTCTCAATGGTTTAAACAACTGGTAATATAAATTATTAATGGTTTAATATCAATTAATTTTACTATTTATTATATTGATATTTTTTTTAAAATAATTTAGGTGTCTCAACATGCTGATAAAATTGATAAGAGACTGTGTATATTGAGTAACCCACCATCCCAAATGGTTAAATCTTATAATGTATATGTGGTGAATGGTTTTCGATTTCATACATGTGCATATGGGGAATCAAAAAAACAATGAACAGTGGAGTTTGTTTGAGAGGATCACATCATAGATAAACTGAAGTTGACTTTTACAGTATTCGGGATGAAATTATTGATCTATGTTATCTTGGACGGAATTACATAAAGATGTTTAAATGTCGGTGGTTGGATACTGAGAGAGGCTTACGTGTTCATCCGACTCATGGAATCATCGATATTAAATAAAAAATTCTTCTTGCAGTAAATGAACCATTTTTTCTGGCTCAATAGGCACATCAAATTCATTACGCAATGTACTGTGTTATTTCAAGAGACCTGAGTGATTGGTGGAGCATAATAAAAATGAAATCTCGGGAAAATCAATTTACTCAAACTGAATGTGATTCTGTTGAAGTGGAAGAAATTGAAATTTTTCAAGAGATTACTCAAAATCCATCTTTTTTCACAAAGAAACATGAATATCGATGATGAAACCCCACAATTAAGGGTCGATGGTGATGAAGATGTTAATGATGTTACAAATGAATTTGAAATGACAAGGGATGGTGAAAGTGAAACTCGTATGGATATTGATGATATCGAGAAGGAATATGAATACATTGACATCGTCAGATATCAAGATTATGATGAAGGTGAACATTGACATAGTTAAATACTGGTTATGATCATAACTAATATATATCTATATATGATAGTTATTTTGAACTATCTGCTAACAACAATAATTTTGTGCTTCAGATTGATCCTAATTTATTTCGCGAGTTTCAGGAGGCTGATCTACCTTTCGATGAGGGGGATGTGGGATAATTTGACCCTCAACATACTGGTGGTTCAGGAGGTACGCGGAGGGGGCGCGGTTTCGTGCGACTGATCATTCCTGACCCTATCCCCGAGCGACGTCTACGTCTTGGCTTCGATCCATGCACATAAAGGTATGATAACCTGTATATTTTAGTTATCTTTTTCATTAATTTATTTATATATATTCTAATCATTTGATTATTTATTCTTTCTCACAGTTTTGTGCCTATAACTATTGGACAGGGGAGTGCTATATTGTGAAATTATTTTTCTCAGCCATGGACCACATGTGAACAGATTCTCATTGATGTGTAGCTCGCTATGTACAATCACTAGCTGGTACGTAAATAAAAAATATTTATTTTGAAATTTATTTTAGTAATAAATTGATATTCTAAATAATTTGTAGGGTTTATGGTATCCCATCGAGGATATCATGTGTGATGCTATCCATGTAGCATGGGGGTGGATATGCGTGAGCATTTGTGTCATTTTTTGCACAATTTGAGAAAGACGACCATTAAGAAAGCGAGAGCGATAGAATTTGATGAGTCGTGTAGAGTCAACCGACCAGAGTACATTTCATCTTAGGTTTGGGATGGATTATGTGCACACTGGTTGGGTGGTGGATTTCATAGGAGGTCTTTATTGGGTCGGCAGAACTGGGGGAGACAGGAGGTGACACATCGAGCTGGTAGTCATACATTCAGTACGCATAGAGAGAATCTGGTAAGTATATTTTTTTAAAAAATTATATAACTTTAAATATAAACATTTTATTTTATATTTCTGTAGGCAGTTGAGCATCCCGATATTATGGAGATTGATGTTTATCAGAGGATTTATAGTGACCCATCCACTAGAGCGATTAGAGGTGACCGCCAGTGTCAGATTGTGGTTAGTATTATTTTTTCAGTTTGATAATTAACTGCATATAATATTTTCACAATTTTAATTTCAAATTAGAAATTAAGGAGTCATATGAGGCTGAAACCTCTCAGACACAGGCTGAGGGTCAGGACGAGGTGACTAATCAGACTAGTGCACACCATTTCGACGAGGCAACATGGATGCAGGCGACTCGGTATGGCTTTGAAAAGGGCCGAGTAGTTGTTATCGGCTCTCATGTGACTCCTGGTACTTATTATGGTACTGATGCAATGATGGTGTCCAGCTCGAGAGGAGCTCCTGGAGAGGCATCGTCTTTTATCTCACAGTACTAGGAGTAGTTACAAGCTCAGAATGACATTATAGATAGTTTGCAGAAGTAGTAAGAAGAGATGTGTCAGTAGCAGCAACAGTAGAAGTAGCAGCACGAGGAGGAGATACATCGATGGCAGCATCATCATCACGAGCAGATGGAGTACATGCGCCGTCTGACTCGTAGTTTGGGAATGGAGTTTCCTCCATCATCTCCTTCAGCTCCTTCACCTCCTCCAGAAGACGATCCCCCCGAGTGATTTTTTTTATTATAAAAACATTTGAATTTAACATTTGTTGTAATAGGAAATATTTACAGTTTCTATCTTTTATATTGGTGCGAGTATTAGATAATTTAATTTTTAATATTTTATGATTTTTCTGTGAATATTGAGAATTTTAATAATTTTAATAATAATTTTTTTATTATTTTAATAATATTAATATTATTATTTCATTAATCATAATTTTATTAAATTTATTTTTTCAGTACTATATTTTTTAATGTTTGTTTATTTTAATAATAATAATAATAACATTTTATTATTTTTTTAATATTATTTTGTGAATATTGAGTAATTTAATATATATTTATTTTATTTATTATAATAATATTAAAATTATTTTTTCAATAATCATAATTTTATTAAATTTATTTTTTATAAAAATTATTTATTATTTGCGACGGGATCTGTTGTGATGGGTTCCCATCACAAATAGTCTAAATTAATTTTTTTAAATGTATTTATGATGGGATTAGGGACCAGTAGCAAAAAGTATTTGCAACGGGCCCATCGCAAATAGTCTAAATAATTTTTTTTATAAACGTATTTGTGATGGGACTACTAGCCCGTTGCAAATACTTGTTGGGACGGGCCCATCGCAAAAAACTATATATATATATATATAATGTATATAATCGGAGACTTATTTGCGACAGAGAAGTAGCCCATCACAAATAATTTTTTTTGCGACGTCATTTTCTACAACGGGCTATTTGTGATAGGACCCCGTCGCAAAAACTTATTTGTGATGGGATCCCATCGCAAATAACCCATCGTAAATATCTATAATTCTAGTAGTGATGAAACCCATTTTTATAAAAATATGTATTTTCCGAACATAAAATGAATTTATTTTCATTCTTTGCCTATTATATGATTGAAAATTCATTTAATTAACTATATAATAAATAAATTTAAACAAATTAAATAATAAAGAGTAATTAATTTAATATATTAATTTAAAAAATACATTTTGCACATAAAAATAGTTTTATGAATAATATCTCATTCTACCATCAAATGATTTTAACTTAATTTATGACAAATAGATAATCAATATATTAATTATTATTCATTAGCTAACATATGTAAAAAAATTAATTTATTTATAGATACTCTAAATAGTAAAAAATTATCTTTTAAATGAAACATATAAAATAATATAAAAAACCATTTTATAGAAAATAATCGTTTTAAAAATTAAATGTTCAAAGTATTATATGATTTAATTCAGAACATTCAAAATTTAATACTAATTTCATAATAATGAATCAATATATTTTTATTAAGAAAGTTTTTCTAAAAAGATTTCATAATTTGATTCCTCTTATTCATACCTACTAATCCAGCAACTGGGTTATAACAGTTATATTTAAATACTAATGATTTAATTCATTCAATGTTAGTGTTACAAGTGGTACACACTATGGAACATAATATTCCTTTAATGAAATATTTTAATTCCACATGAATATCAAGGGGTGTTATTATTTATAGTTTGGGCATGGATGTGTGTACATAGATTCTATTTTTCCCTGATAATGGTTTTAAGGTAGTTTGTGACTGATCTTGAGAAGTCCTAGAGGGATGTACAACTTTTTAAAAAGAAGTATGAACCAATGACTAGTTTGTGAGGTGCCACCATCCACCTAAAGGAAAAAATAGAGTACCTTCCTGGCATATGGGCACACTGATTACCTGATGGAATTCTGTGTGGTTTTTAAAATAAAATGGTATGGTGTAACCCCCCCCCCCCCACATACCCCCATATTTCATACACTCCTCTTCCCCAATACCCTTAATAAATTCCCCAACCATTAAACGGTCCTCCTAAAATGGGTTTTTATCCCTCTTTATCATTTTTTGGGCATTGTAAGCATCCATGTTTGTGATGGGTTCCTACAAGTAAGTATAATGCCATCCATGTCATAAAACACTAGTTTCTCTTTAATTTTTATTTCTATAACCCTAATAGAATGAATTTAGAGATTATTTCTTATAACCATCATTCCAGGATTTATTAATGTGGAATTTATTAGTGGTTTATCTCTATTGAGTGAGAGGTATGAAGTCCTTACAATTCTACAACAATTTAATAAAATTGTCTGACTTTTTTTCCCATTTGTGTACATGTAGCTTAGTGACTCCTATACTTTGATAGTAGTGTGAGTGGTTAAGGACTATATTGATGTGTTAGGATACTTGAGGGGGGGGGGGGGTATCTATTGTGTTACTTTAAATAGTGATAGTGTTATTTTTCTTAGGTATGTGCATAGGGATTCAACCAAGGTAAATGAACATAGAATGAACTGTTAATTCTCAGTTCAGGATAGTGTAGATGGGGTTAGTAATATAGCAGTTTGGGTAGCGAATCCCTATTCACATGTGTCTTAGAATTCAAAAAATGTTTCTCTTGGATAATTAATAGAGGTAGGTATTTTCTCTAGGGTGTTTAATATTAGAAAGTGACATTTTTTCTCCATAAATTCTTGGAGGTTTTTGATAAATGTTGAAGGGGTTTGTGTTGAGAATGCACATTCCTAGGATCCTTGAATTGATGAGTGTAAATATTATTACAAGGTATATGGGTTGGGATTTATTCTTAACTAAATGGGATCGGAAAGTGACTCTTTTACTCAAAGAGGGCTAGAATTATATGGTGATATGAATTTTGGGTTCTTGAGATAATGTAGGCTAACAATGGATGTTATTGAATTTCATAGAATGTGATGTGAGTAAAGTAATGAATGAGATGGATTTGATCTATTGTAATGATGATGGTAATCATGAGTGAGATATTGGGTTGGGGTTTGGTTTTGTGATGATTGTTAATGCATGTTATTTCTCATTATATATTTCTCCCCATCACTTGCTAAGATGGGATGATATGCATGAATTCAGGCCAAACCTTTCATTGAGTAATAATATATGGATGGCCACATCCTAACTAAGAGGGTATGTGTTGAAAGTTTATAGTTGACCTTGATATATGTTTCTTGGGTTGGGGTGACTTTATTGACCTCCATAGTATGTGGGATTGGTCAGGGTTTCGTGTGAGGTCATGACTTATAGTATAGGCAAGGGTCTTAATGTACAATAGTGGTACTCAAAAATGATCCTTCTATAAATTCTATAATGTTGGTAGTGTTGGGGTTACTAGAGGCCTGTTTATCTCATAATGAATTGGTAGGTTGGATCTTTATTGATTTTTTAATTTTCTAGAATCACAACCACTTTTATTTGTCCAAATTTATTTATTTGATGGAATAATTTTCAATGTACAATTAGATTTATACTCATAATCGACAAGGGGATATCAGTGTGTTTGTAACCTTTGTTAGTCATTATTTTATATGAGTTTATAAGCCCCACATAGGGAAGCTATAATGGGGGTGCAGGTTGGCTGAGGTGATGTCAGGAAAGACTATGGGTTCATCATGTGGAGATTCATTTTTTCACTTTTTATGCTATATGTGTCTATAGAATGTGGGCTTCTATGGAATTGTTGTATGGGATATTATATTCTATTTTTCATAGCATCGGTTGTTATCATTTATTTCTTATTAATTTTTTTTCTATATTTTACACTGATGATTTGTTCCAAAAATATTCACTCTTATTTGGGTATATGTTACTAAGGGAATAGTCTCCCAATATTACTACTTAGTACATTTTTCTAGTTGGAATCATATTTTGTATGAGGATGCACACATCTAGCCCAAATGTTTCCCCTCAGCACAAACCAGGTGATCTTGGATGGGCATCAAAAAATGCTACCAGAACTCTTTGTTTTACTATTTGGGGCTAGATAGATGAGGGATAAGGAGTTTTCAGGACTTTCTACCAAACTCAAGACCATGAGTAGCTAACCCACATATGTGTAAAGACCACATTTCTAGGTGTGTAATTTCTATTTGGTTTATGATGTTACTATTGCTGTATTTCACCTTGAGTGATACATATGGTTTGGTATTATGATTTATGGAATTTTATATGGCCAGGGTTAGCAATAATGGGTTAGATTATGCATCTTATATAATAACATGGGTTCACATGTCATTCAATTGGTATCCCATTGTTGATAGTGGTTTTAATTAACCAACTATTAGTAATAATATATTCATTTTTCCCAAATACATTATTGGTTAAATTTAATTAATTTAACTTGAGAATATGGTATTTTATTATGTTGTCTATTACTAAAGTGTAGGTAATGAATGTATGGAATAAAAAATTGAGTAATCATGTATGTATTTTTTTTATGTTATTTCATTTTTCAGGTTATTCTTGAAATTTTTATGTAGTTTTTAAATTAAATTGACTTTTTTGGAAAGGTGTTAAAAGGTTTTCAAAATATTTTGGTTGGAGATGAATTATTGATAATACAGTGTTTTCAAATTGTTTTCAATGTTTAATTAAAATTGTAATTGTAGATTGAAATTGAATTCAACCACATTTGAGGAATGAACAAGGTAATGTTTAGTTTTTTATATAATGGTTTTAGGTAGGGTAATTTTTGTTTTTTTCATGCTGCCTAAAATGACAATGGGGTTTTCATTCAAATGGTTTATAAATCCCATTTGAAATGGAATTTCAAAATGATGAACATTGTTTGGATTTATAAGCCCATATTATTGTGATCCCCATATGGAACATTTAAACTTGATTTTAATAACATGTACATGTGAGACCATTCAGGGTAATTTTCATGACATGTATGGTGTGCATCATGAAAATAGGGGTGTTTTTTGTATTTTTGTAGGAATTTCCCTGAGGGAAGATGTTATAAATGTGTGGTTCTATGAGTATCCTCCCTCAGGTGATGGGATAAGATGTGGTTGGCTGGTATATCCTAGAGCCTTGGGTAGTGATGGATAATAGAAAGGAAATATTAGCTTGTGATATAGTCATGCGATAGATTGGGGGCTCTGTCTTGAGTGATTAGGGTGGGGTTTTGGATGGAAGGTGGTTATGAGGCCCTTTGAGAAAGATATGGACCGTATAGTGGATTGTCTAAAATGGTGATTTTATTTGTAGAGACCAATGAGTTATATTGGTTTTTGGGAGGATTCAACCGAAATTTCTATGGCGTAACTCTCAGTGTAAGATCTAGGCGAGTTATACCATATGACTATGGTTATGTTGTCTATTGGTTATATACTGCTTAGTGTGTTGATTTGGTTTCACATTCATGGTAAGGCATGAAATATTGTTGCTCTCCTTGCCTTGAGTGGAAATAAAGTGGGGCATTCTTGGTGATATTTATGTATTCATGCATGAAATAGGTTATAGAATCCTTTAGTGACAATGCTCGAATGGTTTAGGACCATGTATTTGTTTTTTAGGTTTCTCAGATCCTTGGGAGTATATCAAGAGCGAGTTTAGAGAATTTGTACTAGATCATAGTTAAGTTTCCATTTCATGAAGTTATTACTATGTGAACCATGATTTTAGGCCATGAGTGGGGTTTTTGAGAATGTTCTTATGTATGTGGTATTTGGTAAGGTTAATGGTTTGGGTTATTTTTAAACATGGAAACCGATGTTCGGACTTATATTGGGATGCATATTTTGGTTATTCCTTAGAAGAAGTAGATACTAAATGAGGAATGTTGTTAAGGGGTTTTTAGGAGAAGTTCCATGCTTGGAGACACGCACTGAAATTCCATGAGGATTTATGATACAAGGTATAAGGAAGATTGGTTCTTGAGAAAAGACACTAGAGAATGACCTCTAGGATATTACTCTGTCATTGGTTACGATACTAGTGGGATGTTTCATTTTGAATAGTAAATGTGATTATAAATGCCAATGATGGGTTGTGCCTATAGTATGTACACTAAGATAATGTGTATTGTGAATAAAAAATCTCATTGCAATTTTTTCACACATAGTATATTGGTGTCATTATCTAAGGGTGAGATCAATAAAAAACACAGTAATTCTCATGAGTATAGAATGACGATTAAATGGGTTGGTTGAGGATCTGATAGTTTTGTTTAAATCAAAGTTGATTTCAGTCTTCATTGTGATATTTTATCATTTTAACAATGAATTGGGTTTTATTAAATCATTTCTGTTAAGGAACCATGGTTGGGATATGATAGCACATCGACGGGGGAAGCCAAGATTCTTCGAGATATGTCTTACTCGGAAGGAATGACTAGTGTTTTATTCAAATAAAGGGGTGTAATGAGATAGTAGATGATTTAGGAATATAATTTGGGATAAAGTTAACATGGTTTGGGGATCAAAAAAACATTAGATAAAATATGGTATGCCTAGGAATGTGTTTTAGATTTTCATAGTAGAAGTGTTCTGTGAATTTAGAGATGAAACAGAAGCTATGAGAACTAATTTTAAATCATATGAACAGTCGAGATAAATAATAGTTGTTGAGTCATTGGTATTTTAATACAATGATAGGAACCTTGGGATGATGTTTCGAGGTTTGGTGGTTTTTATTAGAGAATCATGGTGGATCTTTTATGAAAGAGTTGGATATTATTTTCGAGTTGTGTGATGTTAATGACAAGTAAAATTTTAGTGATTATCATTGGATCTAAAAGGTATACCATGGATGATTACTTGATGAAGTATGTTTAGGTGGTCAATGATTCTGATTTCTAGTAGGTCTTGGTAAATACATTGATTGGTGGTATCTCTATGTGTAATATTAGGGATCGAGATGTGCATAAGGATGGTGCATGATAAAAAGAAATTTTGGGGGGTGTCTAGAAAGGATTGGTGGATAGGTAACAATATTTTGTGCCAAATAAATGTCCTAGTGAGGTGAAATGGAACATGATTTGAATCTATTGGGATTTTTTAAAGGGGAAACTATTTATATGGCTAGGGATGCTCATGTGTGTCAATGTTTGGATGAAATAAGGTGGTTTATGCCTGTGGATTAGTAGAAATTGTGATTCATTAGTGTAATCTCGGAGTGAAATGTAAGTGAACATAGCTTATGAGTATGGGTAGGTTATAAGAGTAATAATTCATATGTGATGGGATTGCTTTAGTAAATTAGAGATACCCATGTGTGAGTATCGATTCGAGGAGGTCATGTGTAAAGTAGTGACACCGACCAACTAAGAAAGTATTGCGCCATTAGACATTCGTCCATTGAGGTATTGTTTTATGAATCAAACCTTGGGTAAGTAATGGAGGCTAATACAATGGCTCGTGGATATAAGTAGGACCCGATGTGTGGGGGTAGATGATTATAATGCCACGTTAGAGACTTGTAGTTTTTGTAAGCACCCAGTGTGTGTTTTGGATCCCAAAGAGGGAAGTGATAAATGGAATGGTATCACCTATCACTCATGTTTTTGTTCAGATGGACATATCTGTGAGCACGAAGTAGATGTTAGGACTAGATGCTGAATATTAAGGCTATTAGGACAAGTTGTTTATGAGGGACCCATGTAGTTACTTTCGAGAATGAGAAGTCATTATATGGATGATTGTAATTCCCATTTAATTTTGAGGTCGATTATTTTTTATTATTTTAGATTATATGTTTGTAAATGGGTTATTTTATAGATTGTGGTGGTGTTGGGGTGGTTTGAGAATGACATCAAGATGTCTAGGAGGTACATGCTACTTTTTTGTAAAGATGTGGTGGGAAATTATATCACTAGGGAGGTGTCTTCTTCCATTTTATGTACAGAATAAAATCCTTGCACAGATTATGGAATCATCATCTAGCCTGTGGGGTTTTAGGATTTTTCTAAAAGGGGAAGGGAAACTTACCCCATATAAAACCCATTATTTCATAACATTTTATCCCCCAACATGGAAATGAATTATTTCACCTCAAATCTCTCTTTTTTTAAGGTTTTGGATCCCTCCCCCTCATTTCTTTGGCATTTGAAACCAAAATGGTTCTAATGGGTTCTTATTGATATTTCTATTAGAATTAATGCATTAAACCATTGTTTATATTTATTTTTTATTTCTATAACCATAATAGAATGTATTAAGGATTAACTTATTATAAAAATTTCAGGACTGATTCGAGTGGTGATTCATGGTGGTTTAGCTCCATTGAGCCTGAGGTAGGAAGTCCTTTACAAGTTGTGACCCTTTTATAAATATTTATGTATAGTTTTTCATTTACTTGTGGGTGAATCCAAAAAAGAACTATTATTTTATGTTATCTTATGTAGGTGTTGTATGTATTGATTTACTTGGATCCTTAGAGTGGGATTATGGGTTGTGTCCCTTTCAAAATGGTGAAATCTACTTTGTCTTGTGTATGTGTGTAAGGGTGTTTTCTCATGTAATGAGATCATGATGAGAAGTTCAAGATCAATCGAGTCTAGTGTTATATGGGTATGTGACCTTGGGGTTCAAGTAGTGAATCCCCTTGATTGTGTGTATTGGAATCGATGAACAAGATCCTTTGATATGCGATCAAGGTAGGTCTTTCTTCTTGGGTTTTTGGGCTAGTAATGTTTTTTTTGATATTGACTTGGTATATGAAGTATTGACTAAATAAATTAGGGGATTCGGTAGTAAATCCACTTTTTTGGGTTCCATGAATTAATGATTGTGAACTTATATCAGGGTATTAGGTTAGGGTTGTCTACCTGAAAATACAGGATTGGAAAGTACAATTTTGATTCATGAAGGGATATGATGAGATTATAAGATTTTGTTTCGGTTATTGAGATAGTGTAGGCTAAGTATGGTCATTATAGACTAGTTTTTTAAGTGACATAAGGATGACCAATATTGAGAAATTTATGATGATTTGTAATTATTATGGTAATCATCAGTTAAACATCAATACATGGTATGTTTTCATGATGAATATTGGTTCATGTGATGTGTTTTCTTACATATTTCATGAGGCCTCCCTAGTGGAATCCCCAAAACAAGAGAGGATGGTATGACATAATTATAGTTAGGATCTATAGTAAGTTATAGTGTAGTGGTTGTAGAAGTTGAATTTACCATATATGAGAAGGCTTGGATGACCAAGTCCTAAGTGAGAGGGAATGTGTTGATGGATGAAAAAAAGATCTTTTTAGATGTTACTTGGGTTTGGGTGACTTTATGGATCTTATGAGTATATGGGATGGATCACAGTGATTGAGTAGTTGATGACCAATAATACATGTTTCATATATGAATTAAATGTGTTAAAATGGTACTAACTTATGTTATGTCGAGTAATGAGTTGAAGTAGATTGATCATGGGTTTGTGGAGGCATGGCTAGTGAACCATGACTCGGTGGTAGGATGTTTATTGATGTATTGTTTCTCCAACATATGATACAATTTTATTTAACCAATTTTATTTATTCTAAGGATACATTGGTGGTGTCCTACTAGGTATATACGCACACCATACATGATCATATCAATGTATGGTAAACCATTATTATTTAGTGTTTCAGATGAGGGCATGGGCCTTTATTAGGGTAGTTATATAGGGAGAGAAAGTTGGTTGAGGCAATGTTGGGACGAATTCTGGGGTCATCTCATAGAGATACATCTTTATTTTATTTATTTTTCCATTTTTTATTATATAAGATCCTACCAATTTTGGGATATATTGACTTGTTATATGGGATATTATATGTTATTTTTTATAGCATGGGTTATTATCATTTTTTGATTTTCCATTTTATTTTATTTGTTCATTCTTATGATTACTTCTATGACTTCATAAAATGATTTGGTTATATGTTACCATAAATCATCTCCCAAAATTGCCTCATAGGCCCTCACTTTTAGTCGACAACCTTCTCCATATGTGTAGGTTGTAATCAAACAACAATGGAATCCATGGTCCTAGACAAGGTGATTTAAGATCGAGAATCAAAAATATAAAATAAAATTTATTGGTGTTACATTGAAAATAAAGTCTATTTGATATCTTTTTTATTTATAAAAATTTTCAAGTATTAATAGTATAAGGTAATGATTTTTCGAATATTATAGTTCAACGTATAAATGATAGTTGAGTTCCTTTGAAACCACTCATATTTGATGGGAATTAAAATATATATAATAAATAAAGAATGAAAACCTACCTAAAGAAACATAGTATTGATCATTGGACTAAAATGATAAAACCATATAAATTAACCAATATTGACACTAATTAACATACTATAATTGGCGATTCTATTATTTCAATGGGAAAGGCACAACCCAGGGGGACCCTCATGATGGGAACATAATTGTTCACCAAGAACTGGGAAGTCTATCCTTTTTTAGCTCATGAAGAAGATTCCATTGTATGAGTTCATGTATTGTTAACCAATTTTCGTTCATCGGAAAAGACATTTATGATGTTCATTTAGATTTTCATTAAGGTTGATTGTGGGGTGGGGGGGTTCAATATTTTGTACATTAATTCATTTCAGGTCACCATTATTATTCTTAATAGAGAAACCCCACAGTTACCACTTCCATAATAGAGTATGGATTAATGTAACAAGATAAGGTGGTCTGTTGGGGTTTTAGACACAATTTCACATAGGAATCCGTATTGGTATAGAGGATGGGAGGTTGGGCTCATCACACCCTTATAGGGGGAATTATTTCCTAATTCCAGGCTCTCTTATAGATTTAAGATATGATCATCGATCTCTTGAAAATCTTGATGTGAAACAGGTTACCTGAATAGTATAATCATTGGTTAAATTATATCATATTCAAAGGATGAATCTTATTAGTGAAACCATATATATGTATATGAATTTCTTCATCCAATTCTCATTGGTGAATAACTACATTAATGTCCAATCCCTATAATCAGACACTACAGAGTTTTTTTCATCTAGTTAGGTTATTAATATCTTGAGGATGGGATTGATCCATAATTAGGCATTCTATGTAGCCTTATTTATGAAAGGCATAAAACCCCATGTATTTGGTTCAACTTGTTTATCTTAACATTATACAGAAAGAACATATATACTGGTACATAGACACTAGGTATTTGATCTCAGACATTAAGGAGTAGTTATATGTATCTTGGTTATAGTTGGAATTAGAGTCATCATAGTTAGGTTTATTCTCAGTCCATTGATGTATGAGGAAGGAAGACAACCCCATAGAATGGATTGGGTCTTGATTTTTAAAATATAAGAGACAAGAATGTAGTTAAACAAATGTAAGTGTGTTTTCAATATCAATCCTTAGGAAGGACTCCTACGTATCCTGGTTATAGTAGAAATTTCAGTCATCATAGTTCAATTGGTCTAGGGCATACACACTGAGGCCTCTCTATTATCAATATAGTCATATATTACACTGACCAGGGATCACACACAAGGGATTACCTATGTGAATAATGTGATCATTGAATGTCCGTAATACTATGTGATCTAATATAGAGTGGGAAATTAGGGATGGAAAATGTGATGTCTCGGTACTTGTAGATGTATGAATTATGTATTGGGACAATCCTTTAGATTTTTTATGTGGAGCTCGAGCCATAGGATGGCATCATAAAAAAAATCCAAGTTATGGCATGAATCATAGTTTTCATATTTAAATTGATCGAGGATTACAAAATGAGTTTAGACAAGGTTATTGGGTACTAGGATTCCTGTTTGACCTAGCCTAGTTATCTTCCTGGACCTACATGATTATCAGTCTGACATGTCTTGATTGTTTGACTGACATGTCATAGGCTGTAAACTTTTCATGTCTAAAGAAAATAAAATGAACCGGTTGACTTGTCTAGGTGATGTATCATAATATGGATTTCATGTCTAAAGTTTTTCACATGACAAAGGCTAACTTGTCCTATGAAAATCGCAAGACGTTGCTAGCTGATCCTGCATGCCATTGCATGATCTCAATTGAAATTTTGGGATGACATCACATGATCCAATTGACATGCCCTAGTTTCATAGGGAATTTTGGATAACATGATTAGATGATGTCCTCAAAGACAATATGATATTTCTAGAGGGTTCTACATATATTAGATGACTTTTCTGAGTGGCCTCATGAAATCCAGATGACTTGTCCGGTGGACGTCACAAGATCTGGCCTAATTTTTTGAAATACAATGTGAGATATAATTGACTTGTTCTTATTTCATCATGAGGATTACTTTACATGAATTGGTTCCACAAAATTCTATGGGATAAATATCTATAGGACATAGCGAGGTCTGGATGGATATCCCATGGTGTTTTTTGAGACTTGGGAGGCATGCATGGAGTCACCATGTGTCTTTTTCTGACATGTCCATGGGACATCACATGATCCAAACCATATCCAAAAAGAGTGTTGTGGGATCTGGGTTACATTTACTGGTGTTTTCAAATGTCCTAGGTGATTAACATGAAGTTCATGAGGATCCACATATATGTTATCTACATAATTATCTGATCTATTTAGTACTTGTTCCATCATTTTTCTATATAAGCCTTGATTTATTCATTGTGAGATTGTCTATGTCTCACGTGACTCATCAAGTATAAAGGATTTCTTCATAAGACTCTAAAAGTATTTTATGTGATCTATGAGTGATCATGTAAAGTGCCTATGCTTATCACATGATCTACTAGGCTCTTCTATAGAATTTACCTGATGAAAAAATGTTTGGATTGTGAGTTCAGCCTCTCCATGAAATCTTCTCTAATTCTTGTGTGCATTAGTGTTAGGATCCACTGATGAATTTTTTGAGGATGGTCTAGGGAATATATAGGACTCACCACCTTGACTACACAACAATTTTTGCTAATTGTAATGTGAAAATCCTGAATGGAGTCAGTAAAGGGCATTGATGTAACATGTTTTGCAAGGTCCAGTCATAGGTCATCCTGGGGGCCTCACATGATTTTCAACAATCACAAGACCATTTATTCAACAAACAATTTATTTTAATTTGACTAATTGAAGTGGAATTTATAATTTATTATGATATCCAAGGGTCTATTTCAATTTCATTCTAACATTTCTAGTAGATTCCATGAGATCAGGATGCCTGTTGGAAGGATTTTGCATGATCTTAGATGCCATGTCTGAGAAATTATGTGAGATGAAGGTGGATTGTGAGAGTACCTTCTCGAGATCATGTTGTATTATCAAGTATCTTCTGTGTGATGCACATGAAATTTTTGATGTCTCTTATGTAACAATGTGTACATGTCACCAGGGAAATTTTTGTGTCTCACAGATTTCATGGTGTCATCATGTGATTTTCAAGACTTAAGAGGCTCCTACATTTTCAATTTTTTTCCGTATTTAATTTTTCAATGGATTGGGGATATCAGGAGTTTTCCTGAACATTGTCAAAGATAATCACTATCCATATCAGTAATTTGAAACATGACTAAAAAATTATCATACAGAGAGCATTTCATGGGTAGACCATCATGTTTGTATTTGGAGTTAGAGGGGAAGCACAAGATCAACTAGACATGTCGTAGACCCATCATGTGGTGAGGGAGACATGCAGGTGAGATCTTGAGTGATATGGAAGACATGTTTTTAGGGCGATTGCAGTGTCTTGTGAACCCACTAGGTGAATCATGTGGCATTTATGACCACAATATTCCCCCTCCTTTCATATATTTTCCTCCAATTATCCATGAATTTTTGGATGGATTGTTAGTTTTCCACTGATTGACACATCATGTTACTCCAGGGTTTCTCATCTGGTAGCCACCACATGTTCAAAAATTTGATGGGATGCCTTCTCAAGAGAAAACAGAATGGTTAAAGAGGGTCCATGATATCTTCCAATGGTTATTTGTTGTACATGGCTCCTTCACATGATCTTTTTAAGTTCTCCTAATCACTTTTCTATCGTTGGCTTACGTGATCTATGAATTTTGGACACATTATTCCTCCTTTTCTCTATGGAGAAAATAATACCCATATTCAAGTATTTCTTCTTTTCCAGATTTTGTTATGCTCATTTGGCGGGCACCATCAAATACCCCCACCCATAGGAGTGAAGTGTGTGAGGGAAAGGGATCAGTTTTGAGTAATGTAAATGTTTGATAGAGGCTTTAGAGATATATATCATTAGTGTCTTGGGTGACACTTGGTCTTCCATACAGTGTTTGGTATTGTGCAGAATGATCTATCTTTTGAAAATGTTAGTAAAAATAGTGAGAATAACTATATTTTTTTATAAGGCTATATTTTAGGACGTATAGGATTTTTTTTCATTATTGAAGAATAAATTCATATTGTGTCATAGTTTAAGGTCATCTTTCTTAGACTATCTATCACGGTAGTTTTGGGTCCTGTATCATGAAACATCTATCACTGTAGTTTAGGGTATTTCATCTCAGACCATATATCACAATATTTTATTTTATTTTAGCTCAAAACATCTATAGTTGTAGTTTTTGGGTATTTTATCTCAAACCCTATATCACTATACTTCAAGGAATTTTAGCTTTGACCATCTATCATTATAGTTTTAGGTACTTTTAGCTCGATCCTTCTATTGGTATAGTTCAGAGTCTTCTCGATCGGACCTTCAATCATTTTAGTATTAGGATCTTTTAACACAGACCTTATATCATTGTTTTTAGGTTCATTTAGCTTGAACCTTCTAATATTTTGTAGTTTAATGTTTTAATACTTAGATATGATTTGTCAATAAGAAATATGGGACAAACACGCCATGGATTACCCAATACACCCAAAGGGGGTGTTGATTTCCACCATGGTGCTGTGAAGGATCGTGATGAATCGAGATCCTATTCTGTAAGGAGGGGATTCCTCTGATTCGTAGGTCAATGACATTATACATTGGAATAATTGAAAAAAGAGGCGTCTTCACCATTTTATATGGCTCGTGGAATATTTATGGGTGTTATATTTTTTGAGGGATAAATACATGGGAATCTAGGCCCACCTTGACAGTTAGAATGTGTATGATGTATGTAATAACCCAAATGTTTGAGTTAGTGAATATGGTATGGGGTTGACGTACTGTGAATGACCCATAACACCCTAAGTTGTTGGGTTCTGCCACAGGGTTATAAGGGCTCACGTGGTTTGGGGTTCTATTCCTAAAAGGAGGGGATGCCTTTGTTTGGTAGGTTAGAGCCCTTATGTGTCGATAGAATGGTTAAACACAAGATTCCTAACCCTTCTCCAAGGGCCGTGAAATATTTATGAAGACACCGGATTCTGAACAATGTAGTTGGTTATGGAGGAGAATCTATCCAAGAAGGGTTCTAGCACTCTAGGGAAATTTAGCACATATATTATTAAGCTTGATCTCTATTCCATGTGGTTTCAAATCACAATGTGTGGGAAATTAAAAGGTTCAATAATGGAGTGTCACATCCCTACTATTATAAAGGGTAAAAAACACAACAACATCTCCTCAAGGATACAGATTACCCTTGGATAGTCTGGTTATGGAGATTTTAAATCATGATCCACAGTGATCGGGCCATGAGGATGATTTGGGATAGTCATATCAGTAATAGACCAGAACACACTGAGGTTTTGAGTTCTACCATGGTGATGTCGGGGCACAAATGGATAAAAAATACCTTTTTACCAAGTGAAACATTTTTTTCATGACCATATGTGTCTATGTAAAATCCGTAGGAATGGATGAATTATAAAAAAAATGGTCCTTGGAAGACGAATATCATTTTTAAAGGTTAAAATAAGATTTAAGTAGATCAGATACACTAAAATAATGATGTTATATTTATGAATATTTTAATATCCACAAATGGTTTGATCACCATAAAAGTTTTTTCACCACCTAGTGAACACGTTCTCACAATGAATGGATATAACAAATCATTACTCTAACATTTTTCTACACCAGGGGGTCTAGAGAGCATAGCTTGGCTATTACTTGGGATACAAAGTGGTCCATGGGAAATTTATTCCTTATTTATTTATGCACTAATTTTTTCCTAAACTATGGAGATGAATATTTTTGCTAGTGAATACTTGTCCTTTTCTCAGGTTTCCCTTTGTGGGTTTTCAATCGTAAAACTTTTTTGTCTCTTTCATTAGCAGATAAAGGTCTTGAGATTTTGGACCATTAAAGGATAGAGTTTAAGGGCTAGAATCATTAATGAAAGCACATGTAGTTTATTATAGGGATGTAAATGTTACTAATATAGGGAGAATGTTACACAATATCATAGTTAGTACACCCATGGAATATATTACTCCAACATACATTTAGGTGAGGGATGAAAATTGTTTAATTCATGGATTGAGGTTCCCATGTGTGGGTAATGATATGAGACAATCATATCATGAATGAACCATAACACACTAATGTGTTGAGTTCTTCCATGGTGATGTCAAGGCCCACAAATACTAGAAATCCATTTTTTTTCAAAATGACTCATTTGGATGACGGTAATAGGTGCATATGAAATACTTATAGGCATTCATAAATGGTTAAAAGGAGGGTCCATTGAAGATGTGTATATTTTTATAAGTTCCATAAAAGGTTTTTGGTAACCTGAAGTGACCAATACATGATGTGAGGTATAAGAGGTGAGTTTATTAAAAGATAATAAAAGAACCTCATACTCTGGTTGAATGGTGTAATGCTCTTTGGGTCGATTGATAAGTTTGGAAAATAGGTGATGGACTAAACATTTTAACATCATGTAGTGGGGATGTATTTTTCATCATGGATTAATTTCATGAAGATAGGACCTTTTCCTTGCAGTTAAACATCACGATGTAATGACATATCTTTTTCCTTAGAGTCTAACAACAGGTGATAAGGAAATATACATTCCCTTTCCATTTAACATCATGTCGTAATGATGCGGGAACTGACATGAAAAATTATACAAGATATATTATGTAAAAAAACTCCATACACATATATGAATTACAAATGGGAGAAATGATCATGTATGTATCAACACCTATGCAGTTAGGTTGTATTTTCATTATTCTAAGTTGTAGATTGACCAAATATTGGAGACCTAAGTGTCCCAATGTATCCTTTGATGAAAGGAATCAAGACACATGTAGTTCTTTATTTAGCAACACTCTATGTAGGTACGACCCATATGAAGAGGGGTAATTCTTCATGTTGGTTGTTGTAGCTAGACCCAGGCATGGAGATCTAAGTGTCACTTTTTATCATGTGATGGAAGGAATCATGCCACACATAGTTGTTTAGTGTCCATTTAGTTTAACGTAATGCACTAAGGATGTGGGTTCACTAATGTGAAAATGGGAATATTGTAGCTAAACCCATGATGTATAATCTGGGTGTCACTATATATCCTATGATGGTAGGAATCAAGCCACACATAGTTCTTTAACATAACTTCCCTTCCTAGGTCAAAACCATACATATAGAGGTGGAAATTTTCTATCATTATTTGGATTGATTGGACCCAAGGTTATAGATCGAGGAATTTCCTAGTATCTTGAGAGTATAGGAATAAAATTACATATAGTTCTTGAGTGGAGATGCAGTGAGAGACTAAAACCAATAATAGTGGTTCTCTCGATTGAGGTTCACAAGAATGTGTAGTTTTTTATCATGAAAGGAACATCAACCATGTATTTTAAATTCATATGGTGAGGACTTAGACCATGATAACCCTATCATGAGCTATATTCCTTGTTTTCATGCGGTAGACATTACAAAAATTTCTATTCTCAGGTAATTTATGCTCCGAGTGAGAAACAATGATTGAAAAGGTTTCCTCTCACCATGTAGTGGAGATAGAGAAGATACATGAATTTTGTATCATGTGGTGGTTGAACCATGATATAGGATCGAGGCATCCCTACGTATCCCATTAAAATGAGAATAAAGTCGCACAATATTCTAGAAACCTGGGTAGTTTAGTGTCATACAACAAGGACATGAGATGTGCAGTTTAACATATTTCAGCAAGGATGTGTGTCACTCAATGTGAATGAAAAGGAATATTGCGGATCCATGGAGTTTTACATCATGCTGTAAGGACATAAACCATGTAGTTTTAACATATTGTGGTAAGTACGTGGGTGACCCTGACATATTAGGGATCTATTTAGTTTATCACCAATTGGTAAGGACTAAGGATGTTTTGTAGTTTATCTTCTACCTACCAAGACAAACAATGTAGAGTTTACTATTATATAGTGAAGATGTTCTCCATATAGTTTAATGTTTTATAGTCAGGACAAGAGATGTTGTGCAGTTAAACTTCCTGAAACTTGGATGAGCTCTTTAATTTTTAATGTCATGTAGTTATGACATGATACATTGTTAAGTTTAAAATATTTATTCTAGGACATCTTTGGAATAGTTTAATGTTATGTGAGTAGGGAGAGATCTCTATAGTTTAATATCATGTGGTTAGGATGAGAGATACCATGCAATTTATTATCCTACTTATATCATGAAAGATTCTTATTAATATATATGAAAAGTATTTCTTAATAAACTATACATTGGTAGGGGTTTTACACACTCCCCATCCATCACGACCAATGAGTGTGCTCCATTTTGATAGACCTTATGTATGATATAAAGTGCTTCCACTTTGGGTTCCATACTTAAGGGATTCTTCCCTGTTATCATTGGAGCTCTATAAACCAATACCAACTCTCCTTCAAGGAATTAATGGCGGTGAACCTTATTATTGAAGGCTCTTGTAGTCTAATTATGATGAAAATTGATGTTGTGAATGTACGCAACCAGTTCTTATCTAGTCGCTCTAGCCAATGTAGCTTCTTTTTTGATTCCTCATCATCTAAGAGTTGTCTTTAAATTGGTATTCAAAGTGAGTGAAATGTACTTCTATGGGATGTAACACATCAGTTCAAAACACGGATGAATGTAGCTTTTCTTGTTTAACTGTACACATTGTGGTCCCGTAGGCCCATAAACCATAGAGGATCTTTTCTATCCATGACATCTTTTTTTTACCATCTTCTATAGTATGTTTGAAAAGATCTTATTGAATGCCTCTATCTATATATTTTCCTCTTCATGATAGTTGTATGAGTGATTGGACTCAATGTTGTACTCCTCATAAACTTTCTTCAACTATGTATTGAAAAATTTGGTGTTATTTTCCTTCAATATTGTCTAAGAGATTTCTAACCCAGTGATGATATGGGACCTTTTGAAGTTGATGAAATTATTCATCCCATATTCCTTGAGGTATATTTCCATATCTCATTTCAAAAAGAATTCAGTAGCAGTAAATACGTATTTAAATTGATTAGATATTGTTGGGTGTTATGGCCCTATGACATCAATTCCCCATACAAGAATATTTAGCTATATGTAAATTTTTTTGGGGCTGATGGATGATGTTTTCCTGAATCTTGCATGCACGAAATTTCATGGTGAATTACACATAGTCACGTATCATGGTTTGGTTTTAGTAACCCAACCTCCTAATTTGTTGTGAGATCCTGGTTCTAGACTGATGATTATCAAAGTAGCTTGTATGAACTTCTTTCATGACATCATGAATCTATGCTTTTACTATGCATCTGAGGTGGATTCAATCGAATTCATCCTTGTAGAGGGATTTATACTTATTTGGAATATTTCATAAGGTAATGTTTGTCACTCTACATTGGATTTATTACCTTCCTACTTGATCTATTAGGATAGTCCCATTTTAGAGATTACCAATTTTGGGATCCATCTATCTAAGGATGGATACCGATTCATCATGCATAGAGGTAGTGTTTACCTAATTGATTTCTTCCATGTCGTAGATAAATATCAATTAGACAATTCTTCGGTGCGTGATATAGAATATTTCTTCTTCCAGATCAAGTTTGACCAAGACTGTGGCTACATTATCCAATTCACTAGTGTTAGCATTCTATAATTAGGGAACATTATGAAATGTGGGATCAAAATTGAAATATTCAATCAGTCCCTTAATGTATCCATTGATAGGGGTTAGTTCATTTTTTATGGAATATTCACCATTCATCTTCTTTATCACTAGCTCTAAACCCCCTTTGGTGTTCATGTAGGATATTTGAAACTATAGGGATAGTTCCAAGTTACCAATTAGTGCTTGATATTCAGCCTAATTATGTGTTCAACCTTTAGATAGTGATAAATAATAAGGAAAAACTGATTTATCTAGAGAGGAAAACACATTTCCTAAGCCAACCTGATTGAGATTGGAGTTTTACATCCTTTTCCAATATAAATATAGGAAACACCATCAAAATACGTATCCCATGCCTAGGGATTATTATGGTCATAAAAAACATATTGTTATAGGATCTCAGAGTTAAGAATTTTACTTTCTCGGGTGGGATGCTCTGCAAGGAAATCAATGATGGAATTCCCTTTACTAACATTTATGATAAAAACTGGATGTTATATTATTGCAGAATGACTACCCATCAATCCATGAACCAAATAAACATATTAAATCCAAGTAAATACATGAGATGATCAATATGAGAGACCAAGTGGGCTTCATGTTGCTGCATGTAATGCCTCATCTTTTTCACTGTGAAGATGAGTTCAAGGAATATAATATTAACATTCGAGTATCTGGTCTCAGTACCTAGTATTATTTGGTTGTGGTATTAGAGACTATTATCTCCACCCAAACTCTTCTTATGTGTGAGGAGGGAGCCTGGTGATAATTTCATAGTGTCCACATATAATTTGAGTTGACTCCCTTCCATCAACGACATTAAGACCGATGGATGTAATAGAAATTTCCTAATAATTTCAATGAATTTTAGGAAGTCATATTCCCATTGATAGGTGATTCACTTCTCCACTAGCCTAGTGAAGGGGAAAAATTTTCTGGCCATGTTTTATATGAAACATCTAATGTAGGTAAGATGAACATGGAGCCCCATCAATTCTTTGAGATTTTTGGGGAGGGGAATTTCTAGAATAGCACTAATCTTTTCTAGGTAAAAAATGATGAAATATTTGTATACTTCAATGTGAAGTAACTTCATTTATGTTACCTCAAATGCACATTTCAATGGATTTATCATTAGACTATGGTATCACAACTTTTCATAGAATATTTTGAGATCTTTGAAGTGATCACATCACTTTATGGATTTCACCACTTATACATTGACATAATAATCGAATATCCATCCCATGAAGGGATTAAATATATGATGCATGACATGTTGTTAGGTATCACTAGTGTTCTCTAACTCAAATTGAATGACTCAATAGAAAATTATCCCTCAAGGTGTTGTTAAATAAGTGAATTTCACATTTTAGGGGCCATTATTATCTCACTGTACCCTGAATATAGGTCCAAGAAAGAATGTTATTTGAAGCCAGTAGTTGCATAGATGAAGAGTTCTGTGATTGGAAATGGTAATTTATCCTCTATTAAATATTGATTAAGGTTATGAAATCAATTAAAACCCTAATATTCCCATTCTTCATCTTAATATGGATGATATTTGTATGCCATTTTGGGTATTTGACTTCTCAAACAGTGTTGTGTAGATTAATTTTTCAAATTATGCCTCTAAATTGATGGAATGAGAGGGGTTCATCCTAACGTTTTCATTATTTATTGCCTCAATTCATAACTAGTAAGATAATATAGTATTTATCCACATCTGGATTTAGTCTAAGAATTTATGTATAATTCCACATGAATAAATATCAGTGATGCATTAGAAATTCAATGTACATCTAATTCTCCGTGAGAGGCATGGGGGAACTAATCAGTGAAGGTAAACTGTCTTATTCTATCCTCAGATTTACCTCTTTAATCTCATTAATGGTGATGGATATTTCTTCCTCAAAATTCAGAGGAGGGTTCGGAAGGTTATCTTAATTATCATCCACCTCTAAGTTTGTGGAGTCATTTTAAGAAGAAGTTGTAAATATGAGGGTTTCTCTATCACTACTGAAGTAAGAGAGGACATGAGAAGAGACATTATGACCCGTGCTATTCAATTCATTGTAGAAAGACTCTAGAGTAGATTGTCTTTTAAAATATCACTGTGAAAAATAGACATATACATCTGGGATCAGGTCTATTGCCTTAACTAGATTTATGGGGAGAACATAGTAACTATGAATAATACTCTAGTGATTTACAAGATAAGGCTAATATAATTAAGGGGATATGAACTATATACCATTATCCACTATTGTATATTTTCATTCCATTTTATAGAAACTAGATTCAGCATATATGGAATCACAAGTTGTGATAGAGGAACTATTACAATGTAGTGTTCCAACCTTTCCATCAATGAGGTACTTCAAGAACTGGTGGAATTATAAAGGTACCACCATGTGACTATAGAGATAGGTCCTTTTGAGTAGAACATTGTATGTGATTTATTTTTGGAAAACCATAAACTCATCATTATATGTCATATCCCCAAACTGAGATTTGATCATGAAATTCCCAATAGGTTGTTGCTTACACTTATCATTCCTTGAATTGTAATATTTTTGGGAGATAGGTCCCCTTATATATATCTAAAAAAGTTGGAGGGTTCAAACTAGGATGAATTTGATCTCAGAACCATTTTCCATCAGATCCCTTTAGATGTCAACATTATTGAGTTTGCCTGAAACATATAGGGCCTTGATATGTCTTGGGATTATCTATTTTTTATCCTAATCTGTGAATGAGATTTTGATATAACATTCTAATGGAATAGTTTACACCTAATAAACCTGAACTATAGTGAATTTATTCTCTAATTTTTATGGGATCTAGAGGGATTCCTCAGGTTTTTCTCTGGGTTGTTTTAAAAAATGTATCACATCCAGTATTGAGACTAGGCTAGGACTTTTTCAAAAAGTTTCAGAATGATGTTCCATTATGCCAGTGGTCAAAACCTACCGAGCTAATTTTTTTACTTATCATGTAGATTATAAACTTTTTAATTTTATGTATATGGTTCAGGTACCTATGCAGAGGACATCGATGAATCTATTTCTAGTGGTATTAGTCATGTTGGGTATCCCCATTGTCTGGGTTGATCAGATAATCAATAAACTTCCAATAAATCACAGAGGATGATTGGAAATTGGTGAATTATGAAGGGTTCTGGGACACTAATTTATTTACATTGGGCCGGTTGGGGTGCTTTACCATGAGTCTCATCTGCATATGAGTCCCCTGGGGGGGATGTGATGAAAATAATTGGTTTGACCACACCCGTATTTTCAACTTTGTCTTCAGTTACTACATATGTATCCCTATGTTTCTCAATTTGGTGTGTGGGAACTCATAGTCAAAGGCATAATCATCATCATAGAAGGGTTCTTGAAAGGGTATCACATTGTAAAAACCAAATATGATATCTTTGTTTGATGAGGGTTTTGATTGGTTTATGGTGTTCGTTATTTGGATGTTGAAGGGATGTAATATTCAAGAGTCCCATCTTGTGTCTGAGAAGAATATGAAAACTCTTCCACTTCATCCTATATCAAGTGGCCACATACAATTTTGGGAGGAATATCTAATGTCACCTCCATGGGAGGTTGAAATTTTTTTGTTCTACATAGCTATACTCTAAGGGTGTCATGAGATCATTCAACTAATTTTCTAGTTATCCAATTGTTAAACTTCTTCCCAGGATTTACTGAGCCTTTTTTCCAATCACCTTATTCTACTTACTGGGTGGTGGTTATCAAAGACACATACTCTTGGTACATATCCAATAGCACCAATCCTGAATCGACCTTACTTTAGAAGATGTCTTGGAAGATTAATCAATCCTGGATTTTATGTCCCAACCTTCGATGAAAAGGGGAATTGTCAGGAGGATCAATGAGTTTGACCTCATTGGGCTATATAGGATATGAAATATTGAGTATTTTATTAACAATGGTTGTAAGTAAATAATCAAGGACTAGTAAATTTTTTTAATGATAATGTTTTTTTCATATTTTCTCAAATCCTAGGAGACCATGAATATTCTATTCTTCCAACCTAGGGTAATTCTACAGTTTCTTGCACTCGATAAGAAGCCTTGGGTAGTATGGTACCTACATAGGTGATTTAATGGAATCTACTACTGTTTTTAGAGTGAATTATGTAATTTATATGTCGTTGATCCATTTGCCCTATGTTGAGGGCATGAGTTAAGATTTCAATCGAGTTCACTGATTGGAGTCTTCTGAACATTGTGTTGGTTTTGAAAACTCAAGTAACCCACATGGATAAATAATTGGGATTAGAGGTGTTTTAAACTCATCCAAAAAAAAATTCAACACATGTTTACTGGAATTTCTCATACGAGAGAGGTATATTAAGTGAATAGGTTTGACTATTTCGTATGGACATGAATTCATACACCCTATCATTCTATAATTCCTTTCAATTTTTTAGTTTCAAATTTTTTTTCCTCATTGTGGAGACATAATTATAAAGGAATTGATGATTAAGGTCTTTCCATCCTACATTGTATCCCGCTGGAAGAATTTTCTACTGAATAAATTCTTTCCCTGTTAGAGCCTGTTCAAAACACCTCATCTTGTTTGCATCATGCTAATCTAGATGGCCATCATTAGACCGCATCGGGAAACAAAGTGAGTAAGATGTTGTTCAAGGATTCTCGTGATATCAAAGGTGGATAAGGTGGGATTTTTGAAAGTTGGTTTGGGGAAAAGTATCATAAAAAACTCAAGATATGAATTCTTCTCAGGATTCATAGGTGAACGCTACCCTTCCATGGCTTCCATTTAAGTAGTCAGGGGCTCATTGATGTTGAGAAGTTATGGTGGTACTACTATTTTGAGCCACCTTCTATCTACTGGGAGTGATTGGGGATCAATGAGGTGTCCCCACTTTCATCTCATGTTGATTCTCGATTCGTCCTATGATTGAATGACTGATATAGAAAGGGAGAGGCTATCACCATAATAGAGGGAAGTTGTGATCCTTTTTTACTTCCTCAATTATGTAGACCAACTCTCTTAATCCAAAGTATGTATTACACTCTAATACTATTCTTGTAGGAATATCATCTCTTTCCAGATGTATGGGAGGAGGAATATTCTCCACATTCTGAAGATGATACCCAGTTGGAATATTTCCATTGAGTAGCTCCTCATTGAGTTGCCTGAGATTTTTTATCTCATTCTCTCATTATGAAAAATGATTCACCATTGACGGTTTTTTAGTTTCTTTGGGAGGAAATTGGGATGTGGCCACACTTATCCCTTTATCTATGGTAGTGATCTTTCATAGAGGTGGAATCTTGATATTCAATGCTTCCATGTTTTCGATCCTCTTCTAATTATAATTATGTGTAGCTTTAGTTGGTGCATCCTAACCACCTTCCTCTTGCGGTAAATATTCTATGTTGCACCCCTATGCATCTATGTCTTAATCCGCTTACTTTTTGTGATTATGGTGATTCCATTTATAGAGGTGTATTGAGAAATAATATTTTTTCCATTAATCTCAATTGAACAAGATGATTTTTCATCACTTACATTAGGGTTTTTTTCTCAAACCCTTATCCATATTTTTCTATTTTAGATTGAGATCTTGGTGATGTTTGATTTCTTTCCTTGTACGATCCACTTGTATTGGGTTTTCTCCTATATGGATACTATGGAAACTTGTATCATCCCTTTTTTTAGAACCAGATGAAATTCAAAAGATATTTAAATTTTTATCACTATAGGATTGTATGTTTTTTTTAAAATATTATAATCGAATTCTAGGAGTCAAAACACTTTATTCTGACTTTTTAGATATGGTTTGAGGCCTGAAGGGTCCTTAGAGTACTCCATAATATCCTGAAATTTTTGGTATATGAAATACCAATTTAAGGAATATGTAAGCAGAGAACACGATTTTTATGAAATCGTGAGGCCCTTAGAAAAAACTATACACCCTGGTCCAGTGGAGTAGGAAGTGTGACATGGTTTTCTCTAACCATGTGGGAGGATCCACAAAACCTTTTTGCCTTATAAAGGTTTTTTATAGTGGTTTTTTATGGGATGAACATGATTGGATAATGAGTGAGGCAGGCCCATGTGAGGGGGTTATTTAGTTGTACTATAGTCTATGTTTGGTTCATGGTTTCAACAACTTTATGGACAAACCATATGCTCCTTTCCTTGAGGGTGAATTTACAATTCTACCCTAAATGAACATAAAATTAAAACCCCTCCTTCATTACTTACGATTTCCAACAGACCAACAACTCCATCACTCATGATGTACTCCTCCTCCAAGGTAGGGTTTTTGATATATCCCTCATTCAGACTCAAAATCCTCCATCGTCTAGTGCATTTTAAAGATGAGTTAATTTATATGATCCTCTACCATATTTTTTTTATCATTCTTCTATCCTCTATTGTGCTATTTAGGAATTCTTTTTTCCCATATTTTATGTTTTTATAGAGATTTCATCAATTTATCACAAAATAGAACAAAATCATCCCACGATATTAGATATTTGGGACATACATGCTATAAGTAAGGTGGTATAGCTTCTTTTCCAATGTATTGTTGAATTTTATATGGTCTTTCCTTGTTCTAAGTGCAAAAACCTTCTGGAGATGCCTATAACTTGTGAAATAAATTAAATTGAACTCTTTACCATGTATGGTACAACCCTAATGTGTGTAGAATCATAATATGGTTGATCAAATTGTCTCAATCCCCCTTAAAATAGGTGGTTTCCCATTTGTAGGCCTAATTATGAATTACTCAAGTTGGATTATCATACTTAAGGGTGAGTTTCACTTGTAATAAATTCAGTTAGTGAATAATTGAATAAATATAAATTTAAGGGCATGAGTTAACCCTTGAGCATGATTCCTCATGCTTAACATTTTATTGTTTATTCTCTCTGAATCAAAATTTATTCCTTGGACCATATGTTTCATGTATCATATTTTATTTCTTATGCCTTAAAATTTTGGATTTTTTCTTAGTTCCATATGCCTCATGACTTATATTTTTTATTCTATTTATTATGTATTATACCACTTTTATTAAAGATTTTGATTTATTTCTATGCTAATTATTATGTGTTTATGAATTATATAACATGCCTACATCATTGATCAAGATATTAAATTCTTATGTTGTATTCCATTTGTGCATTTCTCTATAGCCATGTGTTCATATTTTGGAATAATTCCTCTGATCTTTGTCCTTATACAATAGTTGATTTTAAATTTATGGAATAATTCGGCTAGCTTGTTTAGCATGTTTTATTATGTGCCTCATTGATGATATGTGATTGTGAATTCTTTTCATCAATTGATGTGGGTCAGGATAAAACATGAGTCCTGAATTAATAACTCTATGGATGGACTCTCCATTCTTGGATTGGTACTACTTGACATGCTAGGAGTGATCATTTGGCTTTCCTTGGATAGGCTCTTGGGGAAGCTTCTTATACTCATGAGTTACACCAGTTCCCTAAGGGAGAAACTATAGATGTACTCATTTGAAAGATGGATACACCATTCCTCAGGTGATACCCAATCCACTATGTGATATTCTTGGTATAGAATAAAATTTTACCATACCTGGAGTGATACATTGGATACCATTATGGTTCATCTTGAACAAACTCAATATTATTGTTTATATTGAGGTATCCTATAGCAACCCTTGGGATTTCATTACGAATCGACTTGGAAGGGATTAGGATTCCTTTATTGGATTTTTTAGATTTCCTTGAATGTATTTCTTATGGAACCATATTATTAATTTGTAATTATTAAAAGGGGGTATCAGAATGCTTGAGTGATGTCCAAGGTGGGTTACTACTATAACAAACCACCAAATTGGTGTCAACTAATTTCAGTTAATTCATATAATATGCCTTGTACATTATCTTTTTCTTTGTACCGACTTCCTTGGTTGAGATGTCTAGCTTAGGCTGATGAAGGTAGAACTAGTTGGGTTTCCATTTGGGAACCTAGTCAGAAGTGTTTTTTATTTATTTATTTATTGCATTGTATTTACATATGTTGGCACACTGTTCATATCATAGATCATGAAATGGATTGATCTAGACACCATTTGTGGTGGCCTACTAGAATTATATCTCACACCCTTCTTGGGACACCATTGTAATGGGGTACCTAAGAAGATCTTCATACTTAGAGGTCCATGAATTTATTTCTTGTGTTGAACAATGTACATGGGAGCTAGTGAACATAATACATAGATAGTACTTAGGATACTAATGGAGTTTTCCTTTGGGATCGTTATCTTTATTGTGTTGTACCACTTATTGTACCTCCTTCTTACATCTTTAAGCATCATATAGACATTCATGCATCTTATACGTATTAGCATTTTCCATTTACATTTATTTTGTCATTTTATTTATCTCCCAATACATTTCCATTTAATTGTATTACTTTTTCAATTTTCCATTTCTTTTCACCTGATATACTACTCTGTGACTCTAACCATGAGGGTACATTCTCCTAACCATACAACAATTAGAACCTTGTTGATTGTCGAAAGCCTCCAATGTATATGGAGGTGCACTTGAATCCATGTGGGGATTGGTATGGATACTATTTTAATGGTCAGTTAGGACGGGATGTTACAAAGCCCTTTCAGAGGGGATTCTTTTCCTTTGTTTTACTATTTTTGGTTGGTAGATAGGAAACTATAAATGTGTCGGTGCATGGTAAATAGTGTTTTTGGGATTGATCAACCCACATCCAAAGAAAAGTCCATGTGTCCATGGATGGTATTTTCATTTTCATTGTTTATTGTTATAGTTTATTATTATTTCACCTTAATTGGTTGGTGTAATTTCTTCTAATTACTAATTTATAAGATTTATATTAATTATCCTTGTCTTGGTATAGAAAGGATGTATAATTACATGCAACATGATAGGCACATGCGAATTAACATTCGATCCATATTCCATTCCATGTATGTTGCATTGTTAGGCTATTTAAAATCATTGATGTGCATTATGTGTTATCTACCTTCCCATTATCATCCATGTTAAATGTTTTAGTGACATGCTTTTCCTTAACCTGCATAGGTATTTCAGTTCACGTTTGTGTATAACATGTTTAGTAGGTTAATTAATATGCTTTACATTAATGTCATTCCATGCTTACATGATTTTAGGGTTATGATTTGCATGTTTTTGTGTTTCCCTAATTATTGTGTGGCCTTCCATAGTAAATTTTCATACATCCACTTTTTCTTCATAACCATAAACCATATTTATTGGTTATGTTTAGTCATCCTAGTTAAGAATTTTAAAATATGAAGTTGTTTTTAATAGAGACCCCTCACTAATCAATTATGACTTGGTTGACCCATATATAAATGATTCCATGGGTTGGAACTTTATGGTATCAATGAAATGGGAGCCAATTACCGATTGGAAATGTGTATGGTCACTTTATAAATTGGGATAGAGTGACCCATAAATTTTATGCATTGTAGATTCACCTTATATACATGGTGTAATTTTCATAAATTTTAAGGCGACTGAATTTTATTTTACTCCTAGTTAAAATGGTTTTGGTAAGATGGGGGTCTCCTGTAACATTTAAAGGGTATGTGAACTTTACAATTTTATTGGTGGTGACCTATAAAAGAAAACCATTTTTATGGGCCTTATATTTAGAAATATGTGTAAATATAAATGTTGTAATGTTTTGAGTATAAATTTTTTACATGCCTTATTATGTCTTGTAACTCATTTTATTTGGCTTAACGACCTTTGTGACTAAATTTCTAAATTCACAATCAGACCCAAGTATGTTATTTGGGGCATGCTAACAAAGAAATGAACTACTACTGGGTGTTTTAAAAATTAAATGTTTAAAATAATTCTGGATACTTTTAGTGGAACCTAAAATGGCATTATGTGACCCTCATAGGTATCCTTTTTATTTGGGATGCCTCAGTTCTTAACCCTAAGGGTGTCTGATTATGGTATATGTTGAATTAAATTTTAATGTTCCCATAGATGTCAGTATGGGTTTTTATGTAAATGTAAGATGGAATCATTTTTACCAACCCTATTTAATTAGAAAAATATCTTCTGTTTACTTTTGAGATGTATTTATTCATTAGGAATTAGTTAATTAAAATGAAAAATACAACCAAATGAGTTATTTCCTCTTCAGACTGAAATTGATATTTTTTTCTATGAAAATTTAGAATGATTTTAAATTAATGAATGTTTTTTAAAATGGGTTCTAGTTAATCAATGAAATAATTATAACAAGATTACAATAAATTATAGTTTTTTAAAGAATGATAATATAACATTCTTTTATGCCATGTGGACTAAGATAAATTGAGTTTCAACTCACTTTGCCTTATGAATTTTACCTGGTATCTTAATATGAGCCTTTAAAATTTTTTATTTCAAATTAAAATAAATGAATCATCTCAATGAAACATGAACATGGGTTCTTATTGTAAACCCTTATGTAAGGTTATTTTGGTGTTCCTTGACCTTTCCTTAGAATTGGAGCATGAGAACTAACTTTAGTTATTTCTTATATATCTCGATCATAAATTATAGGACCTTGATCTTAGTCACCTATTCTAATGTAACACCCCTTGTAGGGTTGATGATTTTATTCTAGTAAGGGCATGTATGTTTTATGTAGTTCTCTTAGACCCTTAAGCCTCTCTTTTTTCACATGAATATTTTTAGGTGAGTGGTACTATTTTTGTACCATTTTCCATGTAGGACTCTTATATTACAAATATTACAACCTTGTTTTGATGGGTGTTCATGTGTTTTTTTACCATTGCTGCAATTGTGAGCATTATGAACTACTCAATTCTGGCGAGCTATACATGCTAAGGGAATGATCAGGTGCTTAGTAGGTCATGTGACCCTTCCTTCCCTTCCTTTTTTGTGATGGATGAATCGATATGTCATAAATTATGTTAATATTCAGGTTGGGTAATGTGAAATAAAGTTTAATCATTTGTAGGACATCAAATGCTTAAATTCATATGGTTTCTTGTGCCTATGAATTGTGTTACAGATGTTATATCTTGTTTTTGAAACATCAAGGTAGTACTCATTGATGCACATGTTTTCAACATGTGGCTAAAATGGTACAAAAAACTATTGGTTTAAGTGGTAATCATTTGGACTCAAGCTATTGGGTATGTTCTTGGTTCATCTCTAGAGAAGAGTGACATAATAATTAAAGAATAGAACTCATCCCAATGCACGAGATAATGTTTAAAGGGGATGAGGTATTTTATCATAATTGTTGGCTGGTTTTGGATTGTGTTTATAAGGAATTTTCTCTTTTGAAAATAACTAAAAATGTTTTTTATGTGGGAAATTAAATTAAATATGAACCTAGTGCACTAGTAACTGACTATTTCCCTTACCTTTAAGCCATAAAATTTGCTAAATCATGATGACCGCCTCTAGGATCTGTGATCAGGGGTTGATGGAGCATGTTCCTGGGGATAAAATTCCTTATTCATCAAATATGATGACTAAGACACTATTTAGGTGTTGAGATTCATATCAAAAGATCCTTGGAATGTCCTCTAAGTAGAGGGATCACAACCGTGGAAAGACTATCTGGAAATAGTGTATCTTGATTAAAATACCTTATTGCTAGGGATATTTTTTAAGTCATTTCATGAAATAGATAACCACAAGATGGTTATTGGTTGTACATGGAACCTGTAAAGACACCAATGGTCATAGATGGGCCTCAGTAGTTGTGAAGGATGGAGATTCCATGGGTGGTATAATATTTCTAGTTGGGTGATGTAAATGCATCAATGAAATTAGTCGATCTCTTCAAAGGAAGTCAACATATGTTCAATCAACTATAATTATCCTTGAATTGTTGGTTAGCAATGTTTCAAAAAATTATTGATCACTTATAATATGTTTTAAAAAAAATCTTGAGTCCTTTTTGGAACTATTTAAATCATATTAGTGTAATCTTAGAAAAATGATGATCAGGTACCCTATCTTGACATCACATAGGTACACTAATAGAGAATCGATTATATGCCCCTGTAAATTTAATAGTTGTTGGGGTTGTTATGTTGTATATATCAGGGTGTGATCTGGAAGCCTATTTATCCTTTGAGTCATGGTTAGTCCTAATTGATACCTAATATCCCAAGCAGAAACACAATGTTTATACTCATGGACACCAACTATATCCCTTTTTACTTGATTTCTATGAAGACTCCATCTTGGGAATAATAAGTGTTCTTGGTTTATGGGTTTTCATCTTGGGACCGATGTATCTATTGAGAGGACCATTTAAGGTTTTCCTTGGCAGATATTCTTGGGCTCATGTTCAGGATTCTAAGGTTTCCCTAGACATCTCTCCGTCTTGAAGGGGTGTTTTAGCCATGAAAATCTAAATTTCCTAGATCATGAAATGTTTCTATGTTTGTGAGGAGTTACTAAAATTTGAGTGAACCTTTTTCCTAGAGAGGTCATCAGATTCCGACTACGGGCTTCAGTCAGTGTGCTTAGAGAAATCCAGAGATACCTTAATTTAAATTCTTTGGGATTAACTTTTTAATTATGATGTCCATCTAAGAAGAGTGTATTGATAATAGTCTCCCATATGTTTCTTGACTTGTCATCCTATGCTATTGTAAAATATGGTTGGTGATGAGAAGTTTTAGGCATGTCGTCAGGTTAATATGGGTGTAATGTTAATGTTGACAATGAATTTTCATATTGGGGTCACCACTATCCATTTAAGTGAGGTCGATTTAGAATTGAACCTAACATAGAATTATGAATTGTGTCTCATGTCATGAACATTTTTTTATGATACAGGTATGTTTTAAAGAAAAGTATGACGACAGAGAGACCAGAATTCGAAACTAGACCTTAAATTCTAGAAGATATTGTGGAAGAACCATATATCCAAAGGTTAAAGATATTATGTGGGAATCGTGTCACTAGTTTGATGGTTTTGGGTAAGCTCTATCTTAATTATTCTGTTTGGAGAAATAAGGAATAGATTGAGTTTCTACGCCTTGTGTGCCATACGTCAGTATGACACATAGTGATGCATAGGGAGTTTATAAATGAAACATGGCTGTTTGAGAATGAATTCATGACCCAGGTAAGTTGAGTTATGTTATCCTCATTTCCCTATCGATTTTTGGGGATGATAAGTTTTTATGTAGGGAGATTATAGCATCCCATGTTTTTTTGGACCAAATTAAATTCTAAAGGAATTTGATTTTTTACCATTTTTGGACTATTTGTTCTACTAACCAGGATTTGTAAAAAGAGTTAAGATAGGTGGAACACATCATCATGTTTTTAGAATTGATTTTAGGACCATGGGGTCCATTTGGTTTTCTATCATGTTTGGAAAGAATCGGGTCCTAAAAGACTGCTTTAATGAAGAAGCAGGCTGGGTACATGTATTGTTTGAATATTTTCCACCCTTAAGGGACACCATAAATCCTGGTCCAGTAGAGAATAAGGTACCACACAATTTGGTCAAACTTTTCAAGAGGTTCCTCTTGGATGTGAAGCCTTCGGTATGTTTTTAGAATCGGGTTTTTATGGGTTGTACATGATTATCCAAACCATGAGACAATCCCATAGAGGGGTTCCTATTCATTTCCATAGAACACTATTGGAACAGAATTTTTCCTACTACGTGGCCAAACCATACATCCTTATCTATGTTGGTGAATTTACAATTCTATGCTTAATGATCCTAATATTCTAACCACTCCTTCCTCCCATACCAATTCAAATGGACCAGCACCTCTCTCACACTTGATGCAGCCCACCTCCTATAATATAGGGTTTTTGATATCTCCCTCAATCAAAATCTAAATCCTTCACTATCAGATGAGTTAAAATTATTGAGGTAAGATTTATGATCATGTACATTCTTTTTAACCGTTCTTCCATCCTCTGTTGTTCTATTTAGGTGTGACCTACTTTCCCAATATTAAGGAATTGGGTGATTTCAATGATTTCAATCAATCTAGAGCAAAACCATACCTAGGTATCAAACCTATAGATCATCCATCTTATAAAGTATGTGGTTTATCTCTTTTCTCAATGTTTTATTTGATTCTTTATGGTGTTTCTTTTTTCTACACACCAGAACCATTTGATAAAGCCTCTAACATTTCATATAAATTAAATTGAACTCATTGTCTTGCCTCGTATGACCATAGTGTGCGGAGAAATAACCATTGGTTAATGAAATTTCCTTTATCCACCATGAAAGATGTGTTTTCACCTTTTTGTGGCCTAATTCCCAATTAATCAAGTTGGATGAACACCCTTAAGGGTGATTTGAACTTTTCATAAATTCTTTAAGTAATTAATTGAATTAGGATAAATTATAGGCCATGAGTTAGGCCCCTAAGCTTGATGGCTAATTATTTACATTTTATTATTTATGCTTTATGGATCACAATTTATTCCTTGTACCATATGCTTCATGTCTCATTTCTTATTTCTTATGCCTTATAAAGTGGGATTCTTTCTTTGTTACTAGTCACTCATTCCTTAGGGATTTTATTCCACAAGTTATGTATTGTACTATTTTTCATACACGTTATGATTTATTCTTATTATCATGATTATGTGCTTATTGATTATATGATATGCATTCCACTTTGTTCATGTTGTTAAATTAATGTGTTGTGTGCCATGTGTGAATTTACTTATAACCAAGTGTTTGTGTATTTGTGTAATGCCTATGGTCTTTATCCATATTCAATAGTTTCTTGGAAATTTATGGAATACATGTTCTAGCGTGTTTAGAATGTTTTATTCAGTGCCTTATTGATGATATGTGATTGTGAATATTATGAATAACCTATGGAGGAAGGAGATAGAACATGGTTCCTCACATAAGGACATTGGAGATGGATTCTCTGTTATTGGTTTGGTACTACTCGACATGCTAGAAGATACCCATTGGCTTTCCTTGGATGGTCTCTCCAAGCAAGTTCATATATTTCTAAGTTACATCAGTTTACTAGGGGGTAACCATGGATGGAAAAGTTTTAAAGATGGCTACACCATGGATCAGGTGATACCCAGTCCTCTGTGTGAGATACCTGGTATGGAATCATAGTTTACCAATCCATGAGTGATATGAAGGAAACCATTATGGGTCACCCCGGATGTACATAGTGGTGTTGTTTATATGGAGGGCTCATGTAGTGACCATTGGGATTCAATCGCGGATGACCTTGGATTGGTATGGGATTCCATTAATATATTTGTCATATTTCCTTTCATGGATTACTTTTGGTGCCTTATTATTATTATTGTTATGATTATATGGTGGTATCATAATTCTTGGGTGATATCCTATGGGTGTGACCACCAAGACCATGAACTAGGTTGAGGTCAACACATTTAATTTTCTTTATATGTGGTGGATTTGAAATTATATTTTTATTTCTATAGGTTTCCATGGTTCATATTTCCTAATTATTTTTAAAAAGGTAGTGTTGTTTGGGTATCCATTTGGGAACTCAGAATAGAGTGTAGTTTATTTATTTACTTTTATCCTTGTATTACCTATGTCGGCATAATATTCATAATTTAGAGACAAAAAAATTATTGATATAGAACCCATTGGTGGTTTCCAAATGGGATTATATCTTACACTCTTCTTAGCCTGCCATTTCACTGGGTTACCTGAGAAAATCTTCCTGTTTGTAGGTCTAGGGATTTATTTCTTGTGATGGGTTGTGTAATTGAGAGCTATGAAGAAAAGGACTGAGCTAATACTCGAGATTATCATGAATTTATCCTTTGGGATACTTTTATGTATTATTTTTACTGCCTATTGTACCTCTTACAAGTATCTTGTAGCATCATAAGGACATGTATGAAACATGTACATATTAGTATTGGCCATTTACTTTTATTGAGTAGTTGTATTTATATTCCACTACTTTTACATTTATTATTAATACTTCCACTATTTTCCATTGATTTACACCTAATACACCACTATGAGACTTTAGCCACGTTGGTATAGTCTACCCACTGTACCACTATTTGATCATCACTACTAGTCGGAAGCCTCTGGCATATAGGGAGGCACACTTCAGGCCATGTGGTGACCAGTCCTGATATTAGTTTAATGGTTAGTTGGGTCGAGATGTCACATAGCTACTCCAATAGTCTGGTTAATGAATCATAGCTAGGAATGTGTAGGAGCTAGGTCTATTGAAAACCCATGATGGGAGTCATTATTTATTGTATGTTTTCTGGTTTTCCAAAACATCGGCTTCTGTGTCTAAAATGCATTTCCATTACTTTGAGGGGATCCGTTCGAAGATATAGTAGCTTTCCAATCACTCTATTCATGGTGTCTTAGTAATTTTTCTATAGATATATTTTATTCTAGTCACCAACATGCCTGAGTATTACCTGATCCCCTGATTACTCTTTTGTAAATAACATTGAAGGATGTTGTGTCAGTGGGGTTCTACAATTATAGGTGTGCAGTGAAGTGAAATGATCCATAATTTTACCATCCATGAATATGGATGCATGACATGGGATCCGAGATTAACTATCGAAGAGTTGTTATGAAAAGTATATAAGTGTGCTGAAGATTTACACTGTGCCTTTTCCATTTTGGATCCTAGGCCATGGAGATAGCTACCAAGTCTATCTTGAAACAACGTATCATGATGGTTTGACGGTGAAAATCATATCCTAGATAAGAGAGGTGTCTATCCTTCAATATCTGATGATTATCACACATATTGTTTTGTATATAATGAAAACACTCCTTTTATAGATAATATGTGATCTCATATTTAGAAGTAGCAAGAGGATTGATCATGGTGGGGAGTCTATTTTCCGATAACTCTCTCTATATATCAATGTATGATACCTCTTAATTATACTTAAATGACTCCATTCGATCAAACCATATAAGTTTCTTCTTAGGGTCTCCAGCTGACTAGAGTGGAGTTCTATTGGGATATAATGGGGAACTATACACGGTTGACATAGATGTTTTGATAACCCCTCTATACAAAGGCATCAATGTTTTGAATAGATCTCTATATAAAGGGTTTTGGACAAGGGGATGATTTCTTTGTCCATGGGATATATCATAGCAGGGAGGTTGGCCAAGGATTATATCTAGTGTAGAGTCTCTATGATCCATATATAGACTACAACAATGAGGACTATCTTGATAATGATCATCTTCTAATTTATTCTAAGAGTAAATGAACTCTTGTAGTTTGGAGAATGTGTATTGATCAACTATAAGGACACAGTCATTGATAAAATTAGAGGCATGAGCCTGTTTCTGCATCATGGATGGAATATTCCAACCTGACTTTTGGGATTTTTCAGGGATATAAGCATATTTTATGATGTATTCTGAAACATACTGATAACAATTTTGTGTTGTGGGAGTATGAGTCTTCTTGTGTGATGATACTGGAGTCTTCCATCGAGGTTCTTCATTATTGGTGTAAATATGACCCTGCTTCGAGGTATATACCACTCCCACTAGGTGAGCATTGGTTAGAATATGAATATGTAGTGATCATTATACTTTTTACTAGGCCTTTAGTCTTTTTTCACAAGGATAAGAGCCTTTTCAGGGGGATGTATCGCTCTCACCATGTGAGCCCCGACTGGAGTGGTAATTTGATACATATCTGAAAATGAATTCCCATACCAGAATATGCCAACAAAACCTATGGAATGGTATAAGGCATATGATACTCTTTCTATATAGCCTTAGAAGGAGGTTGGTGCATTTTTACATCAATGGAAGTATGAATATGAGCATGGAATCTCTAGTTTTCTAGAATACTCCAAGTAGATTCACTGACATGAATATGTGACTATCCAGAGGCATGTGACACTCTCACTTGGTGTTCCCCAACTAGAACGGGGATATGATAATGATCCTTGGCCTTTGGAATATGGTGATGGTATTTTTTGACATGGTTATGAGCATTTACTGAGGCATGTTCTTTTCTCAATTAGTATGTGTTGACTAGAATGGTGATATAAGCCTAATCTTTGGACTTTGGAACATTCCCCATGATTTTTTTGACCATAATGAACCCTTTTCCCAAGGCATGTGCCGCTCACATATGGTGAAACATGGTCTATATGAGTATATAAGCCTGGTCTAGTGACTCATCATTTACTATAACATGCTGAAAATCATCCATGATAGGAGAAAAAATGTGTGATGTCTCTATAGGAAATACTTTTTTTATAAAGATTAGAGTATTGAGTTTCTCAAGATATAGGGATAGGAATAAGTGAACGTCCCAATATCTTTAGCAGTTTTGGGATATAGTTGTAGAGTTCTTCATTTATTTCTTAGATTTAATAACTCGTAAAAAAATCAGTAGGAATATAATCCTACACATTTTCAATCCCTACTATATACTAGAAGTCATATTCAATTAAAGAGAGTATATGAGCCCAATTTTTTCATTCTTGTGCCACAAGAATATTTCAATGAACATCATGCATAGGGGTAGGGACATCCCCATCACCCATGCCTATTGTAGTAATATACCCAAAAACTTATTCATAGGGAGCAAGGATATGAGCTTGCATGCTGGCTACCACGAAAATATCCCATAGGGCTTCATCAGTGGATATAGAGATATCATTACACTCATGGTTATCCAGTTATTCCAAAGCCTGATGCATCTTCTTTATTTCCCATGCTTGGGTATCATAGGTGGTGTGTTGGTTGGTACCCACAAAAGGTCACTGATTGGTACCGGTGGGATGGTGTAGGTGAAGACGGTTAATAGGATCCCTCTTTGGTAGCCCCTAAACCTAAATGGATCCATAGTCAACTCCTTGGTCCACCTTCAACAAATACTAAAGCTGTTGATTTTCAAACTCCTGATATAAGGTTCTGGAGTTTTTTTCCCTGGCAATGAGGGACACTAGCATTGCTACATCATTATTGGGATTATGTGTACCTGTTAGTTTTAGAACATTGAGACCTTAAAGGTAATCCACATGGTTTAGGATCATAAAACATCGATGTTTTTACAATACCATTTCATTTTCAACCATATTCATAATATTTCGGGTAGGAAGGTCGTTCTGGGACCCATGGGGTTTGTATATGTAGCTGATTTCCCAGAATAGTTCTGGATGAAGACATTATCACGGATCAGAGAATTTTTGGTGAGAGTAGCATCTATAGTCATGTAGGAAATAATGAACAATTTAACTAATGAGTTAACTATCTTATGAATGACGCATACTCAATCAGATATTCATGTGTAACACAGTTTTAATTTTACTCCCTATCCGACTATTGTTTCTCACATGGACTTATCAATATGAGTATGGACATATTTCTTGGGAATCCCTAGTTACAGAGGATCAATTGTATGATTTATGTTAGGATTTTCAGCATTGTTTGTTTAGGATATGAAAAAAATTGTCATGATACATGTTAAACCAATCATCCATCTATTTGATAGTTTCATGTCTGGATCACCATTTTTGTTTTCATAGGATATGAAAATAAAAAAGGCCGGATTCATGGTTAAGAAATCATTATTTAATTTTATATATTCATTTCAGGTTCACCATTTTTGTTTTCATATAAAAGACACAACCCTAAGATACACTCATGATAGGAAAAAAATGGTTCAATGAGAACTAGATAGTTTATCCCCTTTTATCACATGAAGTATGTAACTCACCGACCCCAGTTACCCATGTTCAGTGGATTATTACGTAACATTGGCACAGTCAAAAAAGAACAATTCTTGAATGATATATTAGTTTAGTAGCCTTGGAAACACTAGATACATTCATAAGTCTTACATTACATCATAAAGTGAAAAACTACAACAATATAGTCTCCATATTCCACACTCATATCCCCTCAGAATATCCCTATAGGTTAGTCATAAAATACTTCTCCACATCCTGGGAAAACTAAAACATATAAAGAGGTCATCTCAGATTCTCAGTAAGGATAACAATATAGCAAAACCGTTCATAAATAAGCATAAACATTTAAGGAAATGTATAACTAAAACAAAAGCCATTTAAACTTGAACTTCAGCATAATATATAAAAAATAAAATGAAATAATTCCATTTATTTATTCACATGGATATTATACTAGTTGAATAATCACATGCAATATCAATAACCACTTCATAATGATGGAATGCATAATGCCAGACTATCATAACCACATAGTCAAGGCCTTCTTCCAAGACTACAAATAAGATTTTGTCAAGGCCTTGTGCCAAGACACTAGTTTGTCTCATGAGACCTACCGATTCATCAAGGAGCTATAGTGGGCTGCAACCGTCACATACTGTGTCCAATGCATTTCACATATGAAAAGGTTTAAACATAACATAAACATTCATATCAAAATTAGCATATGAAATGTCAATACTTTCTCTATAAAACATGAATAGTATAAAAATAACACATTCATAGTCAAACATATCCCAAAACCTTCAATACAATATGGAAGTTTTGTATCATAATAAATCAACTTCCAGTAAGCTTAAAATCCCTCTAAGGATGTTGACATAGATGAAATCAAAACTATTTGAGAGAAATATCTCCTTTTTTTAAACCATTTAAAACTCACATAATTATAATAGAAAACATTTACTTTGGAATTATTTATATAAGCTTTTAAAGGAAGTTTAGATGATTTTATAATGGCGTAAAATAGATGGACCCTTCGTATTAGTTAAAAAAGGCATTCTTACCTTAATTTTGTCGAAAAGGTTAAAAAGAACCTTGTTTGGAAAATGAAGAAAAGATTCCTTTATAAACATCTTATAAAAATTCAAACAAGGGTATAAATGACTTTAAACCATACTCTATAAAATAGTAATAATGGTTTGAAATAAATTTTTAAGAAACATGGATGTGGATGATAAAGAGGTCCCAATAGATAATTACGTATAAAAAACATCGGATAATGAAGAGATTGTAAAATAAACCCTTATCTTGTACTTTTCACTGGTCGAGGTTAGGTTAACCTCTTGTATAATGGTGAAATAATTGTTATTAAATTATACAAGAATCATATACAGTAATATGATATCATATATTATCTTTTATTATTGCTTTGTTAATAATATCTTAGTATTATCGTTGTTTCGGATGTTAACTACTTTCTTTTCCTTTATATGCTTTGTTATGTAAGCCATGTTTGTTATGGATAGGTTGTATCTTATTCATATCCAGAATGATATTAAGTATTTAACCATTATTTTTAACCATCAAATAAAAATTATTTTTGAATAGATATGATGGGGAATGAATCTCATCACGTTCGTGAAGATGGTAGTCCGTACGTACGCACGAGCGACAATATCATTTTTTTCATATTAAAATAATTTATAATTGGATGTTATATCATATAAACAGAATAATTATCATATTATATTTATTATTTACATAAAATACACATAATTATTATACCCATCTAAATAACCATGTATTGAATAACAATTACACCACGACGTGGAGACGGTAAGCCGTACGTACGCACGTATGGTGACATGTCATTCAAATGATGAATAGAATAATGAATTTGGTTGTACCATATTTATAATAACATCACAGTATATAGAAGATACTGGAATTATTATTTTAGAATATAAATAACAAATAAATAAGAAGTTGAAGAAGAAAAGAACTTGAAAGAGGTGGTGAGATATTTACCTCTTCTTTGGGTTATTACTTTTGATTTGATCGAAAGGGCTCTTTAAGTTGGATTTATAACTAAAGGAAGGCCTCTAGTTGAGAGAGTATTTGGGTAGGGTTTGGCCAAGCCAAATGACATTGAAGGTGTGAATTAAAGTGAAGGGGGAGTTCCCTTTTATAAGAGGGGTGAGGGGCTGTTGACGCTCCTATTCGTCACAGAATCTAAAGATCGGAAAAGGGAATATCTGAGCTCAAAATGATTCAACCTTTGAAGAAAACATCAAAAATCGAAAAAGGCATGAACAGAGGATCAAAAGCACATCCACCGCGCAAGTTTTATCATTGTTGCGCAAGTACACTTGCGCGACACACTTGGTCGCGCAGGTGACTTGCGCGACCTAATTGGTAACCGCCCGGTAACCGCCCTGGGTCTTCTTTTGCCTATAAATAGACCCTATGGGCCCCCCATTAAGAGGATCTTTTTCCAGAAACTCGGATCGAAGCTCCCGACGCCCAAGTCTCTTCTCAAAGCTTCCAGAACACTTCTAAGGTAATTTCTTACCTAGAACGGAAGATCTAAAGAGAAAAAGGAAGGCCTAAGTGTTGAAACTTATCAAACACTTGCGCGCCTACTTAATTCCTTCAATATAACTTGCGCGTCCCTCTTCTGGAAGAACCTAAAGAGAATGGTAAAGGGTTTAATAAAGAGTCGCTCAAGCATTTCAATACTGGTTGAAAATCGCGCAAGTACCCCTAATGTCGCGCAAGTATACTTGCGCGACCAATACTTGCGCGCCGCCGTAGGACTTGCGCGCCTTTCAAGACTTGCGCGCCCCTATCTTTTTGGGTGCCCATCTTGCCCATTTTTACCCCTCTTAAGCCATTTCACCCTTCCTATTCAAGATTCAGTCTTCAAGATACTCTTCAAAGCCATTTATGGCATGATTTCTTGATTTGACATCCTTATCTGAAAGGAATTCTATGAAATACCTCTCAAAACCTAGTGATTTAAACATCTTTATGTCACCAAAGATTGAGAGTTCATTCATTCAACCTCATCCTTTAAGATGAGAGAATCCTAACCTGGATCTCCTTTTCAGGAATAATCCCCAGTTATAAAAACCTTTGATCTGGGCATCTTTCTTAAGAATAAGCCCCAATCAAGTCCTTTAATCTTGTGCATCCTCCTCAAGAGTAAGCCCCAAACCTTAATCCCTAACCTGGGTCTCCTTTTCAGGAATAAGACTCAGTCATAACCTTGGGCTTCCTTTTCAGGAGTAAGCCCCAAGTCCCCTAACCTAGGATTCCTTCTCAGGAATAAGTCCTAGTCATAAATCTTGGGCATCCTTCTTAGGAGTAAGCCCCAAGTCTCTTAAAATTTCTCTTAACCAGTCATAAATTACCTTTGATTTGGGTTTCCTTTTCAGGAATAAAACCCAATCATAAGTCCCCTCCTAACTTGGGCATCCTCCTTAGGAGTAATCCCCAAGATTAGAGTATTCAAATCTCCATGAAGCACATATAACTTTGTGGACCCTGTTCTTGGATTTTCTCCCTACAAGTAAATCCTAATCCTTCGTCTCTCTGGGCAGTCATCTATACATAAGCCCCAAAACAAATTCTTATGATTGCATCTTTTATGGAACAATTGTCTAAATTTTACCAATACCTCTTGTTTCTCACACCGAGCATGACTCACGTGAGCTTAGAGTGTAAAAGTAATTATGACATTCATCTTTGAGCCATCAATCATAAAACATCATATCCCATTCCTCGAACTACGTGGGTTCTGATTCCTTTTTCAAAACAAAGGATACGTAGGTAGCCCATCTATGGGTTCGATCCCAACATTGAAATAATCTATGTCCTTCTGAATGACGATAAACTTCAAGTGCCCCACTGAGTGGCTTTAAAACCAGCCTGGTCATCAAAATGACCAAGAGACTTTTATATAAATGTTTTGAAGGATACCATTGACCAAGAATCTCTAAACAAATATAGATGATTCTATATTGATGAAGAACATCGAATACATATAAAAGATTCTCTAAATTTCTTGCATATTTAATCATTGATTGTTAAAACTAAAGGAAAGCACATTTTTTACTTGGTAATGTAATAAGGATTCACGAACATAACTTAAATCTATAAAGAGAGTCCCGGAGTAGACAATAATTCCCCTCAAAAAGGTGTGATGAGTCCGACCTCCCATCCTCTCGACCAATGCAAATTCCTAAGCCTCATTAGTCCACAAACTCATGAGCGCCTGCCTTTGGAAAGTAGGTCCAGACGGATGTGGAATCATTGGATGTTTCCGGTTCTACGAACAAACCCGTTAGAAACCGATCGGAACGTTTGAATCTCCCGTCCAGGAGGTCATCCCCGGATTCCGCGCGAAACAAAAATGGTGAACCCGACGTGAATCCTTAACCAAGTTAAAGTGATGTTCTTCTTATCTGTTAGGCCCTTTGGGCCAACAAGGCAATCATTGACATATGATCATCCAAAAGATGCAGTAGCCGGATTCATCTTGATTATGTCTGTTACATGGAACAGGCACTCTTTTTTCAAGATCTTCTACAAAAATGGCTTTCCTTAAATTCACCCCTATGAATACTACTGCTGGGAACACCTCTACTGTGAGGTCTGCTGCTGTGAAAACCAATGCTGCTACTCCTGCTGGAACGTCATCCGCTCTGAGGATGACATCACCAACTCAGCGTATTCAACGCTGTGTTTCTAATGCACTGGTTAAGGAGTACCGTCGCAACGGTACTATCCCAACTCTGGAGCCCGCTCGTCAAGCCCTCCAAGTTAACAATTCTACCTGGTCATCCGGACAACGGCGACCAGCAATCAAGAAGCAGACGGTGCTGACTACCGTCTCCAACCGTTTCGGGTCGTTATCCCCGGAACGCAATTTCCATTCACTCCCTTACTCCGAGGAAGTGAATGAGAAGGCCCCACAGGACCTTAATTCAAAAAGACAGGAGTCCTTCTCAAAGGCTCCCATCAACAATCGCCGCCAGACTCGTGCTGTAGTGCGCCCTCAACATGATGAGGGTACCGACTCCAGGCATTCAGATCAGGTTTCTCGAACCCGAGCAGGCAAGATGAATCGCCAGAGACGGAATCCGGTTAACAATAGGCAGGTTGTCATCCCTGCCATCTCCGGAGAAGTCCACCAACCTAACTTGGTGGCAAATAACGAGCAGGCATACACACCTGTTCGTTTTAATCCCGCTGTCCAGCAGACTCATCTGGCAGCATCAAGCCGATCCCGCCAGGCAATTCCGGTGGAGTACCATAGGCAGGAACATACACCTGCTTATACATCAGCAGTTAGTCATCAGGCTCGTCTGACTACATATGATGGATCTCGTCAACCGCGTTTGGCGAAGTGTAATCAGCAGGCACATACACCTGCTAATACTAATCAAGCCTACCAACAGTCTCGCTTGGTAGCGCCCGGAGAAGTCAGTCGGAAAGTCCCGACGACAAACAGGAGGCAGACTCAACTCTCTGCCTCCACACTTGAGTACTGTCAGGATTCACTGACAGGAAAAGGAGGACATGAGCAGGCACATACACCTACTCCAAGCCCGGAATGGACATATATCCCTGTTCCGGCGGCTGAAGTCACCAAAAATATTTTGTCAATGGTGAAAGAGCAGAAGCAAATTCCTGCTCATATTCTGGATGCTTGCCAGGATATCATAACAGCTTCAGCATCATCTCAGGGACAGACACATAAATCTCTCCCTAGCAGTGGAGTGACACATCAACAATTCACTCCGGAACATACACACACATCTGTTCTAGTCCAAGAGGGTTATGGGGCATACTCCCCCATATCATACGGACAACCAAGTCAGGCACATACACCTGATTTGAGCGATGATTGTCAGCCTAACCTGACCATCTTTCCTGATCAGGCACATACACCTGCTCAGAGTAATCACTTTCGTCATCAAGTGGTTTCTAAAGCGAGTAAGAAGGCATCTAAGAAAAAGATCCGCCCAGCACAGTCAGGAGATCAAAGGCCAATCTGCAACAAGGCCTTGCTCGATGCTGGAGTTCTTGAAGCCCTCAGACATTTATCTGTCGAAATTCAAGATTCTACTCCCTCAGTTCCCAAAAACAGGAACATTAATCCCGAAGGTCTTCAACAGACACTTCCTCATGAAAACTTGCTTCACGAAAATTCGGTCAATCTTGAAGTTTCTTCTTCAGATGAGAGCCACAGGAACCCTCTGTGTGGTCAGAAGGCCAAGGAGCAAGAGATTTCATCTTTTGCTGTAACCCATCATGAAGGTCCTCATGGTGATGAACTTCGCTGCGAAAGTCCTCTCCGCAGTAGTGATTCACATTGTCTCGAAAATTCTTCAGAAGGCAATGTAGTGACGAGAAAGCCCTCCTATTTCGAGGCACTTGCAAACGTAAAACCAGTCATGTCTGAAGTTTTACTATCGGCAAGTGAAACTCTTTCTCCATCAGATGATAGCTTGGGGTTCAGGTTATTCTCTGAACCTTCCCTGGGTCATTCATCTTCCAGCATGAATAGTGATTCCTCTACCAATCTTGTTGAATCCGATGAAGCAACAAGGAAACACCAACTCTGGTCCAAACAGGTAGAAGAATCTTCATTTAATGATAAAGAGGAAATGCTGAACATGAGGAAAAAACTGGCAAAAGGTGAAGTACCAGTCATGTTTTGGCCTTTGGCTGACTGCCAGTACGACATTCCAAAGATGTTGACGGATGATGGAATCCATGATATTCGTCTCAACATATGGAAAACTCTTTGTCAATTAAAGAAGAAGGTATTATCTTACGATGAATATGAAAATCATCTTAAGATAATAGAAGGGTTACAACGCCAGATTGATTTGGCATCTCTATCAGTCTCTCGGTATCCGAGGCTGAAAAGCAACAGAGAACCCTTCAACGTTCATGCCTTGGCGCACTAAGAAGATTGCGTCAGTTAATTTCCAATGCTCCATCTAATGTTCATATCATAGGATGGGGTGTTCACGGAGCACTACATTTCACAGTGCTTTCCGGTCAGCAGAGCCCGCCGAAAATGGTCTCATGCAATGTTATTGCCCATGGCCGGCCACAGTCAATGGGCTTTGTTCATAATCAAAAGCTTGCTCGAGATCAAGCTTCAACTAGTTCCTCTCAAAGTCAAGTATATAGAGAACAGGTTGCTGAATTGCTCCTACATCAAGCAGGCGAGAACATTGCACAAGCCTCTCGTCTGGAGCAAACACGTCATCAAATGACAGAAGTTTCGGAAATCATCCAACGGTCTGTTGAACCAGGTGATAAAAGTGGATACAGGTTAATGCATCCAGCTAATTTCCGAACTAAGATTCGCAAGATCAAGATAGATTTTAAAAAGATCTCAGACATAGCATGTCAAGAGACACCCCAGCTTGCCAGACTGGGGACTTCTCTAACCCAACCCTCAGAATCAATGAATGGGATTCGAGGAGTTGAGCGGAAGCAACAGGAACACCCCCAGTCCACCGGACTGGGGACTTTTTCAAATCTTCAATCCCTCCCTCAGAGAAAGTCAGTATTCTCTCGATTAGGGAATAAGCCTCAAGAGGAACGAAGAGCCAAGATGTCAGGAGATTCTCTCCAAGTGACGGTTCTCCAAGAAATTCTTGAGGGATCAAGTCAACGGAATGCCATGTCTTATCATGGACATAGAAGGAGACAATATCACAGAAATGCTAATAGAAAGGATTCCATGCAATATGCATCCATTAATGTCATCACTGCCGTTGCTGCTGATTCACCAGATGAGGCTCAATCAGAGGTATCAGACGAAGAGGTTCCTGCTCAAGAAGTCGTGCACACATACCTAAATGAAGAAGGTGTGCGCACACGTAATCAAAGGCTTACCCAAAATCTTGGTATTCCTTCAAGTAACCCACTTCCCCCTCTCCGAAAAGGATCTAATAAGGGGAAAGGAAAGAATCAGGTTACTTCTCACCCTTCCTCTGAAGGAGGTCAATCGCTATCATTAGAGCAAAGGTTTGCACAACAGGAGGAAGAAATGAAAGAATTAAGAAGGTTGAATGCAGAACTACTCCAGAATAGTCTTTTTCTTAAGAATGCTGAAGTCCGACAGCCGAAGGAATTTTTTGTAACTACTGAGATGGATCAGGAATATCCTCCTTTATCAGTACACCCACAGAGGTCTAATCCTACGGGTCAAACGCAACAACGGTTGGCAGCACTACCATTAGTTGCAGCACCAACCTCCACGGCTGTCCAAGCTCCATTCATTGCACCTACCCAAAACCAAGTTCAACCTGACGTTTCTCAAAAGTTAATAACTACTATTGAGTCATTAACAACTCGGTTAGAAACTATGGAAGGGAAACAGGCGCAAGTTCAACCTGAAAAGAAAGTTTACCCTGAATGGGTAGATTCAATTTCTCCTCCATCCAGTTTTGGAAACCCTATTTTCCCTACTTTCAATGGATCAGGCGACCCTGAACAACATTTGACGCATTACGTGTCTTGTTGTGATCCTATGATGGGAACTCCAGAGCAACAAGAAGCAGTGAAACTCAGATGCTTCGTGCGAACCGTGCAAGGACCAGCTTTTGTCTGGTATACAAGCTTGCAATCCCGGTCAGTCATCGGATGGGAGGATCTTCGTCAAAAATTCCTTCTTCAGTTTAGCTCAACTTTGCCAAAAACGACAGTTTTCGATCTTACAAACTGCAAGCAAAGGGAGAATGAAAGAGTCTCTGATTTCATTGCTTGTTGGAAGGGATTAACGTATTCCTTGAGTTTATCACTCCCTCAGGAGGAATTGTTGCCAATCTGTGTGGCAAATTTGCGTGACGAATTACGCACGCCATTGATCCCTGTGAAATACACAGGAGGGTTTCAAGACCTTACTTCAATCGCTCAACAGATTGAAGATTCCCTTATGCAGGCTAAGGTTAAATCTCGTGTAATTCCATCAACTCCAGGAAGAAGAATGGGTAAAGCAGAAACTGCTACAGTTATGCTTAAACAGGCACCTGTACCTATTTCTACTTCAAAACCTTCATCTTCTCGAAGGGCTCCACCTCCTGAACACCAACAACAAAGGCTATTTCGTCCAAATGATCAAAAAGATCAACGACGAAAACAATTTGAGGATATGAAGAGTAAAACATACTCTTTCCGAAGTGAGCAAGTTCCTGGTTACTTCATTTCAGCTCTGGAAAATAATTTGGTTCAATTACCAGTGCCGAAGAGACCAAACAAGGAAGGAGATGAAGACCGTCCCAATTATTGTCCCTTTCATCAAATGTTGGGACATCCCATCTAGGAGTGTTTTGTCTTTAAAGACCTCCTACAAAAGATGGTCGACTTGGGACAAGTCAAATTGAAGGGTTCTTCAGCTCATGTAGTGTGTATTACCGCTACAGATCCAGAGGAAGGAGGCGAGTGGCAGGAAGTCAAAAACAAAACTGTGAAAAAATATGATGATTGGATGGTCAGAAAGACAATCAATCGGACCCATTCCATTTTGCGAACACAATTGAAGAAGCCAATTGTGTCTCCTACAAAAGCTGCAGTAAATCCTCCATCAAAGGACAAATCCTCAAAAGGGCAGCGCAATTAAAAGAAGCAAGAGGAATAAGGAGAAGATGAGTATGTATCAAAGCCTAAATTGTCTTTGACTCTGGCAGATTTCATGCCATCTACTTCAAAGCCACGGGCACCGTCCCACCAAACGGCACAGCCTAAACAGGCTAACCAGGCAGAGTCTTTATCAGACGAAGAGTTAATCTTTGGTTCTATTAATATGATTCAATTAACAGATTCATATTCCAGTCTTGATGAGCCTGAATTCCCTGTATCAAATAAAGGAACCCGAGGAAGTTCTAAAGGTTCAGGATATAGGGGAAGACGTGGATCTTTCCGAAGCCACTACTCTAATTCTACCCCTGCTAGCACTGTATATGCAGCAGAAACTCGTGGTAGAGCCCTTCAGCGAGCTCAAAATGAACAAGCAAGTTCTTCTGCCAATGGCCAACTCAGCTTCGGCACAGTTATTTTGGAAGACCGATTAATGGTTCCATCTTCTTTATCTCAGCAAGTAAATGGATCTAATCAGTCTAATTTTCCAAAACCAAAGATGTTGCCAACTTCAATACAAGATGCATCAGCTTCCAAAGCATCTGCTTCCAAGGTACCTGCTAAACCGCATATTCCCATTGGGAAACGCATGCCTCTAGATCAAAAGTATGATATATTGAAACACTTGGCCCAAGTACCAGCCAAATTATCAATTTTGGATGCTTTGAATCTATCAAAAGATCTTTGGGAAGCACTCATCGAAGCTTTGTCAAGTCCTCAGGAGTTTGAAGCTGAAATTGCTGCAGCTGAAATTTATCACATAGAGAATAATCCTGCAGAATGCCATGCAGTGATATCTTTTACTGATAAAGATGAAGATGATGTTGTTCATGGGCACATAAAACCTTTGTACCTATCTGGCAAAGTCAATGGTATAGATTTTCGAAGAGCTTTTATTGACAATGGTTCAGGAGTCAACCTCATGCCCATTCGCACACTTCGTCGATTGGGCCTCACGGAATCTGATTTATCTCCTTCTACCATGATGTTGCAAGGATATGATAAAAATGAACAAGAACCACTGGGAGAAGTTACGCTCAGAACTCAGTTTGGAGATCTTGTTTCCAATTCAGATTTCATGATTGTTGATCAAGACTCAGCTTTCAATATCTTGCTTGGAAGACCCTGGTTACATCAGCATGCAGCTATTCCGTCATCATACCATCAATGTCTCAAATACTGTTTCGATGGTCAATTTGGAACATTGTATGGTGATAAGGCCCAGTTCAAAACATGTGAGTCTCAATACATTGAGGCGTAATTTTATCACATGAAGGGAAGAGAAAAATCTACAATGAAGGAAATTACCAAAGTTAATGCTCCATATGGTTTGGAAAAAATTCCAATAAATCCATTTTCACATGTGAGTACATATTATGTGTTACCTATCAGTCAAATTGACAAAATAGGCCCAAATCAAAATACTCTTATGGAAAGATCCATAATGTCAATTACGGCAATCGAGCCAGACAACATGGGAGAAATTGGTAACTTACCAAGCAGTGATGAAAGCCTAATTGGTGACGTTTTTATTTCGTCTGCTGAAATCCAACAAGTCTATACTTCGCTAATCAGGCTAGAAGAAGTTATAGCAACACCAGAGGTGAATGTTGATGTCGATTCTCAATCCATCATCTCCTCTTTATTTCCCAAAGAAGACCCTTTTTCATCAATAGGGTCGGAAATGGAAGCTTCTTCTTCAAAATGTGAAAATTTTGACATCTCTTATGATCATGAGAATTTCGTTTTTTCATCTACTTTGCAAGTAGAAACGGAAGAAATAACACATGATGAAGAGGAAGAGGAAGATCTTAGAGATGCTCCTCCAGCATTTGAAGAGGGTATCTCTACCACTGTGGATGAACTCAGAGAAGTAAATCTGGGTACAGAGAAAGATCCACGCCCCACTTTAATTAGTGCGGCCATGACCCTTGAAGAACAAGAGATGTATATTTCTTTTCTAAAGCAAAATAAAGATATTTTTGCTTGGAATTATACAGAGATGCCTGGCCTTGATCCTGATGTTGCCACCCATCATTTCGGTTTTCCAAAAGAACATCGAGGATTCAAGCAAGCCGCGAGAAGAACACACCCAACCTATGCTTCCAAAATCGAGGCTGAAGTGGATAAGCTTATCAAAGCTAACTTCGTCAGAGAAGTTCAATATCCCATGTGGTTGGCTAATATTGTCCCAGTAAAGAAAAAGAACGGACAAATTAGGGTTTGCATCGATTTCAGAGATCTTAATCGGTATTGTCCCAAAGATTATTTTCCAGTTCCGATTACAGAACTCTTAATTGATGCGACGGATGGCTATGAAGTACTTTCTTTCATGGATGGATATTCTGGATATAATCAGATCCGAATGGCCCCAGAAGATGAGGAATATACAGCCTTCAGAGATCCTCAAGGTGTGTTTTGTTACCGGGTGATTCCCTTTGGTTTAAAGAATGCAGGTGCAACATATCAACGCGCCATGCATCATATCTTCAAACCTTTTCTAGGGAAATTTGTTGAATGCTATGTAGATGATTTGGTGGTTAAATCCAAACAACGTTTTGATCACTTGGCTGATTTGGAAATCATATTCCACAAGCTTCGACAACATAATTTGAAGATGAACCCCTTAAAATGTGCTTTTGGGGTAACCTCAGGAAAATTCCTCGGCTTTGTTGTACGCCATCGTGGTATTGAAGTCGATCCTGAGAAGACCAAATCAATCCTTGGTATGTCACCTCCTCAGAATTTGAAAGAATTAAGAGGACTTCAAGGACACTTAGCCTATATTCGGCGTTTCATCGCCAATTTGGCAGGCAAAAGTTTACCTTTTACCAAATTATTGAAGAAAGGAGTCACTTACCAGTGGACTGAAGAATGTCAAGAAGCATTTGATGTTCTCAAGAAATACCTCTTAAGTCCACCAGTACTCATGCCACCTGTTGAGGGTAGACCTCTTATCCTCTATGTGACAGCTTTAGAGCGATCATTGGGTGCCTTTCTCGCTCAAAAGAATGATGCTAGCAATGAAAATAGTCTCTACTATCTTAGTAGAACTATGCTTGAAGCAGAAACCCAGTATTCGAGTATTGAAAAATGCTGCCTAGCATTAATCTTTGCAGTTCAGAAACTGAGACACTACCTGAAACATCACGAGGTCCAATTGGTATCTCGTAATAATCCACTTAAATTCATCCTTAGTCGTCCAATGCTTACAGGACGTCTGGCAAGGTGGGCGGTTATTTTACAGCAGTTCGACATCCAGTATGTGTCTCAAAAGGCAATTAAGGGCCAAGATCTGGCTGATTTCCTGGCTGAACACCCTTCAGTGGAAGACACGTATTCAGATATCGAACTCCCTGATGAGGAAGTTTTTTCTATTCAAGAGAGTCCTCAAACATGGGAAATGTATTTTGATGGTGCTTCTAGAAGTCCAACAGGGAAGAAAATGGAAAATCCTAAATTCAACAAAGTTGGTTTAGGAATTGTGCTCATTTCTCCAGATAAGGCAGTGTTACCTTATTCCTTTTTGTTGTGGGAAGGTGGTACCAATAATGAAGCTGAATACCAAGCTCTCATTGCAGGCTTGGAGTTAGCACTTCAAGCACAAGTGAATCACTTAAAGGTGAAAGGTGATTCAGACCTGGTAATCAAACAAGTCAATGGGGATTATGCCATCAGAAAAGAAGAATTAATCCCTTTGTATGATTACGTCAGAGAGTTAATGTTGGAATTCCCTTTAGAACCGACATTTTCTTATGTCCCAAGATCACAAAATGCTCAAGCTGATGCACTGGCTAATATAGACACAGCTTTAGCAGATCCAAATCGGGACGAGACAACCATCGGTATTGCCCACCGTCGTGCAATTTCACCTTATGTTAAAGTCAGAACAGAGGAAATTAATGAAATTAGTCCCATTCCTGAACCATATGGTCATACTACAGGATGGATGTCACCTATCAGGGAATACCTTCAAAATGGAACACTTCCACCTGATAGAGCCGAGAGAGAACAAATTCGGCGACGTGTGGTCAATTTTACTCTTTATGATGGTCCAAACCACCTCGAGAAAATTCTATACAAATGTGGTTTTGATGGAGTTCTCTTCAGATGTATTGATGGTGAAGAGACAATGGCTGTCATAAAAGAAGTGCATGCAGGAGTCTGTGGTGCCCACCAGTCTGGACATAGATTGTCTGATCAAATTCGAAGGCTTGGATACTTCTGGCCTTCAATGATACAAGATTGTGTTAATTTCACAAAGAAGTGTCATTCATGCCAAGTATATTCCAACTTCATTCATCAACCTCCAGAGTTGCTTCATACAGCTAAATAGTCATGGCCATTTTCCACATGGGGAATGGATGTGGTAGGACCTTACCCTTCAGCTACGGCCAAGCAGTTTAAGTACATTCTTACTGCTACTGATTTCTTTTCCAAATGGGCAGAGGCAGTACCTCTCAAAGAAGTCAGTTCTAAATGCATTGTTAGCTTCATCAAGTCTAACATCATTACTAGATTTGGTGTCCCTCATACCATATTGACAGACAACGGCACCAACTTCTGTTCTTCTGAGGTAAAGAGATTGTATCAAGAATACAACATTAAGTCCAACCATTCATCTCGATATCATGCAGCGGCTAATGGCCAGATAGAGGCCTTCAACAAGACTCTTTCAAATATACTTCAAAAGATGGTAGATAAAGATAAGAGGTCATGGCCTGATAAACTCTATCATGCTTTATGGGCTTATCGGACTACCACTCGCAATGCAACGCGGTCTACTCCATATTCATTAGTATATGGAACAGAAGCAGTCTTGCCAATTGAAGTTCAATTGCCCTCACTCAGAATAGCCATTTGTGATCAGTTATCAACAGATGAGCAATCCCAAAAGCAGTTGAATGAATTGGAACAGTTAGATGAGAAAAGATTGTGCACTTTGCACCACTTGGAAATCTATCAGAATCGAATAGCACGAGCTTTTAACAAAAAAGTTCGTCTTTGTTCATTCATTCAGGGAGAATTGGTATTGGTTCTCAGAACACCAATGATACCAGGAAAGAAGCCTCCCAAGCTTGAACCAAAATGGGAAGGACCTTATTCAATACATAAGGTCTACTCCAATGGAGCGTATTCTCTGATTTCAATGGATGGAGAACACATCACGACTCCAACTAATGCCAGATTTCTGAAGAAGTATTTTGTATAAACACAAAATATTGTTCCCAGAACCAAGACTCTTACATTTGGTTCATACAGCAATGGTCCAGTATGACCTTAAACTACAACTTCATCCAACATGACATTAAACTGTGTCACACTTCTGTCCGAGATGACATTAAACTATAATACGTCCAGCATGACGATAAACTATACGGTCCATGCATATGACCTTAAACTATTCGCACTTATGTCCCTGCAACATGACACTAAACTGTGTAGCACCAATAGTCCTAACTGCAAGACTTTAAACTGCATAGTCCCTGATTTTTTCCTACATGACAATAAACTGTATAGAAGTTCCTATATTTTGTCCGAGATGACATTAAACTATATTGTGTCCTAGCAACATGACATTAAACTGTGTGGCACTTTCATCGTCCAACATGACGTTAAACTGTGTCAGTTCCCTTATCGTCCAACATGACGTTAAACTGTCACATTGGTTACTAATATGTCCTACATGACACTAAACTGTATATGTCCGAGATGACATTAAACTATATTTTGTCCGAGATGACATTAAACTATATTGTGTCCTAGCAACATGACATTAAACTGTGTGGCACTTTCATCGTCCAGCATGACATTAAACTGTAAAAAATCCCCAGAACTGATATCCTCATATTGGTTCACCTTAGTCCTAGCTACATGACTTTAAACTGTACAGCACCAGTTCGTCCTTGCTATATGACGTTAAACTATACAGCAATGGTCCCGTATGACTTTAAACTGCATCATCCCTGGTCCATGTATATGACCATAAACTATTTGCAAATATGTCCAGCAAGACGTTAAACTATGACATCCTAACTACATGACGCTAAACTGTATAAAAGTCCCTCACGTCCGGAAAGACGTTAAACTATATAATCATCAAAAGTCCAGCATGACATTAAAACTGCATAATCCCCCATTCGTCCAATATGACGTTAAACTGTATTGTCCCCATCGTCCTAACTACATGACGCTAAACTGTACAGAAAGTCCTTGATATGTCCTACATGACATTAAACTGTGCATCGTTAAGGTTGTTATTACCTCTTGTTTCTCACACTGAGTATGACTCACGTGAGCTTAGAGCGAACATCAACCATAACACTCCCTTTGGGCCACTAACCATGTGTAAGTCCCAACAACATTTTTTTAGATCATTGTCCACAAGAACAACTTGATCATTAATTCATTCTTTAATTGAACTACACAGACTTTGATCCTTGCCCTCCAGGCTGGGTATGTAGGCAACCTCTCAGGGTTCAAGCCCAAAAAACAATCTCTTCACATTGGTTCACCACCATCTCATATGATGATGATTTGTGAAACCACCCCTGGAATCAATATCTTTACATTGATTCACTTTCGTCCTTGTTATATGACGTTAAACTATACAACACTTTTGTCCGGTACGACAATAAACTACAATATTCTTTGATTTCCTCATTTGAGAAAGAACCATTATTAACATTGATTCTTTTTCAATCATGGTTTTCATTTTCAAAAGACTACGTACATACATGGTAATGCCTAAACTTTTTATTTTAGGTTAAAATCATCATTGCACTAAAGTCCCCTTTTCACCCTTCACATGTACGAACCAAATTTGTACAAAGGGTAGTTCTAGAACTACGTGGACTTGATTCCCATCCTTATGGGATACGTAGGAACATTCGAGTGTCCCTCGAATCCAGTCCCAAGTCTTTTGGGCCTAACCCCAAATTTCACTTTCAGTCCCTTGGCTGAAAAGTCTTCATGAAAACACACATTGTGTATTCATTATTATGGTCCGAATTATATGACCTTAAACTAAGATCACTCATACTTTCGTCCTGCACGACGTTAAACTACATTTCAAGAACTACGTATGGCTTGATTCTCATTCTTATGAGATACGTAGTGAAGTCCAAAATTTCAATTTAGGACCCAGCCACAACATGATTATGGTTATCATTGACCTATGTATCTCTATATACATTGGACAATACCCATCATTATGTGTTATAATCCTAACCTTAAATATTTTCAGATCTTCATAACCCTTTTCATGACTTCTAGTCACAAAAATGTCAAACATCTGAGAATTCTTTTTCCTAACTATGCAGCACGTGCCCATAGGTGGCCCTGCGTAAACAGTCCACATAACAGACTTGTCAGCCAAAAGATGCTATTTTATTTGACTATGCAGCCAATGCCCATAGGTGGCCCTGCATATTTCAACCCCCTAACGGGTTTTGTTAAATAATAGTAACTTCATTCTTGGGAAGAATGCTTCTTTTGTCCTTATTTGTCTTAAACAACAGTATGTAGGGATCCGCAAAAATAGCCATCCTTAACATATTTGTCCCATATCCTTTTTAATGATCTAAAAGTATTCAGGTCTATGGTTTATTCTTCTTCCCTACGTTTGGGTCAGACCTTCGTAGGAGTGATATTCATCCAGTTCTTCGATATTCTTGTTTGGAAATATCTTCTCCATATTCAAGTACCTCTTTCCATACAACAAACTCTATGCTTTAGAAAATTTGAATCTCCATAAACTTTCACTGGCTTTTAGCACTAGGAAAGTAAATTTCTGGGAGTTCTTTTGCCTGACTATGCAGCACGTGCCCATAGGTGGCCTTGCATAAACAGTCCACATAACAGACTTGTCAGCCAAAAGATGCTATTTTATTTGACTATGCAGCCAATGCCCATAGGTGGCCTTGCATATTTCAACCCCCTAACGGGTTTTGTTAAATAATAGTAACTTCATTCTTGGAAACTACTTCTTCTAATGCCTTTTTAGCTCTTTTTCATATCATTCCTCAGATTCAAATATTCTTAAGCCATAGTTTACATTTTTTCCCTCATACTTGAGTATGGTAATATGTTTTCAGATAAATTGTCAAGGAATTGAATCCATTTTTAATACATTTCCGGTCAAAGCTATTTCGACCTTAAAAACATTAGCCCCTTTATGTCCGGCGTGCATGAATTTAAACTGCCCACAAAAGACAAAGGAACTCTGAATAAAAGTCAAGTTCCAGCTCACTAAATATACATTTTTGTATGATTTAGGTAATATTGAGCAGTTAAAAGATTCAAAGTTTGTAGGGTTATTTATAATAATCCTAGTAAAAATCAAACTATACTTACTGGGCCCATTGACTTAAGTAAATTTGAAGCAGGTAATGAAAGAATGCAGGTACAAATGATTGGAGACGAAAGTGTTTTTCATTGATACACAAGAGTTAGAAGGACATCCAAAGATTGGAGTCTCTTCTCTTTTTCAAGAATTACAAGAGGCTTTCAAACATAACACTTCATTTGATTTACGGCATCCCAAGCTTCATCAGCAATCACCTGGAATTCATTCATTCAACTGGATACAAAAAGAGATGCAGTGATACCAGCTCTTCTTGAAAAAGTTGTAAAAGGATGTTCTTGAGTGCGGTTTGAGAAAATTTTCTGCTGATCAAACAGTGACTCTGTTTCTATCCAAGAGACTTGGAAGATGGATACATGGATTTGAGAATGGAGCATTGGAAGTAAAGAGCCATTTGGAGAGAGTACTCTTTTCAGATATTGCTCTAATACCATGTTTTTCTTCTCTCCACCAACCGGTAGTGGAAAACATTTCAGCCCATGGATTTTCCATTTTCATATCTGCAAGGAAATGGCATGCAAGGAGAATTTGAAAGTTTACACCATTGTTGTTTCTCTTAATGCACAGCATAACCGAAATGAAGGAGTAGTAGAGTAGCTGCATTTCAGATGTATAGTTGTTTGCATTTGGAACATTGACTCCTTGCAAGTAACCATGACCACATAGAGACAGGTAGATGCTCTGTGGGAAATTAAGATGATATTTCTTCAAGTACTTAGCCAAATCTGGAAGAGTGTTGTCGCAAATGTCATAGTAATCATGGCCAATGATGTTCATCATGTCATCAATCCTCTTGCTAGCCAGTTCATAAGCCATTCCAATTCCCTTGGGAACCACTGAATCTGCACAAAAGATGAATAAACTAACTCTTAAATGGGTTTATTTTTCATAAATTTTGTGAAGAAATTTGGAAAAATGGAAAAGGCATTAAGGTGCACAAGTCTAAAACATGGCGCGCAAGTATTCACGTGCCGCGCTAGTTTTCACCGCACAAGTATAAACCGCGCAAGTAAGAATACCTTTACAGGAGCGCGACATCAAGGAAAACAGAGCAGACTTGCGCGGTTTAGGTGACCTGCGCGGCGAGAGCTCGAGAAGGTATGAAGTCCGGAAATCCGGATACTTGTACGGAGGTGAGGCCGTGTATTTATAGGCCAGGAAGCCTACCTGCGTGCCATACCCAGACGCGTCTAGGGCCTGCGCGACGCAAACTTGCGCGCCGCCCTCTTCGCACTGAAGACTTGCGCGCCACCCTTTTCCTTTGGAGGGATTCGATTTCCTCAGAGTCAAATCCTCATTTTTCTCCGGATCCAACTCTGAGGGGGGACTTTTGTTGACGCTCCTATTCGTCACAGAATCTAAAGATCGGAAAAGGGAATATCTGAGCTCAAAATGATTCAACCTTTGAAGAAAACATCAAAAATCGAAAAAGGCATGAATAGAGGATCAAAAGCACATCCACCGCGCATGTTTTATCATTGTCGCGCAAGTACACTTGCGCGACACAGTTGGTCGCGCAGGTGACTTGCGCGACCTAATTGGTAACCGCCCGGTAACCGCCCTGGGTCTTCTTTTGCCTATAAATAGACCCTGTGGGCCCCCCATTAAGAGGATCTTTTTCCAGAAACTCGGATCGAAGCTCCCGACGCCCAAGTCTCTTCTCAAAGCTTCCAGAACACTTCTAAGGTAATTTCTTACCTAGAACGGAAGATCTAAAGAGAAAAAGGAAGGCCTAAGTGTTGAAACTTATCAAACACTTGCACGCCTACTTAATTCCTTCAATATAACTTGCGCGTCCCTCTTCTGGAAGAACCTCAAGAGGATGGTAAAGGGTTTAATAAAGAGTCGCTCAAGAATTTCAATACTGGTTGAAAATCGTGCAAGTACCCCTAATGTCGCGCAAGTATACTTGCGCGACCAATACTTGCGCGCCGCCGCAGGACTTGCGCGCCTTTCAAGACTTGCGCGCCCCTATCTTTTTGGGTGCCCATCTTTCCCATTTTTACCCCTCTTAAGCCATTTCACCCTTCCTATTCAAGATTCAGTCTTCAAGATACTCTTCAAAGCCATTTATGGCATGATTTCTTGATTTGACATCCTTATCTGAAAGGAATTCTGTGAAATACCTCTCAAAACCTAGTGATTTAAACATCTTTATGTCACCAAAGATTGAGAGTTCATTCATTCAACCTCATCCTTTAAGATGAGAGAATCATAAACTGGGTCTCCTTTTCAAGAATAATCCCCAGTTATAAAAACCTTTGATCTGGGCATCTTTCTTAAGAATAAGCCCCAATCAAGTCCTTTAATCTTGGGCATCCTCCTCAGGAGTAAACCCCAAACATTAATCCCTAACCTGGGTCTCCTTTTCAGGAATAAGACTCAGTCATAACCTTGGGCTTCCTTTTCAGGAGTAAGCCCCAAGTCCCCTAACCTAGGCTTCCTTCTCAGGAATAAGTCCTAGTCATAAATCTTGGGCATCCTTCTTAGGAGTAAGCCCCAAGTCTCTTAAAATTTCTCTTAACCAGTCATAAATTACCTCTGATTTGGGTTTCCTTTTCAGGAATAAAACCCAATCATAAGTCCCCTCCTAACTTGGTCATCCTCCTTAGGAGTAAGCCCCAAGATTAGAGTATTCAAATCTCTATGAAGCACATATAACTTTGTGGACCCTGTTCTTGGATTTTCTCCCTAAAAGTAAATCCTAAACCTTCGTCTATCTGGGCAGTCATCTATACATAAGCCCCAAAACAAATTCTTATGATTTCATCTTTTATGGCACAATTGTCTAAATTTTACCAATACCTCTTGTTTCTCACACCGAGCATGACTCACGTGAGCTTAGAGTGTAAAAGTAATTATGACATTCATCTTTGAGCCATCAATCATAAAACATCATATCCCATTCCTCGAACTACGTGGGTTCTGATTCCTTTTTCAAAACAAAGGATACGTAGGTAGCCCATCTATGGGTTCGATCCCAACATTGAAATAATCTATGTCCTTCTGAATGACGATAAACTTCAAGTGCCCCACTGAGTGGCTTTAAAACCAGCCTGGTCATCAAAATGACCAAGAGACTTTTATATAAATGTTTTGAAGGATACCATTGACCAAGAATCTCTAAACAAATATAGATGATTCTATATTGATGAAGAACCTCGAATACATATAAAAGATTCTCTAAATTTCTTGCATATTTAATCATTGATTGTTAAAACTAAAGGAAAGCACATTTTTTACTTGGTAATGTAATAAGGATTCACGAACATAACTTAAATCTATAAAGAGAGTCCCGGAGTAGACAATAATTCCCCTCAAAAAGGTGTGATGAGTCCGACCTCCCATCCTCTCGACCAATGCAAATTCGTAAGCCTCATTAGTCCACAAACTCATGAGCGCCTGCCTTTGGAAAGTAGGTCCAGACGGATGTAGAATCATTGGATGTTTCCGGTTCTACGAACAAACCCGTTAGAAACCGATCGGAACGTTTGAATCTCCCATCCAGGAGGTCATCCCCGGATTCCGCGCGAAACAGGGGCACCTTAGGAAAAGATAGAAATATTATTTTAAAATAAATTAATATTCAATTTATAAGGTCTCAAAACAGATTTATTTCTAGGATAAGGTGGGGATGGGTCAAAAACAACTCATCCAATAGGTTTTATACTGGTTTGGGTCACATTATTAACCTTATATTTTATTTTTAACTCTTAGTTAATTAGTTTGACATTTACCATGACTCTTTGTATTTCTATATTATATGGCTAATAAACTTACTATAAACTTCCAAGAGAACCCCAAGTGGTTCATTAATGATACACCTATCATTATGTAAGTCTCTTGGCTGAACCCTATATTTTTAGGAATAGAATATCAATTCATAATATAATATTTGTTTTAAAAAATCCTTTATGTCAATTTTGAAACTATTTAATAATTGATTTTTGTTAAAGTCTTGAAATCTTTATTAATTTGAACCAAATTTATTTTAGAAATCCTAACATGTCATAGTAACCAATAAAATTCATGTATGTCATCAAAAGTTTCAAAATATATTTATTTTAACATTTATAATACCAATTATATGATTCTTTCATTAATAAAGAAAATATTTCATCATTATTGTGTCATAAATAAATTTAATTATTGAATGTCTAAAAATTAGAAATAAAATACCATTATGTAGGAAATCTTTTTATCTCTCTAATTAATATTTATAGTTGAAAATATAACATATATAACCCTATGTAAAAAAATTATAAAAGATAAATTCTTATGTCATTTTTGTATTTAAATTAACTTAATCAATATAAAGTGTCATTATCACTTAAAAGTGGCTTCATGGGGTCCCAAAATCGACCCAAAGATACCCATGGTCAGACATGTATCAACTAATAGGGTTAGGGCACGTTTTAGGGTAATTTAATATTATTATAATATTATTTTTTTGACCCTTATTTACCGGATTTTCCCTTTAACCATGGTAAATAAAATATTTACCAAATTCAAAAAAAAATTCAAAACATAGAAGTGGCAGAAATTAATTTAAAATATATTCCCGTTGTAAAAAAAACTTGTTTTTATGAAATAATAACTATCAAAAGATTGGCACTTTCTTATGTCCAGTTTAAATGTAAAATTATGTCTAATGACCAACATTGGATTAAATGGTAAAAATATAATCTAAATATACTTTAAAATCACTCAAAATCATAATTTACCGCTGTTAATTATTTCAATTAAGAAAATCATTTTAATTAAAATTTAGTAATTTTCACCATTCATCAAAATATGAAAGTTATCAGAAAAGTACCAAAAATTCACCCTAAGCTAATTTCGATATTCCGAATCAAAAAATGAAGTCTATTTTGAAAGATAAAATGTATAAAATTTAAAAACTTGGGTGTCACTATTCATAACTGCTAGTTTGATTGGTTGTGGTGTGTTAGAACTTGAAGTTGCGTACAACACAAGCTATTGTATTATTCAAAGAGAAGCGTACCATGGAAGCTTAGGGTGTTACATTCTCCCCTCCTTCAAATAATTTTGTCCTCGAAATTTCAAGAATACTACAGCATAAAAAGACTATTGTGGTTCTGCATCATATGTTCCTTGGGTTCCCACATTTCCTCTTCCATCTTATGGTTTCTCCATAGAACTTTTACCAGATGATTCATCTACTTTCTCAATAATTGTTCTCTGGTATCAAGAATTTTGACAGGCTCATCGCAATAAGAATAATCGGGTTCTAGTTCTAATTCCTCATAGGTGAGTACATGCATTGGGTCAGGCGTGTATTTTCTCAACAATGGTACGTGGAACACATTATGCACATTGGAGAGACTTGGCAGGATTACCAAATGGTAAGCTACAGCCCCAATTCGTTCTAGAATTTCGAAAGGTCTGATGTACCCGAGACTCAATTTACCTTTCTTACCGAAATGTATGAATCCCTTCAATGGAGATACCTTCAAGAATACACTATATCTTACATGAAATTCCAAATCCTTCCTTCAGTTATTGGCATAACACTTCTGCCTACATTGAGTTTATCTGATGTGGGTTTGGATTACCTTAACCTTTTCCATCGTTTCCTCCACAAGTTCTGGAACTACGAGTTTTCTTTCACCAACATCATCCCAATAGGTTGGTGTGCGACATATCTTTCCGTATAACACTTCATATGGTGCCATCTGAATACTTGAATGGAAGATGTTGTTATATAAAAATTATACCATAGATAAATAATGATCCCACGTACCTTGAATGTCAAGTGAGAAGGATCTCAACATGTCTTATAAGGATTGAATAGTTCATTCTGATTGTCCATCAGTTTGAGGGTGGTAGGAAGTGCTCAAACGAAGTTCAATATCCTAGGATTTCTAAAGACTTTTCTAGAATCTTGATTTAAAACGTGGATCATGATCAGAAACAATCGATATGGGTACTCGATTAAGTCTCACAGCTTCATTAATATAAAGTCTTGCTAGACGTTCAAGTGGTAAATACTCCCTTATAGAAAGAAAATGTGCTGACTTGGTAAGAAGATCAACAATGACCCATATTGCATCGTTCCTTCTTGGAGTCTTTGGTAGTACCATGAAAAAGTCCATCGTGATATTTTCCCATTTACACTCAGGTATGGGAAGAGGTTGCATGACTCCTCCAGGATGTTGCCTTCCAGCTTTCACTTGTTGAAAAACCATACATATTTACACAAAATCACCAATCTCCCTCTTCATGTTTCCCCACCAAAAATTTTCCTTCAAATATTTATACATCTTGGTGCTCTCGGGGTGTATAGAGAAATTGGAACTATGAGCATCGTCCAACAATTACCTTTTTAGATCAGGTATATCGGGAACACAAAATCACTTCCCAAATTTCAAAATTCTATCTCCATACAAAAATTCACTCAATCTCCCATCATTCAGAGCATTAATAATCTTTTTAAACTCTTCATCATCAGTCTGAGAACTCTTTATCCTTTCTAGTAAAGATGGTTTGACAACCATTTGAAAAGGTATAGATGTTTCACCTTCCATTGTGATTCCCAAATCCATCTTTACTAGATCTATGTCTATAGGATCCTTTTCAACTCTCATCTTGTTCAAAACTCCATGATCCTTTCTACTCAAATCATCTGCTACTTTATTTTCCTTCCCCTGGTGGTACTGTATCGTTCAATCATAATCCTTCAGTAATTCAAGCCATCCCATTTTTCTCATGTTGAGTTCTTTCTGTGAGAAAATATACTTCAAACTCTTGTGATCAGTATAAATCTCACATTTTTCACCATAGAGGTAGTGTCTCCAAATTTTCAAAGTAAAGATTATAGCTACTAAATCAAGATCAAGATTAGGATAGTTTTTCTCATGAATTTTCAGTTGTCATGATGCATAGGTAATAACAATATCATTCTGCATAAGTAAACAACCAAGTCCTTTCTTCGATGCATCACTATAAATAACGAACTCATAATTCCTCAATGGTAGAGTCAATATAAGAGCATTGACTAATATTCCCTTCTGTTATTCAAAACATTCATCACGCTCTTTTTTCCAAACAAATTTAACCCCTTTACGTTTGAGCTTTCTAAATGGGTTAGCCAACTGGGCAAAATTATGGATGAAACGTCAAAAATAACCTGTTAATCAAATAAAACTGCATAACTCAGTTATACATGTAGGCGTTTTACATTCTTGGATTGCTCTTGTCAAAGAAGGATCAATTTAGATTCCATCTTTGAAGACAATATGGCCAAGAAAATAAATCTCCTAAAGCCAGAATTCACACTGGCTAAACATCCCATATAATTCATGTCTTCTAAGAGTCTTCGGGATAATGCGCAAGAGATTTTCATGATCTTCATAGTTTTGGAGTATAACAAGATATCATTAATAAATACCACTTAAAAATCATCAAGATATTCCTTGAAAACTCTGTTTATTAGATCCATGAAGACAGAGGGTGCATTAGTCAATCCAAAAGGCATCACTGTAAACTCATAATTCCTGTACCCAGTTCAAAATGTTGTATTCGAAATGTATTCCTTATTTACACACAACTAATGGTATCCAGATCAAAGGTCAATATTTGAAAATTATTGATCTCCATGTAGTTGTTCAAATAAATCATCAATGTGAGGTAGGGGATACTTTTTCGTTATTGTTATAGCATTGATTTCCCTTTAGTCGACACATAACCTCATAGATCCATCTTTCTTCTTAACATAAAGGACATGGATTCCCCATGGAGAAACACTAGGGCGAATAAATCCTTTATTAATCAATTACTCTGGTTGTTTCATTAGTTCAACTAATTCCATAGTGTCCATTCTATAAGGGGTCTTTGATATGGGCCTTGAACCAGGAATTAAATTAATGGAAAACTCAATTTCTCATTCTAGAGGATGTCCAGGTAAATCATTAGGAAACAGATTTACATATTCTTTCACAATAGGTACATCCTCTATTTGAACATTCTTTTCCTCACCCATAGTTATTTCATTTTCTTCCTCCCCGATAATTGAATTTAGTTGAGCTACTAGGGGTGGATCTAGAGAAGAATCAGGTGGTGACAGTTCTGCTCTAAAGATAAGGTGTTCTTTATCATCATCATCAAAAATCATAACCTCTTTCTTCTTACGATAAATTTTTTCATCATGGTCTGAAAGAAAATCCATACTGAGGATTATATCAAATTCAATCATGGGTATGACAATGAGATCAATAGATAAATAAAATTTATGTGCTCTAATGGGGTCTGATTCACAAAACATTGTTGCAATGATACTTCTCTTAGGAGTTTTGACTAACAACTCCATTGTTAAATAAAATTGTAAATATATAATTTTCATATCAAACTAGGAAGATATGAAACAATGCAATGATCCATAATCAAATAATGCATTTTCTAAACTTGAAAAACCCATTAAATTACCTGCCACCATGTCTTTCAGAGATTCTACCTCAGTAGTAGTGATAACATAAGCTTGGCCTTGATCCCTTAGAATTTTCAGAGGTAATTTCCCCTGACACTTAGGACATTTATTTTTATAATGTCTCATCTCCCTACAGTTATAACCTTGAACATCGGTAGCTTCTTTCGTCCCCTTGCAATCACGATTTTGGTGGTCTATTTCACCACACTTGTAACAGACTCACATTCCTTTCAAGAATGTACCGCGGTGTTTCATCCCACATTTACTACAGGATGGATTATCAACGTTTCCCTTATTCCCCTGATTTCCATTTATAGAGTGATCAACATATCTCTTTTTCTCTTTCTTTGCTTTAAATTCGTAAGACTTAGAGATTTTTTTTTCTTGTCTTGATAGAACATGAGACAATATCTTCGTACGAAGAGAAGGATTGTGATACTAATGCTCGACGGAGAAACGATTTTAACCCATCAAAGAAACAATCAGTATTACTTCATGGATTACGTGTATAATCTATAGCATACCTCGCTAACCTTGTAAAGTTAGCCTCATAATTTGCGACATTCTCATCCTCCTTTTGTCTAAGACTCAGAAATTGCCTTTTCATATCTGTTCGATGGTCACGAGGAAAGTATTTTTCTAAGAAAATATTTTTTAACTCCCTCCATTCCATATTTGATACTTCATCATCTTCCTTTGTATTTTGAATCAATGACCTTCATTGGTCAGCTTCTCCAGTGTGGCGTTAAAGTGCCATGATAACTTTTTCCCTTTCACTACTCCTCAAGGCATGGAATATTTTCTCTAAGTAATTTATCCATTGCTTAGATAGTAATGGATTTGTACTCCCATTGAATGTTGGTTGTTATTTCCTCATGAAGATATCTAACATTTATCCTCCACGCTATGGATCTAGGTGCTTCATACGAGTAAGTTTATTATTCATAACCTGAGTGAGTTTTCCCAGTATGGTGATTAGCTGATCAGCACCAGTTGCATCACCATATCCACTATAATTATCTTGAGAAGTAGGGAAATCTTTACATAGAGTGCGTTCATTGATATGATTTCCATTTTTTCCACTAGACACCATTTCTAAACAATGGCATACACTATATTAGTTTATGGATCCCAAAAAAAAATCCAAACTTGTAAAACACTTAACCTGAATTGAACAGTTTATAGATATAATCCATAATCATAAAAATGTTTTCTTTGAGTAAGTACATACACATAAACCCTTCATAATATTTTTTAAAGAAAATGAGAATTACTATAAGCATATCCCCCGGGAGTGTCGTAACCAAGAGTGCAGTAAGTCCTGTTGTCGTGCACCAGTTCCCGTTCGAGTCTAGCTCAAAACGGTGTTTTCGAGTTTTAACCCTAGGTATATCTGTTCCAGATCCACCTCTACCTGCTCGATTCCTGACAGGGATGTATTTCTCAGAAAACTCAAAAAATCTCTATAATACCAAAATTTTATGAAGTTCTTATATACTAATCCTCAAAGTCCAACTCAGGTCTAAGTGCTCTAATTAGAGATTATCTGAAATCTAGCTCCCAAGGCTTGTACTAAAATTCCTTTGATACCAACAGTAATTCACTGGCCCCAGTTACCTAGAGTCGGTGCATTATTACGTAACATTAGCATGATCACAAAAGATCAATTCTCGAAAGACCAATTAGTTTAGTAGACTTGGAAACACTAGATACATTTATAAGTCTTACATTACATCATAAAGTGAAAAACTAAAACAATATAGTCTCCATAGTCTACACTCATATCCCCTTAAACTATCCCTGTAGATAAGTCATAAAATACTTTTTCACATATTTGGAAAAATAAAACATAGTAAGGGGTGATCTCAGATGCTCAGTAAGGATAACAATATAGCAGAAACATTCATAAATAAGCATAAACATTTAAAGAAATGTATAACTAAAAAAATCCTGTTAAACTTGAATTTCAACATAATATGGAAAAAATAAAATGAAATAATTCCATTTACTTATTCACATGTATATTCTACTAGTCGAATAATCACATGAAATATCAATAACCACTTTCGTAATGATGGAATGTATAATGCCAGACTATCATAACTACATAGTCAAGGACTTGTGCCAAGACTACAAATAAGATTTTGTCAAGGACTTGTGCCAAGACACTAGTTTGTCTCATGAGACCTACCGTTGCATCGATGAGTTATATCAGGCTCCACCCGTCACCTACTAAGTCCAACGCATTCCTCATACGAAAAGGTTTAAACATAACATAAACATTCGTATTTAAACTAGCAAACAAAATGTGAATACTTTCCCCATAAACCATGAATGGTATTAAAATAACACATCCACAGTAAAAAATATCACAAAACATTCAATACAATATGGAAGTTTTGAATCATAATAAATCAACTTCAAATAAGTTTAAAATCAATCAAAGGATGTTGACATAGATGAAATCAAAACTATTTGAGAGAAATATCTCCTTTTTTGAAATCATTTAAAAGTCACATAATTATAATAGAAAACATTTAATTTGAAAATATTCCTATAAGATTATAAGGGAAGCTTCAACGATTTTATAACGGTGTAAAATAGCCTCACCCGCCGTATAAGTATAAAAAGGCATTCTTACCTTAATTTTGTCGAAAAGGTTAAAAAGGACCTTGTTTGGAAAAGGATGGAAAGATTCCATTATAAAAATCTTATAAAAATTCAAACAAGGGTATAAATGAATTTAACCCATAGTCTATTAAATAGTAATAATGTTTTTAAATACATTTTTAAGAAACATGGATGTGGATGATAAATATGTTCCATTAGATAATTACGTATAAACAACCTCAGATAATGAAGAGATTGTGAAATAAACCCTTACCTTTAACTTTTCCTTGGTTGAGGGTAGGTTAACCACCTGTATAACGGTGAAATAATTTTTATTAAATTATACATGAATCAAATACATTAATATGATATCATATATGATCTTCTAACCTTACTTTTTTAATAATATCTTAGTATTGTCGTTGTTTCGGGTGTTAACTGATTCTTTTTCCTTTATATGATTTGTTATATAATTTGAATTTGTTATGGATAGGTTGTATCTTATTCATATACAAAATGATATTAATTCTTTAAACATTATTTTTAACCATCAAATGAAAATTATTCTTGAATGGATATAATGGGGAATGAATCTCATCCCGTTCGTGGAGAAGGTAGTCCGTACGTATGCACGAGCGACAATATCATTATTTTGATATTAAAATAATATATAATTGCAAGGTATATCATATACACAGAATCATTATCATGTTATATTTATTATTTACATAAAATAAACATCATTATTATTCCAATCCAAATAATCATGTATTGAATAACAATTACACCACGACATGGAGACGGTAAGTCGTACGTGCGCATGTATGGTGACATGTCCTTCAAAAAATGGATAGATTAATGAATTTGGTTGTACCATATCTTTAATAAAATCACAGTATATATAAGATACTGGATTTATTATTTTAGAATATAAATAACAATGATAGAAGAAGTGGAAAAAATAAAAGAACCTGAAAGAGGTGGTGATATATTTACCTCTTCATCAGGTTCTTCCTTTTGATTTAATCAAAAGGGCTTATTAGGTTGGATTTCTGACTAAAGGAAGGACTCTAGGATGAAGGGAGGACAGTTTAGAGAGTATTTGGGTAGATGTTGGCTGAGCCAAATGATTTGAAGGTGTGAATTAGAGAGAAGGGGGTGCCTTTTTATAAGAGGGGTGAGGGGCACCTTAGGAAGAGATAGAAATATTATTTTATAATAAATTAATATTCGGTTTATAATGGATCCAAAATGATTTATTTATAGGATAAGGTGGGGAAGGGTTGAAAACAACTCAACCAAAAAGTTTTAGACAGGATTGTGTCACATTATTAACAATATCATTTAGTTTTAACTCTTAGTTAATTAGTTTGACATTTACGATGCCTCTTTGTATTTCTATATTATATGGTTAATAAACGTACTATAAACTAAAAAGAGAATCAAAAGTGGTTCATTAATGATAAACCTATAATTATTTAAGTCATTTTTATGAACCATAGATTTTTAGGAATATAATATCAATTTATAATATAATATATTTTTAAAAAACATCTTTATGTCAATTTTGACAATATTTAATAATTGATTTTTGTTAAAGTCATAAAAACATTATTAATTCAAAAAAAATTATTTAAGCAATCCAAACATGTCATATTAACCAATTTAATTCGTGCATGTCTTCAAACCTTTCAAATTATATTTATTGTAACATTTAAAATACTAATTATTTGATTCTTTCATTAATAAAGAGAATACTGCATCATTATTGTGTCATAAATAAATTTAATTATTCAACGTATTAAAATTATAAATAAAATAAAATTATTTAGGAAATATTTTTATATTTCTAATTCATATTTATAGTAAAAAATATAACATATTTAACCCTATGTAAAAATTGTTTTTCTAAAAGATATATGCATAGGTCATTTTTGTATTTACTTGAACTTAATTAATATAAAGTGTCATTATCACTTAAAAGTGGATTCATGGGGTCCCCAAATCGGCTGAAATATTCCCATGTTTGGACAGGTTTCAACCAATATGTTTAGGACACATTTTAGGGTAATTTAATATTTTTATAATATTAGTTTTGTACCCTTATTTACCAGATTTACCCTTTAACCATGGTAAATAAAATATTTACCGAAGTAATTATTCCAAATGTCTAAAAATAAAGGTTAACTATTTACACAATTTGGACCTCCTGATTCTAAATATGGAATCCATTTTTCTAAATTCAAAACACATAAGTGGCAGAAATTAATTTTAAATTAAGTCTTGTTGTCAAAACAAAAAGCGTGTTTTTATGAAATAATAACTATCAAAAGATTGGCACTTTTTTATGTCTAGTTTAAATGTGAAACTATGTCCAATGACCAATATTGGATTAAATGGTGAAAATTTAATCTAATTATACTTTAACATCACTCAAATTCATAATTTACCACTATTAATTATTTTGATTAAAAAGTTGTTTTTAATTAAAATTTAGTAATTTTCACTATTCATCAAAATATGAAAGTTATCATAAAATTACAAAAAATTCACCCTAAGATAATTTAGATATTCCGAATACAAAAATGAAGTCCATTTTGAAATATAAAATGTATAAAATTTCAAAAAGTGGGTATTACTATACATAACGACTATTTTGATTGGTTGTGGTGTGTTAGAACTCAAAGTTGCGTACAACACACGCTATTGTATTATTCAAAGAGAAGCGTACTATGGAAGCTTGGGGTTTTAAAAAGGAGATTCCTTAATATTAGTTCATTTCTATCAAATTGTTTTTGTTTCATTGGAAAAGTGATGAATAAGGTGCATTTGGTTTGGCCCGATGGTTGTTGTGGGGGTTCAATTTTTTGACAATCATTCTCATTAGGTCACTATTATTTATCATAATGGATACTTTCAATGGTTCCATCATCCATTACTGAGTAAATTCATTCTTCCCAAAGGCATGTGGCCTTTTGGGGATTCAAACCCAATAGTACATATGAACTCACATTGGCTGAGTGGATGGTAGGATGGTCTCATCACAACCTTCTAGGGGGAATTGTTTCCTACTTCAGGGCTCTCTTATAGATTTAAGATATTATCATGAATCTATTCCTAATTATGATGCATGATCTGTTACCCTAATTGAATAATCATAGGTTAAATTTTCACTTATTCTAATGAGGAATCTTATTAGTGAATACATATGTATGTATCTAATTTTATTCATTCATTTCCAATTGGTGGATAGATGTTTATATATTTAATCCATTTAACCGGGCACTCTAAAGTTTTTTTTGTATCTAGGGAGGCAGTAAATATCTCGAGGAAATGATTGATCCATTATAAGACTTCCTATGTATCATGTTTTATGACAAGAATCAAACCCCACATAGTAAGTTCAACCTATATAGTCTAATTTCATATGGATAGGACATATATGTGGGTACTAAGATACCAAATATTTGAGATTGAACCTTGAGAAGGAATCCTATGTATCTTGGTAATAGCATGAATTAGAGTCATCATAGTTTTGTTTCTTCTCATTCTACTGAAGGATGAAGAAATAATATCATCCCATGGGAATGATTAAGTAATTACGGTTTAAATTTCAAATACATGTATGGAAATATAGTGAGGTAAGGTCATATTTGAGTTTGGTTCATAGGAAGGAATCATACATATCCTTATTATAGTAGGAATCAAATTTATCATAGATCAATTGGGTTAGTTCTTACGCACTGAAGTTACTCTAATATAAATATAGTAATATAATTCCACATATTCGGGATTACACATTGGGGTTGTACTATGTAAAGAATATGATCATTGAAACTCCCTAGCCCCATGTGAGCTATGCTCTATGTGGGATACAAGTGGTAAAAAATAACCAGACTCATTACATGTGGATATGGGACTTATGTATGGGGATATTCCTTTGAATTTATAATATGGATCATGGCCATTAGGAAGGAATCCTACATATCCTAGTTATGTTAGGAATCAGATTCTTCATATTTCAATTGATCGGGTCTTATACACTGAGGTTGGACAAGGTTATCATGTTATGGTATGACCACTTGGCTTGGTCTGGTTGTCTTCCTTGACCTGATTGGTTAGCAGTATAATATGCCTTGATAGTTCGATTGACATGTTGAAGGATGTCTACCTAAAATGTCTAATGAAAATGACATGATCCAGTTTACTTGTTCAAGGGATTATTCATAATCTTGATGGTATGTCTGAAGGTTGTTGAATGACCAAGGACGAATTTTTCGGAGGACATCACAAGACCTAGCTATCTGATCCTGGAGTTCATCGTATGATCCCCACAAACTTACTGGGAGTGCATCACATGATCTAGTTAAATTTCCATAGGTTAAACTAAAAATAAGGATGAATCACATGGAGGGTGTCTCAAGAATCAATACAACATTTCTAGAGGGTGAAACAAGTCTTCATTGACCTATCCATGTGGCATCATGAAGGTTGGCTGGCATGTTCAGAGGACATCCCCAGATATGGATGGCTTGTCTAAAAGACACTATATGAGCTGGTTGAAATGTCCTGATGCCCTAATAATTCAGAGCTAGCATGCACTGGTGCTGCGATATGATTTTATAGAAAAGTATAGAGGACTTCACGAGGTCGAAATGGTGAGCCTAAGGGGATTCACAAGACATGGTTTTAATACCCAGGGGAACCATGTGACTCTCTAATATATGTACTTGGGAATTATCATACCAAAGGAGCATTGTATGATCTATGCGACATGTCCTAGAGCAATCATGTGGACGGGGTGGTTCACCTGACCCACAAATAGATCAAACCATATGTTCTACACACAAGTCTCCCATATATTCAGTCATTTTTCATGCCTTTTTTGGCATATTACATTGATTTTTTCAATGTTATCTTGTTTATGTCTCATGTTGATCATGTATGAGGGATTTCATTTTTATAACCCCCCAAATCCATTCAAGTGTTCTATTAGTGATCAGATAAAGTGCATATGCATGTTGCATGATCGCTTAGGTTGTTCCATGGACTTTACCTAATGGAAAACCTTTTTGATCACCAGATCTTCCACTCTGAAAAATCCACTATGATTTCTGGGTAAACTGGTGTGAAGATCCAGGGATGCAATTTTTGAATCTGGGGTTAGGGATTTATAGGTGTCTCCACCCTAATTATATGTTTCTCTATGTGGTGTGAATCATGTAAATCCATAGTATAGTCGGTGGAGTGTTTTGAGGTCATACCGTTTATGTGGTCAGTCAATATGTCATACTAGGGGCATCAAATGATTTTTAGTGATAGATAGAGCATTCTATCAGCACCCAATTTATTGTATTTTCACCAATTTAAGGGGTCTCAACTAACTATGTGGACATTCCAAGTGGAATATTCAATTTCAGTTTGACTTTTCTAGAGGCCATCATGAGATAAAGATTCATTCTAAAAGGATTTAGTGTGATCTTATATGCCTTATAAGGTTCATTCCATGAGAAAAAGGTATATTTTTAGGGGGCCTTTACGAGATCAAGCTATCATTTTAGGGGTACTTCACATTATTCGAGTGACATGTCTGCAAGCTCTTTCGCAATAAGGAGGAAATGTCTCAAGGGATTTTATTGGGCCTTGAAGACAACATGGGTGACTTTTATGATATTTAAAACTGAAAGAGGCTCCATTATTTTCCATTTTATTTTCTTCTTTTATTTTTCATTGGCTCAAGGATCTCATGAGATTTCAAAAGTGTTTTCTAATTCAATAACTCACCACATATAGGTGATGCAAAACATAACCAAAAAATAGTCATATGGCAATTCATTAGAATTTCATTGAAAGAAACTTTTATTTGTCTTTGGATCCAGAGGGGTGTGCAAGATTTCCTAGAAATATCTAATACCCTTCATGTGGTGAGGGAGACATGTTTGTGGTCTCTCACATGATAAGGTGGACATGTCGTTGGGGCATTCGAGGTCATTTGAATTGCCAGGGCATGTTGTGTAAGGTTTAAAATCGCAATATCCTCCCACATTTTGGATATTTTTCTATTATTTTAAAAGTAATTTTTAATGGATTTTATGGTGTTTAATGATAATGAATATGTGTTATTTTGAGGTGCTTATCTGGAATCCTTTGTGTGATCAGGGATTGTTTAGGACACATTATTTAGAGTATACGGGCTTATTAAAGGGGATTTGTGAGATATTATAAAGGTTATTCACTCTACATGTCTCATTTTACTGATCATTTGAATGTCTCATGATCGTGTGTCTCTTTAAGGATTACGCGATTCATGATTTTTTCCCACCTTCTTTTTTTCCTTTGATTTATGGGGAAAATAATGCCCATATTCAATTATTTATTCCTTTATCTATTTACCGATTCTCATTTGGTGGGTGTTAACTTCTATATATGTTCTAAACTATAAAATAATTATATACTTTACTATGTTATTTTTATATGTTTTTCAGGCATGCATCTGCATATAAAATTGCTTATTAATTTTATAGAATTTTGTAAGTTACTCATATGTTAGAGAAAATTTAAAATCATATAATATAGGAATATTTATATTTGTGTAACAAGACTTCATGAAAGGATAAAATGAAACAATCTATCTAATGTTCCATTAATTCAAACATATTATGAAAGGGAATGTGATTTTGGAGAAGCATTAGACAATAATTATATGGATGACATACTTCTCATATATCTACCAAAGAAGTATCCTTCTAAGAATGTTTCCATTTATAAAAGAAAAAATTAAAGGATTACACTATTAATGAAATCAATGACTCATTTTTAAAATATGAATTGAAATTGAAGAGAAAAGATAAACAAGTGGCTTAAAAAATGAACTGTGATGTTTTCAAATCTATTAATATTGTTTTATCAGACTATATTGATTATGAGATATAGGGAACTAAAAAAGGCCTAGTAGCTAAAATTATGAAAATATTATTCAAAAACTAAAAATTAATAAAGGATATATAAAATTTATTTTGAATAGACTATTGAAGATATGACTGAAAAGGATATACAAAAGGTTGTACCAATCCTAATTTCAATACATTAGATGTCAAATGTTTCGAGTGTAGAAATAAAGGTCCTATGATAAATGGTTGTCCAAGACTAAATAAATAAATAAATGAAAAGATGTTAAAAAATAATAGAATATGTAATTACAAGTTGAAGTTTTACAGAACAATTTTACTCAAGTGAAAGAATATGGAATATAAATGAAATCAACTAACTTGTGCTTCATGGGATCTATGAATGAGGAATGTTATTCATGTTTTGATTTAAATTTTTATTCTAATGGTCAATATAAATTTAATTGACCCATTATTTATGAATTTAATGTGGATATTGAAAAATTAAAAAGAAAAATATTTAGAATTTATTAGTTGTATAAGGAACTCAAAGGAAGAAATAAGAAACTTTTAGAGGTAAAAAGGTTTTTTTCTTAAGAGAATGAGAATCTATAGAAAAATTATTTTATATTAAATGATAATGTTTCCAATGATTTTTAATATTATTAAGAAGTTAAATTAAAATATCAAGAGTGATAATGATAATTTTATGGAAAGATTGCCAACATTTATTTAAGGAAGATAGTGTTGTGAAATTTTGATATCAATGAACAAGGTGAATATAAATAAAATTAGTGTAATTTATGAGATGAAATTTCCAAAAAGGTTATGGAATATCATTATAAAAATTCATAATTTTAGTATCTATAATTCTACTCATTTTAAATACAAGTTCTAAGTACATTATTCTTTTTTATTACTCTAATTGATTTCCACAATAATTTGGACACACTAAATCATATAATTCTAAATCATTATCTTCAATAATTATTATTAATTATTGATTAAAACCTATGTGGGTATTAAAAAATAATTTAAATAATAATATTTAACCCAATTGGAGAGGATATAATAGAGATATGTTCAACACTAAAAGGGTGAGAATTAGTGTTGTTGGCTTTCTGTCAAACTTACACACTTTTAATCCCATTCTATTTACCGAAGAACTAGTGAAGGTGAATGATTATTTTTGTTCTATATTGTATCCTTTGTCTTTATATAAAATCATATGAATGTATACGTACTTGTATTCTAATATATATTTACTAGTTCCCCCCTCAAAATGGGAAGTATAACCTTTTGTACGATCAAGGAAAAACCATTATCACAAAACCCATTCAAATCCACATGTGGCATAAAAATTACTAGGGAATATTGAACGGTCAAGTAACATGTTCCCAATAGTTTATGGTTCATCATGAATAATCTAGGGTCTTTATAATTCCACTTTATAGTGTTAAAATAAATTCCTCGTAACAAAAATAATGTAATTTATAAATATAGACTATGTTAGTTAATTGTTATGTTATATTCTTTCAACCACCACCAGCACCAGCACCACAACCACTATATTCTTATTCATCTCATAATATCAAAATAACATGAAATTAACCCTTATTATTATTTAAATAATTATATTAGAGTGGTTTTAATAAACTCTTCTTATTCTTCTTTTACAGTACTAAGGAAAGAAACCACTTCTTTTTTATGAACTCGAGTACATAGAACTACCTTTTTCTTCTTCCCTCTTCTTGTCCATCATCATCATACATTAGTGTGGAATAAATTCATGGTTCTGCTTCTCTACAATTATTAAACTCTAATAATATATATGATGATGGTGTTAGGTCACATTTTTTCTTAGATACTCATGGATATTTTTAGGGTAAATTATCAGATCTCACTCTCTATACATAAGGATTTATTTCTTAGAATTATAGTGTCAAGTTTCGTACTCTATTCCACCTATAAAATGTAATTATATAATTAAAATTTATTTATATAATAAAAATGTAATAGTAGTGGTTTCTATACATTATTTTTTTTCTTTTTTCATATATTATTTTTACTCTGTGTATTAAATATTTTGAAATGCCATAATTCTGTGTAATTCAAAATTATTATGATATTATGTTTTGAAAAATTAAAAAATACAACTTCCATTTTAAAATCATTAATAAATTTGTACCGGTACATATAATAATTGTGATTGTAGCTTTACTATTCTACATCATTCCTCATATATTTCATGAATCAAGAAAAAAATTGAAATGTTTTTGTCTGAATATTATTGTATATGATATTTTTAGTTTCCTCAATATCATCATATGATTGGATGGATTATACATTCTAAAAATTAAAATGACTTACACACATATTCAAACGTAGATTACACATATGAGTTGCACGGATAATTCCTATTTATATTGAAGTTCATCCATATGAAATTCAATGTCATCCACACATTTCTAAAAAATTATCCTTACACAATAGAAAAAAAAATCATACACAAACTATAAATGATCCTTATAAAGCTAGATCCTTTCATATGAGCTTTCTCATGATTTATTGTGGTGTTTTGATCTCCTAAAATTTCTTCCTTACATACAATCTTCTCTATCATATTAATATCCTTTTAGATTTCATATTATGTTTTTTACATTTGATAATTCCATTCACATAATGTTTTCTCTCATACAATGATTATTACATTCAATGATATATTATTTCATAAAAAGTTTAATTCATACAAAATTTTCTTTTAGTTTTTTTATCGTCTTACTCTTTAAAAGTACCTATATTTCTCCTTTTAATAATCAAAACACTTTCTTGTAAAATTATATATATTATATTAGTAATTATTTGAGAATGAATGGTATTATGATGATATATTTCTCTTATTATCTCAATATAATTATTCAGGTGTATTTATCCATAAATATTTAATGAATTCACACAAGATCCTTCCACTTATCATTGAAAATGAAAGAAATTTTGGAACATAATTTTATAGAAAATGAAAAGTGGAACACAGATAAATAATATGTATACAAAATAATTTCAAGCATTATTACCTACATTTTTAAATGATGAATAATATCCTTTATTTCATGACCCAAAATAAAAAATTTATCTAGGTAGAGTTACCCTATAATACTGAGTTCTTTATTGAGGTTCATTCAAATCCCTTAGGGAGCATCCTTTACAGTGGGTCTATCAAGACACCTCACATATTAGATATGCTCATTCCCTCATTGTTTCCATCTGTTGGGTGTGATCGTCTAAGGACGGTGTCAAATAGTGTTGGATTTAACATATAGAATACTCACTAGACTCATTTATTATTTTCCAAATATATCTAATATCCAAGTTTCTTATATAGTTATTTCTTGAGAGTTTTCAATTTTTTCATTATATTTTAAATTAACTCTTCAAAAATGCAGTTTAGGAATGTTTAATAAAGTTAAAAATCAATTCATAAAATACCACCAATCAAAATAATTTTGACTTTTATTAGTTTCAACCGTGCCTTATTTATACTCTTCATAAAACACAATCATTTAATCAATTACTTCAAACACATTTTTCTTTAATAAAAACGAATCAATAAAACTCAAATGGAGAGAACTATTAATTTTGCATTGGAATAATTAAAAGAAATATTAAAATCAAATTCTATGATGTGTTTTCAAATCCTTATAAACATTGTTCAAGTATAAGAATCCTTGGGAACTCATCTCTATAGGATTGGGGAAAATAACTTCAAAACAACTCCAAATATTTGTATTTAAATCATAAATCACTTAGAACTTATAGATACCATATTGGGAACTATTATAAACATCCTCAGGTTCTCCAATACACTTTTATGAAATTATTCCTTATTCTAATTTGTCTTGATCAACATATTTACACGAAGATCCATGGACACATCAATATCTCTAACAACAAATATGACTAGCACAATGTGGGATAAAAAAATAACTTTATATTCATTATTAATACTCACTAATATGATATGTTAATAAGTGTAATTCAGTTTCTCCTTTATTCGCATTTCATTATCTCCCTATGTTTGATCATCATTTGATAATAAAAATATCTTCACTTTATTGATATTAAATAAAATTTTAATGAGAAAAATAGTATAAATTCATACTTAAGAAATGTACCATAAACCATTCCACACTAATTTTAAGATATCCCTGATTGACATAAAAAACAAGTGTGTTTTATGTAACCAAAAAGTGGTCCATTTATAAAATAATTTGATACCAAGTGAAATGACACTAATCATCGCCTTTCATGGGACCAATAAGAGCATCATAACATAGCGAACCAAGATAAGCACATAATTATTGCACATAATATAATATAAAAACATTATTTCATAATGCATAAACATTCATAGTGATGTTAGAAGATTTAAATCAATATCTTATTCATTGGAGAGATATATAATTTTAGATCCACCAATAACATAATTAGATATCTGTAATTACGATTACAATATAAACATCAAAAAAATGTCATATCCATCAAAATAATACCATGATGAACCCATTAAAATAAAATGTATCACATATAAAATTTCATGAGGCATAAATTTTATTTGGTGAATTATGGTGGATGTTAAGGTAAACACCCTTTAATCAAAATAATAATTTATCAGGTATTCAAACCATACAAAATAAATATTTATTGTATAGTAAAATGTTTTCCTAATGAATTGAATGTTATGAATATTTTGTGGAACACCAAAAATATGAATAAATAATAAAAGATTATTTACAATGGAAATCTATTGACAAAAATGTGATATTTGTGTATAGTTTATGATCATGTAATATAAAGGTAGTGAATTATTACTACATTCATATAGATTTTATTTCTACATAACCAAATATAACTACAAATTTGGCATAATTAATCAATATATTATTTTAATATAGTAACTAATTATCAAAAACAATATATCTATAAAAAATATAAAGAAAAATATATTAACATAGATAAGAAATCCTCTAGAGAATCATATGAAATTGTAGAAGATTGAACAAACATGAATAAGGAAAGAAATGGCCTAAACATCATTTTTATAAAATTAACTAGATATAAATATATTTTCATAAAAATATGTTTTAAATATGTTTTATATTATTACTTAATAATAGAATATTGAAATACTGAATCCTTGATAAAATAAAATAAATGACTAAGTTGAGAAACAAATATGAAAATAATATTATATGACATAGAAGTATGAAGAAATAAGTTTTTAATATTATTAAATTGTTTAATGTAGCCTTCAATGATAAATGATATAATGTTTTACATTTTAAATATAATTAAATTAAATAATTAGAGTAATAGAAATAATTACCTATTTACCCTTAAAAAGAATAAAAATAATGAATTATGGTTAGAAATAATATTGACTAAAAATTAATTACACAAAATAGGGAGTTGAAATTTAATCCTCTCAGCATTCAATTTATGAGGTAAGAATTACTCTCAATAGAAATTTAAGAAGGAAATAATTATTTCATATAAAAAAGAGAAAATATAATATTTTCTTGTCAAAGGTGACGTACATATATTACATCAACGAATATGGTCGATGAAGGATATATATTGATTAATGAAATGGGATAGAGTTACAAAAAACCTTAAATATGTCAAAATTGGTTAAATATGAATAAATCATATGTGAGTAATAAAAATATATTTAAATTTATAATATTTTAATAAGAGAGTAAATAATATATTTATTATTTTAAGAACATATAAATTCTTGATATTAATAGTAATCATTGAGAATATAAAATTAGAAGATGGATCAAGAGAAAATCCCTATAATTTTCACAATTAAAAATTCTAAAGGATCAATCCAGATGTGGTGAAAAAAGGAATATATATGCTTTAAAAGAAGAGTAAAATAGATAAATATACAGTCGAAGGGTAAAATTTATAATACATAAAAAATATAAATAATGATGAATAAATATCAATCATAAGATAAAATATTGATAAAGTTAACCCTTTACCTTAAATTTATGCTTTCTCAAATATTATTTAGTCTTTTATAGAATCAAATTAGAATTATTAATAATCTATGTTAGAGCCTTACACACACACACACACAGATATATATATATATATTACTTTCTATAATAATCAAATATTCATTTTTAAAATACGTAATAATTAATCATATTTTATATTTTTAGTTTCTAGATCTATTTGAGATCATTGAGAGGGGATGTGATAAACCAGAGGTCCCTTTCCTTTCTGAATTCCTCTTACAACTCAACTTATGAATCATGTATGATTACCGATCTACAATAATATATATCTCTCAACCTCACCACATATGTAGTAAATATAATAAGTGATCTTTACATGATATTAAAAAGTTCCAATAAAAATTCCTACTCCTTTCTATGTTGGATATCCACCCCAAAATGGATTCTATTATATCTTCTTCCAGGATTTAAAAGGAATAAGCTGAAACCGATTCAATACCACAATAATCATTCCTCTAGGTAACCTAAGTTCTACACCATAGTAATCAACTATTTTAAATCTATTGTTTAGACCCAAAAATGGTATTTTTTTCTCCTCTACCATCATGATTGGTTGTACTCACGAGCCACATGCATCTTCAGTAAATAGTTTTACTCATAAACTATAAGCTCTTCCATATTATTTGTTGATCCACTGTAAAAAGATCGTTTTATTCAGATGCTTATTCTCAACTATAATTTCTGATCACATTCTTCTATATACAACTTATTTATGATATTATGCAAATATATAAAGGGGTTTTTTGTCTCAAAATATCTTCTTCATCCTAGAAAGGCCTAGATAAAGCCAAACTTTCATTTCCAAAATATTGTATAAAAATCATCCATAAAAAAATTTCATCTAATAACAATCGGTTTGGTACACACTTTTTACTTAACATTGGTCTAATGATCCTTAGTAGATTGTGACCTATATGAATCACTATTTATGTTTCACCTATGTATAGTATTCCTAGTTTTTATACACCTTATTCATCTAGTGATTCATCAATATGTTGTTCTTTTTCTAGTGGGTATTTTTCTAAAACTCTTCTATTTTCCTCCCCTCTTCTTCTAATTATGATCTTGTGAAGAAACTCATGGTGTTAACTCTCATAAAAACATAAAAACATAATCTTTATTTCAAACAAAAATCACATATTTATATTGGCATACTTCAACAATAAATCATGGAATTATCACAAGATGAAATTCAATTTTTCTACCTTGCTCAAACATTTTTTGACATGCTTTATGACTTACAAAAACATTAGAGTAAACATTATTCAGAATTTTTTCATGAAAATCATTGTCAATTATCTCTTAAAACATCCCTAAATAGTGAATGGAGTTATGTGCATTGAAATAATATATCCACATCATTACTTTTGATGATTTTATATTTTTTAAGATCATAAAAAATATTTTATTGAATGCAAATAGTAATGAGGATTTTTCTGATAGAATTTGTCCTATGTTTCTTCATAAGAACTCATCTATATAATGGACTATCTCTATTATGTCTTCATAAGAGATTATTTTTCTAATGATCTCTATTTGGTACACCTTTTTCATTTCAACCTTTTCAGGAACCCTCTATCTAATGGAATAATAATTACTCCTTATGATAATATTGACTTATAATAATCTTGTAAACTTCCTCAAACATTATTCTTACTAATCATATTTTGAATATTAATTAAAAAACCATAATATTTCTTCATATTATTTAATTATAATAATCTATAAAATGGTATCTAGGATCTATATGTGGTATAACTCCATCTACATTTTCTTCTGGTACATGTTCCGAACTCTCTATCTTGTTCCAATCTATTTAATGAGCTCTTCATGAATCTATATGTTGATCTTAATTGGTTATAATATATCTCAATATAGTATATATAATATTTATATTTATGATTTATACATCCTTTATCTAATCATTATTATTTGATCAATATTTATTCAAAGATCAATCTAATTATAAGATCATCTATATCTTTTTAACATGAACATAGTTACATTGAATTTGCAACTCAGACATTGTAACATGAAATTTGTAACTTTATCTTTGTAACTTGTAATTTTTATAGATTAATATGATAAATTTACTCTTGTAAACTAATATTATTTTTACAACTTCAGCCTTTATAGAATATCATCTTGAATTATGAATGTGTTCTTGATGTTTAGTACCATGAAAATCATAAATGCATATTCAAGATTTATAATATTTCTCTAAAATAGGGATAAAATATTATTAGGAAAATATATATGTTTATCAATGAAACTACTTCAATATAAACAAATTGAAATATTGACAAAAAATGTTACCAAACCATCTTGGGTATTGAAATATCTCCCAATGTATTTGTTTTCAATACTCCCAAAATTATTCACACATCATTCGAGTAAATATCAGTACACAATTATTTCTTCCCATGTTATTTCTCCCCAAATAATCTTTTCCCAAATTATTAAAAATAAAATTAAAAGGCTGACCTATGGTTTATCTCAACACATATTAATTCTTCTTAAGAGAAGAATTGTATCAAATCAATCTCTTAAGAGATAAATATAATTATAAATCTATAAGCCTATAGGGAATAACCAATTGTAGAAAACAATAGTGTATAATTAGTGTGGTCAATGTTGTACATAACACCACTCTTGTGTAATATATTCCTCATGGTCATTCCATCTTCATTATATCAAGGGATGTATACAAATGTTTTCCACATTAAAATCTAAAACCATCTCAACTAACAAATCAAAACAATTCAATGGTATAAACATAACCCCATACATCCTAGATATCTTATCAGTTACTATCTATCCATGAAGATAAATTTGATGCCACCAAATATAGTGTGATAATCATAACTCAAAATAATATTTAATCCTTTAGAAGCGTAACACAACATCCTTTATCTTTGTGGTGGTAATGTTCTATGTTGGAAATCTATTCATACTGCAAAACTTCTAAAACAATCAACGATCTCCTTTATATCTTATCCCACAAAATTATTTCAAAAAAAAATAATTGGAATAAGTAGGAACCTCAATGATACTTAGATGTAATATTTAGGATAATGGTCTTTTTTCTGTCTATAATTATTTCTCTTCTTCTTCTTTGACAGGGAATTGGATGTGATATTTTTTTATTACTAGACTTTACATATTTTGTATCAAATTTATTCTCATCTATTGATTCTTTTGATGAATTTGTCAATTTATTTTTATTTTACATACATCTTTATTTCATTGTATTTGAAACATATTATTCATTATTTCCTCAAGTTATGTTATAATAGTCTTACAATATTTATTATCATTATAATATTTATCACACCTTATACATTTCATCAAAATATCCAAATCATCTTTTATTTTATACAGGTTAAGGACCAAACCCCCATTGTTTTTCATAAGAATGTATACCAATTTTGAAATAAATGAAAAATAGGAAACCCATTACAATCAAATAAAATTTACTTAAAGAAAAAGACTGGAATGTTCAGAGCATCCCTATTTTTTAATGAGAATAAAGTGTCAAGATGACTAGCAGAAAAAACACCTTTACACCCCTAAAAACAATGTAATGGTGAAATAAATCAATGGGGACTCATCTTCCCATCCAAGAAGTTGTACCATCATGTATTAACATAAAGTGGAAGATAACTTCTATCACCCACATGAATATGTGGAAGAAAGAATATATGACAGGTTCCATCACACCAATATCTCTTTTGATCCTCCCACTAGACAATGCTTATGAATAAATATATTCACCATCTATATGATACTATAGAAATGTAAATAGAAGCATTTAATATGTATCTAAAACTATAATCTATTTCTTGAGAAATATTTCTTAATATCTTTTAGCATCTTATTAAATGTATCCATATCTAATCTCTTTTGTCTACATTCTTCAATAAGAATTATTTCTTAATTTTTGGTATTATCATATAGGAAAAATATTTTATTATGATATTTACCCTTCCTTTAAAACTCATCTACTTTAACTTCATATTATCTAATCTTTTTACAAAATGTAAGTTGATCTTTAAAATTCTAATCATTATCAAATTTGTTTCCCTTATTGATTTCTTTTAACTTTTTCCTCTCCTTCATTAGTTTTGTATTTTCTCAAGATATGATTAAAAAATATATAACATATTCTAATTATGTTCTCTCTTCTCTATAATCATCATCACTTATTGATGAATTATATACCCTTTTAACAGGAAATATGAATCTATCTTGGCGATCAAATTTGTCACCAGATGTTGAATCATATTTCTCTCTTCTTCCCAATATATTATTCTTATTTACAGGAAAATTTTTATTAGGTTTCTTTGAATTAGTTTTTGGATACTTCTTATCTTCTTATAGAAACTCAGAATCATCAATCTTATTCTTATAAATTCTTCCAAAAAATTGGCCACTGTCATTACCATACCAATTATAACAAATTATTTACCCATTCCTTTTTAGTGTCCCTTTTTATATCTCTCAAAAAGAATATAAATGACATTATTGAATCTTTTTCATCATCCTCTACATCTAAAATAATTGATTCTTCTTTTATATCCTTATATAAAAAATTCCATTTTACCATAGTTTCAAAATCTATTTCATCCTTTTCCTTCCCCTTAAGGACTATTATTTTTATTATTTCATATTTTATTAGTTTTTTTTTTGAATTTCATCCAAATATATATCCTCACAAACTTATAGGGATGACACCATGGAATTAAACATATCTAGATATTTTCTCATGATTTTCATAAAAATATTATAATATTCCAGTTAATCACTAAATAATTTTATATTCTTAAAAATTTCATTTACCCTTGAAAATTACTCATCAATATCTTCATTATCATCCATCTTAATATCTTTAAATACACTCCTCTATATTTATAACTTATCCTCATTTACTTTTATGTTTCCTTCATAAATTCTTCTCAACTTATCTCACATATCTTTTCAATTTGTTACCCCGTGATTATTATATATACATCCTCAAAGAGATATATTAAAAAATAATTTTGATCATTTCCTTCAACATATAGATTTCATTTATCTGTATCTTTCATATAAACCTCATTAATGGAGGGAAATCCCAATGTTGTAGAATCTATCACTATTAGTACATGCCAGAAATGATTTAGTAACATATTATTACTTTATCTATGGTAGTTATTTACATAGTATACAAAAAATATATTTTTAAATGAATTCATACACTCTAACCTTAGTAGATAGGTGGATATCTCAATTGAAACCCTCTCTATGACATGACTTGTAGTCCTAGATCAGTATGAGACATCTGAGAGCAGGAGGGAGTTAATCAATGATACATTTCTTTTTAAAAATTATTCTTAGAACACAATCCTATAAACAAGGGAGAGTATTAATTCACTAAAATATATAAGTATCAACCTCACCTCATATGTAGTAAATATAAATAGAGATCGATACAATATATTTATGAGGTTACATACAATGAACTACTTCATTCAATGTTTGTTATCCATTCCAACATGGATTTTTTTTCAAATTTCATCAAGGATTATTAACGTAGATGATATAATTGGTTCTACACCATAGTAATCATTCCAATATAATACCCTAGTTCTACACCTATATTATTATACTATAGTTGGTTATACCCCCCAACTATCCTTTTGTTCTTTTATTCCTTCAAAACTAGTTATACACCCTAACAACAGACATCTTCAACAACTGGTTATATACCACAACTATAAGGTATTACTTCTTCTTTTTTATCTAATATTGAATGATGGTATTCTTTATATGTTATTTATCTACCAAAATTTTGGACTACCTTTACCTATGAAAAAATTATCCAATATCTTCAACAACTCTTTAAAGAGTATTTTGATTATGAATCTTCTTCTTCTTTTTAGAATGACCAAGATAAAATAAAAGTCACATTTATATAACATTGTTTAGAAATATTCCTAAGATATATTCCATCTATTATCACTCCATTTGGAATAATCTGTCCACTTATCCTTACTCTGGTACTCCTCGGTCTTTTTCCCTCTATTAAACACACATTGTTCAATAATTGTTAGTATGGTATGTTTGTGTCTGAAGTGACCTCTTCATTGATTCTTTCTCTATATATAGTATACACTATCTAGTGGATCCTTTTATGAATTTAAATATCCACTTATCCTTTTCAACCATGTAAGATCACAAATGAGATCTCACACTTCTCATTCTCACAAAAAAATTAGTACTCCTCGTATATTTCAATAACCACTTCCCAATAATCTTTCATCCATTTGTATTTGAATGTATCATCCATAAATTAAATTAGAAGAATGAGCTCTAGTTTCAATTTACCAATCAATTAAAACATCATTTGACCTCCTTCAGGGCTTCTTATAACATTATAGTGAACTTTATTAAGAAATGTTTCCTTAAATATTAGTGTCAACAATATCTTCAAACTTCTTAAAATCTCAAATAATTTTATTTTTAATTTAAAGAACAAATTAACATCTAAAATTTTGTTGACTTTATAATGTTGTGTAGTAATCCTAAAAAATAAAATATGGTATTCAAATATTAAGGAGGTTTCATTAGAAGGACTTTATCTAGTGTATCTTTACATGAACTACTTTGTTTGATTGAATCTATATAGTATTTCTTTGTATGAGATCCTCTATACAATGAACACTATCTAGTATAACTTTTTCTAGTTTCATATTTAATACGAACCCATTTTCTAATGTTCTAAAAAATACTCTAACTAATAATCTTGAAATATATCCATCTGGTAATTTTTTTTTAACACTTTCATCAATTTGATCATCACTCGAACATTCATTAGAAAACCTTTATATTGATCCATTATATGTCATTTCCATTCTTTGTCCATTTAAATCATGGTTTTATATTTCGTTGAACTCAATATACCATTTTGTTTGTTATAACATTATTACTCTATGACCAATTCTTGTTTATTCAATGATCTAATCATGAGTATGTCCAATGGAACATCATTGGCCATCATCTTTCTCTATCCATTCGACTTCATACTTCTCTATCTAGTACACATTTCCTTCATCTGATCAGTCTACATCTGATTAAGATTTATTCAGATATAAATATTATTATGGAGATATCTTCATCCTTGTAACTCAAACATTGGATCTTATAAAATATAAATAAATATTTGTAACTCAAACATTTTAATATTGACTTTGAATAGCTCTTTTAGATAACAACAGTCGGGTAAACTCATCTTGTTTTTACAACACCAACCTTTTCAATAAATCATCAAGAATCATGAAAGTAGATATTTTTTTGGTAACTTTAATATAAACAAAGAATCATCATAATTTATAATTTTTTCTTAAAATAGGGTACAACTCTTATCACAAACATTGACTTTATTCTCTAAGTAACTTATTCTACAAACATATATTTAAATATGGAAAAAAAATGAGACCAAAGAATATCAGGCACAACAATATTGATCATTGATTGTTAGTAGTTTCAACTATTCTAAGATTGTTTGGGTGTGCTAATCCCAGTCTATATTCATTTTTCATGAGTTTATCAATAAAAAATATTAAATTTATTTGAATAATAATTCTATAATGAGTTAAAATGGTTCATATTAATTAAATGGATATTTTAGGAAATACTCACAAGGATGAATTCTAAAACATGATTTCTTTTGTAATTAAAAAAACATAACAATTTATTTGAATATAAAATAAATATTTATATATTCCTATTATACAATTGGAAAACCAAAATCAATTTTTAATTAATAATTTGTTTTAATATAATGCTTGTTTTCATTCACATCAATGATGAAATGTTATTAGAATTTGTCATATAAGTGGTTAAAATAACCTATACACAAACATGATATAATGAATAAATGAGTAAGAACATGTTCTAATATATCTTTAATAACGATTTTCCTAAATAATAATGATGTAAATTCCATTATAGTAATGTTTTAGATCATAATCATGTATTGGTTAATGAATAAGCTAAAAAAATTAATAGTGAAAATATAATACCTATCATGAAGATTAAAATCGTCTAACAAGTATTGTCTTTGATGGGAAGGATTTGAGACTCCTTATGATCATGCTATACAATTTGGGACATATAACTTTGAGGGAGGTAATTTTTGTTGATATTTGAGTGTAAACGGAATAGGATTTGTTGCTTGTAATTTTCTAAGGAGGGGTTTTTATTAATAGATGAGTTTACATGACATATTTGAACATACCTATTCATTAATGTATAAGAAATAAATTTTTTATGTAAAGTGAATTTTTTTTGAAAAATAATGGATTTGGGTCATTAATTTCTTCATCGACAAAACTAATTGATAATATTTAGAGATATTTTATTGCATTACTAGTTATGTTAACTATTTACCTCATTTTACCCTTTACCATCATAGCTTATTAGTAATCTTAATAATATAATTATTTCATAAAAAATTTAAATTGAACCAATTATGAATTTCTTATGAATTTATTCCATATAAGAAAAAAACTATTAAAATAAATTCATAAATGTGATGAAAATTTTATTTTAAAATGTATACTCAATAATTTTTTCAGAAAACTATCTACTTAATCATTAAATGATTTTTTATTATATATTACTAATTACTAATAATTCTATTAATGTTAAATAATGAACATATATATAATATATTTTAGTAATCTTAATCTTTAAATGTTGTATATTTAATTAATATATATAACATATAGAAATGTATATTTTTAAAATACAAGATATTTTCAGTAGTGAATTATTATCTTCTTACATTATTCTATAAATATATTTATATGTTAATAAAAATAAAAATATATATTCTATAATATCTATATACATATTCTTAATCACATAATATTTTTTATTTATTATATGTAATTTTATTAATTAGAAAATAATAATACATTTACATTTATAACATTCACCTATTGTATATAAAGTGACTATATTTTCAATGGATATATACTAGTCACATTATCCTTGTCCATTACTGTATATAAACATATATACTTACTTAAAAATCATTAAACCAATTTCTTCATAATTTATATCATATTTTTAATGTATTTTATTCTTTAAATAGTAATCATGGGTGGTATGACCTTCGTTGGATATCATGATGATGAATATTTATCTATTTTTTACTTAATTTTTTAATCCATCTTATAATTTTATAAATTGTATTTCATTTATCATTATAGTAATAATTTTTATTTAATTTTATATCATATTATTTTACCTTATTAAAATAAATCATTATTCTAGTTTTCTTGACATTATGTATGATTCAATTTAAACCATAATTGAATTCTATTAGAATAAAATATATTCAACAATGAAAAATGGGTAATATTGGGAAGGAAAATTGATTTTACCATTTGGGATGTTACATATCATCCCCTTTAGATATATTATTCTCAAAATTAGAATTTTATTTATCATTCATAAAAATAAAGTGAGTGTATCCATAAGATAGACATGACTTCGGATGAAGATTCTTAGAATAATTCAAATAATGTATTTGGGTAAACCTATATCAATTAGAATATGTTGATATTTTTTTAACATAATCAATTCATTCAAGATTGATTATTTAGTATGTAACAAGACATGTACTTTTGAATGAGATTATAGAGATATTCCTTGGAAGTCATATGATATTTGACACTAGAGACCCAATAGATTCCTCCTCTGAAAGCATAAAATAAATTAAATTTCTCACGATTTCAGGATGAGTGTATGAGAAAAAAATCTTTTTTAATTCCTCCATTAAATAATCATAATTATTTGGTTTAGTATTTTAATCATTTTTTACAACGAATTTAATCTATATTCCAAATCTGGAATCACCAAGATAATTTTTTCATGATAAAGCATGAAATCATATATATTCTATCAAATGAACCATTTTTTAACAATTAATAGATTAGACGGTCTACTAAATAACAATGTTCATTGTTGTATGAAGTATTTTATATTGATTTTTTCATCCAATTTCCATCCATTTGAAAAAACCAAAATGGTTAATGTTATTAATAAAAAGTAAGAGTATATAAAATCATAGTAAATAATCATTTTAATATGAATAATAAATCCTAAGGTGTCTTATTCTATGACAATATCAATTTATACTATGATACTTTTAGTTCAACCTATAAAATATTTATTTCAAATTATGAAACATTTGATTCAACTTATCTTGAATAATTTTTTATACTCTCATTCTAAATATACTGATTCTAAAAAATAACTAAACCCCAATTTGATACCAACTGATGTTTCTCCATACCCTCACTCGAGGATATGATTCAAAAAATACATACTCAGATAAATTATAAGATGACCAAGAACCATATGATTTATTTTAGATGGTCACACATATCATGTCATAACTAAAACACACTCTAATAAGCCTATGTTTTAGTGTCTCTAGAGACTAGCTACATGTCTATCTTTTTTACTCTAGGAAATATCCACATCATTCACAAAAAAAATCCAAATACAAATCTCTTATAGACATATCTATACATAAACATTTCGTAGGAAATAAGGTAAAAATATTTAATTAGAATGCTAAAATTCTCATTAAGGGGAAACCATTATTAATAAGACATTGGGGATTTCTAAATATATTATAAACAAGAGAGAGACAATATCATGAGAGAAATTATTAGATTAAAAGAATGTGATAATGAAATTATTAGATTGATCATGATGAATGATAGCATAATCATAGATCATGTTTGACATGAACTGAACCACTGCGATCCCTCATAGATTTTTAGGAAGATATGTGTGGAGACCCACTATAAGACCACCAAAAATTGTCTACGGGGTGGTGACTATCACCATAGAGTCATAATACACATGGGCATCATTAGCCTATATCGACCAAATAATGCATCTCAAATAAATAGAAATGAAAAAAACAGATATATATATATATATATAATCATTTTAATTATATGAAATTATTTCACGTGACATTAATCACAAGTATATCACCATAGAGACAACACCTAAGAGAGGGATAAAAATGTAATAAATAAAAACACAAGGTGAAACAAACTCCATGAAAGGGGAGATTCAAACTCACTATGTGGTATACTTAGAAAAAACTCATTAATAATCCTCCCAAAATATATACCAATATCGTATTCTATACATTATCTCTAATGAATCAACCGACTCCATACGTGACATCAACAACACCATCCTATGTAACATTTTCACAGACAAAAATTATTTTGGAACAATGTCCATCTAAGTGTAACTACCTAAACCTTAATCATTATAAACACACTTTTTATAATATTTCATATATTATAAACCATGTAAAATCACTTTTATAACAAAATAAAAAGTTTATAAATTAATAATGAATGAAATAGAAGTTATCTCTAGAAGTTAAGGTACCTATACCAATGTTATAATAACATGACCTTGGAAATAGTAATGTGACCCTTATAAATAGTTTTCCATCCAATAGAATAACAAACTCACCTATGGAAATATAAATATGTTTTGTTCCATTATAAAGAATAATATGATATATATATAAATTTCAATAATTAAATAAATATTTTTGAAATGATAAATTAAGTGTTGGTATTTTTGTTAGTTAAAAATATTTAATTAGAATTTTATAATTAATATAATGATTTAAAAGAAACATTATTTTCATAAAATGTATTCCTAAAATAAAATTATTTTCCTTATGAATTTAATATAATATTATGATATCTTAGTTAATTTTTCAAGGTTTTGTAAAATCAGTTATGATTTTGTAATCAATATTTTTTGAGTAAATGATAATTTTAATTAAAATTAAAATTTATCATATATTAAATATTATTTTAATAAAATGGATTTAATTTTTTTATGTTTATAGGTCAAAAAATGGTTAAATATATAATTTGTGATTTTTCTAAAATAGTTGATGTTTTGGTGAATAGTGAAATATCATAATTTAAGGTATTTAAATTCTAATCCAAAACATGAATTAAAAACAACATGCATGATGTATGAACCCAAATATTGAATTTTCCTTCAGTTTTTAATATATTTAGTCATAATTCTAGCATTATTCATATTCTTGAGCCCAAATAATAAACTAATGATTAAAATGATGAAACAACACCCCCCTCATCAACTACAAATTATACCCCATACTATTACAAATCCTCTCCAACATGTGTTAGATACTATGGTCTTAAAAAAGGCCAAAAACATTTCCTTAAATAGGTTATAATAGAGGATAAATCAAAGAGATAAAATCATGTTTCATTTCTTTTAAATCACTACCAAGTTATCTTCATTTCTTATTCTCTCCTCATATCCCCTAATCCTAAAGTAATGATAACCCTGATGACATAAATATATTATAATATTATTTTTATAATTTAATAATCTATCATTATACTCCTTATTATATCCCTTTTATTATAATAATTAAAATGTCACTCGTGTGGTGTTAATTTATCACCTTTAAGGACGATACATATTCATTTTCCCTTAAAGACTTCAAATATCATAATAAAACCAGTTTTATGGTTACAAAAAATTATAATATATTAATTACATCCTATTTAAAGATTTATAACTATTATATATACATAAAATTAACTAATAAAACAAAACTATTTTTTTGATTATCAAAAAACAGCCAAAATAATCTAAATGATTATCACTAATGTTTTATCTAATGATTCATAATCACTAAAAATAACCCTATGTATTATATTATAATTTATCCTAATATATATCCATTAATAACATATAATTTCAATTTTGGATATTTATTCCCATTTTAAATTAACTTCCAAACACATTTAAAAGTATACAGATCATGAAAACAGAAGAAATGAACAATTCGGAACTATAAAATTGTATCTTATAACTCATCAAAAATACCATAATTGAACTTAATAAAAGATTAATAAATAATATTAAATAATAATAGGTTAAAAAATTATTAATTAATGAATAAATATTGATTATTGTTGACATTAAGAATAAGTTCTGAACTATTTCGGACATAAGGTGAGGGATTCTTTCTGAACCTCTGTTTTTTCATCAAGTTTCACTTACTATCACTTTAACCCAATGTAATTCTTCTTTATTTTTATGTAATTATACTAAGTTGTTTTTATATGTTCCAAAATCTTGTATCCAAATCATATCATCATTATTTAATGGGGAAAACATATTTTAAAAAGGTTCTTTTCCAAATTCATCATAATAAGAAAACCTAATTCATGGGAACTTCCTAATTTCATACCCATTTCAAGTTAAATACATAATATGTTTTAGACAAATATTATTTTTCTTAAATAAGTAATATTATCTTGAAAAACAATCTTGTTTAATTTCTTGTTTTATGGAAACAAACATTACTTTTCTAATTTAAATCCTATTTAATGTTTACTTAAACTGCATTAAAATGATTCATTTCTAATGTTTCTTAAACACTGATTTTACAAGTTTCAACTTCAATTGAACACAATTTACCATTATGCATCCCTATTTTCCCTTATGAATTCCCATTTATGTTTTAAATCGATTATTTCATGGACACCTTTATGATATGCTCATTTTTATGGGTAATGACATGATTATGATACCCATTTATTTCTGTGGGTAACCCTCATGTTTATTATTAATGAGGAGGACATACTCCTAAACATGTTATTATGGGTGTTCCCAGATATAATTTCAATTCATTTGGTAATGTTTAGTCTCATGAGATTTTATGTTGGGATAGAGAGTTCACTTGATTCCTTTATGGGACATTCTCCAACATGTGATATAGTCATGGTGGTTATCCTTGACTCAGGTTTAAGTCATGTTATATGTAGTTTACTCATTCCTTTGATGCAAGTATTATATGTTCACAAGTTATAGATGTTATAATTCCTTTTCCTTATTAATGTTCTATTTATTTTATGTACTCATGCAATTAATTCTAACACATGTGTTATGTTTCATTCTAAACATTACTCCCTTATTGGGATTTTTAGATCATTACATTGTTCATGTATTCCGTAGGTTATCCTATGAAAATGTAAGAGATTAATGAAATTTTGGAGCTCATTATGGAGATTAAATAAAAGATGTTTTAATTTTGGTTTCATGATGTTTAGTTATGTAACTAATCTTTCAAAGACACTAGTCCTTACGATCCATGATTTTATTTTATGGTTAATTATCCTTAAAACCTTATAATAAAAATTTTAAATGTACAAGTCCATTATTATTGGTATCAGAGTGCAATTTTTGTTATTTTGGTATCACGACAAGAAAACTCTAGTGAAATCCTTAAGGATAAGATTATGTATGATAAAAATTCCCTAAATTTTAGTTAGAATAGAGTAATTTGTATATCATTAAAATATATCCATGTCAAGATACTATGAATAGACATGGTTCTAGAACTGATGTACCAAGGAGTAACAACTTCGACATGGTGTTCTAGGTCTGACTTCTGGTAACCCGGTGCATGAAAACAAGCCTTACTGCACACTTTGTTTGGAAATCCTATGGGATATGCTTTGGTAAAATCATAATCTCACTATGAACCATTATTAATGGGAAAAACAATTCACATAATAATATATGTTAGGAAATATATCATGTATAACATAGATTGAAACATAGGGAATCTGAAGTTAAGATATTCTTTTCCATTAAAAGTTTGACTTTTTATGCTTAATGTTTCCTTTTATTATGATTATTAGATATGTATTCAAGTACATGACAACATTTAATTTTCTTACATAATGAATCTAAATATAAGAACCCATGCCGACAATCAATGTGATAGGAAATATGATGATTTCTCTAATGATATGCTAAATTTGATAGGACTGAGTGCTGAAAACCTCATGACAGTACTTGCTCAACTGTCTCACGTTTTAAATAATAACTTGAATCATTAGGTAATCCCTCCTTCTCATAAGAGAGATAATGTAGTGTTCGAATCATTTATTCATAAGAGTCCTTCCATGTTTATTGGATATTCATATCCCCTACTCAAAAAATATCGATTAACTCTATTTAGAAGATATTATATGTCCTCCAGTGTTGAGAAGAAGAGAATGTTGTGATTATAGTTTTTCATTTTAATGGGGAAGCTGATCAGCGGTGAACACTAATCAAGGAAAAAATTTCCAAGGATGAAATTGGTTCGATTGAATAGGGTTATTTCAAGAAAATATTTTACTCTAACCCTCCACATTATGATGGAAAGGTTGTTCCTAGGACCAATGAAAAAGAAAAATTCGTCTTTCAGAGCATATGAAGATAAATTCAATGGGATTTCAAAATACACCTCTGTATTTATCATGAACACCGAAATAAATATGGATTTCTTATTTAGTGGACTAAATCCAAGTCTACGAAATGTGATGGTGATTTGAGATACTAAAATCTATGAAGAGACTATCCATTGTGCTCTTAAGGATGAAATGGATATCATGGACTCTCAGTGGTCTTATGAGCCTAGGAATAAGTGGAAATGAAGTTTAATATGAGGGATAAATCCCAATACGGAAAGAATACCCCACATCCATCATTTCTAATTTGTGGGAAGAAGCATCCTAGAAACTTCTTAAATGGAACCAATAGATGCTTCAAATGTGGAAGAGAGGGGAATATGAATAATAAATGCCAATGGGATATGAAAAATCCCACTAATTTAGTAGAAGAAAATAAGGTCCAGATAAAAACTTAGTATTTAGAGAAGTGTTTCAAATACAAGGAACATGGGCACTATGAAATCCATTTCCCTATGAAAAGGGTTTTTATAGTAAATCAACAACAACAACCTCCACAGAAAAAATGAAGGGAATATTCTATGATTACGAATAAGATGGAGTACGAAAATGATGTGGTGATAGGTAAACTGGTTATTCATTCATAAATAGTGAATTTACTATTTGTTTCTAGATCTATGAATTCTTTAATATCACTTAAGTTTAGTAGAACTATTAAAACACCACCTTAAAATATGGAGACTGATTTATATATGATAATAGAATGTTGTGAAATTATTGTATCCAAAGTATATAACTCCTCCACAGTTAATATTTGGGAACTGAATTTCCTAAAAATTCTTTTCTTACTTCCTTTGGTGGAATTTTATGCAATATTTTTCATATATTGGATATCTTTATATAAATCCAACAATAATTATTGTGAAAGGGAGATCACTCTTCACATCCCAAAGCATTATTTAATTCTTTACAAGTGTAAGGAGGAGGATGAATCTCATTTCGAATCATTTTCTAAATTGAGGATAATATTTCATTATGAGAAAGCATATCTAGCACAAATGATTGAGCAAAAGGATATGATCATGCTAAAAGATATTCCAAATGTGAGGACAACATTGATGTATTCCTTTAAGAAATTCATGGTCTTCATCCTGATCGAGAGTTAGTGTTTTCTAATGAACTTATACCTGGATCTCTGTCTATATCAAAGACACCTTACAGAATGAACACTATTGAGATGGAAGAACAAAATAAGCAGTTGTAGAAGCATCTGGAGAATGATTTTATATTCTTGTGTGCTTCACTATGGGGTGAAATAGTGCTATTTATAAAAAATAAGGTTGTATAAATTCCTTTTTCATTGACTAGCGTGAGAAAAAAAAATCCTTACAAAGAACAGGATTCCCCTACCATGGATAGATGAATTGTTTGATCAACTATGTGGGGATAGTTGTTTTTATAAGGTGGACCTTTGTTCTTGATATCACCAATATAAGGTCGGGAAGGATGATATTTTGAAGACTGCCTTTCCAACAATGTATAGAATCTATGAGTTCATAGTTATTCCCTTTGGACTCACTAATTCTCTAAAAAAATTATGGGTATAATGAACAGATATTTGGATATTACCAAAACAATTGTGTGGTAGGCCTTATTGACAATATTCTGATATACTCCAAAAGAATGGAGGAATATGAGGAACATTAAAATATTTTTCTAAAAACATCGGGAAGGGTGAAACATTATGTAAAGTATTGTAAATGTGGGTTCTGTATGGAGGAAGTATCATTCTTTAGTAATGAAATCACTAGATAGGGAATATCTATGGATTCTTCTAAGAAAAAGGCAATCTAAGAGTGTCCCTAGCCAAAATTTGTAATAGAGATCTGTAGTTTCTTTAGTATAGATGGATTTTAATGATTATTTATGAAGAACCTATCATGATTGTAAAACCCACTAACCAAGAAAACTCTAAATGGAGTGATGTTTTTTTGAACCCGTAAATGTGAAGAGTTCTTAAAAGAGTTAAAAAATAGGCTTATCACTACACCAATGATCAAAATACCAGTAAGTGGGGAACTCTTTGTGGTGTTCAATGATGCTTCAAAGAAAGTCATCGATGTGTAATAATTCCAAATTATAATTTGATAGCCACCCTCTTAGTGCATTAGAATATTCATTAGAAAAATTGTCCTACGGATGATATAAAGTTACCAATTGTGATATTTGCATTGAAATCATTATATCTATGGAGAGAAGTGTGAAATATATAATGATTATAAAATCCAAAAATATATATTCACACATAATGAGCTTAATATACTCCAGAAATGTAGTTTAGAGCTCATTAATGATTATGGCTGCTCAATAAAATATCATCCTAGTAAAGAAAATAAGGTGGAAGATTCTCTAAGTAGAAAGGATCCTACATCTTTATCAATGTTGATAATTGAGAAATATCCAATCTACTAAGATTTTTAAAGGATGGACATGTGAAATATTATAGAAGTAACATCATCGATCCTTTCTCAAATGATTTCTCAATTATCCCTTATGGAGAAAATAAAGGATACTCAAAGGAATTGTGTAGAAGTTCGAAAAAGGGTGAAATCTATCAAAAATTAGAAATCCTTCAGGTTCATGATTGATGGATATGGATTCCTAAAATTTGGTTCAGGACTATGTGTAGCATAAAATCTACAGGTAAATAAGGAGCATCTAAAGGACGTACATAACTCATTCTTCTCTATTTACTTAGGTATCACAAAGATATATCAAAATCTCCAAGAGAACTATTGGTGTGATGATAAGTGGATTTCATCCACACATTTTAGAGTGTTTCAATTTATTGATTTGGGTTTTTAAATTAATATTTATTCCAAATGATGTAAAATTTATATTTTTATTTATTTTTTTGTGGGATAAAATGAATTTTCAGACAAGGAACAAAAGGAGGAAAAATTTGGAGCAAAGTGACACTCTGATCCACAAGCAAAGCGAAGAGGCATGACACTGGATTTTGGAGAATGATCAAGGAGTGCCTATAAAGAAAAAAAACTGAATAACTAGGAAAAAATGAGGATTATGATGTAGAATAATGTAATTACACATTGTAAAACATAATTTCATTATGTGTTTTATCTTTTCACAACATGCAACAAAAAGTGGAGAAAATTCATGAAGAATTTCAAGTCGTGATTCCATTACATGATGTGACCCACTAGTACACATCGTGTAACCTATTAAATCAACTAACACTAAGATGTGAAATGATTACATGCTATGAAAGTTAGTTACATATCATGAGTCCTATTTACACATCGTGAAAGGAGTCAAAGTTCAAAATCTTCGAGTGAGATTCGAGTGAGATTCACACAGATTCAAAATTCACGCAGGAAAATTCAGATCAATATTACATGACATGTAAACACATTACATTCCATGAAACTGGTCAGAAAAACCCATCTAAACCCTATAAATAGAGTATCTTCTAGCTGTTATAGGGGTAATTTAGTTTCATAGACAAAATGCTTGGAGCAAGATGGTGTATTGTGCAGCGCCCTCCTCGAATCTTCTCAATTTTCATTATGAATTTATTTTTTTTCTCCTTAACTACTTACCTATCATCAATAGGATGAGGGATTAAATCCTCCTTGTTCAAGGGTGATGTGACATACGGGTTAATGTTTTTTTGGATTAATTTCATTTCATTTACTCATGTTTTTGGTTTTAATGATTTCTCATATAAATTTCCAATCCATTTATTTTTATTTTTTTTCATAACCATTGATAATTTAATTTAAATATAACTTTAACATTATAAAATTGAAGACCTAAATGAGGCATGAACATTATTGACTTTATGGTAAATCAGGTTTAAAATGGTATTGGGAAAAACATGTTTTGGATAAATCCTAAATTACCATGCCACGGGAAATAGGGATTACCTTGTCAAGGAGGGGATACTATGACCATTGTATCTTTCTTACTCAGATCTAAAACCGATCATTAATTAATCAAAATATTTTATTAAATCCAGTTTCACCTAAACCCTAAAATTAAAAAACCCCATAATGCTTTTAAAAATTTATTACAAACAAATCAATCAATCTGTTTCGTTTGTATATATATTTCTTCAAAATAATTAAACAAATATTTTCTTGACATCTTTCACCAATCTAATAAAATTAAATCATTTTAAAATTGAATAAAACTAATTTACTATTTATGTGGATTCGACATCAAAAATTCCAATTAATACATTTTAATTAATTTAGTAGCATAGTTTTAGTTTTATAAATTTGTTTATCATTGAGCCAAAATGAATTAGTGAGGCCCCATGAGGCTCTCATGGGACAATATGTTGAAGGAGATTGCTAAATATAAATCAATGTGCATGATATGTCAGAAATTAATGGTTGAAAGTAAAATGTCTAATGTATTGATGCAACCATCACCCATACCAACATGGAAATGTGAAAACATCACCATAAACTCTATCACTGGATATCTGAAGACGTCCATAGGAAAAAAAGCTATATGAGTTTTTATAGATAATATTATAAAGAAATCTCACATTATCTTAATTCAAGAGGATGTCTCCCTAGATAAAAATTAAAGGATATATACTAGATAAGTTGTAAAGTTTCATGGAGAACCATTATCTATTGTATCTGATCGAGATCCAAGATTTGCATCAATGTTTTGGAAAGTCTCCAAAATTATCTACGTAATGAGTTAATCTTCAGTACGACCTATCATCTCTAAATTTATAGTCAATCTAAGTAGACTATTTAGACACTAGAATATATTCTGAGAGCTTGTTCTATGGACTTCAAAGAGGGGTGGGAAAAAAATATGTCTATGGTTGAGTTCTCTTACAATAACATTTTCCAGTCGAGCATCCAAATGTATTTATATGAATCCCACTATGAGAAAAGGTGTTGAAAAACAGCATGTTGGGGTAAAGTCAGTGAACGTAAGCTTCAAAGACATGAAATGGTAGAAGAATAGGTGGAGAATGTGAAAACCATTCAATAGAACTTCAAGGTATCCTCTAGTTGACAATATAGCTATATAGATAATCATCGATGAGACCCTGAATTTAAGGTTAGATACACGGAATTCCTCCAAAAAAATCATGTAATAGGATTATTCATGTTGGTAAGAAGGGAAAGATAATTCCTAGGAACATCAGTCTCTCAATACTCTTCACCATGTAGCAGGTGTGGCCTATCGACTCATATTTCCATTAACAATGTCTCAAGTACACGATGTATTCTACATATCCCTCTTTTGGAATTATATACCGGATCCTTCATATGCATTGAATCCATAGGTGGTAGATTTGGAGAATGATCTCTCTTATGAGGAGAAGAAGGGGACAGTCTCAGATAGTAGAGATAACGTTCTACACAATAAGGACACTCACCTAGTCAATGTACAATGGCAGAACCATAAGTACGAAGAGGTAACTTGGGAACTAGAGGATGAAATGAATGTTAAGTACCATCACTTGTTTTTCACTTATTTTTTAAAACAATATTTCGAGGGAGAAATTTCATAATGATTGAAGAATGTGATGACCATAAATTTTATCAATGGAAAATACATTTTAATAATCATGTAATATATTATAAACCACACAAAGTCACTTTGAAAACATAATAAAAACATTATAAATGAGGTATGAATGAATTAGGAGGTATTTCTAGATGTTAAGGAACCTATACAAATGGAATAGTAACTTAACCTTTGGAATAGTTATGTGACACTTATGATAAGTAAACTGACCAAAAGAATAGTAGCCACACCTATGAAAGTTTAAATAAAAATTGGGAATATTTTCAATTAAAATATGATATATCTATACCTTGGAATAAGTTAATAATTTTTTTATAACTGATAAATTATGAGTTATAATTTTTGTAAGTTATAAATATTAAATTACAAATTAATTATGAATTTAATTATTTATAAGAATATTTTTTTAATAAATGTATTAATAAAATAATATTCTATCGTCTTATGATTTTATGATAATTTTATTAGAACTTAGTTAATTTTTAGAAGTGTTATAAAATCAGTTGTAATTTTAAAATCTACATTTCTTGAGTAAAAGTTGATTTTAATTAAAAATGAAATTTCTATAATTTAGAAAATTATTTTCATAAAATGGATTTCATTTTATAAATATACTCATCAAAAATGGTTAGGGTTAATTATCATATTTTCCTCAAATATTTGATGTTATGGTGAATAGTGGAATATGTTAATTTACAGTATTTAAATTATAATCCAAATATATGAATTAAAAAAATAATTCATGATGTAAGCACCCAAATCTTGAACTATCATTCATTATTTTAACATATTTAGTTATAACCCTCAAACTATTCATTTTCATGATCCAAAATAATAAACCAATGATTAAAATAATGAGAAAACACCCCTCTCCTCTACTTTAAATTTCACCACTCACCAACTATTCAACTCACACCTTCAAAGAATTGATCCTTTCCCAAATTATACCCAATAATATTCCCAATCATCACCCCCCAATTCAAGAAGACATTGGCCTCAATAAAATACCATAACCTTTTCATTAAGAAGGTTTTTAAGGAGGATAAATTCAAGAGGTAAAATCCTCTTTTTCCATTAATTTTTTATGTTCTGTACTTTAATTATGCTATCCTCACCTCATATCATATAAAATAATTGATTACTATACTACCTTTAATATAGTATAATTTTATTATGAGAATAGAATAATCCATCATCGAACCCCTTCTTTTCTCTCTTTTATTCTAATAATTAAAATGGCGTTCGTGTGGTGTTAATTTATCTCCTTCAAGGATGGAAAATTTTAATTTTCCATTAATGAATTAAAAGATGGTCATAAAACCATTTTTATGGTTACTAAAAATTAAAATATATTTATTAAATCTTATTTAATATTCTTGAACCATTATATATATATAATATAAATTAATAAAATGAATCTAGTTTGTGATAACAAAAAATAGCCAAAATAATCTAAACGATTATCAGTAACATTTTATCTAATGATTCATTATCATTACAAGTAAACAAATGATTTATATAAAAATTTATTATTCATTATGATACAAAATAACACATATCTTCAATTCTAGATATCTATTAACATTTTAGTTGAACATTAACATTCAAATACAAGTTAACCATTCGTGAAAACCAACTTAATGAATTATACCGATCGATAAAATTGAATCTTATAGCGCTTAAAAAAGACCATAAATGAACTTAATAAAATTATAATAAATAAAATACATGTAGAATAGGTTTTAAAATTATTAATTAATGAATATAATTTTATTATCTAGTAGATTAAGTGCAAGTGTTGAACCATTTTGAGCATAAGGTAAGAGATTCTTTTTTAAACTCTATTTTTCCTTTGGGTTACACTTATTATCTATTTAACCCAATGTAAATAATATTTATTTTTATTTAATTATTATAAATTCTTTTTATATGTTATAAAGTAACTTATACAAATCATATCAACTTTCTTTGATAGGGAAACATGTGTTTTAAAATGGTTCCCATCTTAATTCTTTATGATAAGAAATAACTATTGAAGGGAAATTCCCAATTTCTTACCCATTTTCAAGTGTGCTCCATAATCTATTTCAATCCACAGTTATTTTTATAAAATCACTCGTTTTATCATAAGAATATATTTTTGTTATTTTATGGTTTTATAAAAACATATATCCCTTTTCTTCTTTAAATGATCTTTAATATTTTACTTAAACAACACTAAAATGTTTCATTTCTAATGTTTCTTAAACACTCATTTTACCCAATTCCACTTAAATTCGACATAACATACATTGATATATTCCTTTAATCCCTTATGATTTTCTATGTATGTTTTTAATACATTATATCATTGATATATTTATAATATGATCATTTTTATTCCTTATAACATTATTATGATACCCATTTTATTCCATGGGTAACTCCTCTGTTAATTAATCATGTGGCACACATATTCATGAACATGTTATGATGGGTGAACAAAGATATCATTTAAATTAATTGGGTAATTTTTATTCTCATGAGATGTCATGATAGGATAGGTAGTGAACCTAATTCCATTAGGGGACTTCATCCACTATATGATACAGTCTTTGCAGTTAGCCTTGACACATGTTTATGCCATGTTATTTGTAGTTACCATATTCCTATGATGCTAGGATTATATGCTCCCATGTTATACATTTTATACATCCTTATGTTTATTCATGTTCCATGCATTTAATTTCATTATGTTATTCCTTCTAATCCTTGTTCTATGTTTTATTCCTATGTTTACCCCCTTACCAGGCCTTTTATCTAATCCCTTTGTTCATGTATTCACCATGTTCTCCAATGAATATGTAAGATATCAATGGATGTCAGGAGATAATTATTGAGATTAAATAAAATATGTATTTATTTTGGTTTAATGATGTTTAAATATGTACCTAATATTCGAAGGATAGTAGGCAGTATTATCCTTGTTCGTATTTGATGGTTAATTATTCTAAAATCATGTAATAACATATGTAAAAGGATAGGGATGTTATAGTAGGTGTGAGTATAGTATTACCTATTATACACCTTAGAAACACAAAGTAATAGTGTACAAGTATATTAAAACCCACGATTCAAGGGATACATGAAAAAAAATTAAAGATACCAAATGTGTTCAAAGGTTAGTTCAACCATGGATACAAGAAGAATATTATTCTTCACATCATATCATGATAAATGATTATATATAATTAGAAAATAGTGAAACATAGTGTATTAAAAAATCCCATTAAGGTTTGAAAACAGAAATCCATTTTTGCATCACACCGCGATGGAAATTAGGGGTACATGAAGAATACCCAAATAACTATAGTTAAATTCCACAATGTTCTTATACCAAAAGGATTTGTAAAATTTCATAAAACATATGATATATGAACAACATAATACTATATAATTCTTATGTATTCTCTCTAACACTAAATATAGGGTAAATTTAACTCATTAATGGAATGTATATCAATGAAGGGAATATAATCCCACATTGGGAATCACACTCTAAATAAAGAGAATGAATAAACCCCATGGAATGAGGACCAAACCCTATTACATGAGGGGGTTTTCAAACAACGTCTAATTTTCTCTAAACATTCCATGAAAACTCACTGATTATATTGACAGACCCATGATTCAGTGGGAAGTTCATGCCAGCTAAGTGGGTGACAACCCTTATGGAGGACCCACGAATCATCAGGTGGTATTTGTAATACTTTTGGGGTTTATGAACTCAAATTTTTGAGGACACATTCCCCATCACAAATGGGAGTTACTTACTACACTAGGTTTAGGATGTACCTATTCTGTGGTACCAATATGCCACTATTTGGGTTACTAATGTCATGGTTACTCCATATATCATTCTCACACCTTATCATCATCTCCAAAAATATATGGAATGAGGAAAGATAAAAACACTCTAAAGAATTTTCTCTGATGGATAATAGGATTAAAATATTACCCTCCTAGTGGAAAATCTCAAAAATTACAATTTACTTGTCTGATTCTAACACCTAGGTGAGATTATCTAAAAAACCAAGGGATAAATAATACATGGAATTTAATTTTATATTTACAATATGTAATAACTCTAGGTATATACTCCATACATCACCCAATGTGGCATAAAACTATATTTCATGTAATGTTATGTACAAAATGTTTTGGTCTCATGTTCTAACAGGGTGTGTACTCTAATACACACCTTTTCCTATAATAGTAAATGGTGTGTGCATCCAACTTAAATGATATGTTCTTAAATCATGGTGGTTGGGTGTAGTATCTAGTACAATCTATGTATAGTGACATAGAACCATATTAAATGTACTTATATAATCCATTCAATGTTACACTTGAGGCTCAAATATACTCCACGACGTCCACTACCATCCATGGACAATATTTTCTTCATTATTACATTTTCTATGATATTTAATTCTAGAAGAAACCCTATCCATTTCAAGGAAAATAATACAAACAATGTATTTATAGAGTACACACTATGTAGTTGAGAAATTTTTAGATTATCCCACTTTTAGGTTCCCTACTACTCACATTATCAATTCTATATTGTTTGGAACAAATCATGCCCACTAAGTAGCTTAACATGTCTTTCTTGCCCTCTTCCACTGTTGATCATGTATAATGTATCCAAAATCACAATATAACCTCACCATATATTCATACTAATAATATTTTATTCTTCCCTTTCCCCCAAACCTATTATTGTTTCCATAAAACCATCATTCTCTATTTAAGACACTATCGAAGGTTCTTATTGTGAGAAATGATTCCAAGATGACCTGATGTTATTCGCTATGTTGTATTTTTCATTAGAAACTAGATCTCTTATTGTCATCATAACACATATTACTACACTAGTTATCTATTTTTGAAATTATTTCCCCAGTGGAATCTATATTTCATAATGTTTTATAACAAATGGAAATAAAATCATAAAAAATATTAAAGGTCCCATGGTTGGTCGTTCTTCTTTGGTCACTACATTTCGAACATGATTTCATTAAGTAATGTTAATAATATCAACATAAGTAATATAATAATAGATTTTTCAAACCACTAAATATTTATTTACAGTGAAAATCCAATTATTAATTCAAGGATTTCTAATTGAAAATCAATTCTGTATTATCAATTTTTTCTTATGATCAAAATCAACCGAATAAGAAGAATGAGGAAGAATAAATTTTGAATTTTAATAATATGAAAACTATAATCAAAATCATAAATATAATATTTAGTCAGTAATTCAAATAAGTGAGGAATGACATAGGTTGATTTATTCACATGGTAAATTGGGTGGGAGGATTCAAACAAATTACCACCTCGTGGAGATAACATAGTTTCTATAATTTCTTCATCGATGACAGACAATTAATTAGAGATATTTCCATTAAAAAAATAAATCCCAAAGGAAACTAATATAACTTGGGTATTTATATTTCCCTTTTAGTTCAGGATGAGTTAATAATTTAAGAAAACTATAGGGCCTTATTGGGGGATCATAAACAAAACACAAAAATTATACAACTCTTAGTTAAAAAACCTTGTTCTAAACACAAATGAGGTTTTGGAATTTATATTATGATTTTTTAGACGATAAAAACATCCATTTTCATGAAAGATACATTGAATTATTAATAAATATTACATACCATATAAAAAATAAATTTTTTAAAATTCAACCAAAATTCGGGCCAAGGGTAAACACTACATCCAAAAATCTATATAACCATAATATTTTTTTCTTGAGTTCATTTTATATATAAAATTTAAAATTATAAATCAAATGGGACATGATAATATAAAACATATAAATGAGTTAAGTGCCATTTGAGGAAAAATCTAGGTCACTCTATCCCCCAACTTTATAAATTTTCATCATTCCAAAAGAAAAATCCTGAGTGTATCAATAAATTTTGTGGACAAACATGAGGGGTGGGGTGAATAAGATGTGGTCAAATTATTTTACCAAATTAACCCTTATTTTCATATATAAAAACCCATTTCTTTTCAACCTCTATCACATATGATGTTAGACATGGATCTCTTGTAGTTTTCTTTTCCATAAAACTATATGAAATATAAATTCTAAATGAAATGTTGGCACATATATTTTTGTAATTGTTGGTCCTAAGGTTTAATAATGACTCGTTGTTGTGTTCAAATACTGTTGAGAAAAGGATTCTATACTGTAATATTTTTATCAATTACAATGTGTTATCCTATAATTAACCTAAAACCCTTCACTCAATATCATATAGGTATGTGATTTCCATATTAAAAAGGTGGAATACCTCCACTACATTACACATGTTAAGGGATTTTATACATCAAAAAAGAGTCTTTATATTATGATCATACCAGATGGGTTTCACATTTTCCTTTATACTTTAATTTAGATCAATTGGCTATCAAGGGATGTTTCCATACCCTCAAAACAAATTCACTTCCTATAGTATAGTGTCTTTATCTTCCGGGTTGTCTTCAAAAAATAATCATATAGCTTAGTCTCTACATCTTGTTTAGCTATCTGGATCTTATTTAGAATATATTGTTAGAATCACTCTTAGATAATAACTTCAAGTATTCATACCCAAAATCATATATAGATAATATATTAATAAATTTTCTAATCCTCAAAATTCATTCTGGGAAATATCGACATTGAAAATACTAGTCTATGTGTCTCTCATAGAATTAAATACCACCAAAGTTATATATCACATATCTTCTACTACTTCCTTAACTATGTAACCTCCTACAACGTATAGGCTCCTACTATTTATCCATTATTCTTCTTCTATGATATTCTTAGTCTCTCATGTGCATATGAAACTATATTAAAATTATTATCTAATTACCAATATTTAAAAATGGAAACTTTTATCTATTTTTTCGATCATGTCAAAATTAAATTCATTTTCAACTATTCTATTTTCATAATTTTCAACAAAAATAACATTCCAAAAATATAATTAATTATTACAACTTACATGACCTAATGAATATCTCAGTGATACTCAAATAGGCTCATCATCTTATTTATATCAAAATAAACTCCATAAAAATTCATAATAATATACTTCATAAATAGATCAATACATTTATACAATAGAGAATCTCTTTTTTCAACTTGAGTGATGTTTCATTTCATATAAACATTTATTTTGTTAACTCACCCTTCACTATTGTGAGCCAAAGGTTCTCATATTCTTCTCATTCTTGAATTAAACATTTATTTGTGATCTTTAAATCCATTGAATATCATCACTATCATTTAAAAAATTTCTTTAACATTTTTCATTTATCTTTTATCTTCTTATTATGATCATTAAGACCATATACTTATAAATATTGGGCTTTAATCATAAACACATTTGGGTGTGTTAGATATTTAATACCATGAATTTCAACTTTGGAATAATCACATTTAAATTCTTTATTTAAAATGTAAATTGAAATATATTTTTTCAGTATGTAGAATTACATATTTTTCACTAATTATTGATGCTTATCCCAAATTAAAAATGATCCTTATATGTATTAGGTTTAAAAAGAATATATAAATTATATTAATTTAGTAAGAATGGTCATTAAATAGTTCCTGGATGATGTTCATGGATATCATACATTAATCCTTATGGTTTGAGGTTTGATTCTTACATAGAGAAAAAATCATCATTATGGCTGATCCTTCATCAACCAGCTCATAAAGACGAATGATCCTTATAAGATCCACAATCATCCTTAATGGATTTAACCTTACATATATCATCCTGATATATAGTGATGAATGATTATCCATATATCACAACATATTGATCCTTCTGTGACCAACCTCATGAACTTCTTATCATTATGCATAAGGATGAATGGTCATATTTACAACATTTAGCATTATGTGCCTATCAGATGATGTTTATGTATAAATATGGAATGATAATTATTGAACCCAACATTTCCAATTTCTTTCCTCAAACTCCAAAATATATATCTAAATCAGATAACATTTTTATATCTTAACATGTCTCATTGACATTTCTAATATTGTCAAAACAATATCCAAAGGTTATACTCGTCAATATTTAGTAGCCTTGAGACTCAATACGCCTTTACTGGTTTCTAAATAACATCACCTTTATCCCCATAACATTTATAATGGGTTTACTTATTTGACTCACAACTGTATATGTTTTATAGTAGGGTGTAGTTAAGAATACATATTTAAAGTTAAAAATTCATTCATAACATGTTTTCAACATATATTTTCTTGCATGTTTACACTTATATTATCTATACATACCATATCAAAAATCATCACATGAAATTTTCATCCCTTTGAATCTAGCCATCCATGTATTAAAGGGAAATAACAACATTTACCAAAAAATATGGACTACTCCTTTCTATTAATTTGGGAGTATACTCAATCCATTACACAAGAAATAAACTTTTCAACAATACATTTATATTGAAAATAAGTCAATTTGAACAAAAGTATAACCTCAATTCAAGGGAACTTCAATATCTTCCTTTAGATTAATGATCAATTCATAAGTTACTATAATAATAAATGTAATTTTTCTCTCCCAAATTGACAATAAATGTAAAGGGAGAAATGTTCTTCTCCTATATGGACATAATATTCCATTATTGAGATTTTTTATTCTTCTCCTTGATGATATAAATAGTTATAAGGGAATATATCTCTATATCAAAATAAATCCTATAATTTTAATAAAGTAATATTATCATCATATTTTCTCTACATTCCATGTTCTCCTCTAATTCGATAAGATAAATACAGCACTATAGTAATCAAAATTGTGTTCTATAAAATAGGAAAATATATTTCTACTAGGGATAACACAATTTATGAAACATGAATATCCAACTTGGACATCAAGGTTATACATAATATACTCACAATGTGATATGAACACTAAATTTAAATTCTAAGGGGATACAGAACCATATTTTTCATGGAAAATATTAAAACTAAAATTCACTTGAACACACATATTAAATTATGTCAAATTCGAGTATGCATACACATTATATGAGATAATATATTCACTCGATAATTTTCATCAACAAAATCAAACAAAAAAATAGAAAGTAAGAATCATACATCAAACATCATGTTTCATATGGGTTATCTAGATTTATAGGATTAATTGAAATTCATAAATCTCTATCATCCATACTATTTTGAGATCTCCCCCTAAAGGAATTATTTATAAATATTATCATCGTTAATTCATAGAGTTTTAGTGTAACCAATGTGATATGAGAGTAATATGGGTTATATTCAGATTATATATTGTATATATAGGGAACAAACCTATTTCCCTACCTAGAAATATTCTTCTTGGTACATATAACTCTTTTTGAATTCATCATGATATCTTATTAAAAAAATTAAAATTCTGGTCACCTTTATGAAGCATGGATATCTATAACACCTCTCCAACCCATACCACTTAACTGTTTCAAAACCAGTAGTCACCACATGGACCCAGGCATGCCTCCCATTAAGCTAGAATATGTTCACTATTGGAGATAGTATAAGGTGTTACTTTAGAGAGACTATACACTCATATAAGAATAATATATTGTGGAAAATTAAATAGAAGAACGTTCAAATAAATAATAAGATTACAAATAATTAATAAATATCAATGTTATAAAAACATTATGTATATGTATACATACTCATGTTCATTATTTTATACATCTATACTAGGATGATCACACATATGATTTAAATAGATGAATGAAATAAGATGATATACTTCCATCCCTAAGATTCATCACATACCAAACTCTAGATTCCATCTGAGCTATCCCACTTGATCTAGTAATAGTTGGACTTTACCCTGCCTAAACACATGATCAGTGAAGATCAACTCAAGGTAACCCTATTCTATGGCTGCCTAAGGATAGTGTGAGTAAAATTATGCAGGGAAATAATAGAAGAGTACCCCACATAATTAGTAATGAAATGTATACATATGTGATATACTCATGTGAATAATGATAGTAAATTTATAAGTATAAATAAATATTGGATATATAAAAGTACTAGGCCCAAATCTGAATCCTAGGTTTAAATCATATTCAATCATCGGGATCAAAAACTATTCTAAGGAGTGAATCCTATGTAGTCGATCAAATCATTCTGAAATACGAATCTATGGAGTATATAAAAAAAATCTAGAAGTATCGGGCCTAGTGGTGATTCCTATGAGTAAATTCTTGGAAATACAATATTACAAATTCCACCTAATCCTTGGTGTAAATCCTATGAAATAAAATAGACATTATAGGAATCATACCCTCCCATGATCATATCAAATATCCATAAAAGAAAAAAAAATCTCCCTATCATCAAATCACACGGCTATCCAAGCCATAATTTCTCATTGGGGTCATATCACATGGCCATCAGGGGAAAAGTTTCTCCTTGGGATCATATCAAACCGCATTCGATGGTACACTCTCTCCCCAAGAACATACCACATATCCATTGAGTACACAATCACCCCATGATATTTTAACACATAATCACTAGGGGAATGATCACACCCATAGATCATATAAAATGGTAACCAGATTAATTATAGATTCCTAGGAAACCAACTATAGTCATTCAATATATACCAAAAGGATGAATCTCAGGTTAAATGAATTAGGTATTTTGGATAACCGAAAGGGTAAATAGTAGATGATATCTTGGGAATTCATTCATATCTATTAATTGAAGTACATCCCTCATGGACTATCCCCTTGTACTAACCACTATATACTCCTCTAGCTCACCCCGTTGAATAAATAGTTTTAAGGTGACACATGATGTTTTCCACACATATACTCCCACACTAACCATCACACGCATAAACATAACACTAGGAATACACTCGGGTCCCTTATGTCTCATCATGATTATCTTATAGCCTCATAGTCCACATAGGATATGCCCTTCTAGCATTATGTTTAAGATATAGAATAAAGACCATTTCCTTTCCCATGTCAACCTAGCTCAATCTGATCACCCAAATGATCTCATATATACACATGGTATTCCCACCCAGGTACTCACATATACTTCGGGGAGGAGACCATTACCCACTATTTGGTCATCTATCCTAATGATCTTTGGAATCTCATTTTATCCATTAAATAACCTAGGTTATATATTCATAATTAAGGTTTTTAGTGCATGATCTATCAATAATCCCTACCCATGAGAAATAAGGGTGCCTATATTGGGCTCCACCCTATCCCAAGTAATTTAATATAGTCAATCACTAAACCAATGGTGATTGATGCATTAAAATAGTTCAAATTGGTCCATTCTGTCCCACTGAACATTATCTATTTCTTAAAATATTATTTTAAAAAACAATTAATTTAATAAATGGTTGATCAAATACATTGGTGAGACCAAATATCATAAGTTGATACTCCCAAAAAGGGTGTTTTTAGTTCTAACATGTTTACACTATATAGAAAAAAATTTATCACTCAAACTAGATAAACTAGTAAATAAATAGACATAGTACTTAGAATGTCTATGTGTAAACCCCGCAAGGATTGTTTAGAAGAACATAAGAATATTAGAAAATTTTTATTGAACAAATAAATGTTTAAAATAAATTATAGATGAAGTAATATGTTTTTAAATTTATGGTTCATTCAGGTCTGGAATGTGATCGTGCGTTGGTGGGAGGGTTCTGCGACATATTCCCCTATTCTGTGATAGTGGAGACCACTGTTTTGGTCCCTCCCCTACTGATGGGGGAGGGACCTTAGAAATCCTTCAAGGGTACGGAGTCCTCCTTTTCCTCCTTTTCTAACCCCAGTTTTCCACCCCCATTACCAAAAATATCTTGGTTCCCTATGGTTCCAGATATATACGATGGGTTCCCTAATATCTCGATTTCAATCATGGAGTTTAATGAAGCTTCAAACCTCCTCAACATGAGCTTGATCAGTTGATTTTCAAAGAGAAATCCTTTTGTGGACTGATTTGACATGTTCGTTTTTGGTTCATTAGATGTACATGATTGGGAAATTGTGGGATTTCTCAACCACAAGAACATCATTATTCTATTTTATTCGAAGGAGGATATGGTCATAGATTGGTCTAGTGCTCTCCTCCACTCCAACGGGTACTGATTATTCCTATTAAAATGGACCTATGACTTCCATATGAACTGCAACTATACATTCTTAATGATTTGGGTTAGTCTCTTTAAGGTCCCTTTACCATTTAAAAACCCATCAATTGTTTGGATGTTTGGGATCCTAGTTGGAAGATACTTTTTTATGATATTTGAACTAAGTCTCCTTTTAATCTTATTAACCCCTAGATCTGCGTAGAAGTAGATGCCTCAATAATTCCTCCTGACTATGTTTTGAAACAATAGGTGAAGTGTTTTTTTGTATACAGAATGTTGTTTATGAAACATGGGGTAATTTTTGTTTTGATTGTAAGAAAATGGGTCACGTGTTTGCAACATTTAGGCATGGTTGTAGACAGTTGGAGAAACAATAGGGTGTCGGAACAACAGGCAGAGGTACAATTTCTATGATCAGTATGATGGACGTTTCTTTTGGTCTAGGACCAGTGGGTATATAGACTGTGGAAAAGTTCATACAGAGTGAATCTTAGGGATGAAATCCTGTGTTTTTGTAAATAAAAAGTTGTTCATGAATAACGGGGTAATTTTTGTTCTAATTGTAAGAAAATGGGAAATATTTTGGAAGCCTCAAGGTGTGGTTCTAGATGGTTGGAGAAATTGCAGGGTGTGGACACCACATGTAGAGGTAAGGTTTCTCTGATTAGTAGGATGGACGCTTCTTTTGGTCCCAGACCAGTGGGTGTGGAGACTGTGGAAAAGAAAGTACAGAGTGAATCTCTGGAAGGAAATCCCGTGGTGGTTGACATATTCAGTTAGTTGAGAATGGACCTTGAAGTTCCTCAATATTCTATGAAAATATATTTAGATAAAAGGAGTTTAAAGTCAGAAAATTTGGCTAGAGTTTTCGGTCCATCCACCGCTTGAGGGACATGAGGGTGGTAGTATACAAAAATATAAATTGGGTTCTCAATTGGTGGATGATGAAGGTATCATAGCAACCATGATTGCTTCATATGAGGATGTGGTGTGACCATCAAGTAGTATTAGAGATAGAGGCTAGGAAGAGGCCTATAAAGAGTCTAGGGAGGGTAATCATACAGGTTACTAGAAAAGTCCTAGAAGGGAGGTGTAATCCATTGGGTAGGGAAATCACTTTGAAAAATTTCTTAATGAGGATCTGATTCAAGAGTTCAAGAAATATATGATCAGGCCCTCCATGACTGGGAAAAAGATCCTCGAGAATGATTCCAGTGATAACTATTCTAGAAATTTTGAATGTGAATCATAAGATGAGGCTATGGGAGACAAGCTACCAATCCTATGGAGAAGTAGGAGAAGGAAGGAAATCCATAATGGGAGCAAAGATTAATCATTTTTCCCAATACCAATTAAAATTAGATATGTGAATAAGTTGATAGACAAAAAGATAGACATCGCCTAGATTTCCCCTATTTCTACTTGTTAGAAGCAGAATCTCAGCGATGTGCTTGATAAATCCTTGGAATTTAATATGAGCTCAAATGTAGAAGTGGTTAAACATGTTTTGTAACTTAATGTTACTGAATAAGAATCCACCAGCATGATGGGGAGGTATTTAAAGGTGGATCTCAATGAGGTGAATTATACCTCAATTGACAAGTAGGAATTGATTTTAGTTGGGGATTCAATAATAGGAAGATCATCTTTTAGGAGTACATCCAATCCTTGGAAAATCTAGCATTTTAGTTCGAAGATCTTCAACTAAACAAACCACACGATTAGGTATACAATATCTCTAGGAATCATTTTAGGGAGATTAATTATATTATTCTTAAACTATCCTTTAATGTATCTTCCATTACTTTTGGTGGTTGAACTCTTGGATTCTTACTTTATCAATAAAGGTAATTGAATAATAAAATTTTTATTTTCATTCAATTAATGTTTCATATTCTAGTGGAATTAAAATTGGAGATCAATTAGTTCTTTATCATATTTTGATATAAAAGGATCTTTATTTTTAGTATCTATTCTCTTACTTCATAACCCAACCATTTGTATGGTCAAATATATGGGGTCATCATTCAATTAGGTTATCCAAAATTATTTTTAAGAATATACCATCTAACGCACCCAATGATTATTCATGGATTGAAGTTACTATTCATATATTTAAATAGTATTACCTAATTCAAATAAATATGATCATTATATATGAAAAAAGGAAGATAATAATTGATGTATAAAATAGATGACCCAAACATGAACTAAAATAGTGAAAATATCTAATAACAAAATCCACATTAATTACATAACATAGAACTAGAGAAGAACATCCCCCTTGTTATAGTCATGAGGAGGTGTGAAAAAATGGATCCTAAAGGAAGTAACACAAAATATAAGATGAAGTATATCATAGTTGGTTCAGTCCCTCCATCTATAAGTTATTATGTATCATTGTCTACTATGAGTTTACATACCTATATTTTATAGGAATAAATTCATTATTTAAATATTTCTTTTAAACTTCTATATCTCCCTCCCTACCCTCTATAAGTTAATTTTTTATTTTAATTTAGTCATACATCCATTTTTTTAATCCATGAGAAAATATAATCATATATCTCTATTAAAGGATATATCAATTTCATGAGATAAATAAAATAACACACATCACCCTATTTAGTTTTATAAATTCAAGTTTGATTAAACATAATATATTTAAACATTAATAACTATGTTCTATATCCCTTGAATATTCATTGATGTGGGTCAACTCTAATTCAATGTACCATTTCCATATCCATTTTACTAGTTGTTTTCATCATCGAATCCTCCCGTCATGCCCAACTCCCCTACTATGAATGAAAAATTGACTTCTATTTTTTACTCAGGTTATTTTGGTAGTCAATCATAGTAGCATCATCCTCAATTCCTTCCCATGCATGCACAATAAGAAGTGTCATGAAATGTTGAGAAAAAATGCCTCTAGGTAACATTGCAGTATTTTTGGGTTGGTTGTGTTTGTTAACAATGCAGGTTTCTATAGTGAATTGTTGAGTTCTAGAGATGTTGAAAATCCATGTGGACAAGGAACCATGACAAATCAATAGATGATCTGAAGGTGGTACAAAATAACATATACAAAGTGACGTCATTTTCCAATCTTTTCCAAAATTTTGGGGTCAAAATTTGGGATTTGGTGAGCATTGCGAAATGTTGATTTTCTTGAAGATATCATCAAAATATGGAAAATTAATGGGCTTTGTGAATATGGGATTCTTGAAGAGGATTTCATAGAGACTAAAATAATATCAATGGTGAGCTCTGTGATTACAATGATCATGATGGACAGAAGAGGGGAAGAGCATTATGGTGAATTTTTGTAGTGGTTGCACAAAGGAGTTGACAGAACACTCCGTGATTACAACGAGATCCATGATCCAAAATTTTCATTGAGCTTCACAATTTAGAGATAATTTCGGCAAAATCTTTAGAGCTTTATGATTTGAGCATACATGGTGCTGACTTCGCATGGAAGGTTATCAAGTACGTGTAATTGCTTATAAATATGCCTTGACCACCTCGATAAAAGTAGAGAGTTTTCCAAGAAAAAATTGTATCTCTTGAATATCAAAGGTGTTTTGCGAAGGTAGTGTCCTTCACAAAAGATTGGAGCTTTGCGGTGGTTAATCTAGCTTCGCAAAAGTTGTGTGTTCTGCGTTGGCTCAATGAGCTTCACGAAGGAAGTCGCTCTGTGAAGGATTGAGCCTTGTGACAACCTAATCTCTACGAAGGCTTGAGCTTTGAGAGGGATTGAGCTCTGTGATGCAGTGAGCTTTGTGAAGGTGTATGATTTCCGAAGAGTAAGAGACTTCGCGTAGGCTTGTTTGAGTTTTGTGAAACTGGGAGCTTCACAAAGTATAGATCTTTGTGAATGTATTTCTAATGGTTATTTCCCAATGATCAGTAGAAAAGTAATATTCATTAGTGGATGGAATTTTCACTTCAATAGAGAATCTATCTATAAATTAGGATGTATTCATTAGTGATAATGAAGTGACCTACATGTCTATAAACTATGAGTGGATCTTATGAAGAAGCAGTGAGATCACTTTAGTTGTGAGAGAAGTGGGTTCCCTAATTTTGAATGGTTGTAAATAGGTAGGGATAGTGATTCCACTTAGAACATGTAAACACTAGTGCGCTTATAGGGTATTTGGTACATTGGCACATCACCGATGTATGCTCCTTGGACGTAGCCCAGTGCTGGTGAACCATGTAAAATTGTTGTACCCTGTGAATGCTTTAAGATTCATTCACACATTACAATGGGAAGGAGAGAGAGAAAATATTTTTGTCTAAAAATAAAAAAATATCACGAGGTAGTTGTTTTAATTTGTCATACCCTGATTTTCCCCCTCTCCGGGTATCTAGCCTAGTGGACCTAACAATTGGTATCAATGGGAATTGTTAATATCAGTGTTTTTAGGTCAAATGGAGGTCACCAATCATAAATGGATTCTGATCTTTGATGGAATAAACATTCAATTATGGAAGAATAAGATGCAATAGTACTTCCGATCTTTAGGAATGGATGTGTTTATAGCAGCAATGCATGGTATCACAATCGGCATCAATAGTGGTGTGTTATTAGAGGATGAAAGAAGGGAACTAAATGATGATGCTAAGGGAATCAATGCCTTATGGGGATCCCGATCCAATGATATTTATATGAAGGTGATGTCATGCAACACATCACATGCCATGTGGGAAACTCCATTGAGCATATATGAAGGAGATACAAAGGTCAGAGAGGCAAAGTTGCAAGTATTGTGGAATAAGTATGAAGATCTGAAAATGAACCAGAAAGAGTCTGTTGATGAATTCTTTGATAGGGTAAATATTGTTGTGGAAGATATACGAGGTCTTTAAGAAGTCATTGAATACGTAAATATCATGAAGCACATATTGAGAAAACTTCCACCTCTGTTCAATCTGAATATTTCCGTATAGGAATATAAAGATCCAAAAGAGATAACAATAGACAATTTGCACAATAACGTGGTTGCATATGAAATGAGGAACGATGATAATGAGAATGTGGAAAAGTGGAAATCCAAAGAAGTTTCATTCAAGGCCACGAAGAAGCTCACAATTGAAGATGCTAAGGAAAAAGAAGAGACAGATGCAGTGATGTCTTTCCTTTCATCAAATTTGCAAAGTGGAAAAGGAATGTTTAAAGGGAAAATTCCTTTAGCATAATTTAGATGATGAAAGGTTTTTCATCGTAGAACAATGTTCCCCAAACAGTTTCAATATAGAGATAATATTGATGAAGAAGTTGAAATTCTGAAGAATATGTCTTTAGCCTATGTTAATGGAAGAAACAATTAAATAGAAATTTCTTCAAGAATAAGAATCTTCTTTCACATGAATTTGATTGTTCATATGAGTCTGAGGCTGAAGAGGTTATGGAGATTGAAAACTAAAAAGATCGTGGAGAAAATTCTATGGTGGCTATTGTTGGCAGTGCTCTGAAAAAGGAAGAAACAAAAATTGAAGAAGAAGAAGAAGAAGTTGAGGGAAGGGTAGATTTGATTTATGAGTTAGAGGCTACCCTTAAAGAGATAGATGTTTGGAGATCCAAAAAAGTAAATACAACAAAGGATTTCATGAAACCAAACTCTATTTGTAGTAGCAGGAAGAAGAGAAGTCTGAGTTTTTGGAAGAAATTGAGAACTCATGTCATCAACACTAGAGGATTCATAATCAATTAGTGAGTATAAAATCAAGATTGAAGAACCGAAAAGGGAGATCAATGTCTTGAATAACGCAATGAAAGATAAAATAAAGCATATCAATGAACATAAATGAGATATTATTGGTCTGTGGAAATAATTTATGGACCAATAAAAACATCTGACTCCTAGAATGTTATTGGGAAAGCAGATCATTCAGAAGACTGAAAAGATGAAAGATGAGCCTAGAAGTTTAGTAGAAAAGAAGCAGCAATCAAGCTCATCTGTTAAGGCTGAATTGGGGCTTGATCAGAAAAATAAAGCAGTTAGGGTTGAAGTCAAACCATAAGTTCCCATTCTGAAAAATAAAATTTCTATTGGTACAAAGCAGAATCAAAAAATTCAAAGAACTTAAGGGACTACTGGATGTACAAAAGTGACACACAGGAATGCGCCTATCATCAGGTGTTATTTTTGTGAAAAATTGGGACACTCACAAAATGTGTTCTATAGCCAAAAAATACCAAAGGGCACAAGAACAATGATGAAATCCAAAAAGGGAATAGTTCTCTAGAACATATTTCAAAGGACACTGTTTTTTGGGTGGAGGATTTGGGCACATGGCTAGAAATTGTACATCAACCATACAGAGGAATGTGCCAAAATAGAATAAAAATGTTCTCAAAGAGAAGATCAATGAACAAATAGTTGAGTGGAAAATGGAAAATAGATTTGCAGCTTTGGAAGATGAATATGGTCTATCATACTCTAAGAAAGATAAGAAGTCTCAATCAATGCTGAGTGTGAAGAAAAAAATATGGACCAAGAAGAAGAGAGTATACAAAGGTAGTGGTTGTTGAAATTTACCTTAAAACATCATACTGTTCTGCTGTATGGATCTCTGACAGTGGTTGCACATCTCACATGACATGAAATAAGGATATAGTTATAGGCATAAAATATAAAAAAGGAGTTGTCAAGTTTGGAAACAATGAAGTCCTTAAGATAATTGGATCAGGAAATTCCATGTTTGGGGGAAAAGAAATAAGACGTGTATATGTATTTGTTTTAGAATGTCTGAGTCACAATTTTCTCAGTGTTAGTCTACTATGTGACTCAAGGAATTCTATACGGTTTAACGAGAATACATGTGTCATTAAGGGAAGAGATGGTACAGTGATCCTATAGGGAAAAAATACAAACGAGAATCTCTACCCAGTAAGTGGAGAAGAGGATATGTGATTTTTATCCATAGAGGAAGAAAAGAAGTTATGGAATAAACAACTTGGACATCTATGTTAGTCATACCTAGAAGAATTGGTAATGTGTGATGCAGCTATACACCTCTCTAAGATATCACGAGATCATTCTCACACATGTGATGCATTCCAACAATGTAAGCTCATCAGAAAGATGTATAAGGAAAAGGAAAAGAAGTCTACAAGAGTGATCGAATTGGTGCATGCTGATGTTTTTGGGCCTATCACACTAAGAGAAATGGATGGAAATAGGTATTACATTTTTTTCATTGATGACTATAGCAGAATGGAATGGTTATTTGTTATTAACAGTAATTATGATGTGTTAAGTTTCTTAAAACAGTACTAGAGAGAGTCCGAAAGGATTCTTGGATAGAAAATTCTTATGTTTCGTAATGACAATGGAACAGAATTCACAAAGATTTAGGTGGAAGAATATCTGGAGAAACATGGTAGAAGGAATCAAGTTACCTCAGTGAGAACTCCTCAATAGAATGGAATGGTTTAAAGGTGAAATTGGATCATCAACAACATGGAAAGAACGATGCTTATAGAAAAAGACCTACAAGAGAGGTTTTGGAAGGAAGCTATGATGAAATCAGACTACATTTCTAACAGTGCTTTGTTGTGTCCAAAGGAAGGAAAGACTATATGAGATGTGGTATAGAAAGAAGCCAACAGTGAAATACTTTCGAATATTTGGAGGTAAGTGATTCATTCTCAACAAGGTAAAACATAAGAATTTCGAGTCATGTGGAGATGAGGGGATATTCCTTGACTAATCATTAAAAAAATGAATACAAATGTTTTAAAAAAAGGATAGGAAAAGTAGTTGAGATCAATGATGTCACTGTAGTGGATAATGAAGAGATCATTCAAAAGCAAAGTAAACAATTTCATGATGAAAGTGATGTGGAGGAAAGCAATGCAGGGGGATAAAAAGTGGTCGATACTGATTCAAAAGAAGATACTGATGATGATCACGAGGAAGTAAAATCTGTATCTACAAAGAAGCCAAGGTGTCGAGATGAAATTGACATGAAGAATATAATTAGTGATTAGACAACTCCAGTTCTGACAAGAATAAAGAAATCACTACGGAAAAAATCATTCCTATCTCAGGTAGAGCCTAAATGCTTTGCTGATGCTGCTAATTATTAAAACTGGGTTCAGGATATGAATGAAGAGAGAGATCTGATTGAGAAGAATCAAACGTGGAAGATTGTTTTGAGGCCAATAGATAAGAACATCATCGAGAATAAATGGGTCTTTCACAATAAGTTGAATAGGTATGGAACAGTGATTCGAAAAAAAGTAGGACTAGTGTGAAAAGGCTACTCCCAATTAGAGGGTATTTATGTCAATGAGACATTTTCTCCTGTTTCAAGGCTAGAAACAATCCGATTATTTTTTGTCATTGTAGTGCGATAGAAGTTCAATGGTTTACATATGGACATCCAATCTACATTTTGGAAAGGGGTTCTGGAAGAAAAAGTTTATATTGATCCCCCATATGGTTTTCTCATTCATGATGATGATACAAAGGTTTTTCGGTTGAAGAAAGCACTATGTGGGCTGAAACAAGCACCAAGAGAATGGTACTCAAGGCATGATCAATATTTGAAGAAGCTTGGCTTGCAGCATGGAGGAGTTGATTACAATATCTATTTCAACAACAACAATAATCAAAGGATGATGGTTCTAGTTTACATTGATGACATAATATTTGGAGAATCAGATAATTCTCAGTGCAGACAGTTTTTTGAATTCATTAAAAGTGAGTTCGAAATGACAATGATTGGATATATGATGTATTTTTTTGGTTTAGAGGTTACACACAGAAGCAATGGATCATTCATTTTTTAATTTAAATATGCCAAGTTTGTTCTGAGAATATTTGGAATGGAAAATTCAAAGGATATTAAGACTTCAGTTGCTACTCGGATGAAATTAACAAAAGCTGATGATGGAAAGGTAGTTTGTAACAGCCCGAGATTTTATGAAAAATATTCTTTTTAATTTCATTAATGTCTTGTGTTGTATGATACACCAAAAGGAGCTTGCACAACATGAATCCTTGACTTGCCTTGCATTACACGCAATCGCGAACTTCCTCGATAGCGTGTGTAGTACGCCATAACGAGTTTCATTAAACAACAATATGCTATTAAAATATTATTAAAACTAGCCGTTATGAATAGTAATAACCACTTTTTGAAATTTTTTAAATTTTATTTTTCAAAATGGAATTCATTATTGGATTTTGAATATCGAAATTAGCTTAGGGTGAAATTTTTGTACTTTTCAGATAACTTTCATTTTCTGATGAATAGTGAAAATTACTAAATTTAAATTAAAAACCAACTTTTTAATCGAAATAATTAATAGTGATAAATTATTTATTTGAGTGGTTTTAAAGTATATTTAGAATATATTTTTACAATTTAATACAATATTGTTCATTGGATGTAATTACACATTTAAACCAGACATAAGCAAGTGTCAATCTTTTGATAGTTATTATCTCTTAAGCACACGCTATTTGTTTTGACGACAAAAATTAATTTTTAAATTAATTAATGCAACTGATATGTTTTGAATTTGGTAAAATAGAAATCATTTTTGAGTTTATAATATCAAATATATCTTAGGCCTAATTTTTGGTATTTTTCTGGAAACTTTCATCTTTTGATGAATAGTGAAACCACTAAGTGGTAGTTAAGAAAAATGAATTTTTCATAAAACTTAATTTTACCGCTTCTGTGAGTGGAATTTCAAAAATCCGAGAGACACGGTTGATGTCAGTAAGTAAAATGTGGTTCAATGAGATGAAAATAATTTTGGGTGAATAGTAACTTTTTACTTTTTTTTACCACGGTTAAAAGTAAATAGGATAATTAAGGGTAAAAATGATATTATTATTACCCTAACACATGTCCTAACTCTATTGTATAAGTTTAATTCTACCAGAAACATCCTTAGGAATAAAATATGACCATTTAGGCCCACTTGTATTAGATTAGGACATTTATTATTAATTTATTTAAAGAAGGGTTAAAATAGTTAAAATCAATATTTAATAAGTAAATCATTTTTAATATAGAGTTATACATAAGCTAAATTCGACTATAAATATTCATTAGAACGGTAAAAATATTTCCTACATAATGGTATTTTATTTGTAATTTTTAGACATTAAATAATTTAATTTATGTAAGACACAAAGATGATGCAGTAATTATCTTATTAATGAAATATTGACATAATTAATGTTATAAACACCAAAATAAATGTAATTTGAGACTTTTTATGAATTACACTAATTTTATAGATTAATATGACATGTTAGTTTTTATTTAACTAACTTTTTTAGAACTAATCATTCTGTTATGATTTTTACAAAACTTAATTACTAAATAGTGTCAAAATTGACATAAAATAGTTTTTAAAACAAATATTATATTAGTAATTGTTATTTTATTCCTAAAAATATAAGGTTAGGCCACATTACATAGATAAGGTCATATAGATTAATAATAAACAACTTGGGGTTCGTTTGGCGGATTATAGTAAGTTTATTGACCTTATAGTATAAGAACACAAGAAGACACGGTAAAAGTAAAATTATTTAACTTAATGTTAAATCTAAATGATAAGGTTACAATAGGAACCTAAACATGTCTAAATTCTATTTGATGAGATGATTTCGACCCATCCCCACCTTAGCTTCGAAATAAATCAATTTGGAGCTATTTAAAACCGAACTTGACTTTATAATAAAATAATATTTTTAGTTTTTCCAAAGGTGCCCCTCTCCTCCCTTATAAAAGGGCACCTCCTCCCCCTCTTCCTCACACCACTTTGAGCCTTAAATCTCGGCCAACTATAAGGACCCGCACTTATTTCATAAAGAATCTTGAATTTATTTAAGAAAACATGTCATTATACATTGAGGATATTTTCAAGTTTAGAGCTTTAGAGAATTAAGACAAAACATTCGTAACATTACACATTGTTACATAGTGGATACCATAAAATCAGTTTCCATTATCCTTAGAATATAAAACATTAAATCACAAAACAAGACTCCTTGACAATTCTAAAACATTTAACATGTCTTCCTTCCTTGTATTACTCATCATTAACCTGTGAAAAATCATTTAAAAACTTGGGATGATCACAAAAGCTCAGTAAGGTATGAAAAAGAGGGAAAAATCACATTAGTACATGAATACACATGATGTATGAAAACATTTTCAAAAGACATGCTTTCCACCCATAAAATCTTACTTAGCGTAACATGAGATCTACACAAGATCCACACAAACATAATTATAATCATAGAGGTATATTGGGGCATTACTTACATAATCTTGTAACCATCTTGGCTACCTTAAAATTTGTAACCCTCACGGCTACCTTACTTTGTGTAACCATCACAGTTACACTTGGAGTAACCATACGGCCGACCTCCAACATACTCATACCCAATGCATTGGTGGGAAATATAGGTCCCACCCTTCATCATAAACAATTCCCAATAACCAAAACATAATCATACAACATAATCAATAGCATAAAAACATTGCCTTTGAATCTTATAAAACAGAATTTTAAAAGAGGATTTTAGAAGAAAAGTCCCTTATAAACATCATATAATTTAAGTGAGGCTTAATAGAGTTGATGTAATATGTATATACTCTGTAAATACACATAATGAAACATAATATAAACAAAACCCATCACACAAACAATTTAAATAGCACATAAATTATAAAGTAGAATGTTAACCCAGAGAATGGAAATCGGGTTAAGAATTCCCTTACCTTGGGCTTGTATTACTTCAAAATTGTTTAAACCTCCTGTATAATGGTTAAAATAGTGTTATTAGTACTTTACAGAAACATGTTAATGTTTATAACATCTTATATGGTCATTTCATAACCTCATTTCACCCCTTAATTGTTAAGATTTTGTTCCTTGCATTATTTTGGGTGAGTTCTTTTGTGATTTTCACAATCGGTTCATGATGAATCTTTCTTGTTGATTGGAAGTGAAACTCCAGAATTCGAATGGAGTAGTATTTACATAATTCCAGTACCATAAATTATACCATTTATCACTTTGGTGCTTTATATAATGATGATTTATAAGTTAAAACATTAATTATGTTCGTTTAGATAATTTAAGTGGTTCTTTGATAATTACAATTTCATTTAGTCTTATAAGTTTGAATCATGAGTACAAAAGAATTAAAGAACCTTATATGATTCATAAAACATATATTATAACCTGTTTCAACCATATAAATGGTTTCATGACCAGACTTGAAAGAATTAATGGAGATTGAAAATACATCGTCCACGATATCGGTAATTCGACACAAATGGACAATGTTTTTTTGATTCTTTAAATAAGTGAGAGAGGAGATGAATAATGATTTGTAATTTTCCATAAACATGAAAACATCCAGAATATACATGATTCTGGAGATTTCATGCATCTTGGATAAGAGGGGGTGAAGAAAGAAGAGAAAGGAATCATGAAATGAAGAAAACATGAGAAATTTCTTACAAAACAAATTCGGCAGCCTAGCGACGCCTCTTAAAATTTCATAAAAACAAGATTGATGAGAGGAATGGAATATCTCATCAATCATACAAAATTTTGACAGAAAGGGGAAATATTAAGCGAAATATCCCAACAAAAGACAAAGGGAAAGGAAGAGAATAACATAAAATGGAAGGAAAGAATGAAAATGAAAGAGGGTGTTTACCTCTTGATCTCTTCTCCTTGAGATCCTTCTTAAGGGCTTTGATTTTGGTCTTTTGGTGAGACCAGCAGCTCTAGGACGTGGGGAAGTAGATTGGGGAGGGAATTTGGCAGAAATTAGACAATGCTCAAGGCTTGAGAGGTGTGAGAGGAAGAGGGGAGTGAGGGTGATATTTATAGTGGAGGAGGGGAGGTATTTTAGATTATTTTAATTATTATTATAATATTTTTATCAAGACTATGAATAATCTCAAATCAAGTGGCCCTAAATAGTGTTAATATCATGTGATTTCGAAGCAAGTGGCCTTTCATCACTTATGATGTCATAAATAGTGCATTTTTACTGATAAATTGATTATACGGTATTTTATCGTATTTCACTATTCACTGAAAATTCAAGAGTTTCAGAAAAATACCAAAAATTTACCCCAACCATTTTTTGATGTGTAGAATTCAAAAATGAACTCCATTTTTCAAAAATAATTTTCTAAAGATTATTAATTTAATTTTTAAATAAGGTCACTATTAATTCGAAAAATAACAATATTTAAGTGCAACTAGTTTCATGTGACATTGGAAAATTAATTAAGTTCCCATTATCCTATTGCCATGGGAAAATAAAATAATAATATTATTTACTATTCATGAGGTCATATCACTATTCATATTACTATTCATAAGGGCATGTTACTATTCACCAAAAAAACAAGTTTGTTCCATCAGACTCTAAATAACATACTGAACACAATTGTAGATAACAGTTTCTTGAAATTCAAATCATAGAAGAAATAAAATTATGTTTAAAGGATACTTATAAATATATACCTTAAACAAAATTTCAAGCATTTTCAATTTATTTTTAGAAAACCTTGGGATGTTACATTATCCCCACCTTCTTGAAATTGCGTCCTCGCAATTTTATTTACTTATTAAACAACTGAGGGTATTTTTCCCTCATAGCATTTTCAGACTCCCATGTTGCTTCTTCAACCATGTGGTTTCTCCACAAAACCTTTACCTGGTAGATTACCATATTCCGAAATACCTGTTCTCTTCGATCAAGAATCTGAACCGGTTTTTCTTCATAAGAAAGGTTCTCTGCTAGCGGAACTACTTCCGGCCTCAAGATATGTGATGAATCTGGAACATACTTTCTCAACATCGAAACATGAAAAACATTGTGTACCTGAAACAAGCTCGGAGGCAAAGCTACGCGGTACGCAACTGTTCCAACATTATCCAAGATTTCAAAAGGACCGATGAACCATGGACTTAGTTTCCCTTTCTTTCCGAAACGCATCACACTTTTCCAAGGAGATATTTTAAGGAAAACATGGTCACCTACATTGAAAGAGAAGTCTTTCCTTCTGTTATCTGCATAACTTTTCTGCCTGCTCTGAGCTGTCCTCATGTGTTGCTGGATCATCCTCACTTTCTCAGCCACTTCTTCTACTAATTCTATCCCCATCAACTTTCTTTCACCGACTTCATCCCAAAATGCTGGAGTCCGACACTGCTTTCCATACAAGGCCTCAAAAGGTGCCATCTGAATACTGGAATGGAAACTGTTATTATAAGAAAACTCAACTAGTGAAAGATGCTGATCCCAACTTCCCTGATAGTCCATTGAACATGCTCGAAGCATATCCTCCAAAGTTTGAATCGTTCGTTCTGACTACCCATCTGATTGAGGATGAAAAGCTGTACTGAAATTCAACTATGTGCCCAAAGACTTCTGAAGTCCCTTCCAAAATTTAGAAGTGAACCTTGGATCTCGGTCAGACACAATGGTAAGAGGAACTCCATGTAACCTGACAATCTCTTTGAGGTACAATCGAGAAAGCTGATCTAATGTCATTGTATCTTGAATAGAAAGAAAATGAGTAGACTTTGTTAGCCGATCAACAATAACCCATATCGCATTGTTACCTCGAGAAGTCTTTGGTAGTCCCACCACAAAATCCATGGATATATTCTCCCATTTCCATTCTGGCACCGGCAAAGGCGGAAGCATCCCCTTCGGTAACTGTCGCTCTGCTTTAACCTGCTGACATGTCAAACATTTCATTGTAAAATCAGCAATATCTCTTTTCATCCCATTCCACCAGTAATACTCCCGAAGGTCTCTGTACATCATAGTACTTCCAGGATGAACAGAAAATGGAGAACTATGAGATTCACACAATAATTATTTCTTCAGCTGGGAATCACAAGGCACACACAACCTTTTTCCAAGCCTTAAAACACAATCTTTATCAAGATTAAATTCTGGAAACTTACCCATTTTAACCAATTCTACCTTTTTCTGTAGCTCACGGTCTTCCCTCTGCGCTTTCATAATTCTGTCTGACAACGAAGACTGCACTGAAACCTGAAACAAAACAGATATATTCCCTGCACCAACAACTTCTAAGCCAAAATTTATCAAATCATTAATCAAGGGATCACGTTCCAAACGTAGCATGGTTAATGATGCATGATTTTTTTGACTTAAGGCATCCGCTACTTTGTTTGCTTTTCCAGGATGGTAATTAATCGTGCAGTCATAATCCTTTATCAGTTCTAGCCATCTTCTCTACCTCATGTTTAATTCCTTCTGAGTGAATATATACTTAAGACTTTTATGGTCAGTATATATTTGGCATTTGGTTCCGTATAGATGATTCCTCCATATTTTCAAATCAAAAACCACAGCTGCCAATTCCAAATCATGTGTGGGATAATTCAGCTCATGAGGTTTAAGTTGTCTCGAAGCATAGGCAATTACCTGATCATTCTGCATCAAAACACAACCAAGTACCTTCAAAGAAGCATCACTGTAGATGACAAACTCACCATTCCGGGAAGGTAAGGCCAGAACTGGAGCATTCACCAATCTCTTCTTTAGTTCCTGAAAACAAACATCACATTCTTCTGTCCAAACAAATTTAACCCCTTTCCTTGTTAACTTAGTTATTGGGCTAGATAACCGTGCAAAGTTCTTAACAAAGCGTCGGTAATAACTTGCTAAGCCCAGAAAACTACGAATCTCTGTAACATTTGTGGGTCTTGGCCATTCATCAACTACTTTTGTTTTGGCAGGATCAACTGTTATTCCATCCTTGTTTACAATGTGCCCAAGAAAAGAAATCTGTTGCAACCAAAAATCACACTTGCTGAATTTTACATATAGTTCCTTTTCTTTTAAAGTTTGTAAAACAACCCTTAGATGTTTTTCATTATCCTCTTTATTTTTAGAAAAAACCAGAATGTCATCAATAAATACAACCACAAACTTATCCAAGAACTCATGAAATACTCTATTCATAAGATTCATGAATACAACAGGTGCATTAGTTAACCCAAATGGCATAACAATAAATTCATAATGCCCATATCTAGTACGAAAGGCTGTTTTCGGGATGTCATCCTCCTTCACCTTCAGCTGATGGTATCCGGATCTCAAGTCAATCTTGGTAAAGTACTGAGCTCCCTGGAGCTGATCAAACAAGTAATCAATATTCGGCAAAGGATACTTGTTTTTAACAGTGATGTTATTCAAAGCTCTATAATCAATACAAAGTCTCATGGAACCATCTTTCTTTTTAACAAACAAAATAGGGGCTCCCCATGGTGAAGTACTGGGACGAATGAAGCCTTTGACAAGCAAATCCTGCAACTGATTTTTCAATTCAAGAAGTTCTATTGGAGCCATACGATATGGGGTTTTGAAATTGGCTTAGCATCAGGAACTAAGTCAATTGTGAATTCGACTTCTCGTTTAGGTATGAAACTGGGTAACTCCTCAAGAAAAACATCAAGGTATTCATTTACCACTGGCACATCATTGATTTGAATAGTTCCCTTGTTTTCAACAATATGAGCCAGATAACTTTCATTTCCATCTTTCAGTAGTTTCTCATCTTCTTGATATGTTATCAATTTTATGGGTTCATTCTTGTATACAAACTGAAACTCTTTCTGAAAAACAACTTCTTTAGCTCTACAGTCAATCTTAGCATGATAATCAGAAAGCCAATCCATCCCCAGAATAACTTCAAACTCGACTAAGGGTAAAACAACAAGGTTTGCCAGTAAAGTCTTTCCACATACCACAATAGAAATATTATTATAATTCCTCTTTGCTATAACATTTCCCCCTGGTGTTTTAACAACAAGTTCAGGTATCATTTGTTGAGGTGATATTTCCAAGTCAATAGAAAATTTCTCAGAGATGAAGGAATGTGTAGACCCCGTATCAAACAAAACTTTAGCAAAATCTGAGTGAACAAACAAAGTACCTGATACAGCTTCATTGGATGGCCCAACATCTGCTGACGTAGTCGCAAAGGATCTCACTACACCTTTCTGCTTGTAGTCTGGCTTCTTTGCATCATTTGGATCCCTCTTTGGATAGGCATTTACATAGTGACCCATCTCACCACATTTAAAACACTTTACAGTTTGCTTATCAGGATTAGTCTTTGGATCATTTTCATTGCAATCTCGGGCCATATGTCCAAACTTACCACATTTAAAACACTTTCCAGTTTTGATAAGACATTCCCCAGGGTGCTTCTTGCCACACTTTTCACAAACTGGAAACTGTATTTTCTTACCATCAGATTTCATTGGTTGATTCTTACCCATTGCTTTCCAATTTTACCTCTTCTTCTCTTTGTTTCCAAATTGCGTGTGATCGTCAGCAAACTCCATCTCTACCCTCTCATCACATCGGACAAGTTTCTTGTAACTTTTGAATTCACGGGAGGCCAACGCCCTTCGATACCTTGGATTCAATCCTGAGTAAAATCGGTTGATTTTGCTATCGAGATCCAGAATAAGATTTGGATCATACCTCGCCAGTCGGGTGAAGTTCGCCTCATACATAGCCACTGAATCTTCCTCCTTTTGTTTTAGTTCAAGGAATTGTTTCTCCATTCTAAGTCACACCACCTTAGGAAAATATTTTTCAAGAAAAAGACTTTTAGATTCATCCCATACTAAGGCATCAAAATCCTCTCTACCCCTGATATTCCTTACCATTGACCACCACTGATCAGCTTCCCCTTCAAAACGATAAATGGAAAGACTTACCTTTTGATTGTCTGAACATCCCATAACATCAAATATCTTTTCAAGGGCTTTAATCCGTCCTTCTGCTGCCACTGGGTCAGAAGATCCACTGAATGCAGGAGGATGTTGTCTCATAAAATGTTCCACCACTGTCATGTTCCGTTGGGGTAATTATATTTGTCCTCTTGCATGGATGCCACCACCATTTATTGCCTGTGTTAGCTGAGCCATTACTGTCACAAACTGCTCGGTTCCAATCCCTACCATTCCAGGCTGTTGATCAGGAAGGATGTCATTCTGTCGGTGCCTATCCTCTTCAGCATCCATGTTCCTTCTGCGGACAACCATTCTAAACAAACATTTCTTAGATGAAGCAACATGGTAATCTTTAAATGCTATAACAAATTAAACATAGGGTGAGAATTATTTATGGTATTCTATTAGCATCACCTTAACCCCTAAAGTTATCTAAACCATCCTCTGATACCAACTATAAGGACCCGCACTTATTTCATACATAATCTTGAATTTATTTAAGAAAACACGTCATTATACATTGAGGATCTTTTCAAGTTTAGAGCTTTAGAGAATTAAGAGAAAACATTCGTAACATTACACATTGTTACATAGTGGATACCATAAAATCAGTTTCCATTATCCTCAGAATATAAAACATTAAATCACAAAACAAGACTCCTTGACAATTCTTCAACATTTAACATGTCTTCCTTCCTTGTATTACTCATCATTAACCTGTGAAAAACCATTTAAAAACTTTGGATGAGCACAAAAGCTCAGTAAGGTATGAAAAAGAGGGGAAAATCACATTAGTCCATGAATACGCATGACGTATGAAAACATTTTCAAAAGACATGATTTCCACCCATAAAATCTTACTTAGCGTAACATGAGATTTACACAAGATCCACACAAACATAATTATAATCATAGAGGTATATTGGGGCATTACTTACATAATCTTGTAACCATCTTGGCTACCTTAAAATTTGTAACCCTCACGGCTACCTTACTTTGTGTAACCATCACAGTTACAATTGGAGTAACCATACGGCCGACCTCCAACTTACTCATACCCAATGCATTGGAGGGAAATATAGGTCCCACCCTTAATCATAAACAATTCCCAATAACCAAAACATAATCATACAACATAATCAATAGCATAAAAACATTTCCTTTGAATCTTATAAAACAAAATTTTAAAAGAGGATTTTAGAAGAAAAGTCCCTTATAAACATCATATAATTTAAGTGAGGCTTAATAGAGTTGATGTAATATGTATATACTCTGTAAATACACATAATGAAACATAATATAAACAAAACCCATCACACAAACAATTTAAATAGCACATAAATTATAAAGTAGAATGTTAACCCAAAGAATGGAAATCGGGTTAAGAATTCCCTTACCTTGGGATTGTATTACTTCAAAATTGTTTAAACCTCCTGTATAATGGTTAAAAGAGTGTTATTAATACTTTAAAGAAACATTTTCATGTTTATAACATCTTATATGGTCATTTCATAACCTCATTTCACCCCTTAATTGTTAGGATTTTGTTCCTTGCATTATTTTGGGTGAGTTCTTTTGTGATTTTCACAATCGGTTCATGATGAATCTTTCTTGTTGATTGGAATTGAAACTCCATAATTGGAATGGAGTAGTATTTACATAATTCCAGTACCATAAATTATACCATTTATCACTTTGGTGCTTTATATGATGATGATTTATAAGTTAAAACATTAATTATGTTTGTTTAGATAATTTAAGTGGTTCTTTGATAATTACAATTTCATTTAGTCTTATAAGTTTGAATCATGAGTAAAAAATAATTCCAGAACCTTATATGATTCATAAAACATATATTATAACCTGGTTCAATCATATAAATGGTTTCATGACCATACTTGAAAGAATTAATGTAGATTTAAAATACATCGTCCACGATATCGGTAATTCGACACAAATGGACAATGTTTTTTTGATTCTTTAAATAAGTGAGAGAGGAGAGGAATAATGATTTGTAATTTTCCATAAACATGAAAACATCCAGAATATACATGATTCTAAAGATTTCATGCCTCTTGGATAAGAGGGGGTGAAGAAAGAAGAGAAAGGAATCATGAAATGAAGAAAACATGAGAAATTTCTTACAAAAACAATTCGGCAGCCTAACGGCGCCTCTTAAAATTTCATAAAAACAAGATTGATGAGAGGAATGGAATATCTCCTCAATCATACAAAATTTGGACAGTAAGGAGAAATATTAAACGAAATATCCCAACAAAAGACAAAGGGAAAGGAAGATAATAACATAAAATGGAAGGAAAGAATGAAAATGAAAGAGCGTGTTTACCTCTTGATCTCTTCTCCTTGAGATCCTTCTTAAGGGCTTTGATTTTGGTCTTTTGGTGAGACCAGCAGCTCTAGGAAGTGGGGAAGAAGATTGGGGAGGGAATTTGGCAGAAATTAGACAATGATAAAGGCTTGAGAGGTGTGAGAGGAAGAGGGGAGTGAGGGTGATATTTATAGGGGACGAGGGGAGGTATTTTAGATTATTATAATTATTATTATAATATTTTTATCAATACTATGAATAATCTCAAATCAAGTGGCCCTAAATAGTTTTAATATCATGTGATTTCGAAGAAAGTGTCCTTTCATCACTTATGATGTCATAAATAGTGCATTTTTACTGATAAATTGATTATACGGTATTTTATCGTATTTCACTATTCACTGAAAATTCAAGAGTTTCAGAAAAATACCAAAAATTTACCCCAACCATTTTTCCATGTGTAGAATTCAAAAATTAACTCCATTTTTCAAAAATAATTTTCTAAAGATTATTAATTTAATTTTTAAATAAGGTCATAGTTAATTAAAAAAATAACAATATTTAAGTGCAACTAGTTTCATGTGACATTGGAAAATTAATTAAGATCCCATTATCCTATTGCCATGGGAAAATAAAATAATATTATTATTTACTATTCATGAGGTCATATCACTATTCATATTACTATTCATAAGGGCATGTTACTATTCACTAAAAAAACAAGTTTGTTCCATCAGACTCTAAATAACATACTGAACACAATTGTAGATGATAGTTTCTTGAAATTCAAATCATAGAAGAAATAAAATTATGTTTAAAGGATACTTATAAATATATACCTTAAACAAAATTTCAAGCATTTTCAATTTATTTTTAGAAAACCTTGGGATGTTACACCAACCCCTGCCAATTTCTTCTCTCCACTTCGCTGGAAACATCCTAGAGGTTCTGGTATTCTTCAAAGACCTATTTTAGTGCCCTAAAAGGAGGTCTCAAAGAAGCACTTCAAAGAAGTGGTAAAGTCCGTTACCGATTCTTTCATGTTTATTTCATCTTCCACTTATTATTCTTTAGTTGTTTCATTATTAAGTAATAACATCAGTATCACTCATATACTGATATGTTATTATAAGTATGAAACAACCCTATTTCACCATCTATCCATCCTACGGAAAAATAAATCACCGCGCGTACGTATGTACGGAATACCGTCTCCACGATGTGATGTGACTCGTTCTACATGATCTTCATTTCATAATGATTATATAAATGAATTGAATGAATGAATATGATATATATTACACTAAAACCATTCTGGAAATGAGGTATCTAGAACCTAAAGATAATGATAAGAATTTATTCGACAAAACACGCTTAAGAACAAAAAATTATAAACACCCGAATAACAAGTAGCAATGAAATATTACTACAAAGAAGCTAAGAATATGACCATATATGATATAATAAAGATAATTATGATTCTGTAATAAGTCAATAAAATTATTTAAATCATTATACAGGAGGTTCGGACACGTACAAAGCATATCGTACCTAAGGTAAGGGAAATATCACAATCTCATTTTTATCCGAGATTGTTTATACTTTGGCATTTAATGGGGTGTATTTTATCATCCACATACATTTTTCCTCAATATGTAATATTTATATCCATATACAATAGTTTATATCCAATTTTACCCTCCTGTGAGTTTTTAGTAAAAGATATGAAAGGAATCTGTTGTCGTTTTTCGTACGAGGTACTTTTTGACTTTTCTGACAAAAGTACGAGAAGAATGTTTTCTTTTAACTTATACGACATGAATGGATTTTTAAAACATTATTTCCAAGAATATTCCCTTATATGTTTTCAAGTTTATTTTTAATAAAATTCTTTTAGTTATAATTTAATGACATGTTAAGAAATGAAAATTGTTTTTGAAGTAGAAAGGATATTTTCCTCAAGAATGGAGTTCAAGTGTTTTATCAAAAATTATTTTCCATCTAAGATAATAAAGGGTTCTGTTTTTATACCTATTATTACATTGATTTGATTATGTTGTGATGGAATTATTTTTATCTTATATGAATTGTTTTATGATGTCACAATGTTTAAGAATCCCATTTTTATTACATGGGTTTTGCTATGATGTATGGTATATGATTTTGTGGCACACATAAGAATGGTATCATTATGAGATGGGTGGGACCTATATATCCCTCCAATGCATTGGGTAAATATTTTATATCTCATGAGACAGACATGTCTAGAATGGTAGGTTATACCGGTTCAGTGAAACATGACTGAAATGAGGAGTGAACTCGGTTCAGAAATGGACTTTGTCCACTAAGATAGTCTTGGAAATGAGTCTTGACTAATAAGAAATGATTCTCTATGATTATGTCTGTATGCCACAAAGTTTCATGTTTTAAGTTATGATTATTGGGATTACATTTCACTACTATGATTTATCCGATGTTATTAAATTATGATCTCTTTTGCAGGTTAAGATTTCAAAAAGTTATGTGGTTATGTATATAGTGTGATTGATTTTTTTTTGTTTACCCTTACTGAGCATTTGAGCTCACCCTTTTATGTTTTCTTTTCCCCAAGACATAAAGAAAGGATTTAGGTTTTAAAGAAAGAAGATCTTTATGGGAGATGTTGAAGATCATTCAACATGATTAGAAGATTATATTCTGAGTTTCCAAAGACACTAAACTATTACGGTCCTTGTGTGTGTGTTTTTTTATGTACTAAGTATTCTGTAAAAGTAATGTAATGTCTATGTACGTAAGGCTTCAGTTCTCTACAGTTGGTATCAGAGGAAAGGATTAGTCAAACTTTAGAGACTAGGATGCGAAAACGTTAGTGAGATCCTTAGAGATATTTCTAAGGTATGTCTTGGGATGTCCCTAAGGATAAGTATACGTATAGGATACAGTACTAGAACTATGATAACAATCATATAATTTAACCTAAGATGTTAGATATTGAGGATACTCCCCCTTTATTATGTTGTTTTCCCTAGCACTATTTTTGCCTCTCACACTATTCTTTTTGGGTTTTAGACGATGGATGGAACTTGAAGGAACCATGTTGATCAATGCAATGGACAATGAAATGGTTTTCCTCCTGAACAAAAAAATGTTATGGGAGATGGAGTGAAAAATCTTATTTCTATACTTACCCAAGCTGTGAATCATTCTGGACTTCCAATTGAGCAAGGAAGGGAACAATATTCTATTGAGTCCTTCATGAGGCAACGTCCACCTTCTTTCAGTGGGTCATATGATCCACTTGTTGCTGAAGAATGGATCAGTACTACTGAAAAGATATTTTCAGTTCTTCAATGTTCTGAACATGATAAAGTCATCTTAGCAGTATATCGTGTGGAAGGTGAAGCTGATCAATGGTGGAATCATATCAAGAATACGAGGCAAAGAGATAAAATTGAGTCCATGGAATGGGACGAGTTCAAGAACTTATTTTTCAATAAGTACTTCCCTTGTATTCTTCAAACAAATATGGAGAAGGAGTTTCTTGAACTAAAGCAAAAGGATGATGAATCTGTTGGTATATACGAAGAGAATTTTACAAGACTTGCAAGGTATGCATCTGGATTTATCATCCAACCTGAAAGTAAAGTTGATCGATTCTTCAGTGGCTTAAAACCAAATCTTCAAAGGGCATTAGCTATAAGAGACTTCAATAGCTATGAATAAATTGTGCATTGTGCTATCAAGGTAGAAATGGAATTTGGTGTTACTTATCCATCTCATAGTTTTGACAAGAAACGAAATATGGAGTTCAAGGAGAAATCTCAGAATAATGGTGAAAAGAAGATGAATGTTTTCTTATGCTCAAAGTGTGAAAAGAAGCATGGTGGAGATTGTCTTAAAGGGACTAGAAAATTTTTTAAGTGTGTAAAAGAAGGTCATCAAGCAGCTGAATGACGAAGTAATGGAAAAAGGTTTTCTAATGATGTGAATAAAGAAAAGACTGCAGAGAATGCACCAACAACACTTCAATGCTTCAAGTGCAAGGAAATGGGGCATTTTGCTAATAAATGCCCTAATCCAAGTGTTAGTGATGATCGACGTGAGCAACCACTTAAGGCAAAGGACAAAGGGAAGTCACATGCGATCACCATTAGCAATATTGAATATGACAACGATGTGGTGGAATGATTAAGTGTTTATGTAATGGGATTCCAGAATAATTTTTTATATAGTATCGTGGAATATTGGAATATTTATGTTTTGGTCTATTGTGGTTTTCTGTAATTTTATGGCATCGGTAACCATGAAAAGTGATTGAAATATTTTTGGAAAGTAGATGATATGCACATAATGAAGGGATAAATAGAATCTAATATGTTTGATAGTATTCATGAGCTCATGATTGATATAAGGACTAAGTGATATCATGGTTTGAGGAAATAGAATTTTGAGGATTTTGGTATGTGGAAAGTGATAACTTTTAACTGCATTCATGTTTTCACTAAGGCTTAATGGATATTCATTCTTCAAGAGAATACATGATTAAGGTATTCAGATATTTTTAATTTGACCAACAAGATATATCTTATGATATATGGGGGATAAATTATGGAATTCACATGATTATTTTCTTTATACTATGAGCTTGGACCGAAGTATTTTAGATAAGCCTAAAGATTGGAATGGATTATGTTGGACATAAGTTAGTATTGTTTAAGGATAAAACTTTTTTGATATTGTTGATGTGATGTTATAGTAATATAGCTTTTGAAAAAGGACAACCTGCAGGATGGGCGACAACCCATCGCGTCGGACAAGGCTGTGGGAATCGAACCCACAACCGAAGTGCGACTGGCCTTTATCGCCTACCACTGGCCTACAAAAAGTCCCTGTTTAGTAGAAACTAGTTTTATTATATTATGCAGTATGATATATGAAGTATAAGTCCATTTTAGGAACCATATATGATTAATCTCACTATATATGGAATTATGTATTTTTTGATAACTTTTCTAACCTTTTGTTTGAGACAGACGGAATGACCCATCATTCTATCACCTGATCTGATAACACATCACGAATGACAAATTAAACTTCATTTCTTTAATAGATGAAGTGGAAATTGTCCATAGAATGACTAACGGTGAAACTATAACAAAATCACGAAAGTATTTCTTCTAATTCCAATTTCATAAACTTTAGGGAAATGATCTTGAAAACCAAAAATGTTGTCCTAGTGCTCTTATATCTGATGAATCAGATGGTACCTTAGATCGTCACAAATTTATGGCTTTGTGATTGCTGGATTTTCCATAGCCATGTTCTCTACCACTCTCCATCAGAACATGATGGTTAGATTTCTCTTCCACATCCATATTTTCACCTATGTGGAAACCCAGTGATTAGTTTATTTGGGTAACTGTTACGTTTCATACTTTTGTTTTTAAAGATTGGTTTTGGTACTCCTTTTTACGATGTGGGTTTCTATTAAAGAAACTATCGAATAGTAAACCATTTATAACCCCAACGAATTTCAAGGGCGAAATTCATTTTAAGGGGGGTAGAATGTAACAGCCCGAGATTTTATGAAAAATGTTATTTTTAATTTCATTAATGTCTTGTGTTGTACGCTACACCAAAAGGAGCTTTCACAACACACATCCTTTACTTTCCTTGCATTACACGCAATCACGACCTTCCTCGATAGCGTGTGTAGTATGCAATAATGAGTTTCACTAAACAACAATATGCTATTAAAATATTTTTAAAACTAACCGTTATGAATAATAATAACCACTTTTTGAAATTTTGTAAATTTTATTTTTCAAAATGGAATTCATTTTTGGATTTTTAATATTGAAATTAGCTTAGGGTGAAATTTTTGTACTTTTCAGATAACTTTCATTTTCTGATGAATAGTGAAAATTACAAAATTTTAATTAAAAACCACATTTTTAATCGAAATAATTAATAGTGATAAATTATTAATTTGAGTGGTTTTAAAGTATATTTAGAATATATATTTTTACAATTTAATAAAATGTTGTTCATTGGATGTAATTTCACATTTAAACCAGACATAAACAAGTGTCAATCTTTTGATAGTTATTATCTCTTAAGAACAAGCTATTTGTTTTGACGACGTGAATTAATTTTTAAATTAATTAATGCAACTGATATGTTTTTAATTTGGTAAAATAGACATCATTTTTGAGTTCATAATATCAAATATAGCTTAGGCCTAATTTTTGGTATTTTTCTGGATACTTTCATTTTTTGATGAATAGTGAAACCACTAAGTGGTAGTTAAGAAAAATGAATTTTTAATAAAACTTAATTTTACCGTTTCTGTGAGTGGAATTTCAAAAATCCGAGAGACACGGTTGATTTCAGTAAGTAAAATGTGGTTCAATGAGATGAAAATAATTTTTGGTGAATAGTAACATTTTACTTTTTTACCACGGTTAAAAGTAAATAGGGTAATTAAGGGTAAAAATGATATTATTATTACCCTAACACATGTCGTAATTCTATTGGATAAGTGTAATTCGACCAAAAACAACCTTAGGAATAAAATATGACCATTTAGGCCCACTTGGATTAGATTAGGACATTTATTATTAATTTATTTAAAGAAGGGTTAAAATAGTTAAAATCAACATTTAATAAGTAAATCATTTTTAATATAGGGTTATACATAAGATAAATTCGACTATAAATAGTCATTATAAAGCTAAACAAATTTAATACATAATTTTATTTTATTTTTAATTTTTATACATTAAATAATTTAATTTATTTATGACACAAAGATGATGCAGTAATTATCTTATTAATGAAATATTTACATAATTAATGTTATAAACACCCAAATAAATGTAATTTGAGACTTTTTATGAATTAAACCAATTTTATATATTAATATGACATGTTAGTATTGATTTAATTAACTTTCTTCGAACTAATAAATCTGTTATAATTTTCACAAAAATTAATTACTAAATAGTGTCAAAATTGACATAAAATAGTTTTTTAAAAAATATTATATTAGTAATTGTTATTTTATTCCTAAAAATCTAATTTTCGGCAAAATTACTTAGATAAGGATATATATATTAATAATAAACATATTGGGGTTCTTTTGGCTTCTTATAGTACGTTTATTAACCTTATAGTATAAGAACACAAGAAGACACGTTAAAAGTAAATTTATTTAACTTAATGTTAAATCTAAATGATAAGGTTAAAATAGGAACCTAAACTTGTCTAAATTATATTGGATGAGAGTATTTAGACCCATCCCCACCTTATATTCTAAATAAATCTATTTGGATCTATTTAAAACCGAACATGACTTTATAATAAAATAATATTTTTAGTTTTTCCAAAGGAGCCCCTCTCCTCCCTTATAAAAGGGAACCTCCTCCCCCTCTTCCTCACACCACTTTGAGCCTTCAAGCTCGGCCAAACCATGCCAATTTATTCTCTCCACTTCCCTAGAAACATCTTAGAGGTTCTGGTATTCTTCAAAGACCTATTTTAGTGCCCTAAAAGGAGGTCTCAAAGAAGCACTTCAAAGAAGAGGTAATGTCTGTTACCGATTCTTTCATCTTTATTTCTTCTTCCACTTCTTCTTCTTTAGTTGTTTCATGATGAAGTAATAACATCAGTATCAATAATATACTGATATGTTATTATAAGTATAAAACAACCCTATTTCACCATCTATCCATCCTACGGAAAAATAAATCACCGTGCGTGCGTACGTACGGAATACCGTCTCCACGATGTGATGCGACTCGTTCTACATGATCTTCATTTCATAATGACTATATAAATTAATTGAATGAATGAATATGATATATATTACACTAAAACAATTCTGGAAATGATGTATATACAACCTAAAGAGAGGAATAAGAATATATTTGACAAAACACGTATAAGAACAAAACGTTATAAATACCCGAATAACAAGTAACAATGAAATATTACTACTAAGAAGCTAAGAATATGACCATATATGATATCATAAAAAAAGTATGATTCTTTAATAAGTCAATAACATTATTTAAATCATTATACAAGAGGTTCGGACACGTACAGAGCATATCAGACCTAAGGTAAGGGAAATATCACAATCTCATTTTTATCCGAGATTGTTTGTACTTTGGCATTTACTGGGGTGTATTTTATAATCCACATCCATGTTTCCTAAATATGTAATATTTATAACCTTATACAATAGTTTATATCAAATTTTACCCTCCAGTGAGTTTTTAGTAAAATATATGAAAGGAATCTTTTGTCGTTTTTCGTATGAAGGACTTTTTGACTTTTCCGACAAAAGTACGAGAAGAATGTTTTCTTTTAACTTATACGACATGAATGGATTTTTAAAACATTATTTCCAAGAAGCTTCCATTATAAGTTTTCACGTTTATTTTTAATCAACTTCTTTTAGTTATAATTTTTTGACATGTTAAGAAATGAACAGTGTTTTTGAAGTAGAAAGGATATTTTCCTCAAGAATGGAGTTCAAGTGTTTTATCAAAAATTATTTTCTATCTAAGATAATAAAGGGTTCTGTTTTTATACCTATTATTACATTAATTTGATTATGTTGTGATGGAATTATTTTTATCTTATATGAATTGTTTTATGATGTCACAATGTTTAAGAATCCCATTTTTATTACATGGGTTATGCTATGATGTATGGTTTATGATTTTGTGGCACACATAAGAATGGTATCATTATGAGATGGGTGGGACCTATATCTCCTACCAATGAATTGGGTAAAGATTTTATATCTCATGAGATAGACTTGGTTGGAACGGTAGGTTATACCGGTTCAGCGAAACAGGACTGAAACGAGGAGTGAACTCGGTTCAGAAATGGACTTTTTCCACTAAGATAGTCTTACCAATGAGTCTTGACCAATAAGAAATGATTCTCTATGATTATGTGTGTATGCCAAAAAGTTTCATGTTTTAAATTATGATTATTGGGATTACATTTCACTACTATGATTTATCCCATGTTATGAAATTATGATCTCTTTTGCAGGTTAAGATTTGCAAAAGATATGTGCTTATGTATATGATGTGATTGATATATTGTTTACCCTTACTGAGCATTTGAGCTCACCCTTTTATGTTTTCTTTTCCCCAGGACATAAATAAAGGATTTAGGTTTTAAAAAAAGAAGATCTTTATGGGAGATGTTGAAGATCTTTCACCGCGATTAGAAGATTATATTTCGAGTTTCCAAAGACACTAAACTATTATGGTTCTTGTGTGTTTTTTTATGTACTAAGTATTCCACAAAAGTAATGTAATGTCCATGTACGTTAGGATTCGGGTCTCTACATAGTTAATATAACAAAATACAAGCAGATTATTGAGAGTATACTATATCTGACAATGACAAGACCTGATATTTTTTTCACCACGTGTCAAGAAGCATAATATTAAATCAATCCCAAGGAAAGAAACATGCTTAAAGTGGAAAGAATACTTCAGTATATCAAAGGGACTGCTGATTTTGGTTTGAGGTATACTGACAAGTCTCAGCCAAACCTTTTAAGATATACATATGCATATTGGGCCAGTTCAGAAGATGACAAAAAATCAATATCAGGATGTGCTTTCTATCTTAGTGGATTGTGTATTTATTGTTTAATAAAGAATCAAGATTGAATTTCATTGAGAACCGTTGAAGCTAAGTATATTGCGGTCACTCAAGCATGAACTCAATTATTGTGGATGAAGAAACATTTTGATGATATGGGGGTTGAAGTGAAGTCTCGAATCTGAATCTAGTGTGATAACTCAAGTGATATAAATCTCATCCAAAATCATTTCCATCAGTCAAGAAAAATCACATCGAGATGAAGTATCATTTTATCATGGAGAAGGTTGAGTAGAGAATTGTAAAGATAGAGTATGTGCCTACAGAACTATAGGTTGCAGACATTCTGACAAAGGACTTACCAAAGGAATATTTTGAGAGGCATCGACTGGCTTTGGGAGTTCAGTCGACTCCCCACACTTGAATAAGTGTGTATGTGGGACCCACTCTCCCTGGTGTATGGTTTGTTTTTCTCAAATGTGAAAATATGTGTTCTTTTAAATATTTAAGACCATAAAAGAGCGACCTTTGGGTTCATTGAAAAAGGGGGAAAACTGTGGCTAAAGAAGGGATAAAATGTCTTAGACAAAAACAAGGGGAGAAGATATTAGGTGGAGCAGCGAGATTGGGGGAGAGAAATGAGATAGGGGGATAGTTTTAAATCTGATGATTCTTGAAGTGATCAATCAAAGATTAGATATCACAAAATATGAGGATTGTAATGAATGTAGTTTATTGGTATCAATGATTGGTGTCAGAAATAAAGTGATTCATTGATGATATTTTCATACTACTCTTGTTTCACACACCAATAATTTCTTATGTGGGATCAGAGTATGTGGTGAGTGAATCATTGGTCTCTATCTGAATTGCAAGAGGTGAATGGTGGTAGATGATGGAAATGTTTCAGAGAGGTATCAAAGTGCAGAAAATTCCCATGATAAGTGTTGTAAACAAACCCAAAGGGGGATATTTTTGGGAAAAATATCTCAAGGTATCATTGCAGCATTTTTTTTTGGTTTTGTTTGATGACAACGCAGGTTTCTGTGCAAAATTTTTCGAGTTCCAAAGATGTTGTTGACAATCCATGTAAACAAAGAACCCTGAAAATGGAATGAAAGATTTTGAGGCAATATAAAAGAACAAATACAAGGTGGCATCGTTTTCTAGTGTTTTCCAATGTTTCAGGATTCAAAATTTGGGATTTGGTGAGAATCTCAGAAAGTGGATTTCCTTGAGGATCCCATAAAAATATTCCAAAGGCATGAGTTTAGTAAATATGGGATTCTTGATGTAGATTTCGCAGAGACTAAAATAATGTTGACGGTGAGCTCTATGATTACGGTGAGCTTCACGAATAGAAAAGGTGAAGATCATTGTGGCGAAGCTTTGTGGCAGCAGTGAAAAAGAGTCGACGGAATGCTACGTGATTATAACGAGCTCTGTGATCTGAAAATTTTCGTGGTGCTTCTTTATTTAGAGAGAATTTTGGATGAATCTTCAGAGCATTGTGATTTGAGATGACTTGGATCTTACATCACGCTGAAGGTTCTCGAGTTTATGGAATAACCTATAAATAGGCCTCAACCCCCTCAAGAGAAGTAGGGAGTTCTACAAGAAAAACATGTAGCTCTCAAAACACAAAGGAGGTTCGCAGAGTCCGTGTACTTTGCGAAAGATAGTAGCTTCGTGGTGACTAATCTAGCTCCGTGAAAGAGGTTTGTTTCACATTTGAATCTCAGTGAGCTTCATGAAGGATGTCACTCTGCGACAACATGATCTCTTCAACAGCCTAATATCTATGAAAACTTTAGCTTTGCGAAGGCTAGAGCTCTACGAAGTAGTGGGCTCTGCAAAGCAGTGAGCTCTGCGAAGGTGTGTTCTTTGCGAAGACACATGGACTTGGAAAAGGTTTGTTTGATGTTTGCTAAACTGGGAGCTTAATGAAGTATGGAACTTTGAAAATTCATTTCCAAAGGTTGTTTCCCAGTGATTAGAGGCAAGTGAATATTCATCCATGGATGAAATTATCACTTCAATAGAGAATCTATCTATAAATAGAGATGTATTCCTTAGTGATAATGAAGAGACCTACAGATCTATAAACTGTGAGTGGATCTTCTAAAGAAGCACTGAGCTCACGTCAATTGTGAGAGAAGTGAGTTCTCAAATTGTGAATGGTTGTAAACCGGGAGGGATAATGGATCCACTTCGAACTTGTAAACAGTAGTGCACTTATAGTTGATTTGGTACATTTTCACATCATCGGTGTATTCTCCTTGGACGTAGCCTAGTGCGAGTGAACCAAGTAAAATTGTTGTGTCCTGTGAATGTTGTAAGATTCATTCACACTTTGAAATGGGAAAGAGAGAGAGAAGTGAGTTTTTTCTAACAACAAAACAAGTTCAAGGGACAGTTGTTTTAATTTTTCATACCCTATTCACCCCCCTCTCAGGGTTTCTAGCCTAGTGGACCTAACATGAATTAAACATAGCCATTTTATAATCATCATTTCCCTATGATCCAAGAATTCATTTCATTTGAAATTTCACTTTGTGTTTTATCTCATGAATGGCATTATCTTCCTACACTCATGAAGGCAGATTTTTCTTCATAATGGTAGGTTCATAGTAGCTTCTTATATCACCTTGATATTTTCTACAGAATATTCATGATTAATCTGGGTAATATATTCTCACTAATTTTATCTTTATCTATTTACCATTACATTTTATGATGGATACTTCTATGGTTGAGTAGCTGGAGAACCATCGGGTGATCATTAGTTAATATCTCTAGAAGGATAAAAATAAAAAATTCTGAAACGGTAACATATTTGTTAATGATGGAATAATTTTTGGGTGATCCTCATCCCACAGAGAATCTTTGATTGGGTGAACACTTATATATCATTCTCAACGAGGAATCTAAATCATATAAATTTCATTGAGGAATCACCTCTTGTATCACCCCCTTTGCACATGTTGACCCACAAGTATCTCAATTCCTACACGGACCGAGCTATATTTAAGACAACTACCATGCATGCATGGTGGTCCCTACATGGTCATCTCTTTTCCTCGATATGGGACCAATTTTTTACCCAAATAAAATGTTTTTACATTCATAAAATTCACTTTAAAAAATTATAAATATGAAATTCATTTATCTAAAATTCATCCTAAAATTATTTTTACACATTAAAAAACAAAGAGTATATGGGAAAATAGTCAATTAAATTAAAAAAATAATGATATTAAATAAAAAATTATTCAGGAATTATACTTATCAAGTCCACACATGTATAAATTATACATGTAATTAATCATGAGATCTCAACATTTTCATAAATAAAGATCAACCTTACAAAATTTAGACATCAAAGTTAGAAAATTTATTCAATTTCAAATTATAAAAATCAAGTATCACATAAGGAAACTCATATAACTCCTAATTATGATACAAATATTGCTAGTCATGTGTTACAATCATATTTTTTAGTGATAATGTTCCTCTCATCTCCACTTATGTTTCTCAACTCATCAGTAATTTGAATAACTGAAATCTACCTCACATGAATTGTTTTTCTCATCACTCAATGTAAAAAAATATGAAGTGTATCTATTATCATATCATAAATCATGTCACTTACCATATGATTTTAAGGCATTAAAAATATTCACTATGAGAACACAAAGATCAAATTCAATCATGAAGTCTTGAATTATGGTTCAAATTCCTTTAAGGATTTGGGTTGGTGGTTGAGGATATAAAAAATAAAATAAGGATCAAAAATGAACATATAATCTTAAGTATATTTCATGGTAGACAAAAGTATAGCACAATAAAAATACCCCCTCTAATTTCATCACAAAACACTTCCCAAAATCAAGGTAGGCTCATTTTTCAATGAAATTAATGAATGAATGCCCCGTTTTGATTTTCTTATCTTCAAAAGTAGTACAAAATTAAAGTATCACATCCATAAATCAATGAGGAATGATCAATATCATTGGTCAAGAAATAGATATTTTTAAACCTCCAAGTAGAATCCTTTTTCCTCTATTATTTTCAAAAAAAATTCAAGATTGAAAAAACAATGATTTAAAATGAAAAATAATCTTGGACTCTCTCAAACATCCCATAGAAGAAACTATCCCCTAATTGAATCATCCCCTTCCATCATAATCAACCTCTCCCCCACACATGAATTATGGAAATCATGAACAATATAAAGTGTATGTTGGGGAAAGGGAAATATAGGTCTATGATGTGGGTTTTTCCTATCAAAGTAAATTTATGGATTCCATGGGATAAATTACTATTCAATGTATGTTTAGATTCATGGATATATTTCTTATCATTAATAATTCCACAACTATTTTAAAAGTGACTTTTTTACTTTAATATCTTTGGTAAGACACTAATTATGTTCTAGATTAAAATATTCCTGAGTATCAGTCATGAGAAATGTTCAAGATAGAATGGGAAATATTAGTTACGAAGCATCATATAAATGAGAATAGTTGATTGGGATAATCATTCATGGCATACACAATAATAGAAAACAAACCCACAAAAATAATATAAACTTAAAACATTCAAATTTTAAGAAAAAATATATATCATAATTGATCAACCAATTCCAATAAATCATGAGTTTTTAAATTCATTTATTATAATTATATTTACTATTCCATTTATTATTTTACTCATATAATATTATAAAAAATTAAATTTAAAAAATAAAAAATCATGAATACCCTAAGGGGTATATTTCCACCTAGATTTGAAAAGTGTCACTAATCAAAAGAGAAGAATTCATTTTTAATTAAAGATCATCAAAAATAGTTTTGAAATAATTTAATTGAGTGAAAATGAGAATTTAATTTCAATATTACTATCATTTTTCTTTTCTAAAATATTTTTATTATCCTCCCCCTCTAGTTTTTTTCACTCAATTTTGACATAATAAAAAATCATATGAAATTGAAAATTCCGTAGACATTACGTTCAAAAAAAATTAGAAGAGTGTCTACCACATTAATTCATAAATCCTATAAAAGAATTTTCTAATGGATGTAATGTTTTAAAAAATGTGTCTCTACCTTACCTCTTTGTAGCTCATATATTTGAAGATTGTGAATATTTTACCCTATCCAGCTTTATGAATAGTCATAGCTTGGTCCCCTCCAAATATAAGGTCCCTTTTCCTTTATATAAAACTAGATTTAGTCTTAAATTGGATATAAACTTTTAATTCCATCAGGTTAATCCACTAGTTTTTGGTCAAACTATAAAATTCAGAAGTTAGATTATGAAATAACCAAACATGTCGGCCCTATTCAGAAATGTTTGGGATAACTTATCCTCCACCACTAGTGATTATTACTCATCATTATTGTACTATTTTCACAATTTACTTCATTCTATCAATATTAGATAGATGATAAAAATTTCCATTCATCTATTATAGTATCTTTATCCATCATTATCCTCTAATCTTCATGAAATTCTCTACTTATACATCAATGTTTTTCATCACCTAGTGAATAATAAAACTAAAATTTACTTCAATAAATCTTAAAAATAGATCGCTATTTTGGACATCAATCAATGGTCTTCTAGTTTCCAAGAATGGTCATCCCAATATAATTGTTGTCATTTCATTATCTGGTCAAGTACTAGAAAATATTTTATCCAATAGATTTTTTTCACTTATACTAGAATTTCATTAACCAAGCATCAATGTAACATTACCATGGAAGCTATCAGTTGCAATGAAACTCTCATATTCATAATGTCTTCAAGTCCCATATTCTTAAATATATTGTTGGACATAATTCACACATTGTCACCTAAATCACATAAGTTATCATACTTTTGGAACATTTTCTAATGATCAATTTCCATACATGATTTCCATATAGAATGTTCGAATTAGTAACCACAGTTAGATCCTATAATGTGGGAATTTTATAATTACATTTTTGAACCACTACAATGCATTATATAATAATTATTCTTTATGTTGACTAATATTTAAAATATCAACATGAATATTCATTAATTTTTCAAGAGGATATAATTAGGTTAAAATGGTCTTTAAAACCCATCCCATATTGTAATATAATGTAGTGTAAAGCTTTGAAAACCTTATCACACCTTATCTATTAATGAATATTTAATCCAATTAATCCTTAAGGTATCACTTGGTACATGATTAAAGTGGAATATTTGATAGACTTTAGGAAAACTACCTAAATGAAAATTTGTATCACCATTTGAAAACATTGGTAATTGTAAATAATTTTAAATCATTTTGATTATAGATATACTAATTTAATGTGGTTGACCACTATAGGGGTCATGAGAATGATTTATTATTCCTCTATATTTTTTGGCCTTCTGTAGTTCATGAGTATGTACTGTGCCAGATCACTTCCCCAAATCACTTTATTATCTCTTTGATATTGTTTAACTTGATCCAATTCTTCTTTGATCTTCTATTTCCTCATGGTTATTTCTATGTCTGGAAAAAATCATGGATTTCCTTACCACTACCCTAAGTTGAGTACTCATGAAATCTTAGACATAAGATTAAAATAAAATAAGAACAAGTTTAAAATAAAAAATTAAATGAATAATAAAATAATGTATGAAATTATTATCTATCCTAAAATGTTTTACAAACCATCCCCATAAACGTTTATAAAAAAATTACTTCTCCTACGGGGTGTCTAATAGCACCATTTCAGGCATACATCATTTAAATAAAGTTAATTTTTTTTTGTAATTAAAATGATTACTCTTTCCCATATATATATTGTTTTATTTGTATATATAATGATATATGTAAATGAATTAGAAGTGGAATACAAGAAAAACGATATGTAATTCATCATGAAAAGGGTGTCCCATGATGTAAGATAATTACAAGATGTAGTTTTAGGCTCTAAATTGAATAAACAAGTAAAAATTTATCCAAATTCCCTAAAAATCAATTCATATCAAGAAACAGCAATTAAAAACCTAAAATTGATTAGAAATACAAGATAAAAGGATAAATTATGGGGAAAAATCTTGGTGGTGAAATGAAATTATTTATGGCATGACACCCCTTTTCACATCAAGAAGATTGTAGATCGGAAAAATTTACATTAATAAATTGATGATTTTTTACTAGACCCCATAATTAGTACCCATTAATCTCTGATTTTGACTTTGAACCAATGATTATGAGAATTTATTAAATTTGAGACACTTGTGGGGTGCAATTTCACTTATAAACACAAAGAAAAAGTGTTCTCTAAGGACATTAATTGATGAATTAATCAAATTAAGGGCCCTAAACCTAGGTATAATATGTTTCACTATAGATCCTTTTTATAGGGTACTCTATCAGTCCCAAATGAATTTTTTTCACCCACCTATCTAACCCTCTCAGGACTAGTTTGAAGGAGGAATTCTCTAATTTTCAAAGTATTTTAATCGTAATGGGATTGTGCTAGGTGGATGTTTTTTATTTTATTTTTAGTTTATGTTTGGTTATATGTTCACATCCAAATACTACTTATTCCAATTCGTTCATGATGACCATTCATCATGTCTATTGATAATTGAGTTAGGAATAATCATCTAATACATGACTTGTCAAACTAATTCATGCGTGAATATTTTAGGAATCGTCATAATTATGCATAAATGTCGTATTGAATCACCTAATTAATTGATGCACATGATGTAATTGAACATATTAAAGGGGGAAATAAATAAATTAGAAAGAAAGTACCAAGACCAATTACATTCGTAGATTCAAATCCTGAAACAACATAACTAATAGTACTTATTCATCAATCCTCAAGCACGTGAAGCTAAAATTTAATGAACATTGCACATTTTACCCAATTGATTAAAAGTAAAATGTTTTCCTCACTATATTTATAATTAAAAATAAATCAACCATTAAATGTTTATTACTATTTTTATAAAGTCATCTCATGTGTTAGACATCAAACTGACCACGTTATTCTTTTAATTATATAGTTACATAAGTTTGATTTTTAAAATAAATTATAATGTTTTTGTTGACCCATGGGAAAGAAAAACGCCCAAAAAGACTGAACAATTAATGGTTTAATTTCAAATGATGATTATAGAATAATTACAAATAGTTCAAATATATTTTATTTTTTTATCTCAATTTTAAATGTGGTTTTATCATGTTGTGGTTTTAGAAAATAACAAAATGCATGAGTACACCACTCATAGTAAGGGAAAATAAGATGTCCTTGAATATAATCCTATGTTGGAATGAAAAAAATAGAAAAAGATAAATGATATTTTTGATGGACAATAAGGATATTACATTAATGGAGGAGTACAATATAAAACACCATATATGCATACACTCAAAGAATATAGAAGACCCTATCATGTGATGATTTCACCCATCATTCTTGTACCTCCATTAATGGCACATAAATTCTAAATATAACCTTCCATAATTCAAATGATCTCAAATTCAGTCCATTTTTTTTAATTTTTTCATATGATAATCTTAATTCTCACAAATAACATTTTCTTGAACTATGTGACACAATTAAATTCAACAATGTATCAAAAATGTTGTAAAACTATGATTGTTTCAATTTTTACTGAATAAACATATATGGAATTTATTCAAAGCCTCCAACCTCATTCCGTCATTACATGGGATGAGTTGGTGATAATCTTCTAGACCACATTTTTTCTCCAATAACAGTCCTTGATAATCGTATTAAAACATTTATATTTTATCGAATTTGATGATGAATCATTATAATGAAATTTGGTATTATTTATGATTTATTTCATAAAACCCCTAAATATAGAATACAAATATCAATTTTAATTCAAATGTATTATAATGCTTTATTATAAGAAAATAGGGTTAGCATTGATGTTTTACTAGTTGGATTACCGGTGAGTAAATCACCTGATGCAAGTTATATCCTTTTGGAAGATATGAAAATTAATATATTTTATTATAAAAAGAATGAAACCGAAGGATAGTGGTATATATGGTAGACTACATTGGATAAATAGAATCATAAATAGATTCCATGATAAGAAAATTGGATGAAATGATGTCTCACTAAAACTACCATGGTTTGTGTACTTATTATGTTAGTTATATTGATTTTAATCGCTAAAACAATTTTTAGGGGCAAAGGCCACAAAATTTACAAGATTTAGGATTCTAGTCAAAAAAACATGGTTACAGCAACCATTACCTCAAGGTTCCTCACTTATTATCCAAATTCAATCCTTAGAGGATACATTGGACCAATTTATGACCACCATTAGAGAAGCTATCAAATAACTTGAAGATGATTCAAGAACTCAAAAATCATCCATTAAAAATATACAGTTCCATGTGGGGATGATTTATGAACATCATTAAGAGATATAGAGATGATGTTTTACCAAATATCATTAAAATTCCGAAAAATAGATTTTAATACAATCACCTTATGAAGAAATAAAATCACCAAATACTATCCTAAATCAAGTACAAAATAGCAAGAAAAAAAGTTGATGAATAAAAGGGGAGTCAAGAAAAATAGAAGGAATAAGTAAGGTAAGAACCACCACTATTTACAATCAAACCCAATATTTTCATAGAGAATTAAATAGGATAATCATCAAGTATATAGAAGTATGTTTATTAAATAGTATAAAAATTTGAAAATTAATATTCCCATTTCAAAAGCATTAACCAAAATTACAATGTACACAAATATCATAAATGAACTAGTTAATAAAAAAATAAATTTATAAGAAATTAAACCATACATCTCTTGAGATAATTCTCTATCATGGAGTTAAAGGTTATACCCTAAAATTAACAATACCCTGGTAGTTTTTCAATTCATACTTTTAGTGGGGCTAACAAATTATGAAAAGCATTATGTGATTTTGGTGTAGGATTAAATATTAATTCCTTCAACACATTCAACAGCCTAGGACATGAGGAATTTAGGGCCATAAGTGTTTCCCTTTAACAAGTAGATTTGACAGTGAAATTCCCACTAGGATTGATCAAATACATTCTGATTAATGTATAAAATTTTATCATCACTGTATAATTTTTTTTCTAGAACATAATTATGAGTGGAAAAACCACATTCTTGGGATACTATTTGTAGTTACTAGAGGATCATTGGTTAATGTGAATATTGTTGAGTTATGTCTGATGGTAGGAAATGAGAATGTCATTTTCAACATACACTAAGAATTGAAGAACTATTCAATTAAGGGGGGTTGTTTTATATAAGATGAAAAGTTTGAAATTTAATAGGATTATTTACTATATGAAAATTAAAAGATACATGTTTAAGAAAAAGGAGAAAAAACAAATAAACAATGTGGAAATATAAGAGACAAGATCACCAATGATGTAGGGATAAATAGAACATAAAACATTGAATAAAGACCACTTGTTTGGATGCAAAACAACCTTGAATTTTGATTTTATAGTCTAGAAAGTAATTGGGGTATAGTCTTGATGGAGGTTAAAAAGGTCATATCCCAAGGAAAAATTAATCTATATTCATAAGAAGGAACATTTACATGTACAGGTCTCATTATAGGCAATTTATGGATCCATATTATCTATAATAAATCCAATCATTAATAATCTGAGTAGAAGAGTTAATATCAGGACAATGACATTTAAAAATATTTATTATCAGAGGAAACCTATTTTATTTTAGGATTAATAATTTTTCCTTTTCTGGCACTCTCCCCCAAATCATTTCATTTTTCATTGAACATCGATCTATACTTCAACATGTTTTTTTTTATTTTCAAGTCCAAAAAAAGGCATATGAATGTACAAAAAATGAAAAAAGTTGTTTTACATAATAAGAGTGCAACGTTTATGGATGATTTTGATTTTGATTTTTATTATTATTTGTTACTTCCTGACATTTATACTTAAAAAATTTTAATTAGATATTATATGTCCATCAGTTGAATTTCTAATTTAATAATTGGTCAAGGATAAAAACTCTACTGAAGATATTTATCATATCCTATTTTAAATAATTTTTAAATTAATCTAAATGATAAATTGGGGGAATTTATTAGGATATATAATCATAGTATATGGATTTGAAAAATCATGATTTGGGTGATTGGCTAATTTTTGTAAATGAAATTGTTCTAAAAAAATATAGGCATTGAATTTCAAAAATTTGTATGTATTGATTTATTTATAATGTTCATTTCCATGAGTGATCATTATAATTACTTTTTCGCATTCATAAACATTATATATCGAAAATATTTTTATTCTTTCATTGACTATATTTCTTTTGAAACTCTAGCATTACATTATTATAGAATTTTCTTTGAATCCTTTAAAAGATTTTATTGTATAAATACACATTTTATATGATTAAGAGTTATTGTTACTAACCCTTATATTACATAATAAGATTAAAATATTCCTTTTTGAGACCATAAAATCCAAAAAATAATTTTATTATGGAAGATCTTCATTACAATAATATCTTATCATTTCCTACCCAACTCAAAGTAATTTTCACGACGTCACAAATATATTTGTGGGGGAGATTGTTCCATGGTGGAAGTGATGAACACACTAAAAAATGGTTAGGGGCGTTTTATGGGATATTTGATAAGTTTAATTATTTTCCATTTATTTTATTATATTGTTTATTCTTCTTGGAAAAGAAATAAAAAAAAGAAAAACAAAATGGGTTGGGTTTTAGAGGTTCAAAGTCACCATTTACTTGACCAACAATTTTTACCATTAGAGGTTGAGTGGTGGATATGAGACTGTTCAAAACTATGATCTATAAATAAAATAAAATAATATTATATGGGGCTTCATTCATCATTATTCCTTACTTCATGAGCCTATATTTAGTTTTTTAAAAGGGGAGATAACACATTGAATTAAGAATTTTTCATTAAGAATTGGATAAATATCATGAAAAGTACATTAGATATTCATATCCCATATTAGATTTAATAATTTTTAAATCATTATTTCCTTGAAAAAATACATCATTACCTAAAAAAATTAAATCCTCATAGTCAAATTTTCTTTATGATGACTGGTACATTGTTATCAGTGCTTTTGTCTCTATGGGGTGTAGAAAGTCGATGCATTGCTAGCCTATGGTAAGGAGCATGATTTGATATATTATCAGAACTCGATTTCAATTTGTAACCTAAGTTACAAATGAAAAAAAATAACGAGGTAAATTATGATTGGAATATTCATTGATTATGAATTGAGAAATATAAATGGAAGAATATAGATGCATGGTTAATTAAAAAGAGAAAAAGAAAATACATTGTTGTCTAATTTCTTTAAAAAATGAATCGTTTGTGATATTTTTCCATGTGATTACTAAATACATAATTCCCCATTTAATAACATGATTTTATTAACATAAATTATTAATCCATGGATGAATAACCATCCATAGTAATTTTGGTGATTTTATTCTTGAAAAATAGAATTAGTTTAAGTGTGTGGGATTTGAAAGCACATTTTTTGCATGATTTTTTATAATAATACAATTATTATTTAATTAAATGATTAATATTGACCTCATATATATAATTATATTTATTAATAAGTATACATGTGATTTAATTAAATGGAGAAAACAAGAAAAAATAGATGTAATTCATGACAAAAATGTTGTCCCATGATGTAAGATAAGTCATGTCTTTATTCTAATGCTTATGAACTGAAGACTGAATTGGAAACAGAGTAAAAAAATTGGAAAACATATATTAACATTCTGAAACACCTATTCATGTAGTGAAATTAACTATAAATTCATTATAAAAGGAGAAATTAAAGAAAATATATCTTTAGTTTGAAACAATATTTTTTATGTCGTGGTACCCCTTATCATGTCGTAAAGCATAGTGATGAAAAAATTGGACATTCTAAAATTGATGATTTTTTACCAGAGACCACAATTAATCACCCATTAAAACTTGGGTTTTTCATAGACCCATTTATTTGTTAAATTTATCAAATTTAAGTCACTTTATGGGGTCCAATTTCACATATAAGGGCATTGCCATGTTGTGCTCCAAGAACATCGATCAATTAATCACTCAAAGAAGGGATCCTAGACCTCGGTATGCATTATGCCACCATAGAGTCTATCAGTTGGGTACTCCATCATTATAATAGGATTTCTTTTCTTTTAACCCTACTAACATCCTCTCATGACTATCATGAGTGAATAATTCATTCCATTATAAAGTGATTTAATCATAAGGCGATTGATCAAATTAGATGTTTTTATTTTATTTTTAATTTATGTTGGGTTTTGTGTTCATGAAAATATTATTTCTCCAATTATAATTTCATAATGAAATTGATAATTGAAAGAGGAAAAACCATATAATATATGAGTAATCATCCAAATTTAGGAATGAAAATTGTATGAGTCAGGATAATTATTTTTAAGATGGTTTTGAATTACCTAATTCATTAATCCACCCAAAGTAATTCACTATATGATAAGGGGAAATTTATAAATTAGATAGTAATAAATATGATAATGAGTGTTCTTATATTAATGTTTGGTAACAATACAACTAACTATAAATATTTGTTAATACACTTTCGCATGAACATAAAAAATTTTGCACTAGGCATGTCTTATCCAATTGATTAAAAATCAAATATCTTATTTTCACCAACTTTCTCATTAAAACAAAATCAATCATTTAATTTTCCAATGTACTTTCAAAAAATCCTCCCATGGGTTCAACCTTGAACTCACCATTTTTTCATTTTATTAGTTACGTTTGAGTTTAAAAATAAATTATTAAATTTGGGTACCCCCATGGGAAATAATGATTCCTTATAGAATATTTAGTATCGTTAGTTACTATAACACATTAAAGTTTTATGATATAGTTATCTATAATTAAATTTCATTTCATTCATATATTTCTTTACATTCTACACTAGTTTTCAATGAACCTCGATAAACTATTAAAATATTACTATTTAGTGGGAAAATTATCAACTATCCATCAGATTGGTGGGTATGAATTATACTAAATAAATTATGAAAATTGATGGTTTAAAATTTATGAAATTAATTAATTAGTTATAAATTTCTTATAATTGAAAATAAAATTCATTTAAAAGCAAAACATTAGTTTTTTTAAAACTATTTTTTCCATTCAAAGTTTTTTTATCATTATAAATTAAATTAATCACTGTCAGTTAATTTTTTTACTGATTTTTATATATTTGATATGAAATAAAATCTTTTAGTATTCATATATATTTTTAGGCATCACATAAGTATAAATAATGTTTTATAGTAAAAATGAGTTTTTTTTAAAAAAAATTTATTTATTTTTTACTAAATTACATTAAAATGAATTTCTTCTACAACTAAAAATTTAATCATTAAAAATTTATTAAATATTTGGAATTAGGAATTTTTTTAAATAGGTCCCTTTTATTTTTGGTCAATATTAATAGTAAACATCATAAATTATTCTCACCTCAGTAATGGTAGACCATGTAATATAAGGTTAGAACTTTGAGATATACAATGAATTAAATATTCTCTAATACATTACTTTATCCATCTGGATTAGTGACAATAATTTATTACCATCCATGTTTTGAATATATAAAAACTTAAATTAATTTTTCTTGGATTGTGACCTTTATAATAATTTAATAAAAGTAAGAATAAAAATGTTCACCCTACTAAAATTAATTTGTAAAAGAACATTTCATAAGGTTAAAATGAAGATAAGATCAGTTCAAATTGTTTATTGGAAAGATAAATTATGTTTTATCACAGTAATTTATTTATATTTTTTAGTTATATAATAACTAACGTAAATTATTATGCAATACTGCCATAATATTTATTCAATTAACAGAAAAATAAAATAAATGGTTCTAAAAATATTAAAAGTAACAAAATTTGGGTGAATTATTATGATCTTGGATTTTTTTATAGATATATCAAATTACAGAAGTGTTAAAAGATTTTGCAATGAGTATATTGTTACAACATATCTCTACTATATCTGCTTTGATGATTCAAAAATCCTTACATTTATTCTATAAAGTTTGTATTAAGTGTTTAAGATCTTATTTATTTTACACAATTTTTTCATGTATTTATATTACAATAAACAAGAAGTTATTTCTTGCGAGAATTAATGAAAATATTCACTTACTCAGAAACAAAAATGATAATGTAAGACTATATCTAGCGAAGATGAACAAAGATGATCAGAAAATACATGGAAATATGAAAGGTTTGTATTATCTAAAGTGAAAAAGTCATGTATTACATCACATTAAAATTTTATCTTACACTAGAGAATTATCATACGCTTCACTGAAGATTTCATATCTTTTGTGGAAGAACTATTTTACCATACTTGATGTTAGCTTGCTATAAGATACTCTTTCTGTCAATATCTTATGAATATCTAGTACAAAATTACACTAGGATTGCATTTCTAATATTTAGATAGTTCAGTTAATTAATTTAAAGCACATCAAAAGATTTTATATATTTAAGGAATGATCAGTTTATAAAAGAATTTTAATAACAGTACAATCTTAAGAATGATAATATTTTTGATATAAAAGAAATTCCATTATTTGGAAATATTGGATATATGTTCTTAATAACCTGTCTCATCAAGAACGCTGTCTAAACCAATATTTGAAGCCGTAGATTTGAAGGAGACCACCAAGTCCCAACCACTGCTAAAATTTTGGGCTAAATATATTTTTACTAATTTCTATACTATATATCAACTATTAATTCTACCTATTACTAATAAAACAACTTATGAGTTATGTACAAGTTGAAAACCAAATGTTTCATACTTTAGAGTATTTGGATGAAATGTATTCATTTTGGTTACAAAAGAAAATTTACACAAATTCACAACCAAATATGATGAAGGTATATTTTTATTCTATTCTACTACCTCAAAGGATTATATAGTTTTCAATAAAATAGTTTTAACTATTAAGGAAGCAATAAATTGAAAATTTGATGAAACTGAACCCTTATTTTATTAAACTAACCCAACCTATATCTTATGATGTGTTTTCCAAAACTGATTATCACTTTTTTTTAGAATAATCTTCTAATAATGAAAATACTACAGAAATAGTCTCTGAAGTATTTTATTTGGAAGACTTTCTACCTTATGTTGATGAACAAGTTTTATAAAACCCTAGTTGATTGTTTCATAGTAATCATCTTATTGACAGTATCAATGTTGATGTAAATCAATCTGTATGGACTAGATTTTCTTTGAGAAGTGATGTAGAAATTTTTCCATTTATTTCTCAATTTGAACCTGAAATTTTTTATGAGTGTTTAGATGATTAATCTTGTATTAAGGCTATATAAGATGAACTAAATGAATTTGAAAAGAATAAAGTCTGGACTTTGGTTAAAAGCCCTAAAAAAACCTCGGTAATTGGTTTAAAATGGGTTTTTAGCATGAAATGTGATGAAAATAGAATAATCATTAAAAATAAATAAATACTTGTTGCTGATTGTTATAATCAACAAGAGGGAATAGATTATGAAGAAACATATTCACTGGTAGCTAGAATTGAATCGATTTTTATTCTATTAACCTTTGCTTCATTCATTAATTAATTTTTTTTCAAATGGGTGTAAAGTATTAATTTCTTAATAGATATATTCAAGGGAAATATTTTTCTTAAAAAACATAATCTTTTGAAGATAAAAAACATCCGAAATAAGTTTACAATCTTACCCAAGATTTATATAGCCTAAAACAAGCCCATAGAGCCTAGTATGTCAGACTTATATGATTTTTGTTACAAAAAAAATGAAAAGGGAACTACTGATCCAAATAATTTTATAAATAAAGTTTAAAAAAGTTTTATTGTTCAAATATGTATTGATGAAATTATATTTGGATCAACTCAGAAATATTTAACAGATTCCTTTGAAAATCTTATGAAATTCGAGATTGTGATGAGTATATTGGGTGACATAACATTTTTTATTGGATTTCAAATTTATCAAAAGTTTGTGGGAACTTATATATATCAACATAAGTTTATAAAATATCTTCTAATTCCTATGGATATCACAACAATAAAAGTATTAGTGTTCTAATCATTACCTCAATTACACTTGATCTTGATGAAACTCGGAAACCAATTGATCAAAACACTTTTAGAGGTATGACCGGAAGCCTACTATACTTAATAGCTAGTCATCCAGGCATAATATTTGCTATATTATTAGGTTAAATATTTAAAGCTAATCCAAATTAATTCTATTTAAAATCAGTTAAATGGTTTTTTTATTTAAAGAAAACTATGTATTTGGGACTTTTCTATTCTTTTGGAAATTATTTTGATTAGAATGTTGTTCAAATACTGACATTGGTGCTTTTATAAAGGATACTAAATATACATCAGGAACTTGTCATTTATTATGAGATTTATTAGTTTCATGGTCTTGTATAAAACAACACTCAGTAGCACTTTCCACTACTGAAGACGAATATGTGGAAGCTGGAAGTTACTGTGATCAAGTTTTGTGGTTTCCACACACAGTCACTAACTATGGAATGAGTATTCCTAAAACTAAAATATTTTTTTTGAAAATAAAATTACCCTTTACCTAATTAAAAATATTGAACATCACTCTTGTGAAAAAAACATAGATATTAGGCATCACTTTCTTCAGGATAACAAACTAAAAAGAGATATCAGTTTCAAATTTACCAGAATGTAAGAACAACATGCCAATATTTTTGCAAAACCATTAATTTTTTATTTATTTTAATATATTAAATAGAATCAAAAAATGATCAAATTCAAGTATTCATTCACATATAATTCTAGTTTAAACGAAATCCTTACATTATGATACTCATTTTCAATGGAGAAGTACATATTCTCGATTCTTTAGATTTTTTTTAAAAAATTCATACCCAAAAATTTTAATACTCAAAATATTCATACTCAAAATATTAATACTAATAAATTTTATAATAAATAATTTCATACTAAAATTTTCATATTCAAAATTTTTGTACTCAAAATTTTGGTACTGAAATTTTGATACTCAAAATTCTTTGCAGCCAAAATTTTTCTTACACAAATTTTTTCATACTTAAAATATTCTTCGTCAACAATTTTATTATTAATTTTTTAGAACAAACTATTTAAACCAATAAAACTTTATTAAATCTCAAAAATTTACAATTTCATATTCTTAAACTATTTTTATTCTTTTTTTTGTAGTTGTTTTTAAAACCTTTATCTGATTCATGTTGAATACAATATATTTGTATTAAAAATATATCAAGAGTTTAATTTTTTTAAATATTTGGATCACTTTTATCAAATATGTTCCATATAATTTGAGAGGTCACCATCATTCGCCTATATAATGGGGACCCCATACCTTTTCAAACATTGGTTTTCTCATCCTTTTCACCGAACCTCTACCTCCATTCAAATATCCATGTTTAGAAGTTCCTTTCTCAGAGAATATTTTCTTTCTCATGTCAGAATCAACAAAATCCTCTCCAAAGTCAATGGCACCTAAATATTTCTCAACCATGAATATCTTCAGATAAATATAGTTAAGAAATATTTCTATGATAAGTACAATTCTTCATTAGAAATAATTATTAGATTCATGGGATGAAATCAATTTTTTTAATAGCCTATGTTTGGTCATGATGATACCCATATTGATGAAGTAATATAATTGTATAGTTTCTTGAAAGTTGATAAGGATTTAAAAACATATTTTTCTATTCACAGAAAGAGAATATCAAGTATGTGAAACAATCTACTCATTTTGTGGGTGTACCATTAGAAGGTGTCACCTTTTTTCCTTTTCATAAACTTCCAAAACCAAAAGTAACTTTCTATATAAATAGAGCCGATGAATCACTTCTTGAAACCCATGAGGATAAAAGAAAAGTAACTCATATTTCACAGGACAATCATCTTACATCCCTTTGGATGAAAGGATTTATGATTCCTGGAAAGGGTGATAGGGAAACCCTATATTTCCCCGATATTTCCATTCTTGATTATTTGGTTAACATGATGAAGTTGAATTTGAGGTGTTATTTATTTGTAACCACCAATAACCTAATGTTCTTAGCCATTAAATATTAGTTGATTATGTCTCTAGAAATTATAAGAAAGTTTCTTACCAAGATTTTTATGTTTTATAATGTGGAAATCAAATCAATATCAATGAAAATGAATACCCATCTTATCGGTAATGATACAATCAAAAGGATGCAGCTTCATTTTTAGGTAGAATCAAAAAACAAATTATGAATGATAATGAAGATAAACCATCAAAAATGTTCATCAAGTTATCCAAAGAGTTTCAAAAGAATCTATACTGATTATTTCATAAGAACAAATGAGATCCAAGTCTATTTATTCCGTGAAGCTGAGGAGAAAAATGAATGAAAGTAGATTCTAAATAGAGAAGAATCCATGCTGATAGAAAAGAAGGAGACCCTAATTTTGGTCTTAATATTACTGAGGCCTTTTCCAAAAGAATTTGTACTGAAGAAGTTATTAAATAATAAGAGAATAAAATAAGGCTAAAATGACAAATTTTTATGTCTTTGATATTGATAAGTTGTTGAAATCTATTGAAATGTTGAGTGTAATAATAGTAATCAGGAATCAAATTCAAGAAGAAATTATTACTCCCTATATCCACGATATGGTAATGAATATGTAAAAATTTGGTGAGGAATTGTCTCCACTAAACGATAGTCAAAAATAATAATCAGAAATGAAAGATAGTGAGATGAGACTGATATATGAGTATATTAGTGAAGAAGGGGAGAAACAAAGAGAAGAATGAGAGAAAGAAAGAGAAGAAGAAGAGATAGAAGAAGAGGAAAAAGATGAAAATGGGAATGAAAAGGAACCTATCCAGAGAAAAAATACCACTCAGATAATTTACTATTGAGATATTTAGAAGAGAATTATTGTAAATTACAATCTCCATGAGTTGATTCTTCAAAGAAAGCTTCTTAGAGAACCTTGACTGATATAGTCATTCACATTTATGTGAAATATGAAGAGAACACCACAAATGAGAATCATAATCATAATTTATAAGATGATTCTATGAGAACTTATTATAGAGAACTTCTTAATATTGTGGAAGACACTGACTTAGACAATACAATATCAATCAAATGAGTTCAGCACATTATTCAAGAATTAAAAATAATACAAAAAATAATAACTTATTTCACAAGGATCAAAGTATTAATTGATTAGGTTCAGAAAAATAAAGTAAGAGATCAAATTCAATAAATTTATAAAGAACTGATTAAACAATCTTGAAGTCGACTTCAATGTTTTGTATGAGACTAATCAAGAACATAAGAAGGCATGTAACAAAGTAGTAAAGTGGTCTCACAATGCTGATTCACATATAAAGTATCATGAAGGATCAATAAATGACATGAGGAATCTTGTAAATGATTTATTAGTTTCCTTCAATAAGATAACAAGTGACACTATTGAAAAAGTTTAGTTCTTACAAAATTTTAGAACATCAGGAGATACTTAGTTAGATGAAATCAAGGAGCTAATTGGGATTTTTAAATACATTGTATTGAAAATTTCAAGGCTGTAGAATTACAATGATGGAATAATTGATTTTCAGAATCAAATTGTTTTGTAGACTGAAATAATTGAAGATAAATAAAAGACTAGTAATTCCCCATAAGAAAAGATTCTACTTTAGGAAGTGAGAATTCAAATCCCAAATAAAAAAATTCTATCTCAAGAAGATTTTTTTTTTGCATCCTTGAAGAGAAGATCCACTCCAAGGAAGAACTATAACGTACACAAGATCATTTGTTTTCATACCAGGAATAAAAGCTTTAGGAAAACAAGAATTTATCAAAAAGTTGAAAGAGGATTGAAAGGAATTCAAGAAGATGAAAGAAACCGTCTTAATCCACATGGAGATGAAATGATTTTTTGAACTCTTGTTGTATTTCAAAAATTTTAAAAATCTCAATAAAATTCCTTTTCATCTATATTTAGTTGGATTAAATGTTTTCCAAATGTTTTTGATGAATGTTCTTTTATTTATTTTAGATTATTAAGCACATCATTATTTCATATATATTGTTTATCCCACCCTTTTTAGGTACCTCAAAGAAAATTCCATTTACTTTTATAAAATCATATAGGGGTGTAATGTTATAGAAAGGAGAGAAAATTATATAATAATGGAGAATGATATAGTAAGGGGGATATTTTTTTAATAGAATATGATTCTTAGGGAAGATGTTATTCTAAGTGGGAGTTATTCATAATCATAATTGTATTAAGATGAGTTATATACTAAAAGGGAGAAAAGTATAATTTTTTAATTCTGAATAGAAAATTTTATCAAAATAATATTGGACTTATGTCTCATCAATGATATTCTATATTTAAGTCTTGTGGTTTGTGCTTTCCAAAAAATGGGATATTGTTAAGTCAAAATTTACTTTTTGACTTATCCATTATATTTGTTTTGAAAATAATAAAATCTTTCTTAAATACTAAATTTATATTTATTTCATATCCAAAGTATCTTAAAATTTTTCATATAGAAATTTATTTATTTTTTCATTATTATATAATGTCTTTTGACTTATCAAAATAAATATTTTATCCTTATAATTTTTGTAATGAGTATGGATATGAAAAATAACGTGTAACATCCCAATTAATTATAGAATATGACCTTTTCATATATACTATTATTTATGAAATACTTATTAATTTTAATTTAAATGGGATTCTTTTTCCGATAGTGTACCCGACACACAACATTGAGTTTCTCTGAAATCTTTTATTGCACACAAGACTGAGCTATACCGAATAATAACACATTATTAATATTATTATTTTAAAAGGTAGTTATCACCTAGTTGTTGTATTGGGGGGAATTAATAGAAATAACTATATTATGTTTACACATGTTTATTAAATGTTTTTACTTTATTATAATAAATTTTAGAGGCCTAAAATGAAAATAAATCCAATTTTAAGTATAAAATACACTAATGTTTTTAAAAGGTAGTTTTACATCCTTTTGATTGTGAAACATTTTTAAATATAGTTTTGTTAATTTTATATGTTATATTTTAAAAAATAATATTCTTTTTTGGATTTTGGGAATAAAATTTTACTTTGGAAATTTTTTTGATATTTTTTGGATAATATTCATTTTTTAATGTATCTTGAAAAATAATGCCTTTTAGTTCAAAAATAATTTTTTGTCTAATTTATTTATATAGTTATATTATTATTATAATTTGTATTAAAGTGTAATTAGATTATGTTTTTATCATTTAACCCAATGTAGGTCAGTTTAATAAATTACAAATTGAAATTGGATATCACAAACATTGTGAAATTCTTAACATTTTATTTAAAACCCCATTTTTTTATAAATCAATGGGATTAGTGTTAATCCTATTTTAACGACATCCATGAATAAAATTTTCATAAATGGAAATATATGGTTTTAATCAGTTTGAAAAATTCGGTCTAATAATATCAAAATATTTTTTGGTGAATAATAACTTTTGTATTTTATTTACCATGATTAAAGGTAGATATGGTAATTCAAGAGAAAAATAATATTATAATAACATAAAAATACCCTAACACTTGTCCTAATATTATTTAATGAGTTAATTTAGACCAATAAAACACTTGGAATGAAATTATGACCTTTGGAATCCACTTTGGTGTGATTATGAAAATTATAAAATTTAATTTAAAGTAATCAAAAATATATCATAATCATGTCTCTTAATACAAAAACAATATTAACATGGAGTTATATATGTGAATTTTTTGACTATAAATAATCCTTTGAAATATAAAAATATTACCTATATCATGGTAATTTATTTATAATTTTTATATTTTAAATAATTATATTTACATTTTACATAATGATGATGCAATAATAGCTTTATTAAAGAAAGAATCAAATAAATGATATTAATAATATTAAAATAAATATAATTTTAATTATTTTATGCCATCTATGAATTGTATAGATTACTGGGACATATTATAAGTCTATTGAATGGGTTTTTTCAAAATTATATCTCTATTTAGATTTTATTTAATGTTAGTGAAATGAATATTGGAAAAAGTAACACTATTGATATTTTATAAAATTAATTTTTTATGAAATTATTTAAATATCATAAAAATATTTTGTCATGACCCATCCCTTGGGGCCCATGCCGTGACTACCCCAAGCCCACCTTTTATAGGCTAGGGGTTGGTGACTAGCACCAGAATGGAATATCCGTAAAGTGGGAAGGCAGTGCCTTTAAAACTATACAAACACACAACCAAGAATGCAACAAGATGCAACTATGAAGAAAAAATATAGTAGAATAGGTCTGTATAGAAAGTAAGGGGTCAGAATACAAGCCCAACTAAAAGATATAACTACAACTAAAAAACAGAAATATCTTTTGTAATTGTCCACCAAGGATCCTACATGAAGGGTAGGTACAACTCGTCTACACAGATCTCTACATTATCCAGTCTCCTCCATGTACCGCCTGGTCCTGGCTCCCCCAAGTATCATCCAAGTTGCTCGTTCTCTGCACAAGACACAATGAGGTGTGGGAAAAGCCTGTATAATATTGAGTATAACAATACCTAGTTGGGACCTCGAGACCCTCAAAGGTCTTTTATAATTCCACAAAGTAAAACTACAAAGAATGATCCCAATCACAAATCACAGAGAAAAATACACAACTCAAACCTGATATACTCATCTCATACACTAAGAAACATAAGGCCCCGACCTCAATCCATTTCTAGGATTTAAAAAGAAGGCTCAAAGCATAACTCATGGATCTGGAGTATATACTCCATGAACTGGCCATCCCTGATGGCACCCGTTTGAGAGATGTACGTCATTAGGTACAACTCAATCATTCCTAATGGAAATACTTAAAGGATGTGCTCCATTGGGAACTATCTTCTAGAACTGCCTCTAGTGCATGACATTACAGGTATCACAGTCACAACCCTTTGTTCGAGGCAAGATCAAGGGAAACCAAGTGAAGTGGTCCACTCCTCGACAATATGTCCTACAGGTGAGGGAGCTCCAACTCCCCTGAAGGACCCGCTCCCCATCACTACTAAGAGATGGGGGAGTACTACTCCATATGTGAGAACCTGCACCCTACCTGATAGGTGAGTACCTCTCTAGTAGTTTGTTTTCTATGGGGGACCTGCTCCCTAGTACGTCAAAGGAGTACCGACCCTAGGCTATAGAACCTGGACCCTGGCACGGTTTGGGAGTATCGACTCTATATGTGAGGACCCACACCCTACACGGTAGGGGAGTACAACTCAGGTAGTTTGTTCACCATGGGGGACCCACACCCTAGTACATCAAGGGAGTATCGAACCGATGCTAGAGGACCCACACAATGGCTTGAAAGGGGAGAACCAAATCTGATGTAGAACTGTATAAGGAGGACCCACACCCTAGGTTGAAAGGGGAGTACTGACTCCTAACATAGAGAACCCACACCCTACTTGGTAGGGGAGTACCTGACTCTATGTGAGTTATGTATGGAGGACCTGCACCCTAGTCCAATAGGGGAGTACTGACATCAAATATAGAAAAACCAATAAGAAGGAAATGAAACGGAACTCAGGATGTGGGGAGTCTCGTATCTACTAGAGAAAATGTGTAAGGAATACCTGCACCTTGATTCATCAAGGGAGTAGCCATCCTAACTCTCACTAAAAGAAACACACTAGTCCATCTCCTCTGGTTATTGGTCATACCTCAAATACCAAAAAGTTCCACAAGGAAATAAATCGATGATCCATTATTTCATAAGGGTTTCAATGCAATAGACGACATGTCAACCAGACACCCAGTCTGTTAGCTATAGGCATTTTAGTGCTGAGGGCCCAGTTTGATTTGAGTACGATCCAATTCGGCCAAACTCCAACATTCTCTAAAATTTACATGGATTATCTCCAAACGATCGTCTCTCTCCAAGGATCCCAGTACCATAGACGGTTAGTCAAACAGACGCTTGATTCGCACGATACGACCTTTTAAGAGGATCTGGGCCTGAGAGGTGTCCGGGTCCGGTCCGACCCAGCCCAACCCGGTTTGGATCTCACCCAGTCCGGCCTAGCTTGGTGGGGTCGCGACGGGATCAGCCCGCTAGGTAGCGGACCGGCCCTGCCCGCCCCACCGGGCTGGTCCGCGGCGGCTCGGTCAGCTGGCTTGTGCGACCTATGCGAGGTCACACAGTATTCTCCTCTTGAACGACTCAAAAAAGACATTCGACCACTTTATTGACAGTGCCAAGGGGCGCCACCTTGTCACCCATGAGACCCGTAGAGAGTGTGTCCTCTACACGACACCAACTTCGAGTCATGACTCCCTTCAGCACGGCGTACGACGGTGCACCGCCTCCATCTCCGTAGCTGCCCGTTGCCAGCCGCCTGTCTGACCAACGCAGCGCCGACTGGCACCACTCCTCCAATATGATCGGTGGTTTCCAGCTTCCGTCCTCATCTATTGGCACCAGTCTCTTGCGCCGATGCTTCTTCCGCGGGCCACCAGGTGAGCTCTTGTGGTCCATTCCTTCTTCCAGACACGCCTACTGTCCTCTCGGCATGCTGTCACCATTGTGCGCCTCTCAGTTTCAAGGTTCTGTCAAGTTCGAACAACCCATCTCAGAAGAACTCAATAAAAAACAATTGGAGGAGGGTTTGGTCCTTGTTCATTTGGCCTGCACCCTCCGCGTTATCATTATAACAAGTGGGGGTAATTTATACATCACAGTAAAATAATGATAAACCCAATCCAAATCCACCGCATAGACCACCCAATAATTCAAGAATGAGGAGAAGGAACATGGGAATTTCTTGAATTAAAATACAACCCCTACCTCGAGATTCTTTGGAGATGTAACAGTGGTGGAAGAAGATTCCGGATTCGATGAATCTGCCAACCTTCGTTGATCCCATTTCGATGATGACCGATCTTCCATCTCTATTGGTGGAAGGTTTCATATCACTTCATCATTGGTTCCCCGCTTGATAAAGCCATGTGAAAAAATGAACCAAAATACATATGTAAATATAGGGAAGAAAGGGTGAGTAACACACCTAGGAATTAATGTGGTTCATTAATTGACGTAATTAATGTGCCACATTATTTACACGAGGGATGGTTATGGAACCAAAGTGTAACCAAGCATTTAATATCCCATATTAAATGTCTGAATACCCCCATGGTCAATGCCACCACTACTCAATAGTTGGTAGGAAAAAAAGAAAGAAATAAATAAAATAACAATTCCTATGTTATTTTATTATTTCTTAATAAAGTCACAAAAACTAAATTTTTCACCTGGCCAGCTGAGGTAAAAGATAATCCTCCCTTAAGCGAATCTCGGAACTGCAGATTCAACAGTGCCCTCATATTTTTAATCCAAACCCTGATTCAAATGATAGAAATTTCCACCCGCATGGTTACTGAACATACCTTAAAAAAGATAAAAAAATTATTAACAGTCACCCTCGACCCATGCCGGTCAATGTTAGGCTCTGCCTAAGGGGAACACACCCTCATGAGCTCAACGGTACTCTCAGATTTTTAATCCGAGTTACCATTTAGAGGTTAAGCATTTTATAATAAAATAATTGTCACTTAATTATTTATTTATGGCCAAAAACTAACTTCCACCGGTGTCCAGGGTTGGCCAATGTTAGTATCTACATAAGGAAATCATACCCTCATGGGTTCAGCAGCGATCTCAGATTTTTAATCCAAGTCTCCGTTCGTGAGTTATAATCATTTGAAAAATAAAATAATTTTATTTAATTATTTTATTTACAGTTGTTCAATTTTAGGGTTTTCTCACTAGAGGCCTATGCCGACTAAACTTAATTCGTTCCTTGGGTAAACCCACCATCCTAAATGCAATAGTTCCCTCAGATTTCTGATCTGGGTACCCATTTAAGAGTTATTCAACTTTTTCAAGAAAACAAGTCATGCATGCTATTTAAAACATAAATTTTTTGACGGATCATTCTGGGCACTCCGGGCCCTGGAATCACGTACCATTAGATTTTCAAGTCTTGAAATAATTCTATATAATTATAAAAAAATTATACAAAAATTACGGGACATTACATTCTCCCCACCTTAGAGCTTTATGTCCCTAAAATCCAAAAAAAATTAATTAAAAAAATGAGGGTATTGAGCATGAATCTGAGCCTCTTGATCCCTTATTCACTCTTGGAGGTTCCTATTCTGCCTCTAAAATCACACCAGAGGGATCGAACGTCCACAAGGGACTTGCTCCTGTCGATCCTCTATCTCCACCGGAAACTCCATAAAAGTTTCCCCATCGTCAAAGTCCAAATCGCCCTAGTCTATAATGTGTGATGGATAAAGCATGCATATCATCAGAAAAAACACATGGAAAACATTATACACTTTGTGAATTTATGGGGCAAAATCTAGGCGGTACTCCACCTTGCTATCTCTGTTGAGAATCTGGAAAGGATTGATGAACCTTAGAGATATCTTGCTGCCCCGGCCGAATCTCCACAATTGATAAAACACATTTTTATTTAATATTTTGTTGATAATAAATGATATAATTTTTTCACATTGTGTTAAATATGTTTATTTATAAAATATTTGGGATTATATCATTCATTTGAAAATATGGTGAAAATTCCAGTTTTACCCTTTTACAATTCACTGTAGTATTTTGAACATAAAAATTTTAATATGAATTATTTGAACTTAAAATTTTGCAACATTTTTCCTCACTTAATTTTCTACAATGTGTATTCGCGACACTAGAGCTAAAGTGTGCATTGGGATGGATTAAATGGGCCATTAAATTAATGGTGGGCTGGACATGCGAGAATAGACATCACATTAGTGTTTGGGTCATATCTTCTACATCTATAGATTGATTGAGCCCAAATTGTGAGATGGGATCGAAAAGAAAATTTCACACATATTATTATGCTGGAAGGATAGATAATTCAAGAGTTTTGGTGTTCAAGAAGATAGTGAATGTGATATTAAAATATTTGGTAGAATCTCTTCATTCACACTTAAAACCACTTTCAACCTAGCCTCCCCTCCACTCTATAAATATGTATTTTTATCATTTGAAAGGTTTAGGATGTGAATTGGATTGTTTAGGGAAGATGAAAAGTGAATACACTCTAATTATCCAACCATTTCATTAAGGGAAGCTCTTGAGGCAAGGATCCCTTCGACGAAGTCTTCCTCTTCTTCGTCTTCTTCTTTGTGTTGTAATAATTGTTTTTTGTAATGAACTCCTTATTTCTTCTTTAATTTCTTCCGTTTTCCACAATTTTGATCAAATTTATTCTTCTCTTAATCTTCCTAATTGTGCTGGAATATATTGTGGATACTTGATTAGGTTCTTCCCTTTCAATGCTTTTCTCATGCAAAACGTCTCCACGATGACAACACCGCCCATGGAAGAGTAGTTTTCTTAGTGATCAATCTATCTTCTACCCTCTTCATTTAATTATTTTGAATAATTGAGATACATTAATTCACTTAATATGATCCATGAATTTAGTTTTTAAATTATAAGAAACTAAACAAGAAATTTAACAATTAACACAAAAACACATGAGGTCGAGTATTGTGTTAATTGTGAGAGTGCGATCTTAATCGGTAATAAAAGGCGACATGGGATAAATTTATAGTGTTAAAATATAATCCCTAAACAAAATTAATACTCATTTTATAGAATTTATATGCACTCTAATTTTACATAGACCATAAGCTTTCCTTAGAACATCAATCAAAGTAGGGTGTTGCGATCGCATTTTTCGAAGAAAGCATAGGGTTTAATTCACTTCATCTTTGTGGTAAAGTTAATTATCATAGGGATAAGGGGTTAATAAGTTAGGGGGTCATAATTAAGTGGTTGATAATTTAAATTATAATGATAAATTATTTAGTGAAGTGGTGGAGTTATAATAATTATGCCTTTTAAAATATTTTTTAAAAAATATATCTTCTTGTTGCATCTTTTTAATCAAATTTCATTTAAAAATTAAAAACAAAAAAATGCAATCTTCTTCCAGAAAACTTCTTCTAGTTTTATAAATGATAAACAACCTTCCATCCTTTCAATTAGTGTTTTTATTCTCTTTTACTTTATTTTTATAATACCTTTAAGATTTTTTTAATTTACTTCATCCTTTGAGAGATGCCCTTGTTCATCCAATTTATAGCACCCAAGTACCACAAAAAACCATTAATAATTTGAGGGCGCCCATAACAAAGCCTTTAAAATTAGCACAATTTCCGAGGAGGAAAGTAATTTATTCATCCAATTAGAGATATTTATTTCATTTTTCATTTAATTCTTTTCATCTTCTATTTATTTCTTCTTTCCCCTTTCTCAAGTTTTTTCCTCTTCTCTTACTCTATTCTTTTATTTTTATCGAACCAACTCAAACTTATTTTATTTTTATTATGGTCCAGTTTTCTTCATTTATTTTTTATATTTCATTGATTTATGACATGAACTAATACCAAATATCTATTATATCTTGAATCTGAGATTGAACGCAGCCTTAGGTCTTGAATCGGACATTCTTAGTCTATGAGAAGTTTAAACATTCTACTGGTTGGAGAATTCCTCCACTCTCAAAAAATTAACATTGGAAGCAATTAAAATTCAACAATAAAACAAGAACAAATGGCCGAAAATAATGGAAATGAACTTAATAAAACTACTCAAGAGTTGGATGCCCTAGACATTAACTATCAACCAAATTTCATTGCATACCCAAATCTAGAATCAGACTTTGAACTGAAATATGAGTTAATTCATCTTCTTCCAATATTTCATGGATTATCTTGTGAGGATAAAAATAATCATTTGAAAGAATTTAATGTGTTTTTCTCAACCTTAAAACCAAGAAATGTTTTTTAAGATCAAATCAAACTAAGAGCATTCCAATTTTCACTTTATGGAGCTGTAAAAGACTGAATGTATTATTTACAACCTGAAGATGTAACATGTTGGAATGATTTGAAATGACTTTTCCTGTAGAGAATTTTCCAGCATCAAGGACCACATTTATTCGAAAAGTTATCTCTGAGATCAAGAAAGCACATGGAGAGTGATGTATTAGTACTGGGAGAGATTCAAGAAGTTATGCGCAAGCTGTCCACATCACCAAATTAGAGAGAAACTCCTTATCCAGTAATTCTATAAAGGACTCACACCTATGGAGAGGAGTATGGTGGATGTTGTGGATAGAGGAGAATTGGTGGACATGACACCAATTTCTGCACATGTATTAATTAACAATATGACCCAAAATTCCCAATAATTTGGTGATCGAGATACACCACATGTCAAGGGAGTACATTAGGTAAGTCCTTCTCTTGAGAGTCATTTGATTGATACCAAGTTAGAATAATTGACCACTATGGTGTGGAAAATTTCATTGGCTTAGAAAACATCCCAACCCACTCTTATCTGGTCATGTGGAATTTTCTATGATATAGACCACCGAACTGACTATTTCCCCCCAACTATAAGAAAATGAATATTGTGTAGTAGTGTTTCCTAGGAGACCATATCATAAGAAACAACAAAAATATCCCCAAAATAATTTTTATTCCTTTTCTACAACATACAATCAAGGGTGGAAGGATCAATCAGACATGAGGTATGAATCTAGACAACAACAAAGGCCCCCTTGTCAACAAAACATTCAGCAGCCTCTGCCTTACATTTAGGGTTTCTAAAAATGCTAAAAGAGATTTGAAGCCCAAGAATCAACAAGCCAGTAATGAGGGAATCCCTCACCCAAGGAATATTCTAACACTGATGATTTTTTTTAAGAAAATTGTTCTTAATCAACAGAATGAGCTAAAGAGTCAAGGTTCAGAGCAGAGGGAATTGAAGACTCAAATGAGCTGGATTGCCACCGCCCTCAATGAACTGGTAAGTAAGAATTATAGAAATATACCTTCCCAACCTAATCCAAATACCAAATGGAATGTCAGTTCCATCTTGAGAAGTGTGAAGAAAAAAAATGATACATTTTCACCTATCATTTCACTAGGATTCACCTCAACTCTAGAGAAGACCCATTCAAAACCAGCTGATGAGCAACCCAAGGAGAAAGATAAAGGTAAGAAAAAGATTAATGATATTCCACCTAAACCACTCCCCTTTCTAAATAGGTTTGTAAAAACCAAGAAGATGGATATATAAGTGATAAAAAAAAGTTTTGGATAAATTAAAGCATGTGGAGATCAACATCCCTCCACTTGAAGCCATCATGAAATTCCCAAGGTATGAGAAATTCTTATAAGAACATTATACCAATCGAAGAGGGATCAAGGGAAATGAGGGGATCAATATTGGAAGGAATGCTTCAAAACTCATTACACCAACTCTAGCAATGCCAACAAAGTTCAAGGATCTCGGGACATTCACTATACCATGCACCATAGGGGAGTTACACTTTTCTGATTCTCTCTATGATTTAGGAGTTTCTATAAATGTGATGCATCACTCTATATTATCTTATTTATAGGTTGGTGATTTGAAGACGACGAGAGTAGTGGTGTAGTTGGAAAATAGAGCTACAACATATCCAGCAGGATTCCTTAAGGATGTACTTGTCTAGGTAAGAGACAAGATCTTTCCAGCAGATTTCTACATTCTTAACATGGAGGATGATCAGGTAAGTTCTCATGATCCCATTATCTTAGGTAGAACCTTCCTCAAAACTGCAAAAACTATCATAAATGTCAATAATGGTAAACTTTACATGGAGTTTGGAGATGAAGTTGTAATATTTAATGTTATGGACTCTATGAAGTACCCCTTAGAGGACTATTATGCTTTTATTATCTCCAATTTTGAACCACCAAGTAAAAACCCCATGGAATTTGATTGTCCTATGCTCAGGGATATTATGAGTCTTGGTTCTAGTTTTAGGTCTAAGAGTACTTCCACACATGTTTCTAATGCACAAGACTCTATTAGATTTGATTTTTAAATTGAATCATTTTCTGATTTTGATCATGTGAACTTTGATTATGTCATGGTTGTTGAGTATAATGATTGATTTGATGATTTATTATTTGATTTTGATGATGTGTATTCTGATACTGATGTTCATTGTATACATATTTCAGTTCCTTCAAATTCTCCATCCAAACGACACCCCCTACACTGGAACATAAGCCATTTCCACCAAATCTAAAATACTCATACTTGATGAGTGGTGAGAAATTATCAGTTATCATTGCTAACAATCTCCCTTTTGAACATGAAGAAAAACTTTTGAATATTTCTAGTGTAAACATTAAGGAAATCGGGTGGACCTTGGCTGACATATAAGATATTAGAACCTCTATTTTAATTCATAGGATTATTTTGGAGGATGGGGATAAATCGGTTATGCAGCCACAAAGGAGACTAAATCCAACTCTTCTGGAAGTTGTAAAAAAATAAGTTATGAAATTGATCGAGGTAGGTATAATCTTTCCCATTTCAGATTCCCAGTGGGTGAGTCCTATTCAGGTTGTTCCTAAGAAAAGTTGTGTTACTATTGTTAAAAATGATAAATATGAGTTAGTTCCAATGTGGGTACAAAATAGTTGGCGTGTGTGTATTGATTATAGGAAACTAAATTAGTTCACTCACAAGGACCATTTCTCCCTCCCATTTATTGATTAGATGCTTGAGAGAATATTTAGGAAAATACACTATTGTTTCTTGGATGGATTTTCTGGATATTTTTAGGTTCCTATTGCTTCATAGGATCTAGAGAATAAAACATTCACTTGTCCATTTGGTACGTTTGCCTACCAGAGGATTCCATTTGGACTTTGCAATGCCCATGTACCTTCCAGAGATGCATAGTGAGTATTTTTCTGTTTTTATTGAGACCTGCATGGAGGTATTTATCGGTGATTTTAGAGTCTATCGATCCTCATTTGATGAATGTCTAAGTTTTTTTGGAAAGGTGTTGAATCATTTTATTGAGAAGAATATGGTCTTGAACTTTGAAAATTTTCATTTCATGGTAGAGCATGGCATTGTCTTAGGGTATGTAGTGTCAAAACACGGGATAGAGGTCGATAGATTTAAGGTAGATATTATTTCATCGCAACCCTATCCTTCATGTGTGTGTGATGTTGGATCTTTTCTAGGGAATACATGATTCTATTGGAAATTCATCAAATATTTTAGTAATATTGCTCTTCCTATGTCATAATTACTTCAAAATGATTCTGATTTTGTGTTTGATGATTCTTGTAGGACTTCCTTTGATGAGATAAAGAAGTGTCTAGCCACTACGCTGATCATAAAACCACCCACAATGGGACATTCCTTTTGATATTATGTGTGACACATCCAACTTTGTGGTTGGAACTATCTTATCACAGAGGGTGGATGGAAATTTACATGTGATTTCCTATACTTCGAGGACATTGGATTCATCCCAATCAATCTACCCAACCACAAAAAGGAGTTTCTTTCTATCATATTTGATTTAGATAAATTTCATTCATATTTATTGGGCTCTAAAGTAGTTGTTTTTTCTGAACATGCAACTCTGAGGTACCTTTTGAAGATGCCAGATGCAAAGCCAATTCTTGTCCGGTGGGTGCTCCTTTATGAATTAGATATTGAAATAAAGGACAAGAATGGGTCTGAAAACCTGGTGGTGGACCACATGAGTAGGATTACTCACACACTAGATAATGACACCTTGGAGTAGGTACGACTTCAGGACACTTTCCCCTATGAGCATCTTTATTCCATCTCAGATACACATCCTTGGTATGCTGATTTAGAGAACTACCTTGTTATATCTGAAATCCCCACAAATTTAAAGAAACATCAAGTCCAAAAATTAAAAATCATGTCTTGGTTTTATGTGTGGGATGATCCCTACTTATGGCACATGTGTAGCGACCAAGTTATTAGGAGGCGTGTTTCTGATCATGAGTTTCAGTCTGTTCTGAAATTCTATCATACACTTGCTTGTGGTGGACACTTTGGACCCCAATGGACAACTAGGAAAGTTTAGGACTCTGGATTGTATTGGACTAGTTTATTCCATGATTGGAATGTGTTCTCTAATTCATTCTCATATTTCCAACACACTGGTAATAATTCTGAGAGACACGAGATGCCCCAACAACCCATATTATTCTATGAAGTTTTTTGATGTATGGGGCATTGATTTTATGGATTATTTTCCTTGTTCCTTTGTTTTTTTGTATATTTTGGTTTCTATTGATTATGTTAGTAAATGGATGGAGGCTAAGGCCACCAATACTGATCATTCTCGCATTGTAGTGGAATTTTTCAAGACACGGATTTTTTATAGGTTTAGAGTACCAAAGGCCATCATCAGTTACTAAGGGACACACTTCTGCAATCAGAATTTGGCTTCCCTCCTTTAGAAGTATGAGGTGACACACAAAACATCAACACCATACCACCCCCAAACAAATGGCCAGGCTGAGGTTTCAAATCGTGAGTTGAAAAAAAAATTTGGAGAAAAAACGTGTAACCAAATAAGAAGGATTGGAGAAAGTGCTTAGATGATGCGCTATGGGCATATATGATAGCATACAAAACTTCCATTGGTATGTCCCCATTTCAGATTATTTTTCAGAAAGTGTTCGATCTATCCATGGAAGTTGAGCACCAGGCTTATTAGGCTATAAAGAAATCCAACATGGATTTTGCACAAGCTGAATCCAATGGAAGCTGAAAATTCAAGAGCTTGAGGAGATTCGATTGTATTTATATGAGAAATCAAGGATCTATAAGGAAAGATCGAAGTCAACTCATGAAATAATGATTCAGAAAAGAGAATTTCATATTGGAGAGAAACTCTTTCTCTATAGTTCATGACTGATGCTGATTCCTTGTAAGTTTCATTCCTGATGGTTAGGCCCTTATGTTGTGACTAATGTTTTACCTTATGGCACAGTGGAAATAACACAAGAGGACACTGGAAGGAGATTTACAGTCAACAGACAATGTTTGAAGAAATTAATTGAGGGACTTCCAACTGATGCAGTGGATTTCATCACACTACATGACCCCATCATCACTTGATCATATCCGACTGTTCTTCACCCTTTTACTTTGTTATGCTTTGTCCTAATTAAAATTATACATTTCATGTGCATATATCATTTCATAGGTTCACATTGAGGACAATGAAATATTTTAAATGTGGGGGAGGGGACAACATTTTGGGGTAGATATTTAGGATTTTCATTTTTGTGTTTTATGTATATTTTCTATTACGTTTTTGTTTAAAATTTAAAAAAAAACAAAAAATAAAAAAAAAATAAAAAAACAAAAATATATCAAAAAAAAGAAACAAATATATCATGTAACATTCTCATGTGGAACATATGGAAAATGAATGTTTTAAAAATTCATTGGTAGAAATATAATAATGAGTAATATTTCATCATCAAGGGTTTACTTTTATAAAAAAAAAATTCGTCGATGATATGAATGGTTGTGTCATTATAAAACCTTTTAGATTTTGACATAATTATTTGTGATATTTGTTTATGGGAAATTGTGTCATTGATTTCTCCACACAATTTTTCAAAAAATCATGGATTGTGAGTTTCTCTTACCTAATTGAATGTATATTTAGTGTAAGTAATTCTTTTCAGCTTACAACATGGTCTTTCAATACGTTCGTTTCTCTTCTGATCATTTCCATCACTGTACCGGATTGACCTATGCATGTGCACCTAATATCTGTCTGTTGTACGCCCTCTAAAAAAATTTAAACAAAATTATAATAAAAAAATAAAAATAAATAAATAAATAAACAATCAATAAAGAGGGGAGTGAATAAATGTACAACATGTGGGGATATTTAGGTCAGGAGCTCATGGTTTGACTTCTAGGAATGCGTAAATGAGTGGGTGTTGTAATTTGATTTCAAAGGATGTTGAACAGGTTCGGTGGAATAGAATCAGGTAAGAAGAAAAGTTTTTACTTAACCTGGATATACTGAATTAAGGTTGGATTTATGAGTTTGGAATGGTTGGCACACACACACATGGAGAATTAGTGGCATGGTAGACCCATGACTTATTTCATTATGATTAGTGTTATGAATCTCACTGTATTTTGTTTTGAGATAATGACATTAAAATTTATTGATATTGACTCTTGATGAGATTCTTACTTTTCTTATATTTTCACTGTGGATTGAAAATTTGATTATCCATAGCTTGTCACAATTTTTTCAAATACATGATATGAGGTTTTTTCCAGGACTGAAAAAGGGTCAGTGTTGGGGAGTTGATAAAACAAATTTTTATTCAATATTTTATTGATTATAAATGATATAATTCCCTCAAATTGTGTTAAATATGTTTATTTATTAAATATTTGGGATTAGATCATTCATTTGAAAATATGGTGAAAGTTACAGTTTTACCCTTCTATAATTTAATGTTGTATTTCGAACATAAATAGTTTAATATGGCTTATTTGGTCATAAATTTTGTAACATTGTTTCCCAATTAATTTTCTACAAATTGTATTTGAAACACTAAAGCTAAAGAGTGCCTTGGGATAGAGTAAATGGTCCATTAAGTCAATGGTGGGCTGGACAAGTGAGATTGGACATCACTTTAGTATTTGGGCCATATCTTCTACATCCATTCATGGATTGAGGCCAAATTGTGAGAGGGGATCGAAAAACCAATTTTACATATATTATCCCACTCTAAAGACTACTAATTAATGTTTTTAGGTTGTCAAGAAGGCGGTGTAAGTGGGATTAAAATATTTGGAAGAATCTCCTCATTCACACATGAAACCACTTTTAACCTAGCCTCCCCTCCACTCTATAAATATATATTTTTATCATTTTTAAGGGTTGGGATGTGCATTAGGAAGTTGAGGGTAGAGGAGAAGTGGATCCTCTCTAATTCTCTAACCATTTAAATAAGGATAACTCTTGAAGTAAGGATCCCTTCGATGAAGCCTTCTTCTTCTTCTTCTTCTTCTTCTTCTTCGTGTTGTAATACTTTTGATTGTGTAATAAACTCCTTAGTTATTCTTTAATTTCTTACCTATTTCCTCTATTTTTTTAAAATTTATTATTCTCTTAATCTTTCTAATTGGGCTAGAATCAAGAGTGGAGATGAGATTAGGTTCTACCCCTTCAATCCTTTGCTCAGGCACAACATCTCCACGATGACCACACCACCCATGGAAGAGTAGTTTTCTTAGAGATAGATCTATATTCTACAATATTAATTTAATTATTTTGAATCATTGAGATATTTTAATTCACTTAATATGATCCATGAATTGTGTTTTAAAATTATAAGAAACTAAGCAAGCAATTGAACAATTAACACAAAAACACGTGAGATCGAGTATTGTGTGAATTGTGAGAGTGTTGTCTTAATCGGTAATACAAGGCCACACGAGATAAATTTGTAGAGTTCAAATATAATACCTAAAAACAATTAACCCTCATTTTCTAGAATAGATATGTTCCCAAATTTACCACTGACCATATGTAATCCTTAGAACATCAATCAAAGAAGGGTGTTGGGATTGAATGTTTCGAAGATAGCCTAGGGTTTAATTCACTTCATCTTTGTGCTAAAGTTAATTCTCGTTGGGATAGGGGGTTAACAAGTTAGGGGACCATAATTATGTGCATTTTAATTTATATGATAATGATAAATAATTGAGTGAATAGGTAGAGTTATATCTATTACACCTTTTAAAATATTTTCTAAAAAAACATCTTCTTGATGCGTATTTTTAATTAATTTTATTTCATAATTAAAAAATACAATCTTCTTATAGAAAACTTATTCTTGTTTTATAAATGATAAACATCCCCACATCCTATAAATTAGTTTTTTTATTCTCTTTTATTTTATTTTTAAAATTCCTTTAAAAAGTTATTTTAATTTACTTCCTCCTTTGAGAGACGACCTTGGTCAGCCACTCTGCTACACCCAAGTTCCCCAAAAAACCAATAATCATTTGAGGGAACCAAAGATAGCACCTTTCAGCAATCCTCATCGGGTTGAGAGCCACAAGAATACATGGTCTCCCTTATTGAACTATATGGGTCTCTGTCTCCTGTCGGCATTAGACTTCTACTGGATCTGTGCAGTCTTCATCCCTGGCCACCAGTACTGACGCCGAAGGTCCTGATATATCTTTGCCACACCAGGTTGTACCTCTAAAAGTGTATGTGTGGAACTCCCTCAATACCTCCTCTCATATTGTCATTGGAACCATGTTGCGTCCTTTGAGAATGATGACGTGCTCCCCACCTTCAGAAAATCTTTCATAAGCCTGTCCTAAGGATATCTGAGCATGTCGGGCCTCGCGGTCTATGTCCCAAAGATATGCCTCCTGAACTCATTGAAGGTGTGGGGGGTGAAAGTTATAGACTGGAGGTAAGCTACTCCATCACTATCCATGAAGGGTTTCTGTAACGCAGCTAGCTTCTTTGTCACCTCAATCAGTAGTTGTAAACCAGACCTCCTGCTGAGTGCATCTACCACAACGTTCCCCTTCTAAAATCTCAGCTCCCAGAGCTCTGCGGGAGCCACCCAATATGTAGTTGTAGATATTGGTGTCGTAGCAGAGTACAAGACAATATATAAGTCCCACTCCTTGCGGGGAGGTAATTTTGGAAACATCTTTTGAAAAGATGTTCCCGCACTCTGCCACTACTGTTAGGAACTGAAAACACAAAACTCCTACTGCCACAAGGGTAAGGCTGGCCGACTCAAGAGTGATCAATTACACCCTCCTATGAATGAGTTTAACCCAAGATGCATGGGTTTCCTTTTTCGTTGACTAAGGAAGACCCCATTCCAACAACGTAGATATACCACAACCTTTTTTCCTAAAACAGTCAATCTGAGCATAAACGATGGATGACCAGTCCATACCCAAACTAACGTCGTAAGGCATCGATGCAGCCACCAAGAGGTTCCAACCGAAAATTTCACCTCAAGGGTCAGTTCACGCCATAGACATATGTGTAATTATCGAGTCTCCTCCCAACGGTATCTCCAGACGCAAGGGTCAAGTCAATGGTTTAACCAGAAAATCTATGACTTGAACAAGATTCATGACAAGAAGGAATGATTAGTACCTATGTATATTAATACGAAAGCTATTAGTAGATACAGATCATACCTCAAATCATTCATGGAGACCTTGGGTCACACTCTTTGATCATATGCAGCCACTCCCTTACCCTGTACTCCAACTCCCTGAGCCTGGCGGGGACCTCATTCGGGTGGCGGTTTTAACATGTCGAAATATATACCACCTCCTGCTACTCTCTTAGCTCCTATTCCATGTCTGTTACCCTAAAAATTCATCTATCCCTATCACTTTTTATTCCCAAAACATTTTTACACATCTAAGCCTCTAAGTCTGACATCGGTTTCCTCCTTTCCCACTGCTGACATTCACTGGCTTTATCTGTTCAGCCAAAAAAATTTCAACCAAAAAGGTTCTCTATAGCACTCTAATATAAGTAAGAATGCATAGAGGAATATTTATATATCAGATTTCCCTAAAAACATCTCACTCAGAGGATAGAGCCCTGAAGCACTGGTCATATCGTATTCATCAAGTACCTAGAATGGTCGGAATGACTCGATGAATACTGAGCTATCGACATGTCATCCTACCGAAGCTATAGAGTATATTGGGAATACATACCCCTTTGATTTTTATAGAAGGAGACCCCCTTCTCTGAGGAAGTTTATCAAGATCTGTCCATGGAAGAAGTCACATCATCATACGATAGGGGTAATCTAAACCCTGACATCGCCCAACTGAGCCACATAGAATGCTCATTGCCAAGACCACCATCTGATCTAATGGTGCCCTAGAAATATGGAAACTCAGTCACCACCTAAAGCCAGTCCTCAATCGCCTATGAGTCGGTCTCACCTCAAAACCTTTTGGGTATCTGTCACTGAAACTCTTGTAACGCACTGAGCCTATATGTGTCTTCTACCGGTAGCACTGATAGTAACTACTGACAGATGGGAAATAGTATCACTGGGACACCGCCTGAAGGTACCTATCATGGGAAATCATACTTGTAGTGAAGCCTCATCACACTATGGACCATCCTCATGGTCACACATTGGAATCCTAGCTAGCTATCTCCATGGAGGCATCATGAATGAGAATCAAGATGAACCACAGTCAATAAGTTATACCTAGTGATCTAACTCAAAAGAGATAAAAAACATTTCCAAAACACAAGAAATCTGTGTTTTCATGAATTGAGTTGAAAATCAGAATTTAGGGTTCTGGTGTATGGATATGTCAGTCACCGTACCAACACTGGAATCCCTGAACTGGAAACCACACTCAAAACACTTAACACTATTGATACATTAGAAAGATCAGAGTAATAGTTCTTTATTAGAACCTCCCTCTGATACCAATTTGTCATGAATCGTCCCTCGGGCTTGTGATGTGACTACCCTAAGCCCGCCTTCCATAGGCCAGGGGTTGACGACTAGAACGGGAAAGGCGTATCCCTAAAACAAGAAGGCATTGACTTTAAACCTATACAAACACACATCCAATAATGCAACAAGATGAAACCAGAAAGCAAAAATGCAGTATAACACGTGTGTATTGAATGTAAGGGGCCAGAATACAAGCCCAACTAAAAGATACAACTAAAACTGAAAAACAGAAACAACCCATGTGATCATCCACTATGGATCCTACCTGAAGGGTAGGTACGACTTGTATCCCCAACTTTCCAAGTCAACTAGTCTCCTCTGTGTACCACCTAATCCTAGCTCCCTCAAGTCTTAGGCAAGCTGCTCGCCATCTTCACAAGACACAATGAGGTGCGGGTGAAGCCCGTGCAGGGGTGAGGATAACAATACCTGGTTGGGAACCCAAGACCCCCGAAGGTCTCTCATAATTCCATAAAGGAAAACTAGAAAGCATGATCCCAATCACAAAGCACACATAAAAAGACACAGATCAAACCAGATATATTAGTCTTATCCAAAAATAAACATAAGGACCTGACCTCAATCCATTTCCAGGATTTCCAAAGAAAGCTTAAAGCATAACTCAAGGATCAAGAATACATGATCCATGAACTGGCTATCCCTGATGGAACCTGTCTGAGATATGTACTCCATCCGTTACAAATAATCCATTTCTAATGGAATGAATGAAAGGACGTGATCCATTGGGAACTTTCTGCTAGAACTGCATCTAGTTTCCGGCACTAGAGGCCTCATAGTCAACGTCTTGTGCTCAACGAAAGACCAAGGGGAACCAAGTGAAGAGGCCCACTCCTCGACACTGTGTCCTGCAGTCGAGGGAGCTCCAACTCCCCTGAAGGACCTGCTCCCCATCACTACTCAGAGAAGGGGGAGTACTACTCAATCTGTGAGGATATGTACCCCACTCGGTAGGGGAGTACAACTCTGGTTGTTTGTTTGTTGTGGGGGACCCGCACCCTAGTACATCAATGGAGTACCGACCCCAGGCTAGAGGACCTGCACTCTGGAATGGCAGGGGAGTAATGACTCTATATGTGAGGACCCGCACCCTACCTGGTAGGGGAGTAGAACTCTGGTAGTTTGTTTGCTGTGGGGGACCCGCACCTTAGTATGTTAGGGGAGTACCGACCCCAGTCTAGAGAACCTGCACCCTGGCATGGTAGGGGAGTACTGACTCTTTTGTAGCACTGCATAAGGAGGACCCACACCCTAGGTTGATTGGGGAGTACCTACTCTAAACATAGAAGACCCACACCCTACCCGGTAGGGGAGTACCTGACTCTATTGGAGTTATGTATGGAGGACCCACACCCTAGTCCAATAGGGGAGTACCGACTCCAAAGATTGAAAAAAAATTAGAGAGAAATGAACCCTCACTCATGACGTAGGGAGACCCATTTCTACTAGAGGAGAGGAGAAAAGAATACATGCACCTTGATTCATCAATGGAGTAGTCATCCTATCTCTCTCTACAAGAAACACCCTGGTTATGCTCCTCCTATTAATGGTCAGACCTAACCCACCATTAAGTTCCACAAGAATGTAACCTGATGATTCATCATGTCATAAGGGTTCTAACACAATAGACAACACGTCATCCGGACACCCGGTCTGTAAGCTATATGCATTTTAGTGCCGAGGGTCCGGTTAGATTCGAGTATGATCCGACCTAGAAAAAGTACAACATTCTCTGAATGTCATGTGGAGTATCTCAAAAGGATCGTCTCTCTTCAAATATCCCAGCTCCAAAGACGGTTCATCAAATGGACGTCCGGTTTGCAAGATATTACTTTTTAAGCGTATCGAGGCCCGAGAGGGGTCTAGGTCTGGTCTAACCCGGTTAGGCTGACCCAGCCTAACCAAAGCGGCACAACACAGTTGGGGCCAACCCACCTAGTTCTGGGCCGTCCCACCCCGGCAAGAGCTGACCCAACCCGTTCCGGGTCCGGGTCCGACCCGGCCCGGCAGGGTTGGGTCACGGCGGCTCGGCCCGCCGACTGGTGCGACCATGGGGGGTTGCCTGGTATGCTACTCCTGAATGGCTCTAAGGGGCCGTTCGACTCTTTTATTGGTGGTTCCAGGTGGCGGTGCCTCATCACCCACGAGACCCATAGAGAGAGGGTCCCCTGCACCGCCGTGACTCCCTTCAATACAGCGCTTGACGACACGCCGCCTCGACCTTTGTGGCCGGCCACTGTAGGCCGCCTGTCAAACCACCTCAGCGCCACTCTTCCACCATGGTTAGTGGTTGTCAGCCACCAGCCTCATCTGTCGGCGCACCAGTGCCACACCGACACATCTTTCAGGGAACAGCGGGTGAGATATGGTGGTCCGTTCTTCATTCCGGACTTGCGTACGGTCCTCTTGGGATTCCGCCGTCATTGCGCACATCTCGGTTTTAAGTTTCATTCAAGTTGGAACATCCTGTCTCTGAAGAACGCAATGAAAAACAAGTGGTGGAGGTTCCATGCATTGTTCGTTTGGACTATGCCCTCCGCATTAGCATTATTACAAGTTGGGGTAATTTATACATCCCATTAAAATAATGGTAAACCCCGTTAAAATCCCCAGAAATGACCACCTATAAATTTCAGAATGAGGAGAATAAACATGGGAATTTATTGAATTAAAAGAGAACCCCAAACTCGAGATTCTTTGGAGACATAGCGATGGTGGATGTAGATTCCACATTCGATGAAGCCACTGACGTTCATCGATCGCGGTTCGCTGCAGCCCGATATATCGTCTCCGTCGGTAGAAGGTGTCGCATGACTTCGCCAGGGGTTCCTCACATGATAAATCCGTTTCAAAAACTCTACCCCAAGTCGCATTTAAAAAGAGTGGAGAAAGGGTGAGTAACGCACTGAGAAATTAATGTGGTTCATTAATTTATGTAATTAATGTGCCACATTAATTACATGAGGGATGGTTATGAAACCAAAGTCTAACTGGGAATTTAATATCCCATATTAAATTTCTGACTACCCTCACTGTCCCCACCACTGCCGTTCAACATGTTGTAGGAAAAAAAATAAAGAATGAAATAAAATAAAAATTCCTATGTTATTTTATTATTTCATTAAAAAGTCGTAGAAACTAACTTTTTCACTCGACCAACTACGGTTGAAGTTAAGCCTCCGTTAAGAAAATTTTGATGCTATAGATTCAATGCTGCCCTCATATTTTTAATCTATGCATTGGTTCAAAAGATAGGAATCTATGGCTGCACGTTTACTGAACGTACCTTAAAAGAAGTTCAAAAATTATTAATAGTCACCCTCGACCCGCACCGGTCGAGGTTAGGCTCTGACTAAGGGGAACATGCCCTCACGAGCTCAATGGTACTGTTTTATTTTTAAATTGATTTACTGTTTAGAAGTTAATGATTTTACAATAAAATAATTGTCACTTAATTATTTTATTTATGGCCAAAAACTAACTTCCACTGGTTGCTCGTAATGTCCAATGTTAGTATCTGCCTAAGGAAAGCATACACTCACAAGTTCAGCAGTGGTCTCATATTTTTAATCTGAGTCTATGTTCGTGATTTATAAGCATTTGAAAAATAAAATAAAATAATTTAATAATTTTATTTAGGGTTGTGCCATTTTTGGGTTTTCTCACCAGAGGCCTGCATCGACTAAACTTAATTCTTGCCTAGGGTAAAACTGTCATCCTGAACACAACAGTGCCATCAGATTTCTGACTCGAGCACCAGTTTAAGAGTTATTCCACTTTTTTAGTAAAACCACTCACATGTTCTATTTAAAACATAACATTTTACGATGGATGATTTTGGTCACTCAAGGTCTTGGAATCACGTGCCATCAGATTTTGTGGTCTCGAAATAATTACATATGATTAAAAAAAAATTTACAGAAATTCTGGGACCTTACATAATTAAACAATAAAAATTTACTATGATAAGGTATAAAAGTTCATAAAGTATCCATTTATGGGCTATTGACCCCATATAGGTAAAATGTATAGCCTCTTAATATTTAAAATGTCGTTACCGTAATAAAAATTAAAGGAGAATAATCAAGCATAAACTGAAAAGATATGGTTTAAAATAAAATCAATACATGTCTAAAAATTATTAGATGATAGGATTTAGAAATATTCTCATATTATATTATTAATAACTAGAGTTGAAATCATTTGGATTTAAAAATTAATATATATTAATTTAATAATTATGATTTTCCATGGATTCACCCCTCTCCAATAAAAAGGTACCCAATATTCTATAATACCCAAACTTCAAGAACCATTTGGTTTGGCCAAGCTCCGAAAATCAAAAGTTCCTAAAATAGATCCCCAATTTATTGAGGCCTTATTTTAGGCAGAACACCCACCTTAGTTTAGGCAGAACACGCACCATAGAGGTGTTATGGTGCTCTTCAAGGATGATCAACCAAAGAAGAGGTATCATCTTATTTAAGTATTTATATTTTATTTCTTCTTCAACATACTTCAAGTATCCTCCAAATATGATGAGATAATAAATCTATTATCATCAATATAATTAGATGTTATTATGTTAATATCATCACCAAAATATATATCCACTTTCATCAAATGATAATGGAATTAATCATTAATGCGTGAGTGTGAACTATCACCTCCACAAAACGATCTAATTCATTTTTCATAATCATCTATCATGAATAGTTATAAAAATGGAATTAATGTTAATATTTGATATTAATGTAATATTAATCATTCTATGATAATTATATATCAATTACATTCTTACTTTTCGTGCAAATACAAATGATAACATCTTTCATGTGTATGTGTGAACTCTCACCTCTACAATGAGATGTGACTCTCTTTTATTCATTGTATCAATTTTATGATATTTATAAGTATATTTAAATGATTAATATAATATTAATGATGTTATGATCATTATTTAAAGGTAAAATAATGCATAAATTATTTCCATAACAATCAATGATAAATAGAAAATGTTACTCATGCTTACGTACAACTTACCGTCTCCATGATTATAACACCATCCATTTTTCATAAAAAAATTCATGTATTGATTTAAAGGTATAATTTATGTATCAAAATGATAATAATCTCATGAATATTATTCTAGAGATGATGTACTTATGGTCACATGGACTGGTGACATCAAAACCATGTTTAGTTTCAACTCATGTATCAAATATCAAGAAAACTTCTAATATGATCTTAAATAATTATGTAATTTTTATAACACGGTAATATGTGATATAAAAGAAATAATAAATTTTAAAAAGGATCAAAAAAAAGTATAAATTAACATATGTTTAAAATTTAGGAATATGAAGATCTTACGTGATGAGTTGGACTCATGGTAAGGGACATCCTCTCAATCTCCTTTCATTGAGGAATATTTTGATAATATACACCACCTTATTTTTACAGTGTATAATTAACCACATTGTAATTTAATTTCCTTCAATGGTTTTCAAAAGGAATCTTTTCCTACGATGCGTTAAACTAAATGAAAAAAGGAATGTTTTAACATACATGGCGACAATGTCTTTTCGGCTGCCGTGACCACTATTTTATATTTGAGATCCTCTATAAGCCTTAATGTTTTTAAAGTGAAATTAAATACCATATACATGTTTCATGTATTTTGGTATTGAAAATGGTTTTGGGAAGTGATTTATTAAGGCAATATCATAAAATGATATCTTTTTATTGGAATGTGGAAAGTTATTTTTGATTTATTCTTGTTAATGTGTCATGATTATGTTATAGTTCATGAGCATTTATTATGTATATGGGTGGTTCCATAATAATTTAAGGGTGGGTAATCCCATGATAGATCTCTAATTAATTGGGTAATGAGACAGGGGTAAATGATAAGGTTTCTCTTAAGAGATTTAGGGAATATACTTTGATGGGTATTCCAAACGTAACCATGAAGGTTACTCTATATGTTGTTGTGAAAGCTAAAATGTAAGTATGATATGGATTCCAAAAGTAACCTTTGAATTTTTTTAGGAATCTTATGATTTCATGAGGTTTTTTAATGAACTTATGTTTTATATTTGAAAAGTATGATTTTCTGAAAATGTTTTCATGAGTTTAAAATATTCACAGACTAACGGTTTCATTCCTTTTTTATATCCCTTACTGAGATTTTTGTGATCATCGCAAGTTTTTGAAATGTTATCCACAGTGTATAAGGATGGATAAGAGAAAAAAATAAATGAGTATGAATGATTAGAAGATTATTTTCATGAAAAAAGAAATCATGTTTTCTTTTAAATGTTTTATATTGTATAAGAAATAGAAACTATTGTAGTTGTATACACTTTGTATAAATTCGAGTTGTTATGTTATAATTACAACCTAATCCACTTAAAATCTAAACCAGAAAAGATCCTCAATGTGAATTATTAACTTAACCAAAGATTATATGACATTTAAGGTTGGGGACTTATAGTTGGTATTAGAGGTCAGTTTACATAACTTCAGGGGTTAGGATATTGTTAATAGAGTATCCAAAAATGAATTTTACTTTACAGTAAAATTGAAATGATATAACATTTTAAGATTACCACTTTTCTTCATCTAAGATATGTTAGTTTAGATTGATCTTCTACAAAGGAAATAAGGAATCTATGTTGGGAAGATATCAAGAGGAAAACAAACTTCCAAATCAGAAAAATAAGATGGTCGGAATCGGAATTGAAGAGTTTGTTGCAGTGATAGAACAATTGACTTTGGCTATAAATGGTTGTGGTATCCATGTGTGATATTATCCAAATCAGCCACATATGAATATGTCAGTAGTAGATCATTTCATGAGGAAATAACCTCTATAATTTAGAGGATCATCTGACCTTGTGCTAGCTGAAGAGTGGATTAATTCCCTAGAAAATATTTTTGATGTCATGGGGAGTTCAGAAAATAAAAATATTGGCCTTTCTATTTACCATTTTGAAGTTGAATATGATCAATGGAGGTCCATGGTTAATAATATCAAGGAAAATTAGGATATTTATACTTTTTATTGAGATGAATTAAAAGGTATATTTATTAAGAAATATTTTCCTAAAGCGGTTTGACTTAGGATGTAAAACAAATTCATGGAATTGAGGTATGATAAGGATTCAGTGGCTGTATACAAAGAAAAATTCACTCGACTATCAAGGTACACTCCACGTTTCATTTGGGATCACGATATTGAAATTAATCATCTTTACTCAGGATTAAAAACAATGTATCAAAGGGTTTTGGCTTAGCGTGAGTTCAAATGTTATGAAAAACCTGTTCAATATGTGAAAAAGGTGGAAATTGAGTTTTTCAATGATCATGTGTTCTTTGGAAAACAGTATAATAAGAGGTTATGGTGGTAGGAAAAAGGGAATAATTCTTCAATAAAGTCAGATGGTAAGAAAATTATGGTTATAGATTGTGAAAACTGTGGTGAAAACACAATGTGGAAAGCCTTATGAATTCCAGTAAGTTCTTCTAATGTGGTAAAATGGGGAATAAGGATTGTAATTGAACTGAAAAAGATAATGCCAGTGGTATGAAAAAAATCTGATATATAGTCAGTTAAATGTTTTAAATGTAACAAGATGGTTCATTATGAAATTAATGTCTGATGAAGAATTCGAATTATGGGAATCAACTAGACTATAGGCAGAAAGGTGTGGTGAAATCATTTGAAACTACTTCAGTAGATGTTGGGCTATCAAATGAAGTGGTTTCTGGTACATTGTTAGTTGATTCAGATTATAAAAAAGTGTTTTTTGATTCAGGGTCTACACATTGGTTCATTTCTGAGAAAATTTTCTATTAAATTGGAAACTCCACCTCAAGAAAGGAATCTAGAACATAAGGTAAACATAACTATAGGGAAATGTTGAGGCAAAAGGAAATTATAAGAATATTCCTATCCTTTTATTTGGAAAGAATCTACTCGAAATCCTTATTGTTTTTTTGTATAGTAGGGTTTGATTTTATTATAGGCATGGATTGGATTTTTGTTTACCATGATAAGATTGACTGTAGAACTAAATATGTTTCTTTTTAGAAAGAATTTTAGTTTGTATACAAGAATAAATCCTTAAAATTGATAACATATCAGAAAGATAATAACTGTTAATAGATGGAAATGAATGTTACCATGCACATATTTTTTAAAATAAAGGAACTACTTAAATTTATGATGTGAGAGTGGTAAATGAGTACCTTGGTGTTTTTTACTAATGAGTTTCCAAGTAATATACCTAATGGATAAGTTGAATTTATTATTGAATTAGTTCATGATGCTAAGACAATTTCAAAAACCACTTATTGAATGGATCAAATTTAACTTTTAGAGTTGAAGAGGCAATTACAAGAGTTATTAGATAATGGTTTTATATGACCTATCACATTATAATGGGGTGATCCTATCTTTTTTTTAAATAAAGATGGTTCAATGAGACTTTGCATTGATTATAGATCCTTGAATAACATCACTTTTAAGAACAAGTATCCTTCCCCCCATATCTATGATTTTTTTGATCAGCTCTAGGGACCACAATATTTTTCAAAGATTGACTTGAGTTTGGGGTACTATTAGTTGAAATTAAAGGAAGTAGACATTATAAAGACTATGTTTTGTACTAGACATGACCCTTATGAATTTATATTTATACCATTTGGGTTAACTAACGCACCTACTGTATTAATGAATTAATGAATAGAATATTTAATGAGTTCTTGGATAAGTTTGTAGTTTTGTTTATTGATGACATTTTGGTATATTATAAAAGTAAAGAGCAACATGATTTTAATTTAAGTGTTGTCTAGAAAATATTAAAATTAAAGAAACTATATGGAAAATTTAGCAAGTGGGAGTTTTGGTTACCACAATTTTCATTCCCTAGTCACATTCATTCTAATGATGGCATAATGGTTGATCATGATAAATCAAAATTGATGAAGAATGGAAAATACCCACAAATATAACTAATATTTGAATATTTATTGGTTTAGAAGGTTATTACCAGAGTTTTTTTTAAAAGTTTTCATTATTATCAACCCCACTGACTATTCTAACTTGAAAAGGTATTGAGTTCATCTGGAAATAAGAATGTGATAACTGTTTTTAGAAATTCAAAAGAAGATTGGTGAATGCTCCAGTTTTTTCACATATTTCTAGAAATTGTGAATTTGTTATTTATAGTGATGCATCATTGAATAGACTCGGTTCTATCCTAATTCAGTTTGATTAGGTAATTTCTTTTTCTTCACATTAGTTGAAAACTCACGAGTTAAATTACCCTATACATGATTTGGAATTTGTTCATATTTGTTTCTTTAAAAATTTGTATGCATCATCTGTATGATGTAAAATGTGAAATATATATTGACAAAAAATTATTGAATTATATATTCACTCAAAAATAATTGAACATGAGGTAGAGAAGATAGTTGGAACTAATCAAGGATTATTGTTGCACAATTCATTACCATCTAGGAAGATCAAACCAAGTGTCCAATGATTTAATTCGATAAAGTAATGCTACATTAACCATATTAGATTTGGAACATGGACCTTTGGTTAATGATTTGATAAAATTTGGATTAAAAGTTATTGTTGCATGAAATTCTTGAGTTTTGTTTCAGGTTTTGTGAAATCATCTTTATCAATAAAAGTAAGCAAGCACAGAAGGAAGATAGTGAATTGCATAAAATGGTAGAATTGGTTCAAAAGGGTAAGGTTCCTGAATTTAACACTGATAAAGATTGTGTTTTGAGATTTTGGAAGAGATTATGTGTGCCTGGTGATCCACGATTGTATAATGAATTTTTAGGTGAAGCTCATAGTCCTTTGTTTTCAGTTTATCCTAACAGTAATAAGATGTAAAAAGACCTTAAAGAGAATTACTGGTGGGATGTAATGAAAAGAAATATTTCTGACATTACAGTGATGTGTTTTATTTATCAGTAGGTTAAAGTAGAATGAAAATTTCCAAAGGGGACGCTTCGGCCTTTTCTAGTGCCAGATTGGAAATGGGAAAATATATCCATAGATTTTATAGTGGGTTTACCAATGACTTCTCAAGGTAACAATGAAATTTGGGTTATTATTTCTATTGACTAAATATTCACATTTTCTCCCTATTCAAGATAAATTGTATCCTGATCAACTTCATCGGTTGTATATTAAAGAGATATTCATGTTACATGGATTTCCTCTCTGCATTGTATTTGATCATGATCCCAGGTTCATTTCTAACTTTGGAAAGGTCATCATATGTCATTGGGAACTAAATTATTTTCAGAACAACTTTTTATCATAAATCTGATGGGAAGTCAGAAAAAAAATTCAGACCTTGAAGGATATAATACATACTTATTCAATGGATTTATAGGGAATTTGGGATAAAAATCATTCTTTGGTTAATTTTTCTAATAATAACAGCTTTCATTCCAATATACAGATGGCACTATATGATGCATTATATGCAAAGCAATGTCGAACTTCAGCTTTTTGGGATGAAGTAGGTTAAAGGAAGTTGATGTGGCCAAAATTGATGGAATAGATTGCAGAAAATGCTTAGTTAATTTAGGAACACCTGAAGATAGATAAAATAAAACAAAAAAGTTACATGGTCAACTAAAGGAAGGATCTTTATTTTCAGGTATCTAATCAGTTTTTTCTCAAAGATTCATTATGGAAAAGTGTCATGAATTTTTGTAAGAATGGGAAGATGATTATTTGATTCATTGGACCCTATGAAATCTTGGAGAATATTGGATCAGTTTCTAACAAAGTAGATTTACCTCCAATTGTATCTTAGGTACAAAATGTTTTAAAGTTTTAATGTTGAGAAAGTATTGGTCGGATCCATCTTATGTTTTGAGTTGATAAGTTGTTCACTTGGAAGAGAATATTTCTTTTGAGGAACAACCAGTCCAATTTCTTGACCACAAAGATAATGTGTTTTAGAAAAAGGTGATTAATTAGGTTATAGTTTCCAAGAAATACAATATGGTTGAAGAGGCAACATGGTAATATGAAAATGCTATGAGAGGGAAATACCCCCACTTATTTGATAAGTGAATAAAATTGTGAGGGTACAATTTCCAAAATAGTAAAAGGATGTAACATTCCATGTAATTATATAATAATTCTTTTTCATTTCTAATAATCTTTATGAAATATATATTAATATTTCTTTAATGGCGATGATTATTTTCGATATCGTACCTAACACACAACAATGGGTTTTTATGAAATCTTATGTTGCATGAAAGATTGAGATATACCAAAAAATAATACATTATTAATATTATTATTTTAAATAGTAGTTATCACCAAGATTTTGAATTACTGTTAATGAACCGAAATAACTATATTATTTTTACTTATGTTTATTAATTTTTTTTACTTTATTCTAATAAATTTTACAAGCTTAAAATGAGAATAAATACAAATTTAAGCAAAAATACTTTAATATTTTTAAAAGATAGTTTCACCACCTTTTGATAGAAAAACCTTTTTAAATATAGTTTTTGTCACATTAATATATTCTATTTGAAAAAATAAACTTTTTATTTGGAATTGGGGTATAATATTTTACTTTGGATAAAGTTTTGGTATTTTTCGATTAACATTCTTTTTTAAATGTACAGTGAAAAGATACCGCATTTTAGTTTAAATATAATTTTCATATAATTAATTTATATAGTTAGATAATTCATTTATTTAGTTTTAAAGTGTAATTAGATTATTTTTTTATCATTTAATCTAATTTAGGTCATTTTAATCAATTTAAAATTTAAATTGGATATAAAAAAATTGTTGAAATTTTGAACATTTTACTTAAAAAACTTGTTTTTCTTGATCCTTCAATGAGATTAGTGTTAAACCTAATTTTACCATTTCTTTGAATTGAATTTTCAAAAACTATAAAACATGGTTATAGTCACTAAGAAATTTTTTTTCCAGTAGGATGAAAATAGTTTTTGGTGAAGAGTAACTTTAGTGTTTTATTTACCATGATTAAAGGTAGATAGGGTAATTAAAGGTAAAAATAATTATATAATAATATAAAAATACCATAACACTTCTTTAAATCTAATTGGATGAGTTATTTTTGACAAAAAAAAAACACTTGGCCTGAAATGATGACCTTTGGAAGCCACTTGGGTGTGATTTTGACATTTATAACATTTAATTTAAAGTAAACACAAATATGTCACAATCATGTATCTTATTACAAAAACAATATTAAAATGGGGTTATATAAGTGATATGTTTTTCAATAAATAGTCATAATAAATATAAAAATATTACCTACATCATGGTAATTTATTTATAATTTTTAATCTTTAAATAATTAAAGTTAATTGGGACACAATGATGATGAAATAGTAGATTTATTAAAGAAAGAATAAAATAAATGATATTATTAATATTAAAATTAATATAATTGGAAATATTTTTTTCCAAACAAGAATTTAATAGAAATCTATGACATATTATAATTCCATTAAATAGATTTTTTCGATGTTACATATTCTTTTAGATTTTATTTAAATTCAATGAAATTAATAGTGTCCAAAATCAAACTATTAATATTTTATAAAAATAATAACTTATTAAATTATTTTAAAATCATAAAATTATTTAAAAATTAAAAATTTACTATTATAGGGTCTAAATGTTCATAAAGTATCCATTTATTGGCTATTTACCCCATATATATAAAATTTACAGCCTCTAAAAATTAAAATGTTATTACTCTAATTAAAATTAAAAGAGAATAATTAAGTTTAAACCAAAATGATAAGGTTTAAAATAAAATAAAAACATGTATAAAAATTATTGGATAAGATGATTTCGAACTATCCTCATATTATTTTTTACATAGCTCAAGTTGGAGTCATTTGTATTTAAAAATTAATTTATATTAAATTAATATTTTAAGAGTTTCCATGGATTCCCCCCTTTCCAATAAAAAGTTGCCCACTCTTATCTAATACTAACACATCAAGAACCATTTGTTTCAGAAAATATCAAAAAAACATTGCTAAAATTTCTCCCCACTTTATTGAGGCCTTATCTTAGGCACAAAACACACCTAATAAGTGTTAAGGAGTTCTTCAAGGGCGATCAATCAAAGAAGAGGTGTCATTTTCATTAAGTATTTTAATTTTATTTATTTTTCAACTTCCATCTAGTATCCTCATACTATTATGTGATAAAAACTCATTTATACTAAATATACTAATATTTTATTTTGTTAATATCATCACCTCAATCCATATCCACTTCCATCAAATGGTAAAGGAATAAATTGTTCGTACGTACGTGTGAACTATCACCTCCACGAACCGATCTATTTTTTTTTTCACAACCATCTCTCATGAATTGTTATAATAATGTAATTAATGTTAATATGTTTTATTCATGACATATTAATCATTCTATGATAATAATGTAACAATTTAATTCTTACTTTCCATGTGCATAAAAATGATAACGTTGTTCATGCGTACCTGTGAACTCTCACCTCCACGAAGCAATGAGACTCATTTTTATTCAATATATCACTTGTATGATATATATATATAAGATTATTTAAATTATTAATATGATATTTATTATTTTATGACCATTTTGGAAAGATAAAAAAATGCTTAAATTTTTTTATAATGATCAATGAAAAATGGAAAATGTTACTCAAGCATACGTACAACTTACCATCTTCATGATTATAAAATTATTCATTTTTCATAACCAAAAATAATTATTTTATTAAAGTTATAATTTATTTATAAAGATTATAATAATTTCAGGAATATTATTCTGGATATTATGGACTAATAGCCATATGGACTAGTGACATCAAAACCATGTTCATTTTTATTCAAGTACAAAATATTGTCAAAAAAACCAATATGAACATACATATTTATGTAATTTTTATAAAATGATAATATGTGATATAAATGGATTAATAAAATTGAAAAAGGTTCTCAAGAAAGTTTAAATTCACCTATGTTTGTTACTCATGAATATAATAATTCTACGTGATGTGTCAGACTCATGGTAAGGGACTTTATCTCCATCTCATTTCATTGAGAAATATTTAGATAATATAAACGATCTTATTTTATAGGGTATATAATTAATCCCATTGAATTTGGATTTATTTCAAAATTTTTATAAAGGAATCTTTTTCTATAAATTGTAAAAAAAAAATAAAAAGTAATGTTTTTCTAACATATGCGGTGAAAACGGCTTTTCCATTGCCTTGACCATTAATTGATATTTGGATTACTCTATAAGCCTTAATGCTTTTAAAAGGATAAAAAATACCATATTCACTTTTCATGTATTTTTGTATTGAAAATAGTTTTGAGAAGGGATTAATTATGCCAATATCTTAAAATGAAATCTTGTGATTTCAATAGGGAAATATTAGTTTTCCTTTATGTTTGTTAATATGTTATGATTATGTTATTGTTCATAGGCATTAATTATATATATTAGTTGTTTCATGATAAACTGAGGGTGGGTGAGCTCATGATAGCTCTCCAATGCATTGGGTAAAGAGAAAAAGTTATAAAAATATGGGTTTTTCTAAGAGATTTAGGGAATATACTATGATGGGTATTCCAAACATTACCTTGAAGGTTACTACCAATGTAGTTTTGAAATCTACAATTTATGTATGATATAGATTCCACAAGTTATCTTAATGATTTATGATTTTTAAGGAGTTTTTTAGGAAGCTTATGATTTAATGAGTTATGTTAATGAAATTATGTATTATGGTTTAAAAGTATGATTTTGTGAAAATGATTTCATGAATTTAAAATATTCATGGACTAACAGTTTCATTACTTATTTATATACCATACTGATATTTCTGTTCTCATACCATGTTTTTGAAATGTTTCCCATAGTGTATAAGGATGGATCAGAGAAAAGAATAAGTTGAGATGAATGTTATTAATAATTTTATCCAGAACAAATAAATCATGTATACTTTTAAATGTTCTATATTTTGGATGAAATGAATACTGTTTTTTTTGTGTCCACATCATATTAATTTGAGTTTTTATTTAATAATTATGGCCAAATTATCTAAAAATATAAACCTGAAAAGATCCTCAATTTGAATTGTTGACTTAACTCTGGATTATATAATGTTTAAGGTTGATGCCTTTTATCATGTACTCATGAAAACTATAGAAATGACATCTTCAATTTTTATTGTACTAATCTTGGATGTGATTTATGTCTTACGAATCATTTGAAAATATATTTTTAATAAATCATTCAAGTATTTTTCACTAACAATATTTTTACAATGAGATTATGTCAATATAAAATATACTGACTATAACATCCTCGACCTAGGTGCCACTAAACTGGTGCCCCAAGCTAGGTCATCACATGACCTCAAGCCACCACCCCATACTCTATATGTTTCCAACTAATAGCGAGGGTCATGATTAGTAACATGGGGAGACTATACCCTCTTGTTTAGAGTAATCCACAATAGTAAACATATAAAATAACTGAGATAACATGAACTAGTCAACGAACAAGAATAAATAAACATTTACCACTGGGCACAAACAACAACCAATAGTATATATGCCATGTAATTAAAAAAATGCTAAGTGAACCAAACCTAAAATAATACAAACACTAGAAATACCTAAACAGTCCTAAATCCAAGTCTGGAACATTATCCATGCATGTCCCATGTCCAACTCAACTCCCTAGAAAAGGGGCATTCCCTTGTCCTGACCTACAAGAATGAAATCTTCTCGGGTACCCAATAGTAGCCTGAGCAGGGTGTGAGTACAACTTAGTAGGCCACCACCAACAATGTCTAAAATATAAATTCTAATATATAGTTCATGCAAGTATAAATAAATAAAAAGTAAAGGAAAGACAATTTAAGGGCCACTAGTTAACAATATATAATTATATATTACTAACCAAGTGTCATTTCATTATGTCATATTTATTACTAGTTCATCATAAATCATAGAGTTCGTAAGTTAGGCATTCACATAATTCACACAAGGTTTATGGAAGTCATCATTGTACATAAGGGAATAAGTCAAATTCATTTCTTAATAAGGCTAACACATCACAACAACATAATATTCTCACCTCAAAGCCTTAGTCTGGGTAGAATATAAGTATTAGGGGAATATATATTTTTCCCCTTACCTAACCCGTGCATTGTTGTTGGAGTTAGAGCATTAGTCCAACTCAACCCCTAGGGGGATCCTCAGTCCTTATTCCCACACCTCAATACATGAGAACCTGCTTATCCAACCGTTTACCACACAAACCATATCACATCAAAACAAAATCATTGCATATAAAAATTATACAATAATAAAACAAACATAACCAATATAAATGGAAATAACAATCCACAACAATACATGTGGGAATTAATACTATTCCATAACCAAGTAATAAATTTTCCATTTACATTTCAAATCTCATTCGACCCAATTCTAATTACAGTGCCTTGACCCATTAAGCATGCTCATAGATTTCCACACCTTAACCAACATTCAAAAATTACAATTTATTAATCAAATTGTCCCATTTATAATTTCCCAATCATTTCCAACTTATTCATTTCAAGTAAAATTCTTATATCACTTATCACAAGCACTTTATCACATTCAACCCATTCAGTGTTCCTCATAATTACCATGTATTTACCCATTACACATATTCAACAATTCCCTTATTCAAACCCATTAAAATTTTCTCCCATTCTCAAGCCATTTCCAATTTAACACGTTCGACATTTCATATATATACTAATTCTTTTGGGATACTCAAAATAATTCATAACCCTTTTGACACAATCCCATTTTACCCAATTAACCCATTTCAAAGTCATTCCAAAAAAAACCTTTAAGCCATTACTAACATAGGAATAACTATCAACATTCCATTTCTAATTCAACTAAACATATTACATGTTCAAAAAGGTCTCTACATTATCACACATCAATTTCACATTTAACATTACCAATTCCTAGGCCCAATAAGGTCGGCACACCCCATGGGCGACCCTAAAATGTTTGAATCATCCTCTGCACATCCCATTGGGAACTTAAGGGGTTATAGTAATCATTTTGACCCCCCAAATTATCCAATAACACTTAAGGTAACTCATACACCACAAGAGGATGAAAATATCTCAACACACATGAAAAATTCTATAACAAAACTATGGGATAGAACTCATATACCACATACCCCGAACTCGATGATGAACACACTCTTAAATGTAGCCTTAGATCCTAGTGCAAACCCCCTTGAAGTTACAACCTCATTTCCACCAAAAAAATAAGTGTTTAGAGATTCATAAAGATATAAGAGAAACTAAAAACCCTAATCTAGAAAAGCGAAACAAGAGGAAGATTAGACTTACCTAGATCTTTGATTCACAACCAACGAAGTCCAAAATGGACTATAAATGAGAGATATAGATCCTTGGAAGCTCATGGAGGTCTTGGTTCATCACTATGGTTGAGCGGGGAAGAAATTCGGAAAATATCAAGTGTTAATTGAAAATCTTTAAGTGGTAATTTTGTAAATTTCTCAACATTATTGGAATGCACGGTTTACCCGCACGGTTTTCCAAACCATGGAACATGACAAGAAAACTCCATTTTCCTCATCCTTCATGCCCTGAACCCCCAAAACATTCCTGATCCTTCTCATGAACTTTATGAAACACTAATTTAACCAAATGAAGGGTCTTAAACTAGAACATAAACAAACAGACACATCTTACAAAAATCTGGGATCTTACAACCTCCGAACCTTATAACGTCTCATCCTAGAGCATCTCTTCCTGATCAACATTGAGATTTTATAATAAGATATCATGAAATTAGGCCCAACTATCCATTCCCATTTCCCGGGTTTCTCATTAAACATTACAGTGCCACCACAAAAAATGGAACCAAGGCACAGTCTTGACCAACAAGGCTTCCTCACCACAACCCCCAACATGAACCAGATACTCCTCAAGTAGGCATTAACTTCAACCACAACCGACCACTAGGACTTCATAGAGATATTTTAAGAGACATTTACAAACTCACATCACATGGAAACATTTCACATAGTATTATATTATCGTAGAGAAAACAATAGACAACCCATCAGTCTGACCCCCTACACAACTCATGACATGAATCACTTTGCATCATTTCCCTATATTTTCCAATCTCTAATGGTGACCAATCCTGATTTCTCATTGAGTAAAATACATTATCCATTCAACCAAATTTTCCAACATTCATTGATCAACCCCTCGTTTCATGAAGATCCCATTCCACAACCATACATCCAAATGTAACCCAAATACTATGGTACACAACTGATCCAACCCATTCCAAAGCTCAATGCCTGGGTGAAATCACCAAAACAGTGTCCAATAAAGTCACTATAACTTGAATCTCAGATCATGTCATCAACCAAGCATTTATCTGCTATGTTTCTCTCCACCTCCTTTGGTTACATGGCACCTCCACTCTCAATAAAATACCACCAAAATATCATCTCTACCTTCACATCATTCCTGACGCACCTAAGGAGATCATTCCCTAACTTCTAGTGGAATCCCCTCATCATGTAACCACTTATCTCCAAACCATCATTAGTCTCTACCCTCCCAAACAACATTCCCAATCACTAGCACCCCTACCATTCATACACTATCTAAAAAAGGATAATTTCTCACCCAAGTCTATTCTGAAATTTGAAACACAATTATAATAAAAATGCATCCACCAATGGTGATTTACCACTCTCTACATTCGTCCCTTTCTTAGAGTTGAGTTGAGTTTCCTTGGTTGACTCAAACTATAATGCTTAGCTTTACCATTGTCATGACACTACATCACACAGACAAGGTGCCTTAAAACTTTGAGGCATTCAAAAACCACAAAAGGACACTTACTCGAGTCTATATTTTATTTAAATTGGAGTTATAGAAACCAAACTCTCTTTCCACCCACCTATGTTACATCTCACCACACTCTTTGATGAATAAACAAAAGAATTTCAAATTTCATTTAGAACCACCCTGATCCCAAATCCAATGATTGACTCAATCAACTACCATAGTCGAGGACCAATTGGCCTTTTTGAGAGACCTAGTGTACACCTCACAAGTTCCTTATTAGCATCACAGTGGTGCTACATCAACTAAAAGTTCTCCTCCCCACATTTAGGTCCAACTCATAAGTCGCCACCTTTGAAGTGTCATTACAACTGCTCTCCATATGGGATTACAATCACCATGGTTCACAACCAATCATGAGTTGAATCCATAATTTATACATGGTTGTGTATCCTTCCCTAGAACAAGATATTGTACATCAACTAGTGCCCACTCCCAGTCGGTAACCACAACGTTCGTCGAAAACTGTCCCATCACAAGAACCTCACCCGAAACCATGAATGGTGTGTGTCGTACCATCACAATTCACTTATACTACCCACATGACTGTAAAATTCATGATGTCCCTCATCCTACAAAAACATGTTTAAATTTATAGGCATACAGATACAACTTATCAACATACATGCGATGATGTCAATATGTTGGGCACGATCGTCATTAATTGTGGTACAATAAGAATTTTTTTGAGAACACCACCACCAAATTATTTATTTTTGATATCACCTACCATTATTGAACTCCTAGAGATTATGAGGATTTTAGGATTCCCTACTGAACACCTCTCATTAGAATATTACCACCACCACTATAGTGTGATTTCCAATTTAGAGTCACCACGACTCTACAACCATCTATTAAGAAGTCGTGAACCAATGTTTTTTTCTTGGTACTACTTCCACCACACCACTTGAGTTATTCGGGTACGTCCCTAACAATTAATGATCAAACACTATGGTTTTACATGAAAATAAAATCAACAGTTTCTCACATGTCCATGGTTCATGCTTCGGTTTCATAAGGAACTATATATACCTATCCCATTTGAAATCACGCCGTGCTAGTGTGTGCCTACATCTAGACACCTTAGAGCTCTCAAGGTTTCTCAATTTCATCTGACCACAATCATACTGACTTTAGATACACCACACCAACCACCACCAATGCATATCCCTACACCCTCTTACTCACCTAACCATGCATCTTGGTTAGTCATCCTCATGGGCCCCAGGAATTCTCAACATCTCACCCAACAACCAAACCATTCATACAAACAATACCATCCATGTGATTCTGTTTACCAAATTTTAATGGTACTCACATGCATTGACCCATCCTTTGAATAATTTCTGATGCCTCTTATTCTGAAGAACCCACATCACTAGGATAGATTATTGTGAGGTATCCATTGATTTATCTAAAATAACCAATGCATCACCATAACTCATGTCACATCACCAAATCTTCAACCTTCCCACTTATCCATCTAGGATAACCCACACTAGATTACATCTTCCACATCCCACTATCTATGTTGAACATACACCACTATGGAACACACCCAAGAGCACTAGGAACAGAATCCAACCTCTCTCATAAGCCTCCTTGAGAGTCAAGTGATACTGGTTCCCAAAACGGGTTTCACGATGAAAACAATCCATTGATTCTCACATAAGTCGAGTTACAAATGAATCAATGTTTGTGAACGACACTCTCACCCCCGTTCCAATACAGATTGCACCTAGAACACCGAGCGACCATTTTCTCTAGGTCCCATCGCAAAAGTAATCATACACATAAATCGACACCACAATCCAAAAACCCCACTCTATAGTTTGAGATATAACTTGAAAGACCTGAAAACACATGGATGACCACACCCAGAAAAAAACGTTTCTCTAATGACACTAAAACCAAGGCCCTTATTCTTATGTCCATCATACAACCCATGAAATTACAATCCACAAAATTTAATACATTCACATTACTAAAAAAACCTTAAGACCTCAAGGACACCACCTAACTATAGAAAAAATTAGGAACACCCAAAGTTTCATGATTTAGAACATTATACTTACCCAATTTCTCCAAATCTCTACATTATTGGATTCGTATCCCCCAAACATTTTCATCAGAAAAAGTATCAAAGGATATAGAATCGGTATAGGTCACAAAAAAAGAATGCACTAACCCCCATTCTTAACCCACTCCACATAAACTATTCTAGTATATGTTTTCACATATATACAACTAACCTCAGCCCCTCTTATAATGGGTCATGATCAAAATGGGGAAAACCAAATTACTTAATCAAAAAAAATTCATCAAAAATACAATTAAACCATTTCTTGATTTACATATGAATCTTTTATCTTAGGCACATGTCTCATATCAAAATATGTTTTAAGAATCATTTTAACACAATACAAATTTAATTAGGCAAAATTCATTAACTATTTCATCATCACCACACAAATATTTCTATTTTAAATCGTTCTTTATAATATACCCCAACCCAACATGTTAACCCGAGCCTAATGTTTCTTTATAAAAAATACTCATTAACAATCCATTTAATTATTTTCAATCACCCACTTTCATTACCATTATTAGGCACCATTTTCATCAAATTTTCCAAAGAATTAAAATTCATTCTAATCTTTATGCCCTGCACACCCATCTCATGTGTGCCTATCATGATACATGACGCCTATATCCTTAGGTGCCTAAAATGATGCCTAAATACACACCCTCATGCCACTCTATTCATGAAAAAAAATCATAAATCCATAAAATATCATGACATGTGCATCCCCCAATGGTGAAATATCATTCAATTGTAACAACAAAAATTAAGAACAATAATTCCCACCCCATGTGACTTGGGTTTTACCTCGTATATGGGTTAGCTACTCCCAAGAATGAGCTCATTACCAAGGACCAAAACTATCCTAATTTTCTATCCTCCATCCCCAAATAGTAAGAAATATAAAATAACTCATCGGACATCACTTTATAACATCCCTGACCAAGGTTCCACCAAACCAATACTTCAAGTCGGGCCATCACATAACCTCAATCATGCCTCCCGATACACCGGATATTGCCGACTAGAAAGAAGGGTCAATATTAGTCACATGGGGAGACTATACCCTCTTGGTAAGAGTATGTCATAATATTAAACAATTTAAATAGTAGAGAAGACATGAACTAGTCAGTGAAAAAGTATAAATAACCATTTCCAAACTGGGTACAAATCACAAAAAAAAGTATATATGCCATGTTTAGTGAAAAAAAACCCAAATTAAGACAATCATCATAAATATAAAAAAATATTGAATCCATGTATGGAATCTCATACATGCATGTAACATGACCTACTTAACTCCCTATCATAGTAAAATTTACCTTGTCCTAACATGTAAGAATTAAATATGCTCAGGAACCCAATAGTGGCCTAAGTAGGGTGTGAGTCCAATTCATTAGGCCACCACCAATGGTGTCTAAAAATATCATGTCTAACAGATAATGCATGAAAGTATAAATAAATAACAAGTAAAGGAAAGACAATTTGAGGGGCCACTAGTTAACAAAATCTAATTAGATGTTACTAACCAAGTTCCAATTAATTATGTCTCTTTTATTACTAGTTCATCATTAATCAAGAAGTGGATAAGATAGACATTCACATAGTTCAAAAACGGTTCATGGAATTCATCATTATACATAAGGGAATAAGTCAAATCCCTATCTCACTAGGGTTAACACATGACAACATCACAATATCCTCACCTTTAAGCCTCAGTCTGGGTTGAATGAAACCTTTAGTATAATAGATATGTGTTACCTTCAATGACTCATTTATTGTGTGTGGAGTTAGGGCAGTAGTCCAAATCGACCCATGGGAGGAGCCTCAGTCCTTATTTAAACACCTCAATCCATGTGCACATGTTTATCCATCCATTTTACACACAAAACATATCACAACCAAACACAACCAATACATAGAACAATCATACCATAAAAACCCAATATCAATGGAAATAAAAATACTCAACAATCAACATGGGAATTAATACTATTCCATAACACATTAATACATTTTCCATTTACATTTCAAATCCCATTTGACCCAATTCCAATTAATATGCTTTGACCCATTAAGAATGTTCATAGATTTCCACACCATATCAAACATTAAACAATTTCCATGTATTATCCCAATTATCCCGTTTATCATTCACAAGAATTAACCACTTATTTATTTCATGTACAATTGTTATATCACTAAACACAACCAATTTACCACATTCAACCCATTATGTGCACCTCATAATTCCAATGTATTTACCCATTCTCATATTTATAAATTCTTTTATGCAAACCCATTCACATGTTCTCACATTTTAAAGCCATTTCTAATTTAACTCATTCATAATTTCATATATACAAATTCTTTTGGGTAAATCAACATAATTCGTAACCCTTTTGACATAATCCCCTTTAACCCAATGAACCCATTACTAAGTCATTCCAAAAAACCCTTTAATCCATTACATACCTAGGAATAACTATCAATATTCCATTTTCAATTAAACTAAACATATTACTTGTTCAAAAAGGGATCTATCATATCACATGTCAATTTAACACTTAACTTTACCAATTCCTAGGTTTGATAAGGTCGGCGCACCCCATGGGTGACCCTAAAACGTCCGATTCATCCTTGAAACATATCACAAGGAGCGTAAGGGGTTCCAATAACCATTTAGACACCCAAATTATAAAAAAAATCTAGGTAAAAAATACACAACAAGAGGAGTGAAATATCTCAACACACATGCACAACTATATAAAAAAACTATAGGATTAAACTTTTATACCACCTACCTCGAATCAAATGATGATTTTACTCTTAAACGTATCCTTAGATCCCGATCCAAACCCCTATTGAAGTTCAAACCTCATTTCCACTAGAAAATAAGGATTTTAGAGTTTTAGAAAGAGATGATAGAAACTACAATCCATAATCCCAAAAAGAAAAACCAGATGAAGCATAGGCTTACAGTGATCTTCGATTCACAACCAATGGTGTCCAAAATGGCCTAGAAACGAGAGAGATCGATCCTTGTACGATATTTGAGGTCTTGGTTCATTATTAGGGTTGAGAGGGGAATAATTAAAGAAAATATAGAGTGAGGCTTTAAAATTCTGAAGTTGAATTTTTTTAAAATTCTCAACATTACTAGGCTACACAGTTTACCTACACAGTTTTCTAAACCATATGCTAACCGTGCAACATGCCCAGAAAACACATTTTTCCACCTCTTTAATTCCTCGAACACCCAAAAATACCTTGGAACTTATCATGAACTTAGTGAAACACTTATTTGACAAAACTAATAGACTTAATCGTTATCATAAACAAAGACATACACCTTATAAAAATCTGGGATCTTACATTGACACTCATAATGATTATCATCTGACTCATTCCAATTTACTTTTTTTTATCTAGAAAACTTAATCGTAATGTATGGAAATATTTTAAATAAATATTATGTCATGCATTATGCATTAATCAAAATAATTTCATTCTTTTATTTATCATATGACTGTTGGAGTTCCAATTGTTTACTTCCTTCTAACATTTCCAGAGAAAATCCCATCATTGGAAATCAAGTTGACCGTTTGGATGAATGCCTATAAATACTAGTTTATTTAATCATTTTGATGAAAAATACTACACGAAATACATGGTGAGAGATCCCTACTATTTTTTATTCTTTTTGTGGGAGTTATTAGTTACACAAGTGAACTACTTGTTCATTATCCTTTTATCCTAGATATCATCTTTGATTTGTTAGAATCTGATTGTTCTGATTACGATTTTAGGATTATAGGGATTATATGATAGAGGATCCAATCACTTTCTTGATTGAGGGCTACTAGGGATAGGAAGACAGAAGCTAATCATCATTTCAGGGTCTTACTCTGGTATGGGTAAGACAAACTATCTTAAAAGTATAAATCATAGCACCTTTATCCTAGGTTATTAGATACCCTACTATTTATGTTAAAATAATTCAATATTTATTGAATTGTATTTTCATTTTTTCCACTATTGTAATAGAAACTGTATCATTTTATATTCATATTTCTATGGGTATTCTGTTTATGATAATTTCTCTGATTACTAAACTTTTTTATTACACCGAGAATACATTTTTTGTGAATATGATTAATTTATTTACTTTGATTATAATTATACAGGATTTATGATATATTAACATTTTTGGGACCTATGCCTTTATAATCATATCAGAATCTATCTTATTATGAAATTATTTTCATCAGAACCAAGGGTGCAAACTGATTATTATTTTAATACATAAGAGGCTTTGTTAAACCAATTTGATTAATTATTTTAAACTAAAATAATTTATGGTAAAAGACGAAAGTTTTTAATATTAAATTTAACCCCCTCTATTATTTTTCCATATTCATATAAATTTTGATCCTACATATCATTCAAATGTTACAAAAGTTGTAATTGATTTATGTTACAATCTTACATTTATCAAGATTGTTTTTGATGAATTTTACAGTGTTTAAATCTTATTATTTAACTCTCAATAATTCTATTGATTTTTTTCATCTATTTATTTGTTATATTTTCATGAAATAGAATATTTTTTTACATTCTATGGTTATTAAAATAATTTATAATTTTTTTAAGAAAATAGCCTTTATTTATATCTTCAGATGAAAACCCTTTTATTCTAGTACCATATTCCACAATTTTTTTTGTCAAAAATGTTTTCAAATTATTTAAATGATTTATTTATTAAATATTACCCATTTTATAAATCATTATTTTTTTTGATATGAATCATTATGCCAATTTCCAAACAATTCCCATTTTTATTTTATAGAAAACATTGAAGGAATATTTGTTTTGACATGTATGTCTAGAATATAATATCCCAACATCATGAGCAATTTTTTCATTGAAGAATAATTTATAATTTTTTTAGTTTATCTTCAATGAAAATATCTTCCAACTTTTTTATTGTATTTATAATTGTTTTTTGAAAGGTAGAAAGTTATTTTCATCAAGAAATGTTTCATGTGATCTTTCAAAATCATTCCCCTTGAAAGATGACATCCTTTGATGTGAATTTTTCTTTTATGGGGATATGAACCAAGGATAAAATTATTATTATTTCTATATATGGTTTGTGATGACAAGGTGTTTGTGAAACCAATTTCTCTTCCATAGGTTATACCTTGATAAAATTATTTTGAAAACTGCTTCTTTTTCCATAAGAAAAGGTAATAATATGATAAAATGTTTTTGTATCCCATTTAATTTCATTGGTTATTATATAATGAATTTTGTATAATCTTTTGGAACACAAATACGTATGATTTTCATTATGTGATGGGTGGGACCAACATCTCCCTCAAATTCATTGGGTATAGATAGATAATTCATGTCTAAATATGTTATATATGAACATGATTAAATGTTCACAATGTTATTCATGAGTATGATTACATGTTCACAATATTATGCATAAACCTAATTACATGTTCATTATGTTATGCATGGATCTATCTTTCATGTGTGTAATTTTATGTGTGGATCTAGTTTCAAGTCCACAAGTTAATTTGAGATCTTTATTTAATGTATATAACTTACTGAGTGAACATGAAACTTTTTTTAAATGCTTACAATGTTATAATGTAACACCCCAAGCTTCCACGGTACGTTTCCCTTCGAATAATGCGATAGCGTGTGTTGTACGCAACCTCGAGTTCTAACACACACCACAACTAATTAAACTAGCCGTTGTGAATAGTAATACCTACTTTTTGAAATCATATATATTTTATATTTCAAAATGGACTTCATTTTTGGATTCGGAATATTGAAATTAACCTAGGGTGAAATTTTGGTACTTTTCGGAAAACTTTTATATTTTGATGAATAGTGAAAATTACTGAATTTTAATTAAAATCAACTTTTTTAATCAAAATAATTAATATTGATAAATTATGAATTTGAGTGGTTTTAAAGTATATTTAGAATAAATTTTTACCATTTAATCTAATTTTTGTCATTGGACATAATTTCACAATTAAACCAGACATAAACAAGTGTCAATCTTTTGATAGTTATTATCTCTTAAAAACACGCTTTTTATTTTAACAACGGGAATTAATTTTAAATTAATTTCTGCCACTTCTGTGTTTTGAATTTGGAAAAATGGATTACATATTTGGAATCAGGATGTCCAAATTATGTAAATAGGTAACTTTTATTTTTACACCTTTTGAATAATTACTTCGGTAAATATTTTATTTACCATGGTTAAAGGATAAATCCGGTAAATAAGGGTTAACAAATAATATTATAATAATACGAAATTACCCTAAAACGTGTCCTAACCTTATTGGTGGACACATACCCGACCATGGGCATCCTTGGGTAGATTTGGGGACCCCTTAGAGCCACTTGTATGTGGTAGGGACACATTATATTAATAAAGTTAAAATAAAAATAAAAATGGCATAAGCTTACATCTTTTAGAAGAACAATTTTTACATAGGGTTATACATGTTGGATGTTCGATTATAAATATTCATTAGAAATCTAAAAAGATTTCTTACATAATTATAGTTTATTTATAATTTTTAGACATCAAATAATTTAAATTATTAATGACACAATAATGATGAAATGTTTACCTCATTAATAAATCATTTAAATAAATAAGATTATAATGATTAAAATATTATCTAAAACCTGTCCAATTCTTATTAGTTGATGTTATTTAGAATATGAGTCATCTTATCTTCGACCTCAATGATTTTTGGACCATTATAAACCGAATATAATTATATTATAAAGTAATTCTTTCACTCTTTCCTAAAGAGCCCCTCCTCTCCCTTATAAAAGGAGACCACTCCTTCTCATTTCTTCACACCATGAAAGCCTTTTGGTTCGGCCAAACTCTGTCCAAATACTCTCCCAACTTCCCTCACTACAACCTAGAGGCCTTAGTTTGATCAAAAAGCCAACCTAAGGAGCCCTTTTGATCAAATCAGAAGGAAGAGCCCGAAGAAGAGGTAATGATTTCACCACCCTTTTCCAAGATCATTTCTTCTTCCACTTGTTCTTCCTTTGTTGTTACCATTCTAAAATAATAACTCCAGTATCTCACATATACTGTGATGTTATTATAAATATGGTACAACCATATTCAGTATTCTATCCACCCTTTGAATAACATGTCACCATACGTGCGTACGTACGGCTTACCGTCTCCACATCGTGGTGTAATTGTTATTCAATATATTATTATTTGGATGGGTATAATAATGATGTGAAACTCATGTAAATAATAAATATAACATGTTAATTATTCTGTATATATGATATAACATCCATTTATATATTATTTTAATATCAAAAGAATGATATTGTCGCTCGTGCGTACGTACGGACTACCGTCTCCACGAACACGATAAGATTCATTCTCCATCGTATCCATTCAAGGATAATTATCATTTGATGATTTAAAAATGATGTTTAAGGACTTGATATCATTCTGGATATGAATAAGATACAACAAACATGGCTTATGTAACAAAACATATAAAATAAAATGAGTAAGTTCACACCCGAAACAACGATAATACTAAGATATTATTATCAAATCAATATTAAAAGATCATATATGATATCATAATAATGTATATGATTATTTTATAATTTAATAAAAATTATTTCACCATTATACAGGAGGTTAACCTACCCCAACCAAGGAAAAGTACAAGGTAAGGGTTATTTCACAATCTCTTCATTATCAGAGGTTGTTTATACGTAATAATCTACTGGGATCTCGTTATCATACACATCCATGTTTCTTCAAAATGTATTTCAAAACATTTTTAATATTTAAAAGAATATGAGTTAAAGTCATTTATACCCTTGTTTGACTTTTTATAAGTGGTTTATAAGGGAATATTTCCGTCGTTTTCCAAACAAGGTGCTTTTTAACCTTTTCGACAGAATTAAGATAAGAATGTATTTTTAAACTTATACGGAGGGTGCGGTTATTTTCCGCCATTATAAAATATTCAAAGCTTTCCTTACAAGCTTATAAGAATATTTTCAAAGAAAATGTTTTATTTTATATGGATCTTAAATGATTTCAAAATAAAAGGAGATATTTCCTTAAAAAGAATTCTGATTTCATCTATGTCAACATCCTTTGATGGATTTTAAGATTATTTGAAGTGGATTTATTATGATACAAAACTTCTATATTGTATTGAAGTTTTTGTGATATGTTTGACTGTGGATGTGCTATTTTTATACCATTCATAGTTTATGGTGAAAGTATTGACATTTCGTATGCTAGTTTTAATACGAATGTTTATGTTATGTTTAAACCTTTTCATATGGGAATGCATTGGACTTAATATGTGATGGGTGGAGCCCGCTATAGCTCCTCGATGCATCGGTAGGTCTCATGAGACAAACTAGTGTCTTGGCACAAGGCCTTGACAAAATCTTATTTGTAGTCTTGGCATGAGGCCTTGACTATGTGGTTATGATAGTCTGGCATTATGCATTCCAACATTATGAAAGTGGTTATTGATTTTTGCATGTGATTATTCGATTAGTAGAATATCCATGTGAATAAGTAAATGGCATTATTTCATTTTATTTATGTCGTACCATGTTGAAAGTTAATGTTTGAAAGGCTTTTGTTTTAGTTATACATTGCCTTAAATATTTATTCTTATTTATGAAAGTTTCCGCTATATTGTTATCCTTACTGGGTATTTGAGCTCACCCCTTTTCTATGTTTTATTTTTCCCAGGAAGTGAAGAACTAAATTATGAATGACCTGCAGGGATATTATGTGGGGATATGAGTGTGGATTATGGAGACATTATGTTGTTGTAGTAGTTTTTCATTTTATGATGTAATGTAAAACTTATGAATATATCTAGTGTTTCCAAGGCTACTAAACCAATCGGTCTTTCGAGATTTGATATTTCTTGTGATCATGCCAATGTTATGTAATAATGCACCGACTCTGGGTAACTAGGGTCGGGGCGTTACAGTTGGTATCAGAGGAAGTTTAGTACAAACCTTGGAAGCTATATTTAGATAAACTCTGATTAGAGCACGTAGACCTAAGATGAGCTTTGAGGATTAGTATAGAATAACTTCCTAGAATTTTGGTATTGTAGAGATTTTGTGAGTTTTCCGAGCAATACATCCCTGTCTGGATACGAGCAGGTAGAGGCGGCTCTGGCACAGATGTACCTAGGGGTAAAACCCGAAAACACTGCTTTGAGCTAGACTCGAACTGGAACTGGTGCACGACAACGGGCCTTGCTGCACTCTTGGTTACGACACTCCCGGGGGATATGCTTAAGATAACTCTCATTTTCATTACAAATCATTATGAAGGGTTTATGAGTATATAATTCCTCAAAGAAAACATTTTTATGATTATGGATTATATCCATAAATAGTTCAATTTATGTTGAGTGTTTTATAAGTATGGGATTATGTATTTTGATTCATAAACTGATCTAGTTTATGCCATTGTTTAGAAATGGCGCCTAGTGGAAGAAATGGAAACCGTATCAATGCATGCACTCCATGTATGGATTTCCCTCCTTCTCAAGATAATTATAGTGGGGCTGGTGATGCAACTGGTGCCGATCAGCTAATCACCATACTGGGGCAACTTACTCAGGTTATGAATAATAACCTTACCCGTATGGAGCACCCTGATCCGCAGCGTGGAGGATCAATGTTAGATCGACTCATGAGGCAACAACCACCAACGTTCAATGGGAATAAAAATCCCTTAGTAGCTGAGCAATGGATATTTTCCCTAGAGAAAATATTTCAGGCTTTGGGGAGCAGTGAAAGGGAAAAAGTTATCATGGAAGTTTACCGCCTCACTAGAGATGCTGATCCATGGTGGTCATTGATTCAAAATACGAAGGAAGATGATGAAGTATCAAATATGGAATGGAGGGAGTTCAAAGATCTGTTTTTAGAAAAATACTTTCCTCACGACCATCGAGCAGATATGGAAAGGCAATTTCTAAGTCTGAGACAAAAGGAGGATGAGAATGTCACAAAGTATGAGGCTAACTTTACAAGGTTAGCAAGGTACGCTGGTGATTATATACGTAACCAAAGAAGTAAAATTGATCATTTCCTTGATGGGTTAAAACCATTTCTCCGTCGAGCATTAGTCTCACAATCCTTTTCATCGTACGAAGACATTGTCTCATGTGCTATCAAGACCGAAAAAGAATTCTCTAAGTCTTATGACTTTAAAGCCAAGAAAGAGAAGAAGAGGCCTGCTGATCAATCTGGGAATGGAAATAAGGGGAAGAAAGGAAAGGTTGAATATCCATCCTATGGTAAATGTGGGAAGAAACACCCCGGTGCTTGCTTGAAGGGAATGGGAGTCTGTTACAAGTGTGGTGAAAAAGGCCACCAAGCTCGTGATTGCAAGGGGAAGAAGGAAGATACCAACGTTCAGTGCTACAATTGCAGAGAGATGGGACATTATGCAAATGAATGTCGTAAGCGTCAGGAGAACTTACCTCAGAAAAGGCCAAGGGATCAAGGCCAAGCTTATGCTATCACTACTGCAGAGGTAGATGCTCCAAAAGACGTGGTGGCAGGTAATTTAATGGTTTCCTCAAGTTCAGCAAATGCATTATTTGACTCTGGAACGTCGCATTGTTTCATATCTTCCCAGTTTTCTAAGAAAATTAGATATTTCCAGTTTGATTTAATAAGGGAGTTGTCAGTTAAAACTCCTAAGGGAAGTATCATTGCAACAATGTTTTGTGAATCAGTCCCCATTAGAGCACATAAATTTTGTTTATCTGCTGATCTCATCGTCATACCTATGATTGAGTTTTATATAATCCTCGGTATGGACTGGCTTTCGGACTATGATGCGAAGATTTATTGTAAGAAGAAATAGGTTACGATTCTTGATGATAATGATAAGGAACACCTTATTTTTAGAGCAGAATCGTCACCACCTAATTCTTATTTAGATCCACCCTCAATAGCTCAACTAAATTCAATTATTGGGGAGGAAGATAATGAAATAACTGCGGGTGAGGAAAGGAATGTTCAAATAGAGGATTTACCTTTTGTGAAAGAATTTGTAGATGTATTTCCGGAAGATTTACCTGGACATCCTCCAGAACGAGATGTTGAGTTTTCCATTGATTTGATTCCTGGATCAAGGCCTATATCGAAGACCCCTTATAGAATGGCCACTGTAGAGTTAGTAGAACTAAAGAAACAACTAGAGGAATTGAGTAATAAGGGATTTATTCGCCCTAGTGTTTCTCCATGGGGAGCCCCTGTTCTTTTTGTTAAAAAGAAAGATGGATCTATGAGGTTATGTATCGACTACAAGGAGATCAATGCTATAACGATAAAAAAAGTATCCCCTACCTCGTATTGATGATTTATTTGACCAACTTCATGGAGCTAAATACTTTTCAAAGATTGACCTTCGATCTGGATACCATCAGTTGTGTGTGAAGAAGGAAGACATTCTTAAGACAGCATTTCAAACTAGGTACGGGCATTACGAGTTTACTGTAATGCCGTTTAGATTGACTAATGCACCCTATGTATTCATGGATCTTATGAATAGAGTTTTCAAGGAGTATCTCGATGAATTTGTGGTGGTATTTATTGATGATATCTTGGTATACTCCAAAACCTACGAAGATCATGAAAATCACTTGCGCATTATCTTGAGGACTCTGAGGAGGCATGAATTATATGGGAATTTTAGCAAGTGTGAATTCTGGCTTCATGAGATTTCTTTTCTTGGCCATATTGTCTCTAAAGATGGAATCTTTTTTGATCCTTCTAAGACCAAGGCAATCCAAGAATGGCCAGCACCTACGAGTATAACTGAGGTATGCATTTTTATTGGTTTGGCAGGTTATTATCGACGTTTCGTCCAGAATTTTTCCCGATTGGCTAACCCATTAACGAAGCTCACACGAAAAGGGGTTAAATTTGTTTGAACAAAAGAGTGTGAAGAATGTTTCGAAGAACTGAAGAGAATATTAGTCAATGATCCTATATTGACTCTACCATCGGGGAATGACGGGTTCGTTATTTATAGTGATGCATCAAAGAAAGGACTTGGTTGTGTCCTTATGCAGAATGATAGAGTTATTGCCTATGCATCACGACAGTTGAAAATTCATGAACAAAACTATCCTACACATGATCTTGAGTTAGCAGCTGTGATCTTTGCTTTGAAGATATGGAGACACTACCTCTATGGTGAAAAAATGTGAGATTTATACTGATCACAAGAGTTTGAAGTATATTTTCTCACAAAAATAACTCATCATGAGGCAAAGGAGGTGGCTTGAATTACTCAAGGATTATGATTGTACGATACACTACCACTCGGGGAAGGAAAACAAGGTGGCAGATGCTTTGAGTAGAAAAGACCATGGAGTTTTGAACAATATGAGAATTGAAAGGGATCCAATTTTCATGGATCTAGTGAAGATGGACATGGGAATAACCAGGGAAGGTGAAACATTAATGCTTTTTCAAATGGTTGCCAAACCATCTTTACTAGAAAGTATTAAGAGTTCTCAGACCGATGATGAAGAATTTCAGAAGAAGATTAAAGCTGTGAATGATGGGAGATTGAGAGACTTTGTGTATGAAGATGGAATTTTGAAATTCGGGAAGAGACTTTGTGTTCCCGATTTACCTGATCTGAAAAGGGAATTTCTGGATGATGCTCATAGTTCCAATTTCTCTATACACCCTGCGAGCACCAAAATGAATAGAGATTTGAAGGAACATTTTTGGTGGGACAACATGAAGAGGGAGATTGATGATTTTGTGTCAAGATGTATGGTTTGTCAACAAGTGAAAGATGGAAGGCAACAGCCTGGAGGAGTCATGCAACCTCTTCCCATACCGGAGTGGAAATGGGACAATATTACGATGGACTTTGTCATGGGGCTACCAAAGACTCCTAGAAGGAACGATGCAATATGGGTTATTGTTGATCGTCTTACCAAGTCAGCACATTTTCTTGCTATAAGAGAAGATCAACCCCTGGAACGTCTAGCAAGACTATACATTAATGAAGTTGTGAGACTTCATGGAGTACCCCTATCAATTGTTTCTGATCGTGATCCCCGTTTTACTTCAAGATTTTGGAAAAGTCTTCAGAAATCCCTGGATACTGAACTTCATTTGAGCACTGCTTACCACCCTCAGACAGATGGACAATCAGAACGGACTATTCAAACCCTAGAAGACATGTTGAGATCTTACTCACTTGACTTTCAGGGTATGTGGGATCAATATTTACCACTGGTAGAATTTTCCTATAACAATAGCTTCCATTCGAGTATTCAGATGGCACCATATGAAGCGTTATACGGAAAGAGATGTCGTACACCAACCTGTTGGGATGAGGTTGGTGAAAGAAAACTTGTAGGCCCAGAACTGGTGGAGGAAACGGTGGAAAAGGTGAAGGTAATCCAAAATCACATCAAAGCAGCCCAAAGTTGGCAGAAGAGCTATGCCGATAATCGAAGGAAGGATTTGGAATTTCAAGTCGGTGATCATGTTTTCCTGAAGGTATATCCATGGAAGGGAGTCATACATTTTGGTAAGAAAGGTAAATTGAGTCCCAGGTACATCGGACCCTTCTAAATTCTAGAACGAATTGGGGTTGTAGCTTACCGATTGGCAATGCCGCCAAGTCTCTCCAAAGTTCACGATGTGTTCCATGTATCTCTGTTGAGAAAATACATGACTGACCCAACGCATGTACTCACCTATGAGGAATTAGAACTGGAACCCGATCTGTCTTATTGTGAAGAGCCTGTCAGGATTCTTGATACAAGATAACAAGTACTGAGAAACCTGACGACGCGTCTGGTAAAAGTTTTGTGGAGAAATCATAAGATGGAAGAGGCAACGTGGGAACCCGAGGAACTTATGATGAAGAACCACCCGAGTCTTTTTATCCAGTAATACCCTAGAAATTGCGAGGACGCAATTATTTGAAGGAGGGGAGAATGTAACACCCCAAGCTTCCACGGTACGTTTCCCTTCGAATAATGCGATAGCGTGTGTTGTACGCAACCTCGAGTTCTAACACACACCACAACTAATTAAACTAGCTGTTATGAATAGTAATACCTACTTTTTGAAATCATATATATTTTATATTTCAAAATGGACTTCATTTTTGGATTCGGAATATTGAAATTAGCCTAGGGTGAAATTTTGGTACTTTTCAAATAACTTTTATATTTTGATGAATAGTGAAAATTACTAAATTTTAATTAAAATAAACTTTTTTAATCAAAATAATTAATATTGATAAATTATGAATTTGATTGGTTTTAAAGTATATTTAGAATATATTTTTACCATTTAATTTAATGTTTGTCATTGGACATAATTTCACAATTAAACCAGACATAAACAAGTGTCAATCTTTTGATAGTTATTATCTCTTAAAAACACGCTTTTTATTTTAACAACGGGAATTAATTTTAAATTAATTTCTGCAACTTCTGTCTTTTGAATTTGGAAAAATGGATTAAATATTTGGAATCAGGATTTCCAAATTATGTAAATAGGTAACTTTTATTTTTACACATTTTGAATAATTACTGCGGTAAATATTTTATTTACCATGGTTAAAGGGTAAATCCGGTAAATAAGGGTTAAAAAATAATATTATAATAATACAAAATTACCCTAAAACGTGTCCTAACCTTATTGGTGGACACATACCCGACCATGGGCATCCTTGGATCGATTTGGGGACCCCTTAGAGCCACTTGTATGTGGTAGGGACACATTATATTAATAAAGTTAAAATAAAAATAAAAATGGCATAAGCTTACATCTTTTAGAAGAACAATTTTTACCTAGGGTTATAAATGTTGGATTTTCGATTATAAATATTCATTAGAAAGCTAAAAATATTTCCTACATAATTATATTTTATTTATAATTTTTAGACTTCAAATAATTTAAATTATTAATGACACAATAATGATGAAATGTTTACCTCATTAATAAATCATTTAAATAAATAAGATTATAATGATTAAAATATTATCTAAAAACTGTCCAATTCTTATTGGTTGATGTTATTTAGAATATGAGTCATCTTATCTTCGACCTCAATGATTTTTGGACCATTATAAACCGAATATAATTATATTATAAAGTAATACTTTCACTCTTTCCTAAAGAGTCCCTCCTCTCCCTTATAAAAGGAGACCACTCCTTCTCATTTCTTCACACCTTCAAAGCCTTTGGGTTCAGCCAAAATCTGCCCAAATAATCTCCCAACTTACCGCACTACAACCTAGAGGCCTTAGTTTGATCAGAAAGCCAACCTAAGGAGCCCTTTTGATCAAATCAAAAGGAAGAGCCCGAAGAAGAGGTAATGATTTCACCACCCTTTTCCAAGTTCATTTCTTCTTCCACTTCTTCTTCCTTTGTTGTTACCATTATAAAATAATAACTCCTGTATCTCACATATACTGTGATGTGTTTATAAATATGGTACAACAATATTCATTATTCTATCCACCCTTTGAATAACATGTCACCATACGTGCGTACGTACGGCTTACCGTCTCCACGTCGTGGTGTAATTGTTATTCAATATATTATTATTTGGATGGGTATAATAATGATGTGAAACTCATCTAAATAATAAATACAACATGTTAAATATTATTTATATATGATATAACATCCATTTATATATTATTTTAATATTAAAATAATGATATCATCGCTCGTTCGTACGTACGGACTACCGTCTCCACGAACGCGATGAGATTCATTCTCCATCGTATCCATTCAAGTATAATTATCATTTTGATGATTTAAAAATGATGTTTAAGGACTTGATATCATTCTGGATATGAATAAGATACAACAAACATGGCTTATGTGACAAAACATATAAAAGAAAATGAGTAAGTTCACACCCGAAACAACGATAATACTAAGATATTATTATCAAATCAATATTAAAAGATCATATATGATATCATAATAATGTATATGATTATTTTATAATTTAATAAAAATTATTTCACCATTATACAGGAGGTTAACCTACCCCAACCAAGGAAAAGTACAAGTTATGGGTTATTTCACAATCTCTTCATTATCCGAGGTTGTTTATACGTAATAATCTACTGGGATCTCGTTATCATCCACATCCATGTTTCTTCAAAATGTATTTCAAAACATTTTTAATATTTAAAATAATATGGGTTAAAGTCATTTATACCCTTGTTTGACTTTTTATAAGAGGTTTATAAGGGAATCTTTCCGTCGTTTTCCAAACAAGTTGCTTTTTAACCTTTTCGACAGAATTAAGATAAGAATGTTTTTTTAAACTTATACGGCGGGTTCAGTTATTTTCCGCCGTTATAAAATATTCAAAGCTTTCCTTACAAGCTTATAAGAATATTTTCAAAGAAACTGTTTTATTTTATATGGATCATAATGATTTCAAAATAAAAGGAGATATTTCCTTAAAAAGAATTTTGATTTCATCTATGTCAACATCCTTTGATGGATTTTAAGATTATTTGAAGTTGATTTTTTATGATACAAAACTTCTATATTGTATTGAAGGTTTTGTGATATGTTTGACTGTGGATGTGCTATTTTTATACCATTCATAGTTTATGGTGAAAGTATTGACATTTCGTATGCTAGTTTTAATACGAATGTTTATGTTATGTATAAACCTTTTCATATGGGAATGCATTGGACTTAATATGTGACGGGTGGAGCCCGCTATAGCTCCTCGATGCATCGGTAGGTCTCATGAGACAAACTAGTGTCTTGGCACAAGGCCTTGACAAAATCTTATTTGTAGTCTTGGCACGAGGCCTTGAATATGTGGTTATGATAGTCTGGCATTATGCATTCCAACATTATGAAAGTGGTTATTGATTTTTGCATGTGATTATTCGATTAGTAGAATATCCATGTGAATAAGTAAATGTCATTATTTCATTTTATTTATGCCATACCATGTTGAAAGTTCATTTTTGAAAGGCTTTTGTTTTAGTTATACATTGCCTTAAATGTTTATTCTTATTTATGAAAGTTTCCGCTATATTGTTATCCTTACTGGGCATTTGAGCTCACCCCTTTTCTATGATTTATTTTTCCCAGGAAGTGAAAAAGTAAATTATGAATGACCTGCAGGGATATTATGTGGGGATATGAGTGTGGATTATGGAGACATTATGTTGTTGTAGTAGTTTTTCATTTTATGATGTAATGTAAAACTTATGAATATATCTAGTGTTTCCAAGGATACTAAACCAATCGGTCTTTCGAGATTTGATCTTTCTTGTGATCATGCCAAAGTTATGTAATAATGCACCGACTCTGGGTAACTAGGGTCGGGGCGTCACATATAATATTATGTTTATTTCAAAAATATATGTCTTATGAAAAATTTATACCCTCCTAGTTCATGTTCATTGACTTCTTTATTATTTATGTCTTTTGAAGACCAAATCTTTATTTCATGACTAAATATGATGAACTCTGATATGTAGGGTATGGTTTTCAAATGTTATACTCATGTTATCACACCCTTACATTCATCTTATCCAGAAATATCTCCCTTTTTTACCCTTACTATGTATATGATATCAAAATTTATTATTTTTTCTCTCCATAGTTTATGAAGTAAGGTTGTATCTACGGTATGCCTGTGGTGATTAATAAAGGGGATGATATTTATGGTAAATTATGAATATCTTTCACTAAAATAGAATTTTGTGTACCTAGTCTCCATACACACTAAACAATTATATCCCCGAGGAATTTTTTGTTTTAATGTATTTAATATTCATATAAAAATATGTAATATCTATTTATCAAAATTATGGGCCATTATGGTTGGTATCACATGATAGGTTTGTTAAAAATTGGACACAAGGATAAGAAATAATTAATGAGACATATAGGTATATTTCTATGGTTAAGTATATGGATGTCTCTAAGGATATGTCTAAGTATGATTCAAAGTATAGGAAAATGTCCTATAATTTTGGAAAAGTATAGATAGAGTGGTTTATAAGAAATTAAATTCATGTTTGGATACTACAAGTGAGTGTGGCTCTAGTACAGAGGTACATAGGGGTATAACTCTGAAAAAGGAACATTGAGATGGACTTGATCATCACTTGGGGAATGACAACAAGCCTTATAGAACACCTATTTTGACACTTCTGGGGGATATGCTTTGGAAATTTAAAAACCTTTTACAAACCATCAAGAAGGATTTAAATATATTATAGTTATGAATAACCAATTATAACCCTAAGGTCTCATAGATTAAAAACAATATTCCCTGATTTTGAAGTCCTATATGTGATTTTTCATGATTATTTGGTTTTCCACTATTATTAGTTTTACTCACAAAATAATTTTTGGTTCTAGTCAATGGATGAAACAATAAGAAATCATTTTAACATTGAATGTAAATACCCAAGATTGAAAAATATGGAAATTACATTAATTTTGTGGAATAATTAATACATTACACAAACAGATGGCCAAAGACCATATTAGTTTAGTTTCATTGGATACTGGGAACAAATCCATCTAATTGGGTGAAAGTCTTTAACATATCCCATAAATATCTTCCCCTTCGGTGCCCTTAACTAAAACCCATATTTATAACCTGGGGAAAAGAAAACATGATAAAAAGGGTGAGGTAATTTAATCAGGAAGGGTAAACAATGGATAAATGTAAATATAGTCATGAACATAAGGGTATGAGAACATGATTTGGAAAATAGAAGACCAAACTCTACATTTAAAACTTCATAAAAATCAGTCATGGAATAAATATTGGTAGTTCATAAAACATGAATCATGGGAAAATAAAGAACATGAGTCATGAATGCATAACATAAGAATAATACATGGAATTTTGGCAGACACATAAGTATATAATAATTATTTCTATAGTATTCAAGGCATTGTTTCCAAGGACATGATGTTAATATGGGTTCACTTTCTATACCTTCTTGGTAGTCATGGTTCATTCCCATAACCATACTGGTTTTCATGGTTCACTCTCATAACCATCTTAGAGGAAAAGGTACTTTATTTCAATATCATGAGATATTAATATTTACCCAAATTAATGGAGGGTGATATATGTCCCACCCATATCATAATGAAATTATTCAAACATGTTCCACAGAAACATAAAACATTCCTCATAATCATAACCCAAGGAATAAAATGGGTTTCTTAAACATCATTCCATCAAGATATAATCCATGAAAAAAAAATCGGATTTCCTAAATAGAATAATCATAATGAAACCATAGAAATAGTAGGGTTAGTACAAATCCTTGTCAAATAATATTATCTTAAATGGAATATAATTTTGATAAAACACCCGAAATTAGTTCTTGAGGAAAATATCATTTCTACTTAAAAAATGTTTTATTTTCTTTAAACACTGCACAATTTTAATAGAAAATAATTTCATTGAAAATAAAATTGAAATATTATTATGTAAGATTCATGAAAATAAGTAATTATGAAAAAATTTAAATCTATACATGTCATATTAGTTACAAAAATCATTCTTATCTTACTTTTTCTTCTTCAAAAAAGTAAAAAGTACCTCGTTTGGAAAATTAAAGAAAGATTATTTTAAAACCATGTATTAAGAAGTCAAAATAGGAAAAAATGCCTTTAAACATCAATATAATAATATTAAACATTTTATGAAAACACTTTTAGAAAACATGAACAAGTATGATAAATAGACCCCAATAAATACTTATGTATAAACAATCTCGGATAGTAATGAGATTGAAAAATTATCACTTACCAACTTACAACCAGTCGAGTTTTATGCCATATAAAATAACTAAAATTTTATTCATATTAAAATTTAATAAACTTTATAATAATTATCATAAAAAATTTCATGGTAATCAAAAACACCACATAAAAGAAATAGGTGGTTTATAAGGTATATGTCCCAAAGAAATAAAAGTGATCCAAAATAATACCTTACCTTAGGTTTGATTTCCTTTTATGTATCAAAAACTATTTTATAATGATTTATATAATTCAATTAACTTATTATAGATCCATATTTATATTTATGAAATCATATGTGTTCATATTAACACCCTTCTAAAAATATTTCATTATTACTCTTCTTTTTCTATTAATTGCTTTTATTTTCTCTTGCATGTTTTTTAATATAAGTCACATTTATTGTAAATCAGATATCATTCCATAATTTAAATAATTATATTAAAGTAATATATATCATATCTATTCATTATATAAATTTATATAATCATACATTAATGGTGTACATGGATATGATTCGCATCACGTCGTAGAGATTATAGGTCGCACGTACACATAAGTGATTGTATCGTTTCCTTAATAATAAAAATTATGGAAGTGGATGGTATATTTGTTCATAAAGAATAAATATAATCTTATAATAATCATATATAGTTATTATTTCCATAATTTTACATATCTATGTAATGTAGTGGTGAAAAACATTTTAAACCACGACGTGGAGACGGTTAGCCGAATGTACACACGCGTGGTGATTTTGTTTTTCATAGGATGGATAGAAGGTGGAATAATGTTTTTCCAAACCATAATAAAATATTAGTATATAGGTGATCATGGATTTATTATTTTGTAATTTAAAAAAATAAGGAACATAATTTAGAAGAATAAATGATCATTAGAGAGTCGATAAAGGAGATTACCTCTTTTTTGACGAGCTCCCTCTAGATTTCATTTTAATGGCACTAAAGTTGGTATTTTTAGAAGACCCAAACCTCTAGAATGTGAAAAAGTAAGTTTATAAGGGAAATGGGTATGTTATATCCAATCTTAAGGGATTAATGTAAGGTGATGTTTTTAGGGAGTGTGTGCCATTTTATAATTCAGGTGAGAGGCACATTTGGAATCTCCAAAATTCTTAATTTATAATTAAATCAAACCACATCCCAAAAAACTAAACATTTTAATATTTTTAATATTAGATAATATAAAGTTTTAATATCATCAACAAATAAATTTTATACATGTTTGTATTTCATTTTAAACCTTATCATTTCAATTAACACTCAGTTATTCTATTTTAATTTTAACTAAGGTAACAAATTATTCAATAATAAAATTGTGTAATTTTTACTTATTTGATGTCAATTTTACCATAAATGAATAAATTAGAAAATTTTATAAAATATAATAATTATTATATATTTTTTAGAAATGGTTGATGTTTTTTAAATATTTTAAAAATACACAATTTTGATAAACAATCAGTTGTGTAAATTTTGACACTATTAAATTTTTTGTTTTTTAAAAATATAAAGATAAGTTGTTATCCTAAAAAAATTTATTATATTACTAAGGTATCATGGTAATATTAAAAATTCATTTAACATATTAAATAGCTAAAATTATTATTATTTTTATATTTTTAATAACATTTATTTGATATTTCCCTTAATAATATAATTACAACATTAGTTTTGTGTAATTATTGGTTCCACTTATTTGTTGAAAATAAATTAAAAATAAAATAGTATGATGTAGATAAAGCTATTATAATGAAGAAAAATACTTGTAGTAAAATATATCTTCTGTAAAATTCATTATTAAAAATATTATACTTATTGAAACATGAATGTGAAAAGTTTAACATCACATTAAATAGAATAATATATGTGTCACAATCTATTCTATAAGGCTCCAAATGGTCCATTACTTGAACCTTATAAGATAAGGTTAGATATATACTGGTAAAATTAGATTTTTTTAAAGTGTTTCTGTATTTTAATGGTTATTACCATTTTAATAAAAATTAGTTTATTGATTTTTCATCAATTAAATAATTTCTGCATCATCAATATATAATCCTTTAAGACAAATATTTATTTCCTAAAAATTACAAAAAAATTCCATGTTAATGAAAAAATAACTATCCTTCACATGATTATTTATAATCTAATTTATCTTCTATAAAACCTTATATTAAAAATATGTTTGTTATTAAAATTTGAGTAAGACCTATATATCTTTTCTTTAAATAAAATTTATTAAATGTAATAATCTCATCCAAGTGGCTTCCAAAGTGTGTAATTTCGACCCAAGTATGGTTTAGGTCGAAAATAACTCATAAAAAATATTAAGACAAATTTTAAGACAAATTGTAAGGTAATTTTATAATATTATATTTACCCTTAATTACCTGAATTACCTTTTTACCGTATTAATAAAAATTACTGAAGTAATTATTCATAATGCCCAAAAATAGAAAAATTCTATTAACAAAATTTAAAAATACTAATTAAAAAATTGTAATTGAATTTTAAAAATTAAAATCACAGATTTTTTAGTAATTAATTTAAAAATAATCCCATTTTTGGAATGAAAAATGGGGTTTTAAATGTTAAAACATTACAAATGATTGAAATGTTTTTACATAAAAATTCATGGTAAATTTTTTGTCAATGTACAAAATTATATTAACTAATAAAAATATATTATATTTATAATTTAAAACCATTAAATAATATAATTTAACCATATAGATTATTTTAATGAAAATTTTGTTTTTAATTAAAATTTATTATATTTTATGTATTCATCCAAACCTAAAAGTTATGAGAAAAATATCAAAAATTCAGCCAAAGTAAATTTTAATATCCCACATATAAGGATTTTTTTTTGTTAAATATAATATATTAAAGTGTTAAAAACTAGATTTATAATTGGTGTGTCATCCAAATTCATCAAAACTGCATTTTTTGAAAAGTATTTTTTTATCAGAAAATTGAATTTGTATTTATATCATTTCTGGAAAACATATAAGGTGAATTATAATCATTATATTGAATATATTAAATCTTTATTACATTATTAAAATCCATCAAGAGTGATTTTATTATTTTATACCCTTAATTATTTCCATTTAAATAGTTTTTTTAGAAGAAAGTTAATATTGTTCATACTCTCCACTATAATTACTAGGTTATAAGGTAACATAATAATATTTATTTTTTCACTTAAACACATTCTTGTGTGAAATTAATTAATATAAAAGAACTTGAAATTATATGTAACACAATCCAAGTATTCTGTTGCGTATACCATAAGCTAAGTTGGAGTTGCGTATAACACAAGCTTATCCTATTATAGCGTACAACAAAAGAAATCAAAGAAATTAAAAAATATTTCTTATAAAAATATCAGTGTGTTAAATTCTACCCCAATTAAAATTAATTTCACCCTCAAAATTCATATGGGTTAATAAAGAATTAATACATGAAAGTTTATTTCATATAAACCCAAATTTTAAAACCAATTCCTTAATCTTCATTTTAAAAATGAATAGTTAGAAAATAATAGTTACCCAAAGTAAATCATAACTAGGTATCTATGTAGAAGGTCATAGGTAAAAATTTAGTAATAGAGGAAAATCATAAGTAATCATATATATTGATAAAGATAACTGGTCACAAAAAAGTTGGTGATCCAGTGAATGTTAACAATCTCAAAATAGTAAATTGTAGAAGTGTGAATGAGGTCATTAATATCATCAAAATGATTATAATAAGATTCTCTTTTACATCACGATCGCCTTTCCTAATGTGGAATAATTTTCATTTGAAGATATAATTACTTGTTTTAGGTATAATCTCACTATTGGTGGTGACTCGAACAATTTCTCCCTCAGTTCTTATTCTATGAAATGAAGTTGAATTTTTCATTCTTGAAGCGTTAGTAGATCATGCGATCCATAAATAGAATTATAGGTCCTTCAATCAGTCTTTATCACAAAAACAAGTCATTATAAGTTATCGAATACGCATAAGTCCACCTATAATGAGATAATAAGTTAATCTAACAAACATCATCTGGTGTTTAACTTATATTATCCATAAATTTATTACCTTACAATCCTTCGGAAAGATGAAAATCCAAAACATTAGAAAGAGGTACACTAAATAGGCTTAAAATTTATCCCCCATATATCATAAGTTATCTATTGTTGGTCACACTCCAAACATGTGAGCACCTTCATCATGTATTCTCTATAGTTATGGTAATAACCTGAATTACGATATATACTTATTGAAAACATTCATGTTTCCTTATTCCAAAACTTATTGGATATATTACTTAAGTCCCAAAAAGTTTAATACTTCATTCATGACCGCATAACCATCTTAAAAACAAATCCATTATTAGTTTCCAAGACACTTGTATCATCCAATTTACTTATTTATATCCACCATATCTTTATCCAAACATTATTACCTTAACATAAGGGACGTATTAAGGGTTATCTTTCAATTTATCACGTGTTCTAAAAATATATCATGTTACCCTTAAATCATTATTGTAGGTCTTCAGAACTATGAAACATATACGTTCCAATCCTTAAGGAAAAGCATATTCTAAAAACACTTATATATTTAATGATTTGTACAACGTAATATTTAAATTTCAAAACATATACATCTCAATCGTCCAACTTTATTCTTAAACCATTACTCAGGATCCATCATCGTAGCCCTTCCTAAAATATGGATCATAACTTAAAGTTCCTCAACCAAAATCGTACTAGGAATATTATTTTTGATGTAAAAATAATAATGCTAGAACATCACATACCTTTCACATGTCGTTTAAAATATATTTATCCTCAATAGTATAACCAATACTCATTCCACCATTATGATTATCTTCATTATATTTGTAATTAAGAAATAAATGTTCATAATTCCAATAAATTAGATATATAAAATATTAAATGTTAACAATGTTCAATCTAGGTTTATCTATTGAGTAAGACCATAAAAAATTGTAATAAAGACATATCTAAGATAAAAAACCCAAATAAGGTAAATTACTAATTATATTTCAATAAATGATATCTTAGGTTTAATCCTAGGATATTCACGATTTTCACAAAAACTATAGGATTGTATCTTATCCATATACTTATCTATAGGGAACCGCTAAAAATATCCTTAGAAATATCTCTAGGGATCTCACCAATGTTTTCAAATCATAGCTTCCAATTGTTGACTAAACCTTCCCTCTGATACTAATTGTAAAGACCCAAACTTGATGTACTTGGATATTACATTACTTTTGTAGAATAATTAATACATTACAAAAACAGGTGACCAAGGACCATATTAGTTTAGTTCCTTTGTAAATGTGAAACACAATCATCTAGTGAAATATCATCAACATCTTTCATAAATATCTTCTCTTTTAGTACCCTTAAAAACCTTTATTTATAAAATGGGGAAAAGAAAACCTAAGAAAAAGGGTGATCTCTGTTACTTAGTAATGGTAAATAATGGATACATGTAAACATAATTGGGAGAATAAGGGTATGAAAACATGATCATGAAAATATAAGATCATACCCGGTATATCAGAGACCAAAAACATGAATCTTGGCATAAAGATTAGTAGTTCATAAAACATGAATCATGAGAAAATAAAGAAAATGAGTCATGGAAGCATAATATTGGAATAAAAAATGGAATTGTGGGAGACAAATAATAATATAATAATTATTTCCATGTATTCAATTAATTGATACCAAGTCTATATTTTTTGTATGGGTTCACTTTCTATACCATCTTGGTAGCCATGCTTCTCTCCCATAACCATCATGGTAGTCATGGTTCACTCCCATAACCATCTTGGTGGACAAGTTCCTTCATGTCTATCTCATGAGATATAATAATTTACCCAATACATTGGAGGGATATATTGGTCCCACATATATCGTAATTAAATCATTCTTACATGTTCTACAAAAAATAGAACATTCATCATAAACATAACCAAAAGAATAAAATGGGTATCTTAAACATCATTCCATCATAACATAATCCAAGAAAAACAAATGGAATTCATAAATAACATATTCATAATCAAACGATAGGAATAATAGGTATATTATACTTCAAACACATCCTTATAAAATAATGTCATCTTAGATGGATAATAATTTTGATAAAACACTTGAAATTAATTCTTGAGGAAAATATCCTTTCTTCTTCAAAAGTTTTATTTTTTTAAAATGACGTACAATATTAAAAGAAAATATTTTTTTAGAAAATAACCTTGAAATATTATAAATTATGCATCAGGGAAATAAGGTGTTAAAATAATGTAAAAATCCATTCATATTGTATAAGTTAAAAAAACATTCTTCTCGAGATTTTACCAGAAAAGTCAAAAAGTACCTCCTTTAGAAAACAAATGAAATATTATTTTCAATCCATGTAGTAAAAATTAAAAAATGGGTAAAGTTAATTTAAAAATAAATATGATTTTATTAATCATTTAATGAAAACATTTTAAAAAACATGGACGTGGTTGATAAATAAACACTAATAAATACTTATGTATAAACAATCTCTGATAATAATGAGATTGAAAAATTATCCCATAAAAATTTATAATCATTAGAGTCATATGCCTCATAAAATACAAAAAATTATAAACAAATGTAAATATAAAAACCTTCATAAAGAGAGTACTAAAAAAATTCATGAGAATCATAAACACCACACAAAAGAAATAGGTGGAGAATATGTCTCAGAGAAAAAAAGTGAGACAAAAAATTCATTATCTTATGTCTGATATCCTTTTTATGTATCCAACCCACTTATATTATAATTTAAATAATGTCATTAACTTATTCTAGGACCATATTTTTATTTTTGATATCATATCTAATCATATTAACACCCGTTATTAATATTTCATTATTACTCTTCTTTTAGTGTTAACTCCTTTATTTTCTCCGGCATGTTTTTTCATATATGTCCCAATTCATTTAAATTGGATATGGTTCCATAATTCACAGAACTATATTAATGTAATATATATCATATTTTTTTAATTTTATACATTTATATAACCAGGAAGGAATTTTGTACAAAGATTTTAATCGCATCATGTCGTGGAGACAGTGAGCCGTACATATGCACGAGTGATGAAATCATTTCTTTAATAGTAAAAAGTATATAATTTGATAGAAACATTGTTTTTAAATATTCAATATCATGTTATAATACTCATATATAGTTATTATTTCCATCATTATACCAATCCATGAAAAGTGGTGGTGAAAAATCGATTACACCACGACGTGGAGGCAGTAAACCGTACGAACACACGCGTTGTAATTTTGTTTTCAATAGGATGGATAAAATGTGGAATAAGGTTTTTCAAAACCATAATAACATATTAATATATTTTTTATACTAGATTTATTATTATTTAATTAAACGATCAAACAATGATGAAGTAGAATAAGAAATGATCTTGAGAGAGTCAATAAAGGAGGTTACCTCTTTATCTATAAGATCCCTCTAGATATCTATATAAAAGCAATAAATCTGGCCTTTTTAGAAGAAAAACCCACTATAATTTGACTAATGATGTTAATAAGGTAAATGGGAAGGGGATGAGGCTCAATGTGAAGTGAAACTGTGAGGGAGGATGTGTCCTTTTATAATTGAGGTGAGTAGTGCATTTGGAATCTCCAAAAATATTAATTTATAATAAAATAAAACTACATCCAAAAGCCTTAAAATGTCATATTTTAGAATATTATATGAGATATGGTTTTAATATCATCAATAAATAATTTTAATACATGTATTTATTTAATTTTAAACCATATCTTTTCCATTATCCCTTAGTTATTCTATTTAATTTTAACTAAAGTAACACATTATTCAATATCAAAATAGTGTAATTTTTACATATTTGATGTCAATATTTCCATAAATGAATATTTTATAACATTTTAGAACATATAATAATTATTAAAGAATATAAAATTTTTTATGATTGTTAAATAATTTAACAATACATAACTTTGATAAATAATCAATAGTATCAATTTTGAAACTATGAAAGTTATTGATTATTAAAAGTATCAAGATAAGATAATATCCTTGAAGAAAAAATTTTATTATATCCCTAATGGGTAAATGTCATGTTGAAAATTAATTTCAAATATTAATTACGTCAAATTATATTTATTTTAATACTTTTAATAACATTTATTTGATATTTACCTTAATAAAACAATTAAAACATCAATTTAGTATAATTATTTAATACAATTATTTTTTGAACTGAAATTAAAAATAAAATACTATGATGAATTTAAATCTAATATATTTCATAAGAATACTTTTTTTTATTATATATTTTGGAAAATCCATCATTAAAAATGATATACTTATTAATACATGAATGTGAAAACTTTAGCATCACTTTAAATAAAATAATGTCTGTGTCAAAATCTCTTTTATAAGGCTCAAAATATCCTATAACTCAAAAAATGGATTATTATGGTCGATATATACTTGAAAAAAAATATTTGGCAATATTTTTGTGTCTTTTAGTGGTTATTATCATTTAAATAAAAATTAGTTTATTGATTTTTATTTAATTAAATAATTTATGCGTCATTGATATATTAATATTTAAAGTAATTATTTATATCTAAAATGCTACATATAAATTACCATGATAAAGAGAAAAAAATTATCATTCAAATTAGTATTTATAATAAAATATATATTATGTTTAACCTTATATAAAAAAATCATCTCTCCCGTAGTTGATAGTTTTCTCCCTAGGATTTATAGGGTTTGGGTTTTCTTGGTTTCTTGGTTGAGCAGTTTTGTGAAGACGACTTCCCCCTCGGGCTAAGTGTTTCTTCTGCATTGGTGTCCAGCTGATTCCATTTTCTTCTTTCCTTTTTAGGGTTCCTTGTATTTCGAGATCTTCTGAGATCTTCGCCGATCTGCGACGAATCAGAAACCTTCGGGATCTTCAATTATGAGGAATCAATGATTAATCTATGATGGATCTACAATGTGTCTACAACAATTCCAATTTCAATAGTTTTGCGATGGATCTATGATAAACCAACGTATCTACACCAAACTACGATGTTCAACGACGAAGGACGGTTCAAGTGAGATTCACGTTATTTGTACCACGGTGCGTCTGTGATCTTCAGGCTCTGCCTCTCCGTTCTCCCTCCTGTCGACCTTTCCTCATTGTATCGTTACCTATTAGCAATCCGGCGAATCCCATTTCTCCATTTCAGAAATGGATGCTCCTGATTTAGTCTCCAGAGACATGGAAACTGATCTGATGAATTAATTAAAGGGTTTCTCACTGTTGGATAAATAAAAGAAGCCTAGTGCAATAGCAAAAAATGATGATGACTCTATGATAGGTAAAATGGGTATTTTTACGATGATGACTTTTTGACCACTCAGGGCTGGTCGTGGAAAGGTGTGTAGTGAATCTTAATCCATGAAGTCCGATCTCTAGGTGGTTGCTGCGTTGGGATGCCTCACGGAATTCGGAGTGCCCAGTGGTCTATTAGATCTGGAAGCACGAGAGGACTTGCGAGAGATCTGATGGCGTTACCCAGCACAAAGGAGCTGACCACGCAGGGCTGGTCATGGAAAGAGGCTTTACCCAGCGCGAAGGTTCTGGACGCACAGGGCTGGCCTTGGAAAGTGGTCTTGCCCAGTTCGAAGGATCTGACCGCGCAGGGCTGGTCGTAGAAAGAGGCAATGGCACAGAGATTCGAGGCCGAACCAGACTGGAGGTCTTTTTTTGGGCCGTGCCTGGACAGAGGAATTGCTGGGTTAATCCTGGACTCTGAGAATTCCGGTTAAGACCTGGGCCATGAAACAAGTTGTGGAATACCAGAGGTTTGTATTTACGAGCTTTGAATCATGGATGCGTATTTAGGGATCCAATGGAAGAGGATGTCCTTGATGGACAAAGAGAAAGAGTCAATTAAGACTCGGAGAAATGGAGATACACTCCTGAAAAAATGTATATCTTTTCTGGTTGTTGGAAAATTTGTAGAAAAAACCTCAGTCAACTAGAGGGGCCTCAAAAATACCTTCCATAATCTTTAGAAACTTGAAGATGGGGTGGTATTTTGGTAATTGGGGAACAACCTCTTTGTTTTTGAGTTCCTTAATAAGAGGGATAGAGATAAAATCCTAAGAGGCATGCCATGGTCCTTTGAAAATCAACTCCTCCTCATGGAAGAATTTAAAGGGGGGGAAGACCTCCATCACACTAAGATCACTCAGTCGCCATTATGGTTATGCATTAAAGGAATCCCTTTTCATAGAAGAACATAAGGGGTTCTGAGAGAAATTGGAGATCTCATTGGCCATTTCGTAGAGTGGGACTGCGCAGATCCAATCCAATGGGGACCCGAGGTATGGATTAAAGCTGGGATTGAAGTGTATGAACCTCTAATGAGGGGAATGTTTTTGAAGATCGATGATGCTGACACCTGGATATCATTCGAGTTTAAGAAACTCCCAATATTTTGCTTTTTCTATGGATGTATCGGCCATATGGACAGAGCGTGTGCTTCAAAGAAAGAGAACTAATTAGGTAATATCATCTTACAATATGGTCCATGGATCCAAGCCAAAACAACGAAATTATCCTTCATCTATGAGTCAAAAAAAACAAATGGACCGTAACCGTCTCACGATGGCTCATACAAGGCGGGCGAAAATTTAAAATGATAAAGTCATCATGTTTGGACCACCAGGTTTCCCTGAAGATAGCCCAACCACACAAAGGGAAGCTGGTAGGCCATCTCATAACTTTAATACCAAGTGCAATAGTGGGGGTTGCCAAGAGAACCGAACAAAGAAGCTTTACAATGAATCAGGCACATATCCTACCCCCCAAAAGACACTTTCTCAACATTAATAGATCCACTGACTATGCTAAAAGATTCACTAAATCAAATCCCAAAGCCAATAAAATTTCCATCTCGCCACCAGACCCTGACCCTGATTCAGAAACAATCATTCCATGAATCCTAGTACAAGGTGACTCAGGGATTCCAGGATCTACACCTTCAGGCCCAATCACCCTTCGAACATGGAAAAGGGTGCAACACGAAGACAGAGACGACAAATCGGATGACCCAAAACCCAGGTATCTTAAACGACGAATTTAAACGATCCAGTCAATGGGAAACTCCCCAAAAATATAGAAAATGATGGGTGAAAAAATGTACCTGGAGGACTCAAACGCGGAGGCGGGAAAGACCCAGCCCCACCTAGATCAATGATCATTTTATGCTGGAACTATCATGGGCTTTTCAACCCATAAACGGTTCGAATTCCCCAGTGCAATTGTGCCCAAAGTCACCCCGATAAGGTTTTCCTGTCCAAAACCATATTGGAAGGCAAGGACACCACCAACATTGCTCAAAAATACGGCTTCTAAGGCTGCCTCATGGTCTCCCGGTAAGGCCACTCAGGGGGACTTTGTCTCCTATGGAAGGAAAACATTTACGTCAAGATCTTGTCCTTATCCTCACACCATGTGGTTACGACCATTCATGCGGACCATACCCCTCCTTGGACCTTCGTGGGATTCTATGGTTGGTCCTCCCTTAATGAGAAATGGAAATCTTGGGATCTTCTCGGCCAGTTGTGACACGATCTGCTGAGCCCTATTCTCTTTGGAGGTGACTTCAACGAGATTATATACCATAAGGAAAAAAGAGGTGGAGCCTTCTGGCCTTCGACGTCGACATAAAATTTTAAGAATAGGATCTCCCGGGCGTACTTGGTCGATCTGGGATACGCGGGAAATCCATTCACATGGTTCTGGGGTAATATGAATGAAACCCACATCGTCGAACGACTCAACAGATTTCTAGGCTCAATGGGTTGGATAAATCTCTTCAGCATGTTTCACATCAATCACATGACACTCAACTGATCGGACCACTTCCCAATTGTCATCGACTGTGGTCAAAGAAATCACAACATGAAATCTAGCAGACCCTTCAGATTTGAAAGCTTATGGTCAAAAGACAATGATTACGAAGATGTTATTCAATCAAGCAGGAAGAGTAACTTTGAAGATGTTAGATCCAATATACAACAGGTCTCATCCGATCTGAGGTCTTAGAGCATAAAGAAACTCTGTCATCCAGACAGGTACTGAGATTTCCTTGAAAGGAAACTGTACAACCTTCTCAACCAACCCCCATCCAATTGCAATCTTTCTCAAATCGGAGCCACTCAAAGGGATCTTGATGCGGCACTGCACATAAAGGAAATATTCTGGGCCATGCGGGTGCGGGACACCCACATTGCTGAAGGGGACACTAACACCAAATATTTTCATCAGAAAGCATCTAGTATGTGCTAGAAAAATTTAATATCTTGCATCTCGCAACTAGATGGTAGAAAAGTTTCCAACATCGATGGAATCCAAGAGGCTATTTCTAAATACTTTCATAACCTATTTTCTACGGGAAAACCTTTCATTTCCCTTGAAGTAGAGGAGTTCATCAGACCGGTGATTACCGAAGAGATCAATAGGCGACTTTCCAAAGATGTGACAGATGATGAGATTTGTCTGGGTCTGAAACAGATCCACCCTACTAAGGCCCCGAGATAGGAAGGATTCCACACACTCTTCTTTAAACAATGCTGAAATATTATTGGCCCCGACATATGAAACCTAATGAAGGACATCTGGGATAGGAAAACAAATATTTCTGACATTAATGAAACTATCCTTGTCCTTATTTTCAAAGTCAAGAAACCTCTTGTGGTCCCTGATTTTAGACCTATCATCCTCTGTAATGTATCCTACAAGATCTTCTCAACGATCTTAGTTAATCGGCTGCACACTTGGCTTCCTGACATCATCTTAGAAAATCATAGCACCTTCATGGCTAAGAGACTGATCACCGATAATGCCATTGTCTCCTATGAATTTTTCCACTAGATGAAAACATGCTCCGCCGCGAAAAGAGGAACCATAGATTGGAAACTGGATATGACCAAAGTTTACGATAAAGTGGAATGGAATTTCCTTAGAGTTGTGATGAAAAATATGGGTTTCTTCTCTAAATGGACAGATATGGTCATACACTGTGTCTCTTCTGTCTCCTTCCGAATCAATATCAATGGGGTGCTCTCCCGAGGCTTCACCCCAACCCGAGGCATGTGCCAGGGAGATCCTATATTCCATTTCTCTTTATCTTGGTTGATTATGTTTTTTATAACCTCATTTATAGGGTTTCATACTCTCATACAATCCATGGGGAAAAGGTTTTCCGTGCAAGCCCACCGGTGTCTCATCTCTTCTTCGCAGACGACAACCTCCTTTTCTCTAGAGCAACCAATGATGAGTTCCGTGCGATCAGCCATGCGATCCAACATTATGAGAGGGCCTCTGGACAGTCTATCAATCATGTAAAGTCTAAAATATCCTTCAGCGCTGGGTTCTTCCATCAAAAAAAGAAGAACTCTACACTATTTTAGGCATTCATATGGTCGAGAAAATTCAGAAGTACCTCGGGCTTCCTATGGCGATTGGTCGCTCCAAAAGAGAAATCTTCACATCTTTGCTGGATAGGATTGAGAAAAAAATTCAAGGATGGACCCCAAAAATAATTTCCAATGTCGGCAAGGAGACCCTTATTAATTCTGCCCTCCAATCCATCCCCAGTTGTTTCATGTCCCTCTTTAAGCTCCCAGTTTCTATAGTCAATCAGATACATGCACGCACAACCAATTTTTGGTGGGGAACAAATAATTGGAGGAATAGAACCCACTTGATAGCCTGGGAGAACCTCGGATTACCTAAATCTAAGGGTGGAATGGGATTTTGGGACCTTCATCACTTCAATGATGCACTTCTGGCTAAGCAATGTTGGCACATTTTGAACCGCCCATCCTCTCTCTGTGCGTGGGTTCTCCATGAAATATAATTCCCCCACAAGGACTTCCACGAATCCTCTCTTGGCCCCCCATCCTAGCTTCCTCTAGAGAATTATCTGGGGTTCCCGCAGTCCCCTGGGAAAAGGGTTGGGCTAGAGGATTGGGAATGGCTCAATAGTTAACATCTGGACCGATCCCTGGATGATCGATAAAGAAGGTGTGTGGGCATTTTCCCCTGCCTAACCAGGCTTTGAAGATGACACTGTCAGATGCCTTTTTGATGATCAGGGGATTGGGTGGTGCATGGAAAGGATACCCACATGGTTTAATGAAAGAGATAAAAAAGTTATCCTGAGTATCCCTTATGCTCCAGATGTCGGCCCTGACCATCTCTTTTGGATCCACGACCTCTCTAGAGCATATTCGGTGAAATCTGGTTATCGGCTCACTATTGGCACTCAGAATGAAGTAAGGGAAGGACGGCCCTATAAATCTCTTTGGAAACTCAATTTCCTCCCAAATAATATGCCACCTTTGGTGGCAGGTGTGCAAGGGAACCCTCCCTACCATGAGCCTTCTCACCTTCCGACATATTTCCAGTGACAGGTTCTGCCCCTTCTGCTTGAACGTCCCAGAATCTCCATTTCATGCTATCATCCAATGTCCGGGGGAAAAGGAGATTTGTAGGAAATGGAACTCTTCTACAGACTCCTCACTAATCATGGGCTCTGACCTCCCCTCTCTCCTAATGTGATGGTGCTCCTCCTTCTTGTCAGCTGAAGCGGGCTCTCTTTGCATCTTGGCCTTTATCATTTGGGTCTTCCGTAGTGATGTCGTTTTCAACCATGTTCACAAACCTCCCAAATTCTGGATTGAACGGGCCTCTTCCTAGTTTGAGTGATGGCAGCACCACCATGGACAACATTTTTCCTTTGAAACCCCCTCTTTTTTCTCCCATTGGAGCCCGTCCCTAGAAGAGATTCTCATGATTAATGTGGATGCATCTCTCCCTAAGGATGGTCCTGTTGCCCTTGGCCAGCTGGCCCAAAATCATCTTGGTCAAATCATTATAGACAAACATGAGGCACATCATGATTTTTGGGATCTGATGGATGCCGAGGCTACCGCCATCCTCATCGGAATGATGCTCGCAGTTGATCGTGGATGGGAAAAAATCATCATCGAATCAGACTGCCTCAACATTATCAATGCCATCAACCTCAATGACGGAGGGCCTCAGTCCTTTGGGTCCCTCTTCAGGAAAATCCTCTCCAACCGTCAATGATTTTATTTCTGCACCTTCTCCTTTACCAAAATGGAAGGAAACAAGGCTGCACATCTACTGGCGGCAGCAGGCCCCTTTGATGTCAACCAGCTCTGGCTGGACCATTTCTCTGCATGGCTTTAAGTCTGTACGTCTTCTGATTGTCACAATTAATGAATCCGTCTTTTATAAAAAAACCTTATATAAAAATGATTTAGTTATTAAAATTCGAGTATGAAATATGTATCATTACTTTTAATAAAGTATATTAAATGTCCAAATATCATTTTAGTGGCTTCTAAAGGATATTATTTAGACCCAAGGTTTATATAGGTTGAGAAGTATTCATCCAATCATATTAGTAAAAATTTTAACATAATTTTATAATATTATATTTACCCTTAATTACCTGATCTACCTTTTTACTATATTAATAAAAATTACTGATGATTATATTCATAATGACCAAAAATAAAATAATGATATTAACATAATTTTTAACTAATGATTCAAAATATTTAATACATTTTTTAAAATAAAATACATATTAGTTTCATTAATTAATTTAAAATTAATACTATTGTCATAAAGAATAACATGTTTTTAAAAATTAAAACATTGCAGAAGATTGAACTGTTTTTACATCAAAAATCATGGTAAATTTAATGCAAATGACCATAATTATATTAAATTATACAAATATGTACTATTTATACTTTAAAACAACTCAATAATACAATCCAACCATATAAATTATCTTGATGAAATAAGTAGTTTTCACTTACAATTTAATGTCGGAATGGCCTGAAGGTCTTCAATTTTTTATTTTTGATAATCCACCTTTAAAAAATAATTCTTTATTTGAAATGTTTAATTTGTTCTTATTTCATGTCTATAAAACATATTATATGAATTCTAAAAATTATATTGAATATATTACATATATATATTAAATTATTAAAATCTATAAAGCGTGATTTTATTATTTTATGAATTCATCTATTTTCATTAAAATAGTTTTTCAGAAGAAAGTTAATATTGTTCATACCCCCAATTACATTGAATAGGTTATAAGGTAACATAATAATATTTAGTTTTTCACATAAAATCAGTATTTCGTGAAATAAATTCTACCAAAAGAACATGAAATTGTGTGTAACATAATCCAATCATAGTGTTGCATATACCACAAGCTTAGATGGTGTTTCATATAACCCAAGCTTATCTTCATGTAGTATACAACACCAGACATCAATGAGATTATAAAAAATATCATAAAAATAGAAGGAAATTTCATTTAATATGTTATAAAATTTGGTGACTATGAGAAACCAAATTTGATGATAGATAGATAGAATAATATTATGATTATTCCCAATCAGCTGTTTTGATAGATGATTAACAACATGAACTTCATAGAGATTCTGAATAGAATTAATAAGGGGAAGTTGAAGATTTATGAATGTTCATATAGTAATGAACATAGAAGAAATAATATTTATCTTTATACATGTTAAGAATTTGGGAATAAGAACCCATAGAAATATCTCAAATGTAGGGGAAGAAGTTATCTATGTTGAAATAAAGGTCATATACTAAAAAATTATCGAGGAGTTTAGTGTCTTATGTATGATTAACATGGGAATTATCTTATAAAATGAATTGACCAAAGCATTAACTTCTTGACCTAGGAAGGACCTATTCCATTCCAATAATTGTAGTGTAAGTATTGAAGGTTTTATTTATTTGGATTCAAGAATTATGTTGTAGAAGTATTTTACTTAGGTGTTTTTTTATAAGAATCATGAAATATCTAAGGATTTAATTATTTTTGGAAGCATATATGCCTCCATGTAAGATTACCCATAGAATTAAGGATTCCATCATGGTTTTATGAGTTTAAGTTTTATCATAAGTTTAAATTCTTATATATCCATTTTAAGATCATAAGTGTTGGTAGTTTATCAAGATTATGGATATTTTGACTGACATTTGTTGAAATAAAACCTAGTATTTATGATGAGGAATGTCATTTTATAGACATTTGTTTAATGTTATTGGTAACCTTAGGGTTTATCTTATCATTAATGTTAAGTTAGTTATGGGTTATTTTAATTTCAAAACATTTTTATAAATATTTTTTTTGAAATATGATATACTACAAGCCAAGAAACAACATGTTTCATCTAGAAAGGATGTAGGGCTTGATCCTATAACCGAAGGACAATGATTGTATAATGCCTACCACTATCCTACCTGAAATATTATTTTTGATGGGAAACATATAGGGAGATATTTTTTAGTATGTAACTTCATTCTTATTATTTCATCAATTCAAGGATGATAGAAAAAGGTCTAAACAGAGTCTATGACCATTATCCACACCAGAAAAGAAATGGGAAGGAATCAATGTGGGTTTTGTCATTGGAACCCCCCAAAATATCTAAATAGAATAATTCTTCTTGGGTTTTAGTCAATTTCCTTAAAAATTATGAAAATTTATCTTAGCCATCATTGATTTCTATTTGGATAATATTTACTTGATATACATTAATGATGTGTTATGGATTTCAAGGAGTTAAAAAATATATTATATCATACCAGGATCCAAATTTTAAATCGATGTTTTGGAAAAACCATCAAATATATCTTGAGGCAGTGTTGAGTTTCCACACTTTGTATTATCCTCATAAATATGGTCAGTATGAGAGAAAAATTCAAACCCTAGAGAATATGCTAATATCGAGATCAATGGATTTAAAAATTTCTTTGGATCAAAACCTTCCTTTTGTTGTGTTTTAGAACAAAAATATATTTCAATCGAAATTAAAATGGATCATGATAAATCCATTTATATAAATAAGTATTACAATACAACCTATAAGAATGAAGTTTCAATAATAAAGATTTTGGATCCTGACCTATCTAATGAAATTAAAATAAAAGTTAGATCCATTCAGCAACACATATGAGAATATTTAACAAAACGTTTATGCAGATAATCATAAAAATGATATAGAATTTAAAGTTAGTGAGAAGTCCATTTAATTAATTTCATAATAGAATAAAGAAGGAAAAAAATAAGACCTACGTATATTAGTCTCTTTGAAATTATTGATCATATTTACATAGTTGCATATCAATTGGAAATTCTATTAAAAATCCTTGTGGTTCATGATTTATTACATGTATCTCTATTTATGAAGTAAATACCTAATACATGATATGAAATGAACTCATAGGTCTTACCATTAGATCATGATTGTTTTTATAAGGAACAATTTGTTGAGTTTTTTGATCAAACAAAGAACGTGCCACAAAAAATAGACAACTCACTTGGTAATTGTTTTGTGTTAAAACCACTAACTTGGGGAAGATACATGAGAACACAAGGGTGTAATGAGTCTAGAGTTTCATTAGTTTTTGGTACAAATTGATGAATTTTAAGGGAGAAACTCATTTTAAGGGGGTAGAATGTAACATTCCAAGATTTTGTGAAATATATTTTTAAAATAAATTTAACATTTTCAATATTTTTTGATGCACACAACACTGAGTTTGTCTTTCATTTCATGCAACATTTTTTATCTTCTGTTAAATGTTACACTGATTGTAAATTGGGACATACCTTACACCAATTTTAAACAAAACATAACATTCTATAAAAATAGTATTATTTAATATAATAGTAATCACCTAGCCTATTGGAATGGTGGGTATGAATAGAATTAACTAAATTATGAAAATATATGGCTGACGCTTGTATATAAAATGATTTTTTATGTCTAATAAACTCTCAATGAAAATAAAAATATATTATGAAATACAAGAAATATTTTTATGAGAAATTAATTTCATGCACAAAAATGTGTATTACATCAATAGGTTAAAAAATAAATTTGGGTGAATAATTTTAATGTAATTTATGTATTATATACTGAACCAAGTACTCAACATTAATCCAAGGTGAAGAGATAAGAATAAATCTAATTATAGGATTAGAAACTATTTTTAATCAAATGTAGTTTTGTTACTATTTTAGGCACTTAGTTTAAAAACATTTTTTTGAAACATTTTAAAATTTTAGTTTAAAAAATATATTTTATTAGTTTTTAAATTATCATTTAAAAATTATCATATGGGTATGTTCTGAGAATTTTCAAAAAAATATATTTATTGACAAATTGTAAAAAATACTGAATTTTAATTGAAATATGACATTTCGTTGAAATTATTATTAATTAGTAGTTGTACCTTAAATTGATTTTAAATTAAAATTATTTATATAATATATATATATATATATGAAATCAATTTATTTCATTTGAATCATTTTTTCATATAGAATTTTAAAATAAAAGCTTTGGAAACTTTTAAAAAATTCCACTTTGAAACCCCACATTCTCATTGTGAGAACAAGATTAATATAAAATTAAATTTTATTACTTATGAGAATGGAATTTGAAAATATGGATTATATATTTTGAATCCTTATAATTTATACTATCTAATAAAGATAACTTAATTTTTGTTCATAATAAATATTAAAAACAGTAAAAAGTATTTACAATGATTAATGTAAAAATGTGTTTACATAAGGGTTAATAAAAAAAGTTAAGTTTTAAAATAACCTAAAAACATTTCTAAAATAAAATTAATCAACATAGTTTTACCATATAAGATATAAAGCTAAATATTTATTCATATTTAATGCATTTGGAATATGAAAACCATGGGAACACCTTTTTCTTTTGAAAACTTACAAGTGTGCCACTCACCTCAATTATAAAAGGCCACCTATTATCCTCTCCTATTAATTGCTTAAAACGATTTTGGTTCAGACATTACCTGAAAAAATAATTTCCCAAATTCCCTATTCTCATAATATATTCCTTGTATTGTGTATAAATCCAGCCTAGGAATTATTTTTTTCGAAACCTAAGGAGCTCACTTGAAGAAGATATAACATATTTCAACAAGCATTTTTATTTTATTTCTCCCTCAATCTCCTACAATTATTATTAATCATTATGATATAATAACCCCAATATATTTCATAAAATATTATGTTTTCATGTAAATTTCTTGACCTATAACCAAATCAACTTATGTGAAATGGCTTACTAAATCATCATTTGTGTGTTCACTGGAATACTTCCCTGTGAACTGATGTCATTCGTTTTTTCCATTACCACCTCACATGGATGGGTATGATGATGGATATAAAAAATATATATGATATTAATAAAATAATTGTACCTATGTATTAATTATATTATATATAAATTTTTTTCTTTCCATTTTTTAAGGGATACGAAAATGACACCCGTGTGTACGACAGACTACCGCATCACAAAGTGATGTCATTTGTTTTTCACTAACACTTTACAAGGAAGATAATTAGGAAAATATTAACGAATATATATGATATTAATGAAATAATTATAATATTAATGACATATTTATCATTATGAAAATATAATATATCATTTTCATTCATACATTTTCACTCACTGAAACATGATAACGTCATCCATGTACATGTGGACTTCCACCTTTACGAAGCAAAGTGACTCTCTCTTTTCATCTACAAAACCATTGGAGGTTATGTATAAGAATATTTTAGGAAATAATATTTTATTTATTATATTTTTATAATTATAGGAATATAAATTATTACTTACCTCCTTTACATAATTATCTTTGCAAAATGAAAATCTTACTCATTTGTGCGTACAACCTACCGTCTCCATGATCATGATGCACTTCATTTCTCGAAAGAATCTTTCATGATTAGTCATAAAATTATAATTTATGTATAAATATTTAATATTTTATGATTTTTATTAAGTATATTATAGAATAATAGTTATATTTAGAGGAAAAAAAAACAAAAAATACAAAAAAAGCAGTTATTACCCGAAACCTGATTTAAACAAGGAATTTTTGATAAATGGGTAAGAAATGATCATAAGTAAATAATATATGATATTATGTATATAATTGTTTTTATATATTAGATATATAATAAACTTATATTTATTATATAGTATTTTCATGCATGTATTACGGAAGTCGATATTTATTGTAAGGGATTTATAGTCTTTCTTTTATTTTTGTGAGATATATGAAAATTCACCTCTCATTTCATTTATGTTGTGTTTATAATGATCCAATAAAATTTAAAATCATGAATATAATTATTGTTATGATATTTAATGTTTCATATGATTTTATTCTTTATTGGGTCTTACAATTCAAACAACTACAAAATCAGTAAGGGATTTCTAGTCTTTCATTTATTTCTGGGTGACATGAAAATTCACCACTCATTTCTTTTTTTATGATGTATATAAATTCCATTTGACATGTTATAACACGAATATAATTCTTTTAATGAAATTTAATGTTTAATTTTATTTTATTATTTATTTTTTATTATGATTCAAAATATTTCTAAATCGGTAAGAGATTTCTGGCTTACTTTTAACTTCTGTGAGACACATGACTGATTTACCACCTACTTCATTTATGTGGTGTATATTTTACCCATGAATTTATTTGATGGTTATTATAATGAATATTATGTGTATTACATATAAATATTAGTATATCTATTTCATGGGGATTATGTTTAAAATTTTACCAATGTTGTAATGGATTTATTTAATAATCTCATTATTTATCAAGATTATTTGTGATGAAGTCTACAATGTTGAAATATTATAATCTAACTATCAATAATTATCATGAATTTTATTTTCCTCTAGTTATTATTTATATTTTCAAGTAATAATACCAATTTTCCATATTTTTTCACTTAAAATAATGTTAAAAATGTTTTTATGAAAAATCATATTTATTTCTCTAAGGTCAAAAACTCTTTTTTAAACATTTTTTTTGAAAAAACAATTCACAAAAAATTAAACATTAATAAAATTACTTATTAAATACATTTTACTCATGTTTGACTTTCTTATTTTTTTGAAAGTAATATTGATATCATTTTCCAAATAATGCTCAGTTAGAATTTTCCTAAAATGTGAAAGAATCTTTGTTTTAATATGTAAATCATGAATAGAATTTACCATTGTCATGACCAATATTTTCATTGAATATTACTTTATAAATTTTCAAGTTTATTTTAGTAGAAAATTATTTTAAAATGTTTTGTGTTTTAAAAAGGGTGTTTTTAATGTGTAAATGTTATTTTTCTCAATAATTGTTCAAATTTATCATTCATAATCATTTTCTATCTAAGTTAAAATCCATTAATATAAAATTTTCTTTGTGGGGATATTAACTAATGATACCATTTTAATTATTTAATTGAATGGTTTATGATAACTTTGTGTTTTTGAAACCAATTTCTCTTCCCTTGGTTAAACCATGATACAATTGTTATAAAACCCACATCTTTTTCCACAAGATATCCTACGATTATGTGATGAAATATTTATGAAACCTATCCCTTTTCCGTAGGTAATGATATGATGAGATTATTATAAAACCCATTTAATTTCATGGGTTATGATAAGATGAGGGTTTAATTATCTTATGGGACACACATACATATGATTTCATTATGTGATGGATGAGACTTATATTCCCTCCATTTCATTGGGTAAAGATAGATAAATCCTGATTAAATAGGTTATGAATGAACATGATTACATCTTCACAATTTTATAAGATAAATTGATCATTTTTTCATAGGATTATTCATGGAAATATATTTAATTTCTATAATCTAATGCTTAGACATGATTTCATGTCCATAAGTTTATTTGAGGGCCTGATTTCATATCCTTAACTTAATAAGTGAACCTTTCTCTATTTATACATGGTCAAAATGTTATAAGATAATGTTTATTCCATAAATATATGTCTTACATGAATGTTATGCTTTCATATATGATGTTATTTTATTCCCTTATGATTCTTATCTTATGAATTTCTAGTCATTATTCCATGACTAAATAATATGATCATTAATATGCAGGGTATGGGTTTAGAATATTATTCTCATGTTTACGTACCATTATGTTCATGTTATACTTATGTATCTACCTTTTTTATTTTTAATACGCATATAATATCACTATTTATTATGTTTTCTCCTCCCAAGCTATTAATTAAGGTTTTAAGTACGGTTTATATGTGAACAACACTAAAGGGGAAGATCATTATCGGAGATATTGAAGATATCTCACCAAAATTAGAAGATTATGTACTAAGTCTCCAAATACACTAAACTATAATAATACAGAGTTATGTGTTAGTGTAATATATTGAATATTCAGATAAAACCATGTAATATCTATGTATGAAAATCCTAGGTCTATATAATGAACATCTTGTAATTTGGCCTTGACTACAAATGAAATGATTTTCTATGCCTATATGTGTGCAAATAATTTATGTCTTATGAAAATATTATGGTATCATGGCTCATTATCTTTAATTAATTTATGATTAATTTCTTTTAGACTACCATGATTTATTCCCTGACTCAAAATTATGATCTATGATGTTCATGGAATGGTTGTTCAAATATTTATCTCATGATATGATACCATATGTTCATATTATGATTATGTGATCATTTATATCTCCCTTGATTACCCTTTATGAGAATTTGAGTTCACACATTCTTATGTTTCCCTTCTATAGGGTATGAAGTATGTTTTTAAATCTGATATTTATAGTAAAGGAGAATGTTTAGAATAATTATGTTTTATATGATGTAGATATTATATAAAAAATCTATATATGTATCCATATTTCCAAAAATTACAGACTTATACAATTATAGTGTGGATCATAATTCTATGTATTGAATGATAATTTAATAAGATGTAATATTTATGTATGAAATGTATAGGTCAATATAATTCTCATCAAAGAATGTTCTGGTTACAAATGGAAACTATGATGAGAAAACATTAATGAGAACCCTTAGGACAATCCAATGTATAAGATAATGTCATAAGTTATGGAAAATAAATGAATGTGATTTTTCAAGAAAAATATATCTATCTAGACACTATATGAGGATTTGGTTTTAGAACTGATGCATCTATGGGTAATAACATTGAAAAGAGTTAGTTTAGTATATATTGTCCATCATTATGGTGTTTGGTGAGTGTTCAATTACTTCTCACTTAGTTTGAAAATCTAGGGGGATATGCTTGGGTTAATTAATTTTTTTATCAATTATAATAAAGGTTTTGAATAGAAGATGTCCATGAAAAATCTAGGTTATACATATGGTTTCATAGAATTAAATGATGGTGTCAATATTTAGACCTCATATGAATGATTTTTCATGATTGATCACTCTGATTAAATATGCTTGATGGTCTCACTAACCATTTTGGTTTTACTAAGAGATTAAATATATAATTATGAAGTTGATGTGGTTAGTAGTATGGTCAAATATTGAAGTACCATATTTAATCATTGTTAAATGAATTCCTATATATCAGGAAAACTATCAAGGAATTCTATTTCATAACCTCTACAATTAAAAGTAGAATTATTACTAAAAAATACTAATTGTATGATGATACCATCTCAAGTCTATGATTCTTCTCTGATTAAATTTTATGGGACTATTCATCCTTAAAATATCGTTATTCTCCCTTTGGTTGAGTTTTATGTTATCATAGTAATAAATTTAATTTATTTACATAAATACCACATCAATTTTCTTGAAAGGGATGTTATATTTGATATTCTAAACTAACCTATGATCACATTTCAAAGAAAAAATAATTATAAACTTACAATAAATATTACCTCCATTGTATGGGTCTTGAATAATATTCAAAATGGTTGTTTATCTCATATGGTTGGGTAGAAACTCAACACCAATGTTATTCTAATTGTGTGGGATTTTTTTGATGTTTATCCAAAATAGTTGAATTGTCTTCCACCAAATCTAGATGTAGTTTTTTCAATAGAGCTCATAACTGGTGCTACACCTATATCAAAGAGTCCATATAGAATGGAAACTATTAATTTGTTGGAATTAAAAGTGAAACTATAAGAGAATATTGATGTCATGACCCATCCCAATAAGGCTTGTTCCATGAATACACCAAGACCACCTCTAATAGGCCATGGTATGGAAACAATTCATGCATACATATAAAATCCCACCATCAGAGAATGAAAAAAAAACTTGAAAAAAAAATTACAAATAAAATTCTACCAAAAAGAAACTAAGAACATTCCCCACCAGAAAAAAAGAAGAGGACTACTTTCATGGTAATCATATGAGTATACCTCATTCTCTCAAGATCACTGAGATAATCTTAGTCCTTTTCCCTATATAAATCCATAAAAAGTATAGTCATCTATGTTTGACATGACATGTGGAGGTAAAGACCATTCAGCGGTGAGTGTAATAGTATCCAGTAGGAATCCTAGTAATAAATAAGAATATATCATCAATAATAATGGTCTTTTCATCCCTGGTTTATGTCAAAAGAAAATATTTAAAAAGAACATACATATATACTCATAATAGACACATAGTCTCAAGGCAAGTTCACAACCATAAACCCAACCTAGGATTCCTTCTTGAATGCTCCATACAACACTCATCCAAGAGAACACACTCCCTGTGTTAGAGAGTGTGGATGGTGTCCATCCTAACTGTCTTCCTCAGAAGGTCACACCATAGAAAGTACACACTGGAGGTTTAAAGATAACAATACACAGATGGAGATCACAACCATGACCACGATCTATATGAAAAAACTGAATCTAGATTAATCTGCTATGTAGGGGATGGATACCCCTATAGTGTTAGTTAAGAAGATACCATGAACCCCACCTAGGGAAAATGATGATAAGGCATATCACCCTTGGCCTCATGAAGGGTTTACAACAACTCTATCAAAGTATGATGTTCCTTAGAGACGATAACCATCCTATTCATAGGATGCAACACTATACTAAACCCTTCAAGAATGGATAAAGGGAATGTACCCTAACAACACTGGTCCAATATTAAGAGGAAAAGGGTTCCAAGCCACATCAAGACTCTTTCCCATATCCATGTTTGAGTACATGGTATGCCCAAGACTGTGTACTCATGATTGTGTCTATGTATGGATACTTATGTCCATGTTCAGATAGTTGTGTCCATGTACCTCCTATGGTATATTCCTAGCCATAAAGTATCGGTCACACAACATGTGGCATGTGTCACATAACATGTGATACCATTCTTCTTCGTAGAAACCCAAGCACCTCACAGGGGGTCCCACATGGTGTGTAATCCTGGATTAAACACCATGTAACATGGTATTTTCTATAATCCTAGATCTACTCCAAGAGTCATTTTCTGCTCTTCTAGCCTCCAAATCAGGCTTTGTATCATACTGTAAATCAATGAACTGGTCTGGCTAAGCCTTTCCATCAAAACTCTCCTAAATATGGCCACCACTTTGCATGAGAAAACCCTTTTTCACATATACCAGTATTCATAAATCAAAAAATGCATGAGGAACCCAGATCTGGTTCTCATCCTTTATCGTAGATCATTTTCAACGTCAATTTGAGCCTAAATCTGTAGTATCAATCCATTATTCTAATAAATAGGTGAAAAACAATGGATTCCATAGTATTCTGTCAAACTACATGCCAACTGAAATAGTAGTGATGATCACATGATTAAAGGTGGTAGAATACCAATAAATACAAGGAGGAATGAACCTCAACTATTTTCATGTTGCACTCAATCTATTTCTGGGATAAATGTGACCAAAGATGAAAATAAAAACAAGAAAGTTCTCCCAAATACCCAAAAAATCTCGTACCCACAATATGATTGATCCAAAAATCAGTTTGATAATCGAGAAATCTATGTTTGTCATGGGAAAAGAAAATAATGATAAATCCACATAAAACAAACATTCTAACTCAAGTTGGATTGATAGGTGATGAAGAATGAATCCATGTTGTTGTTGTTGGTGGGATCCTTGAATTTTTTTGGTGGAAATGACCTGTGATCTATCATCTTTTTTTAGAGATATCTCTCCAATTCTATCTCTCAATTATTAGGGTTATAACAATATCCCTTATAATTATTCATAATCATTATTAAATTCATAAATAATTTGGTTTCTATATCACATAATAAAATAAATAAATAAATATTTTTTACTTTATTATTTATGCCCACAAATACTTTAAACCAAACATCTAATGCAGAAAAGGATTATGTCATTCCTATGGTGAACTCCACACTTTGATCTCAATGGAAGCATAAAATTTATGATATGATACTTTGTTTAAGAGTTATTCAACTTTTTTAGGAAAATATTTCTCACTAGATTTTTAATATATTTTTGAAACTTATTCATGGCTCACGTGGCCTTATAATCTCAAATCTTCTCAGCACTTATCTTAGAAAATAATTCATATAACATAAAAATTCAGAAAATAAAAAATTAAATTCCTTAAAATATCCACACCTTGAAAATTGGAGTCTCATAAATCCAAAACTAAAAGACACAAAAATAGATGTGGGAATTGATCATGCATATGGGTCTCCCACTCCGAGGTACTCTCCTGAAGATTCACGTGATATCACTAGAAATAGACTATAGGAATTTCTAACCCATAGAGTATATTCACTTGTCGATCCTCAATCTCTACCCGATACTCTAAAAACATAGCACCATTCTTGATGTACAACTCTCCCATGTTGATAATGTGTGACAGATCATGCATGTACCTCCTCAGCTGTAACACGTGGAAGCTGTCATGTATCCTTTATAATTGTGGTGGTTGAGCTAAGTAGTAATCTATATTTCTATCTCTATGTAGTTTCTATAATGTTTCAATGACTCTTTGAGATAACTTTCTTCCCCAACTAAATATTATAAACCCATAAAATGTTTAGACCTGCATATACACATAGTCTCCCTCGTTAAATTCCAAAGGCTTCTGTTGTTGGTATGTATATGAATTATGATGTATTTTTGTTGTCCTCATCCACTCCTAGATAATCAAAACCTTCTCTACCATGGATCTCACCAACTATGGGCCTATAAGTACATACTCTCTTGGGTCATTCATGCATAGTGGTAACCTATAGGGTCACATGTACATGACCTCAAATAGATCCATAAGGACTGTGGAATGGTAACTATTGTTGTAGAAAAAAATACACCAATGGTAGGTGATCCTCAAAACATTGGCCAATGTATAACATGAAATCCTGCACCATGTCCTCCAAGACCTAGATGGTCCGATTAGTCTAGCCATCACTTTAGGGATGAAACACTATTCTCAAATTCACCTAATTCCCAAAGGCCTCTTACAATCCCTTCCAGAACCTATATGTGAATTTAGAATCACATTTATAAATAATCATTGAAGGAATTCCATGGTTTCATCCAATCTTTTACAAGTATAGGTGTCCTATTACTTCTAGTAAAATTTTATCATGGATATATAGAAAGTGGGAGAACAAGGTGATTTCATCTATGATCACCAAGATGGAATCACGGCACCTAGACATATATGGTAATCCTATTAAAAAATCCATGGATATCCCATCCCACATCCAATATGACACCTCAATATAGAATAAACTAGCTGGAACAAAGTGGTTGTCCTTCACTTATAGAAAAGTAATGCATTGAGAGAAAAATTGTGCAATTTCCTTCTTCATCCCAAGACACCAAAGCTAATTTTGTAGGTTCTAGAACATTTTCACCACACCTGGATGTACTACCAAGGGAGTTTTCTAAAATAACCTTAGAAACCCATCTCGTAATGTTTTTGTTATCATCACATGTCCTCTAAATTGAATTATATACTTTTCACCTATATAATATCCATCAGGAGAATGCCCAATGTATATCTGAGTACATAGGGTATCATAGTCATTATCCCCAAGTTGTTCAGCCCAAACTCACTATAAAAGACGAGGGGTAACAACCATTAAATGGAGGTAAGTCTCTCCATACCAATCCTTAAGGGAAAACTCTAATAAGGAAAACATTTCAGATTCCTTGTTCATTATCTACAAACTAGATCTCCTACTGAGAGAATCTACTACCACATTCCCCTTCCTAAGAGTATAGAAAATCTTGAATTCATAATTCTGGAGAAACTCTATCCATCACATATTTCTCATGTTAATATACTTCTAAGAAAAGATATACTTGATACTCTTGTGGTGAGAATAGATTATAAAATTCTGGCCCATTAGATAGTGTCCCCACATCTTCTGTGAAAATACTACCACAAATAACTCAATATCTTGGATCACATAGTTTTACTAATGTGGTCTCAACTTATGAGAAATTAATAAAATCACATCCAACCAATGAAGTTTGAAAAACCAACACTAGGCTCTAATGAATCATATAACACTATGTAATCGATATCCTCCTCTAACAATTTCAAGATAGGATTAGTCATAAATCTCCACCTAAACTTTAGGAAAGCCTTATGGAACCTATTTATCAAAATTAAAAGATCCCCATTTAATGTCAAAGCTATCAAAAGATATGATATCTGATAAAAAATAAGTATGAATCTATGATAGTATCTATCTAAGCCTAGGAAGCTCTGCACCTCTATCACACTCTTGGGTGGCTCCCAAACAAACACAATATCAACCTTTTCCAGGTCCACTCATACACCATCTGTTGAGATAACATGTACAAGAATGTGGATCTCTCGAATCTAGAACTAGAACATTGAGTTATTTCCTTAAAGATGTTTTTCTCATAGTATATCTAGAACTATCCTCAATTGTCATGTTTTCTCTTCATTACACTTGGATTTCATAAATAAAGGAAACTATAATCTAGTCTAAAAAAGGGTGAAATATAATGTTTATGAGTCCCATGAAAACTTTTGGGAAGTTCGTTATAAAAGTTTCATCACTAAGTACTCATATAGACCATAAAAAGATGAGAATGTTGCCTTTAGTATATCCTCATCTGATACTCATAGTTGGTTATAGCTAGATATTAGTTCAATCTTTGACAACCAATACACCCTCTCTTTTTTCCAGATATTTCATTAATCCTTGGTAGTGTATAATTTTTCTTTAGGGTCACCTGGTTTTGGTGATAGTAATCCATACACAACCTCAAGCTCATATCCTCCTTTTTGGAAAACAACATAGGGGATCCTTAGGTTGAAAAATTGGGGTTTTCAAAGCCCTTCCTCTACAAGTCCTCCAACATCACCCTCAGCTACTGAATCTCTATGGGATCCATTCAACATGTTGGGATAAATATTGGGTTCATACCATGGTGTAGATAAATTCATAAGTCTATCTCCTAGTTGGGTGATAAACCATCATCATTTTGAGGAAATATGTCCTCGTACTCTACCACCAGTCTAGGAAACTGAAAACTCATACCATACACTACACCAAGGGGAATTATAGCCAACTAGTGTATAATCAGATACCCACTCATATGAATGAGTCTATCTTAATCTTCATGGCTCATTATCTTTGATTCATTAATGATTAATGTCTTTTGAACTGCCAAGATTTATTCCAAGACCCAAGATTATTATCCATGGTATGCATGTAATTGTTTTTTAAATGTTTATCTCATGATATAATGCCCTTATGCTCATATTATGATTTTGTGATCATTGATATCTCCCATGATTACCCTTTCTGAGTATTCGAGTTTCCACATTCTTATTTTTCCCTTTTCTAGCATATAAAGTATGTTTTTATGTATGATATTTATAATAAAGGAGAATGTTTTGAATAATTATGTTTTATATGATGTATATCTTATATAAACAATCAATCTATGTATCCATGTTTCCAAAAATAATAGACCTATACAATTATTGTGTGTATTTTAATGATTTTTATTGAATATTCAGCTAATAAGATGCCATATTTATGTATGTAATGAATAGGTCTCTATAATTATCATCAAAGTATGTTTTGGTTGCCCTTTTTAATTAATGTCTTTTGAACTGCCATGATTTATTTCACGAATCAAGATTTTGATATTCGATATGCCTAGAATGGGTTTTTAAATGTTTATCTCATGATATGATATCCTTATGCTCATATTATGATTACGTGATAATTGATATCTCCCATGATTACCCTTTATGAGAATTTGAGTTCACACATTCTTATGTTTCCCTTCTCTAGGGTATAAACTATGTTTTTAAATATGATATTTATAATAAAGGAGAATGTTTTGAATAATTATGTTTTATATGATGTAGATCTTATATAAAAAATATATCTATGTGTCGATGTTTTCAAAAATATTAGACCTATACAATTATAGTTTAGATCGTAATGCTATGTATTGAATATTCATCTAATAAGATGTCATATTTATGTATGAAATGTATAGGTCATTGTAATTGTCATCAAAGTATGTTTTGGTTACAATTGGAAACTATGCTGAGAAAACATTAATGATAACCCTTAGGTTAATCCAATGTATAGAGGATTTTCATAATTTATGGTAATGAAAAGAGTGTGGTTTTCCGAGAAAAATATTCCTGTATAGATACTACATGTGGATTTGGTTTTTGAATAGATGCATATAGAGGTAATAACATTGAAAATTGTTAGTTTAGTATATATTATCCATCATTATTGTGTATGGTGAGTGTTCAATTACTTCTCACCTAGTATGATACTCCTAGGGGATATGCTTGGGTTAATTAAATTTTTCTCTATGAATTACCACGAAGGTTTTGAATGGAAGATGACCATGAAAAACATAGGTTATATCTAAGGATTCATAGAATTAAATAAAGTTGTCAATATTTATACATCCTATGAATGATTTCTCATGATTGATCACTCTGATCAAAGATGCTTGAAAGTCTTTATAACCATTTTGATTTTACAAATAGATTAATGATATATCAATGAAGTTGATGTTGTAAGTGGTATGGTCAAATATTGAAGTACCCTATTTTAGCTTAGTTATATGAATTCCTATATATTAGAAAAACTATCAAGAAATTCAATTTCATATTCTCAATGATTAAAAGTTGAATTATTAGTAAAAAAATACTAATTGTACAATTATTCCATCTCAATTCTATGATTCTTCTCTGATTAAATTATATGGGAATGTGGTTCCTTAAAATCTATTTATTCCCCCTCTGGTTGAATTTGATTATATCATAGTCATGTATTTTATTTCATTACATAAATACCACATCAATTTTCTAGAAAGGGAAGTCTTGTTTTATATTCTAAATCGACCTATGATTTTCTATCAAAGAACAATAATTAAAAAAACCAATAAAATTTACCTCCATTGTATGGATCTTGAATAATATTCAAAATGGGTGTTTATCATAGATCTTTGGGAAGAAACTCAAAATTGAAGTTATCTCGATTATGCGGGAGTTTGTTGATGTCTCTCCAGAAGAGTTGAATTGTATCCCTTCAAATCTGGATGTAGAGTTTTAAATAGAGCTCATAACTGGTGCTACACCTATTTCAAAGACTCTATATATAATGGAAACTATTGATTTGTAGTAATTAAAATAGAAACTCTAGGATAATCTTGATTTCATGACCCATCCCAAGGGGTATTGTTCCATGAATACCCCAGGCTCGCCTCTAATTGGCCATGGGATGGAAACAATGGTTGCATACATCTAAAATACCGTCATCAAAGAATGATAATAAATAACTAGAAAAGAAAAGTTACAAATAAAAATATACCAAAAATAAACTAAGAAAAATCATGAAACAAAAGAAGAGGAATGTTTTCATGGTAATCATAGGAGGATAACTCAGTCTCTCTAGCTCACTAAGATCTTCCTAGTCCTAGTTCTTCAAGGTCTCTATAAAAATTCTATTCATCCTTGTTAGATATGACATGTGTAAGAAAAGACCATATAGGGGTGAGTATTATAGTATCTAGTAGGAATACTAGAAATCACTAAGCATATTTCATCCAAAATAATAGTCATCTAATCTCTGTTATATGTCAACAACAGATATATAGCATGAACATATATATATATATAATCATAATAGACACAACGTCTCACGGTAATTTCCCAACCATAAATCTAGCCTACGATTCCTTCTTAAATGTTCCATATAACACTCATCCAAGAGAATACACTCCATGTTTCAGAGAGAATGTATGGCTTCCATCCAAAATATCTTACTCTTCAAGTCTCTCCATAAGAATTACACACTAGAGGTCTAAAGAGAACAATAAAAAGATGGAGTTCACAACCATGACCACATTCTATATGAATAATCTAATCCAGATTAATAAGCTATATAGAGGATGACCACCCCTGTAGTGTTAGTCAAGAAATACCAAGAATCTGACCTAGGGAAATGATGATATGAGATCTCACTCTTAGCCTCATGAATGGATTACAACTACACTATCCAAGTCCTAAGTTTCTTATAGGTGATCACCATCCTATTCATAGGATGAAACACTCTACTAAACCATCAGGGAATGAATCAATGAAATTTACCCCAACAAAACTGGTCCAAGATTAAGAAGAAAAGGGCTTCAAGCCATATCACGACTCATTCCCATATCCATGTCTGAGTATAGGGCATTTCCAAGACTATGTACTCATGATTTTGTCTATGTATAGATAGTTTCATCCATGTTTAAATATTTTTGTCCATGTACCTCTTGTGGTATACGTCTATCAATAAAGTAATGGTCACACAATGAGTGGCATGTGTCACATAACATGTGATACTTTTCTTCTCTATGGAAACCCAAGAACCTCATAGGGGGTCCCACATGGTGTGTAATCCTAGATTACAAGCTATGTAAAATGGTATTTTCTAGAATCCTAGATCTACTCCAAGTGTCATATTTTTCTCCTCTAGCCTCCAAATCATGCCATGTGTCACACTAATAAGTAAGGAACTAGTCTATCTGAGCCTTTTCATCACTTCTAACCATAATATGGCCAGAAAATCGCATGAGAAAACCCTTATTCCTATATCCCTATATTCGTACATCAAAATATGCATGAGGAGATCCGATATGGTTCTGATCCGTTGTTGTATATCAATATCATCATTCATTTGAGCCTAAATTTGCAGTATCAATCCATTACACCAATAAACAGGGGCGTAGCAACTGATTCATAAGTATTTTTTCAAACCACTTATCAAATGAAATAGTAATGATGATCACATGAAGAACAATGGTAAAATTTTAATAAATACAAAGAGGAATTAACCTCAACTATTTTTATGTTGGCCTTGATCCATATATGTTATAAAGATGACTGAAAATCCAAATAACAACAAGAAAGTTCTCCCAAATACCCAAAAAAACCAATACCCACAATATGATCAATTCAAAAATCAATTTTTTAATCGATTGATCCATATCTGTCAGGGGATAATAAATTAAGTATAAATCTTCATAAAACAACCTTCTTAACTCTAGGGGGATCGATAGATGATGAAGAATGAATCCTTGTCATTATTGTTAGAGGGATCCTTGAATTTTGATGGTGGAAACGATCCTCGATACATAATAATTTTTTAGAGATATCTCTCCAATTATCTCCCTCAATTCTCAGGGTTATAACACCAATCCTTATAATTATTCATAGACATGATTAAATTTAAAAATAATTAGGCAGCTACATCACTTAATAATATAAATAAATATATTTATTTATATTATTATTTATGCCCACAATGAATTTTAACAAAACATATGATGCTGAAAAGGATAATGTCATTACTAGGGTAAACCCCACACATTGAGCTCAATTTAAGCATCAAATTTCTTATATGAGACTATTTTTAAGAGTTATTCAACTTTTTTAGGAAAATAGTGATCACTTGATATTTAATATATTTATGAAATTTATTTCAGGCACACTTGGCCTCAAAATTTAACACCATCTCAAAAATTATCATAGAAAATTATTCATATAACATAAAATGTAGGAAATCAAAAACTAATGTCCTTAAAATCTCCACACCATGGAAATTGGTGTCTCTTAAATCCAAAACAAAATGATACAAAAATAGATGTGGGAATTGATCATGCATTTGGGTTTCCTGCTCCCAGCTACTCTCTTGATGATTTATATGCTACCACTATAAATACTCTAAATTATTTTCTCACACATAGAGGATATTAACTTACCGATCATCAATCTATACCCAGTACTCTAAAAATGTAGCCTCATCCTTGATGTACAGCTATCCACAGTTGATAATGTGCGACGCGTCATGCATGTTCCTCCTCAGCTGCAACATTTGGAAGATTTCATGTATCTTTTATAATAGTGGTGGTTGAGCTATGAAGTAATCCACCTTTCCAACTCTATGTAGTATCTAGAAAGGACCAATGATTCTTTGAGATTGCTTTCTTACCTATAAAAATCTTAGAAACCCATGAAATGTTTAGAAAATCATGTACATATGGTCTCCCTCCTCGAATTCCAATGGCCTATGTCATTGGTCTCCATATGAATTATGTTGGATTTGTTCTATCCTCATCCAATCCAATATGATATTCACCTTTTCTATCATGGATCACACCAAATCTGGGCCCATTAGTACTGAATATCTTGGGCCATTCATGCATAGTAATGACCTATAGGGGTGCGTGTACATGGCCTCGAATGATTATATAATGATTGTTGAATGGTAACTATTATTATAGGAAAAATAAACCAATGGCAGGTAATCATCGCAAATATAGAAAAAGTCTAACATGAAATCCTACAGCATGTCCTCTAAGACTTGGATAGTCTTCTTAGTCTGGTCGTTGCTCTATTGGTAAAACACTATGCTTAAATTCAAATTATTCTCAAAGGCCTCTTACAATCCCATCCTAAACTGAGATGTGATGTGAGCATTATAATTATAAATGAACATTGGGGGAATACAATGGTGCGTGACTATCTTCTACCAGTATATGTGTCCTATGACCTCTACTAAACCTGATTAGGAGTATCTAGGATGTGGGAGAACTTGGTGAGTTCCTCTATGATCACCAATATGGCATCATGACCCCTAGAAATATATGGTAATCCTATTATGAATTCCACTGATATACTATCCCACTTCCAGTATGACACCTCAAGGTGGGATAAACTAGCTGGAATGTAGTGGTTGGCCTTCACTTAATTAAAAGTAATGCATTGAGAGAAAAATTATGAAATTTTCCTCTTCATCCCTAGACTTCAAAGATAATTTTTGAGGTTCTAGAACATCTTCACCACACCTAGATGTACTACCAAGGGAGTTGTCTAAAACAACATTATAACCTTCTCTCTCAATGTCATTGTTACTGTCTCATATCCTCTAAATAGAACAACATGATCTTCACCTTTATAAAATCCATCATGAGGATGTACAATGGATATATGAGTACGTAGGGTCTTACAGTCAGTATCCCCAAGTATTTCCTCCCTGAATAACTATAAAATAGGGGGGCTGACAACAATTAATTGAAGTTAAGAATCTTCAAACCAATCCATATGGGATAAATGTAATGAGGAAATATTTTTTGATGCCTTGTTCAGTAGCTGCAAACAAGATCTTATGCTGAGAGCATATACTACCACACCCCCCTTCCCAAGAGTGTAGACAATTTAAAATTCATAATAATGAAAAAACTATAGCCATCACATCTTTGTCATGTTAATATAATTATAAGAGAAGATATACTTGAGAGTCATTTGGTAAGAATAGATGATGAAATTACCACCCATCAGATAGTGTCCCCATATATTTCATGTGAAGACTACCACTACTAACAAAAGATTGTGGGTCACATAGTTATACTCGTGTTGTCTCAACTTATGTGAAACATATTAAATCCTTGCCTACCTATGAAGTTAGAAAAACCAATATCGGTCCCTGATAAATCATAGAACACTACGTACTCGACACCCTCCTCTAACAGTATCATGGTGGGTGAACTCGTCAGTCTCCACCTCAACTTATGGATAGACTTATGGAACCTCTTTATCCACATGAAAGGATTCCCCTTTCACATCAAAGCTATCTAGGGAGATTATATACTACAACAACCAAGTATGAATCTATGATACTATCCATCCAAGCCTAGGAAGATCTGCACCTCTATCACACTCTTGGGTGTCTCCCAAAATAACACTGTATTAACTTTCTCTAGGTCCACTCATACAAAATCTACTAAGATAACATGTCCTAGAATCTGGACATCCCGAATCTTGAACTAGAACATTGTGTGCTTTTCGTAAATATGGTTGTCCCGTAGTACATCTAGAACCATCCTCAATTTTTATTTCTGAACATCATTACACTAGGATTTCATCAATGAAGGATACTATAATCCAGTCTAAAAAGTATGAAAATATCAGGTTCATGAGTCCCATGAACACTGTTGGGGTTTTTGTAATGAAAAAGTACTTCACCAAGTACTCATATTGACTATAAAAACATCAGAATCTTGTCTTCTGTATATCATCATCTCATAATCATATATGGTTATAGCCTAATCTGAGTTCAATATTCGACAGTCACCATGCCCCTTTCTTTTGGCCAGAGAGGTCATTAATCATTGGTAGTGGATGATTGTTCTTTATAGTCACCTAGTTTTGCTGATTGTAATCCACACACAACCTCAAGCTCATATCCTCCTTTTTGGAGAACAATGGGGATACTTAGGGTGAAAATTGGGTTTTGTCAAATCCCTTCCTCTACAATTCCTCCAAAATCACCCTCAGCTATTGAAGTTCTATGGGATCTATTCGACATGTTGGGGAAAATATTGGGTTCATTCCAGGGTGTAAACCGATTCATAATTCTATCTATCAGTGAGGAGGTATACTATTAAAATTCTCAGGAAATATGTCCTCGTACTCTACCACCAGTGTAGGAAACTAAAAACTCATATCATACACAACAACAAGGTAGAATTATAGACAACTGGTGTATAATAAGATACATCCACATATTATTGAGTCTATCATACTCTACATGGTTTTTCTTTTCACTAATAAAGAATGAACTCATCCCATCACTACAGAAAAACTACATCCTCTGCATGAAATTATTTAGGAATGAACAATAGATAAATAGTCTATACATAATATGTTTTTGTAATGCATCATCATTACAAAAATAGATATCCAAAAAAGAAACTCTCACCTCCAAGAGCCGGGGCACACTATCAGCAGAAGTGTATGATTGCTGAGTTGCCTCTTTTTTGATTCTCTAAGTGAAAGGGTCAAGTCAAAGGCTCAACTGGAATATCAAAGTCAAGAACTATATTAGTGATCAGAAAGGATCCACTCAATCCTATGTCTATCAATACTAAATCTAAGTCATAAAATATATATATTTTACCTTGAATCATTCTAGGAGGCTCTGGGTCATATGCCTCGACTGGATGCAGTATCCCTATCCCCTGAACACCATCTCCCTGAGCCTATAGGTGACCACATGTGGGTGAAAGTGTTGACATGTCATAACATCTATCACCTCCAGATACCCTCTCGTATCTTATTCCACATCCTCCACCCTATGAACCTGTCTACTATTTCTACTACCTCTATCTACATGTCCTATCCAATGTATCTCTATCAGCTAAATGTTGGGTTGGAAAATCTCATGCAATATATCACCGACTATAAAAAGAGTAGATTCACTTATCTCTAGTAGGGATAGAACCATCATGTGACTCATTAAACACATAACCTAATTCTTTGGATCTCCTCCTAAAATGTCACGCACATCCAAGTCCCCACGTTTGTCATCTTCTTCTTTCTACTAAAGTATTATCTCCCATGTACACACTACCAGTATCAACTATCTTCATCTTCATAGCCAAGAAACAATTTTCTACCAAATCACCCTCAAACACTATATAACAGGTAGTAATTAATATATGTTTCAAACTAGACTAGTTTTCTATACATATTCATCACTCGAAGTTCTGATTATGAAAGAACAGACCACACACCTTTTTTCGAGTATCAAGAGATGTTGGTGAACCTTGATGACTACTCTTCCAATGTAATACTGTCCTACTGAAGACGTAGAATCTCCTAAATGTATGAAGTCCTCAAAATATTTAGAGATAACTCTTCCCTAAAAAGGTTCTCTAAAACCAACCATGCAAGAGTAACATAATTGTATGACTTGGTCACCATGCCCCACCGTCATATTGAAGAGACATGGAGAAATATTGATAGTAGAACCATCATGTGGGTTGTAGGTGTCCTGAAAAGATGAAATAGTCATGTAACTTCCTCAATCCAGTTTTCAGCTTCCTATGGGTTGAGCTCACCTCAGAACCTGATAGGTCACTGTTGATGAATCTTATAAAGCACAGTCAACATGCGTACCTCATATTTTGGTACTAATGGTCCCATCTTATATTATATAGGTGGTGGTTAAACTGGTGAACCACCTTGATTTAACACCTCATAAACATGTGCCATTATTGAAGCTGCATCACAAAAGGGACCATCCTCATGATTGAGATGCTAAATCCAAGATGGAAAACTCAATAGAGGCATCCTATAAAATAGAATATAGACCATAGTTAATGAGTATATTTGGATAGATAAAGAAGAAGGACATAGAAACCACAAACCATTCATTTATGACACATGCACCGATTTTCCCCCTATAATTAGTTCCTATATGTACTGAGTCAAAAGGAAGGTGATCAACATCCTTTTGTATAAACTGCCAACCTGTACACAAACAGTAGAGTATCTGGACTGAAACTTAAGATCGAAACACTTAACCTTGTTTCCATAAAAATAAAACAAATATCATAAACTATGGTCCTAATTTAGAACAGACTACGATGATATCACTATGTCATAACCCATAAAAATGGGGTCTATTCCATGTGTACCCCAATCCCACCTCAAATAGGCTAGGGGATGGAGACTAGTTCCATGTAAAAATATTGTCACGACCTGACCCAACGGGGCTCGAACCATGACTCCCTAAGCCCACCTCCAATAGGCCAGGGGCTGGCGACTAGTGCCGGGTAGGCTATCACACACATGTGAGACATTATCCTATGGTACCTGCACACACACACCCACATACACCTCCAAGAAATAGTGCAGAGATATATATATATATATATATATTTATATATAAACTGGAAATTAATGCATGCATACATCTAACCCACAACCAGAGTACAACAAAAGTAAAAAAGGTAAAAATAGGGCCCACCAAAAGGATCCTAAAAAAGTGACCAACCAGCTCAGAAGGAGGGAAACGCTGCCAAAAGCATCAGATGGAAAGATCCTCAGCACAGCTCCAGTAAACCCCATCCCCCCGTTCAGTCGTGCAAACTATGCTCTACCTACTCTGGGTCCTCCTGGAGCTCCGTCAAAAGGCTTGTGGTCTACAAAAGTCACAAACTTGTGCGGGAAACGCCTGTGCATGGGTGAGTATATAAAATACCCAGTAGCCACCCCAAAAACCCCAAAAATAAAGGGAGAAACTGAAAAGCAATAATCAGATCATCCCAGCTAGAGGGAACCGAAACGATAGAGAAACTTCATCTTGAGACCATCGTCGGCTAAACACGACTAGTCATCACAACTCAAGTGTATTCCCATACATATACCATGAGCAATCTAGATATAATCAAAATACGCACCAAGCCCCATGAGGTTCCGACCTCGTAACCTTCGATAGTTACATATCTAGTAGAACACATTCCTCAAGCACTGTCATCCCTGATGACATTCGTCCGAGAGATATACGCTCATCGAAAAATGTCACTGAGAACCTCATGCTGAAAGAATGGAAATACTAAACTCCTCAGACAGGGGATCACTCCTAGGGTCCTATAGGGGTTACCACAACACACACCGGTAGATATACGCATGGCTTGATTCCCATCCTTATGGGATATATAGGAACACTCAAACGCCTCATTTTGAGCCCAGCCCCAAACTCTTCTCTTCGACTATCCCCCCTGGGTATAGTTATCTTGGAGGATCCTTGCATGATATGGGCTTCCTCAGCTCCACTCAAACAAGGGGTATAATGGTCGCACCATGTGCCCACTCCCGTTATTCTATCCTCCTCGTCCTCACTGCAAGACGTTAAACTGCATGTTTGTCAGGCCTTCCTGACTGAGGCCCAGCCTCAGGCCCCTTGGAATTCTCAGCCCCCTAGCCCATATTCTCTTATGAGAGTGTATGGTTTGGTATGAGATTATTTACTCATTCACATCGGGTTATTCACCGGGCCACACACCTCCCTTGTTTGGGGTTTTCCTACTCCCCTCCATTTCCTCACAGAAAGATGTTAAACTGCATGGCCTTAAAGAACTACGTATGTCTTGATTCCCATCCTCATGGGATATGTAGGACCGCCCTGACATTTCGTCCGTCGGCCTAGCCCAAATGCCAAAATCTTCCCCCCAGGTCAAGATATATGGCAAGGGTGAAAACTGTTTCCCCAATTCCAATCGAGATAACCTTGATCTGGTCGTACATCCCACTCCCAGGAGACGTTCTCCTCTTTTAGATATGGGTATAGCAATGCTTCACCCACTCCTTGGCTGGGATTCCATCACCTTCCCCATCCGGAAGGGCCCCTGAATGGTATGGATGTTAGGCCTAAGGGCTCTATTACCACTTTGGACCAATGCACTCGAGGATGTCGAGCAACAAGACGATACAAGTCCCACGTTTTGAATTTGGTCAGTAGTTTATGCACATTTGTTGCTCCCATTTCAGGTCACTATGGGGACGTTGTGTTTCGAACTTGGCCAACATCTGTCCTGGATCGTTAGGGCCACCCCTAGATGTCCCAAACATCATGTGTAGTGGTTCATTCTGCCCCGTTGTATATCCAGGAGACGAACTCTCTCTGGGCGATGCCAAATATCAGGCCCATTGGCCTTCTCGGTCCCTCGTCTCAGGTTCTCTCTTATGGGATTGTATGGTGTGATATGGGATTATGTCCTCATTCACATCAGGTTATTCGTCGTTCTATACACCCCCCTCATGGGGGTATCTTACCCCCTGAGTGATTTCAAGAATTATGTGTGTCTTGATTCCCATCTTTATGGGAAACGTAGGACAACCCGAATGTCTAGACTTTGGGTCCAACCCTATCTCCCAGAAATCTCCATTTCACCTTGGCCCCATGTCCTACCCTTCCCTAGAGAGGGGAGTATATGGTCTAGCATGGGATTATGTCATCATTCACATCGGGATTGTAACGACCACTCCATGTAGGTCTTCCTTTTGAGCACCCTCGTCGACCCTTTTTGGTGGTTAACCAATGTGCCTATGGGTACTCTGGTTTAGTACCTGGAATGTCAAACTCTGCTTGGACATGTTTTCAACCGTTTTTCAGGCTTTGTGTTCCCATTTATCAGGGCTTGCATCACCTTTAACACCCGAAGGGACCCCCAAAAACAGCATAGATACCACGCATAAGAGATCTCCTACCATTGTAGGCCAACACCCATGAGGGTTTCAGACAACAAATTGATAAAAATACCGCGTTGCTAATATGGTCAGTGGTTGATGCTCATTTTTTGTTCCCACTTCAGGCTAACACGATATGGATACTGCATTTCCGCCACAGTTAACAATTATACTCCATCACCAAACCAACACAATTAAGCCCAAAATGTCAGTTACATGATTAACATCCTTCTACACCTCATCATGTCCATGTAGAACTTTGAAACTCTTGGTACTTTTCCTCAGTGCGCATCCGTGCGTTAAGAGTACCAAAGCCGCGATAGGGGGGTCATTCATGGCTCCGCACTGATTTACCTTTGGCATGCGTTACATGTATTGTAAATGAAATCTTCATCCCTTGTTTCCCACACCGATTTTAACTCACGTGGGCTTAGGGATTGGGTTGAGGTATGCACTTACTTGGAGTGTTTTCACTCCATCCATGGTATGAGCTCTAAGAACATAAACTAATATCTCTTCCAGAACTACGTACGGATTGATTCTCATTCTTAAGGGATACATAGAACCACCAAGACGTCTCGTTTTTGGGTCCATCTCATTTGGGAGCTAGTTTCTTTCCCCCCCTTTGTCCTCTTACCTCTATGTAGGCCCCTTAGCCTAAGGTCCCCCTCTCGGAATTGCGTACGGTGTGATATGGGAACATGTCTCCATTCATAATGGGGATATTTTATTACACTGTACACATTCCCCACCTAGCATTGTCTCTGCTATGTCTGCGCTGCACGACATTAAAATGCATGCTTGGTCCTATCACATGACCCTAAACTGTGGCATTATCGTCCTGGCCGCACGACAAAAAAATGACACTGCATTGTGATGACCTCATCGTAGAGGACATCATGTTGGGTATCAGTCATTTACCATACCATTTGTCAATGCCTGTATAAGGATTGATTCTTGTGACGAAGCTAGGGCCTTCTACCATAGGCCTTTCGCTTCAAAAAAACCACTTACCTTAAAGGACAAACAAGATTCATCAAATACCGATTCTCTTGAAACGAAGGCCACGCCCACATGCCCCTTTTTACCTAGAACAGGTACCCTACTGTGCCACCTCATGAACAACGTTCAACTTGATCCCCATCGTCATGGGTTACATAGGAACGCATGTGCACTTTGCCTCAGGCCCAGCTCAACTCTCATTTTCGGTCCCTTGACCTAAAAACTCTCTTAGGAACACATGGGGGTTAGAACCCCCAGTTCCCATTCACGTTTGGTATTTTTAGTTACCCCACCACATGCCTCTCGTATTTCCTACCATCTATGGTCTAAGTTCTATGAACCTATTCTAAGATCTCCCTATGGGAAGGGGCTCAACCACCTCTATCTAATATGTATCGTTGTCGTATTTAGATGTGTTTGACAAAGAGCCCAAAGTGTCAAATTTTCATGGAGACATCCCCCTCATTCCATGCCCAAGATTTGTGAGATCACTATTTGGATCCTCATCCTCTTCCACATCCAAAGGTACCCCCTAACAGCCTGGTCTCATGCCGCATCGGCTCACCTATCGTCCTGGGCCAACGCCCCTAAGGATCTCTGACGAAATTTGTGACAGCTCCTATGTTTCGAACATGGTCAACGGTCAACCCTCCGTTTTCTATCCCCATTCCAGGCTAACATGAAATGGATTCTACGTTTCCTCCACAATCAATAGTTATCCTCCATCGTCATGCCGCCATCATTGTGAACCAGATTTTGAGTATCATGATTTACACATTTCCACTTCATCATATTCAAGTGGAATTTTGACATACTCAGCTTTATCTCTTCGCGCGTCTAAGTGCACTACATGGACAGGTTAACATCATTATCTGACATTCACCAAGCGTGTCCCTTCTCCCTAACATGTCCTTTCATGTGACGGGAAAGTCCCACCACTACTTTTTTCCCACATCGACCACGACTCATGTGGGCATAGTATTTTTGGTAGGATGTACACTAGCGCAGCTAGGCTTCTCTCGTCCTGCATGACGTTAAACTATGCTTCTAGAACTATGTATGGATAGATTACCACACTTATGGGATATGTAGAGACACCCCGGTATTTCGCCTAGGGTCCAGCCCCAGGAATCGTAAAGCTTTATTCCTCCCAATTTCCAGCCTCCTAGCCTGAACCCTTGTGAGGAACAGTACCACTGCAACTCTTCCCTGAACAATTTCGGGATGCCCCAAGATGACATTGGGAAGTGACGAATCCCTCTCTAGAGAGGCCCTGTCTAAAATAAGGAATGATCCATGATCATGAAGGACCCCGAGACACCCTGAGAGGGGAGGGGTGAATCAGGGTGACCACTTTTTCTTCTAATGTGATGGATCTTGTTCCCACGTTGGTAGGAACTTGTTGAACCTATATGATGATTATGATCAGAAAGCAAACATTCACATACACAGAGAAGAGATAGCCCTTTTTACTTGGTTCACTACTAAGGGCTACATCCAAGGAGCATACGCCGACAGGTTTTCGGTCGTACCAAAATCCACGATGCTTCGCTAGCGGTAGATTACAAAAGTTTGGGTACAGTTACTCTGTCCCAGGCTCACTGCCTTTACAAGGGTTCAGGGATAGCCCATTGTGTCCCTCGTGTCACTCCCGTTGACTCCCCCTAGCTCACTGCCATTGGTGAAGTCTCACTCAGTTTATAGATGTGAAGGTCTCTTCATCATTTTCATAAGAATGAATCCTTTGTTGTATGTAGATGCTCTATTGAAGTCTGATTCTCACCAGAAGCAGAATATCACTTTTCCTCGAATGTATCGGGTAGTCTCCTGGCTTTCGTGCAGCTCCAAACAGGCCGGCGGGCTTCAGCAAAAACTGGCGCGCTTCTCCAAGCCAGACGTGCAAGTCCCAATACAGCGCGCAAGTCTAGACTGGTGCGCAAGTGTCACCAACGCACCTGTGCGATGCTTCCTTCCCCGACAACAAACTTGCGTGGCCCACTTCCTTTCTCTTCCAAACCGCCTTGGGTGCTCAGCAGACAACCGGTGCGCAAGCTCTACTTGCGCGACCAAACTACCACCTGCGCGGCTCAACCACCTGTGCGACGAGAGATCAAACAATCTCTAAGTCTCGAACTCCGTAGAAAATGAGGAGGGGTGGTCCAGTATTTATAGGCAAACTGGACCCCCTGCGCAGAGGCGCGCAAGTCCCTCAGTGGCGCGCAAGTCTTGTCTCCAGTAACCTCTTTCGCGCAACTCACTTGCGCGACCCAACCAACACTTGCGAGACCTTCTTTCCTTAGCCAAATTTTGATGTTATGATCCTCAGAAACATAAAGAGCGCAAGTATTTTATCCTCCAAGAGCTCGGCGCGCAAGTACCTTTTCCAAAAACACTTTGCTTTATTGGCCGATTTTCAAGCCCAAAAATTTGGCAAACACTGGGAAACAGCGCCACCTTCACTAATGGTTTCTGCTTGAACAGTATGATCTCTTTGTTGTTACACATCCTGAACTTCCACTGAGGATTGACAACAAACACAAACAATACGCTAAATCATGCTTTGAAGACCCTGGTTCCAAAAGATAAATCTGATGCGTCCATCCAGTGTGCTTCTGCAAAGGAGGTGTAATTTCAAGAGTGTTGGATTCTATTCGAAAAAACCCTCAATCCACATTCCATACTTTGTGTGCCCCTTATTCGAACCCTCGTCCTCTTTCATATCTGGAGGGACCCCTTAACAGTATGGATTCTCAGCCTATGGACCGCCTACTATCCTGGGCCAACATTTTGGAAGACTAACGAATGTCATTTGCGACAGGTCCTGTGTTTCGAACATGGTCAACGGTCGACCCTCATTTTCTATCCCCACTCCAGGATAATACAATAAGAATACCGTGTTACAAATGTGGTCAACAATTATTCTTTATTGTCATGCCACCCCCACAATGTTCCAAATCCTGGGTATCGTGATTCACACTTCCCATGCTCATCTGTTCAGATCGATTTCAGCGCCCCTGGCATTACACTATTCATTCATAAGAGAACACTGGAAAAATGGTAATTTAGTTGTTCTGAGAACTTCATCCTCCATCAAGGTCTCCCCCATTTCCTGGAAATCCGGACCGGTTGTCCAAACCCCGGATGCCTGAAGCTTGGTTTTCACTCCTACATTTGGATGGGGCAATGAGGTAGCCATCCCTTGTTTCTCACATCAGGATTGACCCATGTGGGCTTAGGGAATGGTCACTAGATGCTCCACAAACATCATAAGGGTGAAATAAATCAATGTACACAACGGAACTCGTGAATTCTATGACATTCAAACAATCATAGAACAAAAGTTCGTTTAAGGGTTTGTAATCATTATTTTACCTGAGGGTCGACTCCACCCATGGATGGATTGACCTCGTCGAAGGAATGTCACAACTCTTCCACCCTTTGGCTGGTGGCATCCAGGAGATGTTGTTGCTTGTTCACCTCCCACTCCTCCTTAGTGGAGAGAGGGTGCAATTCGTTGGCTGCAATCTGGGACTGCTCCACATCGGCCCGAATGTCAATCATCTCCCCAGAAGCTCGCCTCAGTCCCTCTTCGGCTTCTATTAACTGGGCCTTCAATCGTGAGATTAGCTCATATTGCACCTTGAGGGAGGTCAGGTGCTCGTTCACCCGATCTTTCAACCGCTGGACCTCGTCTTCAGCCTTCTGGAGCATCTTGATGTTTATTGCCTTCCTCCGCTGCCAACCCACGCCAAGGCCATGGTCGTACTCCCGAATCTTTTCTGCCATAAGATCTCAGATGAGCATGTGAGGAAGTCGGGCATCCACTCCCCCAACGCACAGTTCGTGTAGTAGAAAGTGAAGTCTGTCCATATCATTCAACCATAGCGCTTGGGGGGTGTCATTGATGAAGCACGCGATCAGCTTCCACGATCGGTGACAGAATATTTTTCTATCCTTCTTGTCAGAGTTCGTCTTGTCCTAGTCGGCGTGATTGGCGGGCTAGTATGTAGGGAATTCACCTGGTAACTCCTCAAATGGGTCTACATCTGGCATCAGATTGGGCGTGGCGGGGACTGAATCGTCGGGTTGATCCTCATCATCAGATCCCACCTCGATAATCTCAGGCGCAGTCCCACTGGCGCCCCCGCCGACGATCAGAAGCGCAGTAGTTCGGTCAGGTTGGATGTTCACCTCCACGACCATTGGCCTGCCCCTTGGAAGGGATTTACCAGAAGCCCCCACCAACTTAGCTACAACGTACCAGACCAATTGAAGGATTGTTCATGCTAATAATGGGACGCATATGTCAGTTAACATGGTCAGTAGATGGCAGTTGTGAATGTTGTAGAGAAAACTTAAAGAGGTCACATCCCTGGTCTCTCTCTTGGTATGATGTCATCGGAACCCCGAGACGCGGCCCCCCGTGTATGGTTGGCAGTTCTGGAGACTCCAGGGGAGCCGTGTCGACTGTCCCTGCCCTGCCAGACACGGAAGTTGATGCAACCAAGGGCGTGGATCCTGAATGTCCCGCGCTGGCACCCACTGAGGGGCAAGAACGAGGTCTATGCACAAGGTCCTCCTGCACTGTACAGACACTAATAAGGAATCTAGAGTAACATAAGGGCAGACTCTAAAGACAGAACTTTGGGTTTTACCTCGATATCCTATGTTAAATCTTCGAGATCCAAGGACTGGTCGCCGACTTCACCCTCCTCTGGCGGACTCTCCCTACCAGCCTTGTCTCTCCAGGAGGACTCATCTGATTTGTCCGGCAGGGGGAAGCACTCCCTTAGGTCAGCGGGTGATAGTTGCGGTGGGACCATGCGATCCAACAACACCCTGACTCATTCCGTCATCGGGTGCAAGGCACCCCGGGAATGGATGAAGTCCTCCATCTTGGATATGTATTGTTCTACCTCCGCCTGGGATACTAAAAAGCCGGCTCTAATAGGGCCAATCCTTGCCAAGTCCATCCCGAGGTAGTTAAGGTACTTCCATAACTAGGATGGGACAAGGAATTGCCAATTGACTTCCCAAATGTCTCGGGCCTCCGAGAAGACAGCATTCTTCGGCATGTCAATGTGGCACATCCGTTTCCCTGGGGCTTCGGTAGAAATCCAGTGGAATCCCCTCGGTGGCCACCCCTCTGGATGACTCTGTTCTCTTGGGACCACCGGCTCCGTTGTCGCTGTCGGATGCGCTGTTGCTTCTCCCTCCTCAACTGGTGCGGGCGCTGCTACTATAGTAGCCACACCACTACGGGATTCCCTTGTCGCCTTTTGGCCTCAGTCTCAAGATTAGGGAGGGTCACCCTCACCGACCAGGATGATTGGCCACTTCAGCATCTCCCCTGGAAAGGCTGCCTCCTAGCTCCAGGTGTATTCTTTTATCAGCCCAAGGACGGTGGTCGGAGGAGGCAATACATTACGAATCTTTTCGTCTTCCCGTGTGGACATGAGACACATCTGCCTGATCACACACGAGTGATCCTCATAGACCACCCCCAGACAGACCTGTGAGGTCAGCTGCTGTAGGCACCGGAATTACCGACCAAACCGGTGTGGGGTGTACAGCTCGTAGAGATTCTCCCGGTCCACCCTAGACACCAGGATTCCACCACTAAAGGCCAAGAGGTAGGCTCGGTGCTCTTCCATTCCCTGGCCATTATCCGTGAAGGCCCCCATTGGCAATGGTAATGGGTTGAAATTGAATTCCTCCATTCTCCACACCCGGTTTAGAACCGACGATGCGATCAGATTGGTCGGAAAGCTCCCCACAGAGTTCAAGATATAGGGACTAAAATTTGATCCTGGAGGTGGGATGGGGTTCATAAATTCATAAATCCCCCTGATGTGCGCCGCTATCCACCCATACAGGAGGTGGAATGGCCTGCATACCCTCTGTGGCCTTTTCCCCTTGCTGATGTTCCATAGAATTTTGTACAACATAGAAAGCATCGAGATCCCCAGGTTCACCCACCCTCCTGTCACCAAATTGGATTCCATGAAAAAAGTGCATGGCCACACTCCCATGTTTGTATGCCTCACAAGTAGGATCCAACCACAGATGAGGGCTGCGATGAATGCCACCAGCCTGACTATTGCCCATTGTTCAGTGATGACACTGAACCCCCCGGTCTTCTACTAGCTATCCTCCAGCAGCCGCCAGTATGAGTTTTCCTTACTCTGGGAACCCTTCGGGCAAGTTCAAGGCCTCACTAGGAACTGCCTATTTTCTAGGAAGTTCAATAACTTCTTGAAATAGATCTTCAAGTGGAAATCCCTCACCCCCTTCTTATCCTCCCTGGGCATGTGTTCTATCAATGGAATTGCCAGATGCGACATCTGCTCTAGATCCTCCCATGAACCCATGGCTGGGAGGAATTCGTCGTACATTTTCCCCAGTATCAGGACCCCTGAGATCTGATGCACATCCCATAGGCTGATGCCGACCTCCCCATGATGCAGGTGAAAGGTATTGGTCCCCGGTGACCACCGCATCAACAGCTCGGGCATTAACTTCTTCGGCTGGTAGATATGGAACTGGGAAGCCCAAGCTGCCTCATACAGGCCCACCGTTCTCAGATCCACCCTGAACTCCTCAAACGAGGTTCTTACCCAATAGGCTCAAGCCCAATCGTTCATAAAGTTACTGCCCTGGAACAAGCCCCATTCCTCGGACCACCCCTTCTTCAGGTTCCCCAGAACCGCCTTAAGGATGGTTCGGTACAGTGGAGGGGACGTCTCTGGCTGTAATTTCCTCCCATTGTCTCTGTTCAGATGATTGTATAGGCAGTCAGTGATGACAGGCCTGAAGTCCTCTCAGGCATGACCTTCGGGCGCCCTGAACCATCGGTGCTGACATGGCTTGCTCTGGAACCAGTAGGCTGGCTCATCCCGACCTGGTTCAGGGATGAAGACGTCATCCCTTAGCCCGAATCCATACAAAGGAAACCTCCTACACCGTGGGTAGTTCTTCTGGCTCTCTGACAGTAGCTCCACCATATAACTATGGTCCAAGTGGCTCCAGACTAGCTCACCTTTCCCCAGACTGTTTTACATTTTGTCCTTCCAGGAGGCATCCACAAGGACCCCATGGGCAGCTTCTCGGTGGGCCATTCAGTTATGGAACATGGATGTTTCCTTTCTTGGTTCGTGAATATCATTTGAGAAGTGAGTTCGTGAAGGCCTCTTATGAAGACTGTTCGCAGGGGGCACTGCCTCGATGTTCAAAGCTGGATCACGGAGCACAAACGCGAAGTCGAAGACTCACTGTGAACCGCAGAGACCTGATTCGCAGAGATCACTCGTGGAGTACGTAGAGCTTCGTGAATCAAGAGCGCAATAAGAAAATATCACGGATAAGGGAAAGGAAAAAAGAGATGGAAGGCCTCATATTTATTGGTGACGAACTTCAGAGCTTCGTGGCATGTCCAGTCCATGCAGAGCTTCGCAGCGCGCCCGGTCTGCGCGGCCCTTGTCCGCCTCGCGAGCCCTCTTTGCCAGTCAGCACCGTGAACAGTCGAGGATTTTGACGATTTCCCTTAGACTTTGACCCTTGATCCCTCCATGGATCCATGTCTAAGGTGAGGCATTTTTTGGCGCCAAAAGTTTGCATGAAGATGCGGACCCAAGATGGCCCCACAAACTGCCTCACATAGCCACTTTGTAGAGTCCCCTAGCACCGCGCCCGTCACAAAGAAAAGAAGGTGGGATGCTCCGCGAATACATTTGACATTCGCGAGGACACCACGAAGCATAGGAGGAAGGATGCTCCGCGAATGAATTTGACATTCACGACACCGCCACGAATCCAAGGATGCAGGATGCTCCACAAACCCATTTGACGTTTGTGACCCACCGCGAATCCCCCAAACCCCACTTCACACCATGTGAGCTCCGCTCCACGACGCCTCTTTCCTATAAATACCGATCTCCCCCGGAGATTTCTGGATGGGCAATCCGACCTTTCAGATTCTCATCTCTTGAATCGCGAAGCACACTTCCGCTCAGTGAACCATGTGCTGCGCGATGTACTTCTGCTTCGCGAAGTGCCTCCCCATTGTCTCGTTTTGATCCCCTCTTCTGAGAGATATGTCTTTCGCGAAGCCTAAGGGATTTTGTGAAGGAATGGGATCCCCAAGGGGACCCGGGTCATTGTGGAGCGTTTTTTCTTACAAAGTACCCTTCATGTACACATGATCCATTTTCTATGGTAGGATCACTGTACTTCGCGAAGCACATTACTTCCCGAAACCTTTCATCACGAGGCACCTTTCCTCTGTGAGGCTGTGCTCCATTAATGCCCTTCCACTTTGCGAAACACCTCCCATTTTCACCTCTTCCCAATGCTAAGGATAAGGCACCCACTTCACGAAGCGCACCCCTTCGCAAGTTCCCTACGCCATGTAGAGAAATAGAGCTCCACAAGGCCCTTGCCTATGGACCCCTCTTCTTGGAAAATTATTTTTCTGTATGACCCTCCAGGTTTTCACGATGTGACTTTAAAGCCCCCTGGAAGATTAAACCCATATCATTGTTGCGCCTAATGATTCGTCTCATAGGCATGCTAATGGCTATTCATTTTTCGCATAGCCATGATAATGTGGACCCCTTGATGGTTCTCTCTGCGACCCCTTCACCATGGCCTTTCCAATGCCTTCCCTCCCATAAAGAGAAGAGGGTACCAGTTATGAAAGTCTTAGGGGTGTGGAACGAACCTACTTCATCCGAGATGCAGGATGTTAAAATTCCAAGCACCTTCGTCCTGAACACATGACATTAAACTGTGAACTCGCCCCGTGCCCCGAATGTAGGGCCCCCCACCTTGGGCATTCCCCATGCCCCCTAGTCTCCATAGGGTATGATATCCTCTTTCTTGGAGTGGCATTTGTCCACGGGGAAGGGAAGCCCCCTTGGTGTAAGCCTCAAGCTTTTCATACTAGAGGCATCACCCCTGCTCCTCCTCACTTCCTCGGTGCCAAGTCTAGTGGAGGGTGTGATAGGAAATGGGGTTCCTCCTTTCTTCATTCCCAAGTTCCCCCTCCCACTACGCTTTGCCTCCCTCAGGCCTCCACCTTGGAGTAAGTCCCGAAACCTTGGGTCGCTCAACGCATAAGCCCCTCCTCATTTCCCATGGACGCACCATTCACGATGTGATCGTCAGGTCTCCGCTGCCTCTTGTTTCTCACACAGAGCACAACTCACGTGGGATTAGAGTAAGCATCAACCATGACAACATCCCTGTCTTTCATGATGTAAAACTGTACACCCATGTCCTGAAAGACATTAAATTGTACACCCCCATCTTGCATGACGTTAAACTGTACACCCGAACTAGGGGGACTTTGATCCATGTCAAGGAATGGTACGTAGGAAGCCTCACGAGGTTCAAGCCCCAACACATTGGGCATCCAAGAATGTAATCCCCAATCCATCCTAAACTACATGGTATTTGATCCATTTCCAGGAATGGTACGTAGGAAGTCTCCCTGAGGATCAAGCACACCATCCTCCTGGACCAAGGTCCTTATTCACGTCGGTTCTCCTACATCCATCCTGAACTACGTGGTCTTTGATCCTTGCTAAGGCATGGTACGTAGGAAGCCTCCACAAGGTTCAAGCCCACCACCCATCGGTTGTTTCGACCATCTTCACATTGGTTCACCAACACCTTGGGCAGCCTAGAGTGTAAGCCCCAATCCATCCTGAACTATGTGGACTTTAATCCATGTCAAGGAATGGTACGTAGGAAGCCTCACGGGGTTCAAGCCCCAACAACTTGGGCAGCCTAGAGTGTAAGCCCCAATCCATCCTGAACTATGTGGTCTTTGATCCATGTCAAGGCATGGTACGCAGGAAGCCTCCCTGAGGTTCAAGCCCACCATCCACCTAGAACAAGGTCCTTATTCACATCGGTTCTCCGGCATCCATCCTGAACTATGTGGTATTTTATCATTGCTAAGGCATGGTATGTAGGAAGCCTCTATGAGGTTCAATCCCACCACCCATCAGTCATTCCAACCATCTTCACTTCGGTTCACCAACACCTTGGGCAGCCTAGAGTTTAAGACCCAATCCATCTTGAACTATGTGGACTTTGATCCATGTCAAGGCATGTTATGTAGGAAGCCTCATGAGGTTCAATCCCACCACCACCTGGTCGTTCCAACCCCCCTTCATGTCAGTTCACCCCCGTCCCGTATGACGTTAAACTGTATTCCATTTCTATTCTGAACTACAGGGACTTCGATCCATGTCAAGGCATGGTACATAGGAAGCCTCATGAGGTTCAAGACCAACACCCATCAGACCCCCGATCCATCCTCATGTCAGTTCTCCAACATGCCCCATCCTGAACTACGAGAACTTTGATCCATGTCAAGTCATGGTATGTAGGAAGTCTCTTAGAGGCTCAAGCCCAAAACCATCGTCCATCCTGATTCCTACCTAGGCCGCCACATCCTAGGAGAGATCATAAAACCACATTCCCTCCCACAACATTCAGGAAGCTTCCCACGTGATGGTCCCAATATTGGTGTTCCCTCTGGGAGATTCCCCCGTCTGATCCACTCTAATCAGTGCTCTGATCAGTCCGACCCGTCTCCGCTAGACATTAAACTTGCGGCATACCCCATGTTTAACAGAGGAATATAAAGAAAACCTCAGATACATTCCTATGTCATATGATTCCCCGCGTTCAATGTGGGATGAATCAGGATTCCACTCCCTTGAGAAGCCCTATAATAAGGGACAAAAGACAGACATGCCAATTCCCCAGCGTCCAGACACGTCAGTGATGCCCCAGTGTGATTACTCCCCTAACCGTAGTTTGCTTCCCTAACTGGACCCCTTGGAATGTCTTGAAAGAAGCAGTGTAATTAATTGGTGTCCATGAAGATATGGCACCATGAAGAGTTTCACGAACATCGTATTAAATATATGATGGAGACCTGGACTAGGTGACGAGTTCCAAGGAGGAATCCACGAAAAGAAAAACTGAAATCCCATCATCCCGTTTTGATCAAGGATCAGACATCCCTGAACAAGGACCAAATGCCTCCCTCATTTGGAAACCAGGAATGTGGGGTAGCAAAAGCCACGCCTGTCGTACTCAAGCAGACAGACGCACGCGGCCTAGAGAAAGCGTCAAAAACAAATTCCTTTTTTAGTCTTCTATAAGATTGATCCATAGGCAAAAAATTTCAATGAACCATATACACTGTTTTCCTCCCATGATGAAATTGACAATATGGAGTCTGTTGTTCACAAATTGGACATGCTTTATGCCCTTTAACATTGTATCCAGAAAAATTTCCAAATGTTGGGAAGTCATTTATAGTGAACAAAATCACTGCATGTAGTTAAATATATTCCATTTTATAAGAATCATACACCCTAATACCATCCTCCTATAAAAGTTTCAAATCAACAATCAATGGTAACAAGAAAACATCAATATCATTGTCCGGTTGCTTCGGACCAGAGATCATTATACTCAATAGAACTATTTGCACTTCATACAAACTTAAGAAGAGAAGTTGTAAATTACCAATAAAATAGGCGATGAACTATGTGTGCTACTGAGGGTTCGATATGGATTCATTCCGTCTGTGCACAACCCTAGTCTGAGATTTCTAATTTCATTTCCAAATGTTGGATACTACTCATCAATTTTCTTCCATTATGGACAATCAGCTGGATGACATATTTTTACATCACATAACTGATCATCAGCATTCCATCTTAACCTTTTTTCATAATGTGAATTAGCAAAAAAAAACATTTGAAACGATGAATTATAGGAAGATACCAAAATAACTTTGAAGGGATCTTTGTAATAGTTACATCAGCCTGTGATTTTTCTTTCACCTTATACCGTGATGTCCAACATTTAGGACACTCTGAAAGAAATTCATATTCCTTCATATATATCATACAGATATTCAGACATGAATGTATTTTCTTGTATCCCAATCCCATCAGGAATAATATTTTATTGGCCTTATAATGTGAATATGGAAGATCGTTATCTTTTGGAAGAATGTCTTTCATCAGTTGTAGCAGCTCTGTAAAACTTCTGTCACTCCATCCATGTTTTGCCTTCAAGTTAATCAATCTTAACACCGCCGACAAAACCATAAAATCTGTACAACCAGGATATAATGGTTTTTCTGCATTACCATATAGACACACAACTTTCAGTTCTATCTCAATTTGTTCTCCTACAATATCATGAATCATTTCTTCAATTCCATCGGAGTTACCATCTTGCGAATCATCATCATCAGTGAAATTCCATCCAATTTCACCATGCCAAATCCAAGGGATGTAACTCGGATTAAAACCATGACAAATCAGATGATCTTTTATCTCTTTAATTTTCAACTTCTTCATATTCAAACATTTCATGCATGGACAGAAAAAAATGTCACTACATGGAACATTTTGTTTAGAAAATTCCAAAAAGGCATCAACACCTTCCTCATATTCATTTCTCATTCGATGTGTCGTAATCTAACTTCGACTCAATATTACCTATAAAAAATATAAAAAATATACATCTTTTTAAGATAAGACAAATATATGTTAATATGATAAAAATAATAATTTGAATGTAAAACAATTTTGAAATATAAAATAAATCTATGCATATTTTAAAAAATATGCATGAATGTGATTTTAAAAAGAAAATATAGTTAGATATAATAGTATTAAATTCAACTGGGATCCTTTCTTCTTAAGGTTCAAAAAGAATACATCCTGGTGCAACTGGATACCAAATTCACCCTCCCATAAAAAATATGAAGTATAAATATTAAAATATTTAAACATTCACTACTGAAAAGTACACAGATCCTAACTATTTGAAACCTCTAGACATCCCCCACCCCCTGGACACCAACCCCACCCCCTGGACATCACCCCCACCCCCTTGGACACCACCCCAACCCCATGGACACCTCTACCCCCTTGGACACCACCCCCACCCCCTTGGACACCACCCCCACCCCTTGGACACCACCCCCACCCCCTTGGACACCCCTTGGACACCACCACTCTCTTGGTAAGCCCCCACCCCCTGGACACCACCTCCCACCCCCTTGGACACCCTCCAACCCTCCTAATAACCCTAGAACACATCGATTACTATTAAACCATGAATTTAGAAATGACCAAACATCCCTAATAAAAGAAGGAATGAAGGAGAAGAAGAAGTGGATGAAGTAGAAAAAAAGAAACAAAGAATAAAGGAAGAAAAACATAGAATAATTAAATTATTTAAGGAAATTACATGGAATCAAAGAAAACCATGGGGCCTCCAATGGATGATATAAAATTGGAGAAAATGGGGTAAACATGAGAATCAAATTAAATTTAAAATAAAAACTCAGATGGAGAAAATCACAATGTAAATCCAATCATCACGACACAATGGGATCAGGATAACTGCGCATATTTGAAAACCAAGACATGGTCTCCCCCATAACCCATAATTTTCTCATAGTAAATGACTGGTCAAAATATATATAACCAAATAGAATCATATTGCAACACTAATATCCATGAAAAAATAAAATCATCATGTCATAATCTCACAAACCACGATGCAATAGTCAATCCCAACTAACACTTATCCCACACCCCCTTGGACACCACCCCCACCCCCTTGGACACCCCCTGGACACCACCACCCCCTGGGACATCCCCCACCCCATTGACACCACCCCACCCCCTTGGAAACCCCATGGACACCACCACCCCCTTGGAAACCCCATGGACACCACCACCCCCTTGGACATCCCCCCACCCACTGAACATCACCCCCACCCCCTTGGACACCCCCTGGACACCACCACACCCTTAGACAGCCCCCACCCCTCTAGACAGCCCCCACCCCTTGGACAACCCCCACACCTCTAGACAGCCCCCACCTCCTTGGACACCCCCACCCCTCATGGACACCCCCACCACTCAAGGACACCCCCACCCCTCCTGGACACCACCACCCACCTCCTACCCCCTTGGACACCCCCCCCCCCCGGACACCCCCAACCCTCTAGACAACCCCCCAGACAACCCCCCAAACCCTCTGGATAGGCCCCCACACCCTTGGACATCCCACACCCCCTTCACACCCCCTTCGACACCCCACCCCCTTAGACCCCCCCCCCCCCCACACCCCTGGACTGCCCCCACCTCCATGGACACCCTGGACAGCCCCCAACCCTCTGGGCAACCACGCTCTGGACACCACCTCCACCCCCATGGACACCCCCTAGAATCCACCACCCCCTTGGATAGCCCCCACCCCTATGGAAATCCCCCCACCCCAGGAAAGCCCCCACCCCTCTAGACAGCCCCTGACACCTTGGACCCCCACCCCTCCTGGACACCACCCCCACCCCTACCCCCTTGGACACCCCCTGGACACCCCCAACCTTCTAGAACCCCCCCCCCCCCAGACAACCCCTGATCCCTCTGTATAGGCCCCCACCCCCTTTGGCAGCCTCCCCCCCCCCCACCCCCTTGGATAACCCCCTCCCCCTTCGACACCCCACCCCTTGGACCCCCCCCACCCCCCACACCCTCACACTGCTCCCCACCTCCACAGACACCCTGAATAGACCCCAACCCTCTGGAAATCCCCCTGAACCCTCTGGACAGCCCCCCGAACCCTCTGGACAGCCCCCACCGCCCTTGGACAACCCATACACCCCCTAGACACCACCCCCACCACCTTTTACATTTCCTGCACCCCCTTGAACACCCCCAACCCTCTTGGATATCCCCCACACCCCCCTGGACACCAACCCAACCCCCTTTGACACCCCCTGGACACCACCACTCAACTAGACAACCCACCTCACCCCCTGGACACCCCCACCTACTTGTACAGCCCCCACCCCCTTGGAAACCCCTTGTACGTGCACACATACATGATAGAACACACAAAAAATATAAACTTGAATGATATCACTTCCATAGGTTTATTTTACTAGAAAATAATTTAGCATGGTATATATGAACACTATGAAACTAACCATGTTAGAAAGAACAAAGAAAAATAACATCTCAAAAAATTAGTTTAGGGCATCACAAAAAAAACTGAAAATGAGTCGTGTGAGGCTTACTTGAGTGTTGTGAGTCAACCTGATAGATCTGATAATAATAAATATGAATAATGATGTTGGAAAAACAAGGCTCTAGGGACAACTTTGATGAATTGATTCTAGGTTTTCCGTTCAAGAGAGACGAGTCACAGGTATCCCGATCAAAGAAAACAGAATGACTGCATACGGGGTGAGATAAATCATTTAAAAGATTTATCACATCAGTTATTTAATAACCCTCATGTTAAACTATTTTTTTAATGTTTATAACATCGTTTATTTAATAATCGATGTAGAAAACAATTTATCAGGTTGGTTATGTTATAACTGACGTGATATATGTCACTTTATACCGACGTGATAAATTTGCCAAGATTGGCTTTAACACGTCGGTTTTTTATAACCGACATGGTAAAGATCTGAGATTTTCTTTATCACATCTATTTCTTTATAACCGGCGTGACAAAGCACTGATCTTTCCTTTATCACATCAGTTATTTTATAACCGGCGTGATAATGCATGCCAGATTTGATTGTCACGTCGGTTATTGAATAACTGATGTAAAAAAATCATATCTCCATATATTTTACGTCGGTTATAAAATAACTGACATAATATATCTATCATTATAGCTTTGCACGTTGGTTATATAGAACTGACGTGAAAAATGCCAACGTGTAAAACGTTTTTTCCACTAGTGGAGGTTATGGTCTCCAGAATGTTTTTGTGAAGTTATTACAGGATTGAAGGTTTGGTGATGTTCTAATTTGGTTTGGTTGGCTATGTTTTTTTGTGATCTGTTGGTTGTTCGGGTTGTCTGAGTTGTATATGGAGTTGTGCGTTTGTGGGAGCGACGACTCAGTATTCTGGAATGTGGTAATTCTTGGTGATGGTTTGAATGGTTTGACTTATGGCTAAGTCTTATGATGTTCTGATGTGGTACATCTGTTGGAATGGAGATGCACGTGGACTTGACATCATGGATCAGGACTTTGAGGAGGTTCTAGATCTCATTGTTCATCACTGTAGTGCTTTACGGATTTTGATGTTTGAGTGGGTATGGTGTCATCCATTAGATCAAGCATGTCCTTTGACATATGACACTTGCTTGCCATTCAGCCATGTAATGATGGGGAGCATTACCCTGATTTTATACTGGGGAGGGGTGCTTCATGTTGTCTGTTTGGTTTGTCTCTCTTGACCTTCGAGTAGTGATTTGTTTTAAGTCTATGATTTCTTTTTGGGTTCTCCCCCTTATTACCATAAAAGGTGGCTTGATTATACTAAAAAAATTGAAGGCCTTCAGGCCATTGGATGGATGTGTTCTTGGGAATCTCTACTAGCAATGGGAATCACCATTTTGGTGTTTAGGTCATGTTATATCCTTGAAAAATTTCACCATTTAAAATAATTTAAAGATTTGGTGTGGAAGAATATTGTTTTATTTTCTGCCAGGGTTCAATTCAGCACATAATATGTTTTATGTATCTCAGTTGAAGAAATACCAACCTGATCTATAAAATGTTATATGATTGGATCATGATGACCTGGATCTTGATTCCATGTTGATTCATATAATGGTACAAATTGAAGATAGGTAAGATAATACATTGAATGGTAACAATCAGTCAAGTGTAGGTTTTATGGAAACATGTTATGATATATGAAAAAATTTGGGATCATAAGGATTAAATAGTGGAGAAATGGCCAATACATTTCTAGGAGAATGAGTTTTTTCTACATTATAGGGACAAAAATTCCAAGGATGGGGAGTATGTAATACCACAGTTTTAGGTACATAAACTGCTACTCATTTATTTTTGAGTCTAAATAATTTTGAGGTTATATTTTGGGATGTTTGGAGGTTTTTTGGGACATTTTTTTATCTTTTTTTATGGTTCATGATTGGTGCATGGTTATTAGAAACCATGAAACATCTCTAAGAAACTGTGCAAGAAAACAATAGGGTACTCATCTGGTACACAGTTAGTGAATGATTTGTACAAACCATGTGGATTACTTGGAGAATACATGAATCATTAAATGGAGAAAAATTATAGGTGGTAAAATTATTTTTATAACTGTTTGAGCCAACCATGTGAGTTTTGTCTTTAAGATAGTGGCTTATCATGGTTGGCCCATGGTGGGAAAAAACATTCTGCCTAAGCATGTGGAATATAGGTGTACCACTTTAAAAAGTTGATCTAATATGAATTATCAAATTTTAAAATATTCTAACCCTAAATCTCATATAACTCAAATTACATTTTCTATATAGTCCTGATAGATGACCCCCTTCAATTTAGGAGTGATCCTCAGGTGAATGAAACTGATTTAGACGCTTAGATTCATTGGAAATTAAAAGTTATTACTCATTCTTCTATGATCCAAGGTTATTATACATTATGGAACCATATATCTAGTCCATTATTAATATATAAATTTGTTATGATTTTTTTATTAATGATATATTCTTTGATCTAGATAAGGGAACGCGAGTTTTGATCAGATCCAAAATTTCTATTGTTCACTCTCCGTTTTCACAGTCATTTATGAGGTAAGTGGCTTATTGTAACAACTCAGGTATTTTTAGATTAATAGTTTTTAATTTCTATTAATATTTATGAATAAGATTTTAATTTTACATTAAAATGGATTCTTTTTTCGATAGCATACTCGGAACGCAATAACTGGTTTCATTGAAATCTTAGTTTTCACACAACTTTGAGTTATATAAAAAATATAATAAAATTATTATTTTAATTGGTAGTTAACACCTATCCATTGTATTGGTGGTAATTAATAGGACAAACTAAAATATTATTATACATGTTTGTTAAATGTATTTACATTTATCTGATAAATTTTAGAGGTTTAAAAAAAGAACGAATCTGATTTTAAGCATGAAATATTCTAATATTTTTTAAAGGTTATTTCACCACCTTTTGATGGAGAGCCCATTTTAAATATATTTTTTGTCACTTATATATGTTATATTTGAAAAAATAAACTTCTTCCTTAGAAGTGGGACATCAAAACTTACTTTTGTATAATTTCTGGTAATTTTCTGATAAAGTTTATTTTTTAATTAATAGTGAAAAATACCGCATTTTAATTAAAAACTACATTTTATTTTACTTTATTTATGCAGTTAGATTGTACTTTTAATGGGTTTTAAAGTATAACTAGATTATATTTTCTTTTCATTTAATCCAATTTTTTTTTATTGTAAGTAATTTCAATTTGAAATTGTTCATAAACACATGTTAATCATTTGAGAGTTTTTATTTCTAAAAAAAAAGCCTTTTTGGGTTTGACAATGAGAATTAATGTAAAATTAATTTCTAAAACCTATATGTTTTGAATTTGGAAAAGTTTATTCAATATTAGGAATTTGGAGGTCCAACTTGGGTCGATATTGGGACCCCATGGAGCAACTTTGAGGTGAAAATGACATTTTTTAATAAATAATTTAAAGTAAAGAAAAATATAATGTAAACATTTATCTATTAGTAAAATAATTTTTATATGGGGGTATATAAAGGATATTTTAGAATATAAATATTCATATGAATATAAAAATATTTATTATATCATGGTATTTTATTTATATTATTTATACATCAAATAAATAAATATTTTTATGACACATTGATGATGCATTAATTACCTTATTAATGAATGATTAAAATAATTGATAATATAAATATTAAAATAAATTTATTTTTATCATTTTTATGATATACAAGAATTTTATGAATAATTATGACTTGTAATATTTTAATTAATGATGTTTTTTTGAATTAATCATGTTGTGATTAATTTTTAAACAGTCATGATATGAATAGTATAAAAAAAATTTATAAATGAGTTTTCAAAAACAATAATATTTAAATAAATGATATAATAGTACTAAAAATATTTAGATTCAGAAAAATGACTTAAATAATGATTAAAATGTCATTAATGAACCACTTGAGGTTCTATTGTAATTTTATAGTAATTATATTAACCACATAGTATGAATATAAAAGAAGACAATATAAGAGTCAAATTAGTTAACTAAGGGTTAAAGCTAAAAGATAATGTTAAATTTGTGACCTATACAAGTCTAAAACCTATTGGTTAAGAGCGCTGCGACCCAAAATCATCATATAAAAAAATAAATTACTATTTAACCATTTGAAACTGAAAATAATTTATTAATAATATAATATTTCAATGCCTTCCTAAAGTGCCCCTCCTCCCTATTATAAAATGGCATCAACTCTACCCATTTAAACACACCTATCAATCCCCATGTATCATTCATCTTGGGCCCAAATAATCTCCCAAAATCCATATTTTCCTTCTATAATCCATACCTTATACATAAGGAAATTCAAGAAAGCCTTTTGGCTCAAATCAATGGTAGTTACATGTTTTAAGAGGTAGTGTCCTCTCTAAGGTTCCTTTCCATTATTTTACTTCTTCAAAACCTATTATATTATTATTAATTTATTACATAAAAAACAGTATCCTAAATATATTAGGATGTCTTTATGTGAAGTATTATAACTACACTTACACACACCTCCATGTAATGGATATTAACATACTTTTTCTATGTACAACAAACTACTGCCTCACAAAATGATGATTGTTCAATATTCCCCTACCACCTCTTATGGTGGCCATTATTATGGAACTATATTTATATATGTTATATATTATATTTATATTTTCAATATTTTTCTATTTTTTATTTAAATCATACCATTATGCTTTCCATAATGTGTAAATACAGTAATTTCATTTGAGGAAGTGCAGATTACCGCCCTTCAAAGTGATATGACTCGTTCATGCCATACATAAAACATATAATGGATGATGTTAATGAACATATGTAACATATATAAAATATTATATTATACTATAATTATAATATACCTATGTATCATTTCATTTTCATTCTTTTAAATATGAAAAATAAATGAAAGTAACATTCATGCGTGCACACAACTTAGCGTATCCATGAATGGTGAATTTCATTTCTTATCTCAAAATGATATGTACTATTATAAGTACATATATTTATATAATGTATATATATGATATTTAAATTAGGAATATAATTTGGGAGATAATTTACTTTTGACCTCATGGAAAATTCGTAATTTTAATAAGTTCATTTTTAACTCAAGTACCAAATTTCAACAAAATGGCTGATATTAACTTAAATAATTATGTAATGTTTAAAATGAGGTAATAAGTGATCTATGAAATAACATGAATATTATTTTTATGTATTTCTTTCTTTTATTGTTATTTTGAGGAAAAGTGGAGATTTTAGAAATTTTAGGAGTACACGCCATGTACTTATAAGTACACCCTGGGTATCCGATTACCACAGGTGACCATGTACTAGTAGTGTAATGGATGATTACATGGCTACGTGGGGTAAACTAGAGACCCCATAATGTGGGGCCCGGTAAAGGCAATTACACGCCATGTACTTTTAAAATACGTGCCATGTACTTTTCTTTTTAATTGTTCAATTGGATCAGGGTTGTATCTTATTGGAAGAATCGTCTTTTTCTAGGTCAATCTCGTTCAGGAGTGACTGAAGCTGAGGAATCTTCTCCGAGTCCCCGAATAACTGCCTATTATCCGATTCAACCGACATCGATTGTGTTGGAATCCTGGCACTAAGCTCTTCCTTCTTCCAGAGCCTCGTTACCTGATTCCTCTTATTAGACAAGATATCCTTGGTTTAAAATTTTTAGCATTTTTTTATATATACGAGATTCTAGGATGATTCAAGGCCTGAGGTTCACATATATCATTTGTATAATGCTAAGGTAGGTGGTTTATTCCCTTCTGTAGCTAGTCTTTTAGTTATATGTTCTAAATTACCCAATACTTGTTCGGGGTATTGCGTGTTTAGGGATTTTAACCCTGTTAATGCTTGCTATGACTTGTATGTTTGAATAGAGGTTGTTTGATTGTGAATAGGGTTAATTTCCATGATATGAATATCTTTGACCATGCTTGTTTGATTTTGACCATTTGGTATATCTTTTCCTATTAGGTATTTTCTTTTCCATTCATAGTGTTGTTAGGATGGAATGTTTATTTATATAATTTGTTGTAATTTTCCTTGTAGATAATTATCCAAGTATTACTATGAAGTTACTTCAGCTACTGATTATCATTTTTGTATGATTTCTTACACGGGGCTACAGAAACCCGGTGTAGTGAGACCATGGGTGAAATTGATATTGAGGTCTTTCCCGAGCTCTCTATAATATTTATCACACTATGAGACCATAGGGGGTATTGATATTGAGTTCTCCCTCAGAGTGTCTATAGATATGTTATGAGAGATCAAGAGGAATTGACATTGATTTCTTCCCCAGAGTGTTAGTTGTTTGCAGTAAAATGACTATAGGGGGAATTGAAGGTGAGTGCATCCTTAGAGAGTCTATGATTACATGAGACTACAGGGGGAATTGACGGTGAGTTCTTAATCAGATAATATTCGTTATATCTTTATTGCATATTTAAATAGAGGGGTTAGGCTGTGATAACATTTCTATAGGTTTTCTTGTATTTGTGTTTGGTTGAATAAATTGTAAAATGTAAATGATGTAATTGAAACAATAGGACTGTTTACTTTTGAGTAATTCCTTGTTTATTTCTTCATTTTACTTATTTCTTACCATATATATATATATATATATTCACTAACTATTAGGCACTGATCACTGGGTGGTTTCCTACGAGGATTCGTCTCACACCCTATTTGGGTCTTGTTTTTTTTGGCCCAAACAGATTCTATTGTTTCAGGTATAGAAAAGGGAAAGAACCCTTTTACTTCAGGTACCTGATTGTTGTGGATCTGGAGAGCACGAGGCCATGGTGAGGCTTGAGATGCCACTGGAGTTATTTGTTTTATTTTGTACATTAGTTTAGTGCTATATTCTTGCATTGTAATTTGTTTGGAAACGTTTCTAGACATTTGTGACTTGAATCATTTATATACATTCTCTAGTTGTTTATTACTTTCATTCTTCTTCTGTTTGCTTATTTAATGGTATTACTGCTTCTGATATTTTATATTATTGTTATTTCTCTATGTTACTCTATCAATGGGGGCATAATTTCCCCACCACCACACCCAAATCTCTCACTGCTAATCGGAAGCCTCTATCATTATGGGAAATGCACTTGAGACTATGTGACCAACTAGGTATGGGGCACCTCTATGCGACACCCAGAACTAGGACATTACGAAGTGGTTTCAAATGAATTATTTTCTTCTTGAATTACTCTTTGGAGCCTTTACTCAAGGATAAGAAGGAATAAGTACTTCGTAATAAGTTGTTCCCAGGAGTAGCTAACATGTGTATAGGAAAAATCTAATTTACCTCGATTATTGAATATTTTTTTTGTTATGGAATTTTACAGTTGATTTGATTTCACCGTTGGGTGATTCACCATCATTGTGTTGTTATTGTTGACATAATTGAGGTTCTATTTCCATTGCAAACCTATTTGATAAGGTTATTCCATATCATGCATCATATAGGAACATACCAGAGATCACATGTCATGCATTCTTACTAGTTGCATGTTTTTGTGATAGATGTTGTGAAAGAGATGCAATCTATTGTGATAGATGACTTGATAGAATACCTTCCTTTTGATAGAATATTGAATTGTGTAAGGATTAGATAAATGAATGCCAAAATTTGGTTCTTGAGGGGTTATGGGCCCTCATGGATCGGAATTTGGTGGATCATAGCATTGTTATACTTGTATATGACATGTATAAGATGAAAAACATTAATTCTAAGAGATTATGGGCTATCACAGATCAGAATTTGGAACTTTAATGTTTGTTTCATTTTTTTCTACATTCCGGAGTAGTTTTTGAGGCTTACTGTCTAGAAAAACCTAGAATACACTATGTGTAATGATAAATACACTCCAAGTATCCTTTTTTGGGAATTAAATGTTTTTCTTAAGTACATGCTGTGTACTATATGTACACACCGTGTTGTTTCTAACCATTTCAATGGATGTATGAGCAGAGGCACGAGGTTGGGAAATCTTTTGTAGAAAACTCTGTGTACCAGATGTACATGTTGTGTGTTTAGACCATGTGTTCCGCCGTGTGGCTAACAACATGAGTGGATTATAGGTAGATTGTACATGTCGTGTTAGGAACAAACACATCGTGTATAGTAAACCGTGTAATCGGCCGTGTGACTAACAACACGGGTCGGTGAATTTTTTTCTAGTACACACTGTGTCTAGCACATGCACACCATGAAGTCTTGCTCTAGGAGAACCATGTGGGTTAAGTTGGGTAGATAAACTTGGGTAAGGGAAGATGATTCAAGTAAACACCTGGTGTTAGGAGAAAACACCGTGTTTTTGGGATGTTACATGACTAGGGTTGGTTGGAGTTCACGCCCATGTGAAGGCTTAAAGGAACACGCTGTGTAGGAGTCATACAAGCTGTGTACCCATGTTTTAAAAAACATGAATGATTTCCTTATCATGTTCCTTTCTTTCACTTATAAGTTTAAGTCCTTGATAATCTTGATCTAAGTTGTGCGCTTGACACTACATAGTCATTCCACCGAGAATTCCTCCAGTTATACGCAAGTTACAGGGTAGTGATACAACACTAGACATGGCTGATCAGGGAAAACCAGTAGATCCTCTAGTCGATCCCATCTTGGCACCGACCATTATACTAGATACAAGTTCCAATTCATAGTTCCTATAGGGATTTATGTGGATTGTGCATACCTTCCAGAGAGAACTGCCTCATGCCTCATCGATGGAAGAATTTATCCAAGTCTTTCAGTAGTAGTATCCTCTCACATTCTCAGGGGATGGAGGACCCCATGCTACAGAGTCCTGGATAGAAGCCATGTTGACAATATTCGAGCATCTGGAGATGCCTCCGGAGAGGAGGGTCAATCTTGATGCGTATATGCTTTGTGATTCTACCAAGAGATGGTGGGATGTGATCTCATAGGTGGGATTCCAGTAGGGCATGGATTGGGATGGGTTTCAGAATACCTTCTATGATTACTTCTACCTGGAGACTTTGAGGGCTGATCAAGCCCTAGAGTTCATGAGTTTGGATTAGGGTACTCTTTTAGTCATTGAGTATTATTCTCACTTCATAGAGCCGCAGCGCTTTGCACCCTTTCTAAGGGGAGATGATCTATTCATAGTAAGGAATTTTGAGGGTGGTATTACGTAGGACATCCGGGATCAGGTGAACATCTATAAACTGACTTCTATATCTTTTATTGTTAATCAGGAACTAATCATGGAGTGCAACCTGAGGGATAATGGAGTTGTGGGATAGGGTGGTTCAACATACAGACTTACTGCTCCAATAGATTATAGAAGGAAGTGCTACAAGGAATCTACATGTGGGGATTTGAGTAGGCGATATACACCTTTAGGTAGCCGGGTGTTATGCTACCAGTGTGGGAAGGTCAGGAATACAAGGCCACATTTCTCAATATACACAGTGGAGTACCAATCTTGTGGCAATATGGGACATCTTCAGCACTACTACCAATTCTTGTCACTAGCAGCTGGTAACCCGGGTTCCTATATGACCCCGTGTTCGAGATCAGCACTACCACCAATTTCTCACTGTTCGGGGAACTGGAGTTCTTCTGGACATTCAGGCCGAGGTGGTGGTCATGGCTGTGGTATAGAATCACCAGGCCTTCAACAACAATATGGTGGATCAGCTTAGGGTGTTCATGCGGGGTCAAAAGGCTACCGTATAGGCTATAAATTTGTAGTGGAGCATACCAAGTAGGAGAAGGATCCCAAACCCCCTAATATTCGAGGTACGATTCTAGTTTCCTCAATTTTAGTTTCTACACATTTTGATACTGGGGATTCCCATTGTTTCATGTCTATTTCTATCGTGGAGAGCCTTGGGATTTGTATCTTTACTTCTACTAATGTCATGACAATGGAAACTCTGTTGGGGACATGAACAGCTAGTATATATAAGTGTAAGGAGTTCCCTCTCGAGGTTGGTGGGTGTCACTTATTTTGGGACCTCTATGTCTTAGTGATGACATGATATGATGTCATTCTCTGTATGGATTGGTTAGTTCCCTTCTAGGTCGTTGTTGATTTCTATCGTCGTAGGGTGAGTTTTACTTCACTAGAGGTAAGAACCTTTTTACATAAGGGAGAATGGGATGTTCAGGCATGCAGAGTAGGACCTAAGCATCATGGATTGGGAGGTGTTATAGCCCAAATTTCTAGTCTATATCTGGATGACTAGGGGAATTCAAAAATGGACATTCCCCCAATGGTGGATCATTTTAGTGATGTGTTTCCAAAGGACTTTTTAGGTTTTCCTCCATAGAGAGAGGTGGAGTTTTCTATTTACCTCATTCGAGGAGCTGCACCAATGTCCAATCCTCCTTATAGGATGGCTACACCAGAGTTACATGAGCTCAAGAAGTATCTAGAGGAGTTACAGGCTAAGGGTTTCATCCAACCTAGTACTTATCCTGGGGGTTCGCCTGCCCTATTTGCGAAGAAGATGGATGGTAACCTCAGAATTTGTGTGGATTATTGGAAGATGAACCAGGTGATGGTCAAGAATTGATATCCCTTGCTAAGGATTTATGATCTCTTTGATCAGCTTCAAGGAGACCGAGTGTTCTGGAAGATTGAATTGAGATCCAGTTATCATCAATTGTGCGTTAGACCATCTGATATACCTCTTATATCCTTTCAGAGTAAGTATAGTCTATACGAGGGTGCGGTTATGTTGTTTGGCCTCACGAACGTGCCTGTAGTTTTCATGGCACAAATTAACTGAGTGTTCCATCCGTACTTTTATTATATCGTGTTAGTCTTCATGGACAATATCTTGGTGTACTCTCACACTCAAAATGACCATGGTATACATCTTGAGATTTTTTTTGAGTACACTGAGAGAGTATCAGTTATATTCCATGCTCTCAATATGACACTTTTGGATGCACCAAATTCACTTCTTGGGTCATGTTATCTTAGATATAGGAGTATCAGTAGACCCAGAAAAAGTGAAAGACATAGTTTCATGAGGGAATCCAAAGAACATATTTGAGTTATAGAGTTTTCTAGGGCTATATGGTTTCAACATATGTTTTATATAGGACTTTTCATGCTAATCAGTTCCATTGACGGGCCTGAGTAAGAAGGGTGAGATGTACTTGTGGTCAAATTATTGTGAGTCGTCCTTTTAGGAGCTGTAGGGGAGGTTGACTTCAGCACCGATAATAGTTTTTCTAGATCTAGGAAAGAGATATACTATGTACTATGATGCATGAGGTATCGGGCTGGGAGTTGTGCTTATGTCGGGAGAAGGGGTCATTGCATACAGGTCTTGGCATTTGAGTCCACATGAGAGGAATTACCTAACGCACGATCTTGAGTTGGCTATAGTTGTTCATGCTTTACACAATTGGAGACAATACCTATTGGGAGAGAATTTTGGGGTTTCCACTGACCACATGAGTCTCAAGTATATCTTCACTAAACACGGTCTGAATCTAAGACAGCGAAGGTGGGTTGAGTACTTTCAGTCCTTTGACTTTGAGCCTGCCTACACGCCTAGGAAAGGAAATGTAGTGGATGATGCATTGAGTATAAGGACTAAGATTAATTTAGTTCAGGAGTCTAGCATTGAGTGGAAACTTATGGATATGTTCTCTGAGATGCATTTGGAGGCGCACAACAGACAGGGTCAGACGTTTCTTTCTTCTGTAGCTATTACCTCGACTCTACTGGATCATGTGCGAATGAGGAATTTGTCAGATGATAAATGCCCAGTCTTATGGAAGAGTGTGTCAAGAGAGGACCCTATTCCTGGATGGATAGTAGGAGAGGACAAGATCTTTCATTTTCATGGGCGTGTATGGGTGTTCGTAGACATTCACGAGGAGTTGATGCGGGAATTTCATTTCTTTGTTTGGGCAGTTCATCCTAGTATCACCAAGATGTATCGAGATATACCCCATTAGTATTAGTGGCCATGTATGAAGAGATATGTTTCTAGTTTTTTATGAGGTGTTCCACCTGTTAATAGGTGAAGGCAGAGTATCAGCGACTGACTTGGATTTTGCATCAGTTACCCATTCCCAGGTGGAATAGGGATGATGTCACAATGGACTTCATCACAAGATTACCGAGGTCTCCTTGAGGGGATGATGTAGTATGAGTTGTCATTGACATACTCAAAAAGGTTTCTCACTTATTTCCTATCAAGGAGACCTTCAGTGTTGATAATATGGGAAGACTATTCAACTGAGAGATTGTACGTTTACATGGAGTTCCGTACTCAATCGTTTCAGACAGGGATACACATTTTACTTCTCAGGTCTGACAGGGACTATACAGAGATTTGGGTACATAGGTACTTCTGAGTACAACTTACCATCCCAAAACTGAGGGCATGTCCGATCATATGATATAGGAGCTAGAGGACATGGTATGAGAAAGCATCCTTGAGATTTGAGGTTCTTAGGAGAAACACATACCTCTTGTGGAGTTTTCCCAGAATAATAGTTTTCAAGAAACTATTAAAATGGAACCTTTTGAGGCTTTGTACGGTATGCCATTCTGATCACCCTTATGTTGGCTAGAGGCAGGAGAGACAACTATTTTGGGACGTCGTCTTTTCCAAGAGACCACAAAGAAGATAGAGTTGATTTGGAAGAGAATGAATACTAGAAAGTATTGACAGAAGTCTTATTCATATCGACGGAGAAAACCTCTAGAGTTTGATTTTGGAGATCAGGTTTTCCTGCATTTCACACCAAGGTTGGTACATTGGAGGATTTGGAGATATGAAAAGATTTTTCCGAGATTTATTGGATCGTTTGAGGTTTTTGAGAGAGTTGGGCCAGTTTCCTATCGGTTTCAGTTTCCTCAAGGGCACCGGGATATGCACGACGTTTTCCACATTTCTCAGTTACAACGTTACTTCTCAGACTCATCTCATGCCTTTCAACCCGAGGAGGTTGAGTTATAAGTGAATGAATCATTCAAGGAGCATCCTATATAGATTTTTGATCATAGTGCGAAGGTTCTCTATGTCTGATCTGTTCCTCTGGTATAGGTTCTATGGAAGAACGAGCTATTATAGGATGAGACTTGAGAGAGGGATGCCGATGTATGATCACAGTGGCTGGAGCTATTCAAGGATTATTCTTCTACACCACCTTTCTAGGGAAATTTGGGGAATAATTCCTTTAATGGGGGAAGTTTGTAAGAATCCAGATCTTTTTTCAGGTATGTATTTCTTTTTTTGTTGTTTTTGATGAAAATATGAGTTTCTTGAAATTTCAGGAGTACACACCGTGTACTCGGTTGTCACTGGTCACCTTGTACTGGCCGTATAATGGCCAAGTACTTGGATTTGTGGGATGACCTAGAGACCAGCTAAAGCGGGGCTTGGTAAAGGAAACTACATGCCATGTACTTTTAAAAGAAACATCATGTGCTTTTATTTTTAATTTTTAAAATGGACTGGGGTTGTGTCTTGTTGGTATAAATATCTTCTTCTAGTTCTGTATCATCCAAGAGTGACTGAAGCTGATGAATCTTCTCTGAGCCCCCAACTCGCCGCCTGTTATCTGATTCAAGTATCGCAAATTGCAATATAATCGTCATAGTAATCTCTTCCTTCTTCTAGATCCTCATTTCTTGATTCCTCTTATTTCACAAGATATCCTCGGTTGAATATTTTATTTTTTTTGTAGATCTATGACATTCTTGGGAGATTCTAGGCCTGAGGTGAACTTATATCATTCTTACAACACCTAGGTAGGTGGTTTGTACCTTTCCGTAGTTAGTCTTTGAGTTATATGTGCAAAAGTACCCAATACCCTCATTCAGTGTATTGTGTGTTTAGGGATTTTAACCTTATTAATGCCTTCTATGCCTTGTATGTTTTAATAGAGGTTGTTTGATTGTGAATAGAGTTAATTTCCATGCAATGGATGTGTTTTCCCATGCCTGTTTGATTTTGACCATTTGGTCTAGCTTTTCCTGTTAGGTTGTTTGCTTTTCCATTTCTAGTGTTGATAGAATGGAATGTTTATTTATCTAAAATGTTGTATTACGCCTTGGTGCTAATTTTCCAAGTATTAATTTGAGGTTACTTTGGATTATTATTATCGTTTTAGTATGATTTCTTACATGGGGTTGCGAAAACCTGGTGTAGTGAGACCATATGGGAAATTGAAATTGATGTCTTTCCCATAGTTTCTATTATAATTGTCACACAGTGAGACCATAGGGGGATTGACGTTGAGTGATCCCTCAGAGTGTCTATAGATACTTTATGAGAGCACATGAGGAATTGATGTTGAGTGCTTTCTTAGAATGTCTATATTTTACCGTAAAATTGCTGTAGGGGGAATTCATGGTGAGTGCTTCCTTAGAGAGTCTTTGATTACATGAGAATACAGGGGGAAATTGACGGTGAGTGCTTCCTCAGAGAGTCTTTGTTATATCCTTATTGCATATTGAACCAGAGGGGTTAGGCTGTGAGAATGTTCCTAGAGGGTTTCTAGTATTTTTGTTTGGCTGATTAAATTGTTAAATGTAAATGATGTAATTGATACTCTAGGACTATTTACTTTTTAGTAATTTCTTGTTTATTGCATCATTTTACTTATTTCTAGCCATATATATATATTCACTAAATGTTAGGCATAGATATTTGGGTGGTTACCTACTGGGATTGGTCTCACACCCTATTTTGGTCATGTTTTTGGGCCCAAAAGAATTATATTATTGCAGGTATAGGTAATGGAAAGCACCCTTCTACTTTAGGTACGTGATTTCTATGGAGTTAGAGAGAACGAGACCAAGATGAGTCTTGTGATGTTTCTATATTAATTTGTTTTCTTTTTTAATTTAGTTTAGTACTTTATTCTAGAATTGTGATTTTTTTGGCTTCTTTCCTATAAATATGTGACATGCATCATTTATATATGTGCTCCAATTGTTTATTACTTTTAGTATTCCACTATTTAATTATTGTATGGTATTATTGCTTCCTCTATTGCATATTATTGTTACTCCACTGTGTTACTTTTCCAATGAGGGCATAGTTTCCCCACCATCACACCCAAGGCCCTCGCTACTCGTCGACAACCTCTAGCATTTGGGGAAATGCGCTTGAGGCCATGTTACCAACCAGGTATGGGGAACCTCTGGGAGGCACCTGGAACCGGGACGTTACAATATAAAAGGATTAATAAACTTGAAAAATCTTATGAAGAAAATAGAAATGAACATAAGTTTATTATTAAAAATGAAAAAGGAACATACTTGATGTGTCAGACTCAAGGTAATAGAATTCATATCAATCTGTGTTCATTGATGAATATTTTTATTTATATGCGACTTCCTTTTATACGGTGTATAAACTGCTTTTACTTTTCATTTCATTCTAATGGAATCTTTTTTCTAGGAAGCGTTTTTCTAAACTACAAATGGAATGTTTCTTTTTAACGTACATGGGCACAATGACCTTTCCACTACCATGAGTATTATTTGATATTTGACTTCCATAACAAAATGTATTGTTTTAAAAAGGAAAATAAATACCATATACCTTTTTTACGTATTTTTGTATTGAAAATGATTTTGAGAAAGCATTGATTATTTGTCAGGCCTTGTGCCTTGGGCCTACGGGTCATGTAAGGGTTCCCCTTCAACCCTTAAAGGGGGATTATCCATAATAAAATAAAAAATAAGTCCTTTGGGCCATTTGGAAATGTGGAAATATTATCTTTCCTTTATGATTATTTTATGTGTTATGATTATGTTATGGTTCTTAAGAATTGTTTATGAATATAGGTGGCTCTATCATAAACCTATGGAAAGTGAGCCTGAGATAGATCTCCAATGAATTGGATAATGTAACAGAGGTAAATGTTAATGTTTCTCCTAATATATTTAGGGAATATACTTTTTTGGTTATTCCAAATGTAACTCCCTCAAAAGCTGTGAAAGCTACAATATAAGTATGTTATGTATGCCCTATGTTACCTTAATGATTTATTATTTCCATATGTTATTCATAAATCTTATGATTTCATCATGTATGTTAAATAGATTATGTTTTATTATTGAAAATTATGATTTCATTGATTTCATGTATTGATGGACTAATGTTTTCTTTCATTATTTTATATCCTTTACTGAGATTTTTATGCTCTTCCCATTTTTTTGAAATATTTTTCACAGGGTATAAGGATGGGTAAGTAAAAGGAATAATTCAAGAAGATTTATATCATGAAATGAATTTTTTTTATTTAATGAGTTTTGTTGTTGTGAAAAAAAGTTTAAAGTAAAAGTGTCTACTTTGAAATATTTGAGATGTAATGTAAAATTTAAGGCATAATTATCTAAAAATATAAACCTGAAAATATCCAAAAGGTCTAATTATTGAAATTATTCAATATTATGTAATTTATAAGGCTAGAGATTTATAATATGTATTAAAGGTCATTTTAGACAACTTTAGGAGTTAGGATTTTGTTAAATTAATATCCATAAATTAATTTATGATAATATTGTAATGATATAGAATTTAAATATTACCATGTTTCTTCATCTAAGATATGTTTCTTTAGAATGGTTTTTCTTAGAAGAAACAGGAAAGCTATGCTTGGATGGCATACAGAGGGAGATGACCTTCAAAATTAGCATCCAGAGATAGTCAGAATCAGAATTGAATAGTTTTTTGTAGTGATGGATCAGTTTAATGCGATGATAAATGGTGGTTGTGTTTATAGATGGTATTTTCTAAAATTAAATAGGAGCATGAAAATCATTTAATGGTTTTCTTACAATCCATAAAAGAAAAAAAATATATGAGAAATTTAGAAAGTGTGAGTTTTGGATACAAAAAATATCATTCCTTGGTCACATTGTTTCTAAAGATGGAATAAATGTTGTTCTAGATAAAACAAAAGTTGTTAAAGAATGGCCAAGACCCACAAATATAACAGATATTCATATTTTTCTTGGTTTAAAAGGTTATAAATGGAGGTTTTTTGAAACTTTTGAATGATTATTTATCCTAATAGCTTAGTTAACTTGAAAAGGTATTAAGTTAATTTAGACAAAATAATGTGATGAATGCTTTCATGAATTGAAAAGAAGATTAGTGAATGCTCTAGTTTTATAACTACCTTCTAGAAATTGTGAATTTGTTGTTTATAGTGATTCTTCATTGAAAGGACTTGGTTGTGTCCTTATGAATAATGATCAGGTAATTTATTATGATTCACCTCAGTTGAAACCTCATAAGTTAAATTACCCCAAACAAGATTTGGAATTAGCTGTTGTTGTTTTTTCATTAAAAATTTGGAGGCTTATTTTTATGGCATAAAGTGTGAAATATATACCGATAAAATAACATTGAAGTATATATTCAATCATAAATAATTAAACATGAGACATAGGATATGGGTAGAATTAATCATGTATTATTATTGCACGATTCATTACCATCTATTAAAAGAAAATAAATTGGGTGACACTTTTAGTCGAAAGAATAATGCTACATTAACAATGATCTGTTTAGAATGAGATCCTTTGGTTTTTGATTTGATGAAATTTGAATTGGAAGTTTTTGGTGTAAGGAATTCATCTATTTTGTTTCAGGTGGCAGTGAAATCATCTCTAGATGACCAAATAATGAAAGTGCAGAAAGAAGACAGTGAGTTGCATAAAAGGTAGAATTGGTTCCAAAGGGTAAGTTACTTGAATTTAAAATTAATAAAGACTGTGTTTTGAGTTTTGGAAGGAGGTTATGTGTACCTTATGATTCATGATTTAGGATATATTTGATATGTGATTATCATAGTTCTCCATTTTCAGTTCATTCTGGAAGTACTATAATGTACAATGATCTTTGGGAGTATTACTAGTGTGATGGAATGAAAAGAGATATTGAAGACCTTAATGTGAAGTGTTTAACTTATCAACACATTATAGAAGAATTACAATTACCTAAAGGGATGATTTAGCCTTTAAAAATGCCCAAGTGAATATGGGAAAATGTTTCCATGGATTTTTTAGTGGGATAACAAAATTCTTCTTAAGGTAACAATACAATTTGGGTTATTATTAATAAATTGACTAAATCTGCTCATTTTCTTCCTATTTGAGATACTCTATCTCTAGATCACCATTATATATTGTATCTTAAAGACATATTCAGGTTACATGGAGTTACACTCTCCATTTTTTCTAATCATGATCCAAGGTTTACATCTAACTTTTACAAGGGTCTTCCGAAGTTAGTGGGAACTAAATTAAATTTCAGAAAAACTTTTTATCCACAATCAGATGGACAGTCAGAACAAACAATTTAGAACTTGGAAGATATTCCATGTGCTTGTTAAATGGATTACCAAGGAATTTGGAACAAACATCTTTCTTTGGTTGAATTTTCTTAAAATAACAGTTTTCATTCCAGTATAAAAATGGAACCATTTGAAGTATTATATAGAAATCGATTTCAAACTCCAGCTTTTTGGGATTATGGGACCATAATTTGTAGAAGAGATGGCCGAAAAAGTTATGTAGATTTATAATTACATGAGAATATCTCAGACCAGGATGAAACGTTATGTGAATAACTGGAGGAAGGATCATTCTTTCGAGGTAGGTGACAATGTCTTTCTCAATGTTTCTCAATGGAAAAGTGGATTGCATTTTGGTAAAAAGGGAAATATGAGACTTAGGATAATTGGACCCTATCAAATTATAGAGAAATATGGATCAATTTCCAACACATTGGATTTACTTCCTTGTTTATCTCATGTACATAATGTTTTACATGTTTCAATGTTGAGAAAGTATAATCCAGATCCATCTCCTGTTTTGAGTCTATATGTAGTTTATTTGGAAGTGAATCTTTCTTATGTGGAACAACCAATCCAGATTCTTGAATGAAGAGAGAAAGTGTTGCGGAATAAGGTAATTCATCAGGTAAAGGTTTTGTGAAAACCCATATGGTTGAAGATGCATCGTGGTAATATGAAAATGTTATGAGAGATAAATACCCCCACTTATTTGGTAAATGAATATAATTGCGTGGATGCAATTACCAAAAGGGTGGAAGGATGTAATGACTCATGTATTTATAGAATAATAATTTTTCATTTCTATTAATATTTATGAATAAGATATTATTTTTACATTAAAAGTGATTGATTTTCTTATAGCGTACTCAACACGAACAACAAGTTTCTATTAAATCTTACATTGCACATAACATTGAGTTATATTGAATAATAATATAATAATATTATTATTTAAAATGATATTAACTCCAAAAGGTTTTATTAGAGGGAATGAATAGAAAAAGATACAATATAATTATACATGTTTTTTAAATGTCTTTACATTTATCTGATAAATTTTAGAGGCTTAATATGAGAACGAATCTGATTTTAAGTATGAAATACTCTAATATTTTTAAAAGGTCATTTTACTACCTTTTGATAGAAAAACCTTTTTTAAATCTAGTTTTTTTCACTTTTGTAAAATATATGTAACAAAATAAACTTCTTATTTTGAAGTGGGACATCAAAATTTACTTTGGATAAATTTATGGTAATTTATTGACAAAGTTCATTTTTTAATGAATTGTGAAAAATACCGCATTTTACTTCGAAACTACGGTTTCATCTAATTTATTTATATAGAAATATTTTACTTTTAATTGTTTTTAAAGTTTAATTGGATTATATATTAATCCTTTAATAAATTTTTTTTCATTGGAAGTAATTTCTCTTTGAAATTATTTATAAAAACCTGTCAATCTTTTGGTAGTTTTTATTTCTTAAAAAGATACATTTTGGTTTTAAAAATAGAAGTTAATATTAAATTAATTACTGAAAATTATGTGTTGTGAATTTGGAAAAATTTATTCCATATTCAGAATTAGTATGTCCAAATTGTGTAAATGGGTACCTTTTTTTTAGACAACATGAATAGTAACTTCAATAATTATTTTATTTACCATGGTAAAAGGGAAAATATGGTAAATAAGGGTAAAGAATAATATTATAATAATATTTAAATACCCTAACATATGTCCTAATCCTATTTTATAAGATATTTACAACCATGGTAATCTTTGGTTCGATTTTGGGACCCAATAGATCCACTTTGAAGTGAAAATAACATTTTATAAGAAATAATTTAACGTAAAGAAAAATATCACATAAACACGTATCTTTTAGTAAAAAAATTGTATATGGGGTTATATAAGTTATATTTTAGAATATAAATATTCATTATAAATATAAAATTATTTCCTACATCATGTTATTTTATTTATAACTTTTAGACATCAAATAAATAAGTAAATTTATGACACAATGATGATGTAGTGATTACGTTATTAAAGAATGATTTCAATAAATTAGATTATAAATATAAAAATAAATTTATTTTATAATTTTTTATGTAATTAATGGATTTTATGAATTAATAAGACTTTTTATATTTTAATTAATGATTTTTTTTATGAAATAATCCTATTTTTATGGATTTTGAAAAATCCGTGATATGAATAGTATAAAATTGTCATAAATGAGTTTTTAAAAAAACTAATATTTTATTAAATGATATAATTATCTCAAAAATCTAGGATTATTCAAAATGACTTAAATAATGTTTAAAATTTTATTAATGAAACACTTTAGTTTCTAATGTAATTTTATAGTAATTATATTAACTATATAGTATGAATATACAAGAAGACATGGTAAGAGTCGAATTAGTTAACATGGGGTTAAATCTAAAAGATAAGGTTATATTTGTGACCCAGACTAGTCTAAAACCTATATTTTGAGATTTTGTAGACCCAAAATCATCTTATATTTAAAATAAATGACTTTGGGACCATTTTAGACCGAAATTCATTTATTAATAAAATAATATTTCAATTCCTTTCTAAATTGTCCCTCCTCCCTCTTATAAAAGGGAATCACATATAAAAATTTAATCACACCTCTCAATCCCCTTGTATCATCCAAAATCTACCCAAAAAATCTCCCAACATCCCTATGTTCATCCTAGAAGCCTTACCTTTGACACAAAGAAGTTCAAGAAATCCTTTCGGCTGAAATCAAACGGAGATACATGTTTTAAGAGGTAGATATTCTCTAAGGTTCATTTCCATTATTTTGCGTCTTCAATACCTATTATATTATTATTATTTGATTACATAAATAACCAATATCATAAATATACTAGGATTTTTTATGATAATTATTCGAAATACACTTACACACACCTCCATCTAATGGATACAAACAAATTGTTTCTATGTACAACGAACTCCTACCTTAAGAAAAGATGATTGTTCATTTCTCCAACCACCTATAATGGTGGTCATTATAATGGAAATATATTTATATATTATATATATTATATTTTTATTATCTCTATGATTCTATTTTTATATTTAAATCATACCATTATTCTTTCCATAATTTTCAAATAAAATAATTTTATTTGGGGAAGTTCGGACTACCGTCCCTCAAAGTGACATGAATCATTCATGCCATACATAGAAGACATAAAATATGGAATTAATGAACTTATTTAGTGTATATAAAATATGATATTATACTTTAATTATAATATACCTATGTAGCATTTATTTTTCTTTCTTTTGAATATGAAAAATAAATGAAAGTAGCATTAATGTGTACGAATGACTTACCATCTCCATGAACGATGCATTTAATTTATTATCTCCAAATGTTGTGTAAAATTATAAATACATATATGTACTATATATATATGATATTTAAATCATTAACATCATTCTGGAGATAATGTAATTTTGAGTACATGGAAAATTTGTAATTATTACAAGTTCATTTCTGATTCAAGTACAAAATATCGACAAAACAACCGATATTAACGTAAATAATTATGTAATGTTTATAACACTTCAATAATTGATATAAAAGAAATAATAAACTTTAAAAGGTTATAAATTAAGTAGAAATTAACTAAACATTATTATTTACGATGAACAAGTATCATATTTGACGAGTTGGACTCAAGGTAAGGGACTTCGTCACAATCTACTTTCATTGAGGAATATTTTCATTTATACAAGATTTTTTTTATATGGTGTATAAACCCCTTTTAATTTTCATTTAATTAAAATGGGATGTTTTTTCTATGAATAATTTAATTTAACGGCATAAGGAATGTTTCTTTTTAACATACGTAGTGACAACAACCTTTCTACCACCATGAGTATTATTTGATATTTGGATTCTGTAACAAGTTATAGTGTTTTTAAAAGGAAAATAAATACCATATACCCTTTTTAAGTATTTTTGTATTGAAAATGTTTTTTAGAAATAATTTATTATTACAATATGTTAAAATAATATATTGTGATTACAATTTGGAAATGTTATCTTTCTTTTATGCATATTTTATGTGTTATGATTATGTTATAGTTATTGGGAATTATTTAAGAATATAGGTTATTCTATGATAAACATAGGGTGGGTGATCCCAATATATCTCTCCAATCTATTGGGTAACGTCATGGAGGTAAATGTTATTGTTTATCCAGGGATATTTAAGGAATATACTGTAATGGTTATTCCAAACATAACTCCCTATGTAGCTACAAAAGATATAATGGAAGTATGTTATGGATGCCACATGTTACCTTTATGATTTTTGATTTCTATGTGTTATTCATAAATCTTATGATTTAATGAGTTATGTTAAAGACCATATGTTTTATTATCGAAAAGTATTCTTTTATTTATTCCATGTATTGGTGAACTAATGTTTTCTTTCATTATTGTTTTACCCTTAATGAGATTTTTATGCTCATCCGTTGTTTTTGAAATGTTTTTCATAGGTTATAAGGGAGTGTAAGAGAAAATAATAATTCAAGAACATTTATATCAAGAATGGATTTTTTTAATTGAGTTTTATTGTTGTGAAAAAATTGGTTAGAGTAAAAGTGTCTACTTTGAAATATTTGATATGTAATGTAATAGTTATGGACTAATTATCTAAACATCTAAACATGAAAAGATCCTCAATGTCGAATTCTTGACTTAATTCAATATTATGTAATGTTTAAGGCTAGGGCCTTATACTTATCTCTTAAATTAACAAGATTTATTAATTTCAGTATTAGTTTTAATTAAATATTTTTTTTAAATTGTTGTAAAATTATAGAATAGTTATTGGTGGAAACCATATTGATTTTGGTTCTTCTTATTTTGGGAAATTTTTTCTATTTTAGAAAGCTCATTTGGTTTATATTAATAAAATTTTGATTTTAAAATTATATTTTTTTATACATGGAAATATTATATAGAAATTCTTGAATGCAAGAATGTTTTGTGAAATGGTTTTACATGGATTTTGGAACACATTGTTGGTGTGAGGTCATTTTTATTATATGTGACCCTATGGAAGGGGAATGTGCCATTGGGGAATGTTTCATTGGTTACCTTGTAATTATTTGGTAGATCGATGATAGACCACTCATGAGTATGGAACTGTCACCTAGTAATGCATGGTGTATGTGTGGAGACGTTGTTGTGGGTTTTCAAAATGATTTAAAAAAGGTTTTATGCTTCATTTCTTTATTTATAGGGATAATTATTGATGGATTTGTTATAAACTTTTTTTACTACTTAAAAATAATTTATATAAATTATCCCATAATTTTTTTTTGGTATCTTGAGAAACGAAGTCATTGGGGAAATCCTATTGAGTTTTGAATCACCCCATTCTTTGGAATTATTGTTCTTTTTTTGTTTTCATTTTTTGAGATGCAGGTAAAGGAAAGGTATCTCAATTATATAGTAATTCCTCTTGGTCACATGGGAATGTATTGAGGATTTGGAGTTTGAGGCGGGTGGGGTGTTTCGGGTTGATGTCACATTGGATAATTGTGTTTTATGGTAATTTTGTTCTCTTGAGTATGTATTTTGGTTTTCTCTTGCACTTTGATATGGTTTACTGGTTTGGTTATGTTTTTTGTTTTTTTAAATAATAATGCATCATATATAGGTCTGTTTAGTTATTATTTTATGGTTTTGGATGTTTTAAATTTCATAGGTAAAATCATATACCAAAATTGTTTTGAGGCCCCAAGAATTTATTTCAATCCTTTGATATCATGGGGATATCACCCAAGGCCTAGTATCACCACTTCCTCTTCCCAAGCTAATTGGTGAGTGGAAGTATTTTATAATAACATTGGACGGTGTGAAATTGAAATTTGAAAAATTATACATTCAATGATTTGGAATTGTGTTTTATAAATCGATTATCACCATTTTTTTAAAAAAAATTCATTTATTTTATACATTAAGAGATTTTTGTTGAGGGTTTTTTTAAATAGTCACATAGAGATGAAAAAAATATATAGAGATACAATGAATTTAAAAAAACAATGAAGGTTTAGCAGACATATGGCCTCTATAGAATTTTTTCATTCAGTAATTGATTAGACTGGAATATATATATTCATTGGATAGTATTCTTATATTATATTAATAATTAAAAAAAATATATCATATTATACAAAATATAGTCCCCAATTAAAAATTATTTCATGTCTGATGAATATATTCATAAAGTGAAATTATAATTGGCCTCTTAAAATATGAATTTTATATATCCCTAGTTGATGGTCATCATAGATTATTATATGTTTTGACTCCATGCGACAATAAAAATAGGATTGTCTTTGTATATAAATATTGAAATCATACACAAGATAAAAATGAGTTATTTATGATCGATAGAAAACTACATACACTACATGGAGTGTTATAAACTCTTTCTTTTATATTATAGGGGTGAATAATTCAAAATTAATCATCATACATGATGATGAAAGGATAACTAACATGATAACCATCATAATTTTATTCCTTCTATACAATATCCTAGAGGTTGAGTTATTCATGGGTGGTTTTTTATTTATTATTATTCCATTGGTTGTTTTTTAACATAAATGGGTGTTGTTCTCTTAAATAATGAGTATAACTTATCATCCCTCATTTGGGATGGATTGAAGAAGTGGATCGGAATAACTATAGATGGTTTATTTGATGTTATTATCTATTTAGTTGAGGGTAATTGGACGTCCTCATCCACCTAGGTGAAAAACATGTGATGTGATCATCCATATGTTCAGTCTATACTTATAGATAAATAAATTAATGAGTTAGATATTTGATATTGACATGATTCATGACTTGTAGTCAGTCAATTCCTTATTCAAATAGAAGATATTATTATGAATATTTTTATATGAAATTAGTGGTGGTCATATGTATGGAGATAAATTTGTTTAATAGATATCATTTGGATCCCATTGTAGATAGAGTAACATTGAAACAATTGTTAACCGTAGATCATGGAATATTATTATGGATTTGGAAATTCATAATTATTTTCTATACTATAAACGGTTATATGAAAATGAATTATATTGGTGTGAATAAATACTATGTTTTATAGAATGTTTTTATATGAAACTTTGAAGGACAACAAAATATTTAGAGGATATAAAAAGGAATATTTGTATAGATTTCAAAAAGTTTTTATATATGATGTAACATATAGGGAAAATAAATATTATCTTCACCAAAATGATTTTTGAAAGTTATCTAAAATAAATTTAGGATATTTTTTCATAATTAGATTCATATGATGTAATATTAGGTGAAAATATTTTATGTTAATTGGGATTTTGTGTAAGTGACATATTAGTATCTATATATAAAAGAGATCAAAAATTCATTTGGAGGTATAAAACAATCCATGGTTTATGAAACTGGAAATAATAGAGTGGTGAATGAGATTACTATAACACTCTGACCAAGATTACTTGGCTGACAATTGTTTCAGTAGTTCCATAGGATTTTAAGTTTTCCTCCTCATACTCTATTGTCCACCTACTAGTTGTGAGAGTGTGTGATCAATGTTTCATAGATAATAGTCTCTATATCAATTCCATTAATAACTGAAAAATAACAATAAAAATAATCTAAAATAGATTATTAGAGTACATATATATATATATTACTATAGAAAAAAATCATAAAAATTTACAATCAGGCTATGTCAAATGAAAAATATAGGTCAAACACATAAATTACATAATAAGGACTGCTCATTGTTCTGATCGTATAAAAAATAATTTAATTAAAAAAATACACTAGGAGGTGATACAATAATTCTATTACCCTATATGATACTATCATCAAATCACATTGGAATCCTATTTTCCAATAGATTATACAACCTACGACCACCTCTATAAATTAGACAAAAGATTTGTACATACACTAAGGTTCAAGTGCAGCGTGTGAGAAATAATTCACTATTGGGAATCACAAACTGATTTTATATTATATTCAATGAAATACCTGCGTACCTTTGAGAAAAATAAAAAAATAGGATCATATATCTTGCGAACATAAATTTTGGTTCCTCATGTGCTAACCTGACCAACAAGACACTTGAGCATACCTAGTTGATCATAAATGGTGAACCAAATATGTCATACTGGTAAAGAGAAAAAATGTTAAATTGAATATTGGATTTACTAATTGTATAACCATTTATAATGATACATGATTAAATCTTAAACAAGCTATTTTTCTGACTACAGATGCCGGAGAATGACAGAAGGATCCTAATCACTTTAGTATCCAGGTGAAGGGTACAAAAGAATGATATAAATTCTCTTGAAATCTCTTTTTATCTGACCATGGGCACCGAATATTTTCTCGCAACATTTCTAGATCATTTTAGATGTGATAGTGTGTGTTAAATAATTATATATAGATTTCTAGAAACATATTCTATAAGACCATGGGTGTCAAAGAATGCCTGATGGAATCCGAAGCTATTTTTTTTTCTTATTATGGGAAATGATGAATGCCAAATGAAGTCTATTTGTTACTTACTATAAAAAATGGGTGAAAATTAATTCTATGCGGTATCCTAGTCTCTATTCCACTGTGTAAGTAAGTTCTAAACATTTCCCAATGGAAACTATTGCTTTCTGCTTGTATGACTATAGAGGTTATGTACCAAAGATGGTGCCCTAGTCTCTCTAACAATCTATGAATGAGATATAGTGAATTTATTCATTATAAAAAAAAGAGAACTTCCACACATCACCATTTATTTCTATAACATTAAAAATTGATATAAATGTGTGTTTTCCCATGAGAATGCAACACCACATCAATGTCATGATAATAATATATTTAAAAATAGAATATTGAATTCGATCCATATCTCAAATATAGCATCCCATGTTTCCACAGAATCTCATATCCCATCTCAAAACCTTGGAAATAATCACCATTTCATATACTTGTACCTATATCACAACTCATCATGTACTCATCCAAATACTTTCATCCTCCTTGTCCATTCACTGACTCACAAGGTTGTTAAGTTGATATAATCGGTTCATGTATTCCACTCAGTGGAATCATTAACACTAGTATACTTATAACTATCATATTCCTTATCCCATAATCCCAACTCATATATAACACATCAATGATAATTACATATACTATAGTACTTATCATATCCTATCCTTAAGTGGATTTTAAAATTTCCACAACATGTTACCCACATTGTAATCATAGTCACAATACCCAAAAGATATCCCAAGTCAATAATGTCTAATGACCCATTGGTAGCCTTTTCTCTATCCTGAGAAAGATTTCCCATAAGCCACACTTTGTTCCAAATCATATTTCTTATAAATGATAACTCACAAAAGAACCACATTAGATAAATACCTTATGAATTTTCAATTTAAATTGTAAAAGTTGTTTTTTTATAAAGAGGCTTTGTTCCCCTACATTTTTAAATAGATTGTTTTTTATTCCAGGAACATAGTAGGATATACCACCAGGTACCCAGTGGAACCTCACTAGTCACCTAGTGGTTCAATAAATGGTTCAACACCACCATCCCTTTCATTGGGAACCTAGTGGAGTTAGACAAGGTACTTTGTGGCTACAATTTCCACTCATTCTCCCTTTTCCTCCAATGAACCTGTTATAATTTTTTCCAAGAACTTTACTCCAAAATATGTAACTATAAACATCACCTTTAACAATTAAATAATAATAAAAAAATTTACTCTTCCAATCCTTAATCAAAATATTAAATTCTTTCTAGTTTGCACACATCTAAATTTCAATCTACTCTAAAATCACTTACTCTTAATGATGTGGTTAATTATAGAATCCTATTCCATATGACTTCACATCCATGAGAACCATTCGAAAAATATATCATAAAAATAATTGCATCTACCAGAATCTAATACCAATCCCCTATCGTGGGTCCAAACTGGGTAAAGTCTCATGATCTAAAAACCAAACAAAATCAAACTGGGTTTTTCTAAAAACTACTACTCTAATCCATAACATATAACATAAATTTTATAATTTTTTCCCTAATATAAATTCCATATTCCCATATATAAAAATGTATAAAGATTACCAATCAATCTTTTACTACAAAAAATATTCTAAAACACCTTATCCCTTACAATGAAGAACTATCACTTCATCACCAAGCACTACCCAAACATCGATGGTATTATAAAAATATATTTCTATCCATACTAGAGTTTAATCCTCATCCATAATGTGATTTATAAAATTTAATATCATCTTATAAAACGTTCAAGCATACTCCTCCCATGAGTACTAAGATAATCTAAATTTGAGTCCCTCTAATTTTATTCATGGAATTCTAATCCAATTCAGTTTATTTATATAACAACTATACTTGACTTCCACAAATTCCTAAATTTTATATTTACATGGGAACTAAATATATTTAGTCTACTTTATCATCGTTATTCTCAATTGTATCTCCACCACATAAAAATCATACCACACTATGGCTTTTCCTACTTGAGTTTCAAATGATCTAAATTACCAAAAGGATTCTCCTCACCATAGTATGGTTCATAACATTACAAAAAAATTAAATTACATGATTCTTGAATTCCAAATATTAAAATCTATCAAATTTACTTACCAGAATAACTCACCTACTTACCTCCATGTAGGAAAACAAAATCATAACACTTATAGGGTTAAATAAATTTGAAATTCCATCCATAGATACAACATATTTCATTGATATAAAGTCCATATCATTGAATGATTAATTGTGTTCTTAATAAGATTTAAATTTCCCTAATTTCATCATCTCCACTCACATTTATATTGATCTATACTCATTATATTTCCAAGGATAACTCTATAAAAAATTCTAGGGTCTAAAAAGATCATAATATTTCATAACAGCAGTTACCTACACATGACATTTCACCTCTACATCATCCAGTGGTTACAAATATTCCTCAAAAATGAAAATCTTATTCATAGTCATCTGACTCCCATGTTTCTTTCTAAATGGAAATTAGTTCAATTCAATGTCCCAAAATCACTAATACTGCCTCAACTTATTATTAATTTTAAAAACATATAATTTCTTATCATATTCCTCAATCCATCTATCCCCATTGGTATATCACTAATATTAGTGGTCATCTGACTCGATACCTTATCACAGAATTTTTTATTATTAATTTAATAGCACATGGGACTTATGATTAATCTCAAGGATATAATTAAATTATTGGGAAAACATGAATCTATTTTGAACCATCATTCATTTTACCTAAACCATTTCATCCTCCCCAAAATAAACATTTCACTAGTTATTTACCTATTTTCAACCTTAATAGATTCTTAACTTTGAATTGGAATGATGTTCCATATTACCCAATCCCTCACTATGAATAATTCTTCTATGAGTAAATCCTCATAAATTCTTGCCCCACAACTTCAATCAACATTCCATGAATCCTTTTCATGTAAAATTAAATCCTCATGAATCCCAATCTAATTTTATATGCCCAGGAACCAATGACATCAATCTTATTGAAAAAACTATTACCAAGAACCAAAAATAAAACCACTCTATAGACATACTTAATAAGGATATCATATTTCTAATTGAAAATTCACTATTCTTGAAATCTAAATGGTCCTAATATATGAATTGATCCACCACCCATAAGCTCCATACGTTTTTTATATCTCAAAATCACAAGGCATTCCAAATGAATACTCAAACCTCTCCATGGTATCTAGCTCCTCAATAAGACCCATGATTATTTCAAACCATATATTGGGAATAGACAACTTATATTAGTCCATCATCATAATATCAAATTCATGTACCTACCTACTAAAGTTATTTAATATAAAATATACCTAGTGTCTATATCATCATAAAAAAATGAAACCACATGTGAAGATCTGTTGGGAAAAAATCCTTCAAGGTAACATTGCATCATTTTGGGTTGGTTTTGTTTGTTGACAATACATGTTTTCATGGAGAATTGTCAATCTCCAGAGATTTTGTTGAGAATACATGTTGAAAATGAACCATGACAAAGGAATAAAAGATCTATAGGTGGTACAAAATAATACATACAAGGTGGTGTCGTTTTCCAGTGTTTTCCAAAATTTGGGGGTCCAAAATTTGGGATTTGGTGAGCATCGCAAAATGTGGATTTCATTTAAGATCTCATCAAAATTTGGAAAATTCATTAGTTTCGTGAAGAAGGTATTTTTGATGTGGATTTCAAAAAGACCTGAAGAATTTTTATGGTGCTCTTTGTGATTACGATGATCTTCGCGAACAGAAAAGGTGAAGAGAATTGTTGTGAAGCTTTGCAGTAGTGGCACAATGGAATTAATGGAATGATCCACGATTATGACGAGATCACTGATCCAAAATTTCTATGGTTCTTTTTGATATAGAGAAAATTTCAGAAGAAATTTCGGAGATTTTCTATTCGAGATGATGTGGCACTTCCTTCATGCAGAAGGTTTTCAAGTCAGTGGAATCGCCTATAAATAGGCTTCGACCCTCTCAAGAGATATAGAGAGTTTTCCAAGAAAAATTTGTTGCTGTAAAATCAAGAAGGAGGTTTGCGATGGAAATGATCTTTTCACAAGATTAGATCTTCGTGACTGCTAATCTAGCTCCGTGAAAGAGGTTTTTCCTACATTGGATCAGTGGGATTCTTCAAGGATGTCTCTTTACGATGACTTGAGCAATCCAACAGCCTAAGCTATGCGAGGGCATGATATTTGCGCGGGACTGAGCTTTGCAAAGTAGTGTGCTCTGTGAGTCAGCTTGCTCTGCGAATGTTTGTGGTCTGAGAAGAGTTAGGGACTTTGTGAAGGCTTGTTTGAGCTTCATGAAATTGGGAGCTTCATGAATTAGGGTGATTTGTTATGTTATTTCCAAAGGTTTCTTCCCAGTGATCCGTGGCAAGGAGGTATTAATTAGTGGATGAAATTTGAACTTCAACATAGAATATTCATATAGTTAAGGACACACTCATTATAGATAATGAAAGTAACTACATGTCTTTGAAATGTTATTGGATCTTCTGAAGAAGCAGTGACCTCACTTCAGTTGAGAGAGCAGTGAGTTATCAAATTTTGATTGTTTGTAAACCAAGAGGTATAGTGATTCCACTTCAAACTTGTAAATAGCATTGCGCTTATAGGGGATTTTGTTCATCATTACTTTTCTGGTGTATGCTCCTTGGATATAGCCCAATGAGGGAGAACCAAGTAAAATTGATGTGTCATGTGCATGATTTATGATTCATTAAAACTTTTCAATGGGAAGGATAGAGATAAAAGGGTTTTGTCTAACAAAAAAACAAGATCAAAATGGGAAGTTGTTTTAATTTTTCATAGCCTGATTCACCTCGTATCTGGGTATCTAGCCTAGTGGACCCAAAAAGATCCAAATGACTAGTTATTATATAACAATAATGGATCAAGAAAAGAAAACCAAGAACCAATTTCCAAACGAGTAGAATAAAACCATCATCTTATAAAGGGAAACACTATATAATTTTTTACTCATAAACCCTCTATTATAACCATTTGATTAATTATAATAAGTACATGAATATTATATTAATCAAACTTTCTGAATATGAGACATGAATGAACACCTTGAGCTATTCCTTCCAAAACATAAAAAAATTATCAAATAAAATTAATATTTGATTTTAATAAAAAAACAAAAAAGAAAACAAAAATCCTTACTTCCATAATCTTGATAAATTTTTCTTCTATGAAATAATGAACCACCAGACTAATGTTCATACCTTGTTCTAGTGATTTCTCATCTCAATTTGATGAGTACCAAAATAGTAAAACAATATGAAAAAAATACTCTAATACCATTTTCTAATGCCTTAGATGAAATTACACAATCTGTGACGAATATGGTGGTTCCATAATACCACATGAATACCAGACAATGTAATAGATGTTGGAATCTAGTGGAAACATATATGATCAATATTGTGTTTACTATACTATCAATATCATTTCCATCAATAAAAGTGAAATAATCAAAAAAATCCTCCAAAATTGATAATCAAAGCACACAAATGAGGAATTACATTTGGAAGTAAACAATAATGAATAAAACTACACACATAATATATAAAATGTTCAATTTTTTCCGCACATATCACATACATCAAAAGGATCACCAAATAGTATGATAATATAAAAAATATGTGAATGAAAAAATACACTAAGGTGATTTTCCAAAAACCTAATCCCCTTCTTGATCCCCTCCCTAAACAACACTAAGTAAGTCTAACTCGATCCATTGAAAACCCAATTATCAGTCTTGTATGTTGGAGATAAGGTTAGTATGTATATCAGTGTACATGTGTATGGTGTGAGAAATTAATATCATTTTGGAATCCATAAATGGGTCCCCTAATATATTTCACAATGTCCCTGTCACAACCTGCCTTCACCAAGACGAGGAAAGGGACCACAAATTGAAAAACCCTTCTTTTCTCAAGTTGAATGAGAGATAATGAACCCCGAGATCCGCTTTCAGTAGGCCTTAGTTTGGGGACTATAAACAAGGGTATAAAATCACATGTAATATAGAAGGAATTACCCTTTTTATTTAGTAGGATCAGTAGATAAGATAGTAAATCCCCAAAGAACACCAAAACTAGAAGTAAAAATAAATCCAATTAAATCCATTCCCATATGTATGTTCTATATAAATTTCTTTAATGTAAAATAAAACTCTAAAGGGAAGTACCAAAAGAAAATAAAAACAACAATCTCAATGGTCCCAACATCAGAGCTAATAGGGTTTGAAACGTTCCTCAATGTCCTCCTGGAAACCTGAAAGCGATTTTATATACATAGGGTGAGAATATAGAAATAATCAGTAAGGAAGAAAATCTCTCATGCACAAGTGGGGAGGAATTATAATGCACCATGAGAGAAAAAGATATAACCAAATCACCTATCAAAGAAACTATCCACCCAAATCTCACCCAGGCACACTCCCCAAATAAAGCAATTAATGTAAAGTAATAGTAATAACACATTGATGTTTGGGGTACCCCGAACCACTTTCCCATTGGTTATTGAATACATCCTATGTGTTAGACCTCCACCTCCATTCTCACCGAAGTCCCACTACCTCCCAAACATCAACCTTTTGGGCCACCACAAACATGCATCCCACCCACACACACCCTGGCAACAAAAACCCCACACATCCCCGCCTGTAGAAACATGTTCCATGACAACTACCACCACGCCTGAAGACACGTGGGCCAGAATAACTTCTTCCATGCCCGAAGACACCTGGGCCTCATCCTGAAGTCACTTGGGAAACAAACTTCCCACACACACCTAGGCCAACCACCACAACTACCCTGCCTGAAGAATCTTCGGCTATAATGGACCATACGCCATCACAACTTATTCGATAAGTCGTGGGATACTCGGGAAAGGGATCATAAAAGAAGATAATAACCAGGAACTTATAGGAGTGTGGTAACCCTCCCCCATGAGATGGGGGTGTTCGGCGTGATGTGCTCAACTTGGGTGGGGTGCGAACATGAAACATAAATACTAAAGTTATACATATAGGTAAATAAGTACTCATCCCTACCTAGGGTTTCCAAAAACTATCCCATACACAACCACCCTCATTACTATTCATTCATAAAAAAATATAATCCAAAACTGAGTCACAACTCATTCCTAGAAAACAATTCCTTATATAACCCATTCTTGTTATCACATTCAAGTGCTTACATTTAAATAATTATTCACTACTGGTAAACTAACAAGCATATCCAAAAGCCCAGGAAGGAAATATAGCCAAGAATCAATTTAAGCATTCACACCCGGTTCTCTTGTAAGGTCACAATAACAAAATGGATCCATGAGATCATTTGAAGTAAAAGAACCAAACCAAGATGCAACATAAATCCCGACACGACCTCAGATCCACAAACCAACAACTGCACAACAAGGGATCCCTTCCCCATCTACGTCACCCCACAAGCATCAAGGAGAACAACTTCACATATTACGAAGAAAGAGCATGGGAGTTTTCATATTCAAACACACCATTAATTATGTTCATTCTCTCTGTTTGGTTAACTGAGGTGACCACACAAGGATTATTATTCATTAGGCTTCCATTTAATCAACCAAGTTTATGTCATTAACCTATTTCGATTTTACTTCCATTAAATCATATGTTTATCTAAAAAATAGAGATTCATTACTGCATAAGAAATGACCACAAATGACCATGATTTTTAGTGGACATAATCCCATACAATTCACAACATAAGAGAAATGATAAAAGAGTAAAAAATCATCACAAAACACACCCCAACATACTTTGAAAACTATTTATAATCGTTTTCATTTTTTTTTCATCCATATCCACGGGAACATCATGGTACCCACCCCACATGATAGAAAATAAATAAATATGAAGGAAAAAACATACTTGAATGATCAAAGTTCTAAGTTTTTCTCCTTGCGCCAAGAACTGGGGATGCGCGACTTGCAGGGGAGGAACTCGGGGGACTCCAAGAGAGAGCATGAAAGGATCCAGCATAGGCGCACCAATAACCTTAGGAAGGGGGACTCCAAATGCACCAAATAAAGGAAAATAGACCGACCAAGAAGTATAAATAATTCTCGTGCGATAAAAGGCGAGATCCTGGAGTTACGAGATATGAAATATTGAATGGATTTAAAGGCATATCATGTTTTCACCATGTGGTTGGATGATTATACATCATGGAATAAATTGTTATTTAATAATTCTCATCAAAGAGGTGTCTATAATAGCAAAGAGTTAAAATATTTCCTTTAATTAGAGGAAAACAGTAACAGCGACACACATTTTGGGTCCTCTGAGGGTCACCCCACTCTTAGGGGATTTAAAACATTGTTTATGGGGATAAAAAAGGACTTGAACAACTTTAAAATATTAAAAGACATAAAAGTGGCATTATGGATGAACTGGGGAAAGAAAACCCCTGCAATACCCTTTGGTCACTGATCGGGTGGGGCACTGATCAGGGAATCACTGATTAGTGACACACCGATCGAGTGTGGCGCCGATCAGAGAAATAATGATTGGTGACCCAACAATTAGTGATGCACCGATTGAGATGCACCGATCAGTGACTAACCGATGGGTGACACCATGGTGGCATCCTGCCACCAACACTACCACACTCCATACTTACTGATGGGGTCCAGGGAACCTCAGACACCTGAATTGGAAAAGTAATTGACCAAGAGGTTCCGTTCCATTACATTAGATACCTTTCAAACTATTCTTGTCCTCGAGAAGCAAAACTAAATCTAATGTAAAGAGAGGGGTCCATAAAACCATCTCAAAAGATACCTCTCACAAACAAACCACCAAATACATATAGTAACACCTCTCCCTCAAGCGACCATACAAGCATATAAAGTTCACACCATCTAGTCATATGGTTTAGGGAGTCCATTCCCCCGTGCCAAGATACTATCCGCTTTGGGTGGCACTTACTTTCCCACACGGGTTTAATCACATCCACTTTAACGTGTCTTGATTATGGATCAGGTCCTCCACTTTCTACATTTAGGACTTCTCACACACCATCATATCATAAGGAAAACAACACATTTCATAGTTAACAAGGTCAACCACTACATCACAAACAAGTAGGAAACAAAACAGAATAAAACTCAAAACTGATCTTAGTACGGGGTGCACATTTGTGACTCCCATTCCCAGGTACTCTTCTCGAGGCCACCATGCCTCCATAACACATGAACCAAGGTAATGTTTCATCCATGAAGCACCTTCTCCTCATGATCCTCAATTCACATTGGTTACTCTATTAAAGTCGTGTCATACTCGACATTTATTTTCCCCTAGTTGAGGATCTGAAAATCATCATGTAGATACCGACGAAGCTAAGACACATGGAAGACGTCGTGAACCCTCAGTAGTGGCGGGAGTAGCGTCAACTAATAAGCCACTTCTCTGACCCGTCGCAACACCTTTAAGGGTCCAATGAACCTGGGAGAAATCTTACTTCCTCTATCAAACCTCTGTTTCCCATGTCGTGGGGATACCTTCAAGAACATGTGGTCCTCGACCTCGAACTCCAAGGGTATCCTCCTATGATTGGAATACGACTTCTTCCAGTTCTGAGCCTCTTTCATCCTCTCCCATATAAGATGAACCTTCTTTGTCGTGCTCTGCACTACCTCTGAGCCATGAACACCTACTTCCATGACCTTTGCCCAGCACACGAGTTAGTGACATGGTCTTCAGTGCAGGGATTCGAATGAAGCCATGAAAATGGTAGAGTGATAGATATTGTTGTAGGAAAACTCTACAAGAGGAAAGTTTCATACCCATGATCCCCAAGGTACAAAACTCATACCCATAGCATATACTCCAATGTTTGGATGGTGGGCTCTATCTGCCCATATGTATAGGGGTGGAAAGCAGTGCTAAGACATAGTTGGGTGCCAAAAGCATGTTGCAATCATCTCTAGATCCGTGAGGTAAACCAGGTATCCTGATCTGAGACTATGGACCTCATAACTCCATGAAACTACACCACATCGTCCATGTACATCTATGCTAAGGCATCCACCACACTCGACTCCTTGATTTCTAGGAAGTGATTTGATTTCGTCAGCTGGTCTACCACTACACAAATAGCATTGTAGCCTCCTTGATCCCTGGGTAGTTCTGTGATGAAATCCATCAAGATGTCATCCCACTTCAACTATGTGATATCAAAGGGATATAAAAAACCTACTCGGACATATGGTTCCGCCTTCACCTGTTGACAGATGATGCACTTTTATAAAAACTATGCCACTTCCAGCTTCACCACAGGCCACCAAAACTGAACCCTCAGGCCCTGGTACATCTTGGAAACTCTTCGGTGCACCACTCGGGGTGAGTTGTGGATCTCACCAAGAACTCTCTCACACATTCCCACCAGGACGAACAACTTCCCATGAAACAACATCTGTTTCTTCCTATATTTCGACAATCCACCTAGAGCATCACCTTGGATAACACGATCAAACATCAATTCAGCCTCTAAGTCCCCCACTGAGACTTATCCACATGCCATAATAGTGAGGACTAGACTATCATCTAGAACATATATCCTCTTCCATACTCCACCCTTGCATCCAAGTGTAGGGAATCAAACTCCTCCATTACTTTCTAAGAATCTTCTAATTCTCGAACCTCGTCCTTATACAAATTTTTGTTCAAGGCATTGGCCACCACATTCCCCTTTCCTGAGGTCTAGGTAATATCAAAGTCATAGTCCTGAAAAAACTTCATCCACCTCCACTGTTGCAAGTTTAGGTCCAACTGGGAGAAGATATACATCAAGATCTTGTGATCCGTGATGACCAAAAAGCGCTCCCTGATGAGATAATGCTGCTACAAATTTAGTGCAAACACGACCACTACAAAATCAAGATTTTGGTTGGAATAGTTACTCTAATGGGGACGTAACTTCCTAGAACCATAAAATATCACCCCTACTATTTCATCAGCACACACCCCAAGCCTTGGCCTGAAGCATCACAGATCACTTCAAACATCACCCCTTCTTCTAGAAAACTCATCATCGAGGCACTAACCATCTTTCCCTTCAGATAACTGAAGGCTGTCTAGCATGGCTAACTCCACAAAAAAGCCTAGTCCTTCTTGGTCAAGGCAGTCAAAGGTGTTGCAACTCGGGAGAAGTTGGGCATGAATCTTTGATAGTAACCACCTAGACCTAGGAAAATACTAACCTCTTCCATATTCTTAGGTGCTACCCAATCAAAATCTACATAGACCTTCGACAGATCAATTTATATTCCCTACTCGGACACCATGTGTCCAAGGAAGTGTACCTCTCGTGTCCAGAACATGAACTTGGACAACTTTTCATAGAGCTGGTGCTGTAGGAGGACCCTTATAGCCAATGTCAGAGGCTCCGCGTGATGATCCTCTAATCATGAGTAGATAAGGATGTCATCAATAAACACGACTATGAACTGGTCCAAATATTCCTGGAGGACGAAGTTCATGAACCCCATGAACATGGATGGTGCATTTGTAATGCTGAAAGGAATGACCATGAACTCAAAGTGACCATACCTACACTTGAAGGTAGTCTCTGAGATGTCACCCTCCTTTACCCTCAACTAGTGATATCATGACTGCAGGTCGATATTGGAGAACCATCATGCCCCCTTCAACTGATCAAAAAGTTTATCGATCCTTGGGAGTGGGTAACTGTTCTTGACCACTACCTGGTTCAACCTTCAGTAGTCTATACACAGCCTGAGACCACCATCTGCCTTCTTTGAGAACAAGACCGAAGCACCCCATGGTGACTTGCTGGGTTGAATAAAACCCTTCTTCATCATTTTTTCAATCTGAATCCATAACTCTCGCAACTCAAAAGGCACTGCCTGATAGGGAACCATCAAAATCGGACAAGCACCAGGTTGCAAGTCCATCCCAAACTCAACATTACATTGAGGGGGTAGAGTCACCACATCTATAGGGAAGACATCCATGAACTCCCAAAAGATTCCTGGGACTTCCACCATCTCTATATCTACTAACTCAACTAATAGCTCAGCTAATAAGGAAAGAAGGGGCTCCAATCGCTGGATGCCTTTTGAGAAACCCCACTCACCGAAGAATGTCACACGTTGTCTGCCGATATTTGAAAAAAATCCTTCTCTAGAAGAAGTTGATAATAGAACATACAGATAAATGGCCATTCGATACCTATAATGACATCATACAACTACATCTACAGAAAAATAAGGTCCCCATTGGACTGATGTGGTCCCAACATCAGTCTACATCCCCGGAAAATGTGAGACAAGATGGCCTGACCTCCGACTGGTGTACTCAAAACTAGGGGCACAAGAAGTCTCTCTCTATCTAGACCTAGAGAATGGGATAGATTGGGTGACAAAAAGGAGTGTGAATCTCCTTAATCAAACAAGGCATAGGCAATAGTTCTAAACAAGATGATCATACCTCGATCATCTTATGGCCATAATAAAACTACTTCCTATACGGCGAACAACTTCCCATCCCTAGATCCTCTGCCCCTTGGCTATCAGCCGCCTCCCCAACCATGCCCTGGTTGAGGTCCCTTTGGAGCGCCCTGAGGTTATCTTCCTCCTACAATGTCTGCTCATAAAGGAGTGAGATCTTGATGTCACAGTTGATGTTGAAAAAAAGGCATGGCTAGAAACTGTTGTTGCTGAGGTCGGAGCTGAACCTACCCATCCCCACTGTACTACAGTTGGTCTGGGCACGGATTCCAAAGGTTCCCATGATTGCCACAGATGAAGCATCTCAATCCTGAGCCCAAAAATAAAGGGAATGGGTTGGGAGATTGAAACTAGAACTATTGGGGTCTGCTCCCAGCTAGCCAGAGGCTGGATGGCCCTGATGTTAGAGGCCTTCTGAGGACAACCTTCCCCTTTGATGATCGCAGATGGCTCCCCTCTTGCGGAACACCTCACAGAATGTGCATCCTCTCCACCACTTTAGTTTTCTTCTGGACCTCCAAGTATATTGTTAGAGTGAAGGGAGTAACGACATACTGAAGAGAGGGTCAGAGTGCCTCCTCTAAACGTCTCACCCGACACTCCTCATTCAAAAAGAGGTCTGGAGAAAAGCGAATGAAATCATTGATCTTGATACAAAACTCCCTCACTGACATGATCCCCTATTAAAGGTATATTAGCTCCTACCTCTTATTCGCCTTTATCATGGAAGAGAGGAATTCCACCTAGAACTCCCTCTCGAATTCTGTCCATGAAACCTCAGTCTCCCTCTTCTCCCCAAGATAGAGCATCCACCACTAAAGTGCCACTCCATGCATCTAGCTTATAGTAAGAAGAACCTAGTACTCTGTCGAAGCTAGGATTAAGCTGAAATCTATCACCATATCCTTGAGCCAGCTCTCTAATCCATGTACGAGACTCTTCCCTTGTACTTCTTGAGGGTCTGTCGCTAAAAGGAAAGAAGAATCCTCTACCACTGGTCATCATCCACCTCCCAATCATCCCTATACTAGTCATCCAAATCAGTATCCTGGGTCTCGATCACCCACATTACCCATGGTCACCATCTTGGTGCCATAGCTCTAATGTAGAAAAGTAATTCCTAGGCCTGAGTAGTGGATAAGATTTATTTTAAATTTTTATTCAACTTTAAATTTATTTTTAATTCCCAAAACACACAAGAAACACAATAACACGAGTCGTTATGATGCATGTACCTTTCCTAGGGTCTCTACCCCACAATTAGTTTATCCTCACTTAGTCATTCAGTAGGTCTAGAGTCCTTGAATCAGATCACGAGGGGGCCTAAAATCTCGTGTCCTTGCCGGTCTTCCCTGGACTATTTCACATGCCAAGATTGCCTAACATTGTTTCCCTACCATCCCATGCAATCTTCATTGAGCCTAATTACAATCTCCATCTGATCTCTCAACCTCCTTTGATACCATTCTATCATGACCCACCTTCACCAATATGAGGTAAGGGACAACTGATTGACAAAACTTTACTTCCTTAAGTTGAAGGAGAGATAAAGACCCATGAGACCTACCTTTAATAAGCCCTAGAGTGTCGACTAGCACCAATAGTATATAATCACATGTAATATTAAAGGAATTACCATTTTTATTTTGTAGGATTGAGAGATAAGATAGTAAATCCCCAAACAACAGCAAAACTGGAAGTAAATATAAATCCAAGACAATCCTTTCCCATATGAATGTTCCAAATAAAGTGCTAAAAAGAACAAGAAAACTCTAAAGGGAAGTAACAAAAGAAAACAAAAACATAAATGTCAATGGTCCCGGTGTCCGAGCTGATAGGGTCTGACACAGTCTTGGATGTCCTACCGGAATCCTGAAAGCAGTTTTATATACGTAGAGTGAGTATACAAATTTAATAAATAAGGAAAACCAAAAGCTCTCGTGGACAAGTGGGGAGGTATTCTATTGCCCTGTGAGAAAAAAAGAGATAACCGAAGCACCTAGTAAGGAAACTATCCACCCAAACCTCACTAAGGCACACTCATAAAATAACACAAGTCAAGTAAAATAATAGCAATAACAAAAAAATATTTGGGTACCCCGCACCACTTTCCCACTGGTTATTGAAGACATCCTATGCATCAGACCTCCCCCACCATTCTCACCACAGTCCCACTGCTACCCCAATAACAACCTTTTGGGACACCACAGATATGCATCCCACCCGCAGACACCTGGGCCACATCGACCACACACATATTCATCCGTAGACACAAGGGCCACAACAAAAACTACCATGCTCGAAGGCACTTGGGACAGAACAACTATTGACACACCCAAAGACACCCAAGACTCATCCCGAAGAAACTTGAGAAACAAACTCCCCATACACACTTGGACCAACCCCCACAACTACCCTGCCCAAAGAATCTTGGGCTATAATGGCCCTCAGGCCATCACAACCTTCCCGATGAGTCTTGGTTTACTCGGAAAAGGGAGAAAAAAGGAGAAAATAACCAGCCACTCATATGAGTGTTGGAAAAAACACCCTCCCCCATGAGATGTGGGTTTTCGGCACAAAGTGGTCAAATTTGGAGGGGAATGGGAAAGAAACATAAGAACTAAAATTATATATATAGGTGAAAAAGCACTTATCCCAACCTAGGGGTTCCAAAAACCAGCCCATACACAACTACCCTCATTACTATTCATTCATAAAAAAACATTAGCCACAACCGAGTCACAACTCATTCTTGGAGAAAAATTCTCTATAGAACTCATTCTTATTTTCACATTCAAATTGGTTCCATTTAAATAATTCTTCTCTATCGAGAAACTAATAGGCATTTACACAAGGCAAGGAAGGAAAGATATCCATGCAGTAATTTAAGCATTCACACCCGGTTCACTTGTAAGGTCACAACAACAAAAGGGATCCGTGAGATCCCTCAAAATACTAGAACAAAACCAAGTTCCAACATAAATACCCAGATGTCCTTAGATCCACAAACCAATAACTGCACAACAAGGGATCCTATCCCCATCCCCGTCACCGCACAAGAATAAAGTAGAACAACCACACATATTACCAAGACAGAGAAAGGAATTTTTCAGAACCCAACACACCATTCATTAAGTTCATTCTCTCTATTTTGTTAACTAGGGTGACCACACAAGGATTCTTATTCATTGGGAATCCATTTAATCAATCAAGTTTATGTGATTAACTAGTTTCCATGTTAAATTTAATAAATCATAGAATTATCCAAATACAAAGGATTATTAGTGTGCAAGAAAGGACCATCATCTGACATGATTTTCAGTGGACATAATCCCATACCATTTACAACATATAAGAAATGATAAAATAGTACAACAACATCATAAAGACACCCCATAATTCTTTGAAAACTATTTATTATCTTTTTTATAGTTTTGTTTCATCCATCTCCGAAGGAACATCATCGTAACCAACCTACATGAAGCACAATAAAGAGAGACGAAGGAAAAACCCTAATGGGATGATCAATGATCTATGTTTTTCTCCTCGGTTTAGGAACTGGGGATGCATTAATTGTATGGGAGGAACTCCAGGGACTCCTAGAGTGAGCAGGAAAAGATCCATCACAGGAACACCAGTAGCTTTGGGAAGGGGGACTCCAAATGCACTAAGGAATGGAAAAGAGACCATCCAAGAAGAAGAAAGAATTCTCGTGCGATAAAAGGAAAGATCTTGGAGTTACGAGATATGAAAACTTGAACGGATTTAATGGAGGATAATGGTTTCACCATGTGGTTGGATGATTATAAATGATGGAATAAATTTTTATTTAACACTTCTCATTGGAGAGGTGGCCATAACAGCTGTGATTTAAAATATTTCATTTAAATAGAGAAAAATGGTAACAAAAACACACAATTTGAGTCATTTAAGGGTCTCCCCACTCTTAGGGGAATTAAAACATTGTTTATGGGGCTAAAAATAGACTTTGACCACTTTAAAAGATTAAAAGACTTAAATGTGGGGTTACCGACGAACTGTGGAAAGAAAACCCTAACAAGCCCCATATGGCACCGATCTGGTGTAGCGTTGATTGGTGAATCACCGATCAGGGACAAGCTAATCAGGGACACACTGATCGGGGACACACCGATCGGTTCCTCACCGATCGGTGATGCACCGATCAGTGACGTACACATGGGTAACACCACAGTGACATCCTACCACTGACACCGCTAGCCTCCAAACTTACTAATGGGGTCTAGGGCACCCCAAACACCAGAATTGGAAAAGTAATGAACTAGGAGGGTTTAAGACATTATAGTACCAGTTTATGTATCAATAAAATTAATAAAGAAAGAACTCATAACATTAATGTAATCATATAGGCACATCATGTGATAACCATTAAACCATGACACTTGACCTAAATTGGTTGATCATTTCAAGTTAACCACATACATCATGTTTTTAAAAGTCCATGAAAATACACACTGGCATCATTGACTAACTTTCAATATATCCATTCATAATGAAAATAAATGACAACATGAGATAACAATAGATCTTCCCATAGATTATAAATAATTTTATAAAATGTCTTAATCTCTCTATTATTTTGACCATGTGTGAAAAAAACTCCCATAAATAATATTACATGGAATCCAAGACTATATGCAAGTCTTACCATGGGTATATATAATACCAAATAGACACACAAGATCACATGAAATCTAAATATGGGTGATAAATAATATTAAATGGAATCCCAATATATTTTCTATTTTGATCATAGATGATGAAGAATATAAGATAATATCCCAAGCTATTTATTATCCAAACAATAAACATTAACGAATTTATGATGGTATCCCATGAAATCTGCCAATATGGCCATGGATGATAATTAATTCCAGATGGTGTCTTTAACTCACTATGAGTCTAACCATTGGAAATAACTAATTGAAAAAAAAATACTCATCCCTTTTCCAGTCTAACCATACATGACAAATAATTCCATGAAGATAAAAAATATTAAGAATATATTATCCTCACATCATATTTATGTAACTTATAAAATAGTACTGGAAGTAAGTGATTCCTCATTAGCTAACTAAAATACACCAAATTTCATATGAAAATATATATAGAAATGGAATACACAACCGAAGCCCAATCAATCAACTAACATCTTACACCATAAATACATATCTTATAATGATCAAAACCCTAGTACTAGTCACCATGAAAGAGCCATATACCTATATCCCAACTCATTATTCACTAAGTAAAATAAGTTCATCATTTTATTATAAATCCTAACTAATATGAAATGATAATCTAACATAGTCAATAAAAATTTCAATTAATGAAAACCATAAAACTAATCTCCATAGACCTAACCCAATCCTTATAAAAAATACCGAACATCCATCCCACCCATACTGGTGGTATCATGTCCCGTTGTCCCAACCTGATCCTATCCTCACGTGGCCTATTAAATTTAAATTTCTCATTACCAACCCTATTATCAAGGTCTAGATACCCAACGACCATCCATAAACAATAATTTTCAAAGCTCTATTAAAATCCCTTTTACATGTTAAATAAAAACATCCCTTAAAATACACACTTAGGTCCCCATCACATTTCCCATAAATGAGAACTCATAAACAATCTATATTAGAGGAACCAATCCCCACTAAATCATATGAATTACTAGAGGCATTATATCACTCACAACAAGAGCCAACAACACAATTCACCCTCAATGGAATTTACCTAATTAATTAGAAGCTATTGTTTTTCCTTTTTAGTCAACTATAAGTCCTTGGATCACTAGAAAACATAGAATAGAGTGAGGATATCTAATAAAATATTTTACAATATTATTATTATTTTAAGGCCCATTTTGGGTTTTTCTTAGATAACCAATGCATGTACCTCTTGGCATCATGGTCATTGTGATTCCCCCGAACCCTAAAACCTTGAGTGGGAACTCAATTCAGTGCTTGAAGGCTCCACCCCACTCATTCCACAAATTACAAATATATTTATCCCTATTCAAATCTCCCTAACCTAAAACTCTATGAAATTGCATTATATATTAGATACCCATAAAATATGAAAAAATATTTTAGAGACCACCTACCTAAATACAAAGTTATACTCATTTAGCAAGGATTTTTTATCCTCATCTAAGACCAAACCAAATCAAATATATTCCATGAGATCTTATCTTATTACCCAATACTCACATAAATTATGTTGAAAATTTATAAATAAAAAAAAAAAATTAAACCAAATTGGAATGAACTTTATAAAATAATAGATTCACACCAAGATACCAAAATTGAAACAAAAAACATGTTTGGTCAAAAGTAATACCTTAAAATCTTACAAATAAAATCTTCACCATTTATCAAACTATCATGCTTCGATTTAATCTCATTAAAAAATTAACTAATAAATTATTTCCAATAACGTGCCTCCAATGAATTGAGAAATAAATATTTTATTTCCTAATTAATCAATATATTTTATGCTTTATATTGAAAATACCCTTGGTTTGTGATGATTGAATCATCCTATATTTGAATATTAATCCAATAAAAATGATTTTTTTAAAAAAAATCAATGATAAACCTATAAGTAAAGGAATTGAGGAAGAATAAGAAGTATTGTAACACGTTTTAGTTCACTAATGTACTATGATTTGGAAAAGAACAAAGGTGGGGTTTAAGGGTAAATATAGGGTGAGGGGATTGATAAAATTATTTCCCCCAATTACAATTGAAATAAAAAAGAGTATATCTTTTGGGGTGATAAAAAATATGGATATGTACATTAATTTTAAATTGGATTCATGGGTCTACTGAGTATCAGATACCCACATAAAGTGATCCAAGAAAAACATTAATTAAATAATACATTAATATGATGATTTAAATAATGAATATCTAAAAAAATTTCATAAACAAAAATCCTATAATTTAGTGTAATGGAAATTAGACACAAAAACTTCTTATGTTATAACACTTATGAACATTTCTATAAATTCATGATCCTCTAGAACATTTTCATGATAAACCACATGATGTAATCCTCTTCGAAACCCAAGGATTGTAAATATTATAAAGGCATGTGATTAGAAACTAAGTAAGGGTAAAACATATGAAAAAATGATGGAAAAGTTGAGGAAGATATAAATATCATAAAAAAAGATCAAAATACATTAGATAGTAATCATAAAACATTTTAGAGTTACATAATATAATAAAAATATCATCCAAAAGTATAAAATATATGAAATGTATTAAAACACATATCAATAATCATATATAAAAATGAGAGAATAAAATAATAGTGAAGAATACATTAGAAATAATGCATAAACTTGAGGGTATGGAATATTTTGGAAAAATGAATATTGAAAATTTGGTATAACTTGGTGAAAAAATATAAAATGTGGAACTACCAAAAAAATAAGAAACCAATTATGATTATAACTATGTGAACATATTCATTACGCCCATGCTTGAAAATTTGGCAAACACATCATGCCCATGCATGAGTGAACATTCTCATTATATATATGCATAATTATATATTGATATATTAAAATAAAAAATCCATTTGAGGAAGATATAAGGCACTATCCTTAAAAGTACATTTGTAGGTGTACCACATAAATTCAATCATCATCGTATATTAAAGAACCCATGTAAAAAGTGATTTGGTTTCTCAAACTTATAACATGAAATGAACTTATGAAATCATAGGATATAAAAATATCGTTTTAAAATATTATATATAACATAATAATATATATAGGATGGTTAAAACATAAAATAATTACTGGTAAACCTTGGAGAAAAAATATAAGTGAAATTTTTTTCAGAATATATTTTAAGCATTATCATATATGGTGAATTGTGAAATAAATTAAGAATTAATTTTTGGGGGGAAATATAATAAATTTGAAAAACATATTATAAAGGAATCCTCATAAAATTTCCTTGATAATAAATAAAGGGTTAAATTAAAATAAGTTATCATAATTTAAAATGTTCGCTTTTAAAAGAATCATTAAAAATATATTCTTGAAAAATATAAAATATTTACAAAAAATGAAGTGAGAATATTTTGAAAACATTTAATTTAAAAAATAATAATTAATAATGAAATGTGTAAAAATACATAAATGTTTTCAAAATAAAATTATGAGTGGAAGAAAAAATCTTTTATTTTTAAAGGATAAAAATTTTTTTTGAACATTTTGAAATAACCATCCAATGGACTGAAGGCCTTCATTTTTTATTGATTTTTGATAATCCGCATTTCAAGGGGTGAGGTGGAACCCTTAAAAAGACCGTATGCATAAGTATTACATGGCCCATAGGCCTTAAAAGAATTAATTGCCCATAGGCTTTCTAACATTATATACAAACCAGACTAACTACTTGGAATTTCTCTTCCCCAACATCTTAATCGTGAAATCAGCTCTCCCACTTCGCATGGCAGTTCGGCTAGGCATTCCCGTGTATGCACATGCTTGTCCCGATGGTAGATTCCATACCCTTTCATTCTTGCAATACGTTTAGCTTCTGCTGTGATGAAAGCTCCTTTTCTCATCCTCCTTTTAGAGCTTGTTCCTTCTAGGTTGTCTGGTTTTCATCTGCACTTATGGTGGCCGAAAGGCCTTGATGTGGCCCAAAGGGCTTACTGACCCGAAGACCTGGGTGGCCCGAAGTCCCAAACGGGGGCATATTCCTGGCTTCTACAGTGCTAAACAGTACCTGCTATAGTCCTCTCTATAGTACCTACTATGGAACTGCACAATTCCTACTACAGTACTACTACAGTACCCTCACCAATTATGCCTCTGCCTGGATTTGATCCTTGGTCTCTTGGATTCACTTACGAAGTCCTTATCAATCGGGCTAAGACGCATGTGTAGAACGTGTGTAAGTTTAGTGCTCTAATCTCACTGAGGGGGCCCTGCTAGGCCCCACAACACGACGCACATTCCTCATCTAGGCAGATGGCTTCGAATCGCCCTGTGCATAATACGCACAGTGTCCAAGTCTGGTGCGACTCGAGCCTGGGCCAGTTCCCACGGAGAGCGAGGGGTAAAAAACGTGTGTAAGTTTATTGCCCAACTCTCACTGAGGGGACCCGCTAGTCCCTAGAGCACACAACATGTTCCCCAGCTAGAAATTTGACTTTGAATCGCCCTGTGCATAATACACACAGTGTCCGAGTCTGGCAGGACTCGAGCCTGGGCAGTTCCCATGGAGAGCGAGGGGTACAACCAGTGGTTACCAGTCCAAATGCGTGTAAGGTAAAAACTCGACTGTCACTGAGGGGCCCCTGCTAGGCCCCAGAACATGCCTCACATTCCCCAGCTAGGCAGATGGATTTGAATCACCCTGTGCATAATACGCACAGTGTCTGAGTCTGGCGGGACTCGAGCCTGGGCTAGTTCCCATAGAGAGCGAGGGGTAAAACCAGCGGGTACCACTCGGCTAACACCCTATGGGAATAAAGGGTAATAAAATTTCCTTTTGAAAAATAGGTAAATGTAATTATTATAATTATAGGAAGTAATAAATATTATCTCTTCTAAAAATATAGGTGACCATTGTTGGGAAATAAGACACATATATGGAGAAAACAATCCATTAAAAGAAATGATAATTATTCTTAAAAAAATGTATTTAACAATGAATTAGAATCACCTAGGAAGAATAATTTAGGGTGAAACATTATTTACAAAAACAATTATATAAAAATACATCCTAAAATAATTATATGATACAATATATCAATCATGAAATATAATAAATATGGAATAGTGATTATGAAACATGGTAGAGATTTTTTTCATGAAATCCCCTTATGAATTTAGTATGTTTTGAATCAAAGGTCATTGGAAGATTCAAAATTATACGATTTTATAATGAACATGAATTAAATCATGGATTATTAGAAAATAAAATCTTGGATAGTATATACTTCAAAGAAAAAATAAATTAGATATAAATTAAAAAACATGTCCCAATTAAGAGAATATATGAAAACAATTTTTTACACACTTTTTAATATTTGAATAAAAACTCCGTGAGAGTTAGAATATTTAATAGAAAAATTATTATATTTAAAAATAATATAATCATCATAAAAATATGATAAAATTTATATATTTTCATCATTGAAATGAAAACATGGTGTAAAAAAACATGTCACAATGGTAGGAGTTTGAGATGATAACTCTGATAATGTGTCCTCACATAGTTTATGATATTGGATCTGATTATACAAACTATACAGAAGAGGGGGGTGAATTGTGTCTTTTCAGAAATCTTCGCGAGATTGTGTTCTGCATTTCTACTTTAATCAGATAAATAATGTAGCAGAAATATGAAGTGCAGAGACACACAATGTATAGTGGTTCGGGGAACAGAAAGCCCCTAGTCCACTCCACCAATTATCTACTCCATGAGCTAGGTGATTTTCACTATCTGGTTCTCATTTAAACAGACCGTTCAACAACTGAGTACAGGAAGTTTAAACCATTACAAATTAAGGCAAAACAATGCCTTCTGGTTCACTCATAGAACCTACACAAATTAGTAAAAGAAGCCGGTCACTCAAGAATAGAAAATAAGGATTTCGGTATTCTAAAATTACTTTCCAGATATTCTCCACAATTGCAAAAGCATACAATTGATAGTAGATGAATCGTCACCTTCAGAAATAACGATATTCACAAAAACAATCGTTCTGAGTTGATCCAGTTGCAGTAAATATAGAAATATAACTCCCAACTTTAGAAAAAGAATATTCACAAATTATTTTTGATGTATAACAGATGATTCTTCTATCGTGATTTTTCTTCTTCAGAAAACAAAGCATTGTTACTCTCTTGAATCAGCAGATCTGAATTCTTGATAGTCTCTGTTTTTTTTATTTTCTCAGAATAATCAAGAGATCACATAAGATCATTAGATACTATTTAAAAAGGCTCAACAACATAAAAAATAGTTATAAGAACTTATCTTGTAAATTTAGATCCACAAAAGTTTCCTTTTTAATCGCGATATTCAAACATTTGAATTTACAGAGTATTCGAAAACTTTCCTAAAGATTAGGTATAAAAATCTCCTTTTAATTCGATCATTAAACCATTAATAAAATGGATTTGAATTAGTCAAATTCACATTTTAAAATCATCTTTAAATCCGTCTTGAAATCTGCATAATAAACAACTTGCTGACTGTTGCATAAAAATATCATTTTTTAAATTCTCCAACGCCAAACGTAAGGTTGATGATGTGGCATTCAAACATAGGGTTGAAAATGTATGGTTGATTACAAACGTTGGGTTTTCCATCCATAATTTTCTCTTCAATTTTCAAAGAAATGATAAAAGATCCATAATTTTACTTGATCCATACTTTTCCAAGAACGTATGGTTGTTCGCAAAAGTAAGGTTGATGAACCATACTTTTGAGAAACAAACGTAAAATTTAACACTTATGTACGGTTCTCCTTCCATACTTTTCTGATATCCCAAACATAGGGTTCCTTCCTAACGTATGGTGCTTCTTCTATACAGTGCTGATAATGTATGGTTAATTAACCATACTTTTCTCTTATCTCAAAAGCATACACACTTTTTATCCTAACACTACGTTTCACCATGTAGGGTATGAACAATGTTTCTAGAACACACTAAAAGCAGATCCTGAATATGTAGCGCAGGAACAGTGTTTCCAGAATGCGCTAAAAGAAAATACCTTAGAAATTAATTATCGTTGTTCAAGAATTTAAATTTTTCGTCCAAAAATAAATTATAATGAATAATAATTTCCTACAATATTCTTAAAAAAATCATTATAAAATAATTAAGGATATTTGTGAGCACCAAAATTATCATAAAGAGATAGAGTATTGTTCTCAACAAAACTCCCCCTTTAAAAAACATTATGTATTGTTGAAAACAACACTTTCTCAATAATCTCCCCCTTTTTGATGATCACAAAACCCATAAAATAACTAATGAAAATAACTTACAAAATTAATTACATATAGTTTTCAATTTTTAAAAGATAAATACAATATTAATTTCTCCCTATAATTTATCCATTTTTTAATTTCCCCCCCAATAAAATAAATTTAAAATAAATATAAAAATGGTGTGTTTGTCCAAATTTCTCCCCCTTTTTGTGTAACAGCCCGAGATTTTATGAAAAATATTCTTTTTAATTTCATTAATGTCTTGTGTTATATGCTACACCAAAAGGAGCTTGCACAACACGCATCCTTGACTTGCCTTGCATTACACGCAATCGCGACCATCCTCGATAGGGTGTGTAGTACTCAATAACGAGTTTCACTAAACAACAATATACTATTAAAATATTATTAAAACTAGTTGTTATGAATAGTAATAACCACTTTTTGAATTTTTTTAAATTTTATTTTTCAAAATGGAATTCATTTTTGGATTCGGAATATCAAAATTAGCTTATGGTGAAATTTTGGTACTTTTCGAATAACTTTCATATTCTGATGAATAGTGAAAATTACTAAATTTTATTTAAAAACAACTTTTTTAATTGAAATAATTAATAGTGGTAAATTATTATTTTGAGTGGTTTTAAAGTATATTTAGAATATATTTTTACAATTTAATACAATGTTGGTCATTGGATGTAATTTCACATTTAAACCAGTTATAAACAAGTGTCAATCTTTTGATAGTTATTATCTCTTAAAAACACGCTATTTGTTTTGACGACGGGAATTAATTTTTAAATTAATTAATGCAACTGATATGTTTTGAATTTGGTAAAATAGACATCATTTTTGATTTTATACTATCAAATATAGCTTAGGCCTAATTTTTGGTATTTTTCTGGAAACTTTCATTTTTTGATGAATAGTGAAACTACTAAGTGGTAGTTAAAAAAAATAAATTTTTCATAAAACTTAATTTTACCGCTTCTATGAGTGGAATTTCAAAAATCCGAGAGACACGGTTGATGTCAGTAAGTAAAATGTGGTTCAATGAGATGAAAATAATTTTTGGTGAATAGTAACTTTTTACTTTTTTTTACCACGATTAAAAGTAAATAGGGTAATTAAGGGTAAAAATGATATTATTATTACCCTAACACATGTTCTAATTCTATTGGATAAGTGTAATTCGACCAAAAACAACCTTAGGAATAGTATATGATCATTTAGGCCCACTTGGATTAGATTAGGACATTTATTATTATTTAATTCAAAGAAGAGTTAAAAGAGTTAAAATCAATGTTTATTTACTAAAACATTTTTAATATAAGGTTATACATAAAATAAATTCGATTGTAAATATTCATTAGAAATAAAATAAGATTTCCTACATAATGATATTTTATTTGTAATTTTTAGACATTAAATAATTTAATTTATTTATGACACAACGATGATGCATTAATTATCTTATTAATGAAATATTGACATAATTGATGTTATAAATACCCAAATAAATATAATTTGAGACTTTTTATGAATTACACTAATTTTCTAGGTTACTATGACATGTTAGTATTGATTTAATTAACTTTTTTAGAACTAAGCATTCTGTTATGAGTTTCACAAAAATCAATTACTAAATAGTGTCAAAATTGACATAAAATAGTTATTAAAACAAATATTATATTATCAATTGTTATTGTATTCCTAAAAATCTAAGGTTCGGCCAAATGACTTATATAAGGTTATATATATTAATAATAAACAACTTGGGGTTCTTTTGGATTCTTATAGTAAGTTTATTAACCTTGTAGTATAAGAACACAAGAAGACACAGTAAAAGAAAAATTATTTAACCTAATGTTAAATCTAAATGATAAGTTTAAAATAGGAACCTAAACTTGTCTAAATTATATTGGATGAGATTATTTCGATCAATCCCCACCTTAGCTTCGAAATAAATCAATTTAGAGCTATTTAAAACCGAATATGACTTTATAATAAAATAATATTTTTAGTTTTCCAAAGGAGCCCCTCTCCTCCCTTATAAAAGGGCACATCCTCCCTCTCTTACTCACACAACTTTAAGCCTTCAAGCTCATCCAAACCCTGAAAATTCTCTTCTCCACTTCCCTATAAACATACTAGAGGTTTGGGTCTTCCTCAAAGACCAAGTTTAGTGCCCTAAAAGGAGATCTCAAAGAGGCGATTCAAAGAAGAGGTAATTTCCGTTACCGATTCTTTCAACTTTATTTCCTCTTCCACTTCTTATTCTTAGGTTGCTTCATTATGAAGTAATAACATAAGTATCAATAATATAGATATATGTTATTATAATTATGAAACAACCCTATTTAACCATCTATCCATCCTACGAAAAACGAAATCACCACGTGTGCGTATGTACGGAATACCGTCTCCACGCCGTGGTGAAATCTATTTTCCACCACCACCTTACTTGGATGGGTATAATGGTGTAAATAATAACTATATATGATTATTTTAAAGTGATATTGATTCTGAAATATTATACATACACTCCAATACAGTCCCACGATCATGAGAACGATATCATCGCTCGTGCGTACGTACGGACTACCGTCTCCACAACGCGATGAGATTCATTCTCCACTTTAACCATTCATGAATGATTATAAAGTACATATAATAAGTAATAATGAAATATATTACATAATAATGATACTGGATTTATGTGTATATATATGTATGTCGTCTACATAATTCCATTCAACTCAACAAGGAAACAAAAACAGCGTTCATGCGTACGTACGGCATACCGTCTCCATGAATGGTGTATTTATTTCCATTTATCTATCTATTATATATATGTATATTCTGAATATATATTATATATAAAACATGTTTTATATTCTGGAATTAAGTAATCATGATCTAGGTAATCATATTCATAATTACAAGTCAAAACACGGACGACAAATAAAACGATTTTATCCAAAACACTCTTTAACATGGAATTTACAAAAGAACGGGTAATATAAAGTCATAAGTGAACCCTATATGATATCATAACAATTAATATGATTCTTTAATAAGTTAATTACATTATTTAAATCATTATACATGAGGTTTGGATATGTACAAAGAATATCGGACATAAGGTAAGGGAAATATCACAATCTCATTTTTATCCGAGATTGTTTATACTTTGGTATTTACTGGTATGTATTTTATCATCCACATAAATGTTTCCTCAATATGTAATATTATTTCTATCCACCTAAAATTGTTTAAATCCAATTTTACCCTTCGGTGAGTTTTTAGTAAAGGATATGAATGGAGTCTTTTGTCATTTTTCGTACGAGGTACTTTTTGACTTTTCCGACAAAAGTACAAAAAATGTTTTTTTAACTTATACGACATGAATGGATTTTTAAAACATTATTTCCAAGAAGCTTCCTTTACAAGTTTTCAAGTTTATTTTTAATCAACTTCTTTTAGTTTAGAATTGTACGACATGTTAAGGAAGGAAATGTGTTTTTGAAGCAGAAATGATATTTTCCTCAAGAATGGAGTTCAAGTGTTTTATCAAAATTATTTTCCATATAAGATAATAAAGGGTTCGGTTTCTATCCCTATTATTACATTGATTTTATTATGTTTTGATGGAATTATTTTTATGAATTCCTTTATCTTATATGAATTGTTTTATGATGTCACGATGTTTAAGATTCCCATTTTTATTACATGGATTATGCAATGATGTATGATTTATGAATTTTTGGCACACATAAGAATGGTATCATTATGAGATGGGTGGGACCTATATCTCCCTCCAATGAATTGGGTAAAGATTTTATATCTAATGAGATAGACATGGCTAGAACGGTAGGTTATACCGGTTCAGTGAAACAGGACTGAAATGAGGAGTGAACTCGGTTCAGAAATGGACTTTGTCCACTAAGATGGTCTTGGAAATGAGTCTTGACTAATAAGAAATGATTCTCTATGATTATGTGTGTATGCCACAAAGTTTCAGGTTTTATGTTATGATTATTGGGATTTCATTTCACTACTATGATTTATCCCATGTTATGAAATTATTCTCTCTTTTGCAGGTTAAGATTTCCAAAATGTTATGTTCTTATGAATATGATGTGATTGATATTTATTTTGTTTACCCTTATTGAGCATTTGAGCTCACCCTTTTATGTTTTCTTTTCCCCAGGATATAAAGAAAGGTTTTAGGTAACAAAAAAAAGGAAGATCTTTATGGGAGATGTTGAAGATCTTTCACCGTGATTAGAAGACTATATTATGAGTTTTCAAAGACACTAAACTATTACGATCCTTGTGTGTGTGTTTTTGTTATGTACTAAGTATTCCGTAGAAGTAATGTAATTTCCATGTACGTTAAGCTTCGGGTCTCTACATTTTGTGATATCAAAAATAATGATAGAATATGGAATATAACACATATTAATGTAGAACTGAACATAAGTAAATGCTATTATTAACTGTTTAGCAATAATTTAATCTGGATTACTGGCATATCGAAATAAGAAAAGTAAAAAAAAATAAATATAATGAAACATATTTTCATTAAAAGTACAAAAATAATAAATACAGGAATCAAGGTTTTTTCAGTGTTCAGGTATGGTTTATCTTCTCTGGACTGCAGACTTGATTTCTGTTAACTGTTCCCTCAACCTTTTCATTAATCCATCACCGAGATTAATAATAATATCTCTGGCCTCGTGAATCATATTGATTTATTCAATGATATTGACTCTGAAAAACTCTTGAAGTCTTTCTTCCTTATCCATAAACAAAGACAGATTCTCTGTGAATTTATTTAAGACAAAGCTGATTCATGGTTCACTGGATCTTAACTGATCAACCAAGAATTTCTAATTGTCTAATAGAATAGATAAAGGAGCACTGTTGCATTGAAGATCTTGCAACCTATCATTCATGTTTCTCATTGCAGCTGTGATAGGTTGAAACCTTTTGATTAAATCTGGTGAAGTACCTGATCCACTAGCAGCACTATTCCCAATTGATGCAAATTGTGTCTCCATAAAAAATATAATATCTAATAATTCTGACTTCATAACCATTTCATATTTCAATTTGGAAACAACATTCAGAATATCCTCCTTAAAAATTTCAACTTCTTGCCTTGAAACTGTACTTGCCTTAAGCCTTTGAAATTTCAACTGTTTTGATGCTAAGGATCTTCTCAGAGTATCATTATCAGATTACAGTTGAGATAACATTTTGTACAGATCTTCAACTTCTTTATTCCCTGAATCAGTGTCACCCTGTGCTTGATTCTCATTCTCAGGTTCAGTGTGATGCAACAGTACTAACGTTAGAAAATCTTCATCAGACTTATCTTTCTCCTTTTCCTGAGTTGGTTGGTTCACAGATTTTTCCTTAGAGTCCTTTTCAGACTCTTCCATAGAAAAATCCTCTTGAATTACATCTGTGTGAGCTTCATATACATTCTCATCATGAACATCAACAATTTTTTCTTCCAATGGATTTTCTAAAATTATATCCTCTAGAGTTTCCTGAGGTCTGTCCACTTTCTCACCAGGCTCTGCCTACTTATCTTGTTGAAGTGTCACTTTAACATCAGCTACAACCTGTTGTTCTGATCTTTCAACTTCAATTATTTCAGGGTCATGGGTTGTAATAGCCACATTATGTTCTTGAGATTGATCAACAACCTTTTCTCTGACAAAGTTGTAAGAGAGTAAATATCTTGTGGTCAATTCACAGGAATTATATGCTGCAATCGCAGTTCTTTTCCTCTGAGATTGAAGTCCATCCTGACTTCTTTCTTCATTAGTATCTTCCACTTCAAATATGACCCTTCTTTCTTCTGTACCGAATCTCGATTCAGCTTATCCCTCCTTGGACTTAGCAGATTGAGCCTGAGGACTCTCTGATTCATCCTCAGCTCTTACTGGAAATTTTTTTCATTTTATAGTGCTCCAGAAATAGACAATATTTCATAAAGTTCCCGAATTAAACAAATTACTGTGATGACAACACACTTTGGAATCCACCAGTCTCACCATATCCTTCTTAAACAACAGTTTGGAGATGAATCGACCAAAAGGGTAAAAGTTCATTCAGGAATCACTCTGACAACAATACCCTTGGTATCTAAACATATACCTAGGAAAATTGAGTTTAATATCACTAAGAAAAAGATACATTATATACATATCAGGATATAATATCTTTTCCATCTCAGTCATCCTCATTGCAATCCCTGTTTGTACAAATTTTACCAAAATTTTCTGATTTGGATCCAGATCCTTTATGAACATCTTCCTTATAGATGTATTACCAAAAAGAGAAGACAGTATGTCCTGTGATTTATGCACAGAATCTCCAATATTTTTTCAAATCGAAATGAAAAACTCCCTCATGAGGGCAGTTCAAAATCTGACCAATTTCAACTGAATAGATCAAAAAATATCTATCCTCTATCTTAGCCAACATAGTGTCCTCATTATCTCCGAGACTAAATTTTACAGACTTGTAGAAATGTTGAAGCTCTACCTAATAAAAAAAATTCGTATTCTCACTATTGAAAGTATGTTCGAGATTCTGAAATGACAATTCTTGTTTCAATAGGATATTTGTCTGATATATCCATTCGAGATCAATTTCCTTTCCCTGTAAGATTTTACTTCTTTATAAATGTTGTTTCATGGAACTACTGGTTTCAACTTCATCGACTCTCTTAGTCTTTTTCATTTCTGCAAGAATCTCTGAAGGTTTGAATATTCTGGTTTCAGAGGTTCGAAGATTAGGGTTTTCGAGCAGTGGTACGATTTCGCGGGTTTTAAAGGATTTTGGTGTAAATTAAATGGTTTAGAAGATGAATGGTTTCTGACAACCTTGATTTCTATGTTTTTATTAATCATTAAATAGATTTTGAACATAAAATAAAAACAATTACGCGTAGAAAAAAATTTAATTTGGTTGAAAAAAAAATAACTAAATTATTTTAAACAAAATTGAAATAAAGAAATATCATAGAAAAATAAAATAAATCATTATTTAAAATTAAATAAACCTATCTCCCCCTTAATGAAATCAAACCTTGCAGTGGGAAGTGGTGTAGTAAAAACATCAGCTAATTAAATTTCAGTACTTACAAATTCCAAGGATATATCCTTTTTAAGAACATGATCTCTTAGAAAATGATGTCTGATATCAATATTCTTAGTCCTAGAATGATTAATAGGATTTTTTTAAATATTTATAGCACTAGTATTATCACATAAAATAGGCGTATTATTAAAATTTAGTCCAAAATCCATAAGAGTATTTTTCATCCACATCACTTGTGCACAACAACTGCCAGCAGAAACATATTCTGCCTCAGCTGTTGGCAGGGCAATTAAATGTTGTTTCTTACTTGACCATGACACTAAATAATTCCGTAAAAAGTGAAAAGTTCATGATGTGATTTTCCTATCGAATCCACAACTCCCAATATCTGCATCTGAATATGAAATTAAATTAAAATTAGAAGTTTTGGGATAAAGAAGAGATTGAGAAATAGTTCCTTTTAAATATCAAAAAATTATTTTAACATCAGTTAAATGAGATTCTTTAGTATTTGATTGAAATCATGCCCAAATGCATACCAAATACATTATATATGGCCTGCTAGCAGTAAGATATAACAAACTACCAATCATACCTCTATATAAATTGTTGTCGAAAAATTTTCCAGTTTCATCCAAATCATGTTTTATATTAGTGCACATAGGAGTTGTATATGTCTTTCTATTTTCAAGTCCAAATTTCTTTAATAAATCAGTAATGTATTTTCTTTGGTTCAAAACATTTCCAAAATCTTTTTGATAAATTTGAATACCTAAAAATAAATTTAATTCTCCCATCATACTCATTTAAAATTCTTTTTGCATTAACTTTGAGAATTCATGACAAAGGGTTTTATTAGTTGATCCAAAAAGTACATCATCAACATAAATTTGAACCAATAAAATATTATAATTTACAATTTTCTTGAAAAGTGAAGGATCTTTCATTCCAACAATAAAATAATTTTCCAATAGAAAAGAGCTTAATCTTTCATACCAAGCTCTAGGTGCTTGTTTGAGGCCATAAAGAGCTTTAGTAAGTTTAAAAACAGAATCTGGTTTTTGAGAATTTTCAAAACCAAGAGGTTTCTCAACATAAACTTTCTCCATTAAATATCCATTTAGAAAGGCAGACTTTACATCCATCTGAAATAATTTAAAGTTCATATGAGATGCATAGGATAAAAGGATCTTAATGGCTTTTAATCTAGCTATAGGTTCAAAGGTCTCATCATAATATATACCTTCTTTCTGATTATATACTTTAGCTACATGTCTAGATTTATTTCTAGGTATTATTCCTTGATCATCTTCCTTATTTCTAAAGACCCATTTGGTTCCTATCAATAGATAATTTTGTGGCCATTCAACTAATTTCCAAACTTCATTTATTTTGAACTGGTTTAATTCTTCTTGCATTGCTATCATCCATCTTTCATCATCTAAAGCTTTTTCTATACATTTAGGTTCGAATTGGGATAGAAAGGCAAAGAATTATTCAAGATTTCCTATATTTCTTCTTATTTTTATTCTTGTATCTAAGTCACCTATTATGGTTTCTAAAGGGTGATTATTTAGGGTTATAGCCTATCTAGGTAGTAAACTCATAGGTTCTTTAGTATCATGTAATTTTGAACTGGACTGAATTTCATTTATATCTTTTTCAAAATCATTTTTCAAGTTCTCAAGTCTCATGTTATCATTAGAGTCAAATTCATCCATTTGGTCTGTTCTTTTCTCAAAGGGATCAGACTCATCAAATTTTACATGAACAGATTCTTCAACAATACTAGAATTCTTATTATAGACTCTATAAGATTTGGTGGTAGCAGAATATCCTAAAACAATTCCTTCATCAGATTTTGGATCGAACTTACCAAGGTTATCCTTGGTTTTCAAGATGTAAACCTTGCATCCACAAACTTTAAAGTAATTAACGTTATGTTTTCTGTTATTCCAAAGTTTATATGGTGTCTTTATCAAAAGAGGTCTAATTAAAACTCTATTAATTATATATCAGGTTGTGCTTATAGATTCTTCCCAAAAATAAGTAGGAAGTCTATATTTATTTAGCATAGTCCTAGCCATTTCTTGAATAGTTCTATTTCTTCTTTCAAAAATTCCATTTTGTTGAGGTGTTCTTGGTGCAGATAAGGTGTGTTTAATAGCCATAATTGATTAGAATGAATCAAATTATGGATTCTCAAATTCTACACCATGATCATTTCTTAATGAAATTATTTTAAAACCTTTTTCATTTTGATTAGCTTTGAAAAACCTTTCAAATAAATTAAAATCTTCATTTTTAAATTTAAAAAAGAAAATCCATGTAAATATATAATAGTAATTAACTAGAACAAATACATATATTTTACCAGCCACGCTTGCAACTCTTTAAGGTCCTATAAAATCCATATGGATAAGTTCTAGAGGTTTAGATGTAGCAATTCTGTTAACAGATTTGAAGGATGATTTGTGTTGCTTTCCTAGTTGACATGCATCACAGAATCTGTTACTTTAAAATATGAGACAAGGAAAATCAGAAACTAATTATTTCTTAGATAATTTATATAAAATATATACATTACAATGTCCAAGTCTCCTATTCCAGATCCAATATTCTTTTACTTAAGCAGTTAAGCCGTTTACTTGTTGTTTACACAAGTAATTTAAATCCAGGGTATACACATTCTCGTTCTAGGTGCTCTAAATTTAAGCAGTTTATTCTTGAAAACAGGACAACAATTGTTAGAAAAATCAACAGCTTAACCATCATCACATATTTGAGAAATACTTATCAGATTTTGTTTCAATCCTTGTACATAAAATACTTTGTTGATTGAGACAACTTCTGGATTTCCAATTGTTCCAATACCAATGATCTTCCCTTTGGCATTTTCACCAAAAGTGACTAGTCCACCATCTTTTTGTGTGAGTGTAGAGAAGTTTTATGAGCTCCCACTCATATGTCTTGAGCAGCCACTGTCCATGTACCATATGTCCATTTTTATTGTGTGACCTTCTCCTTGCAAGGGAATTTATACAATTTTTTTTGGTACCCATATTTTGTTGGGTCTAGGGGTGTTAGCTAGCAGAGATCTAGGAATCCAGACGCGCTTAGTTTTTATAATTTCACATGAGTCAAATAATTCATTTAATACAAAATCATTCTTAATACCACTTATTTGGGGTTGTCTTAGGAAACAATTTTTAGAAGTATGTCCTCTTATTCCACAGTAATTACAATCTAGACTATTTGTACTAGGAATAAAATAATTTTTGTACAGCTTGGGTTTTTCACCTTTACTGCCAATTCCAAATCTTTCCTTTTTTAATGAAATTTTTCTCAATAATTTCATTTAAAGTATTTTATTCTTTAGTAAAAACAAGGGCTACACTCTTATAGGTTTCTACTTCCGTTTTTAGAGATTTTATCCTTGATTCATAATCTATATTGTTAGTATTAATTGAGTCAAACATCTCATTTAACTGCTTATATTGTTTTAGCATTGTATCTATTTCATTAGAAAAAACTTTGTAAATGTTCTTTAAAGACTTATTCTTCTTAAACAAAGAATCATATTTTTATTCAAGCATATTGTAATATGCTTCATGTTTTTCATTAGATTAACTAGATTCAGAACTAGAGTCTGAAGAGTAATAAGATTGTAACTCATCTGTGTCTGCTATAAAACACATATTGGCTTTTAAATTTACTTCTTCCTTCTCTAAGTATGATTCAGAAGTGATACTGGAGTCTTCAAATACACTCCATGTAGATTTCATGGATTTCTTGTCCTTATGCTCATAATCATTTCTTTTGAAGAATTTATTTCTCTTTACTTCTTTTAGCTGAGGACAGTCAGGTCTGATATATCCCATTTTCTTGCGTTCATAACATCTGACTTCCTTATCATCCTTTTTGAAGGATTTTTTGAATCCATTATTCTTTGTGTAGAATTTAGTAAATCTTCTGGATAGCTGAGCCAGTTCCACATCAGAATTTGACAAATCGGAACTTTCTAATTTCTCTTTTACACTTTTCATCAACTTCTTGTTTTTTCTCTATGATGAAACTTTCAAAGCATTTTCATATCTCTTAATAATAACTTTGTGTTAATTAGATTCATATTTCATATCATATTCTTACATCATTAGTGTTCCAATAAGTTATCGCATGGTTATGTTCTTGAAAGGTGTTGACTGTCTGATTGCAGCATAGATTCCATTACACTTTGTAGGTAGTACTCTCAGTACTTTTAAAGCAGGACCAGCTTGTTTAATGGGATATCCCATGGCGGTTATGTTGTTGAAAATCCTTGTCAATATTCCATTCATTTGAGTAATACTTTCACCTTCAACCATTCTGAATGTATCAAATTTATGCTTCGAAGTTGCATATATCATTTCCCTGATATTGTTAGTTCCTTCACAAGCAACAACAATAGTTTTCTACATTTCATATACGATCAAGCATTGAGATACTCTGTTGAATTCATCAGGTCCTAGACCATATATAATTGCATTCATTGCCTTTGAGTTCATATCATATTCTGCATTAGTAGTTGCACTCCATGTTTTAGGTTTTTCTGGTATTTTATATGGAGTCAGAATCTACGAATATAATTTATATCCAAGGTTTTTTAGATAAATAGTCATTTGTGACTTCCAGCATCCACAGTTTTCTCCATGTAAGTACGGTTCTCTTACCATAGAAATTCCCTATCTTTTATCAGTCATCCTGCTCTTTGTATGATCACATTCATCTTGTTAAGGATTTATCAAAAAGTCCAACCTCTGATACCAATTTTTGGATCAGATTATACCAAATATACACAAGAGGGGGGTGAATTATGTCTTTTCATAAATCTTCGCGAGATTGTGTTATGATTTTCTACTTTAATTAGATGAATAATGAAACAGAAATATGACGTACAAAGACACACGATGTATAGTGGTTTGGGGAATTGAAATCCCCTAGTCCACTCCAACACTCTACTCCACGAGCTTGGTGATTTTTACTATCTGGTCCTCATTTCAATAGACCTTTCAACAACTGAGTACAGGCAGTTGACACCTTACAAATTAAGGAAAAACAAAGCCTTCTGGTTCACTCACAGAACCTACATAGCTTAGTATGAGAATCTGGTCACTCAAGAATATAAAATAAAGATTTTTGTATTCTAAAAATACTTTCTAGATGTTCATCCCAATTGCAACAACATCAAATCGACAGTAGATGAATAGTCACCTTTATAAATAATGATCTTCACAAAAGAATCGTTCTGAGTTGATCATGTTGCAGAAATATAGAAATATAACTCACAACATTAGAAAAAGCAGATTCACAAATGATTTTCGATGTAGAAAAGATGAATCTTCTATCTTGAGTTTTATTCTTCAGAAAATAGAGCTTTGTTACTCTCTTGAATCAGAAGACCTGAATTCTTGATAGTCTATGTTTTCCTTTTCTTTTCTCAGAATAATCGAGAGATCACAAAAGATCATTAGATACTGTTTAAAAAGTCTCAACAACCTATAAAATAGTGATAAGCACTTATCCTGTAAATTTAGATCCACAAAAATCACCTTTTTAACAGAGATATTCAAACATTTGAATTTATAGAGTAGTCAAAAACTTCCCTGAAGACTCGGCATAAAAATCACCTTTTAATTCGATCTTTAAACAATTAATAAAAAGGATTTGAATCAGTCAAAGTCGCATTTTAAAATCAGCTTTTAAATCTGGCTTGAAATCCGCATAATAAACAACTTGCTGACCGTTGCATAAAAATATCATTTTTTAAATTCTCTGACGCCACACGTATGGTTGATGACATGGCCTTCAAATGTAGGATTGAAACTTTATGGTTGATTACAAATGTAGAGTTGACCATCCATACTTTTCTCTTCAACTTTCAAACAAATGATAAAAGATCCATACTTTTACTTGATTCATACTTTTCCAAGAACGTATGGTTGTTCAAAAAAGTATTGTTGATGAACCATAATTTTGAGAAACAAACATAACATTTAATAATTACGTATAGTTCTCCTTCCATACTTTTCTGATATCCCATACGTAGGGTTCCTTCCTAATGTAGGGTTCTTCTTCCATACTTTTCTGATAACGTATGGTTGAGTAACAATACTTTTCTCTTATCTCAAAAAGTATACACGTTTTTCATCCTTATGCTACGTTTCTCTAGGTAGGGTGTGAACAGTGTTTCCAGAACGCGCTAAAAGCAGATCCCGAATATGTAGCACATGAACAGTGTTTCCAGAATGCACTAAAAGTAAATACCGTAGAAATTAATTCTCGTTGTTCAAGAATTTAAATATTTCGTCCAAAAATAAAATATAATGAATAATAATTTCCTGGAATATTCTTAAAAAGAAAGTCATTAGAAAATAATTAAAGGTATTTGTGAGCATCAAAATTATCATAAAGAGATATATTATTGTTCTCAACAAAACTCCCCCTTTAAAGAACATTATGTATTATTGAAAATAACACTTGCTCAATAGATGACACTATAAATTACTATAAAAATAAAATAGATACATTAATTATATATTTAATAACAATATTTATATACTTTATCTTTTATATTCCTCATTTATAATTTTTTATTATGGGTATATCAGGTACTAAAAACTTATTTTCAACCATCGGTTGTTAACCATGTTAACATTTTTGTGCTTGTTTAATGAATGTGATATCATTTACCATAATTTTATATATAGTTTATTATAGATATATCATTTAATATTAATATATATATATATATTATTGATTTAATATGTTCTTATTTCATTCCATATGTGTTTTGGTTATGTTATGTGAAAACTGAATTGATAGTTGATTAGTTAAATAATTTTAATGGGAAAATATAATTTATTAATAATAAATTATATACCTTATATTCAAAAAAAATAGAAAATAATTATTATCTTCTTATTAACTGTTAATAGTATCATTATTTAGTTTCCAATAGTTATCCATGATCAGATTTTATATCACCATTCTTGTTGGTTGTTAAACCGACCCAAACATTACATTCTTTAACTCGATTGGTAAGTCTGGGTAATGAATTTTCTATATTGAAATAACATATTTATAATAAATTAATAATGATATTTTTTATTTATTTACAACGGTGAACCATATTTTTATTTTTTTGATAAATAAAGAATAACTACAAGAAAATTTAAAAAAATGATTCTTTATGGATGATGTAGTCCATGAACATGTACTATTGATGTTTCTTTTTTTTCTTAGTGACTATAATGGGATTCTTGAAAATTGTGACTTTTAAAAATATTATTACAGGATTTATTAAAAAAATTCCATTATGTATGACCCCAAATAACTTGATGCCTGGGGTATTTTTAAGACTAGGTTCATGATACTTCAAAAGGAAACATAAGGCTTGAAATCCTTATTTTATTCTCCAGAAAGATCTTAAATCCATCTTAGATCCTAAAAATGCATTGAAAAAAAAGTGGAATACATAAAAGAAAGTGATGATATGAAAATCCCATTTAGGGAATAAACATGATAAAAAGACATAATATTATAGTCAAAGGTATACCATGATTTTATAAAAGGGATTGATCTTGAGCAATCACATGAATGTATCATATAAAAAACAAGGTATCATAAGATCATGGAATCATAATAAATGTTCAAAAAAACATATATAAATACATTAACATGAGTCATGTATAACCTCATAGATAATAATACATGGTTCAAATGTACCATAATGGAGTAGGTTTACTCCATAATCCCATACATGATGTCTTATGAGACTAAACCTTTAGGCAATGCATTTGAGTGCTATCTGTGAACACCCGTCATTATATGTTTATGATTTATGTGTGCCACAAAAACTAAATCAATCATATTGTATAACATAATAATTACCCATAGAATAAAAATGGGATGCATAATCTTTCCTCGCATCATAAAAAAAGAAATTTAATAATGAAGGCCTTTGAGAAATGAAACCAAGGAATGAATTAACCCATTAAATTAAGTGAGAATAATATAGATATATATGTTTGGGATATTTATATATAATTTATATTCATTTTATAACATAAAATATAGAGATAAATTAACTTAGATATATAATGGTCATAACTCAATGGAAATGGTAGTTTAGAGAAATCCCTTATCTCAGGCCCAATTCATCATGTGTGCTTTTTAGCGTCCTGAATAATAAAAAATTATTAATTATTAACATTATTAGTAATTTTTTTCAAGTTTATTATTATTATTTATTTCATTCTTTATCATGCTATATTTAATTTCTTAATCATTTTGGTTCAAGGCAGATGTTTTGACAATGTTCGACTCATATATCCAAAATCACCTTGGAATATTGACTAAGGTAAAAGAGATAGTTATTTAATAATCAATAAAATAGTAATCGTGAAATAATTATAAATTTCGTACATAAATTATACTTTTATATATAACAATGAATTATATTTTTGAAAAATAAACAACGTTTCAATTATGTAGATGGTATGCCATACGTATGAATGTGCAACATTTCCATTTTTCAATCATCATAATGGAAAGAAGTTAAGTTTTCTTTTATCTGTAAAGAAATATAATTATATTTTAAATATTAGATTATTTTTTCAAATACACTTTTATATACCATCCATGCAACTTTCAAATAAAAAACAAATTAGATCACTTCGCAAGGCTGTCATCCACCACAAACATGAACGACGTTATCATTATTCAATGGATTGTAAGGTAGGAAAGTATATTATATAAAACTTTTTAATAATGATTAAATGTCAGTAATATAATATATAAATATTATATCCATCATAATGAATGTCCATGAGAGGTGATAATTTAAATGAGTTAAATAGGTTCGCGAGGTGGCAGTCCATCGTTCACAAGAATGATGGATTGTTTCTCATTTGATAGTAGATGAGTTGGATTTAGGTTATTAAATTAACATAATAACATATTACTATAAGGAATATGATGAAAATATTATATCAAAATTATTGTGTAATATTTTATAGGGGCATATAGATAAATAGAACAATTATGCTCAGTTAAGAATGATATGTCTTCTTCGAACCACCTCTTTAGGATTATACCCAAAGCATTCTTAGATTGTATTTAGGACAATAAAATTTCTCTAAAATGGTAAATGGAATTAAATAAGGAATTTTTTCATGTATTGGGAAAATAATAATCTTATAAATTATCCAAAAGATATGAGAGTGGTTATATTTTATAAGTGGGGGTGAGGACACACATGGAATGTTTTTAAAAGAATAAATAATGCCTACATTTTTCACATAACAGGAGGATCCAAAAGTGTTCATTATCAAATCATAGATTAAATAAGGTTTTAATATTTTAATAAAATATACATTAGTGAAGTTTTTTGATTATTTTATCTACTATCTTCTTAGTTCAACCCTTGAAAACTTATTTTAACCTTAACCGTCAATTTTTTTTATTTAAAATATTTATTATTAATTAGGAAAAAAAATTAATTTGAACATATTATATAATATTAATTATGAAAATAAATGATATGGAATCAATTTTTCAAAATTCATTTCATATTAGATGTGAAATTTAATGTAAAATTAAATACAAAAATGTGATAAAAAATAATTTTCTAAGTGAGTTGTTTTTAATGTATAAAAGGTTTTTATATCAATATTAAACATATAATTTATATAAATGACATAATTCTGATTAATTATAATATAATTCAACTAATTTGACATTGAAAATAATTTTTAATCAAAATGGGACTTGTAAATTCCTTAAACGAAATGAAAGTTTTCAATAAAAAGAATCATTTTCACTGATTGTCAAAAAATTATTGTCTTTAGAAAAAAAATTAAAAATTAACTCTAAGATAATTTTAATATTTTAATATTAAAATTTTATTTAATTTTTTCAAATAAATTTTCAAAAATTGTTAAAATTTAATTTTAACATAAGTGAAAAAAATGCGATGAATCACCTTTTTAGAAAAAAATACAGTTTTGCTAAAAAAACATTTAGTTTTCTTTTAAATGATTATTATTTTGTTTCAAGTAAATTGATAAAAAATAGTGTAATTTATAAATTTGTAAAGCATATAATTTTCAAAAATTATTTTTTCCTATTCATACTCTTGAACTTATCGTTTCGATTATAATGGTCATCATTGTTCATTTATGCCTGGTGTTGCGTGCCTCATATGCTATAAAGAATAGTTTTCATTTTTATTAACTCATTGTGTTATATTATTCACCCTTAAATAATTTCAACCATGAAATATTTTATTACATACTAAGGTGAAAATATTTTAGATTAATTCTTCTGCATTTCTTTCTCCAGTTCCTAGGTTGCCTCTTTGTATTTAGGGTTCAACTATGGAACTTTAACTAGATCTGTTGCCTTGTTGTGTACAACATTATATATACTATCCAATATATTCACCAGATTCTCATCATATTATAGATAATTCTACAGATGCACCACCTCTAAATTTAATACATTTGAGTTATTTGTTATGTGCCTCATTAATAGGGATACATGGAATATTTCGTGTACTTGAGAAAGGGTTGGTTAGAGTGTTAGACACAAATATGATGAGAACAAGATTATAAATAGGGATTTTGTACCTAGTTTATAGATCTCCATTCATCTAAAATATCATGACTCTATTTCCAGGAGATATGTTGATAAACACTTTATCCCTGACCTCAAACACCAAGTATCATCGATGATTGTCAAAATGTCTCTTTTGTCAACACTGATTTTTCATGATGTGTTTATGAATGGACTTGAACTTTTCCACCATATACTCAACAATTTTATGTCTGAATAGAAAAAATTCACCAACATCATCCTAACATTAAGTTTATCTACATCTCTTCCTATAAAAGGGCTTCATATGTATCCATTTGGATACAAAAAGGATATCTATTATTGTATGAGAAATCAACTAGAGAAATATTTTGATCCCAACCTCCTTTTAATCCTATTGGAAAATCACTCAACAAATATTCTTTTTGATGAATAATCCACTATGATCAACTAAAAGTTTTGGGGTGATAATCCATATTGATTTTTAACTGAATATTTAGAGGATGTTGGAGACTCTTTCAAAACATAGATGTAATTATTAAATATCATCCATATACAATATATACTGGTGTTCTATATAGCTTCACTAGCACATTGATATATACCCTTTCAAGTTGATCAAGTTAGAATTCCTCTAAAATTTTAATTAAGTTTCAAATATTTGTAAAATTATCCACCACAACCCATGTGAAATTATTTTTCCCTTATGTATTTGGAAGACCATTGAAAAATACCATGGTGATGTTATTCAATGTCCATGAAGGTATAAGTAATTTTTGAATCATCCCCTTTGGATTTTATCATTCATCCTTAACATTGAAATATATGGGACTCTTTTATTTATATTCCATGATCTTCTTCTTCATATTGTCCCACAAATAGTGATCTTAGATATCTTGATACATCTTCATTCTCCCTATGTAGATGGAGAAGGTCGAGCTATGTGCATCATTCAATATATCATTCTTTATCATAGGATTTTATTGTAATCATATTCTAAAACCAAATATTACAAACCAATGTATATAAAATTTTAACATTGAGGATTCCACTTTAATTATTTCTTAAACCTTCTTTTGAATTTTTACCTCATCTCCTTGAGAATCATTTAACGTCTCTAGAAATGCTGGTTGAGAGAGAAATAATTTATGAATGGAATGATGATTCTACTTCCTTCACAATTACCATTTCCATCCTTTTCAAGTCAAATAATATTGGATCATTATCAATTATCATATTGGGTATGTTTTTTAGATCAGTTCTTCCTAGGGAATATTCCGCTTTGTTTTCATTCCCATAATTGTATTGGGTTGAGTATTCATAGTCCATAATGAGATCTGACTACATTCAAGAGTGAATATAATGATTTTTGTATGGGAATATATAATTTAGGCTCTTATGGTCCATATATATTTCACAATTCTCAAAATAGATATAATGTCACCATATTATCAATGAAACTATCATTGAATCCTACTACTGATCATGTGTGGGATGTTCTAATCATGTAATTTCAAATACCTTATAGTGTAGGATATTACTTTATTATTTTACATTATCACACAACAGAAACACTAATTTAAAGAATCTATTTATACAACAAAATTTTCTCCACTAATGAGTAACATCAAGAATAGTGTAGTGATAATTCTCTTTTTCAACTACTTTAAGCTCTATTCACATTCACTAGTCTAGATAAACATTAACCTCTTATATTGTTTCTTGGATAGTGGGTTTTAAAATAATTAATTTTTTAAAAAAAATCATTATTAATACCCATATCATCCAAGGGAAATATATATCACTAATACATATGTTGGTATAAACCTTTCTAGGATTAACTTTATCTTATTAGGGTCCAAATATATCCCTTAAAAGGTGATAATATTCCCCAATATTGATAAATCCATTATCCAGAAAAAACATTAGATGTACTTTCCAAATATCCTCTCATTTTTTAAATCCTTCAGAATAGTATTCAAATTCACCTTATGCACTTCCATGCTTTTGGAGTATATCAGATTAAAATATATAAAACGTTTTGAAAAAAATTTCTCAGGGTATCATTTCCCTATTTTGAGTTCTTTGTGATTGTTGAAAAAAGAGGACAAGGTCATATGGGGAGTTTTAGCTTGGTTGTTGACTATGTATGACGAAAAAGATCCAAGATAATTGAATTTATACTCCAGAGGTGGTATATAAAGTTGTGTATACAAGGTGGTTCATTTTCCCCATGCTTTCCAAATTTTGGGGGTCCAAAATCTAGAGGATAGAAAAGGGTTTTTTGGAAAAGGAATTATTTTCACAAAAATATAAATATTTTTGTACAAGGGTGAAGTTGTTTCATGAAGTTACACACAATTAATGATTTGGGGACATCATAGAAAATTTTGGTAAAGGAATTTTTTGTATGCGTGTTCTGGACGTTTTTGAAAGATGGTTTTGCGTGAAAAAAGAGATAGTGTTATGTGCACCCATGAACCAGAGTTACATAAAAAATATAATTTCACAATGAGAATTTCCTTGATCATAAAAAAGTTTCACGCATAGAGGAAGGCGCCTATGAATTTTTGGCGTAGGGCCATGTAGCTCTATAAATAGACAACTAAAACCAAAAAACAGCCTTAAGAGAATATCATGGATTTGAATCTCATAATATTTACAAAAAAATCATAGAAGTTTCATATAATTTGATTTTCAGGAATAAATAACACAAATATTTTTAGTACACAAAAAAGAAATTGTGTCTTCAATACCAAGGGATATTCATACAAAATATTATAGTTTCATGCAAGAGGATGTTCCATGACATGAAAAAAGTTTCACAAATGTTGGAATTTATGTGAAAAAACATAAAATTTCACTGAATGTTTGTAGAGTTTCAAGTAAGTTGTTCAAATTGTTGCATGAAAGTGGTTCTATAGACATATAAGTATTTCCCCAGTAATTAACAAATGAAGGGGTATTTATCATGTGGATGAAAGTGGAAATTTATGTTGTTCTAGATTTGGTGTAAAACATATTGATTCAAGTGATCAAAATAGGATCTGTTGAAGAAGTAGTCACCAGAATTTAGTTGAGAGTGCAGTGAGCTTTCAAATTGTGATTGGTTTTTAACCTAAAGGGATAGTGAGTCTACTTTTAATATATGTACTAGTATTTTGATTTAGTGGATTTGGTACATATGCACATTTCCTTTGTATTCACCTTGGATGTAGCCTAGTGTGGGTGAACCAAGTAAAATTGATGCATCTCATGCACATTTTTATTTCTATTCATACATTTATATGGGATAGAGAGAGAATATTATATTTTTTAATTAAGAAACTATATCTAATGGAGGAGTTGTTTTAATATATCATATAATTATTCACCCCCCCTACTCAGGGAATTAACATAGTTGGGATAACAATTTGTATAGGGGAAAAAGGTTAATTTCAGTGTTTATATCAAAAAGGTTTCAATGGACGTTGTCAATCATAAAAGGATTATGATATTGTATGATTTTTGTAATAATTTATGAATCAGATGCATCACTATTTATGACCATTATTTATTAATATCTATGTCATAGAAACACATGGTATTTTGGCTAGTCTGGATAGTGGTGATTTATCTGAAGCTATCATAAGGAATTATTTTCTTACTCTAAAAGAATCAATGCAATTTAAGGTGCCTTATACAATAAAATTTATACAATTGTTATGTCATTTATGTTAAAAATTACAATTGAAAAAAAATCTATTAAATTGCTATTACGGAGATTGAAATGAAATAGAAGTAAAATTTCATGTTTTTTAGAACAAATATGAGGATTTGAGAATGAACACCATTGATTCTGTTGATGCATTCATTGACCAATTGATTTTTTTTTTGTAGAATACATGCATGGTATTGGAGAAATTATTAAAGATGTAAAAATTTTTCATCAAATTCTGATAATACTTCTGTATTGATTCAATTTGTATGTTTCTATTTTAGAAGATAAAGATCCAAATGAGCCGATACTAGATAGCTTTCATAGAACTCTTTCTGCAAACAATATGATAAATGAAGATATTGACTCTTTTGGAAAAGATAATTCCAAAGTGGTGGAATTTATATATGTGAAAAATCTCACAATTGATGATCTCAAGAAAGAAGAAGATACCTATGATGTCATGCAATTCCTCTCCATAAATATAAAAAGGAATATTCAAAGGGAAATGTCCACTAACATTCTTTTGATGTTGAATGGTTATAAATATATTAGTAAGGTCCCCAAATAAATTTCAATATAATGATGTTGATGCAGTTGAAATTCCCATGAATAAGTCTTTATCCCATTTGAAAGGTATGAAAAAATTTAAGAGAAATTTCTTCAAAATGAATAATACACTTTCATAATAAAATGATAGTTCATAAGAATAAGAGGTTTAGGAAATAGAGAACATTAATTATCATGGAGAAAATGTTATGGTGATAGTTTCGTGTTTCTCCCAGAAAAGTAAGAAAAATGATAATATTAAAGAACAAGTATAAGGAAGACTAAATATGCATGTTGGATTAGAAGTTCCTATTGAGTAGAAAGATGTTAGGAGAGTTAACATGAAGAAATACAACAGACTAGTTCATAATTCCAAACATTATATGTTTAATGAAGAATAAGAGAAATACGACCTAATGAATTAAATTGAAAATCATATATCTTAATTACCAAAGGACTTGACAATGGTTAGTCAGTATAAACTCAAATTTTAAGATCAGAAAAATGTGATTTATGGTTTTAATAATAAAGAAAAATATCAAATCAAATGTATTGAAAAACATGATGAGGAAGTCATCAGCCTATGATGAACTATTTATGTATAGAAAAAAAATTTAAATTATTGTATTAAATTAGGAAGGAATATCATTTTGAAGATAGAAACAATGGAAGTGGAGAATAGAGGACTACTATAATAGAAGAAACAATATTATAAAAATTGAAAGGCTGGTATGGGGCTTCATCAAAAAACTGAAAGCTGTGTTGATTGATGTCAGACCTTATGAACCCATGACAATTTTGAAATTTTATTCAGGAAAAAATGAAAATACCAAGGCATGTAGTTCTAAATGAAGAATTGGTCTTACAAAATGTACATGATTTGACCTCGTATTGGGTGTTATTTCTATGGAAAGATGAGACATTCTGAAAATACATGTTCCATTTCCAAATGGTACTAAAGGGAAGAGGAGAATAAAATATGACCAGATAGAGTTAAATATTCTAATAATTATTTTTATGCTCGCTATTTCTATTATGGAGTATTTAGACACATGTATATATATTTCTCATCAAAAATGCAGATGGATATGTCGAAGAAAACCTAATGTGGTCATTAGAAGAAACCTAAATAATGATCAAATATTATGACAATATAGAATTAATTTTCATATCTATTATATGAAGTTGGTCCATCATACTCTGAATAAGATCAGGTTTATTAATCAATAATATGGATGATGTTAAATTCCATTAAAAATAAAAGATATGAGAAAACCATTGTTGTGGATATTTCTCTTAAAGCACCAGACTGTTCTGGAGTTTTCATCCTTGACAGTGGAAGTACATCCAATACAAAATAAAATAAGGATATGGTTACCATAATCATATATTACAAGGAAGGTGATGTCAAATTTGGAAATAATTAGGTCCTTAAGATTAGTTTCTCAAGAAAAGACAAATTTTAGTGAAAATTATTTATACATGATGATATCTTGGTTGTTGAAGGTCATAGTCACAACATGCGTAGTGTCAGTAAACTATGTTACTAGAGGCATGATATAAGCTTTACTAAGAAGATTGGTATCTTCAAGAGGAGATATGGTGTTTTTGTGGAATAGGGAATGAGGGGAAAGGAAAATATCTACCTTTTGAGTGGAGAAGAAGATATATGATTTATATCCAGAGTGGAATAAAACACGTTGACACATAAATAGATTAGTTTTATATATCAACCAGCCATTAAATATTAGGTTAAATTTGATGAACCTCAATATACCTCCAACTTATCACATGATCATACTCACACATGTGGTGATTTTTAACAATGAAGGATTATCATAATGACATACATGGATAATGAATATAAGTGAAAAATAGTTCTCAAATTAGTACATGTCTATGGGTGTTGACCTATTTCACCAAGATTTGTAGATGAGAAGATCTATTATGTAATTTTAATTGAAAGTTTTAGTATAATAGAAAGGTTATTTTTTCATTTCCCACATGTATGATGTTTTCAGTTGCATAAAAAATATACAAGGGAATATGAAGGGTTTTTTGAGGGAAAATTATAAATTTTCTCATTGATAATGGATCATAATTTAAAAATATCCAAGTCAAATATTATCTCTTTAAACATGGAATAAGGAATCATGTTTCTAAAGTGAGAAATCCCAAAAATATGGAGTGGTTAAGAGGAGTAAATAGATTAAAAAAGACATGAAAAAAGTAATACTTATTGAAAAGGACCTTCTAATGATATTCTAGTAGGTATTAGTCTTAACATCAGTCTACATATCTAATAGGGATCAATTTTTTTTTTGAAAGAATAAAAAACTCTATATGAGATGTGGTATGAAACTGATCCAACATTGAAATAATTTCAAATTTTTTGAATTAAGTGTTTTATTATCCATAAATAAAAAAACAATAAATTTGAGTCAAGTGTGGATAAAGGTATTTTACTTATCTACATAGTAAAATGAAAAGCATATAAATGTTTATATATGAGGCTGTAAAAACTAGTTGAATGCAACAATGTCACTTTAGAAGATAATGAATGAAATCTTCCAGAACATAGTGAAAATTTCTCTAGTTAAAGTGATCTAGAGGTAAGTAACACAGGTGGAGAAAAAGTAGAAAATATTGATTCAGAAGAAGACTGTAATGACTATAAGTGAGAATTCAAATCTGTATTTTCAAGGAAGATGAATTGTCAAGTTTAAATTAATAGGAAATATAACATTGGTGATTATATAGATCTAGTTCCAACACAGAGAATGAAGCATTTTAAACAGAAATATTCCCTATATCTGGGAGATCCTAATTTTTTTAAGAAAGTAGCTAGTGATTAAAATTTGGTTCATGGTATGAATTAATATGTAGACCAAATTAAAAAAACCAAATGTGTGAGATTATTTCATGACCAATAGTTATGAATATCATCTAAACTAAATGGGTCTTTCACAATAAGATAAATGATGAGGGTATAGTGATTTGAAACTAAGCATGGCTAGTGTGTAAAAGGGTATTCAATGAGACTGGGTATCTATGTTGATGAAACATTTTCACCTGTTGTGAGTATAGAGCCAATAAAACTTTTCTGGGCTATAATAGTGAAAATAATGTTCAATATTTTTCAAATGGATGTCAAGTCAACATTTTAGAATGGTGTTCTATAAGAAGAAGTTTTTATTGAGTATCCATATGTTTTTCTCATTTCATAAGATGAGAACAATGTTATTTGGATAATAATGGATCTATATAGGTTGAAGGAGGCTCCTAGAGCATAGAATTCTAGGATTGATTAGTTTTTGAAGAATCTTGGTTATTTAGTGTGGTGGAGTGGATTAAAATATCTAGATCAAAAATGACACTAATAAAATGATGATAGTGATGGTGTATGTAGATGACAGAATCTATGCTGGATTAGATGAAATATAGGATAAATAATATGCTAAATTCCTAAAAAGTGAGTTTGACATGTCATTGATTATAGAACTGACATTTTCTATTAGTTTATAGGTGAAATAAGGAATGAAAAAATGTTCATTTCTCAATCTAAATATTCCAAGGTGGAATTAAGAATATTTTTAGTGGATAATTATGAAGAGATGAAAACTATAGTGGCATCCTAGGTGAAAATATCAAGAGAAAATGATTGTAATTCAGTTAGTGTCATATCATACATACAAATAATTGGATGTCTAATGCATTGAACAACTATATAAACAAATCTCATTTTTTTAGATTCCTAGAAGAATGGTATCAATGAAACCCATGGAAAATCATCTTACATGAAGTATAAAAACAGTACTTTTGCATATTAATCTAACGTTGGATTAATAGATGATAATAAATCAAGAGTTATTAGGATATACAAATGTAGATTAGGCTAGATCAGTAGATGAAATTAATTCAACATAATGTCGTGTATTCTATCTTGTAAGATTGTGTATTTCATGGCTAATTATGAAAAAATATTTCTTTATTTGAGTAGCGCAAAATCTGAATATATTGCTTCTACTCATGATTGCATACTGTTATTGTGGATGAAGAAAAAGCTTCATGATGTGGGAGATAAATTTTAGTTCTTTATTAGAATCCATTTTGATAATTCATGTGATGTAAGTCTTAGAAAAAAATATTATCACTCACTCACAAATGGAACACATTGAAATCAAGTATCATTTTATTATGAATAATATGGAGCATGAGATATTGAAGTTGGAGTATGTGTCTAAAAAACTAAAAGTTGAGTACGTTTTAAAAAATCACTTACCCAAAGAATCATTTTAAGGTCATCAATTGGCTCTCGGAGATTAGTAAAATCCATATACTTGAACATGTGTTGATGTATGAGACCCTCTCCTAGAGGTATGATATTTTTTCCCTAAAGTGGTGATATGTGTTCTTTACCCTGTTTTAGACCACATATTAGTGACCTTTGAGTTCATGAAAAGGGGGTGATGTTGTGGCTATAAAATGTGCAGAAAAAAACTTAATCAATATTGGGGGAGAATTTCATAAGTCTAGAAGTGAATTAGGGTGAATTTTTGAATGTAACAAAGATAAAGAAGCTCGATAAAAGGTATATATCATGATAGATGAGGTTCATGATGAAATAAGTTGAGTGGTTTCAGAAATAATGTGAGTCATTGATGAAAATTTCATTCTACTCATGTTTTTTATGATAAGAATTACTCATGTGATCTTATAGTGTGAGTTGGGTAAATCATTGATTGGTATCTGAATATCAAGATGTTAATTTTTGGTAGAATACAAAAGAAAATATATTGAGGTATAAAAATGAGAAGAGTTTTCAACAAACCTAAAGTGGGAGATTGTTGGGAAGAAATTTATCATGGTGACATTTTGGTGTTTTTGGCTTGATTATTATTATTGAAAATGAAATTGGGGAAGGTAGGATGTGGAGCCCCAAAAAGGTATTTGAAATAGTATGTTGAAAATGATCCAAGATAAAGGATGGATTCTCTGACGAAGGTATATAAAATTGTGTATAACTGGTGGAATATATTCCCAGTGTTTTTCAAATTTTTTGTGTAAAAAATATTTTTGATTGGAAATTTTATTTTTGGAAAAGGATGTATTTCTACTTAAAATTAAAATGTTGCCTAAAAAGGTGATGATTATTCTTGATGTTTCATGCATGTAAATAATTAGGGACATAATTCTAAAATTTAGTAAAGGCAGGTATTGGACACATGTTATGGAAGTTTTTGAAAGATTGTTTTATGAGACACAAGAGATAGAGTTGTGTGCACCCAAAAAACATTATTATGAACCAAATATGACACCAAAAAGAGTAGTTATACCCTTTTAAAAAAGTTGTGTTCATATAGGAAGGCGTGTAAGGATTTTTCATGCATGGTTAGTTGGTTCTATAAAAAGGTGTATACCCCCAAATTTAGGTAGCTCTACCCTCAGAGAATATCTAGGCTCTAAATAATATATTAGTTACCCAAAAGGAAAATAAGTTTCATAAAAGGAGGATTGTGTGATGTAAAACAATCAAATATTTTATTTTCATAGAAAATGACTTATATATAAATGTCCAAGGGAGTTGGAATCAAAATCTAATAGTTTCATGGAAGATGATATTTTTTGAAAAGCCAAAAGTTTCATGGATTTTGGCATTTTTTTTAACAAAACACAAAAGTTCCATTAAAGTTGGTAGATTTTCACAGAATTTGTGTGAAGGGTTTCATAGAATAGTTTTTACATGAAGGACTCTAGAACACCCTGAGAGGGGAGGGGTGAATAAGGGTGAATAAGGGTGAAATTTTTTTCTTTTTAAATGATGGATCTTGTCCCCATGTTGGTAGGAACCTATTAAACATGTCTGAAGAAGAAGTGCAGAAAACAAACAATCACATGAAAAGTAATGATACAACAATTTTACTTAGTTCACCACTAAGGTATACGTCTAAGGAGAATACACCGATAGTGTTTCAGTCATAATAAAACCACTAAGCTTCACAAATTATGGATTACAATATTTTAGCACAGTCACTATGTTTCAGGTGCTCCACCTTTACAAGATTTTAGGGATAGTACACTACATCCCTTAGATCACTTCCGCTGACACCCACATACTAATAGAATTGGAATAATCTTCACTCAATTTATCGACATGAAGGTCACTTCAATTGTTTATCATTAAATTATTCATCCTCAATTGTAAATGGATGCTTTGTTGAAGTCATGTTTTCACCCATAGATGTAATTTACATTCCATCAAACTGATAGGTTATGGTAATTAATTTTGAAAACTGATTTGGTCAATTTTCAAGATTCCTTGAGTGTTCCTCTTACCAATATACCTCCTACACGTACTGAGTAGTGGGTATGGTTCGTATCTCACCTCCTATGTATTCCACTACTGTTTTCACGTACCATCTATCCCCACTGCGTACTACCCTACTCTGCGTACTACCTCTACAAAATGCCATCGGAAAATAGTCCTTGCTTTAATAACTTCCTTTGCTCCATGTAAAACCCTACTTGCTCCGTGTATTACCTCACTCCACTGCACACAACGAGAGCTACCTCCACAAACAATTCTCTCTTCTACAGACTGTTTTCCCTAATGTGGATGGTTCCCTCCATGTATCGTCTTCTCCTCCATGAACCACTTCGTACTTTAACAAATTTCTTCCTAAAATTTTAATCTAAATGCTCCTTATATATTACCAAAATGGATCCAAAAAATCATCTAATCTATGATTTACCAAATCATTGATTTCGGTATAGCCTCCACCATATACCGCTCTTATCCTGTGAATAGAAATAATCCTGTGAAACTCTATCCTTATTTATACTGCATGCCTTCACCACTAACCATCACTGCAAACCAATTTCAGTTATGAAAACTTCTCCACATACCATTCCCGCTCTTCTATATGCGGTCTGCGAACTATTCCCAAACATTATACTTGGTCCAAGTCTTGGGCCACATGTATCTCTCCCTTTTAAAAATTCCTTATACGTTCTTCATGACAAAAATTACTATGAAATGATTCCTAATTTTGAGGCCCCAATAATTTGAAAACATAGGGAAACATCACCCCCTACAATACAACTTTTAGCCTCAATAATAAGACCACATTCCTTGCCAACTCCCGGGTCATCCATGTACCGATTGACAACTAACACAAAACAAACTCCATTATAAACAATAAAAAACAATCGTTCCAACAATATACCACTTTGGTTTTGTTGTCAATCTTCAGATAAATTCACTAAATCACCAGCCACAATCAGAAAACTGAAACCTCAAGAAACAACTCGGTCACCTTTTTAAGTCTACGTCAGTTGTGCTCGGTGTAGAAAAAAAGGGAGGTGACATAAATTGATTTTTCATGTGTGTCTTTTCTCCCCCATTGTTTCATTGTTGAATTTCTCAATTCTCCAATTATACTTTATCAAGAAAAAAATTCACCTTCTTGAGCCATTGAATTTATCCAGTCTCCCCCATTAGAAATAAACCCAAAGATCTGAATCTTGACTTTAAGAGCTCAAAAAATACTTTCCTGGATTGTATCTTTTCTATAAACCTGCCTCACTATCACAACCATATTAAAATAATTAAAAATATTGGGGATAGGGGAATTTTGTGACCTCCTTATGCATTTGGAGGTGGTTGAACCCCGAGGTTCAACCAATGTTTCTCAAACACAGCCATTGTGAGTGTCTTGGTAAGAATATCAGCCACCTTCCCAACAGTTCCCACTTGATTCATTTTAATCACAACTTGTTCAATGTTTTCCTTGATGAAGTGATATCCGATTTTAATATGTTTCATATGAGAATGAGGAATAATATTCTTGTTAAGATCTATTGCGTTCTTTTTATCAATGTAAATCATTATTTATTGTTTCCCCCAATTAAAAATGTATGTTAGTTGAGGCTCCATCCTAAGTAGCTGAATGAAATATTTTTTTGTAGAGATATATTCAGCTTCAATAGTACTAAGAGAAGTACTTACATGTTTCTTGATCATCTTTCCCACACATTTCTTTCCAACATAGAAAGCTCCCCCAATGTTGGAATTTCTATCTACTAGATATCTAGTCTATTCAGCATCATAAAACACTGATAGTTCACCATCACTTCCTATAGTAAAATATAATCCATAAAGTTCATTACCTTGAATGTATATTATGATTCTTTTCACTGCCTCCATATGTTCTTATTTCAAATTACTCAGAAAGTGGTCCAATATGCATGTTCCAAATACAATATATGGTCATTTAGTTATTAGGTATAGTAAGTATCCATTGATTCGGATTTACATTGTTGGATCCATAGACGTCCCATCTTCATGATTTACAAGTTTTTTTCAAGCTGCAATTATTGTCGACATTGGTTTGGAATCGTGCATATTAAATTTCATCCTTAGCTCTCTTTTATACTCATCTTGTGAAATGAAAGTGTAATCCTTCTTATGAATCACATACATCCCTAAAAAGTATGCGAGTTTACCAATCATTGAAATTTCAAATTCTAATTTCATGTTATTGAAAAATTCATCCATTTATCCATACATACCTCATTCAAAAATAATATCATCAATGTACACCAATAGCATGAACCGATCCTTTTGAGAATTATTCACATAGAGATTGCGATCCACTCCCTCTATTTTGAATTCAAGCTTTTTGAGCTAAGAATTTAGTCGAGAGTACGATGCACGTGGTTCCTACTTCATTCCACATAGTTCATTATTGAATATACATATCTTCATTTCTACATTTCCATGTAGGAAACCCACCATTTTTTCAATATAGAATTATTCTCCAAGAATATCAGTTAGGAAATATCTATTGAAATCCATTTGATACACTTTATATCCTCTTTTAATTTTCTTGGAAATAAAGAGTTTTATTGTCTCTAGTATATACAAAGGAGAAAATGTTTCTTCAACATTGATGCATTAAATATGTGAATATACTTCAAACACTAATAACACCTTATTTCTGATCACATTTCCATGTTCATCAAATTTATTCTAGAAAATCCACTTAGTACCAATCACATTCTTATTTTCGGGTCTCTTAAATTGACCCCATGGTTTATTCTTGTCCATATGATCCAACTATTCATTCATTACATTAACCCACGATTCATCTTTTGATAGTTCTTTAAATGAGGGTGGTTCTTTCTTTGATAGAAATGAATATTTTGTATTATTCTTCATTCTCCATGTCTATGTAGATGCATTATGATCCATGATAATGTTGGAATGATAAATCTATGATCTTCAATTTATTATTTAGGGTTCGATCGAATTCTCTCCAACTATGGATTCCTCTTTTGAGTTTTCTTATGAGTCAACATCATGATGTGAATCTAGAGAGTTTTTTACACCTTCCTCTACGTTTGTATTATGATTTTTTCCATGTTCACATTCTTCCTCATCTTCTATCACATAAGCATAAGAATTCCTTAGAGCATTCATGTTTTTCTCTTCATTGATTTTAACATCATTGATTTATGTAATTATCCCCAAAAGATTATTGAAACACTTGTAGGATTTTCTATTCATTGAGAATCCAAAAAATATTCCTTTGTCTACATTGTTACCATAGATCACTTGATTTTATTCTTTGTTTCGAATGAAACGCTATCTTCTGAAAAAATGAAAATATTTCATAGAGGGATTCCTTTTATTCCACAATTCATATGATGTCTTTTTATCACCCATATATAGTCCATTTAGATTTTGAATATAAACTGCAGCTTATAATGCCTCTTTCTAGTAATGTTGAGGAATGCGACTCTCAATCAACCTAGTTCTGGGCATGTTGTTTACCTGTCAATTCCAATGTTCAACAAATACATTTTACTACGGTGTTATCACAGATGGATCTAGAGGTTGAATCCCATTATTCTCTAGATAATTTTAAAATTCAATGGATGTGTAGTCCCCTCCATATTCAGACCGCAAGACTTTGATCATCCATCCAGTATTATTCTCAGCAATTCATCGATAGGTTTTCATGAAATAAAGTACTTGTTGCTTTTTGTGTATAACAATCACACATTCAATTCTACTATAATAATCTATAACATGAAAAATTACCTTTTTACATGTGTATTGGAAACATTTATTGGTCCACATATGTCTATGTGGGTGAGGTCAAAGAGATTAGATGCTCTATTATTATTTGGCCTGTATGAACTGCAGACCATTTTCCCTCAAATGAAAGCATCACAAGTCATTTCTAATTCATGCTTAAAATTAGGGATATCCATGACTATCTTTAGCTTAGATATATTTTCCATTACTTTATGATTTATGTACCCTAATATCTGATTCCACAAGTTGTTTTCTTCTTCAATTCTCGTGTATCAAATGTTTTATTTGCTGTCGACCTGATATAATTTGCCCTTAGTTTTTTGCATCATTTAATAATATAATTCCATGTATTTACTCTTATAGTATAGCCCTTCTAATTGAATTTCCTAATAGGTTCTGAGTCACAAAGGTGAACCACACTCTGAATATAGTGGCGCAATCCATTTACATTATCAATTTAGTCTTCTTCAGCTCGCCATTATCTAGCTCAATATTTCCACTTCCTTTGATCTTCATAGCACTATCATTACAGAACCTCACTGTTCCATAGACCGTTTTCTTGATATTAATTAATAGTTCTTCATTCCCCATCATATGGGATGAAAATCCACTATCGCGAATCCAAGTGCTGTTGTTCTGGGAAGGTTTGACATCTACTTCTACAAAGTTATATTTCTCAATTTTCTTCTTCTCTTTCCCTGAGATATTAGATTGAGTGTAGGACACTTATGGCCTTTAAATTCTTTCTTAAATGTAAATAGTTTCGTCATATTCATAATCTTTTTAAAAAGGATAAAACTAATTTGAAATAACAACACCATCTGGTTGAAGAGTATTGATATATCTCCGAGCATTGTAAGAATTTATCCTATCATACCTCTACAGATAATACACTACTTTATGACCAAATTTAGAATATAAAAATAAATATTCATAGAAATTTTTTAATTTTTAATAAGTGGGATATGAATATGTTCTCTATTATTCATCTTTTATCTCTTCCCCATTCAAATAGGTCCTTTCCTCTTCACAATATGGCATGGTATGGCCTAGATAGCCACAGAACTAACACTTAATTAGTGGAAATGTCTTCTAATTATGGTCTCTTCTCATGTCTACTGCCTTAGGCACAATGTTTGGAAACCTATGATTTATGGTTATCTGAGGATAGTCTTATGTTAATCTTCCATATTGAATTGAGTATTTATTTTTTAGCACTTCAGGTGACTTTTCATCATGAACAACTATTAACATGCCTTTATTCTGAACACCTTTATTTTCAACATTTGATGTTTCAAAATCACAAATGATTCTACTATTTCCCATGAATGTGGGTCATTGTTAATTCAAAAAAATTTCAACACCATCGAAACCACACTTATCTCTTGATAGCAACTCAGTATCTAAGAATTTTCCAAATGGTATTTTTGTCATTTATACATTGGAAATTGATTCATCTTCGAGTTTAATTCTTAGAGTGAAAACATATTCTTCAAGTCCCTCAACGGTCTTGAAATTATCCTCTAGTCCTGAGGTAAGGTCATTGATAATGATTCCTTATTCTTAAATTCTATGTTTTTTTCTACAACATCATTTGTGCTTTAAAGGATTAATGATTATACTATCACCAGTTCTTCCAGTCATTCAATTTTTGCTTCTAACTGATCAATATATTATGATGATTCCTTTATCATTGATTTCTATTTTTTGCATCTCTTAAATTTATTCCCAATCATTCCAAAATCATCTTTATGTTAAAACTTGGGATTGGCATTAGTAGTAATATGAATATCTCTAGATTTATTTTCCAATAGTTCCTACTTTTCAATGGCATCCATCATGGAGGTATAATTTTTAGTCTTAAATTCTGGTTCTTTTTCCTCACAGAATTCATTATCATCATCTTCCTCCTCATAGACAAAACTCTTCTTCTATACATTCTTTGAAAATTTTATGTTTCCATTTTTGAAGAATCTTTTTTGAAGATTCTCATTGTTTTCAACTTTTCTCTCTTCATCATCAAATTTTCTTGAGAAGTAAAAGACCATGTGACCAACTTCACCAAAACAAAATCACTCCATAGGTATTTTTCCTTTAGAATTTCCTTTTCCCTTTTTTAGTTTCTTGGTAATGAGAGAAAGAATTTCTTTTTCCTCATCCTCTTCATCACCAATATCTTATGAAACATTAAGTTTTCCAAGGATTTTAATGAAATTTCCTTTATTACATGATTCATAGCTTCTTCTTATTTGATTTTCATTGCAGATGTTCATATATTACTCAACAAATCATCAACCGAGAGTGTGGAGAGATTTCATTTCTCAAGAACTGACACCTTTTTATTGTAAAGGGGTGGAATTCTTCTCAATATTTTTCTTACTTTGTCAATGTATTTTATTTCCCCACCCAGACCTTGAATTTATCCTATAAATTCAGTAATTCGATTGAAAAAGAAGTCTGCATCCTTATAAGGGTGCCTTATCAGATCGTCAACCCTATTGTAAAGTACTTGAATTTCCCCCTCGCTGTCATTTATATACCCTTCCTAAATATTCTACAATTTATCCTAGATTTACTTGGAATATGTCAAACTCAATACCTATATATAAGTCAGATCATAAAGTGTTGCAGTGAGAGAATTTTGTGCTTTTTCTTCAACATCAAGAAATTTATTATCTGTATCAGACATTGATAGTTATGTAGGATCCGTGACATGAACTCCTTATGTAGTAGCAAATAAGAGATCCAATCCAAAATATATTAGGTTAGATATCCATTTGTTTTTTCCATATCTGAAAATTACTTCCATAGAAGTGGTGAACTCCCCTAACATTGACCGGATTCTCCATGATAGTAGAAGATAGATTCAACACCAGTAACATGGCTTTGATACCACTTGAAGAACACTAGAACACCCTAAGAGGGGAAGGGTGAATCAGGGTCTCAAATGTTTCATTTAAACTAATGGATATTCTTCTCATATTGGTAGGAACCTATTAAATCATTATAAAGAGGAAGTGTAGAAAAGAAACAATCATATGCAAAGCAATGACACAAAAATTTTACTTTATTCACCACTAAGGGATATGTTTGTGGATCATATGGTTACAATGTTTCAGTCTGACAAAAAACTACCAATATTCACAGGTTGTGGATTACAAGAATTTAGTGAATTCACTATGTACCAAGCACACTACATTTACAAGATTTAGGGATAACAAACTACCACCCTCAGATCACTTCTTCTAACTACCACTTCCTCACTACATTGTAAGAATATCCACTAAGTATATCAACTTGAAGTTCACTTAAATGGTTTAGCATTAAATATTGCATCCTCAATCATAAATGGATGCTCTATTTAACTCTTCTTTTCACTCAAAGATGTAAGTTACTTTCTTGCACACTGATATGTTATGATAATTAATTTCTCAAACTGATTTGATCAATTTTTTGGCTTCCGTGGGTGTTATGTGTTCCAATTTACCTCCTTCACGTACTGAGTAGTGCGTATGGTTCACATCTCACCTCCTCTGCATACCACTAACATGTTCACATACCATCCATACCCATCACATATTACCCTCCTATGTCGCATACTGCCTTACTCTGTATACTACCTCTGCAAACTACCTTCTACAAACAACCCCTACTTTTTGAAGTACCTCTTTTCCATGTACAAGCCTTATTACTCCGCATACTGCCTCGCTCCACTGCCCACATTTAGAGCTTCCTCCACAAAATTCTCTCTCTTCCACAAACCTTTTTCTATTACATAGATAGTTCCCCCTATACTATCTTATCCTCCATGAACTACTTAGGACATTACCATATTTCTTCTGGAAATTTTAATATTCAATACCACTCTCTAATGAAGGGGATTACTTCCCATATATTGTCATAAACGGATCTGAATAATCTTCTAACCCAAGATTTACCAAATAATTGATTTAAGGACAACCTCCACTCCATACCACTCATCGCACGAGAACCACATCATTCTTACAAACCTGCAGCTTTCTGCATAATGCATGCCTTCACTGTGAACCGTCGCTACAAACTATTTTTGTTCCCATTATCACTATTCTGTATGTGGTTTATGAACCATTCCTAGACATGGTATGTGGTCCATTTCATGGCCCACACAATTCTCTCCCTTTTTTGAATTTATTCTCCATTTTTCATGCCATAAATTACTATGTGAAGATTCCCAATTTTGATGCCCCAAAAATTGGAAAACATAGGGAAACAACACCACCTGCAATTCTACATTTAGTTTTAATTGTAAGACCACATTCCTTAAAAACTCTCTGCTCATCCATGTAAAAATTGAAAATAAACACAAACTGGACTCCATTATAAATAATAAATATCCTTGGTTCCAATGTTACAGACCTATAAATATTTTCCTAGTAATTCAATGGGGAAGGGGTATTCATCATGTGGATAGAAGTGGAACTTAATGTTTCAAAAAATGAAGTGTGATGTATTTTTCTTCATGTGATCAAATGGGGGCATTATGAAGGAGTGAGAACAATTTTTTTGAGAGAGTAGTGATATTTCAAATTGTGATTTTTTGTAAACTAAGAGGGATAGGGACTCCGCTCCCAACATTGTAAAAAAAGTTCCCTTTAATGAATTTGGTACATAGGCACATTTCCTTTTTATTATCCTTGGACGTATCCCACTAATGGTGATCCAAGAAAAATTTCCATATATAATGCATGATTTTATTTATTTTCATACACTTCTATAAGTAATAGAGATAATAGTGTTTTTAACAATGAAACAAGATCTGAAGGGGAATTTATTTTAATCTGTCATACCCTAATTCACCCACCCCCATATCAGGGTATTTATCCTATTGGGTATATCATAAATACTACCGATAATTTATTAAATTAATCTATAAAAACATTATTCATTAATTCCATAAATAGTTTCAGAACCTTAGTGTGTCTAAAAGGCATCACTATGAACTCATATTGTAAATACCTTGATCAAAAGAATGTTTTGGGAGTATATTCACTGTTCACCCTTAATTGGAAGAATCTTGGCCGAAGTTCCACATTAGAGAAATATATATCCCCTTTTATTTGATTAAAAAGGTTATATATCTACATCATTGAGTATTTTCTATTTGTTGTGATTTTGTTGTGATAATGATAATCAATATATGGGTGCATTGTCCCACCATTCTCCATGGAAGAGATAATTGATGTACCCTATAGGGAAGAACGTTGGTTTATATGATCCTTTTCTGGATTCTCGTGTAACTTCATTTTTAGTTCTTCAAACACCACATTGGTAATTCTGAAAGGAGACATAGAATTGGGTAGAGATACAGGTATAAGTTTTATTGAGAATTTAACCTCTCATTTAGGAGGAAGACCATCCAACTCGTTGTGTAATACATCTATAAAATACCTAACAATTTTCATATATTTAAGAATAATTATCTCCATTGTCATAAAAATTTGGGTAATATATTCTTTTTTATAAAAAATAATATCCATTATTGAATAAAAAAGTATTGGGGATATTAATCCTCCTCCTTAAACATGTATATAATCATAGTTTTACTTGGGATACGAAGAGTGATCCACATCTCTCAAAAGTGATGTTTTCTATTAATATGAATAATTGATCAATGAAAAATATAGAATCAATCTCCCCTAAAGAAATTAAGAATAGCTTTTTCGAGGATTCATTCCAAAACATTAAATAGGGAGGAGTTATATACTTAGGATACAACTATTTCTCCAATTTTTGTTCTCATAGTTAGGTTAACCCCCACATTATAAGGTAGATCTTAAATGGTTTTACTAAACCTACAAGATATGAATGATTACATAGAAAAATAATCTAATATTAAATTCTCTATTCCTGAAATAATAACTAGGATACATGTCATCACATGGTTTTCAGGATCCAACTTATTAGTAGTGATAGTATTTGTTGTTTTTTACTCTCAAGGAAATGGATGTTGTTATTATTGATTCTATCAAAAAGGAAATAGAATATGGAATTATCTTTCATGATTTCCATGTTACTTGTAGTTGATAAACTACACCATTGGAAGAATGTCAATCTAAGCCTTCTTTTCTTCTACCAAATTCATGGGTTTCTTCATTTCCCTTTTTCATTGATTATACGATTACTCTCTTTTACACATTTGAAACACAATACATTTCCGATGAGACATTTTATCTGATTCTTCTTCCCACACTTTGGACAAGTTGGATGTTGGGGTTTCTTTCCTTGATGAGATTTATATATTGATAATACTGTTGAAAACTCCATTTTATGATTTTTTTTGTCTCCAATACTATGAGACTACTACATGTCACTGATTTCCATATCAAATTTGAGGGAACAATAATCAATATTTTTATAAATATCAAAATTTCAAATTAGTAAATCTTTTTTTAGACATAGATTTAATCCAACAAAGTTGTAGTTCAACTTAATTTTTGTGATGATGAAAAATACTAAGGTATACCATAAAATCAATGTGATTTTCCCCATACATCTCGATAGACTCTCCTTCACTTTACAATAGTCAGAGGAACTCCCTCTTTATTTTTAGATTGAGAGTTTAGGGAAATTATTAATCTAATAATATTTTCTTCAATTCATCCCATGGAATGAAATTAATATCTTCAATGGACTTAGTGATCTCAATCATTTTCCACCATTGATCGGATTATCCTTCAATGAAATAAACAATAAAAAAAATATTGTCTTTTTATGATCATTTTAGGATAGATAATATATTCTCAATAGAATCAATACATTTTTTTATGATGAGGTGATCAGAAGATCCACTAAAAGTAGGAGGCATTTTTAACATAAAATACTCGACTTCAACTTTCTCTTTCTTAGGGGGGTGGGGAGTTTTACATGATTCAATTTATTCTTCATAAGTTGAGAAAGATGATTCAGTAACTCTATGAAGTAATCTTCTCTCACTCCCATAAATTTTGTCATATCATTGATTGGATCATCACATTTCCTATCATGTTGGTTTTTGGAACAATTTATCCTATTTCCATCCATTAACTAAATGAGGAAAAAAATGAGATTACATTAACTAATAAACATAAAAAATGAAAACTTATAAACATTGGAAGAGTTACATACAAATTATATATATATATATCCCAATATATAATTCCCTCACCTTTAATATTGGTTATCAATGGTAATATTTCTTATTATGTTCTCAAGCCTAATTTTTTCAATTCCTTCATAATCTTTTGTAAAGTGTCTTTGAATTTCTAAAGCATATCCCTGAGGGGTATCAAACAAGGTGTGTAATAGGACTATTATTTTTCACTAGGTGATGATAGAGTCTATATCATTGAAAAGGTATTAGAGTTATTAAAACTATGTATAATTATTCTGTAGCCACATCTACTTTTAGTATCTAGAGTGGGATACCATTTCTCCAAAATCACTCACTCTAACATTCACCAAAATTCCAACATATTTTCATGTACATATACATATCCTTTAACATATAAAAATGATACTAACTAATATTTTCTAATACTAGTTTCCATAGTTTAATGAATCCTTCCTCTAATCCAAACTATAGTGACCTCATCCTTTTAAACAAATTAATACATCCTTTCTAACACAAAACCCATTAAGTATAACCTCAATGATCATAGGGCTTAATAACTTTGGAAGCCTAGGTTCATGATATATCAAAAGGATAATTAAACTAGAAAATCGATATTTTATTCTCTATAAAGAGTTCAAAAAATAAATTTGAGATCCTAAAACATCATAGGTTAACCTATTTAATACATAAATAAAATGTAAGGCCCCAACCCTAGAAGCCAACTACTGGTGTATTATTTTATTACATTTGCATTATTAAAAAGAAGAAAATACTGAAGGTCTATTATGTTTTTCGGTCTTGGAAATCCAGATTACATACATGATACCCATAATACATTGGGAAAACAAAATAAAACATTGTACAAAAAAACTGAAATAAAATCCACCCTTGAGAGATTATTCAATGTTCTCATCATCATAACTTGGTGAATGAAATATAATAAGTGTGGGATCAAATGCTCAGTAAGCATAAGTACAATGAATGAAATAATAAATCAGTCAATATGGAAAAGAAAATAACTAATCATTATTTCCATTTATATAATTAGATAAGGAATAAATAATATTGAAATCAATAAACCAAAACACATGCCATAAATCAACAAACTGGGAACAAACTACATCCATAGACATGTCCAGGAAAATTATAATGGGTAAATAATAACTGAAAATAAATGATGGAAATGATTTCTTAAAGGAAGTCATTTTTATGTCTCATGAGGAATTATTAACATCAAGACCATTAATAAAATACTTTAAAACTATCGTTAGAAACCCATTTTCACAATTATTTATCTTGTGAGAACCTATCGATGCATCGAGGAGCTATATAAATTCTCGGATCCAATTGACTTTTCTAGTCCAGATAATTCCTCATTATATGAAATAAATAATATACCTAATCCAATAACCTCGTTGAATAATGAATATTGATTTATTAATAATACCCCATATGAGGTAATGTAACAACAGAGGTTGTTGTTGATGATGAAATAAAAGAATAGATTTTAAAAAAATTCTCGAGGAAAAATTTCATTATCATTTAAAAAACATTTTTAGAATATTTATAAAATTATAAAAATGATTTTGGAATTACCTTTTAAAATTTATCTGATAAATACTAGTATAATAACATGGTTTTGGAAAACACTCTAAAATACTCCAATGGTTTTTCAGAAAATACTACGCAATATCTTCAAAACAAAAAAATATAACCAACTAAACATTGAAGGCTATATTGGGACTACACACATCTTTAAGGACGAGTTCACTCCTCATCCATTTATTTTTTATAATGTCCATGTGCCACTTTTTATAAAAAAACATTTTTATCTTTCTTTAAATATATTATTTTTCAACTGGGGTTTTCGTAAAAAAATATTCTAAAATAATTTGAGTACCAAATAGTGGGAAATGGTAAAAATAAAATAAAGTGGTAATTAATAAATAGAGGATAATAAAATTATTTATTTTAAAATGGTTTTATAACTTTATCTAATGAAAATTACAATGAAATATCAGTAGTATTAGTCTTGATGAAAATAATCTTTAAACATTCCAAAGTGCCCCATACCACTTTGTAACATTTTTAATCATAATTATAGAAAATGTATGACTTTAAATGAAATATATAATATAATGAGAATAAGTATATCCATGATATAATCATAAAAGGGTATTGTATACACTAAATAAAAGTTAGTTGGCGCATAATAAAAAATAATTCTCAAATAAATGTAAATTGAGATGAAATTCGCCAGCCTTAACCTTACATTTCTTGTGTGGTATTTATCCTCCTGCATAGTGGTTTAAAATGTTATAATAATGTATACTAGAACCATATTAATGTTTATAATACCATAAATTAACATTTTATAATGTCTTATTAACCATTTGTTAACAATCTTTCATTAATTCAACCATATGTGGTGTCAATTGCCTAGTTTGACAAGTATGTTTTAACTTGTTATTTTTTGTTCATATTAAATATATCATGATTTCATCTTCTCTATAATTTAAACAATGATTTTAATATCATATATATTTAGTATATATGTGTCAATAAATATATAAAATTTTTTGGAGATAATAAATGAAATGCACTTTTCATTGAGACGGTAGTCCGTACATACACATGAATGCTACATTCATTTCATTGTCGTATTAAGATGACGAAGAGTAAATAATAATTATGTATATAATGATTCTATAATCATAAATATTTTATATATATTACATATTTTTATTAAATTTACCCTTAAAACATTCCATGTACAGAATAAACGAATCACATCACTTTGAGGGGACGGTAGTCAGTACATCCACAAATGACAATAAAATTGAATTCATAGAGGTATGTGTTATAAAGTAATTTTAGAATCAGAAATATAATATAAATATCATATATATTATATATAAGAAACATTTCCATCATAAGATCCACCGTGACTGGCGGTAATGGAAAAATGAACAATCATCGTTTAGTGAGGCGGTAGTCCACCTGCATATGAACATTGTATTTATCACCCATTTGATGGAGGTTTGTGTAAGTGTAGATTTAACCATTATCTTTAAAACATTATAGTGTTTTTATTTTACTGGTGTTGTTATATAATGATGGAATAATATGATATGAGGAAGTGGATAATGGAAATAAAAAAGAGGAGTTTGAGGGGTGGTGTTACCTCTTAATTAGGTAACTCCTTTTGGATTACACCAGATGTCTTCCTTGGATTTCCTTCATCCCAAATGGAGATTCATTTAGGAAGGGAGATATTTTTTTGGAGTGAATTGGACAGAGTTTTTCTGAAAATAAGAGTCTTGAGAGGTGTGAGGATGTTGGGGTGAAGGAAGCCTTTTATAATGGAGGAGGGGTGGAATCTCTTGTAATATTTAAAAAGAAAGGAATCCCACCAACATTATTTTATTTTAGGTGGATAAATAATGGTTCATAGATTAAAAAATATAGTATAAGGTCTAAATATGTACATCCAATAGTTCTTGGACAAGTTTATAGGTCTATTTATGCCTAAATGTTATGGATTAGTCTCTTACTAAGCTTAATTTAATCTTCATTATTGTAATTAATTTAAATGAATTTCAGTAGCCTTTTGGAAATGAACTTTGTTGAACTTATTATACTTTATATAATTTTTTTTATTCCAAATATGGAATCCATTCTGAAAATTTCCAATCAAATAAGTGGCAAAAATTAATTTATATTTAACCCTGTACATGAGAAAAAATGGAGATTTTAAAGTAAAAAATGCATATTGTTTTTTATGTTGTTATAGTCAATTTCAAAGAGTAATTGATTCCAATATCATCAAATAGATAATTGAAAAAATTATTATCCAATTAATCTTTAATACTAATAAAAAAACATAATTTAACCTTATAATTAAATTATATGAAATAACATTTTTGAACTAAAATTCAATATATTTAATTATTCATTAAAAATGATATATTTCTGAAAAATGTAAAAAATTCACCATAAACTAATTTTTATGTTTAAATTTCAAATATGAAGTTGATTTTTTACATATTAAATCAATTAAAGAGTAAAAAGTTATATTTAATATGGGTTCCCCAATAAAAGGTGATAAAATTGTATTTATAAAAATATAGGTTTTTATGTGTCAAATAGGGTTTCTTCTTATCATATGTCTATCAAATCTATTGGATGAATACCAAAAATATTTAATTTAATATAAAAAATATACATTTCATTAATATCGTTCACTAATTATAAATAATTTATTTTATTAAGACAAAACATCTTTATGAGCATAAAAATAATAATATTACCTTTATATTCAATTGGTTTTTATTTTCATTTCAAATTAATTGGTGAATTGTTAATTAATTTTTTGTTTTTTAAAACCACATATTTTCATATTTTAGTTAATATTATTCATAACTGCTAATTTAATGTCTAGGTTAAGTATTATTTAATTAAATAATAATATTTTAGTGATATATTATTTTTCTGTTAAAACATGGGCTTGCATATAACGCGAGCTATCGAAAAAGGTCATTGTTGTGTGTGATGTGTGGTAACTCAGTGTCTCTTGAATTGAAATCTATAAATTATATTGAATTTATTTAAAATATTAAATATATTATAAATACACAAGACATTATATTACTTTACAAAACAATAATTATATTATTGAGTCAAAGTGGTTGTTCCAAAAAAATTTGATGAATATAGAAATATAGTTCAAAATAAATAATGTTTAGTTTCTTGAGGTTATTATCATGAAAATTTGTATTTATTTTGAATAATCTATTCCACATTTTTCTCAGTCAAAATAAACTAAGATATTATTGGATTCTACTACTTTTCATAGTTAAAAATTATTATAACTAAATCTCAAAACAAATTTTTTAAATTATTATATTAATGGGGATTTGTATTTTAAAAAACCCCATAATTTTTAGAAATAAAAATTAAAATGATCATGTTTTAAAAATATATAAGGATTTATATGGTTTGAAACGTTCCCCTCAAGCATGGTATGAATGTTTTACTACTTTTCTTTTGAAAACCATTATTGAGAAATTAATGGTTGACCCTACATTGTTTATTAAGAAATGTTCTAACGATATTTTAAATATTCAAGTTTTTTATGATGATATCATTTTTATGAAATTTAAATGAAAATCATTGAAATTAATATTCAAAATTCATGACTTCTGAATTTGTTATGTGTTTGATGGGGGAATTTAAATTATACCTTATTTTGAAAATATTTTAACAAAATGATCCTATTTTTCTTAATTGATTCAATTAGGGTGAAGACTTTTGTAATATATTTGTTTTATAATCTTATAAAACTGAACAATACTCTCATGGGTAAAAATTGAAAATTAAATTTAGATAAGTCTTGAAAATGTTTTGATGATACTAACAGTATAATAATGATTGGAAATTTATTATATTTAATCTCTTCTAGGATTAATTTAATGTTTTCAGTTTTCATGTGTGCTAGATTTCAATGTGATCCAATGGAAAGTCACATTAAACACCTCAAAATAATTAATAGAAAATTTAATGGTTTTTTAATATTGATTTATTTTATCCTTCTAGAACTAAATTTCATTTGATAATCTATATTTATTATGATTTTGGTTAATTTAATATTGATATGATGAGAACCTCATATATGTTACATTTACAGGGTATTTATTTAGTTTCATGGGATTCGAAGAAACAATTTTTTCCTGCATTCCTTTATTGAATATGAATATATAGTTTCATCATCTTGTTTTGCTAAATTTTTATTTACAAATAAAGAATAATATTTTTTTTCTTTTTATTTTGATATGATTCCTATTTTTCATGAAAAAAACTCTACTATTTTAGTCTATTTATTCCCTCATAGCATGTTAGTACTTAACTCAACGATGTCAAATATAATTTTAATAGGGATCATGATCCAAAAACTTAATTTAAATTTATAACTTATTTATTATAAAAAATAGTTAGCTAATATATTTTTGAAACCCTATATTTAGATAATTTTGATAAAATAAACTTGGAAATTGGAATGAGAGAAGCTTAATAAAAAAGTATATATTTATGGGGATTTTTACTTGTATTTTCAACGAAAGCATTAAATTTTTTTCCATTCTACCAGTGTGTATATTGAATCTATTTTATTCTTATAGATCACTACAATTTTTTTTAATAGTTGGTTACAATTTAAATTCTTTTCAAATCATTAAAATATAAATTTAAAATATATATTTGTTTTCATAGTTCTATAAGACATCTTTTATATACAAGTTGACTTTTATTCTTTCACATACCATTTTCACATTAGAGAGGAATCCCAGATTTCTGATTGATGTAACTTTAGAAGCGTTATTCATTTTATATTAATTATAAGGGGGAGATTTTATTTTTTAATTAAAAAATATGAAATAATTTTTATATAATAATTATTTCTATTTGGGGAAGCATTATTAAATATTAAATATTTTTTATCCAATAAAAAAAATTAATAGTTTTTTTTGAATTTTATTTCTTTTAAATTACATAAAGGGGGAGAAATTTTAATAGACCCTTGATCCAATTTATTATTATTACCAATAATTATAATAATTATAATTCATCATAACTTTTCTTTATTTTGAGTTTAATATAATTTATTCATATATGGAATGTGAAGATTAATAATAGTCTAGAATAAATTGTGAGTACTGACAATGACTACTGACTGTGATAACTTCCTTTGAGTACTGACAGTGAGTACTAGACCATGAGGACTGACCATGAGTATTGACTATTTGTACTGACCATGAGTAAAATTATTACTATATGTACCTATCTCAAGAAAAAAACATACTGATCAAGAGTACTGACTATCAGTATTGGTCGTGAGTACTGACCATGAGTATAAGTTTATATAATCCAATACCAACAATATGAAAAAACTGTATTGATTCTGTGTACTTTTAGTGAGTGAAAATATGGATAATTATGGAACTGGAAACATCAACCAAATTGTACTGACCATGTGAACAAAATTATACTGGTCATATAAACAAAATATATTCGAAGTGAGTACAAACCATGAGTTGGAATTTGGAAATGTTTTGATCCTACCATTTTCCTTATGTATGGTCACTTATTTCCATTGTTTTATTTTAGCTCAAGACATGATTTGTTTTGTTCATACAATTATATTTTAAATTATTACATGTTTTTTCATATGTTTTACAATTTAATTATTTATAAAATATTTATAAATCATTTTAATTATATAGAATTTTATTTGAATCAATTTTATATATGATTAAATTATTATGATGTGGTTTATGTTTCACACCTATTTTATCTGAAATCCTATGTTCAACATTAAATGTTGTTGTAATATGAACATTTTATCTCACATTCATTATAGGAAATTTCAAAGGGATATTAATATAGATTATAATTATTTATTTTTATATTATTAAGTATTATAATAAATTATACCCATACAACATGATTTTAATAAAATGAACCCACATGGATGTATTGTTCATGTCTATTTCACGTTGAAATATCATGCATCTTTGGGAACAATAAATTACAATGGATTTCAAATTTGAATGTTGTTGGTTGAAATAAAACACTATAAACAAAGAGTTAACAAAACCAATATGATAGAAAAGGAACATGTGGTTAAGGTTATTTTTAAACTATGTGTGTGTGATATCCTATGTTCTTCAACTTCAACACTTCTCTGAAACATAGATGTTTTGATCCTTAACTGTAAGAAAGTTCACTACTTCCTTGACACTCACACTATGAAGTATTTATCTAGTTATTTGGATTTAATAAATTATATTCATTTATATGTGTGTAATTATAATGATTTATAACACACATTAAAGGTTTGGATGGTGGTCTGTGACTCCCAAACAAAATTTAGGAATTAGGATTTTCTTCTAGGGAAAAAAGGTAGACTATTTCAGTTGTGCCTCTTGTTAGAAAAAGGAATGTTTATTTGGGATTATTCCCCTATAGGGAAAACTATTTTTAATAGTTACACTAGGTTGTAAAAAAATCATTATAATATTATATTATATAAGTTGTAGTGGGTTTCATCACTCTCAGTTTGTGATATGGGTAAATAATGCACTGGGATTATTTAGATCTAAACCACAATAAAATTAAGTTGACCAGTTTTTCATTTTATTTTATACTGTATATAAAGTAAAATATGATATAACTATAAATATATAAATAATATTACTAATTATATAAGGGTATAATTACCCCCCCCCCCAAATTTGTTATTTTATCACATTACCTTTGATCTGCCAATTTATCTTTTGGTTCCTCCACCGACACTATCTCTTGTTCATGACGTGTTTCCTGTATTTCTCTTGAAGAAGTAAAAAACTAAACCATCATAAATTGTAAAATAAAATTTTATAAAACTATAACATGATCTTTAATAAGATTAATATCCAATTTAATTATTTTATTTTAGAGACAAATTATTATGCAATAGGACAACACACCTGGTGAGATTTATTTAGAGAAATCCCAAATTGGAATAATCTACATAAGAACATGCGGATATAATGAAACAAATATATCCAAATTATTTTGTATCAGAGTGATGAATTTAAAGGTATAATTACATTTAAAGGGGTGTATAATGTAACACCCCTATATTTTATGAAATATATTATTTCAAATGAATTGTATTTCATGAGTAGCATGTGTTAAACGAAACACTGATTTTAATTTTTTTGATATACATTTAAATTAATGTAATCAATTATCCATTAGATATGTGAATATTAATAGTAATAAATCAATTATTAAAATATTAATGCTTAAATAATTATAAATTAATATTTTTTATATTAATTAATATGAAATAAGAAAAAAAAATTTGATTGAAAAAAATATATTTTTTATGAAAAGCTAGTAGAATGTGAATGATGTATTTTTATATTAATAAATTAAATCATTAACTATTGATGAATAATTTAATTAAAGTAATATAATATATATTAAATAATTTTTTTACCTTCATTTAATATTTTTTAGTTATGTGATAAATAAATCCATTAATTATGATTAAAAATGACTATTTCTAAAAAGAAAATTTTGACACTTAGTGTACACTTATTTTTAAATTATTTTCTATCACATATAAAAAGTGAATTTGATAAAATTTGTTATATATTTTGAATCAGGTTGTTTAATTTTTTTAAATAACACCCTTTTATTTTCTATAAATATAAATAATAAGTATTGAAAAATTTATCACCTTGGTATTGGGTAAATCAGTTTAATCATCTCTAATACTAAGTTATGAAGCAAAAAATTTATATCAACCGTATTACTAGATTAATGGATTAATAACCATGTCAACATAGGATCTATATTTTTCTAATTGAAACCTTTCTAGCAGAATTACCTATGTAATATTTACATCTATGGAAGTAACAAGATTTCACTAACAGATTTGTAAATATCTCTTATGTGTCTACATAAGGAAAAAATAAATTTATGAGTGAATATAAGTTTCAGTATTGATGTTAAAAAAACTATTTTCTTCATAAAAATTGTTTTCTAATATTTAGTAAATACTTAATTACATTAAATTTTATTCTACACTAATGTAGTATTTTTCTTATTTGTAAAAATATATTGAATATGATCTTAAAATTATCAGAAGTAAAATAATTTGAGTGATTTAATGTTTATAGATGAATATTACATATTATTTTAATTTTTAGTAATTGTATTCAAATTCCAACATTTTATTAATTTATTTTAAGTCAAATTATATAAATAGTGGCAAAATTGGAAATATTGAAATTTTATGAAAGTAATATTTTATTACATTACAAATAAATTCATAAAATTAATTATATAGGACTAGGTGCGTAATATGTATTCCATAAATTCATTTATTTTTTCTTTTTAAGGAATTTGGATTTTTTTTTAATTTATTTAAAGTATTTTAATCTATTATGATATTCCATGGGTTCCCCTCCCATAAATTAAATGGGGCACCCATCCTTTATCTTATTAACACTACATTGACCATTAAAAATAAACTAAAATCTACCAAGTTTTATTCTACACATCCCTAGATTTATTATTTTGGTTCTGGTCTTCCCAAAATACCAATTCTAGTGCTCTTAAGAGGAGATCAATATGTGTTATTTCCAAGAAGAGGTAATCACCTTAGCCGATAACATTCTTTTTAATCATTATTTTATATCCTATAAATGAATTATAATATTCATAAAATAAAAAATCAGTTTCAATGATATACTGAAAAGTTATTATTCTTATGAAATCACCGTTATTCACCCTCTTTCTATCAAATGGAAGGTGAAAATATAACTCATCCACACATACATCTAAATGTCTCCACATACAGACACAATTCGTTTCTCATCACAATATTTTATGAATGACTATTATGAAGGTTTAATTTATATATATGATACGTATGAAATGTCTATAATTATGTAATTATAATACCATAACTACCTTTTTTACATTATAAACCATTGTCATATGAGAATGTCGATCATGCATACGTGCGAACTACCACCTCCATGAAGCGACGTGATTATTTTTTTATTTAAGTTTTAATTCGATGGTAGAAAATTTAGAATGAGTAAATATATATTATATATATGATATAATAATGAATCATTAAAGGATATATATTATTTACATATCTTTTATTCCACCCATCGATAAAATGAAAACATTGTTCATGTGTGCATACGTGTGGCCTACCAACCCCATAATAGGGTAATTCATTTTTCTATCTCAACTATTATGAATGAGTAAAAATATGAATTTAATTACTATATATGATATTTAAATCATCATTAAAATTATATATATGATGAAAGATATTCCAAAATACAATGACTAAATCAACCAAAAAAATATACATGAAAAATGAAAAAGACATCACCCAGATCAGTGGTTTTAATAATGAAGTGTTAAAAAGGTTGATTAAAGGTTACATGTAAGTCATATATTTTATGATATATATTATTATGGGTCATTTATTGATATATAATTAATATATATTTATTATACATGAGTTTCGAATGTGTATGATGGAAGTCTGACCTAAGGTATGTGATTTTCACCTCACTATTATTTTTGTGAGACAATTTTTTTATTCCTGAGATGTTTCTTTTACACGGTGTGTATAAATCCCATGAATTAATTTAATTATGTTTATTATGATTTTTTTATTTAAATATCTATATAAGTTTATTTATTTAATGTTTCTTACAATTAAAATGTCACCAAAGTTATAAGGGTTCTATGTTTAATCTCATTGTTTATCTAGATTGTTTATGATTTTGTTTCTATTGAAGAATTATTATGATATAAATCTCTATAAACTCAAGATTTTTCTTCTCTTATAGTAATTTATTTAACATAAATGATTTATTTTCACTTTTCATTCCTTAATTACTAAATATATTGATGATATCATTCTTATAGAAAACCATCTTCATTTCTATATTTGGGTTAAAATCCATTCTCTCCCTTGACCATGTTTTATAAAAACAATTAAGAATATTATTAGTATTATAAAACTATTGTTTCAAAATAATTTTTACCTATAATTTAATTTTTTAAATATGGTTTAAAATTAATCATCTCGTTGTTTTCAAAACAATGTACTTTTATGAGTTATTACGAAGGTTTAAAAGGAAATTTTTTTAACTTATACAGAGTGAGAAAAAAATTTATAATTAATGAATGATATGAATAAACATTTACACATAAATATGATCATTAATTCCATTTAATTCCTTTTTTGGAAAATTACACACATTTTACATGAACTCTATTACTTATAATCAAGTGAATCGATTATGAAAATCAATGAACGAACCCCCCCCCAGAACAATAGAATTTAATATTATAACATATCAAAAAGGTAATAAATGAACTTAATAAAATTATAATAAACTATATAAATGTGTAATATGTTTATAATTGAACTATTAATGAGTTTAATTCATATTACATGACATTATTTTCACGAACAAACCACATTAATACATAAGGTAAAGGTTTCCTCATCTCACTTCCATTTTTTGCTAGAGATTCCATATTCACCACTATTTATTATGTATGGTGGATGTATACTACCAATTGATGTAATATATCATTAAGATCTATTTTTTCAGGGTACTAAAGGAATCATTTTATGAATATTATTTTTTGGTCATATGTTTCTATTAATTACAAACCAGTAAGGAATTCTACGAGAACCATCATTTTTTCTTTCGGGTCATTCTTTCAATACCCTTACCCCAATTTAAAGTTTATTTATTTTTGTATAATTATTCTATAGTATTTTTATACGTTTAAAAATCATATATTCAGATCATTTCATGTTTGGATGATGGGAATTATATGTTTTAAAATGGTTTCCTTCTCAATTCTTCCCGATAAACATGCCCGATTCATGGGATCTTCTATAATTCTTACCAATTTTCAAGTGCACTATATAATATGTTTTAAGCCATAATTTTTTTTATAAAATTAATATTTCTATAAATAAATCTACCTTTCTTAATTTTTGATTTTATGAAATCAAACACTCCTGTACGGTTTATAATCTCTTTAATATTTTCATTAAATAATAATAAAATGTTTTACTGCAAAAGTTTCTTAAAAATTGTTTTTACATGATTTCACTTTAGTGGGAAATTATTTATGCTTAAAATATTATTTCATTGTCCTTAATTTTTTTTTGATATAAATTTTTGAAATATAATATTTTGACAAATAAAAATGATTTTCTAGAAGAACTCTTCTTTCCAAAGTAAAAAATGATTTTTCTCATATAACTTTATCTTTTATGAGATATATTCCTTGTTAAACACTTATTCATTTCATGAGGTGTATGTACTACCCATGGATATATCATATCTAGAGTCTCCTTATTCTCATAAATTTCTATGGGATTATGATTTGAATGTTTCAAAGTGGTATGGGACACTTTCAAATGTTTAATCAATATTTCCCCATGATCTTTTCAATGGTCTCATTTTAAATTATAATCAAATATGTCAACATCCTTTATAGAATATTGTACTTCATTTAGGTCTGTAACTTATGATATCATCTACCATATGTTCTTGAAGGTTTGATGATCATTTTGAACATGGATGTGCTAATTTGATACCATTCATGGGTTATAGTTAAAGTATTAAAATTTTATATGAGAGTTTTTCAATAATAATGTTTATATTGTTTATGTTTACCCCTTTTAATATGAGGAATGTATTTGACTTAGTAAGTAATATGTGGGCCCACTATCACTCCTTTATGCATTGGTAGGTCTCATGAGACAAAATAGTTTGTGTTTTACCCATTTTTTATGGTATTGGAACGAGGCCTTGAAGGTATGTTTATAATGTCTGACATTATGCATTACATCATTATGAAACTAGTAATTGAAATTCCATTTGATTATTTGACTGGTGGAATATCCATGGATATTTTTTATTTATTCCCCATTCCTTATTATTTATTATTCTTCTATATTTCTTAACCTTACTGAGAATCTGAACTAACCCCTTTCTTATGTTAACATTCCTTAGGATTCCAAGATGAATTTTGTATGACATGGAAAGATATTTAAGAAGAATACGAGTGTTTCCAAAGGACTATTCTATGATGTATTTCATTTAAATTTTTAATGTTGAACATATTTTTTTATCTTGTTTTCCAAATCAACTAAACTATTTGGTCCTATGGGATGCATATTCCTTATTTATATGATAATATAATAAAATAAGGAACCAGGTCGAGGAAACTAGGATTGATATCTTTACAATGTGTGATCATTTTTTTGTGCCATATTTAATATGACAAATATAATTATGATAATCATGTTAATGATTAAATGGAATGAGTTTTAATTTATTTACCTTTTCATATTTAATATTATTTATTTTCATGATAGCTTCCATTATACATATCCCTTATAGAGAATTTGATCTCAATCGTGTTCTGTTTCCTTTCCCCATTATATAAATAAGAAATCATTGAATGGGTTTTCAAGAATGTGGTTCATTTTATTTAGTTATTTATTCTGTTTTATTTTCATTTCCCAATGTAAAATAGGTAACATATATGTATATAGTTCTCAAAAACTATTAAACAGTTCGATCTATTAGGATTTAACCCCCAAATATCTATGACAATGTAATAAAGGAGGGACTGACTCCATGTTACTGGAGTGAGGGTCATTATAGTTGGTATCAGATTAATTTTATAAGAAACCATGGAAAGTAGATTAAGGGAAAAATGATTAGAGAACATAACCCTATGATGTAATTTTTGGATAATTATAGAATAACATCATAATGTTTTTGTAAGGAAGATATTATACGGTGTTTAATTGAAAATAAATACATTTATAGATACTATAGGTGGACATGGTTTTGACACTAATGTACTTTGGGGAAATAACTCCAAAAAGGAAACATTTTCCTTGACCCAGTCATCACCTAGTATATGATGTCAAGCCTCACTATGCACCTAGTCTAGAAATATTGTGAGATATACTTATTATATTTTTTATATTAATATAAAATCACAATGAAGTATTTTAAAATAATGATATTCCCACGGAGGCCAAGTTTATGATTATGATATTAATAATGAATAAAAATTTAATTTATGTTAAGTGATTCCCCATGATTAAAATTATACATTGTGATTTAATATTAATAATTTTATTATCTAATACAGTATTTATAATTTTTTTAGAAATAGCCCCTAGAATTTATAGGGTTCTCAATACTAATTTCAAATCTAGAGATATCATAGATGATAAACCAAATACATTAGGTATTAGAACTCAGAAAACAATTTCTATATTTTAGAGGCTTAATCAGCATATGAAAAATAATATTTCCTAAGTGGTGCAACAAGTTCCACAATGTGATTCTCTTATATGGGATCCCATCATGAGATAAAATCCCCCATCATTTAATTGACTACTTATCTAAAGGTACATGAGAAATGGATTATGTCTCTTGAGATGATATTTATCTCCTTATGATATGATGAAAAGGAAAATAATACACATTTAGGGTAATTTCTCAATGGTTATGAAGATATATATTAGTAATTGATCCATAATATTAGGGGGGAAATAAGAATTATAACACATGGAATGCAAAGCATTTGAGGATACATTTTTGAAAAATATTTTTCTGATGGGAAATAAAGTGAAATTAATAGAACATTCCTCAACATAAAGAAAAGTGTTGAAGAAATTGATATTGAGTTTGATGAAACCTTTAGAAGGTTATCATGGTATGTTATATATTACATATGAAATACATAGTGACATATTGACCATTTCATTGAAAATAATAAGACAACTCCCCAAAGGGAACCTATCATTCAAAATTTTAATATTATAATGAAATATTTTTATGGTCCATCAAAAAAAAATTAATTACCTATACATTTCATACTAAAGGGAAATAAAAATAAGAAGATATCATCTGAACATAGTCAAAAAGGGGATGAGTTAAAGAAGAAGAAGATAATGATGTGATTTTGATATTCTTAAAAATATAGAAAGAATCACCCTAGGACATTCTTGAAGGGATTTGGAGTATTTATAAGTGCATAGATAAGGGTCACTAGGAAAAGGAATGAAACGTAAATAATAAAATCATTGCTATTAAGTGTTTCATTTAATGGTATGTTAGGCACTAAACAAATTAATACTCAAATCGAGAAGGGAATCTACCATATAAGAGGACAGATGGAGAAGGACAGGAATATATGATCAATTAAACAATCTTAGAAGTACCAAATGATGTAGTGGTGGGTAATTTAATCTTAACTACAAATTTAGAAATATCTATATTTGATTTTGGATACTCGTAGTATTTTATATCTATCTTCTTTTATTAAGAAAATTAGACATCTCAATTTTAATTTAAATGTTAGATATTATTCAAAACATGTCATGACCCCTTCCCCACAAAGTGTACCCCTCTTTGGCCGGAAATGTGAGAAGGGAGATAGTGGCACCCGAGTCCCACCTCCAGTAGGCCCTAGTTTGGCGACTAGCACCAAGGGTATAATAAATACACAAATGGGAGGAATTACCCTCTAACAGAACATATGAAAAATAGATAGATAATACAGAAACCAACCAACTCAAACTCATACTGCAATATAAAAGAATTCCCAATTATATATATGTAATGTCATGAAAGAACAAATACAAAAGAAAGGGAAAACTAGAAGTACCAAAAGAAAGTAAAACATCAGCGAACACAAATCCACAACAGCTCCTACAGCCCCAAGATAGTAGAAACCAACCCTATCTCCAACCTACTCCAAGTGACCTGAAAAATAGTTTATATAACATAGGGTGAGTATAATAGTATAATTGATAAGATCCTCCCTAGATCCTCTCGTTCAAAATTAATTAAATGATGATAAAGCACATTTAACACCAAGTGAAACTAACTCGTCCCCTAAACTGGTATATTAAGTTCCAAGACTCACCATGGATACTATTACAAAGTATCACGTCCAAGAGTATATAATATAATAAATAATATCAATGGTAAACCACTACTACTTCCCTACTAGTTTTTCACTTTACCCCAACATCACATGTCCTAAGGATTTCTCTCTAAAAAGGCAATCATGCACACACCTGGGTGTAGCACCACAACATGGACCTTGTACCACACAACCAGTATTTCTACATAACCAATGTAACTAGGTAGTTTCTATGAGCCACCATAGCACGCGTAATGTCTATCATTTGTTGGGAATTATACCTCAATCCATTAAAACCCATACATTGAGTAAGGATCCTCAAGACAACATATCCTATACAAGTTACACATATATTAGTCCATGGGAAACTATATCTAGAATATATGTGTATTGTAACACCCTGAGCTTCCATGATATGCTTCTTATTCAATAATGCAATAGCTTGCATTGTACGCAACTTTGAGTTCTAACACACCGCAAATAATCAATGTAGCCGTTATGAGTAGTAATAACCAATTTTTAAAATTATAGAAATGTTATATTTCAAAATGGACTTCATTTTTGTATTCGTAATATCGAAATTATCCTAAGATAAATTTTTTGTAATTTTCTGAGAACTTCCATTTTTTATGAATACTGATAAATACTTGAAACAACATTTTTAATCAAAATAATTTATAGTGATAAATTATACTATTTAGTGGTTTTAAAGTATAATTAGAATATATTTTTACAATTTTATCCAATGGTTTTAATTAGAATTAATTTCACTTTGAAATTGGACATAAACAATTGTCAATCTTTTGATATATATTGTTTCTTAAAAACACGCTATTTTTTATGACAATGGGAATTAATTATAAAATTAATTAATCCAACTTATATGTTTGTAATTTTGTAAAATAGACATAATTTTTGAATTCAGAATATCAATTATAGCTTAGGGTGAAATTTTGGCATTGTTCTGAAAAACTTCATTTTTTTATGAATAGTGAAACCACTAAGTGGTAGTTAAAAAATTTATTTTTCTTTTAAATGAAACATTACCACTTATGTGATTTGATTTTAAAAAATCTGACATACATGGTTGTCACTAGGAAGTAAAATGTGGTTCAATGGGATTAAAATAATTTTTTGGTGAATATTAACTTTTAAGTTTAATTAATCGCGATTAAAGGTAATTAGTGAAATTTAAGGTAAAAATAGTATTATAAAAATATGGAATGACCTTTACACTTCTCCTACCACTATTGGATGTGTCATGGCCGACCAATACAATCCATGGGTCAACTTGGGGACCCCATGGAGCGACTTTGGTAGGAAAAGGACATAAATAACTTTTTATTTAATGTTAAAATAAAAAGGTCACAAACAAGAGTTGTTTTACTAAAACAATTTTTAAATGGGGTTATACAAGTCATATGTTTGACTATAAATATTCATTAGAAATAAAAAACGATTTCCTACATCATCATATTTTGTTATAATTTTTAGACATTAAATAAATTAAATTATTTATGACACCATGATGATGCAGTGATTACCTCATTAATTAACGATTTAAATAAAATGAAAAGATAATGTAAAATCTAAGACTTAAACTTGTAAAAACCCTATTTAATGAGTAGATTTTGAACCCTTATCACCTTATCCTAGAAATATATCATTGTGGGACCTTTAGAATCCGAAAAGCATTTCGTAATAAAGTAACATTTCAATCTTTCCCAGAGTGCCCCTCCTCTCCTCTTATAAAAGGCCCCCACCACTCCCCCCTTATTCACACCTTCAAGCCATTTGGATTAGCCAACCTCTACCCAAATACTCTCCTAACATCCCTCTATTACTCCTAGAAGCCTCACTTTGGGAATAATTCTATCCAACGAAGCCTTTGGCTCAAATCAAAAAAGAGTTACCTGATTCTAAGGTAATGTCTTCTCTTATGTTATTTTGTTTTATTTTTCTTATCCAACCCCCTAAACTCTTTTTATCCATTTCTTTTTTAACAACAACAGTATCCTAAATATACTAGGATTTTGTTATAATAAGTATTCGAGCTACACTTACACACACCTACATCTAATGGTTAAAGAACATACTGTTTCTGTGGATGGAGAATTTATGCCTCACGAAACGATGATTGTTCAACACTCATATAACACCTTCAAAGGTATCCATTAAGATGTCACTATATTTATATATGATATATAATATGTTTAAGTTTTACTTAAGCTTCTTTATTTTTCATTTATGGCATACCTTTATGGGTTCCATTATGGGTAAACACGATATTTTCATTTTAGGAAGTGCAGAGTACCGCCCCCTCAAAGTGATTTGAATCGTTAATACCATATGTGGGATGTATAAAGGATGGAGTAAATGGTATTATACATTATATTATACTGGAATTATATTATACCTTTATATCATTATGTTTCATTCCATTAAAATATGAAATAGAAATGAAAGTAGCATTCAAGCGTACGTACGGCGTACCCTCTCCATGAACGGTGCATTTAATTTCTTACCTATAAATATTATTTAATATTATAAATGCATGTATGTACTGGATATATATGTTATATATGATATCTAAATCATGAATATAATTATGGATATAATGGATATCTCACCACATGAACAACTTGTAATCATAAGAAGATTACTTTTGACTCAAGTAACAAAGATCGTCAAAATGACCGTTATTAACTTAAATAATTACATAATGTTCATAACATGGTAATAAGTGATATAAAAGGAATAATGAACATGAAAAATGTTCTTAAGCAAATAGAAATTAACTCTAGTTTATTATTCATGAGGTTAAAGAACGATCGAGTCAAGTCGGACACGAGGTAAGGGAACTTCTTAACCCAATTTCTATTCTTTGGGTGAATCTCCTACTTTCAAATTATGTCATGATATTATTATGTCCTATCTTGTATTTGTACATTATTTATGTGTACTTATAGTGAATACACATAATAGATCTACTTTATTTAAAAATAAAATGATCTTTGTAAGGGTCTTCGTCTCAATCTCCTTTCATTGAGGCATATTTTGTTTTATACACAGATTTCTTTTATACGGTGTATAAACCCCACTGACTTTTACTTTTATTCAAAAGGAATTTTTTTTATACTAAGCGTTTTAGTAAACGAAAAAAAGAGAATGTTTTTCTTGCCGTACATATGCGGCGACAACGACTTCTCTGCCGCCGTGACCATTATTTGAATTTCGTCTTCCTCTACAAGCCATAACATTTTTTTAAATGAAAAATAAATACAAAGTTTTAACTTTCTTTTATTTTGGCATTGAAAAGGGTTTTGAAAGTGTTTTTATTATAACAATGTGTTGTATTGATATCTTGTGATTAAAATTTAGACATTTTATGTTTCCTATATGCATGTTTTATGTGAGACAATTATGTTATGGTTTATGATATGTTTAAACTTGTTCATATGAGGAATGCATTGGACTTAAATAGTGACAGGTGAAGCCTGGTATAGCTCCTCGATGCATCAACAGGTCTCATGAGACAAACTAGTTTCTTGGCACGAGGCCTTGACAAAATCTTATTTGTAGTCTTGGCACGAGGCCTTGGCTACGTGGTTTTGATAGTATGACATTATGCATTCCATCATTATGAAAGTGGTTATTGATATTGCATGTGATTATTCGACCAGTAGAATATCCATGTGAATAATTAAATGGAATTATTTCATTTTACTTTTTCTATATTATGTTGAAGTTCAAGTTTAAAAGGCTTTTGTTTTACATTGCCTTAAATGTTTATGTTTATGAAATCTTCCACTATATTGTTATCCTTACTGAGCATCTGAGCTCACCCCTTTCATGGTTTTAATATTTTCCAGGATGTGAAGAAGTATTTTATGAATGACCTGCAGGGATAGTCAGAAGTGTATATGAGTGTGGACTATGGAGACTTTGTTATTGTAGTTTTTCACTTTATGATGTAATGTAACATTTATGAATGTATCTAGTGTTTCCAAGGCTACTAAGCTAATCGGTATTTCAAGACTTGGTCTTTTGTGATCATGACAATGTTACGAATTAATGCACCGACTCTGGGTAGCTGGGGTCGGGGCGTTACAGTTGGTATCAGAGGTAGTTTAGTACTAACCTTGGAAGCTAGATTTAGATAAACTCTGATTAGAGCACATAGCCCAAAGATAGACTTTGAGGATTAGTATAGAAGAACTTCCTAGAATTTTGGTATTATAAAGATGTTGTGAGTTTTCCGAGAAATATATCCCTGTCTGGATACGAGTAGGTAGAGGCGGCTCTGGCACAGATGTACCTAGAGGTAAAACCTGAAAACACCGCTTTGATCTAGACTCGAACGGGAACTGGTGCACGACAATGGGCCTTGCTGCACTCTTGGTTACGACACTCTCGGGGGATATGCTTAGGATAATTCTCATTTTCTTTACAAACCACTATGAAGGGTTATGAGTATATACTTCCTCAAAGAAAACATTTTTATGATTATGGATTATATCCATAAATATTTCAATTTATGTTAAGTATTTTACAAGTATGGAATTATGTATTTTGATTCATAAACTAATCTAGTTTATTCAATTGTTTAGAAATGGTGCCTAGTGGAAGGAATGGAAACCGTATCAATGCAAGCACTCCGTGTAGGGTTTGCCCTACTGCTCAAGATAATTATTGTGGATCTGAAGATACAACTGGTGCTGATCAACTTATTACCATACTGGGACAACTCACTCAGGTTATGAATAATAACTTCACTCGTATGGAGCACCCTGATCCGAAACGTGGAGGATCAATGTTAGACCGCTTCATGAGGAAAAAACCACCAACATTTAATGGGGGTACAAATCCATTAGTAGCTGAGCAATGGATAAACTCCTTATAGAAAATATTCCACACCTTGGGGAGAAGCAAAAGGGAGAAGGTTGTCATGGCAGTCTATCGCCTCACTGGAGATTCCGATCAATGGTGGTCTTTGATTCAAAACACAAAGGGAGATGATGAAGTATCAAATACGGAATGGAGGGAGTTCAAAGATCCTTTCCTAGAAAAATTCTATCCTCGTGACCATCGAGCAGATATGGAAAGACAATTTCTGAGTCTGAGGCAGAAGGAGGATGAGAATGTCGCAAAGTATGAGGCTAAATTTACAAGGTTAGAGAGGCATGCTGCAGATTATATACGTAACCCAAGAAGTAAGATTGATCATTTCTTTGATGGGTTAAAACCATTTCTCCGTCAAGCATTAGTCTCACAAACCTTCTCGTCATACGAAGATATAGTCTCGTGTTCTATCAAGAGAGAAAAAGAATTCTCTAAGTCTTATGACAATAAAGTAAAGCAGGAGAAGAAAAGAACTGTGGAATAGGAGACAGATAAAGGCAAAAAGGGAAAGAAGGATTTTCCATTATGTGATAATTGTGGGAAAAATCACCCTGGTACTTGCCTAAAAGGAATGGTAGTTTGTTATAAATGTGGAGAAAAAGGTCACCAGGCTCGTGATTGCAAGGGAAAGAAAGAGGCTATCAATGTTGAATGCTACAATTGTAGGGAAATGGGGCATTATGCAAATGAATGTCCTAAGTGTCAGGGAAACATACCTCGGAAAAGGCCAAGGGATCAAGGCCAAGCTTATGCTATTGCTACAGATGAAGTTGAATAATTATTGTATTGGTGTTTTTGGACTCAAGAACTAGATTATGGTTATAAGAATAATGTGATATATATAAGGATTTTACTGCAGTACTTCTTTTTTTTCATTAAAGTTTTAATATGATGAAGGTAATCATATTTTTAGTATGTGACAATAAGAGAAACGTTACTTTGTTTGGGGAATCTGATAAATTGATTTTAGAATTAAGAGACCTTTTAGAGAAAGTCTGGACAGAGGTATTTTGGATAACTATAAAAGTTGGGATGGATTAAGTTGAACTTTCAATAGTATTGTTTAAGGTTAAAACATTTCTGAAGATTATTTTTGGAATATTATAATACTATTGTTTTAGGAAAAGGACAACCTGTAGGGTGGGGCATAACCAGTCGCGTCAGACAATGCTGCAGGAATCGAACCCACAACCATAGTGCGACAGGCCTTTATTACCTACCACTATCCTACAGGAAGTCCCTGGTTATTACAAAATATTTTTCCTAATCTAAATGGTATGTGGTGATATTTATAACCTTGTACAATTAGGATAAATAGAACATTTTTGAGTTATGTTACCATTTGGAGTGAAAGATGGGTTTGTGGTAAAAATTTATTAAAGAATGAAAGTCTACATGACAAGTATGTATATTCCATTACTTTCTTAGTAAATCTCCTAAATAAATTCCTTAACTTTATAAAAGGTAACTTAAAACAAAAATGTTGCCTGTTAACTTTTCCAACTGGGGATTCAATGACCGTTTAACCAATCACAAGTTCGTGATTTTATTATGGTTAACTTTCTCCTAATCCTTTTTTCTACAACTCTCCATCAAACCTTGATGGTTTGTTTTTCTTCCATATCCATATTTTTATAGAATCCTAGTATGGGCTATCTCGGGTGACCTTTGTACTTATCATTCTTTCTTTTAAAGTTATATTTTTATTAACCTTATTTCCGATGTGGGTTTTCCACAAAGGTGTTTTCTATTTTCAACCTTTTATTTTCAAAGAAAAATTTCAAATTGTGAGGACAGAATTTATTGAATGAGGGGAGAATGTAACACCCTGAGCTTCCAACATACACTTCTCATTTAATAATTCAATAGCTTTCATTGTACGCAACTTTGAGTTTTAACGCACCACAACTAATCAAAGTAGCTGTTATGAATAGTAATACCCACTTTTTAAAATTATAAAATTGATATATTTCAAAATGGACTTCATTTTTGTATTCATAATATCGAAATTATCCTAAGTTAAATTTTTTGTAATTTTCTGAGAACTTCCATTTTTTTATGAATAGTGATAAATACTTAAAACAAATTTTTTAATAAAAATAATTTATAATGATAAATTATACTATTTAGTGGTTCTAAAGTATAATCAGAATATATTTTTACCATTTTATCCAATGGTTTTCATTAGAATTAATTTCACTTTAAAATTGGACATAAACAATTGTCAATCTTTTGATATATATTGTTTCTTAAAAACACGCTATTTGTTGTGACAACGGGAATTAATTATAAAATTAATTAATGCAACATATATGTTTGTAATTTTTTAAAATAGACATCATTTTTGAATTCGGAATATCAATTATAGCTTAGGGTGAAATTTTGGCATTGTTCTGAAAAACTTTATTTTTTATGAATAGTGAAACCACTAAGTGGTAGTTAAAAAATTGATTTTTCTTTTAAATGAAACATTACCACTTCTGTGATTTGATTTTAAAAAATCCGACATACATGGTTGTCATTAAGAAGTAAAATGTGGTTCAATGGGATTAAAATAATTTTTTGGTGAATAGTAACTTTTAAGTTTAATTAATCGCGATTAAAGGTAATTAGTGAAATTTAAGGTTAAAATAGTATTATAAAAATATGTAATGACATTTACACTTGTCCTACCACTATTGGATGTGTCATGGCCGACCAAGAAAATCCATGGGTCAACTTCGGGACCCCATGGAGCCACTTTGGTAGGAAAAGGACATAAATTACTTTTTATTTAATGTTAAAATAAAAAGGTCACAAACAAGAGTTGTTTTACTAAAACAATTTTTAAATGGGGTCATACAAGTCATATGTTTGACTATAAATATTCATTAGAAATATAAAAATATTTCCTACATCATGATATTTTTTTTATAATTTTTAGACATTAAATAAATTAAATTATTAATGACACCATGATGATGCAGCGATTACCTCATTAATTGACGATTTAAATAAAATGAAAAGATAATGTAAAATCTAAGACTTAAACTTGTCAAAAACCTATTTGATGAGTATATTTAGAACCCTTATCACCTTATCCTCGAAATATATCATTGTGGGACCTTTAGAATCCGAAAATCATTTCATAATAAAGTAACATTTCAATCTTTCCAAGAGTGCCCCTCCTCTCCTCTTATAAAAGGCCCCCACCACTCCCACCTTATTCACACCTTCAAGCCATTTTTCTCGGCCAAACTCTGCCCAAATACTCTCCTATCTTCCCTCTCTTACTCTTAGAAGACTCACTTTGGGCATAATGCTTCCCAAAGAAGCCTTTGGCTCAAATCAAAAAAGAGTTACCCGACTCTAAGGTAATGTCTTCTCTTATGTTATTTTGTTTTATTTTGCTTCTCCAACCCCCTAAACTCTTTTTATACATTTATTTTTTAACAACACCAGTATCCTCAATATACTAGGATTTTGTTATAAGAAGTATTAGAGCTGCACATACACACACCTACATCTAATTTTTAAAGAACATACTATTTCTGTGGATGGTGAATTTCTGCCTCACGAAACGATGATTGTTCAACACTCATATAACACCTTCAAAGGTGGCCATTAAGATGTCACTATATTTATATATGATATATAATATGTTTAAATTTTAATTAAGCTTCTGTATTTTTCATTTATGGAATACCTTTATGGGTTCAATTATGGGTAAACACGATATTTTCATTTTAGGAAGTGCGGACTACCGCCCCCTCAAAGTGATTTGAATCGTTAATTCTATATGTGGGATGTATAAATGATGGAGTAAATAGTATTATACGTTATATTACACTGGAATTATATTATACCTTCATATCATTATGTTTCATTCCATTAAAATATGAAATAGAAATGAAAGTAGTGTTAATGCGTACGCACGGCGTACCGTCTCCATGAACGGTGCATTTCATTTATTACCTCTAAATGTTATGTAATATTATAAATGCATGTATATACTGGATATATATTTTATATATGATATATTAATCATGAATATAATTCTGGATATAATGGATATTTCACCACATGAACAACTTGTAATTATAAGAAGTTTACTTTTGACTCAAGTACCAAAGATCGTCTAAATGACCGTTATTAACTTAAATAATTACATGATGATCATAACATCGTAATAAGTGATATAAAAGGATTAATGAACCTAAAAAAGGTTCTTAAGAAAATAGAAATTAACTCTAGTTTATTATTCAGGAGGTTAAAGAATGATCGAGTCAAGTCGGACACGAGGTAAGGGAACTTCTTAACCCAATTTCTATTTTTGGGGTTAATCTCCTACATTCAAATTATGTCATGATATTATTATGTCCTATCTTGTATTTGTACTTTATTTATGTGTATTATAGTGAATACACATAATAGATCTACTTTATTTAAAAAAATGATCTTTGTAAGGGTCTTCGTCTCAATCTCCTTTCATTGAGGCATATTTTGTTTTATACACAGCTTTCTTTTATACGGTGTATAAACCCCTTTGAATTTTATGTTTATTCAAAAGGAATCTTATTTATACGAAGAGTTTTACTAAACGACAAAAAGGGAATTTTTTTCTTGCCGTACATATGCGGCGACAACGACTTCTCCGTCGTCGTGACCATTATTTTAGTTTCGGCTTCCTCTACAAGCCATAACATTTTTTTAATGAAAAATAAATACAAAGTTTTAACTTTCTTTTATTTTGGTATTGAAAATGGTTTTGAAAGTGTTTTTATTATAACAATGTGTTTTATTGATATCTTGTGATTGAAATGTGGACATTTTATGTTTCCTTTATGCATGTTTTATGTGATACGAATATGTTATGGTTTATGATATGTTTAAACCTATTCATATGAGGAATGCATTGGACTTAAATAGTGACGGGTGGAACCCGCTATAGCTCCTCGATGCATTGGAAGGTCTCATGAGACAAACTAGTGTCTTGGCATGAGGCCTTGACAAAATCTTATTTGTATTCTTGGCACGAGGCCTTGGCTACATGGTTATGATAGTCTGGCATTATGCATTCCATCATTATGAAAGTGGTTACTGATATTTCATGTGATTATTCGACCAGTAGAATATCCATGTGAATAAGTAAATGGCATTATTTCATTTTACTTTTTCCATATTATGTTTAAGTTCAAGTTTAAAAGGCTTTTGTTTTATATTTCCTTAAATGTTTATGTTTATGAAAGCTTCGACTATATTGTTATCCTTACTGAGCATCTGTGCTCACCCCTTTCAATGTTTTAATATTTTCGAGGATGTGAAGAAGTATTTTATGAATGACCTGCAGGGATAATCAGAAGAAGATATGAGTGTGGAATATGGAGACTTTGTTATTGTAGTTTTTCACTTTATGATGTAATGTAACATTTATGAATGTATCTAGTGTTTCCAAGGCTACTAAACTAATCGGTCTTTTGGGACTTGATCTTTTGTGATCATGACAATGTTACGAAGTAATGCACCGACTCTAGGTAGCTGGGGTCGGGGTGTTACATGTGTGAGTAACCAAAATCCATTACAGCCCTTTACAAACATATATGAGAAAGACTAACCACCATGCCTACCAGAACGGGTAAATCAAGAGAAGAGAGTGGGGTTAAAGGGGGTAATCAGTCATCCATCCTCCCACCAAAATGTTGGGGAAAACACCCCCAGGGCTCAGAATCCCTAGAGTGCCAGTTTCCTTAAATGACGGGGTGTATTAGCGTATAGAAACACAAAACTATCATAATATAATATAACTCACAACCACACTATGAGAATATCATAGTCTTATACTCAACTACATCTAACATCTATCAGACTCCCAACATCCACTACTTAGACTAGGTATCCTATAAGCACACATCCATTTAATGAACTACATTGGGTTACATGATCCATTTTTATCAGTATCACTTTACATTAATTAATTCTTTAACCATTAATTAATTGTTATTAATTACACATTATATTTCATTAGCATAACACAAAAGCTTAATTCCCTCCATGCATAACCAAACCAAGTCTATAGATTATCTAAAATATTACATCATCATTGCATCCCTGCAAGCTCTAACCCCATGGGTTTATATCATTTACTCAATAATTTATTAAAAGAATTATTACTTTCCATGTTACCTAGAATTCTAGAAAAAAAAATTTATGTTACCAAACACAAGGGGCTCAACTCAGTGAGTAGATGAACTACCCGTCAGGTATTTTCCACCTATAGTAGGTGCGTAGACCCATCCTCCCTTGAGATGTTAATCAAGGAAAGCTTGTGGCATACCCCACTCATCTTCTCCCCTTTTGGAAGGAGGGTAGGAAATACCAGCTACCTTGAACAGTTGTGAAAGTAAAGCAGATAAACAAAAAACAAGATTCATCAAGCATCGAATAATTCATATACAACCCATTTAATCATATACGGTGTCCTCCCCAACAACCACATGCGAAAAATGATGCATCTCTCCACTTTAGGCATAAAATACCACCACAACCCCTAGGCCTCCCTACCCCCACATCTCACAACTCCCATCCATGATCATATCACATCATAAGACATAAGAAATAACAAAGAAACATGGCTATTGGACATAAAAAAGGCATTCCTCCTTCACAAGAAATGATCTATCATGGCTCCAAAGCAGAAGGCTCTCGGCCTTAGAGGAAAGAGTGTAACTCAGAACCCTATAAGGAATTAAACTTTATCTATCAACCAACTCTTTAATCCATATTTAATTAGCTGATTAAATATTAGCATTTTACAACTATTGGAAACCTAAAGTGAAATCTATAATAGCTATGAAAAACTAATTAAACATACTTACAATATCAATTTTATTATAATCAATTTACAATAACAACAACTAAATTCATTTACATGCCTCTTTATCTTTAATTTTTTTACCATTATTCCCAGTTTATGTTCTTTACCAATTTCCATCAAGAACAACATGATAAACCTAGAAATCCTAAATATCACACTACCTAGAAAAACAAGAGACCATAACATATGATAGATACCAATTTATTTATCCATGTTCAAATATTTATTATATCAATTCCATTTTGATCTAGTGGGATAAAACATACTAACTCAACATTTTCATGTAAAATAATAGAGAATCCATGAATCCCCTACCTCAAAAGGTTCATGACATTCTTTAAGAACCTACCAACATAAAATATCATGATCACCTCTCCCCGTGACAACTCCATCCACCCGAGGACACTACGACATGATCGAACCAAGTGAAACCCAAGAATAAACATGGATATCGCAAACCATAACATGTAAATGAGAAATGGGAGAAGAATGATTGAAGAAAAACAAGAATAGATGTATGTCGTACCTTCTATCGTTGATTGATTGATACTTGATGATTGCACCAAACATGGGGTGCACATGCAATGGGAAGAAACTTCAAAGGTAAATGATCTAAGGATTACAGTTCGATCCCACAACTCCAATGGGAAGAATCTATCATGGAACCTCACACTAAGAGAAAGAAGAAGGAATGAAAGAAGGTAACATGCTTGTCTATAAATGATTAGATTGGAGACAAATAATATTTGAAATGGTTTTGAACTTCCATTAATGTGGATCACATTAATCCATATGGTTTGGCCAAGTAAAGGCATCTAGAGCCTTAGGAAAAAATAAGATATGAGTTATTTGTTTGAATCAACCTTAAATCCCTTAAAATAAGGTCGTGAAAAAAAATTATGTCATTGAAAATGTCAAATGGAAGAACTGTAGGAAGCTGGAAAGACGGTACACCTACCAACCTGGAAACATTGTACACCTACCAATAGCTAGAAACACTATACACCTACCGACGGCTTGAAACATTGTACACCTACCGAGGATTGGAAACATTATTAACCGAACGAGGGATGAAAACACTATACACATTCTGATTGCGGGAAACAATTTAAACCTACCAAAATATTGAAACAATGTACAACTAACGATGGAAAGAAACACCATACACCTACTGCTAGCTAGAAACATTGTACACCTACTGACGGCTAGAAACACTATACACCGACAGCTGGAAATAATGTACACCTACCGATGGCAGGAAACAATGTACATCAACTGATGGATGGAAACATTGTATGTCTGTCGATGACTGGAAACATTGTACACCTACCGAAGACTGGAAACACTATACACCTATCGAGAGCTAGAGACATTATACACAAAACATGATACATTATTCACAGAACAAGAAATTTAGAAACGTGTTGGGGAAAAGTCACCTTGACCTCCTGAAACACCTCAAACACCATATTTCAGTAAAGGGATAGACCGGATCATTTTGGGCCATTACATCATATACCTCTGAAAACATTCTCATCCTTGTAAATTCAAAACCAACTTAAAAGTAAATAGAAATGGGGAACAAACAACCACCCATTGAGAAACCTCTCAAAAGATAGAAATCCAAAAAAAGAAACAAAATAAAGACATCTCATAAACATGAAAGGTCTCCAATAACAAATGAACATCCCTACATGAAAAGAGTTAATCATCAAACAACTTGGGGTTCTGAGAATGTATCTGCAACTCATGTTCGCATGTATTCTCTTTCACGCCACTATGTCACCACAAGACATGAACGAAGGGGATAACATGCCCAAAAAACACCTTATCATTGTGGTCCTAGATCTCTACAGGCCACTCCATGAGGTTCGCATAATCATTATCTTCAATCTCTCACTAATCGATGAAATTAGAGTCATCATGAAGATAACAATGGATTTATGACACATGGAAAACATCATGTATCAAACTCATCTCTTGGGGAAGTGATACCCGATATTCCATGGCTCTAACATGATCCAACACCTTTAAATTCCCAAACATCTAGGGAGAAATCTTACTCCCATGACCAACCCATCTCTTCCCACGATAGTGAGTTACCTTCAGAAAAACGTGATCCCCAACATCAAACTACTGAGGTCAGCTCGTATGATCAGAATAGGATTTATACCAACCTTGTACTGCCTTCATCCTCCCATAAATCACTTGAACCATCTCTGCTATATTCTATACTAGTTCTGAATTGAGAATTTTTGACTCTCCTACCCCAGTCCATCACAACAGAGAATGGAAAGGTCGGACATACAAGGCTTCAAATGAAACCATACCGATGGTGGAGTGGAAACTATTGGTTTAGGAGAACTCCAACAAGGGTAAGAGCCTCATCCATGAACCTCCATAATCCAGGACACAAGAGTGCTACATGTCTTTAAGAGCCTTGTTGGTCCGCTCTGTTTGATAGTCCATCTGTGGATGGAAAGAACTGCTAAGGCATATCTTAGAACCAAAAGCCTGCTAGAGACCTCTCCACACCCTAGAGGTAAAATGAGAATCTATATTAGAAATGACCATTCTTAGGAATTTGTGGAGTCTCACCACCTCTTCGAGATACTTCCTTGACAAAATCTCCCGTGAGCTCAACTCCTTGATTGCTATGAAGTGGGATGATTTCATAAAATGATCCACTATCGCCCAAGTAACATCATAGCCTCCCTGAGCTAGACGAAAACCTATAGAAAAATATAATGGTATGTCCTCCCACTTCTATTGAGGAACATATAATAACTAGATAAAACCACTAGGGACATAATGATCAGCCTTCACCTTATCGAATACCAAATATTGAGACACAAACTTTGTAACTACACGCTTCAACCCATGCACCATTAATGACTCATCAAGGATCATTACATCTTTCTCATGTCAGGATGCACTGCTAAAGGAGAACTATGGAACTCCTTGAGAACCATATCCCACATCACCAAAGGAATGGAAAGCCTTCACAGATACAACACATGGTGTAGTTCATCCTCCAAACAATCTTCATGGGCCTCTCCACAGACAACTCGGTCTCTCTAGACCTCTACCCTAAGACCCCCAAAATAAGACACTTCCACCCACTGCACCAAATATTTCTACATTTTCATCTAAAAAAGACAACACATTCCCCTGAATTCTACCTTATCCAAATGCAATGTTGATATATCTTCCATTAATCTACATGAATCACTAGATTCATGCACTACATCACTACGCGACTTCATGCTTAGTGCATTAGCAACAAATTCCCATTTCCAGGTGTATAATATATTTTGATGTCGTTATATTATAATAACCCCATCCACTAAAATTGTCGCAATTTCAGGTCACATAGAGAGAAAACAACCCTCGGGCACTTATAGTGGGTGAAAACCACAAAGCACTCTCCAATGAGGTCATGTATCCAAAACATTAGGGAAAACACTACTGTTATAAACTTAATATCTTGGGAGGAATAGATATGTTCATGGGGGTAAAACTTCTGAGGCCCATAAGAAATAATGGGTCTTTTCTTTATTAGAATGTTGCTTAACCCCAGACGTAAAGCATCATAGAAAACATCAAACGGAACTCCTTGTACTGAAAAACAAAGAACCAGAGCACTGACCAAATTATCCTTCAGATACTCAAAAGATTCCAAACACTAATCAGTACAAATGGATAGCTGATCCTTCTTAGTCAATGTTGTTAAAGGAATCACAACCCGAGAGAAATCGGCTATGAACCTCCTATAATATCCTATAAGACCAAGGAAATATTGAACCTATTCCACTATCTCTAACTTCGATGAATCCATAGCTACTCCCTATTGGGATACAACATTCCCTATGAAATGGACTTGTCAATCCCAAAACTCACACTTCAAAAACATCCCAAATAGTTGTGGTTGACGACGAACTCCCAAAATGAAGTTCAAATTCTCAACATGATCCTCCTCAAACATAGAGTACACAATTATGTAATTGATGAAAAACACTACAATATAATCCAGGATCTCATTGGACAAAGCGTTCATCAACCCCATAAACATAGTTGGATCATTCTTCACACTGAACGACATTTCAACAAAATCATAATTCCCATGAAGACAACAAAAAGTAGTCTTTGGAATATCCTCACCTTTCAAACGCTTATGATAATATCCTAACCACAAGTCGGTCTTCAAGATCCAACTTTCAACCTTTAGTTGATCAAATAAATAATAAATCTGTAGAAGAGGATAGAAATTCGTCACTATTACATTATTAAAGTGACGATAATCAATACACAACCAAAAACTAACATCAACCTTCTTCACGAATAAAACTGGAGCACCCCACAATGACACACTTGGCTGGACAAAACAACACTGTAATAGACCATCGATATGTGTACACTACTTCTATAACTCTGAAGGGTCCATCCTATATGGAGACATAGATATGGGAGACGCTCCTGGCTATAAATCAAACACAAAATTGTCCTCTCAATGATGGGGTAAGGATACAACCTCTTCTGAAAAGTCATTAGGGTACTCTTCTACAACCTTGAGAAATGCCCACTGCTGAACCTCCAAATAACTCAACATCAACTCAACCATCAAGGATGACAAAGAATGAATACAACTATGACTCATCTAAGGGTCACACTATCCAACAAATACTGCTAGATCTCCATAAGCATCGAAGAAAACCACATGCCCACTGAAGAATTCCACAATATCCTACACTAAATTCAACCAATCCATGCCAGGGATGAAATAATATGGTCATATCCATAAACATAGGATATTTCCCCAAGAGAGGTGTTTCCCCAACACTAGCTCATAGTCTCTACATACTTCAAACAAGTCAGCTTGACTTCCAACTGGTATAGTCCATGCTGAGGGCACTGGAATTCTCTCTTCCTTATGTCCCAAAGCATGGACAAGAAAATATGATATGAAGAAGTGTTTGGATACCGAGTCAAATAAAGGAATACAACTAATTATAAAATAAGAAAAGCATACCTCGAACAATTTCTAGATCGCTTGGCTCTGGAAATGCGAAAGAATGATGCTGACCATGACATGCTCTATGGAATCTCTTACCCTAATAATGACCACCACCATAGCCGTACTCTACTCTCTGAGGTTGGGGAGTATCCTAAGCCTCTCCTCTACCTGCCCCATCTACTCTTTCTGGATCCAAATTTGGTGCCACCAGCTACTGCTACCTTGGCTAGAACTACCTCATTAGAGGAACCTAGAGTGGAAAACCTGTTGTACACTAACCTCTCTAAATGGTTGGGAACTATCTCTACTAATGAACTATTCCTCCAAAAGAAAAGCAATCATTTCATCCCTTCAAAAAGGAATGATATCAACAACCCCCATGGAAATGAGATACTGAGGGTTGGGGCCTTCCCCCAGTCGAATGGAAAATCTTCTTCCCTAAAAACCGGGAACCCCATAACATAGATCTGCTTCATGATGAATCCTAATGACTACCCTATAATGCAGATCTAGTTCTGGATAACATTCTCTCAATGACCACTTCCCTCACCAGCACCTCAAGATATTTCATCAAAATAAACGGGGTGACCTGGTGCTGGATCTATGGACACAATGCCTCCATGAAATGCCTTGCCCAAGAATCCTCATTTAAAAATAGTTCTGAAGCATATCGTAAAAGTTTCATAAAATTGATTCCAAACTCTCACACAATAGAGCTCCGATGTTTCAGGGTAAGCTGCTCCTAGATACTAGTTTCCTTCATAGTCGTAGAAAGAAACTCAACTCTAAAATCACCTTGAAACTCCCCCCAATAGACTGTCAACTCCTCACATCCTCCAAGGAAGAAGAACCACCACTACCTCACTATGCCACATAGCATCGTCACAACCAACAATACCCAGTGCTCCTTCCAAGCACGGATTGAGCTGAAATCTATCTCAAACTCTTCCAACCAGTCCTCTATGACTGTATCGGAAATGAATCCCTCGTACTTATAAAGACTCTAGTGCTAAAACTCTTGGAGTTTCCTCCTCTAATTTTCATCATCGTCAACCTCTACTCTGTGGAAATATGTTGTCGCATCCTGTGGGACATCATCTATGTGAACATGGAGATGACATCAACCTAGAGCCATAACTACCAAAGATAAAACAAATAAAAACTCATAAACCTATAATATGGAAGAATTTACCATTAATTAATTAATTTTTTTCTTTTATTCATTTTATGTTAACTTATCCCAAGGTATACCCATTAAAACATAGGTGCAAAGAAGAATGATGCATGATCATTTTATAGGTCTCTACCCTGTAACCAGTACCACCTCATTTAGTTACCACTGTAAACATAAAGGTTTATGCATTAGATCATAGGGGGACCTAAACACCTATGTCTCGGCTAGTCTCTAGTGTTTAAAATTCTTGCTAAACTTATCTGGCACTACTTCCCTACCGACCCATGAAACCTCACATATTCCTAACTCAAAAATTCATCCTATCCCTCAACCCGACCATTGATACCACTCTATCATGGACCACTCCCCATAAGGAGTACCCCCTCGGGACACTAATGTGAGAATAGAGATAGTAACACCTGATTCCTACCTCTAGTAGGCCCTTGGATGGCGGCTACCATCGAGGGTATAGTAAATACACAAATGGGAGGCAATACCCACTACAAGGACACATGTTAAAGAAGGAGATAAGATAAAAACCAACCAAATACAACATAGACTAGAATATAAAAAAAATCGAACGTACAAATATTTAATTTCATGAAATAACTACTACAATGAAATGGGAAACTACAAGTACCAAAAGAAAGTAAAACAACAGTGACCACAAAGCCTGAATAGCTATAATAACCCCAAGATAGTAGTAATTATCCTGATCTTCAACCTACTCCATGTGTCCTAAAAATAGTTTATATAATATATGGTGAGTATAATAGTATACTAAGTAGGATCCTCCCCGAATATACTCGTGAAAATGTAAATAAAGCATGCTAAACCAGAATGAATAACAAGTGAAACTAACTCATCATCTAAATAGGTACACTGAGTTCCCAACCTCGTGATGGCTACTCTAACAATGTATCACATGCCAAAGAATATAATATAATAATTAATATTAGGGGTATGATGCTACCACTTCCCACTGGTTTTCCACTTTTCTAAAATGTCACACATCTTAAGTATCTCTATCCAAAAAGGCTTTCCCGCAGTCAACTTGGCATAGCACCACAACATGAACCATGTGAACACAACCACTTGGTCCACGTAACCAATGAAACCAGTTATTTTTTGGGAGTCACCACACCTCTCATTAAGTGTATTATATATTGGTCATTATACATCAAGCCATTACAGGACATACACCGACTAAGGATCCTTATGCCACCATCGCCTATACACGTTACACCTATTATAGTCCATAGGAAACTATATCAAGAATATATGTGTGTGAATAACTACAATCCATTAAAACCATCTACACACATACATGGGGAAAACTAATCATTGTGTCTACCCGTACAAGTAACTATCAAGAGAAGAGAGTGGGTCCAAAGGGAATAATCAGCCATCCATCATCACACCAGAATATTTGGGAAAACACCCCCATGGATCAGAATCCCTGGGGTGTTAGTTTCCCTAACTAACGGGGTGGAGTAAAATATAGGAACAAAAAAATTACAAAATAAACTATAGCTCAAAACCACACTATGGGCATATCCTAGTCTTAGACTCAACTGTAACTATCCTCTCTCAGATTCCCAACTTCCACTACTAAAACTAAGTATCCTATTAGCACACAACCATTTAAAGAGCTACATTGGGTAACATTATCACTTCTTTTCAGTTTCAATTTAATTTAATTAATTATTTAACCATTAATTAACAGTTATTAATTCCATATTACATTTCATTATCATCACACCAAGGTTTCATGCCCTCCAAGATTAACCAAACCAAGTCCACACCTTCTCAGATATATTTTCTCAGCATTTCATCCCAGCAAGCTCTATCTCCATGGGTTAACATCATTTATTCAATAATTTATTAATAGTATTATTAATTTCCCATATTTCATGGAATTTTAGAAAACAATTAAAATATAAAAAACGCAAGGGGCACAAAATGGTTAGTAGATAAACTACTTATCAAGAATTTTCCACTTATAGTATGAGCATAGACCTATCCTCCCTCGAGAATCTAAACACATAAAGCATGTGAAATACCCTGTGTGTCTTTGTCTCTTTTGGTAGGAGGGTATGAAAGACTATATTCCATGACATGCGATGAATGAAAAATAGATAAATAACCAAAAATATTCGTCAAGCATATGATCATTCATATCCAACCAGTTTCATCATCTCTGGTGTCCTCCCTGATACCCACATGCATAAACCGATGCATCTTGCCACTCTAGGTGTCAACTACTGCCACAACCACTAGGCCTCCCTACCCCCACATAGCACAACATCTATCTAGGATCATAAAACATCACAATTATCATGAAATAATAAATAAAATAGGCTCTTGTCTCTATAGGAGGCATTCTACATTCCCACACAAGGAGCTCTCATGGATCCAAAGCAGAAGGAACAAAGACTTATAAGAAAGTGGGTAACTTAGAAACCTATAAGGAATAAAATTTTATATATCAACCTTTTCTTTAATCAATCTTCAATTAGCTGATTCAATATTAGCAGGTACAAACTATTGGAATCCTATACAAAACGTTGTCATAGCTATCACAAATTAATTAAACATACTTAATACATTAATTTTATTTTCATCAATTTACAAAACTAATAACCAGATTCATTTACATGCCTCTTTATATATGGAAAATAATTTACAATTAATCCGAATTTTCATTCTTTACAAACTTCCCTAAATAATGACATACTAAATACAGAAATCGTAGATATCACACTATCTAGTAAAATAAGAAGTAATTCTATATGATCGATACAAATTTATTTATCTGGGTTCAAATATTTATTATTTCAATTAAATTTTGATCCAATGGAATAAAACATGCTAACTATACATTTGAACGTAAAATAATAGAGAAACCATGAATCAAATACCTTAAATGGTTCTTCATGTTCTTTATAAACTTGCCAACACAACATATCATGACCACCTCTCCCCGTAAAAACTGAAATCACCTGAGGGGGTTGTGATACGACCTCAACAACTGTCACCCAAGAAAAAACAATTAGAAACATGGAGATCACATTTTATAACCTGGAAAGTAGAAACGAGAGAAGGAGGATCAAAGAAAACACAAGAATAGAGGTTGGTCATACCTTCTATCGAGGATGGATCGGCACTTGCTGCTTGCACCAACAGGGGGTGCACATGAAACATGAAGAAACAACAAAGGGAACCAATCCAAGGATTAAGGGATGATCACAAAACTCATATGGGGATAATGTCTCAGGGCACTTCACACTGAGATAAAGGAGAAGGAATGAAGGGAGGGAAGAATTCCAACTATGAAAGATTAGATCAGAGACTAACATGATATGAAATAGTTAAAAATTTAAATAAGTGAAGATCACATTAATCCACGCGGTTTGACCAAGTAATGGAATCCCAAGCCTTAGAAAAAATTAATAAAGGAGTTATGTTATTTGAATCATCCTTAAACTCATTAAAACAAGGCCTTGAATGCATTTTACATCAATGAAAATGTCAAATGTGTGAACTGTAGGAAGCTTGAAACACTGTTCACCTACTGACATTAAAACACTGTACACCGCCCAAAAGTTAGAAACATTGTACACCTACTAACGTATGGAAACACTATACACCTACCGAAAGTTGGAAACACTGTACACCTACCGATGGATGGAAACACTGCACCCCTACAGAGTGATGGAAACATTGTACACCTATCGACGACTAGAAACGTTGTACACCTACCAAGGGATGGAAACACTGTACACATACCAATGACTGGAAACACTATACACCTACCGATGACTAGAAACACTATATACATACCAAAAACTGGAAACACTGTTCCCATACTGATGGTTGGAAGCACTGTACACCTACCAACAGCTGGAAACACTATAAACCTACCAATGGCTGGAAATACAATACACATATCATCGTTTGGAAGCACTATAAACCTTCTGACAGATGGAAACACTATACATCTACCGACAACTGGAATCACTGTACCCCTAGGAAAAGCTGGAAACACTATACACATAACTGGAAACACTGTTCACAGAACTAGAAATTTGGAAAAGTGTTGAGGATAAGTCACCATGACATCCCCAAACACCTCAAACACCAGATTTCAGAAATGTAATAGACCGAAGAGGTCCAAGACTATACAGAACTCATAGTTGAAGTCTCACTTCATTATGGATTCATGAAGAAGTATCCATTATGACACATAAACAAGATTTATTTTCTTAAAATTACATTATACCAATAGTTTCATTTAACATAATCCTTAGTATTATCTGGCTTGCAAAATAGGATGAAAAAATTTACTTTAAGAAGTAGAAAATCAGTATTCATGATGTGATGTAGAATTTTCTATCTGTAGATTATAGTCTTCATCATCAGAGTCATTTATAGATCCCAATAGCTTTAATAAATGAGATTCACGAGGTAGAATAGGTAAATAATATGTGGATATAAAATTAATCTTCATGTTGGGGATATACCTATTATATAGAAATATAGATATGTATTTACTGAGGAATTACCTAGACATAAACTAGAGCACCAAGTTGAATTTTCCATCAATTTAGTCCCTAATGTATGACCAATCTCAAATACTCACTATAAAATAGAAACTGTTGAGTTAGTGGAGTTGAATAAATGACTTCGGGAGTTTTGTGATAAATGATTTACTATCCCTAATGTTTCACCAATGGATCCCATGTTATCTTCATTCATAAGAAATATGGATCAATGAGGTTTTTCATTGACAATACGTAAATCTATTCCATTATGAAAAACTAGTATCCACTACCTCAAATTGATGAATTTTTTGATCAATTTCCTAGAGATATATATTTTTAAATATATTCCTCAAATATAGGTATCATCAATTGTAAATAAAGAAGGAATAAATTCGGAAGAAAACATTTTGAATTTGGTATAGATATAATGATTTTATAGTAATTCCATTTGGATTGAATAATGATACCTCTTTATTTGAAGGTCTATTTAATAGAGTATTGAAGGACCTCCATGATGATTTTTTATTCATTGATAATATCTTGGTCTATTATCAAATTTATGTGGACCATGAGAATCACTTACAGGTAATTATTGAGTCTCTTAGAGGAAAAGAGTTAAATGGGAAATCCTGTAAGTGATATTTATATCATCAAGAATTTTTTTGTTGTCCATATTGTCTCCAAGGATGGAATCTCAATAGATCCTTAAAAGTTAAAGGCAGTGAGAGAATGGAATATTACACTTTACATAACTGATGATCAAAGTTTCATTTGTTTGAAATGTTATTATGGGTGATTCTTTTACAATTCTTTCTGATTGGATAACCTATTAACCAAGCTAACATGGAAAGGGGTAATGTTTGATTGGACAATGGAATGTGAATAATGTTTTGATGCCCTGAATAAGAGATTGTTCAATGTTCAAATTTTTAATTTACTATCAGAAATTGATGGGTTGGTTATATATAGTGACACATTAAAGAAAGGAAAGGGTTGTGTAATTTTGAATAATGATAATGTTATTTCATATGCATCAAGGTAGTCAAATACCGAAGAACATAACTATCCAAACCATGATATTGTGTTGTAAGCTATAATATTTTAATTGAAAATATAGAGACATTATCTTTATGGTTAGTGATTGAAGACATACCCAAACCATAAAATCCTAAAATATATATTTCCATAAAAAGAGATCAATATGAGAGAAATGTGATGGCTCAACGAACTCAATGATAATGTCTAGGAAAGAAAGTAATGTACAAATGAATTGAGTAGGAAAGATAATGAATTTAGGAATTAATTATGTATTTATAGGGATCCTTTATTCATAGATCTAGTAAATATGGATATGATAATTATTAAGGATGGAGAGACAACAAAAATATTTTAAATGATTCCAACACTATCTCTATTGGAAAAGATAAAAAGTTCTCAATTTTTGATGAAAATTTTCAGAATACAAATAAAGCTATAATGTATTGAAAGGTGGAATTAATTATTTGTGATAGTGGATATTAATATTTAGAAAAATAATATGTATTCCAAATAAACCTTAGCTAAAAAGGAATTGTAGGATGACACACATAGTTAAAATTTCTCCATACACCCTAGTAGCTCCAAGATGCATATTTATTTGATGGAAAATTATTGTGGGATAACATGAAGAAGGAAATTTCTGACTATATTTCAGGAATCTTGATTTCGAAATATATTAAGGTAGGGAGACAAAATACTAGATGGGTTATAAAACATCTTTGGGATCATATTTTGAAATTGGATTACAATACAATGGAAATTGTTACAAGACCACCAAAACTCTTAGATAGAATGATGCAATATCAGTTTTAATCTATTACCTAACCAAATATACACATTTCCTCACTATAAGATAATATTTACATCTTGTGCAACTCTAGATTATATTTATGAATAATTATGTAATATTTTATATTCCACCTATTTTGATTTTTTATGATCATGATACTCTTTTTATATCAAAATCATGGAAGAATATTTAGAATTATATTAATACGGAACTTCACTTGAGAAGTTCCTACCATCCGCAAACTGATCAATAATCAAAAAGTAAATTTCAAATAATGGAATAAATTATGATCTCATGCTCACTTGAAATTCAAGTTATTTGGTTTTAGTATTTTTTTACATCAATTGAATTTTCCAATAATAATATTTTCAATTAGATTACTTAAATGTCTCTATATGAATCATTATATGACGATAGATGTCATAGTCATCCATTTTAAGATGAATCTGGTTAATGGAAAAGTGTATGACCATAACATTTTTAAGAGAACTAAAATATTTAAAGGCTATTCAGGATCATATAAAAGCTGCTCGAATTAAGAAAAATAGTTGAGCCAACCATTGGAGGATGGATTTTTAATTCCATGTGGGTGATCATGTTTTCTGGAAAATATCTATATGGAAGGATTTTATATGTTTTGTTAATAATGGAAAACTAAGCCTCATGTATATAATACCACTGTAAACCTATTGAAGAATTTGAGATGTTTCACACAATTTGGAAATTCCACCATGTCTCCCAAAAGTAGAAGATGTATTCAATATATAAATGTGAAGGAAGTAAAAGAAATACCCAATGAATGTGATATAATTTCATGAAAAATAATTTGAACATCATGTATCTTAATAATAATTACCCATAAAACTCTTGACACTATTTAGAAATTTTTTATTAATAAAACGACTTGACTAGTGGAGGTACTTTGGATAAATAATAAAATGGAGCAAGCAAAATGGGAACCAGAAGATATTTTGAACAAGAATAACCCACATATGTTTACAAGGTAATTTTAATTAAATTTCAAGGATGAATTTTTTTTGGATGGATGAACGTAACAAAAAAAGAATTTATGATTTATTTTATTTTATATACGTCCATTCTCTTAGATAGCAACTGATTCACGCAAAACCAGGTTATAAAAGAAAATTACTCTGTCAAAATATTATTATTTAACCATGACCATTATAACATTGAAATTAAATTCGTGGTTATGAATCAGAATATCAAAATTATGAATAATATATATAGTTTTCATAGGTTATTATTTACATTCTGATTTGAAAATCTAATGAATCATTTGAATATAAAAGAAATGTTTTCTTAAAAATGCATTTTTTTAAAGATAACTATTTCTTTGCTTCTTGCACACTTAAGATAAAATACGTTTTTACACTTTTAGAAAAAAAAATTCATAATATTAAATTACATTTTTAAATCATAATTTTAAAATAATTTTACTATGATTTGTTTGGGATATTATGAGAAAAATAATTTTTCGATAAATATTAAAAAATATTGATATTTATTGAAAAATTATTTCTCATTTAATTTATTTAACCAAGATGAATTATTTTATGAACAAATTTAATAGAAATGATAGATAAATTATAATACAATTTGACTAATTTTCTTCATTAGGATCGATTTTATATTCAATTTCATTATAAAAATGTTCCAAACTTATGGAGACTTTATAGCCTCTATTGGTCTTGAATGATAAAATTTATAGGATTTTCTAATTATAAATATGTGGGTTTAATTGATTCTTTTAAAAAATTCCTTGATTCTCCTCACCCCCACTTAAAAATGGAAACTCACTATCCTCACATCTTCACACATCCAAAGACATTTGGGTCCACAAATATATTCCAAAATAAAAACCTAACTCTCTCTACACATATTAGGTTCGTTACTTTGATAAAAAATTCACACTAGGAATGATTTTGGTGTAATCCTACAGAGGTTGTCATAATATGTGTTAACGTTTCTAAATGAGAATTTTATTTTATTTCATGTTTCACATCCTCTAAATATTATAATAGGAATATAGTATAAGGAAACCTGTATCTACAATATAATTATATGTTAATATGTTAATGTAATGATCTATATCCACCTCCTATTCCATCAAATTAGAATTGAAACTTTTGATTGTGTGTAAAGATGACTATCGCCTATCACACCAATTTAATTCATTTCCAACACCACCATTCAAGGATAGATATGATTATAAATTTAACATACAACCATATATATATATATGTGTGTGTGTGTGTGTGTGTGAGTGTATGTTTGTGTGTGTGATATATATGATATTATTATAAATACTTAATTTTAAGATGACATATACTTTATTAAGTTCCATTCTGTTAAAAATATGGATAAATCCATCATATGTACAACAGACTACTGCCTCGCGAAGCGATGTGGTTTTTTTCACTTATACATTACATTGAATTTAATGAGGATAAAAATAATTAATTTAGGCTATATAAATGCAATGATATTAATTCATTGAAATTAATATATCACGTACCTCATTACCCTTTCACTTGTTAAGGGAATGATATTGTTCCTCATGAGAATGTACAATCTACCACCACCATGAAGTAGTGCGATTTGTTTTCTACGTGAAAAATTCACAAGTGGATCTAAAAATTTATCTACTGAGTAAATATTAAGCTTCTAACCTCAATATAATTTTTTATTGGATGAATATATATCCTTTTTACAAAACCTTATTTTCATGATAAAACATAGATGAGAAAAAAGGTATTTAACACCAAAAATAATAAAAATTAGGTAATACAATTAACAAAATGGTGGTAAAAATAATATTAGGATTATATATGATATTATAAGTATGAAAATTTTTCTATTATAAATAAATTAAATTATTAAAACCATTATACATTTGGTTAAATCATGTTCAACTAAAGAAATCTTTGAAGTAAAGCACTTCATCTCAATTTCCCTTCATTGAGGAATATGCCATTATTGTGCACCAATTTTATTTAATATGGTATAAATACCAATCCATTAACATGTAGTATCATTAATACAAAATAATGATTATTATTTTATGTTTTAATTTGAATTTTTTAATATAAGGATATTTTATTTTAAAATTACCATATGGTAATGAATTTCATAATTAATTTTTTTCATGGGGTTATATTACTTATTCATTGACATTGATATCCTAAGATTCTATGTATAATGAATTTCAAAATATGTTGTGGTATAAAACATTTATTATGTAGATTTATATTTGATACAAATAGTCTAATCATCGATTAATTATCACTTTAATGTGTTTATCATTATATGGAATTTCATCTCAATTTCATTTTCATTAATCTATATTTGTTAACATACACCTATTAGATTTAATGTAATGTATATACTACCCATTTGTTATATTTAAATAGGGTTTACCTATTATTTTAAAACATCTTATGAATGTTTTTGAATATAGAGGTATCATGATGACTATGACCATAATGTATAATAAATACAATTTTCACACATTGATAATTAGTTTATTATTAATAACCATGAGAGTTTCAAAATGATATTTTATCTTGATGCATTTGGTACTATGTTTATATATTGGATGTAATGTGCGATCAGCTATATACCTTCCAATATATATTATGTTAAAAATAATTATTATATCAATGTAATTAATTAAATTTAATGTGTGTTATTTTATTTACCATTATATACTGATTCTTATTTATTGATACATGATAGCTTCTGATGTACATAACACATAATGAGAATTTGATCTTAGCCTTATTGTTTTCCTTTCCCTAGGATTTGAAGATTAAATATATGATTGAGTTTTCATATTTTTTGTTCATTTTATTTTGTTATTTATTATATTCTGTTTTTTAATATAAAATGGGTATCATGTATGTATATGGTTCTCCAAAATAGTTAAATTCATCTATCATTTAGCATTTCAACCCTTGTATCTATAAAAATATAATAAATAAATAATCAACTCTGTATTACTAGAGTATGTGTAAAATATCCCTAACCCGAGATCCACCAACTAGTTCCCAAATCCATCTCACCACATGACCTCATGTGCACCTCCCTATAAATCAGTGGTTTCAAACTAGTAGAGATGGTCTTACAATCACCTGGGGTGACATTACACTCTTTAAAAGACTAATACTCATTAGTTAACATAATAAATAAAGGAAATGGTAAGAAATATGCCATAACATGCATTAATTACCAATTCCCAAACCGGTTACAAGACACAACCTGTAACGACCCAAAAATTTATGAATAAAATTCACTTTACTTAAATTAAATGTATTTTGGATATAGAAAAAACATGCACTAATTTTGTTTTATTATATCTAATTGTTTTTAAATGACCATTAAGTGTGATTAACATTGATAATGTAGCTGTTGAACAATGATCATATGACTAGTATAAATATAGGGACTTAACAAATCCTTTTGTAATATATAAAGGAAGTAATGAACACAACCAATAGGATCGTACCCCATGAATCCCATTTATAAGAGCTTCATAGGGAGATAGAATTTCTAAGATTTTCCATAGAACAAAACCAAGCTGATATCCAACAACTTAAGCATAAGAGAAACAATTTATGTGAGAATTTCAAGATTACCACCCAAACAATGTTCACTGAATGACCCCATGAAATCCCCACCATCACACAATATACTCTTAAGGATTATTACGGTGTAATGAAGGGATATATATAAAGTCCCTAGAATTATGATTATTTTTTATATAATATTGAATATAATTTCAATCTTTTATTGTTACTTTGTAAATGATTTTCTATTGGAAAAATAATATTTTTGGTTAATCATTGAATTCAATTAAGGAATATATTTTTATTAATTAATATATTTTAAAAATATATAATAATTTAGTAAAATATTATTATGAAATTACTTTAATTTAATATTGATTAGTGTATAATTTTGTTGAAGTCCAATGTAATTTTTATTAAGGTTTGAAAATTGTTTTTTCAAAACCCGTCAATTTTCAAAAAATGTCGTATTTTATTTTGAAAGTGATATATGAAATATTTTGGAAATTTTTATATAAAATTCATATTATATTTGGAATAATTATGTCAAAATTATCCAATGGGGAATTTTTCATAATTTTCTAAGTCTGTGGATTTTCTGGTTAAAAATTAAATACATTATAAATATTTAATACGTATTATGACATCATAATGTCCAGATAGTGATGTAATAAAATAATATAAAAGGTATATTTGTTAAAATATATTTCTTTACATTAAAATAATATAATTTTATTTTCATTATATTTATTTTATAGATCCTTAGTGAATCCTACAAGAAATATAAAATAATTTCAGATTCTAAAATCATTTCCTTGAATGTGAGACTCACCTCCACAAAATAAAGGTAAATATTTTAATATATTATGACCTTATCCATATAAAATAATTTATACCACTCCCTTTTTTGAGAAACCATGGGAAAAACCCATGGTTTTGTTTGTAGTTTTGAATATTTTATTATGTGGTGTCCAAAACCAAAATAATTAGGAAAACCCCATCCTTTCATATATAAACATCGCTGAATATACCATTTCTCTTCATTAAATATCATTTAATCTTGACCACCCTCTGACCCATACTCCCTAAAGTCCTCCCTATGTTCTCCCAAGCTCCAAAGAGTCATCCCCCAAGCCTTTGTTATCACAGATCCACGTAAAGGATCTTCCACTCCACTCTTTTACCAATTACTCCTTTTGTGATATGTCATTTAATTTACTTTTTACCATTATTGTTATATGTTATTATATATCCCAATTACTGGAAATTTTATTTATATATTATGATAGTCCATTTTACTCTTATTTATCCTTCATATGAAACCTTATATTCACCCATTACTATGTCGAATGTTCATAAGTGATCTCCCTCACACCATTTTATTCAAGAACATCTTTTATGTAATACCTTTTAATTTTAATTTTATTGATTTGGTATATGTTATTATATAACTAATTTGTGTCTATTTGATTTATACATGATGGTATCTTCCTTTAACTCCCATTAATCCCCCCAATGATGCATAATCCCACCTGTTACTATACTGAAATTCCGTAAGGTATTTCTCCCTTCACATTTCCATTCAAGAATTTATTTTATATTATGCATATAAATTCAATTTAATATATAAGGATATTATGTTACCTGATCCATTACTATAAATTTCATGTATATATTTTTATATAGATCTTTCTTTCTCATCAAATCATTTTATTAATTTCTATTTAATGTCATTATGCTGCCAAAATTGCACAATGATTTTCCATGCCAAAATCATTATGTAGTGAATTCCATACACATTTCTATATCAAGGGTATTCAAATTTATTCTCATGTATGTTTTGATAGAGAAATTACATGTATTTATTCCACATTCCATGATCATTTAATAACTTATTATGTTGAATGATTCCATGTTATATGATCTATGTGGCAAACATTTGCATGAAATGAAATGTTTATGAAGAGTGCACCTTGATATCACTCCAATGCAATGGGTAATGTTTAGTATCATCGTATGCCATGTCAAATGAGGATTTACTCATTATTATCAATGTGAAATGAGGTTTTACTAATGTTAATTCATCTGTAATGATGGTTTACTCATGCTAATCTATGGGTAATTAGCCTTGGCTCATGCTAATATCATGTTGTTTGTTGTTTCCACATTTCCATGTTATGAATATCATACTATATCATTCAATTATTTTCATTATTATTTTGTGATCCATTTATATGCCAATTTAATAACATTTATTTCCTTCCTCATGGTATGCCATGTTTATTCCCTTTACTGGTATTTATACCACAATCTATTTTTATATATGTCCTCATGTTATCCCATGTATTGATAAGTACAAAGGAATGTTGTGGTCATGTAAAAGACATTTTCAATAAACATGTGTACTTCATGTTTTATGTTGTTATGTAATGTTCCTCAACCCCAAATACACTATACCTCTCAATCTTTTGAGTTGTATTATGTTCATGTTTATGTTATAAATCATGTTTGAATATGAAATAAAAATAAGGGTTGATATAGTTGGTATCAGAGGACAGGTTTAGCTATTTTTTTGGATTAGGATTAGAAAACTCTTGTGAAAGACTTAGGGATAAGACTATGAATAAGAAAATAATCCCTATTTTTTCATGATTATAGAGTAAGTAGTTAAAAAATAAAATATATCCATTTGTATATATGAACAATTAGAGGTGTCTCTAGTATAGATGTATATATGGGTAAAACCCGAGAACGCTGCTTTGAGATAGTTTCAATTGGGAATTGGTGCATGACAATATGCCTTGATGCACTCTTGGTTTGACACTACCGGGGGATATGATTTGAAAAAATCATAAGCTTAGTATCACTCGTTATTAAAAAAATCTATACATAAGTAATTTCCTCATGAATAACTTATATCTAATCTTATAAATACACAAGTTTTGGAGATAAATTTAATTTATACATTTTCCCTTTAACATAATTAGATTCCCCTTTATGTGTTGAATAGTTTAATATACTCTTACCTATTTCTATATTGTATAATTTAGAACAAGAATCAAAAAGTTAAAGTTAGTGTTAAATTCCATGTTTCTAGAACTTATTTTATGTACCTAATGTTTAGTAGAATAATATTAAAAAAACCACAGAGAATGGAAGTAGAGATGTCAGTGAAAATGGGAAATGGGGAAATTATTTCATCCTATGTATATAACTCCCCCCCTATAACAATTTGTGGATTGAACTTCTTGAAAAACCTCATCATACTCCCTCTCGTGATATTTGATGAAATTCTTAGCATGGATTGGTTTTCCCTATATAGATCAAATATAAATTTCCATGAGAGGTAAATCACTCTCCATATGGTGAATCAACCCTCAATTTTGTACAAGTGCATGAAGGAGGATGAATCTTCTTTATCACCATCATCTCAAGCATACATATTACTTCTCTATGGTCATTAATGTTTTTCTAATATGATTAATTATAAGTAAAGAACCATCCTCAAAGACATGCTTATTTTGAGAGAATTCAACGATGTATTTTCGGAGGAATTTCTTAGTCTTCCTCCTAGAAGAGATGTTGAGTTCTAAATTGCTCTTAAACCTAAGGCTTTTCCAATTTACAAGACTCTATATAGAATGGCTTTTGTGGAGATTGAGGTGCTAAAGAAAAAATTATTGGATAATCTAGATAAATGGGTTCTATTCCCAAGTGCTTCACCATGGGGTGAACCAGTCCTCTTTGTTAAGAATAAGGATGGGTCAATGTGCCTTTTCATTGATTATCGTGATCTCAACAAAATCATGTTAAAGAAAAAGTATCCTTTCCCAAATATTTATGACTTGTTTGATCAATTATTTGAAGAAAAATAATTCTACAAGGTGGATCTACTGTCGTGATATTACCAAGTTAAGGTGAAGAATGGGGGTATCCCCAAGACTACTTTTCATATGAGGTACAAGCATTATGAGTTCATAGTGATGACATTTAAATTAACTAATAATTCATAATTTTTTATGGAATTGATGAATAGAGTCTTTAGTGATTACCTCAACAAATATTTGGTAGTATTTATATATGATATTATAATATAATCCAAAACCAAAGAGGGGAATGCAGAGAATCTGAGCAACGTGCTAGAGACCTTGTGTAAGGAGAAGCTCTATGAAATGTACATCAAGTATGATTTCTCTTTGAATGAAGTTTAATTCTTGGAGAACATCATCACAAGAAATTAGATATCTATGGATCCAACCAAAATATTGGAAATTGAGGGATTGTTGAGGACAACATATGTGAAAAATATCCGTAGCTTCCTAGGGTTAGCAGGATATTATCGATGATTTGTGATAAATTTAGCAGAATTTTAAAACCCTCTTACTAAGCTAATTCATAAGGGAGTCATGTTTTCTTCTAATGGTGAATATGAAGATATCTTCATAGAGTTTATGATGAGACGTGTCACTACCCCTGTGCTTACACTACCCGCAAGTGGGGAGATTTTCATAATCTTTAATGACGCTTCAAAGAAGGGCCTGAGGAATGTGTTGATGTAGAATGAAAAATTCATTGCCTCTACCTCAAGGTAGTTGAAAATTCCTGATAAAAACTATCCCATGAAAGATATGGAGTTGGAAGGTATGATCATTGCATTGAATATCTGGAAACATTATCTCTTTGGAGAGAAGTGTGAAATATATACAAATAAAAAAAGTCTCAAATATATATTCACATAGAAAGAACTGAGTATGCACCGACGAAGATGGTTACAGTTTATCGTGGATTAGGAATGCTCAACCCATTACCACCATGGGAATGAGAATAAGGTGGCCGACTCTCTAAGTGAAAAGGACCCAATTTTTTTTCATTGATGAGAATTGAAAAGGATCCAATATTTTTAGATTTCATAAAGTTTTACAGTATAATCATAAAGAACAGAACATCATCAATCCATTCACAAATGATTTTACAACAATAACTGTTGAAAAGGCTAAAGGATGCTAAAAAAGACGATTTGGGAATTCAGAAGAATGTGGAAGCTATCAAAAAAGGTAAATACTTAGATTTAAATGTTGATGAAGAAGGAATGAGGATATCTGGTTCAAGACTATATAATCTATCAAATCTGGAGTTAAATAAAGAACATTTGGATGATGCACATAGTTCCAATTTCTCAATTCACCTAGCAAACTCAATGATGTTTCAAGATCTCTAAGAGAACTATTGTTGGGTTAACATAAATAAGGAGAAAAATAAATATACATTAATGTTCTTGGTATGATATAAAGTGATGGATGAGAGGAAGAAGTCTAAGGAGATAATGCAACCATTAACCATACAAACATGGAAATGGGAAAACATCACCATGGAATTTTTCATAGGGCTTCCAATTATATCCAAATGAAAAAATTCGATATCGGTTTTTGTGGATCAGATTACAAAGACTACACACTTCATTGAAATTCGAGAGTATTCCTCATTCGATCCCCTGGCATGGATATACATCAGAGAAGTGATAAGGCTGCATGGAGTACCACTATCAATTATGTCTGATTGTGATCCAATATTCAACTCTAATTTTGGAATAGTCTCAAATATTCTCTAAACACTGAGTTAAACTTCATCACAACCTATCACACTCAAACTGATGGAAAATATATGTGGACTATCTAAACACTTAAGGACATGTTGAAATCTTTCTCAATGGACTTTGAAGGTTGATGGGACCAACATCTTCCTTTGGTGGAGTTCTCTTACAACAATAGAATCCACTCTAGAATCCAAATTCATCCTAATGAATACCTTTATGGGAAGAGGTTAAGAACACCGGCATGATTGGATGAAGTTGTGGAATGAAAAATTATACTTCCAGAAATGGTTGAAGAAATGTCGGAGAAGGTTAATACCATCCAACAACACATCAATGCTGCCCAGAGAAGACAAAAGAGCTATACTTACAATCATTGAAGTGACCTAGAGTTTGATGTTTGAGACATTTTATTACTCCACATATCTCCATGGAAGAGAGTTATGACATTTGGTAAGAAGGGAAAGCTTAATACATGGAACGTCGACCATTTTGAGATCCTTTATTGCATCGGAGTATTGGCTTCTCAACTATCACTCCCACCGAACCTATCTCATGTCTATGTTGTATTCCATTTATCATTTTTAAGGAAGTACATACCTGACCCATCACATGTACTCAGTATTGAGGTGGTACAATTTCATAATGAAAACTCCTATGAGGAGAAGATGGTGAAGATCTTAGATCATAGAGAAAATGTTCTACGAAATAAGACAATGCCCTTGTCAAAGTGTTGTGGAGAAACCAAAAGTTTGAAGAAGAGATGTGGGAATGGGAGGAAGTGATGACACTGAGTTAACTTAATCTATTTTAGTGTGTGAAAAGTAAATTTCAAGGGAAACATTTCTTAAGGGGGAAAGCTATAATAACCCAAACATTTACGAATAAAATTTCCTTTCTTTTAATTATATGTGTTATCGATATAGAAAATTCATACAATCCTTTTGTTTTATTATATATATATATTTACTTAAATGACCGTCAAGTATCCTTACCATTGATAATGTTTCTTTTGAACAATGATCACATGACTTGTATAAATATAGGGTTTTAAAAAATACTTTTGGAAATGACAAAGTAAGTGATAGCCTCAACCAGTAGGATCATACCCTATGAATCCCATTTATTAGAGCTTCTGAGGGAGGTAGAATTTTTGGGATTTTCCCAAGACCAATCCCAAGCTCGGATCAAACAATGTAAGCATGATTGAAAACCGTTTATGGGAGAAGTTCATGCTCATCGAGATCCCAACCCAAACCATGTTCACCGAATGACCCCAAAAAAGCACCACCATCGCACACCTTACTCTTAGGGAGTATGGTGGTGTAATAAAGGGATATGTATCTAGACACTAGCATTATAATTATTTTTTATAGAATAATGAATATACTTTCACTGTATTATTGATACATTATAAATAATTTTATAAAGAACAAATAGTATTTTTTGTTAATATTTTATTCAATTAAGGAATATACTTTGATGAATTAATGTATTTTTGAATTAAATAAAATTTTAATAAAATATTATTATTAATTTGCTGTTTTTAAATATAAATGATGGTATATTTTTTTAGAAGTCAAGTGTAATTTTTATCATGGTTTGAAAACTATTTTTGTCAAAACCCATCAATTTTCACTAAATGTTGGTTTTTTAATTTCAAAGTGAAGATTAAAATATTTAGAAATATATTTCTATATAATGAAAATTATTTTTCGAATTAGGATATTGAAATTATCCAATGTTGAATTTTTCTTACTTTTCCGAGTCTGTCAAATTTTTGGGTAAAAATTAAATACTTTATAAATATATAATTTATTTTATGTCTTTATAATGACCCAATAGTAATGTGATAAAATACTATAAAAATTATCTTCATCCAAATATATGTTTTTATTTTAGCATAATGTTATTTTAAAATTATTTGATTTATTTAATAATACCTTAGTGAATCCTCCAAAACATATAAAATGTTTTAAGATTTTAAAATAATTTACTTGAAAGTTGGACTCACCTATACATAATAAAGGGAAATATTTTAATATCTTAATCCCCTATCATTATAAAACAATGTATACCACTACTTTTTTATATAAACCATGGGAAAAAACTATGTGATGGTTTGTGGTTTTGAATAATTTATTTTGTTTTTCCCTAAATCAAAATAATAAAGAAATCACCATCCCTTCCTATATAAACCCACCCAAGATCCCATTTCTTTTCACTCGAGTAGTTTGGAGATCGAAAAACCTCTTCCCCCTACTTTCTATAGTCCACCCAAGGTGCCAACAAGCTCCAAAGAATCCTCCCCCAACTAGGATTACACATCCATGAAAGGGATCTTTCACTACCATCTTTTATCAAGCACTCCTTTTATGATATGTTATTTAATTTCAATTTTACCTATGTAGGGATATGTTATTAAATATGTCCCTTACTATGAATTAAATATATTAATGATTATATTCCCTTTAACTCTCATTTATCCCTCCTATTATCCCTTATGAACACCCATTACTATGTCGAATTTTTGTAAGGGATCTCTCTCTCTCCCATTTTTCTTCAAGAACCTCTTTTATGTCATGAATTTTAATTTCCATTTTCATGATTTCAGATATGTTATTATGTAAGTCCATATTTTCCATTTTATGTATACATGATGGTATCTTCCTTTCACTCCCATTATTCCCCTATTATCCCATAATCCCACCTATTACTATGCCGAAATTCTACAAGGAATTTATCTCTACTCATTTCCATTCAAGAATTTATTTTATATTATGAATCTAAATTCCATTTCATATATTGGGATATTATGTTCCAGGATCCCATTAATTTCCATTTCATGTATAAATGTTGGGATACCCCTTTATCTCTCATCTACCCATTTATGAACTTCTATTAAACACAGTTGTGCTACCAAAATGGAACCATGACTTTCTATACAAAAAACATCATGTAGGAATACCATGTCCATTTCTATATCAAGGGAACTCCCTATTATGATCATGTAATAATTTATTGGGGACTTACATGTATTTATTTCACATTCCTTGATCATGGAATAACATATTATTTTAAATGATTACATGTTATATTATCTATGTGGAACATTAATGCCGAAATTGAAATGTTTATGAAGGGTTCACCCTTATAGTGCTCCAATACATTGGGTAATGTTTAGTATAATGATACACTATGGGAAATGAGGGTTTACTCATGATAATTCATGTGAAATTAGGTTTTAATCATGATAATTTATGCGTAATGAGGATTTACTCATGAAAATCTATGTGCAATGAGCCTTGGCTCATGATAATATCATTTTGTATGTTGTTTCCACTTTTCCATGTTATGAATATCATGTTATATCATGCATGTATGTTCATGACTCTTTTGTGCTCCATTGCTATGACTATTTACTGACATGTATTTTCCTTCCTCATGTTATTCCATGTTTATTTCGTTATTGGGATTTATAGATAACCCTTTTCTTATGTATTTCATTATCTTATCCATTGCACTGATATATAAGAAGGAATGTTGTGGTCAGGTAAAAGAAGTTTTCAATGAAGATGTGCACATCATGTTTTAAGTTGTTGCATAATGTTCCTAATCCCCAAACACACTAGAAAACTCATTATTCTGAGTTTTATTAAGTGAAATTTTATGTAATAAATCATGTTTAAATATGAAATAAAAAGCCGGGCTGTTATACAACCAATAATAAATATGTCATGTCATGATAAAAATGTCAGATGTGAAGGAAACCTTAAATAAAAAAGAGATGAATCCCAAAAATGGGTCCTTACTCCAAGTATGTATCCTCATCCATGCATATCCCAATACCAATTGAACTCCTAAGAACCAAACCTTTTCCATTATCTTAACATGCAACAATAAAGTCTACCTAGGATCCCAATAGTGTCTCAAGCAGGGTGTGAGTTCAACTATATAGGCCACTACCAAAGATATCTAAAAAATATATTCTAAATAAATAGTGCATGAATTTAGGAAATAAATTACAAGATAAACCAACATAAAACTCGGGTTCCATTTGTTGACAATGTACACTTTGACCATTTCTTTCATTATTACTATTATTATCACTTATAACATATTTACTACTTAATCCATTTTTATCATGTGTTCCAACGGCTAGGAATTTACATCATATAAATAAAAATACAAGTCATTCGAACACTATGAAAAAGGGAATATGTAATGTCACTAACTCACTAGGGTAAACAGATCACAATAAATACATTACACTAACCTAAAAGCCTTGTTCTAGGTGGTCTCATTGAATGAAACCATTATTGGAATAGACCCCCCACTACTTTTCCTTACCTATGAATTTTGGGATGGAGTTTAAAGCCTCAGTCTAACTTGAACCATGGGCATAGAGCCTCATGTCAATACCCCAAACTACCAAGCCATGTGCACATGCTTATTTATCGATTTACCACATATACCAAATCAAAAAACGTACATAATCAATACACATAACAATCACCAACCATAACAATCAACATGAGAATTAATATTATTCCATAACACAATACCACATTTACCATTTACATTACATATCCCATTTAGCAAAATCACTATTCACTTGCCAAACACATTAAGAATTTTCAATAATTCCCTTTATATCAATCCATTTAACATATTCATTATTCTCCTAATCAAATACCATTTAACATATTCTTCAATTTCCAAGATGTTACCAATATAAAATGTTCCCCATTTCATATTCCCTAACATTCTTAGGCATTTATAGTATAATTCATAAGCAATTTTACACAATATCAAATAACCAAAGTAACCCATTTTCATGTCATGACCGAAAAAACCTTAAACCATTATCTACCCTAAAAAACTATAATTATTCCATTTTCAACTCATCCATTCATATTATCATGTTATTCATGGGCTATAAATTATCACACTTTAACTCTACACTTATCCCTACCAATTTCTAGGTCCAGGAATGTCAATGCACCCTATTAGTTTCATCAAATCAGTCAAATCATCCCAACACATCCCACAATGGTCAAGAGTAGTTCAATTCATCATGTATATCCTCATTTTAGAAAATTTCACCAAATTATCCAAATCACAACTAGGTATAACTAAGAACACCACCAAACATGCACAAATAAACCCAATGACAATGGCATATAATTTGTAAACCCCCTACACCAAATCCATTGAATAAAACATTTTTAATCATAGTCATAGATACAGATTCAATAACCCCATGAAGAGAAACCTAGATTCCACTATAAAAATATGTTTTAGGGCATTAGAAGGAGATAAGAGGAACCACAAACCCTAATCAAGAAAAGAGAATTAATAGGAGTATCAGACTTACTTGAAGATTTTATATATAACCAATGACCCTACAAATGGTAAATAAATGAATGATATCGATCATTGAGAGGACTTGGGTACTTTTTTAATCACAAGGGATGGAGTAGTAGAAATGTGAAGAAAAATTAGGTGATATTCTAATAATATCATAGAGTAAAACCATTAAATTATCACTTTTAAAGGGAACATGGTCTGGCCACATGGTTTTCCAAACCATGTAAAAACCATGTGCCAACGATTATATAAGGGGAGTGAGGTCACACAGTTACTTGGGGAGCTCCACATTGTTTTACTACCATGTGATAACAGTGTAGAACTCCACTATCCAAGGCCGCACAATTTGGTTATCCCTCTTGCACATTTTACCTCCCTATGCTCCTCCAACACATGGTTTTCACGGTTAGTGCGCATAACTTACACTAACTAGGAGCCAAATATGCAACATGTATAGAGTTGACATTTTCCTTTTCATTTCATTACCCAAACCCCCATAACAAACTTGATCATCAACATTCACTCGATGAATGGTTAACTGATGAAATCTATGTGACTCAAACCAAAATTTTAAAAAGAACATACCTCCACAAAAATAGAGATATTACACAAGGTTGTTTCCCATATTTATGTGCATATCTATTATAATTAATTTCTACCATTTAAAAACATGGGGAAGGAATATAATTTTTTAAATTATAATATCACTATTATATTAGTTAGAATGTTTAGGATTTTTCTCAAAAAATTATTTTCTACTAAATAGTGAAAAATAACATTTTTTTCTATCATTTATTTTAAATTAAAAGTACCAATAGGTTTTTAAAATTATATTAAATTTTCATAACTCTCAATAAATTTGAAATAATGAAATTATTTAAATAAAAATAATTATTATACTTTAATTTTTTATATGTATGTTTCTAGGCTAAAAACAATTTCTTCTAAAAAATGATTTTTGGTGTATTTTTTGTTTTTATCTAACAAATTTAATTATCCTAAATTTAGTAATTTTTATTATTAAAGTTATATATTATAAAAATAATAATATATTGTAACATTAATTTTAAATTTTTTACGTGTAATGAAATTTTACTAAATTATGTTTTATGCTTAAAGATTAATTTTTCTAAATTAGGTTTTCATTGCATGATGCATACTTATTTAAATTTTCTTTTTCACACATATAAAAATTGAATAATGTAAAATGTTTTATATATTTAAAATAATCATAAATAATATAATCCAATAGTTTCAATAATATTTTTTTTCAATTTGAATTGTATAATCACTATACATTTGCTACCATTGTTAATGTTAAAAAGGGTTTAACATGGGTGTTAAACTAAGATATAAGGTTAGTATTTATACCAAAACCTATATAATAATAAAATTTCAAATATTTTTCATTATTATATTACCCTAACATCAAATACATATCCATTTGGTGCCACATTACAAGAAAATGACCTTATCTAATTGAAATATTTTAATAAATTCCATATCTTCCCCTCCTATCACATTTAATAGAGAACCTATCCTCCTCTATTATTAACACTATTTGAGACTTTTATTTTGGAAAATATATGGAGAAAAAACTTTTTAAATTAATTCCACTCATCATATATATTCTGGCCTTCCATGAATATTAATCATTCATGGTTCACGGCATAATCTAATGGTGGTCTTTCAAAGAATAGGTATATATTATAACAAAGAGATTTCAATTTTACTACTTCTTAAACGATCAATAAACATTTATTTTTTAAATAAATAATCATTTATTTCAAGAAAATAAAATCCTGAGGTTTTATTATTATTTTTTCACAATTATTTTCCCCCCCTTCTTTGTCATATGGGAAAAAAATTATAGCTCATGAGTATATGAGTACTACCACATCCACAAAGGGATGTGATTTGTTTTCTATAACCACTATTCGTTGGTGGTCATAATTAGGTATTTAATGTTTATATATGATATTTATAACATAATTATTTATATAAAAGTATTTATATACCCTCAAACCATCAAACTCAATGGAAAATGATAATATTGTACGTGTGTATGTGAGGACTACCACCTCCCCATTTTGATGTGATTTGTTTAACATTTGTACATTTCATGGATGGAAAAAATGAATTATTTAATTAAAATATATGATAGTTAATATATAATAACAAATTTGGAATAATTTTTCTTTCCTTTTATCCCTCTATTATAATGTAGAAACATAACTCGTGTGTACATACAGATTACCGTATCCACAAAGTGATCAAATTCATTTTTCATCCACATTTATAATGAAAAGTTATAGATATTTACAAAGTAAATATATTATATTAATATAATTATGGAAATTATGGATATGTAGGATCAACGATCATGGTATAATACCAATAACATCTACACTAAAACATACTTGAAAAACAAACCAATTAACACTATAAATAAAAACTATAATAGATATTTATTGTCAAATGGGTGTTGAAATGATATAATCTGGTCATATATGAAATTATATTAATCAATATGATTCTAATACAAGACTTTAACAAATAAAAAATTATAATATTGGATGGTATAGTTCTTGTGAATCAATTTGAATATAATTGAAGGGTTTTTTTCATGTTTTCAAATTACAGAGACATGTATGATAATGTGTACCTTCATTTTTTTTATTTAATTAATAACTAATGAATATACTTGTAAATATTAATTATATTAATTGGGTTTAAAGATACATATAATTTTTATTATTAAAATTTCCTACAATTTATTAGATATCTATGTTTTACTGGTTTCATCCCAATTTCTCTTCATTAGGTAATATTTTAATGTTACACAAAAATTTATTATTTTTAGTGTATATACTACACAGAAAAATATTTTGAAATAATAAAATATTTAAGGAAAGGTATATAGATAATTACATGATTTTAAATCTTCGAATTTATATTGATTAAAAAATTTAATAAATCTACAATGGTTCATCATCTCAATTTTGTTTCATTGAGATATGTTTTATATTAGACACTTTTATTATTTATGAGGTGTATCTACTACACCATTGATATTATTTACCATTATTATACATATGTTCATGTCATTTGAATTTTCATTTTAGGTTATTTCTTTGAAGGGGTTCTGATTTAATTTCTATCATAGTTGAATGTGTTTTATGTTATAATCACATTTTTAATAGGATTATTTTGGATTTAATTTATAATGATTGAATTATATGATCTATATCCACCAAATATTTATTTTATTTTATTATCATTTGGATATTTATGATGATCTCATTTTACCTTTCATTTTCCCCTGTTTCATTACTAAGTATAAAAAAATAAATAGAAAACCATCCTTTTTTCCCTTCGGTCATGAATCTTTTCTTCCACATCCATATTTTCTTTAAAAAAATCAAAAATGTTTTTACTATTATAAATTGTTATTTTAAATTAATTTTTTTCTATATTTGTAATTAATTACCATGTATTAAAAGGAACATTCTTATCATTTTCTAACCATGGAATTGTTTAATTTTTATAAAAATATTAATGGAAAATGTGTTTTAACTCAAACCGCATGAATGGAATTCCCTGACAACATAAATATTTTTTTCATCAAGACATACTTTATAATATTAATTATTTTAAATAAATTTTTTCCTTAATATATTTGTAATTTCTATAATCTAAAATAATTTATTTCAAATAAAAAGTGTATTTTTCTTTGTAAATGATAAAGTGTACTTTAAGATGTATTTTTATATATATAAACATTTTTTGGTTATTATTATGATTTATTGGGGATATGATATTATGTTACCTTATTTTTTATTTCCCTATATAGTTTAGTAATATGGTAATGAAATTTTTGTGAAAATATTATCATGTCAACTTGTTCTGAATTAATGACATGATGAATGTTTTATGATCATATTTCATACATATGTATGGTTTCCATTATTTAAAATATTGGCCTGAAATATATAGTTATCCCATTCATTGGGTAAGGTGTGATATATCATTGGATAATAAATACTATTATAGGGAGGGAACTTAGTTTATTAAGGCACATTATCCAATATGATAGTCTTTGGAGTGAACCTCAGCTATGTAAACGATAAAATTAGAAGGGAACCAAATCCAGTATGATAGTTATGTAAGTGATCCTTGACTAAAAAATGAATTTATATACTTATGTGTATGATAAAAACTGATATTTTTTTTATTATGATATTTTTATTGATTATGATTTATTATTGATGATTCTACATTATTAGGTTTCATGAATTTTGATTTATAAAATAATATTCCTTCTTTCATGATTATTAAATATTATTTGATGTTTATGATTTAATGATATTCAAATTTTTTTCTCATACCTCTGTTGTCATAGTATTCCAACTTATGATCATTTAATTATACCACACTTATTTACCCTTACTGGGCATTTTATCTCACCCATTCTTATGTTTAACTTTCCCTTATTATGGAAAATTATTTGGTGTATGTTATGTACAAGAGGAGTTATAGTGGTGAATAACTAACTTGAAATTGATTTATATAATTTATTAAAAAATTATTATGTATCCATGTTTCAAAATAAAATCAATATTTGTGATTTTTGCCTATATCTTATGGATATGTAATGAAGTTTTCCACTAATAACATGTAATATTTATGTATGAAAAGTATGGGTCACTATAAACAATATTAATATGTTCTATAAATTCAATGAATTATTTTTTCATCCTAGATGGAATAATAACAAACACATAATAGTTATAACTAGTTTGAAACTACATACTTGGAATTCCTTCCACTAATTCTTTTAAGTGATGATATCCATACAGATATCAATACTTAAAAAATATTATGCTCCCTTGAGATTATCAAGAAAATCTTGTAACATCATTTTCTATTCTAACAGCTAAATTGTGTCCAATCGATATGGAGGTTTGTAATTATATTAGATTTTATATTTATGTCTAATTTAAATTCAAACTTTCGATCAAGAATAATTCCAACATAATATTTCAAAAATAGAACGATATATTCATTTACCAATATAAAATAACTAATTTCAATGAATTCCTTATTTTTAATAATTCCATTACGATAAATTTCAATTTTATAATTAATAAAATTCAAATGTTATTTAAATGTTATCATATACATGAAATCGTAATTATATACAAATAAAAGGACATTCCAAAAAATTAATATGTCCAACATAGCTTCATAATAAATCTTATAATGAAAAAATACAAGCCAATACCTACAAAAAATAATATAAAACAATATTATAGTTAATATAAGAGGATTTTGTCAAAAAAATTTCACAAATAATATTAAAAAACTCCTATAATTTATTTTTTCTTTTAAACTGACCCCAAGAGTTGCTAAAAAGTGTTTTATCATAATTTTACGAGGTGATATTTCAATTTTACTTGAACATTTCCTTTCTAAAAAATTCGGTATAGACCTCCAAAAAAATAAACTGAAATAATATATGTAAATATTTAATAAACCTATCACCACATAATTTTATGGTCCAACATTTTAGAAGTAATAGAAAATGACTTCTCCATGCCTTTCTACTTTTGATCATAATGATTATATCCTTGACTAACAAACATCAAATATGAATTCATATAATGATCCAACTCATTAAAAGTAAAACATTTCAACACAATATAATCTTCTTATTTACCATTACAAGTCAGATCAAAACATGTTTTCTTTATAGTCATGGGCCAAATAACCTAATATACCATACCAATAATGATTTCTCAATCCTTTTAAAAATTCATAAAAAAGTTTCTTACAATATTTAGGATATGTTGGTGGGATTACATCCATGTTTTATTGTTACTTTTTCCCTATTCCTTTTAACCATATGTCCTTAATATTCTTGATTTCAAGAGATATATAATAATAAAACAAATCAATCTCATATGTCAAATAACATTGAACAACATTATCATAACATTTAAGTCAATATAGGCCAACTGTCTTTGTATAATTGTTTTCAATCATTTTTAAAACCTATCAATTTTAGTTAGATAATCTAAAATATTATTTTTTGAAAACTTAGCCAATCTTGTAAAATTTACTTCATAAATTGTAACTAATCATTTTTCAATTAACTTTAACTCATGAAATTTAATTTCAATTCAATACGGAATAACCATAGGAACATATTTTTTCATAAAATAATCTGTCAAATATTTTCTACATCATAGTACAAATTTCATTATTCTCCATAGTATTTAAAATTAAAGACCATCACTGACTGACATCAGCATAAAAACTATAATGTATAATAGGGACATTTTGATTATATGAAAAAACTAAGTCATTAAATATAATTTACATTGAATTTATCCATCATTTTGATAGCAATTTTAATGATGTTTCACAAAATACCATAGGGTTATGTTTCATGAAATAATCTATTATTGAAAAGTAACTATATAGAGAATTGAGTTACTCTCTTTGAAGTATTCCACCATTTATATCCCATATTAATTGAGTTATATACCAAAAAAACTACTTAATTATTTCTAAAACCATTTTTGTTTATAGATTCAAAATCAAATTTCTCTCTTCCTTCCTTCCTACATAATTCAACCTATTACCTTTGGAAAACCATTGTAAAATAGACACAAATTATGTGATGAATCATTACACTCCATCACATGATACCTCATGATAATATAACTATATATAGTATATCTTAAAGTGTATTTTATTAACAATATCGTAACCTTTAATATTATCTAATCTATATAGTGATACTAATTATAATTCCCCAATCCTGCATTCCTAGATCCAATGTGAGATACAATAAATTTGCATATTGGATTTGATACCAATTATAACAACATGTACACCACCAAGTTATAATGACGAGTTTAAAAGAAATAATTTTGATCCTTATTATATTATCATGATCTTATATAATTATTGTTTTATAGAACTAAAATAACCATTTCTTAAATAAGTGGAAACATCCATTAACTGTATGGTTTATCAACAAAAACATGTTCCTAGTTTTATATTATTGTTTCATTAACTCCATGTCCACTTCTTTAAAAACAAGTCATCATTACCAGAACACATAATTTGTAAATGTTACTTTTAATCCATAATCCCTATGAAAAACAATAGAAAACATGGGACAAGAAAAAAATCTCATTTAAAGGATATAAAAAGAATGGTAAACCGTTGGACTTTTGAAAAACATGAAATCACAGGAGAAAAATTTTATTTTAAAATAATAAATAATTGATCTCTTGAATAACACATAATAAAATGTAAAGAAACATTTTCTCATATTTTTTAAAAATTATAGTATGAATAGAAGCAACATGATCTTATCTTGTAAAATTACAATCATCACCAATGTTAAATAATGTTTAACTTCTATAGAATAACATATAATCACTTAATTAAAATATCCTTTTCTCTAGGGAATATAACAATAACCGATGTTTTGGAAGGAAATATCTCAAGACCACCAATTAAAATATATTATTTAAAAAAACTATTACATGAAAAAAAATATAATCTTTCAATTTTAATCATTAGACTCATATAATCCCATAATCAAAATTACATTCAAACATCCCATAAAAATAATAGAAAATTTATTTTCCTATTGTTAATATTGACAAAATTACAAAAAGGGGAAATGAATTTACTTTATAAAAAATGAAATAGTAATTCATATGGCTCATAATGAAGAAAATTATTGATGATGGAAAATTATGGCCATGTAATAAATGATAAAACAAAATTCTTTTCAAAGCCTTATATAGAAGTTAAAAAATTACTCTTATAGTAAACATTAAAATGATACATTTTAACACCATTATATATAAAACCTAATATATTTGAAATTAATTTGAAAAATACTTGGACTATAATGAAGAAAATTATTGAAATAATTGAAAAAAAATTTACTTGGAATAAATTTACTTAAAAATATTCCATGAAATTTTATCAATAAAAATCACAAACATCGAGTCCCAACTCAATACTCACATCTCATACACTTCTTAATAACAAATATTTATTAATTATTTACTTGATGAGAAATATTTTTTTATTTAGTACTTTATTATTTTTAGTTTTATTTCATTTATTAACATGTTATACTTAGTTACTATATTGGTTAAATTCACATCAAAGATGTTGATGCCATTTGTTTCATGGACAATATTTTTCAATAAATAAATTAATATATTTATTCCATAATTAAATGATGGCATAAACACTGATTCAAGAAATAAATTGTCATAAAATGAGTTAGAAAATTTAAAATCCATTCAAAAAATAATTGGATTTTCTAAATTTTTTTGCAGTAAACAAAAATAACATCATGTTTTCATGGTTTTATAAAATGAACGCTCTTCATTATGATCCATCTTCTTCGTTTTTTGATTGTTCTATAAAGTAAATTAATTTTCCATTTATAGATAATTTATTTCCCTTGTTACATCTATATTTACTATATAAATTTTTTTCACTGATATTCAAGTCATTTCTATATAATTTTAATATAATAATAGTGACAGTATTTACAGAATTAGTATTTTTCACCAATCCACCAAAAATTGACTCATTCTGATAAATCTTAAAAATTAACCCTTAGATAGTTTTGACTTATTTAATCCAAAACCTAAATCCATTTTATCAAATTCATATGCAAAAAAGATGAAATTTAACTCTTACATGTAACTATATAATTCCCGGAAAACAAATAAGTGATAATAAAAATATTTTTTTAGAGAAAAATTATCAAAAATTATTATATTGATTAAGAATCTATATAATATAATTATGAACATTAACAATAAGGTAAATTGTTTTATTATTAAAATTTCTTATTATTTCACATTTATCCCCCTTAAAAAAAGTTTTACCTCAAAATTCTTATTAGTTAATAAACATGTAAAAATATTGTTTCTCATTTTTTTCCATATTTTCATGTTTATTAATAAATAATAATATTTTTCAAAAAAAACATTAACTAGGTGAATCATATAATTCTACAAAATCATGTATATGTGATCTAGAATCTAAACTATATTTTTATCATATTAATTATTCACTTATAATTATTGAACCTCATGTCTCAAACCATGTGAATCTTAATAGTCATATTTCCTCAATATAAATAAATAAAACATCTAAAATACCAAAGATAAATTCTAATGTAAGCATACCCCAAAAGAAACTAATACCACTTTATCCAAAATTTCTTATCTTTAAAAAAACATGGGCTTGATACACATTCTAACCATAATTAAACACACCTTTCTAATGGTATAGAATTAGAAAAACATTACCACCAACCTCAAAACATGGATCATTACTCTAGTTATAAGTATATATTTTCTATATTTTTTATTCTACCCTCATAGGGTGTTGAATCATATTTACCATTTTTACAATCTATTCTACTAATCACGGTCCCAATTACTTTATCTACCTAATGTCATCACAACATAAAGTAGTCTATCACCCATTTCTATATAATTCATAAAATGGTTTCATTTATATAATAGAATGAAAACTGTTATTATAAGAAAATTCCAATAATTATAGAATCTAAACCTATATCCCTTGATAAAAAAATTAAAATGTTTGAGGATATAATCCAATATATGAATGGTTCACTATTTTTTTCAATAATACCGAGGGAGGAAATATGCATTGAATCATAACTCGATACCTAATGAAATATAAAGTCTTTTAAATAAAATAAATGTAAATCCAAGATCCAAATCAGAGGCAATTGAGAGGGGATTCCATGCAACTGGACTATCAATTTTTGATGTAGCTTAGAAATAAAATATAAATACATAATATCTAAAATTAGATGAATAGGCACATATTTACTCAAATTAGAATGATTAACCCAAGACACATAATTAACTTGATATGTATTTGGTAAACTCACCATGATGTGTTGGATATATTCAACCATTTACATTCTAATACTCGAAATATTTGAATCGTTTCTTATAATAATTATCATTCACCTTTAACCAAATAAAAATTCAAAAAATATAATGTAAAATCTAAAATTTCTTTATATATTCCTTCACACCAAAAAACAATATTCCAAAAATTTATTATACCTCTTAGTGTTGTTAGGAAAAATAGAAAACAGATATATGTGAGCCTTAATCATTAATTATTTCTTAAACGGAAAATCATCTCATATGTATAAACTTTTTTCAAACCCTATAACTCATTATTTATGAATATTAAAATAACACAATATTTTTTTCAAAACAATTCTATTGTTTTATTCAAACCATGAACTTGTATTTAATCCATTATAATTTATTATAATAGTGAATATTTTAGTAATACATGACCCTAAAGATAAGGGGGTTTTAGATACATAATTTCTAATTCCAATTTGTTTAAATCATTATCTATAAGACCACATTACAAGAAAATACATTTTTTATGATGAATTAACCTTTATAATCAAGAAATGTATTTCTTTTTTCCATTACATAAATGATAGTATATTCTACAATCACAATCCTTTATAAGTTCTAACCATATTCATTTCCATATGACTAATAATATTTCTATGAATATATTTTTCAGTCTTTTACAATCGATGTATCTATCACATTTTAAAAAATATGTAATATTCTTCCAAATTATTAATTAAAAACTTGTATTTCATGTTCAAGGTCATGTGTTTTAAAATTATACTCATGGGGGTTCAACTACTATGATGCTAATTGAATTAATCAATCATATATCATCAAAACACAAAAAACATTACAATAAAGAATCAATATAAATAAAACTATTATCATTTATTTATGAAGTGGATAATAATTGACCACTAACCTTTTTTATTTTTGAATATAGACATAATTCCATGAAATCCTTACTACAAATAAATGTATCTCATTTTCATAATAAATTGATTCATGGGTTAGATAACCAATAAAGGTTTTCAAATGACTGTTGATAATAACAAATTATTCCATGAAAAATTCTAATATTATTGAAATAATTAGGTCTTCAAACATTCTTCCAACATTTTTTCACCAGAGTATAAACTATCTTTACATATATAGTTTAAATTTTTTTAATGATAAAAATATTCTTTAATCAAAATTCACATTTTCTTAATTATCCCTGAAATGTTATTTATTTTATATTCTGAAAAATAATCCTTGGATGTTTATCATGATTAAAATAAAATTTACATTATAGGAAAATATCATTAATAAATACCACCACATATTTATCTATATACCCATAAAATATTATTCATCAGATCCATAAATAAAACATTTTCAATTTTTAACATGAAGGTAGATACCAAAAACTCATATTGGATATACCAAGTTAGAAACATCATTCTTGGAATGAATAATTCCATTACATTTAGTTGATGATATTCAAAGTAGATATCAATCATTGAATAATTTTGTGCTCACTGGATCAAATCAGAAAATAATAAATATGTGGTAAAGTAAATATGTTCTCAAAATTATTTTTCTTGAGTTCACAATAATCAATGGAAACACTCATAGAACCATTGTTATTTTTAAAAAAGAAGACATCCCTGGAGAAGTTCAAGGATGAATGGAACACTTTTCCAGAAAATCTTGTCAATACTTTTTAAATTTTAATATATCTATTAAATATATTTTATAACGGGGTTTTAAAATTGGATTAGCTTCTGGAACTAAGGAAATGATAAATTCAACTTCCCAATTATGAATAATAAAAAGATAATCATATATAAGTACATCCATATATTCATTTATCATTAAAACATCACTAATTCAAATAGATCCATTTTATTCAATGATATGTGAAAGATAAATTTCACTTTAATCATTAATAAACTTATCATATTCATCATATGTTATTATAGGAATAAAATCATTCATATATATCAATTAAAATAAATTCAACAAATTGAATATAATTTATTAGCTCTATAATATATTTTTGCATGAAAAACTAAAATCAAATCGATTCCCAAAAATAACATCAAACTATACAATGGTAAAGGAAAACCAAATTTGGGAAGAAGATTCAATAGATGATAAGGATAATAATCTAATAATTATTTTTTCCATTAATACTTCAATAATGTTTTTTAAATAGTGTTATAAATCCATTTCATGAGGTGATATTTTCATTTTAAATGTAAATTTACTAAAAATAAATGAATAAATGGACTTAAAATCCAAAAAAATACATTTTTATTAGTGGAGTAAAAAATTTATTTACTACAATTTATTTCATGGTCCATCATCTACTATAGCAGTATAAAATAACTTTTCCACATGTTTCTAAAATTAATATTTTGGGTTCCTACAATGTGTAATAATTTGTTTTCATTTGTATATAAAATAAAACAACTCAGTGTAATTACATCATTTAATTTCCATCTAACCATATAATCTACCATTTCCACGTTGATCATAACTCTTTTCGTTTTAGTTATAAGATAAATGACCAAAAATACCTCACATATATCACTCTCCCAATCCTATTAAACATTCCATTAAAGGTTTATTTCTATATTTTGGACATGTTACATGATTATCATCTAGTTTCTTTATTAAATATTTCATTATTTATTTATTCTATAAATTGTTTGTATTCATGATATTGTGATATATGTCTGTATCGTCAAACTCCATTTCAACTTTATAAGAAAACTAAGAAACATCCTCATAATTATAAAACTGAAAAGTGATTAATGATCTTCATAAAATTGGTTTATATCTTGTATAAAACCTATCAATTTTACTCTCATTGTGTGGAATATTATTTGGTTCATACTTGGAAAATATTATAAAATTGTCATCCTAAGTGGAATATGAGTGCTCTTCCATTTTCTTCAAATACGGAAATTACATTTCAATTCTAAGTGAAATAACATTAGGAGAATATTTTTCGTGAATGAGATCATTAAAATTTCCCACTCAATGGTATCAATTTCATTCTTCTACATGTTATTTCTAATCAATGACTACCATTTATTAGTTTCACCTTCATAATAAAAAATTGTGGGAGTTTCATTTTGATGCTACGAAGAACCCCAAAACATAAAATATATTCTACAAATAAGATATCTATTCTTTATCAACAATTATATTACAGGTTCCACTGAATATAATAAATAGATGTTTCATAAAATACTAAACTATTTATGTGATCCTTTTTGAATCATTTAGTCATCCTCTTACATGGATTCCACTATTTATAGTCTGGGTTAATTCAGTTGACATAGCCATAAACTGCTGAATTCGTACTCTATGAATTTTAGGTCACTGATTTGAATGGATATTATCCTCATGTCTCCTTTTTCCATAACTAAGAATGTTACCACTACATAAAACCATTCTGAAATATATTGTTATTAGAATAAGAAACATGGGGATAAAACAATTTCAATTTCATGAAAATATAACCATTATTTAAAATTCTAGAGTACCATTTCATAACATTATTCTAACTTCTATGGTCCTCTAAATCATATTCTAATACATACTGTTTCTCCCCAAACTCATATAAATAGATTTAAATATTCTGTACACATTAGACTTGATAGCAATGCAGGCAACCATTATATAACAACACCACATTGATGAGTTTGATAGAACATATTTTTAACCTTCTATTATTCTCATGATCTTCGAGTTTTAAATACGTCTAGAATTAGGATATCCACTATATAAAAAAGTTGAAACATCTTCTCATAATACCCTTTTTATATAAAAAATATTAATAAGTTTAAATTAATATTTCTTTAATTAATGAATTTCATCATTCAAAAAAATTCTACATAATTGGAACATTGACATTTTCACTGTACCAATTCACCATTAACCCAGTGAAAGTAATTTTTAAATTATGGCTATGAAAAAATTAATCATAAAAATGGATATAGAAATTAAATAATCTCATTACACTATGAAAAAAATTTAAACCACTGGAAAATTTTACCTTATTAATTAATAATTCTTCGATATAGTGAATAAAAAAAATATCACGTGATAAAACAATATTTGGTCAAAGAAAACTTTTAAAACACATTTAAATCATAAATAATCCATAAAGTTATTTGGGGATATCAAATTCATCTCCCTTTCACATTCGGTAGTCACTTTTATAGAATAACTTATAATAAGTTAACTTCAATCATCATATCTCTAGAGCATAAATAAATACCAAATGCATTATTCGGAAATAAACTAACCTTACCCATCATCATATATAATTTCCAAGAAATATTATGTGAAAACATTTAAAGGGTTTAACTTTTCATTATAAAATTCAATTGATCCCACATTCCAATAAGCATTCACACATCTCCAAAAAATAATTTGAAGTTTCCATTTCATTTTATATTTCATCAAAAAGAAAACATTAAAAAATAATAGGGTTTGAATTCAATTTTAAAACCCATGAAAAAATAAACCATAAGAATCATAATTGATAATTTTCACAATAGAGAGAAATTTTATTCATGTGGTATATGTTAAAAAAATGTTCTGTTCACACAATTATATGATATTAAAAAAAATATCTCATATTGAAAATGATAAAAATATGCATTTAGAAAAACATTACAAATAAAATTAAAATCTTTTTTAATTCATTAAAAAATATTTTTAGTATAAACAAGAAAATTATATAAATATTTAAAATAAAATTAACAATGATGAAAAGGCTTTTAAACATTTAAAATAATTTTTTATAGAGACATCTCGTGCCTAGAGTCTCGAATTTACACATACATCATTTAATTTTCTCAAAAGTCAACTTATATTAATTATTTACCATTATCAAACCCTTTTCATGTATATTCCTTCATTATACATTTAATTTAATTTATTATATTGTTTTATTTAGTTATAAAATTGGTTAAGTTAATGTTAGGCATTTTGAGGTTTTTTGGATCCTAATTTCTAAAATGAATTCTGTAGAATGATAGTTGTAAAAGGATTCTTGTTTTCATCATCACAAAAATCTTAATAATTTTGAAATAATTATTTTTATATATTAAATATATTTTTAGAAAAAATCCATTATTGGTGGTCATGAGAAAATAATTATGTGGAGGTGAAATTATACATGTAAATTTAAGAGATGTTTCCATTTTCCAATGGATGAGAGTAAATGGAAAAAAATCCATTTTATCTTTATATAATCATAATTTTTTTGTACATAATATCCTGGACCGAGATACCACTCAAATGTTCCCCAAGCCCATTTGGCCAGATGGAATTAAGCACATGTACCCAAATTCTAGAGGCTTCTGACTATCAGCGAGGTCCTATGTGTGTTTATGGGGAGACTATTCCGTCATTACTAGATTGTAAACCCTCAAATATAAAATAACATATAAATAACAAATGTCGTAAAACATGAAAAAAAGAAATGCATGACAGGAATAGATAAAAATCTCTAAGGAAAGATCATATACAAGGATGGGGATGATACATTTCATATATATATCGTAAAGAATCCAAAAAAGATACATAACAATAAAATACAATATATGTGTCCAAAATACCAAAATGAACAAAATTGCTATCTCAGAATATCATCACGATCCTCACCTAGGTCACGTGATCCCCTACTCCTAATCATGGAACAAAATCAACCATCAAACTGGGGATGAATCCCCCTGTCACTACCTACATCTAAATAGCCTTTTTGGGAATTTAACAATGGCCCAAATAGGATGTGAGATACAATCCTTGTAGGTAACCACTAAAATATCAATAAAATATTATGCTATGAAATATAAGATAAGAAGTTCACAACTAAAGCTAATAATTAGTAAATAAAATATAATGCTCATGATATGTAACTTCTAAATAGTAATACTAAAATATCCCCTCAAGGCTCCCAAAAAATATTGTCAAACTCCTCTGATATGGAACCTAAAAACAATGCACAATTTACCAACCTGACCTTATCGTTCATCCAAACATATCATGTCAACCACGATGTTTCTATACTAGTTGAAGAGTCTACAAATCCACATTAAGATATATAACCAAAAATATCATATTTTTAATTTTCAGGAAAAATAATCAATGTGTCACACCACAAAGGGCCTGATCCATGGTGTATAAGACAAAGGAACCCTTGTCAAGTCCCATGAGAATCTTGATGGAATCTCGGTTATGCTTTGGTTGGAGTCAATGGATCATGTCACTCGATCATGTCTTATGTGATTCCACGCATGCCAAATCAAAGGAGGAGAAAGGCCCAAGGTATCACATGGAATCAAGACATAAGGATCATATTATATATAAGGAATCTACTACTGCTTCAATATCCAATGAGCATCTTACAAAGAAAATATGGAAACATTCATTATTTCATACCATTTACATTTTCAAAAAATATGGGTCTACCCACTCATATAACCATTCTCATTCAAAATCAATCAAAGTGTCTACCCACTTATGTTTCAAATTCACATCCAGAGTCAACCAAATAGTATTTCAATTCATTTATCAAATCTATACAATTACGATTTATACCATTTGTGTCTACCCACTTTCTAATCAATTAACATTTAATGGAAACTCATGAGTCTACCCACACATGGATCATAAGATCTAAATCAAAATAAAAAAATGAGTATAGAAACAAATTAACAATACCATAGTAACCATTTGATCAATTAAACAATTAAATAATTTAACATATCAACCTCGTGTTTAACAATGAAAAGGAGGGAAAAAATCTCTTTAGAAATAAGTCTAATCACATTTAATCATAATTAATATCTCTATAAGTAGTAAATCATGAGAGCACTACTCATTGATGGTTTAACAAATAATAAACAACACGATTTTAAAAATCACAACCCTTGGGTTGCAATGAGTGGGGTAACCACCACTAATACATCCCAAAGTAACCTAATAGAATCCCAAATAGTTCCATACTCACTTAATTCAATTAATCAATTTAATTTTGATTCCTCTCTAGAAATTCTAGCAAGTAACATAATGGATGGTATCCTAATAAAGCACATAAAATAAAGGAAGTTGTATAGACCACCTACATTAGCTCAGTAGTGGAGTGATCATCTAGTATCAAATCCTAATTAAACATAGATTAGGATAAAAAAAAGGGATGATGAATGTGTAAATTGGTCATATGAACCTAAACCCTAATAGTTAAGACAATTGTTGGAAGGCTGAGGAATGACATAAAAGAAATGAATTACTCACTGATACAGATCTAATGAGACACTACACACATCAATTAGAGACTATATGTGGAAACACCAAAAATCGTAGAATAGTTTTTACAGAGGGACCTCAAAGCATATGTTTTTTATGCATAGATTGAGAAATAGGTTCTAGGTGTAAAAATAAAATTAATTAAATTTAAAATTATAAAATTTACAAAATTTATGGGAATTCATAGTTTAGGCACATAGTTTGATAAATTGTGTGCCAAACCGCATGGTTTGTTATAGGAGGAGGTGCACCCACATAGTTTCTGCACATGGATTGACTACCTATGGAAAACCATAAAAAATCCTATGTAAATGATACAAACCTTGTTTCACAGCTATGAAACCCATTTCGTGTGGTCTGGACTAACTATGCGGCTTGTAGATTCCCTCTATCCAACCTCATGCAGTTTGTTCAGACAATGAGGCTTTCCCCACATGATGTACACTAACCATGCACCATGCTTAAATCACCCCCATAACAAGGTTTCTAAGCTCCCAACATTCCTTGGTCACCACCAAAACCTCTCTAACCTCATAGGGAATTTAAATTAGTCTATATTTAAATATTAAAACTAAAAAAGAAAGGATATGTACCTCATATGAAAATCGGGTTCTTAAAATATTTTCTCCTTAAAATAATTTGTCGTCGAATTTCCCTTACAAATGTGGTCATGATTTTTATGACAACATATTCATCCAGTCAACACTTAAATTTTACTTCTAGTCACAAGTATTGTCCTAAAAATTGTTTTACTACCACATCACCCATATTAGAGGAACTGATTGTACTTAGAGAAAATTTTCTCTCTTATCAAATATAAGAATCAGATGCTCCTTAAAGGATGAATTAACCTATAACTAAAACTTCTTAGGATGTAAATAATGAAACAAGTTCGACTGATAGTGGAACACATGAGATACATGGAAGACATTGTGCATTTCTCAGTACCTTTGATGTGACTACAAATGATAGGACACCAACTTGACTCTCTCTAGAATCTTGAACGACCCAATATAGCATAGTGAGATCTTATCGTATCTCTTAATCTGTATGTGTCCCAGCATTAGTCAAACACATAAGAAAACCTGATCCCTAACCTCTAACACTATGAATCATCTATTGTGATCCACATATAAATTTTTTTGAGACTAGATAGTATCCATTCACATTTTAATCAACTGGACCTACTCAGAATTATCTTGTAGGATACGTGTTTCTAGTAATGCTATTTCACTTGCCTCTAACAATCATAAGGGCGATCGAAATGGCCTACCATACAAATCCTCATAATTTTTTATATGTATCATCCCATGATAATGTTTATTTTAGGTGAAATCAAATGGGTTATATGTTTCTCCCAAGAGCCCCCAAAATTTATGAAGTATTTCCACATCATGTCCTCAAGAACTTGTATCATACACTCTCAGTGGCCATCAGTTTTAGGGTGGTGTGTTTTTTCTAGAATCGCCTCTGTTATCAATAACCACTGTAAAATCTTCCTGAAATGATATGTAAATTAAGAATCCCTATCTATAATCATAGTGTGCGGGACCCCTTAGAGTTTCACAATCTCTAAAATAGATAACCTCCTAAGATAATTCACACTAAATGTAACATTGGTCAGTATGAAATGATAATGATTCATGATCCTAACAAAAAATACCCACACAATATCATTACCTCGAGGAAACCTCAATAAAACCGTCCAAAACATTATCACTACATCATCCAATTTCCATTGTGTAATCAACAACTGCTCTTAAAGTCTAGCTGGTTGATGATGTTTCACCTCCACCTACTGATTGGTGGAACATGTCGTAACAAACCCAACTACACATTGTTTCATAACTGGAAACCATTATTGGTCAAACCATTTTTCTATACGCATGATCAGGTCATAGTTTCTTTAATCAACTAGTTGTTGATGTTCCCATCCGAGATTTTATAAAAAAAAGTGGCCAATTATCACCCATAGTACCTCTAATGTCTGAATTCCCTTACCAATATTGCCATAAAGCATTCTAGTGATGTTCTTAGACTAACTTCTTTAAGAAGGAAAACATGACTACATTTGGTTTCGTATGAGGGACCTCAACATAAATGAATGATCAAATCCCTATCTACCGAACTAAAATTTACAGACTAGTTTTCCTAGAAGACACAACTGACCTTTTTACCACAACTGGCTTACCCTGGAGATGGGTTTAAACATGTTCCTTTCGTCTGTAAACATTGAAAAAGAAGGGGGGGGGGAATCGATCCACACAAACTATGTATTCTTAAAATTATCAGTATACATGGATGAAATTTTACATATAGAACTGTAAAACAGTCTTCCAAGGAATCTTTCATTTCTCACAAACCTGTCCATTGAAGTACATACTCAACTCTCAGTGATGTTACATGGCCGAACCATCACCCAAACTTTTAAAACTATCATGACTCAACACTAAAAAGGGTGTAACATAGATCTATCCCACTAGGATCATCACCCTTTCTAAACATCACCTCCAAGCCCATGAAAAGTCCAGGGTTTCCTCAGGTTCATTAAAAATGAGTTAAGGAACAAACCCTTGATTGTCCTTACACCATATTTTACAAGTGAGATGGTGGTACTAGGATAAATTATCCACTTAATAAAATTCACTAAGATTAGAGAGGCATATTCCTAGTAGTCATGTCAGAAGAAAAAGGATGATGTATAAGAGTCCATCCATGGCATTCCAATAGGAGAACACAGGTGTCACTCTTGACTAACCTACCCCATTTAAATAAATATGTGTCCAGTACTTGACTCTGATAGAGACAACTTTTTAATCTCAAAATATTTTAAACATTAGCATGGCGTAAGATCTATGATCTATTAGTGTATCAAAGATGATTTCATAATAGGGTACATGCTCCTCTCTCAATGAAGAGTACACTAAGAGGATTTGAATGGTTTCCAATTAACTAAGAAACCCAATAGAAGAAAAACTTGACCACTACCTATCTAATTTTTAAAAGAATATTAGATTTGACTTATAATGCATCTCTATCAACAAAACCAAGATGCCTTCAACAAATTAGGTAGCTGGTGATCATTCAAGAATTACCACCAAAGATAATATGAAACCAATGGTGTTTCAGAAGAGTTTCATACACATCGAAATATATCGATGATGTTCTTCCAATCAAGCAATGACAAGAAGACACTAGATCAAATGTGACAGTATCCACATTAGGAGTGCCCTAGTCCTCATAATAAGAGATAGAACAACCTTTCACTAGCATACTAGGCTATATTCACCTTATATTCACTTTTGATTCTCTGATCAATGCTCACGTATGTCATATCATTAAAAAATAAATACCAAACCAACCTCATCAGCATGTCAAAACACTCTATTATATTGAAATTTCATCCTAAGCATTTGGATGAATTTGGTCCCATTAATTTCTAGGTCACTCTACTATAAATATGACCCAAGGTACTACTCAATATCCAAAGGCTAAAAAATTCCACAGAACAAAACATGTTTTTAAAAACATTTAACACTCTATGGTCACCGCGTATACAAACACATACTACGCCAATGATTCAAAATCATGAATACACATCCTCGATACACTCTATAAGCTATCTACTAAAGGTATCCAACTATCATGTGGTTTGAAAAATTTATTTAACACCGATTCATACTTCCCCCTATGAACTTTATCCTGGAAAATGATATACCATGTATCCCATTACTAAATATGAGTTGTAATTTATTCTTATGCATGTAAAAAGGGTTAAGGACACCATGGACACCCATACCCTAATGGCCTAAAAGCCTTCATTTTTATTGATTTTTGATAACCCCTCTTTCAAGGGATGAGGGGGAACCCTTACAAGGCCTGTGGGATCAGATATTACATGTCCCATAGGCTTAAGAGATTACATGACCCAAAGGTATTAGGGAATTCAACTAGACTATCTACAAGGAACTACCCCTCCCCAGCATCTTCATCATGGTAGAATCTATCCACCGTGGAATTGACATATAGCTAGGATTCTTGTGCAAGCACAGGCTGGTCCTGATGGCATAGTCATACCCTATCATTCTGAAAAATTCATTTGGCTTTGCTCTGGTGAGTGCACCTACTCTGAATCCTCTTATGGGGCTACTAGGAAAAAAGGCACCCGAATAACCCCAAACATTATAAGCTAACAAGATTTAGTGAGGTATTTATGCTTTAAGGGTGCTACCAACCATGGGATAGCCCATTACGAAGAACAATCATAGACCCTATCACATGGTCACAAAAAAATTATATCATGAGGATCATGGGACTTTCATTTGATCCATTTATAAAAAGGATAAGTCCTATAGAAAATGTTCACATTTACATTATAAGGAAACTCAAAAAGGAAAATTAAACCAAGGGAACCACTTATATGTTTTAATTTTATTTAAGGTCATTAGAATTATTCACATTAATCCTTTAATCATTTAAAATATTGAAAAATAACCTCAAGAATAAATTCTAAACAAAATAACTTGGTACCTATTTTAAGTAACTCCAAAGTCATAACAAGAAAGTCTTATAAAACATCATTTATAAACACTAATCATTTATCAAAATCCTATAATAAATTAAGAAATTTATCAATTAAATTACTTTTTATTTTATAACATAAAATGTGGCCTTATAGGGTCCTTTAAACTAACTTGGGTCCTTAAAAAACCAAATTTCATTTTTTATTTATCATGGTTATAAACACCCATAATATGTTGTCTCAAAAAAAATTCCCTAACTGGGCTTCCTAGTCCGATTGTGCATTGTTTTCCAATTTCACGACTCAAAAAATTAAAACATTAATGTTCACAGCTCAAAAACATAGGAAAGGTCACAAACCTCCCAAAACTAGTTCATATCACAATACCTGCTCATAAACCCGGAACTATGAAAAATTGTCACCAAAAATCACTTGTGGAACTACCTCTTTACCACTTAATATCATGGTATAGTTCCAAATTTTTTTTATCATTTCATTATTTAATTCAAAATAATATTCATTTAAAATTTAATTCCATCATTAATTTATTCATAAGTTTTAACCAATGGTTCACCAATCCATGAGGTCCTATAAAACCTCATAAATAAAAATATGGTGCCCATATAATTCATTCCATATCAATTTTACATTAGAAATCAAATCAAAACCTACACCACATTTATAAGGCCCCAGCCTTAAACCTTACGTAATATTGAATTAAATGAGTAATTCACATTGAGGATCTTTTCAGGTTTAGTGTTTTAGAGAATTAGGACATAACTATTACATCTCAAAAGATTACAAAGTAGTCGCTTCTACTAAAATTTCCATAAAATAAAAACTCTTAAAAAGAAACATGTCTAGTTCCATGTTTTAGGTAGCATGACTTTCCCTTGAACCCATCCTTGACCCTATTCCATGCTAAGTCCTGTGAAAAACATTTCAAAAACTTGGGATGAGCATAAAAAGCTCAGTAAGGGATACATAAAGAATGAAAACTGTTATTTTTTCAAAACAACAAGTAAACCATGTATACTTTATCAATGTAATACTTTTCACCTTTTCGAAGTAGTAAAAACTATTCGCTGAATAAAAGTTCATTACTTAACCTTATATAACCAAAATATTACCATAAAACCCATATAAAGATCACATAACATATAAAGGTAACTTGGGACATAAACATATTTAAGTGGAATAACCATAAGGTCGACTTCCACACATATCACTTAATGGAATAGTCATTCGGCCAACTTCCATACATACTTAATGGAATAGCCGTACGGCCTACTTCCATACCCAATCCATTGGAGGTTATAACATAACCACCCATCCTGGTATTCACGGCATCACCCTTCATATGGTTTATCATGTAACCACCCGTAAAATGTCCAAGTACCATTATAAAATTATATCACATAAAACCAACATAAAGGAATGATAAAATTTCCAAATTTCAATCACAATATATCATTTAAATATATTGACATAATATAATCCATTATAAAAACCATTTTCAATACCAAAATAAAAAAAAGTATATGGTATTTATTTTATTTTAAAAACATTACAGCTTTTTGAGGAAGCCAAAGATCAAATAATACTCGCGGCGGCGGAAAAGGTCGTTGTCACCACGTACGTAAAATAAACAATTTTTTTTTGTCGATTAGTAAAACGCTTCGTAGAAAAAAGATTCCTTTTGAATAAATGTAAAAGTCAAAGGGGTTTATACACCGTATAAAAAAAGGTTGTGTATAAAACAAAATATGCCTCAATGAATGGAGATTGAGACGAAGACCCTTACAAAGACGGTATCATTGGTTTAAGGATAAACCAATTTCATAATTATGTGTGACACATAAATACACAAATATAAGTGGATATTAAGTGTAAAACAATCAGAGTTTATTCACACATATTCATAGAACGAAATATTCAAGGAGTACAAGTTTATCCCAAAGAATCATATTTGGGATAAAAAGTTCCCTTGCAAAAATTTGACAGCCTAACGGCGTCACTTCAAAATTCAGAAAAGGAGTTGATGAGAGATAAAAAAAAGTACCTCATCACATAAAATTTACATCAATAAAGATATATGATAACGTATCCCAACATAACAATATTTGAATTAAAAGACCCTACAAAAGAAGTCTTTTAAAAAGAGGAGGGTGAAAGGTTCCCTTACCGACTTGGGTATCTTTCGAAACATACACCCCATGAAAGAAGGTCAATACATCATTGATGTAAATACTCATAATCAAAAGTATATTACACAAAGAGTAGAATAATCGGAAGTGCATACACCGCTCAAAGGAAATTGTGGGAAATGTAGCATAAATCTCACGGGAATAAAAGTGAGATGATAAATCCCTTATGAAAACTCGGCAGCCTAACGGCGCTACTTAAAACTTCCAAAATGGATTGATAAGAGAAAATAGGGTCTCTCATCATATGAAAAATAAAAATTAAATTAAGAGTAATATAAAATAACATCCCAATAACAAGAAATATTAGCTTTAAAAGGAATGACATAAAGAGCATACTTAAAAAGAAAGAGAGGAGTGGGATCCCTTACCTTGGGTCCGACTTGACTTGATCGTTCTTTAACGTCAGGAATAATAAACTTGATTTAATTTCTAAATTATTAAGAACCTTTTTCAAGTTCATTATTCCTTTTATATCAATTATTGACATGTTATAAACATTATGTAATCATTTAAGTTAATAATGTTTGTTTTATTGATATTTGGTTCTTAAGTCAAAAGTGGACTTCTTACAATTACATGTTGTTCGTGTGGTCAATGGTTCATTATATCCAGAATGATATTCATGATTTGTATATCATATATATCATATATATCCAGCATATACATGTATTTATAATATTAAATAATCATTTAGAGATAAGAAATGAAATGCACCGTTCATGGAGACGGTAAGCCGTACGTACGCATGAACGCTACTTTAATTTCCTTGTCATATTAATGGAATTAAAAATAAATGAGAGTTATGTATATTTTAATTCCAGAATTATATTCATCATTTATATGTAACATAAATTATATATATTCATTATAAATATGTACTTATAATAGTACATTACATTTGGGGATATGAAATGAAATGCACCGTTCATGGAGATGGTAAGCCGTACGTACACATGAACGCTACTTTCATTTCTATCTCATACATTAATGGAAAGAAATAATAATGATATAGGGTTATATTATAATTACAGTATAAAATCATATATAATAACTTAAAATCCTTCATCTATACGTCCCATATATGGAATTAACGAATCACATCACTTTGAGGGGGCAGTAGTCCGCACTTCCTTAAAAGAAGATATCGCGTTTACCCATAATGGAAACCATAATGGTATGACATAAATAAAAAATACAGAAGCTTAATTAAATAATAAACATATTATATATCATATATAAATATATTTACATCTTAATGGCCACCTTTGAAGGTGTTATATGAGTGTTGAACAATCATCGTTTCGTGAGGCAGAAATTCGCCATCCACGGAAACAGTATGTTATTTAACCATTAGATGTAGGTGTGTGTCAGTGTAGCTCGAATCCTTCTTATACAAACATCATAGTATATTGAATATACTGGATTTGTTACAAAAGAAATGAATAAAAAGAGTTTAGGGGGTTGGAGAGGCAAAATAAAACAAAAGGACTGAAGTGAAGACATTACCTTAAAATCGGGTAACTCCCTTTGGTTTGAGCTCAAAGGCTTCCTTGGGAAGACTTATGCCCAAAGTGAGGCTTCAAGGAGTAATATAGGGAAGTGGAGAGGCAAAATGGGCAGAGGTTGGCTGAGACAAAGGCTTTGGGAGTGTGGGTAATGAGGTAGAGGTGGGGGCCTTTTATAAGAGGAGAGGAGGGGCACTCTTGTAAAGTTACAAAATGTTACTTTATTTTCAAAAGCTTTTCGGATTTTAAAGGTCCCACATTGACGTATTTCGAGGATAAGGTGATAAGGGTTATAAATCCACTCACACAATAGGTTTTTTACATGTGTAGGTCTTAGATATTACATTATCATTCCATTTTATTTAAATCATTAAATAATGAGGTCATCGCTGCATCATCATGATGTCATAAATAATTTAATTTATTTAATGTCTAAAAATTATAAAAAAATACTATTATGTAGGAAATATTTTTATCTTTCCAATGACTATTTATAGTCAAAAATATGACTTGTATAATCCCATGTAAATTGTTTTTTAGTAAAACATATCATGTTTGTGTTATTTTTACTTTAACATTAAATAAAAAGGTATTTATGTATTTTTTCAACCAAAGTGGATCCATGGGGTCCCCAAGTTGACCCATGGATTTTCTTGTTCGGCCATCACACATCCAATGACGGTAGGACATGTGTCTAGGTCTTTTCAGTTTATTAAAACATTATTCTTACCATAAACTACACTAATTACCTCTAATCGCGATTAAAAACTTAATAAGTTACTATTCACCAAAAAATTATTTTTATCCCATTGAACCACATTTTACTTCTTAATGACAACCATGTATGTCGGATTTTTGAAATTAAAAACACAAAGATGACAAAATTTCATTTAAATGGAAAAATCAGTTTTTATAAGTACCACTTAGTGGTTTCACTATTCACCCAAAATTGAGGTTTTTCAGAAAATTAACAAAAATTCACCCTAAGCTATATTTGATATTCCGAATTCAAAAATGATGTTTATTTTACAAAATTAAAAATACATAAGTTGCATTAATTAATTTAATAATTAATTCCCGTTGTCAAAACAAATAGTGTGTTTTTATGAAACAAAATGTATCAAAAGATTGACACTAGGTTAAGTCCGATTTCAAAGTGAAATTAATACCAAAGACCAAAATTGGATTAGATGGTAAAAATATATTCTAATTTAACTTTAAAACCAATTCAAAATATAATATAATCATATAAATAAATTATATTAAAAAGAGGTTTTGAATTAAAATACAACATTTTTCACTATTAATTAAAAATCGAACTTTTTTGGAAAAATACCAAAAATTTACACAAAGTAAATTTTGATGTCCCGATTCTAAAGAAGAATTTTATTTTGTCAAATATAACACATTCCATTGTAAAAATATTGATTTAAAAGAGGTTCGCCATCAAAAGGCGGTTAATTGACCTTTTAAAGAATATTAGAATGTTTACGCTTAAAATTGGATTCATTCGCATTTTTAATCCTCTAACATTTATTGTAAAAAGTAAAAATATTTGACAAACATATATAATAATTTTGTAGTTAGTTCTATTCATTCCCGCCATCACAACAGCTAGGTGTTAACTACAATTTAAAATAATATTATTTTATTATTAGAGTGCAACGTAAGATTTCCAAGAAACTCGTTGTTGCGTGTTGGGTACGCCATCGAGCATAGCATCCCCTTTAATGTCATATTAATATTTTATTCACAAATATGGATAAATACGAAATTTTCATATTCTTTATTTACCTGGGGTGTTATATCCTTCCCCCCTTTTGGGAATTGTGTCCTCGCAATTTTAAAATTTAGCTTGGAAACATCCTTGAAAGTCCCACATTGGAACAAGAGTCGATAAAACAATCACTTTAAAATAAAGAAATATAAGTACAGAGGTCACCCGAGTTAACCCATAATAGGATTCCGTGTCGAAAAACATGGACATGGAAGAAAAATCAAGGGTCATGTTCTTGAGGGATAGTGATAGTAAACATGTCTAGAAGAAAGTTAACCATAAGAAAATCACAAACTTGTGATGGGTTAAACGGTATTTGATTCCCCAGTAGGAAAAGTTAATAGACAAAATTTTGTTTTAAGTTACTTTTTATTGAGGAATTTATTCATAAGGAAACATAATCACTTATCATGTTTACTTTCAACTTTTATTAGATTCCTTACACAAACTCATATTTTCTCCAAAAGACGAGTATTTAGGAAGACTTGTTAATATTAAGAGTACTATAATCAACTTCTAGAGAATAACTTAATCCACCAACGGGAACTATATACATCATGTGTCTTTAGGCTTTAACCAAAACCAAAACCCAAAAGGTTAGTAAAAGATTAGATAATCCAGAAAAGGATAACCCTTTAAACAAATCTATGCTTAATCTCCAAAAATTGTCCAACAAAACCCAAAGTTCAACGAGGACCATCTGATAAACAATTTGTCCCTAAAATTATTCAAAGTAAACCAATATAAGATTGAAACCCAAATATTTGAAGGATTTAGTCACATAGTCTTCTAAGTAAAATCGTAACATTTATCTCCAAACAACATCAGTTGCTCCCAAAGTCTCGTATTGAAAAGTAATTAACCTAATCACATATCCCCCATGATAGGTTAATCATTTTCATAAATAAACCAAAATCAACTTACACTTAATTCATAAAATCATATATCTAAAAAGAATCAGTCAAACTAACCAGGTACTTCACATAGTCCAGTGGTAGGCGATAAATACCAGTCGCACTTTGGTTGTGGGTTCGATTCTCGCAGCTTTTTCCGACGCGACGGGTAGTCACATGGTCTGCGTGTTGTCCTTTTTCCAAAACTATATAATTCTCAAATCATTCCCCAAAAAAAAGGATAAAATCATCAAAAATAACCATAACATAATTTAACCTCAATTTTATCTCATGCCTTTCACTTGAATCATAACATATAGTAACCCATAATTACCTAAAAAGTAAGGATCATATAAACCCAAATGGTTCTTTATAACTATGTCCACAAAAGAAAAGATAAATATTCCTTGAATAAAATTTGCATATATTAAACATCAGGGTTACACATAATATAAAAAGTCTTCTAATGTAACCCCATCATCAAAAGAGACTTAATAATCTAAAGAATTTCACCATAACTCTTGAAGCCCTTATATGTTGACATCTTACTCATTCAACATTCTTCATGATCCATTAACAATTCCTTTCCAACTTATTCCGAAATACCTCTTTCCTACAAACAAAATCATGAATCATATCCTATGATTCCAAAATAGGAAAACAATAGTCATGAAATAAAACATACCTTTGATTGGTCATTGTCAGTTTCTTCATCCTCAATCGGAATGGCATTAGGTATTGGTAAATGAATATTTGTACGATCTTGGTGATCCCATTCCTGAAACTTCTTCATAGGACATGTGTTTGCATATTGACCATGCACACCACATTTAAAACATTCAATTGATCCCTCAGAAATAACTTCTTTCCCTTTCCTCGAGTCAACTAGATGCTTCCTTTTTCTATGGCAGGTTCTTGCTTTATGACCTTCATTTCCACATCTATAGAATATTTTTGTCCCTTTGAAACATTTTCCTAGGTGTTTCTTTCCACATATTTGACACATAGGTTTTTGTACACACTTACCTTTATGATTATTACCTGTAGTTCCTTAGGGATTTGTTTCTTTCATATATGATGCCTTATAGAAATCACCAAGGTTTAGGTGGTCAATCATGACTCCAGATAGTTGGTTGAGGATAAACACAAGAGTTCTCATTGCAGCTCTCATATCAATCAGTTGCTCGCTCAGAAAACTGTCACAGTTTCCTTCACATCCACTGTTACCTTGGTGCCTGCTAAATCCAACCATTTACTAAAACCAAGAAGGTAATTGTGAGTATATCAAAAAAAACCATCATGTACTAAAGAGGAAGATAAAAAGTAAGATATACTTACTCATTCACTTTATCTAAAAACTATGACTCTTTCTGAAATCCTAACCATTATGGTCATGTCACTTATGCTTAAAGAATACCCTAACCTCTAAAGTTATCTAAACCGACCTTTGATACCAATTATAAGGCCCCAGCCTTAAACCTTACTTAATATTGAATTAAATGAGTAATTCACATTTCAGATATTTTTAGGTTTAGAGTTTTAGAGAATTAGGACATAACTATTACATCTCAAAAGATTACAAAGTAATCTCTTCTACTAAAATTTCCATAAAATAAAAACTCTTAAAAAGAAACATGTCTAGTTCCATGTTTTAGGTAGCATGACTTTCCCATGAACCCATCCTTGACCCTACTCCACGCTAAGTCCTGTGAAAAACATTTCAAAAACTTGGGATGAGCATAAAAATCCCAGTAAGGGATACACAAAGAATGAAAACTGTTATTTTTTCAAAACAACAAGTAAACCATGTATACTTTATCAAAGTAATACTTTTCACCTTTTCGAAGTAGTAAAAACTATTCGCTAAATAATAGTTCATTACATACCCTTATGTAACCAAAAGATTACCATAAAACCCATATAAAGATCACATAACATATAAAGGTAACTTGGGACATAAATATACTTAAGTGGAATAACCATAAGGTCGACTTCCACACATATCAATTAATGGAATAGCCATTCGGCCAACTTCCATACATACTTAATGGAATAGCCGTACGACCAACTTCCATACCCAATGCATTGGAGGTTATAAAGTAACCACCAGTCCTGGTATTCATGGCACCACCCGTCATATGGTTTATCACGTAACCACCCGTAAAATGTCCAAGTACCATTATAAAATTATAACACATAAAACCAACATAAAGGAATGATAACATTTCCACATTTCAATCACAATATATCATTTAAATATATTGACATAATATAATCTTTTATCAAAACCATTTTCAATACCAAAATACAAAAAAAAGTATATGGTATTTGTTTTATTTTAAAAAAATTACGGCTTGTTGAGAAAGCCAAAGATCAAATAATACTCGCGGCGGCGGAAAAGGTCGTTGTCACCGCATACGTAAAATAAACATTCTTTTTTGTCGTTTAGTAAAACGCTTCGTTGAAAAAATATTCCTTTTGAATAAACGTAAAACTCAAAGGGGTTTATACACCGTATAAAAGAAGGTTGTGTATAAAACAAAATATGCCTCAATGAATGGAGATTGAGATGAAGACCCTTACAAAGACGGTATCCTTGGTTTAAGGATAAACCAATTGCATAATTATGTGTGACAAACGAATACACCAAATATAAGTGGATATTTAGTGTAAAACAATCAGAGGTTATTCACACATATTCATAGAACGACATATTCAAGGAGTACAAGTTTATCCCAAAGAATCAAATTTGGGTTAAAAACTACCCTTGCAAAAATTTGACAGCCTAACGGCGTCACTTCAAAATTCAGAAAAAGAGTTGATGAGAGATAAAAAAAGTATCTCATCACTTAAAATTTACATCAATAAGGATATATGAGAACATATCCCAACATAACAATGTGTGAATTAAAATACCCAACAAAAGAAGTCTTTTAAAAAGAGGAGGGTGAAAGGTTCCCTTACCGACTTGGGTATCTTTCGAAACATACACCCCATGAAATAAGGTCAATACATCATTGATGTAAATAATCATAAACGAAAGTATATTACACAAAGATTAGAATAATCGGAATTACATACACCAGTCAAAGGAAATTGTGGGAAATGTAGCATAAATCTCACGGAAATAAAAGTGAGATGATAAATCCCTTACGAAAACTCGGCAGCCTAACAGTGCTACTTAAAACTTCCAAAATGGATTGATGAGAGAAAATATGGTTTCTCATCATATGAACAATAAAAATTATAGTAAGAGTAATATAAAATAACATCCCAATAACAAGAAAGATGAGATTTAAAAGGAATGAAATAAAGAGCGTACTTAAAAAGAAAGAGAGGAGTAGGTTCCCTTACCTCGGGTCCGACTTGACTCGATCGTTCTTTAACGTCCTGAATAATAAACATGAGTTAATTTATAATTTATTAAGAACCTTTTTCAATTTAATTATTCCTTTTATATCAATTATTGACATTTTATAAACATTATGTAATCATTTAGGTTAATAATGTTTGTTTTGTTGATATTTAGTTCTTAAGTCAAAAGTGGACTTCTTACAATTACATGTTGTTCGTGTGGTCAATGATTCATTATATCCAGAATGATATTCATGATTTGGATATCATATATATCATATATATCCAGCATATACATGTATTTTTAATATTACATAATCATTTAGAGATAAGAAATGAAATGCACCGTTCATGGAGATGGTAAGTCGTACGTACGCATGAACGCTACTTTCATTTCTTTGTCATATTAATGGAATTAAAACTAAATGAGAGGTATGTATATTTTAATTCCAGAATTATATTCATCATTTATATGTAACATACATTATATATATTCATTATAAATATGTACTTATAATAGTACATTACATTTGGGATAAGAAATGAAATGCACCGTTCATGGAGACGGTAAGCCGTACGTACGCATGAACGCTACTTTAATTTCTATCTCATACATTAATGTAAATAAATAATAATGATATAGAGGTATATTATAATTCCAGTATAACATCATATATAATAAATTTAAATCCTTCCTTTATACGTCCCACATATGGAATTAACGAATCACATCACTTTGAGGGGGTGGTAGTTCGCACTTCCTTAAATGAAGATATCACGTTTACCCATAATGGAAACCATAAAGGTATGCCATAAATAAAAAATAAAGAAGCTTAAGAAAAAAATAAACATATTATATATCATATATAAATATAGTGACATCTTAATGGCCACCTTTGAAGGTGTTATATGAGTGTTGAACAATCATCGTTTCGTGAGGCAGAAATTCGCCATCCACGGAAACAGTATGTTCTTTAACCATTAGATGTAGGTGTGTGTAAGTTTATCTCGAATCCTTCTTATAAAAACATCCTATTATATTTAAGATACTGGAGTTCTTACAAAAGAAATGAATAAAAAGATTTTAGGGGGTTGGAGAGGCAAAATAAAACAAAAGGACTCAAGTGAAGACATTACCTTGAAATCGGGTAACTCCCTTTCGTTTGAGCTCAAAGGCTTCCTTGGGAAGAATTATTCCCAAAGTGAGGCTTCAAGGAGTAAGAGAGGGAAGTGGAGAGACAAAATGGGCAGATTTTGGCCGAGCCAAAGGCTTTGGGTGTGTGGGTAAGGAGGTATAGGTGGGGTCCTTTTATAAGAGGAGAGGAGGGGCACTCTTGTAAAGTTACAAAATGTTACTTTATTTTCAAAAGAGTTTGGGATTTTAGAGGTCCCACATTGATTTATGTTGAGGATAAGGTGATAAGGGTTCGAAATACACTCATCCAATAGGTTTTGGACATGTGTAGGTCTTAGATATTACATTATCTTTCCATTTTATTTAAATCATTAAATAATGAGGTCATCACTGCATCATCATGATGTCATAAATAATTTAATTTATTTAATGACTAAAAATTATAAAAAAAATACTATGATGTAGGAAATCTTTTTAGATTTCAAATTACTATTTATAGTCAAAAATATGACTTGTATAATCCCATGTAAAAATTGTTTTCGTAAAACATCTCATGTTTGTGTCATTCTTACTTTAACATTAAATAAAAATGTATTTATGTTTTTTTCCAACCAAAGTGGATCCACGGGGTCCCCAAGTTGACCCATGGATTGTCTTGGTTGGCCATGACACATCCAATGAGGGTATGACATGTGTCTAGGTCTTTGGATTTTATAAAACATTATTCTTACCTTAAACTACACTAATTACCTCTAATCGCGATTAAAAACTTAATAAGTTACTATTCACCAAAAAAATTATTTTTATCCCATTGAACCAAATTTTACTTTTTAATGACAACCATGTATGTAGGATTTTTGAAATTAAAAACACAAAGATGAAAAAATTTCATTTAAACAGAAAAATCATTTTTTTTAAGTACCACTTAGTGGTTTCACTATTCATCCAAAAATTGAGGTTTTTCAGAAAATTACAAAAAATTCACCCTAAGCTATATTTGATATTCCGAATTCAAAAATGATGTCTATTTTAAAAAATTCAAAACACATAAGTTGCATTAATTAATTTAATAATTAATTCCCGCTGTCAAAACAAATAGCATGTTTTTATGAAACAAAATGTATCAAAAGATTGACACTAGTTTAAGTCCGATTTCAAAGTGAAATTAATACCAAAGACCACAATTGGATTAGATGGTAAAAATATATTCTAATTTAACTTTAAAACCAATTCAAAAAATAATCTAATCATATAAATAAATTAGATTAAAAAGAGGTTTTGAGTTAAAATACAACATTTTTCACTATTCATTAAAAATTGAACTTTTTTGGAAGAATACCAAAAATTTACACAAAGTAAATTTTGATGTCCTGATTCTAAAGAAGAATTTTATTTTGTCAAATATATCACATACCGTTGTCAAAATGATGATTTAAAAGTGGTTTTCCATCAAAAGGCGGTTAATCGACCTTTTAATGAATATTAGAATGTTTACGCTTAAAATTGGATTAATTCGCATTTTTAATCCTCTAACATTTATTGTAAAAAGTAAAAATATTTGACAAACATATATAATAATTTTGTATTTAGTTCTATTCATTCCCGCCATCACAACAGCTAGGCGCTAACTACCATTTAAAATAATATTATTTTATTATTAGAGTGCAACGTAAGATTCCCAAGAAACTCGTTGTTGCGTGTTGGGTACGCCATCGAGCATAGCATCCCCTTTAATGTCATATTAATATTTTATTCACCAATATGGATAAATATGAAATTGTCATATTCTTTATTTACCCGAGGTGTTACAACATTCTACTCCATAAAGTCCCATACTCCTTATGAATTGAAATATGATTTCACTTTCTCTATCCACTTAACAAAACCTATCACAATAGGAGGCATATCTATCAAAAAAATAACATAAGATCATGTAAACCAGCAATTCAACCTAAAAAATGTGGCATGTGATTTCTAACAACTTCCGAATATGATACATGAGATAGAATACTCTTATACGATTGGTTTGAAATAGAAAATAACTCACAGTTTTATCAATAATAATATCACAATTCATGTGCATCACCCAATAGTGGAATCGAATCAACTTAAATAGTAAAAATTCAAAAAATGACAATTCAATTCAAGGGAATTTGGATTTTCCCCAAAGGTGGCTTATCTAAAACCAAGTAAATCTCATTAATAAATCTATATTCTTTTATATCCATATCTATTGATTCCAAATAGTAATAAAAACTAAAAAATAAAGGCTCTAATACCACCTTTTAACACCCCAGACCTAGATGCCGCTCAATAGTGACCCAAGCCCCATTGGAAACATAGCCACTTGTGTATCTCCCGATATCCTAGAGGATACCGACTAGAGGTGAGGGCCTAAGGGTTTCTAGGGGGACACTATGCCATCATCCCTAGAGTGTAACACAACATAAATAAAATAACAGATAGATAGTGAAAGAAATACAACATGTAGACAACAGATACCCAATAGGAATAGACAACAATCTCAAAATAATTCTCATATACAATGATGATGATGATGATACATTTCATATATATAATAATGCTATCAAAATAGGTAAAAAAAATATGGTACAATACATGTATCCAAAATACCAACAATGATCAAGAGTTCTATCTCTGAATAGCATTGTGAGCCTAGCTCGGTCCCATTTTCCTCTGATCCTAAGCATGGAACAAAATCACCCTTAGAAATAGGGGTGCTTCCACTTTCAATAACTATATCCAAATAGTCTATTAGGGTACCCAGCGATAACTCTAAGTGGGTGGGAGATAAAATTGTACTTGGTAACCACACAAAGATCAATACAATTTCATGAAATGCAATATAAGTTATATAGTGTGAAATTAAAGAAGGTATATAGTGAATAAAATCACAGAATCCCATTGGATTGTAACTACTAAATAGTAATACTAAAATAGACCCTCATGTATCCCTACAAAGGAAGAAAAAACTCCTCTAATAATGTAGCTAAAAAAAATTCATATTTAATGAACACGTCCTTATCGTTCATCTAAACATTTCATGTGAACCACGACCTTTCCATACAACCTGATGAGTCAGAACATCCATGACTGAGTCATATAACCAAATAAATCATATTTATCAGGACTATGATGTACAATAAAATAGTCAAAACATGAAAAAATACATAAAATATGTATAAGAACAAGGAATCCTCATCAAGCCCCATCAGAATCTCAATAAAAACTCAGCTAGCTACTGGTTGGAGTCTAAAGATATTTCCATTCGAATATGTCCTAACTGAGTCCAAGAAATCCAGATCCAATGGGTAGGAAATCCCAATTCATCTAATAGAATCAATACCCAAGGATAATAATCTATCCAAGGAGTTAACTACCATTTCAATATCCAAGGAGTATCAACCAAGGAATCTATGGAAACATTCTCAATTTCATTCCATTTACATTTTCATGAAAATTGAGTCTACCCCTCATATAACAATTCTCATTCTAAAGTAACACATTGGTATTCCCACTCATGTTTTATATTTAAAACCAAAGTAAACCAATGAGTATACCCACTAATTTATCAAATCCATACAATTACCATTTATATCATTTGAGTCTAAACACTCACTAATCAATTCTCATTCAACAATGACTCATGAGAATACCCACTCATGGATCATAAGTTCTAAATCAAAATAAAACAAATAATATAACCAATCAATTAGAAAACCATATTAACCCTTTTATAAATTCAACAACTTGACAATTTAATATCTCAATGTTATTTTTACCATGGAAAGGAGGAAAAAATATCTTAACTGGTAAACACAATCCAATTTAGTAATAATTAAGCTCCCTCTAACTAGGAAATACAAATTGCACACCCCATTGATGTTTTAACAAATCTTAAATTTGGTGGATTCATACAGAACATCCCATGTATAGATTTGGGTGGAGAAACCCCCACCATCGCATCACAAAGGAACCTAAGGTCATCCATAAGAGGTCCAAACTAACTTAATTCATCTATCTAATTTAATTTTAGGGATGCATTGGAATGTCATACAATAGGCACAGTGGAAAGTAACCTGATAAGGTACTAAAATTAAAGGATGTTTTATAGAACACCATTCATTATCTGGGTAGTGGATTGATCATCTAATTTCATCTCCTAATTTAACATAGATTAGGAGAAAAATAAAGAAAAGTCAAAGAGACAAATAATATGGAATATGATTCAAAATACATATTGCACAACTTATAGTTAGAAGAATGAGGAACAACTAAAAAGGAATCAAGTACTCACTGATGTGGAAAAAATGAGAGGTTCTGCACTTAAATATGAAATCAAACAAAGAACGCACCTCAAATCCAAGATTATTTTCCAAATAAGTCTCTAAAAGAATATTTTTGTTGTTCATAGAATGAGATGTATGATTTATGTTTAAAAGGATTTTAATGAAATTTAAAGTTATAAAATTTATAAAATATATTGGGATACATGGTTTTTTGTGGGAGGAGGTTCTACTATATGGTTTCATAGAACGGTTTGAATAACCATGTAGAAACTATGAAAAAACCACTCTAAAAGTTTCAGTACTTTCCGCATTGTTGTGCGACCCATTCCACACAGTTTGGCTTAACTATGAGGCCAATAGCTCCCCTAATCCCAGCGTCGCACAATTTTTTCAAATCACATGTTCTACTTCGCATGGTTTACACTAACCTTGTACCAGGCTTAAATCACCCCAAAACATGGGTTACGAGCTCCAAACAAGGCTCATACCCCCATAAACCTCAATAACCTCAAAGGGCATTCACATTAGGCCATATTTAAAAATTAAATCTAAAAAATGTGGGATATATACCTCATACCAAAACCTAGATTCTTACATTATAAATATCATATATAATCCTTAACTCTGTCTTTATAACTATCCATGTTATGTAGTGTTTGAAAATAAAAAAATTTAATTAATGGAGGTGGTAGACTGCACATACGCACAAGAAAAATTTTAATTTTCAATTGGATTGAAACGGGATGGGAAATGGTTCGATCAAATTTTTTTTAAATATAATAAATATTTTTATGTCTTTATATAAGGACATTATAAAATATTACACTACGGTGTAAATAGAAAAAAAACATGAAACAACACAGTTATAACCATTACATTTTCCACAGACATAATCCTTTAGCTTATACATTGATACTTATTATATTGTTATTTCAGTAATAAAAATAAATACAAGACATGGGATGTATAATTTTGGTGGTATTTCAATGGATATATTTTGAGCTGTGGTGATCAATGTGTGCGGAGATTTAAGGGGTGTAAAGCTCCTTTTATAAGTATGAGGATTGGATCTCCAATAACTATTCAACATTATCAAATAATATTAATATAAAATTGAATGAAAATTCATCCAAATAATAAAACAATTGAGGATGAGATATGTATTATAATATTCCACTAATCCAGTAAGTTTATAAATTATATTTTTTTGACTTTGTTTTAGAGTTTTACCCCTTTTACCACATTTAACATTTTATTTGGGATACTCACTATTTACCATGGAAACTTATTTTTAAGAAAAAAAATTAAAAAAAATTATATAATTGTAAAATATAATTTGAAATATTAAAATATATTTTTTATATTTAACATCTATAATTCCTAAAAAACATTTTTAACATAAACCATGAAAAAGAACAAAAAATATTTTTTAAAAAATTTGTTTCAGTCTTAAAAATTGAATTTACAATTGAATCATGTATACAGTTTGTTTTCATGACATTTATTGGTTTATTAGTAAAATAATGTGGGCTATTTTAAATTGAATATATTTCACAACTAAATAGAATCATCAAATTTCTCAATAAAAATATAATAATTTAAAATAGTTTTATTATAAATAAAACATTACATAGAAATCAAAATTACCAATATTGGTGTCTAAATTCAACAAAACATTTTTAAATGAGTTATTTTACTTTTTAAATTTGTATTTAAAATATAAAATTATTTTAATATATTTTCATTACATTCTTATATCATGTTAATGGCATAAAAGTAACAAAATTTACATAATTGTTATTTTTACTATTCACCCAAAACTGAACTCTTTCTAAAAAATATACAATCATCACCAAAAACTAATTTTTACTTATTGAATCAAAAAACGTAATCAAATTTTTTTAGTTTTATATTAATTTTTTAAATTAAAATTTTAATTAGTGAAATATATTCCTGGAATAAAATCAAGTTAAAATAAAACTATTTCTTTTTTACTAGAGAATAATATGTAATTATATTATTTTATAAGAATCATGAAAATACAATTTTGAAAATAAAGAAGGCATAAAATTGTTATAATTCATTAATTTCCTGGTTTTTTACACTCCAATTATTTATTTCATACATATTTTAAATAGTGGAAGTCTTTACATCCTTTATCCATATCCACTTTTTTATAGGTTTTTAATATTCACATGCACATCACATGAAAATAAATTTCTTATAAAAATTATCATCAAATATGCACTTCACATGCATCTGTATCTTTTTTAGATTGCGAATATTAAAATATTTGAATAGTTTCATGGATTAAATGTTTAATATCATGATCGAGGAATTTCATATTAATGATTTTTTTCTCATACTCCATTTATTTAATTTTTTTCTTTCTATGATGTTCTCATCTCTCAAAATTTATCTTCATCAAAATTGTATTACCTTTATAGTAAACAGTCAAAATTTTTATTTGCACTTTCATTGATGTTCAGATTTTTATTATTTAGAGGTGATTATAATTCAAAATCATGGTTCTTTTTTAATGTATTTTCTTGGATACTTTTGTTTCATTTATTTTATTTAGACATTAATTCTCAATTTTGATCCAATTTTCTTCATGTTCCATATTTATTGAATTTCATGCTAAAACATTTCGAGAGACACTCACACACATTAATCAATGATTTATTTAGATACATAAAAAGATTTTCATTGTGAATTAATTAAATATTGATATTCTCCACTTGTTATTGTCTCTTCTCTGGGATATTTTTGTTAATAAAAATTTGTTAGCACATCATTATGTAGTAAAATACATGAGTAATAATTTTAACCCATTACTTCATTCAGTGTTTCAACTACTAAAACACCATTTTCAATGCATGGTATTTAATTTTAAGGCTACAAAATATAAAAATTTATTTTCCATCCACGTTATATAATCAGGTTTTCATTTTTTGATTAACAAATTAAATAGGATTCTTAGAAAGCTATGAAAGAGAAATAATTCATTGTTATTACCTTTAAATAATGGACAATCCCCATTCTTTTATGAGGTTCTTATCATCCACTTTGCATCCCATTTTTTTATATATTTTTTTGATGGATTTATTTTCGATGGTTTATTTTATTGGAAATTTATTGGAACTATCAAATATACCCATTATAAAGATTTGACATAAAAAATTCAAAAAACCAGTCCTTGAGATAATAGAGAATCAAACTCAAATTGTCACTGAATTCTCTAATGAAAACATTAGGATGAAAAAGGAATTCTAAAATCACTAAGAGGGGGTGATTAATTTTTTATATACTATTTACCACTTTTCATATCTACAATTATTCATGGTATGGAATTCTCAATTAATTTACATAACATTTCACTTGTATGCTTGAAGATGTTAATAAGAAATCATGAGAAGGAAAACACTATGACTTTTTTAGGAGGCCCATCTTTAGTATGATGAATATATCCTCATGTTATAGTGGTTATTATCCAACTCACACATAACTTTCTACTTATTATCGAAAGAATAAGGTGGAAAGGTTCTAAATTAGAGTCAAAATCCCATTACATAGCAGTTGCAATGCATGAAATGAATTATTATTCTAAAAATTATTAGGTAATAATAGATTAAAACTTCTCCTTAAAAATTTTACTAGGATAAAGTTATCTAGTATTATCATAACCTAAATGGTATGATCTACTTTCTAAATGTATAAAAAGTTTCTTCGCTTCCTCAAACATCAGTCTTCTATATCATAATAACCATATAGTATTGATATCACAAATTTCTAGCATGTATGAATATATGATTGAATCATGCCTCAACATTTCTCTTTATATATACCTCTTGAAAAAAATATGATCAATAATAAAAAAGGCCATATGATCCTCTTATTCATTATTCAGTGCAAAAAATAAAAAATTACAAAAACTCTAGAACATATTCTTTTCTAGTGAGAAGTAATACCCTTCTATATACAACACAAGTTCTGCATTCAATTTTAAACTCACTTAATTAAGAGAGTATATATATAATTATTTGGGTATCTTCTGCATTTATTTATATTGAGGATATATAAAACATTTTTTTTCTAGACTCCTCATTTCCAATACCTTAGTTTGATTTAAATATTTCATATCCCCTTATGTCAAATGAAAAATATTTCTATGATATTTAGAATATTTAAATATATTTTATTATAATTCCTTTAAAATAATTTAATTCCAATGTTATTATTTATTATAATACCTATTATATACTCATATAATTTAAGCTCTATGTGTTTTTAAACTATCACTGATTCATGTAATCATCTAATACTATAACAATTTTTACTCTTCTATGTTAAATTTCATCATCATATTCACCATGAATCTGATATTACTAAATCATTTTTGTTCTATATGAGTCATAAAACAACCCAACATACACCACGGTGGGGGGATCCCCTTACTAAACCATAGACAACTTTTATCAACGTGATCTTTGCAAAGCATTCACCAAGTTTGGACAACTGCATGGTCCTAGTAATATTAAATCTCAATCATAACTTCTCATGAGATACCATCACTACCTCTATAATAATTTCTTTTATTCTATTTATTATAGTTGAATATAAATCAAAAAATTGTCTCTGTAATGATTTGGTTTTTTAGTATACTCATTTTTTCGCCACAACCATTAATAATCATAATGAAATGTAGTTAATGTCTTTATATCACCCCTTTTCATTCTCTAAACACCCATTATGGCCAAAAAACCTTCTCAAAACTCTCCAAATCATTATCATAATTATTTTATAGTGACTATCACATTATTTATTTCATGGTCATATTTATATTCATGTTTCATCAAAACAAAACCATACTACTTCAATAAAGAATCACCGTAAATAAAATAGTGGCCATTTGTTTAAGGTAGGTATAATATTAGATCAATGGAAATTATAATTTTTAACACATAAAAATAATTATCACAAGATTTTCCTTAAATAAATTTAAATCTCTTTAAAGCTAAAAGTTTTAGTTTCTAAGATAACCAAGAAACTATTTCAACATATCATTGGTAATAACCGACTAGTCCAAAAAAACATCGAATCTCAGTAACATTAGTTGGTCATTTCCATTCCTTATCCACTATAGTATTATCATAATCAACTGTTACCATATATTTTGTTACAATATGTAATTTAAATAAATACGTGGTCAAAAAAATTCCAATTTTCAACATTTTATAAACAAAATCTTTTATTTTATTTTCTATATTAAGAAACATAGATGTTTCTCATTATCCCCATAACACCAAGAATATATGATAATATCATCGATAAAAACCCTAATAATTTTACCCATATAGTCACAAAAAGCATTGTACCCCATGGATATTTTAATATATATTTTTCTTTAAATTAATCATTTATATTCATTAATATTCTTTACAAACAACCATGACTATATATAATCTGTGATATAGTGAACTTGTATAAACTAGAAGCAAAATTTGAAAGTATTAATATTAATAATGTAATTATGATAAATATTTATATATTTATAAAAAATTTAAATGTATTGATTAACTCTAAATAAATAAGAAACTATTTTTTAGTCGAATAATTTTATGGTAAAAAATATTTATCTTCTTCAAAAAATGATTTTTATTACATTTTATGTGGAAAAAGTTAAAATGAATTTTAAAATTTTAATAAAATATTATTTTGAGGGAATTTTTTTCATTGTCTAAGAATAATTACAATATTTTATTATGGTGGTTTTCTAGGACTTTTTTAAATAGAGTTATTTTTATGAATACTGAAAAATACCAATTTCTATAAAACAAATATCATTTCGTTTCATCTAAAAGATAAATTATTTTTGTAATTTAATGTCAAAGTAAAATAAGTCCCATTTAATTATAAATAATATAATTTGTTACATATAAATTGTCATTATATATTATTTTGTTATAAGTTTATTTTCACTCTTAAATACACATTTTTCTAAAATATTACGTTTAATGCGTGCAATGAGTTTTTATCTTCATAAATTAAAATAAAATTTATTTATCAATAATTTTAGTGAAATTTGTTTATTTATATTCTATGATATTTTTTATCATTAATTTCATGATTTTTCAAAGGAAATAATGGTAAATAAATAAGGTTTCATGCTTAAATATTCAATTTATTTAAATAAGGTTTCATTGTAGTTCACAATCTTATTTAAAATTAATTTATTCAACTTATAGAAAATGAATTTTCTAAAATTTAATTCATATTTTTAATCATAATAGTTAATATACTTAAATAGTTTTAACTTAATATTTTTTCATATTGAATAGTACAAACTATAAATTTGTGCTACCATGGTTAAGGGTAAAAAGTGTTTATCTGGGGTACAACCAAATGATAAGTGTAGTATTTCCACCAAAAATAGTATAATTATTGCATGATAATGATATTTAACCTTATCTTATCATACCATCCAATACTTAGGCATTTGAATCCACTTTACCATGAATATGACCTGATATAATTGAAATATTTTAAGAAATTTCATGTGTATCCCTCCTCTCAAATATAAATGGACTCTTATCCCCATCCTTTATTAAAATCATTTGATACTTTCAGAGTTTTTGATAACTATATGAACAACATATTATATTCATTAAATTAATCTTATATCTTCATTTATTCCCACAAAACCAATCCTTAAAGGATTATGGTGTAAGGAAATAAAGGTCACTCAATGATGAGGTATAAATATTAACCAACCTATTTCAAATTTATTTCATCATGAACCATATATAAACATATTTTATCCCTAAAAAATGATTTCTATTTTATAATTACAATATTTTGATGATATTATTTTAATTTCACATTCATTTTCCACTCCATCTCCATCAAATGGGAAATCAATTTACAACTCATGCATAAGTGTACTGCCTCCACACATTGATATAATTAATTTTCCATCAACATATTTCATTGGTTGTTAAAATAATAGATTTGAAATTTAAATACTATATTTATTTAATAACTATTCGTTAATATTTATAAGATATTATATACCTCCATACATTCAGATCCATTAGTAAACAACAATGTCACTCGTGCATATATATAAACACCCACATCAATGAAGTGTTGTGATTTATTTGTCATTTACAATTTATATGGATGGTAACAATGATTTATATAATTAAAATTTATTATATTTATGATATAATAATTATTTTTATTTATAAATTATCATTTTTTTCATCCATCAAAATGTGGAAACACCACTTGTGTGTACATAGGAATTTCAATCCTTGCAATGTGATGTAATTAATTTTCCATCCCCAATTAATATGAATAGTTATAAATATTTATAAAATGATTATATATGATATTTATATCATTTTTTACATTTTTGAGATATATTTTCCATGATAAATGATCAAGAACCATAACTACCAATCTAAAATATACATGAAATACAAAGCAATTAACACCCAAAATGACGACTACAATAGATTATTATTAATAAAATGATGTTGAAAAGATATTTGTGGATCATATTTGACATTATATGTTGAAATAAAACTATGGTATATATTTAAAATAAATTTAATTTTTTAAAATAAAGGGTTAGAGAACATAAGAATCAAGTCGTTCACAAGTTAAGGGTTTCTCTGTATCCTTTTAAATTCATTAAGACATGTCTAAATTACAGAAAACACTTTAATTTATTCTGTATGATTACTAAATACATAATTTATTTGAACATATTAATGAAATTTTTATGGTTTGAATATCAATTTTGTGTTATTTCGTTCTATGTCCTCTAATTTACAAGATACCAAAGTTTTATGTGTTTCGTCTCAATTTATCTTCAATGAGACATTTTTTTATGTTATGAAATAATTTCATATTTATATTATGCACAAAATTACAAAGAATATAATTTGTACTAATACATGATTTCATTTAAGGGTTTTTTGAACCATATTATTTTCAATCTTCCAATTATTTTACATATAAAAAATTTCTAAAAATACAAGGGTCCATTGTCTCTGTTTTTATTCATTTAGACCTATTTGATGTTAGACACATATCTTTATTTTTGTGGTGTATCTATTACCCTGTTGATATGTTGAAACTTGATTATTCTTATTTCCGTTATATTTTACATTTAATTTTTTGATTTTTATTTCACAGGGGTTATGATTCAAAAGTTATCACATATGTAAGAATTTGATGTTACAATCTCATTTTTTGTCATGATTAATTATGCCTAAATATAAAATGATGAAATTATATGATCTATATCTCAAAATTCATATTTAATTTTTTATCCTATTTTTATTTATAGAGATTTAAATTTTATTTCTTTCATTTTACACTCTTTATGTACTCAAGAGACTGAGATATTTTTTTATGAAATTAGATAATGTTTTCACCATTGGTCATGAATATTTTCTTCTATGTTTGTATTTTTTAAAAAAAATTAATAAAAAATAAAATTTATCCTATGATTTTTTAATTTAACTTTTTTATATAATTCATTATTTACCCAGGAAAGTATGTTCTTGTTAGGAATCACTATTTTTGGGCAGTTTTCAACAACTTTTTTTTTTCGAACTGGAAATACACAATAGTTCTTTATCCAGTGGGACATGCTTTCCATAGGCAAGTGTTTGTTAGGTATTTTGACCTATGACTCTTAAGATCTCTATTTGGTTGAGAGGATGGGAGTTCAGGCTCATCACACACTTTTGGAGAGAATTATTTCCTACTTCTATACTCTCTTATATATTTAAGATATGTTCATGAATCCTTTATTAATTCACCATGTATGACATGAGTTTACCATTTAATTTATCAATAAATTGTTAGCATGAATGGAATTTAGAATTGTATGTATGTATTAGAAGTTCTTCATTAATAGTGATATCAATATTTAATTGGTGTTCTCCATCAATGGTATCCTCTTGTATAATATATAGAGATTCTTTAGTCATGATGATGATGATGATGGTTTTTAATCCACTCAGTGGGCCGCTCTGTTATTTATTATCATCCAGGTAGAAAAGAGTTACTCTGGAGTTTATCATCATCTTGGGAGACAGAAGGTTACTTTAGAGTTTATCACCATCTAGGGAGACATAATTTGTTTTTATATTTGTATCAAAGCCATAGATAAGAGAGTTATATATCCTTGTGAAATGAATCAATAACACACATAGTTCAGTGCCACTTAATTGGACACATCATACCATTTAATGTTGTGTGACAAGGACCCAAATGTATAGTTTAATTTCATGTGGTAATGACATATAGGAAGAAATGATATAGTCTAAGTTTGGTGTGGTGCATATAAAGATGCACGCCAAGGAACCTAGAAGGGATACGAGCTTCCAAGTTGGGTTAGAACCTACTGGGAATTTGGTTCGAAGAGAACATGGTTGATTAGGAGTTTTTGGGTTTGGACCTCAGGGAGACTTCCTACATATCAATCTTGAATAGAAATCAAATACCACATGGTTTGATTAGTCTCATTGGAGAGTATGGAATTTTAATAGGATTAAGTTGGGTATTATTCCTGAAAATAATTCCCTATAAAATGTATCATGAGTAAGGTGTTGCATCATGATAAAATGGGAGATTAATTTGGGGCTTACTCAAAATGAGGATTCCATGTAATAGAAGTGACAGGGTCCATGAGGATATTTAGTTAATGGATATTTGGGGACATAACTAAGGGCATTATCTTAAAGAGGATTCCTAGAATAAGAGAATCAATATTTATTTATGATATTATGGATGAGTTAATATGAAGCTCAGGCCCTGAGAAGGCTTCCTATGTATCCCATTTGTGGTGGGAATTAGAGTTATCATAGTTCATTAATTAATTTGGATTGTATGAATGTTGTAATCATTAAAAACCTATAAGGCCATGTGATTCATGATTGGTGTGAGAAACAAGGGGAAACAAAAGATTCAACAAACCATGCATGTTGCTTCCTCCGCTGGCCGAAGAGGTTGGGCCTACAGAGAGAGAGGACTGGGTGACGGTGGACGAGTGTGTAGAGAAATGAAACATTCAATGTGAAATGAAGGTGAAGGCTATTAGGTCTGGCCCAAAATTATTGTGGATTATTCCATGAGGGATGCGCCAAAATAGGTTCTGTATCTAGATAAAGGTCTAATTCCCTATCAACGGGAAAAGTAAGTTTGATCATCATATTCCCTACTACAGAATGGAGGATGTGGATCTCTGATTTGAGAAGGGACAAACAAAGCCTTATCCTTAGAATCTGAGATTGGGAACTCCATAACACTATCCTTGGGGTAGAGGTCTGCTTGATCATAGATATCAAAACCTACAGGCATCCTGAGGTTCTGGACTCCTTTATAAGACAACTATAGGAAACCTCTGATCATATAAATACAACACTAAATGGGAGACATGCAGATGTGGCTTTCCAGAAGGATTGGTAAATCAGGAGGTCTTTATGAAGATTTCAACTTGATCTGTTTTAGATATGAGAGCCAATTAAGAAGAAACCCAGCCATGAATGACTTAGAAGATGGATTTTATAGGTCCTGGGTGTAGGTGTGCCATGCAGGTATGAAGAGTAGGGGTGTCATACAGGTCCTTAGAGGAACTAAAAAATGATTAAAACATGGATAATTAGCCTTGAAAAACTTGATATTCCTTGGTCAATGGACTACTAGGGTAACAACTCTTGGGTAAGGTTTTAACCTATGAACTATGGGTCTCCCCTAGTGTATTTGGAAGAGTCTCGTGGAGGTCCTTCCTTAATGAAAGGGTCTAGAATAGGTGCCTTCTTATGGGTTTGAAATCAGATGTTATTTTAATCCCACCATGAATTCAAGATATTTTCATTCATTTTTATATTGGAATAGAAAATGGATAAATCATTCCCTTAAATAAAAGTTATTTTTATTTAACCTAATAATGAAAAAATAAGGTTAACATGAGAAGTTTATTTATTTATTCTATCCCACCAAAACTATTCTTATCATTTATATACATCTTACTACTTGTAGGATTATAAAAAAAATGGATTATTTTGGGCCTCACTCAACAATTATCTATTTAACTAAAATTCTTTCAGTACACACTATATTTCTAAAAGCATTGTAACAAATTCTCTATGAATATAAATATCACCACATATTCAATTCATAATGAATTTTATTCTGTCTTTTAATCAATGAAGTTATTTTAGGCCCATCATAATTCTTTTGGAAAAAATGATTGTACTATTATACGATCCAAAAGAGATGGTTTTTTAGACACAATTCATATAATACTATATTAATTAATACATTATCTATCTGAATAAATACAAAAAATTCATGTATTAAACATGTGACTGAAGGTATCTACTACCATGTTTACAATACTTTGATTATATATAATTGTACATTCATAATCCTTTATCAGTTCCAACTATCACTTTTTCCACACATTGAAAAAAAATTTAGTTAATATTTTATTCATGATTTTATAATATTTGAATATATATGACATTTCACTATTTATATAAGATGATTTAATAACATAAAAAATCTAGTAATTCATGTTGAAGGCCATGTGTTGGATAATCCCACTCAAGGGATTTCAAATGTTGTGATGCATACTCAATTACTAGATCATCTTTAATCAAAACATAATCAAGGATATATAATGAATATTAACTATAAATAAACAATTTCACCATTTATTTGTGGAAGGGAATACATTATCATTAAACAATAATATATTTTGGTTCTAGAAAGAATTTCATTCCATCCTTTCTCAACATAAATTATCAACCTTTTGAGTAAAATTATTTAGTGTGTAATATAACGAAGATAAGTTTTCAAAAAGCCATCTGTAAGAAAACAATTACCAAATAAATCATCAAATATCAATGAAATTAGTAGGTATTAGTCAATTTTCCGCAAATTTTTTACTTTGAAAAATCAATTTTTTGTTTTCTTTGGTTAAAATATTATCATGTATATAAATATTATTCCACAAAAATTCACTTTTTATGAACATTCCATGGAGTCCAATTTCATTTTTTTTCTTTAGAAAAATCCTTGGTTTTTTCACTGGATCCTCATAACTTTTGGCAAATATTATAATGTAATCAATAAATACCACTATAAATTTATCCAAAAACTAAGAAAATAATATTTAAAAGATCAATATATATAGAATTCACAGTTTTTTAACTTAAATGGAATAACCAGAAAATAAAAATGACTCTACCTTTTCAAACACATCATCCTGATAATTTTTACTTATTTCACTTCCATATGATGATATCCAGTCTAGAGATTATTCTTAAAAACATATTTTACTCCCAGGAGATAATAAAAAACACACTGATATGAGTAAATGAATATTTCTTCTCAATATTAATGTTTTTGATTCCTCTATGACCAATGAAAAGCAGCATTGAACCATTATTATTTTATGAAACAAAATAGGATACCCACAAGGTGAATAAATAGGTTAAATTAAACTCATATCAAGAAACTTAGGTAAATATTTTTACAATTTTAATAACTGTATTAGAGGAATTTAACAATGGATTTTTAAAATTTATTTACCTTTTAGAACTAATGCAATAAGAAATTCAACCTCTTAATCATGAATAATAATAAGAAAAACATTAATATTAGCATTCATATATTCACCTACCATTATAGAATCACTAATTTTAATGATTTCCTTCATTTCAATGATATTTGTTTGGAAAAGATCACATTAATTTTTAATAAACTTATCATATTTTTGATATGTTATTGCATATATGAAATCCTTTATATATAAAAATTAAAATTATATCTGAAAATTTTATAAAAACATATTATCTCTATAATCTATCATCGCATGGTAAACAAAAATACAATCCTTACCTTGAAAATAACATCATACTATAATATTTGTAAGATAGTAATATTCATATCAAAACAATTCAACATATGATAATATGATGATTTTAATAAATCTATGTTGCTTTAATACTTGCATCATGAGTCTTTACCAAGAATTAAGCCTCCAATTAATGATGTGGTATTTCAACTTTACATTTATTTTTTACTAAAAAAAAGAAGAAACATCACTAAAAACAAATAAGACATTGGTATTATTTGAGTAAAAGAGTAGTATACCTATGACAACATAATTTGATGCTCAAATATCTTACGTTTTAGTATAAAATGAATTTCTAACACCATTATACTTTTTATCATGATGATTCATACTACCAGTGACTAAATATATGCATGAGTATCCATAATGACCCAACACATTGAAATTAAAACATTTTACTAAAACGAACTATCTATTTTTTTATTAAAGTGTTTATTATAACTATTTTCCATGAATTCATGGGCTAAATGATTGAAGGTACCACAAATATAAAAAATACATAATCTTATTTGACATTCCTCAAATTGTTTCATAAAATATTTTAGACATGTGTGTCACTTATACCCAGATTTCCTTATTGATTTTTTTCTATGGTTCTTACCACCTTGCCTACTTCATATTATTTATGGAATGAGATACATAAGTTTTAGTAAAATTCATCTTAGATTTCTCATCAAATCAATCAAATTTTTCATTAATATTAAACTCCCAAGTGGATAAAGCTCTTCCTAATATTGGTATCAATATTGTGTAAAACTTGTTAATTTTACCCTCATGGTTCATAATAAAATTTAGTGCATACCTAGAGATTCCTCTAAAATTTACATCCTAATTGGAAAATGAGCCTTATTCACTTTTATTATGTTATATAAATTTATTTTCCATTCTAAGTCAAATAAAAGTAGGAAATTTTTCGGGAAATATTTCATTAAATATCTTCCACTAAATAGTATAAATTTCATTCTTCTCGTTAATATTATTTATTAAATACCACCACTAATCCAATTCAACCTCGAAATAATAAATTTTAAGAGTTACCTGTTAATGCTATGAATGACTGAAACATCAAATATCTTCTCCAATGAATTTTTATATTATTTAGATAACATGTCGTCATGGTTCTACCAAATATCAGAGGGATATATTTCGTGAATTACTCAAATATTGAAATGTTAATTTATTAACCATTCTTTCACTCTCTCACATGGGTATCACTTTCTACATCTAGAATTAATTCAGTTAAAATATCCATAAACTATTCAATTCCAACTCTAACCCTCTCAGGTAACTAATTTGAAAGGATATTTCTATTTTTCCCTATTACTAAATTCACCATGATACATGTATGTAACATCACTCTAAAATGGTATATATTTTATGAAGAAATATAGAAATACCTCAAAACAATATTAATATAATATAACATGAAGTTAATTTTCTAATCGAATAATTTATTAACATTATAAAAACATAAAAATTTCCATGACATACTCAGATACCAACTATGACACCCCATTCTCATTTACTAGGATATGCATGTTCATTATACATTATCATTTATACAAATGATTAAAACACTTTTATAACCAACCCATAATGATTAATTTAGTAAAAAAAAGATTTTGAAACATCTTATATTCCAATGACCTTCTCCTTTTATAGTTTTAAGGAATTTTATTAAAAATTATACAACAATTTGGAAATATCAAATCATTGTTAAATATTTCTACAAAAATAGGTTCTTTAATTAATAATCACATACCATTGGTGAAAAAATTTATTCTTTGAAAACCATACTCTATAATTGGAACTATGACTTTTTAAATTTACCCTCGTATAATAAAAACATGTTAAACAAATTTTTAAAAAAATTAGGAGAAAAAGTATTAATATGGTACATAAAAATAAATTAAACTGATTAGTCCTTTTAAAACATTAATACTAATTTAAAAAAATTTCTTTGAAACTAATAATTCATTGGGAAAGAGAATCGAAACATACTCAAATTTGAAAACAATATTAAGTGGATGAAAACTACTAAAACTCATATAGTGTGTTGAAAATAATAAAGATATCTTATGTCATCAATTTCATAACATGTTCACACTCATGATTCACTTATGTTGGATAAAATATAATTAATTAATTTTAATCATCATTTATCTTGAAAATAACTCATTACTGAAATAATTATAGGGATATATCACATGAAAAACCATAATAATCTATAATTTCCAAGAAATATGAAATGAAAAAACCATAAAATATATTTCACATATCATAATAACACCCCTTTATCTTATAATCAATGTACATTCAATAATCTAAAAAAATAAGATGAAATATAGTTTTCTTTTGATAACACTTTAGAAACAAAAAATTCACCAATGAAATGAGAATTGAATATACTTTTGAAAACCATGAAAAACAAAGGAGAAGTTTAATAATGAGGAACATTCATGATGGTGGTGAAATGTGTTCATGTAGTAATCATTAAGAAAATATTATTTTCACACTATCATATGAAATTAAAAAAAATCAATTATTGAAAATGTTAAAAAGAATCAGTTAAACAACATTGTTAAAAAGTAAAATACAGTTGAAAATGGAATTAAAATATAATTTTATAATAAATAAGAACATCCATTAAATTTATAAAATAATATTAACATTAAAGGAAAAGAGTTTAATAATTTGAAATAAAATATTTATTGAAATATTCCTTACTTAGATAACTATCTTTCCACATACATATATAAATGATATTAATAGTGAGATTATATTAATTATTTATATTCCTTAGAAAAATTTTCATGTTTATTCATTCATTATTCTATTTATATAACATAATTCCATTTTATATTTAGTTACTACTTTTTATATTTATTTTAGATGTTTTGAGGTCTTTCAGTTGAAAATATCTAAAATTGCGTATATATGTTGACCGTGGTAACAGGTTTCATGGTTATATCACCAAAAAATTCATATAAAATTTAACAAAACATGTGGTTATTATCTAAATACACTTGTGTAAATATACATGTATGGGGGTAATGAAAAATTAATTAAATATTTTCTTGGTAGAAGTAGTAAGTATTAACACATGACCAACGTTTCAATTTTTCAATGGATAATAGGGTAATAAAGTGTTTCATATGTATTCGAGGCGTGGAATGGGTTTCATTTGATGGTTTGGTTGAGGGGGGTTTTAAGGCCTCACTTAATCATTTCTATTGGGGTTTCTATATATTTCATCTTCCCTTCAAAATCCCAACGCTTCCATCATCTGTAGTTTGGTATGGGCCTACATTTCAATTGTTAGCCATCACTTGGGTTTTTAGGCACAGTGACTCTTGGTCACTTGAATTGGTATAGATGATGGGAGGTTGGGCTCATCAAACCATTTTTGGGAAATTATTTCTTACTCTAGGAACCTCTAAGATATGTTTGTGAAATCCCTCCCAGACCCTAATACGAGTCTAGTTACCCCTGTGTAATTGGATCGATTATGAACACACATCGATAGAGAAATCATGTGTATATTGTAAGTACTCCATCGCTATCTTATTTAATAATTATTCTATAGAAAATGTCCATGTTCAAGAACTCTTTAGTTAATCATTTTTTGTGGATGTGGTTGGTGTTTTGGTGATGGGATTGAACCTCCATGAGGCATCCTAATAATCCTGTAAAAAATGAATCAAAACCCACATAGATTGTTTGACATATTTTAAGGTTGTATGATTGGACTCATCTAGGGATACTAATTTCATATAGTAAAGACAATAATTTCATTTTCAGACCTCAATGAGGTGTCTGATGCATCTTTTTTAACATAGGAATCATAGTCCACATAGTTCATAAAATGGGTGTCTGTGTCCTGAGATGTAAGGCAATGGAGGCCCTAGGCGGAACTTTTATATATGAGACTTCCCTAAATTTATTCTTTAGGAATGTATCCCTGTGATCAGAGATGGGGTGTAATCATACCTATGCTAAAATGGTGGGACCACACTAGATTAATTCTCAACATTCTCTTCATACAATCATCACTGGTCTCTAAGCCCATTAGATCCATGCTTGGAGTGAGAAACCTAAGATAACAGTATATTGAACACATTGGATGAGAATATATCTATACAACGATTAAATATTAAGGTATCCCTTTAAGGGGAATGATCACCCGTCTCATGGAGGATTTTTTATGGTGCTTGTGATTAAGGAAGCTTTCATATGTATCCAAGTTATGGAAGGAATTAGAGTTCTCATAACTCAGTTCATCCCCCATCCCACTGATGGATTTGAGCTGTTCAAGGGAATGGTCGAGACATAGACATAAAATTATGCTCGTTCATGAGTCTTATTCTCATCCTCTAATGCATGAGGAAGAATTGATGACCTATGGGGGGTGGGTTAATCCTGTAATATATAAAAATTGGAATTGGAAAAGACTTACACCAAAGTGGATTCCCATTAGATCTCAGGCCTTAGGAAGGCATACTATGTATCCTGATTATTGAAGGAATTAGATTTATATAGTTCTGTTTATCCACTATATTGTTGATTGATTTGAGGTGGATAATAGAAATCAGGGGTATTATTGTATTCTTTGAGGTTTTGGGGATGGTAGGGGATTGTACCAAGACAGATTACTATTTATTGAGGATGTGTTTTTTGATGTCATTAATCAAGGCTTATGAATTGAGGATGACTTATTGGTTGGGGATTACACTATGATAGTGCCAGAATGGTCACAGGTTACAATCTAAGGTTGACTAATTGTTCGGGGCTTACACTCTAAGGCTTTCCAATTGGTATATTCATTTTTTTATCTTTATCAGATCTAATTGAGTTAGTGATGAACATGATGGTCAGTCCAACATCATGAAATTTTAAAGTAGCATGATGTCATGAACCTATATCAAAAAGGACACTTAGTATTTAAAAGGGGAAAGCATCCAAAGGTTCTTGACCAGGGTTCACATGGAATTAGTCAAAGTAGGTCTGTTAGACAATGCCTCTATGTCATAAAGGATTTTCCTGACATTTCATGGCAATCTACTAGGATTATCTTGATTTTATGCTCGATATAATGAGGGACCAATCTCATGTAGAAGACACATCCAAGGGCGCCTACTGATTCAATTAACATGCCTTGGATTCCTTCTCATGGGTGAACTAGAAATTTCTAAGATGCTTTGGATAACCAAAGAAAACATGTCTAGGGTTTTGCGCATGATCATCTATCTTGTCTCTAATGCCTTTTTCTAATCAAAGGGGATGTGTTTAGGGTCTTTCATATGATCAATGTAGACATTATAGGGGTCTTGTGAATGATAAAAGTATACATTAAAATATTCTATCACATGATCAAACTAAAACATCTTCAAGAAATTGCATGTCCATGTGGACATGTCTTATAGACAATCACATGATCATTTTGACCTGTCATTGGCTCCTTCTCATGAATAATGTACATTGTCTAGAACTTGTTTGTGACAACATATACATGACAAAATTTATTCAAATTACCATAGTAGGCATGTCATGGGATCTTGATTACGAACGAAGAAAACCTGAGCATACACTATCACGTGATCAACTTATCTTGTATCCTCATTATCGCATGTCAATATGGGTGTGTCCATGGATGATCGCATGATTAAAGTGTGTTGTCTTAAATGTATTCACATGACCAAGGTGGATAACTCTGCGGTGATTCTCATGATTGACATGACTGATCCTTGGATTGTCCCATGACAAAAGACACATGTAAAGGGGTATTCTACTAATCTTTAACACCCTATGATTTTGTGAAATATTAATTATATGAATTAATTTAATCTTTTTGATAATTTTCATTTCATGAAACACTAAAAATAGTTATTTTATATATATTCAAGCACTAATTCTGGATAGTGTTATATTCAGTGACTAGTTAATCATGCACTACTTGAAATATAAATGTTATCTTTATCTATATAGATGACTGAGTTAATCTTATGTTTCTCACAAGACTGACTTTCCTCGATGGCTTGCATAACATGCCAGACTGAGTGTTATCGGACAATAATATCTTATTAAAGAAACATATATAACAATATAGAGCATATCCGTTAAATTTTATTTAATGAAAATTATTAACTAACTTATCTAATTATATTTTTTTCACAAAATATTTAATGAATTTAATAGTTACAAATTATTTAGAAATGATTATAAGAACCAATTGAATATAAAGGTAGTATTTTTATAGAAAACTATTATTATTGTGAGAAAATTGTTTTAAACCTAAAAAAATAAATTAATTAAAATTATTAATTATTTTTAATGTAATATATATTTTATATAAACAAGTTTATATTTTTTATATTCATCCAATATATTTTATAATCATAATATAAGAATAAAACTAATATAAGATATATAACCCAATATTTTTATTAAGGAAAATTTGCCACCTTATAATGGCTAACGTATTTTAAAATTATATTTTGTAAATTTTATAAATATTATATATAAAAATGAACATAATATTTTAAATACAATTGTAAAAAATATTTTAGGGTGAGTTGTTGAAATTATTCTATGATATATTATTTTTTAATGAAGAGTTATAAATAATGAATTTTAATTCAAAAATAATTTTTCATATAATTTATTTATATATTTAAATATTATATTAAGTTTGTTTTTAATGTTTAATTATATGAATTTACTTTAAATAAATCCAATTTATTTTAGTAGAATCAATTTCACTTTGAAATTTACAATAAAAAACATTTTTACTTTAAAAACCCGTATTGTCATCCCAACTATAAGATTAAATTAAAATTAATTTTTACAACTTATGTGATTAGAATTTTGAAAAATGGATACTGTATGTTGAATAAAAATAATTTATTATATCTACAAAGGTAAAATTATTTTTGGAAAAAATACTATTTAAGTGAATAAAATTAATTACAATGATTAAGGATCAATTAAGCATTTTAAGGGACAAAACCATATCCTTAAGGCCCAATACCATGGATAAAATTGGCTTTATATCTATTATCTACGCATGTTTAGACATTATCCTCATAGAAAACTCCCTTTGGAAGAATGAATTCCATGGAATCCCATAGGTGAAAACAAAAAGGAGTTACCAGATTATGAAGTAACACCCTCCCTCAAACTCCATTATTTTATTTTCATTCTCCTCTCCTTGATATATTCTTATTCTATTCTTGTATAAAAACCAAAATATTCTAAATATACTTGGATTTTTTAATGGTATGTATTCCTCTTACACTTACACTCACATCCTTCTAAATGAAGTGTATAAACTACCTTTTAATGTTATAAAATGAATATCCTTTTATTAATGATATTTTAAAGCTCCATGTAATTTCATTTCCCTACACGGGGAGTATTATTCAATGTTACCATGTAGTAGGAGTTTATAAAAACAATGTCACCATTTATAAAGGTTTTTTCTGATCAAATTTTCAATAATGGGATCTTATGATCCATTACTCAAGAACACTGATGACTTTTCTTCTCTTATGGTTAGTCTTGATTTATTCATGTATTAGTTCAATTTTTTCCACTATTTGGTAATAAATTTGATTAAGATTTTTTAAGAACAAATGACCTTACTACTCTATTCGTTCAAAAATATTAATTCCTAAAAAACCATGATTTCCAAAATGGGATTCCATGAATATTTAACTAACTACCAATGATCATTAAAAGTAAATTTTAACCTTTTTTCTTTAACCAATGATTTAAATGGAATATTATTATCCCTTTCTCTATAAGTCATTTTTATATCCTTTTTAAAATTAAAAGGAAATTTTCTTTTAACTTGGATGATTTGTATGAATTTAACATCCATCATTTCAACAAAGATTCTATTTCAATTTTAAAAGATTAATTTGTATGAAAATTTTTTTTAAAATAGATTTTAAAAAATGGTTTTAGTTTATTATAATAATTCTTTATATGTTTTGAATTTATTTTTCAAGGAAATTTTTTTTCAATATGTTTTCATGATTCTTTTATAAGTTTTCAAGGAAAAACTTTTTTCAAAATTTTTTCAAGATCCTCAATTAAATTTTAATGGAATAATTATTTAAAAATCATTTCAATGATTCTATTATTATTTTTTTTAATTTTATTTTCATGAAAATGGATTTCTAAAGGTTTTATTCTTGATGAATCGCTTTTAAAAAGAGAAAGGATATTTTCTTCAAGAAATTATTATAAAATATCTTTCAAAATTATTTCCTATCTAAGATGACATCTTTTGGTGTTAATCACTCCTTTATAGGGAAATTATTTGATGTTACCATTCATATTCTTTATTAATGGATTATTTTTATGGCATGATGTTTATGAAACCTATTTCTTTTCATGGGTTATATTCATTTGAAACACATATCTTTTCACGAGTTATGCTTATGATGAAATGATTGTGAAACCTATGAATTTTTACATAGGTTATGATATGATTACATGTTTATGATACCCATTTTATTTTGTAGTTAATGGTATGACTGTTTATGATTTTGTGGCATGAATATGTATTTTTTAATTATGAGATGGGTGAGACTTATATCTCTTTCAAATGCATTGGGTAAAGATTAATATCTCATGACATAGAGTAAGATAGTCCTAGGAGTCATCTTTGACTACAAAGATGGAAATGGGAGTGAATTAGGACTACCAAGATGGTATGAGGAGTGAAATCATGATTTTAAGGTGTCTATGGGAGTGGACCATGAATTACAATATGGTATGGGGATTGAATCCATACTATTAATATAATCATGGTATAGATTCCTTTTCTACTATGGAAATCATATTATATGCTTATGTGTTTTTCATAATTCAATGATTTATTCCTATATTATTTTTTCAAGGATTATTCTCTTTATTTTTTTATGATTCCTATCTAATTAACTATCAATATTTATTCCATGTTTCTTGTTTATTATCATTTATATACAGGGTATGATCTTGAAATGTTTTAATCACATTACCGTACTCATATTACCATGTTTATGCTTACATGTCTCCCTTGTTTACCCTTAATGAGCATGCGAGGTCATCTTTTTTTTGTTTCCATCCACAATTTATGAAGATATATATTATGTATGATGTGTCTATGAAGGTTTCAAGTCAAAATAAACCTATCGGGAGATAATATAGCTCATTAACACACTAGTTTGTATGTTTATAAGTTTACAATTTCACTAGTCTTGTACACACATTGGGAATCCATTTGTATAGTTTTTTATGTATTTTGTAAAATGATATAATGTTATTTTATATCAAGACTGGGTAGTGGTAATTGGTATTAGAGTGATTGTTTAGTTTTATTTTGGAAACTAGGATTATAAAACATTAGTGATATCCCTAGGAAAATTTCTATGGATAGGTCTAGAGATGTCTTTATTGATAAGTATAAGGATGCGTTACTTTTAACGAAATATCTTAGAATTTTGGAAAACGATTACGTGAGTGGTATTCTTGAAATGAACCCATTTTTCTATGCTAAAAGTGTATGTAGATTTGGTATAGATGTTATTAGAAGTAAATACTCCTAAAAGATTTCATGGGCCTCACTTGGGGTAATCTGGTACACAACAATGGGACTTGCTGCACACATGGATTAATACTCCTGAGGATATGATTTGGAAATTCACATAATCTCCATAAACCATTAATAAGTATTTTATTATATTATGACTATAAATAACTAAATATAAATATAAGGTTCCATTGAATAAATGAGATGTATCATGATTTAGACATCCTATATGTAATTGTTCATTATTACGTGGTTTTCTTCTTTTATATATGCTTCTCACCTCATGATTTATAGTTTATGTATACGGAGGGAACCAAAAGGAACTAGGATAACATTATGTTTGATTGAAAATCTACTGATTATGAGAAATGAAATTTTATAATGACTGGAGGGAATGACTTTTCGATTATGTCAAATCATCTATCACAATATATGATTATAAATGTGATCATTGGTGATATTCCCAACAAATCACTTAAGAGGAAGATTTAATTTTATAAATGATCAAATTATAAGGATCATTGTGGAATGAAGATTCAAATTTATACATTCCATTATTATGGGAAGAATATCCTTAAGTACTACCTCAAATGGAGGGGAAGATGTTTTCTCTACGGGAAAAAAAGTCATAGAGTGATTAATTAACATGGAGATCAATGTATTATCTTTAGAGAACATGAGAAATACCCCAATCAATGGAAATAAATAATAATTTACTTCTAAAAAAAGAAGTACATATTCAATTCCAACCATTAATGTGAAGGGATTTATGTACTTATGCTTTTAGATATAAGAATTATTAATGGTGAATTTTAGAAGGATTATTCAGTTTATGTTTTTCACTATGGATTTTCAAGAATAAGTAGAATAGTTATAATGGATGAGAAAAGTGATTTAATGAAAATGTGATATTCATTAGAAACAAATTATTAATGGAAATATAACCATTATTGTGTTCTTAATATTAGTATAATGAATTTTTGATAAGATACATGATGGATATACATAAGTGAATTGGATGATACTGATTATCCTAGATCTGATTATTAATTGGTTGAAAAAGTGGTCTAGGCCATCATTGAAAAAGTCTAAAACTTCTTGGATATTTGGAATATATTAAATTCAATTTTCAATAAGGAATGATGCATATTTTAAAAAATTATATACAGTAATCCAGGATATTACCATGTTTCAATAGAATGCATGATGAGGGTATTCACATATTTTGGAATGTGATAACCAGAATATATTTTGTGATATATGGGGGATAATGTTATGCTGGCTTTATAACTTTCTCCCTAATGTTGTTGGAATTTTTATAAAGTTTATATGGTTATCCATTTAAGGAAATTTTTTGTAAAACATAGAATAATGTATTTATGTATTCAGGTTTTATTTGTAACTATAGATTAAAGGTTATTTAGTGATTAACCTTATTTCATGGATGTCAATATTACTATTTGTATAAAGTATATTAGTGTGGTTTTAGAAACCAAAATAATGTATTTCTAGTGACAAACAATAATGTTCAGTAAGGTTGTGGGTCTTGAAACCATGACCAAAGAACGATAAGTGTTTCATGAAATCCTCTAGCCAATGTGATTTCTGGGATAATGTATAATTATTTTTAATGAATGAATTTTTATTATGTAACAAAAGGTTAAATTTTTATTATCATAGAATAATGTATTAACCATATTGATTTTTAAGTATACATAGAAACAAATAGCTATACTTTTCATACATTTATGGGTCTTAAGATCTTCTAAAAGTGTATTTTAATGCGTCACACATCAAATTTAATTTATAGAAATCCATTTCATGAAGAAAAATATGATTTAAAAATAAATAAAAGAAAAAAATAAATGAAATTTTATTTATATAAATATATCAAGTATCTATATTTCCTTATATTCTTGTTCAATATAAGAATTACTCAGTTACAGGATAGTAATAAAAAAAATTGGTTTTCCTAATACCATATTTTTTTTGAACTGGTGACCTTTTAAATCATCACAAATTTATGACTTTGATGCCCTAAACTTTTCATTGATCATTCACTTATTTTTTGATTGACTAACTCAATCACTTTCTATAAATATTTATGGTTTTACACCAAGTATATATTTTCACATTCCACCTATGTTCTCCCATGTGTAATCCTAGTTATGAGTTACTTTGTGTAACTGTTATGCTTCCAAAATTTCATTTTAAAAGAATTTTTTAGTGGTCATTTTTATGATGTGGGTTTCTATAAAACCAAATCATTAGATTTAAAGCATTAATAACCCATACGAATTTCAAAGGAGACATTTATTTTAGGGGTAGTAGAATTTAACACCCAAATATTTTGTGAAATATATTTTTTTAATTAATTTAATATTTTCGATATTTTTCCTTTCATGCCTGAATAAACATAGTTATTTTACATATATTATAAAACTATGTTTTTATTGGGTAATATGCAATGAAAACATAATTTTGAACTAAACCCAATATAAATGTTATATTTATCTATACATAACACTGAGGTAATCTTAAATTTATTGAAATAGTAACTTTCCTTGATGTCTTGTGTAACATGCAAGACCAAATGTTTCCGAAATATAATAGATTATTAAAGAACAATATATAATAATAAATAACCTAGATGTTAAATTATATTTCATGTATATTAGTTAACTAACATGTGTAAAAATATGTTTTTCACAAAATTTAAAATGAATTAATTTGTTAAAATTATTTATAAATGAATATAAGAACCATTTGAATATAAAGGGAAGATTTTTATTGAAATCTATTATTATGCTCAGAAAATTGTTTTTTTCCAAATAAATTAAATTAATAAAAATTTGTATGTAATTATAATTTAATATATATGTTATATTTCTATGTTTTTTTATATTCATCCATTATATTTTATAAGCATAAGATAATTATAAAATCAATTTATCATATAAAACCCCAAATTTTTATTAAGGAAAATTTACAGCCTTCTATTAGAAAAGATATTTTAAAAATAAATTTTAGAACTTTTATAAATATTATTTGTGAAAATAAACATCATATTTTAAATATAGTAATAAAAAATTATTTATGGTGAATTTTCAGTATTTTTATGTGATATCTTATTTTTAAATGAATAGTTAAAAATTCTAAATTTTTATTCAGAACTATTTTTTCATTTATGTATCTGATATAGTTAAATTATATTTTTATATGGGTTTATATAAAAATTAGATTAACTTTTTAACAAAATATCTAATGTAGTTCAATGGGAGAAATTTCTATTTAAAATTGACTATAAAAACATAGAAAACATTAGAATGTTTTTACTTTAAAAAGTCACATTATCATCCTTAAATCAGGATTAAATCTAAATCAATTAATTCCAATATTGTGATTGGAATTTTTAAAAAGAGATTCCATATTTTTAATCATGATAATTTATAATTTAGGATAAGGTCAACATTGTTTTTGAACAAAAAAAATAGTGAAAGTGATTAAAATTAATTACAAAGATAAAGGTTAAACTAACCTTAATATGGGACTAAACAATAACCGTAATCCCCAAAAAGATATATACACTTGTCAAAAAACCATTGGATGTCCATATTTATAACTTATCATCCCTTGGATATAATCTTTACCATTATTGGATCCAATTTCAATAAAAAAACCTGGACGGGGCTTCCCATTTCCTCACTACTCTCTTGACACTTTATCTCAACCCATATCTTCCCAAATAGCTACCAAAAATCCCTCAATTCTTAAGTGAATCATACATTGATCATAAATCCTTCTAAGGAATCCCTTTGGTTGAAACCAATAGCATTAACCCAATTAAGAGGTAACACCCTCCCTCAAACACCTTTTTTTTATTTTCATTATCCACCATTTAAAATATTATTATTCCATTATTGAATGAAATAATATCCTCAATATTATAGGATGTTTTTATTCTATGTATTAAACCTATGCATATACACAATTTCTTCTAGTAGAAAATAAACATATTGTTTTCATATACGGCAGACTACCGCCTTATTAAAGGATGATTGTTCATTTTTCATTTATCGACTCTCATAGTGGAAATTATGATGAATACTATATTTATATATGTTATATATACTATTTATTATATCTTTATGATTCTATAATTCTTTTTAAAAACATATCATTGTACTTTCCATTTTATGTTAACATGATAATTTCATTTGAGAAATTATGGACTACAGTCCTCTCAAAGTGATGTGATTCATTCATACACTACATGGAATATATTAAATATGGATTTAGTAAATATATACATATGATATAGTAAATCTAATTTATTAATTATATATGTTGGGAAAAAATCCCTCAAGGTAAGATTGTAGCATTTTTGGGTTAATTTTGTTTGTTGACAAAGAGGGTATTCCCGGAAAAGTTTTAGAGTCCAGAGAGATTGTTGACACAGTATGTTGACGATGATCTTTGATGGAGGAATGAATTCCATGGAATTAGTATAAAAATTTCATACACGAGGTGACACTATTTCCTAGTGTTTTCCAAATTTTAGGGGTCCAAAATTTGGAGTTTATCTTGAATCCTGAAAAGTGTATTTTCTTGAATTCCATACGAAAAATATGGTAAAGGTGTGATGTTTTAGAAGAAAAAAATCATGAGTTTTATTTATTAATGGATCCAAAAATTTTATGGTGATCTTAATGATATAGATGATCATTGTGATTAGGAGAAAATGGAGCTTTTGGAATGAAATGGAATGCTCTGTGATTACGATGAGCACTATGTGCTACAAAGGATTTTGACGTAATGCTCCTGTATTATGATGAGCGTTGCGAATGATAAATGTTTGGGGAGATTTGAAAAAAAGGAGAGTTACTTTGTAAAAGGGGGAGCTCTAGGAAATGGTGCTGATCTGGCTGGAAGGTTTTGGAACATGTGGAAACACCTAAAATAGGTCTCTACCCCATTCATAAATATATCCATACTTAATGAAGATCTCAAGGATCTGAAATTTCAAAGGTAGTTCATGAAGGTGGTTCGTAAAGGTGGTTCCTAAGAAACTTATTGTGAATTCTATGATATTAAACTGAATTTTTTTATCATCATGAAAGTGTTTGAAGTTTTGAAGGCTATAAAATTTTGACAGAAATTTTGGAGCGTCATGAATGTTAGTTACTTCACAAAGGCTATATAGAGCTTCATGAAAGAAGGAGATTCACAAATAATAGTTGAGCTTTGCAAAATAGGGAGCTTTGTGAAGGTTTCTTTCATTAAAAAAAGTTTATAAAAGGGATTTCTCGACCAATCACTACTAGAAAAATAGGTATTTGCGACGGGTCATTTGCGACGGGATCCTGTCGCAAATGGCCTTTTGCGACGGGGGCCCGTTGCAAATGACCCGTCGCAGAAAACGGCGTCGCAACAACAATTATTTGCGACGGGCCCATCGCTAAAGACGTTATTTGCGACGGGGATTTTTCTCATTGCAAATATTACTCCGTATATTTCTAAAAACTTTAAAAATAGTATTTGCGATGGGGCCCGTCGCAACTACTATTTTTGACGGGCCCGTCGCAACTAGTATTTGCGACGAGCCCCGTTGCAAATACTATTTAAAAAAAATAAAAAGTATTAATAAATTATTTTAATGAATATAATAATAATACTATTTGCGATGGGCATAGAATCCCGTCGCAAATACAATAAAAAAAATAAAAAAAATAAATTATTAATAAATTATTTTAATTAATATAATAATAATCCAATTATAATTCAAAAATAAAAAATAATAAAAAATTAATAAATGATTTTAATTAATATAATAATAGAATTATAATTCACAAATAAAAATTATAAATTATTAATAAATTATTTTAATTAATATAAAAATAATAGAATTATAATTCAAAAATAAAAAATAATAGAATATTAATAAATGATTTAATTAATATAATAATAATAGAATTATAATTCATAAATAAAAAAATATTAATAAGTTATTTTAATTAATATAAAAATAATAGAATGATTTTACATTCAAATATTAAAATAATTCAAATATTACAAAAAAATATAATTAAATTATAATATTATAAAATTTTAATATATATATATATAATTTAATATTATAAAATATAAATAATTTATTATTCATATTAATATTTTTATTTCAAAATATAATATTATTAATATTTTATAATGAGAGAGAAACTACGAATAGAAAAAAAATCATATTTTGATTTAAAAAACTTTATAACATAAAAACAAACTCTAATCTGAAGGAGGGGGAGGGGGGATCTGCAGATGCTGGTGGAGGAAACTCCATCCCTAAAGCATTAGTGAGTTGGCGCATATACTCCATCTGCTCCGGCTGCTGCTGCTGCCACCGACTTATCTGCTCCTTGTACAGCGGCTGCTAGCGTCGACGCTCCTCCTTATGCTGCTGCTGTTGCTGACGCATCTGTTCCTGCTCCTATCGGAGACTCTCTATCAGTGCAGTCTGAGATCGCAACTGATCCTCATACTGTGTATCAGAAGAAGATGCACGAGCTCTTCTTGAGCTGGACACCGACATCGCAGCACTGCCATAATAATCTCCGGGAGTCAGTCGAGAGTTGATACCAACTACCCGGCCCTTCTCGAAGGCATACTGGGTGGCCTGCATCCATGCCACCTCATCAAACTGACAGCCAGTGGTCTGATCTGATGACTCGGCCTGACTCTCAGGCTGGGTCTGTGATGCTGCGGTCTCATATGACTCCTGTAGTTGCAATTTAAAATTAAAATTGTGAATATATTATATGCAGTTAATTTTTAAACTTGAAAACAAATAATACTGACCATGATGTGATGCTGATGATCACCTCTGAGCTCCCCAGTAGCAGGATCACTATACATCCTCCGATATACGTCGTACTCCGTAATATCGGGGTGCTCGACAGCCTATAAGAATAAAAAATAAACTGTTAATATTTATAGTTATATAAAATATTTATAAATAATGTACGTACCAGATGCTGTCTATGAGTACTGAAAGAACGACTCCCAGCTCTATGAGTCACCTCCTGTCTCCCCCGATTCTGCCTCCCCACCGATGATCTCCTCTGAAAGGCACCACTCTACCAGTGCACACATAATCCATCCCATACATGGGATGAAATGTACTCTGGTCGGTGTGCTCTACATGACTCGTCAAAATCTAACACTCCTGCTTTCTTTGTGGAAGCTTTTCTTAAATTGTGAAAAAACTGACGAAATTGATCACGCATGGCCACCTCCCATGCCTCGTAGATGGCATCACGCATGGTATCCTCGATCGGATACCATAAACCCTACAAATAAATCAAAATATCAAGTTAGAAATGAAATAATTTTCAAAATAAAAATTATTTATTTACGTACGTACCAACCAATGGCTGAACATGGCCTGCTGCACATCAATGGAAATCTGCTCCCATGTGGTCCACGACTGAGAGAAATAGTTGCGCAAAATAGCGCTGCCCTGTCCGACTGCTATATGCGGAAAACTGTAAAAATAATAAACATTTATTATGTTAATAGATTAATGAAATCTTAGTCAAATCCATAGGTTATCACACAGGTTATCACACCTCCGTGTGCGTGGATCAAACCCAAGACGTGGATGTCGCTCGGAAACAGGGTCAGGAATCATCAATCGTGCAAGACCGTACCCCCTCCGCGTACTCCCTGATACGCCTGCAGGCTAAGGGTCATCTGCCAGCAACTCATCCACATCGAAAGGCCGGTCAGCATCCACCAACTCACGAAATGTGTCATCATCCATCTGAAACAGAAAATGTTAATGTTGTTAGCAAAAAATTGATAATTACTATTATATATACATATATATATATATTATGATTGTATATAACTACCATGGAATTCTTTCAGTGTTCATCTTCATCATCATCTTCATGTATGTCAATGTCATCTTCATTTTCCTCCTCAACATCATCGATATCCATTCGAGTTCCAGTTGCTTCATCTCTTACCATTTCAAATTCATATGTGACATCATTAACATCATCATCATCACCGAATCTTAAATGTGGGGTGTCTTCATCGATACTCATGTCTCTTTGTAAAAAAGATTGATTCTGAGTACTCTCTTGAAAAACTTCAATTCTTTGCACATCAGTGAAAGCACATTCACTTTGACTAAACTGATTATCTCAAATTTTGATTTTTATTACACTCCACCAATCAGTCAAGTCTCTTGATGTAGCACAGTACTTTGCGTAATAAACTTTATGTGCCTATTGAGCCAATAATATTGGTTCATTTACTGCAATAACACTTTAACATTTAATATCGATGATTCCATGAGTCGGATGAACATGCACGCCTCTCTCTGTATCCAACCACCGACATTTGAACATGGTTATGTAATGTTGTCCAAGATAACAGAGTTTAATGATTTCATCAAGTATGCCATAAAAGTCAACTTCATTTTCTCGATGATGAGATCCTCTCAAGCTAACTCCACTGTTCATTATTTTTTTTAATTCCCCATTTGCATGTGTGTGAAATCTAAATCCATTCACCACATATGCATTATAAGTTTTAAGAAGTTTGGAAGGTGGGTTACTCAATATACACAGTCGTTTGTCAATTTTATCAGCATGTCGAGACACGTGAAAATTTGTGAAATAATTATCAATATAGTAAACTATACTTTGAATGAGTTTCTAAATGGTAAAGAATTTATGTTACCAGTTTTTTAAACCACTGAGAGAAATTTTTCTCTCGGCGTTCTTCAAGAGCAGCTGCTGTAATTTGTGGAATTTGTTTCTTGATATGATTATCATACAACCTATAAAAAACAAAGTTATTTAATGTAACATAAATGATAGAATAAGTGTTATAAACACTTACAGTACAACTGATGTCATCTCTTCACAGTTGAGAAGAACATACGTATGAGCTCTGTGATGTTCATCATCCGAAAGCCAGCTTTCATAAACTCCACCAAAACCAAGCTCTGGCTGGTTGAAAACAGATAATTGATTGTTGATTTCATCAATATTCCTCTCATTCTGTCCCATTCGGTTTTGTTTTGAATGATACTCAGATTCAAAATAATGCGAGCAGAAAAAAGATATTTCCTCTTGCAAATAAGCTTCTGAAATAGATCCTTCAATAGATTCTTTGTTACATACTTTTCTTTTCAATTTTTTCATGAATCTTTAAAATGGGTACATCCATCGAAACTATACTAGACCTCCAAATTTGGCTTCATATGGAAAATGTAAAATCAAATGTTCCATTGAGTCAAAGAAAGACAGCGGAAATATTTTTTCCAGTTTACATATAATTACAACAAAATCTTCGTCAAGTTTGCATAGAGCATCATAATCTACTGTAGCCGCACAAATTTCCTGAAAAAAATGAGACATGTCTGTTATGGAATCCCAAATCACAGAATTCAACAGACCTCTTAATCCAATGGGTATAATTCTTTCCATTATAACATGACAATCATGACTTTTTAATCCAGTAATATGACCATTATTTACACATCTACCCAAATTGGAAGCACAGCCATCTGGAAGTCTCAAATCTACAATCCACTGACAAAATAATAAACGGTATTCTTTAGACAGTGTATAAGCTGCCTTTGGTTTCAGTAACCTTTCTGTTCTGACATTCTCAAATAGTTCCAGTTCTGGACGCCTACAAATTTGGGCAAGATCTAAACGTGCATTTACATTGTCTTTGCTCTTTCCTGGCGTATCCAAAACTGTATGAAACAAATTATCAAAACAGTTCTTCTCAATATGCATGACATCCAACATGTGGCAGACCAACAAATCAGACCAATATGGCAAATCCCAAAATATGCTACGTTTAATCCAATTGTGTTCTTTCCCAAAACCAGAAATTTTCTGTTGGTTTATTGTGGGACCAAAAGTGATGGGAGGTAATGAAAATACAACTAATTTTAACTCTGAACCTAATAGCATTTTTAGAATTCCATCCCTTTCAATTATTCCTTTTCTGAAATGAGATCTGTTTCTGCGAAAAGGATGATCAGCTGGAAGAAATCTGCGATTATAGTCAAAATAACAAGGTTTCTTTCCATGAATGAGCATAAATGCTTTGTTCTCTCCCATACAGTAAGGACATGATTTCTGACCATGTGTACTCCAGCCAGATAACATCCCATAAGCCGGGAAGTCACTAATTGTCCACATCAATGCTACTTTCAGTATGAAATTATGTTTCGTAGCAACATCATATGTACTGACACCAGTACTCCACAATAAACTTAATTCATCAATCAATGGTTTCAAATAAACATCAATATTTTTCTTTCGGATGTCCTGGAATTAGTAAAGTCAAAAAGATATATGGATCCTTCATCAACATCAATGGAGGTAAATTGTACGGAGTTAAAAAAACAGGCCAACATGAATATTGACTACCATAAGATCCGAACAAATAGAAACCATCAGTGGAAAGGCCCATTTTAACATTTCTAGCTTCTAAAGCAAAGGATGGATGCACTCTATCAAAATGTTTCAATTAATCACCATCGGCTGGATGATTTAAGCTTTTATCGGTTGAAATATTCACTTTATGCCATGACATAATTATCGATGTATTCTTAGACAATAATAAACGCTGAAGTCTGGATGTAAGCGGAAAATATCTCAATTGTTTTACAGGAATCAAACCAGACTTCCCATGTTTCCCTTCTTTATATCTCAGTTTCCCACATGTGGGACAACTATCCAACGACTCATTTTCCCCATAATATAAAATGCAGTCATTTGAACATGCATGAATCTTCTGACAAGTAAGTCCCAAATTTCGAACCAGCCTCTTACTCTCATAGTAATTTGCAGGAAAAACATTTCCTTCGGGTAACAGTGTTTTAAGAAAAGAAAATATCTGGTCAAAACAGGTGTTTGACATTCCGTTATCTGATTTGATAGCCAAAATTTTTGCAACTGCTTCTAATTTTCTTATCTTACAGCCAGGATATAATGCATCCTCAACAGACCTCAACAACTCATAAAATTCAGACGGTGCCAACTCAGGATTTGAATCTATATCATCCGGAGTTTCTGTATGTTGAACAGATGAACCTACAACATCATGTACTAAATATTGAAACTGGGATGGATCTGGAATCAAGTTGGTATCACCTACTCTGGAACTGCATTCACCGTGTTGATACCAAAAAACATAATTTGGTTGAAAACCAAAATGCAAGATATGTCACCCCACTTTGTCAAATGTGTCAAACGTTCTCAATGCACATTTTCTAAAAGGGCATTTTATTTTTCCTTTTAAAACAAATTCTGGATTTGACGTCGCAAATGATAAAAGTCTCCATACCCTCTATATATACTGGATTTATACCAGAACCATTTGGATTTCTACGTTGATTTATCCATATGCGATCATCTAATAATGGCTGTTGACGACCTCGTTGTTCAATATTTTTTTATAAAATATAAAATCATTACTGGTTTTGAATAATTTGTTATAACAAACACTCAATAAAGGATTGAATATGTTGAGAATAAAGCAAAACCTATTACAAATATTGATAATTTTAATATTATATTGATTTTTTATTATTTTAATAATACTAATATAATTTTTTCATAAATATTAATTATATAATAATAACATTATTACATTATTAGTATATTTTATTATTAATATTAAAATAATATAATTTTCTATATTATATACAATTCTCATTTCATCTGTGTGTTTAACATTCTGTCTCCACATGTAATATTTGCATTCACTTTCACCTCTCCATTGGTGAGTAGGTTGATAATTTTGAAACAGAATGCAAATATTACATGTGGAGATAGAAAACACACAGATGAAAAGAGAATTGTATAAAATATAGAAAATTATATTATTTTAATATTAATAATAAAATATACAAATAATGTAATAATGTTATTATTCCTAATTATTGGTAATTATTCCAAATTATTGGTAATTATTCCTAATTATTGGTAATTATTCCTAATTATTGGTAAATATTGGTAATTATTGGTAAATATTGGTAAATATTGGTAAATATTGGTAAATATTGGTAAATATTGGTAAATATTGGTAAATATTGGTAAATATTGTCAAATATTGTCAAATATTGGAAAATATTGGTAAATATTGGAAAATATTGGTAATTATTGGAAAATATTGGTAATTATTGGAAACTATTGGTAATTATTACTAATTATTACTAATTATTACTAATTATTACTAATTATTGGTAATTATTACTAATTATTGGTAATTATTACTAATTATTGGTAATTATTGGTAATTATTGGTAATTATTACTAATTATTGGTAATTATTACTAATTATTGGTAATTATTACTAATTATTACTAATTATTACTAATTATTAGTAATTATTACTAATTATAGGTAATTATTACTAATTATAGGTAATTATTACTAATTATTGGTAATTATTACTAATTATTGGTAATTATTGGTAATTATTACTAATTATTGGTAATTATTACTAATTATTGGTAATTATTACTAATTATTGGTAATTATTACTTATTATTGGTAATTATTACTAATTATTGGTTATTATTACTAATTATTGGTAATTATTACTATTTATTACTAATTATTGGTAATTATTACTAATTATTGGTAATTATTACAAATTATTGGTAATTATTACTAATTATTGTTAATTATTACTAATTATTGGTAATTATTACAAATTATTGGTAATTATTACTGATTATTGGTAATTATTATTCATTATTGGTAATTATTGGTAATTTTTGGTAATTATTGGTAATTATTGGTAATTATTGCTAATTATTTCTAATTATTACTAATTATTGGTAATTATTACTAATTATTGGTAATTATTACTAATTATTGGTAATTATTATTAATTATTGGTAATTATTACTAATTATTGGTAATTATTACTAATTATTGGTAATTATTGGTAATTATTACTAATTATTGGTAATTATTGGTAATTATTGGTAATTATTGGTAATTATTACTAATTATTGGTAATTATTACTATTTATTGGTAATTATTACTAATTATTGGTAATAATTACTAATTATTGGTAATTATTACTAATTATTACTAATTATTGGTAATTATTACTAATTATTGGTAATTATTAAGAATTATTGGTAATTATTACTAATTATTGGTAATTATTGATAATTATTGGTAATTATTGGTAATTATTACTAATTATTGGTAATTATTACTAATTATTGGTAATTATTACTAATTATTGGTAATTATTACTAATTATTGGTAATTATTACTAATTATTGGTAATTATTACCAATTATTTCTAATTATGGATAATTATTAGTAATTATTACTAATTATGGATAATTATTGGTAATTATTACTAATTATGGATAATTATTGGTAATTATTACTAATTATTGACAATTATTACTAATTATTGCTAATTATTGGTAATTATTATTAATTATTACTAATTATTGGTAATTATTGGTAATTATTACTAATTATTACTAATTATTGGTAATTATTACTAATTATTACTAACTATTGGTAATTATTATTAATTATTACTAATTAGTGGTAATTATTGGTAATTATTTCTAATTATTACTAATTATTGGTAATTATTACTAATTATTACCAATTATTACTAATTATTACCAATTATTACTAATTATTACCAATTATTACTAATTATTACCAATTATTACTAATTATTACCAATTATTACTAATTATTACTAATTATTACTAATTATTACTAAGTATTGGTAATTATTACTAATTATTGGTAATTATTACTAATTATTACTAATTATTACTAATTATTACTAATTATTTGTCATTATTACTAATTATTACTAACTATTGGTAATTATTATTAATTATTACTAATTAGTGGTAATTATTGGTAATTATTTCTAATTATTACTAATTATTGGTAATTATTACTAATTATTACCAATTATTACGAATTATTGGTAATTATTGGTAATTTTTGGTAATTTTTGGTTATTATTACTAATTATGGATAATTATTGGTAATTATTGCTAATTAATGGTAATTATTGGTAATTATTTCTAATTATTACTAATTATTGGTAATTATTACTAATTATGGGTAATTATTATTAATTATGGATAATTATTGGTAATTAGTAAATTATTACTAATTATTGGTAATTATCAGTAATTATTACTAATTATAGATAATTATTGGTAATTAGTAAATTATTACTAATTATTGATAATTCTTGGTAATTATTGGTAATTATTACTAATTATGGATAATTATTGGTAATTATTTCTAATTACGGATAATTATTGGTAATTATTACTATTTATGGACAATTATTGGTAATTATTACTAAATATAGATAATTATTGGTAATTATTACTAATTATAGATAATTATTACCAATTATTGCTAATTATTGATAAATTATTACTAATTATTGCTAATTATTGGTAATTATTATTAATTATTACTAATTATTGGTAATTATTGGTAATTATTACTAATTATTCCTAATTATTGGTAATTATTACTAATTATTACTATTTAGTACTAAATATTTGTAATTATTACTAATTATTGGAAATTATTACGAATTATTGGTAATTATTGGATATTATTAATAATTATTGGTAATTATTACTAATTATTAGTAATTATTACAAATTATTACTAATTATTGGTAATTATTGGTAATTATTACTAATTATTCCTAATTATTGGTATTTATTACTAATTATTAGTATTTATTCTTAATTATTTCTAATTATTCCTAATTACCATTAACTATAAAAAATGAATACTAATAATTTAAATTTATTAAATAACAAAACAATGTAAACATAATTAAATTACAACAAATTAAGAATAATTGAAACTAATAAAAAATTTAAAATGAATATTAAATTAAAATGATCATAAATACCTTTAAAATTGATCTGAGGTTGATCTCTGATCGTTGTTGAAAACATCAATATCAACTCCGGAAAAAAAATTAAACTTAAGAAACGCTGAACTCTAAAAATTGAGTTTTGAGAGAAGTAGAAGATAGAGTTTGAGATTGAATGAAAAAAACGGATGGGGGGGTATTTATAGGTTAGCTTATTTGCGACGGGTATATTTGCGACGGGTACCATCGCAAATAACTTAGCCCGCATTTATTACGGTCAACGGTTAAATAGTTATTTGTGACGGGTCCCGTCGAAAATAATAACCTGCCGACATACTATTTGTGACGGGGGTATATTCTCGTCGCTAATATCTTTTACCGCCGCTGGTTATTTGCGACGGGCGGTAACCACCCGTCGCAAATAACTTTCTCGTGATTTGGCGCACAAAGTGCGCCAGTCCTTTTGCAACGGGTTAGATTTCCCCGTGGAAAATAACTACTTATTTGCGATGGGCAAATTCCCCCGTCGCAAATAAGTTTTTAACGGGACTATTTGCGACGGGGATAAATCCCGTCGCAAATACCCATTTTTCTCGTAGTGAATGTATGGTAAATTGGCACTCACCAGTTGTATGTAAGTGTAACTTAAAAAAACATATACATACAATTGAAGATGAATGAATTCAGGAAAATGAAGGGAATTACAAGTCAATAAGCTGTGAGTGGATCCCTTATAAGAGTATTGAGTGAAGGAAGAAGATGATGGTGATCATTCCCACTAGCAGTGATATAGAGGAAGAGACCTAGGGAGTTATCCTTGTGAATGTAGTGAGAATACCACAAACCTTGTAATGGCAGTGAGCCTTGGTATATAAGACCTAACTCAAACCTTGTAATTGGTAGTGATCTTTAGTGGATTTTTATATTAAAAAATTTCCATTATATGCTCCTTAGAAATATCCATGTTATGGTGAACCAAGTGAAATCAATGTTTCCCTATGATTTCATTTCATTATCCTCATATAATGATTTAAATACTAAGAACATCATTAATACATAAAAGGAGTTATAGTTACCCTAACAATAATGAGGCCAATATCTAGTGTGGCAGGAATAATTTTTAAAAGAATATCTATACCCTTATTCACCCCCTATTAAGGTATCTAGGACCCTTTTGGACCTAAAAATATATATACATTTATATACATATTTATATTTTACATTGTAACACCTCAAGATTTCGTAGTGTGTTATTTTTTCAAAATAATTCAATAACTTGCACTACACGCAACACCGAGTTCAATCACACCATGACTTACAAAAAAAAGCCATTCAAAAGAGGTTATGAATAGTATTATCTAAATTTTAAACTTTATATAATCCTTATAATTTTAGAATCCATATTATGAGTTTCTTAGATATAATGCAAGAACAAATTCATTTTCAGTATTGCACTTTTATCAACTTTTAATAGTGAACCCTTTTTAAATACAATATTTTAAACTTTTTGACTAAATGGGGACATCAAAAATTTAAAATGAAACATCCCAAGCTTCCACGGTACACTTTCTTTGAATAATACAGTAGCGTGTGTTGTACGCAACCTTGAGTTTTAACACACACCACAACCAATCAAACTAGCCGTTATGAATAGTAATACCTACTTTTCGAAATTATATATATTTTATATTTTAAAATGGACTTCATTTCTGGATTCGGAATATCGAATTTAGCCTAAGGTTAAATTTTGGTACTTTTCGGATAACTTTCATATTTTGATGAATAGTGAAAATTACTAAATTTTAATTAAAAACAACTTTTTTAATCAAAATAATTAATAGTGATAGATTATAAATTTTAGTAGTTTTAAAGTATATTTAGAATATATTTTTACCATTTAATATAATGTTGGTCATTGGACATAATTTTACAATTAAACCGAACATAAACAAGTGTCAATCTTTTGATAGCTCTTAAAAACACGCTTTTTGTTTTGACAGCGGGAATTAATTTTAAATTAATTTCTGCCACTTCTGTGTTTTGAATTTAGGAAAATGGATTCCATATTTGGAATCAGGATGTTCAAATTGTGTAAATAGGTAACTGTTATTTTTAGACATTTTGAATAATTACTGCGGTAAATATTTTATTTACCATGGTTAAGGGTAAATCCGGTAAATAAGGGTTAAAAAATAATATTATAATAATCCTAAATTACCCTAAAACGTGTCTTAACCCTATTGGTTGATACATGGTAGACCATGGACATCTTTGGGTGCATTTTGGGACCCCATGGATCCACTTGTAAGTGATAATGACACTTTATTTTAATTAAGTTAAAATGAATACAAAAATGACACAAGCATATATCTTTTAGAAAAACAATTGTTACATAGGGTTATATATGTTTGATTTTAGATTATAAATATTCATTAGAAAGATAAAAAGGTTTCCTACATAATGATATTTTATTTATAATTTTTAGACATTAAATAATATATTTTATTTATGACACAATGATGATGCAGTAATTACTATAATAGTGAAAATTTAAAATAATTGATATTATAAATACCCAAATAAATATAATATGAACCTGTTAATGAATTAAAATAATTTTCTAGGATAATAAGATATATTAGGATTGATTTAATTGACTTTTTTCGAAGTAATCAATCTGTTATGAGTTTCACAAAAATCAACTATTGAATAGTGTCAAAATTGACATAAAAGAGTTCTTAAAACAAATATTATATTATTAATTGATATTAAATTCCTAAAAATCTAAGGTTCGGCCAAGAGACTTATATCATGATAGGTTCCTCATTAATGGACCACTTGGGGGTCGCTTGGATGTATATAGTAAGTTTATTAACCATATTATATAAAAATACAAAAAGACATTGTAAAAGTGAAACTAATTAACTTAGAGTTAATACTTAAAGATAAGGTTAATATAAGTACCCAAACCTGTCTAAATTCTATTGGTTGAGTTGTTTTCGACCCATACCCACCTTAAAATTTTAATAATCAACTTTCTATCCATTAGAAACTGAATATGAATTTATTATAAATTAATATTTCTAGCTTTTCCAAAGGTGCCCCTCACCCCTCTTATAAAAGGGCACTCCTCCTTCTCATTTCTTCACACCATAAAAGCCTATTGGTTCGGCCAAACTCTGCCCAAATACTCTCCAAACATCCCTCACTACAACCTAGAGGCCTTAGTTTGATCAGAAAGCCAACCTAAGGAGCCCTTTTGAACAAATCAAAAGGACGAACCCGAAGAAGAGGTAATATTTTCACCACCCCTTTTCAAGTTCCTTTCTTCTTCCACTTCTTCTTTCTTTGTTCTTACCATTATAAAATAATAACTCAAGTATCTCACATATACTGTGATGTTATTATAAATATGGTACAACCATATTCAGTATTCTATCCACCCTTTGAATAACATGTCACCATACGTGCGTGCGTACGGCTTACCGTCTCCACGTCGTGGTGTAATTGTTATTCAATATAATATTATTTGGATGGGTATAATAATGATGTGTAACTCATGTAAATAATAAATATAACATGTTAAGGATTCTGTATATATGATATACCATCTATTTATATATTATTTTAATATCAAAAGAATGATATTGTCGCTCGTGCGTACGTACGGACTACCGTCTCCACGAACGCGATGAGATTCATTCTCCATCGTATCCATTCAAGTATAATTATCATTTGATGATTTAGAAAATGATTTTTAAGGACTTGATATCATTATGTATATGAATAATATAAAACCTATCCTTTACAAATATGTCTTACGTAACAAAACATATAAATGAAAACAAGTAAGTTAACACCCGAAACAACGATAATACTAAGATATTATTATCAAATCAATATTAAAAGATCATATATGATATCATATTAATGTATATGATTCCTGTATAATTTAATAACAATTATTTCACCATTATACAGGAGGTTAACCTACCCCAACCAAGGAAAAGTACAAGGTAAGGGGTTTTCATCTCACTCCTTATTCCCGTGAGATTCATGCCATATTGCCACCATCACCTTTTGTGTGGTGTATGTACTGCCCATAATTATATTCTTTGTGTAATACACTCTAATTTATGTTTATTTACATATTCATTGTATGATACCTCTTTCATGGGTTGTATGTTTCGTAAGTTACCAAATTGGTAAGGTTTATTTCACAATCTCTTCATTATCCGAGGTTATTTATACGTAATAATCTACTGGGATCTCGTTATCATCCACATCCATGTTTCTTCAAAATGTATTTCAAAACATTTTTAATATTTAATAGAATATGGGTTAAAGTCATTTATACCCTTGTTTGACTTTTTATAAGAGGTTTATAAGGGAATCTTTCCGTCGTTTTCCAAACAAGGTGCTTTTTAACCTTTTCGACAGAATTAAGATAAGAATGTTTTTTTTAAACTTATACGGCGGGTGCGGTTATTTTCCGCCGTTATAAAATATTCAAAGCTTTCCTTACAAGATTATAAGAATATTTTCAAAGAAAATGTTTTATTTTATATGTATCTTAAATGATTTCAAAATAAAAGGAGATATTTCCTTAAAAAGAATTTTGATTTCATCAATGTCAACATCCTTTGATGGATTTTAAGATTATTTGAAGTTGATTTATTATGATACAAAACTTCTATATTGTATTGAAGGTTTTGTGATATGTTTGACTGTGGATGTGCTATTTTTATACCATTCATAGTTTATGGTGAAAGTATTGACATTTCATATGCTAGTTTTAATACGAATGTTTATGTTATGTTTAAACCATTTCATATGGGAATGCATTAGACTTAATATGTGACGGGTGGAGCCCGCTATAGCTCCTCGATGCATCGGTAGGTCTCATGAGACAAACTAGTGTCTTGGCACAAGGCCTTGACAAAATCTTATTTGTAGTCTTGGCACGAGGCCTTGACTATGTGGTTATGATAGTCTGGCATTATGCATTCCAACATTATGAAAGTGGTTATTGATTTTTTCATGTGATTATTCGATTAGTAGAAGATCCATGTGAATAAGTAAATGGAATTATTTCATTTTATTTATGTCGTACCATGTTGAAATTTCATGTTTGAAAGGCTTTTGTTTTAGTTATACATTGCCTTAAATGTTTATTCTTATTTATGAAAGTTTCCGCTATATTGTTATCCTTACTGGGCATTTGAGCTGACCCATTTTCTATGTTTTATTTTTCCCAGGAAGTGAAGAAGTAAATTATGAATGACCTGCAGGGATATTATGTGGGGATATGAGTGTGGATTATTGAGACATTATGTTGTTGTACTAGTTTTTCATTTTATGATGTAATGTAAAACTTATGAATATATCTAGTGTTTCCAAGGCTACTAAACCAATCGGTCTTTCGAGATTTGATCTTTCTTGTGATCATGCCAATGTTATGTAATAATGCACCGACTCTGGGTAACTAGGGTCGGGGCATTACAGTTGGTATCAGAGGAAGTTTAGTACAAACCTTGGAAGCTAGATTTAGATAAACTCTGATTAGAGCACGTAGACCTAAGATGAACTTTGAGGATTAGTGTAGAAGAACTTCCTAGAATTTTGGTATTGTAGATATTTTGTGAGTTTTACGAGCAATACATCCCTATCTGGATACGAGCAGGTAGAGGCGGCTCTGGAACAGATGTACCTAGGGGTAAAACCCGAAAACACCGCTTTGAGCTAGACTCGAACGGGAACTGGTGCACGACAACGGGCCTTGCTGCACTCTTGGTTACGACACTCCCGTGGGATATGCTTAGGATAACTCTCATTTTCTTTACAAATCATTTTGAAGGGATTATGAGATTATACATCCCCAAAGGAGACATTTTTATGATTATGGATTATATCAATAAATAGTTCAATTTATGTTAAGTGTTTTATAAGTATGGGATTATGTATTTTGATTCATAAACTGATCTAGTGTATGCCATTGTTTAGAAATGGCGCCCAGTAGAAGGAATGAGAACTCCAGAAATGCACATGATCCAAAGAGAAGGAAGGATCATATCTTTCATGGTCTTAAGCTAGAATTTATAAGAGAAATAGTCTCCCATGTATTATCATCATATGAAGAAATAATATCATGTGTTGATAAGATAAGTAAAGAGTTTACTGAGTCCTATGGATTTGAAGGGAAGCAAGAGAAGAAAAGGATGGAAGAGAGAAAGATGGATAATGGGAAGAGGGAAAAGAAGAATTTTCCCATATGTGATAACTGTGGGAAGAAACACCCTGGAACTTGCCTGAAAGGAATGGGAGTTTGTTATAAGTGTGGAGGAAAAGGGCACAAAGTACGTGACTGCAAGGGTAAGAAAATGGTTTCAAATGTACAATGCTTCATTTGCAAGGAGTTTGGACACTACGCGAACCTATGTCCCAGTCATCATACTATGCCGCAAATGATGTTATTGGATAATAATCAAGTTATGATACTACCACAGATGAAGAGGAATGATTAGAGTTCTTATGTTGATTATGTCAATTGAGTGTTGTATCAACAATGTGCTTGTTATAATAATTATGGAGTATATAAGGATTGTACTGCAGTACTATTTCATTAAGGACTTGAGATTGTGTGGAACAAATAAAAGTGACTCAATGGCAGGATAAATTTTTCGAAAATATATGGTTGAGAGAATGATAAATCATAATATAGTTCTGATACTGAGGTAGTGATTTTGGAATAATATGTGATTGTTTTGGATAAATTATATTGGATATTCATGACTACCTTGGAACTGATTAATGATTTGTATATTCCATCATTGTTGGGGGTTTAAAACATTTTTGGATTAATGAAGTATATCCAGCATTCTATATGGAATAAGGGAGCATGAATGTAATCAATAAGGAATATGGTAATAAATGATGAAGGTATTCATATGCTATTACAGGGTAAAAAGGATCTATATTATGTTTACCTTCCTTATAAATGTTAGACTGTGAGTTTGGACAGAAGTATTTTGGATAGTTCTAGTTTGGATTATTTTGGATTGCCATAAAAGGACAACCCGGAGGTCGGGCGGCAACCCGTCGCGTCCAGCAAGGCTGCGAGACTTGAACCCGCAACCGAAGGGCGATAAGGGTGTATCACCTACCACTGGCCCACGAGATGTCCTGGATTAAATAATGTAGTTTTTATTAAAAGATCTTGTAGATGAATTATAAATTCGTTTATTTTGAAACCCTATACGAATAGTGTAAATAGATTTTTTTTTACATTCTATTATCTTTTAGAGTGAAAGATGAGTTTGTGGTAGAAATTTATTAATGGATAAAACTCTAATTATAAAGTAAGTATATCTCCTTATGATCTTAGCCAATCTCATAAATAAATTTGTCAATATTAAGAAAATAAACTTAGAATTAAAATGTTTTCCTAGATGGTACCTTAAGTCATCACTAATTTATGGCTTTGGGATTTTTGGCCTTTTCATAGCCATGTTCTCTACCACTCTCCATCAGATAATTGATGGTTAGATTTTTCTTCCATATCCATATTTTCCTACATGGAACCCTAGTATGTGTTATTTTCGGTAATCTTCATACTTTCGACTCTTTATTTTAAATAGAGGCCTCATTAATTCATTTTTCGATGTGGGATTTCAACTAAGATATTTTGAAACGTCAAAAATGTGTTATCCTAATACCCTGTGTTTTGTTGAACTGATGGTATTTCAAATCATCATAGATTGATGAATTTAAGGACCTCAATTTTACACTTGTTTGTGATTGATGACCTCAATCACTACCTATAAATATTTACGTTTTCCTCCAATTATATGTCTCTAATTGCCACCAATGTTCTCTTAATCGAGATCATAATTTGGTGGTGACCCTTTCATTTCTCTTTTCCTCATATTAAGACTAAATTTTAGTAACCCAATTTCCGATGTGGGTTTTCCCACAAATATATTTTCTATTTTCAACCTTTTATTTTCGAAGAACAATTTCAAATTGAGAGGACGCAATTTATTGAAGGAGGGGAGAATGTAACACCCCAAGATTTCATAGTGTGTTATTTCTTCAAAATAATTCAATAACTTGCACTACACGCAACACCGAGTTCAATCACACAATGACTTACAAAAAAAAATCCATTCAAAAGAGGTTATAAATAGTATTATCTAAATTTTAAACTTTATATAATCCTTATAATTTTAGAATCCATATTATGAGTTTCTTAGATATAATGCAAGAACAAATTCATTTTCAGTATTGCACTTTTATCAACTTTTAATAGTGAACCCTTTTTAAATAAAATATTTTAAACTTTTTGACTAAATGGGGACATCAAAAATTTAAAATGAAACATCCCAAGCTTCCACGGTACACTTTCTTTGAATAATACAGTATCGTGTGTTGTACGCAACCTTGAGTTTTAACACACACCACAACCAATCAAACTAGCCGTTATGAATAGTAATACCTAATTTTCGAAATTATATATATTTTATATTTTAAAATGGACTTCATTTCTGGATTCAGAATATCGAATTTAGCCTAAGATGAAATTTTGGTACTTTTCGGATAACTTTCATATTTTGATGAATAGTGAAAATTACTAAATTTTAATTAAAAAAAACTTTTTTAATCAAAATAATTAATAGTGATAAATTATGAATTTTAGTAGTTTTAAAGTATATTTAGAATATATTTTTACCATTTAATATAATGTTGGTCATTGGACATAATTTTACAATTAAACCGAACATAAACAAGTGTCAATCTTTTGATAGTTATTATCTCTTAAAAACACGCTTTTTGTTTTGACAGCGGGAATTAATTTTAAATTAATTTCTGCCACTTCTGTGTTTTGAATTTAGGAAAATGGATTCCATTTTTGGAATCAGGATGTTTAAATTGTGTAAATAGGTAACTTTTATTTTTAGACATTTTGAATAATTACTACGGTAAATATTTTATTTACCCTAGTTAAGGGTAAATCCGATAAATAAGGGTTAACAAATAATATTATAATAATACTAAATTACCCTAAAACGTGTCTTAACCCTATTGGTTGATACATGGTCGACCATGGACATCTTTGGGTCGATTTGGGTACCCCATGGATCCACTTGTAAGTGATAATGACACTTTATTTTAATTAAGTTAAAATGAATACAAAAATGACAGAAGCATATATCTTTTAGAAAATCAATTGTTACATAGGGTTATATATGTTGTATTTTAGATTATAAATATTCATTAGAAAGATAAAAAGGTTTCCTACATAATGACATTTTATTTATAATTTTTAGACATTAAATAATATATTTTATTTATGACACAATGATGATGCAGTAATTACTATAATAGTGAAAAATTAAAATAATTGATATTATAAATACCCAAATAAATATAATATGAAACTTTTAATGAATTAAAATAATTTTATAGGATAATATGATATATTAGGATTGATGTAATTGACGTTTTTCGAAGTAATCAATCTGTTATGAGTTTCACAAAAATCAACTATTGAATAGTGTCAAAATTTACATAAAAGAGTTATTAAAACAAATATTATATTATTAATTGATATTAAATTCCTAAAAATCTATGGTTCGGCAAAGAGACTTATATCATGATAGTTTCCTCATTAATGGACCACTTGGGTGTCTCTTGGATGTATATAGTAAGTTTATTAACCATATTATATAAAAATACAAAGAGACATTGTAAAAGTGAAACTAGTTAACTTAGAGTTAATACTTAAAGATAAGGTTAATATAAGTACCCAAAAATGTATAAATTCTATTGGTTGAGTTGTTTTCGACCCATACCCACCTTAACATTTGAATAATCAACTTTGGATCCATTATAAACCGAATATGAATTTATTATAAATTAATATTTCTAGCTTTTCCAAAGGTGCCCCTCACCCCTCTTATAAAAGGGCACTCCACCTTCTCATTTCTTCACACCTTCAAAGCCTTTTGGTTCAGCCAAAATCTGCCCAAATACTCTCCCAACATCCCTCACTACAACCTAGAGGCCTTAGTTTGATCATAAAGCCAACCTATGGAGCCCTTTTAATCAAATCAAAATGAAGAACCCGAAGAAGAGGTAATATTTTCACCACCCCTTTTCAAGTTCCTTTCTTCTTCCACTTCTTCTTTCTTTGTTATTACCATTATAAAATAATAACTCCAGTATCTCACATATACTGTGATGTTATTATAAATATGGTACAACCATATTCAGTATTCTATCCACCATTTGAATAACATGTCACCATACGTGCGTACGTACGGCTTACCGTCTCCACGTCGTGGTGTAATTGTTATTCAATATAATATTATTTGGATGGGTATAATAATGATGTGTAACTCATGTAAATAATAAATATAACATGTTAAGGATTCTGTATATATGATATACCATCCATTTATATATTATTTTAACATCAAAAGAATGATATTGTCGCTCGTGCGTACGTACGGACTACCGTCTCCACGAACGCGTTGAGATTCATTCTCCATCGTATCCATTCAAGTATAATTATCATTTGATGATTTAGAAAATGATGTTTAAGGACTTGATATCATTCTGGATATGAATAATATAAAACCTATCCTTTAAAAACATGTCTTACATAACAAAACATATAAATGAAAACAAGTAAGTTAACACCCGAAACAACGATAATACTAAGATATTATTATCAAATCAATATTAAAAGATCATATATGATATCATATTAATGTATATGATTCCTGTATAATTTAATAACAATTATTTCACCATTATACAGGAGTTTAACCTACCCCAACCAAGGAAAAGTACAAGGTAAGGGGTTTTCATCTCACTCCTTATTCCCGTGAGATTCATGCCATATTTCCACCATCACCTTTTGTGTGGTGTATGTACTGCCCATAATTATATTATTTGTGTAATACACTCTAATTTATGTGTATTTACATATTCATTGTATGATACCTCTTTCATGGGTTGTATGTTTCGTAAGTTACCAAATTGGTAAGGGTTATTTCACAATCTCTTCATTATCCGAGGTTGTTTATACGTAATAATCTACTGGGATCTCGTTATCATCCACATCCATGTTTCTTCAAAATGTATTTCAAAACATTTTTAATATTTAAAAGAATATGGGTTAAAGTAATTTATACCCTTGTTTGACTTTTTATAAGAGGTTTATAAGGGAATCTTTCCGTCGTTTTCCAAACAAGGTGCTTTTTAACCTTTTCGACAGAATTAAGATAAGAATGTTTTTTTAAACTTATACGGCGGGTGCGGTTATTTTACGCTGCTATAAAATATTCAAATCTTTCCTTACAAGCTTATAAGAATATTTTAAAAGAAAATGTTTTATTTTATATGTATCTTAAATGATTTCAAAATAAAAGGAGAAATTTCCTTAAAAAGAATTTTGATTTCATCTATGTCAACATCCTTTGATGGATTTTAAGATTATTTGAAGTTGATTTATTATGATACAAAACTTCTATATTGTATTGAAGGTTTTGTGATATGTTTGACTGTGGATGTGCTATTTTTATACCATTCATAGTTTATGGTGAAAGTATTGACATTTCGTATGCTAGTTTTAATACGAATGTTTATGTTATGTTTAAACCATTTCATATGGGAATGCATTAGACTTAATATGTGACGGGTGGAGCCCGCTATAGCTCCTCGATGCATCGGTAGGTCTCATGAGACAAACTAGTGTCTTGGCACAAGGCCTTGACAAAATCTTATTTGTAGTCTTGGCACGAGGCCTTGACTATGTGGTTATGATAGTCTGGCATTATGCATTCCAACATTATGAAAGTGGTTATTGATTTTTGCATGTGATTATTCGATTAGTAGAATATCCATGTGAATAAGTAAATGGCATTATTTCATTTTATTTATGCCGTACCATGTTGAAATTTCATGTTTGAAAGGCTTTTGTTTTAGTTATACATTTCCTTAAATGTTTATTCTTATTTATGAAAGTTTCCGCTATATTGTTATCCTTACTGGGCATTTGAGCTGACCCCTTTTCTATGTTTTATTTTTCCCAGGAAGTGAAGAAGTAAATTATGAATGACCTGCAGGGATATTATATGGGGATATGAGTGTGGATTATGGAGACATTATGTTGTTGTAGTAGTTTTTCATTTTATGATGTAATGTAAAACTTATGAATATATCTAGTGTTTCCAAGGCTACTAAACCAATCGGTATTTCGAGATTTGATCTTTCTTGTGATCATGCCAATGTTATGTAATAATGCACCGACTCTGGGTAACTAGGGTCGGGGCGTTACATACATTCATTATTGTATGAAGACAATTTAACGGAAATAGGCTTCATTCGTACCTATGGCTTACCATCTCCATGAATGGTGTATTATTTTTAATAGATATATATTATATGGATTATTATAATACACATATAAAAATATAAATTATATTTAAATCATGGTTTATATTTTTTAAATCATGATATAAATATATGGACCGAATATATAACAATTTAAGACCCATGTGAAAAAACAATTCGGAGATTACTCGAAATGAAACCTTAGCATATTATTGTTAACAAGAAAGTAATATAAATCCATAATTAAACCATAAATTTTATTAAGAGTATGAATATGGTTATTAGATAGATTTATAATAAATTAATATTTATTATACAAGAGTTTTGAAAGATTACGACAAGAACCTAGATAGAGGGTAATAGAATTTCATCTCGCTCTTTATTTCTGTGAGATACATGCATTATTCACCACTCACATATTTTTTGTTAGTGTATATAATTCCAATTAATGAATTGGATTTGTATTATTCTTATATATATGGGTATATAAATATCCATTTTATTATCTTTCATTCATGGGTTTTATGTTTCAAACGGTACTGAATCAGTATAGTATTTTTTCTCAATTTTCCTTCTTTGAGAGACATTACATGTTATACCGCTATATTTTTATATGATGTGTGTAAACTATCTTTGACATGTTATAACATTAATACCCTTATTTTCATGGTATTTTAAATACCCATTTCATTTCATTTTCCTATATGGGGAGTATGATTCAATGTTAATATGCGATAAGAGTTTATTGAAACAATATCACTTTTTATTGAGATTATTAATGATCGTGATTTCATTAATGAGGCCTTATGATCTATAATTAAAGTACACAAATGAATTATCTTCTCCTCAATTTAGTATTTATGTATTTATATTTTAGTACCACATTTTCACTCTTTGGTACTTAAGATAATAAGGAAATTCTATTTAATAAGATATGACATTAACTCTCTAGTCGGTCGGAAATATATGTTCCTTATAACCTATGATTTAAAAAATGACAGTATAAGAATACTCTACTAATCTTTTATGATCATTATTTAAAATTTATACCCTTTTAGTCTTTTACCAATTTTGTCAAAGGATTATTGTTTTCACTTAAAAAAATATTTTTCCAACATTTTTACCATGATAAAAGAATATTAATTTTACCAAGAACGGCATGTACAAATTTACTAACCATCAAGTTTTGGAAGCTTCTTTTTCAGTTTTAAATGATTAATTTTTAAGAAAATATTTTTATAAGATATTTTCAATGTGATGGTTTTCAAATCATTTTTAAAATTTCTTTAAAATTTATCAAAGTATTTTGTAGGGAGAGTGATTCTAAAAAGGTTTTCATGTTAATCTTATACTATTTCAAGAAAAATTATCTTTCAAAAGGTTTTCATGTTCCTATAAAAAAATTTAAAATAAAAAGGCTATATTTTTTTTCAATTATTCCATTATATATTTTTGATTTTATTTTCATGAAAATGGTTTTCAAAAATTTTTACATTTTAAAAATAATATTTCAAAGGTGAATATATATTTCCCTCAAGAAATATTTTTAAAAGATGATTCAAAATTATTTCGCATCTAAAATGAAATCTTTTGTTGTTACTTATCACTTTCTCAGGAAATTATTCAATGTTACCATTCATATTATTTCTATGAATATATAATTTTTTATTGGATAATGATTATGAATCCCATTTATTTTCATATTTTATATGATTTGGAAACCTACCTCTATTCATGGGTTATGTTTATGATGATATGTTTTTGAAAAAAATTTCTTTTCCCACATGTTATGATTTTATTAGATGTTTATGACACCAATTTCATATCATGGGTTATGATCTGATAGTTTATTATTTTTTAGAACAAGTATGTTTGATTTCATTATAAGATGGGTGGGAACTATTTGTCCCTCAAATTTATTTTCTAATGATTTATATCTCATGAGATATACTAATATAGTTTTGGGAGTGAACCTTGACTACTTAGATGGCCATGGTAGTGAACCATCACTACCAATATGGTAGGAGGAGTTAACTCAAGCATGTAGATGGGATTGAACCAAGACTACTAATATGGAATGGAGAGTGAACCCATACTACTCTGATGGTCTTGGTAGTTATGTCATGGATACTATGGAAATCAAATTACATGATTATTTTTTACCACAATTCTGTGTTTACTCATATTTTATTATTTGAAGGATTATGTTCTTTATTTCCTTATGATTAATGTCATATGAACTATAAATCTTTATTTCATGATTTACTTTTATGAAATTTGATATAAATGTAATTATATTAAAATGTTTTGATCATATTCTCATACTTTTATGCTCATGTTTATGATTTCATGTCTCCCTTATTTATCCTTACTGGGCATCTATGCTCAGGCGTGTTAGGTTTCTTTCCAAGGTTAGGAATATATTTATTATGTATGATGTGTCTCGGAAGGGTGATGGTCAAAAGCAACCTAGTAGGATATAATATAGATCATTTATGCACCAATATTAATGTTTCCCATTTTCCAAATGCACTGGACTAGTATGGCTATGCCATCGGTACTAGCCCGTGCTTGCACAGGAAGCCTAGCCAGACGGTCATGAAAATGTGGAGAGCTACTATCAGGATGCAGATGCTGGGGAGGGGTAGTTCCTTGTAGATAGTCTGGTTGAATTCCATCAAGACCTTCAGGTCATGTAATCTCCTAAGCCTACGGGCCATGTAATATCTGAGCCTACGGGCCTTGTAAGGGTTCTGCCTCATCCCTTGAAAGGGGGGTTATCAAAAAATCAATAAAAATGAAGGCCTTCAGGCCATTCAGGCATATCCCCACTAAGGGGGCGTTTTCATGATGCTCCTCTGTTTATACAATTCGCTTGAACTCAAAAGGGAATAATGAAGAATTCTGTTGATGTGAACAGAGGCTTCCTAATGACTTCATGATAAGGGGTGGGGTTTCATTGTGCCTATGAACAAGGGTTAGCTAAATGGATAAGCTCCATGCTAGGTGATGACTTGATGACATTGCATGATGCTATCAAATTTTTGATCTGCATGACCTTTATGTATAATCCTGATGAGATCCACACTTATGTGTAGGGAGGATTCATATCAAATCAAAATCATCCATGGGAGATGGTGGTTTCATGGATAATAGTCCATGGACTATGGGTCACACATCCTCACTGCTTCCCTTACATGACAAGGGTGTCCATGGGCATCCTTCACAATGAGGCACCCACTTCCAAGGCTATACGTAGATGTCACAAGAAATTGAGGATACCTACACCAGACTAATAGAATGATTTTGTGGTTATCTTCCCTAGGGTATAAAAGTTAGGGGTGATATCTCATGTAATTGTGGGTTCATAGGAATGATTTTTTCTATATTAAGGGCTCACATGAGGTTCAATCGTCCATGCGATTCACATTAATTTCAAATGGGGTATCATGATGGTATTTTATATCACACCAATGGACCTTAGGGAATTCTTTTAGCATAAGACAACTATGTCGGGGGTAGTATGTGATCATCTCAATACAAGGATTCTCACGGTATTCAGGATACCCAAGCACTATCACTAACTCTTTCTCTGAAGGTTACCCATGGATAAGATGCGAAACAAATAAACAAAGTGGAGCGTATCGATTGATCCTAAAAACACCCTTCATGAACCAAGAATCTCATGAAATTTAATTATTTATCTGATGATCTCACCTGTAAAACAATATGCAGTGGTCTTATGCAATCACCATAGTATGTCCTTTGATGGGTGATGGTTGGGGTAACCTATTTCTCCACCTTCCTTCCATTAAGAAGAACCTCACCCCTCCCATTTCATGTTTGTTTATAATGGTATCAGGGTATAAATAGACCGATGGAGGAATATCTTGAAACTATTTTGTATGGGACATACAACGTGCATTCTAACTGAATTAGTGAAGATCTCATCGCATGATCATTTCATCAGATCCTTTGATACCCCTATTTCCCTTCAATAGTGTCACATGATCCTAAAAATATAATTTAAATTAGATGAAAAATACCACATATTTAGAATTGTTTTTGGGTTTAAACCTCTTATGACGCCTACATTGATTATCCATTCTTTGGTCGCATGATCAAAGGATAATCATGAAACCTCTTAGAGTGCAAGTGGGAGATCCTGTGGAAAGAAACTGGTGCATGCGGTTTGGATCATATGATGACTCACTCTGGTCATATCTAAATTGTGAAGCTATCCGAAAAGGACTAGAGAGATGTAAGTGTAGATCAGGCATCCATTCCTTGTTCAACATGTGTCATAGTAGGCAAAAAATGAGAGGTTGGGGATTATGATCTCGTGGTGTATGAGATCACATAATTTTGAATATGCAAGGTGCAAGGTGATATTAAAACTCATGAGGTGATAGATTGAATAAGATAGCGAGGATTAGAGGATGGCATGATCAGACAGGTAGATCATTGGGAGGTATGGTCAGATGGCTCAGATTTGATCTTTATGGAAAAATGGCATCCCATATTCAAATCCTACACTACTTCCCTTTTGGAAAATAAGACACTTCATGACCTCTGCTTCTTGAGCTAGAAATAATGCCAATACCCACACCATATGCATCACTTCCTCCCATGGGCTTTGTCCCACCGAGTCTCTCACTTCGGCTATGAGCTCATGCGATATTGCTCTGCATAGGCTTGATATCCTCTTGTAATAGCTATGAACCTCTCTGCTAATCTGTTGGCTATCACAGACTGACTCCCATTGGGTTTGGTTGACCTCTGGTCCCACATGGTCATGTGGTCGAATTTTCCTATATTACTGGTGGATAACCATTATTGTTTTGGATATGTGGAATAAAACTTCATTATCTATGAATAAAATTCATAGTATAATTAAGGGTATAGATTGCATATCTTTAATCCAAACCCAATCCTTCCATGCATTCCATTCACAAGTTCTTTCATGAAATCTATATCAATGTTCTACATGGCCTTTACATCCCTTTTTTCCTTGAAAAATAGTGAAAAATGCATAAATATTGATGTTAACACAATGACCCTCTTAGAATGAGATTCTTCAGAATAAAAAGAATCTGATTCTAAGGTAAACATTGATCACTTTACCACATATCTAAATATCTGAATATCCACGATATAGAAAATTCTAAGAGAGATTGTCCTAAGTATTTATGAGGAAATCTCATGTGTTATGATGATTGTACATCTAGTCACATCTTCTTGGTAGAATCCAATATAGTATATAGTTTTGATGCAGGGCATGAATACCATGAAATTGAAAAGTATATGCATTCCAAATTTGAAAATATATTTGGTGGAAAAGGAACTTGTCTGGATATGAGGTAAGATACTTAGATGCCTCTATTTATCTCATGAGGATGAGATTCAATCTATACATAGTTATGAAAAATACCACCATGTATATTAGACTCATGCAAAGGATACACAGTTACATAGATAAAGAAATATATGATGATTGTCCTTACATAAATATATCTCATATATAAGAGGTAAACTATCACGATTTTTTGATGAAATCTTATGTAATGATACGTATTCCAATTTATTGTTTTGATCAGATCATCCATGATGCCCCTCGTTTGTGAGTAATACCAAATAGATCGGATTTTATAGATTTTCATACTTGAAATTAAACAAGTTTCTTTTTGGAAAAGTTTCATGAATGCCCACTAACAAGAAATTATTCATTGATGAACCTCCTCCAATATTCTTGAGATAATCTGATTTACAAGGAGAATTTTGACTTGGTAACCTTCCTCAATGCTCTATCTTCTACCTAAGTCAAGTGAAATAGAGAGTATAGCTTGATTTTTTATATGAAAAAATGATGATCCTTATTATTCTTTTATCTCCTTTTTTACTTTTCCCTAAAATTTTACTAAGATTCATATGGAGGATGACTTAATGGGAAAAGACATGGCTTATACTCTTCCTTCCTTCTAACAATTATTCATCCTAAAAATTTGAGCCTTTTTTATTTTATAAATGCTACATATTTTATGTATCACACAAAATTCATATCCAGCCAGTGGAGACTCGTCATTTTTTCAAAATTCCCTTATCAAGTTTTCATTTGAGTGAGTATCATGTCGCTTGTTGTTTTAAGTTCCTACAATCTAGTCTTTCACTATGATAATTTTTAAGGTCACTGATCTCGGGCCTTTGGTGTACTGTAGATTAATGTATTATAGCTCAGAACTTCTTATGATTGTAGTTTAGGGTCTTCTAGCATAGAACTATTTATGTACTGTAGTATGGGGTCATCTACTTCAGACCTTTATAGAGTATGGGGTTGGAAGTCCATGAATGACCTATAACACTATAGGGAACTTGATTCCACAATGGTGCTACTAGGGATCATGAGGATTGTAGTTCCTTTATTGAAAGGATGATATTCATTTATTTGGTGGGTTAAATCCCTTATTCATCTATAGCATGGAAAAATAAAACATATCTTCACTCTTTCCCAAGGAATATGGACTGTTTATGAATGGAAATATGGAATTTAAAAAAATAATAGGGATACTAGGCTCTCTTAGATAGTTGGAGTGTGGGTGATATAAATTAAAACCTAGAAGCTTGAGTCAATGAATATGGGATGGGGAAGATATGCCAGGTTTTTCTCATAACATTTTGAGATGTTCAGTTCTACTTCTGTGTTGCAGGGTCTCACAAGGACTAGAAGCTCCTATCATGAAGGGAGGATATTCCACTAGTTGGAAAGTTGAATCCCATAAGCATTGATATCATAGACAAGAAGAGTTTATCTCCGCTTATTTCAAAGGGTCAGGAATAAATTTTCAAGAGTCAAACACCTATATGATGAAGTTGGTTATGGGAGGAAAGCTATCCAGGAAGTGCTATGTCACCCTAGGGAATTCTTACTCTTATGTTATGATGCACAATCCCTATACCCTTTGATTTTGAATCATGATTTGTGGGCCATCAAAGGTCCAAGAATGAGGTGTTTCACTCTGGACTTGAGAAATGGTACAAAACCAAGTGATTCAATATTGAGTATTGAGGATCCATTTGAATGGTCTATTATAAATATTTTAAATCCTTTACCAAAGTGATCAGTTCATGATTAAGGTATAAGGCAGTCACACCAAGGATATCATAAAACACTATCAAGTTCTTAGTTCTTCTATAATGATGTGATAGTCAAAAGAATCATAAATTCCATTATATTCCACAATTATTTTTCTATTTGGTGGGTCTATATCCCTTATGCATCAGTGTCATGGATGAACTAAGAGATATCTTATATTTTTATGGGATATTAAACATTTTTTATGACCAAATATGCTTTAAATCATGATGTGTGATATATGGAAAATGTATGATCCTAGATAGGTTCGAGAACCCTAAAAGTTTTCCACCACCTAGAAAACATATTATCCCAGGAATGAAATGTGACAAATCAGGGATCCATCATTTTCCTATACCAGGTGGTCTAGGTAGCATATAATGGATACTACTAGGGTTATAGAGTAGACCTTGGGATCCTTATGATTTTTATTTTCACCCTAATTTTTTTCTATACTCTATAGATCAAGAGTCTATCAAGTTAAGATTTTACTTTTGATCACGCCTCCCTTTATGGGGTTTTAACATAACTTTTTTTGCATCTCTTTCAGTGGAATTTAACATTCTTTCAATTTAGACCAAAATGGTCTATATTTTAAAGACATACATCTTTGGAAGAATCCCAGATAGTTTAGTGTCATGAATCACATGTACCTAATATGGTATATGTCACAAAAGAACCAAATTATGATACCTAGGGTTAGGAGAACTCTAATATCTTTGCATGAATGTGATGGAGATGTAGTAAATCATATCTCAAGTTCCTCAGATCATGATAAATGATGTTGGAAAATCATACTTGGTATGTATCATAACACCCTAAGATGTTCAGTTATTCCAAGGAGATGTCGGGCTCACGAGAATCATAAGGCCCTTTATATTGGACCCATATGCCATTGGTTGGTGAGTTGAAATTCCTTTTGCACCAATAGAAATTCCAACCAAGATATTTCCTTTTCCCTTTTCAATGTAAATTAAAGGCTTGGGGAGATCTAAGGCATACAAGACTTTAAGTGTGGAACATGAATTGATGTGTATTTAAATGATGATCCAAAAACCCCATATTATGGTTGATCAAGGTAAATATCATTTTTTCCATTAATAAGGAATGAAAAATGGGATATGGTTTGTACAATTTATTGCCATGTAGTGGGGGAATTTTTCATGCTGTTTTAGTGTCATGCAACCAAGAAATTTACCTTACAGTTTAATGTCATGTGGTAAGGATGTATGTTTTTGTGTTGTTTTAATGTCATGTGACCAAGTCATTTTCCTTTCTATTTAACTTCATCCAATAGGGATATACTTTCATGTAGTTTATTTTCATGTGGTAAGGACATATGAACTGATATGAGAAGATAAAAATATTCTGGTTGGGCCCAAGGGGGAATTTTTGAGTGTCGCTATGTACCCCATGAAAATGATAACCAACCCAGATGTAGTTCTTAAAAAATAATCTCTCTCTTCATTGGTCTAGCACATATAGAGAGGTGGTCATTTTTTCACTAATTATTTCATATGGGAGAATGATTATAGGTCTTGGTGTCACAACATATCTTGTAATGTTAGGAATCAAGCCACATGTTTTTTTGAAGGGAACGTACATTTTAGAATCATGTGAAATGGATAGATATGAACTAACATGAATAGTGGTAATGATTCTACAAGGCCCAAGGATTGATATTTGGATGTCACTATTTATCTCATTAAAAAATAAGAATCAATAAATTTGTAATTCGTGAAATCTCATGCAGTTTATTTTCATGAAGTGAGGATGGATGTGAAACAACGTGTTTTGATGGGAATATTGTGGTTAAGACCAAGGGTGGAAGTCTAGGCATCACTATATATCTAATAAGAATGAGAATCAATCCAAAATTAGTTCTGAAAAGGCGTGCAGTTTAACTAATTGTTGTGAGGGATGATGGTATGCCTTTTAAGGTCTCGTATTCAGGATCAAGACAAGCCAATCAAAGCTAATATTCCTTGTTTGTATGGGGAATCTTGGGAAGAAATTCCTTATCCTTCGTGATCTATGAGTTTTTTCATAAACACGGAATATAAGAGATCCCATGAAAAGGATTATTAGGTCCGTACAGGGGCATGTTTTATCCTACAATGTCTTGACCAAGATAGAGGATCAAGGCTTAGCTACATATCTCATTGAAAATGAGAATAAATCCATACGTAGTTCTAAAGAGTTGTGTAGTTTATCATCTTGGGGAAAGGATATGGGTGACTCGGTCTGAATAAATGTGGAAATTATGGATCCATTTAGTTTTATGTCATGTTGTAAGGACATTGGATCTCCCACAATGAATGGGGATGTTCTGGATCCGTGTAGTTTTACGTCTTGTGGTGCACACATTGGATAACTCAACATGAAAGGAATGAAAACCTATATAAGGGACCATGAATAGTTATTTAGGTGTCACTATGTATCCAATGATAGTAGAAATCAATCCATATGTAGTTCGTCAGAAAACATACAGTTTAACATCATTTGGAAATAACATACTCCACATAGTTTATTATCCTATGGTCAGGATAGATTCATATAGTTTAACCTCAAGTACTTTTGAGGAGCTTTGTATTGTTAAATGTCATATGTTCAGGATGATTTTCATTCTGTTTAACATCATGTGGTTCTGATGATGTCCATGTAGTTTAACATCTTGTGGTAACGATGATGAGTTACTCGACATGAATGGAAGGGAACATAGTGGAATTGTGCAGTTTCATGTCATGTAGTCAAGAAGACCACCATTAGTTTCATACCTTGCTTCTTGTAGAAACTAGATTCAGCATATTTGGATTCACATGTTTCAAAGGGGGTACCGTCACCATGCAGTATACTATCCATTCCACCTTATTATGATGATATCTCATAGAGATTGATATGTCACATAGTTTATCATTATGTGAGTGGGACATGTTCTTTTCATATTTTCATCATGATGTAAGGATTTAAATATAGGTGCATGGTCTAGGATATAGAATACATGTGTTTCTATGTATCACGTTATGATGAGAAACAAGTCATACATAGTTCTATAATGTAGGTGAGGTAGGAGACCAACACTGGAAATTATGGTCCTCTTATGCGAGATCCATAGGGTTGTACGGTTTTATGTCATGTTTTGGACATCAACATTGATGTTTAACTTCTTACGGTGAGGAATAATGGTATTCCATTTATCATCTTTCATTCAGGACTTCAATGAGATAATATTAATGCCTCATTCATTATTTAGGGTGGGGAAACCCATACTAAAATTCTTAATCTCATGTGAGCTTTTTTCAATGAGACAAATAAAGAATGAAAAGGGTGTCTTTCACCATTCAAATGAAATGGAGAATATGATAAGATAATTTTAAATCATGTGGTGGCTAGAATATGATATAGTATCAAGGTGTCCCAATGTAACTAATTCACCACAATCCATTTTTTATTATTATTTAGAAATCCACTTTTTGGGTAAGTGGACACCATACATAAGCCACCAGTACATGAAAATCCCACATAACCTTAAACAACTACACACCACATTCAAAAATTCAAAAATCAAAAAACTACTAAAAAAACCGCGCCGGATACACATATCAAAATTCAAATTTCAAAAAACCATCATACCAAGAAACTGCATCATCACAATGCCAACCTATCACCACCACCTAGCCGCCATAATCACACTGTCAACCTATGTAACTCATTGAAAATGATAATAAAGCCATATGTAGTTCTATAAGAACTATGAAATTTTAAATCATGTTATAATGACATGATCCATGTAGTTTAACATCCTATCGTATTGATTCCATCCATGTAGTTTAACTCATTGAGATAATGACATTAGCCGTACAGTTGAATGTCTTGCAGTATGGAATAGCCTTATGCAGTTAAATATCCTATGATAATGAAAAAATGCATGTACTTTAACATCTTGTGGTCTGGACCTGATCTATGCAGTTTAACATATTATGGTAAGGGAAATGACCTTGAATTTTGATGTCATGTGGTAAAAACATCATCCATGAAGTTTAATATCGGGAAATAATGACAAGTCCCATGCAGTTTAATGACTTGTGGTAAGGACATTAGTCATTTATTTTAACATCATGTATAAGGACTAGATCCATGTAGTTTAATTTCTTGAGGTAAGGAAATTATCTATGTAATTTAACATTATGTGGTAAATAAAAGATCCATGTAGTTTGACATCTTAAATTAAGAACATTAGCCATGCAGTTTGACATCATATAGTAAGGATAAGATATACATAGTTTAACATCTTGCGGTAAGGAAATTGGCTATGAATATTAACATCATGTGGTAAAGACCAAGCTAAATAACCTATTAGGAGGGTAGCTCATCTGAAAGAGAATTGACAACTCTTATACATATTCCTTTATTTTCAGTATCATTCAACTCTATCAAAATTACATATCTGTATTCCACTAAATGTTCTTTGAATACATAGTATCTTTCGATTACGGGCCGGAGACATTAATGGTAGGGGAAATATTCTCCATGGATAATCAACCCTACCTCATGTTACCTATTAATTTTTAGGAGTTCCATGAAACTATTTTTAGGTTGTAATTAAAATAACAAGAGACATTCTTTGTTTAGAAGGAATAAAATTTTTTAAATATTTAATTGAATGATTGTTTTTTCTCCCATAGTGGTAGGAAGCTAATTATCAAATATATAATTGGTGCACCTTGTTCATAGTGACCATGTGACTAGATTTAGGATTCAGGTGTTGGTGGTTCTGATATCCCCATGTCCATCTGCACATGAAGATAGTCTTTAAAGGATAATCAAACTTCTATGGTTTTCCTAAGATTTCGATAGTAGAAGAAATAATCATCATTGTCTAAAAACAACACATCATATGGTTTTATCATCATCAGGGACTATATTCATCCATTTTATATGGAATAATTGAAATACCGTAGATGATGTATTTATTGGAATAATATACACGTCTCTGTCTATCTTCAAGATATTGGTGACCAGACCGCTTCTATCATATGTTATTTATACCACCATTAGTGTGGTTGTATGGATGAGTCTCAAGTCTAGGGTATAGATTCCCTATCTTTTTGATCTTGTGGAAGATGTATGAGCATTAGGGGTCTTGGATGATGCCAATTATTTCCATTGATTAAAAGGAAATGATTCTCCTAAAGGCTTTGTGGAAATATTTGAAGTTAGATTGTTTCCAAAATGTCCCTGATGTGGAGGTGGAAAATATAGAAATTCCCCTAGACCTATGGCCTGAGGTGAGGTGGAACAATATATGGATTTATCCTGATCAGGGGATGAAAAATATAAAAATTCCCTCATCCCTATGGACTGGGGTACTTAACTAAAAGATTGGTTTTTATAAGTAGATATGGGTATATCATCTAGAAAAACATATCTCAAGAGTATTTTGATAATTATCTCCCAAATATCTCTACTCTGTTGATGGAGTTGAGTGATCTATTTTTCTACAAAAATTTCTCTATCATACTCAAGGGGGTGGCTAACAAGATCCATGAAAACACCCTTTCCTCTATCGGTGTTAGGGTGAGTGGATGATTGGATGAGTTTCTACATGGACCCTAGATACTGAATCCACTACTGTCGCAATCTATGTGATCCATTTTTATTATCCTCTGAAATTCCAACACAGTTGGAAACACATTCTCAGGGATCCTGGTGGGTACTTATTATCCTTTTTTCTCTTATTCCAGCAGTAGAAGTTAGGCCGACCTTCTATGACTGAGACAACTACAGGAAGGTATGATTGTAACCTTCAAGAGTATGATCCTTTAGACTGGATAAGGAGTCTTCAAACTCGACTGACATCATATTGATTAAGACACAAGAGGGATGGTTCTCCTCCTTGATGGAGTATCTCATTTGACGGGTTGGTGATCAATGTAATGTTTGGGGGGTTGGTTCCCATGATACTGTTTGTGGGGTATATTCCCATGATACCATTTGGGGTTTCTATTCCTAGGATACCATTTGGGGGGTAGTAACCATGATATGATTTTAGGGGTCGGTTCCCATGATACCGTTTCGAGGGGTCAGTGCCCGTGATATCATTTGAGGGGTCGGTTCCCATGATATAGTTTGGGGCGTCGATTCCCATGATACAATTTTAGGGTTTAGATCCAATGATGAATAGAATAATAAGGTAGAATATAGTCAAAATTCCCCCAACCCTGTGGGTTGGGGTGTTCCCTGGGAATCCATAATCAATGAGGCTAGCTGGGATGATGTTAGAGGCTTTTGGTTAGTAGTTGTCTAGTACTGATTCAGGGCCACAATTAGGACACACTAGTGGACCTCTGATAGATTATAATTAAAAGGGATATGATCAATCTCTGGATCTTTATTGTTTTGATTCCCCAGGTTGGTATCCTACTAGGTGACCTGTCCATGATAGTTGTATACATATTCTCATCTACATCTCCTTGTATAATCATGGATGTATACCAGAAATGATGAACATAATGGATGGGATCCCTCTTAGGTAGCTCTAGGGTGATTGAACTGACATGTTAAATATCCTCATCCACCTACATGACATAGAAAATGATTACATTTCTTCTTTCTAGTGATAGGTTCCTAGAGATTTAGAATGTTGTGATAAGGGTCACTTCCATTCCTACAGATTGGCATGGAAAAGATGACTAGTGGGACCTCATACTCCGATGTATTTCATGAGGTGGTTCTAGAGTCATAATGGAGCTACCGATGTGATATTTTTGGTCCAAGATGTTCACCAATAATTGATGGAATCAGTGTGTTCAAAAAATGTACATATGTGTTATATGATCAATGCATCTTGTATAGCGATCAAGGGATTCATTGGCACATTCTATGATATCATTTCGATTGTAATGAATCTTGATAATTTATAAGGAATGATGTAGAACACCTTATCATTGAAGCATCATACAAATGAGTATATTTTTTATCAATAACTTCCATAGGTAAAAGGTAAATGGTAAGTCCATTATTTTCACACAAGGAACAGTGCAGTTAAAAGAAATATGTCGAGTTCATCATTATTTTTCAATGAGCACAAAATAAGATGACTTTATAGAAATTAGGGAAATCAATCCTTTTTAAATTTTGAATGTGATGAATTATTTAAAGGATTTCACACCTTTTTCATCATTTTTGTTTCATTAGGGGTTGAGTTGTGGAATTGGGATCTTTAAATGGTTTGGTGGAGTGGGGTTTTAAGGCCTCACTCAATTGCATGCAATAGGTTTTCCATATATGTTTTCATCCCTTGAAACTCCCAATGGGTCCACCATCTATAGCTATGTATAGGCCTACATTTCAATTCAAGGTGTTCACATGGGTTTTCTAGACTAGTGAATCTTGGTGACTCACATTTGTTGATAGGATGGGAGGTAGATCTAATCACAACCTTTTGGGAGAATTATTTCCTACTCCATGAATCTATTATATATTTAAGTTATGTTCATCAAATTCATCCCAGACCCCGATACAGGACTGGTTACCTCTTTTTTAATGTCTTAATTATAAACAAGCATCGATATGGGAAATCACATGTATATAATGGGTTATATATCAGTCAAATATTTAACTATGATGCTTTAGGACATGTTCATGTTAGAGAACTCCTGAGTCTACCACTTTTTAGGGGAATGGATGGTTTCATGAAGATGGGATTGAACCTATATGAGGCATCCTATGTAACCTATAATAATAGTAATCAAGACCCAAGTAGTTTTTTTTTGACATAGTTTAAGGACATATGAATGGAATTATCGATGTAGATTAATTCCATATTGTAAGGACATGAATATTAACCTCAGACCTCAATTAGGAATCCTACATACCATGTTTAATACAAGTATCAAAGTCCATGTAGTTCATGAAATTGGTGTCTGTGTCCTGAGATGTATGAAAATAAGGGATCTAGTCGGGACTTATGATTATGAGACTACCCTGGATTTCGTCTTCATGAATATAACCCTATGATAGTAGATGGGGTATAATTAGACGTACACCTTAATTGTGGTCCCACACCAGAGGAATTTTTAACAAGCTCATACTACAATCATCACATGTCTTTAATACCATGTGTTCTATGCTCGGTGTTAGAAATAAGAGATGGTGGTAGATTAGACACATTACCTGAGAGAATATATGTACGGTGATGACATATTAATTTCACCCTTTGAAGGGCATGATAACACTTCTCATGGAAGATATGTAATAGAGCTCGAACCTTAGGAAGGAATCATGGTAATCTTAGTTATGGTGGGAATCAAAGTTCTCATAGATCAGTTCTTCCCCAAACCTATAGATACATTAGATGTGTTCAAGGTCATCACTAGGATGTGTAATTAAAATGATACTCATGCATGAATCCCCTCTGATTAGTTTATAGATGATAAATAATAGAATGCATATGTGAGGATTTAATCTCATAATCTAGGAATAATTGGAAAGGGGAGAGACTTAAACCAAAGTTCATCCCCATCAGAGCCCATACCTTAGAAATTCTTTATATCTATCCTAGTTATTAAAAGAATCAGAGTTCATGTAGTTTTATTCATCCCCCAACCCTTGGATGGATTTGAGGCGGATGATCACATTGCAAGATATTATTGTTGTCCCTGAGTTTTTACAGATTCTAGGGACTTATAAAAAAATGGATTTCCATTGATCAGGGAGTTGTTTAATGATGTAGGTAATCAGGGTTTACACACTAACGATCCCTAATAGGTCAGGGATTATGCTCTATGTTTGACATATTGGTTGGGGATTACATTCTAAGGCAACCCAATTAGTCTGGGTGTACACTCTAAGGTAATCTGATTGGTATATTCATTTTTTATCATCTGATTGATAAAAGATAGGTGGTGATTACCAGGATTTTATGTTATAGTTCATGATATTAGTAGGGTCACATGAGAGCATGACCCCATATTGTTAAGGAAACATCCCTTATCAAAGGGGAATGAGGCCAAAGGATCTTGACCGAGGTCCACATGGAATATGTCCATGTATATCTTTCAGACAAAGGGAGAATGTCAAATGGGATTTTACATACATGTATTTTACATCTAGAAGGAATGTCTTGAATGTACACCCTACATGTTAGTGAACCAATATGACATTTCGGACACATCCATTAGTGCCTTTCGAATCAATAAACATTCCTTGGATGCCTTTGCATGAGAGAAGTAGAAAAGTAAGAGATACCTCGCATAAAAAATCATACATGATTTGGGTCTTATGCAGGATTAGCTGGATTATCTCAGATGACTTCACCTGATCAAAGAAGGGGTCATGCACATGATCAAAGTATACATGACTATAAGTTGTCTCATGGTCAAATTGATTCATCATCAAGTTGTCGCATGTCCATCCAAACATGTTTTATAGATAATAACATGATCATGGATACATATAAGTGGATTTATCTTGTGATTAATGTACATTTTCTATATATCTTCTTGTGATAATGTAGACATGTAAAAGGTGATTTATATGAATATAACAAGAAATTCATGGATTCTTGTGCATGATCAGAGCGTACATGATCAAGCACTATCATGTGATTAACCTATCATGTCTCCGAATAGTCACATGTCAATGTAGATGTGTCCATGGATGATCTCATGATCATGTTGACATGATAATGAATCCTTCACATGATTAATGTGAATTTTATTGAATGTAATTGAAGGACCAATGATTAAAACTCTAAGGTGCTTCGTATGATTGACATGACATTTCATATGCTTGCACCAAGATAATAGAGACATATCAAGGGGTCTTCTCCTGACTAACTTGACTTTCCATGGGTTCGGTGTATGCCAATGATGAAAAGATAATGGGTTTTCACAAGATCAATATGACTCTTTTGAGTCATGTATAATGATCATGGAGACATCTAAAAATTACTCTAATGACATGGTAAATCCCATGAGGACTCTCATGATCGTGTTTCCTTGAACCATTCTTATAGAAGGGTCTCACGAATATGTTTAGGTTATTTATGCTTGTCAATTTTTCACAAGTACATTTCAAAGGAGATCATTCCAAAAGTTTCATGGGAAACAATATATGACCATGTGAACATATTGAAGGCATGAACCATAGGGATGGCTTATAAAATGGACGTTTTGTCCATAATGTCATACACATAACAAGGGGTTTTTTTCAAGAATTTCATATCTTTATGCGACTCATACGAACCCAAAAGGGACTCACAAAGAAGTCTATGGAAGTTCACAAAGGCTTTACTAGGATTCCGCTAGAATGGTTAGGGTTCCTTGGTGCGCACAGAAAATGTTTTCCCCACTGTATAACAAGAATTCTAGGTGGTGTCTTCATTACAATGAATTATTCCCACACATTTGTGATACGCTTGAACTTAATGAGGTATCATGAAGAGATCCACACTTATGAACATGGATGATGCGTACCAAATGCAAAGCATGCATGGGTGCTGGTGGTGTCATGTCTTTGAGTGCATGTCTTGTGGGTTTCACATCCTCGCTATTTTCCTTACATGGAAAGGTTATCTTTGAGGATCCTTTATGATGAGGCAGCCACTTCCAAGGTCACATGCATGGGTCATCAGACATGGAGGCTCCCTACACTAAACATAGAGAAATAATTGGAGGCCATCTTTCATAGGGTAGGAATTTTAGGGGTGACATCCCATGTGTTTATGGGTTCATAGGAAGGACTTATACTACTGAGGTCTCACATGAGTCTCACACGTCCATGTGATTCACATTAATTCCCAATGGGGTCTTATGATGGTCTATGCTATTATAGAAAGAACCCATGGAGGATTCTTATAGGCTGAGAAAACCATTTTCAGGTCTGTATGTGATCATATCATGATAATGATTATCTATATATTCATGATACCAAAGGGTCATCAAGTATGCTGGCTCGAAAGGCCATCCCTAGTGAAATCGTAAAATCAATAAAAAAAGGGATGGGAATCTTATAATCTAACAAACACCCTGCATTAACCAGGTGTCAAATGATATTTAGTTTTTCATGGAATTTAATTTCCTTTAAATTAAGATGTGTTGGAATGAAGTGATGACTAGAGTATCCTTTGATGGGTGGTGGTCAAAGAACCATGTTCCTCCCCTTCCTTCGATTCTTGGGATCACACCCCCACCCTTTGCATGGGATTTTTTGTGAAGGGATAAGGGTATATATAAGAAAAGGGAGGGAGATCATGAAACCACTTTTTACAGGACTTATGAAATGTGTTTCAACTAAAGTGGTGGAGAACACATCTCATGATCATTTAAATTGATCATGTGATTATCATGTTTCCATTATATGGAATCAAATAATATATAAAATAATATTTATATTGGATGGAAAATATGTCCTAGGAATATGGATATGTTGTCATAAAACTCTCACTATGTCTCCATTGATTATCCTTGCTTCAGTCAAATGATAAAGGATAACCATGTGATGATTTCAAGTGTTAGTGGCAGATCCCACAGAAGTCCACTGGTTCATGCAGTTTGGATCTCATGATGGCTTGCTCTGATCATCTCAGAATTTTGAAGCTATCATAAAAGTACTAGAAATATGGAAATGTAGAGTAGGAATCCATGCCATGTCGAACTAGTATCATAGGGGTTGATAGATGAGAGGTTGAAGATGGTGATCAGGCAGTCTACAAGAATGCCTGATTTTGAATCCACAAGGGGAGGGATGATATTTGATCTCACAAGTTGATCGATTGAAGAAGATGACTCTGATCAGTAGTGGCATGATTAGATGGCATAGTACATTTTTAGGAATGACCAGACAACCCAGATTTGATCTCTATGGAAAAACCACATCCTTTATCAAAATAATGCACTGCATTCCTTCCATCATATAAGACACTTTGTGACCACTGCTTCTCCAGCCAACAAGAGGGTCATAACCCTTACTATATTCATCACATTCACCCTGGGCTTTGTCACATAAGATATTTACCCTAAACTATTCAGACATGTGGGATTTCATACTAGGGGCCCTATATACATGCCTGGAATCCTCTTGTAGGAGTTATGATCCTCTATTATTCTATATGCTGGTGGAGGCCGAATCCCACTAGGTATGGTCAACCTCATGTCCCACATTGTCTTTTGGTTGAATTGGCTTTCCTAGCTTCTGGCTAGCCATTATTTTTTCACCAAAGGGGAATATAAAAATATCAAATAAAAATAAAATTCATTGCAGAGTTAAGGGTCTACATTGTATCTCCTTAAACCAATCCCCATAGTTCCATGCATTCCATTCCCAATGTTCTTTCATGCAAACTATATCAATCTTTTTATGGTCTTCACATCCCTCAAGTCTTCAATGTCAATGGGAATAATGCATAAATATTGGTGGTAACCAATAGTATATAATATTTTACATTTCTATAAACATAATTTTGTCATAAATATCTTATATATTACTCAAAATCATTTTTATAACCATCCATTTTAGGTTGAACTAAAAATTGAAATATGTCACATCATGGAGGTCGTAGTCTGCACGTATACACATACAAATTTTTTCATTTTTCATTGAATTAAAAAAAGATAAAATTGGTTTCATCAATAAAATATTAATATTTAAATATAGTGAATATATTTATGTCATTATATAAGTTGGTTAGAATAGATTTTATGTTCGTGGACAAAGAAAAAAACTAAAAAGAACACAGTTAGGACCTTTACCTATTCCATAGATACAATACATTGGATTAATCTTTTGGACATCAACGATAGATATTTTGTAGAGACTATTATAAGTATGGAATGTGAAATATAATTGGGGAGGTATTATGGTATGTATTTTTTTACATAAGGTGATCAATGTGTGTGAAAAAATAAGGGGGTCATGTCTTTTAATATATGTGAGGGGAGTATATTTCCTGTAACTATTAACAATTTTTATATAACATTAAGGACTCATTTAAATAATGTTGTTGAAAATTGAAAATATTTTGAGGAAGATAAGTGCTTAATCAAAATACACTCTTCCAATAATATTGTATATATTTTCTAATACTTTATCTCACAATTTTAACCAATTTACTCATTTAACCCTTGATAGGGATGACTCAATTTTCACAATGGTAATTTTTTTTATAAACAAATATTAAATTGAATTGATTTAAAAATTTTATACTAAGGAATCCAAATAGTAAAAATATTATATTCAATTACAATATGGGTTAAAAATTATTTTCATATGAAATCATAAATCAAAACAGAAACATATAATTGAAAAAATAATATTTATTCATAAAAATATAATTTAAACCCATATCATGTATATAGTTTTTCCACATAAAAATTATTGGTTTATGAATAAAATATGAAATTTATTATAAATTAAATTAATTAATAACTAAATGAAACCATCTAATTATATACTAAAATAAAAGTAATCAAGAAAGAACATTTTTAGAAATAGAAAATTATATAGATATAAAAATAAACAACATTAGTTTCTAAGTTCATCATATCAATTTTAATTACTTTAGTTCAAATTATAAATATATATTTACTATTGAAAACAAGTTTAATTAATTATCAAGTAATTCTTAAATATTTTTTTAATGTCATAACCCAATCCAATGGGGCTCAATCAAAAAGATTTAGAAACCCTACTCTATAGGAGAGTGAGTGGTGACATGTGTCGAAAGTCATAACAAATACAGGAGGATGTTTCTTAATTTACCTATAAGAATGAACCAAAAAATATCAATTCAAATGTTTAGAAAAATAAAGGGAAAAATATGAAGCATTGTGAGTATAATATATGCACGTATGACCTTAGGGGAATATAGGAGTACAATAGTGTATAATGGATAAAAAAGAGGTAAAAATAGATATCAATTAAGAAATATATTTTAACCTGAAAAAAACATGAATGTAAATGTTGATAGATCCCATCTATAAATTTATATTTTCCAACCACAATACATAGTCAAATGCACCGACTATCCTTAACCTCCTATGAAATCATCACTAACATGTCAATAGTCTCTATAAGTAATGACATGTTCATGAAAATCCCATGCAAGGGTGAGTATATACATACAATGTAGGAAACCCCAAAAACTGAAAGTGGATCATTAAGATACATGATATGAATAGATAGATAACTCCACAAAAATTAAGAGAGTAAAGAGTATCCTTAAATAAGGATTCATATATATATTCTAAAACCAATGATTCCAAAATGAGACTGAAAATGGGTCTCCATCTCAAACCCCATCTTAGTAAATAATGTCATATATTCGAAAGTTCCTTGAATGATTCCCAGTATCTCGCTCCTCTTTTTAAGGAGACATCCTTGACTGGACATGCCTCGCTACCATGTCACATAGTTGAGGTGAAAAATATATATATAGAGGACACATTACATTGAAAAATAGGAGGGTGAAACTCAAGTGGTGTACAACCATTACTCTACCCAATAGGGGTTTTAAACATGATATAAAGGGGACCCACACCCTGGTACATCACGGAGGATATAATAAGTGAAGGGGGATAACTCCCTATCAGATATGGGTTATAACTCGATAGATAGTGGAACTACTCCATGGTATGTTAGGGGGTACAAAAAAGTGTAAGGAGGGACCATTACCTATTTTATTGGGGTTCAAATTGATAGATAAATGACATTCACCCTAACAACATATGGGGGTACCACTTAGAAGGTAGAGGAATAGCACATTAATTACACATGGGGTACCACTTTTTAGGTAGAGGAATTTCACCCAAACACCATAGGAGCTAACAATTAGTAGGTAGAAGATCCACACCCTAAATCCACAGGGGTTACCACTCAATAGGTAGAGTCCTCACACCATAATTCCTTAGCGGGTACCACTTAGTTGGTAGAGGAGACGTACACTAACTCCACAGGGGGTACCACTTAGTAGGTAGAATATTGTACCCTAATTCCATAGGGGTGAAACTTGGAAGGTAGAGGAACCACACCCTTACAATATAGGTGGGTACCACACAAAGGATCCTTCCTGATCACTTCTATCATTGCGGAATACCTAAAAAAATTTCACACATGGAATATCTCATATAATATCTCAAAAGACACTAATAGTGAAACCATCGCATTATATGTGAAAAAACACACATGATATGTAACTCATATGACAAAATATTGGTCTAAATGAATGAGGTCAAACATGTCTAAATTTACTCAGAAGCAATGAATGAGTACATGGTTTGTAAGGGACCCACACATTATGTGTCCCCACTCTGCTTCTAGGATGCTTCACTAATGGTAAATATCTCACTAATTATGTAGAACTTAAGGAATTTAGGTAGAATATATGGAATTATTTAGCCATATAGGATCTTGTCAGTGCCTCGGTCCATGTCTGTACCCTATTTATTTTATCTCAAGACATCGGTACGTTGCATTTCCTCCCACACGAGGTCCTACCTATATACTCCTAACACTTGGATTATCCTACAAGGGAGGTTTACATGGTTTTTTCCTTAGCCAAACACCATTTCATCCATAAATTTATCAATACCCATTCTCTGTAACAATTTTAGAACTACATGGCTTGGGTTATTTTAACTACATGGCATGTTGTCGGGATTCTTGTAGAATCTAAGATTTTCTTACAGTGTTCCTGATCTATCCTCTGATGCTATGAATCGTGCAATCAAGCCACCTTAAATTGGTGTAAAAGGCCTCTATTCATTATTTCAAACCCTCTAGTGGCCAAAAACATGTTTCCCTTTATCTACATGAATCTCTCACATTCCTCCTCACACCATCTATCTATTATTCATCTCCCATTGCAACACTGGTAATCTTTTTCGAGGTAGAATCACTCATATCCCATAAATATATTTAATACTCCCTTGATTTGATAATAAATTCACCTCACACAAAACCATTGCAAATATGGGGGTTTGATCAGGATCGATCACTCCCAACAATGTCGAACCAAGTCCCCATGGAAAAATTAGTGAACAAAATGAAAAATGATTGGAAGAAATGCACAATAACAAAGTCATAACAATCATTAGGCCACAATTATTTCCTAATGGATATAATTGGGGATATACATGGGGATTATAAATTTAATAAATAATTTAAATAAATACAATAGTTTATGAAAATTCTTTCAATTTTCATTAATAAATGAAATAGAATGATCATGCTAAATCATTTAATCAAAAGTGGCAGAATCCATGAATTGATTAGTCCTACCTAGATTTGAATCATTAATTGATGCAAATTGTTCTTTCAAATGATAAAGAGGAGTCATTGCATTCATTTTATATCAATATTCTAGGATCCATAGTTTTTTTTGTTGTATTCCAATTCTCTAATGGTGGTGGAAGGAGAACCACTCAAATCAACATGTCACTATGACACTAAAAAAAATATTATTTATAAATGTTAATTTATATAAAAATATGTTTAGGTAAAATAAATCATATAATTATATTAATTAATTAATATAATATAATTTCACCCTCCAAATGTCACAATATCCAAATTCCTCTTACCGAAATAGTTTTGGATGCGCTTCAGGTATAACTTGCATTCTAGACTCAAATGTTGTCTCATATTTCCTATTCAATATCCCACAAAATATTTTTCCAATTTTCTTTAATAAATCTTGGTCATTTAATATAAAATTTATTTATTAGTTTTATATAATTAATTCTTAGCACACCATGCCACATAATTGAACTCCGACTTAGCGCCAAACTCGAAAATATATCCAGAAATGTTCCAAATTCATAAATGGAAAAAGACTCTCTACATCATTACCACTTCCAAGGTTCGTATCCATGAAAATAAAAATCTAAAAAAAACGATTTGGATACTGAGACCATATATGTAACTCATTTATGCGGACTCAGATGGATCCATGGAAATAGTATAGTGGTAGCTTTTAATGTTGGCAAATTTTCCCAAGCGAATGTGATCCTCTAAGCTGTGACCAAATTATAACATGAAATACCTCTACATATCCCCCCACAATTTGATAGTGTTCTCAGTTTTATAATCTTTCCTGGAGTTAAAGGTTGTATTCATTCTCATCTGGGTCCTAATTTCCTCCTTCAATCCTTCACACAACCATGATGTGAACCATGCATCATGATCGAAGATAATAGTCAAGGTAACTCTATAATAGTGAAAAGTCTCTCGTATGTACATCTTCCCCAAACTCTATACCAAACACTACTCCCCTCATGAAAGGAAGTCCATCTAATTCAGTTTTTGATCAACTATCACCCAAATAGATTCATGGGATCTCATTTTCTATGCAATTCCTATCAGAATTTCCAATAATATTACACCCTGTTTAAACTCCAAGATTTCAATTGGCTATAACAAACCTCTTCGAACTAGTGCTCAGCCTTCACCAAATTATTTTTGAGTCACCATGAGATGAACTCATCCATGATCTATCTCATGTCTGTAACCAAAATTTTTATATAATGGATTTGTACATATTATAGACACCAAGATGTAGAGGTAATGGATATGTGTGAAACTATTTAATCACCTCCTCCTACATCCTGACCCTCACCTATGTCCATCCCTATAAAAGGTTGACATAGTTACCTCCTTTATAAAATCAATCAGGTTAATCTACTAATGATTTATATCCACACAAGATCTCACAATCAATGTATCCTAACTATAAGCCCCTAAGACATTGAAGGAGTGGAGTATCCAATACCATAGACTAAATAAAATCTTAAACGTCCATCTCAACCAGGGTTAGACGAAAGGAATCCAACTTCTCATAATCCTATTATACCAAAAAATCCTTGAAATTCTTGTTAAGGGAATATTCAACCACATTTTCCTTCCCCAAAGAATAGACTATATTAAATTAATAGTCTTGAAGAAACTCTAACTAGTGCCTATATATCTGGTTTAGGTCTCTCAGCATGAATAAATACCCGAGTCTTTGATTTTCATAGAAAACAACAAAGCCCTCTCTGAAAATATTGTATGTCCACATCCTCAATGCGAATAATACCATTTCAAGCTATAGGTCGTGAGTTGTGTATTTCTTCTCATGGGGTCTTAGCCACCTAGACCCATATGTGATAACTTCCTATCACTACATCGATGCATAACTGATCCCAACTCCTAATGTAATTAAATATACTATGTATTCCAAGGCCTCCTATGTTAGTCTGAAAATAGTATCACTCTCCATCCTAAGCCTTAATTCTATGAAGGTCATATGACACTTCTCATTTTAGGTAATAACCATCCCTTTCTGAATCAGGGTGTTCATAGGGGATGAAATCCATGATAATTCAATCACAACCCTCCTATAGTACCCAAAAATCCATGAAACCACAACATCTATAACATTATATGTAGTTTCTTCCAAGAAATCATGAGATCAATCTTCACTGGGTACACAACTATACAATTCTTTGAAATGATAAGACTCATAAAGTGAACCTCTTGAATCCATAATTGGAACATCAAGATATTTCCATAAATATGGTGACCCTGAAGAAAATTTAGGACCATCCTCATGTACTCTACATGATCCTACAATGATTCATAGTATATGTGTATATCATCAATGAAGAAGACCAAAAACTAGTCCATGTATAGTTGAATGATCTGTTTCATCAAAACTATATACATATTTGGTTTATTCATCACACTATAGGGAATCACTAGGAACTCATTGTGTCCATAGCGATATCATAATGCTAGATTCATTATATCTTCCTCATTACCTATCAACTAGTTGTAGTAGGACTGGAGATGAATCTTTGAGAACAATATCATGCCTCAAAACTGATCAAAGTGGTTCTCAATCCATTGAAATGGGTAAATGTTATTTGTAATAGCCATGATCACGAGACTATAATCCATAGAAATGTACTACATGTCAATAATATGTTTCATAAACAAAACTAGATCTACCTGAAGGGAAACATTGGGCCCGAAAAAACCCTTTTCTTGAAGGTCATTCAACTACAATTGTAGCTCCCATAGCTCAGAAGGGGCTATATAATATTATTCATATTATATAAGAGTTATACCAGTATGCTAGTAGATACAAAGCTCCATCTCCCTCCAAAAAGGTAGTCTTGAAATGTCCTCTAGGAATTCATCCATAAAATAACCCATGATCGAAGGAATCTAGATGTCTGAAGAGACTCTTTCATCAAGAACCCCACTCTGCAACTATTATGTGATGGGTTACAACCTTCTACTTGTGAAACCCACTCATCTCACTATGATATTGATCTCACCCACATAGGATAATTTCTTCCAATATGTGTGTAGGAATTTGACACAAATTCAGTGAAGATTAATCTAGTATCAAAACATGGAAAACCAATTATTACCAAATATTAAATTATATGGTTCTATTGTGATAACCAAAAATACCCTAAATAATATCTCCCCACTAACTGATAGCTCACACTACCATAAAATAGATGATATAAATGAATCATTCCCCATAGGAACCTTGAGACGATGATGTGGGGACAAAATCTTGTCATAGAGTTCCATATCTTTCACAAGGAGTAAAGAGATAAAGGAATGAATCACACAAGTCTCTAATAATACTGAAGAATGATTAGAATACATACAAATCATATGATTGATCATATCATGTGACTCAATTTCATAAGAATCTATTGCTTATGCCTATCTAAAACCTTGACTGCCAGATACCTGAGTCTGACATGGGATAGTGGTGGTGTTTGTGTAAGGATCACATTGTGTCAAACACTACCCTTATCTCCTCCTCAGATACCTCCACATACTTTTTCCTACTCTTTTCCCCTATGGGCCTCCCTTCCCTCTCCTTGGAGATCCTTGCTCATGGAACTTCCTATACCATAACGGTCTATCTAATATCATCCTTTACACAATCAACATGTCAAATTGGATATTCACACTCCTTTTAACAAAACCTATCACATTCATAACACCACCCCTCTCTATGATTACATGGTCCCCAATGGGGTCTATGTGCCACATGACAACATGCCTATGTCTCGACATAGGGAGGTACCCTATGCTGAGATCCTGCCAACTGGAATCTTCTTACTACTATAGAAGAATCATCCTCATAAAACCCACTACAAACATAAGTTTCCCAACATTCCTCTGATTGAAAGATCCCTTTCAACAACACCCATTCCAAATCCACATCATAGGTTGGAATTCATAAGGGAACTATTCTAAAAATAATATCTCTATGGAGACCATGACCAATATTTCATGCTTGGATGTAGCCATCCTAGATCATATTGAGGGAGTACCACATAAGGTCAATGAACCTCAAAAAATAGACAACCACTATCATCAATCCTAGATAATGAACCAGAAGATCCTGAATGTAAACTAAGAATAGATTGGTGGGGTTTTACTCCTAAAACAATAGCTATTAGAAGTCATTGCATGGGAGTGTTGACTCATCATGCATATGTATATCAGGACTCTACCTCCGCCCGGCTGATTCATGGAAAATACTATCTTCCAGTACAACCACATGATCCTTCGATGTCCAAATAATCCTAATAACATATACCACCATCTAGAGTAAATCCAATGGTACCTAAGAATATGGATAGTCATGGAACCATGGTGGTCTATGGGTGCTGGAACTGGTGGAGTGCACAAACACTATAGAAATCCACATACTACTATGATGGTATAATCTATTGCTCGACTAGTGGGGGGTGATTCTACATGTCCACCTGATGTAATGGTCTCATGGTATTGACCCTAAACTGAGGAATCATCACTCATCGGATCATCATCATAATCCAAAACCATTAACCAGACTAAATTTCGTCGCAGAGGAATCTTGAAAATTCAATCATGACATACCATGGTTAGATTAGAATATATATACAAGAGAGATATGACTCAAGAAGCATAATAACAAGTAAAAAAGTTTTTATGGTGCATATACCATTAATCCATGAAACCCATGTCTTGGTAGGTTGAGTCAACAAGCAGGTAGTCAAGATCCTCATGAATGGATGTGTTGTCCACCACACAATCACTAGGTTCCATATGCTAAAAGCTAAACTCGAAACACTTTTTCAATGTTCCCTAAAATCCGAAACAAAATCCTTGTAAGGGTACTACACTAAACACCATAACATTTAACGATATTCTATGATACAAATCATTTGGACCCAACCAAATGGGTATCGATCAGCGACTACCACAATCCCACTTCCCTAGGCCATGGGGTGGAGACAAGAATCAAAAGTCATAACAAATATGGCATTTTTTCATAATGTACATTTATGAACACACTCAAAAATCCCAATGAAAGAGACCATATTCATAAAGAAAAAAGATGCAACATCTTGAGTAAAATCCAATCATGTAAATCCTCTATGGATTGAAATATTACAATTGTGAAAACTAGAAACAAAAGGGATAAAATAATTGACCAACTAGAAAGATGTACCAAACTGAAAAAAAATATAACGTACATGCTGAGATATCCCATCTCCAAATATCCAATATCAAACCACCATATTCATAAAAATACACCACCTATCCCTAAGCTCATATATAATCATCATTCACATATTCTTCATTAGAAAATGTCACAATATGTTTGATAAAAGACCATGAAGGGTAAAGTTTATAAATATTCGGTAGGATTCCCACAAACTTAAAGGAGGAGTTTTAGGAGGCACATTAAGAATAAATATACAACTCAACCTAATGGAAGATAGTTAAAAATATACAATGAACGGATACAAATATATATATTCTCAAACTTACAAAGCCCAAACGAGAGAGAAAGGGGGTCTCTAACTCACAACTCTACCCAAGAATATTTATATCATCTCCAAATTTCCATCAATGATCCCAGTAGATCTTGAATCTACATTAAGAGAAATCCAAGTCAAGACATGCCTCTTCACTGTGCCCCAAAATATAGGGGAGTAATCTATTGGTAGAGGACCCTTGATCTAGTACAACTGGAGGGTGACACTCAGTGGGTGGAGGACCTACACCCTACCTGATAGGGGGTATATCTTAATAGACAGAGGAATCACACCCTGGAATGTTAATGGGTACTACTTAGTATAAGGGAGACACATTCCCAATCTGATAGAATATATAAATTGAAAGGTATAGGACTCGTGTCATGGTACATCCGGGGGTACTACTTAGTGTAAGGAGGATTTTGTTCCCTATACAATCGGTTATACAACTCAATATATAGAGTACATTCACACTAAAAACCATTGGGGGTACCACATAGTGGGTATTAGACCCACAATCAAACACCATAGTGTGGTACCACTCAGTAGAAAGAGGACATGTACCCTGAGTCCAAAGGGGGTACAACTCAATATGTAGAGGACCCACACCCTAACACCTTAGTGGGTACCACTTAATAGGCGGAGTACCCGCACCCAAATTTCATATAGGTAACCACTCTAAGGATCATGCCTCATCACTAACATCACCAATAATTACCTAAAAAATCATACTAGGATAATATCTTATCATATCTCAAAGGAAACAATGAAGTCCACCATTACATTCAAAAACCGAAACACACTCAGGATAGGGTACTCAAATTCCAAAATCAGAGTCCAAACGAAGAAGATAGTAGTGGTTAATATTTCCTTAGAAGGTACGATTGGGTACCCTATGTTTATGTTAACCCATAAAACATGTGGTACAACTCTTCTTTCTAGTTATGTCAATGCTAGTTTATTTACCATTGATCATGTAGAACTAAATGGAATGTCTCTCATATATATGGTGTGCATTAGCCACCCGAGATCCAGTTCATGTCTATAGAACTGTACGTGTAATCGTTCATGTGTCTGTGTACATTGGTACATGTAAGGTCCTCCCTTGCATGGAGCTTTACATGTTCTCCTATCAAATAGAATGTACTCCCCGGGAGGGTATCATGGTGTACAGTTCTTAAAATTCTCAATACCAAAGAACCACAACCAAAGGGGAACTACATGAAATCTGTTCTTCTAACTACATGGTGTGTAGTTGGGGTTTTCATAGAATCCAGGTTCTACTTTAATAATTCTATATCTGACCTTCTATGATTCTGATCTTGTCTCTAGAAATCCTGAAATTGTTGTAAAAGGACACATTTTGTCATAATATCCATCCAATGGAGAGAAAATGGTTTTTTATTTGATCTGTATGAAGGCCTCATATTCCTCCCCACACCACTCCACTTATGTTTGCCTCGTGTTTAATCACCAGTAATATCATTCTCAATGAAATAACCCATTTACAAAAAATCATATGAATCTATCCTTTATTTGATAATATGTTTTCCCCATGTGAAACTATCTTAAATCCAGGGGTCCGACCAAGCTCAATCTCTCCTAGTATTGCCGACCTGAGGCCCTGCAATCCAATTGGTGAATATTAGGCAGAAATATTGGGTGAAATGCATAATAAAAAGAATTCAAAACATGTATGTTTCAATATTTTATGAACAATGAATTCAATTGGGCATACCTAGGCTGAGAAAAAATTGAACAAACAATTTAAATTTCTATATGCGCACTTGAAAAGACTTTCAATTAGTGTAGATATGTAAAATAGAATGATCATGCTAGATAGTTCAATAAATAGGGGAATAATCCAAAAATTGATGAGTCTAGACCTAGATTTGGATCTTTTTTTGATGAATAACAAGACCAATAAAGATAAAGTTGATTCATTGCATTTGTTGTGGGTCAATATGCCTGGATCAAGAGTTTCATCATTTTTTTATTCTGATTCACTAATAGAGGGAGATGGTAAACCTATAAATTCTCCCACGTCTTATGTCGATTAACATAGATAATTTTTATAATGGGGAATTTAGAGATGAAACCATATAGGTAAAATAAAATAAAAAATTATATTAATAATTTAATTTATATTAAATGAACACACCAATTATCCTGATATTTAATCACCCTATGTTGAAAAAATTTAGGTCATACTTATCGTAAAACTTGTGCTGCGAACTCAATCATCGTCCCAAATTTCTGATCCAATATTCAATTTTAGATTTATTCCAATTTTTTAAAAGAAATAACGTGGGTATTTATATAAAATATATTTAATATTTTTATGAAATTACATTCTGGATCACGGGGCCAGAAAATCAGATGTCATCTTAGATCCTTGCTCCGAATATATATCTTGAAATATTTCAATGTTTTACAATGAAAAAACCTGGTCCCTAGAGATATTTTCATAAAATAAACTGTATTAAAAATTCAATATTTTCTACTATTAATTAAAAAATATACAATTTCTATGCAATATTAAAACAACAACCTCAGATAATTTTTAATTTTATAGCCAATAAATTAATTTTATTTTATTAAATTCACATTAAAAAATTATAAAATTTATCTTTTAAAAAAACCATAAAATTCCTGGAAAACTATTTATATTTAATATTACTATTTTTTGTTTTAAAATATAAATAAATTAAATTTAATGAATAAGAAATCAAAAAATATAATTATGAAAATTAATAAGACATGATAATTATTTACAATTATCATTACATGTGTTGTCACACTCCAACTATTTATTTCATCCACTTTTAATGTAATGGTAGGATTCTTATCAATGTTAATTATACTATTTTTTATATGATTTTAATTTTCACTTACACATCGCAAGAAAATTGATTTATCATAATCATTGCCATCAAAGTTTAGTGATACCTAATATTTCGAAGCCTATTATGACAAAGTATTATATGCTTTTAAGATATTTTTCCACTAGATTTATGTAATTTTATGCTAGGTACTCCCTTGAATTTTTTTACCAGTAACACCCTTTTTTATCTTATGGGAATAAATTTCATAAACTATTTATAGATTTAAATATTTTATTTCAAAATCATGTAATTTTATATTGAGTTTTTTTCTCATCCTATAATTATATTATTTTTATATAAAATTTTATCATAACTTTAAGATTATCTTCATTCATATTCATTTTACATTGTATTAAATGGTCACACTATTAAATTAATATTACCTTTGTCTTTAGTTTTTAATTATTGGCAGTTTCTAATTGTTAAAAATAATTTTTCTGTTCATCAAGACCATTTTTGGATTATTAATTTTTCTTGATTGTATTAAATCATTAATTCACAAATCATGAACCCTTCCATTTAAGTTCTATTTTTTTGAATTAATGAATCATAACTGTCTTGGGAGATTCCCAAACATTAATCCAAGATGTGTTAAAATTTTTGGATTGATTAATATTTTAAATTCATTGAATATTGTTCTTATACACTTCTTATTGTCTCTTATCCATTATATCATTGATAAGAAACTATTCTTACCTCATCTTGATATAGTGAACTAAATGAGGCGGAACTGTTTCTAATTTATTCAGTTATAGATTCAACAACAAATGAATTATCGTATATTCAATGATCTATCAATGATATGGACACAATATACCAAAACTTATTTTTCACCCTCTTTATATAAGAGGGTTTTGAATTATTTACTAATATAATGAATAATATTATTTCAAATATATGTAACAAAAATACTTCCATTTGGATTACATTGAAATATTGAATAATCCACTTTCATTGATAAAGTTTTTCTAAACATTTTTACATTTAATTTATTCTTATTTCTTATTGTCTAGATAGATTCTTTTTCTATAGATGATTTTATAGGAAATTTGTAGTCTTCCAAAAAAATAAAGTTTATAAATCATTCAAATGAGAAACTCAAAAAATAAAACATTGAAATAATAGAGAACACAATTAGTATTGTGATTTAACACTATCATACTAATTATTAGGATAATAAAAATTGTTCTATCACTGAGAGAAGGTGATTGATTTTTTATATAATTATCTCTATTTAAAATTTTATCCCACTAAACCTCTTTACATATTCAGTGTAAGGATCTCTAGTTCTAATTTTATAACTTTTGATTGTTATGCATGATGATGTAAACAAGAATGTATTATAACATGAATACTAAAATTTTTTATGCGTTTCACATCCATTAAGATGATAATATCCTCGGTGTATGGTGGTTATTATCCAACGCACACACATCTTCATTCTTATTATCAAAATAATCTTGATAAAGGAATAGAATTGGACTCATTATCATGATATCAAATAGGTATAATGAATGAAATGGATTATTATTCTAAAACTCATTATTTAATATGAAATTAAGCCTGCTTATGATAAATGTGATCACTTGAAGAAGACTATACTATTACCATAACTCAAATTGAAATATATTATTTCTCCATGTGTAAATATATTTCCCACTACATCATTCTCTAGTCTTTTATTGAAACCAAATGTTATAGACTATATATCTCATCTCATCAACCTATATGAGTATCTGATGGTGTAAGATCCTAGGTAAATTAATAAATAATACATTTTAAAAATTATTAAATTTTGTGAATTAAATATTAATTTTAATTTAAATAGGTTGATATTCTAAATGGGGTACCCGATATACAACAATATGTTTCTTTGAAATCTTACGTTGCACACTAATAATATAATAATATTATTTAAATGTAGTTAACGCCTAGTCGTTGTATTAGCGGGAAGGAGTATGACTAACTAAAATTTTATTATACATGTTTTTTAAATGTTTTTACATTTATCTAATAAATTTTAGAGGCTTAAAATGTGAATGAATCTAATTTTAAGCAAAAATACTCTAATATTATTTAAATGGTTGATTTACCACCTTTTGATGGAGAACCCAATTTAAATATAGTTTTGGTCACTTTTATATATTATATTTGACAAAATAAAATTCTTCATTTAGAATAGGGACATCAAAATTCACTTTGGGTAAAATTTTGGTATTTTTCTGATAGAATTCATTTTTAATAACTAGTGAAAAATATTGTATTTTAGTTCAAAAGTGCCTTTTAATATAATTTATTTATATGGTTATATTATATTTCTAATTGGTTTTAAAGTGTAATTAGATTATTATTTTACCATTTAATCCAATGTTGGTCATTTTAACTAATTTCACTTTGAAGATGGACATAAAGAAGTATCAATCTTTTGATAGTTATTGTTTCTTAAAAACACGGTATTTGTTTTCACAATGGGAATTAATTTTAAATAAATTAATGAAACTTCTATGTTTTGAATTATTTAAAATATTAATCATTTTTTAATTTTTAATATCAAATATATCTTCAGATAAATTTTTGGTATTTTTCTGAAAAACTTCAATTATTGATAAACAGTGAAACCACTAAGTAGTAGTTAAAAAATTGACTTTTTCATTTAAATGAAATTTTACTATTTATGTGGATTGAATTTAAAAAATCTGATATAATTTGTTATTATTATTAAGTAAATTTTGGTTCAATAAGATGAAAATAATTTTTGGTGAATAGTAACTATTGACTTTTATTTACCACGGTTAATGGTAAATAAGGTAATTCGAGGTAAAAGAATATTATAAGAACAAAAAATTACCTTAACACTTGTCCTAACTTCATTAGTTGAGTCATTTAAGAAAATCAGAATCAATGAGTATATTTTGGGACCTCATAGAGCCACATGAGAGTGATAATAACACTTTATTTTAATTAACTTAAAGTAAAGTCAAAAATGGCATAAACAAATATCTTTTAGTAAATTAATTTTTACATGGGATTATATAAGTTATCTTTTAGACTATAAATATTCATTGGAAAGATAAAACTATTTACTAAATTATGTTATTTATTTTTTTTAATTTTTATACATCAAATAAATTAAATTATTTGTGACACAATAATGATGTAATATTTACCTCATTAATAAATGATTTAAATAAATAAGATTTTAAATATTAAAACAATATCCAAAACATGACCAATTTTTATTGGATGATTTTATTTAGAACTTTAGTCATATTATCTTCAACATTATTTAGTTTTGTATATTTATAAATTGAAGATAATTTTATAATAAATTAATATTTGCAAACGTTTCTAAAGATCCCGTCCTCCACCTTATAAAAAGCCCTCACTTATAACCCATTCCACACTCCTCTAAAGCCTTGTGTCTCATCCAACACCTGACCAAATAATCTCTCATGATCCCTCTCCACCTCATAGAAGCATTACCTTTGGCAGAATACACATCAAGAATTCCTTTTGGTTCAAACCAAAGGGAGTAACCCAATTTAAAGGTAACAGTTTCTGTTAACTTGTTTTCATTTATTTTACTTCTACAACCCCTAAACTCTTTTTATTCTTTTCTTTAAAAAACATAGTATACTAAATATATTATGATTTTTTTATTATAATCATTTGAACTACACTTACACACACCTCCATCTAATGGATGAAGAACATACTATTTCTGTGAATGGAAAACTAACGCCTCACAAAACGATGATTGTTCGATTCTCTCCTACCACCTCTCATGGTGGCCATTAAGATGAAACTATATTTTTATATGATATATATTATTTTTATGTTTTATTCACACTTCTTTATTTTTATTTTATAGCATACCTTTACGGTTTCCATTATGGGTAAACGCGATAGTTTAATTTGAGGAAGTGCGGACTATAACCCTCTCAAAGTGATATGACTCATTAATGCCATATGTGGGATGTATAAAGGATGGTGTTAATGATATTATATATGATATTATAATGTAATTATAATATATCTATGTATAATTATGTTTTAATTCCATTAAAATAAAAAATATAAATGAAAGTAGTGTTCATGCGTACGTACGTCTTACTATCTCCACGAACGGTGAATTTCATTTCTTACCTCAAAATGTTATGTACTATTATAAACACATGTATATAATGGACATATATGATATATATGATATCTAAACTATGAATATCATTCTGTATATAATGAAATTTTGACCATGTGAACAACTTGTAATTATAAGAAGTCCATTTTTTACTCAAGTACCAAATATCAACAAAAAACTGTTATTAACTTATATGATTACATAATGTTTATCACATGGTAATAAGTGATATAAAAGGAATAATAAACCTGAAAAATATTTTTAAGAAAGTATAAATTATATTTTTATTATTATTTAGGAGATTAAAGAACGATCAAGTCAAGTCGGATATGAGGTAAGGGACTTCGTCTCAATATCCTTTATTTAAAGAATATTTTGTTTTAAAACAATACTTTCTATTATACATTGTATAAACACCTTTGAAATTTAATTTCATTCAAAGGGAATATTTTTATATGATGCATCTTACTAAACAAAAAATATATTTCTTTTTAATGTAAGTAGTGACAACGACCCTTTCCGCTGCCACGAGTATTATTTGATCTCTGGATTCCTTAACAAGATGTAATGTTTTTAAAATGAAAGTAAATACCTTTTACTCTTTTAAGTATTTTGGTATTCAAAATGGTTTTTGTAATTTATTTTTTATGTCAAAATATTTAAATGATATATTGTGTTTGAAATCTGAAAATTTATCTTTCCTTTAAGTTTGATTTATGTGTTATGAATATGTTATAGTTCTTGGGCATTGTTATGTATGCGGGTGGTTCCATGATAAACCTAGGGTGGGTGAGCCCAAGATAGCTCTCCAATGTATTGGGTAACGTGATGGAGGTAAACGTGAATGTTTCTCCTAAGAGATTAATAGAATATACTATGATGTGTATTCCAAATGTAACTACCTACGTAGCTATGATAGATACAATGTAAGTATTTTATCGATTCCACATGTTACCTTTATAATTTATGTTTTCTTTGTGTTATTCATAAATATTATGATTTCATGAGGTATGTTAAAGATCATATTTTATGAATGCAATGATGAACTAATGTTTTCTTTCATTGTTTTATAACCCTTACTAAGCTTTTTATGCTCATCCCATGTTTTGAAATGTTTTTCACAAGACCTAAAGATGAATAGGGTCAAGGATGGGATCAAGGAAATGTTATTCTATCTAAATCATGAGACTATAATGACTCTTTTTTTCAAGAGTTTTTATTTTATGAAAAATGGAAATTGAGTAGAAGTGTCTGCCTTGTAATTTTTGAGATGTAATGTAATAGTTATGGCCCAATTCTGTAAAAATATAAACCTGAAAAGATCCTCCATGTGAATTATTCATTTAATTCAATATTATGTAATGTTTAAGGCCTGGTCCTTATAGATGGTATAATGACTCCATCTTTTTCATATAATCAATCTTCTAGAAAATATATAATCAATAATAGGAAAGGTCATATGAACCAATTATTATTTCTTAAGTGAATAATATAAACTCTTACTACAACACACCATCTTCTTCTTGTTTAGTTCATAGAAATGTTATTCTATATGAAAAATTGGTTCTATCCTCAACATGAAACTCATATAATAGAAAAATTATATATGTGGTGGTGGGTATCATCTTCTTTACTTAATAAAAAGGATATATAACACTATTTTCTATTTTTATTTTTATTTTCCTAAATTTATTTATTCTATTATATATTTAATATTCCCATGTATTAAATGAAAAATAATTTTGATGATTTGGACCAATATTAAATATATTTTATTATAATTTCATTAATATAATTTTTTGTATGTGTTATTTGTTTAATATTATACATTTTGTAGGGTCAGATAATTTAAACTCTCTATGTATTTGAATTATCAGTTCTCAACATAATCATCAAATCATAAAGGAATTTTAATCTTTTGAATTAAATTATGGACTCATATTCTCCAAAAACATCATAGATTTAAATCATTACTTGTCCATAATAATCTTAATACAGCACAACATATAGAATAGTGTGTGGATCCCCTTTGAGAATGATAGAAATATTCAAAAATTATGGTCATCCAAAAATAGTAACCATGCCAGGACTATTCCATGGCCCGAACAATATTAACCCTCACACCAAAAATCATATGAGACCCCATAAATACCTCCACAATAATATCAATTTTTTCATTTTAAGGTCCCTCAAACAAATGGATCAAATATTTTTAATGAATTTGAACATTTCATTACTAGATGGGTCTAACATTTAATCAATAATTGGAATGGGAATAAATGAGTTGTAATATCTAAAAATGTGTGTTTAGACAAGGAATAAAGATTGGGCGGTAGCCTGGGTTCTTGGATGATCTTTGGATGCCTTGGGTTAGGTTTTAGGAGTTTAAGAGTATTTTTGAATGGGTACAAGTTTGGTGTTCACAATTTATGAAAAAACATGAGACAGGTTGACACTCATGGGGATTTAAGTTCAAATTTAACTAAACACGGTTGTGTTTAATAGTTAAATTAAGATTTTGGGTAAACCATATTTGGGAAAGGAGAAAACATGTGAGTTTGAGGAGTGTCTTAGGCATGGAGATTTGGGTGTTCATGGTTATAAACAAACTCTTTTATTTTTTGTTTAAGGGAGGAAATATAAATAGCATGATGGGCACATGGTTTGTCAAACTATTCAGCCTAACCATGTAGGGCATGGCTGTTGTATAGAATGAGTTCACATGGTTGGTGCATGGTTTCATTAACATTTTGACCAAAACATCTGAGTATGTTTTCTTTGGATAGATCGACCCATACGGTCGGCAAATAGTTTTGAAAATTTGTAGAAAAACCATGTAACTTCCCATATTTCATTAAAAAGGGAGATTTTTCCAAAATACACACTTGGGGGTTTTAGCCTCTCCACCCCATTCCCTCCCATTAGGGATCACAAACTAGTTTATCTCCAACTCCCTTCCCCCCGTAGGATTTTGGGGGTGTTTTTATGTATATTCCATGACAAATGAGGTGTGTTATAATCATATAATAGTTTCAATCCCCCTATTCTCATTTCTCTAGAATTTTGTAGTTCTCTATTTTAGGTTTTGTTGTACATTCAACCAGATCATGGTGGAATCTTCCAATTTCAGTGGGGATTTGTTCAACATTAGTAGTGGATATCCCAATATGGATTACATATGTCATTGTATGGTGTTTTGTTGAGGTATGTGACCATGGTAAATTTTCTATGGTTTTTCCTAACAAATTTGTTTTATTAAATATTTAATTTTTTGTCACCTTTTAGGGGTTTCCACATGAATTGTGTGAGGTAACATTCATGGAACTCTTATGGTGGGTTTTTGGAGTTTCAATAATATTTGAGTTCCTTATGAATATTTTTTATTTATATTAAGTTGTGTTTTTTTAATTAAATCATTTCAATTTTTATAATTAATTATTCATTATTCATTGGTATGAGATTAAGGATTGGGTTATCACGATGATCTCAGTTGGGTGTTGAGAGTTATTTAAAGTGAATGGATGACTATTGAAAATTCCATTGTTCTTTGGGAAATGTGTTGTAATGATTCACTAATGGGGAAGGTGGACAAAGAGATTTACCAACAATATTAATAATTGTTTTATATGTTAATTTTGGTATATTCCTTACATATCATGTGCGAAAGTATTTCTCCCTATATTTATAAAATTGGTTTTGGATTTAGTGGGATACCTTGGAACATACATGGGTCCCATTGGATAAATGGTATTGTGAGACCAATCCTTTGGCCACCCTTGGGGTATGAAAACTCTTTGAAGTGGAATGATTAATGTGATGATTTTTTATGAAAATTAATTTAAGGGTTTTTAAATGATATAAATGTGTGCATTTGGTATTCAACCAGTTTTGGATGTAAAAGAGGTAAAATTTATGTTTTTAAATGAATCTTATTTTGATATATGGTGTTGACCTCATGGTGACTGTAAATGAGTTATAAATGGATTTCAATTTTTTATTTGAAATGGATTTTTGGTGAACCTTTTAATGATTTTCATGAGAAATTAAGGTTTTGGAACTTTTTTTTCAAATGGGAAGACTCATGTTTTGAGGGTGTATTAAAAATGATGACGATGATATTGGGTTTATGTTTTAATACATGTGAAAAGGGTTGGGTTATATTTTATTCTTTGGTGGATTTAATGATAATTTGGGACCCTGATAAATTCTTTGAATAAGAATGGATGTAGAAATGATAAAAGGGTTGTGATTAATTATTAAATGGGTTGAATAACATTTAAATAATTGTTATGTTGGTAATGGATGAAATTTTTTAAGTGTGGATTAATTTTAATGTGAATAAAGTTATAGATTATGGAAATGATGAATGAAATATTATTAATTGATAATGAAATGGTTGGGAATTTATGAAAATGACGTGCTAATTCTTGGTTGGATCCATGGATGAATTATCTATGTTTTCTGACCTATGAATAGTTTTTTAGGATGTTGAAATGATGCTTAAATCCATGGTTTTGGGTGGAAAAAATGATTCTCCTAGTGATCTAGTGCACGAAACTTTTGTAGAGAGAGGAGTGATGCACCTTATTCAAAGGGTATGAACATGGTGTTCCATATCAAGATTAGGATGGTTGTAAATGGAATTTTGAGTCCCATTTGGATTCATGGACTGATTTAATTTGTTTTCTGACTAGTAACTTAGTGTTTGGAATCAACAGATAAGACATACCAGATCAAGGTTTAAAAAATGGGTAGACAATCCATGCTTTCTGAACCATGACCCTATGATTTATGGATATAGTGACCCACTTTTACCAAGGAAATTTTTATTGAAATAGGTAACATTTGATCTATTAATGAATGCATTTAATTTAAATAATTTTAAAAAAATTGAACAATATTATATACAATCTCATCTATAGTTATTCATTTTCATGCATATAGAATTTCACTGCCTGGTATTTTATCTGGACACCATTTGTGGTGGACTACTACGTTTTACTCACATCCTACTTAGGATACCATTTCACTTGGGTTCTCGAGTATCCCTCACATGTTTATTGTAGTCACGGGTTTGGGTCAAGGCATGTGTTAAGTATTATTGGTCGAGAAGGATTGCTCAGGTGGCATCTGATGGATGGATGGGTTTGGTTTAGGGATTATTTAGAGCCATTTGTAGTTTTTTTTTGTTTTTGTATGTATTGTAACAGGCCCAATGATCAGTTTGTAATATTCTTGACATGTCTATTTGTGATCCCATCCAATTACATTTGACTAATACATGTTTTAGTTTAAGTTAGTTTATCCTCTCCATGCACTCTGATGTATATGATGTTTGGTTATTCACTTTTGGTAATACACTCTAATATGGGGATATATTCCCCTCATAGTTTCAATTTAGAAAACTTCTACTAGATGGTATCATCTAACATAAGTGGATGATTTCTTTTGGTCATGTGGGAACCAACTTTAGGCATCAGTTTAGTGGCACCAGGGTTGGAATGTTATAGTCTATTCATTATAGATAAATATAATTCCTAAAATTCCCTCTCCTATTATTTTGTTTTTATAGTATGATAATTCTTTCACCATAACAATTACAAATATTATTAAAATTGAAATTAAGTGTTTATACCACTCCATTTCCATTCAAAACCTTAAATGATAACCAAAACATCCTCTAGAAACTGACCATGGCTTGTTTTTCATTATTTTATAGTGACCATGAAAAAATTATAGCATTAACAAATTCATCTCCCTATTTCATTAACTATATTATTATATTTTAAATAATCATGGAATCATATCATATTTAATGAATCTAATTTATACTGATTCATTCTTATAAACTTGAATAACTATCCCTTTATGATATTATTTATATAAAATCAGTTAATCAAAAAAATTCAATCCTTTCATCTGAATTTTTTTATACTAGAAATATAATACATTTCAAAACACTTAAATAACTCATAAAAAGATGACTCATACCCAATTTTATGTCAAAGAATGGTGTAATAAAATATTCATACACAGTTTGGACTGAAATTTTTTTAAATGATGGTATGCCCTTGATTTTCTCATATGAAAAGATATATCACTCTTATGTATGTCCAAAGGACATATACACAGTGTGAAGATGACACATACATTGTTACTCTCTTTTCAAAATACAACATCACAAAGAAAACATGAGATATAGAGTTAAAAAATTGAATAAAACTCAATATGTGACATTCGATGGCCTTCTCATTTTCATTTCTTAACCCTTTACTTTTTTATTCATCAAATTAACACTAATCATTAAATATAAAACTAATAAACTTATTAAATATTTGTAATAAATTTAAAAATTTGAATAATAATTTCATAATCTAATACAATGAATCCTACACTTTCAAGATTCTAGGTATTTCTGTAATCTTATTTTTAATCCTCAATATTCATGATTTGGGAGTTTCCAAATACTTTTATACTTATTCACAATATAAATAGTAACTTACTACTACATTCATGAAAGTCAACATCAATATATTGAAATCATAAAGCATGAGTTTATATTTATTTGTCCTTAATGATAAAAAATATAACACAACAAAAAGTGATTTCATCAATGTTTCTTCCAATTCATCACTAGAATTATCTATTCAATCTGACTCTTTGGTGAAACTATATCATCATTTTTTAAAAATATTCCACAACATCTTTAAAAATAGACTTCTAAATAAAAATAATATTTATTTTTTATTTGGATTTGTCTCTATTACCAAAATTCATTTTCTTATTTATTTCATCACCTTTTACCTTTTGATATTAATAAATTCCCACCATACGTTTCCATTAAGGAATTCCCCTTTTCCTGATTTACTATATCACTATAAGGGAAAATACATACTATATATTGTTTTCATAGATTCCCCCTATATAAAATCTAATGTTTTAAAGATTTAAAATGTAGTTTTACAATGATAATATTTACCATATAAATCATTATAAAATAATCAAATTAATATCTTATTTACCCTCATATCTAGCACTCTTTTAATAATATTTTTCAAATCGGAATCATAATATTTGTATACCCCATAATATCATCAATAAAATCCTATAATAAATAAAAAAACTTCATAATTCAACCATAAAATTTTATTTCATTAAAAATATGTGATCCCATCTATACTTCCATTAATATAAGATTTAAAAATATGTAATTTTTATGATTAAAAATCTAAAAATACAATGTGACTTTGATACAACTTTTTGGGTCTAAGGTGAATGAAAGTACTCTGATTGGGTCAGTGTGTTAAGCTGAATCACACTTAAAATTTTCCTCTAGTTGTGTTTACCCATTTACCAAATCATATTACATTATTGGCTGAAATATATTTATCACTACAACTCTTTACGATACTCTCTCAAAAAAATTGAATAGATGTACTAAATTATAAAACAAAAAGAACACAAGTATTTTACTTTGTTCACCCAGACTGGGATACATCTAAGGATCACACACAAATGAAGCGTTTATGTTCCAAGACCCTTAAAATCACATTTAGTAGATGTAAATGTTATAATGGTCACTCCACACTGAGTTTCACCACCTTTGAAACATTTAGGGTACACTCACTGATCACCCAAGTGGGTTTCCCTTTTTTCCACACCATAAACTACTTCATGGAAGGATTTATTTATTTATATGAATTATGGAATCTTACATGTTTATTAGAATGTAGTTATATTCCATATTAGTATATAAAACCAATTCGCCCAGCATTATCACGTTCATATTTGAAGCTCAATTAGGATCTACTTCCTTTGTGATTTTCATTTCTAATATTAAATGATGTCAACTCCACAATGAGATGCGAGACTTGTCTCTTCCAATATGAGTTGAAAATTCCATCTCAATGTGAGGATCCATTATACATCTTCTATATAGAAAAAAGTGAATAAAAATTTTAAGATGAATATTATTCCATGATGAAATAATATCATTTTTCTCTTTCTCATAAATAAATGAATATAATGATGGATCACTATATTCTATTTATCTTTTGAACTAAATTTCATAATAATGTTCTTAAATTATCTTAATATAAAACTAGATGAATAGTTCATGTCATATTCCATATTTTTAAACATTTAACTTATCATATTTATCACTCAATCTAGATATTTAATATTATTTCCCCTTCTCCTTCAATCAATGTTCTTCTTTGTTTCTCTTCAACTAAGTACTATCCAGATTTTTAATAATGCTTTACCAATTCAAAAAATTTATATGAAAAGTATAACCCTTAATTTTATGGCTATGACCAATCTCATTTGTTATATTCTCCATGATTTCCCTAGGTATTACCTTGATTTGTTAGTCAAAACAATCTCTTCAAATCAAGTACATATTTTAAATATTTATCAAATTTATATTGATTTTTTAATTCAAACTCAAACTTATATTTTTATAAATTCAAAATCATTATCAAAATCATATATTATAAATTCCCTATTTATGTGAGTTTAAATCATCAATGACCCCAATGAACCAGTTCTTGATCTCCTTATACCCTGATTTTTTAATTTTTTTTGAATATTTAAATTTACCATGTCTCAAATAACTATGGTTTGGGGCACTATATACTGTAGAATTTTTATTCTCTTAGTGAAACTCCTTTTGAAAAGAATATAAAACTCTTTTATCTATGTAATTAATATAGAATTAGTGTAATTTGAAAACACCTATAACTATAATTGACAAGGAAAGCAGCTCACAAACTATCGTCACAACATATTCCCTTTAAAGGGAGTATGTTTCATCCTTTTTTAAGTTTTCTTTGATAATAACTTACCATTGACCTACTTCACCTTTAAAATGATAAATATATAAAAGTAAATTTTTCTTTGTGTCTGAAATAATAGAAATTTTATTATTAATTGTAAAGATCTGTAGCTCAATAATTGAACCTGGAAAATAATGGTTTCTTTTGTTTCATAAAGGATATGATAGGAAGTTATTTCTTCAAGGGTGAATTTGAGAGTTTGATGTGTTTTATGTTATTTTTTATAACATGATATTTTTTGTTACGAGTCTCTAAAATATTTTTCAAACAATATCCTATCTCAGTTGATTATTAATTGATTCAATCATAACATTTAACATTTAAATCCTTTTATATTAGTTATATTCAATCACAACCATTGACTAAAACACAAAATGATTAATATAAGTAATAAAAAAATATTTAATTAATAAAATCAATGTAAAAAATCTTTTTAATATGAAAAATGAAATCTAAAATGTCCTAACCTATATCACCATCATTTAAACAAAGGTCACATTATGTTTATCTTTGGTTTATTTATGTTTTTCAACTAATTCTTCATAACCAAATATAAAAATCAACTACACCAAACATTGATAACATTAGACATAACCTAACCATAAATTATATACATTTGACATCATTATACATGATTATACATTACAACACATAAATAAATATCTCTTCCAGAAAACAAAGGATCAGTGTAATTTGAGATTATATATTTAATAATTTTATTTCACATCATAATATATATTTATTCTATAAAATATATTATAATTAACTTTATTCTATACATTCCATGTAAAGTATTCATTTTAGTTACTGGGGAATGTTTAAAACAAAAAAATTGTGTGGTAAATCAAATAATAAAGGCTAAAAATGAGATATCAATCAAATTAATATAGGATATCATAATAAATATCATTGGACAATGATTATAATATGGTTGACAAAGAAAACAGTTCCATATCTATTCATAGAATTTGAAAAATGATAACTACAAGAGGTCCATGCATAACATATTCAGAGTATAAGATTTAATACAATACCTAGTGTATTGTAGGGATATATAATCTACAGAACACCCATAAAAAATGATATAAATTTACACACGCATGACATATGAACATGAAAAAATTTATAAACCCATTATAGAATAATTTACCAATGACAATAAAATAGGTAATGTAAATGTTTTCTAATGTTATAAAAATAAATAATTAAAATAACTAAAGAGGACGATTCCATTAAAAATATACCAAGTAAACTATGTGAAATATTTATGGATTTTATAATAAAAAGATATTGACATAGATGAAAAATTATTTAGATTATGATAAGAAATCATGTGAATATAATGATGAAATATCTATTATATTTAAAATATATATTTTAAAAATTGATTTAAAGTTTATGATAGAGAAAATAATATAATTTAAATAAATCAATGAATATTTAAAATTGTTATAGAGCTTCATAAAAAAAGGAGAAATTGTTAGAAGAAAGTCACTGAGAAATAAATTTAATAAAACAGATTGAGTGAGAGAAATTTATCTTCTAATATTTATATTTTTTATCAAATTTAGTGGATAAATAAATTTAGAAATCATAGAACTAATTACTTTGAAATATATAAATTAATAATTTTTTTTCATAACATGTTCATAGAATAAAATGGTTCCAATAGTGAAAAGAGATATCGACAATTCGCATTATAAGAACAGTAATATATGATTTATGAATCAATAAAATGGGTAAATTTTAAAAGGAAAGAAAAATAAAAACAAATTGACTATATAAGAAGAAAAAATGGTATTTAAATGGAATGTAAATATGAATTTCTAAAAATTATTTTTAAATATTGATAATAACATGTTAGAAGAGAGATTGTGATACATTAACCTTACCTTTACTCTCAACATCCTCAAATGTTATTTAAACCCTGAACAAAAATCCTATACTTTTTAATCACATATTTTATTAACTTATAAATATTTAATTTTTTTTATAAAGATAAAAAATGTCTATTTATTTCATATATTTTAGTTATGAATAGTTTATTATGATCATCAAAAGTTTGTTGTTTTGATTATTTCATACTTTTTTTGAAATTAATGATTCAATCATTTTTTTTAATAAGTTCATCATCTATAGATGAGTCAAGGTAATTAAATAAAAATTTAATTATGATTTATAAGGTCATATATACATTTTATGGAAGGCATGGGCATGTTTTATGTGGATGAAACTCAAAAGAAGAATTCAACAAAAAACATTAATGATAATAATTTCATATATGATAATAAAAATTAATTGGAGTTTCATAATTTTAGGAAAATAATCATACCATAATTTATTCATTAATATCATATAGTTCCAATTTTTAGGTTTTTATATACATACATGATAAAAATGATGAAAATTATATAGCCCCAATAATGTTGGTGGTTGAACATGACCAAACAAGAACATATTATATGAATGTGTTAGTACGAATGTAATGATATATTATTTTTTCCAAAAAAATATAATATCCTGACATTTAAAAATAAGAGCATTATATTATATTGCATACCAGAAACCTGTCACTGAGCTGAAAAATCTATTAAAATATATTACATAAATATGACTATTATAACTTAGTCATTGAACTTGTGGATATGAATTGAGTTAAATTAATTATCAAATATATATAATTATATAGGTCCTAATCAATACAAATTTATTCATAACAATCACCCAAATTTAATTAATGTCAATTTTTTCTATAAAAAATATATTTACATTTACAAACATGTGATGAAATTTTATAAGTTGGTTATATATTATATTATATGTTTTTATATAGTTATTTTATCAAATTATAATAAATTTAAATTATTCATATACAAGCTTAAATGCTCTTTATGAAGCAAGGTGGACATGATGTAAGAGTTTATTTCTTGATTTCATTATTTTCCAGTATTGCTTACATTTATGTCTCCATTGGGTGATTTTTTTAATCATTATAAATTAAACCATATTTATTTTCTTATCCTCTAGTTATATCTAAAAATAATAATTACTTATTTTATTTTCTGCTATTTATATTCTCAATAGACTAAAATAATGTTTCTGTGGAAATCAAACTTTTTTTTCATTATTTGGGGAATTTTTTTCTTCCATTTCCATTTTTTATTTAAAAATATGTCAGGAAATTTTTTTATATTCTAATATGATTGTGGTAATTCATTTTTACCCATGTATTAATGTCTATTAAATTTTAAATGTAATCATCTTATAGTTTTCATATATAGAAAATTTTGAATTATTATAAAAAATGTGAAAGGAATCATTATTTTAACATTATCAACATGAATTTAATTTTTCGAAATTATTACCCCATAATGTTTTTAGGATTATCTTATAAGATTCCATAGTTTAATAAATAAAAGGATATTTCTAATATTTTATAAATTTTTGGTTTTTGAATTAGTGATTTTGAAATGAAATTTAAATTTTCATCGAAACATTTCCCAATAATTTTTTTAAATAATTTTTTATATAAAAATATATAGTTAAATATCATGTTTTAATGTGGATATATTCTAATTATACCATCCAAAATATTTCTATATACAATTTGGGTCATTTTTCTAGGGAATGTGTTGTCATTCAAAATTCTAGTTCTTCAAATATGGATAGTTTTTTATTATTAATGCATATTGGTAATGTTTTATTATATGTTCATGTGATTAATGAATTGGACTTTTTAGGTGATGAGAGGAGAACATATTTATATGTCCCAATGAATTATGAGTAGTTGTAATGAGAAATAATCGGTTTGGTATTTAGCTAATTTCATACCCATTTATGTATGTCTTCATTGAATGAGGCCATGAAGGTATGTTTAAGATATACAACATTTTACTTTCCATAATTATGAAATAATATATTGATATCCATGTGATTATAACCAATATTTATTTATTATATAGATAGGTTTATTTATTGTGTTATTCATTATATGAGAATATGTGATGATGATTTAATCCTGATATATTATCCATGACTTATTTATTCTATGACATATTCTAATGTACCCATTACCTTATTTAGCATCTGAGGTCACCTCTTTCTTATGTTTCCTATCCCCTTTATTATATGATGTTTACTATGAATGGTATGAAAGGTTGTTATAGATAAAAAAATAATTTCCTAAAATAAAATATTGTCTTGTGTTTGATGTTTTCAAATTTAATATGAGATTCAAGTATGTATCTAGTTTAAGAGTCTTCTAAACTATTTAGTCATTTGGGATGTGATCAATTTTATCTACAAACATTGTAATATTGTGACCAACAACTATGAGATAGACTAGTCATTATTTTTATAGTTGGAATTAAATAAAGCTTAGTAGAATCCTGGGGAACCAGATTTCTGGAATCATAGAATACAAAACACAACCATAAGATAAATGTTTTGGACAATTCTAATTATATAATATTATCATAATGTTTTCATAATGTAAATATTTTTTTTCATATAAAATACATCCATATATGGATACTATAGGTGGATTTTGATTTTCTTAATATTTATTTAAGGTTAATAACCCTAAAACGTGTTGCTCTATTATATCTTAACCATTATTCTAGTGCATAATGAATAGGCCCATAAAAGGCACCTAGTTTGACACTCCTCGGGGATATTCTTGGTTCGACTCAAATTTTTTTTATAAACCATTATGATGAATTTGAATAATATGTGATAGGGAATAACCTAGGTTATACCAATGGTTTAATAGAATGAAAAGATAATCTCAAGATTTCAACATCTTATGAATTATTTCTTAGGATTACTTGATTTCTCCAAATTACTTTTGATGCTCACGATAATTATTTTTTTTAGTAAAAGAATAATTCGAGAAAGATGAATTTGTGGTGGTGATAGAAATTATCAGCTATTGAAATATCTTATTTAATCCAAGTCATATGAATTTCATTATATAATTAAATATATCCCATGATATTCAATCATAGCCTCAATAATTAAAAGTTGAGTTGGAATAGAAAACTCTTAATGGTGTCATGATCATATATCAGGTCTATAGATCCTATCCAATGATAATGTTTTTGAAGGTTATTCCTAGAAAAAAATTCAATCTTTCTCTAGTTCAATTTGATGTAATGTTGGGATTGGATTTCCCCTCTCAGTATAGATCCCATATCAATTGTGTAAGAAGGTAAATTATATTTGATAATATAAATCAACCTACAATCATCTATCGGTGTGACGATGAACATATAAAACATATGACAATTACTTCAATAATATGGGTTTTTCTACATATTCTGAAGGGACATGTTTCTCTTATGGTTGGGGTTGGGATAAAACTAACATTGAATACATTATTATATATTTGTATTGCATAGAAGTATTTTCAGAGGACTTTCTCAGTCCTCCCCCTAGTTACGAGGTTGTGTTGATAATAGGACTCATACATTGTGATATGACTATTTCATATAATCTATTTAGTATTACCTCTATTCAATTTCTAGAATTGAAGAAGAAACATGAGTATAATCATGGTAAGGGATTCATTCAGCCGAGTGATTCTCCTTATGGTGCACCTGTTCTTTTTTATGAATAAAGATTATTTAATTCATAGTTTAAATGATTATTAGGGAACTTAATAGGATCATTGTTAAGAAAATGTATATGAAAACCATTATCAATGATCTGTTTGATCAATTATACGGTGCAATATATATTTCCATGATTGATCATTGACTTAGATATCACCACCTAAGGTTCAAGAAGGATGATATACAATAGACAACCTTCCTTACCTTGTATGTATTTATTAATTTATATTAATTTCATTTGAACATAAAAATTCTAATAATATCATTATGGATTAATTGAATATATTCTTTAGATATAACCATGACCTGATTGGGTAGTCTTTTAAGACTACATTCTTACATATTTAATAATATAGTAAAAGTATGACAATGTTTAAAAATTGTATTGAATACCAGGAAGAAGGATAATTATTATATAGAATTTACTAAGAATTAATTTTTTATTTATAATGTTTTATTATTTGGTCATATAATATAAAGTGATGGTATATCAATGGATCCTTCAAAGATAGAATATATTGAGAAATATCCTAGACAAACCATAGTTACTATGATCTGTAGATTTCTTCAGTTTTCAAGATTTTACTAATTCACTATGAGATAATTATCATGACTATCTAATAGACTCACCAAGTTAATATATAATGGGGTCCTGTTAATTTGGATAGATAAAAGTGAATATAATTTAAAATAATTTTATATAAGGTTTGTTAGCACACTTGTGCTTACACTACCCTAAATTAGAGAAGGGACAGTGATCTATAGGGATTTGTTAATGAAGGGACAGTGATGAATCATCATGAAGAATTATATAGTGATGTAATATACCTATCTCCAGTTAAAAATAAGTTATTAAAATTTATTTAATTATGATTCGGAGATTCCATCAATAATTTTAATATTACATATATGGAGGTAGTATCTATATGGTGAAAGGTTAACACCCTAATATTTAAAAATAAGTAAATGAGGTTTTATAGAATATATAACCTAAAAAATAGATATTAGAATATAATTTAATATCCTTAGATTTTTTGTTATATATTTTTTAAATTAACTCAATCTCTTTTAAAGCATTTGATGTATGCAACTCCAAGTTTAAACAAAACAAAATCCAAAATTAAAGTATAAAAATTTAAAAAATCACTGTTATAAGTTATCCATTACATTGGAATTTATTAATAGGACTATAGAATTTATTAAAATATAATTTTTATACATTTTTACTGGTTATATATTACATATAAATATAATCATAATCATTTGAGAGAAAAAGAAATGTTTTTGAAAAACTGTATTTTCCAAAAATGTTGTTTAGTCACACTTTATTTCATTAATATAAAGTAATTTTTTCAATTTTAAGAGAATATATTGGATAAAAATATTTTATTTTTTGAAATTAGTATATAAAAATTATTGTAATGAAAATGTTTAGGATTTTACTAAAAAGTTTCTATTTGTTGAAAAGTAAAAAATCCATATTTTTATTGAAAATGCTATTTTTATTTAAATTATTTTAGAATGATTAACAATGTTTTAATTTTTTTTACCTAAAATAAGATCAATAATATAAAAATTGATTCAATTTATGTTATTTTAATCTACTTCATGTTGAATTTTGATATTAAATCCTTCTATACCTCAGTTAATTTTCTCTATGGAAACCTGTTTTTTTCTTGTATCTATGGGTATTATTTTTAATTGGATTATTACCCTTCTTAGGATTGAATTTTGAAAAAAGGATTTCATATTAGTAGTAGTAATAATAATTTATAATATCTAATAAGTGTAAATTAATTTTTATTCATGTCATATTTTAAAATAAATAAAAATTAATTATCATGGTTAAGTTAAAAACATTACAATCAAGGGTTAAAATAAATAGATAAGGATTAAAATGAACTAATGAATTATAAAAAACCAATTGGATTTCTATATTTTGACATTATTTTATATAAGGATCTACAATGATTAATTTTATAGTCTTTTAAAAGGATAAATGTGTGTGTAATTTATTATTTTTAAAAATTTAATGTGCTTCCTCTCCCCTGAATATAAAAAGTCACCACTCTCCTCCCCACTTCACATTTCCAAAGAAAATTGGTTAAACAAATACCTACAAAAATTACTTCATTACAACCCTATTAAAATTCTATAGAATTTTATAGATCATATATTCATCCTATTATGTCTTCTGGTTCAAACCTAAATAAGTCATCTGAGAAAGAGATAACATTCTTAAATGAGTATTTTTATTTTGTTTCTAATTCCACATCCTTTAATTATTATTAAATTATTATTATATAATGTCTTACATATATTCAATTAAATTATATGTAATTATTTTATTTTTAGGACCTATATCCATCCTCTATTCCATCAAATGGGAAACAGAACCATTGATCATGTTTATAGTGGAAAATCACCGCGCGAACCAATGCAATTTGTTTTCCATCAACACTATTCATGTAAGATATATCTATATATTTAACATATTTACATGATATTTATGATATTATTACACTTATATTAATTTTATTTTAAAAATAACTTCTTAAATTTCATTCCATTTAAAATATGATAATATCACTCATAGGTCCAATAGACTACGACCTCACGAAGAGATATGATTATTGTTTCTCTTTTGATTTACATGGAAATTAATAAGCATAAATTTGGTGAATATATGTGATATATATGAAATTATATTTATTCTATAAAACTAAATGAACACCCACTTTTTCACCCTTTCAACAGTTAAGGAAATGATCACATTGATCGTTCATACATAGGACCAGTAGTCCCTACCAAACAATTTGATTCATTTTCCATTTTAAAAATTAAATAACGATTATAAAAATAAAATAAAATGAAAAAAAATATTTTTTACATTATTATAAATCATTATATGACATAACTATATAATATGCAAAAGAAATTTAACTTTTAAGAAAAAAAATGCATGAGAGAGAAGGCAATTAACAGCTGAGACTATGAAATTAATAGAATATTATTAACAAACATGCTGTAAATTGTTATAATATTATCATATATGATAATATAAATATGAATATGGTTCTTTTATAAATTTATAAAATGATTATAACCATTATACAAGAGTATAAATCAAATTCAACCTAACTGTAGCATAAGGTAAGGGACTTCATCAAAATTTTTCTTCATTAAGGAATATTGTAATGGTATGCACCTAATATCTTTTATATGGTGTATATACTACCTCATATTATTGTAATATAATTAATTATTAAACATTAATGGTATTTTAGGTTTAATTTTAATTATTTAACCCAAGGCTATTTGAATTGAAAATTACCAAGTTGTAATGAATTTCATAACTCAATTTATTTTCATTGGGATATATTATTTCTTAATTTTCATTAATATTTGAAGATTATGTGTGTAAAACTTTGGAATATACTATGTTTTCATTCCACATGTTTTATATTTATTTAATTTTTTTCCCCAAAATAGAGCCCTCTATTAATTCTCACTTCACCACTATTATCTTATTTAGTGTTTATTTTACAATATAATTTTAATCGGGATTTTTTAAACATGAATTTACATTAAAAGATATTATTTGATTATTTTATAATAAAATACATTAATTTTACACAAATACTGTTATCTATAATTTTTTCATGAAATTTATCATTTTCAAATCATTTATACTTAAAATGATTAAGATATTTGTTTTTATAAAATCGAACATTATTTCAATATTCAATTGAAAACAATTTTTTCCTATAATTGTTTCTTAAAAATGTTTACAAACATTATTAATAATTATCCTAATTATTTATTAAATGAATTTTAACCCATTATTTTACTTTTAAAAAAAATTAAATGAACCTTCAGGTCTTTTAAAAAATAATGCATGTTAGGATTTTATTGAAAATGTGAAAAAAGTCTTTCTTTTAAAGGTTATGGAATGTATATAATTTCCCACCATCAATAAAAATAAATTTTAAAGAGTTTAATTTATATGTTTCAAAGGTTTTTTTTTCAAATTCACTAAATTGAGATATTTTTTATGAACTATTAAATTTTAAATAAAACTCATAGTGAAAAGATTATTTTCCTCAGGAATGTTTTTAATAAAAGTTTATCATTTTTAAATTCATCAATGAAATCCACAATTTATTGTACTTATTATAAACTATAGATATGTTTTAGTTATATGATCCAAATAATTTATCTTGATGTTTTACTATTATTTGGACTAGGGAACATATTTACATTCCTTTTTTTTTTGATTAATTTTTGTAATCATTAACTTCCCCTTAAAATATTCACTTTCTTATCATCACTGGAAATTAATTTTCCCCATAATAGATATATTATTTATCATGGATATATTTATTACATAAACTATATATCATTTATAATATATTATATTACATTTAATTTTTTATGATTAACTAAAAACATTATTGATAATCTCTATTACTTACTAGATGCATACATTTATTGGTTATACATGTTATTTAGTAATTAAATTGATTTATTTATATTTAAGGAATGATTTGGAAATTAATATATGGGTTGATATTAGTTATAGATATCCCCTAAATGTATCTGTAGTCTCATGAGATGAATCATTTGGGTAGCCTTAGTTAAATGTTTTTTATAGTGTATACCTTACCTGTTGATTTTGAACAATCTTGTGAATTCTCTTGATGGTACATGTATCATGATGGTTGATATCATGAAATCCAATAATTATTAATTTCCAAAATAAATAATTTAGTTATTTTTATCCATGATATATTAATAGTGATATTATATCATGCTAAATATGATTCTCAGTTTATTGATTAATTTGAAAGTGTTATTTTATTTACCATATCCTACTGATTGTGCATTATTTATTCAAGATAGTCACATTATTGATTAAATGGAACGTGTGTTCAATTATTTATCATGTCACACGAATTATTCTTTATATAATAATTATTTTAATTGAATTTATATTTATATATTTACCTTTCTATGTTTATTATGGGTATTCATTCATGATATCTTCCTCTGTACATTACCAATAATGATCATTTTCACTCACCCTTAATTTATTCCTTTCCTAATAATCTAATAAATTTCTATTAACTATAGGGAAAAAATATGCTATATAGAATAATGATATTCTATAGAGAAACAATTATGTAGTAATTTTTTTATTCAAATTTAATAAGGGAATCATGTATCTATCTGGTTATCCCAGACTACTATACTATTTGGTCTTTTGAGATGTGATTCCTTATATCTAGTGGGAATGTAATGATGTAGACTCCGACTCTAATCTATGAGGTTCAAGACCACTATTGGTGGTATTGGAAAATGTTAAGAGGAATCCCTGAGAACAAGATTTATCAAAATATATATTAGTGAACATAACCCTATGAATGACTTTGTGGTTAAGTATAAAAGAACATCCAAATATTTTTGGTTGGATAAAGAATATGTTGTATTTCCTATAAATACATCCTTCTCTAGATACTATAAATGAATGTGGTTCCTCTACCTATGTATATAGGGGTAATAACATTGAAAAGGATGTGTCGGGATTGAGTCAAGAATTTATTAGTAAACAAAAATGGACCTAACAATGAATTTGGTTTCATACTCCAATGGGAAATACTATAGATAGTTAAAATTTTAATTATATAACATTAAAAAATATTTTAATAGATGATGATAATGGATAACCTAGGTTAAACAAAATGTGTGTTAGATTGAAAAAAATGTGTCATGATTTAGACATCCTCTAAATGATCATATGATTTTCCAACTAATATTATTGTTTCTCACATGATAATGTTTTTTATTTAATAGATAATAACTAAAGGAATCATGTTATCCTTGAACATGAAGGAAAATGTGGTGATAATTTGAAACCAAATAGGATGATGATAGTAGTTAGTGATATTGGTATTATTCTTGGTAAATTATCATAAAATATGATTAATAACCTTTCCATAACTAAATAATAGACTCACCAATGTATAGAAGTATGGATTTAGATAAGTTATCAAGATATAGAGACCATGGATAAAAGAAGGATAGATTTCATCTATGATAGAAATGTGTAAAGAGACACACAGTATAGTGTCTCAAATTTTCAGGAAAATGTTTTATGTTTTCTAAATAAGGGAATAAAGAGATGAATTTTAAAGGAAAAATAATGAGTATAACGGAAGGTAATAAATCATGTTCTTGCAGTCTATTTAAAGTAAATTGTACTATATATGGAGAACCTTGGAATTATTTGAGTCAATTCCCTCCCCTAAAGGTTAACCCATAATCCAAGGATTAAACAATATTGAAATTGAATGGTTTAATTATTTATGTACTAGTATTGAAGAAATAAATTGTATAAGTCGTATAAAAACTAAGGCATTTCATATGTAAATATATCAAATTTTTATATGATTATTTAATATGTTTCATAAATTCACAATTAGTGACCATAATAGTTTAGTATATTTAGATACTAGAAACAAAATCTTATTATTTTATGAAATATCTTAAACATCCCCCAAAAATATTTTTGGGCATACCCAACCTCTATGTTTCTTCATAAATTGTGGAATTAATGATAACAATTGATGATCTCAGATTACCCATAAGTGTAAACGTTATAGATATCAATCTACAATCAGAAGAAATCATAAGATAATCATAACTGTATTTGATCATGGAATTAACATAATAATTTCATTTCAAACGTATTATGGATCATAAAAATTATTCATTGAATAAAACTTTATAATTTTGGAATACATATCTTATAAGAATGAGAAATCATCATAAATAAAAAATTAACTATAAGATAAGGTCATAAAAGCGTGGAACCTTAATAAATTTTAAAAACCATTTTATAGGATGAGGTTTACTTTCAAGACCCTCAACATAGTGTATAGAGACTCATCGTTTATTTAATATTATGGATTAGGATGCACCGATTTCCCATAGTGTATCATAGCTATTGACTTGTTTCCCATTGTTACATCAAGAGATATAAAGATATAGCCAATATATTGAAGGGAGATATAGGTCCCACCAATATAATATGGAAAACCATATTTATGGGTTCCATGATATCATAAATCATTCATCATATCATCACATCAAGTCTCTTATATAGAAAATCAGTTTCAAAGAGATTTCATTTTTCCCCATAGGATAAGAAATGAAGAAAAAACGGTTTCATAAATATTTCATCAATATAATAATTAACCATCCATAGAAATAATAAATATGTTATAATTCATTATTATACCCATTAAAAATATGTAACATAAAATTATTTCATCTTATATTATAGATGATTTTGAAATATCCCATAGAACATTTCTTGTGGAAAATAACATTTTCACTTTAAAAAAATTGAAACATAAAAATTCTTAAAATTTATATAAAAAATTTTCATTGAAAATTAAATTTTGAAATAATAAATTAATATTTCAAACAATTAGTTGTTCATGATGATGTAGAATAATATTAATGTCATACATATTAAAATAAAGATTCCTTTAACATTTTTTATAAAATCTAGACATATACTATTTGGAAAATTACATGAAGATTCCAATTTAAAAAATACTAAAAATTTTAAAATGGATAAAATTTTATTGAATTTATCATATTTAAAATTTTGATGTAATTTTTCTTAAAAAATAGAAAACATGAATTTGGAATAGAAATGATTTTTGGTCGAACCAAGAAATAATGTTTGTTTTTATTAAAAATATTCATTTGAACTATTGATTATACATAGAGAGGAGAAGAATTGGAAAATATTTATTCTTGTGATATAATTATAGGATATGAAAATTCTTTATTTTAATTAGTTATATATCATAATATCTCTTCATCAGAATCATTGAAATAAAAAATCCTGATAAATAATGAGATTGTATAACAAAACCATGACCACTTTTGTATATTCTGAAATATAAACCCTATATAATTTATATCAAAAAATGGATATTCATATTCCAGTTTTTTTAGTAAAATAATCATAAAATACATTAATGGGTATTACAAACACCTCATTAAAGAAAAAAATTGGGGAATATCACAAGTGTCTCCGAGAAGTAAAAATGTGTGATGGAATTCCATTACCATAAGTCTTGACTTCCTTCGTACACATTTGAACCTTAAATATAATAAATATAATTATAATATAAATAAATTAAAGAACCATAAATAATTATATCAAACCATATATTATTTACTTACAACCATTTATTATCGTTTTATTAATAATTTTATTTCAAGGTCATGTTTCTAGTAATAACTGATTTTTTGTTAGTATATATTTTGATTTGGTATTTCAAGTCCTCTTACTTTGATCATTCTTCCATCATCTCCATAATTATAACCATGATATAAGTATAATTTGTTTTGATAACATACATTATATTTATATTTATAGTAATCCATAAAATATATATATTGAACATGATAAACATCATTCAATAGATGGTAGGTTGTGCGTACACATGAAGTTTGTTTTAATTTTCTCAAAATATGAAATGAAAGAAATGTAAATAATATTTAAACGTTCCATAATAATTTTAATTTAATATATATAACATGTTTCTATTTAAACGTATCTTTATTACCTTCCATGTAAAGAGAATTTGTTGAACAAAACACATCTCTTCACGAGGCGGTAGTCAGCCGTACACATGAATGATGTTATCGTATTCCCATGGAAAGTAATATAAGATAGAATGTTTAAAATAATGATTATATAAGAATATAAATATCATAAATATCATAAATTAAAAATAAATACATCATTATATTCAATCATGATAGGTGGTAAAGGAAAAATAATAACATTATTTCGTGACGTAGTTGTCTCCCATTCACTTGAATGGTAATTATTTAGCCCATTTGATTGAAGATGAGATGGATTTATGTTATTAAATTATAATTATTACATTTCAGTTTAAAAAAGTTATTATGGTTATTAATAGAGCATGATTTAAAAAAATTGAAGGATTTTGAGGAAGAAATAAAATAAAAAAATTGGTTAGAGACATTACCTCTTCTTTAGACAACATCTTTTGGTATCCTCAAAAAGTATTACTAAAATATGTTTATAAGAAACTAATGATTATATTATGATATGATTTTAATAATAAAGTTATTAGGTTTGGTACTGTCTAAACTAATGGGTTTTGGAACTGCGAGGAGGAGACGAGAGGGGTGGCTAAGTGAGGTGAGTGATATACAAGTGTTTTTCAAAAAAAAATTGTATTCATGATTTGGACTTGAAAAAATCCTCGAAAATGGTATATTATATAAAATTAGAGTTTATAAGGTATAACTATGTCCATTAAATTGGGTTTGGTCATGTTTCTATATAATTTTACCCTTTATCCATTCAGTTTAACCCCTGATAAACTCATTTTCACCTTAACCACAAGAAATAATATTTAACTATTTTTAATATTTAAAATATTAATAATTTTAGTTTTACATATTATGTAATATAAATTATATTGATTAAAAATAAGAACAAATTTTTTCAAATTCCATTAACACAAGTGGAAAATTTAATTTAAATTTTAGCCCAAAGGTGTTTCGAGAAAGCGGTTTTCCAAATAAAAAATATTCAAAAGTTTAAAAAGTACTTATATAAATATTCAAAAATAAGCTGATTAAATTGTGTAAATTATATTAAAATATATATAATTTAACTAATATTAAATTTAAAACTATCTTTTAAAAAAATTATGTTAAAAAATTGTTTTAAAAAAATAAAATTCTAAATAAAAACTAGTAGTTTTAATAATTCATAAAAAGATTAATCATCGTATAACATTATAATAAATTAAACATAAGAAAATTTTTATATTTAGATTTCAAAAATTATGATAATTAATTCATATAAATTTTATAAATATGGGAAAATAAATTTTTAAATAAGTGTGTCATAGGTGACAAAACTAATTTTTAGAGACTATATTTTTAATCATAAAATTGGTTTCTTAATTATCCCTTGTATAGAAAACACATAAGATGAATGATATTAATTTTCAATTTATAGATGTAAAATGTGTTTTTCTGTATAAAAAGAGTTTTTAAGAAAATAATCCAATTATTTTTAAATTGTTTTTATTTTCATTTTTAAATAAATAGTCACCAATGAATTAATATTATATACTTATTTAAACATAATATTTTAACAATTTATTTAATATGATTTATACACACAATTTCATTGGTTAGGTGATAACTATCATATTAAATAATAATGTTTAAGTATTATGTTATGTTTTGTTTAAACATGAAGTTACGTATAATGAAAGATAAACTCAATGTTGTATATAATAGAATATGAACACTATATTGTATGTAACTCAAAAAAACTCATTTTTTCATTTAATAATAAATATCAAAAATATCTAATTTATTTGATAATATACATATCTCAAAATATTGGGGTGTTTATTCTCTCACGTTGAAATGAATTTATCCTTTTAAATTGGTCACATTGGTTCCAAAAACTAGTGATACCTATACCTAATTACATCTTTTGGTTCCCATATAGATTCCTCAAGATTTGTTTTCTAAAAAACATTTACTAGGTGAGTTGTCTTATTTCATACAGGATTATTTGTGTGATCCAAAATCTTAATCGATTGTTCTTTATAAGAAATGGAATGCTTCAGTAGTATGAAATTTGAGTTTTCTATATGTGGAGGATTAAGTATGTTATTTACAAGGATAGATACATGGAATAAATCAGGTTCCTAATATAGGTTTTATGGAATCACAAAGTTATAATATATGGTCTAGATATAATAAATAATTTCAATGTGATCAATATAGTGAGATCTTGGTTTTCATTTCCTTATGGCGTAGATAAATTCACAGAAACTCTATATCATTAATATAAATTTCATGATTGCATCGATTATTATCATCATTACATTTATATTTACTTTTTTCTGGACAAATTGTTTTTTGGAATATATCTAGTCGTCTCTACTATTTCATCATATTACTTAGGTCCCAATTTCCTTCTTTCACCAATTTTACTAATTCATGATAGACCTCAACACTTTATTCTATAAAAGGATTATTATGGATCCATATTAGTTCTTTATGAAAATATATTATTTTATGAAAACATAACTAGAGGAAGGAGTTGATCCCAATATCCTTTTAAATCTATTGAACAAGATCATAGTATATCCTCTAAGGTTTCCATTATTCTCTTAGAATAACTATCTATCTTAGGATGATACATAGTGGGGATACTCAACTTCATATCAGGACCTTATTGAAGACTTATCCAAAACATTAAGATAATATTCATGTCCCAATCAGATACATTTTATTTTGGTAATCCATGACACCATACCACTTACCTAATTTATATTTTAGAAAGTATATACAGAGAGAAATCTTATTGGATATTAATGATGTGTGTTAACATTGTAACTTGATCAACTACAACCCATAATTACCTCATCATCAATGATAAGATAAAACCAAAATTTTACTAGTGTCTATAATCATATGTACACAATTTGTTTAAGGTATTCCTCCAAAAATAACATTATAGTTAATCCATACAGAAAAAAAAGAGTTTTATTTCAATAAATGTCACTTAAAATATCATTAATCTAGATAAAATCCAATAACATGAAATACCAAAATGGGATTCACTGAAATTGAACATGTGGTCAAAATTAATCTTAGAAATATATAACGGTATCTATATGCCTTAATTGAATCAATCATGGACTCATATATACATCCTAAAGTTAATTCACCCTTTATTCCTTGTATAACATATTATTTTATACAAAAATATTTTCATTTCAATCATTGATTCAGCCTTACAACAATAGAATATAAATGTTTTTATCATTATTTGAAAATATATTTAGAGGGTGATAATAAATGACTAAAATCCATAGAAATTTCCCAAAAGGATGAACAAAATGATTTTCATATGTCTCATTCATGAAAAATCAAAATGAAATTCCAAACTAAATAGGTGAGGGGAAGTGTTCCCAAATTATCACAATTCAATTCATCCATTATGATTGAATAAAAAATAAATTTTTTCTTTTTAATTAATGGTTTATGAAGATCATCATCATCATTATCCCTTGGGTTAGGTAACTTATTCATATTATTCATAAACTCCATTCACATGATACACTATAGCATGGATGTTTAATTTGTTATCATCCTCTAATGCTTTATTACATTAAATCTCACATTAATTTTATTTCGACAGTCATAGGATTTATTATCAATAATTCCACATTTTAATCACCTCTTTTTTCTATTTATTCAATTCACATGATTCTTATTCTCACATTTCTATCATGCATATGGTTGTAATTTCACTTATGATTTCTTTTAGATTTTATAAGAGTCGATCTACCTTTTATTATATAAAATATGTGAATGGTGGGAATCTAAAATGTATATTTTTACATTATTTCACATTGAATAAATTCTTCAAAGATACAAACTATCTTATGAACAACACATGTTAAAGACATGGGTTTAGGCCACTGAAGACCTGTTCAACTTTTCTTTTACCGTTGATGATAAAACCAAAATCGTAGCTTGAAAGTCTTGTCAAATAAGTTTCCTAGGTAATAAGAAATTCATCATCATTTTTTTTATTCTGATAGAATTATTTCTCTATATTTGTTTATAGTATACAATATATTTTCTTACAGATAAATATCCTTATAAAATCTTCATGTTACATTCAATAAATTTCTACTTGTTCCCTTAAGTTATTAAGATGTGTCAACCATTGATCTGCTTCACCTTCTAAAAGATGTTGAGACAAAATATCTTTCTCATGCTCTAAAAATTGAATAATGGGAAATATATTTTTATAGACACTAATCCATTACACAGAAACTAGTGGATCGGTGAAACCACAAAGAAAATGTGGATGTTGCCTCATGATGGACTCAAGATAATGTGGTTCCATCCATTACTCGTTTGGATGTTAAAAATGATTTATAGCATGAGAAGGTTGGGTGAGCATAGAAAAAATATTTTTTTATTCCATTTCCCATTAAGTTTAGTTTATTTAAGGAAAAAAAATTCATGTTTTTTCACACTAAGCATTATCATGGTTACATTATTTTCTATCCATTGAATAAAATTAGAATTCATGGTGTAAGAAACACAAATCATAGTTGAACACAACATAATCTTGAAAATAATATATAGGATTCATAAATAATGAATCCTTCATTTGAATCTATGAAACTTTTCGTTTAACCTAGGTAATCTATGATTATCATCTATTCAAATCCATAAAAATTGTTTGTAAATAAAATCTGGATTAACTAAACCATATCCCAAAGGAGTGTCAAACTAGGTGTGTAGAAGGGACTGTTGTTATATTCCAGGTGACAATTTAGTCTAAATTAATTTGTCCTTTTTTTATTTTTTAACCAGATGTGCCTCTTTTCTAGATTTATACCCACTTCTGTATCCTCATGGGTGTATATTTCTTAGAAAACCACACAATCCATTTATTACAAAAACATTATGATGTTATCCTATAATAAGACCTATACCTATATTTTTCAATAATTATTTTCCTATCCAACTCTCCAAAGAATAATTAAATAATTAATATAATATAAACTATAATAAAATTGTATTTTTATACTTAAATATCACAAATTTTAGATAATTATTCAATATATTTCTTAATTACATGTCAAAGGATCATAATTGTTTTGTGTATTTAGAGACTAGAACAAAAAAATTCTTTTATCTTTAATTATATTCGACATATTTCAAAAATATCATCAAACATAGTACTAATCTTAGGCATACCCTACCTAATCCATTAATCATAACAAGGGGAAAGAAACATAATAATGGATGAGCTCAAATGCATAGTAAGGGAAAACATATGATTTATCATTATATGATAATACAAATCATAATATAATCTCAAGGGTATGTTATTAGGGAAATTACATATCATGTTCATACCCAACACATCATAGATCATAAACATGAGTCATGGATTGAAACATCAACATTTTCAAAAATAAGGCCCATAAGTGTGATAAGCCATAATAAATCAATCATTAACCATATTCTCATGTCATGAAAGTGCAGAGGCTTTATAAATATTGAAAACCATATAAAATTTCATGGTTATTATCTATGATCATTATCATAGTGGATCAGGTATCCTCGCCGGTTTCCCATTGAGGATTAGAATGTACATGTTTACAATAGTGGATCATGCCCATTGACTTTTACCCCATTATTACCTCATGAGGTATAAATATTTACCTAATGCATTGGAGGGACATATAGTTCCCACCAATATCATAATGAAAACCATATATAGCGTTTCCATATTATCATTTAGCATTTCTCATATCATCAAATCAAAACTTGTTTAATGAAAATGTATTTCATAGACATTTTATCAATTCACCACAGTATAACCCATAAAAAATAAATGGTTTTAATAATAATTTCATCAACATAATCATTAACTATAGAGATTAATAATAAGGATTGTATCATTCAATATTATACTACTGAATGATAAGTAACATCAATGGATATTATATTATATGGAAAATTGTTTTCAACAATCACATAGAACATTTGTTGAGGAAAAAAAGCCTTTTATCTTTAAAAAATATTTTAAAAATATAAAAAAATGTAAATTATTTTTTAAATTATTTTCATTGAAAGTAAACATTTTAAATTATAAATTAATCTTAAAAATAATGAGCTGGTCATTATGTAGGAAAATATTTTTCATTCCCTACATGTTAAAACAAATATTCCTTTCACATTTTCTGTAAATATAGATAGGCATTGTTTAGAAAATAACATGAATATTCCATTAAAAATGGTAAAACTAAAATGTGGGAAAAAATTTATCTAATAATTTATTTTTATAAATTCTAAAAAAAATTATTTATTTTTTTAAAAAATTATTTTGGATGAAAAAGTATTTTCAACTGAGGAGAGAAATAAAGAAAGTTTTAATTGAAAACATTATTTTGTATTATTGAGTACATAAGTAGATGAAAATTAAGAAAATCTTTTTTTGTAATGAAATATATAAAAGAGGGTAGATTTCATTATTTTATTTTGATATAGATCATAGGATTCATCTTTTCAATAATAAACCTAACCAATCCCAATAAACGAAGAGATTATATCATAAAACCCTTACCACATTGGTTAATTTTGACCCATAAAAGCAATAAAAGGGAGATCCCAGAATGGTTTTTAAAATACAAAATATTTTTAGAAGAAGAATAATATAATACATTAATGGACGGTATATACATAACATATAATAAATTTGTGTTTTATATGACATGTGTATCACAAAATTCAAAAAATGGAAATCCTTTACTATAACTATTGACTTCCTTTAAAGGCATTTGAAAATTTAGTATAATAAATATATGTGTATTAAAAAAACTATTATAGATTATCACGACCCGTCCTCGGGGCCCGTGCCGTGACTACCCCAAGCCTACCTTCCATAGGCCAGTGGCAGGAGACTAGCACCAAAGGCGTAAATCCCAATAACTGGGAAGGCATTGCCTTTATAAAAGTAAACAAAACACCACAGAGTACAAGTGGAAGTAAAACACTAAGTACAAAGAGAAGTGTTGAAAGGTAAATGGGCCAGAATACAAACCCAAATGAAAGAACAACTACAAATGAACAAAGTACAACAGAAAAAGGCAACAGCTGGAAGGATGGAAGCGGCTCCTGGGTCGTCCTCCTCGGATCCTACCTGAAGGGTAGGTACAGATGGCGCAACTCCTGGATCGTCCACCACGGATCCTACCTGAAGAGTAGGTACATATAGCCTCCACAACGATCTCGCCCGTCAACCTCCTCCGAGTGTCGTCTCGCCGTGAAGTCCACATCCGGATACTGACTCGTCGTGTAGTCCACCTCCGGGTACTGACTTGTCGTGTAGTCCACCTCCGGGTACCGTCCAGTCCTCGAACACTCGGCCTCCGTCAGCACTGCCCGTCGTCTGCAACCAACACAACGAGGTGGGGGCATAGCCCGTGCAGGGGTGAGTATAACGAAACTCAGTAGGGACCCTGAGACCCTCAAGGTATCACTAAAACCAACATGGATAACGACAAAGAAGATCTCAACAGATAACCTCTACATAGGTATATGCCCATGCATATACCTAAGTTATCATGTAACCCATCTCAATCATGAGGAAAACACCAAGATCATGAAATCAACGGATAACCACCACCCAGGTATATGCCCATACATATACATAAGTTATCAAGTGACCCATCTCAATCAAGAGGTAAATACAAAGGTCATAGACTCAGCTCAAATCAGGATTTTCATTATCGAAACCGTAACTGCTGAAGAGCTCCGTCTCTGGAGTGTACAGTGGTACTGTCATGACTCTGAGGTACTTCTCACTAACCTAATACTACTGAGGTACTCCTCCTGTCGAGTACTGCGGGTCAGCCACCCAAACACAATAGTGCTTCTTGCCGGGGTATGCCACCCAAACACAGTAGTGCACACCCCCTAGTAGCCTGAAGAAGTACTCTTCGGACGAGTAAAATGGGTCTGCACTGTCACACAGGTAGTGCTCCGTCCGCCATAGGTCTGCACCTCACAAAGTAGTGCTCCGTCCACCGGGCTAGTCGACTCACTCCAAGTCGAGTCGGTCAAGCAGTCGTGTGGTCTCAGTCGGCTACACGGTCTCCGTACTCCGCACGCTCATCTCTGGGAGGGTCCTCTCCACGAGCTACAGGTCTACACTCCAATTATCACAAGTCCCACGAAGAAGTATCTCAAAGGACCACCTCGTCATAGGGGTCTCAACGCAATAGATGGTGCGTCAATCGGACGCCCGGTCTGTGTGTTATTGGCTTTTTCGTTCCAGGGGGCCAGTTGGTTTTGTGATCGAACCAACCCGACCGCACTTTGAAAGCATCCAAACCTTGAGCAGAGTAATCCAAAAGATCCGTCTCATCAAGAAGAATTCAACGATACAGATGGCGCGTCAATCGGACGCCCGGTCTGTGAGTTATTGGCTTTTTCATTCCAGGGGCCCGGTTGGTTTCGTGATTGAACCAACCCGACTGCACTCTGACGGCATCCAAATCTCGAGCGGAGTAACCCAAAAGATCTGTCTCACTTAGAGGAATCCATCAAAGTTGACGGCACGTCAATCAGACGTCCGGAGCTCAAGATATAAGTGTTTCCGCTCCGAGAGCCCGGTTGGTTTCGTATCCGAACCAACCCGGCCAAACCCAAGGAATTCCAAAAACCTCAGTGTAATATACCGAAACGGCCGTCTCGATCCAAGGATCGCATCGCCGCTGACGGTAAGTCGAGCGGAGGACTACAACTCACGATATGGGCGAATGACCGAAAAGTGTCCGAAAATAGGGGGTCTAGGCCCGGACCGACCCGGGTTCAGGTCCGACCCGGATGGCGCGACCCGACCCGGCCTGGGCGCGACCCATCCCGGCCGGTGGGTCAGCTCGGCCCGTTACGGCCGAGCGGAGCAGAGCGGGGCGCTACCCCCGCGTGAAGAACCGCGGCCCCACGTGGGGCCGCCCGTGACAGCGGACGCGGCAGCCGGCCGCGTCCCGCCGCCCCCCTCTGATCCCGCACGGTCGCGGGACCGCGCTCCGCCGTTGCGGTGGATTTTTCCGACAGTGCTCCGGGCGCCGCCGCCCCCGACCGCCGGCGCCGGCGGGGGCTTCCGCGGACCACCGGACGCACTCCGGTGGTCTGATTCGCCTGTGGTCTTCGCCAGAGATCATCTCGGGACCCGACCTTCGCTGTAAGGCATTCAAAATGCCTTCGCGTCCTTCCTCACCATCGTCCGTCAATCCACACTTCCACAACAAAACGCGTGGTCTTTAAATTGCCTCCTCGGCCCCGACTCCGCCCGCGGTTTTGTTCGGCCACAACGGCGCGGCGCAATGGCGCCGCGCTTCTTCACCTCGTTCTTTCTCGTGTCCGCACGGTGCCGTTGCACTATGCCACCTTTGTTCGTGCCACAATGAATCAAAACAAAAAAGGGAGAAGAGAGTATGCCATGTTCGTGCGGTCCGACATCCTTCCGTTAAGTCGGTAACAAGCAGCCCAAAAGATGAAGAACAACAAGGAAAATTTCACGAACAAAAGAGAAACAACCCAAACAGTTTTTCCCCGCAACAGATTATTCCCAACCCACAAGGAAAACGTTCGCGGATCAAATAGGTAGTAAGTTGATCCGTGTTCTTTTTTTTCTTTATAAGGAAAGAAACAAGGGAATAAAATCATTCTCAAACATAATTCCCTACCTCAATCGTTGTCGTCGAACGCGAGTTCGTCGCGGAATTAACAGTCATGGAAGAAGAGGATTATCGCGGAAGGAGCATCACGGAAGAAACGTATTTGACGTCACGGTACACGGCGTCGCGTTGTCGATCTCCAAGGGTTTGGTGTTCTTCATCGGAGGTCAGAGCGTTCTTCGTGTTCTTCATGTTCATCGCGTTCTTCGTCGATGAAGAACGCTTTCCTCCAAATCCTCTCCACACCACAAGTTCCAACAGAAATAAAATAAGAGTTATCTTATTTTATTAATGCACATGACACGTTTGAATTTCAAAAGAAAAGAAATGAAGAATTAATTCAATGAATTAATTGTAACAATTTAACTGCCCAATTAATGAGGTGTTTCTTAACTAGAAAAACATATGGTTGACTTTCATTAAAGAGGGGGGTTGCAGGTGCGTTACTTAGAAGGAAAGAAACGGTGGGGCTCGTGTGGGCCCCACCTCACAAATATCCTACCAAGTTGGTAGGATATTTTGGGTTCCACCCTATCCGCTTAACTTAGCTTAAGTGGCTTTTAAGTGGCTTTAAGTGAAATAAAATAAAGTTGTCGCACCACTTTATTTTATTTATTAACTTAACCCCAAAAATTAAAAACCACACCCGAGCAAACGCAACTCCGGAAAAGGCGTTTCTAAGCAAATATTGGCGCTTTGATTCCATCGGTGCCCTCAGAATTCGATCCCGAGCACCGGTTAAAAAGTTAGAAAAACCCGCTCGTTCGTTCACTGAACGTACCCGAGCTAAACTTCGGAAATTATTTCTGGGCACACCGGGCCTCGGAATCTGGCGCCGTTAGAAACTGCGTTCTTGTAAAATTCCAAAGAAAATTAAGAAAAAAATTTCCTTGAAATTTTTGGGTCTTTACATTACTCTCACCTCAGGGATTTATGTCCCCGTAAAGCTTCAATACAAACTAGGGTCACAAAAGAGGTATAGAGCACGCATCTGAGCCTTCCGCTCCCATGTGCTCACCTGGAGGTTCCGGTACTACCAAAGAAAGTGCACCCGAGGAATCGATCGTCCACGTAGGATCTGCTCTTGTAGATCCTCGATCCCCACTGGAACCTCTGTGAAAGACACCCCATCGCCATCGTCCAGCTCCCCATGGTCGATGATATGCAAAGGGTCGAGCACGTATCTCCTCAGTTGAGATACGTGGAAATCATTGTGCTCCTGGTGCAACTGAGGTGGATGGGTCAAGCGGTAAACCACCCCGCCTACCCAGCTGAGGACCTAAGAAGGTCCACTGAGCCTCAAAGATAACTTGCCGCCTTGGCCACATCTCCGTAAAACTCATCGAGGTGAGACCCGTATAAGGACGTGATCGTCATCCTCGAACTCCAGAGGTCACCAATTTCTGTTTAGAACTGGAACTCAAAACGACTGCTGCCACGAGGGTAAGGTTGACCGATTCAGGAGTGATCGGTTGCACCCTCCTGTGCATGAGCTACCCTGTGCTGCCTTGGGTTTCCTTTTTCGCCGACCAAGGAAAACCCATTCCAACGTCGTAGTTAAACCAAATCCTTTTTTCCTAATACCGTCAATTTGTGTATGAACTGTGATTGCCTAGTCCATACTCAAACCAACGTCGTAAGGCCTCGACGCTACCACCAAGAGATTCCAACTGAAACTCTCGCCTTGAGGGTCTGATCACACTATCGGCATAAGTGTGATTATCGCGTCTTTTCCCAAGGTATTTCCAGATGTGAGGGTCAAGTCTACAACTTACCGGAAAATCTAGGTTTGGGACAAGATTCATGGAAGGAAGGAATGATTCATATCAACTTCTATTACTGCGGCAGCTAGTAGTGGACATAGACTGTCCCTTTAATAATTTTTAGAGCCATTGGGTCACACTCCTTGACCGCATGCAGCCGCACTCTTCCTCCGCCCTCCAGCTCCCTGAGCCTAGAGGGGATAACTAAGGCGAGTGGTTGTAGCATGTTAAGATGTACACCACCTCATGCTGCTCTCCTAGATCTGCCTCCACGTATGCTGCTTCGAAGACTCGTCTCTCTTTAAAGCTTCCACTTCTTGAAACATTTAACATGCCTGAGTCTCTAAGACTGGTGCCAGTTTCTTGTTTCTTACTGCACTGTGCAGTCTTCATCCGCTCCTGGATGATCTGCACCTTCATTGCCTACGATCTGAAACAGCTGCTAAAATTTCTCCTTTGCCGAAAAGAGAAACTTGGTCTCATCCCCTGGATGAACCACGCCCATTGCCTAATACAGTCAATCCCAACATTAATGATGCATTCATGCCATGGATGACGTCGTAAGGCCTCGAGGTAACTACCAAGAGATCCAACTGTCACTCTCGCCTCCAAGGGTCGAGTCACACTGTCGGCATCAGTGTGAGGTCACTGGGTCTCCTCTAGTAGAAATCTCGAAAGTGAGGGTCAAGTCAACAGCTTTAATCGGGACCACTTAGTATCAACCGAACAAAAGGACAGGAAAGAAAACATCACAAAGATAAGTGTCTTTTTATTATTTGCAGCTCATAGTACAAAGACACGAATACAACAGCAATATGGAACTAGAAGTACAAGGGACGTATCCACTAGTTCTTCTCATGTCCACCTGCTCCTGGAGCTCTACTGCCTTGTCCACTGCTTGGCTGTTGTACAAGCACCCGTTGTTCCTTCTTCCTCAGTGGGTCCTCCAAAGCATGCGGATCAATTGTGCGAGGCCCGGTGTGCTCGGAATCATTTTCCAAAGTTTGGCTCAGGTATGTTCAGTGAACGAATGAGCGGGAATTCCTATCTTTTGAAACGGTACTCGTAATCGAATTCCAAGGGCGCCGATGGAACCGTAGCACCGGTAATTTCTTAGGAACGCCATTTCTGGAGTTGCATTTTCACGAGAGAAGATGATAAAAATTGTGGAAGTTTAATTTATAAATTAACTACATTTTTTTTTCTTTTAGTAGTTTAAGGCTTTGGGTGGAAGTTGGGTAACTACCCAACTTCCCAAGGGAGGTTATGAGGGTGGTGGGGCCCACACAAACCCCACCCCTTCACATTCCTTAACTCCCTCAACTCTTGTTTAAATTTTATAACTTAAGAATTAATAACTTATGTTATTAATGAGGTGAGTTTAATGTGTGTGTGGGTTTGAAATTAAAACTCATGTCTAGTTAATAAATTAAGTGAGAGCTTAATTTATTTTGGGTTAGTTTCTTGTGGTGGAGTCTTGGGGAGAAAAAGGCTAAGGATTGAGGAACTTCTTCATCTTCGACGAAGAACGCGAAGAAAACATCGGTCTCCGACGAATAACGCCGAGTTCTCAGAAACCGAATACGTGATGCCGTGTACCGCGATGGTTCTTCCGCGACATCTCCTTCCGCGAAATCTCTACCCGCGACAAATCCTCATTCGACGAACCTCCATTCAATATCACACGAGGTAGGAAAATTTATTTTTTGTTCTCTTATCTTTTCAGAAAAGAACGACTAGCGCGGACCAACCAATTCCAGGTTGATCTGCGGATCGTTCGTTCATGCGGATTGATGTTGAGGATTATTGTTTTTGTCCGTAAATTATTTCTTTGTCGTACGTCGACTTCTATTAGATGGATGCATGCTATCATTATAACGGGAGGAGGTCGGACCGCATGAACAAGGCCGACCCTCCCCCCCCCCCCTTGTTGTTTAATTTGTCGAGGCACGTGAAAGGCGGCGCGGTGCCGTTGCACTGTGCGGAAATTATGAGTAAGGGCTAAGAAGCGCAGCGCCGTCGCGTCGTGCCGATGAAGTTGAACAAACCACGGCGTCGTCGCGACGCGCCAGAAAATGAAAAATGAAGCCGCACGGGCGTTGTGGGATCCTCACAGTGAAGGACGTGTCCCGAGATGATCTCTGGTGAAGACCGCAGGCAAATCGGACCACTGGAGCGCGTCCAGTGGTCCGTGGAAGCCCCTGCCGGCGCGCCACGCCGGTGCGGCGGCGCTGGCGGTTGGGGTAGGTGGCTCCCGGAGCACCACCAGAAAAATCCGCCACGGCTGAAGCCACGGCGGCGGAGCGCGGTCCCGTAACTGCGCGAGGCCGGAGGGGGGGCAGCGGGACGCGGTTGGCTGCCGCGTCCGCTGGCACGGGTGGCCCCATCCGGGGCTACGATTCTTCACGCGGGGGCAGCGCCCCGCTCTACTCCGCTCGGCCATAACTGGCCGAGCCAACCCACCGGCTCGGCCGGGTCGCGCTCAGGCCGGGCCGGGTCGCGCCATCGGGGTCGGACCCGGACCCGGGTTGGGTCGACCCGGTTCGGGCCGACCCAGGGGGGTTGGGCCAGGTCGGTCCGGGCCCAGACCCCCCATTTTCGGACCCTTTTTGGTATTTTCGTCCATATCTTGAGCTGTAGACCTTCGATCGACGCACCGTCAGCAGCGATGTGATCCTTGGATCGAGACGGGCATTTCCGTATATTACACTCAAGGTTTCGGAATACTTTGGGTTCGGCCAGGTTGGTTCGAACACAAAACCAACTGGGCCCTCAGAGTGGAAACAATCATATCTTGAGCTTCGGACATCTAATTGATGTGTCGTCGACTTTGATGGATTCTTCTAAGTGAGACGGATCTTTTGGCTTACTCCGCTCGAGGATTGTATGCCGTCGGAGTGTGGTCGGGTTGGTTCGCTCACGAAACCAACCGGGCCCCTAGAATGAAAAATCCAATAACTCACAGACCGGGCGTCCGATTGACGCGTCGTCTGTCTCGTTGTTTTCCCCTTGATGAGGCGGAACTTTTGGCATACTTTTCCAAAGTTTTGGATGTAGTTGTATATTGGCTGGGTTGGTTTGCACCCAAAATCCAACCGGGCCCCTGGAAAGGAAAAGCTGATATCTTTCAGACTGGACGTTCGTTTGATGAACCGTCAGTGGCGTTGGTGATCACGTTGAGAAACGGTCCCTATGAGTATACCCTATGATAGTTCAGGGTACAGGTGAGATATGGCCGGATTGGTTCGCACACGAAACCAACCGGGCCCCGAGGACGAAAAGGCTAGTAACTCACAGACTAGGCGTCTGATTGACGCGCCGTCTGTTACGTTGAGACCCCTATGAAGAGGCGGTATTTTGAGATACTTCTTTGTCGGACTTGTGATACTTAGAGTATCGACCTGTAGCTCATGGAGGGGACCCTCCCAGAGACGAGCGTGCGGAGTACGGAGACCGTGTAGCCGACTGAGACCTGACGACTGCTTGACCGACTCGACTTGGAGTGAGTCGACTAGCCCAGTGGATGGAGGATTACTTTGTGAGGTGCAGACCCATGACAGATGGAGCACTACCTGTGTGACAGTTCAGACCCACGATACTCATCCGGAGAGTACCTCTACAGGCTACTAGGGGGTGTGCACTACTGTATTTGGGTGGCATACCCCGGCGGGAAGCACTACTGTGTTTGGGTGGATGACCCGCGGTACTCGACAGGAGGAGTACCTCAGCAGTCTTAGGTTAGTGAGTAGTACCTCGGAGTCGTGACAGGACCACTGTACACTCTAGATACGTAGCTCTTCAGCAGTTTGGGTTTCGAGAATGAAAATCCTGGTTTGAGCAGAGACTTTTGACATTTGTGTTTACCTCATGATTGAGATGGGTCACTTGATAACTTATGTATATGTATGGGCATATACCTGGGTAGTGTTTATCCATTGATTTCATGATCTTGGTGTTTTCATAATGATTGTGATGGGTTACTTGATAACTTAGGTATATGCATGAGCATATACGTAAGTAGAGTTTATCTGTTGATATCTTCTTTGTGGTTATACTTGTTGGTTTTAGTGAGACCTTGAGGGTCTCGGGGCCCCTACTGAGTATCGTTATACTCACCCCTGCACGGGCTATGCCTGCACCTCGTTGTGCTGGTTGCAGACGACGGGCAGTGCTGACGGAGGCTGAGTGTTCGAGGATGAGTCAGTACCCGGAGGTGGACTACACAACGAGTCAGTATCTGGAGGTGGACTTCACGGTGAGAAGACACTCAGAGGAGGTTGACGGGTGAGAGCGTTGTGGAGGCTATCTATACCTACCCTTCAGGTAGGATCCGTGGTGGACGATCTAGGAGCTGCGCCATCTGTACCTACCCTTCAGGTAGGATCCGAGGAGGACAACCCAGGAGCCGCATCCGTTCTTCCAGCTTTTGACTTATTCTGTTTTAATTTGTTCAGTGGTAGTTGTACTTTCTTTTGGGTTTGTATTCTGGCCCATTTACATTTCATCACTTCTCTTTGTACTTGGTTTTTTACTTCTGCTTGTACTCTATGGTGTTTTGTTTACTTTTATAAAGGCAATGCCTTCCCAGTTATCGGGATTTACGCCTTTGGTGCTAATCGCCAGCCCCTAGCCTGTGGAAGGCGGGCTTGGGGTAGTCATGGCATGGGCCCTGAGGATGGGTCGTGACAAATTGGTATCAGAGGAGTCGGTTCTACCGAAGAACTTATAACTCTGATATTTTCCTTCTATGAAGCAATAGTTTTAAGAGTACCAAGTGTGGTTTTCAGTTCAGTGAGTCCAGTGTTGGTGCGGGCGGCCGACGTATCCATACACCAGGACCCTGACAACTGATTTCCGACTTTGTGCACAAAAACACTGATTGCGTGCGTGTTTCCAGAAGTTTTTAAATGTCAGATCAAACCAGGCCATCTCACCAGGTATAATCGTTTGACCATGTCACGTTGTTTCTTTCAAGATTCCTTTTCATGGAAGACTAGCTAGAGCCCATAGGGATGTGCGTACTGATAGCCTGTCAAGCGACGAGGCTTCGATACAGAGCCCTCTTGCAGTCGAGGCACCAGCGGAGGCACCAGCGGTCCTACTATACGTTGGGCCACTGATGCCACCAGCCCCAGCAGTAGGCGATGCACGCCACTTGAGTGCGCTGCACGAGTTCCAGCGCCAGAGGCCACTTAGGTTCCAGGGAGAGACGGACCCGCAGGCGGCTGAGGATTGGCTGGAGGCTGTGGTGAGAGTCTTCAGGCTAGTGGGGACGCCAGCAGACTTCATGGTGATATTTGCTTCAACCCTTCTTCAGGATGCAGCAGGCCGGTGGTGGAGCAACTTGTTCCAGTTTTGCAACAGAATGACCTTCCCATGGGAAGACTTCGAGACCTTATTCAGGGTGGAGTTTGTGCCAGTAGCTCTACACCCCGAGCATGTTCATGAGCTTCTGCCTTTGCCGCATGGTTTTTGATCAGTAGTCGAGTCATCTGTGGGTAGTAGACAGATGATGGAGAGGTCCATGAGGACCCGACCAACAGTTGGGCGATCTCGGGTTTTATGATTGGTGGTGTGGGGCACCTGGGGTGGGGTCAGAGTCAGGCGTGCCAGAAATGGATAGTGTTACTCCTGTGGCAGGAAGGGTCACCTGGCACGTGACTATACGACCCCACGCACAGTTGATCTGTGTGTGTTGGAGGAGCCACCGTGGCAGAAGCAGCGACAGGTGCTTGAGAAACAGCCGAGCAGTGGACAAGGCAGTAGAGCTCCAGGAGCGGGTGGACAGAAGCGGAACCAGTGGATACGTCCCTTGTACTTCTAGTTCCATATTGATATTGTATTCGTGTCTTTGTACTATGAGCTGCAATAATAAAAAGACACTTATCTTTGAGATGTTTTCTTTCATGTCCCTTTGTTTGGTTGATACTGAGAGGTTCCGGTTAAAACGGTTGACTTGACCCTCAATTTAAAGATATATACTGGAGGAGACCTAGTGACCTCACACTGATGCCGACAGCGTGACTCAACCCTTGGAGGCAAGAGTGACGGTTGGATCTCTTGGTAGTTATGTCGAGGTCTTACAACATCATCCATGGCATGAATACATCATTCATGTCAGGATTGATTGTATTAGGCAATGGGCGTGGTTCATCCAGGGGATGAGACCGAGTTTCTATTTTCGGCAAAGGATAAATTTTAGCAGCTCTTTCAGATCGTTGGAAAAGAAGGTGTAGATCATCCAGGAGTGGATGAAGACTACACAGTGCAGTAAGAAACAGGAAACCAGTGCCAGTCTTAGAGACTCGAGCATGTTAAGTGTTTCAAGAAGAGGAAGCTTTAAGGAGAGATGAGTCTGCGAAGTAGCATATGTGGAGGCAGAGCTAGGAGAGCATCATGAGGTGGTGTACATTTTAACATGATACAACCACCCGCCTTAGTTATCCCTTCCAGGCTCAGGGAGCTGGAGGGAGGAGGAAGAGTGCGGCTGCATACGGTCAAGGAGTGTGACCCAATGGCTCTAAAAATGACTCATTAGACAGTCTGTGTCCACTACTAGCTGCTGTAGTAACAGACGTCGATATGAATCATTCCTTTCTTTCATGAATCTTGTCCCAGACCTAGAGTTTCCGGTAAGCTGTAGACTTGACCCTCACGTCTGGAGATACCTTGGGAGAAGACTCGATAATCACACTTACACCGACAGTGTGGTCAGACCCTTGAGGTGAGAGTTTTGGTTGGAATATCTTGGTGGTAGCATCGAGGCCTTACGACGTTGGTTTGAGTATGGACTGGGCAATCACAGTTCATACACAAATTGACGGTATTAGGAAAAAAGGTTGTGATTTAACTACGACGTCGGAATGGGTTTTCCTTGGTCGGCGAAAAAGGAAACCCCAGGCAGCACAGGGTAACTCATGCACAGGAGGGTGTGACCGATCAATCTTGAGTCGGTCAACCTTACCCTCGTGGAAGCAGTCGTATTGAGTTCTAGTTCTAACAGGAATAGGAGACCTCTAGAGTTTAATGATGATGATCACGTCCTTATACGTGTCTCACCTCGATGAGGTTTACGGAGCTGTGGCCAAGACGGCAAGTTATCTCCGAGGTTCAGCAGACCTTCTTAGGTCCTCATCTGGGTAGGATTAGTGGTTTACCGCTTGACCCATCCACCTCAGTTGCACCAGGTGCACGACGACTTCCACATATCTCAACTGAGGAGATACGTGCTCGACCCTTCGCATATCATCGACCATGGGGAGCTGGACTTTAGCGGTGGGGTGTCTTTCACGGAGGTTCTAGTGGGGATCGAGGATCGACAGAGGCGGATCCTATGAGAAAGGTTTATTCCTCGAGTGTGCATTCACTGGCAGTACAGGAACCTCCAGATGAGCACATGACAGCGGGAGGCTCAGATGCCTGGTCAGTACTACTTTTGTTTCCCTAGTTTGTGTTTAAGCTTTACGAGGACGTAAAGCCCTGAGATGGGAGTAATGTAAAGACCCATAATATTCAAGGGAAATTTTTTCTAAATTTCCTTTGGGATTTTACAAGAATATAGTTTCTGACGGCGCCTGATTCAGAGGCCCGGTGTGCCCGGAATCATTTTCCGAAGTTTGGCTCGGGTACGTTCAGTGAACGAACGAGTGGGAATTCCTATCTTTTGAACCAGTGCTCGGAATCGAATTCCGAGGGCACCGATGGAACCGTAGCGCCGATAATTTATTTGGAACGCCATTTCCGGAGTTGCGTTTTCACGAGAGAAATGATAAAAATTGTGGATGTTTAATTTATAAATTAACTACAATTTTTATTTTCTTTTAGTGGTTTAAGGCTTTGGGTGGAAGTTGGGTAACTACCCAACTTCCCAAGGGAGGTTATAAGGGTGGTGGGGCCCACACGAACCCCACCCTTTCACATTCCTTAACTCCCTCAACTCTTGTTTAAATTTGATAACTTAAGAATTAATATCTTAGTTATTAATGAGGTGAGTTTAATGTGTGTGTGGGTTTGAAATTCAAACTCATGTCTAGTTAATAAATTAAGTGATAGCTTAATTTATTTTGGGTTAGTTACTTATGGTGGAGTCTTGGGGAGAAAAAGGCTAAGGATTGAGGAACTTCTTCCTCTTCGATGAAGAACGTGAAGAACACATCGGTCTCCGATGAAGAACGCTGAGTTCTCGGAAACCGAATACGCGATGCCGTGTACCGCGACGGTTCTTCCGCGACGTCTCCTTCGGCGACATCTCTACCCACGACGAATCCTCGTTCGACGAACCTCCGTTCAATATCGCACGAGGTTGGGGAATTTATTTTGTGTTCTCTTATCTTTTGAGAAAAGAACGACGAGCACAGACTAACCAATTCTAGGTTGATCTACGGATCGTTCGTTCATGCACATTGCTGTTGAGGATTATTGTTTTTGTCCGTAAATTACTTCCTTGTCGTACGTCGATTTCTATTAGATGGTCGCATGGTATCATTATAACGGGAGGAGGTCGGACCGCACGAACACGGCCGACCCTCCTCCCCCCTTATTGTTTAATTTGTAGCAGCATGTGAAAGGCGGCGTGGTGCCGTTGTACCGCGCGGAAATTATGAGTAAGGGATAAGAAGCACAGCGCCGTCGCGCCGCGCCGATGAAGTTGAACAAACCACGGCATCGTCGCGCTGCGCCGGAAAACGACAAATGAAGCCGCACGGGCGTTGTGGGATCCTCGCAATGAAGGAAGGGTCCCGAAATGATCTCTGGCGAAGACCGCAGGCGAATCAGACCACCGGAGCGCGTCCGGGGGCCCGCGGAAGCCCCCGCCAGCTCGGCACGCCGGCACGGTGGCACCGGCGGTCGGGGGCGACGGCGCCCGGAGCACCGCCAGAAAAATCCGGCGCGGCTTCAGCCGCGGCGTCGTAGCATGGTCCCGTGACCGCGCGTGACCGGAGGGGGGTGGGGACGTGGCCGGATGCGGCGTATGCTGGCACGGGCGGCCCCACGCGGGGGCGCGGTTCTTCACGCAGGGGCAGCGCCCCGCTCTGCTCCGCTCGGCCGTAAACGGCCGAGCCGACCCACCGGTCGGGCCGGGTCGCGCCCAGGCCGGGCTGGGCCACCCCGACCGGGCCAGGTCGCGCCATCTGGGTCGGACCCTGACCCAGGTCGGGTCGCCCAGTTCGGGCCGACCCAGGGGGAGTTGGGTCTGGTCGGTCCGGGCCCAGACTCCCCATTTTCGGACCCTTTTCGGTATTTCACCCATATCGTGAGCTGTAGACCTCCGATCGACGCACCGTCAGCTGAGATGCGATCCTTGGATCGAGCCGGTCGTTTCGGTATATTACACTCAAGGTTTCGGAATACATTGGTTTCGACCGGGTTGGTTTGGACACGAAACCAACCGGGCCCTCAGAGTGGAAACGCTCATATCTTGAGCTCCGGATGTCTGATTGACGTGTCATCAACTTTGATGGATTCCTCTAAGTGAGAAGGATCATTTGGCTTACTCTGCTCGAGGTTTGGATGTTGTCGGAGTGCTGTCGGGTTGGTTCGCTCACGAAACCAACCGGGCCCCTGGAATGAAAGAGCCAATAACTCACAGATTGGGCGTCCGATTGACGCGCCGTCTGTCTAATTGTTTTCTTCTTGATGAGATGGAACTTTTGGCATACTTCACCCGAGTTTTGGATGCAGCTGGATAGTGGCTAGGTTGGATTGCACCCGAAATCCAACCGGGCCCCTGGAACGGAAAAGCTGATATCGTTCAGACTGGACGTTCGTTTGACGAACCGTCAGCGGCGTTGGTGATCACGTTGAGAAATGGTCCCTATGAGTATACCCTATGAGAGTTCGTACGGTCCGACCTCCTCCCATTAAGTCAGTAACAAGTGGCCCAAATGAAGAAGAACAACAAGGAAAATTTCACGAACAAAAGAGAAACAACCCAAACATTTTTCCCCGCAACCGATTATTCCCAACCCGCAAGGAAAACGTTCGCGGATCAACTAGGTATTAAGTTGATCCGTGTTATTTGTTTTATTTAGAAAGAAAGAAACAAGGGAAGAAAATCATTCTAAAACATAATTCCCTACCTCAAGTGTTGTCGTCGAACGCGAGTGCGTCGCGGAATTAACCGTCACAGAAGAAGAGGATCGTCGCGGAAGGAGCGTCGCAGAAGAAACGTCATTGACGTCGCGGTACACGGCGTCGTGTCGTCAATCTCTGAGGGTTTGGTGTTCTTCGTCGGAGGTCGGAGCATTCTTCGCGTTCTTCGTGTTCTTCATGTTCTTCGTCGAAGAAAAACGCTTTCCTCCAAATCCTCTCCACGCCACAAGTTCCAACAGAAATAAAATAAGAGTTATCTTATTTTATTAACGCATATGACACGTTTGAATTTCAAAAGAAAAGAAACGAACAATTAATTCAATGAATTAATTGTAACAACTTAACTGCCCAATTAATGAGGCGTTTCTTAACCAGAAAAATGCACGGTTGACTTTCATTAAAGAGGGGGGTTGCGGGTGCGTTACTTAGGAGGAAAGAAACAGTGGGGCTCGTGTGGGCCCCACCTCACAAATATCCTACCAAGTGGGTAGGATATTTTGGGTTCCACCCTATCCGCTTAACTTAGCTTAAGTGGCTTTTGAGTGGCTTTAAGTGAAATAAAATAATGTTGTCGCACCACTTTATTTTATTTCTTAACTTAACCCCAAAAATTAAAAACCACACATGAGAAAACGAAACTCCAAAAAAGGCGTTTCTAAACAAATATTGGCGATGTGATTCCATCGGTGCCCTCAGAATTCGATTCCGAGCACTGGTTCAAAAGTTAGAAAAACCAGCTCGTTCGTTCACTGAACGTACCCGAGCTAAACTTCGGAAATTAATTCCGGGCACACTGGGCCTCGGAATCAGGTGCCGTCAGAAACTGCGTTCTTATAAAATTCCAAAGAAAATTAAGAAAAAACTTTCCTTGAAATTTCTAGGTCTTTACATAGATCCATTATAATATATATATCATACTATATATTATTTAATTATGACCTTTTATAAACTGTATAATAACAATTCTATGTTATTGTTTTGTTTTGAGTAATAACTGATTTTCTTATTATGTTTGGATTCAGTACTTTCAGTCCTTTTATATTGATCATGGGTATATAATCTGAAAAATTTCAACCACAATATAAATATCATATATATTATTTATATATGTATTCTTGCTAATCCATAAAATTTAGATAGAGAAAATGAAATACACCATACATGGAAATGGTAGGTCGTACGTATGCTAGAACAATATTTCCATTTTTATGATGGAAGAAATGAAATAATTTTAAATGATTGATTTAATTTCAAAAATAATAATTATGTCATTTATATCACATTTTTTTATTTAAACCTATATTTATTTCCTTCTATGTATAGTATATGTGAAGAAAAAATAACATCATTTTGGGAGGCAGTAGTATGTTGTACACATTAATTACATTATTGTATTCCCATGAGATGGAAAGTAAGAAAAAATGTGAAATAACTATTCAGAAACCATAAAATTTTATACATTCCAAAAATAAAATATAAATCCATACTTATATCCATCCATGAGAGTTTTTAGTGGAAAATAAAAAACATCTATTTGGGAGGCCTTACTCTGTAGCACACACAAATTAATATTTAATAACACATTTGATATAATATAAAAAGGATTTAAGATATTAAAAATAATAAAATAGATTTATATGAAATATATTGAGATTATTATATCATATTATTTTAATATTAATTGGAGGATTTTGAGGAATAAATAAAATAAAAGGATAAGGGGCGTTACCACATTGTTGGACAACTTCTTATTTTTTCCCACTAAACCCTATATAGGATAGATTTCTAATGAAAGAATCCTTCTATAATGAGTGTAGGAATGTGAAAACATTACTTGGGATTTTATTGGCGAAATTAATTGATTTAGTAAGAATGAAGAGTAGAATAGATGGGGTGACCTTTTATAAGTAAGGTGAGTGGCACACATGAATTTTTAAAAAACATATTGGAGAACACACGTTATTCATATTCCAAAAAGCTCCAAACTAGGACACTATCAAACTTCATAGTTTATAATATCATAATAAGCCCAAAAAATGTTTTTTATAAATTTATAAGTCATTTTATCCATTATTTATTTATTTTCCTCGGTAAACCGATTTTCATCTTAACTATGGTAAATAATTTTTCCTTCCTTTTTTATTATTATTTATCATCAAAATTTATTTTATCCTCAAATTATAATTTTAAATATTATTATTCTATATATGGAATTTATTTTTCCAAATATAATTCAGAGAGGTGGAAAAATTTAATTTAAAATTTATCATGCAGACATGTGGGGAAAAATTTTCAAAGAGAAAATAAACAAAAGTTTTAAAAGTTTTAATATCAATATTTAATATTAAAATTATTCTTAAAAATAAATTTGATTATTAAATATATAATTGAACTTATTTATTCTTTAAAACCATCTTAAGATAATTTCTATGTTTTTAAATGCATTAAAGTAAACAACAATTCATAATAAAAACCAATTCTTACATTTAATCATTGAAAAATTATTCTTCTCATTATATCCTCAAAACAAAAACATATGGTAATTTTGATATTTATATTTCAAAAATAAATTCTATTTTTTAAAATACAATTTCTAAATTTTAAAAAAATTAAAATAAGTGTGAAAATAGTAAAAAAAATGATTTTTTTTAAAAAATTAAGTGTAAAATAGATTTTATCATTATATATTATCTATAAAAAGTATAAGAATAATTTAAAATATTTTATTAAACATATAATATATAAATGTCCTTATAATTATTTTCCCAAAGTTATTGGTAATTTTATTTTGGAAAAATGAATTTTTGTTCAAAAAAAGTATTTTTTTAGAAAATGATTTCCCTTATATTCAAATATTTTATTATTTTAAATTGTAACTAATTGGTCGGAAAATAATTAATTTTATCTTCATGTGTAAATAATATATTTTTATAATTTATATAAACGTTTTTATACCCACAATTCCAATTCCTAGATGATAACTATCAAATCAACTATTAATGTTTTAATAGTTGTCCACATTTTGTTTAATCCTGTGACCTAAATCGTCGTTGAAGCCAGTCAATGTTTAATATTTATATTCCTACTAACTATAGTACATGTGGTAAGAATGGTTGAACCCACAAAGAAGGTATTTTTGGCCACTAATCCTCTAAAAAAACATGGAAGCTTCACTATTGTCTGTAGTGGAGTGAATTTTCTATTTTTCACTTTTTATATATTTTTTATTATAAGACACAAATGAAACATCACAATCTTTTTATGTTTTTGTTCTAAACTATATCAAAGAAAAAAAAACAGACTAAAAACAGTGAGAAATAGAGAGATAAAATGCCGATAAGTGAATAATCAAGAGAAATATGTTTGGAGAAAACATCAACTCTATTGGTTTTGAAAACATTCTATATCACGAGAGTGATTTCAACTAATACCACTGAAAAGGAGTGATTTATTTTCCTCTCTAGGACATACGTCACTCAAGAAGACAAAACTTGGAGTTTTCCACTCCTCGATTAATCAACTTGAGAATTCCAGTTTCAAAAAGATGACAGAACAAACTTGTTGTATGCTATATAGTCTTTTATTTCAATTAAAATGTTCAAGAAAATTAATCCACAATAAAAATCACTGTATGAATGTAGAATTAAAATATTAAGTGCAGGTGGTACATTGCAATTGAATTCAACCAGTACTGATCTCACCAATCAATTCCGATCACATTAAAATTGATAGTGAAAAGATATAAGGACGATAACCAGTAGACTCGATTTTAAACCCTAACTGGAAGTATTTAGCCTAAAATTGTTTCAATTATATATACTAAAATCCCTCAATTACATAGAAATATAATTAAATGAAAATAGAGGAATAAATCTCTCTCTGCTCTTATGAATCACTACTGCTCCTGGCCCTCAGAACTCCAAAGAATGGCTCTCTGGGAAGTTCTCCAGGTTCTCTGCTCTACTCCGAGTGAATGATCGGATCGATTCCATACTCAAGTATAGTGTTTTCATTGAATGAATGATCCTCGACCCAAAAATATGCTGCTTCTCTGCTTTAAATATCACCTGTCACGTGCTGCTTGTCACCGCACGTCTTCCACCGATATAGTCTGTTTCTTTAATACGCACCACACATGTGCGTTTTTTCATGACTGGCACGTCGCACTAGAAATTCCCTTGTAACTAACTCCCAGTGAGTGAGTTAGATGAATATAGATGTGTTTTAGTCCCTTGAATGAACCTGAAATGTTAGAACAGAAAGATAACTAAATGAAAACGTAAAGAAAATAAAGTAGTTACCTTTTTAATTTAAAGTTATATTACTTGTTAAAAAGTTAACTAACTGTTAATTAATAAGAATCCTAATTGATAATTATTAATAAATATTAATATTATTATTAATTTATTATTAAATCTTATAATAGGTAAAATTGTTAATTATTAAATTTATTATTAATAATTAAATTATTAAATTCGTGTTAGCATCATTATTAAGTAGTTAGTAAAACTAAATTATATATTAAAATTAAATTAATAAATTACTTTAAAAATTCAATAATTATAATTATTCAATTGAAATTAAATTATAATTAACATTTTAATAAATTTATTCTAATTAGTAATTAATTCTATTAATAAATTATTAATTTTTTGTATTTTAATTTTATAAATCCTTATTAATTTTTCTAATATCCTATTTTATAAATTATCTACCTATTATTATAAAAATTATTATGTATTATATTATATTAGTTTGACTAATTTATTAATTATTATTATTATCGTTTTCTTTATCCTTTATTTTTGTTTTATATTATTATTATTATATATTTTTTTATATCTTCATCCTCTCCAATTTCGGCACAAAGCATGGGGTCTTGTTCCTCAGTTCTTTCTCTGGAAGCAAATCTGTGACTCCTCCATCCTCCATCACCGACGATGCCCTCCTTCAACATAGGTGCGACATGGCTTGGATATTCTGGAAACAGCTCAAGCTCCTCCTCAAACTCCCACGGCTGCTACAGTTCCTTAACCAGCGACAACTCTAGTGCGCCGACTTCTTTTCCTATACTCGACTCTATAACCCCCTCCTTCGAGATATTAATCCTCAACCTCCCTTCCTTGCAGATCACAACAACTTCACAATAAAACCACCAGAGGCGTGACTTCAGATTTGTGGTGCAACAAACAATAGGTATCCAACAAGGTGGACTCCTTGTGTGGCATCAGTTCTGGTACAACCCTCAACCTACACAACAGCGGCAGGGAGTGGAGTGGCTTCCTTCTCCTCTAACCCAGCTGTAGTAAAACCTCCTGGTTCACTCAGTCCAGCTCCAGTTTAAGATGCAGCGGTAGTGGGGAAGGAAGTTAGTTGTGGCGGAAAGGAAGAAACAGTTCCTTGTGAAGCAATGCCCAAGGGTTATAGTGGTTAAGAGGAAACAGTGGTAGAAAAATCACGGTGGAAAGCAGAGGCGGTGATGGTGTGAGAAAGGGGTGAGACAATAAATAGAATCACGATGGCACCGTGAAAAGAGGTTACGGTGAGACAGTAAAATGAACAGACACAAGGGGTTGAAATGGTGCCAAGAGGATTTACAGTGACTGTGTCACCATAAAAGGATTACATTGAGACAGTAAGAGATACAATTCTTGGAAAAACGGTGACCGGGATGAAATAGTGAACCTGTAAAATAAACAGAGTAAATAAATTAAATTAAAACTTAAAAAGAATATGAAAAAAATAATTAATAAAAACTAAATCTGAATTAAAACAATTGAAAACTTATTTGCAACATAAAATTTAATAAATTTATAAAATCAGTAAAACTTAAGTTAAATTATTAATGACTTCAATCCGCATAACTTAAATTATTACTATACTAAAAATTGAATTCAAAAACAATTAAATTATAAAAAATTATTATAAAATTTAGAAAATGATAAAACAAACTAAAATTAATGCTGCTATATCAAACTAAATTAATGAAAATTGATAATTAATTATCATCTTTTTGAATAATTGGGTTGGATTAAGAGTATAAATTATAAAGCATGAATAAATTTAGTTTGTTTAGAAAATATAAATTAGTAATTAATGAATTATTAAAAGACATATGATAATTAGATTATATTAATAATTTTTTTAATACATGAAATTTTAAATAAAAGCTTCATTATCTTAGTGCAAAAGTAGAATTAATTAATTATCTAATTAATTTTAAATTATTAACTATGCAGAACAAGAACAATAATCTAAATAAAATTTTATTAGTCTATAAAATTAAAGTAAGAAATAAATTAATTATTTTAAAGATTATAATACAAAATTAATTATAAAAGTTGATTAATTATTAAAGTTAATAACAAAAATACAAAAGAGACATTATTTATTAAAAAGTGTTAAAATAAATAATTAAATTGATAAAAATTAATTAATAAGATGTTGCAAAACATGTGTTTTTAAGGCCACATCAAATTCCCCCACACTTAATCATTTTTTGTCCTCAAACAGTCTCATGCTTTATTATTTTTGAGAAATAGAAAAAAGTTTTTATTATATTTCTCAAGATGTAACATGTCCAGAACATCGAAATAAAGGAAACAAAACATGTCAATAGGCTTTTAGAAAATAAATTGCTCATATGAATCTGGCTTAGAAAAAATTCTCACTGGTAGTAAAAAGTGTAATGAATCAGCAAGAAAAGAAAGTTTCATGCCTCATATGTGGTACTGCTTAGTGACTAACATCAATCCAGGATCATGTACAAAGTCCACAAGTGAGCAAAAGGTAAAATTTATGTGGAATTGAGAACCTAAATGTATGAACTTTATACTTCGACCTTTTCACCTAGGTTCCAAAAATAAATATTTTTTTGTGAATCATCTCAATGATAAAACATAAATGAATCCCATAAATACCAATTGACCTCTTATTCATTTTACATTCATCATTCCCCTCACCTTTATGAACTCTTTTTTGACCCTAGACACTTTATTTAATTTTTTCCAAGCCTTGTATCATTGTGTTATGCACTGTGCAATGCACTTATTCAGAGTGTACAGATGGCTTATAGTAAACAAAAATGCACCTAGCATCTAGGGTCTCAGATACTCACCATGGGATCCCATATTCCCAAACTATTCTAGTTTCAACAGATCTATAGAAAAACAATTTACATTGGCTCATTAAGGTAATTATTCTAATAAATTAAAGAAAAATGAGTCACCTATGATCAAAATAAAATTTCCAATTCCAAGAGTTAGGACTATAATTCCATTAAAAGGGTTCCCATGTCACTATCAGAAATAATTCCTAAACCAATATTTCTATTAGATCACTAAGATAGACCACTCAAAAATCATGAATAATCACTAATTTGAAATTCAAAACAAATGTTATCTACCAGTAAGGTACTTGTCCTAAGGCAAAACTCATTTTAGAACAGAGTAAAGCCTAAAATTATGCAAGAATTTTTGAAACAACAATTACCCATTTTTTACTAAAATTTTTGAGTTGCAGTGGGAATTGATGGGCATACAATTACGCACAGTTTAGCATATTCAAGAATTGACCCCATTCCCCACACTTAAAACCCAAATTTTTTCCCAAAGTTAACTCTCAAAGCGGAGAAGAACAATAAAACAATTAAAGTTCAAAACAGATTTTCAATAAATATATTTATATCATGTATAAAGGGTCTCAATGAGATTCAAAGATATTTTTTTCCAAAATGAATAAATAATCACCAATTTCATTAAAAAGTACAAACATTAACAATTAAGACCAGTGACAAAGATTTTCAATATAGCTCCAAAGTATCATATAATGTGTGGGTGCACAATTAATTGGGTGTAAGCATTTAAACAAAGTATGATTCAAATAGATGTTCAATATAGAAGAATGTTTCTTGCTAAACACCCTATAGACTAATATATTGCAATAAAAAACACAAGTACCTACAAATATGTACCCCTCCACACATAATTTCATGTAGTGAATGGGTTATAAACAATGAATTTCAATTTACAACAAGGAGGAACATGTAGAATTTTTAAGCACCACATAATGACATGTAGTAGAATTTTAATACAGCTCAAATCATGTAAAATAATTTCCAGTACACATGTAGTAGAATTTTATAATACAAGAAGAATGTTTCAGTGAGATGAATTTTATTTTAGTAGCAAAATAGGAGAAGAAATAAATGCAAAAAGTTGAAGTACTTCCCTGACTAGGTTCTTGTCCAAAATGATCATGGGAATTCCACTCCATAGATGACACCATCAGCATCATAAAAACACAAATCATGAAAACCAAAGACAAACAACCAGCATAGATAGTGCATACAAGAAGCAGCACAACATGACTTTATTCTAAGTAAAACAAGAATAGGAATAAAATTAAACATAAAAGAAAGAACATGGGTTGACTCCCATGAAGCACTAAATTTAAAGTCTTCAGTTAGACATTATTTAATAACAAATGTTTTATTTATTAACACAAAAAACAACGGGTTTCCTCCCATGTAGTGGTAATTTTAAATTCCCTAGCCGGACATCATTCAAGAAACATTTTCATGAATGGTGAAGGTAGCCAAGCCCTTTGATTGTCCCTCAAAATAAAGTTTCAGTCTCTTCCCATTAACTAACATGGGTTTATTCTCTTCACCTTCAATTTCAATAGCTAAATTCTTCAGCACTCTAACAACAGTAAATGGCCCAAACCACTTGGACTGCAACTTTCCAGAGAAAAGATTAAGTCTAGAGTTAAAGAGGAGGATCTTCTATCCATGTTTGAATTCCTTGTTTTGATTGATAAAATCAAGAAATATTTTTTTTCTTCTCTTTATAAATACTTGAATTATAATAACACTCTCTCCTAATCTCATCATGTTCACTTAGCTCAAGTAACCTTTTATCACCAGCACTCTTAAAGTCAATGTTTAGAGCCTTAAATCTCCATAAGACTTATGTTGCAACTCCATAGGTAAATGAAAACATTTTTTAAACAACATCCTGTAAGGAGACATGCCTATTGGGGTTTTGAAATCAGTTCTACAAGCCCATAAAGCTTCATCTAATTTAAGAGACTCATCTTTCCTAGAGTTCAACACAATTTTATCAAGAATTTGTTTCTGTTCCATATATGAAATTTCCACCTTTCCACTGGATTGTGGATGATAAGGAGTACCATTTTTATTAACAAAACCATATTTTTTCATCATATCTTTAAACTTATAGTTCTTAAAATGTGTTCTATTATCATTGATAAAATCTCTTGGGACTCTAAATCTTGTAAAGATGTTATTTTTCAAAAAAATTATTTTATAATTAGCTTGATTGTTGGGTAGTGCCACTACCTCAACCCATTTTGAAAAATAGTCAACAACATCAAGAATATAATCATTCCCATGAGAAGATGGGAATGGACCCATGAAATATAAACCCCAGACAACAAAAATATCAACTTCCAAAATTCCTTTTCAGGGAAACTCTTGATTCCTACCAACATTACCTAACCTCTGGAACATATCACAACCAACCCAAAGTCTCCAAGCATCATTAAAAATGGTAGGGCAATAGAAACCATATTTTTGGACTTTTTGAGTAGTTCATTTACCACAATTGTGACCTCCCTAAGGTGAAGAATGAAAACTTTTTAAACTAGGCAGTATCTCTTCCTCAGGTATACATCTCCTAAGAATACCATCAGCACACCTCCTAAACAACAAAGGATTAATCCAAAGATAAAATTTATGTTCAGAAATGAATTTCTTTCTTTGGTTATTGGAATTTTTTTGGGAAAGACAGCTGATTCCAGGAAGTTGGAGAAATCTACAAACCAAGCATATTTCCTGATTGACACAGTGTGAAGATTTTCATCAGGAAAGGAAGAGTTAATCTCCCAAGGATCTTCAGATTTAGATTTAGTAAGAGGAAGCCTAGATAAGTGGTCAGTACCTAAATTCTCAGCTCCCTGTTTATCCCTAATCTCTGAATCAAACTCTTGTAACAATAAAATCCATCAAATTAGCCTGGGTTTAGTTTCTTTCTTAGACAACACGTACCTTAAAGAAGAATTATCAGTGAAAATAATGACTTTAGAACCAAACAAATATTTATTGAACTTCTCTAGAGAAAACACAATAGCTAACAATTGTTTCTTAGTGGTGGTATAATTATTTTGGGCATCATCAAGCAGTTTACTAGAATAGTACACCATATTCTATTTTTTATCTCCCCTTTGTCTGAGGACAACACCTATAACCATGTCACTAACATCACACATAAGTTCAAAAGGTAGTTTCCAATCAGGTGTAGTGATGATAGGAGATGTAGTGAGTCTTTTAAGCAGATTAAATGAATTCAAACAATTTTCATCAAAATTGAAAGGAGTATCCATGACTAGCAAAGAACACAGGTTCTTAGTTATTTTAGAATAATCTTTTATGAATCTCCAGTAGAAACCAACATTCCCTAGAAAAATTCTAACACCTTTTAAATTTTCAGGAGGAGGTAGTTTTTGAATAATATACATCTTAGCAATATCAACTTCTAGACCTCTCTTAGACACCTTATGACCAAGAACTATATCTTATATAACCATCAATTGAAAATTATTTCAATTAAGAACAATTTTGGTTTCAATTCATCTTTCTAAAAATAACTCAAGATTTTCAAGACAAGTATCGAAAGTACTAGCCACAATGGAAAAATAATCCATGAAAACCTCAATAATTGTTTCAATAATATATGAAAAGATAGTCATCATAAACCTTTGAATGGTGGATGGAGCTCCATAAAACCCAAAGGGAATCCGCCTGTAGGAAAATGTTCCAAAGGGATATGTGAAAGTGGTCTTTTCCTGATCCTCTGGATCAGCTGTAATCTGGTTGTAACCAAAATACCCATCCAGGAAATAAAAAAACTCATTTCCAGCAAGACTCTCAACCATTTAATACAAAAATGGCATTAGAAAATGGTCCTTCCTAGTGGCTACATTAAGCTTCCAATAATCTATACAAACTCACCATTTTGTGGCTTTTCTAACTTGGACTTCTTCATTTTTTCATTTTTAACAACAGTAAAACCTACCTTCTGGGAGACAACATGGACATGGCTGCCCGAAGCACTATCAGAAATCGGATATTTCATTCAAGTGTCCAACAGTTTAATCACTTCTTCTCTCACAACTTCGTTCATGTTTGAATTTAATCTTATTTGACATTCTACCCTAGGCTTATGATCAAGCTCCTTAGGAATATAGTGCATAAAGAATGAGGGACCAATACCCTTAATATCAACTATTGTCTAGTTTATGGAATATATTAACTTTTTCAAAACATTCAACTATCTTTTCTCTTGAATTTCATTTAGTTCAGCAGAAATTATGACAGGAAAAGTAGAGTTCTCACCCAGAAACGAATATTTAAGACGAGCGGGGATTGGATTCAGTTCAAGAGTGGGCGGTTCTACACTAGAAGGAAGACTCTTAGGCCTAAGAAGTACAATATCTACAATATATTTCTTGTAAATAGTATTAAAAGATGAAATATTTTCAATTTCATGTTCATATTCCGAAGTAACAATGCTACAGTCCAAAGTGGGCATCACACTATCCACATTTTCCATACGAGCATTCAACAAGTTAATCAAAGAAGAATAATCTAATTGTCTTATATGTTCTCCCTCAATATAATGAAAGTGATCATCGAGGATGGTGTTAGTAGAAACACCCTCAAATTCACTCAAAAAGATAATATGTTAAAAAACATAGGACCCTTCTACAATAGAAACTGGACAGTTGCCATGTTCTAGAAAATTTTCCAGATTTGGAGTTTGATCAGTATTTTAAACTTCTAAAACAGATTCAATAGGATTTTCAACTTCAAAAATATTTTCTTCAACTGGGGATTGATTTTCAGATTCATCAGAGTTTCCAAATGAGTTCTCTTTCTCTATGGACCCTAGAATCGAACAGTTTTCAAAAAAAAGTTGGTCCTTTAACATTTTTAAACACATTGAACTCTTCCTTTTTTTCCAATTTTAAAGATTAATTGACCCATAGAGACATCAATAATAGCACCACCTATGGACAAGAAGGGCCTAACCAAGATGATGGTCACCTCTTGATCACATTCCATATCTAAGACTAAAAAGTATGCATGTAAAAATAACTTCCCAAATCCATCTAAAAAGTCATTTACCCTACCCACATGATGAGTGGAAGATCTATCAGCTAATTTTAGTTTGACTGTGGTGGGCTGAAGGTCACCCATCCTCAAATATTGAAATAGTGAGTATGGGAGAAGATTAATTCTAGCACCTAAATCACACAAATAGTTAAGTTGATCAGAGTTTCCTAGTGTAAAATGTATGACAAAACTACCTAGGTCTTTCAGTTTAGGTGGTATTTTCTTTTGGAGTACAGCACTACACTCTTTAGTGAGGCAGTAAGTAGCAAATTCTTATAATGTTTTTTTATTTGAAACAATTTTCTTTAAAGATTTTAGATAAGATGGGATTTTAATTAAAGCTTGTATGAAAGTAATATTTACATTAAGTCTAGAAAGGAGACCAAGGAACTGAAGAAGTTTAGCCTTGGTGTTTCTTTAAGGATTCAACTTCTCAAGGAAAAGGATGGGTGGGGAATTTTTTTTTCCGAAAAGTAGGTATAACCCTCATCACATCATAAACTTTTTCTTTTCCTTTATTTATTTGATTTTTAGAAGATGTTTCAGATTTAGTTTCAAGTGACAGATTAAGATTTTGATCATTTTCAAGACTTTTTTGTGAGTTTCTAGCCTGCGAACAAAGTAGTTTTTTATTACCAGATTGAAGTAGATTTTCATTTTGGGCATTTTCAGTTTCTTCTTTAGAAACAGTTTGATTATTAAGCCCACTTCTAGTAAAAAAATCCATGGAATTATCCCTAGGGTTATGCTCAGTGGTAAGATAAAGTCTACCTTTTTTCCTAGAAGAAAAATCCCTTGAAAGTTGACCAAGTTTTATTTCCATGGTCTGCATTCTAACATCTATTTACATTTTGTCATACTCATATTGATTTTGATATTTGGACAGCTAAGTCATGTATATTTCTTCTTGAGAGTTGATTTTATTTAATATTAGATCAATCTTAGAAGAAACGTGATTACCATTGTTCGCTTGTACATTTTAAAACTCACCCCTCTGTTGATTTTGAATGTTTTGTCTTGGTTGATTAGTTTGATTAGGGGCAGTGGGTTGTTTGATTAAGACTTGGTTTTTCCAGAATATATTTGGCTAGTTCCTATATCCTTGGTTGTTATTATTTGAAAATGGATCTTCTTTAGGAGGCATTCTAGGTACATAGTTAACAAAGTTTGAATTCTCTTGTTGTTAGGATGAAATATCAAAGTTAGGAAGAAAGATCTCAGTATGCCCAAACATACCACACAGGACACACTGTTCCCTTAATGATTGGTTGGTATTTTGATTTCCAAGTTGGTTAATAGTTTCTTTAGAATTCGGGTTCATTAAGGATTGAAGTTGGATGGTGATTTCCTCAAGTTGAGCTTGAGTTTCATTCATTGAACTAGTGCTTGAATTAACATTTCTATTGACTCTTTTTCTCTTTGAATTTTTATCTTATGAATTCAGTGTAGGATTATTAATAATTTGTCTATGTTCTTCATCTATTTTATCATTGTAATTACCCCCAGAAGCTTGGTCAACTAGATTCTGTCTAGAGGAGGACAACCCTTCATAGAATGTATCCATAAGAAGGGCAGATGGGAGTTGATTATGGGGACACTGCCTAAGAAGATCCCTAAATCTACCCCAAGCTTAATGAAAAGGTTCTCCATCCTCTTGATAAAAACTAGTTATCTTTGTTCTATGTTCACATTTTAATCTTTGAGGATATAATTTCATAATGAATGAATTATACACTTCATCTTAGTTTTCAAAAATGTTCTCATCTAGACTCATAAACCCATTCTTAGCATTAACTTTATGGAAAAATGGAAAGACTTTCATTCTAAGTTTATTTTCTGTGAGTCCTAAAAGAGGTAATTTCTACATTGTATTATAGAATTCTATAATGAAGGAAGAGAGTCCTCATTAGAGAGCCCATTAGAAGAAGGAATTAGTGAATTGTGTGATTGTTTATGTTCATAATTTCTAGCCTTAGGATATAGTCTAATGGATGATGTATTTCTTGAAACTTGAGGAAGTTGAAACTCCATAATCCTAGGCATTTCATTTTCTTCTATGAGTTCCATATGGTTATGAATGTTTTTAGGTGCAGGAACTCTATTATCTATTCTATTTCAATTTTGTTCGTTCTTCTTAAAGCAGTTAAATTTTTATCTAATTCAAGGGTCAAAGGCTCTAATCAATCACTAGAAGTTCTTGTGATCAAGCAAACAACAGTAACAACACTCAGCAGTATAGTTTAGAATGATAAGTAATAGTTTTTTTTACAGTTTTCAATTTTTTCAATTTTTTCATGGTTTTTATATATGTTTTTTTATAGTTTTGAATAATTCCTTGTTCCTTCCCTGGAAATGGTGACAAAAACTCCTGCAAGTGCGGTGGTTCCTCTCTAGCCATAATGGTCGATGCAGCTTCAACCTATGGCTTCGAATCTCCTCTGCATGACCTCGTTTCCAACAGGAACATCCTACTCTTCTTCTTTATGTGGTAGGTAACAGCATGTGATAACTCCTGATTCACTTGGTCCAACCACAGTAATAAAATGAAGCAGTAGCAAGGAAAGAAGTTAGTTGTGGCAGAAGGGAAAAAACTGTTCCACGTGAAGTGGTGCCAAATGGTTATAGTGGTTAAGAGGAAACAGTGGTAGAAAAATCATGGTGGAAAGAAGAGGTGGTGACGGTGTGAGCGAGCGGTGAGAGAGTAAAGAGAATCACGGTGGCACCGTGAAAAGGGTTAATAGTGAGACAGTTAAAAGAACCGACACAAGGGGTTGAAACGATTCCACAAGGTTTTATGGAGACTGTGTCACCGTAATAGGATTACAGTGAGACAGTAAGAGATATGGTGCATGGAGACACAGTGACCGGGATGAAACCGTGAACCTGAAAAATAAACAGAGTAAATATATTAAATTAAAATATAAATAGAATATGAAAAAAATAATAAATAAGAACTAAATATGAATTAAAACAATTGAAAACTTATTTTCAACAGAATATTTTTATAAATTTATAAAAACTATGAAACTAAAGTTAAATTTTTAATGACTTCAATTCGCATAACCTAAAATATTACTATACTAAAAATTAAATTTAGAAACTATTAAATTATTAAAAGTTAATATAAAATATGAAAAATTATAAAACAAAGTAAAATTAATGATGCTATATCAAACTAAATTAATTAAAATAGATAATTAATTATCATCTTTTTGAATAATTGGGTTGGATTAAGACATTAAATTATAAATCAGGAATAAATTTAGTTTGATTAAAAAACATTACTTAGTAATTAATGAATTTTTAAAAGACATATGATAATTAGATTATATTAATAAATTTTTTAATACATGAAATGTAAAATAAAAGCTTCATTATCTTAGTGAAAAAGAAGAATTAATTAATTAGCTAATTAATGTGAAATTATTAAATATGCCGAACAAGAAAAACAATCTGAATAAAAAGTTATTAGTATATAAAATTAAAGTAAGAAATGAATTAATTATTTTAATGCTTATAATACATGATTAATTATAAAAATTGATTAATTATTAAAGATAATAATAAAAATACAAAAGAGCCATTATTTAATAAAAAGTGTTAAAATAAATAAATAAATTTATTAAAATTAATTAAAAAGATGTGGTAAAACATTTGTTTTTAATGCCACATCAACATGTAGTTGCATGTAATGCAAGATAAATATAGTGTTGTATATACTGCAATTTCAGCTTAGTTTTGGATGTAAATAAATTTAATCTTAGTGTAGTGAGTAATGAACACTATCAAAATGATTAAATTTATTTGAAAAAGAATTAATTTCATAAAATCATGAGGTGTTACAAATATTTATACAGTGGTGTTTTGATTATTAGAGACATGAAACATCAATGGATTATAAACTTTTAGAATAAAAATGTCTTCATCATATTATGAGTTTAGAATACCATCATTGGTTTTTAATTTCATGGTTGATTATAAGTTCAATTTCTTAAATGTACCTTTTGATAAATATTTTTTAGGAATATAACATGAGTAAGGATATTTGTAGAAAAAATTGGGAATACAAACTATTCATTTAATATATGAAAAATTTATTTGTGGAAGAATTTAATTTAATTTTTGGCATAATATTAATATTATAAATATATTTTTAGGATTATCTTATCTTTGATGTTGTATTAATTATGGTTAATGAAAATGTGGAATATGATTGAAATTATATTCACATTGTTTAAAAAAAGAAAAACACGCATAAATGGTGGAAACCCGTCACATCCGGAAAGGCCATGGGGATTAAAGTCAAAACTCAAAGCACATTAAGGATTTAGATCCTACTACTACCCTTTGTGATATTCTGTTTAATATATTATTATTTTATTGAACTGAATTTATTAATAAATATTAATGAAGAACCTTTTGTGTTACTATTGAGGTTTAGAGATTAATTTATTATATTGGATAAATTATGCTAACCATATAGATTTTTTGAAATATATTTATAAACAAGTGAAGATACTCATCACTCTTTTCTGGATCTTATGATCCATTAATAGTTAATTTTAGTAATTCGGGCATAAAAACGTATTAAATGTAAAGTTTTTTGAGAAATAGATGAAGTGGAAATTGATAAAAGAATAACAAAAGGATGAAATTGTACCTAGTAAATTGAAACATTTAGAGTAAGTTTATTTCCTTGAATTTTTAAATAGTAAAATAATACTTCAAATGTAAGAAAAAAATATTGAAACAAAAAATTTATCCAATTACCTTCAAATTGAATGAATCATTAATAAATTAAAGCATCATAGACTTATGGTTTTTTGTTTGTTAACATTATTTTTATCATTCACTTTAATGTGATCAATGTGTTCTACCACCCTCTATCATTATAGGGATATTAAGATTTTCTATTATGACCATATCAACACTACCCACCTATATTCTCCTACGTGGAACCCCTATTATAGGTAATTATAGATTACCATTTTTATTTTGCTTTACCAATTTTAACATGATGTTTTAGTAAAACTTTTAGGATTTGAGGTTTTTAACAATGGTATTTCAAAATTTAAAATCAATGATTATTGTGATCATGTTTAAATTTTGAGGAAACAATTTATTAATGTTTGAGAGAATGTAACACCTCAATATTTTAACAGATGAAAATTAGGTTCTATATTATATATGATATGCAACATTGGTCTTTGAAGTGAATATAACACCAAAAAACATTATCATATATTTATTTTTAATGAAAATAAATCTTTTCAATTTCTTGTGATGCACATGAAATTAAGTTTAAATGAAACATGATACTCAATTAAAATATTATTATTTAAAACATGAAATTTATAACATAGCAGTTAATTTAGTTTGTATTAAAAGGAGTAACTAATTTATTAAAATATTAGGCTTAAACAAGTTCATTGGTTATCTATAAATTAGAAAAAAATATTCATGTTTTGAATGAAAAACAAATGTTTTTTTTGAAAAAGCGGTATTTTTTCAAAGAGTCAGTTTAGTCATGCTTTGTATACATAATTTATGGGTATTTTATACCCATTTTAGAAAATATATTTGAAAAAATAAACTTATTTTTTTAATAATTATATAATGATTTTAAAAGGGTTAAATATTTAGATTTTTTTGAATAGTTTAATATTTGAATTAATAGTAATGAAGGATAATTATTATGGAAAACATCATTTTCAAGTAAATTATTTTAAAAAATATCTTATATTTTAATTTTTTTTGAAATGTAAAATTATTTGAATTATATTATAGTAAAAAAATTAAATCCATGCATTCAGTTTAATATTTAATTATGATATTTAAACCTTTTATAATTATGGGAATTCATCCCATTGGAATCATGCTTCTTCGTCGTGTTTTTTAAATATAGTTTTAAATTTGATTCAACAAAGTGTGAGGATTTTACATGAAAATATAGATTTCTGATTTGGAGTTAGAATAATTTTAATTATAAAATAAGATGAAATTACTTTTTTAAAGTTATTATTAGTAAAAATAGTACAAATCAATTACCATAGTTCAAGTAGAATATGATTTACCAGGGGTTAAATTAAAAAGATAAGTGCTAAAAAGAAAAAAATAATATTTCACAAAAAATCTTATGTAAATAATTAGAAAATAAAACCCCTAATATTCTTTAAGGATCCATCTTATATGCTTTTATCATGATAAAATTGAGGTTGTACTTGATTCTTTTTAAAGAATTAATTTGGGTCCACTCCCCCAATTATAAAAGGCTACCCAATATCCTCCCCACTACACACATTAAAAACTTTTTATTAGAAAATACATACCTAAATAACATAATTTATTAGCTCCCAAAATCCTAGAGATCATTCTTCGATTATAAATCTACCTTAGGATGAAGTTTTGTGAAAAGGGAATAGGTTGTTTGAAAAATAGGAATCTTCATTAAAAAAGATTTTTTTTGTTTCTTCATCCAACTCATTAAAATATTATTAAACCATTCTTATATAATAAACTCATTAACATAAATATTAATAAATTTTATTATGTTATTTTTTTGACCTATATCTATATACTAATCCATTAAATGGGTGATAAAGCCATCGATCATGAGTACAATGGACTATGGCCTCACGAACTGATGTAATTTGTGTTCCATAACCACCATTAAAAGATATATATAATGATGTATTTAAAACATTTATATGATATTTATGACATTATTATAATAATGGAATTTTAATATCACATATAACTTCTTATGTTCAATTCTGTTTAAAATATGATAAAGTCACTACTATGTGTGGACGACTACCACTTCACGTAGTGATATCATTCATTTTTCACTTGTAATTTAACTGGATGGTAATCAATTTAATTTTTCCAATATAAGTGATTTATATGATATTAAATTGATTTTATGAATTTAATATATCACTAACTTCCTTACCAATCCACTCATTATGAAAATGATAGCATAATTCATGCATATATAGGGTCTCGCATATCCAGGAATTGATGTGATCCATTATCCATGTTTGGATTTTAATAATGATTATAAAAATATAAATAATGAAAAAAATTAAATTTTATAACATTTATATAATTTTGGATATGATGGAACTATATAATATTTGTTTTAAATTGAACTTTCAAGCAAACCATGCATGAGAAAACAAGGCAATTAACACCCAAATCAGTTAAAATAATAGAATATTATTAACAATTGGGTCATAAAATACTATAATGGTGGTCATATATGATATTATAAATATGAATATATTTCAATTAAAAATTAAATACATTAATAAAACTATTATAAAAGAGGTTAAATAAATTTCCACCAAAAAGAATTTTCTGGTAAGCCACTTCATCTCAATTTCTATTCATTGTGGTATATTATAATTTTATGCACTAGATTTCAATTATATGGGAAATATACAATCTATTTTCATGTAATATCATGAAAAATTAATATATCATGCTATGTTATGTTTTAATTTTAATTTTTTCATCCAGTAATATTTTTATTGGAAATTACTAAGTGGAAGAGAATTTTATAACTCAAATACTTTTCATTAGGTTAAATAACTTCTTCATTGAGTTTAACATTCATGGATTATGCGTGTAATTAATTTTTACTATATTTGGTTTTTTTTCAACTTTTTTAATGGTGTCTTAAATTTTATACACAAAATATATTTATTGATTAATTATTACATCAGTATTATGATCATTATAAGGGTTATTTAACAATATCATTTGAATCATGATTATTTATACATGAATCTCCATTAATGAAATTTAATTGATAATTATACAATAAAAAATTATATTTTATTTTCATAAATTTATTCATTGTTTTTTTTAAATAATAGTACAAATTTTTCATTCTTTTCTACTTATAATTATTGATAATAGTTTTTGAAGAAAATTCCACTTTATTTATTTCTTCGATCAGAAATTCATTTTCTTCCATTTTTTTTATTTTTTTTAAAAAAAATTATAAGTTTCTAAGTGATTTATTAAATAAATTTCAACTACATTTTAATTTTTACATATTTTTTAAATTAATATTCATTTCATTCAGATAAGGCATTTTTGGATTTTATTAGAAATTTGATAAGAAACTTTTTAACTTTTACCAAATGTAGGAAATTTCCAACCATTATGAACACTAAAATTTATGAAGAATAATTCAAAATAATCAATTTTAATTTTAAAATAAAATAATTTTCCCAATATTTGGTGAACATTTAGTATGAAAAAATTATATTTATAAAGTTAAAAGGTTATTTTCCTCAATAATGTTTTTAGTAGCAATTTTTTTTGTATTTTTATTAATCTTCAGCATTTAACCATTGTTGAATATATGATCCATATGGGATATGTTTTGTTGATAATATAATTATTATTTATCTTGATGACATACAATAATTCTGACCATGGAATATATTGAAATTATTTTTCCATATTAGTTTTTATAATCATTACATTTCCCTTAAATAATAACTTTATTAGTATAATTAAAATTTCATTTAAAAAATATTAGTATTATTATTTTTCATTGATATATTTATTACATAAACCATATATCATTTCTAAATATTATATTTTACTTTAAATTTTATGCAATTGAATTTGGAAATTACTCTTAGTATGTATTCCTTACTCGATATGGAAAATCGTGGATAAGATATATAGTTCATGAAATAAATTAATTATAAAATATATGAGAAATTATTTGGACATCCCAATACATTTGGGGACTAATTATATTTATCCTTTTGATGCATCTATAGTCTCATGGTATTAGTTAGCCGGTTAACATTAGTTAAATGGATTTCAACGGTATACCTACCCATCCATTTTACACTATCTTGTGGAAGATATTGACAATAATGGTATCATACGTATTGGGATCTTAATGAATAAAAACTAAAAATTTCATTAAGTTAAAATTTAGTAATTATTATCAAAGATATGTTTGAAATGATATTACCTCTGTATGTATTCCATTACCAGTTTATCGATAAAATTGAACATGCATTAATTTTTTTACCTTGCTATAATGATTATGCATTATTTATTCATGATAGTCATGTTATTGATTAAATAGAATGTGTGTTTAGTTATTTATCTTTCCATATTTAGTATTCCTTATCTATTGATTATTTAAATTTCATGTTTTTTCAGTTATTTTACATTCTATGATAATTATTTGTAATGATTCCTGATATATTTTTTTATGCAAAACCCTTATTGAGAATTTGTTATCACAATTTCTTTGATTCTTTTCCTAGGAATCTAGGAAGTGTACAATGAAATTATGCAAGAATATGATAAAAGTAATAGTAATATTCTCAAGAAACAAATTATGTTATAATGTTTTATTCAAATATAAATTTTTAATCATGTATTTATTTGGTTCCTCAAGAATATTAAACTATTTTGTATTTTGAGACGTGATCTCTAGTTTCTATTTGAAATTTAATAATATTTAAAAAAACTAGAGTCTTATAACTGGGGTTGGGGTCTCTATAAAAGTTGAGATATATAAATATATATATTGATTATAAATGATTAATATATATATATATATATATTGAGTTGAATACAAAAAAGAGAAAATCGTTGGAGTTTAGAAATGATTATGACAACTCAATGTATTATTGCCTTAGGATGAAAAATAAGATAATTGATACTCTACGTCAAAAATAAAATTTATTTTTTTCATAGTTAGAATTAAAATAGATCAAATATTTATAGATATACAGTATATGGATCCTGAAATCACAAGGAAAAGATATATATATTATCTTTCTCATATTAATGTTTAAACATACATTATCGAGGGGATTTAGTAGGTGAAAAAGCCAGATTTTGAATTACAGAGGTATGTAAGGAATATTCCACAGTTCAACCCTGATCATTATATTATGATAATGTTCAAGAACTTATTATGTATCACATAAATACTAGAGTTGAAGAAATAATTATTTAATAATTCTTGTAGTTAATAAATCTACATTCATCCAGGATGTGTGATGATGTGTTGAAATCTAAAAGATTATTTATAAGAGGATAACATGAAAAGGAATACCGAAAAGTATGTTTCTCAATTCCTAGTGATGATTGTCATTTTTTATAAATTATATGAATTAATTAAATGTTTTATTTACCACCATAGTTTTATTTTAAAGAAAAATTGTCACATTTTTGGGTTTTAGTATTATTTTTAGATTAAATGGAAATATAGACTAATATTTGATTTTATCTTTTTTATTCTTCTAATATATTTTGACCATAATTTTCTTTAAACTAAATAAAATTATGGAAATAATTCAATTTATAATTCCATACATCATGGCCTTTCTTATTAAACTGTGCCTAAAGATAAATCCATCATTTTAAGACAAAAAAATAACTCACAAACCTCAAAGTGAAGTTTTCAAACTTATATGGATACTTTTAATAATGGTTCAATATATAGTAAAAGGATAACCTAAGAGAGATAAAATTCATCATGGATTCAAATAACATGAAGGGGATATTATAATTCTCTATGGAAACACCATAATTACCCACCATCATGGTCATAAAGATATGGGAAAGTGTAGTGTTGAAATAGAACCTTTAACCTAGAAAGAATAAATTTTTAAAGTACATAATCTTTAACTACTTCAATATTATTCCAATAAATATTATATTACATGGTTTGGTGAAACAAATACACATTTGAACATTTTTTATGAAGAAACCATTTACCAAATTTTCTATTTAATTTGGCTAATATGACGACATTTTCCGATAATATAATTGAAGCTGAAATTTTCTACACATATCCCTAAAAATGGTTCTCCTCTTCATTTTGTGGGGATCGATGCTTAGGGGAAACCACTGTTCCCCGTTTTTTATTTTTTTTAGTACATTAAATTTTCTAATATTAGTATAATTTCAATATATAAGCATTATTATTAATATATACTTATACTATTTCATTTATTTTATATATTCTCCCACAATTTCGGTTACTATACTCCTTTAAAAATGAAGAACAAACCACACTATTTGTTCGAGGGAGATAATGGATGTTTTATTTTGTTTCATGTGCTTTAATTCAATTTATTTATTTAATATTTATGATTTTTGGTGATTATAAAAACTTTTACAGTGAGAGTTCACCCAATTTTCTCATTCATCTGATTTCCTCTTCTCTTTTATCAATATTTCTTCCCATAACTATTTGTTTCATGCATAAGATGGATCATGACATCAATTGTGATAGTCAATGAAGAGGCATCCTGGATGAAATTCAGAAGAACATTCAACCATATGCAAACATTTCAATACAAGGTGATTATAATTAAAACAAGATAGTGGGGTTTGAAAGTTCTTGACAATATTATTGATTTGAATATTTTGATCCCTTTTGAATAAGGATTTTTGTAAGAACCCGGTTCTTATTCTTGAGGTACAGGTTTCTTCTTTCCCCCTTTTCCTTATTTTTTTTTGAGAAAAATAATAAAAATGGAGAAAAATCCCAAATTTTGTGGGTACACGCCATCTACGTTTCCACATGACGTGTACTTTGGCCATGTGGGATGAGTACACAGGGTGTGTTGGACTGTCAGTGATGAAGGGTGTAAACCAACTGAATACAGACCATTTTCTTAGTATTTACACGCCATGTAATCAGTAAAAAGGTGAACTATAAGGTGGTGGGAGTAGCCTCCAGTGGAGTGACAGTACACACTGTGTACTCAGGAATACATGTCGTGTAATCATGTCGATAGATGAATAGTTAGGCGGTGGAAAGTGGCTGCTAGAGGAACAGTTAAAAAAATGAAAAGTACAAGATGTGTACATGAGAGTACACGTTGTGTAGTTGTGTTTTTTATAAACTGGTAGTATCCTTCTCTTTCAATAGAGGAAGCTTAGAATGCCGAGAAGCCACGAGAGAGATGACCGAACCTTGGAAGAGTTCCCAATCAAACACCGGGACTCTAATACCTTCGACGATGATCATGTTTGGACTGCGCAAGTAAACTCTTCCATGTCCTTGTGTGTTTCCTTCCAATTATTTCTCAAGGATAAGTTATTTGGGTTCGAATGGGTGAAAGTTTATCCCAGATCTATGTCGTTTACAGATGATTTGGGAGGCGTCATTCATGTATATCGATCGGTGGAGATCGATATAGGTGGTCCGGTGTTTTTTTTCAATTGTCAAGTTGTTTTTGTGTACCATTGTGCTACACACCCATGTTTATGGTGTCGTATGGATGATGCCTCGACTGGTAAAATTACTATAATTGCATAGGTAATTTAATGAATATGTATAAACTGTTTTTTGGGATCACTGCCTTGATCCAGGGCCACCTCATGGGCGTGTTTCCCTTGTTTAGCTGTTTGGACAGGATACCGGTGGGTATGCCATGATTTTTAGCATGATATGTGTTTTCTTGAGAGAAAATGTATATAAATTTCTTTCTTATGTGTTGGGATCTTCTCGGTTACTTGTTAGGCTAAGGGCAGTGTTTTGCTTAGCCTGAGGGAAGTGTTTCGTTAAGCCTGGGAGAAACTTTTCTTATTCCTGTGGGCAGTATCTTTAGTGCCTGAGGGAAATATCTCGTATGCCTGAGGGAATATTATCAATTCCTGAGTGCTTTGATTCTGATTACCTGAGGGTAAGGTTTTTCATGTCTGATGACACTATTTACTTTTCATATTCACTGTGGTGATTTATTATGTTGTACCTTCCACGCTAAAGCACAGGCTTGGTATTGTTTTTCTTTCTACTTGTTAGATAGCGTATTGTGGTTTTAGCTGCAGCACTGTATATGAGATTTCTGGATGAGGCTGAGTATCAAAAATAAATAATTCCATTATATTGAATTGTTAAATAATAATTAAATTTAATTGGAACTAGAATAAGTAGATTCTTTTCAATACTTCCTAGTTTAATGCATTTCATTATTGCACACTGCTGTTGCACATTTTCACTGACAGTTGGACACGAGTATTTGGTGGTTGCCTATTGGGATTTATTTCTCACACCCTGTGTGGGTCATGTCTTGGTCCCAACCAGATTATATTGTTGTAGGTGTTGATAAGGGTATGAGTCACTATACAGTTACTTGATTGTTGCATAGGAGTAAGAGTTCATGAGACCGAGCTTAGTCTTGTGATGATACTGAGTTCCTACTGCATTATATTGCTTTTCTATACGTGTACCTTATACTGTATTGTTATAGATTGCATTGTAACATGTTTCGGCTTATTTTTTAGAATTAGTGACATATTTAATCATCCTATATATGACTATTGGTCATCTTTTATTTCAGTACCCTTTTCCTTTTCAGCTTGATATAGTTTACCGTTTCCGCATTTGGTATGTTTATATTTCTCTACTGTGCTACACTTTGATAAATGATGGAATCATTTCCCCACTATCAGACCAAGGCCCTCACTGCTATTCGGTAGCCTCTGGCGTTTGGGGAAATGCACTTGAGGTCATGTGACCAACCTGGTTCGGGGCACCCGTTGAGTGGCACTCGGATCCGGGACGTTACAAAGTGGGATCAGAGACTTCTTTTTTGACTTACTATTTGGAGCCTATAGTCAGGGATATAATGAAATTAGTATTTGGTAATAAGTCGTTCCATGGAGTAGCCAACATGTGTTAAGGGAAAATCCAATCTACCTCATTTAATAGCAATTTATCTGGTTTTTCAATTTTACAGTTGATTTGATTTTCACCATTGGGTGACGCACTTATAGTCTACTTTTTATATTTTTAAAATGGGTTCTATATAGTTGAAACCTGATGATATGAGGTTATTCCATCTCATCCATCATTTAGGCACAACTTAGAATCACATTCCATGCATAGTTTCCATTCCATGTATGTGCATTAGAAATTTCATGTTTTTTTTATAGATGTTGTGCTAGGAAAACAATGCATGATATTGTGATAGGTACCTTGATAGATACGCCTACTATTGATAGGGTATTGGTACTTTTTATGGTTGGGTTATTGGATGCTAAACTTTGGTTCCTAATATGTACGGGCTCTCTTGGACTGGAATTTATTGGATCATGATCTAGCATGTTGTTGTGAAGGTTGGGTGCTAAACTTTGATTCGTGGGGAGTATGGCCCCCACCAAAGATCATAATTTTGCATACTGACGCTTTAAATTTAAGGAAAAAGGGATCTGGGGTAGTTTCTGAGGTCTACTGTTTGGAATCCCAGACAACATGACATGTGGTTTTATAAACACACGCCATGTACTCTTCTGTTCGGGAAGAAATGCAAAATTTTTAAGTACACACTGTGTGCCATATATACAGGACATGTAGTTTCCAACTATGTCATAGGTTGTGTAGGCAGAAATATGGGATGTGAAAACACTAGAGGGAACTTGTTGTATACTAGTTGTACATTCCGTGTTGTGTTGACCCTATGTCCGCCCATCTGATTAACAACACAGATGGATAAATCTTCACTTAAACACACCGTGTAGTCCTTACACATGTTGTGTAGTGTAATCTGGGAATCTGGCCGTGTAACTAACAACATAGGTCGGTTTTATCCTTTCTAGTACATTCCGTTTCCATTTGGATTATGCTGTGTAGTGTGAACTGTGTTACGGGCCGTGTCTTGAACAACGCGGGTCGAAAAAGCTCATTTAGTACACGTCGTGTACCAATGGAACACACCGTATAGACTTGACCAGTGAGAGACCGTGTGGACTTGGCTATGGGGCTGGGGAAACAGGGTTATGTATAGGTCGTGTGTGGGAGTAACACATTGTGTGCAAGTGTAACACGCCATGTAGTGTCAACCGAGTAGCCGGTCGTGTCACTAACAACACGGGAAGTTGGAATATAAGCCATACATGTCGTGTCTATCTAGAACACGCCATGTAGTGTGAGCTGTGTTCCCAGCCATGTAACAGACAACACGGGTCAGTGAAGCTCGTATAGTACATGCCATGTTGACCTTATACACGCCGTGTAGTCTCGTTCAACAGGGAGCGGTGTGGATTAGCCGCGTAGAAGGACTCAGGAAGGGGATGAAAAATTCAAGTACACGCCGTGTGTTTGGGGTGTTACACGACCAGTTCTGGAAGAGTACACACCCATTTAAATGACTTAATGGAACACATCATGTAGTTTTGTTTTGTAAAACATGAAAGTTTTCTTTTCCTTGTTTCCTTCTTAAACATTCTATTCTTAGTCCTTGATAATCTAAATCTAAGGCATGTGTTTTACCTTGTAGAGTCATGCTGCCGAGACGAACTTGAGTTGTTTGCTAAGAGAGCAGCAACAATTATACTACTGAGACAGTGGGCCACGAGAAAACAATGGATCCCCCGGTAGTGCCAGATGTGGCACCAACCATTATACCGAACACAAGCACAGATGTGCAGTTCCATGAAGGCTTCATTCTGTTTATGCAAACCTTTTAGGGAGCACCGCTGGTTGCCACATCTATGGAAGAGCTGACAAGCATATTCCAACAGCATCATCCACCTATGTTTTAGTGGATGGTGGACCATAGGCTACGAAGTCATGGATGGGTTCTATAAATAAATTCTTCAAGCATCTGGAGATGCCTCCAGGGTGGAGGGTCAATCTCGCTACTTACATGTGGCGTGATTCTGCCAAGAGGTGGTGGGATGTTACCACCCAGTCTGAGCATCACTGAGACATGACGTGGGAATATTTTCAAGTAGTCTTCAAGGAATTTTTCTTTTTGGAGACGCTAAGGGTAGATATATCTAGAGAGTTCATAAATCTACAGCAGGGAACCATGTCAGTGATGGATTATTCTACCCGATTCACCGAGCTATAGCGTTTTGCACCTGTTTGAGTGGGAGATGAGACGTTGAGGGCTGGATGCTTTGAAGATGGTATTTATTATGACATCCACACGCTGGTGAACATTTTAAGGCTTCCTACAGTGCATGATATTGTGAACCAGGTACTGATTACTAAGCGGAACATGCGGGAATCTAGTGGTGCAGGCCAGGGCGGTTCAACACCGGTTTCTGGTACTATTACATCTGGTAAGAGGAAGAGGTAGATGGATTTCTACCATAATGGAAGTACTGGCTAGAATAATTCTTCAGAAGGCCAGGTGATGTGTTACCAGTGTGATAAATAGGGGCACAAGAGACCTCAGTGTCCACGTGACCCAGTGGAGTGGGGAGCTTGTGGAAAGATGGGTCATCTCTAGTGTTTTTGAAGGGAATTTCCACAAGTGGCAAGTGAGAGGGGTTGAGTGAAGACTCTGCGTATAGGAGTAGGGCCATCAGCTTTTTACCAGTTAGGTAATTGGAATATGTCTGGACACTTGGGCCGAGGTGGTGGTCATGGCCGTGGTAGCCAGACACCAGGATCTTAGAGACAGCAGGGCGGGTCAGCTCAGTGTAGTGAGGCTGTGTCGTAGAGATGCGACACCGGGAAGGCATATGCAGTGCAACAGAACCAACAGGAGCAGGATCCTAGACATTCTACTATTAGAGGTACTATTCTAGTTGCTTATGTTTTATCATCAGTACTTTTTGATACTGGTGCGATAGATATATTTATATCTGTGCCCATTGTGGAGATCTTTAGGCTTTGTGTTTATCCTTCTTCTAATATTATGGAGCTAGACACTCCTTTGGGGACTACAACATCTTGAGTACGTAAGTGCAGCAAGTGAACCCTAGAGGTTGGTGGTTGTCACTTTCTATGGGACCTCTGCGTCTTAGAGATGATGAGATATGATGTATTTCTCGGGATGGACTCGTTGGTAACCTTTTGAGCCTTTATAGACATCTATCATCGTACGGTGAGTTTCATGTCCCTAGAGGGCAGAAAAGTTATATACAAGGGTGAATGGGATGTCCAGGTGAGCCAAGATGGACCCGAGCTTCGTGGGAAAGGTGGTTTAATGGTCCCTATTGCGAGTTTATAACTGGATGACCAGGGAACTTGTCAGAAGGATTTCCCTCCAATAGTTGATCATTTCTGGGATGTCTTCCCAGATGAATTTCAAGTTCTACCTCCTAAGAGAGAGGTGGATTTTTCTATTGATCTTGTGCTAGGAGAAGCACCAGTGTCCATTCCTCCTTACAAGATGGATACACCAGAGTTACAGGAGCTCAAGAGACAATTGGATGTGTTACAGGAAAAGGGTTTCATCTGACCTAGTACTTCTCCATGGGGTTCGCCTATCCTATTTTCTAAGAAGGCGGATCGTACCCTCCAAATCTGTGTAGATTATCGGAAGCGTAACGAGTTTATGGTCAAGAACCGATAACCCTTACCAAGTATTGATAATATTTTTCATCAACTTCGAGGAGCACGAGTGTTCTCAAAAATTTACTTGAGATCCGGATATCATCAGTTACGCGTTAGACCATCGGACATACCGCTTACAGATTTTTGGAGAAGATATGGTCCATTCGAGTACTTGGTTATGCCATTTGGACTCACGAACATGCCAGCAGTTTTCATAGCTCTGATGAATCATGTGTTCCACCCATATCTGGATTCTTTTGTGGTATTCTTCGGGGATGATATCTTGGTGTACTATCACACTCTACACGACCATGACACACATCTTGAGATTGTTTTGAGTACACTGAGAGAGCATCAGCTATATGCTAAGCTCGCAAAGTGCCACTTTTGGATGTACCAAAATCACATCCTCAGTCATATTATCTCATAGGAGGAGTTGTAGTGGACCCTGAGAAAGTGAGATCAGTAGTTTCCTGGGAGCATCCTAAGAACGTGTTTGAGATACAGAGTTTCTTGGGGATGGATGGTTACTACAAGTGATTTATATAGTAATTCTCCCACTTAACAGCACCGTTGATTGGTTTGACTAAGAAGGGTGTGATGTTTGCTTGGTCAAAATCATGAAAGACATCCTTTCAGGAGTTGATGGGAAGATTGATATCACCACAAGTCCTGACACATCCAGAGAAAGGGAAGTGCTATACAGTTTATTGTGATGCATCAGGTATTGGTCTAGGAGCAGTGTTGATGTAGGGTGATCGAGTAGTTGTGTACATGTCCCAGAAGTTGAGTCCACATGATAGTAATTACCCGACGGATGATCCCGAGTTTCCTGCAGTTGTTCATGCGTTACGTTGTTGGAGGCATTATCTCTTGGGTGAAAATTTTGTGGTGTTTATGGACCACAAAATACTTAAATACATATTTACCCATCATGACATGAATTTGACAGCAGTTAGGGGAGATAATATCTTTCATCTTTAGATGTGACTTCTACCCTCCTTGATAGAGTGAGGATTAGACAACAATTAGATTCAGAAGGCCTAGTTCTATAGGAGTCGGTGGAAAGTGAAGACACTCCTCCCAGTTGGATGATAGGCGATGATGAGGTACTTCATATCAATGGACGAATGTGGGTTCCAGGGGATATACACGAGGAGTTGATGCGGGGGTTTCATGATTCAGCTTGGGCAGTGCATCCTGGGGTTACCAAAATGTATGGTGACTTGAGACATTAGTATTTGTGGTCAGGTATGGAATGAGAGGTAGCTAGTTTTGTTACGAGATGTTCCACCTGTCAGTAGGTGAAGGCGGAGCATCAGAGGCCAGTCAGACTATTACAACAGTTACCCATTCTAGAGTGGAAATGGGATAATGTCGGGATGGACTTCGTGACAAGGTTGTCAAGGTCACCTTGAGGCAGTGACATTGTACGGTTTGTTGTGGAATGATTTACGAAGGTAGCTCACTTTTTTCCGATCAAGGAGACCTTCAGTGTTGATGAGCTCGGGAAGTTGTATATCCGAGAGGTAGTATGACTTCATGGGGTCCCTTGTTCTATCATCTCAGATAGGGACACCCATTTTATGTCTCATTTCTAGAAGAGTTTTCAGTGGGAACTGGGTACATAGGTGTCTCTGAGCATTACATACCACCCTCAGACTGATGGCCATTCAGAGCGTATGATACAGGTGATTGAGGACATGCTACACGCATGCATCTCGGACTTTGGGGGCTCTTGGGAGAGGCGCATACCCCAGGTCGAGTTTGCCTACAATAATAGTTTTAAGGAAACTATTGAGATGGCACCTTACAAGTATTTATATGGTAGGCCATGCCAATCACCCTTGTGCGGGTTAGAGGTAGGTGAGGCAGCTTTACTAGGACCACGTCTCATGCATGAGAAATTTGAGCAGGTCCAGCTGATTCAGAAGTAGATGGCTACTACACAGTTTCATCAGAAATCTTATGATGACCACCACAGACGACCCTTGTAATTTGTGGTCAAGGATCAGGTTTTCTTACGTGTTTCACCGAGGTTGGGACACAGGGGGATCAGGAGATAGGGTCAACTTTTACCGAGGTATATGGGGTCGTTTGGGATTCTGGAGAGAGTCAGGCCAGTTGCCTATTGGTTTTAGTTACCACAGAGGTATTGGGCCATGCATGGCGTCTTCCATGTATCTCAGTTACACCATTATCACTTAGACCCATCTCATGTTTTTCAGCACGAGGAGTTTGAGATTTAGGTCTATGCATCCTTCAACGATCATCTAATTCGTAGTGTTGATAGGAGCACAAAGGTTCTCTGAGGCCGGTCAGTTCCTCTTGTACGGGTGCTATGGTAGCATGGCCGAGTGCAGGATGAGACCTGGGAGCGGGAGGCCGATATACGTGCTCTTTGGACAGAGTTGTTCTCATCTTTATCTTCACCACCCTTGGAAGGGAAATTCCGGGAGGAATTTCTTAATGGGAGGGATGTTTGTATGAAAACGGTTCTTATTCTTGAGGTACGAGTTTCTTCTTTTCCCTTTTTCCTTAATGTTATTTGAGAAAATAAGGAAAATGGGGAAAAATCCCAAATTTTGCGGGTACACACTGTGTACTTTTCCACACACAGTATACTTTGTCCATGTGGGATGAGTACAAGTGGTGTGTAGGCTTGTTGGCACTAAAGGGTGTAAAAAACTAACTACATGCCATGTACATGGTATTTACACGCTGTGTATTATGTGGGCAGGTGAACAGTAAGGTAGTAGGAGTATCCACCAGCGGAGCGACAATACACACCATGTACTCAGAAATACACGCCGTGTAATCATGTTGACAGATGAACAATGAGGCGGTAGAATGTGGTCTCCATAGGAACAGTTAAAAAATGAAAAGTACACGCTGTGTACTTGAGAGTACACATCGTATAGTAGTGTTTTTTGTTATAAACTGGGAGTAGACTCCTCTTTCAACAGAGGAATATTAGAATGCCAGGAAGCTGCGGGAGAGATGGCCAAACATTGTAAGAGTTCTCGACCGAACACCGGGACTCTAATTCCTTCACTGATGATCACGTTTGGACTGTGCGGGTATGCACTTCCCTCTCCTTGTGCATTTCTTTCCAATTATTTCCTTAGTGGAAGATATTTGGGTTTGAATGGGTGAATGTTTATCCTATATCTACGTTGTTCATGGACGATTCGGGAGGCGTCATTCATGTATATCGATCAGTGGAGATCGAGGTAGGCGGTTTGGTGTTTATTTCCAACTATCAAGTTGTTTTTGTGTACCATTGTGCTACATGCCCATGTTTAGGGTGTCATATGGATAAGGCATTGACCAATAAAATACCTATAGTTGCATTGGTAATTTAATGAATATGTATAAACTATTTTTTGGGATCGCTACCTTGATCTAGGGTCACCCCGTGGGTTTATTTTCCTTGTTTAGCTATTTGGCTAGGATACCTGTGGGTATGCCACGATTTTTAGCATGCTCTAAGTTTTCTTGAGAGAAAATTTATATAAATTTCATTCTTATGTGTGGGTCTTGGCCCAATTAATTATTAGCCCGAGGGAAGTGTTTTTATTAGACTGAGGGTAGTGTTTCGTTTAGCGTGAGGGAAAATTTTCTTATTTCTGTGGGCAGTAGATTGCGTGCCTGAGGGAAATATCTCGTACGGCTGAGGGAAATATTCGCTATGCCTGAGGGAAATCACCTGAGGGTTTCGATTCTAATTACCTGAGGGTAAGGTTTTTCATGTCTAAGGACTCTATTTACATTTCATATTCACTATGGTGATTTCTTAAGTTGTACATTCCAGGCTAAAGTACAGGCTAGGTACTGTTTTTCCTTCTACTTGTTAGATAGCCTGTTGTGGTTTTAGCTACGACACTTTATAAGAGATTTTCGACTGAGGTTGAGTCTTGGAAACTTATAATTCAATTATATTGAATTGTTAAATAATAGTTAAATGGAAATGGAACTATAAGGAGTAGGTTATTTTGATTACTTCCTAGTTTAATGTATTTCATTATTGGACACTGCTATTCCACAATTTCACTAACACTTATGCACGATCCTTTGGTGTTTGCCTACTGGGATTTATTTCCCGCACCCTGTTTGGGTCATGTCTTGGGCGCAAAAATATTTTATTTCTACAGGTGTTGATAAGGGAAAGATTCACTATTTAAGTAGTTGATTATTGCAGTGTAGTAGGAGAGCTTTGGACCAAGCATAGGCTTGCGATGCTGCTGAGTTCCTTCTATACTGTTTTGCTTGGTTGTACTTGTACCATGTACTGTATTGTTATAGATTGCGGTGGAACATGTTTTGGTTAATTTCATAGAATTAGGGACATATTTCATCATCCTATATATGACTATTGGTCATCTTTTATTTTAGTACTGTTTTCCTTTTTATCTTGATATAGTTTACTGCTTCCGGATTTTCTATTTTTATATTTCTCCGATGCACTACAATTTGAAAATTGAGGGCATAATTTCCCCACTATCAGACATATTCCCTCATTGCTAGTCAGTAGCCTCTAGCGTTTGGGGAAATACGCTTGAGGTTATGTGGCCAAATGGGTTCAGGGCACCCGTTTAGTGGCACTCAGATCCAGGACGTTAAATTTTCAATCATTGTGACCTCCAAAGAAAATTTTCCTTTCTTCATTATTCTGACATCATTTTTTTGGGAATTTCATTTTTTATATCTACATCATCATGAATTTTAAATTAAAAGGTATAAATGATATTTTTAGTATTTTTTTATATGTATTCCATTATTGGATCCCCACCAATCTGTTCTTTTATGGTAGATTCTATTAATTTTGGATTTTTGAAGAGTTTTGAGCTAAATTGTAAATATGAGCTAAATATGGAATTTTAATTTTTTTTTCAATTATGTTTTTTTGATAATATATTTTTTAATATGGATAAAATTTTCTCAATTAATATTTTAGGAACCCTTATTATGTTGGATTCTACTTCTCTAACTTGTCCTTGTATTTAATCAACTATTTGGAGACCCCAAAATATTACTCATATATTAAAATATTTTTTATGATATATTTGAAACTACCTAAGTAAATGAGTTATAAAATTAACTAATAGTGTATAAATGAAGTTATTATAACTAGAATATAATATTTACTTAAAGTATCTTCTCTAAAATTTATCCCAATATTTAATTATCTCTTTAAATTAGTTAATTAGAGCATGATATTTGTGGAATATGAAGAGAAATATAGAATAGAAAAAGTGCACTTCAGTAATTAGAGTATATATTCCCCCTATCAAAATAACTTTAATTTTGTAGGGTGAAATATAAATTACATTCAAAAAACATTTATTAATAGACCCCATTGATATTAGGACTCCTACCATACATTAATAAATCCACCATTAATTCTATAGAAATAAGGGAGATGAATTTCAACACCAATTTCCTATATATTTCCATCTCAATTAATTCTCTAATAAATGGTTAGAATGAATGAATAGGTTCTATTGAGAGGAGTGGATAGAAAGGATGAGTATTCCATTAATTCATCAATGCCTAAAGTGGAAATATCTATATAGAGGTGGGAATTAAATATACAATGGCCACGTCATTTTTAGTTTTTTCTTTTCATTATAAACTCTTCTCTTTGGAATTATTAAATAAAGAGTTTTCTTGATTGTAGGAGGTTTATTTCATTCTTTTATTAAATTTATTCTATTTTATATATACATTTTAACAAAATATGAGTGTAAAATAGTTTTATATTGGGATAATATTTTTGGAGGAGGTCTCTCCATTTAGCACAACAATGTCAACTTGTTTTAGTTTCTCAGAGGTATTTTGGTATTTGAATTACCTTAATAATTGGATAAACACCCTTATATTAGGAATCAATATGGATTAAAGGTATTTTAATTCAATACCATGAGGAATTATAGTATAAATTGAATAATTTTATTAGAATAAATTGGTATACAATGGTAAAGAGAGTGTCCAAGGATCAAATCTTTTCCACTACTGATTCCTTTAGATCATCTTGTTCAATCCATCTTTCTTATAATTTTTAGTCTCCAAGAAAAATTCTAGTTGTTATATTATTATTATTATTATTCATCTAACATTGTTTAACTGAAAACAACATCCAAATAATAACTATATATATGAAAAATAATTATGATATTGACAATTTGACAACTTAGACTGCAAACTCCTCATGAGACAACACCCTGGTAACCGATATGATTCATTTTTAATGGGAAAATTATTTATGGGGGTAAGATGAGTGAACCATAATTTTCAATTTGGTGTTGTTTTTGTGAATTCCAAGATCATTCAAATGATACTATTTTGAGAAAAAAATTAAAAGCTAAACAAGTAGCCTTATTATATATCATTCATTCCAAAGGTCAAGATGAATTTTAATAGTGACTAATTTAAATATAGGAATGTTGATTACATTTATTTATAGATTAATAGGGTAGATACATTGAATATTTATATGGATCAAAATTACTTGTTTATTGAATAGAATTTAATATTCTCAAAATAGAAATAATGTTAATAGCATCGCTTTCCAATGAAGTTGAAGAAGATAAAGTTATATGGATATAATCAATCAAAAAAGATATGGAGAATGGAATACCTATTCAACAAAAATTTTAAGAATACATATTTGAGGTTGAATAAAGACTTGAACATCTACTTACATATCCATAAAATGAATTATCATCTCCCATGAAAAATGAAAAGGAGTTTGAAACTGAAATATTTGAGCAAGATTCAATTCATAATCATTATTTTCAATAAAAAATTATTGATTTTGAGTTGAAAAATAATCTTCCTTATAAAAATTTTGTGGATTTAGTAACACTAATACATTCACTTTATGAATAATATAATGAAGTTATTAGTGTTAAGGAGATAATAGAGGATCCATTCAAGTTTTACACTAGTGAATATGAGGATAATAGAACAAAAGAATAAATCACCGAGAAATAATCTTCCAAACCCAACCTAGTATATAATATAATTATTATTCTAATAGATTCACCCCAAGTGGAAACCACTCCAATATATGATCAGAATATGGATCAACTATTTATTCTACCCCCCCTCGCACTTGAAATTGTCCTTTTCATATCTTTTGGGGGTTTTGGAAATATTTAATTTATTTGTCTGTACTAAGACCTAGAATCTTCTCATTGATATTGGTAGAAATTATATTTGGTTGTTCATGTGAGAGAAACCCCATCCACATATATATTGTGGTTATATAAATACAACAATATGATTTGGGGCATAAAAAACTATCACCCACTTGGGGGGTCTAAATAATGTTCCACCCCTTTTCCATTTCCCTTAATTTTAATTTATTTTTATTATGGTTTTTTATATTTCATGATTCTTTTTCTATGTAGCAGCATCTGGATGTATAACTCAAATAATAAACTGGACGAAAATTTTAGGATGTATCTTCTTATTCCTTTGTTTTGGTTCCCTTATTTATATTTTTTAATCTCAAATAATGGATAGTCAAATATATGTTTGGGTGGTGTTTCAACATGTATAGTTGTTTTTTTTGTTCATTTTTTTAATTTATAAAAAACACCATGCTTAAATGAATATTATCAAAATTCCAACAATTGATTTTATTTTTAGAGATATGATATGGTTTTTTAAATAATGAATTTTAAATGATTTTTGATGAGATAACATTTTGATAAAATTGGACATTCAATCATTTTTAATATTATGACTAATTTTTTGAATCCACTCCCATTAAAAACTCACTCTACCAGTATTTTAGAAACTTATGGATAAGATAAAAAAGAGACATGGGATTTCATATCCATTAACATTACCATAATATAAATGGGATAACCTCATTATTTCTTTCTTTATCAGAATACCCAAAAAATCTAATGGGTGAAATGTTATATGGGTTTTAGTTAACCGCCTTATGAAATTAGAACATGTTATTTCCATTATAGATGATTTCTCGCTTGATCAATTTACTCGATTATTCATTAATGGAGTGGTAATATTTTATTTGAGTACCACTATCAATTGTAACTTTTCAAGATCAGGGCATCAACATAATGTTTTAGAGATGTCATTAGAAGGACCTAGATATATATTTTAGTTACCTTACTACATATCATCCTCTAAAATATAGTCATTATTGGAGGACAATTCAAACTATAGAAGACATGTTGTGAGATTTAAATATGGTTTTCACATGTTTTTAGAATTAACACCATCCTTTAATGGAATATTCTTATGAAAAAATATTTTACAAAATTATCTATATGGATCCATTTTAATACTATATAGTAGGAAGTTTATAACTCAAACATGATGTAATGAATGTGGATAAATAATGCTGTTTGGATAACATCTATCTGAAAACATTGAATAAAGGGTTAGATACATTCCTTTTGTGTTCTATGTATATATCCTAGGGAAGTATGTACTCAATCCTTTAAATGTAATATAATTGGAGGCCCCACCACTTGTTAAATATCTCTCTTATGTGGAATAACTAATGGAGATTCTGGATCATAGGGAGAATGTATTGTGTGGATACCCGAGGATGTTATGAGTTTGGAGTATCCTTTGTTTTTTATACTGCAGTGATAGTATTATGATGGAGAAATTATTTAATGGTGTTAAATGTGTCACCCTATGATTTTATGTTATATATTTTTATAAACATATTTTATATTTCAATATATTTCTTAATACACAACCCCAATCATTATGAAATCTAAATTATAGTATACCAATATTACTTTTTAAATGAGAATATAATAAAAAATAAATAAATTCATGGTATGAAAAGTATTAAAACGTAATGAATATTATGATCTATATATATAATTTTAATTTTTTAGTTTACGTTGGAGTAGTCATATGCTTCAAAAATATATTGTCTCCACAAAAATAGATTCTCTTTATTTTTGTGCGCAAATAATAAAAATAATTTATATTTTTTTATTAATTATACTTGAAAAAAATAACCAATTTTTTTATATAATTATATAAAAATTATCTTATCATGTATTTTTTACAATTTTATAAAATTATTTATTTTTGGTTTAATAGTGAATAGTGCTGATTTTTATTACAAAATATCTTTCTCTTTCAAGAATTTATAATGTACTATTTTTTAATAAAATTATAATTTTATGTAAAATTGATATATTTATATAGTGAAATGTAATATTAATGTCATTTTAATCAATTTAATCAGGGATTCTGGTTTAACACTTTCCTTACTTAAAAAAAAATTTCCCTGAAAACTGTATTTCACCATGTTTTGCATGTTTATTTTGACAATAACATTATCTAATTATTTGAATTTGATTTGATAAAATGGATGAAATATTTTAAATCATAGTAATTTATATTTATTAATATGGTCAACTTAATTTTTTTCCAATTGAATATTAAAAAAATTTAAAATCTTTTATGGTGGTTATAGTTAAAATAGGTTTACCAGGGGTTAAACCAATATATCAGCATATATTTTCCAATTAAAATTTTATAAATCCAATAGGATGGACATATTGGTTCATAATTACATCACACCTCTTATCATATTTCTGTTTGAAATCGTTTTTCATGATTAAGACATTATTATATTTTTATCCTTTAGGAAATTCCTTGTGTTCCCTCCACCCCCACTTATAAAAGGACACCCTTCCTTTCTCTTATTTAAACAAAATTAAGAAATTATTATTGATCAAACCCTACACAATTATCTTAAAAATAATCCTATATATGAATTATAATTTTTGTTATTTTTAATAGACAATTCCAAGGGTTTTTAACAAGGGATCTAAAGGAGGTCTTCCAAAGAAGAGGTAATCAACCTACCTCGACCTTTTTCAATTTATTTCATACTATAACTCTATTAAATCAATAGTATTAATCATAATAAAATATCTTCAATATCCTAAATATAAATAAAATTTTATTATTATTATTATTCAAACACCATTATTCACCCTATTTTCCATCAAATGGGATGTGAAAGTGTCACTTGTGCAAACCTGCGGAATACCGTCTCCAAGTAATGACAATATTAATTTCCCATAACCATCATTAAAGGATGGTTATTATCATGGTATTAATGTTTATATATTACATTTATGACATACTTATTCTTTTTAATTTTCATATAATATCTACCTTCCATCCTACCCATCAATTTGAAAATGATAACACTACCCGTGCGTACATGTGGACTACCACCTCCACAAAAAGATTTGATTGATTTTTTTAATTTATGATTAACATGTACGGTAATAAATATATATTTAATATATATATATATATATTATTTTTATATAATTATATTGTTTTCATTGTTATATAATATTTAACATTACTTCCTTGTTTTTTTAGAAAATGAGCACAGTGTTCAAGTATACTATGACCAACCTTCTCCACGAATTGTGAAAATAATTTTTCTATCAACAAAGTTTATGGATAATTAAAAATATATATTTAATAAAAATATATGATATTAATATCATGAATAAAATTTTGTAGGTCATTAAATAATTAAAAATATGAAAGGACTAAAAAAACTAAAATGAATAATACATGAAAAATGGGGTAGTGACACTTAGAAAAAATGATTTTAATAAATATTTATTAATAACATGATGTTAAAATGATATTATTAAATCATATATGTTATTATACTTATTTATATGGTTATTTTTTAGAATTATAATAAATTTAAATTTTATATAAATGAGGGTAAAAATATTTATAAAGCACTTTGAACAAGAAGTAAGGATTTATTTAACAATATCATCATTATTTGGTGTTAGTTATGTTTTATTTTCTAATGGGGGAATTATTTGACACTTATATATTAAAATGAATTTATTTTTTTATATTTTTATTGATTCTTGAAATTATTATTCTTCCTTTCATATTACTCTCTTTATGAACTTAGGAGGATGAAATGATGATTTTAGGTTAAAATGACTTTTTTTTATTTTAATCAGGAATTATTTATTCTATGTCTATGTTTTATTTAATCAAAATGAACAAAAATTTCCTCATTTTTACTATTATGTTTTAAAATATTTTTTATCCATGTTTTAATTTCAATAAATTCTTTAAGAAAAATTCTTGTTTTTTTCCTAACAAGGTACTTTGGACTTTTTTCTGAAAATGTGATAATATTTTTTAACATACTACATATGAAAGAAATGTCCCACCATTATTAATAATTAATATTGTAAAAAATTATTTACAACATTCCATTATTCATTATGAAAATCAATAATACTTTTGAAATTTTTAGATATTTCATAAGTGATTTCATGATGAAATAGTTATTTTCCTAAAAAAAATTTCTAGTGAAGTTTTTAAACTCTTTTCATATCAAAAAAATCCTTTATTTAATATTGTCTTTATTAAAGATATATTATAATTATAATATCAATAAATTTTCTCTGGATTTTTTATGATTACTTTTAATCAGAAAATTATTGACTTTCTCAATGTTGGTTCTTCTAAAATAATTTTTTTATTAAAAAAAAGTTAATTATGTTTTAATATTTAGTCATATGATGAAATAATTGGACCTATTAAGTATTGTTTTTACCTAATAATTTTATATCACATAAATAGTTATAATGATAAAAAATGTTTTTTGTTTGGTCAATGTAATTCCAAATTATTTTCGATATTTTGGAATACGACCTCGATGGTAAATTTATGATGTCTAGATTTATGAATTCCATTATTATAAAATTAGTTATTCATTTACATGGGACTATTCAAATAATTATTTAATCCATTTATATGTTTAAATAAAAAAATTTATTTATAAGGATTTTTTTTATCATCATTTATTCATCCATAATATCCATACCTTATTTATAATATGATATATTTTGTTGCACACAATCCCTTATTAACCATTTTAGCTCACCCCTTCCTTATGTTTTGGTTCCACTAGATCCCAATATGTTTTCTATGAATTATACATAATGAAAATCTGGATAGAATAATGATGCTCTCAAATAAAATATTTTGTTGAATTTCATTTTTTAAAATATAATGTGGGATTCAATTATGTTTCTCGTTAAACAAGACTATTAATATATTTGGAACTTTGGGAAGTGATTTATTATATCATATGAAATTTAATATAGTAACCATAAATTATGGGTAAATAGTGTGTGATACTTTATAAATATGATATATAATGTGTTTAGTTTTGTTTTTATTTGATTAAATCATTTTCAAATTTATTAAATTTTATATATAACTATTGTTTTTCAAAATATTTAAATAATTTTTATTTCTTTTATATATATATATTTTTATATATATTAAATGTTCATATTATATAATTATAATTGTCTATAACTATACTAATTATTAGGATAAATATTGTGTTAAGTTTAGTTTATTTTAGTTTTTATAATTTTCAAATTATCGTTCAATTTTATATGTAAAAATTGGACTTCTTTATTCTTGTTATTATATTTTGTTTTCTCTTATCAATATCATTTCATATCTTTTAAATTTTTTCAATATTTGTTTACCAACTTATTTAGCTACCCTAACCAATATTATAAAAATAATGTTTATTTTAGTAAAATATAGGTTTTATCAATTTATAATTTTTATTTAATTATATATTGGTTATATATATATATATAATCATTCAATAATTTTTTATTAATTTGATTTATATAATCATGGAATATTAAATATATGATTCATATTTATCTTATATGTATGGGCCTAACTATAATTATATTAAGGGGTCTCCCTATAATTCTATTGAGGGGCCTCCTCATTCCTTAATATTAGATCCTTTAATTTTACAGTGATAGAAAAGGACTCTAGAGATTGTATAAATTCTGGAATATATTTATATAAATTATTATTTGATCATAGAAATGACTATATAGAATTTATCAAAATTTATGTTAATAGTAATCAAATATGTAAAAATTCAAAGTAATTTGTGTGTTTCTCAAATATTAAATCTCAAAAAATAATCATTTTTTATTATAAGACAGTCGACTAGAAGATATTTTCTCACCTATGGGTGAATATTTTGGAAATATAATTTATTTTTTATTATCATGACATGTTTTACTAATATAAGTTATTTTCCATCTCATTAGATGATATATGATTATCCAAACACTAAATAATTTCATAGGAGATGTTTTTCCTTTTTTAAAGGAGATTGTGGTATTTTAAATAAACACTTACTTTGTATTTCATTATTTGTGGGATATGAAATATAAATCCATGTGAAATATATTGTTTTTAGATGATTATAGATTCAGAATTTTTAATGAACGTATAAGAAATGAATCATATTTTTTATGTGAAATTTCATCCATTTTTAGTGTTATTTATATAAGTAGTATAGTTCTTCATGAATTGTTGGAATTTGATGTTCTTTGGTATCTTTTGTTGGGAATATAATATGGAAAAGGAGTGTTCCTTATTTAATATGAAAGGACATGATGACTCATCTTTTAAATGGAGGAAAGGAAAGAAGATCATTCTAGTCCCATATTGGAAGAGACATGATATAGATGGTCCACATAATGTGGATAAGATATGGGATGATGACCAGAAAGAATATGGGGATTCTACCCCTTTGGGAGATTCTGGAATGCCTTATAAAGAACCTACATAGGATGGAAACCCCGATACTACCTTTTAGAGTGTAGACTAGCCTCCATAGGAATCACCTCAAGGTAATGACAATAACTAGGATACAATATCCTTACCTGATAGTGAGTAGTTTACATAAGGGCTCTAACCAGAAGGGAAAACATCAGAGGCACATTTTCCTGAGGGTTTCTGTGATTCTATGGTAGAGGAAACTATCCCTGAACAGGAGAGCTCAAATGAAATCATCATTGATAACTAGTTTATATAGAGCCTTAATGAGTTGCCAAATGTTTTAAGATTGTAGGAATTTTTTGTTGAGGTAGCATCAATTGAAATTCATTCACCATTATTACAACCTATTATACACATTCTAATTTCCCCCCATGACCCTTATGTTGGGGGAAATTAGAACAGTTCATATATTCTTATCTCCCATCTGATGGTGACACATTCTGTTTAACCCACTACACATATAGTTGACAATGTTGAGTAGGAGAAATCCTTAGAGAATGTCTCACCTAAGACAATTGATGTGGGAACACACAAGGCCCATAAAAAGTATTGTTAAAAGATTATTACTACATCAAATAGTGATCTAGATGGGGAATTTTGACAAGTTCCTACCTCTAGGATTTCTAACAAGAAAACAACCAGGGTGTCCCATTTTCATCCTGGAAAATAAATGAATAAATTTACACCTCTATGTGGTTTTTTAACATCTAAAAAGGATTATGTAGTACCAATTATTTAGAAGGTTGTTATCACCAAAATGATATTTATGATGAGGTATCTTCGTAATCTAAATAAAAGAATGAAACAAGGATTTCTAGTGATTCAAAAGGCAATAAAAATAACAGTGAAGGGTGGAAAGGTAAGAGTCATGTTTCTAAAGAAAACCTGGGTGCTCTCCAAACAAGGGGTAAAATTAATTTTCAATGAAGATATTATATTAGAACTATCACAGGATATTGATATCCCTAACATAAAAATCCCTTCAATAATTTTTAGGGACTAAAAAACCTTGTTTAATGGAATTTCATAACCAAATATCCTATTTTCTAATTAGAAGGTATTTTGGTGGGATTTTATTGGATACAATCTTTTCTCACAAATCTCTCATGATTCCAATATGGTGAACATGTGGGGCCTACAGAATGAAACTATCCACATAAACATGGTCCTCAAACAACCATAGAGTGTTTTATTTTCTTACAACATTTCAGGTTGTGATCTATCACTCTCATTTGTGTATGCTTCCACGTACTATATCTGAATAAGGGAGTAATTCGGGAGAACTCAAGGTCATTTTTTATGGTATTAAAAAAAATTATGGTGTTGAGATATTTTAATTCTATTCTAAACATAGAAGAGAAAATCGGGAATAATTGTAATCATAGTGCCTCTAGAATTCTCCTCTTATATTAGTCACAACAATTTTGTTGAGGTCCCAGTCACGGGAGATGATTTCACATGGGGTAGATACACACTGAATGGTAAGTAGTAAATAAATCTTGATTGATTTTTTTTTCAAATGGATGGTCAGAGTTCTATACATGGTGTTTCAAGATTCACCCTCCCAAAACATCACTCTCATCACAATTGGATTATAGGGTGTAACAGCTCGAGATTTTATGAAAACTATTCTTTTTAATTTTATTAATGTCTTGTGTTGTACGCTACACCAAAAGGAGCTTGCACAACACGCATCCTTGACTTTCCTTGCATTACACGCAATCACAACCTTCCTCGATAGCGTGTTTAGTACGCAATACTGAGTTTCACGAAACAACGATATGCTATTAAAATATTATTAAAACTAGCCGTTATGAATAGTAATAACCACTTTTTAAAATTTTATAAATTTTAGCTCTCAAAATGGACTTAATTTTTGGATTCGGAGTATCGAATTTAGCCTAAGGTGAAATTTTGGTACTTTTCGGATAACTTTCATATTCTAATGAATAGTGAAAATTACTAAATTTTAATTAAAAACTACTTTTTTAATCGAAATAATTAATAGTGATAAATTATTAATTTGAGTAGTTTTAAAGTATATTTAGAATATATTTTTACAATTTAATACAATGTTGTTCATTGGATGTAATTGCACATTTAAACCAGACATAAACAAGTGTCAATCTTTTGATAGACATTGTTTCTTAAAAACACGCTATTTGTTTTAACAGCGGGATTTAATTATAAAATTAATTAATGCAACTTCTATGTTATTAATTTGGTAAAATAGACTTCATTTTTGAATTCTGAATATGAAATATAGCTTAGGATGAAATTTTGGCATTTTTCTAAAAACCTTCAATTTTTGATGAATAGTGAAACTACTAAGTGGTAGTTAAAAAACTGAATTTTTCATAAAACATAATTTTACCGCTTCTGTGAATAGAATTTAAAAAATCCGAGAGACACGGTTGATGTCAGTAATTAAAATGTGGTTCAATGAGATGAAAATTATTCTTGGTGAATAGTAACGTTTTACTTTTATTTACCACGGTTAAAAGTAAATAGGGTAATTAAGGGTAAAAATGATATTAATATTACCCTAACACATGTCCTAATCCTATTGGACAAGTTTATATCGACCAAAAACAACCTTAAGTGTAAAATATTATCATTTAGGCCCACTTGGATTAGATTAGGACATTTATTATTATTTAATTCAAAGAAGAGTTAAAAGAGTTAAAATCAAAGTTGTTTTACTAAAACATTTTTAATATAGGGTTATACATAAGATAAATTCTATTTTAAATATTCATTAGAAAGATACAAAGATTTCCTACATAATGGTATTTTATTTGTAATTTTTAGACATCAAATAATTTAATTTATTTATGACACAAAGATGATACAGTAATTATCTTATTAATGAAATATTGACATAATTGATATTATAAATACCAAAATAATTGTAATTTTAGACTTTTTAAGAATTACACTATTTTTATAGGTTACTATGATATATTAGTGTTGATTTAATCAACTTTTTTCGAACATATAATTCTGTTATGACTTTCACAAAAATCATATATCAAATAGTGTCAAAATTGACACAAAATAGTTTTTAAATAAAATATTATATAATTAATTGTTATTTTATTCCTAAAAATCAAAGGTTAGGAAAAATTACCTAGATAAGGATATATATATTAATAATAAACAATCTGAGGTTCGTTTGGCATATTATAGTAAGTTTATTAACCATATAGTGTAAGAAAACAAAAAGACACGGTAAAACTTAAATTATTTAACTTAGAGTTAAATCTAATTGATACGGTTAAAATAATAACCTAAACATGTCTAAATCCTATTTGTTGATATTATTTCGACCCATCCCCACTTTAGCTTCGAAATAAGACCCTTTGGAACCATTATAAACCGATTTTGACTTTAATATAAAATAATATTTTGAGATATTCATAAGGTGCCCCTCTCCTCCCTTATAAAAGGGAACCTCCTCCCTCTCCTCCTCACACCAATTTGAGCATTCAAGCTCGGCCAAATCCTGCCAAAATCTCTTCTCCACTTCCCTAGTATCATCATAGAGGTCCTGGTCTTCTTAAAAGACCAATTTTAGTTCCCTAAAAGGAGGTCTCAAAGAAGCACTTCAAAGAAGAGGTAATATCCATTACCGATCTTTTTCAATTTCTTTCTTCTTCAACTTATTCTTATTTAGTTGTTTCATGATAAAGTAATAACATCAGTATTTATTATATACTTATATGTTATTATAAATATGAAACAACTCTAATTAACCTTCTATCCATCCTACGGAAAAAGGAAATCACCGCGCGTGCGTACGTACGGAATACCGTCTCCACGCCGTGGTGTAATCTATTTTCTGCCACCACCTTAATTGGATGGGTATAAAGGTGTAATGAGTAACTATATATGATTATTATAAAGTTATATTGATTCTGAAATAGTATACATACAATTCAACACAATTCCACGACCATGGGAACGATATCATCGCTCGTGCGTACGTACGGAATACCGTCTCCACGACGCGATGAGATTCATTCTCAATGATTAACCATTCATGAATGATTATAAAGTATATATAATAAGTAATAATGAAATATATGACCTAATAATGATACTGGAATTATTTATATGTATGTTATCAACTTAATTCCCTTCAATTCAATAAGGAAATGAAAATAGCGTTCATGCGTACGTACGGACTACCGTCTCCTTGAACAGTGTATTTCTTTCCATTTACTGATTTATTATATATGTATATTATGAATATATATATATAAATCATGTATTATATTCTGGAATTAAGTAATCATGATCTAAGTAATCATATGAATAATTACAAGTTAAAAACACGAACGACAAATGAGACGATTTTACCCAAAACGCTACTTTAACATGAATTTACAAAAGAACGGGTAATATAAAGTCATAAGAGGACCATATATGATATAATAACAATGAATATGATTCTGTAATAAGTCAATAACATGATTAAAATCATTATACAGGAGTTTAGGATACGTACAATGCAACTCGGACCTAAGGTAAGGGAAATATCACAATCTCATTTTTATCCGAGATTGTTTATTCATAAGTATTTACTGGGGTGTATTTTATCATCCACATCCATGTTTCCTCAAAATGTAATATTATTTACATCCACCTACAATTGTTTAAATCCTATTTTACCCTTCGGTGAGTTTTTAGTAAAAGATATGAAAGGAATCTTTTGTCGTTTTTTTCGTACGAGGTACTTTTTGACTTTTCCGACAAAAGTACGAAGAATGTTTTTTTAACTTATACGGCATGAATGGATTTCTAATGTAACACCCCAAGATTTCATAGTGTGTTATTTCTTCAAAATAATTCAATAACTTTCACTACACGCAACACCGAGTTCAATCACACCTTGAATTACAAAAGAAAAATCCATTAAAAGAGGTCATGAATAGCATTAACTACATTTTAAACTTTATATAATCCTTATAATTTTAGAATCCATATTATGAGTTTCTTAGTCATAATGCAAGCACAGATTCATTTTCAGTATTTCACTTTTATCAACTTTTTATAGTGAAACCTTTTTAAATACAATATTCTAAACTTTTTGACTAAATGGGGACATCAAAAATTTAAAATGAAACATCCCAAGCTTTCACGGTACGCTTTCTTTGAATAATACAGTAGCGTGTGTTGTACGCAACCTTGAGTTTTAACACACACCACAACCAATCAAACTAGCCGTTATGAATAGTAATACCTAATTTTTGAAATTATATTTATTTTATATTTAAAAATTGACTTCATTTTTGGATTCGGAATATCGAAATTAGCCTAGGGTGAAATTTTGGTAATTTTCGGATAACTTTTATATTTTGATGAATAGTGAAAATTACTAAATTTTAATTAAAAACAACTTTTTTAATAAAAATAATTAATATTGATAAATTATGAATTTGAGTGGTTTTAAAGTATATTTAGAATATATTTTTACCATTTAATATAATTTTGGTCATTGTACATAATTTTACAATTAAACCAAACATAAACAAGTGTCAATCTTTTGATAGTTATTACCTCTTAAAAACACGCTTTTTGTTTTGACAGCGGGAATTAATTTTAAATTAATTTCTGCCACTTCTGGGTTTTGAATTTAGAAAAATGGATTCCATATTTGGAATCAGGATGTCCACATTGTGTAAATAGGTAACTTTTATTTTTAGACATTTTGAATAATTATTGTGGTAAATATTTTATTTACCATGGTTAAGGGTAAATCCGATAAATAAGGGTTAAAAAAATAATATTATAATAATACAAAATTAACCTAAAACGTGTCCTAACCTTATTGGTGGACACATACCCGACCATGAGCATCCTTGGGTCAATTTGGGGACCCCTTGGATCCACTTGTATGTGGTAGGGACACTTTATATTAATAAAGTTAAAATAAAAATAAAAATGGCATAAGCTTACATCTTTTAGAAGAACAATTTTTACATAGGGTTATACATGTTGGATTTTCGATTATAAATATTCATTAGAAAGCTAAAACGATTTCCTACATAATGATATTTTATTTATAATTTTTGACATCAAATAATTTAAATTATTAATGACACAATAATGATGCAATGTTTACCTCATTAATAAATCATTTAAATAAATAAGATTATAATGATTAAAATATTATCTAAAACCTGTCCAATTCTTATTGGTTGATGTTATTTAGAATATGAGTCATCTTATATTCGACCTCAATGATTTTTGGACCATTATAAACCGAATATAATTATATTATAAAGTAATACTTTCACTCTTTCCTAAAGAGCCCCTCTTCTCCCTTATAAAAGGAGACCACTTCTACTCATTCCTCACACCTCTCAAGCCACTTGGCTCGTCCAAACACTGCCCAAATAAGCTCCCCATATCCCTCTCCTCCTCCTTGAAGCTTCCCCTTAGGCAGAAAGAATTTCAAGAAGTCCTTTGGTTCCAACCAAAGTGAGTTACCTAAATTAAAGGTAACGATTTCTCTTAAATTATTTTCATTTATTTTGCTTCTCCAACCCCCAAACTCTTTTTATTTCCTTTATTTTGTAACAACACCAGTATCCTCAATATACTAGGATGTTGTTATAAGAAGGATTCAAACTACACATACACACAACTCCATCTAATGGATGATGAACATAATGTTTCTTTGGATGGCAAACTAACGCCTCACGAAACGATGATTGTTCAAATACATCTTACCGCCTCTCATGGTGGCCATTATGATGGAACTATAATTAAATATGATATTAATGATATATATTTTATATATAAGCTTCTGTAATTCCATTTTATTTCATACCATTATTCGTTTCATGTTGTATATACATACGATAATTTCATTTGAGGAAGTGCGGACTACCGCCCCCTTAAAATGATATGACTCGTTCATACCACACATGGAACGTATAAAGGATGGTGTTAATGAACTTAAGTAACATATATAAAATATTATATTATACTGGAATAGTAATATACCTATGTATCATTTGGATTCAATTCTTTTAAAATAAAAATTAAATCGAAGTAGCGTTCGTGCGTACGTACGGACTACCGTCTCCACGAACGCGGTGAGATCCATCCTCCATCGTATCCATTCGAGTCTTATTCTCATTTTAGGGTTAAAAATAATGTTAATATCATTCTTATTATGAATAAGATATAATATATCCATTACAAACATGTCTTACGTAACCAAACATTTAAGAAGAACGAATCGATTATCACCCGAAACGACGATAATACTAAGATATTATTAATAAAGCAATGTTAAAAGAACATATATGATATCATATTAATGTATATGATTCTTGTATAATTTAATAACAATTATTTCACCATTATACAGGAGGTTAACCTACCCCAACCAAGGAAAAGTACAAGGTAAGGGATTTTTCTTAACTAACATTCAATTCCGTGAGATTTCCATTATTCGCCACAAAATTATTGAAAGTGGTGTATTGTGTACTGGCATTTGATATATATTATCATATTCATGTTATTCTGTAAATAATTTGGTGGTTATTAACTTTTGGCCATACGACTCAGTTGATTAACGTGGTAAGGGGTTTTCATCTCACTCCTTATTCCCGTGAGATTCATGCCATATTGCCACCATTACCTTTTGTGTGGTGTATGTACTGCCCATAATTATATCCTTTGTGTAATACACTCTAATTTTTGTGTACTTACATATTCATTGTATGATACCTCTTTCATGAGTTGTATGTTTCATAAGTTACCAAACTGGTAAGGGTTATTTCACAATCTCTTCATTATCCGAGGTTGTTTATACGTAATAATCTACTGGGATCTCGTTATCATCCACATCCATGTTTCTTCAAAATGTATTTCGAAACATTTTTAATATTTAAAAGAATATGGGTTAAAGTCATTTATACCCTTGTTTTACTTTTTATAAGAGGTTTATAAGGGAATCTTTCCGTCATTTTCCAAACAAGGTGCTTTTTAACCTTTTCGACAGAATTAAGATAAGAATGTTTTTTTTAACTTATACGGCGGGTGCGGTTATTTTTCGCCATTATAAAATCGTCAAAGCTTCCCTTAAAAGCATATAAGATTATTTTCAAAGAAAATGTTTGATTTTATATGGATCTTAAATGATTTCAAAATAAAAGGAGATATTTCTTTAAAAAGAATTTTGATTTCATCTATGTCAACATCCTTTGATGGGTTTTAAGATTATTTGAAGTTGATTTATTATGATACAAAACCTCTATATTGTTTTGAAGGTTTTGTGATATGTTTGACTGTGGATGTGCTATTTTTATACCATTCATAGTTTATGGTGAAAGTATTGACATTTCGTATGCTAGTTCCAATAAGAATGTTTATGTTATATTTCAATCTTTACTTCATATGAATGTGTTGGACAAGTATGTTCCAGGTTGGGGACTGGTTAAAGTAAGCCCTCCAGGTTGGGGACTGGTAAAAGTAAGCCCTCCAGGTTAGGGACTGGTAAAAGTAAGCCCTCCGGGTTGGTGTCCGGTTATTAGAGGCACTCCGGGTTGGTGTCCAGTTATTAGAGGCACTCCGGGTTGGTGTCCGGTTATTAGAGGCACTCCGGGTTGGTGTCCGGTTATTAGAGGCACTCCGGGTTGGGTTCCGGTTACAGTTAGCCCCAAGGTCTTGGGATGAGGCCTTGAAAAGTAATTAAAGTTTAGCATTATTCATTCCAACATTATGAATGTGGTTATTGATTTTGCATGTGATTATTCGATTAGTAGAATATCCATGTGAATAAGTAAATGGAATTATCTAATTTTATTTATGACATACTATGTTAAAAGTTCAAGTTTAAAAGGATTTTGTTTTAGTTATACATTGCCTTAAATGTTTATTCTTATTTATGAAAGTTTCCGCTATATTGTTATCCTTACTGGGCATTTGAGCTCACCCCTTTTCTATGTTTTATTTTTCCCAGGAAGTGAAGAAGTAAATTATGAATGACCTGCAGGGATATTATGAGGGGATTATAGTGTGGACTGTGGAAACATTATGTTTTTGTAGTAGTTTTTCATTTTATGATGTAATGTAAAACTTATGAATATATCTAGTGTTTCCAAGGCTACTAAACCAATCGGTCTTTCGAGATTTGATCTTTCTTGTGATCATGCCAATGTTATGTAATAATGCACCGACTCTAGGCAACTAGGGTCGGGGCGTTACAGTTGGTATCAGAGGAAGTTTAGTACAAACCTTGGAAGCTAGATTTAGATAAACTCTGATTAGAGCACGTAGACCTAAGATGAACTTTGAGGATTAGTATAGAAGAACGTCCTAGAATTTTGGTATTGTAGAGATTTTGTGAGTTTTCCGAGAAATACATCCCTGTCTGGATACGAGCAGGTAGAGGCGGCTCTGGCACAGATGTACCTAGGGGTAAAACCCAAAAACACCGCTTTGAGCTAGACTCGAACGGGAACTGGTGCACGACAACGGGCCTTGCTGCACTCTTGGTTACGAAACTCCCGGGGGATATGCTTAGGATAACTCTCATTTTCTTTACAAATCATTATGAAGGGTTTATGAGTATATACTTCCTCAAAGAAAACATTTTTATGATTATGGATTATATCCATAAATAGTTAAATTTATGTTTAGTGTTTTATAAGTATGGGATTATGTATTTTGATTCATAAACTGATCTAGTTTATGCCATTGTTTAGAAATGGCGCCCAGTAGAAGGAATGAGAACTCCAGAAATACACATGATTCAAAGAGAAGGAAGGATCATATCTTTCATGGTCTTAAGCTAGAATTTATAAGAGAAATAGTCTCCCATGTATTATCATCATATGAAGAAATAATATCATGTGTTTATAAGATAAGTAAAGAGTTTACTGAGTCCTATGGCTTTGAAGGGAATCAAGAGATGAAAAGGATGGAAGAGAGAAAGATGGATAAAGGGAAGAGGGAAAAGAAGAATTTTCCCATATGTGGTAACTGTGGAAAGAAACACCCTGGAACTTGCCTGAAAGTAATGGGAGTTTGTTATAAGTGTGGAGGAAAAGGGCACAAAGTACGTGACTGCAAGGGTAAGAAAATGGTTTCAAATGTACAATGCTTCATTTGCAAGGAGTTTGGACACTACGCGAACCTATGTCCCAGTCATCAGACTATGCCGCAAATGATGTTATTGGATAATAATCAAGTTATGATACTACCACAGATGAAGAGGAATGATTAGAGTTCTTATATTGATTATGTCAATTGAGTGTTGTATCAACAATGTACATGTTATAATAATTATGGAGTATATAAGGATTGTACTGCAGTACTATTTCATTAAGGACTTGAGATTGTGTAGAACAAAGAAAAGTGACTCAATAGCAGGATAAATTTTTGGAAAATATATGGTTGAGAGAATGATAAACCATAATATAGTTCTAATACCGAGGTAGTGATTTTGGAATAATACATGATTGCTTTGGATAAATTATATTGGATATTCTTGACTACCTTGGGACTGATTAATGATTTGTATATTCTATCATTGTTGGGGTTTAAAACATTTTTGGATTAATGAAGTATATCCAGCATTCTATATGGAATAAGGGATCATGAATGTAATCAATAAGGAATATGGTAATACATGATGAAGGTATTCATATGCTATTACGGGGTAAAAAAGATCTATATTTTGTTTACCTTCCGTATAAATGTTAGACTATGAGTTTGGACAGAAGTATTTTGGATAGTTCTAGTTTGGATTATTTTGGATTTCCATAAAAGGACAACTCGGAGGTCGGGCGGCAACCCGTCGCGTCCGACAAGGCTGCGAGACTTAAACCCGCAACCGAAGGGCGACAAGGGTGTATCACCTACCACTGGCCCACGAGATGTCCTGGATTAAATAATGTAGTTTTTATTAAGAGATCTTGTAGATGAATTATAAATTCGTTTATTTTGGAACCCTATACAAATAGTGTAAATAGAATTTTTTACATTCTATTATCTTTTAGAGTGAAAGATGAGTTTGTGGTAGAAATTTATTAATGGATAAAACTCTAATTATAAAGTAAGTATATCTCCTTATGATCTTAGCCAATCTCATAAATAAATTCCTCAACATTAAGAAAAGCAACTTAGAATAAAAATGTTTTCCTAGATGGTACCTTAAATCATCACTAATTTATGGCTTTGGGATTGTTGGCCTTTTCATAGCCATGTTCTCTACCACTCTCCATCAGATAATTGATGGTTAGATTTTTCTTCCATATCCATATTTTCCTACATGGAACCCTAGTATGTGTTATTTTCGGTAATCTTCATACTTTCGACTCTTTATTTTAAATAGAGGCCTCACTAATTCATTTTTCGATATGGGTTTTCAACTAAGATATTTTGAAACATCAAAAATGTGTTATCCTAATACCCTATGTTTTGTTGAACCGATGATATTTCAAATCATCATAGATTGATGAATTTAAGGACCTCAATTTTACACTTGTTTTTGATTGATGACCTCAATCACTACCTATAAATATTTACGTTTTTCCTCCAATTATATGTCTCTAATTGCCACCAATGTTCTCCTAATCGAGATCATAATTTGGTGGTGACCCTTTAATTTCTCTTTTCCTCATATTAAGACTAAATTTTAGTAACCCAATTTCCGATGTGGGTTTTCCCACAAATATATTTTCTACTTTCAACCTTTTATTTTCAAAGAACAATTTCAAATTGCGAGGACGCAATTTATTGAAGGAGGGGAGAATGTAACACCCCAAGATTTCATAGTGTGTTATTTCTTCAAAATAATTCAATAACTTGCACTACACGCAACACCGAGTTCAATCACACCTTGACTTACAAAAGAAAAATCCATTAAAAGAGGGCATGAATAGCATTAACTACATTTTAAACTTTATATAATCCTTATAATTTTAGAATCCATATTATGAGTTTCTTAGTCATAATGCAAGAACGGATTCATTTTCATTATTGCACTTTTATCAACTTTTAATAGTGAAACCTTTTTAAATACAATATTTTAATCTTTTTAACTAAATGGGGACATCAAAAATTTAAAATGAAACATCCCAAGCTTCCACGGTACGCTTTCTTTGAATAATACAGTAGCGTGTGTTGTACGCAACCTTGAGTTTTAACACACACCACAACCAATCAAACTAGCCGTTATGAATAGTAATACCTAATTTTTGAAATTATATTTATTTTATATTTAAAAATGGACTTCATTTTTGGATTCGGAATATCGAAATTAGCCTAGGGTGAAATTTTGGTAATTTTCGGATAACTTTTATATTTTGATGAATAGTGAAAATTACTAAATTTTAATTAAAAACAACTTTTTTAATCAAAATAATTAATATTGATAAATTATGAATTTGAGTGGTTTTAAATTATATTTATAATATATTTTTACCATTTAATATAATGTTGGTCATTGTACATAATTTTACAATTAAACCAAACATAAACAAGTGTCAATCTTTTGATAGTTATTACCTCTTAAAAACACGCTTTTTGTTTTGACAGCGGGAATTAATTTTAAATTAATTTCTGCCACTTCTGTGTTTTGAATTTAGAAAAATGGATTCCATGTTTGGAATCAGGATGTCCAAATTGTGTAAATAGGTAACTTTTATTTTTAGACATTTTTAATAATTACTGTGGTAAATATTTTATTTACCATGGTTAAGGGTAAATCCGATAAATAAGGGTTAAAAAAATAATATTATAATAATACAAAATTAACCTAAAACGTGTCCTAACCTTATTGGTGGACACATACCCGACCATGAGCATCCTTGGGTCAATTTGGGGACCCCTTGGATCCACTTGTATGTGGTAGGGACACTTTATATTAAAAAAGTTAAAATAAAAATAAAAATGGCATAAGCTTACATCTTTTAGAAGAACAATTTTTACATAGGGTTATACATGTTGGATTTTCGATTATAAATATTCATTAGAAAGCTAAAAGGATTTCCTACATAATGATATTTTATTTATAATTTTTAGACATCAAATAATTTAAATTATTAATGACACAATAATGATGCAATGTTTACCTCATTAATAAATCATTTAAATAAATAAGATTATAATGATTAAAATATTATCTAAAACCTGTCCAATTCTTATTGGTTAATGTTATTTAGAATATGAGTCATCTTATCTTAGACCTCAATGATTTTTGGACCATTATAAACCGAATATAATTATATTATAAAGTAATACTTTAACTCTTTCCTAAAGAGCCCCTCTTCTCCCTTATAAAAGGAGACCACTTCTACTCATTCCTCACACCTCTCAAGCCACTTGGCTCGTCCAAACTCTGCCCAACTAAGCTCCCCACATCCCTCTACTCCTCCTTGAAGCTTCCCCTTAGGCAGAAAGCATTTCAAGAAGTCCTTTGGTTCCAACCAAAGTGAGTTACCTAAATTAAAGGTAACGATTTCTCTTAAATTATTTTCATTTATTTTACTTCTCCAACCCCCAAACTCTTTTTATTTCCTTTATTTTGTAACAACACCAGTATCCTCAATATACTAGGATGTTGTTATAAGAATGATTAAAACTACACATACACACAACTCCATCTAATGGATGATGAACATAATGTTTCTGTGGATGGAAAACTAACGCCTCACGAAACGATGATTGTTCAAATACATCTTATCGCCTCTCATGGTGGCCATTATGATGGAACTATAATTAAATATGATATTAATGATATATATTTTATATATAAGCTTCTGTAATTCCATTTTATTTCATACCATTATTCGTTTCATGTTGTATATACATACGATAATTTCATTTGAGGAAGTGCGGACTACCGCCCCCTTAAAATGATATGACTCGTTCATACCACACATGGAACGTATAAAGGATGGTGTTAATGAACTTAAGTAACATATATAAAATATTATATTATACTAGAATAGTAATATACCTATGTATCATTTGGATTCAATTCTTTTAAAATAAAAATTAAATGGAAGTAGCGTTCGTGCGTACGTACGGACTACCGTCTCCACGAACGCGGTGAGATCCATCCTCCATCGTATCCATTCAAGTATTATTCTCATTTTAGGGTTAAAAATAATGTTAATATCATTATGATTATGAATAAGATATAATCTATCCATTACAAACATGTCTTACGTAACCAAACATTTAAGAAGAACGAATCGATTATCACCCGAAACGACGATAATACTAAGATATTATTAATAAAGCAATGTTAAAAGAACATATATGATATCATATTAATGTATATGATTCGTGTATAATTTAATAACAATTATTTCACCATTATACAGGAGGTTAACCTACCCCAACCAAGGAAAAGTACAAGGTAAGGGATTTTTCTTATCTCACATTCAATTCCGTGAGATTTCCATTATTCGCCACTAAATTATTGAAAGTGGTGTATTGTGTACTGGAATTTGATATATATTATCATATTCATGTTATTCTGTAAATAATTTGGTGGTTATTAACTTTTGGCCATACGACTCAGTTGATTAACGTGGTAAGGGGTTTTCATATCACTCCTTATTCCCGTGAGATTCATGCCATATTGCCACCATTACCTTTTGTGTGGTGTATGTACTGCCCATAATTATATCCTTTGTGTAATACACTCTAATTTATGTGTACATACATATTCATTGTATGATACCTCTTTCATGAGTTGTATGTTTCATAAGTTACCAAACTGGTAAGGGCTATTTCACAATCTCTTCATTATCCGAGGTTGTTTATACGTAATAATCTACTGGGATCTCGTTATCATCCACATCCATGTTTCTTCAAAATGTATTTCAAAACATTTTTAATATTTAAAAGAATATGGGTTAATGTCATTTATACCCTTGTTTGACTTTTTATAAGAGGTTTATAAGGGAATATTTCCGTCGTTTTCCAAACAAGGTGCTTTTTAACCTTTTCGACAGAATTAAGATAAGAATGTTTTTTTAACTTATACGGCGGGTGCGGTTATTTTCCGCCGTTATAAAATCGTCAAATCTTCCCTTAAAAGCTTATAAGATTATTTTCAAAGAAAATGTTTGATTTTATATGGATCTTAAATGATTTCAAAATAAAAGGAGATATTTCTTTAAAAAGAATTTTGATTTCATCTATGTCAACATCCTTTGATGGGTTTTAAGATTATTTGAAGTTGATTTATTATGATACAAAACTTCTATATTGTTTTGAAGGTTTTGTGATATGTTTGACTGTGGATGTGCTATTTTTATACCATTCATAGTTTATGGTGAAAGTATTTATATTTCGTATGCTAGTTCCAATAAGAATGTTTATGTTATATTTCAATCTTTACTTCATATGAATGTGTTGGACAAGTATGTTCCAGGTTGGGGACTCGTTAAAGTAATCCCTCCAGGTTGGGGACTGGTAAAAGTAAGCCCTCCAGGTTAGGGACTGGTAAAAGTAAGCCCTCCGGGTTGGTGTCCGGTTATTAGAGGCACTCCGGGTTGGTGTCCGGTTATTAGAGGCACTCCGGGTTGGTGTCCGGTTATTAGAGGCACTCCGGGTTGGTGTCTGGTTATTAGAGGCACTCCGAGTTGGGTTCCGGTTACAGTTAGCCCCAAGGTCTTGGGACGAGGCCTTGAAAATTAATTAAAGTTTATCATTATTCATTCCAACATTATGAAAGTGGTTATTGATTTTGCATGTGATTATTCGATTAGTAGAATATCCATGTGAATAAGTAAATGGCATTATCTAATTTTATTTATGACATACTATGTTAAAAGTTCAAGTTTAAAAGGCTTTTGTTTTAGTTATACATTGCCTTAAATGTTTATTCTTATTTATGAATGTTTCCGCTATATTGTTATCCTTACTGGGCATTTGAGCTCACCCCTTTTCTATGTTTTATTTTTCCCAGGAAGTGAAGAAGTAAATTATGAATGACCTGCAGGGATATTATGAGGGGATTATAGTGTGGACTGTGGAAACATTATGTTGTTGTAGTAGTTTTTCATTTTATGATTTAATGTAAAACTTATGAATATATCTAGTGTTTCCAAGGCTACTAAACCAATCGGTCTTTCGAGATTCGATATTTCTTGTGATCATGCCAATGTTATGTAATAATGCACCGACTCTAGGCAACTAGGGTCGGGGCGTTACATCTAAAACATTATTTACAAGAAGCTTCCTTTACAAGTATTCATGTTTATTTTTAATCAACTTCTTTTAGTTTAAAATTGTATGACATGTTAAGAAAGGAAAAGTGTTTTTGAAGTAGAAAGGATATTTTCCTCAAGAATGAAGTTCAAGTATTTTATCAAAATTATTTTCCATCTAAGATAATAAAAGGGCTCTGTTTTTATCCCTATTATTACATGGATTTGATTATGTTGTGATGGAAATATTTTTATGAATTCGTTTATCTTATATGATTTGTTTTATGATGTCATGTTGTTTAAGAATCCCATTTTTATTACGTGGGTTACGATATGATGTATGGTTTATGATTATGTGGCACACATAAGAAAGGATTCATTATAAGATGGGTGGGACCTATATCTCCCTCCAATGCATTGGGTAAAGATTTTATATCTCATGAGATAGACATGGCTGAAATGGTAGGTTATACCGGTTCAGTGAAACAGGACTGAAACGAGGGCTACTCGATTCAGAAAGGGACATTGTCCACTAAGATAGTCTTGGCAATGAGTCTTGACTAACAAGAAATGATTCTCTATTATTGTGTGTGTATGCCAAAAATTTTCATGTTTTAAGTTATGATTATTGGGATTACATTTCACTTCTATGATTTATCCCATGTTATGATATTATGAGCTCTTTTGCAGGTTAAGATTTCCAAAAGCTATGTTTTTATGTATATGATGTGATTGATATTTATTTTGTTTACCCTTACTGAGCATTTGATCTCACCCTTTTATGTTTTCTTTTCCCCAGGATATAAAGAAGGGTTTTAGGTAAAAAAAGGGAAGATATTTATGGGAGATATTGAAGATCTTTCATCCCGATTAGAAGATTACGTTCCGAGTTTCCAAAGACACTAAACTATTACGATCCTTGTGTGTGTTTTTTTTTGTTATGTACTAAGTATTCCGCAAAAGTAATGTAATTTCCATGTACGTCAAGCTATGGGTCTCTAAAGTTGGTATCAGAGGAAAGGTTTAGTCAACCTTTGCAAACTAGGATGCGAGAACTTTAGTGAGATCCCTAGAGATATTTCTAAGGTATGTCTAGGGATGTCTCTAAGGTTAAGTATACGTATAGGTTATAGTACTAGAATTACGCTAATGATCATAGAATTAAACCTAAGATGTTAGATATTGAAGTTACTCCCCCTTTATTATGATTTTTGCCTCTCACACTATTCTTTTTGGGTTTTATAAAATGGCTGGAAACAAGATGATTCACGATAATGGAGAATATGATGGACAATGGAATGATATTCTTCATAATGAAATGGGATTTGGAAGTCCAAACATCATTATTATGCCGAATCAGCAATCTCATTATATGATCAATAAAGTAAAATTTGGTAAGTTTCCTGACTCGGCTAATAAGAGAAAGATGGAGTTTCATGATGATCATAGAGGAAAGAACATTCAATTTCCCCTATGTAAATCATGTGGGAAGAGGCATCGAGGGGAATGTTTCAAAGGAACTAGAAGATGCTTTGGGTGTGGAAAAGAAGGACACAAAGCAAGTAAGTGCAAAGGAAAAGGTTCAGTTAACACCATGGATGAGGATAATGGGATTGCTACGACATCAACAATGGTTAAATGTTTTAAATGTGGAATGTACGAGCATTATGCAAACCAATTCTCTAAGGGAAAGTCTCATGAAGAGAATCAGTATGGTCGTATGGGAAGTATTTATGTTTATGATGATGAAGAGACTACAAATGATATGTGAGATGAAAGAATTGTTGAATCTCGGTAAATGATTTAAGAATGTAGTGGAATGATTACATGTTTATCATGTGTAATATTGTATAAGAAATTTCATGGTACTATGGAATAAAGAGACATTTAAGGATTGTTACACTGTTGTCTTTCCTTGAGTTATGAAAGTGTATGATTAATGGTACCACTATCCATGAAAGGTTATTCAGATATTTTTGAAATTTAGATGATATGTGCATAATGAAGGGATAAGGAGAAAATTAAATGTTTAACAATATTCATGAGCTCATGATTGATATAAGGACTAAGTGATATCATGGTTTGAGTATATATAATTTTGAGGATTTTGATATGTGGAAGGTGTTAACTTTTAACTACATTCATGTTTTCACTAAGGATCAATGGGTATTCAAGAGAATACATGATTAAAGACTTTGAATGTTTGGAATGTGACCAACAAAACATATCTTATGATATATGGGGATCGACGATGGTGTTAAATCTCTGGTAATCGTTTTCACTATGTTATGAGAGTGGACTGCAGTATTATGGATAAGCCTAAAGATTGGAATTGATTATGTTGGACATAAGTTAGTATTGTTTAAGGATAGAAGTTTTCTCGATATTATTGATGGGATGTTATAGTAATATAGTTTTAGAAAAAGGACAACCTGCAGGACGAGTGACAACCCATCGCTTCGGACAAGGCTGTGGGAATCGAACCCACAACCGAAGTGCGACTGGCCTTTATCGCCTACCACTGGCCTACAAGAAGTCCCTATTTAGTAGAAACTAGTTTTTATTATATTAAGCAGTATGATATATGAAGTATAAGTTCATTTTAGGAACCATATATGATTAATCTCACTATAGATCGACTTATGTATATAATTTTTTCTAACCTTTTGTTTGAGACAGATGGAATGACCCGTCATTCTATCACATGATCTGCTAACACTTCACGAATAACAAATTCAACTTCATTTATTTAGGAGATGAAGTGGAAATTGTTCAAGGCATGAACAACAGTGAGATTGTACCAAAATAAAGTAAGTATTTATTCTAATTCAAATTTTCAACTTTAGGGAAATGATCTTGAAAACCAAAAATGTTGTCCTAGTGCTCTTATATCTGATAAATCAGATGGTACCTTAGATCGTAACAAATCTATGGCTTTGTGATTGTTGGCTATTTCATAGCCATGTTCTCTACCACTCTCTATCAGAACATGATGGTTAGATTTCTCTTCCATATCCATATTTTCACCTATGTGGAAACCCAATGATTAGTTTATTTGGGTAATCGTTACATTTCATACTTTAGTTTTTTAAAGACAAGTTTTGGTATTCCTTTTTACAATGTGGGTTTCTATTAAAGAATCTTTCGAATAGTAAACTATTTATAACCCCGACGAATTTCGAGGGTGAAATTCATTTTAAGGGGGGTAGAATGTAACAGCTCGAGATTTTATGAAAACTATTCTTTTTAATTTTATTAATGTCTTGTGTTGTACGCTACACCAAAAGGAGCTTGCACAATAAGCATACTTGACTTGCCTTGCATTACACGCAATCACAACCTTCCTCAATAGCGTGTGTAGTACGCAATACTGAGTTTCACGAAACAACGATATGCTATTAAAATATTATTAAAACTAGCCGTTATGAATAGTAATAACCACTTTTTAAAATTTTAGAAATTTTAGCTCTCAAAATGGACTTCATTTTTGGATTCGGAGTATCGAATTTAGCCTAAGGTGAAATTTTGGTACTTTTCGGATAACTTTCATATTCTAATGAATAGTGAAAATTACTAAATTTTAATTAAAAACAAATTTTTTAATCGAAATAATTAATAGTGATAAATTATTAATTTGAGTAGTTTTAAAGTATATTTAGAATATATTTTTACAATTTAATACAATGTTGGTCATTGGATGTAATTGCACGTTTAAACCAGACATAAACAAGTGTCAATCTTTTGATAGATATTGTTTCTTAAAAACACGCTATTTGTTTTAACAGCGGGATTTAATTATAAAATTAATTAATGCAACTTCTATGTTATGAATTTTGTAAAATAGACTTCATTTTTGAATTCGGAATATGAAATATAGCTTAGGATGAAATTTTGGCATTTTTCTGAAAACCTTCAATTTTTGATGAATAGTGAAACTACTAAGTGGTAGTTAAAAAACTGAATTTTTCATAAAACTTAATTTTACCGCTTCTGTGAATGGAATTTTCAAAAATCCGAGAGACACGCTTGATTTCAGTAATTAAAATGTGGTTCAATGAGATGAAAATAATTTTTGGTGAATAGTAACTTTTTACTTTTATTTACCACGGTTAAAAGTAAATAGGGTAATTAAGGGTAAAAATGATATTAATATTACCCTAACACATGTCATAATCCTATTGGACAAGTTTATCTCGACCAAAAACAACCTTAAGTGTAAAATATTATCATTTAGGCCCACTTGGATTAGATTAGGACATTTATTATTATTTAATTCAAAGAAGAGTTAAAAGAGTTAAAATTAAATTTTATTTACTAAAACATTTTAATATAGGGTTATACATAAGCTAAATTAGATTTTAAATATTCATTAGAAAGATAATAATATTTCCTACATAATGGTATTTTATTTTTAATTTTTAGACATCAAATAATTTAAATTATTTATGACACAAAGATGATGCAGTAATTATCTTATTAATGAAATATTGACATAATTGATATTATAAATACCAAAATAAATGTAATTTTAGACTTTTTATGAATTACACTATTTTTATAGGTTACTATGATATATTAGTGTTGATGTAATCAACTTGTTTCGAACATATAATTATGTTATGACTTTCACAAAAATCATATATCAAATAGTGTCAAAATTGACACAAAATAGTTTTTAAATCAAATATTATATAATTAATTGTTATTTTATTCCTAAAAATCTATGGTTAGGAAAAATGACTTAGATAAGGATATATATATTAATAATAAACAATTTGAGGTTCGTTTGGCGTATTATAGTAAGTTTATTAACCATATAGTGTAAGAAAACAAAAAGACACGGTAAAAGTTAAATTATTTAACTTAGAGTTAAATCTAATTGATAAGGTTAAAATAATAACCTAAACTTATCTAAATCCTATTGGTTGATAGTATTTCGACCCATACCCACTTTAGCTTCGAAATAAGACCCTTTGGAACCATTATAAACCGATTTTGACTTTAATATAAAATAATATTTTTAGATTTTCCTAAGGTGCCCCACTCCTCCCTTATAAAAGGGCACCTCCTCCCTCTCCTCCTCACACCAATTTTAGCATTCAAGCTCTTCCAAACCCTGCCAAAATCCCTTCTCCGCTTCCCTAGTATCATCCTAGAGTTCCTGGTCTTCTTAAAAGACCAATTTTAGTTCCCTAAAAGGAGGTCTCAAAGAAGCACTTCAAAGAAGAGGTAATATCCATTACCGATCTTTTTCAATTTCTTTCTTCTTCAACTTATTCTTCTTTAGTTGTTTCATGATAAAGTAATAATATCAGTATTTCTTATATACTGATATGTTATTATAAATATGAAACAACTCTAATTAACCTTCTATCCATCCTACGGAAAAGGGAAATCACCGCGCGTGCGTACGTACGGAATACCGTCTCCACGCCGTGGTGTAATCTATTTTCTGCCACCACCTTAATTGGATGGGTATAAAGGTGTAATGAGTAACTATATATGATTATTATAAAGTGATATTGATACTGAAATAGTATACATAGAATTCAACACAATTCCACGACCATGGGAACAATATCATCGCTCGTGCGTACGTACGGAATACCGTCTCCACGACGCGATGATATTCATTCTCAATGATTAACCATTCATGAATGATTATAAAGTATATATAATAAGTAATAATGAAATATATGACCTAATAATGATACTGTAATTATTTATATGTATGTTATCAACTTAATTCCATTCAATTCAATAAGGAAATCAAAACAGCGTTCATGCGTACGTACGGACTACCGTCTCCATGAACGGTGTATTTATTTCCATTTACTGATTTATTATATATGTATATTCTGAATATATATATATATAAATCAAGTATTATATTCTGGAATTAATTAATCATTATCTAAGTAATCATATGAATAATTACAAGTTAAAAACACAAACGACAAATGAGACGATTTTACCCAAAACGCTACTTTAACATGAATTTACAAAAGAACGGGTAATATAAAGTCATAAGAGGACCATATATGATATAATAACAATGAATATGATTCTGTAATAAGTCAATAACATGATTTAAATCATTATACAGGAGTTTCAGATACGTACAAAGCAAGTCGGACCTAAGGTAAGGGAAATATCACAATCTCATTTTTATCCGAGATTGTTTATTCGTAAGTATTTACTGGGGTGTATTTTATCATCCACATCCATGTTTCCTCAAAATTTAATATTATTTCCATCCACCTACAATTTTTTAAATCCTATTTTACCCTTCGGTGAGTTTTTAGTAAAAGATATGAAAGGAATCTTTTGACGTTTTTTTCGTACGAGGTGCTTTTTGACTTTTCCGACAAAAGTACGAAGAATGTTTTTTTAACTTATACGGCATGAATGGATTTCTAAAACATTATTTACAAGAAGCTTCCTTTACAACAATTCAATTTTATTTTTAATCAACTTCTTTTAGTTTAAAATTGTATGACATGTTAAGAAAGGAAAAGTGTTTTTGAAGTAGAAAGGATATTTTCCTCAAGAATGAAGTTCAAGTATTTTATCAAAATTATTTTCCATCTAAGATAAAAAAAGGGTTCTGTTTTTATCCCTATTATTACATGGATTTGATTATGTTGTGATGGAAATATTTTTAGGAATTCCTTTATATTATATGAATTGTTTTATGATGTCATGTTGTTTAAGAATCCCATTTTTATTACGTGGGTTACGCTATGATGTATGGTTTATGATTATGTGGCACACATAAGAAAGGATTCATTATAAGATGGGTGGGACCTATATCTACCTCCAATGCATTGGGTAAAGATTTTATATCTCATGAGATAGACATGGCTGAAATGGTAGGTTATACCAGTTCAGTGAAACAGGACTGAAACGAGGGATACTCGATTCAGAAAGGAAAATTGTCCACTAAGATAGTCTTGGCAATGAGTCTTGACTAAAAAGAAATGATTCTCTATGATTGTGTGTGTATGCCAAAAAGTTTCATGTTTTAAGTTATGATTATTGGGATTACATTTCACTTCTATGATTTATCCCATGTTATGATATTATGATCTCTTTTGCAGGTTAAGATTTCCAAAATCTATGTTTTTATGTATATGATGTGATTGATATTTATTTTGTTTACCCTTACTGAGCATTTGAGCTCACCCTTTTATGTTTTCTTTTCCCCAGGATATAAAGAAAGGTTTTAGGTAAAAAAAGGGAAGATCTTTATGGGAGATATTGAAGATCTTTCATCCCGATTAGAAGATTACGTTCCGAGTTTCCAAAGACACTAAAGTATTACGATCCTTGTGTGTGTTTTTTTGTTATGTACTAAGTATTCCGCAAAAGTAATGTAATGTCCATGTACGTCAAGCTATGGGTCTCTACATTGGGGATATCAATACACAAATTAAAAGGTCATATACTCTCCCAATTGTTTTAACAATGGGTGTATTGTTACTCCTAGTTGTAAGGAATCATTTTTGAGGCTTGTAAAAGTGATATTTTTAGTAGTTCATTCCAATGTCTAGATAGGAAGTCAAAACACACAATAGAGATGCTGAAAACTTGAGCATAAATTTGTTTTCAAAGATCAGTTTGGATATCAAAGTTGTAGAAGATCGCCTTGCATACAGCCAGATCAGTTACCAACACTGATGTAATCCAGCTTGGTAGGATATTTAGGTTCATAACAGGATGTATGGTATCTTGATGACTAAATAAAGGTTCAATAAAAATCAGCTGAATGTTAAATGGTTAAGGGATAGAGATAGGAACAAATATTTCATAAATAGATTAAATAAGGAGAAGAGGGATAAAGCAAGGCATAAAGAAATCAGTATAAATAGACATCATTAAACTTCTGAATATGAAATATCTCATGTAGTGGTTGAGTATTTCATTGGGTTATACTCTATTGAAAGGCTGATACATGCAAAAAAATGGTTTGTAATATCAATACTTTCTATAGGGAACATCAAAACCCAGAACATATTAAGACTCCACATAAAAAGGAAATCTAAAGGATTTATTATCCCTCAAAATGGATAGTGCCCCTGGTCCTGATGGTTTTTCTAAAAAATATTTCATTTTTATGAGGATATATTGTAGGATGATGTTATCCAGGTAATTAGGGAATTTTTTATTCACTCCTAAATATGGTATTGAATGAACTCATGTTTTATTTCATTGATACCCCTGATATAGAATGCTCTTAATATTAAACACATCAGACCTATGGATCTTGGGAACTCAATTCCTAAGATAATTATTAGGATCATTATGAATAGGATGGGAAAGTTGTTTCATGACTTTATTACCAAAAACCAATTTGGATTTTTTCCTAGAAGCAGTATGCAGAACTCACTCTTCATAGCCTCAGAGAGAATACCTTAAATGAGGAGTAAATCTAAGGAAAGTAATTTTCCCCTCAAAATTTACATTTACAGGGCCTCTAACACACTAAAATTGAGTTTTTTTTCTAGAGGCTCTAATAAGATATAGATTCTCAAAAATATTCATCATGCTTATTAGCACAATTCTCATATCATCTATGTTATACATTCTTATTAATGGGGAACCCATAGGTTTTCTCAACTATTCAAGGTGTGTGAGGTAAGGTGATCCCTTCTCAGATTTGTTTCTTCATTTATGAATATTACCTAGGTTGATGCATCAATTTCATCACCTAAATTGGATTTTATAATTAAATCAATGTTTGGAAGTATAAAATTGTTCTTTCACTCCTGCTTTATGATGATGAAATTTTATTTCCTGGACAGGCCTCCAAAAAGGCCATCCCTTCTATAAAGTTGTTATTTTAACATTATGAAGATGTTTCCAGACATTCAATATGCTAGGAAAAGACCTTTACGATCATCGGTGGAGGTATCTCAGTTGGAAGGTAAAATAGGATAACATCGCAAATTGGGGTGGACATGGACTCTCTCCACTTCAATACTCTTGGTATTCCACTATTTTGGGGAAAAATGAAGAAGCTGTATTTCGAAGTCATAAACACTGGTATTGTGAATCAAATGAAAAATGGAAAGGTAAATAAATGACCAAGGATATTAGGGTTTTGTTGTTAACTATTTCATCACATCTTTTTTTTATTCCTTTTGAATTTAAAAATGGCCCAGGGGTCTTATAAAGGAGTTGAATAACATCTTCAAGAAATTTATATAGCCTAGATCAGTCTATGAAAATAAGTTGATTAATGTTTCGTGTAAGGAATGCATCAAACTAGTGGATTTTGGAGTAATTTGGATTAAAGAACTTAGGATCTTTAATGATAGTCTACTCCAAATATTTATATGGAACATGAATTTTAATGATTCTCTTGGTGACTTCCTTGATACCATGTTTAATGGGAAACCATTGAGTGGGTATGAACACTACCCTTATTCATATATTTGGCCTTCCATCAAGCTTTATTTTAATGGTATCTTGCGTGAGACAAAATGGTTGGTATATAGTGGTTCCAATCTTGATTGTTAGACAAATCAATGGCTTGATCATATACTGCAAGACAACATAACTAGTCAACCTAAAGATGGAAACCTACAAATTGGTGACTTATTATCAAATATTCACAAATATGAAAAAATGATTCCCCTATAGGGTTGTCAGGATATTCAATGTTAAACCTTTATGGATTATGATACCCTTTTTAGAAACCAAATAGGGTTGGAAATTTTAACATAATGGAGTTTTATAAAATGGAATGTAGAGGATCCACTCTTCCACTAGCATGGTTAATGCAGTTCAACACTCATTTTATCCTTCCATCTCTTTTCATTATTCTCTAGAGGATTTGGAAAAAAATATTTCCCACTCATGATCAACTCAAAAGAGCTAGATTCAAAATTGTTTTTGCATGTCCCTTATGAATTTGTGCTGAAGAAAACACACAGTCCATTTTTCAATCAAGCTGTTTTTCACAGAAACTTTGGGAATACATTGGGTATCTCTTTATTCTATACTTTGAAATCTGTATTCCACTTTATGTTTTATTATAATGAATTTCTAGTGTTGATTTTAGTTCAAAAATCCAAAATCTGACATTGGAATCCACTATTATTGCTTTTCTATAATATAGAGGTATCATAAAGATATTTTGATTGAAGGGGATCATCCTTCTGCAGAACTGAGAATGATCTCTATTCATTTTAAGGTATCTGCTACATCCATGTTTTAAACCAGCATCATGCATAACCGACTCGTTTATTTAAATATACTTCAAAAACTAGGTGTTTCAGGCCTTCTAAGAAAACCATAAATGATAATTTATATTCTATGGATACCAAAAATCAACACATGGATCAATTTTAAATTTTATGGGGTAGCCTCTAGAAAACCAGGGACCTAAGGTTGTGGAGGTGTCTTCCGAACATATCATTACATTGTTAAGGGATGATTCAAACACTACACTGGAGTTGAGTTTGATTATGAATCTCAGTTAGGGGTGACAATATATACAGTTGGATACATTGTCCAATACAAATAGAGCTTTTATGGATGGAATATATCTTTGAAATTTTAGTGTAGGATTTGAAAACTAGAATAAGAAATATGAATTGGCATATCCTTCCCCATTTGGTTAAATTCCTCACTCAGGATACTCTTCACATCTCGGTCATCTCTCATGATTACAAAGAGTAAAATCAAGTAATAGATGTTTTATTGAAGAAATTTGTTGTGGATATAACCCTGATGTGGTCCTTCACAACCCCGAAATATTGTAATCCAATGTTTGTGGCTAACAAATGTGGTATATTTTACTATCATATATGCAATAAACCCCTTTAATTCATAACTCTTCTTTCATAAAATATATATCTTTTTTAAGACCGGTCTCCATCATGTCCTATAAGTTTGGGTATATTAGATTCAAAAATTATTTTGATAATTATTTGTTTGACTTTAATTAATAAGAACTAAGGTGTTTTCATTAGTATATCAAATTAAAATATATATACCCTCATACCTTATTTCTTGGAGGGTGTCGATTACTCTAAAAACAATTTGTTTTAGAAATGATTATAAATTGAGATGTGAGTCTTAAATCTCCATAAGGATCCCCCCAATTGACCTGAAAAGTTGTAATATGAACATAAGATGAGAAAGTGAACATATTTAATAGAAGATTCAATAGTTATAGTTGAACACATAATATGACGTTATTTATGTTATTTATAAATTTTTTATATTTTGTAAATCATACATAAATTTTATAAATATTATTTATATGAATATCCTATTGAACAAAAAACATTGGAGACCATAATAACCAAGGGTATAATGGATATATTGGTTACTATATTAAGATATCCAGAATCTAACATCCATGGACCATCACTCCCTATTTCGGTGCTAAAAACATAACCATTAAATTTTGGGTGTGATTCGAATAAACCTAGACCAATTTCAACAAATAAAAACATATAAAATCAAGTAGAAATATTAGACCACTAACATACCAAATTATCATTAAGGTATATATATTTATAAGATTAGAAACTTGTAATACATATCAGAGTTTGTAAAAAATTCTATGAACTGTTATTTGGAATCAATCAAACTTAACCCATAATTAAGCCCATTTACTATTGGTATTCTACTCAATTTAATACCTATTAAAATCATTTTAAATATCAATAAATTTCAAGAATAAACCTATAAAATCACCCTATCAGATGGTCAAACTGGTCTTTGATAAGGCTTGATGGGTGTTCTAGATCACCATAGGCGAGCACAAGTTCCTAGGAATCAAGGAATCATTACTTAGACATGATTTCAAACATAAAAAAATAATTAAATAATATGTAGAAATTAAATAAAATTCATATATGACCCATCCAAATAGTATAATTCTATGCTGGTGAAAAATATTTATATTAATAAACTAATATCAAACTATGGAAAATGGTAAAAAGTTTCCAGAACCAAAAACACCCCTCACCACCCTAGTCTCCTTCTCCTATATGGAAAACATTCCCACTAAATGCCTATCATTGACCACTAGAATATCTCTAAATGAACTAATATAAAATATAGTATAATTATAAATGGCTAATGTGATAAATGAAACAGAAATAAAAACTAAATTAGAACATACATGACTCTTTGTGACTAGATGAGTCACCACCCTATAAATAAAAACCATAACACCCCATGTGAATGATTAGAAGATATTTTGAAAACTAAAACTGATGAAAAAAAATTATTGAGATATAATAATGATTATAAAAATAACAATTAGGTATGAAAAAAACCACACCCTATGAATTAATATTTAATAAGAAACCATTTCATTCTAGTCTCAAAATATTAATTTATAAAAATATAGATTACATTCATTAAAAAAAAGTAACATGACATTGATTAAAAACCCATTTTCAAAAGTATGTGGTGATTTCAAATAAATCCCATATAATATGTAATGAGATGATAATGTATGAGTCCCAATTAGAAATGATATATGTAAAAAAATCATTAGGATATATGAATAGAGAAAAGTAGGAAATGTTTTTGTAATTTTATAAAAAAAACAAAACATACAAAAGTATAACTTAAAAATATTTTCATAGAAATTGTATTAAATGAGAGAAAGGGTAGTGGGATTCCCCTAAAATATTGTTTAATAGAAGACCTATGATTCTCATACTCTTGTTGATCAACCCATATAAATTACTCTCCTCATGCACATGATTCATGAATGTATAACTCAAATGTTCTAGAAATACCCAAAACATCATCCAGTTTATTATAGCTATTTTAGTGTATTTGTGCTAGAGATACCAGGTTGTGGACCTACTAGAATTCCCAAAATTATTTATTTATTCAACTAACTTAGTTTTATAGGAATTTAATGTCTCATTACAAAAACACAAATACATAAGGTGTGTTTAGTAGCATAAAAAAAAGTCTAATCACATAAAAATAAAAATAAATCCTATAAATAAACCACACCTTCCAAAAATAACAATGATAAGAACCTTTATTATAACCATACCATAAATTCAAATGCATCAATCTAAGTATAAAATATATATCAATGTCTTGTATTCCATTAGGGTGCACCTCAAAAATCCATTTTTATTTCATTTTGAAAAACCATAACAACTTTTTATGGGATAAGTGAGAACCAAAAAAACCAATACTAAACCTTTAATGAAACAATAAAAACATCCAAGATAAAATGTACTATGATAAGTGGGTTTTTGACACCCAACCTTGTGAACTAGAAGTTTCCAAGAGGATCCATGATCCACTTTCATTATAGTTCCATAATGTAAATTATTTGATTGATCCTTATAGATTCTTCAATATTGAGTAGAATTGATTCCAATACCTTCAAAAAAATTTGATAAGAAACATAGACAAATTATATCCCCTTTAATATACACATAACATTAAATTTAATTTAATTTAGTAGTTGTGAATGAAATACCCATTAAAATCTCTCCTAATTCAATTTTTCATGTCCTCTAATGTCTTTCTAGTGTGCACTATTAAGAAATTTTCATCCAAATCCACACCAAATAAATATTTTATGAATTTTTCTATTCTAAAAAATCTTGAGTGGTGCAGGTTTCCCCTTAGAAATTACCTATCTAGGTCTCTCACAAAACATTTGAGCCTTTGTCTTGAAAAGAAAATTCTATATTGGAATCCTATAAGGAAATCTTATACTTAATGGACTTTACCACTAGCTTTAGTTATTGTTCTCCATGGGCAATTAGTTTATCACAAGTGTGATTGGAATCCTGATATGCCTCATTTTCTATAATCCCTCAACCACTTTATGATGGAAAACATATCAGACTCTAATTTCAATCTAGTTTTTCTCTCCTATGGCCTCAATAATTTCTACCAACATCTCATTATTCTTAGGAAGTACATAATTAAAATAAATATCAGGATGTTTATTTTTGAGTGTAGTTTAATTTTAGACCGTGTTTTTCACCACTTATTAAGTATAAAATTATGATTTTTTTAAAATTAAAGTTATGTTCGATATCATAGAAAACAAGTAACACGATATTTTAAAGAACCTCAAAATACTATTCATTTTAGTTTTTATACATGATATTTATAGCCCATCCATTATATTTGGAGTTATGAATGTGAATATAAATTTTTTTAGAATTATTTATGATATATGAATAAAATATATTGTTAAATATTTAATAAATTTTGGGGAATGTTTTTATAGGGTTCAAAAATAATATTATCTCAAAAAATGTTTATATTTCTTTTTATGAAAATGAATATATTTTTTCCACTTTGAGAAGATATTTATCATATAATTTAATATTTTTCTTTATTAAACATGTCATAATTTCTTTATGAGTAATTCTGGGCATTTTTATAAAATGATTAATTTTTCAATGAATAGTAAAAAATAATGGATTTTATTGAAATATGACTTTTCATTTAAATCATTTAAAAATTTATATTTTCTTTTTAAATTATATAAATGTTATATTTATTCAATTATGTGATTATGGAACCAATATATTCCATTATAATGAATTTAATATTGAATTTCCATATAAAAATGTCGTATACTTATGAAAACAGTTTCTTTAGAATTTTTTTTCATCGCACATGTGTGTCTAATTTTAAATTAAATTCATCCAATTAAATGAACTGATTTTGAAAAACTGTATCCCATATTTTTAATCAAAATTATTCATATTACATAAAAAATTAATCATATTTTTTCAAATAAAATAAAAAAAATACAAATCATTAATTACTACTGTTAAGGTTTAAATATGCATATCATGGGGTTAATAAAAAAATTATAAGGGTTATAATCAAAATAAAATTATTTTAAAAATAGTATTGGATGGTAATATATAAACCATATATACTATTAGGTTCAGTATTGATAATTTAATAAGCCTTTTGGATTGTATCAAACATTTTTATAACATTTTCTTTTCCAAAATATCAAGTGTGTCATTTTCCCCACTAATTAATGTGCACCACTTTCATCTCCACTTTACAAATATAATGAATTTATTTAGTTCCAAAAACATCCCAAATTCCATAATTAATTACATCCCCACTTTATAGAGCCTTTTTTATAACAAATCTAATCTTTGGATTCTTTATGTATAATCCCAAAGAGTTTGTCTGAAGAATATTTATCTTTCTTATGAAATAAAATACGTTTTATTTAATCTTATACCTCCTTAAAATCATACAAAATTATAATGGTAAAATTAAATAGTTATATACCATATACAAAGATGATATTATTTTAACTACTTAACTTAAATCAATATCCACTTCAATTAATTGGGAAACAAAACCATCATTTATTTGTACAGTGGACTACCCCCTCTCAAACCCATGTAATGTTTTTTCTATATTCACCTTTCATGGTTGTTCATGAAGATGTATTTAATGTTTATATATTATATTCATGAAATATTAATTATGTTATAAATTAATACATCTCATTTCTTCTTTCCTTACCATACATTGATGTATGTTGGTGTGGTTTATGTGTACAACAAACTACCGCATCACGAAGTGATGTTATTCATTTTTTATTACCGAATAATATGGATGGTATATAGAACTATATTTAAATAACTAATATGATATTTTTGATATAATTATCATTTTGGAAGTAAAAATTACACTTATCTTTTTCCAATATGATTTTTTAATAATGGGAATATTGCATATGTGTTTGTATGACCTACTATCTCTATGATTATATGATTGTTCATATTTCATAACCATAACTCAAGGTCATATTTTAAAATATAAATTTTTATAATAATAATAATAATAATTTTTTCAGCATTATTATTATGGATATAACTTCAAAAATAATATCTGTTAACTTATTCACCGCTCTAACAAGACTTTGGACATACGTATAGAACATTGTCAAAACATCTGATTTGAACCTATATAATTTAGAAATTGAATATAAAATGATAATTAATATAATGATAAAAATAATAAAATTGAAAAATGATCAAAAGAAAGAAAAAATTTAATAGAAATTTATTTTTCTATAAAATAAAAAACTCATGTTATAAATTGGCCTCAGGCTAAGGGATATCTATCAACAAAAACATTCATTATGTAATGACCAATCAATCTATAAATATAATTAAATGTATCTTTAAATTTATGGAATTATTAATATATATATATATATCCCATATATTCCTAGATTTTTTTACCTTCCACTGATGGGTTAATAGTTTCCTTATGCTCATTTATCAAACAAATTCATTTAGAAATATATATTGATTATGAAATAAGGAAATATTTTACAACCCATTTTAATTACATGGGAAATTCTTATGTTACACCTTATTATGGACATCCTTTATGTGGAACACATAGATAACGGACATCATATGATGGGTGGGCCTCGTTAACTCTCTTATGAATTGGTAAAGGTTTACTCTCATGAGGCATAATGTATAAGATTAATGAGTAAACCAAATCCATTATTTGAATATTTATTCCATGTAATATAGTATAGGGAGATATAATAGAATCATGTTTATGAAATGTAAAATATTAATTCCATGTTTATTATATTACCATGAATTTATGAAACCATGTTATTTATGTAATAATTTCAGGTGTTTTTATCATGCTTATTCAATTTTATGATATCATGTTGTACTCTATACAAACATGTTATTATCCCTTATCATGTCATTTCCTTATTATGATTTTAGATCACCTTATTCATTTATGTATTCTTTGGGTCATTAAAGATAGTTTCCAAAGCTCAAAATAATTTAGGATGTCATTATGAAAAATAAAATTAAAATGTCATGTTTTATTTTTCTGTAGAAGTATTATGAACTTAGTCTTTAAAAGATACTAGGACTCATGGAAATTAGGTTTATACTTATTGTATATATAAATTTAATAATTATGTAAGAATTTTTTTTAAAGGGTTGGGTCACTATAATGATTCAAAATAGGTTTAATAAAATTGGAGTAATCTTTTCATAGTCTGGTAAACTTCCTAGAGAATATATTATATACATCCTAATATGTAATTCCTCTATTCCTTTTTTCATAACATGTACATATTCCCCTTATTATCCTTAAAACGTCTCAACATTAAATCATGATATTATGTGTCAATATATGTTACCTCTTCAATTTTAATAGTAATAAAAAATCTCTGCAACTCAATATTTTTAGGGACAATTACTACCACACCAGCCTGAATATACTCATTTTTTCAATGGAATTTGTTTCCACCACACATCATACATTTTAAGGTTTAATTCCTATAATAGTTGAAAGTGATTCCGTGTTTCTATTTAGGAGAGTCTTTTAGACTGGAATTTTGACAATCAGTTATAATTTTATTTCTGGCATACATTTTATGGTATTGATTTGTGTAAATAAATGATGAATGTTTCCAATTTTTGGAGATAATTGACTTGTTCTATTTTTTATGGTAGGAAATGATGTATATTTTAAAAGGGAACAAAAAGAGGAGAAATTGAGAGCTTTAAGACCCTTGGTATCATGAGCTTTTCTCACGGTGTGACATCAGATTTTTGAAAATAAAGAAGAGATGTAAATTGGAACAAAACAATTACACATTTAGAAATTTTTAGAATGAATTTTTCATGATGGAAAATTTTTGAAGTGGATAGAAGTCATAAAAGGAATTTAGATGTTTTGAATCCTAATTTCACATTGGGAACAGATTAAAAGTTTCATATCGACATGAAATATTCATGAATGCAAAGGAAGAAATGGTTTGTGGATTTGACGATGTGTAAAAAAGTTACACTTCTTGACATCATCGACGCATAGAAAACATAAATGTGAAGTTTTTCTGATTTTTGATGGGATCATATATGAATGTAGCCTCTCAATTACCCTTTCTAGGTTGTCTATGTGAGAAGGAATCATTGGATAACCTTCTTTATCATTATTTCATTTCCTTCATTTACTTTCATTACTTTAAAATGTCTCCCCAATCTCGCATAATATCAACTTATCCATACATGGAGGGGTAGTTTAATTTAGTGATTGGAGAAGGGGGAGGCTATACCTATGTGTTTTATTTTTTTCTTATGATTTAAATAAATAATATCCCTTCTTTTTTCTTAATCTTTTTTCGATTAATAATTTCGTTTTAAATTCTAAAAGCTGCTGCATTAGGTTGTAATTCTATTAACTATAATTTCATTGGTTGATGATCATATCTTCCTCCACCCAATTATAATATGTATACAGTGGAATGGATTAGGGTCGGGTGGTGAGTGCTCGATGGTAGTCAGTAAGTGCGCATGATTAATTTGGAATATTGGTTAATTAGGGAATAATAATTCTTGGTTAGGGATTTCTCTAATTAATCAAGAAAGCCTTCTTCAAAAATACACACATTGGAAGGAGGGTAGACTAATCCAAGGTTTTTTATTGGAATATTCTCATCATAACTATATGGTCAAGGAAAAGGCAGGACTCTATAGAAGAATATATATCTTACCTGTCAAAGTAAGAAAAATTGACAAAAACGTGGAAAAGATGACATGGAAACACTTGGTCTTTCCAAACCTAATATAGTCACCATCGTTCTAATTTATTTAGAACCAATCAAATAATTATTCATAATTCTCTCACATCATTAAAATTTAATTGAAACCAATTTTTTTAGAAAACCAACAAAAAGTGAAAAACTATTATTGTGTGCACTCCTCTTCAAGAGACTACCAAGGATTAAATACTACACTATACTTAGGTAATTAAAATATTATTTTTTCACAACGAATAAATAGAATGTCTCTAACATATCACCATTTCCAGGGTGGATGCACCTCCAAACACTTTTTTTTAAAAAAATCATTTGAATTACCTATAGTTCAAATGAAAATTTTAATAAATTATATCCATAAATTGGATGACTAGAGACCAAATTGAGAAAATAAAATTTGAAAATAGAGTTTGAATAAATAAACCTCGCATATTTAGGTGACCCATCCAGTTATCACTCTAAACCTAAAATAATGGCTGTAAATCCCAACCAAACTCTATTTGAACTCTTTGAACCTCAGTTCACTAACCAAAAAATTAAACTAACTATACCTTCCATAAGAAATGATTTTTAATTTCACATTAACAAGGTTCAAATTATTCCTAAATTCTATGGTCTTTCTCGAGAAGACCCCAATAGACATGATCATGAATTTACAAATGTGTTCTCAGGTTTCAGACCCTGAGGATTTGTTGAAGAACATGTAAAATAGTGGGCATTCCCCTTCTCAATTTAGGGAGTGGAAAATGATAGGTTGTATATTATTAAATCAGTAGAAGTCCAAGACTAGTAAGATATTGAAAATTTCTTATTGAAAAGGATTTTCCATGCTTCCAGGAGCATGAGTATCAAAAATGATATCTATTCCATTCACCAATTGACCAGTGAGACACTTTATTAGTTCTGAGAGTGAAATAAGAAACTATGCACCACATGACCACATTAGAAAATGGAAGTATGATATTTCTAAGTTTTATTCTATCAAGTAATGCTCGAAAATGATTGAAACTTTCTAGACACATCATCTGGATGATCCTTGATTGACAATTCCCCAACGGATGCCGGAGGTCTAATTGAAATGATTACACAAAACTCATAGTAATTTGATACTAGAGGTATGAGAACTGGAGGAATCCATGAGTTAAGGAATTCATATTCTTCCTCATCCTTACTTTAAGAAACAATTAAAGAAAAAACCAATTTTATGAGACCACTTTCTCTGAACCAATTGAAGGAACAAAAAGGCCTAACTTAGGTTTTTGCTTATACTCTTATGCTTATCATTACAATGATCAGTTTCCGGAAGTGAAGGTGATCGGAAATTATGATGTTGATTATTAGAAAATCCAATTCCATCTGAACTATCCACATCGCCCCAATCCCAACTAGGATGTTTATTCCAATTGAACCTAGATAGGCCTCCTTTTGAAAATCAATACCAAAATCAACCTCTATTCCAACAGTAGTAATAACAGAACCCTCGACCATTCCAACAACCATATAAACAACCATACTAGTAGAAAAGAATTTAAAAACCCTAAAAAAGATCTCATAAGAACAACCAAGAAATAGGGATTCAAGAGTTGAAGAAGATAGTGAAAATTTTATAAAATAAGTTTGATATCCTTCGGGAAATTCAAAGAAAGAATCATGAAAAAATACCAATACAGTTAGTTCCAAATCCAATTGAGAATTTCATTGAAATTATATCCCAATGTCGTAAATAGCTCACACCCCCTTAATAGTGTAAGGATGATGATTCTAAGAAACCTATTAAATCTCAACCCATCCATCAAAAAGATGGAGGCCATAACAACAAATGGGAAAGAACGATGATCAGAGAGTAAAGGTTAGAAACACCATTGAAAAAAATGGAGAAAAAGGATATCCCATAACTATTCTCATCAGCATTAGGTTAGTCCAAGAAGGGTGATAAATAATGAATTCAATATGAAATTAAGGAATCATTTCAGAAAGTAGTTATTAACACCCCACTACTATAGAAAATATGAAAAATACCTATTTATGATAAATTTCTGAAGGAGAAGTTCACTAAAAGAAGGAGGCTAGATGGAAATGAAATAATAAAATTAGGAAGAAGTGTTTCCGCACTAATCAGACCACCGATACTGCAAAAATATCAAGATTTAGGGACATTCTCTATTCCATGAACTATTTGTTCTTTAAATTTTACCTATGTAATATGTGATCTGGGAGCGTCAATAAATTTCATTCCTCACATAGTATTTGTATCTATGTAGATTGTATAACTAATACCAACTAGATTAGTGGTATAATTAATAAACAGATCCACCATTTTTCTTGATGGAGTTGTAGAAGACGTACTCATGGGAATCAGAGGATCGATCTTTATAGCATACTTTTATGTCTATTCTAGGGATGAAAACCGAGAACTAGGACAATCCACCATCATCCTAGGGAGACCCTTCCTAAAAAAACAAGGGAAAACATCAATATCCATGAAAGAACACTCAAAATGGATCTTGGAGGCAGTTCAATACTATTTAGCATTCTTGATATAATGAAAAATCCTTCTAGAAATCACTCACTCTATGAAATTTTCCATTGAGAATGTATAGAACTAGTTGAAGATTCTATAATTCTTCATGAATTCTTATCATTTGGAGAATCGTTTCAATTGAATGTTCCAATTCACAATAACCTATAGATCTTGATCCCATGTTAGAGGAAGAGTTAAAATATGACTTTTTGATGATTTTTTAAAGGAGATTGAGATGATATCAGGGAATTCAACATTATAAGTAGGGAACCTATAATCAATATCATTTTTTAGAACAACCCCTATGTCTACAACTTAATCCATTACCAAGTGCCATAAATTATTCTTACCTAATGGATGGGGAGAAATTTGTTTTAATGAATACCAATAATGTATCCCATTAAGAAGAGAAAACTATGACTGACCTTCTCAAAAGAAATGTCAAAGATGTAGGAGTGATTTTAAGTGATATACCCGAAATAAACCCGAAGGTATTCTCTAATAAAATATATTTAGAAATTGATTCTCAACTAGTTCGATAACCTTATAAGAGACTCAATCCAAAAATAATGGAGGTTGTTAAGAAATAGATAGATAAATTTCAAGAAGCTAACATGATTTACCCAATCAATGATTCTTAGTGGATCATCCCAATTCATGTAGTTCCAATGAAAATTAGGCTAACACTAGTTTAAAATGAAATAAATGAACTGATCCCCATGAGAGTAAACAATATCTAGATAATGTGTATATATTATAGAAAGATAAATCATGTTGCACGAAAAATACATGTTTTATATTCTGTTCATTGATCGGACGCTTGAAATTTCTTTCGAAAAACTCATGACTATTTTTAGATTGATTCTAAAGATACTATTAGGTAATGATTTCACCATAATACATGGATAAGACAACCTTCACCTGTCCTTTTGGAACATTTTTCTATAAATGGATGCCTTTCGAGCAATGAAAATCACCAAGTTCATTTCAATGGTACATGGATAGTATTTTATCAGACTATATTGAGGACTTCATGGAGGTATTTATTGATGATTTCATAGTTTTTGGAAATTCATTTGATCATTTATTAAGAAATTTTTAAACGTTTTGAAAAAATGAATTGAAAAGAAACTTGTCTTAAATTTCAAAAAATTCCATTTCAAGGTTGAAAATGGAATACAATTTGGGAACATAATTTCACAAAAAAGGATTGATGTTGATAAATCAAAATTTGAGGTAATAAATTCCATTCTATATCCAAATTTTCTAAAACATGTTACATACTTTTTAGGGAAAACATTATTTTATAGATGATGCATCAATGATGTTATTATGATCACACTCCTTATATCAAGATTACTTTTAAAGGATGCAAACATTAATTCTGATTATAGTTATAGGGAATCATTTTATTAATTGAAGAGGTGGTTAATCACACAACTAATAATGAAACCACCCAACATGGATTACACTTTAGATTTAATTTATAGTGGATTTAACCAAGCAGTGGGATCCTCTATATTGCAAATAATTGACAAAAAGCCTCAAATCATCTCCTATAAATCAAGGACCTTGGATAATATAAAAATAAATTACTCAACTACAGAGAAGGAGTTCCTTGAAGAAATTATTTCACTAGATAAATTCTTATTATATATTATTATCTCTAAATTTCTTTGATTATCATGCAACACTCTGGTATTTAATGAGAAATTCAGATGCTAAACCTTGATTGGTGAGATGGTGATACAAATACAAGAGTTAAATTTGGAAATTAAAATTAAAATAGGGATCCTAAAATCAGGTGGCTAGTCATCTAAGTCGACTACCCCACTCTACTGAAGCAGAAAATCCAAACGAGAACCCACTTAATGAAGATCTTCTGAGAGAAAACCTCTATATCATCACTGGTGAAGTACCATGGTATGCCAATATTTTCAACTAGTTTTACTACATCTTATGTTCCCTCTCATCTATTCTATCATCAATAAAATAAGATTAAATATTAATCAAGATTTCATATTTGGGATGACCCCTTTTTTGTGGAAAATTTGAAATGATCAAATCAAGAGAAGATGTGTACCATCAATTGAAATTGAATGTTCACTTGAATTTTTCCATGAATTATTATATAGAGGAAACTTTGTACCTCATAGTACGACCTAGAAAATTTTATATTATAGACTCTATTTTACAACCTTATTCAAATATTCAAATAAATTATTTAAAAGATGTGAAAAATGATATGTTTCATGTAATATCTCAAAATGATAGGAAATACTTCAGAACCCAATATCGTTTTTTTGAAATCTTTGTTGCATGGGGAATAGAAATCATTGGAAATTTCTGAATGTTGATTTTAAATTCATATATTCTTTTAGATATATACTATTTTTCAAAATGGTTGGAAGAAAAAGAAACTAGAACTAGAGATGCTAATTTTGTTTGTGATTTTTTTAGGGCTAACATATTTTGTAGGTTTATAGTGACATGAAAAATCATCAGTGACCAAGGAACTCATTTTGGAAACAAGAAAATGGAAGCATTGTTGAAAATGTATGGGTTACATCATAAAATTCCAACACCATATCATCCCCATACAAGTGTCCAAGAATAAGTCTCCAATAGAAAAATCAAACATATTCTGGAAAAGACTATAAAAAACAATAGAAAGTAATATAGATAATCTTTAGATGATACCTTATGGGAGTAAAGAACATCCTATAAGACAACCATATGGATGATACCCTACATATTGATTTATGTAAAGAGTTTCAACCTTCCTATGGAATTGGATATCAAAGATTATTGAGTGATAAGAGAGATAAATTTAGACCTTGATAAAGCTGGGAAAGAGATAAGATTGCAGTTACATGAGATAGAGGAAATCACGAGGAAATGATTCAAAAATTAAATGATCTATAAATAGATAACAAGGATGTACTATGAAAAGATGATTCAACCATGAAACTTAAACCCTTATTTTCTTGTTCTAGATGGGAAGGTCCTTTTACTATTATTCACATATACCCATTTGGTGCATTGCAGATCAAAAATAAATGAGGAGAAAACTCATTCACTTTAAATGGGTTGAGGCTGAAAAGGTTCCATTGGACCATACATCAATAACACTTAGAGGAGGTCAAACTCATTCACACAAATTACCAATAATGACCTACCAGGTTGCATCTTTCCTTTACATTTGATGACGAGTAATAATATTTTTATATACTAAGACGAAAACAAATCAATATAAAGGAATTGTGAAAACTACATCAATTAAGTTTGGGGGATGGAATCTTATAGTATTTGATTTTTCATTTTATCAATTTTTAGTCAAGACAATGACATAAAATAATAGTGCTTCTCAGAGGCAACCCATATTTTATTTCCATAGTCTACTCTTCCCCTCGGTCATATAATCGGATGGTTTAAACAGACTACACTATCACTTGTTTTTATTCATATATTTTAGGTATATTAATAAAGACGATACAAGGATGAAAAATGGAGATACATAACAGAACACACATCATGAAATGGATTTAGATAGAACCTATGAAGCCAAAGTTGAATCTTCAATTTGAAAGTGGAGTAATCATTTCAATAGAATATTTTCCAACTATATTCCCACATTGGAAAATTTTTAGGGATTTAAAATAGAAATTGCATGCCCACACATGAAATATTATTTTTTTGTTTCTAATCTAGGAGACCGTACTTTCATAGGAATCATATGATTCCATGTTTTAGATTTCAATGTTAATGAAATTTAATGAGTAAAATAGAGAGTTGGATAATTAAAGTGAATCATCTATCTTAAAATGATGATGCATGATTTAAATAAATTAAATAATTCATATTAATGAAATTTCCCAAAAAAATTCATGCTTTGAATTTATTAAATTCATGTGAATTTATTTTTTATTATTAATCATTCCTTGAATGATTTTCCCAAATCATGTCTCACATTCCTGATAGTATTTATAGACCATGTAATTCCTATATTATCTTGATCACATTTCATGAGTGATCATGGGACATTACATCTTATAGAACATGAATTTTAACTTTTTAATGCTTTTGTTGTGCAAAAAAACATTTAAAACGACCGAGGAATCATTTTAATAGTTATATACCTTAAAATACCACATTTACATCAATCCTTCTTTTTCCATAAAGACCATGAATGACCTTTACAAGGATGATGCATGTTTCAAGACATTTTTTATCCATTCCTACCCTACTCTTAGTAATTTCATGATATTTTAAAGTTAAAGTGTTGGTGTAAAAAGAATCATAGAGGATGTAATGTTATACCCTCTAAAAAAGATGTGTGGGGGTTCTTTTTTGGGTAATGAAAAATGAAATTTGATCCATTCATTTTACACATTATTTTTTCCCCTCTTGAATAAAAATTAATAAAATAAATGAATGATAATAATGTGTTGTGATTTGGGAAAACCAAAAATCACTATTACTAGACTGATGATTTTTATCATATGTGGTTTGTTGATGGATGTGAGGTTTTTTTTAAGAATAAATTTCGAAAAAAACAAAGAAATATAAAAAAAATATTTGGAAAAAAAATTCAAGACTGTGCAAAAATAATATATAATGCATGATTTGATCATGAAATTACTTTGGGTTTGGGTAAATATGAGTTTATAATTTAAAGGGGAGAATTTCATTACACTTTTTGATATATTACGTTTTACTTAAGAGGTAAAACTCATATATGAGCCCTAATTTTTAAAGCATCATATCTACTTCTCTATCCATGGATGGATAGTTTCATTGATTGATCAATAAAGGGGGAGGCTATACATACGAGCTTCCTTGAGTTCCTATTATTCAAATAAATAATATTCATTTTCTATCTTAAACTTTTTTCGATTATTAATTCAGTTTTAAATTCTAAATGTGGTTGCATTAGGTTTTAATTTTTTTAATTATAATTTCGTTGGTCGATTATAATATGCACTTCAGCATAATTCTAATCTATGTATGGTGGAATAGATTAGGGCTGGGAGGTGAGTGCTCGATGGTGGTCAGCACATTTGTATGATGTTAAGTTAGAATTTTGGTTTATTAAGAAATAATAATTCCTGATGGGGGATTTCTCTAAGTAATTATAGAAGCCTTCTGCAACACTAAACAAATTTGAAGAAAGTTAGACTAATATATGGTTTTATATTAGAATATTCTCATTATAGGCATCTAGATAAGGGGGAGACAAGACTTGGTAGATGAATCTATATCTTACCAGCCAAAAGAAGAGAAAGGGATAAAAACATAGAAACCATGACAGCAAATTTCTAGGTCTATCCAAACTCTCTTTGATCACCATATTTCTCATTTGTTTAAAATAAATAAAATCAATATGCTTAATTCTATCACATCACTCAAATTTAATTAAAACCAATGGTTTTTAGAAAATTAAAAAAAAAGTGAGAGAATTGTTTGTGTGAAATCATCTTCAAGTGACTACCTTGGATTAATAACTATACTATACTTAGGTAAATTAAATATTGTTTTTTCATGCCCACAATGGGGGTGCGTCAATTATCCTTCACTTCCATATGTGGGATCGATTGGATATTGAAGGTTTTTGGCTCTCGAGCATGACACAACCATGATTTACCTCTATCACCACCCCGTTTCTAGAAGAGGAGGTGAACAAAGAATAAGAGAGGGCATGTGTGTGTAGCTTAGAACTATTACCACAAAAGACTCATTTTCTCGATAATCTTGGGACTTTATTGATTTATGCGTTAACGTCAATAGGACCACCATGTTTCATGATTTTATTTCACACCATATTGTAGTTAGGGGTGAAACATTAAACCATTTATATTTTCTATAATAATTATACACATGTGCGGGGTTCATGAGATATAATTATTTCTCCAATAAAGTCCAAAACCTTTCCAGGATAAATTTTCTAGTCTATATGACACAAAATAAAGAGATTATTACAATAGAATATTGATGATTCTTATAATACCAAATTCTTATGATGATACTCCACTTATATTTCAATACAAAATCTATTCATATGGAACTTTGAAGAAAGGACCTTCTCATAGATATGAGGGGTAATGGGTTGGTAAAAACCCATTATTCTTTCATCCATAAAGTAGAAACACCCCAACAAGCTTCCAATAAAAAAAATAATGGTGGGGTTCATAAATGGGATGGGAAAACATGGAAGATAATCCCAAAAAGATAAGAAATTCATATCCCATTTTAAATAGATTTTAAACATCAACCTTATAATGATGAATCAGGAATCATTAAGGGAGTGGGTGGTAGTGGACTAAGATGAGAAATGTTTCTTCATACCTAAAATGAATAATGAATTGTCCTAGAACGAGTACACTAACCTCAATAGGTTGTTATAAATCCCACGTTCCTTAAATTAACCTATTGATAGAAGTAAAGAGGGGATGATTCAGAACAAACTAAACCACCAAAGAGTAGTCATAGAGAGAAGTATCCTCGATGAAATGTGATTGAGAAATCTTCAGGGTTGGAGCATCATCTTTGAAACCTAAAAACATATGTTGTTGAGGGATATCTATATATTTCATGGTATGATAAACCATTTAAAAATATATTTTTAGAAACATGATTCATTAGTCAGGACCCATGGTGAAATCATTAAAACACATGTAGAAAAAAAGAGAGGTAATTTCAAATCATTACAAATATTTTCTATCATTTATTTACTTCATGATATTTTTCAAAAACCCAATTAATTATATTCTTCAATTTATAGGGTCATAAATATGGTGATCTAAATAAAATCAGATTGGAACTCATTGAATTTCATGTACGAGACCCAATTCCATATCAAAAAAGTCCAATGAACCCATCAAATAGTAATGAATCTATTGAATCATGAAAGTTCATTAAAATTGGTCCATAAATAGACCCTATGGTTTCGAAAATCTCACACCATAATGATGGAATGAAAATGGAAGAATAAGAATGTGGTGGAGGAGACGATACCGCTACCTGAGATAATTGTACCATGATTCGAGAGTGGAAACGTAATAAATTGAGGGGTTAGAGGGGGAGGTTGCATAGAAGATATCCCCCTTTGGTGGAATTTAATGAGTTAGAGGGTGAGGGTAAGAGAGACCCCTTAAGGGTTTTATTTCTTTAAGGGGAAATGATAATTTTTCAAAAAAAATACCCTATGAATACTATGCATGTTTACCCGAACTATGCACCAACTTTCACCCTTAACTAAGATCCTAGAGCATCATGTTGAGAAGATATCACGATTTTAAAAATTGTATGTTGATCTTGTGAGTAGGATTTCTAAAATTATAAAATATATAACATGATATTCAAATGATATTTGAAAATTATTTGAATTAACTGTTTGAAATAATTTAAAAGCACAAAAAGGATCTTTTTTATATAAAAATCACTAGATGGAAAAACAAGAAAATAGGGACTCAAAATATATTAAAAATAAATAGTGTGAGGTGAGGTGTGAGAATTCTCCCAAACATAAAGATTTATACCCTCATGATGAAAAATTATATTTGTTGAACCATAATACTAGGAAATGATAAACTAATAATCAATATGAGACTCTAAACTAGAAAACAATAGGACTAACACTCACTTCCTTTTTCCAATCCCAAAACTATAAAATCTGAAATATTCCCAAGAAATACTCTTAAAAACCATACCAGTGTCCAAGGATTAAAAAGTATGAAAAAATAATATGACGTATGAGACAAAATTATCATAGTTAGAGACTTAGATCTCCAAATAGAATATCAAAATTAATAACTCACCAACCCCTATCATAGAAATCCACACAAACAATCATCATGGTCTATTCAGGATCTCTACAAGTATCTATCACATGACCTATGGTCATGTACAAAAAAATTAATATGATAAGGTTTAGGTTGGATGGGTATAATGAATTACTCAATCAAGGAATCATGGAAATTGGGTTCATCTTAAGCTCATTGTAGGGTAGTAACCACACAATATTTGGAATCTGGTAGAACAATGATTTACTATATTAGAATAACCCACAAGTCATAAATAGGACCAAAATGTAACACCCTGAGATTTTTTTAATTATTATTTTTTTCAAATATGTTTAATATTTTTTTTTCTCATTACAATAAATAATAATATTATCTATAATTATATGAATCATGGATTTTATATTTTATTATACTCAATAATTAGTGTAGCTTGCATTACATGCAACTCTGAGTTTAAATGAGACATGAAATACTATTAGAATATTATTTTATAATATGATACTTATCACTTAGACATTGGAATGAAGGGAATGAAAAATTATTAACTATTATGGACATATATTATCTACACATAGATATAATATTATTATTTTTCTGAATAATTAATCAAATTGAAGATAAAAAATACTACAAATAAAGGAAATTCATTTTCTAAAATACTATTTATATGCCCCAAAACATGCGTTACCTAAATAAATTAAAAAAATAACTTTTAATTAATATTATAATGTTGTTTCAATATTATATAATCAATAACATTTTAATCATTTAGTGTACTTTTTTCTAGATAATAGATAAGAATAATAACATTTTCAGGCTTAAAAACTATATTTTTCTAAAAAAATGTGTTGTCAATTTTTGTTCACTTATATTAAAATTATTTTTTATCAATGTTAGAGAATTTATTTCACCAAATAAATTTTTATTCTTAAATCATCATGTCCAATTTATCAAAGGGTAAATTTTTTCTAATTTTGTGAGAAGATATATTTTTCGATGTGTACTTAAAAATATATTTTTATTAATAATTGATATTTCATTTAATGAATTTAATATAATCCAATTATTTTTAATATTAATTCAAAATTATATTTATTTAAATTATATTTATATTAATCCAATTGAATTCATTGGAATCAATTGAATATTTATTTTTTATATAATATCTTTCTATACTATTGATGCTTTTCTATTTGCAAAAGTGCTCTTTCATCGTGTGTGTGGGTTTAATTTTAAATTACTTTTTTTCTATTCTGGGAGGTGTATTTAGAAAAATGGATTCAATATTTTGTATAATAATTATTTATATTATCTAAAAGGCCCAATTAAATATTTAAAATAACTAATTGTAAAAATATTTAAAAAAATTTACCATTATTATGGTTAAAATGGTTTCACCAGTGGTTAAACTAAAATTATAAGTGATAAAATGACCTAGAAACTTTTATAAATCAAATTTTCTAAACCCATTGAAATAGTTTAACCTATAAGGTTCATTAATTTCTTATATTGGGTCTTTTGGCCATGTGAAAAACATGGGTACACCTTTTTCTTCTCAAAATTTACAAGTGTGCCACTCACCTCACTAATAAAAGGCCACCCCTCTTTTATCCTCTTCACACAATGAAAACCCTTAGAATAGAACATTATATTGAAAAATAACATCATTAATTCATTAAAATTATCTTATAATCCTTATATTTACCATAAATATGACCAAATATTACTTTTGGTTCAGTCAAAATGAAGCTGTCTGAAGAAGTGGTGGCATCGCTAAGCGAGATTTTTAGTTTATTTCTTGCACCACCTCCTGAAATTAATTTTAAGACTTGATAATATAATAAAATTAGTATTGAAAAAATATATATATTATATTATTTTAATTTCATTACATAAATACCTCTCTTATTCCATCAAATGGGATATAATATCTTTATTCATGTTTAAGACAGACTACTGCCTCGCAAATCAAACCGATTCGTTTTTCCTCACCACCTCACACGAAGGTATATAATGATGAATTAAAAAATATATTTGATATATATGACATAATTATACTGATTTATTTTTAATTAGACACCTAACATCTAACATCCAAACACTTCGGAAAGCACTAAATTTGATCTTCTATAAGGCAGACCACCACCACGCGAACCGATGTGATGTACTTTTTATTTATATTTTAATTAGATGATAATAATTAATGATTTTAAAAATATATATTATATTCATAAAAATAATATACATCATTAATTATGATATCACATATAACTCATTAATTTAAATTTCATTGGAATACGATAATGTCTCTCCCATGTATGATGGACTACCGCCTCGCGGAGCAATGTGATTTGTTCTTCTCATACATTTTACTTGGAAAGTAATAATGATACATTTAAATAAAAATATGATATATATATATATATGAAATAAAAAATATTCTGGATGGTTAATATATTTTTTATCATTATTTATTTCACTTCCTCTTAAAATAGAAATATTGTTCTTCAATATGCATGACCTACTGTCTTCATAAATAAGGTATTTAATTTTAAATATATAACATTTATAGATTAAAAAAAATACATTTATAATTAATATATTTTGGAATTTATATAATGGTTAAATTTCTATATATTTTTTAACCATTATCAAAGAAATTAGACCAAAAATAACAAATCAAAACATATAAGAAAAAGTTGTTCATATCCGGAATGTGATTTTAGCAAGGAATTGTTAATAAAATAGTTATAAAAGGAACTAAGTAAATCATATGTGGTACGATATATATATATATAATTATGGTTCATTAATATTTTTATATTAAACAATTGTTTATTATATAGGAGTTCCGAACATCTTTAAAAGATGTCGAGACTTATGTTAAGTTATTTCGGTCTCACTTTTACTTTGTGTGAGGTACAACCGATATTCAAAACATATTTCTTTTACGTGATGTATATTATATTCATGAATTTATTTAATGATTATTATCCTGAAAATTTTGGGGAATTACATTTTTGATTGATGATATCCGATTCATGGGTTCTATGGTTCAAAAGATACCACAGTGGTAATGGATTTTTGTCTCAATTTTCCTCTTCTGACACATATGTTATATTATGAGCCTATATTATTTTATAACTTTAATTTAAATCCCCTTTGTAATGTAATATAATGAATTTATTTATTATCTTTATATTCTAGGTTTTATTTTACTTTACACATTCATGAGGCTTATAATTCAATGTTACAGAAGTTATAAGCGGTTTATGTAACAATCTCATCAATTTTCGGGATTACTCATGATTGTGATTATAATGATGAAAAATTATATTCTATATATCAAAAAATATTTTATTTTTTTATACAATGGTTATTCCAGGTGATTACATGTTTTCCCTTTATTTTCCTCTCTTTATATACTTAAGAGTTCAAAATGAAGTTATGAAAATTTTGTTTCCATTCACTATTTGATCAAAATCACTATTTATACCAAAACCATTATTTTCTAAAAAGTTTTAAAAAACGTTTTTACATTATCAATATGTTTTATTAAATAATTTTTTACAAATTTATTAATTTTTTAATGTTTTTTATAAAGTAATATACACGACTTTTTCAAAACACAATAAATGTTTGGATTTTAACAAAATGATATGGGAATCATAATTTTAACTTGTATGTTATGAATGTATTTCCCCACACCCATAAAAAATATTTTCATTGATGATTCCTTTATAATTTTTTATTATTATTTTAAATGATAATTATTTTTAAAATATTTTATGTTTTAAAATTAATTTTGAAAGTGGGAATGATATTTTAATCATGAAAATTTTTTAATGATTTTTAAATATTCCATTAAAATTTTAAAAATTAAATTTTATAGAAATGTATTTCAAAAATGTTTTATGAATTTTTGGTTTTAAAATGTTATTTTCAATGAAAATTTATTTTCCTCATGAAAATTTCCAAGTATCTTTCTAAATCATTTTCCATCTATGATGAAAATCTATGATGATTCTTTTTCATTACTATGGATATGATCCAATGATATAATTCATAATTTATTATCTGAATAGGTAATGTTTAAGATAAATATTTTTTATAAAATCCATTTCTTTCAAACAGGTTATATAATGGTGAAATTCTTATGATACCCCCTTCTTTTTCAATGATGATAGGAATTAATGATTATTAAACCAATTTCATTTCATGAGATCTGATATGTTGAATATTTTTGGATATTTTAGAACACATATTTTTTATTTTAATTATGTGACAAGTAGGACCTATATATATCTCTAATGAATTTGGTAAATATTGAAATATCATGAGATAATCTCGACTAAAATGGAGGGTGAACCCTATTCGGATATAGACCCTTTCCACATTGATTGTCATGGAATTAATCCTTGACTACTATGATGGTTTGTAGAGGGAACTAATTATATAAATATAGTTTTAACAATATTTCTTGAAAACTAAGGAAATGATTTTATATACATATGTGTGTGCTGAATATTGATTCCTTGTGCTAGTGTTATGTTCTCAGGGTTCATATTCATTTATTTCATTATGATTATTGTCTTGTGGACATCTAAGATTTATTCCATGACTAATGTTTATGTTCTATGATATGTAAGGTATTGTTATAAAATTTTATTCTTATGTTATCATACCATAATTATGATTATATGCGGGGTTCTCCCTTGTTTACCTTTATAGAGATTCTGAGCTCAACCTTTCTTATGATCAATTTTCCCATTTTATGAAAAAAAAAATATGAATTCATGATGTGTATTACAAGGGTGTAGGTTATGAAGAGGTTATTGTGAGTTAACATAGCTCACTTATAGGCTATTTGATTATGTTTCCACATTTCTAAAGTCATTAGAAAAAAATAATTCTGGTGTAGATCATTATGTTATGTAATTAATATTTTTCTATTAAAATTTAAATTCTATGTATGAGATGTTTGGGGTAAATATAGTTGGTATCAATGAAAAGGTTTAGTTATCCTATGGAAACATGGATGATAACACATTAGTGACATCACTAGGAATATTTTTAAGAATATTTCTGGGGAAATTAATAAGGATTATTATAAGGATGATTCAAAGTATAGGAAAATTTCATTGAATTTTGGTAAATTATAGCATTGATCCTTTCAAAGAAAGTATATCTTAGTCTAGAAAATTTACATGGATATGGATCATGCATAGAGGTGCCTATGGTAAATAACTCTAAAAAGGGTGCATTATCCTCTAGAGCATGACAACGTGCTATGATTTAGACAAGGTTTGGGACTTATGATTGATATTCATTGTAGATTCAAAAACACTTAGTAAAATATCACGAGGTATTAAAATAGATCATGACTATGAATAACCTAAGATAAACCTAACGTGTAATAGATTAAAAAGGACGCTTAATGATTTAGTTATATATTAGTAATTTTTTATGATTATGAAATTTCATAATTTTAATTTTTTTAAATACTCTATGGTATTTAGTTTTATTTAATGGTGTAAATGAGATGTAATATTATTATCAATGAATGTGATAGACATTTTTTTGATGAGAAAACAAATGGTATGATTTCTTGAGTGAATGATATTATGGTTATTATTAATAAGTTATCATGGAATATAGTTGACAACATTAACCTTAACCATCTCTCAAACTCACCAAAGAAGAAAAGGATAGAGTTCATTGAGAGTTTTGATGGTGGATACCATGGAAAAACATGAATTATTTTCAAAAATTTCAATAATGCTGGAAGAATAACTCTTTGGAATGTCTCAATATAATGAGAAGATGTTTAATGTGTGGAGAAGAAGATCACATTGTAATAGATTGTTAGTGAAAAATTAAATGTTCATTTAACAAAATGGATATGAATAAAGGTTTCCCTAATGCATCATCAACGGTCAAATTTTATAAATGTGTATTATATGAGTATTATAGGAATCAATGTTTTAGGGGGAAAACTCATTAAGAGAATCAATAAGGCGAAACATTTAAAGGTCATAATTCTATGGATAAAGAGACCAAAAACGAAATATGAAAGGAAATAGGTTTTATGGAATGAAATGAAAAATCCTAGTTAATGGTTTAATAATGAATTATAATGATTAATGATTTTATGTATTGGAATTTAAGAATTATGATATATAAAAGGATTTTTAGTATATTTGTTTGTTAAGGATTATCAGGAATATGTGGATCGGTACTAATGACCTAAAAATGTGATTTAATGGAAATGTTATATTTTATAGAAAACAAATGATTTTGGTAAAGGTAACCCTTAATTTTTTATTAGTGTATATAAAATAGTGAATAGTATGGATAATGAAATTACTAATATGGATAAAGTAAATTGTATAAAACTGATGATCAATGAACTAGTAAATAATTTGTTGATAATGTGGTTTATGCTATCATAAATGTAGTTTAAATTTTTTTTGGATCTATGGAATATTACCAATATTATATGATCTTAGTCATGGAATTACGAATAACGTACTTCTTTCATTAAGGTTTTTTGGTAATTCTGGTTAATACCAAGCATTATGAAAATATATGACCAACGTACAGATATATATATCATTTGACCATTTGGAGATACTTAATGATATTTGGAGGATTAATGTTAAGCTTATCATAGAACATTTAGTGACCTTTGTTATAAATTTTGAGATTTTTAAGAGTTATAATGTTAACCATTTATTAGATGGTTTAAATTGAACATTTGAAAGTGTTTTAGATATTAATGTATTTCTCCACCATGTGATGATTTATTCATATTTAATAGCTTTTGATTAACATTTTATTAGGATGATAACTAGAGAAAGAATGAATGTCTTATCATTCTATTATGGATCCTGTAATCTATTAGTGGTTTAGTAATGAAAATTTAATATTCATTTCATGTATTTAGAGTATAGGTGTAAATTGATAAATGAAAAAATAAATCATGAGATTGTGGTTATAAAATATAACTAAATCATGTATATATATTTTCTATTAAAAATTCCTCAACATTAGGAAATGATCATGAAATAAAATGTTGTCATATTGAAAATATTTTTGATTATATCAAAATCTCTTTTTACAATACATCAGTTTATAGTATTTTGGTTCTATATTTTCTCATGATCATTCACATTCATGAGTTCAATTATCTTTTACACTCATTATTAGTGTTTGTAAATTATGTTTTTCTTCTATGTCTAAATGTTCACTTCCCACCACTGTTCTCTTTCTTTGAAACATGGTTGGTGTTATTCTTGATGAATATAGCATGTACCATTATCCTTTTTAATATTTATTTTTATTAACCCTTTTTATGGTGTGTGATTCCCAAAAATGGACTTTCAATTACTAAACCCTTGTTTACTAAGAATAATTTCAAATTGCGGGGATGAAATATATTTAACGGGGTAGAATGTAACACCCTGATATTTTTTCAATTATTTTTTTCCAAAAAAAAATATTCTTTTTTTACATTCAAGAAACTCTATATTTATCTTGTGTTACATGAAGCACTATGTTTATCTTTCATTACATGATTCCCTAAGTGCATCTTGCATTAAACACAACACTATGTTTAAAGATAGTGTAACATATTATAAAAATATTATTATAGAAAATAATAGTTATCCCCCATCCATTTGAATGGTAGTTACAAATAGGATAAACTAAATTATATAAATATATGGTTTATAGATGTATATAAAATTATTTTTTATTACCCACTAAATAGAAATAAAAAAATATATATTTCAAAAATTTAAAAAATATTATAAAAAACAACATGTATGTATACACATGTGTTTTACCTCAATAAATTAAAAAATATAATTTGTTTAATGATTTAAATTATATATATATATATATTTTAAATTTAATCAAATTCTTAACAATCATTTTATGTGTTTTCTAGACAATATATAAGAATTAAAAAAATTACACAGAAAAACTATATCTTTTTAAAACGTTTTTTTGTCTTATTTTTCAATTTTTTTTAAAATAACAACATTAAATTTTATAAAATGTATATAAAAATATTAAATTAATATTTCTGATCATAATGTCAAAATTTTATATTGGTGAATTGTATAGAATTTTCAGGGAGGATATATTTTTTGATGAATTTTGAAAAATTATGGTTTTTATTAAGAAATGTAATTTCATTTGATGCATTTAAAAACATAAAAAACAATTTAATTTGGTTTTTAAACTAAAATTACCACAATTGTATATTCTTTGAAAAAAAAATTGGTTGATTGGGTTCAATTTCATATATAATTTTGATATAAAATATTTTTAAACTTTTGATCATTTTCTATTTGGAAAACTTATTTCTTGTCATGTATGTAGGATCGATTTTAAATTAAATTTCTTCACATATGTTAATGGATTTTTTTTAAAAAGGATTTCATATTCATAATAAAAACAATTAATATTATCTAATATTTTAAACCTATTTTTTCACCAAAATGAATAGTAAGAAGAGTAAAACGTTTTTATCGTGTTAAGGTTGAAATGTGTTTACTAGTGGTTAAACTAAAAGGATAATGGGTAATGTAGAGACCCGGACCTATAAATCTTGGAGCTGGTGTCTGGTATCAAATAAATTGGCATGATTATAAGGAATGAATCTAGAGGGACCGGTCAGTTTAGTAATCTTTGGAAAACAGATAAACAAACGAGTCTTATATTATAAAAGAATACAATAATTATAACATTTTTTTTCTTCTTTTTAAAAAAGTACATATATGATAACACTAATACATCATGTAAATCAAAACATATATTTCATAGTATGATTATTGGATTCTTGGGTAAAGAAACATAATAAGCGTGATCTCAAATTCTCAATAAATAAAAAATATAGTTGATCTAATAATGATTCAATGAGAGTAATAAATATGGAATATGAAATAACTGAACACACATACCATGTATTAAACAAACAGGAAGGAAGTTAATAAACAATATTAAAATTTAATAACTAGGAACACATGACATTAAAATAACTAGATAAGGAAAAAACAACTATGGACAGGTAAGAAACTAAAACACATACCATTTAATCAATGAACTAAAAATGAAATGCATCCATAGATAAGTACACAAAAAATATAATAGATTAATAATAACTAAAAATAATATGAAGGAAATTCTTACCTATTAGATTCCATATTTACTATTTACATATAAATAAAATGATTAATATCTTTCAGAAGATGGTTTAACTGTTGGGTAAAAACACATCTAAGGAAGGTAGCCAACTATTTCATCTCATGAAACTACTGATGCATAGAGGGGATATATAATGTATGTGCCCCAAACATCACTATGAGTATAAATCATTTCTTGTATTGAATATTCAAATAAATGATATGCATTTTTAAATAACTGTATAGAAATAAAGAATATGGAATTACCAATATTTCCACAAATAACCAAATAACTACAAAAGTAAACCCCGTATGTGAAATGGTATAAAATTTATGAAATATTAGTATCTATTATAAATTAAATGGCTAATTATTATAAATTCATTGTTCCATGATCCTTTGATATTGAATATTTCAAGGGGACTTCTAGAATAAATCAAAGAAGTGAATGTGAATACTATCCTTGGAGAAATATATATTAAATCATCTATAATAATAATAAATATGATATCAAAACAACAAATCTATATTGTTATCAAAATAGAGAGTTTATATCATTAATGAAATACAATAATTACTTATAAAAATATTTTTCGGGAAAATATATTTTTCTTTTTAAAAAACATTCTAAAATATATTTCTTTGAAAAACACTTTTTGAGAAATTTTTATTAAAAAATATAATTTTTAAAATTGAAAAGTAGGCTTCAAATATATGACAGTAGATAAATACTTACATGTCCTATGAAGAAGAAAAAAATATTCATTTTGTAAGGTAAAAAGGATTGAAAATGCCTTGTCATGAGAGCGATAAAAAATATTTCCTTGAAAACATGGGTAAAAGTGAAAAAAGGTGAAGCTGAATTTTAGAAATAATTTTTAAAAGGTTAAAAAATATTAATAATTTTAAATAAAATATGTTTTTACAAGAAAATAGGTTCTCCGACTAAAGAGAAAAATGAGGTTGCATTTTCTTTAAAAAAAAATTCACACACTTTCAGTACCAAAGAGTGGAAAATTGGTAACGATACTTTAAAATGGTCATGAATTACTAGAGGAGAATGAAAATATTTATTTAAAAATGTTCATATAATTTAATTGATTGGAAATAATATTTAACAATCATTAAAGTTATTGTTGAGGAATATAATAATTAAACATTCAAAAGTGTCCTGCACCACTTTCAAACATTTTAATTCATCAGCCACAAGAAAGAATAATATTGAATTAAAGTTTTCAATAACATTAATATATAATAATTCATTATATCATATATCAAAAGGGTTGTATATATGACACAAAAAATAAATTTTGCGCACAACAATAAAGAATACCTCATGAAATGAAAATGAGAAAAGAATCACTTACCGTAAATTTATTTTGGTTTTATGGTCTTTATCCTCTTGTATGGTGGCTAAAAATATTTCCCTAACTTATAAAAATACCATATTCATATTCATAATAGAATATATCATCTTATTATAATATCTTATTACATTATTCTTAATAATTATTCATTAATCTAACTGTATTGGGTTTTAATTTGTTAGTTTTTTAGTATGTTTTAACTTTTTAGTTTTTGTTATTAATAAATTTATCATTGAATCATAATATATAGAATCTAAAACATTATATTAATATCACATATATATATATATATATATAATTTTTATAGATAATAAATGAATGCACTGTATATGGAGACGGTAGTCTGTACCTAGGCATGAATCCCACATTCATTTTATAGATGTATTAAGAGGATGAAGAGTAAAGATAAAAATGTATATATTATTCAAAATTAATATATTATTAATATAATTTAAATATTTTTATTAAAATTATTCTTAACATGTTAAATTTAATACATGAATGAATCACATCGCTTTGAGGGGAGATAGTCCTCAATTCCACTAATGATGTTATCATTTTTTAAAAAATTAAAAACTATAAGGATACATATTGTAAAATATTTACATAAGAATTAAAAAAAATAAATATTATATATAACATATATAAATATATTTTCCATCGTAATTTTCACCATGTGAAGTGGTAAGAGAAAATTGAACAATCATTATTTTGTGAGGTGATAGTTCGCCCAACACGTAAACAGTTTGTTCGTTACCCATTATATAGATGTGTGTGTAAGGAAAGATCAAAATATTAACATAAAAAATCCCAGTATATTAATTATATTTCTATGGTTATATTATCATGGACTAAGAAGAATATAGTGAGTAGAGAATTGAAATAAAAGAGAGGAGTTTGAGGGAGGGAGGCATCTATTAATCGGGTAACTCCTTTTGGTTTGAACAAAAGGGATTCCTTGGAAATATTTCATCCAAAGGGAGGATTCAACGATAAATTGAGGTATTTTGTTTAGATTATTGGGATTATTTTTTATTGATAAAACGTGTCTTGATATGTGTGAGGAATTGGGAGTGTAGGAGGCCTTTTATAATAGAAGAGTGGTGAAACTCTTATATTATTTAAAAAAAGAACCCCACCAATGTTTTTGTTTATTTAATGAAGATAAATAACATAAAATGGTAGAGAAAAGGGAGTATATGGTCTAAATATGTTTATCTAATATTTTTTGGAATATTTTTTATGTCATTTTGGTCTTTAAAGTAAAGGTTTAGTCTCCAATTAAGGTATATTTAACCTAAATTATTATAATTAATTTTTATTACTTTCAGTTATTTTTTTATAATAAACTATGTTGAAATTATTAGAAATTCTAAATTATTATGATTCCAATTATAGAATCCATTTTTCAAAATTATAATCATATATGTGGTATAAATTAAATTAAAATTAATCCAGCAGACGGAATGAAAATACAGGTTTTTAAAGTAAAACGTCCAAATTTCTTATTTGTTTTTATAGTCAATATCGAAATGAAATTTATTTTAATGAAATAAATTGGATTAATGGATAAAAATATAATCTAATTATATCTTATTATAAATATAAAACATAATATTTCCTAATAATTAAATTAGATAAAAATCATTTTTGAACTAAAATTTAGTATGATTAACTATTCATTAAAAAATGTTATGGCTTCATAAAGTATCAAAAATTAATCTGAAATTAACTATTATATTTAACATTAAATTATGTTTTTTATTTGGACATTCTAAATTCAATAAATGGTCCAAATTGGATTTAAAATGTGTTTTATATTAAAAGGCGCTAAAACTTCCTTAATAAAGTATTGGTTTTAATGTAAAATATTGATTTTATTCTTATCCTATGTCTATCAAATATATTAAATGATTATAAAAAGGATTTTATTGAATATATAACATATATATTTCATTAATATTATTTAATAATTGTAAATAATTTAATTTATTATGACAAAATTCCTTGTGAGCCAAAATAATAATTATATTTCGATTATATTTAATTGGTTTGTATTTTCATTTCATATTAATTGGTATACTATTAATTCATTTTATGAACTGTATATTTTCATGAGTTATTTAATAATATTCACAACCTCTAATTTGATATCTATGTTAATTATTAAATAATAATAATTTATTAATGTATTATAGTTTGGTAAAACTCAGTCTAGCATATGAGGTAAGCTATCAATGATGGTCTCAATTATGTGTAATGCATTATAACATGGTGTTTCATGCATTGAAATATATAGAATATATTGGATCTATTTTAATTAATTAATATATTTAAATGTTTCAGGATATTATATTCCCTTATTCTCTTATTGATGCATGTCATATACGACATCAAATATAATGTTGTTGTTTAGAATTTCTGGGTGTAACATTCTCCCCACGATAACTAAATTACATCCTCGTTTTTTAAAATAGATCTTGGTAATATATTGTTTGATAATTATTACATTGAAATACCACAATGGTAAAATAGTTCACTCAACATCCTCTAAAAAATAGAGAATGTAAAGTATAAAGATCACATGTAATACCATGTATCTGGGTCTCTTGGTGTGAGATCATTAGTGGCAAGCATAGATACATACTTTGAGAAAAGACATAAATATTTATAGAGAGTGAATGAGGTCATAAAAATCAAGTGAATGATAAAAATAATTTTCAGGGCCTCAAATCCATAAATACGCGATGATTTAGTAGACCATTGTTTCAAAAAAATTTAAGGTATTAGTAAAACACTTTTTTGTATCATTTTCCTACTTTTTATTAATTATTTTACTAACTATGAATACAAGTAAATATAATTTGTTGATAGAATTAAATTTAATAATATTTATTTCATCTTTTTTAGTTCTTATTACTAATTATAATTCATCACTTACCTCAAGAAATGGGTATCTAAAAACTAATTTTATTCCTAAAGCACGAAAAGAAACTTTTAAAGTATTGTAAGGCCTATAATAGAGTGAAAAGTTTAACTATTTTTCCTTAAATATCTTCCGAATCCACTATAGTTAAAAGATTAATCTATACAACTCAAAATTTATAATACTGGTAAATTATCAATATTTATTCCAAAAAAATATTTAACTAAAAACAATGAAAAATTAATTAGGAAATTTCATAGGGTAGTGGTTGGCGTGAAACCCTTATCATCCTTCGTTCATGGGTTGAAGCCTCATAGCCTTACCAAAATTGATTGGTTTTCACCTGACATAAAAGATTTACTTTTTATAAAACCAAATTAATATAATTTAAAAAATAAATATTATGGACATCCTGGAAATTTAATCATTAAATATAACTATGGTTTTCAATACAACAATTTTTTATAAAGTATCTTAATCTTTTTTTTACTATTAGTACGATGTCAATACTAATTATATGAACCCAAATTGTTATCAATATCATCAAACTTACATCTATAAAATATAAATTCATTATTATTAAAATAAGATTTTTCCAATAAAACTTATTCTTATAAAATCAATCATACTCCTTAGTCATTTCAGGATTCTAACAGCCAAAATACCACTTTTAAAATTCCACTACAGTTTAATTATTTTATCCAAAAAATACAACATCAAAATTAGTCCTTTTATAGTTTAAGGATTAACCATAATATCATCTGATATATTTCTAAACCATGAAACCTTATATTTAATATAAAATTACTTTGGTTTAACATTGATCGTTCATTATCTTTATCCATTCAAATTATTCATAATGGTTTGTAAAGAAGAAATGAGTTATCCTAATAATATCCCCCATGAGTGTCAAACCAAGTGCGCAGTAAGGCCTATTGATATATACCTGGTTACCCTATGTTAGGCCAGGAACACCTTGTCAGAGTTGTTACTCATTGGTACATTTGTGATGAAACCACATCCACTTGTAGAATCTAGACATTGATGTATTACTAGGAAGACCCACCTAATACATAGATTACCAAAATTCTAGGTGTTTCTTCTATAATTAACCTCAAATTATACCTTAGGGTTTTGTTATCTAATTAATTACTTCTCAAATATAGTTCTCAATGCTGTTACTAAACCTCCATTTGATACTAACTATAGAGACCCGACCCTAGAAACTTGGATCCAGTGTCTGTAATCAAATAAATTGGCATGATTACAATGAATCAAGAACCGAAGGACTGGATAGTTTAGTAATCTTAGAAAACCATATATATAAAATGTGTCTTCTATTACCAAAAAATGCACTAATTTCAACACAATTTCTTTATCTTCTTTATAAATAAAGAACTTTTAGGATTACTTTAATTCATCAAAAAAATCAATACGTCTCATTCATAGTAAGATTATGGGACTCCTAGGTAAAGAAACATAATTAGAGTGAGTTCAAATTCTTAGTAAGGGGGAAATATAGTGGAAACAATAATGAATTAATGATAGTAATAAATATGTCATGGTAAATAATAAAACACACATATCATATAATTAACAAACTTGGAAGGAAGTTCATAAACAGTATGGAAAGGTAATAACTGGGAACACAAGATATTCAAATAACTAGATAAAGAAAAATAAATATGGAATGGTAAAAAACTAAAACATATTCCATTAAATCAATGATCTGAAAATGAAATGTATCTATATATATGTCAATTCAAAATATCAATAAATAATAATAACTTAATCTAATATGAAGGAATTTTTTAACTATTTGATGCCATGTTTCATAGGTACATTTAACCTGTACCGTCAAGAACGTTCACAAGGTGGTTTATCTATCAGGTAAAAATTAATCTAAGGTAGATAGAAAACTTTTAATTCTCATGAGACTATTGATTCATCGAGGAGATATATAAAGTCTAAGACCCACCCATCACTACCAGTATAAATAATTCTTCATATTTAATAATAAAATAGATAATATGCCTTATTAAATAACTATATTGAATAAAGAATACATATTTAACATAATTTTCCCAAATAATAAAATAACTATCTATTCAAACAACATATGTATAATGGTATACATTTTAGGTAATATTAGTATACCTGATAAATGAAATGGATAATTATGATAAATTCCATTCTCAATGATCATATGATGTTGAACATTTCAAGGGGACTTCAAAAAAAAAATCATGTAAGTGAATGTGAATACTATCCTAAATCATATCAATCATAAATGATACATAGGGGAAATAAGGATTATATTAATAAAACAAATCCATAGTTAGGGAAAATAGATCGTTCTTCTTGATTGTGAAATAAAAGAATAACTTTGAAAATTATTCTTGACAAAAATATACTTTTCTTTTAAAAAAAACTTTTCAAAATATTTTTCATTGAAAATCCATTTTAAAAACATTTATTTAAAAAAACATTAAAACATAAAATAGTGGTTTTAAAAAATTTATGTAGAATAAATCTTTAAATTTTATATGAGTTAAAAAGAATATTCCCTTTGTAAAGTAAAAAGGATTGAAAATTTCTTTGTCGAGAATGCGACAATGAGAAAACTTAGTAAACATTTTTAGAAGTAAAAATGGGTAAAAATTAATTCTTTATTTAATTTTTAAAGGTTAAACCATTTTTGAAAACATTTTAATAAAACATGGTTTTTAGACATAAATAGGTTCTCCTACTTAAAATAAAACTGAAGTTGGGTTTTCTTAAAAACATTTTATTAACACACATTGAGTGCCAAGAGTTGAAAAATGTTACTAATAATTTAAAATGGTCATGAATAAGTATATGAGAATGAAATTTTGTATTTAACAATTCTCATATAATTTACTTGATTGAAAATACTATTAAAATATCATTAAAGTTATTTGTGATGAAAATAATATTTAAACATTCCAAGTGCCCCATAACACTTTGAAACATTTAAAATCATATTACTCTTGAATGAATAATATTGAATGAAAGTTTAAAATACCATTAATATAAAATAATTAATTTTATCTTATATGAAAATGGGAAGTATACACACCACAAAAAATGAATTAGGTTCACAATAATTTATTATGCCCCATGGAATGAAAATAGGACAAGAATCACTTACATTAACATTCAATTTGTTGTGTGGAATTGATCCTCTTATATATTGGTTAAAAATATGATTATATATTCTAAAAAACCATAATCATGAATATAAGATCACATATAATCTTATTATAATATCTTATTAACCATTTATTGAAAATCATTCATTAATTTAACTATATCGGGTGTTAATTTCCTAGCTTGTCGAGTTGGTTTTAACATGTTATTTATTGTTCATATTAAATTTATAATATTTTCATAATGTAAAAAATTTAAAACATGATTTCAATATCATATATATCAAGTATATTTCTATCTAAAATAATATATAATGTTTGGAGATTAGAAATAGAATGCACCGTTCATAGAGACCGTAGGCTGTACTTGCACATGAATGCTATTTTCATTTTTTTCATATTAAGAGGATGCAGAGTAAAGGATAAGTATGTATATTATAATTCCATAATTATATATATTTCATATATTTTACATAGGTTTTTGAAAATTATACATAATATTTTCTATGTATAGCGTGAATGAATCACATTGCTTTGAGGGGGAGGTAGTCCGTAATTCAACAAACGATGTCATTGTTTTTACACAAATTGGATAGTATAAGTACATGTGTTATAAAAAATTAAACAATATTAAATATATAATAAATATTATATATATCATATAAAACTATATTTTTCATCCTAGTGGCCACCATGATATGTGCTAATAGAAAATTGAACAATCATCATTTAGCAAGGTGGTAGTCTGCAATACACATAAAAATATGTTTATTTAATATTTTATGGATTTTTGTGTAAGTGAAGGTATAAATATTAACTTAGAAAAATACTAATATATTTATTATAAAGTTTTGTTTATATTATTATGGGAAAAAATTTAGGGATTGTATAATTGAAATAGAAGAGTGGGGATTGAGGTATCATATTACCTCTTAACTAGGAAACTCCTTTTGGTTTGCACTAAATGGATTCCTTGGAAAGCTTTTGGAAAAAGGAAGGATTCAAAGAGTAAATTAGGGATTTGGGGGATCTATTTTGGTAGAGTTTTGGTCATGAAAAATTGTCTTTAGAGGTTTGAGGAAGTGGGAGTGAAGGAGGCCTTTTTTAATGGAGGAGGGGTGGCACTGTTGTATTATTTTAAAAGAAACAGACCCCACCAACGTTTTTGTTTATTGAATTTAGATTAATAATGGTTTAAATTAAAAAAATGAATTTTAGGGTTGATATATGGGCACAAAATATTTTTTTTACTGATGTATAGTTTTTTTGGGAGTTAAAGGTATGGTTTAGTCTCTTCTTAATCTTAATATAACCTTAATCGTTGTAATTAATTTAAAATTACATTCACTAATAATTTGGGTCATAAATAATTTTACCTTATTATAAATTAAAAATTATTATGACTCCCAATTTGGATTCCATTTTTCCAAATTCTAATCAAAAAGTGGTATAAATTAAAGTAAAATTAAATCCCACAAACGAGACAATATTGTGGGTTTTTAAACAAAAAACTTCATAAAGTTTGGTTTGTTTATATAGTTAATTTCAAATTTAAATGGATTCAAATGACCTAAATTATATTAATTTATGAATATATAACATAATGAAACCATAAAATTAATAAAAATCAAAAATTTTCCATATAATTAAATTAGATGAAAAAAACAGTTTTGAACAAAAAATCATTATTTTTAATAATTCATAAAAAAATGATATGTTTTTAAAATGTATAAAACATTAACGAGAAAATAATTATTATGTTCCTATTTAAAAAATAATTTTTTATTTTTCATATTAAAGTAATAAAAAGTTCAAAAATTAGATTTTGGATGGGTTCTTCATTAAAAGGAAGAAAATGTGCCTTAATAAAATATTGGTTTTTATGTGTAATATTGAGTTTATTTTTGTCTTATTTATATCAAATATATTTTATGATTATAAAAAAATTTATTGAATGTATAATATATATATTTCATTAATATAATTCTTTAATTGTATCTAATATACTTTTTCAAGACAAAATACATTTGTTAGCATAAAAATAATAATATATCCTTTATATTTAATTGGTTTGCATTTTCATTCCTAATTTAGTGGTAACATATTAATTCATTTTAAAAACCATATATTTTAATTATTTTTTAAATAATATTCATTACATCAAATTTAACATCTAGGATAACTGGTAAATTATAATATTTTATTAATATAGTATTGTTTTGTAAAACTCGATTTTACATATAACGCTAGCTTTTGAAGAAGGCCGATATTGCGTGTAATTCCTATTAACTCGGTGTTTCTTGAATTAAAATATATATAAAATAAAGAATATATTTAAAATAATTAATATATTGGAATGTCTTGGTATATTATATTCCCTTACACTCATGTTGATTTTTATCATACAAGACATCGAATACAATGTTGTTCTTTAGAATTTTGGGGTGTTAAGAATTAAATGATATAGAAACCTATACGAATCTTATTTTATGAACATATTTAGATCTAATAACCTCTAAGGTTTAATAATGTCCAATTTTCATTTCTTTTGGAATGTGAAAAATGTGTGTAATCATTTTTTATCCAAAATTACATGTGTGCCACTCACCTCACCTATAAATAGACACCCCATATCCTCTCTTCATCACAACACTAAAACCCATTGATTATGAAAATACAAGACAAAATTACTTCAATAAATATATAATACCATAATAGAATATTTATTTTTAACATCAATTTGACCTAATAATCATTTTGGTATAAACCATAAGTTTTTGTTCAAAAAAGATGTAATGTCTCTAACTGGACATTTTTATTTTATTTCTTATTCCACCTATATCAATTCATATTAAACCATGATGATATAAAAAACATAGTATTTTACATATAAATACATGTTTATTTCTTAATTTTATAACCAATATATTTCTCATCTACTATCAAATGTGATATAAAATCATCATTTGTATGTATGGAAGACTACCGACTCGTGAATTGATGTTATTCATTTTCAATCCCCACATCTCATGAATTGAAAAAATATTGGATTTAAGGTTTTTAAATTATATTTGTGATATTATTATACATATTTAATTATAATTACACATCTAATTGTTTCTTCTAAACCTGATGGAAAAAAATAATGTCGCTCTGGTGTATGGTGGACTACTCCCCCACGAACCGATGTTATATGATTTTCATTTCTTATTTCATAGTTGGTTGTAAAGATATATTAAATAAATATATATGATGTCAAAAAAAATTATACTTCTAGAATTATGATATCATGTGTACCTCTTAATTTTTCAATCCATGCGAATTTGATAACATCACTTCGATGTATGGTGGATTATCGCCTCATGAAGCGATTCGATTTGTTCTTCACGTATTCTTTACAACGATGGTAAAAATGATAGTATTAAATAAAAATATTTGATATATATATATGGAATAAAAATATTTTATAACAATAATATATTATTTTCCATTATTTCTTTAAATCTGTCGATAAAATGGACACAATATTCATGCATATGTAGGGCATACTGTCTCCATGAACGGTGTACTTAATTTTCATTCTCTAAATTTTATGGGAATCTATAAATACATATATAATGAATATATATAATATGTATATCATTGTTTAAATTATATATATATTTTGACCATGATCAAATTAACAGGACCATACATAACAAATAAAAACATACATTAAAAATAATGTGGTTGTTATCCAATACGTGATTTTAATAAGGAATTGATAATAAATGGGTAATAAAAATTAAAAAATAAGTCAAATATTGTATGATATTTATATATATAGTTATATAATATATGTATAATAAACGTATATTTATTATACTCTTGTTTAGAATGTGTAGGAAATAATTTGAGATATAGGGTAAGGGATTACCATCATAATTTTACTTTTAGAGAGACAAATTTTATACTAAAATCATATATTATTTATGTTATATATATACAGACCATGAATGTATTTTATGATTATTATAATTAAAATAATGGGTATTTACATATCATTTTTAATTTCTCCTTTTCATTTGTTTTATATTTGAAAAGTTACCAAAGTGGTGAGTGGTTTTGCTCTTAATTTTCCTTCATTGAGATGTATGTTATGTTATGAACATATCTTATCTTATGAGGTTTCTATAAAGAAACATTGACATGTAGTATCATGAATTAATTTAGTATAATGATATTATATGTTTCATTTAATTTTATTATTTCATAATTATTATGATTCAAATTTACCAAATTGTTAAGGGTTTTATGTTAGAATCTCATCATTTATCCAGATTTCTCATGATTATGAATCCCAGGATGAAATATTATAATATATCTTTCAATAAACTCATGAATTTTCTTATAAATTAGATATATTTGGAAAAAACATGTTTCCCTTCAATATTACCCTTTTTATTTACTCAAGATTTCAAAATTATTCTTTTATGAAAAATCATATTTATTTTTCTCTTCCGTGGAATTCCATTTTCTTCCAACACAATACTTTCTAAAAATGATGTCTAAAAATGTTTTCAAATTACCCATGTTATTTATTATATACTTATCTATCCATGGAGAGTGGACCTAGTTTATAAAGGGTCTTTTTATTGTCTGATTTTTTTGTTATTAAACATTGACTTCGATAATGATTTATGGAATGATCCCATTCAACTATGATAGTTTTGGAAATGAGAAATGACTTATAAAGAAATTATTGTCTATGTTGTATGAATTCCACAAATTTATGGAATATTCCAATGTTATGTTCTCATGGTTAAATTTATTTGATTTCATTATGATTCATGTCTTATGAAGTTCTGATATTTTTTCCATGAATCATATCCAGGATCTATGATAAAAAAGGTAAGGTCTTTAAATATAATTCTTATGTTCTCATACCCTATTTGTCATGATATGTTCATAATTCCCTTGTTTACCCTCACTAAGAATTTTTTCTCACCTTTTATTATATTTCCATTACCCATGTCAGGATAATTGATATTATGTATGATACGTATAAGAATGGTTTTATTTATGAGTAACTTAGTGGGAGATGATGTGGCTCAATTATAGACCAGTTGTTTATGTTTCATGTTTCCAAAGGCACTATACCTAAATGATTCTGGAATGAATCATTTTTTATGTACTAAATATTCATTTAAAAAGATATAATATCTAAATATGAGATGGTTTGGGTCTCTATATAAAATCTATGAGAAATAATTCATTGGATGACCAATACCCCAATTTCACACAAACAAGAATCAGAATTTCACAAAAAGGTAATTCAGTTGATACCAAAATTTCTAAAAGAAGGCATGGAAAAGGGAGTTGACTAGATCTAAAACCAATTTCACTAATAAGGATAAATTCATATAGAGTTCTTTAGAAAATACCAAAGTGTATGAAATAAGAAAAATATTAGAGGGATACTATGGGAAACCACTAACACCCAACCATCACGAAAACTATTTCCAAAAATCAAGACTTCTAAAAAATTCAACACCGAAAAACATTTCATATTTGTTACAAAAACATGAAGATATATCACATAGAATAAAGAAAACTAGGACTAACCAATTATAATATTAATGAATCATATGACTAAGTATTCTAGAAAAACAAGCCTCAACAATATCGACATAGGATCTAGTCTCATTTCAAGGGAGGAAAACCTATGACTATGTCTTTGAATACCAAACCTTGGTGAACCCAACTATTCAAAAAATAAATTACCCATCCTAGCCATCAAAACCACTCAACCAATTATTTTTGATTCAATGAATTGATACCAACATCATGGAATTTATCTCATAAAATCAAACAATCATAGAAATAATTATTACTTCTTCTGTAGTAATCATGTGGAATACCCTGAGAAAAATTTATTTAATATTTTTTTACGAAAACCCCATCCATATAAATCTATCCAATCCCATATCCCAAAATGATAGTGAAAACTAATTCCAAAAAATGATCTTCACCTATAAAAGGTGGAAGGGATCCTATAGAATGACCACCCATTCTTTAACTACACTTTTCTAGGGTGAAATCAAATTACACGAAACATGAATCTATTGATTCCTTCTTCCCAAATATAAATAAATTGGTCCCACCATGAAATAAGGACTAATTCTCATAACATAATTTACCATAATAAAAAAACATTACAAAACTTCCTATTTCCCTAATATTACTACAAACAATTGAATTGAATGTTCAATATCTATTTTGGGGAACATACCCTAAAATCATGTCAACCACCTTTGAAAATAAATGCTATATTATTTCAATGAATTTGATAAAATTGCATTGAAATAAATCTAAAAAAATTAAATTTATTAATATCCCATTTCAAAACCACAATTTACATAAATTTTTTAAAATTCACCTATATATAACTCTCAAAAAAGTTAATTCTTTAAATAATATAATTTTAATTATCCTATCATTGATAAATCGACTTTACAAGTATTGAACACCCCCTTTATTTGATAATTTCTTTTGAAATCACTATTTTTAATTTTAAAATCTAGATTATCATTTTTTTATACAATGTCTTTGATAAAAAGACAATAAAATTCCTCTGTCATAAGGCTTATTAATCACAACAGAACCGTTTTCAAATTAAAAATAAATTTTCACTGTATAATACTTTTTCATAATACATTATTACATCTATAAAATCATAAAATTCTACTCCAATTACACATTAACGTCCTAAATACCTAAATAATGTTAGTAAAATATCAGTTAACTAATAACACCACACATAAATCCAACTAAGAAGATACTAGTGATCATGCATGAATTAATTACATGGATTAATAGACCATGTTCTAACCACAAGGCTAAAAATGTTACTAACATAGAAAAATGTACTCTAGATCCACATAGGTTACCAATCTGGGTGAGATCACATTATACCAACAATAAAAATTATATTTCCTCCTATATTGTAGCTCAAAATAGAAATCCAATGATCCCCAGGTAACTCATGCCTTTTAACATATAGTGGTGATCAGGCATTAATCGATGAACTACCTCCTGAGCTTTGATTATACAATCTTATTCTACCAGAAATATTAACTAACAATGGATTCCTAAGAGTGTTCCCATGGTCTTATATATAATTAAAACCAACACATATCTCTAATATGTTTTTCTTAAAACAATGCTATACATACCTCTATCAGATGCCTAAACCTTTCTGCAATTGGGCCTAAATGTCATGATTAGTTCCCATGATCCAATACATGTTCAGGAGAATCAAGTAATCAGCACTGGGGAATTATTTCACCCATGAAAATTAATTAAATAATAATTGAAATTCAATTAAAATTATGTCATGACTCATCCATATATCTAATCTCTACACCAGAGAGTTATAAATAGATCAACAACCTAATATCAATTTAGGAAAGTGGTAAAGAGTTTTTAGCACAAAAAATTTCCATCATCACCGCAATATCTCTAATCCTCATAATGTATAAAAATGTTAAATCATATGTGTCCATTATGATAGTGGGAATTCAAATAATAACTAAAGTTCAATAGACCCACCTCATTTGGACTATATTTGGAATGACCCAAATTGTAATAAATTACATTTACCTTTTGATTTAATTAAACATATTATGGTTATATAAAACACATTCACTTCCTTGGTTATATTTTATTGGATTTAACATACTATTAAGAATTTTGAACATTGATAATATAGTCGTTTAATAGTGATGATCTGATTAATATAAATATAGGGCTTTAAAAAATCCAATAGACTCTATAAAAGGAAGTGATTTCCCCAACAGGTAGAATCATGCCCTATGAAGTCCATTTATTAGAGCCTATAAGGTAGATAGTGTATGTGGTATTTTACTTTGACCAATCCAATGATGAGATCCATCTACTTAAGCATGTGAAAAACCATTTATGAGAGAAGTTCAAGCTCATCTTGATCACAACCCAACCACTTTCGCTGAACGGCCCCATGATAATCTCACCATCACACACCGTACACTTTGGGAGTACACTGATGTAATTAAGGGATATGCGTCAAGACCATAATAATTTGAATTTTTATATAATAATGTCGAAATTTTCAATTTTAATTGATTGTTTTAAATGATTTTTTATTTAATTAAATTAAACAGAAATTGTATTTTTGGTTAACATTTAAATTCAATTAAGGTGTTTATTTTGAATAATCAATAGATTTTTTGAATAAATGGTATTTTTAATAAAATATTTTTATTGAATTACATTTATTAAATATAAATTCTAATATAATTTTTATGATGTCAAAAGTAGTTTTTTAATGTTTGAGAACTATTTTTCTCAAAACCCATCAAATTTCAATAAATGGAATTTTTTATTTGCAATGTGAAAATTCACATATTTAAAGAATTATTTAGATAAAATGAATATTTTTTTTCTAATAAAAATGTTTAAATTATCCAATGGTGAATTATGTATATTTTTCTTATACAGTTAAATTGTTGGATAAAAATTAAATACCGTATAAATATAATGTATATTTTTTGACATCATAATGAACCATAAATGATTTAATAAAAAATATAATATGTATTATAATCTCAATATATTAATTCTCATTAATATAACGTAATTTTAGGATAATTTTATTATTTTTATAATGCTCTTATGAATCCTCTGAAATGTATAATATATTTTATGATTTTAAATTTATTTCATGAGTAATGTGACTCAACTCCACATAAGCAAGGATAATATTTCAATATATTCGACCCTTTTATAAAAACATAATGAAAATATCCCCTCTTTTTTTAAAACAATGATAAAAATAGGGTAATATTTGTGGTTTTTAATTATATAGATTCCAAAACCTTTGTTTGGGAAATATTAATGAATTGCCCTATCATGTCCTATATAAACCCACCCAAGCTCTCACTTATATTCACTAAAAATCCTTGAGTCATGTACTTACTCTATACTCCCCTCTCTAGAATCCTCCAAAGTAACCCCATGCTTTTAATAATCCCCTCTTAATTCTTTTGAAGTCACACACTCAAGTAAGGGTTCCTTTATTTCTCATTTTTATCCAAGTTTCCTTATATGGTTACACACATTTATTTTCAGTTTAAAATGATGGTGTATGTTTTTTGAGCTCCAAAATACTTCCTTTATTGTGTTTTAATGATGAAATACACCTTTCTCTATCATTAATCACTCCCATGTACACTCATTACCATACCAAAATTCTTTAGAGTTATTCCATTCCTCCTCTTTCTTCAAGTTTCTTTATTTTGTTACGCCTTCTATTTACAAACTAATTATGCTGGGAAATATATTTATATGAACATATTAATGTAAATTTCATTTATATATGATTATATAAACCTTTATCTCTCATTAACCCTTTTTATGAATTTTTATTTCCTACCGTTAAGCTGCCAAAATTGCACTACAGATTTCTATCCCAAAACATTTGTGTACTGAATACCATACTCATTCCTTATCATGGGTGTTCACTTTTATGAACATATACCTTTTTATTAACCACTTAAATGTATTTATTTCCCACCCCTTAATCTTTTAATAAATTATTATGATGAATGAATCCATGTTTTATGATCTATGTGTCACACTTAAGAATGATAATGAAGTGAATGTCATGGGTGCGCCGAAAATTATTTATCACTCCAATGAATTGGATAATGTTTGTTATCATGATACATCACATTAGTAAATTCTTCTAAAAGATTTTTAGTGTGATTTTTTCCACTATGATTTCTTCGTAGTTCAGTCTTGACCTATGATGTAGTGATTTATGTTGTTGCCACATTTCCATGTTATGAATATCATGCTACAACTTGCATTATTATTCCTATGGCTTTATACCTAATTTATATGCATGGCCTAAAATATATTATAATTTTCATTCTATTTAATTTTTACTCCTTCACCGGGCTTTATATACTCATACCTTACTTGTCTATTTTTTCCTAGGATATCTCATGCGGTATTAAGCTCAAGGATTATAAAGAAGTTTTCACTAAATATTTTGTATTTCATGTTATAAGTTGTTATTTAATGTTCATAATATACAAATATAGTATAATTATTGATCTTCCATGTTGTATTAAGTGTAATTTTATGTATTAAATCATATATAAATGTAATAAAAGAATAGGGTTGTTATAGAAGGTGTGAGAGGATAGTTTAGTTATTTTTGGATTAGGTTTATAAAACTCTAGCAAAAGCCTTAGGGATAAGACTCAGTATAAAAAACTTCCCTAAATATTTTTTAGTATAGATTAAGTGGTTTATCAAGAGAATACATACCTTTCTAGATATGAACATGTGGATGTGGCTCTGGAACATATGTATCTAACGGTAAAACCCAAAAATATGGCTTTGATCTAGACTCAAACGAGAACTGGTGAATGAAAATGGGCATTGCTGCACTCTGGGTTAGGCACTCCTAGGGGATATTCATTGGTAAATTCATCATCTTAGTATTAACCATTATTAAGGGAAAAACATCTTATAAGAAAATACGTTAGAAAATAGATCATGGATAACATATATTGAATCCTATAAATTCATAAGTTAATGAAATAAATGTAATTTATAAGTTATTCATTTAATGTCATCAGATTTCCCATTATGTGTTTATTAGTTTAAAATAATTACCACTAATTTCTCTTTTACTCTTACTAATGGCTAGTAATATGAGGAATCAGGCTAAAAACCAATGCATAGATCAATGTAACGACTGCCCTAATGGGATTCCCAATCTGATGGGAGTGGGAATCACAAAATTTTTCCAAATAATCCTTCAGTTAACTCATGTTTTGAATAAAAAAAATGGATCAAGTGGAATATACACCCCCAACCCCCAAGAATAAACAAGTCACAATTGTGATATTCATGAGACAAAGGCCTCCTACTTTCAATAGATCATCTGATCACTCAATTAACGAACAATGGATCAAATCCATTGTAGAAATTTTTTTCAATAAATATTTCCATTGCACCCTCCAATTTAATATGGAAAACATTTTCCTGTCCCTCAATAAAAAATTTAACTAGTCCATCAGAGTGTATGAGGTAAAATTCATAAGGTTAGCACGATATGCCTCCAGCAATGTCATTACCCTTGAATGCAATGTTGGCCGCTTAGTTTTTGGACTAAAACCTAGACTATGGAATTACCTAGTGATTCATGGCTTTGATAGCTAGGAGGAAATTGTATGATGTGCCCTAAAAGTTTAAACAGTGATTAGATAATCTCAAGTGTATCATGGGGATAAGAAGCGGAAGGTGGAGTCAAATTATTGCAGTCCAATATATGGATCTAACGGCTCCATGATAGTTCAACATCCCACATGCCAAATGTATGGAAAAAAGAACCCTCAAAATTTCTTTATGGTGATGAATAAACATATTAGTTGCCGGAATGAAGGGAACCTAGCCAGTAATTTCTGTCATGAAAAACATGCTACTCTAAGGGAGGAAAGGAATGATCTAGTTAACCCAAAACACAATGTTCATTGCTACAACTATTAGGAATCAGGGCATTTAACAAAACAATAAACTAAGGCATGGGTTTTCAGAGGCAACCAACAACCTCCAACATAGTAAGGGAGATAATTCACCATCATAACTATAGATGTGAATCCTGACAATGAAGTATTGACATGTACTCTAGTTATACACTCACGAATATTGAATGTACATTTTAATTCTGGTTCTACACATTCTTTCATATCATGAATCTATAGTAGAACTATTTAACCACCATCATAATTATTGAAATTGGGTTTATTAGTGACTGAATGAAAATTATATTTTTATTTGATTTTCGAAATCCTCTTTTTGGGTAACCGGGAACCATAAATTTCCAGATAACTGATTCAAAAACACTACAAAATACACTAAAGAATTCAACAAAGTCATATGCTTGTCAGTAAAACTAGATTCAAAATTCAAATGCAGTGAAATTCCATAGCCTCAGGACACAATCCGAGAGCTTTCAGAGCCACGAGACGCAGACCATGGTTCACCTACAAACCCAAACCCTTCATCATAGATTGCTCGAGAAATACCCATCAGAGCCATCTTCCACACTGCTAGAAATTCCGCATCAAACCCACAAAACACAAAATCTTTGCAGATTCCAAAAAAACAAGCATCACAAATTTTGGGTTGTACTTCCAAGAAAACCCCTTTATACTCCCTTTGGATGAATTTTAGGAAATTATTGGCATGGATTGGATTTCCCTATATAGATTCAGCATAATGTTTTTTGAGAATGAAATCACTCTCTTTATTGTGAATCATCCACTAAATCTATACAAATTCAAGGAGCCAGATTAATCTTCTTTTGTAGAATCATCTTAATCATGGATATTATTTCGCTATGAGAAAGAATATATATATTGAATTATTGTGTAAAAATACATAATCATCTTTTAATACATTCCCATTGTGAGGGAATACACTGATGTATTTTCTGTGGAATTTCCTTGTCCTCCTCCTATTTAAGAGGCCAAATTTTAAATTGAGTTCCTGTCTGGGTTGTTACCATTAACAAAGAATCTGTATTGAATGGTTTTTGTTGAACATGAGGTGCAGAAGAAACAACTATAAATGAATTTTGATAATGTCTCCATACACCAAAGTGATTCACCTTGGGGTGCACTAGTCGTATTCCTTAAGAATAAAGATGGGTCAACATGCCTTTACATTGATTATTGTGATCTCAAAAGATCAAGATAAAGAAAAAGTGTCATCTACCATCTATTTATGACATGTTTGATCAGCTAAATGGTTAAAAATAATTTTCCAAGGATGATCTATGGTTTTGTTATTACTATGTTAGGGTGAAGAAGGATGATTTCCCCAAGGCTTCTCTTCGTACAAGGTACAGGCATTAAGAATTCATAGTAATGCATTTCGGACTCACTAATTCCCTAGAAATATTCATTGACTTGATTAAAATATTCATTAGATACTACCTTGTCTAGTTTATTGTAGTATTTATTAATGATATTCTAATATACTCCAAAATTAAGAAGATGAATTATGAGCATTTAAGTATAGTGCTAAAGAATTTTTAATGGGAAATAATTTACGCCAAGTATAGAAAATGTGAGTTCTCATTAAAGGAAATTCTCTTTCTTGGGGCATATCATCACAAGAAATGGGATATATATAGACCCTTAAAAGACTGAGACAATTGAAGGATAGACAAGGCCAACATCTGTGACAAATATCTATTGTTTCCTTGGATCACCTAGGTATTATCGTTGATTTGTGAGAAATTTCATGCAATTTTCAAAGCCTCTAACCAAGCTAATTCATAATGGAGTAATGTTTTCCTGGAATAATTAATCTTAAGATAGATTCATGGAGTTGAAAAGGAGGCTTATCACTATTCCTATGATCACACTACCCATAAGTAGAGAAATGTTTTGTTATTCAGTGATGCTTTGAAGAAGGTCATTGGCTATGTGTTGATAAAAATGAAAAATTCAATGTCTATGCTTTAAGAAAGTTTCTACTTCATGAGAATAACTATACAACATATGATCTGGAGTTAGATGTAGTGATATTCTATTTGAAAATTTGGTGGAATTACCTATTTGGGAAGAAGTTTGAAATATATACGGATCCTAGAAGACTAAATTATATATTCACACAGAAAGAGTTGAATATGCACCAATAAAGATGATTAGTGATGATTAAAGACTATGACCTCTCAATTCAATACTATCTAGGGAATTTGAATAAATTGGATTACACTCTAAGGAAAAAAGATCCAAAAACTCTTTCACTGATGAGAACATATAAGGATGTGATCAACTTTGACTTTATGAGTGTGGACATGGGAATCAAAAAATATGGAACATCATCAATACTTTCACAAATTATTTCCCAACCATATCTTACAAGATGTTAAAGGATGATCAAAGAGATGATGTGGTAATTTATAATAAAGTAGAAACTATTAGAGAAGGGAAATACTCATAGTTCATTGTTAATGAAGAAGGTGTTGTAAGATTTGGGTCAAGACTATGTGTACCATAAAATAATGATTTAAGGAATGAACTGTTGGATAATTCACATAGCTCAACCTTCTCTATCCATACTGGATGAAAAATATTTATCGATATCTCTGAGAAAACTCACTGTGGGACAATATAAATAAAGATATCTCAAAATATACATCAAGATTCCCTCTATGTCATCATGTGAAGGAGGAAGGGAAAATATAGGAGGACGATGCAACAATTACCCATCCCTACATGGAAATTGTAAAATATCACCATGAATTTTTTCAATGGGGTTTCTAAGAAATGTAGTGGAAACAATGTGATTTGGGTTGTGGTGGATCGTCTTACAAATACTTTACACTTCACTACAATTCTAGAAGATTTATCATTGGATCAACTTGCATGGATATACATCAAAGAAGTGGGGAGGCTGCATGATGTAACACAATCAATTGAATCCTATTGAGATCCAAGTTTCACCTCTACATTCTAGAAGAGCCGCCAAAATGCTCTGAATACTGAGTTAAACTTCAACACGTCTTAAAACCCTCAAATGGATTTCCAATCTAAATGGGCTATCCAAACACTTAAGGACATGTTTAGATCATACAAAATGGACTTCAAAGGTGGATGACGTCAACATCTTCCTCTGGTTGAATTTTCTTACAACAACAGTTTCCACTCAAGCATCCAAAGGTCACTCAATGAAGCCATTTATAGGAATATGTGTAGAATAGCTTCATGCTAGGTTGAATTTCGGGAATGAAAACTATGAGGTCCTGAAATGGCTGAGGAAATGGTGGAGAATGTTAAGACCATTATATAACACATAAAGGCTACTCAAATTCGACAGAAAAGCTAACCTGACAATCGTCGATGAGACCTAGAGTTTGATGTTGGAGACATATTTTTCCTCTGCATATCTCTATGGAAGAAAGGGATGAGATTTGGGAATATGGAAAGCTTAGTACCAGTGACATTTTCTATTTCAATATTTTATATCTCATTGGAGTAGTGGATTATCAACTTGCACTCCCACAAAACTGTCTCAAGTACATGATCTATTCTATGTATCCCTCGTCAGAAAGTACATACTAGACCCATCACATATACTCAATCCATAGGGGGTACCATTGGAGAATTAACTCTCTTATAAAGAGAAAGTAGTGAAGATATTAGATCATAGAGGCAAAGTTATACAGAATAAGAAAATACACCAGGTCAGAGTTTTCTAGGGAAACCACATGCTTGGAGAAGAAAGGTCGAAACCATGGGAGGTGATGAAACAAAGTTACCATCATCTGTTTTAATGTGGGAAATAAATATACTAAGGGTAAAATTTCCTAAGGGGGGAATATTGTAATGACCTGAACGGTTATAAATGAAATTTCCCTTTTTATATAATTAAAAATATTAGGGTTATATAAAACACATAATCTTCCTTGGTTTTATGTTTTTAGGTTTAAAGGACCATTAATTTTTTTACCATTGATAATATAGTCATTGAACAGTGATCATGTAATTAGTATTAATATTGGGCTTTAACAAATCCAATTGACTCAGAAAAAGGAAGTGATGGCCTGAATAAGTTGATTCATTCCCTATGAAGTAAATTTGTTAGAGCTTATAAGGGAGATACCATCTCTGGGTTTTTCCCTTGACAATTCCAATGATGACATCTATCAACTTATGCATGAGTGAAACCGTTTATGATAGAAGTTCAAGCTCATTGATATCATAACCCAAACTATGTTCACCAAATGTCCTTAAGATAATCTCATCATCACACACATTACTCTAAGGGTGTATGCCAGTGTAATCAAGGAATATGTATCGTGTCCTTTGTAATGTTAATATATATATAATAATATATATATTCTCCATTTTAATTGTTTCTTTTAAATGATATTGGTTTTAATTCAATTGAACATAAATTGTATTTTTGGGAAATATTAACATTAAATTAAGGGGGGGTTTAATGAATCAGTGAATTTTTGAAATAAATGGTATTTAAAAAAATATTATCATTAAATTTATTTTATTAAATATAAATTACCATATTTTTTTTTGATTTTAAATGTAATTTTTATTAAGGTTTGAAAACTGTTTTTGACAAAACCCATCAATTTCCAATAAATTTAAATTTTTATTTCAAAATGAAAATTATCAGATTAAAATGATTATTTAGAGAAAATGAATATTATTTTTGGAATCAAGACATTGAAATTATCTAATCTTTATTCTTTCATATTTTTCCAAGACAGTAGAATTTTCGGGTAAAAATTTAAAACTATATAAATATAATATGTGTTTTATGACTTCATAATGACCCAAAAAATGATGTAATAAATATTATAATGGGTATTCTAGGCCTAATATATGTTACTAATTAAAATAAATTTTTTTACGATAATTTTACTATTTTTATAATTCTCTTTTGAATCCTAAAAAATGTATAATATATTTTATGATTTTAAAATCATTTCTTGAATAATGTGACTCAGCTCCACAAATGAAAGGATAATATTTTAATATATTCAGACCGTTTCCTAATAAAATAATGAAAAATTCCCCTCTTTTTAAAAAAACATGGTCATGTTTTTGTTTTGGAATATTGAATTGTATAGATTCTAAAACCTATGTTTGTGAAATATTGAAGAAGTTTCCTCTCATTTCCTATTTTAAATCACCCAAGCTCTCACTTACCTTCACTAAAAATAATTAGATAAAATCATAAATTTTTCCTCATGTCTCTATAATCCCCCCAAGGCGCCCAATGATCTCAAAAATCCCCTCTTCAAGCTTTTGAGTTCACACACTCAACTAAGGGTTCCTTCCTTGATCATTTTTATCTAAGTTTCCTTATATTGTTACAGCCTTTAATTTTCAATTAGAAATTACGGGGTATGTTTTCACACCTCACCCATACTACCCTCATTATTTTTTAGTGATGAGAGACTCATTTAAATATAATTAATACCTCCCATGTAGACTCGTTACCATGTTGAAATTTCGTAAGAGTTTTTTCATTCCTCATCTTTAAGTATCTTTATTATGTTACACCTTCTATTTCCAAACTCCTTATATTTGTATATGTATTTATATTACCATATTAATATACATTTCATGTATATATGATGAGAGACCCATTTATCTCTCATAAACACTTTTATTTACTTTGTCACTTTGTTAGGCTGCCAAAATTGCACCGTGAATTTCTACTCAAAAACATTTTTGTTCTGAATACTATACCCATTCCATATCATGTTTGTTCACTTTTAGAAACTTATATATTTTTTATTTATAAATTACATGTATTTATTCCACATTAGTTAATCATGTAATAAATTATGATGATGAATGAATTCATATTTTATGATCTATGTGACACACTTACGCATGAGAATGAAGTGAGAGTGATGGGTGCGCCCAGAAATATATAGCCCTCTAATGAATTGGGTAATGTTTAGTATTATAATATGTCATGTTGGGATAGTGGTTTAACTTATCACTTTATGATACATTTTACACTATGATGTCTCTGTAGTTTGTCCTTGACCTATGATGCAGTGTTTTATGTTGATGCCACATTTCCATATTATGAATATCATGATATATCATGCTTTATGATTCCTATTCCTTCATTCCCCATTGATATTCATTTCCTAACATGCATTATTATCCTCATGATATTCCATATTTAATCCCTTACTGGGCTTTATAGCTCACACATTTCTTGTATATTTTTTCCTAGGATATCCCATTATGTTTTAAGCTCAAGCGTGTTAAATAAGTTTTCAATAACGATGTTGTGTTTCATGTTCTAAGTCATAATATAATGTTTCTAATTTAAAAATAAACAATGAATCTTGATTTTTCATGATATATTAAGTTTATTTTTATATAATTAAATCTTTTATTAATGTAATAAAAGAATAGTGTTGTTATAACATTAGTCACCACCCAAAAAAAAGAACCGTATAATCCCATGGCTGATAGTTAATGATAAGTCAAAAAAAATGAAATTGAAAAATATGATACATATATAGGTGTTATAATAAAAAATCCCAGTAGGGATACCAAAACAAAAACCCATTCCATATTTTATACTGTTAAAGATTAAAGAATTTCATGATGGATTTGAAATATAAATATATAAAAAAGATTTTTCTTTCATTAAAATTCATGTAACTTGATATTGATTTTGAAAAACCATTTCCCAAATAATGGGATGTTTTCCCATAAATTACATATAAGAAGGAAAATTTTGACAAAGTAAGAGTATCTATGAGAAAGAATATACATTAAAATAATATAACAAGGTGCTACATATAGGGGAAATTATAATTTTTTTTCATTGAAAAAAATGAAGAAAAATAAAAAGATAATTTAAAAATGGTACCATAGAAATAGTAGTAAATGGGAGAACACACAATGAGTAAAACCTAAGAATATAAGGATGTTGATTCCCTAGGATCCTCGTACTCTAATTGATCAAACCATAAAAATAAATCTTCTCATGCATGACCTGATAGAGAAGATGAATCCAATTTTCTAGAGGTATCTATAGTATCATCATGTTTTTTAATTACTGTTGCAGCTTAATCTTTCTAGAGAGACTAGGCTGAGGCCCTTCCGGCACACCCAATGTCCTTCTCCATAGTCCACCAACCTAGTCACCTAATACTGACATGTGCCATTCCCATATACAAAATAAAAAGAATGTAGGTATAGTAAAGAAACCAAATATGAAATTCATGAAAATGCAATGCAATCATACCACAACACCTCACCTCACAACACTACAAATATGAATCCCCATTTGGAAAATTATAACAATATTTCAATATAATCAGTCTAAGTCTAGTAAATATATCAACTTTTATGTTTTCATTGGATTGAACCTAACATTTTCAAATGCTTTATAAAGTGTCAATTGGGCCTCATCATTTGAAAAAATACCATTCATTTGGAAAAAAAATATTAAACTATATCCTCATATATTCTAAATCCATAAACACATATGTACCTCAATATATATATAAACAATAATTAAAATCATGTAAATTTTCATCCAAAAATGTGTGAATATATATAAAGAGGATATATATATATAATTATAACTGAATATGTAACATTCAAAAAAATAAAGATAATTAGAATCCATTTTTATGTTCTATGGAATCCAATCACACTATTAAACCTTTGTGGAAAAATAATCTAAATGGACAAAACACACTTAATATCTTTATATCATTTATTAAAACATGGAAGATGAGTCTAGAACATGGTATTATTATCCTCTTAACATATATTTTTTGAGAAATGTTTCATTACAAAGGATCCATGTCCAAAGAATAAAAACTTAAGGAAAAAATGAAAGTGTAAATTTCCACATATCACACACATTTTCTATAATTTATTTGAATTATAATATAATTAAAAAAGAATAAAAAACATATGAAAATTTATTAATCACATTAAAGGTTCATATGTGGCTCAACATAACACAAATAGAAGATTGACATGCTACCTTTGAGGCATAAGACCTAATCCCATCTCAATTGAGTCCATGGAACGCCACAAAATGAAAATAAACCGTAGGCCCAAGAAAGAGAAAAAAATTCTATAAGAACAACCTAAGGTTCGGAAAACCTTATTCCATGGTTTGGTAATGTACAAGGAGGAAGAATAAAGAGATAGAGGGGATGAAAACCAAACATAACCAGATCACACCATGATTCAGGAGAAATAATTGCCAAAAAGAGGAACGATAGGGCGATGTCATGCAATGGAGATCTTAATAGGATGAAGTTGAGTGAGTGGGAGAGAGGAGGGAAGAAAGACCTCTTGAGGGATTTAAACTCATGAATGGTAAAAGGGTATTTTTTCAAATAAATTACCGCCAGAAATTGTGAATGGTTTGGATGCATAGTTATCCATAATGTGTGCCAACCATGAACCATTACTAGGATCCTAGAGAATCATACACTATTCTATTTCATGGTTTGGATATCAATGTGCCCATCATGTGACTTTGCTTAGCCAAATTTTAGAACATATTTCACTATTTAAAAAAGATTTAATAAATTTTGTTCTTTAAACATGTGACATGATTTTCATGCCCAAAAACTCACATTTTAAAATAAAAATCACGTTGAAGTAAAAATAAATAATTATGGTATTAAATAGAAATAAAAATTAACTTTTTTTTGGGTCATAGTGAGATGGGGTGACCACAAAATCATAAAGTATGCAGTTTTAAAACATGAGGTTAAATAATTTCACTTTTAAAATGTTATAAGTATTTGAAAAATAAAACATTACATTTTTATAATATATTTGGTGGAGAATTAATCATTTGATAAACCACATTATTTTCAATGAATAAGAATTTAGTTTTTTATGAATTAATAATAATTTATACTATTAAAAATATTAAAAATATATTATTTAGAAATATATATATTTTTAAAGTATAATATCATTTCAAATATATCCATATCTATATTTTTTGAAACATGAAAAAATATCTTTTTTTTATAATATCTCTTTATGGAATATAATGATGTATGGAAAATGTAGTGGAAACATTATGGACAATGGGAATATTGGAGTTTAAAATATACCATTTAGGAAACTTTATTCTTGATATTTAGTGTTCAATCCCCATTCTTTGTTAGCATAATCAATGGCCTTGTGCCAAATTTTATGTAAAACCTTTTTTAAAGAATTTTTTATCATTAAATATCCATTAAAATAAACATTCAAAAACATTGTATCTTTGTTATGTAATTTAAAAGAGTAAAATAATTATATGTTTGGTTATACTAAAAAAGACTCATGAAAGTAAGTATTAGAATATAATTATGATTAGATGTAATAAAAAATTCCTTAAAAACACTTATAAATGGATTATAGAAATTCAAATTAGGAAAATAATTTTTTTAACATATATATAATTTCAATGAGAAATATATAGAATGTCTATTTGATATAGGTAATCGTGAATGAAATCCATTACTTTTAAAGAATATTTCATAGTTGATATATTATTTCTTGAAATTATAAACCATTATTTTATAATTCAAAATATAATCTCATTCACAAATTAGAGTTATTAAATATATATTCCTAAAAAAATTCTTTAAAATATAGTGTTTTCCAAACAAATAAATTATTTTCTTTTATAAAATGGTATTTGTATTGAAATATTAAATTAGATGTTTAACATCATATCACCTTTTAGTTAAGGGATTTTGAAATAGTAAATTTAATAAAATCATTTTTCTCTTACCTTATAATAAACTACTAAATTGAAATACCTACTAAATACCACTTCACTAGAACCCATTCACTTCATATATGAAAAATTCGTTATTAAAATATGGGATTATGAATAATAGACATCCTTGTTTTCACATTTTTTCATACAACTGAGAACTAAAATTTATGATGATGGTTTATGGGTAGAGTGTTTTAAGAGTCTTTGTTTGTTTTTAAATAAAAGAGAATGTCATACTTTTATAGAAGAACATAAAATATATGTGATTTATTGATTCCTGGGTGAGGGTGAGGGTCCCAGAATGTGTAAATGGGGTTGTCGACCCCCATGTAGTGTAGATCTAGTGATGATGATACATACAAACTTTCTCGGTTATGTAATACATAATGGAGAAGTACCTGGTGATGGGGGTATTCATTTGGGTCATGTGGGATCCTTCAGATCTCATCCAGAGCTTCCTAGATCTGATATATATGGGTCTTGTTTCCCCTTAGTGGATGGTTCATGCTTTGACCGGTGGAGCATGGGGAGGATATAGGTATAAAACAGGCATCATCCTCTAATGTTGAAGCCTGTAGGTACCAATTGAGGTCGATGTATAGTCGATATTATTTTTACGAAGCATACTGTGTTTGAGTCTGGAGAGCATGGTGCCTTAGTGAGGTAGAGGGACATGGGTCATGACAATGATGTGATCAATATGAAGGTATCTAGCCATGAGGAGGTTGTGGTGGCTCGTGATGTAAGGCTACCTCTAGTTGACGACCATAGTGGGAATATTAGATCTTGTGCTACTGTTTAGTTATGGTTTTCATTCCACTTAATGGAAAAAAATCTATTTATTTGTATAATTTTTTCTACTCATCTATAGAATGGAACTCAAGAAGTAGATATTTTATATAGTTTAAGGATTTAATCCCAAAGAAAATTTTCAATACTTGAAACACTTCTCGTGTGATCACAAATAATATATCTATCTATGAAAGATTAAAGATATAAAAATTTTCCATTATTTTCATGATGGTTCTTCCCACAAGAAGAAAGCCTTAGAAACATGATGATTTAGTCTTTAAATTAATTTTTGTTTGGAAGTCTTCTGACTAGAGATGAACACCCATGGGAAGAGGCTTCTTCTACATCATTTTTTTCAATAGAGGAAATAAATTATAGGGATTGGGGAATTGGATCAATTTATATAAATCTAGATATAGTTTTCTTCTAAGAAAGAGACTTTCATTTCAGCCCATTTTATTTATTGATTTCTAGGGCTGAGGGTTGGATTAAAATTATTAGCCTCAACTAGATACTTTGGCATCTTGAAATCTTTTTTGACATAACATCTTCTGTTGGTATTCTAATTAAAATAGATTGTGGCACTAAGGAATCCAAATTTTTGCATACTTCTAGGATACTAGTGGAGATTTACATTAGCATGTACTTAATTAATAAAACCATCCTATCATCTTTAGATTATGACATCCCTTTAAAGGTTTATTATAAGAGTCTTCCCCATTTTTGTGTGACTATCAGATAATTAGTCATGTTAAAGACACATGTCATAAAAATGTGGATTTATCATTTTTATATCTAAAATTCCATCCCGAGAATATTGTAAAAATAAATTTAAGTGGAATCCGGTGTAGAATTAGAAAAATGGTGATAGACATACACCTTAGAAGAAACTAGTGTCTCAAGATGTGGTTGGTGCTTTGACGGGGAATGCCTCTTCATTGATGATGAATCATGGTCTTGGTTCCCTTATGTGCACTCAACCTCCAAATACTATCATAAATTCTAGTCCCTTTGTAGGCTCAGAATGAGGCCAGACTACTAATATGACTCCTATATTAGATGCAAACATGCAGGTGGATACATCTATTACTAATATGGGCGGTGATTCTATACAACATGTTTGAAACCATCAGCACACCTAAGTGGTCAGTGACTTCAATCACAATGGGGATCACCATAATATTGACTATACTTAAGATATCTACAAAAAAATTCTCCACTAGAATAAATGAGAATTGGGGTAACATCTATGGTGTAGAATGGATGGATGATTTCACCCCTGTAGGAAATGAGTAGTAGTGGTCATTCCACTTTTATAGATGCACTAATAACTAGAAAAGCGAAGGGAACAAATAGTGAGGGATTCAATTCTACTCTATTGAAGATAATTCCATGTAAGGACTATTCTAACACACCTCGGACTACATCTACGTGATCCTATTCTTTGTTGTTGGGTAAGTTCAATTTGTATATTCCTAAGATTTTCAATAAGTTTAAGTCCCATTTTGAGTGGGATACTATTAATGATTCTTATTATGTAAGTTACATGTCCAATTATGATATATAACTATTTCCATGATGGATGAGGGAAAAGTCCTTTATTTATCCGACCCAATTTCCCATATTATTTTTCATTTGTTTTTAATAAATGGTCAGAATCTATGTTTCTGGTTGGAATTTTTTGGTAACCTAAACATAATGTGAATAACAAATAAAATAAGGTATGTCCATGTATCTATAGTGACTAGTAACAAAAGATGATAAAATAGTATTTAAATGTGATAATAATAAAAATCAATTAATATTTATATATTATTCTCTAGCACTCAAGACTGCATTAAAACATCTAAAAATAATTTTAAAAATCGTGGATTATTCTATGATTTTTGTTTGTTCGGATCTATATAAGCTTCCAAAAAAGAATCATTTATGGAGGATATGTAATATTTGATTGCAATATAATGTAATGAATAATTAACTATGAAACCTAATGTTCCACAAATTTGGGTTATTATATTCATGTCATGATTTCTTAATCATTATCTTCTTTGTCAAAAAATATGAAATTAAAACCATTATAATAATTATATATTATATTTATATATATTCTTTGAATTTATCTAATATTTTCACACATTGATGTTTTCGGTTTCAATATGTGTGTTAATATACCATTATGTTGCTTGTTTCCCTTTATGTTGGTTTTCAAACTCACCACATGACCTTTATGTTGAGTTTCTTTTACCCTTATGTGAGGCCCCGTGACCATTACATATTTTGGGTATACACATACATAATATCTTTGATACCCTTCTGAGTGTATGTTCTACCCATACATATTAGTCATAGACCTTATGTAGCCAATTTATTTCTTGGACTACCTATGCATGAGGTTTTTATACCCTTATGTAACTTAGGTGTACACAGCTAAAGTGTACCACTACACAACATAGATGTACCATTACATAGTTGGTGAATCTAATTAAATAGCTACAATGCTTTACATAGTTTGAGGTACCTTTTCATAGCATATAAGGACTATAGGATAACCATACTTAGAGAAAGAAAAAATCATGACCTTTATGAAAGGTAAATCTACCCTTATGTGTGAAATATAATACCTTTATTTGGGTTTAATGAATCCAAACATATCTTCACATGATCATCATCCTACCCTTACTTGAGTAGCATATGACCATTACATGAGAACAAAACCACTCCCATACCCTTATGAGATTACACCTATACTCTATTAGAAAATTTAAATGACATTTAAACATGATTTAAAACAATAAATTTCATTCATAAAAATTCATTTTTATGCCGATAAAGAATTAATGTAATAAATTTAATAATTATAAAAGTATACATTATAATTAAGATTCAATAAATTATTATAACTCTTATATTCCATTAATTTATTATTTTATAGTAACTTATATTTTTAAATTATTATATTAAATTTACTACATATATTTTCTACACTTAACAATATCTTAAACATTCTATTTATTATCTTAGTATACTTAAATAAGTTATATGTCATTAATTATAAAACAATCTATATTTTAGTGTTTTTAAAACATAAAAAAGTTAAGGTTCAATATAAATTTAGCAATACTAACATATTAAATGTTACTTTTTGTTTTAAAATTCAATTCATATTATTTCAGGGAATAAAATATAAATATTATAAAATATGTATTTTTTTAAATCGAATATTTTTAATAATATTATTCCAAAATTTATTTTGTTTATAGAAAAAATTTAAAATTTAAAATGAAACATTTTGTTATAATATATCATTGTTTCTTTCAGTTGTGAAACAAGACATTTAATAAAATTCTATTTAAATGAAATTTATTCTAAATTTATTCAAATTTTACACGGAACAGTCGAGCAATGTACACTGATATAAAGTGAATGTATCTATTAAATTTTTTTCAGTAATTATAAAAAACATTAGGATGGAAATATATATGTTAGAGTAGGTGTGTTATCTGCTAAATTTTAGGGGATAGAAAATTCTATAGTGGAGAGGTATACATTGACCGTAAAGTCAATGTTTTCATTTATACAGAGATAATACTAGTATATAGATCCATCTTCTATCACTCCCCTAATCACCCCACTCCTCAAACTCTCCTTGTATATCCCACTCCTCTACCTCCACCTCCAGAGTTTCTCATCAACTAAATGTTATATATTATGTATCCCCATTTTCATATTATTGTATATGGGATTATATATTTGTTGGGGATACCTTATATCATTAGTGGATAGAGATGAATGATATTTGGGTAATATTAAAAGATATTATATATTAATCCATGAGATTATCTTCCATATATAATAGGTTTCAATAGTTTCACAAATATTTAGAAATATTTTTCTTTTTGTATCTTTATTTTTTCAATATAATACTAGGGAGGTATGAATAAATTATACCCCATATCTAATAATGGGGATAATTTCTTTTAATATTTGAATATGTATATATATATATATATTATAAGAATTCATTAATGTGAAATAAATGTTGTATTGAAATCAATAACATATTGAGTCATGTTTGGCTTCACATACAACTTCTTATATAGGACATTCTAAATTATAATACTATGAAATTATTTTTTTGTTGTTTATAAGCATTAATTGAGTAATAAAATTTATGGGAATGATTATATATTGATGATTCATAAAAGATAGATCTTCAATATTATAATAAAATATATTTTTAGCATCACAGTGATACATGTATCTTATGTGTAAGTTTATTATCATATTTCATTCAGTTATGTACAATTGGTCTAACATACAACTTATTTTTTTGACTGAATGAAATGATGACTATCATTTTTCTATTTTGATAATCCACATTTCAAGGGGTTAGGTGGAAATATTACACAACCCAAATACTTAGATATAATTACATGACACGTAGTTCTTAGAGGAAATCACCTAGACAACAAAACTTGGTTCTAATCATCCCCAACACATGTCATGATATCAGCCTCCACCTTCACAAGGCTAGTCATCTAGTTATGCTATGTATAGCTACACAGACCTAGTACCTATGGTAATTCCATACCCTCTTGTTCTTCCAATCCCAGTTAGCTATGCTCTGGTGAATTCACCTACTCTAAATCCTCATCTTGAACTTTTCCCTTATAGTCTGACTGGTATATATATTCATGTGGCCTGAAGGCATTGGGATGGTCTAAAGGCCTGGAGGTGTCCCAAAGGCCTTGAGAGACAACTGTGCTAAAGGCCTTGGGTGGCCCAAATGTCTTGAAGGACCCTGGGACCAAACTGTTGGCCCAAAGGCCCAAATGGATGAATGGTTCTAATTGCTACAGTTACAAATAGTACCCGCTACAATACTTCTATAGTACCATGGAAATATGTCTCCACCCAGTGGCCCAAAATACAATTCATGATTTATAAATAATGAAATATGTTTCATAACTTTTTTATAATAAAGAATATTGTGTTATATGTTTTCTTATATTTATGGGTATAAATCATACATTTCAAAAATTGATACTTATATTCATTAAATAAACACAACAATTATATTATTTAATACCAATTTTTATTGGATATTGAGTGTTTTTTTCTACAAGAAATGTCCACTTAATATTCGTACTATATTCATGGTGACATTTGAGAAAACATTAAAGAATTATTAGATGAGTAAGTTTGAAAATTTTAGAAACTATATATTATAATAAATTTTTATTTACTATAATACTTTTTTTATTTACATATTTGTCTAGGAATCACTATAAATGGTTAATATAAATAAGGTATAAAAGATCAATTATGTGTTCTCATATGTGAATTCTTTTATAAGTAATTCAATTTTACAGATATAATTTTTTAAATTGATAACAACCATTGATATAGAATATTTTAAAATCAAAATAAAGTATTTGAATATGGTTATTATGTTCTGAGATTTATGTGTGAAAAAAATTAAAATATTGATAGTTACATATTTTCAAAAGGATTAATTTTATTATTACTTTTACAGTCATTTATCATACCCATATACTAAGAATAAACATTGAATAGTTTTTTTAATTTGTATCCTTTTGATAATACTTTATCATATAATTTAATTTCCATAAATAATATATAGGGAGAATATGTTGATTATTAAATACATTTAATTAAGTTTCAATTTATATTTCTATATATGTATTCATATTTTTTACATTTTAACTATGAAATGATAATATTAATATAATTTTAACCTAGATAAGATATAAGTGGTTATTATTAATCTATAATAAATATTATTATTCCATATAGAAGATTTTCTTTTTTGAATTTTTTTATTTTTTTACAAATTTGGGTAGTATTGTATTTTAAAATAAATTTTAAACATTTTTATACAACGGATATAAAATAACTGTCATTCAAGATTATTTTCAAGAGTGATTATTATTAGTACTTGATGTAGGGAATAGTTATATACATTGATTTCGTTATATATGATATGAAAGTATAACCCATTTTTCTTATCAGGAAGGTCCTTTACATAATTTTTATTATAACCAACCTGGAAAATACCCCTATTTATTCGTATGTAGAGGGTTTTATATGCTGGTTATAAAATAAATCATGTGGAAGAATGACATACTCATATTCCTTGCATATGTTTTTAACATATTTCAATTAGTTAAAATATATTTCTTATCTAAACACCCATGTATTACAATGTTTAATTATATTATGGGAAAATATAATTATTGTATTACAATGGTTTAAAATGATTATGTTGTTAATGATTTTATGTTTTATATTTATTATAATTAATTTCTATCCAAAATATGATGTGTTTCAAAATTGAAGGTTACTAAAAATAATTCCCAAGTCATGTCAGCCAATCAAGTAAGAGGCTCTCCATATAAATAATACCAAGTGGGAACATTGGATAAGACACCATAGAGAGCCAGCTATAGTTGTGGAAGAATAGGGGAATCAAGCCTTTAAATAATTGTCTTATTAGTGACTAGGATGTGAGGGATCAGATTGGGCTTGCTGGCTTATAGAGACCACCTGCGTGAGACCCGCATGAGTCCATTCATGTGTTCTCTGGGAGACCACCCCAGTAAAGGCATCTGAAGGGGTTATTGTGTGCTTTTGCATATAAACCAACTCACTCTTGTTCTACATTTTGATTTGGTAAATCTTTTTATTTTTTTACTATTAATTTAACATGTTTAATGATGTTGTCCCACTATTATTTGCAACCTTATGCCTCAGAAAATCTTCATTGCCCCCCTTTATCGATCTCCACCACCTAACTTCATAGGTCAATACTGCTACAAGCCAGAAGCACAAGGGATGACTTCCACAAGCTCTATATTGATACCATTTATCTATGATGATGCCTAGGGGAACCATGGATCACCTCTTACAACTCAACTGAACCCCAAGATCACATTTAGATTTCCCTTCTGCAATATCAAATACCATATTTGGTAAGGAAGTGGATACCCTCTCCACTGTCACACTTGGCACCAATCTAGCTCCAAAATCCCTACCACATCACCATGTTTTTATACAAAAACCACTAATTCCACTTACACCATGTGGGAAGCTGAGGCCACCCAACTAATATTGTGGGATATCCAAACAACTAAATATTTTAGGTGTTTCAAAATCAATCCTATGGGCTTTCAGGGTTTTAATTTAAAAAGAAAATATAATGATCCCCTACGATTCATGAATAACACCAACCAAAGGAGACAATATCAAGGAACTATTCCTTTATAAATAGTTGAGGTTTTTCCCACTACCAAGGAGTTCACACACCATTAGGGAGGAATCTAGGACAAGGATCTATGCTGCTCTTGTCTCTCATGGTTTTTATTTATTTTTATTTTATTATTTTTTTTATTTTATGTTTATCTAGTTTACATTTAAATGTAATTTTATTTTACTTTTATAACAAAACAATTCATTATTTTTAATTCATCCATCCAAATGTTTCATCCAACCCTTATTCTACAATCATATTCTTCTTCTACTAACTATTTATTCTTTTTTATATAATTATGTTCAAATTGATTTCTTTTAATTTAATTTCTTTTATTTTATTTTATTTTGATTATATATATCCATCTCTCACTTCTCTTCTCTTCTTTTTTATTTTTATTATTCTTATTTTTTGATTCATTATATTGTGACCTCATACCTTAAAAAATGAGGGGATAACAAGATTCTTGGCCCAGGGTGGAATATGGTTCTTCCAATTCATTTGGTGCCTAAATTCTTATTGTTTATTTAAGTTTGGGGTGAGAAATGGTGTTGTTCATGGGTGTTTCGATTGTTCTCAATGAAAATGAAGAAAATCTAATTTGTATTCATTTAATAAAACATTATCTTCCCATATTTATTATACAAGATCATCCAATGAAGTAGTTAACCAATTTGGTGGATGAAATGGAATATAATGGAGCCATGTACTTGGATATGTCACACTCTTGATTGAGGTGTACCATCATCCTTGATTATAAGGGATCTATAATTAAGAATGATAAAGGATTTATAGATTTTACACAACTAAATAAATGAATATGAATTTATGCATGGAATCTCAGAATAAAATTATCAAACCGAATCTAAAAACTTACAGGAAGAATGATGGAGCCCGAAAACCAAACCAAAAATTTGATGATCTTTATTTACTAATCACATTCTACCATTAAATGTTAGTTTAATTAATATCATTTCATATAACTTTTAAAAATTCCATTTCATTCATATATTAAATAAAAACAAATAAAAATAAATATTTTAGTTAAATTATATAAATTGAGTTAATAATTAAAAATCTTACACAAAAGATATGAACCAAATCAGCTACTATATGGAATTTTGGAAATAAATTGTTTTCCACACTATAAGACAACATTTTATTTAAAAATTGGCATCATTTATGGGGTATTAACTAGTGGTTTTATTTTTTTTCTATTTTCATATTTATAATGTATTTTTATTTTTCCTTAAAATACAGAAAAAATAATTTTTCTGTGATGTTTTTAAACGATAATTTTCTCAATTTGTGGAACAATTACTCTCAAGTGCAAGAACTTGTGCTTAAAAATATTGGGGAAGAACTCTTACATAGAAGGATTGGGTAACTAATTGATCAAGTCAATCAAATGGAGAATTTTAATGACCCTGGTGTCTAATATATATAACTAATGATCATGTACTATCAAGTCAATGAGGATATTCAAAAAATAAATTTCAAAAAGTATATTCCACCAGAGATTCCAAATTTCAATGAAGAAGTCAATGAGGTTGTTGTGGAAGGATTCAGTGATTATCAACATTCAAAACCATTTTAATAGCCTTAATATGGAGATCCATGAAGGGATACATTATGTAGATAAAGACCCATGTGTTGATTGGAATACTTTAAAAGGTTCAGATGAATTTTTGAGTAACTAGACAAAATATGTAATTTCATGAGACCATCCCATATAAAATATTGACGAATCAACACCTGTATACCTATTTTAGGTCATCTAAGAATAATATACCACCCATGTGATGGAATTTTAAGAAAGGATAGATGAGACCTACTATATTCTTCCATCAATTGAGATCCAACTTTAAGAGTAAATCAACACTGAGGAAGTGATTAAACCAGATACAACTCAGGGAGATGATCTTATTTCAAATTCTCTAATTTCTAATATTATTCAATCATATTTTTGTATTACATATAAATTCATTCATTTTTCATATCTTGTCAGTCCATATTTTTTTATTAATGGAATGTGAAAAAACTAAACATGAAACCATTTAGGAACACATACAGGTCACTAATATTGAGGATACTACATTTTAGGAATCCAATGATGAAGTAAAAGTAGCTGACCTTTAAGAAATAAAGGCAGAGGCTACACATTTTGATAGGGATAAATATCTTATCAATTCAAATTTAAATTTTATTCATATAAAAATAATATATTACATTAACCATAAATATTAAATTTAGACATCCATTATTGAGCCATAATTGGAAAATAGGGATGAAGTTACTCAAGTAAAATCAAATTAATAGGATCATTCATACATAATCCTACCAATTTAGGAAATATATACATATTTATGAAGGATATGGATCTCATAAACTCTATCCATGGATCATTCCTCACTAAGAATGAAAATATTAAATATGGGAAAAGACACATGTGGTGGATCAAATATAAGAGGATCTACCAACCATCAGTCTATGGATAGTAGTTAGTATTGTCCTCTAGAGGTCATAAAATTTCAAGGCACACATAGGGATCATACCAAGACTTATCCCTTATTTAGTTTTCTATAAATTTATATTTCAATTTAATTTATAGTATTAATCTAGTATGTATCCTCAGTATCAAAATTTTTTTGATTCAAAATGACATGATCTTTAAGCATAATTGAGTCATTCTTTTTTTGGACCATAATGGTCCAACATATCCCCCAAAAATTTAAGGAGTAAAGAGGTATAAAATTCATGATAAAGGGAGTTCACTTTTACTTTATATCATATCAACTACCCATATTTTTTTATAATAAATATTTTTGAGTTCTAAATTGAAAAAATACATGCCCATATTTGAAGTGTACTTTACTTGTCTTATATTGGAGACATTAGTTTCTTATGAATCATATGATTCAATGTAATTTATTTCATTGTTAGTGATGTTGAATGAGTAAAAAGAATAATTTGATAATTAATGTGAGTCATGGATTTAAAAATAGGACTCATGATTATAGGTAATTGGTTGATTAATGTAAATCGAAGGTTCAAACAAATTTTCATGCTTTTAAATTCTAAAACTCATGTTAATTGACAAGTTATTACTAGTCATGCCATGAGTGATTGTCAAATATCAATACTACCAATCCGGAGAGGATTTATAGACCACGTACATATTATTTTATATTGAGAATATTTGTTATGTGAACATGGAACATGGTACAATCTATGAACTGTATTAAATCTTTTCAAAGTGATGGATTTTAAAAACACATTTATAATGTTTTAGGAATATTTTGAAAAGCCCTTATCCATTAACGAACACATTTACATCAATCCATGTTTATACCATAGATTCCATGAATGACCATTCTAGGAATGATCCTTATTTAAACCCATTTTTTATCAATTCCCACCCACCACTTAGTATTTGAATGATATTATAAAGTCTAATTGTTGGGGTAAAGGGAGTAGTGAATTAATGGAAGATTTACATTGTAATGAAGAACTATAGGGTTTATACTTTGTGTAATGATAAAGGTTATTTAATTCATACATTTCAGTTTAATATTTTTCTATTCTTGAGAAAATAATGACAAAAATTGGAATGGGTTGTGACATAGAAGAATAAAAATTCATCATCGTCGGACTGATGATTTTTATCATATGTTTTTATCATGTGGATGTGATATTAATTCTAAAAATTACATTCTAAAAAGAAAAATAAATGAAAATTTTTATTCAAAAAGAAAAAAAAGAGTATAAAGGTATGAAACATTAAATAATGAGTACAAGTCATTAATAATTATTTACTTTGATCATGGACTTAATTTGAGGTTTGGGAAGTTGGGGTTTTAAAAATTTGAATGGGATAATTTCACTACACTTTTACTTTTGGTAACATAATTTTTGATTTAATAAAAAATCCTCTTGTTTGATCCTTATTAAATCACTAAATTCTTACCAACCTTAAGACTCAGAGTCATTTTTACCTTTAATGAAATTTCTCATGATTTTATGTGACTTTTTTATTTACAAAGTAGAGAAAAGAGTTTATCGACAAGCCGATGGATAAGGAGCATGTTCACATTATATGAGAGTAACAATAATTGAATTTTAACTTGAGTGATGAGTGAGAATAGTCCATTGTGAGGTAGATCATTATTTTTCATATTTAATAAAAATTAATTTAGGACCTTAAATGAATCAATGTATACTTTCCATCATTTTTCACTGGGGAAAACAAAAATTATGGAATTGATTATTTTTATGAAAATTTATAATTTGAATTTATATTTTATATGAATTTTTAAAAAAATTATTTGACATTAAAATTAGATTCATTTTAGTGTTTTGTAATTTTAATATTGGGAACATTAGTTCCATCTAAATTCTTTGTTGAGATTTTAAGCTTAAAGAAAATCATGGTTTAAGTGTGGGGGTGTAGAAGGAATCATATTTCATTCCTATTTGGGAGAATATTTACATGGTTTCAAATGGGGTTTTTATATAAACACCCATGCATTCCAATGTTTTATAAAATTTTAAGAAAATAAATTATGGTATTAAAATTGTAAAAAAATATTATGTTGTTAATTTTTTGATTTTTTTGATTTTTTTGAATTTATTGTAGAAAAACTTTCAAAGTATTTAACATTTTCAAGATATTAAAAAATATGCCCAACTCAAGCCAACCCATAAACCATGTAGTTTTCCACATATCCAAGACCAAGTGGGCTAGCCAAAAAAGATACATGGGAGAACCATCTAGAACTATGGCTTCATGGGGGAAACATGCCTAGGAATTTGTGGCTCATGGGTGATTAGGTCATAGGGAATCATAGTGGGTCGAAGGACCACATCAGTGTGTGTTTGTGTGTGTGTGTGGGTTTTGGAAGCCCACCCCAGTACAAGTGTTTTAAGGTGGTACCATATACCTTGGACTATAAACCACCATTCTTCACTTCTATATTTTAATGTTGGACATATTTTTAGCAAATAAATGATTATTTCATAAGAGGAATGATGTCTTCCAACTATTTTCAGCGACATCATGCCTCGGAAATAAACCTAATAGATCATCCATTTCTCTCTTAGACCTAACATCTATGATCGCCGGTACAATATGCTAGAACCACCATTTCCATTTCCCACTAGCTAGGTATCAGTTACATTTCTCCATTTTGACATCAAATAGAACCTTTGATCACTACCTATGCCATGACCAAACAATATGATAACATTTTGATCTCTCTCCATCCACATAGAAGGATATATGTGTTGAGGTAGAGGAGACCCTCGCCTCCATCTCGCTCAACACCACTCTTCCTCCACATTCCCTTACATGATGAAAAATTTCCATGAAACCACCACTAATTCCATGTACACCACTGGATAATCCTAGGCCACCTAGTGGAAGCTACGAGATATTAAAACACCTAAATATTTAATTACTTTCTAATTAGAACCCATGGGTTATCAGGGTTTAAATTTAAAAAATATGACATGATGACCCGTTGAGATTTAAGAGTACCGCCCATTGATGGAGATCCTATATAGGCACTCCTGCCCTATAAACATTTGAAGAGTATTCAAATTCCAAAAAGTTCACACCTCATGAGGGAGGTGGCCAGATCAAGGCTTCATACTGCCCTTCTCCCTCTCATTTTAATTTATTTCATTTTCATTTTTTTATTTTTTGTTTCTAGATTTAGTATTCATTAAAATGAAAATATTATTATAGTTTTCTAAATAAACAATTCAATAATTATAATTATTTCGTACAAGTGTTTAATCCATCCCTTATTCTTCATGGTTCTTCTTCATCTTTTTCTTATTTCGTCTTTACTTTTATCACTCTTTCCATATTAATTAATTTTCATTTATTTTTATTATTTTATTAATTTACTTCTCCCTCTATCTCTATATTATATTATATTTATTATTTTTTCTCATTATTTTACTCTATTATTTCATAGTGACCTGTCACCCTAAAAACTGTGTAGCTAACTCGATGCTTGGCATGAAGGAGGTTAGTAGTGATTCAATTTATACTATGCCTAAATTTATATGTTTTACTTATGATTGTGATGTTCAAGGGTGATTTGAATGGGTGTGGATATTTTCCACTGTAAAACGAAACGTAAACTCATTTATATTCTCTTATTAAAACACTACGTACCCTTCTACTTCATACAAGATCTTCATACGATGGAGTTGATCAATTTTGTGGATGAAAGGGAAAATAATATATCCATATATATAGATATGTCACACTCTCTATTGAGGTGTAACATAAACCTTGATTCAAGGTGGAGGTGTAATTTAGATTTCCAATCGAATTCATGATTTCATACAACTAAATTAAATAATAGTAATTTATGTATAAGATCCCAGAATTAAATTATCAACTAAATTTAAACAACCACAAGGAGAATTATGTAACCCATAAACCATACCATGATGGATAAGTTTTTTTACTAATCTCATTCTATAATTTAATGTTATATTACTTTTTATCATTTCATATACCTTATCAAAATTAAATTGATTTCATAGATTAAAAAAAATATTATCTTAGTTAAGTTATATTTTGTGAGTGAAAAACTAAAAATCACCTAAAATGAGATGACCTTGGTTAGATATTATACTACATTAGGAAAATAATTTTTTTCCCCACACCCAAAAACAATTTTACATCAATGAAATTTTTTAACACTGGTAAAAATAAGAAATGTTAAAAAATATTTAAAATATAATTTTTTAAAGAATATGATTTCAAAAAAAATTAAAAACAATATAAATATTATGAAAACTACTTTTCATTTCTAGTGTTTGGGAAAAATTGGACAAAATGTGTCAGAGCTCAATCACATAGATGGACCAAAATTCATAATCTACCATATATACCCAACCAATTGGGAAAACATATTATGTGAATCCATCTACAAAAATTCAAAAAAAGTATATAGGTTTATAAACACTAATTTTTACATTTTCAGATAAAAATATAGCACTATTTGTGTTGATTTTATTATTCACCATTAATAAGTCACTTTGGTAATTCACCATATCACCCTTTCATTAATATTAATTAAATCAATATTTTTTAAGAATTATTAAAAAAAGGTTTAAAAAAATGTTTTATAATAAGTTTTATAGACTTTATACTTTAGAAAAACCTTGATCCAAGTTGTTTTATTAATCATATATACTAATATTACCCTCCTCTAAGGCTATAAATATATAACTTGACTAAATCTCTTTTAAGTTTAATTAAAGGCATTAGATATAAAATTTAGGATATTAAAATTGGTTTCTCTAATAACAATATATATTATTGTTCTCTATATAATGAAATTTAATTAAGAAGAAATTTCAATCATGCCTCATCCTAATATCTATATAAAGCTAATTATTGGGTGGTACATGTGAGGGGGTTATGCACTTGTTAAGGGACATGTAATACACAAATTACATACTTTTTTGTTATAGTTATTTTTAAAAAAAATTACTATTATATTATCATGATTTATTTTATGAGTTGATATTATATTAATTTTTGTTTAAAAATTTAATATGTTCACTTAGCTGATTGGATATAAGACTACACATTAAAAACATATGTTATTTCAAACAGATTACAAATGAGGCCATTTATATCCCATACTCAATAAATCATTATTTGATTTGGAGTAAAAAAACATAATATTTTGGCATTGACTAAATGATTGTTATCTCATGATTGATGTATATGTGAATTGATTTAGGGAATTAATGGTAATTGGAATTCTGGTGAACCACAAATAAACATTTTCTCTACATATAAATGAACTTCTATGAATAATGTAAATGAAGATTTTAATATTAAAAATGAAATTATCACCTTCTCATACATTTCCAAAACCTCATACAATTTTACAATATATTATAAATTTACTATTTTTTTGGTTTTTAACTTTTTATCGTTGAAATATTTGAGAGACACGCTTTTTTTAAACTTGTATTAAAATTACATAAAGGACAAACTATCAAACAATAAACACACCTAAGGATATTTCCAAATTTTATCCCTATAGTATATTTATTGATTTAAAATAATTTAATTTTACATGTCACATTATGTGATCAATGGGTTAGTTTATGCATTTTCATAATGTAATAAACTATGTTCATGTTTTTTGTCATTGTATTATCACGAAAGTGAGTCATCCATATTTTTTCAAATGATATGTATTTATTAAATAGGGAAAAGCTTCATTAGAATTTGTCTATTTATTTATTCGTGGATTTATCAATTCATCCAATTCAATTGATTATTGAACATTGTTCTTTTTTCTTAGTCTTTATTTTAATTATTGTACATTGATTTATTTATTTATTATCTTGGTTTGAGATCTTGTTATTTGATATTTTCACAAAACATTATGGTCACTATGTTATATATGATACATGATTACTCTGTAATTGATCATCATTGTGAGTTGTAACCATTAATGTTATTGGAATTTAACACATATCCATAAATGATGAAAATTATGTAAATGTTATAAAATTATAATACCAAAGGATGGTTGATGAAATTATAAAGGTTGGTTGTTAGAAGGTGAATGTTTGGTGATTGGAGTAGCATCTATAAGTGACTTTACATTATAAAAGTTAGTATTCTATACCTCATTTATGTAGTTTCTAGTTGTGTATATTGTCAATATGAAACAATCACTATTCTTCTCCCTTCATTTAACTTAAAGGTGTAGTTATATTAATGAAATTAAAGTCATGGACCCTAATAATTATTATAGGGAATCTAGTGGTTGGTATTCATCTTTGGAGCCTAAAACCATTTAGTAGTTTTTGGTATTTTCCATCAACCTCCAAAATTTTATGAAGATAATAACCTATAGGGACGTGCACATATTTTATGTTTATGAATTACATTTTAGTTATTCATTCCTTGTATATTATTTATGATGAGTTTTGTTTTGGTTCATATATATTTGAGTACATTTTATGCCTATGAGTCCTTTTAGTGTAATAAAATATTTTCAAGGGAATAAATAAAATGGAATTAAAAATAAAACCCTTGAGATATATATCTTATAATGGAATGGGGTTATTACCAATGTATATGCCAGGTTTATAAATTGTTTGAGTTATAAAGAACAAGAAAGGCATGAAAACATTGAATGAGATATGCCCATTACACTTGGTGTCATGATACTTATAATGTTTTATTTTATTTAGAAGAAAAATAAAAAATAATATAATTTCTTTATAATTTATTGATTTTTGGAAGGGTTATAAACTTGAATATATCACATCTAAATTTTTTAAATATATATTTAATTGTTTTATTTGTTATGTAATATTCATCCATAAAATTCTTATATATAATATGAATATTCTTATTATATATTTTAATGTGGAAAATGAATTCTTATAAGTGTTCATATAATAAATATAAATATCGCAAACTATATTGGTCAAGTAGGATTTTTCTTTCAATCCATAGGACCATGAATTATTATTTTTGTAATAAATTTAATGATAAAGGTTGATTATGATTTATACATATTAGGATTTATAATTTTACATGAAATAATGTTTCATTTGAATATTGATCTATGGTTAACATGAATTTACTTCCGACTTGTCACTAATATTAGAGCATAGTCTTTGTCTAGAAGAGTGGTTAGTAACAGCCTAGGATTTTAGTAAATATATTCCTTAAAATATTAAAATGTTTAATAGCATGTAATATATGAAACACCAAACTAAAATGAGACATATTTAATATTTTACTAACTGAGGAAAAATATTAATAAATTATGAGACTAAAATGTGAAACATAATTAAAATAATTACTATAATAGTAAAAACTTAAGAAAAAATAATAACAAATAAAAATGATTTATTATAAAAATATTTATCATAATAAATTAAATATTATTATAATACCTTCAATATTATTATAATATTTATTTAAGAATTTTTTTATCCTAATTAATCGGTAACATTTTATATTTATAAGATATAAATTGTTTTTAATGGAATGATATTTAAATCATTTAATATTTAAAAAGTGATATTTTACAGAAAATAATTTTTCAATGTACTATTTTATTATTTGAAATTAAATTTAGCAATTTTAATTTACTTTTTTATGATTTTTTAAGCCTAAAATAAATAGATTAACTACCATTTAATTAGTAATTTATATGAAATAAAATGAAGAATGCTTAATGTTTAAAAAGTCAATGTAAAAAAATATTTTTTATATTTTCTATACTATATTAAAATGTTTATCAAAAAATTATAGAATTTAAATTTTTTAAAAATAAATGAATTTCTAGAATTATAATTTTGAAATTATCTTATGGTGAATATTTTTAGATTTTTTTATAAAAATATTGATTTTATGGTGAATAATAAAATTACTGTTTTTTCAAATACCTAACTTTTATGAAAACATCATGATATAAAAATAGATTATAAAAATATATAAACTTTTTCTAGACCAAAATATTAGTAATAATGTTAAAAAATTATTTTAAAAATACTATTTATAATTTAAAATGTGTTTTTTTCATGTGGTAACCTAAGTGATATTTTATTCTAAAAATTTTTTTTTGGTCCATTTACATTAATTAATTATTCTCAATGTTCCATTCAATATTTTCCTAGAGTAAAAGTAAAATAAATATCCTTTATTATTAATAATAAATAAAATTTTATGGTTATCGATAATATTCCTAATAATTGTCCTAAATTTATTTTGATACCTAAAAATATTTTTTCCTACAATATTTTTTTTGCCTTATAAATTTTTTATTTTAGAATTAACTCATATAACTATGAAAAATTTAATATAATAAAATTTTTTTAATATTTGGAATCAAATTTTTTTAATTATGTAATAATGTTGATTTTAATATTACACCTTAAAAATAAATTACCATCGTAAAAAAATGGTCACCTCGGTAAAGGATGAAATGTTGTAAAACTATAATATCAATGGGTAAAGACATAAAATTCAATAATAATAATCATTAAATGATATGATGAGTTCTTAATTGACCTCCCCTTACCCTAGATTCAATTTTTGTCAAATTTTCCTCCACTTCTATTTAATATAACATTCCTTTTATATATTAAGATGTTTAAAATTACCAAAATGATGATTACCGCACTTATAAAAGGATACCTCCCTACACATTGATACCCACACACCAAATTTGAATTCACCTATATATTATTATATATTTCATTTAATAATATTTCTCTCCTATGTTATTCAGTTTTTTATTCATTAATTATTCTACAAATTTCCTCAAAATGAATAGGGATTCCAGGAGGGTATACAATTATTTCTTGGTGAGAAATAAATTCATACAATTATTTTTCATTTATTTTCTTAAAAATTCTCTTCATAATTTTTATTTGTTTTATTAATAAAAGGAAAAAAATTCATTATTCTTGAAGAATTTTTATTTTGTTATGAAACCGGCTAATAATCATTCACATCTATTAGTTAAAGCATATTCCTATTTTGGATGAATTTACCACCTATGAGAATGGTACAATAAATTTATATCTTGGATAATAATTGGAATTAAATTAATTTCAGATATGGTATTATAATTTAAATAATTTTCTATTTTTATTTCTATAATAGTAATATATTTATTTAACTAATAATTAATATAACTTTATTTGTTTGTTAAAAATTATTAAAACAAATATTTTTTTATTCTATCCTGAAGAACAGTACATGAAAATCCCCTCAAAATCACACGGAACATCTTAATAAATTATGAAACTTATATAATACTACAATGACTATTATAGATATTATTATATCATGACCATAAAATGATTATCGATATTGTTATACTAAAACCAAAAAGGAACCACTTAAACTACTAACACTATTAATGAATATTAACTAAAAATAAATAAAAAATATGTAATAATTAAATGTAAAAGATTAATTAAAATATAATTAAATATGAATAATATACCCAAATATATTATTTAGGATTAGATAATTATTATATAGAATGATAGAGTGGACATGGAAAAGGTAAAATTTTCGGTGGGAGTTTTTGCCACAATTTTCTTTAATTAGGACATGTTTTATACTATGAACCCATTTTAATTAATATTAATTAAATTATACAAAATTGAGTTGTTATATATTAAATTATTTTCATTAATTATTTAACTTCTATTTAATATTTACCATCCCTTTTCCTTTGATTCAAACATTATATAGGTCACTTAGGTTTCTGTAACCTTAATTTACTTTCAAGGAGTTATAATATTTATCTTAAACATTATCCTTAAATTTTTTGATCCATAAACCATGTGATAGAATTATATTTTATTCCTTGTTTTTTTTCAGGGAAAAAATATCTATACCATTTACTCACATCCAATGGATTCTTAACAAAAAAAAAATTATTATTATTATAAGGGGTTATTCATCTCAATATAGCTTCAATGAGTCATGTTCTATATTATGTACCTATTTTCATTTTTTGATATAATTTTATCTATTTGATTGATTTTTGTATAATTTTCTTCAATAATGATATTAATAGTTCCATTTAAATTCCAATCTTTCATTTTTCAATTTCACCATTTATTACTAAAATTGTAATGGATTCCGAATGTTAATTTCCCTTCAGTGAGATATGATTCATAGTCACCACTTATTCTATTTTCTATGGTGTATATAATTCCCACTAATTCCATTTACTATGTATTTCAGGAATATAATGGGATTAAGAAATCTATATAGTGATTTATATATAATATGGTTTTTTATTCATTTGTTACAAATGGTGTACCAATGTTTTGTCTCATTATACCTTCATTGAGATATATTTGTATTATACACCTATTTTTAATTACATGATTTATATACTACTTATTTGACATGTTATATCATTATTTGATCTTTATTTATTTAACATGAATATTTATTTCATGTTCTATCTATCAAGGAATTTTTACCCAAATCTTATTAAAAATGTAAGGATTTGTTTTTCTCAATTACTTTATCATTTGGGTCATAACTATTCTTCCTTTTCTATGCCCTTCTATGATTATTTTATTCTGTTATTTATCTATTAAATATATTTATTCTCTATATATCTATAGAGTATAATTTTTCACATCAAAATATTATTCTTTTATATTCCTCTATATTCATAAAATTTTGACATCTATAAAGATCAATGTTGATCCTCACTAATGGATCTTTATCATGTATTTAGAAAATTCTTTCTCACTGAAAAGGTTTTTTTTCTATAATGAAATACTAATATGAATTATCTTCATTATTACTCAAATTTGTATTTATACCTTTTTAAAAATAAATTTATTAACCCTTTCTCTGATTTTTATTTTTCATAAGGATTTCCTGAATAGCGTAAATGGAATTTCTATTTGTATTAATATATTTTCATATTCCTCTCCATATTTATCGGTTTAAACATTTATTATTTTCAAAGTTCCAATGTTGTGGAATCTTTTAATCTTATGATTTAAAAATGATTCATTATACCTTATCCAAAAATATTTCATAAAGGATAGATGTAACTTTGAATTCTTATGATAATGATAAAATTATAGGACCCTGGAACACCCTAAGAGGGGACAAGTGAATTAGGGTGTCAATTTTGTCTTTTAAAACAATAGATCTTTTTTCAATGTTGGTAAGAAATTGTTAAACCTATTGGAAGGAATTTTATATTAATTAAACATTCACATGTATGGAGACAACATAACAATTTACTTGGTTAACCCCTAAGGGATATTCCATTGTGCATACAACGATAGTGTATTAGTCATACTAAATCCACCAATCATCAAAACTTGTGGAATATTGATGTTAAGATATAGTCACTCTATGCTAGACATAATTTCTTTATAATATTTTAGAAATATAAAACTACCTACCAAAGGGAAATCTCATCGACTCCCTCTAGGTCATTTCTTTTGGTAAGTTCTTAATCAGTTTTATGACTAGAAGGTCAGTTCAATAGATTAGCATTTATGTCATTGCCCCTAATTAGCATGAGATAGTTCTTTCATTGTAGACCTGATATGATGATATTTAATGCATTAGTAACATAAATTGGATAATCAACATTCTTGTTCCGGAAGCTCCAAGCATTTGTGAAACCCCCATTATATTTTATTGAAATTACAAATTTTGAGCCCAAAAACTTTTGCAAATATCCTTTGTGAATATTATTTGTGAATATAACTCTCATTATGGAACACTATTTCATCACAGAATACTGAGTCACCATGAAACTCCATTTTCTGAAATGCTTATTCATTGGTCGAGACTATTGTAGTATTTTTTTTATGCTTAGGACCATAATGAATACAATATTCATGAAGCTATCAGAATTTACTAATTTTTAATGATTCATCCTATTATATAATTATTTTCATAAACAAATGATGTGGGTTGGCCTCTTATTTTTAGGCCCACCTCTCTATGATGATCACATTCACCTAGAGGTATTTTCACAATCCACTATTGTCATTCTCATGAAGCTTCTCTATTCAAAAAGATCACGTTAAATTTATCCCATTTGTAAATCTTCTCAAATTCATTAATATTTTCCATTATCCCATCATGAATTTGTGATTCATGTTCAAAATAACCCATATATTTATGAATATCATCCCTTATGAAACCCAACTTTCATAAAACACATGGATTTACCATATTTGAGAAAAGTCAATCCCTAAAAACCACATTTCACAAATAATGCTCCATTTTCTTGATATTGAGACCAAAAATATAAATAACTAGAAAATGACACCACCTACATCATTTTATCATAATCGTACTATAATATCACTTTATTTTAAATGACTAAAGTAACATTGTTTTGATTTATATCTAACATAAACTAGAATCTCTTTCCAGCCACCAGTTATAAAAATCATCTGTTCCAACAAAAATAATTTTGAAAATAATTTTTATGAATTAACATTAATTTTACTCTCTATCTATAATAGTTTTACCCTTTGAGGATTAAATTTTCTGATCATACTCATTATTAAATTACGTTGTTCTTCTTTAAGAATATTTAAATTTTATTTTTTACTATTATACTCTTGGTGTTATTTTATGTGATAACTTTTGAAAAAAATATTCCTTCCATGAGTCTTTCATGATAAGATAATGTATTGATTTAATTTGGTACACATATGTGTGGTATATAATTATGTGATGGTTTAGCTCAAACATGTTTCTAAAATTTATTATATAAAATTCAATATCTCATGAGAGAATTATCAGAAATGGGTTGTGATGCGGGATCCACTATGGGAAACATGGTTCGATGTTTGATATAATATATTATAGGAAAATTTTAGTGATTTTTAATCCACTATATTTTCAATATCATGTTATAAATCTTTGACATAAGTTATGATTTCCTATTCTTAGGCCTTTTACACATCCCTGTGTTATTCCACATGATGATGTTATGTTCTAGGACTAAAATTTATTATAATATTCTGCTAATTTATTCTTCTAGAGTATATCTATGATCTTATATGTTATATATCATTATATATTAACATAAACCGTGATTTAATATTTTTAAATTAGAAATTTCTCTTATGATCATGATTTGTAACATCCTTATGATCTCACCATCTATCATTGGTTGATATGTTTTCCCTTACTAGTTATTTGAAATCACTCATTATTCTATTTTTTACTTCCCCATTAAATTATAAAATAAGAAATTTTTAGAAATAATTATTATTTGAATATGTTTATTGGAGAGAATGAATAAAAAATTCATGAAAGGAATTTTATGTAGCTAGTCTCTAAAGGAAAAAAACATTGGGTATTGATATTATGTATCCATTATGAGATGAAATGTTTATAATATAAAAATGATGAAACTTCTATGAAATTTCTGTTTGAATCATCCTAGATCAGAGAAAATATATTATTTGAAGAATATTTCACTAATACAAAATACATTTATGAAAAGACATTTGGCACGTGGTTATTTATAACTGATGTTATAAATATTTTTTCACAATAGTTATCTTGTAACTAATGAGAAAAATATGAGACATTTATTTTCAACATTTCAAATTTAATAACCCGTATGAAAACAATTTTTCATTTTTCTTATAAAACATTTGACATGAAAAATCATTAACTTTTTATGAATCATCAGGAAAATTAATTTGTCTTCATTCATTCGCATGATAGTCATGTGTTTTTTCTTATGTGGTTAACCCTAACCATTTTTTCATAAATATATCATCCTCAAATATCTTTTGGTTAACATTATCCATCATTGACCACCCACATCCATCATCGAATTCTACATTAAATATATATAGGTTATACTCTCATTAGTGTCACCTTCTTATTTTCCCTTTTCTACAGTCAATTTATAGTTTTTGACAATTGAATCTATTTCTGATGTGTTCAAGTAATTTTTTAATTGATGATTATTAGTTTTGACTTGTTTTTTAAGGATCTTTTCCATAGGTACTATTTCATATCTCTTCACTATTTCTATTTCCATTTCTCTATTTCCATGTATCTAAGTTATTTTTTAATTGATGAATGATTTTTTATGATCAAGGTTTGATTAAATGATTATTTGATGAATTAGTGATATAAATAATGTTAATTTTTAGATTGATTATTATGTATTTTATGTTTTATTCTATGTTATTAATGGGTGTTTTGAATTTATTTTTGATTATGGTGTTTTAATATAAATTATTGATAATTTATATTTATATTATCATATTGGTTTTAGGATATTTTGTAATTTTTTTATAAATGAAATATAAATAAATATGCTTGAAGGGAATTTTTTATTATAAAATATATCTTCTTTATTTTAACTGTGAAATATTCTATGGAATTGTTTTTTGTAAAATTATATTTGAAGTTAGGTTTAAAAATTTAATAATTTTTTTCAATTCATGAAAATTATATTAGTTAATAATGAGTCGATGTTATATTACTACACTATGTAAATATTTTGAATGTGATTAAGATGTTATGAATTTTCTAGTTTTGTAAAAAAATCTTACAAAAAAGACATTTCATTCTATCTAGGCTTGAAATATTTAAATATGAATAAGATGAAATGAAGAGAAATCAAAGATAATTTATTTTTAAATAATTTAAACTGATCTATAGACCTTTTATTTTTTATGGTAAAAATATATTTAATTCAAGATCAATTGATGATATTTAATTTCAAGATGATTGGTTTGATAGAATTAAATTAGTTATTTTTTATATTGAAATAGACTAAATTGAGAATGAATTGATTATGTGAGTCTATATGTTGATATTGAAAAACCATTCTATCTAGGTTATATAGATCTTTTAGTTTTATCAATGGTGTAATGATTTATTATAAAGAATAAGAAAAATGGATGGAGTGATAATAGTTTCAGAAACTATTGTAGTTGAAATTAATACTTCCTAAACACAATGCTTTTCGAGATTCGCATTATTATGTGAAGAAAATATTATTTTTGATTTGTTTTACATATAATAATCTAATTTATGGGCCTATTTACTATGAAATATATATTATGTAATGTGAATTTTTATTATAGTGTCCTAAATATACTAAATCATTGAGAAAAATTGGGAGAAAAATCATAGGATAATTTTGCAGTTATAGAGACTCCTTCCATGTAATTTTTCCATCTACCTATAATTCCCCATTTAAAATGTTTACATGAACATTTAAATGATTTATATTGATACGATGGAATGTATATGAGTGAAAAATTTTATAAAATTACATCATCCCACTAGATTTACACAGTGGAAAGAAATTGATCCATAGTTTCCTCCATTCAGAAATGAAGTAAGAAATACAATGCATTGATTATGCATAGATTGAAGTAATACATATCAAAATCATTGTATAAAATATAGTTAATGGACTCTTTTAATGGTAATTTACATCTTATATAATTAATTGATTATGAAGTGGAAATATATCATGTTGATATTAATTATTTTTAGACCAATAAAGCATGGAAATGATATTGAAGTTTTCATATCACCATTAAATGATGATTTGAAATGATCATGGGAGGAAGATAATAGAGTGTATGACTCTTATAAAATAGAATATTTTAAACTTCATGAAATGATTATGTTCACTATAAATGACTTCCTAATAATATGGAAATTTTTATGATATTGTGTTCTGGGGAATTAATATTCTTCAATTTGTAATTAGAAAACATATAATCTGCTACAACAAGGTAAAAAATAAAATACATTAGTAAAAATAAGTTTTTATCTATGTAACACTCTAATATAATATTATAAAATTCATTAAATTTCTAAAAATAATTTGATATTACTCCAAAACCATTTCCAACGAACCACTATCCTGATAGATGTCACATTTAGATAGAAAATAATATAGTAATGAAAAAAATATTTCAATGAAACAATAAATATTTTTAAGCTTCCATATTCGATATATCTTGAGTTCAGACCAATCATTGATCACATGTATGCATATAATAATATCTCTGATATTATTATTGGAATATTCTTATATATCAAAGGTGTCACAGACAAGTGTGCTTTGGTGACATTTTTTAACAATATATCAATATCTGTTTTAAGTAAAATTTACTTAAGAATAACTACAAATTTTGTTAAATGTAAATATTATATATGATTTTGTTTTAAAAAGTGTCCAAAGGATGTTTTTTAAGGATTTGATCTAGACATTCTTTATGGATAATTAATTGAATATTTCATAAGAAAATTATATGATACCGATCCATTATTCAAAGTTTCTAATAATATAATGTTTTTCACGAACTATAAAACGTTGTTAGTCATTTTATAAAATTTTTAAACGTCCAATAATAAGTATTAAAGAATAATTTTTAGATTTTTGATAAATAATTTATAAAATTACTTCACAAGGTCGCCGTATGTACAAAGGAAGATGAATCTTGAAACCCTTTTTTATATGTAAGTGTTTCTATGTTTGTAAATTTTTATACAAAGGCTGATTATATGGAACTAGACAATGATATACCAAAAAACCCCACATAAAATAAATTACATGAATTCCAAGAATGGTTTCGGACAAATAGTGTTTCATGATACTAAAGTAACTCGAAGTTATAAAAATGTAGTCTTTTATCTTTAATGTGTTTTGAGAAATAGATAGTGGATTAATGATTTTATAAATTTAATAAAAAGTGTGACTGATGTAAATTCAGTGTATTGAGTCAAACACGTGATGATCCAACTAGTGGAAGGACATTGAATGAAATTTTATGATTTTAGTAGATTAACGATTCAGAGGAGAATAAATATATGGTGTAAAATTATTATATAGGGGTGAAAATATTTTATCAATAAAAACAAATTCATGTGATAAACATTTCAAAATTACCTTAGATGCAGTATTTTTTTAGAGATAAATGATCAATGAAAAGATGAGGCAAGATTACTGGAAAATATTATCTGGATAAAGAAAAGTTTAGAAGTGATGTTTGGTGGTCAAAAAATACAATGATTTTAAGTTCTATTATAAATTAATTTGAAGAACTTTAACAAGAAATTGATTTATAAAATCATTACATGAAATTATATATCCTTAAGAATGAATATTTTATGATGGTATTCCACATTCTATATCTTTCAAAATTTAAAAATGTTTAACATAGTCCATTAATAATGTTGATAATGTTAGTTTGATTCAAACTGAGCTTTCAAGAAATGTTAATGGATTCAATAAGGTTCCATCCAATTGTGAAGGATAATTTATATTTCAATTTCATTGATGAAGAAAATTAATTAGGTTTTCCAGATTTTCTAAATTTTTATTGACTATAAAAGTGCTCAATGTACGATTTAACTAAAAAATATTTTCACATACAAAGAAATATGGCATGACCTAAGGGTATTCATAGTTTTCATGTAGCCTTGAAATCTAGATCACATAGTGTGGTGGATTATATAGGGTTTCGTTTGCTAAACTATAATGAAGTTCCCTCAGTGAGAGATATTTTAGATAGCAGGCTCTTTGTGCCTTCTAACTAAACATTGGATCCACGAGGTAGATGGGTTAAATGGACTCCACATACTAATGGAATCAAGCTTTATACTGATGGATCCTATACTAATGGTCTCATTCGGGGTGGTGGAATTTTGTGTGATGACATTAGCTTATTTGTTCTTTCTTTCTCTTATACCTATGTCCATAAAGACTTTATCAGGGAGGAAGATAGTGTTTTACTTAGTGTAACTAAGATATTTTAGGATATGAACATGATCCTAGAGGTGATAGAGAAGTAATATATGATTATCTTAAACTCCCTCCAATATTAGGCCTCCACTCCATGGAGAATCATATATATTATCTGACAAATTAATCTCATATTGAATTTGTAGGTGCATGTGACCCACACACAAAATGAGGGAAACAAGTTACCTGAATTCACTACTTCTAAGAATCCATAGAGTGTTTATTTCTCCTTGTTTTATTATTTGGGTTCCCTACCCAATGAGTGTGTGGAAAATATTAGATCTGATTCCCTTGGCTTTAATTTTTTCCCTCCCTAATTATGTAGATCTCATTGTTTCCAATAATAAACAATTCCCACTTTTGAGGAAACAATATATATTGGTTGAATAACTGATATAGTAAAGAGTGGCTCTCGGTAAAAAAAATTTAAATATCATATTTAATATCACTTTATATTTTTTTTCATAATAATGGTGAGTTTTTAATTTATATAAGAGTGTGTTATAACTCTAACATGTTTTCAATGTTAAATATATTTTTTTGGTGTTGAGAAACTTTTTTATAAAAAAGGTGATCAAGGATTGACCACCTCAACCTCTCCATTATCCAATAGTTGGTCCAAGGGAACTATGAGTCATATCAAAGTGTAGTTTTCATTTTAATGATTCAACTATGAGGTTGGATATTTTTAATTAATTGGATTATAAGGGTGGTCCTATTTTAGATGGTGGAAATAATCACGGTATGAATAAAAGTATGTTACCCTATCTTCTATCTCTTGGCCTTGATGTTAGTGATACCAAACTGTTGATATTTCATCACATTAATAAAGTTATTATGAAATCTATATATAATAGAAATATTGAGTTTGATGTAAAATATCAAAATACAATGATGATGGATCTTATTTAAAATTTTTCTACAATGATATGGGGTTTCCAATAGATAATGAAATATGGGAAAGGTTGATAATAAGTTAATATGGAAATGATAATTTCATGGAAGATAAGATAAAAAATTGGAAATGATGATTTGAAAATGTTAATATAGATAATGAAGTACTAATGATTACGTTACAATGGTTAATTAGATGATCATAATCATGAATGGTTTTGGTGAAAAAAATGAACACTATACTTTAATAAAGAAATTAATGACAAATATACCAAATATTTTTGAAGATAAATTATAAGATTTAGAATATTTTGAAGATTTATCTTTGGATTGAATTTAGAATATTCTTGTGGAATATGAGATGAGGAAAACATCAGTATATATGAAAAAGGATTTCCCATATAATGATTTAGAATATTTTTCTAAATAAATTCTTAGAGATAAAGAAATTGATGGTGAATCAAGTAATTTAGAAGTAGAGGAAGAATAATAGGATCTTTAAAAAGTAATTGATATTATTTTCAAAATATTAAAAAAGGAAAATTATAAATCCAAAGGTATAATTTCTATAAAATGTTTGAATTTTAATAATAAATAAACTCATATAAAAGATTATAATATGAAGAAAAATTATGATTACAAGTCAAAATAATTATATAAGAGGTCCTAGAAACAAAAGTGGAAGAAAAATGAGGAAAATAATTTTTAATATAAGATGAAGATTTTATTTAGGAGAAGACGTAATCGTGACTATCCATATATAAATGTATTTTATCTACTTTTAATCTTCTCTTATGTAGTTAGAAAAGGCTGTTCTTCAGTATATTGAGATGAAGATAGTGAATAAATAATATAAATTGAGTTGATACTAAAATTAAATTTTGAAGAATCACTTCAAAAAAGAATCTCAATTAAAGATGGAATGAATGAAGTTGAAGAAAATTTTTAAATAAATATATTTTAAGAATAGTGAGAAGATAATAAGTAGGAGTTAAATCTCCAAAATATTCGATCTTATAAATTGAATGTTCTTGAACTTGATGGAAAAAATATTATGATTAAAAAGTAGTCATATGGTAGAATATCAACATGATATAAATTTCACTTTCTTAGGAAAGAAATCATAATAGTTAAAATTTAGCTTAACACATAAAGATGTTAAATTTTTATAGAGAGTTTTTGGATGAATGGGAAGAAGATTCATTAGAAACACAATCAATTTTTATCATTACTCAAATTTGGTTTATAAGTATTAGAGAATATTTCACAAAATATATTTAGTTTAATGTTTAATATTTACAAGAAGATACAGATAATGTTTCACAGAATAAGGTTACTTTTTCAAAAAAAAATATACATCTAATTATATTAACATTGATTGTTAAAAATTTAATAATTTTGAGAAATCATCATCAACTAATAAAAAGGAAATTCAACATGAAATATTCTCCTTGAAAAAATTCTCCCACAATTTGTAAATAGATAAAATCAATTAACATAATATCATTATTAAAATAAAATATAAACATCGTGATCTAGAGGTCACTAAAAATGTTGTAGATTTTTTGGAAACAAATAGTACTCTTGATTGTACACATTTTCTTTGTTGGTTAATAGTTATAAATCAATGGGGCCTATGATGAGAAGAGAAACAAATTACAAGAATATTTTTGGAGGAATAAAAGAAATATAATTTTTTGAATAATATAGAATCGTCAATAGAGACCAATGAACAATTTATAAATTTTTACCAAGAAAAGATATTTATGAAAATTGAGTAGGCCACAAAATTTTATTTAGGAAAGAGTGAGTGAATACTTATTTGTCCAGAGAAAATGGTCATGAATATAATTTAGAAGAATAAAACAACAAACTTAATAAAATGGGATCAAATAGGTTTTCGAATATGATAATAAATATAAAAAAATAACAATTTATAGTATATTTAAAATGTTTAAAATTTGAAAGATATGTGAGAATGATGGGTATGTTACAAAAAGTTACAAGACTATCTTTCTATAACAATATGAAATAAAGAAAAAGATGATGCAATATCATGTTAATAAAAATGATACTGAAGTTGATGAAAATTTTATAGCTTTGTCTGAAGATTATACTGGTGAGAATAAATCTGTTACAAAATTAGCGAAGGCTTAATAGAAGGAATAAAACACATCCAATGAAAAATCCATTATAAATAAAATAATTCACAAATCGTATATGATTCATAGTCTAAATAATAATTTTAAGGAGAAATAAAATTCATACTTATTCTTATGATACATATTTATTTTTCATAACTTGTTTTCAATTGAAGTAGTTAAAGTATATAATCAAGGTGAAGGATGTAGAAGTTACACTTTAAGTTTGAGAAATCAATCTTTGAGTGTTGTTACGGGCATGATAAATTTTTTTTTCTACCCCTGAAGGGTATAAAATATAATGTTGAGGTATGGGTATCATAAACTACTTAAATATAAAGTTGGAATGATTCAAATGATGAGATTTTTTGGAAATTTTTCTTATGCATTGAACAATTTTGATTTGGTTGTTTAGATGGGTGCATGTTCATTGTAACCAATTTTCACAAATTTCCAATGATATAAATGTGTTGGTAGAAGCTTGATGATATTATTTCATGGAAAGATTTTCATAGACAACATTTATCACATTGATTATACACCCTCTTATTCTACATTGGGTTCACCCATGTATACATAAAGTACTTTAGTTATGGGATTAATATCAAGAAACTAAGGAGATGCTATTTTTATATTGATAAAGGATTCAAGATTCTAAGATAATGAGATATAATATGAGATAACCCCTTTTAATTTGATTTTTGATAAGGTTTAACAGTAAAATTAATTGATTTAATGAGATAAAAACATCATAAGGGGAGAAATATTTTAGTACTAATATTCAGAATAATGATTGTTTATATTTTTTGACATAATTGAAAAACAGCACAAAGGGAGGATATTGTTTTGACTAAGTTTGTCTTGGTTTATTTTTTCAAAATGTCAATATGCTTTTTGTGTAAATGTTACTCAAGAAAGATGGAAAATATTACAAATAGAGAAATTTCCTTTTGAAAGTTTCTATGGAAGTGACTTAACAATGTTACATATGGATAATATAGGAATGACCCTTATAGAGAATTACCACAAAGTTCTTCAATCAAAAGGGATAAATCCAAGAAGTTATTCAAAATTCATGAGATAAATATATATTACATGTTACAAGAAATATTTTTTTACATTTATAAAAAGTGAAATTTTTTAAAGCTAAATAAAAAAATATTAATTCATTTAGATTATAATTTATAAGAATTTTCACAATCCAAAAAGATTTATAAAGACTATTTAAACTAGACAAACATTTTTTGAGAATTATGTGTTCCTATGATATACATGTTTGTTCATAGTGAATTTTAGATCCACCATACAAATAAATTTGGGAAAAACTATGTGGATAAATTTTTTAAAATTATAGGGATGGTTTCATAAAAAAAATTATGCTTCATGAGACTGATGTATTTAGATTTTTCAACATTTTATTCAACCATCATCAATGGGTTGAGAAAAATTGACATAGGATACACAATGTTTTGAATTTAGTGAAATGTGATGCTAATAGAAATACAATGGATTGATTCCATTATATAAATATCTATTAGATTAACTTACATTATATGAACTTCCAAATTTTGGAAACATGAAAAATTTTATAGAAAATAAACTATAAGGAATTGAAATATTGAGATGAGGTAAATTGGACACACAGAGAAAACTCTGATCCCTCAGACACAATTTTGTTAAGTCCATCATATGTTTAATGTTTATAAAGAGAAAATGTCAATGAAATGAATAGTTAGGTTGACCAGAAAAAGTTATATTGATGATGTGAAGTAGAAAAGTGAATTCATGTGATTGGAAAAAAATCAGATGATGTTATATTATGAATTAATTGGAATAGAATCCACCCAACTGGGATTTTGAGAATCATTATATAACATTGTAATTATAAAATAATAATGTTTATGTGATGTTATAAAATAAATGTTATCATCCTGGTGTTAATTAAGGCTAAAAGAGTTCTTCAACACAGAATTTTAAGGAAAATTGAAGAATTTTATCTTTCAAGCAACTTCATGGGTATATGGGAATGTTTCCTCCAATTGTGGTGGATAATTTATTTTTTGAATTTCAGTGAGTGGTAAAGTGAAATTACATTCTAGGAATTTTGACATTTATATATTCTACATTAATGGGTGAAGTAAGACTATATTTAACATTGTTCAAACATTTTATTATCCTACACTCTGATTATTTTGAGATAGGAGGAGATTCCAACCACAATTACTTTTACATAGTAGTTTGTCTTCCTAATGAACATTATTTAGATGGAGAAAAATATGAGTTTGGTTTATTGATATTATAATATATCTTAGAATAAATAATATCTTATATAAATTTATTCATTGTAAAATGATTCAATAGAGAAATTAATCATATTGAAAAGTAAAATGATATGTAGTGAGAGGAATTGGATAATGGGAAATTGAAAAAACCCAATGAAAATATGGTTATAGGATGGAGGTTGAATGCATGAACATTTTCTAATGAAATTTTTCTAAAAAACAATGCAAATGTTCATGCAGATATTTTCCAAGTTTACTAATGATCTGGTGAAAAATCCATGGGTAAGAGACTCTTAAGATTGTTATAGAATAACATGATTTTTTAATATAGGTAAAGGTGATGCAACATTATATTAAAGGATGAAAAGATATTTCTATAGATTATTATATTAGAAGAAGATTTATCTTATTGTTATCATAACCTAGTATTTTTATACATATATATGACATCTTTTTACATTAATATTCATTATATTACATAAACACACACCCATTTATCGTAAAGTTATAGTGCCTTTGTAAAACATGGAATCATTAAAAAAATTACTTATAAGAGATCTACATAATCCCCCACTTATTTACTCCTAAAAATAACCCTTCTTTAATATATCGAATATAATACATATCATCCTGACTTTGGAAAATAAAAAATATGAAAAGGTTAGGTCATATTCACAGTAAGGGTAAAAAAGGATAATATGAGAGCTTAACAAGATCATAAGATTATGAGAACATGAGAATAAAATTTGAAATCTATACCCAATATATCAAATATAATAATATTGAGTAATGGAATAATTTTTTCATGTTATTAAGACATTACTCATAATGAAATAAAATAATAGGATCCATGAGATCATAACATCGAAAAAAGACATAGAATAACAACATTCATATAAGAATATAAAATTATTTCCATAAAAGAAAAGAATCATTTCAGAATATGTCATAGTGAAATGATGTAAATCCCCAAACTATTATAGTAGTCATGGTTCACTCTTAGGACTATCTTAGTGGAAAATACCCTTACTGAACTAGGTTCACTCCCCATTAAAGTTTGATTTTTCATTTAACTTCAATCATTACCCAATGCATTTTAGATAGATATAAGTCACCGATAAAATAATTAAAATCATAGAAATATGTTCTATAAGTGCATAAAACATTCTTCATATTAGAATCATTGAAAAAATGAGTTTCATAACTATTACCTCATAGCATAACCCATGGAAATGAAATGGGTTTAACATACATTTCAACAGATCATAACTCGTTGAAAGGAAATGGTTTTCACGAATATTGCTTTTTCATAATAATAATCCATAGTGTGAAATAATAATAATGGTAAAATAGTATTATATTCCTTGTAAAAAATAAATAAATCCAAATGATTTTTTATTGATGAATATAAATATATTTAAAAAATCGTTAAAACATTCATGGGGAAAATATCATATCCATTTTAAAAAGACTTATATAAAATCTAAAAAAACCAAGTATTAAAGAAATTATTTTCTTTGAAAAAAATCATGTAAACTTATAATTGAAAACATAAAACAATTATTGGTCATGATGGCATAAAATTCAATTCATGTAGTACACTTTAAAATAAGGATTCCTTTCACATTTTTGGTATAATTCAAAATAACCTCATTTAGAAAAGGAAAAGAAGATTCATTTTAAAAAATATTATAAAAGGTAAAATAATAGTATAAATTATTAATAATAATAATATTATATTTGTAAAAACATTATTAATGTTTTTTTTAAAAAAATAGATATGGAAGAAAATTACTTGTTGACCTTATAGATAAATAAAATTTATGCCCCATAAAAACTTATTTTGAATTACATAAGTACAAAAAATGGAAAAAATTAATTAAAACATATATTCACACTAAATAACCAATGGATAATAAATTAAATGTTTTTATTTATTAATAGATAATATGTTTTTTCCACATTAAATATAATCATAAACAACCTTGATAAATGATGATAATATGAAAAAAAATATTTACTACATTTCTATCATTTGAATCATAATCACCATTAAAGATTAATATAAAATGAATATCTATAAATGATGAAAATATGGTTATTAATTATATAACACATAAAATGCTACTATATTCACCTCATAAAATAGGATATGTGCATAATATATCGTATATCCCAAATATGGTTATTTGAGAAGAAAATCCCTTACCATGAGTCTTGACTTCATTAGTACACATTCAGTGCTCTTTTATAATAAATATGCTTTTTAATACATCAATTATAGAACTATAATCATGTGTATCCTACCATAAATGATTTACTTATTTCATTCCATTACTAATTTATTAATTACTCTTTGTTAAAATCACCTTTTGGGTAATAACTTTTTCATTTATCTTTTATGTTTTGGTTTTGTATTTTTGATCATTTTACAATGAACATGTTTCTATAATCACAAACAAATTAACCTTAATATAATTATCATATATATCAATTATATATATATTTATAAGAATCCATTATTGATTTATATTGGAAATAAGTTACACCAATCATTGATATAGCAAGTCATAATTACATATGAACATTTATTCATTTTATCGATGGAATGAAAGAATGGATGGTAAATAATGTATCTCCATTCATGATTCAAAAAATATTTCTTATAAATTAGTTATATTGATTAAATTCATCATATTACCATCCATGTAAATCATTAGTTAAAAGTGAATCATGTCGCTTCATGTGGGGATCATCTGCCATAAACATGAGGAATGTTATCATATCCACATAGAATGGAATTTATGAAGGTATATATGATATTATTGTTCAATAATTATTTTAATCTATAAATATTATATAAAATAATTAAATGCATCATTATATCATTATTCGAGAAGTGTTTATGGAAAAATAATTTTTTTTATTCATGAGGGGGTAATCTGTCGTCATAACAATCAACGATTTAGTTTAGAATTTGAGGGATGGGGAGTTTATTGTAGATAATGAATATAAATTTAATAAATATTAGTATATTTGATATAATGATATTATTATGTAAGGTTCTGAGGCCCACAATGGAATCTGGGGGTCTGGGGATTTTAAAATTTTCGTTGGCGGGACAACGGAACTTGTCGTTGTTGATGATCTTATCCCCGGAAAGGTCTAAGTATCTCGCATAAATTATAAGGAGCACAAAATAAAAATGAAAACATTATCTTTTCAAATGAAAATCTTCGGTCAACTGCATCTAGTCGATGGCAATCATCTCATGAATAATCCAAAACAATAACCCTCTAGATCTTCCACACGCACTCTAAAAACTTGTGGGATAGTCGATCGTCAAATTTCGGGTGCTAGCTGGGAGATCCGACGATGCTTTCGATGTCCCTATGATCACCACATCAAGATGCCTTTAATGCTGAAGAGAGATCTTGATCCAAGCATCTTGGATTGAGAGCTTCTCTCTCTCTAGAGAGTAGAAGGAGAGAGAGGTCTGATTTTTTATTCCATGAATGAATGAATAGTGATTTGCACAACATAATAGAGAGCCTCCTCCTATATTTATAGTGACATTTAGAAATACCCAGATGGGTTCCCCAACCCCGATTTATTTCAACATCCACAAAATAAATAATTTTGAAGAACTATACTATGTCAATATTATTTATTATTTTATCACATACTCATAATATATATAAAATATATTACGTTATAAAATCTTTTCCATTTAACTTGACTCGATATCCCACATAATATTAAATTAACCTTGAATAATATTTTCTCGACTAATATTTTTTCGTATTTACTAAACTTATATATACATTAAATAAATTCAATCCCAAATATTCATAACTTGAATATTAATGAATTTATTTAATTCTTTTGGTGATTGATACTTTGGACAACACTCGGACCCTATGCCAGTGCCCATAATGTCCATATACCACTGAATAGGGCGGATTCATTAATACGATATTATGTGTGACCCTCTTTTCCCTTATCTTGATAGTAGTGAATAAAATCCATAGACCAAGAGTGGATTCTAGCAACCAATCATGTCCCCTAAAGAGACAAGTATAGTCATACCAATAACTACCACCCTAGGATCACTGATTGTGTACTATGATATATTTGTTATTAAATATCTCATAAAGAAGGATGAACACTTGTGTCATCATCCTTTTCTTTCTTTATTATTTACTGATCTTACCGGATGGATTTACCTTTGTACTACTTTGGCCAAAGCCTTATGAAGGCAGCACCATCCTGATCCACCAGGACTGAGATATAAAACTTCCTAAACATGGAAGAAAAAAAATCCTTTCTTAACCATTCAACCAATGTCATACCACCAATGACGCACCCAACACAAGCTACCTCTCCTCAATTTCAATTCCATGGTTTTCACCTTGCATCAAAGTATGTAATCAAATGGTATACATTGGTAATGATCTCATTTCAGGAGACCAATACAAATGTTTGTAGATATGAACAACCAATGACACCCAAAACATGTGTTGTTCTTATTTGTGGGTATGTCCTCATGAAATCACTACTAGAGATCACCAAGTGGAACCTTCATGAGAAAAAGTCACAATGATTATGAGCCCCCAACACTTGATAGTTAAACATATAATATGTCTAGTTAGTAAGATATAATCTAGACTATAGAACATATATTTAAGATTAATGTCAAAGTATATCAAGGATATCATTATATCTTGGGATCTACTATAACATCTTTAAATGAAAATTAATATTTAGAAATTACCATTATAATAGTAGAGCGTAAAAACCTACACTATAATGGTAAGAGGACATCTTTCATAACTAATTGTACACATGATATAATAATAAAATTTGCTACATAGTTATGTCTAGGGAACCCCCTATTTCAGCACTCTCACTTGCACTATATCAAACATTCTAAACAAACTTGTAAGCTACTCACATGATAAAAACCATACTTCTGGTGAGTAATGGCTTAAACTTCTGCGCCCGCTACATTTTCGTTGCATGGAATATCTGTTGTATGTCACCGCGTCTCATTGAGTAAAACATCTCAAGATGAGGTATCCTCGTGTATATAACTTTTGTACATTGTCATAACTTGACCACTTGGATAGTAAAAATATCATAATTTACATTATGATATTACTTTTCTCACTAGGTGTGAATCCAAGAACTAGATCAAATTGTTGCATTAACTACTTCTTAGCTACCATAAAAGATGCAACGTATTTAGAATTTGTAGATATGGACACCATTGGATATTATGAGCTTGACTGACTCGTCTCTTTATCCTAACAGTGATAATAGATCAAATTGATCTTAGGATAACTAGTTTTTGTCCCACCATAACTAGTATACATTCTTCTCCATATTCCAGGCACATATCATTTATACTTTTTAAAGTACAAGATGATATTTCGGACTGCTTCACTAGAAGTGCTCTTGGATATAATTTATATCTGCCTACTATAAAGTATATCCTGGAAATATCAATTTTAGTACATAACATAGAATAGGTGATTGATCCATTGCTGAAGCATATGAAACTCAATTCACAATTTTAATCTCTTCCCATGCTACGAAAATGTTAACCCGAAGAGATTAAGCCACGTGACATTAGAAACAATTTTGAACTTAAATTGTTCCATCTTGTATTTTTTCAATACAATGTAACTTTACGTATGATTGACTAGGTCTAAGAAACCGTTAGATCTAACTCAATAGATCCAGTTTCCAAGAACATAGGTTTCTAGTTTAATTCAATCATTAGAGAATTACATTTATTCTAGTATTATCTAACTGTATAAGAATGATCTGTTTTCCATATGTTGCAGAACATACTTCCCTTGGAGAACATTGGCGCTCCCACTAAACTTTTGTAAGAAAAAGGAAAATATTCATTTAAAATGAATTCTCTATGTCTTGTTTCTTACTTTAATCCAGAACTATATTTTAGTAACATAAAACCATCATTTTAATTTGATGGTGTCATCATCCCTTTCTGGAAGCATTGTATAGACACCTTCCACAAAAGATTATCATGACATCGAATGAACAATTTAATGATCTAAGAGATTAGGTATGAGAATTAAAATTCAAATGGAATTATGCATACTGGATTGTTATAACCAATCGAGCCTTATTTGTAGCAAGCTTCTACCATTAATATATCGTCTCATTCGAATACCCATCGTAGTATTCAATTTACAAGCCCCTTTGCAATTTGATATATGGAATCCATTATTGAATTTTAATTGTATTGTAAATCTTAGATAATTTCCATATACTACATACTTGTAAGATATATTATTCTCAATGAATAATTTTTCAACGGTCATGGTGAATATAAAACCATCACCACGGTTTCATCCTTCCTACGCAGTATGTGTCTCTGGAACATTAACTTGTGAAACTTGTTCCTATAGAAACCATTTGTGCTTCTCAAGCATTGACTACGTCCATGTCAATTCAACTTCCACTATCTCTAATAGAGATGCGCTCTCTTATATATAAATTTAGTCTAATACTTGACTACATCATTTCTATCTTAGGGATTTATGTAATATCCTAAGCAACTATTAGGATAATTACATAGATGCACCATGTGTTCAGCTTGATGCATGTTTGTTTATATCTTAACAAACTCTTTGCATCCTAACACATGATCTATGACATTATGGATTTTCATCATACTATGACTCATATGATATCCATTTTTTATTTGTGTTGGCATATTGGCTATGGTTTTACACCATTATTTGCAGAGTAGATTTCGAAATATGATGGAAGTTATTGCAAGTCGTAACATTGATTCAACATACATCATAACGTTGATCTATAAAATGTGGGTTTAGCAATTTCCCCACACAACATTTCTTTGATCAATGTTAATATGTAAGACTCATCGTTGATCCTCCTTATAAAGATCAATGTTGTGATGTAGATTAGGTTACATTCATTTAGGAATTACTCCACGCCACATTATCATGATTAATGAATGTTTGGTCATGATATTCTTCGGTATGTTGATCCGAAGCAACTCATATCTTCCAACCAAACATATAATTCACTATTACATTCTTTAATAACATAAAGGGATCTTACAATGTATCTTTACCTGTAGCTTTCTTTTGGAATAGTTCACACTCTTGTTGAACTAATCCTAAAAGATCTGTGGCATACCTTCATTTCTAAAGGTTTCTTTGCCTAAATTAATGATGTCAATAATACCAAAGGTTTTTAGCTGTGATGAGCCTAAATACCAAACTGGGTATATAATTGACATCCAATTTTAGTTTTACTTGAAAAAGAACTATATTAACACAACTAGGTTGGTCTCAAATTTTATATTCATCATTTATTTCCTTTGGTTCAAGTAGGAGTGAACTATATGTTGATTATGTTACCACAAACAGCATTCACTCCAAAACATGGAATAATATTTCACCATGTCCAAAAGGAAACTTAAGATAAATGTTTTGTTTATACACAACAATTTGTTCAGTTTGAATCAATCACTTGGCAATTAGAAGTTATGTGTTTCTCACCACTGACTTAGGAATCACCCTTTCTCAAATATATGGGTAATACACTTTACTCCTAGTAATGTTTCTTTACTTACAAGGTTATTATATTTAAATACTTATATTTGAAAATAATATTTTATTTAATACCCATGTATGTGAGAATCAAATACTCTTATTTGATGAATATTAACTGAACGAGAAGCTGGTACTTACTTCTAGTATATTAGTCTATTTCATTTTTAAACTTCCAAAAATGTATCTCATTGTGTGATGAAAATAACCTCCTGTTAAGTAACCAACCACTTTTCTTTTAATGACATGACGAATGTGCCTTTGGCATAACTTTCCATAGGCCTTTCTGCCTTTTATTTCAATATATTCACCAGAAGAACAAAAGGATGTATTACCTTTAATATTATTTTCACTTGGAGGATTTTGCATTAAAGGAAATGAAGTGCTTACTCTATACCATTAATTTGTATCCTTAAACAAAACTAGAGTAATTGGGTCTACAAGGTATAATAATGGGATGAAATGAAATATTTTGAACTGCCTTTCACTTTACTCAATCCGAGTGCAATCATCATTTTCAAATCTTGCCACACTTTCTCCTTAGAAACTTCTTGGAGATGAGACTATATGTAAAATCACCCATGTCATGATATAGATACCATAACTAACATCAGACATTGATGATAGAATTTTGATAGAACCATAATACGCTTGATTCATGAGTCTCCTATAAGCAGTTTTACACCATCTATTCTTGAGGTGGATTAAGAGGTTGGGACACAAGCACCTTGAATTTCTATTATGGTAGTAATGTGTGCAAGCACATATACTATATTTGTAAATTCATGCTTGTTCAGATACTAAATTTTTCCAAAATTTATCACAATTTTATTTGGATATTACATGTCATTCTCTACTAATAATCTTTAGAAGCTTAATACCTTTTATATTGATTACCAAATATAATATTACTGATTAATTTTACCATTAAATGTCTCCCACTAATTCTTCGAATTCTAGGAACCCTCTGAACTAGAATCAGAATACTCTTGAGTATTCTAGTTGAAAGGATCCCTAATCTTCCCTCGTAGTCTACAAGCTATGGCTATGCCACTACTCGGAGGGTCCAAGGTAGGGTTTTGGCTGGCCAACTACATTAACTTGTGGTTCTCTAATCTATTGAGTGTAGTTCCATCTTTTAAAAATCATGATTTGATTTACTCAATGTCTGAATATAAAATTAAAACAACCTAGCTATGGATATTTATTTGCTATAATTTTATTTATGACTACCCACAACTCGAATAAGAACTCCCCAGTAGTAAGAGACACCCTCATCTATGGAATGAACGACACCTCGGACACCCAGTTTTGTTCAAACTTGAATGATAGAAGGCTATTGTGACTTTATATTTTCTTTGAGGGTTTTATTGGTTTTTCTCTTAACGAATGTAATCAATTTTTATTAAACATGTTCATCTATGTTGTCAGACTCATAATTGAACATTAATATAAAAACATACGCCGCTTCATTATGAATTTTATTATCTATTAATTTATGTATTTCCCCACTATTCTAAAATGCATATAATAATAATTGAATGCATAAAGGTTAATTTCTACCTGACTGGTCTTGAGAATCTAAACAACCTAAGGGCATCGTACCAGAGTCGAATGCTTGACTCTTGTTGTAGATTTCCCTATCATGTATATCAGCTAGTCTTCTGATGTATCACCACATCTTGGCGGGGTCGACGTCATGTCTTGGAGTACCGCCTCGTCTTGGCGGGATCCATGTGTCATCTTGCATTGTCTACGTCATTTTCCGTCTTCGTCTGAAGTATAAAATTACTCACGCGCAGGCGAGGGTGACTAAGGTATAAATGTACATCAATTAAAAATTGTTCGTGCATGCCCTTATACATTTTAACTGAAAAAGAAATATGATTCACAGACAGTATATTTCATAAAGTATAATCATCACATGCAATTAAAATAATTAGTAAACTGAAAGAAACAAAAAAGGGTTGATGCTCCAGACTAGAGTGTGGGTAAAATTACGTGATAAAATTAAAATGAATTAAATAAGTATGATGGTTTATTTAATTAAATTAAATTTATTAAATAATTCAAAAAAATTATTAATCATTCATCTGGTAATTAGTTTAATTTATATTTAAAAATTAAATTAATAAATGATTTTAATTTAACTTAAAAATTAAATTAATTTATATGTTCAGGTATTAAAATAATTAACCTAAATTAATTTAAATTAATTTAAATTAGATACAAAAGTTAAATTAATTAAATTATTTTATTTTTATTATTTTTAAATGGTCGGTCTCCAAAACGTCTCTGTAAGGCCTATGCGGGTCGGGCAAAACCCACGCAGGACCCTACGAGGCCGTGCAGGGAAAAACTGGGCTTGGCCGATCTGCTCAAACCTATTCCGGGTTGGGTGGGTCTGCTCAGACCATTTTTGGGTAAATGTTTTCCTCCGGAAAGGCTTGCAGATACAATAAAAAGACATCATGGACCTTGACTAATGGTGAAATGATGTTCGGGCCGAGGGCAGCGGTGCACATTGTCGGCGGCGTGGGTCCGACACCACTCCACTCTTGTAGACGGGAGGCATCGGTGACCGGGACGGCGATACCCGGTGTAGCATGGGAAGCTGGCTGCATGGAACGAGTCCAAACTAAAGGGGCAGCGGAGGGACCTGCTGCTAGTCAGAGAGTCTGCCAGCGTGGAGGTGGGTAGTGAGACCCAAAGGCAAAGGTTCTAGGACCTGGCGCTATAAGAGGCAGGACCACGCTGTAGCAGGTTCCATCATGAGTGGAGGTCAAGGCTATGGCGGCAGAGTCTCCTACTAAAACGACTGGAGGTCGGGGCATCGGGGCTAGGGAATCAAGGTTCACCGAGATGGTCGAGGCAGCCTCATGTGGGAGTAGGCCGAAGCGGATCTGCATGCAGGATGTGCACCAGCGAGGCAGCGGGATTCCGGTGAGTCCAGGGGTGCCAGCTTTTCCAAGGTGGAGGATCCAGTTAAAAGGGAGGATGCCGAAAAAGCCAAGAGGCGTGAAGAGGTTGGACGTGTGGTAGCTTACATCAAGGAGGGCGCATTGGCGTGCAGGCGGTGGATGACTCGGTGGTAGGCGGATCTGTTTCGGTGGCCTTCTGGATCTGTTATAGCGTGGTAATGGAGACCCTGGTGTGTGGTGCGACATCCCTTCCCGGTGTGCCCAGTGTAGCGCGATGCAGGGGAAGAGGGGGTCCACATAGACCCCCATCAAGTCACCCAATTTTTTTTGGGTTTTCTTTTTATTTTCTATCCCATCCCAACTTTGTTATTTTTTATTTAAAAAAACATAAGACATATTTTATGTCTTCCTTCCCCTTTTTTAAGTAAAGTCATCCTCCAAAAAAATTCGACAGGCTATATAGCATTTTAATTTAATAATAATAACATTATTATAATAAAATAATAATTTATTATTACAATATTATTATAATAATAAATTAACTATTATTATAATAATAGAATTATTATGAAAATTACTAAATTATACAATTTATAATTTTGAAAATTAAAATTTATTTCAGATGAATGATTGAAACTTAATCGGTTTCGCAACATTAAATAAAAATTATAATCAGAGATCAAACAACATATTCGATCCAATCCAAAAAATTAAACAGACCATAACTTGGTAATTTTGAATCAGATCGACATGCGGTTTGAACTGTTGGGACTGACATTGAACCCTATACTTAAATTTATAGTAATTTTAATTTTCTAGCCTCATAAAATCAACACGATCCCTCTGATACCACTGTGAGGTCCCAAGGCCCGCAACAGAAGTTGGTGGGCCAGGGATTTCAAAATATTTTCCTCAGGATGATAGAACTTGTTGTCGCTGACGATCTGAGCCCCAGAAAGGTCCGAGGATCTTGCCTAAATTATAAGGAGCACAAAATAAAAATTAACCCATACCCATTTCAAATCTAATGTCACGGTCAACTACAACAAGTATATGGAAATCATAGCTATAAGGTTCCAAAGCAGGAACCCTCTAGATCGTCCACATTCACTTCAAAACCCCATGGGAGCGTCAATCATCGAATTCTAGGTGCTAGTGCGGAGATCCAACGATGATTTTGACATCCCGACAATCACCACATCAAGATTCCTTCAATGCTAAAGGGAGATCTTGATCTGAGAATCTCAGATCGAGAGGTTCTCTCTCTAGAGATTTGGAGGAGGGATAGGATCTAAATTATTATTCCATGAATTAATGAATAGTGATTTTCACAACATAAGAGAAGGCCTCCTCCTATATTTATAGTGACGTTGAGAAATACCAGGTTGGGTTCCTCAGCCTTAGTTTATTTCAACGTCCACTAAATAAATAATTTTGAAGAACTAAACTACATCAATATTATTTATTATTTTATCACATTCTCATAATGTATATAAAATATATTACATGATAAAATAAAATCCACTTTACTCGACTCGTTATCCCGCTTAATATTAAAAAAAACCTTGAATAATATTCGTTCGATTAACAATTCCTCATATTTAATAAACTCATAAATATATTAAATAAATGCAATCCCAAATATTCACAACTTGAGTATTAATGAATTAATTTAATTCTTTTGCTGAACGATACTTTGGACAAAACTCGATCCCCATCACGGGGCCCAACACGTCCCTAAACATATTCAACTAAATAGGGCGGATTTGTGAAAATTATACTGTGTGTGACCCACTAGGACATTATCTTGATAGGAGTGAATAATATCCACAGAGCAAGAGCGGAGTCCTGCAACCCATCATTGACCATAAAGAGACAAGGATAGTCATAGCAACAACTATCATCCTACGAACTCTGACTGTGTTCAATAATCTTTTTGTTATTAAATATATTATAAAGAAGGATGCACAATTATGTCATCGTCCTTTTCTTTCTTTATAATTTTTTGATCTTACTAGATGGATTTACCTTTGTACTACTTTGGTCAAAGACTTATGAAGGAAGAACCATCCTTATTAACCAGGCCTGAGATATACAAACTCTAATACATTGAAGCGACAAATCTTTTCATGACCATTCAACCAATGTCATACCCCCAACGACACACCCAACATAAGCAACCTCACCACGATTTCAATACCATGGTTTTCACCTTGCATCAAAGTACGTAATCCAATGGTATTCATTAGTAATGATCTCAAATCAAAAGACCAATACACATGTCCGTAGATAGAAACAACCAATAACACCCAAAACATGTGATGTTACTATTGGTGGGTTTGTCATCAATATCTTACTACTAGAGATCATCAAGTGAGAGCTTAATGAGAAGATGTCTCAATGATTATGATCCCCTAACACTTGATAGTCAAACATTTACTGTGTCCAGTCGGTAAGATGTATCTAGAATATATAACATATATTTAAGATTAATGTCATAGTATCTCGAGGATCTCATTATAGCATGAGATCTACTATAACCTCTCTACACAAAAATTAATCTTTGGATATTAACATTATAATAGTGGACGCAGAAAATTCTACACTATAATTGTAAGATGACATCATGCATAACTTACTGTAAACATGATATAGTAATCAAAAGTACTGCATAGCTGGGTCTAGGGAACCCACTCTTTCAAACATTATATCACCAGTACTGCATATTTTGGTCTTGGGAACCAACTCTTTCAACAATTATATCTTCATGTTTTAATAATATTTTATGGAGGTGGTGGAAGAAATAATATAAAATGCTCAGTTATGAAAATTACTTCTTCTTCAGAGAACTTATTTTGGTTTTCTCCAAAAGCCTCCCAAGGATGGATTTTTGACATATCCAAGTGTTATAGGATAATTGGATGGAATTATAGAAGTTATTTTTGATTTTATTAGCCTATACAATGTTTTTTGGATGTGTTTAATATAGAAAAGAGGGTATGGAATTTTATAAGTGTTGGAGAGGAAGCACATGGAACATTAGAAAAGAATGAATTCAACCATCATTTTTTAAATTCCAAATGGAAAAAATTGACCATTTTTAAACCCTAGAAGAAATAAGATCAATATATGATCCCAAAATATAAATTAAATCTGTTTTAAATCATTCTTAATCCTTATCTTATTATTTTAACCCCCCAAATAAACTTCTATTTACCTTAAATTCGGTAATGAATATTTACTTTTTTACAATTCTTTAAGGTAAAATATTTAGGTGACAATATTAGTTTATATTTAATATAATTTTTCCAAATATAGAATTAATTTTTCCAAACTCTAGGAATATAATTTTAATTTTATAATTTAAAATTATACTCTCTAGAATAGGGAAAAATGGTTTTGGAAAGAGAAATGTTTCAAATATTTAAAAAAATTAAATCCAAATTTATTAGGAAATTGATTCAAATGACCTGTATTGGATTAATTAAAATTCTATTTTAATAATGATTCATTTGAAACCATTTTAAAATAAAATTTAGCTATGTAAATTATTTAACGTAAAAGATTTATTTTAATAAGAACCATTATTTTTATCTAGTCATCGAAAAATGAATTTTTTAAGAAAAATAATAACAATTCCCCTTAATATCCTTTTGAAATTATCATTAAAAAATGGAGTTCATTTTTGAAATAAAATATCTAATATTTATGAAAATTAATTTTACTATTTTTCAAAAAAATGTCAAGAAATCCTTTTTTGGAAAATAATGTTCTCTAAATATATAAAGACATTTCCAAATTTGTGTACTTTTTATAAATATGTTTTATTTATATAAAAACATTATAAATAATATTTTTATATTTTATATTTTTATTCATACCACCACATTTAAGGTCTACGCTATAGACATCATGTTAAATAGTAATATAAATAGTATATTGTGGTTCATTAGAACTCAGTTTTACTTGTTGTGCAAGATATCAATGATATTAAATTTAATTAAAATATATATTTCATAAATTATATGGGTGTCACATTATAAACCATTTAAATAAATTTATCTATCGAAATAAAATTTATTTGGTAAAATAAATGAGGATACTTATACCTCATTACATTATCAAGTTTCAACTTAGCTTCATCAAACTTGTTGTTTTTCCATAAAACATTGAAAAAGTCAAAGGTATTGATTTATAGATGTTTCTCTATATGATCTAGAATATCCCCCGGTTATTCCTCAAAATAAATATCACGGTACAATAATAAAACATATGACTCTAAAACATGGGAAGGTTTAGGTATATATGTACTTACACAAGATTTATACATGGAAAACATCATGGACCTGTGATTGGTTTGGTGGAAGTGCTAATCAATGTTCTACTATCCCGATTTGCTCGTTAATTTTAAATGGACTGATATTCCAAGGGATTATTTTCCCTTTATTCTTGAATCTCATGACCTTCTTCCACGGAAAATTTTGTTGAAACACCTTTTTTCTAACATCATGTAACGGAATACGCAAGGGATTATCATAAAACCTTTTATGTCAACCTTATGGTGCCATATTTATTTTCAAATGAATCAAGCCGTATTTTCCATTTATTTTGATATATCAGGTCCTAAAACCTCTCTTTCTCCTACATCATTCCAATAGGTTGGACCACTAATCTTTTTTCTGTATAGGTATTCGTAAGGGTTAATCTTAATAATCTTTCGAAAGCTATCATTATATGAAAAATAACAAAGAGGAAGGTGTCAATACTAACCTCCTTTGAAATCAAATGTCCAAGGCCTCAATATAACCACTATGGATTCAAATTTTCTATTAGATTGACGATTAATATATATATGATGCAATGTTTTGGAACTCATCTCTGTATCAAGATATTGTGGAAAATATTTCTAGAACATCATGCTAGACCTCAAAATCTGACCAAACATAATGGAATGTGATACTCCATGCAACCTTACCACATTATTAATTTATATCCTTGAGATCTGATCTAATGGGAAATACTTATTGATAGAGATGAAGTGTTCATACTTTGTAAGGTGATTTAATACAACCCATATAACATTATTCCCTTTATATATTTTTAGGATTTCGATGAAAAAAATTCATTGTGATATTTTACCATCTCATTACAGATATGTGTAATGGATGTATCATCCCCTTAGATTTTTATCTCTGAGATTTAACCTGCTAATATTCTGGGCATCAAGATACAAATTCTATGATATCTATCTTCAATACTTCCATGTAGAAATACTTTTGTAATCTCTATTAATATTTGTACATCCTATATGAATTGATAATAATGAAATATTAGCAACCTCTAACAACTCATTCAAATATGGTATGTTTGGAACATATACATGTTTTTTAAACCATGTAATTCCATCACATTCAATGTTCAGATCAAGAAAAATTATTAGTTTCTTCAACAAATATATATACTCCTTATACACCACTTTAATCTTCACATGGATAAATGGTTGAACAATCACTTGAGATATAATATTCCTAAACATTATTTAGTATTTCCAGATCCATCACTTGAAAATATATAAATACTGGATCTTTTGTGATCCTCATTATTGATAATCTAGAATAATCCTTTCATGTCAATTAATTGGAAGTCTTTTTCATTCCCATGGTGGTAATGTGATGATATGTCATACTCATTAATCAGCTCTAACCATCTCCTATAGCACTTTTTCAACTCCTTATATGTAAATATATAGTTTGGTGTTTTTTATCAGTAAATATAGGACACTTTTTTCCGTAAAAATAATACCTCTATATCTTTAATGACAGAATTACTATAGCTAACTCAAAATCATGTGTTTGGTAATTTTATTCTTGAACATTCAATTATCCAGAGGTATAAAGTATAACCATGTCATTGTACATAATAACCGATCTGGCACCCTTATTATTTGCATCCCTATTTATTACAAAACCTTCTCTACTATAGGTACATCAAAGCACATGACCACTTACTAATATCCCCTTCATTTCCTTGAAATTTTCCTCTCACTAGTCCTTCCTAAGTAACTTTGATCCCATTCAAGTTAACATGGCGAACTAATTATATAGTTAAGATAAATTATCCACAAACTCTTAATAATATATATCCAAACTAGGATAACATCAGATATCATTCACTATTGTTGGACTGGGAAAACATTCAATATCCTATGTTTTATGGATCCACCGATATACCCTCTCTTGAGAATATATACCCAAAAAATGAATCTTTTGTAACCAAAATTCACACTTTGTAAATTTTAATATGACTTATCCTTCCTCGAGGTCTTAATTATAATTTTGAAGTGATCAATACACCCTACCATTAACATTGAGTAGATTATAATATCACCTATAAAGAATACAAAAACTAATCAAGGTAATCTATACTGACTCTATTGATTAAATACATTAACAATTTTGGGACAATAGTAAGAATAATTGGAATCATAAAAAGCTCATATTGTCTATACCTTTAATGGAATGTTTTTCTAGGGTGTATATTTTGTGACCCTGATATAGGTAGCCCAGAGCCTATGTTTTACATTATTTAATTATCATAGATACATTGAATCAAATCCCAAAGGAAAAATATTTTTTGGAGTTTTGGTGGACCATATACATATATGATACAAATTTTACATTGGGTATAGAAAAAAACATAACACAAAACTAAATTAAATGAAAAATAACCTTTAATAATTAATGACGCTTCACCATCCTTAAAAAACATTCCATGAAAAATTCATCATGTCCTAGAGAACATGAAAAACTATTAATATTAAATGCTTAGTAAGGGTTATGTATAGTGGAAGATATCCTAAAAAAATAAGAATAATAAACATGCAATGGTAAATAATTTAACACAAATTCCATTTACATAACCTGACTGTCATGGTAAGTTAAGGCATAATAAATATGGAAAGGTAAATAACTAAACAAATATTCTATTTAATAAATATTATGAGAATTAAATGAATCCATATATAAATAAATTAGAAAATATCATGGATACTAATAAATAATTTATAAATAAGAAAAATTCGTAATTTTTTGACATCATTTCTTGGTCATATGATACCTCTAACATCAATACCTTTAAAAAGATAATTTAAAATATCATGTAGAAACTTGTTTAATTTGGAAACTAATTGCCTCATGGGACCTAGTGATTCAATAAGGGGATATATAATTCGTGGACCCACATTTCACTGAAGGTCCAAATAATGACTCTTATATTGAAAAATCTCTTTAATCCATGGATCAATATTCATTATCATCAAATATTTGTATTTAGTAAAGGATGTTGATTTATAAATATTTCCCCAGTTAATCAAATATCATTAAAAGAAAAACCTTATTCACAAATGGTATATAATTTATGATATACTCATATCCTTAATTCCATAATATTTATATTTAATAAAAATATAATTTTAAATGATAAATTATCACAAGAAAGTTATTGTTCTATGATAAATTTTAGAACCCCCCAAAAGATAGATTGTACAATAACTTTTACCCTATAATAATTTTCAATTCAAATACCGTTGGATGAAATAATTAAAATTGAAATTTATAGTTCCATTACTTACTATGTATTAATGGGTTTACATGTCAATTTTGATGTATATACATCATATAAATGGAATTAGGTGCATAACATTACAATATGTCTCATTGAACCCAAATTGGGACAAATACCCTTACCTCATGCTTCCACCTCGATAAAATTTTATTGAAATCATGTATATTGGTTAAAATAATGTTAACTTACAAAAACCCATAATACTATTTATTATATTATATATGTTCCTTTTATGATATATTATCACCCATTACATACTAATCTTTCATTATTTTTATTTTTTCATGTGTTAATTGCCTTATTTTGTCATTAATGATTTATTATGAATGTTATGTTTCATGTTAATATTATGTAGTTCCAAAATATCTATAATAATAATAATGAAATTTTTTTCATATTTATACATTAATTTTTTTAATACCATTCATGAAAGATGTTTTTGTAAATGATGTACGTTACGATCATGAAGACGGTATATCATATGTACGCATGAGTAATATTACCATTATTCAATGATCATTATATAAAAGAGATGCGTAATATATTATATTCAAATAATTATCATAACATCATTAATACAATATTATTTATTTAAATATTTTTATATATATCAGCCAAATATTGTCACATCACTTCGTGAAGGTGGTTGTCCATATATATAGGAATGATATTATCATCTTTCATTGAGTAAAAAATGTTAAAAACAAAACTGATATATTATAATTAAAAATGATAAATATGTAATTAGTATCATAATTATATCATGTATATCAAATATATTCATCAACATTAACATTATTACCTTCTATGTAATGTGTTAATGAAAAATGAATCATGTCGCTTCATGAGGTAGTAATCTACCATACACAAGAGTGATGTTATCGTATCCCTTACAAAAAAGAATTAAAATATATATATCTGTGTGTGTGTGTGATTTAATACCCCAATAGTTATAATTTTGAGATAATTATCATATATATACTTTATATCCATCGTCATACCAAACCATTAGAGGTGGTAATGGAGAAAATGATCAATATGGATTTGTAAGGTAGTAGTATTCTATTCACACAAATGATGATTTTGTAACACATTAGATGGTAGTGATGGTTTTTTTGATATGGAGTTAACAAAAAATCATTATATTTACTATAATGAGGTTAATATATCATGTTTTTTAAATACAAATTATAGAAGGTGGAATAAGAAATAAAATAAAGATGCTCGGTGAATAATGTAAACTCTTCTTCAGGTAACCTCTTTAGGGTTGCATCAAAATCCATCATAGGTTTCATTGAATAATACAATAAGGATTCTAGAATTAGGGTATGTAGTTTTTAATTTTATTTGTGTATTTATTGTCAAAATAATTTTTTTGATGTTGTGAAGAATAGTGGGGATTGTGTGGCTTTGTATAAGTGAGGTGTGTGGCACACTTATAACATTTGAAATGAAGAAGATATACCAATGTTATTTACATTCCAAAATGGTATAAAATAGATTATCCTATATAAATATACATTATAGGGTAAAATATGTCTATAGAAAATATATATTAAAACGTTTTTGGGACATTTTAACCATTACCATTTTAGTTTAACCTATGGTAAATCTATATTTACCTTAACCCTCAAGAATAATTTCTTCTATTTTTAAAACTAAATAATTTAAAAAGTTAATTCCAAATTTTTAGATATTATAAATTTTGATTATTTCAATTGTGGAATCCATTTTTTAAAATTTCATTCAGGTTAGAATAAACATTTAATTTAAATTTAATCACATTGATGCGATGAGAAAGCGAGTTTTTAAAGGGAAAATGTTTAAAATTTTATATAGTTAATCTATAAAACATTAAAATGAAAATTATTAAAATGAAATAATTTAGATAAATTTATATAAAATTGAACTAATTTTACGTTAAAAAAATTAAAAAAATCATTTAACTTTATAATTTATTTAAATGACAGGAAATTTTCAATTAAAATTCAGAATTCTTCACTATTTATCAAAAAGTGAACCCTTTTAGAAATATCATAAATATTCACCCTATTATAGTTTTGATATTATTATTTCAAAAATAATTTTTTTTATAAAAAGATTCCTTAAATTGGGAAAATATGTTTGGAATTATGTGAAAAACTGACTACTAAACCCTCTTTTAGAAAAATACATTTCTTCAGAAAATATTTCTTTTTCATTAAAATTATTCTTATTTTATTTATAATCAATGGATAACCATATTTTTCATAACATAGTTAGTACTATTACTATACACAAAATTAATGTCTATTTTATTATGGTATACCATATTACGATTCATTTAGAATAAGGGATGTAGGTTTGGAATGTTATGGAATAGATTAAATTTATTCTAAAAGAAATATATTGTAATTTTTGTGGTGTTACGTTCTTCCATCCAACAAAAATTTATTCCTATAAATTTTCAAATATATTACCTTATAAAAAATGATGGTAGTTATTCTACATAACATCCTCTGGTTCCAATGTTTCTTCTTCCTTTTTGTGATTTCTTTTATATACCTTTAACAGACGAGTTATATGATTCTTCAATACATGCACTCTAGTTTTCAAAATCGAGATTGGTTCATCATAGTAACATAGATCAAGATTCTATTCTATTTCATCATATTTCATCATATGAATTGGGTTTAGAACTTAATTCCTTACAATTATATATGAAACAAAGCATGTACTTTTAATAGATTTGGTGGAACATTCAAACAATAAGAAGTAACTCTAATTATTTAAAAACATTCAAAGGGTCCAATGTTCATGGGGGACAAATTCCATTTCTTATAAAACCACATAACAGCATTATATTGAGTTAATATCAACAAAACAATATTTCTCGCTTGGAATTCAAAGCATTTCCTCCGATTATTGGAAAAAATCCTTTGAGTAATTTGAGATGTTTTAATGTGCGCCTAAATTGACTTTACCTTTGTCATTATCTCTTCAAAATGTTCTTTCAATTTAGGTTTCCTTCAACCAACATAATCCCAATGAGTTGGACTATGAATTATCTTTACATAAAATGCTTCATAGAAACTATTTTAATTCTTGAAAGGAAACTATTATTATAGGAAAACTCTACAAAAGGTAAATATTGATCCCACATACATTGAAAGTCAATTGATCATTTCCACACCATGACTTACATTATCTGAATAGTCCCTTCATAATTCCCATATTTTTTAGGATGTTATGTATTTTTGAAATAAATCACAGTATCAAGATACTTTTGAAAAAATTTCATAAATGTTGGTGTAAAATGTTGATCGGGATCTAATACAATTAAAATAGGTGCACCATGATGTCATACAACATCATTAATATTGAGCCGCATGGGGTTCACAAGAGATAAATCTTCTCTTATTGTGAATAATTGTGAATATTTGGTTACATGATCAATAATAACCAATATTACATCATTCTTCATTGGAGTTTTAACACCCCAACATTTTATGTGATAGATTCTTTTTAATTTCTCTGATGGCTTGTATTATATGCTACACAAATATTAGTTTGCGCTACAGGAAAAAAATCACATTTTACGTTATAAATAACACTATACATGGATTTTGTTGCACGAAATTTCATGTTATTTTTATAGAATTCATTTCCTTAAGGACCAGTTTTAAGTGAACAACAAAATGTTATTATGTTACCTTATAACCTAGTCATTATATCAGCGGGTATGAACAATATTAACTTTCTTGGAAAAAACTATTTAAATAAAAATAAGGGAGTTTATAAATTAATAAAATAAATCTTGATGGATTTTATTAATTTAATATATATGTAATATATTGAATCTAATGTTTAAAATTCAACTTATATTTTTTATAGATTTGATATAGGAACAAATTCAAATTTTCAGAGAGAAGAAGTATTTTTCAAAAAAATTAGTTTTGTCTCCTTTTGATGGTGCACCCATTAAAAATCTAGTGTTTGACATGTTTATATAATATATTTAAAAAAAATTCTTCTTTTTAAATGATATATAAAAATTTAATTTAGATGAATTCTTTATATTTTTCTCATATGTTTTGAGGTTTGATGAATAGTAAAACTACAACAAATTTAAATAGAAAATAACTTTTTTATCAAAACACTTTATATGAATAAATTATATTTTTGAATGGTTTTTAATGTATAAATAGAAAATATTTTTATCATTTAATATAATTTTTTTCATTGTCATTAATTAAACCTTGAATTTTAATGTAGAAAATTTTCAATCTTTTTCAAGGTTTTAACTTTTAAAACATGTTCTTCATTTTAACAATGTGATTATTTTTAAAATAATTAATTTATCTTCTTTTATTGAATTTTTTAAAATTGAATCTGTATTTGGAGTCATCAGGTCCAAATTATGTTAATATCATTCTTTTATTTTTGGGCATTATCGATAGTAACTTCAAAATTTTTTATTAAAACAGAAAAATGGTAAATCGAGTAATTAATGATATATATTATATTATAAAATTACTTTAACACTTTTCTTAAAATTATTGGATGATTTCATTTCAATATAAATAGTCCTTGGGTGAAAATTATACCCTTTGGAAGCCACTTGGATGAGATTTAGACATTTAATATATTTTATTTAAGGAAAAGATAAATATTATTTACTCAAATTTTAAAACCTAAATTATTTATAACAAAATAATTTAAAGAAGATAAAATTGATTATAAATAGTAAATATAAAGATTAACTTTTTCTATTTATCATGGTAATTTATTTATAATTTTTTGGAAATTAATACCTTAAAGGTTTGTATATTGATGATGAAGAAATTTTTTAATTAGTGAAAAATCAATAAACTAATTTTTATTAAAATGATAATAACCATTAAAATACCAAAATACTTAAAAACCTATTATTTTGTGAGTATATCTCAAACATAATCATCCAAGGTTCAAGTTATAAAAGGGCGGTGTTTGGAAAAGATCCTTGATTGGTTTAATAAAAGGGACCAAAGAATCGTCCTTAGTATTCCCTAGATCCCTGACGCATGCCCCGACCATATTTTCTGGACCTGTGACATCTCGGGAGAATACACAGTGAGATTCGGCTATAGACTGGCCCTTGGGAACCACCCAGTCAGCCAGGATGAGGGACTATGGAAATCAATCTGGACACTCAACGTTCCCCCTACAATTCGCCAATTTTGGTTGCAGGTTTGCACAAGTACACTTTCTACCATGATCCTTCTCGCCTACTGACATATGTAAAGTTCTCCTTTTTCCCTTTCTACCCAATAACTATTGAATCCCCTTGGCACACCATCATTCACTGCCCGAGAGCTAAGAAAGTTTGGATTAAATGGGGCCCGACCTCTACCGCATCACTGGCTTTGGCCTCTGACCTCCCCGATCTTCTAACACTTCGGTGCTCTACTCTTTTCTCGGCTCTCTCAAGATCCCTTTGCACTTTGGCCTGGATTATTTGGGTCCGACATAACGATGTCATTTTTCATCAAGCTCACAAACCCCCCCGAATTCTCGATTGAAAGGGATTATTCTTGGATTGAGGGCTGGAAAGTCCACAATGATCATTTTATGCTAGGTTCTACCCTCCCCTCTCCCTCTCATTGTAATCCCCCAATGGAAGGGATTCTTAAAATTAGCGTGGATGTGTCTCTCCCAAAGTATGGGTGTGTTGCCCTCGGCCTTCTGGCCCATAATCATCTAGAGAAAATCCTTGCAGCAAAATATGAACCACATCAGGCTTTCTGGGAACCAGCGGTTGCTGAGGCTATGACCATCCTTTCTGGTTTGTTGCTCGCAGTGGAATGTGGATGGATCAATATTATCATTGATTCTGACTGCCTTGCCGTAATCGATGCTATTAACCACAATGATGGTGGGCTCCAGTCTTTTGGCATCATCATTAGGAGAATTCTATCACTCTGCCAGTGCTTTTCTTCTTGCACCTCCTCCTTTACAAAAAAGGAAAGAAACAACGTGGCCCATAATCATGAATCTTCAGGCCCTTTTGACTCCATCCAGCTTTTTTTGGACAATTTCCCTTCTTGGATTTTTACTTGTACTTCTACTGATATTCGACATTTATGATTTTTTCTTTAATAAGAAAAGTAGTACATTTTTAATGATGTATTTTCCAGATGATATATTCAACTAAAAGTATTATTATAAAATATATAATATTTATCTTCATCATATTATTTTATTTTTAATCTTAATTTAAAAAATAATTTATTAAATAATTACAAAAAACTTGTTGTAATAATTATTGTATTAATAGAAATATAAAATTAATATGATTAAAAATATTAAAATAAACATAATTTTGGTTAATTAATATATATAATTAATTTTCTAGATTCCCTTGACCCTTTATGTGTATAATATAATATATGGTTTGAGGATAACATCTTATCATGATTTTTTTTAAATCGTTGAAATGAATAGTGTTAAAATTCACACTATTGATATTTTTTCAAAATAATGCTTTATTAAATTTTTTAAAAAATAATAAAAAAAATTTTAGAAATATAAAATTATTATTATATGGTCTAAAATATTTTAAAATTTTCATTTATGGTCTAATTAATATCAAATAAGTAAAAATTATAGTATTTCAATATTGAACCATTTGTTACCTTAGTTAAAATTTTAATAGAATAACTAATGGTCAATTAAAATGATAAGCTTTAAATTGACATAAAAACATGACTAAATATCATTGGCTGATTATCATACATCCTTATCTAATATAATATTATAAAATATGAAATTTTTGAGGTTTTTGGATTTGGAATGATTTTATTTTTAATTAATATTTTTGGAAACTCCAAATACCCCCCTCACCAGAATTATAAAAGGACACATCCTATCTCACTTTCTCACTACATTTTGATCATTAAAGCTCATCTATAACTTACCCATTTCCCTTATAATCTTATTTAGTTTTATTATAGTGGTTATGTTCTTCTCAAGAGACTAACTCTAGTGCCTTTAAGAGGAGATTTAGGGGGAGAATGTCAAGGAAGGGGTAATCTCTACTACAGATTCATTCAAATTATTTTTTCTTCGACATCATATTCAGGAGTTTTTTCATTATAAATTAGTTCATAAAGTATAAATTATATTCTTCAATGTTATTATGTATATATAGAAACCATATTCCACTTTTTATCTGTCCCACTGAAAACAAAATCACCATACGTGCATACGTACGCCTTACCATCTCTATGCCAGGGGTAATCTGTTTTAACCACCAATTTACTTCAATGGGTATAATAACTGAAGTAATAAATATATATATGATTATTATAAAATGATATTTATTCTATAAAAACAAATATATCATCACCTTCAATACTTTTTAATAGTAATAAAATGATGTCCTCAATCGTGCTTACGTACATCCTACCATCTCCAGGACTTGATGTGATTCATATCCATATACACCATTCATGAATTATTTTATAAATGTATATAATGAATAAATAAGATATATATATATATATATTACAATAATATAATTCTGTAATGATGTAACTATATCCAATTTACATGAATAGGTACTTATATGAGAAAATATTCAAGAGAAAAAAAACAGTTAACACCAAAAGAAGAGTAATAATAAAATATTACAAAACAGGGGTTAATATAATCACATATGATATCATAAATATGTATAGAGTTTTGGAATAAGTTAATGGAATTATTTATACCATTATATAGGATATTTAGGTGCATACCAAAGAAATTGAACATAAGGTAAGGGATTATTTTGTCTTACTTTTATTTCTAAGGGACATATGCCTTATAAATCATCAATTAATTTTATCTGGTGTTTATGTCTCCCATTTATGATTGTATGATTATTATTATGTATGTTATGTTATATACATATGAATATAATTTTATTTATCTTATGAGGCTTATGATTCTATAGATTATAAATTGGTAAGTGATAATTTTGCAATCTCATTATTATCTGATATTGTTTATATATAAGCATGTACTGGGGGTATATTTGTCACCCACATCCATATTTTCTAAAAAAATTTAATATTCCAAATATATTTTTAAATTCATTTTTACCCATTTTTACTATTTACTACATGGTTTAATGGAATCCTTTATTAGTTTTCCAGACTAAGTACTATTTGACTTTACCGGTAAAAGTATGAGAAAAATGTTTTGTTTTAACTTATATGAAATTAATGGATTTTTATGATTTTGTAACACCTTATTTACATTAATATTACCTTACATGTCTTGAAACTTATTTTCAAATAAATTCTTTTCTTTTAAAATTGAACAACATTTTATGAAAGAAAATGTTTTTGAAGATGAAAGGATATTTGCTTCAAAAATTAAATTCAAGTTTTTTATCAGAATTATTTTCCATCAATGTTGAAATTATTTAATAAAGAGATGTTTCAAGTATATTATACCTATTATTCCTTTATTTTTCTTATTTTTTTATGGAATTATATTTATGAAATATTATTTTTTTATATGGATTATGTTATAATGGAATAAAGTTTAAGAAACCAATTTTATTCATTGGGTTGTGATATGATGACTGATTTATGTTTTGTGGCACATGTAAGAATGAATTTATTAAGATATGGGAAAGACATATATCTCTATCTAATTCATAAGTTATAGATCTATATCTCATGATATAGACAAGAAGGACTTCTCCCCCAAGATGGTTCTGGTAGTGAACCATGTCTGCAAGGATGGTTATGAGAGTGAACCATGACTACTAAGATGACATGATAAGTGAACCCATCCTACTAAGATAGAATTTTAAGAAATGACTTGAATACTATATAAATCATTATTATATTATTATGTGTATTCCAAAATTCCATGTTTAATTCTTATATTATGCTTCTATAACTGTTGTTATTTATTTCATCATGATTCATGTTTTATGAACTGCCAGTCATTATGCCAAGATTCATGTTTATAATCTTTGATATGTAGGTTATGATATTAAAATATTATTCTCATGGATTCATACCATTATGGTTTTTATTATTATTAAATTTCTTCCATGTCTACTCTTATTGAGCATCTAATATCACCCTCTCTTATGTTTTATTTCCCCCGGATATAAAGAAATGTTTTAGGTGGGAATACAAAAGAGGAAGATATTATGGGAGATGATAAAGATATTTCACCAAATTAGAAGTTTCTAGTCCATGTTTCTAAAGGAACTAAACTAATATGTTCTTTGTTCATGTATTGTTTTAATGTTTTTTGTATTCCAGAACTATGATGTAATGTCCATATACATTAAGTTTGGGTCGTTATAGTTGGAATCAGATAAATGGTTTAGTTAACCTTTAGAATATACGATGTGAACACATTAATGATATCCCTATATATATTTATAAGGATAAGTTGAGGGATGTCCCTAAAAATAAGTATATGTGTAGGTTACAATCCTAGAGTTTTTTTGATAATCATAAATAACATAGGATTAAACCTATGATATTATAGATTGAAATATTATATGTAATTTCTCTTGGGAATTTTTAATATCTAATATGTATTCTCACTCTATTCTTCCTAGTATTACTCAATAGACATAACTAGATAGATCAAAGTTAACATTGAATGTTTCATATGTGGAAGGTATAGGAATTATGAAAATCAATTTCCAAAGTGGAAATATCATGAAGAAAATCATGAAAGTGGTATGAGAATTGGTCGTACTGCCAAGGATAATGAGATTGTAAACGAGATGTGGAAGGTATGATATATTCTTCTAGTATTTTTTGCATTAATCCTAAGAAGAATACGTTTGTGGAACCTTAAGACATGATTCATATTTTATTAAAGACTAAGATGATTGATCCTGAGTAATGTTTTAGGAATACAGTTGGATGATGGGGGTGTATAAGTTTGGGAATTAAAAGATTATGTTATATGAATTATTAATTATATAAGTGTTTTAGTATATGTTTTTTATTAATTGTTGTAAAAGATAATTTTAATGATTCTTAGAATATATAAAATTGATTTAAGGGTAAGTTGATATACATGGAGAACACATTATTTAGGGAAGTATAACCCCTAATATTTCCCTAATGCTAAGATAGTGATGTTTGGATAAAGATATGTTGCATTTGAATAAGTAAATCAGATGATGGTAGTTTTTGGGGAGCTAATAATGGTTCAATATCAAGATAATATAATATTTTTAATATTTACAAAATAAATACCCTAAATTATTATATATTGATGATGGAGAAATTATTTAATTTATGAAAAACTAAAAAACTAATTTTCATTAAAATCATAATAACCATTAAAAAAATGATAAAATATTATTTTTTTTGAGTATATATCAACCTTAATCATCCAAGGATAGACTTTTTGAACATTTTTAGACTTATAGAAGAGATTATGACACTTATATTATTTTTATTTGAAGTGATGTTAAACTTATCACGTTCTTGTTTTAATAAGTATAAGATTTTTAAAAGAAGGATTTTCTAGAATATATATTATACTATAAGTATTATTCCAACGGATATAATATTTATCTCCATCATATTATTTTATTTTTAATTTTCATTCAACATATACATATATTAAAGAATTACACAAAACCGATGTAATAGTGATTGTATTAATAGAAATATCAATTTAAGGTGATTAAAAATATTAAAATAAATATAATTTTGTATAACTAATATATCTAATGATTTTTATAGATGACATTGTCCCCTTTAAGATATAATAAAATATTATTTTCTAAGATGACATATTATCTTGATATTTTTATAAATCCATGAATTGAATAGTGTCAAAATTGACATTGTTGATATTTTTTCAAAAAATATTTTATTAAATTATTTAAAAATTATGATAAAATTTTAAAATATAAAATAATTATTATATGTTCTAAAATATTATAAATTGTTCATTTATGTTCTAATGAACGTCAAATAAGTAAAAATTACACTATTTTAATATTGAAACATTTGTTACCTTAGTTAAAATTAAAATAGATAACTAAGGGTTAATTAAAATGATAAAGATTAAATTGATAGAAAAAATTATCTAAACATTATTTGTGGAAAATATTACAACATTATCTCGTCCATTATTCTAATATATTAAAATTTGTATGTTTTTTAATGTGGTTTTATTTTATTATAAATTAATATTTTTAGAGATTTCAAATGTGCCCCCCACTCAATTATAAAAGGACACATACACTCTCACTTATTCACTCAATTTTGATAATTAATGATCAAAAATACCCTAAACAATTCTACTATAAAAATTTCTAGTAACATTATAGTGGTTATATTATTCTAAAAATTCCATCTCTAGTTCCTTTAATAGTATATTTAGAGGGATCATGTCTAAGAAGAGGTAAACTTTTCTACCGATACTTTCAAATTATTTCTTCTTCTACTACCTCTTCATGATTTTTTTACACTATAAAATAATAAATAGCGTATAAATTATATTTTTAGATGTTATTATTGTTATGGAACAACCATATTTTACCTTCTATTAATCCTATGAAAAATGGAATCTCCAGGCATGCATACGTATGACTTACTGTCTCTACGCCGTGGTGTAATATGTTATTCTCCACCACTTTCCTTGGATGAGTATAATGATGGAAATAATAACTGTATATTATTGTTATTACATGATATTTATTCAATAAAAATACACATACCATCCAATTTTATACTTTTTACTATTAATAAAATGATCTCATTGCTCATGAGTGCGTACGACCTACCATCTCCACAACACGATGCGATATATATCTATGTCCACCATTCATAAATGATTATATAAATGTATATAATTAATAAATATGATATATATTACCTTAATATAATTATTTATATGATATATATATCCTATTTACATTAATTGTGAATAATATGAAAAAACATTCAAGAGAAAATAAATCAATTAACACCAAAAGAAGAGTAATAACGAAGTATTATTAAATAAGTGTTAATATAATCACATATGATACCATAAATATAAATATAGTAATGGAATTTGTTAATGACATTATTTAAACCATTATAAAGGATTTTTATATACCTATAAAGAAAATAGGAGCTAAGGTAGGGGATTATTATGTCTGAATTTTATTTCTATGGAAAATATTCTTTATTCAAAAACTATTTCTTTTGTGTCTTGATTATGTTTCCCATTTATTTAATTATGATTTTTCATATGGAGGTTACGATATTTAAATATTCATATATATTTATTTATTTTATGTGTCGTTAGATTATAATTATTATAAATTGGTAAGGGGTAATTTCTCAATCTCATTATTATCTAGTATTGTTTATATGTTAGTATATACTAGGGTATATTTATCGCCCAAGCCCATGTTTTCTAAAAAAAATTTCATAAAAGGATTACAATTATCCAATGGAATATTAAGTTCATTTCCATTTGTTTTTTACTTTTTACTACATTTTTTGAATGGAATCTTTCCTTTTTTCCAAATGAACTACTATTTGACCTTTCCAGTAAAAGTAAAATAATGATGTTTTATTTAAACATATTTGGTATGAATGCATTTTTACACTTTCAGAACAATTTTTTCATGTTTTAGTTACAAATTGTCAAGTTTATTTTTAAATAAATTCTTTTCTTTTAAAATTTCATGTCATTTTTTGAAAAGAAAACATTTTTGAAGATGATAGGATATTTTCCCCAATAATTAATTTCATGTGTTTTATCATTAATATTTTCTATCAAAGATGACATTATTTAATAAATATATGTTTTAAGTATACTATATCTATTATTCCTATGGTTTTATTATGTTTTTTATGGAATGTTATTTATGATGTTCATTTGTTTATATGGAATACATTATGATGTAATGATGTTTAAGAAACCCATTTTACTCATTGGGTTGTGGTATGATGAATGATTTATGTTTTGTGGAACATGTAAGAATGGTTTCATTATGAGATGGGTGGGACATGTATCTACCTTCAATGCATTGGGTAAATATTAATATCTCATGAGATAGACATTAACAACCTTGTCCTACAGGATGGTTGTGGGAGTAAACCATGACTACCAAGATGGTTATAGGAGTGAACCTTGACTACAACGATGGTATGGGGAGGGAACTGCAACAAATAAGATGGTCGTGGAATAAATACCTTGACTACTATGGAAATCATTATTATATGATTATGTTTCTTCCATAACTCCATGTTTTATTCCAATATTAAGCTTCCATGACTCATGTTCTTTATTTCCTCACGATTCATGTTTTCACTAGTGAGAAACCGTTTATCAAGTCGGTGCTTTTCATGCCAGTTCTATATAACTCATGTGCAAAGCTGGAAAATTTGTTTATCATGTCTATTGTAAAATAACTGATGTGATAAATTGACGAGAATCAATTTTTTACATTTATTATTTTATAACCGATGTAAAAAATTACTGATATTAGATTTATCACGTTGGTTATAAAATAATATATGTGAAAGATCAAATCTGGGCGGTTTATCACATCATTGATTTTATAACCGATGTGATAAAAATCCATTTATAACTTCGGTTAAAAAATCATCTATGTGATAAATAATTATCTACGTCAGTTATTAAATAACCAATGTTATAAACATAAAAAAAATTTACCACATCAATTATTAAATAACTGACTTGATAAATCTTTTAAATGATTTATTGCGCCATGTATTCGGTCATTCTGTTTTCTTTGATCGGGTGAACTACGACTCCTCCTTCTTATGGGGAAATCCTAGAAAGGATTCTTTGATGTCGTTCCCTCCATCCTCGTTTTACCAAAAATCATTCATCATTTTTATTATCACAAGATCTATTAGGTCGAATCACAACACTCAAGTAAGTCTCACATGGCTCAGTTTCATTTTTTATTTATTGTGATGCCCTAAACTTATGTTTCGAGATGTTATTTTTCTATATTTGTTCTTTCTATCATGGTAAGCGTCATAGTGTTCTTTTATACCATGCTAAATTCTTTTCTAGTAAAATAAATTGTGGAAGTGATATCATGCATGTTTACAATTTTTTGTGTTCTATCATATGTGTGTGAATGTACTTTCATGTGTGTAGGAGGGGGTGTCCAGGGGGTGGGGTGTCTAGGGGTGGGGGGCTGTTCAAGGGGTTTGGGATGTCCATGGGTGTCCAAGGGGGTGGTGGGTGGTGTCCAAGGGGGGGTGTTGTCCAGGGGTGAGGGGGCTATCCAATGGGGTAGGGGTGTCTAGGGTGGTGGGGGTGTCCAAGGGGTGGGTGTGTCCAGGGGTGGGGGCTATCCAGGGGGTGGGGGTGTCCAAGGGGGTGGTGGTGTCCAGAGGTTTTCCTAGGGGTGGGGGTGTCCAGGGGGTGAGGGGGGTTTCCATGGGGGTCGGGGTGTCCAGGGGATAGGGGTAGTGTCTCGGGAGTGAGGGGGATGTCCAAGGGGGTAGGGGGTTTCCAATTGTTGGGGTGTCCATGGGGTGGGGTGTACAGGGGGTGGGGGCTATCCAGGGGGGTTGTCCAAGGGGGAGGTGGTGTCCATTGGTGTCTAAGGGGTTGGGGGTGGTGTCTAGGGGGTGAGGGGGCTTTCTAAGGGGGGTAGGGGTGTCCAGGGGGTGGGGTGTCCGGGGGGTGGGGCTCCATGGGGTGTCTAAGGGGGTGGGGTTGATGTACAGGTGGGTGAGGGGGTTGTCCAAGGGGTTAGTGGTGTCCAAGGGGGTGTGGGTGGTGTCTAAGGGTGAGGTGGATGTCCATGGGGTGGGGGTGTCTAGGGGGTGGTGTTCTGAGGGTGAGTGGGTTGTCCAAGGGGGTAGGGGGTGTCCAGGGGGTGGGGGTGTCCAGAGTGGTGGGGGGTTGTACAAGGGGTCGTGGTGTCTAGGGGGTGTCCAGGGGGTGGTGTCCTGTGGGTGAGGGGACTTTCCAAAGGGTTAGGGTTGTCCAGGGGGTGAGGGTGTCCAGGGGGTGGAGTGTCTAGGGGGTGGGGGTGTCGAGGGGGTGTCCAAGGGGGTAGGGGGTGGTGTCCAAGGGGGTGTGGGTGTCTAGCGGGTGGGGATGGTGTCTAGTTGTGAGTGGGATGTCCAAGGGGGTAGGGTTGTCTAGGGGTGTGGTGGTGTCCAGGGGTGGGGTGTCCATAGGGGTGGGGGTTGTTTAGGGGGTGGGGGTTGTCCACGTGGTGGTGGTGTTCAGGGGTGTCCAAGGGGGTTGGGGTGGTGTCCTGGGGTGAGGGGATATCCAAGGGGGTAGGGGTTGGACAACCCCCTCACCCCTAGACACCACCCACACCCCCTGGACACCCCCACCCCCGTGGACACCTCCACCACCTAGACAACCCCCTGGATAGCCCCCACCCCCTGTACACCCCCTACCCCCATGGACACCCCCTTGGACAGCCCCTACTCCCTTGGACAGCCCCACTATCCCTTGGACAGCCCCTAGACCCTTGAAAACCCCCTTGGTATATATCCTAAAAATATCTATGAAACCACTGGCATATATTAACTTCGGGTAGTCTATACCAACGATTCCTGTAGAACCATTTTTATATGGATTTTGCAACAACCATAATTCCAACAGTGTGTGAAACTATTGGGATATTCTATCCCAACAGTTTCAGGGGCTATCCCAATGGTTTCAAATCACTGGGATGGGTGTAAGTTTCAGTAGTTAATTTATACATATTTTAATTTTTATACTTCATATTTATTGTTTACAGATGGGGGAATTTGGTATCTAGTTTCTCCAGGATGTATTCATTGTGTACCTTAAAAAGAAATAACCCAAGATTAATTTTAAACTATTATATATAGCTATATTTTCTTTTTAAAATATTTGTCTTCCATATCTTTTTCAAATAATCATAGATTTTTTTTATTTCAAAATTGTTTTACATTAAAATTATGATATTTTTAATATAAATATAAATTTGGATTATCTTAACAAGATTTATAATTTTTATAATTTTTATAGGTAATAATGAGCCGAATTTGGATTATAGCATAGAGAATGGGTAATGAATATGAGGAAGGCAGCGATACCTTTTTGAAATTTTCTAAACAAAATGTTCCATCCAACAACATGTTTTTCTGTCCATTCCTAAAATATTTGTATACAAAGAAGATGAAAAGTAGAGAGATCAAAGATCATTTGATTTTTCATGGTTTTAATATGAGTTAACACCCTTGTATTTGGCATAGGGAAACTGGATAGAATGTCAGATCTAATCATGATGATGATTTCTAAGATGGTTACTATGATGGAATTGAACAAACGATTCATGACATTACAGAAGAAAAAATTGAGATATAACCGATAGTTCAAAAACTATATGGTGATGCTAAAAACCAATTTTATCCTAATTTTAAGGATTTTAAGGATTTGTCGATGGTGTTAATATTGATTAACTAGAATGCAAAACATGGTTGGAGTTACCAAAATTTTACAGAGTTTCTTCAATTATTGAAAGACATTCTTTCAAAATACAATGATCTTCTAGATTCACATTATAAGGCCATGAAAATATTATGCCCGATGGTATTAGGATACAAGAAAATACATGCATGTCTAAATTACTCTATGATATATAGGAAGGAATATTAATTTCTATTAGAGTGTCCAAAATGTGTGACATCATGGTATAAGTTGAAAGAAAAATCATAGGCTGAGGTAGAGATTACAGAGATCCCTACCATGGTATTTTGGTATCTTTCTATAATTCATCATTTGAAACATTTATTTTCTAATTCAAGTGATTCAAAGAGGTTAATATGGCATTCTAATGAGTGGATATGTGATGGAAAAATACATCATCCAGCTGATTGTCTACAATGGAATAAAATTGATGAGTAGTATCTTATATTTGGAAATTAAATTAGAAATCTCAGACTTGGCTATAGCATGGATGGAATGAATCCATACCAAACCCTCAATAGCACAAATATTTCACATCCTGTTTTGATGGTAATTTACAACCCATCTCCTGAAGTTTGTATGAAGTGAAATTATGCCATGTTGAGTATAATGATCTCTAGTATGAAGCAATCCAGAAATGATATTGATGTTTTCCTGTCACCATTGATTGACGATTTGAAACTTTTGTGTAAGGATGGTATTAGGGTGTATGATTCTTATAAAATGTAATCTTTTCAACTGCATGCAGTGCTTATGATCACTATAAATGACCTCCCAGTGTATAAATTTTTTTTTGGATACAATGTTCTTTTCTCAGGAATTGGGGATGACCTCGTTGATTTAAGGTTCAAACATTCCAATTGGTTTCTAATGGGTTTGTTCGTAGAACCGGAAACATCCAATGATTCTATATCCATTTGTACAAACTTTCCAAAGGTAGGTGCCCATTAGTTGTGGACCGATGAGGCTTAATAATTTGTATTGGTCGAGAGGATGGGAGGTCGGACTCATCACACCTTTTTGGGGGAATTATTGTCTACTCCGGAACTCTCTTTATAAATTTGAGTTATGTTCGTGAATCCTTATTAAATTACCAAGTATAAGAATGAGCCTTCCTTTAGAACTTGCAATCAATGATTGATATGTAGGAGATTTAGAGAATCTTTTTATATGTATTCAAGGTTCTTTATCAATATAGAATAATATGTATTTGTTTAGAGATTCTTAGTCAATGGTATCCTTAGACACATTATATAGAAATCTCTTGGTTATCATGATAACCATGATGTTTTTAAAGCCACTCAGCAGGGCACTTAAATTATATTGTCATTCAGAAGGACAAACATTATTTCAGAGTTGGGATCGTACCCGCATATGGGCTACCTACGTATCCTTGTTTAGAAAAGGAATCATAACCCACGTAGTTCAAATAAGGGAGTATGATGTTTATGCATGATTGATGGCCCAATGAAAGATGTCAAAATTACTTTTACACTCTAAGCTCATGTGAGTCTTGCTCGATGTGAGAAACAAGAGGTATTGGTAAAACCAGACAATTGTGTCATGAAAGATGCAATCATGAGAAATAATGTGGGGCTTATGTATATATGACTTCCCAGATAGATGAAGATTGGGATTTAATTCAGGGAAGAAACCTAGGAACAAGGTCCATAAAGGTATATGTTCTTTATGGATATTTGGATACTTAAATTAGAACTTACTCCTGAGAAGGAAGCCCAAATTCGAGGAGACTTTATAATTGGGTTTTATTACTGAGAAGGAAGCCCAAATAAAAAGTGAATTAAGATTGGTTAAGAGAAATTGTGACTGGGGATTATTCTTGAGAAGGAGGCCCAGGTTAAAGAGACTTGAGAATTGGGGCGTATTCCTGAGAAGGAGGCCCAGGTTAAAGGGATTTGAGGACTGGGGCTTATTCCTGAGAAGTAGGCCCAGGTTAAGGGGAATTATGACTAGTGATTATTCCTGATAAGGAGGACCAGGTTAAAGGAATTTATAATTTGGGAACATGGGGATTATTCTTAAGGAGGATGCCCAAATTTGGGTAATTATGAATGGGGCTTACTCCTATGAAGGATGCCCATATTTGGAAATTTATTATTGGGACTTACTCTTAAGGAGGAGGCCCATGAATGGGGGACTTGGGGATTATTCCTAAGGAGGATGCCCAAATTAATAAAATTTGGACTGGGGCTTACTCTTGAAAAGGAGGCCCATGGTAAAGATCCTCTCATCTTAAAGGATAAGGTTGAATGAATGAAATCTCTCAACATAGTAATATAAAGATATGTAAATCACTAGGTTTTAAGAGATGTTCCGCAGAATTCCTTTCAAATAAAGAAGCCAACAAGGGAGCCATGTCAAAATAAATGGCTTTGAAGAGGGTTTTGAAGGATGAATCTTGAATAGGAGAGGTGGATAGGCATAAGATAGGTGAAATAGGCAGGAGGGGCACCCAAAAAAGAAGGAGGTGCGCAGGTCTTGCATGGGAGCATAGGTACTGGTCGCGCAGTTATACCTACGCAACACATGAGTACTTGCACGACGGTCAACCCATGGAGTAATACATGGGTGATACTTGGATTAATCCCCCATTACTATCCCTAGAGGGTTCCAAAAGAGTGGCACTCAAGTTCTATTGAAGGGGTAAGGTGGCGCGCAATTGTCTTCATTTATTTTAAGGGTTAGACACTTAGGCATGCAGGTGTTGAGGAATTTCAACACTTAGGCCTTTACCCCCCTCTTTACATCTTTCATTCTAGGTAAGAAATTACCTTAGAAGTGTTCAGAAGCTTTGAGTAGAGACTAGGGTGCCGGGAGTTCAAATATGAGTTTCGGGAATTTTTCCTCCCGGAATGGGGGGCCCACCGAGGGTATTTATAGGCTGCTGAAGACCCCGAGCGAGAATCAAAGAGGGTGTGCAAGTCACATGCACGACCACTAGGCAGTGTGCAAGTATACTTGTGCGACCATGTGAAAACCTGTGCGACCCAAGTGGGAAGAAATCCTTTTTCATGCCTTTGTTGATTTTTGATGTTTCTTCAAAGGATGAATCACCTAGGACTAATGTATTCTCTTTTTTAAGTCGTTTAGACTTCGTGATGGAAAAGAGCATCAAAAAAAGTCCCCCATCACAGTTGGATCCGAAAGAAATAATGATGTGACTCTGAGGAAAAGGGAGAAAATCAACGAACTGTGGTGCGCAGGTGTTGAGCGCGCAGCTGGCGTTGCGCAGGTGCGAGTCGCGCAGGCTTCGGTACGCATGGGTGAGGCCTTGCCTATATATATGCGGTCATTACTTCCGCAAATCACTGAATCTAAATGCTTCTGATCTCCCATCGTGCAATCTGCCTTCACCGCGCAAGTTACTCTACTTTCCACTGCTTCCTTTTGTGTCGTGCTGCTGTAGAGGTATTTGAACTTGCGCGGTGATACCTGCGCACCAAAAGATGTGTGACACCCTTATACATGCACTCCAAATTTGGGACTTGTTTTCCTTAATGGATTATCCATTTTTTCACTTTTATTCGCTAATTTTATTAAAAATAAACTTACTCAAGAGTTAATTATTCAACCTTTGTGTAGATTCAATGGCTCCTATAAGAATCAGAACTGCTGATGAATGGCCTAGCAAGCGAATTGATGACCTGATGAATGTTGTTGGCCATGATTATTATAATGTCTGTGATATCACACTCCCAGATTTGGATAAGTATTTTAAGAAGTACCATAGTAACTTTCCAGAGAGCATCTACTTGCTTTTTTATGGGTGTGGTCATCTGCAAGATGTCAACATTCTAGAGGCAAAGTACTATCTCCCAATTTCTTGGTTTCAGAATTACACTAATTTTGCTTCAGAAAATATCTCAAGTGGAGGAGTTTTTTTAAATACTGGAAAAGTGGAGAAGGCCTATATAATGCATCATAGTCCTTGTGCGCCAGATCTGAAACCTCACAAGCCCGAGCTACAACCACATTGTTATCCTTCAATCTTCTGAAATTCTCAGATAGATCAATCCAAAGGCTGGAAGAAGAGTTGGGACTTCCGTCCTGGAGGAGGTGTGAATCCAACTTGGATGTGGGAATACTGGTTGCGACAAACCTGTGCAGATTTTGTCGAGGATTTGAAAGGAGTTGCGATATATGAAGCTGTATGGGCTGGGCAAACATATGTCTACAGAAATTATGAGTTTTTTCCGGAGATAATCAGTCACTAGAGCCCATAAACCAATTAATTCCATTTGAATCATGGAGAAGTAGGAATCAGTCTATGGGATGTCCACAATATCTCGGGGGGCTACAATTATAGGTGACATGTATGATGAATTCATCCCCACAAAGTGACTTGGAATGATTCAGAAAAGACCCCAGCTTTGGCTCGAGAATTGTTAAAAATATTCCACAAGCTCAAGAGCTCAGAGACCTCCCTATCTCATTATAGAAAGGATATTCATCTAGAGGAGTGGATGAATATTTTTCTCACCAAGAAGTAGGATAAGGATCTAAAGGAGAAGGGGTTGAAGGAAAAGGGGCCGAAGGAGAATTGGCCCACCATTACTCATCCTACTACCTACCCCAAAATAGAGAAGAGGGGTGGTTTTGGAACATTCTAGCCGACCTTGGAAGTAGGAGAATTTTAGAAGTGGGGATACGAAGTAAATCAGAGAATCCCAAAAAAGACTCGTCCGGCGGGCTTCTTGACCTTGTGGCTCAGTGTTTATCTTTTTCCAGTTAGGGATTTGAAGGGAGGTGTTAGGCCATGGACCTTCATTGTGGCAGCCAAGCTGGCTGAGAAGAAAATGGTTCGGTTGGACAACCCCTTTTTTGTGAAGATTCATAGGATCTTACTCCATGTTTTTATGGGTAAGTCTCATTTGAGAATAGCGGGACCATTCCAAGTTTTGTGGGGATGGATCGCCACTCACTTAAGGACATATAATGTACAGAATGGAGTACAGGTTTCTGGAAGTTCCTTCAGGCCATCAGTGCATGAATTTTTTAGAATTGCTCCATTATCCCTTAACCCCTATGATATAGAAGTGAGACTGAGCATGTATAAGGAATTTAATTTCATTCCTTAGGGAAGTCCTCCAACCGGGCGGTTTGTTGATGATGGAACAGCAAGCCTGGAATTGAGGGCATACATGTTGGCCTACAGAGATGGTGTACTGGCCACCAGGAATGACAGAGAGATTATATGTGAGGCCTATGCTCCATACATATTTTCACGTCAATTAAAGTGTTTGCAGCAAACTGTTGTATCTCCCCATGTGCATGTCAGGCCAGAACAGCATCCGATGGTTACCCAAAAACTATGGATGCTAACATCTATAGAGATAACCGGGGATGTGTTTGATCTACCAGGTGATAAAGCGACAAGTAACTCGACTACATGGTATGCTGAGAACTGGATAACATCATACCCTGGAGGGTTGTTGAATCACCCGGTTTATCAGGTGGGGAAAAGGAAAAGAACCGTAGAGAAAGAAACCCTTCATCTAAAAGGTGATTCTTCTACACCACCCAGAGCTGATTCACCAGATTCCCAGGATGTAGATGATGAGGCACAACATGCAGCAAAGCAGCCTCGTGCCCGATATAATCCTCTTGTCGGAATCAAAAGACCCACTCCATAAACTCCTAGTGTGTTACTTCATTGGGGAACTTTAGTCATCATTACTTTATAGATAAAAAAGTATTATTTTCTTATTCTCTATCTGTCGTTGCAGGAGCTGGGAAGAAGCTGAAGTCCAAGATTGTAGGACCTTTCTCGTAGCCTTCTGGTACACATACTAAATATCTATGACCAGAGGCTGTCCAGACATGGCATAGTTTATAACGCGGTGCTGAAACTACCTAGCTAGATTTGTACAATGGGCTACACCTCCTGGGAATAAGGAATCTTCTGGATTCTACAGATATTCGTTACAAGGATAACCCCGATGAAGTGTGGGCTTATATCAGAGATCTGTAAATTCTCATATATGCCACCAATGATTTCATTCTTGTCACCAAGCGAGTGAAGTAAATGATAGATCATGTCACCACTGAGGGGACTGGTGGTTCCGGAGATGAGGAGTGGCACGATTATGTGGCTCCTGAAGATGTAAGTCTCTTTATTTATTTGCATTTCAATTTAATTTCAGTCAAATCTTTGTTACTCAAGGAAATTATTTTATTTATCCTGTAGCTTTCAATGAAAGGAACTACTAAGGTTCCTTCACCACAATATAGACCTAGTGGTACATCCATTGGGGCTAATGAATCTCCTCGTGAGTCGGGTGAGATATCTCCAGGACAACATGCCATGGATGAGGAGTTTAACATGGCTTTCCATTCTCCAATTCATGTACCTGTAAAGGAGACTGTCGACACTCCCAAAAAACCAAAGTGACAAAGGCATCGAAGGAAGAAGTCCACAACTAAACACTTCATCAGTAGTGGTAAGTCCTTAGGATAATCACGAGTCTTAACCCATGAAAAGTTTGCTCAAACTTCTTGGGATTTCAGGGGATTCTTCAATTTCCACTTTTATGGAAAGGAATGACCCTCCTTTGAGGACCACAGAGGGTATTGGTGAACTATCAGAAGTTCAGGATGACTTGGATACTCCTAGAGAAGAGCCAGCATCTATTCCAAATATCTCTCATGCTCCTGTTTCAAGGAGAGAAGAGCCTAATTCTGGTAAGTTAACAATGCTTCATAAAATGTTGAATGTAACATCAACTGACTTCTATTCTGTGATACTTTGGGTTCAACCCCTGCACTAGAGCTTTTGGCGGCCATTGTAACTGATGCCGCAATTTTAACTGAGGAAGTTGTCCAGGGTCAAAGGCTTCAGGATGAAGGTCGGCAAGGAAACATATCGAATACTCCCACTGGTGAGAGTAACCAGGATTCTGAGATAACCTAGGATGAAATGATGGAACTTGGAACATCCCTTGAATATTTTTTAGATCATGTTCAATTACCATGTTATTTAGAAGAATACGGATGTGAGTGTTATCCTTCGTCCTGTTAAAAACAACTTCTTATTACATCTCTGATCATGACCGGTTCAAATATGCAGTTCCATCTGATCAAGCTAATGAACTGTCAATGCCAAAAGGGGGTATAGAAAACCCTACTATAGAAGAGACATTTGAACATGTGGAGATGAACCCAGTAGAGCTTCCTCAAACTCGCCCTAAAAATCCTGTTGAAGCTAGGAAAGACGGGGAGGATCCTTCTCAAGTTACTGATCTACCGTTGTGTAAGGGATAACAATTTTTGTGACTGTACATAATTTTAAAGACAACCAATCAACTTTTTTTATCCTTTGAAACTAACCAAAGCGTTCAATTGATTATGCAGGGCCATCAATTTTAGTGGCTAGATCTAGAGGTGAAGCCTCACCCTCCACCCAAATGGGAATAGAATGTGAGGAAACACAGGTCTGGGGGAAGGATCAAAGCATTGAACTTCTTTAAGTGCATTAATCCCGGATTATATTCCCCCCTGTGACAGTGATGCCGAATCAAATCCGGAGATTCAAAAGGAGCTCAAATTTTCACAACGTAAGGCATGACAGAACATATGGAAAATCATATCTGAAGTGCCATTAGAAGAGCTGTCATCAAAGATTCCCCGACTATCATCCATATTCATCATGTTGGGACTTGGCGGTTTTGGATATCAAAAGTTCCATGCCGCGGTAAAACAAGTCATCTTAAGAAGGGAGAAAGAGCAGAAATACCATCAAGATTTGACCAGAGTAAGGTTGTCAGCTAATATCAGAGAATTTGAGGTTGCAGTATCCCAATATGAGGTTGATTATACTGCCATATTGAAAGAGATGAAGCACAAGATCAAAGATAAAGTCATCCAGCAGATGCACCTTCAGCAACAGTTAGATGTTGTTACTGGGGAACTTGACCAACATAATAATTCAAAGGAAGTAGCTCAAACGAATGTTATGAAATACATTGTAGATGCCAAGAAAGCACTCCATCAAGCTGAAAAGAGTGAAGTTGGTCGAGTTCATTAGCTTCAAGTGGCTGCTGATGAATCTTGGGATGTTGTAAATCAAATAAGATTTATGTTGATAGCCTTTTGTAATTCTTGGAAAAGAGAAGAGACTCCAGTCTGTGGATTTCCTTCTTACTTTTGTGCATCAAATGAAAAACACTTTCATCTTCAATCATTTTTGTATGCTTTCTATTGCTACCTACTTTAAATTTTTACCTAAGCCAATGGGCCTAGTAAGCATAGTTTGATTTTTTCTAGGATTATTATAAATAACCCTACAAACATTGAATCTTTTAATTGCTCAATATTACCTAAATCATATGAAATGTATGTTTAGTGAGATGGGACTTTACTTTTGTTCAAAGTTCCCTTGTCTTTTGTGGCCAGTTTAAAGTCATGCTCATCGGACATAAAAAGGCTAATGTTTAAGCTCGAAATAGATCTGACCGAATGAATTAAAAGTGACTCAATTCCTTGACGATTTGTATGAAAACATATTACCACACTCAAGTATGAGGAAAAATATGTATTCTATGACTTATGAAATTTTTAATCTGAGAGATGACATGAAAAAGGGATAAAAGGCATTAGATAAAGTAGTTCCCAAGAATGAAGTTACCACTATTTAACAAACCCATTAGGGGGTTGAATTATACAGGGCCACCTAAGGTCATTGGATGCATAGTCAAATAATAGTATCTTTTGGCTGACATGTTCGTTATGTAAACTACTTATGCAAGGCCGCCTAAGGGTACGTGCTGCATAGTCAGTCAAAAGAACTCTCAGAAATTTACTTTTCTTGTGCTAAAAAGCCAGTGGAAGTTTATGGAGATCCAAATTTTCTAAAGCACATAAATTTCATGTATAGAAAGAGGTACTTGAATATGGAGAGGATATTTCCAATCAAGATTTTCTAAGAACTGAAGGAATGTCACTCCTACGAAGATCCGACCCAAACGTAGGGAAGGGAAATATAAACCATAGACTTGAATACTTTCAGATCAAGAAAAAGAGTATGAGACAAATATATTAAGGATGTCTATTTTTGTGGATCCCTACATATTGTCGATAAGACCAATAAGGAAAAAAGAGGTTTTCTTCCCAATAATGAAGTTGCCATTATTTAAAAAACCCGTTAGGGGGTTGAATTATGTAGGGATGCTTAAGGTCATTGGCTGCATAGTCAAATAATAGTATCTTTTGGCTGATAGGTCCGTTATGTAGACTATTTATGCAAGGCCGCCTAAGGGAACGTGCTACATAGTCAAGAAAAAGAACTCTCGGGTTTCGGATATATTGTGACCAAAAGTCGAGAAAAGGGTTATATATATCTGAAATTATTTAAGGTTAGGAGTATGACACATAAAAATGGGCATTGTTTAATGCATGTAGAGATACACAAACCAATGCTAACCATAATCATGTTGTGGCTGGGTCCTGAATTGAAATGTTGTACTTCACTACTTATCCCATAAGGATGGGAATCAAGCCCTATGTAGTTCATGAAATATAGTTTTACGCCATGTTGGACGAGAGTGTGGGAGCTCTTAGTTTATGGTCATAGAGCTCAGACCATTATAAGGTGTACATAGTGTGTGTTTTCATAGGGGGGATTTTCATCCAGGGAACTGAAATTGAAATTTGGGGTTAGGCCCAAAGTCTTGGGGCTAGATTCGAGGGATGCTCGAATGTTCCTACATATCCCATAAGGATGGGAATCAATCCCATGTTGTTCTATAAATTCCCTCTGTACAGATTTGGTTCGTACATGTGAAGGGTGAAAGGGGACTTTAGTGCAATGATGGTTTGACCCAAGATAAAAGGTTCGGGAATTTCCATCTATGCACGTAGTCTTTGGAATATAACATGATTGGAAATCAATGTAAATAATGATTCCCTCTCAGGTGAAGGTATCAAATAATGTTGTAGTTTGTTGTCATATAGGAAAAAAGTGTTGTACAGTTTAATTTCATATCGCAAGGATAAAAGTGAACCAATATGAAGATATTGATTCTAGGAGTGGCTTCACGAATCAATATCGTATGAGATGGAGGTGAACCGATGTGAAGATTTTGGTTTTGGGCTTGAACCTCTGGAGGTTTCCTACATACCCATCCTAGAAGGCAAGGATCAAAGTCCGCCTAGTTTAATTGAAGAATGAATTAGAGATCAAGTTGTTCTTGGGGACAACAACCTAAAAAATGGTGTTGGGACTTATGCATGATTAGCAGCCCAAAGAAGGTGTTATGGTTGAAGTTTACTCTGAGCTCACGTGAGTCATACTCGGTGTGAGAAACAAGAGGTAGCAACAACCTTAATGATGCACAGTTTAACATCATATAGGACGTATTAAGGGACTAGGTAGTTTAAAGTCTTGCAGTGAGTACTATTGGTGCTGCACAGTTTAATGTCATGTAGTAGGGACAAAATAAAGTTTAACGTCGTGTAAGATGTATTAAGGGATTTATGTATAGTTTAGCATCATATAGATTGGATGATGGGGACAATACAGTTTAATGTCATGTTGGATGAAAGGGGGACTTTGCAGTTTAATGTATTGCAGTAAGGACAAAAGAGGACACAATTTAACGTAATGTTGGACATATTAGAGACTTTTTTCATAGTTTAACATCATGTTGGATGAAAGGGATGCAAATAGTTTAAGGTCATATGCATGGACCGAAACTGATGTATTTTGTGTTTATACAAAATACTTCTTTAGAAATCTAGCATTGGTTGGAGTAGTGATGAGTTCTCCATCCATTAAGATTAAAGAATAAGCTCCATTGGAGTAGACCTTGTGTATTTAATAAGGTCCTTCCCATTTTGGTTCAAGCTTGGGAGGTTTCTTTCCTGGTATCTTTGAAGTTCTGAGAACCAATACCAATTCTTCCCGAATGAATGAACGAAGATGAAATTTTTTGTTGCAAGCTCGTGCTATTCGATTTGGATAGACTTCCAAGTGGTGTAGGGTGCATGATCATTTCTCATCTAACCGTTCCAATTCATCCAATCACTTTTGAGATTTTTCATCTGTAGATGACTGATAAAAAATGGTTACTCTAAGAGAAGGTAATTTAAATTCATTGGGCAAGACTACTTCCATTCCATATACCAGTGAATATGGGGTTGACCGTGTTGCAGTGCGGGTGGTGGTCCGATAAGCCCATAAAGCATGAAAGAGTTTGTCAGGCCATGATTTCTAATATTTATCAACCATATTTTGTAGTATGTTTGAAAGAGTCTTGTTGAAGGCTTCTATCTGGACATTGGTCGCTGCATGATACCGAGATGAATGATTGGATTTGATGTTGTATTCTTGATACAACCTCTTTACCTCGGATGAACAGAAGTTGGTGCCATTGTCCGTTAATATGGTATGAGTGACACCAAATCTGGTAATTATGTTAGACTTGATGAAGCTAACAATGCTTTTATAACTAACTTATTTGAGAGGTATTGCCTCTTCCCATTTGGAAAAGAAGTCAGTAGCAGTAAGAATATACTTAAACTGCTTGGCTGCAGTTGAAGGGTATGGTCCCACCACATCCATTCCCCATGTGGAAAATGGACACGAGTATTTAGCAGTCTGAAGCAACTCTGGTGGCTGATGAATGAAGTTGGAATGTACATGGAATGAATGACACTTCTTCGTGAAATCAACACAATCTTGTATCAATGAAGGCCAAAAGTATCCAAGCCTTCAAATTTGATCAGACAGTCTATGTCCAGACTGATGGGCACCACAGACTCTTGCATGCACTTCTTTCATGATAGTCATTGTCTCTTCACCATCAATGCATCTGAAGATAACTCCGTAAAAACCACGCTTGTATAGAATTTTCTCTATGTGATATGGGATATCATAAAGATTATAATTGACCACACATCTCTGGACTTGTTCTTTCCCGGCTCTATCAGATGGAAGTATTCCATTTTGAAGGTATTCTATGATAGGTTTCATCCATCCTGTAGTATGACCATATGGTTCATAGATGGGACTAATTTCATTGATTTCATATATTCTAGTTCGAACATAAGGTGAAATTGTACGACAGTGGTCAATACTGATGGTTGTCTCGTCCCGATTTGGATCTGCCAGAGCTATGGCTATATTAGCCAGTGCATCAGCTTGGTTATTTTGTGATCGCAGGACATAAGAAAATGTCGGTTCCGTAGGAAATTTGGCCATTAACTCTATAACATAATCATACAAAGGTATTATCTCTTCTTTTCTGATTTCATAATCCCAATTGACTTGTTTGATTACCAGGTCTGAATCACCTTTCACCTTTAAGTGATTCACTTGTGCCGGAAGTGCCAACTCAAATCTTGCGATGCAAGCTTGGTATTCTGCTTCATTATTTGTCCCACCTCCCAACAAAAAGAAGGAATAGGGTATCATTGCCTTTTCTGGGGAAATAAGTACATTTCCAAACCCAACTTTATGGAATTTAGAATCCTCCATTTTCTTCCCTATTGGACTTTTGGAAGCACCATCAAAGTACATTTCCCATGTTTGAAGATTATCTTGAATATAAAAGACTTCTTCATCAGGAAGTTCAATATCTGAAGATGTATCTTCTACCGAAGGATGTTCAGCAAGGAAATCAGCCAGAGCTTGGCCCTTTATTTCCATTTGAGACGCATATTTAATATAAAATTGCTGCAAAATAACTGCCCACCTTGCCAGACGTCCTATAAGCATTGGATGACTAAGGATGAATTTGAGCTGATTATTACGAGATACCAATTGGACCTCATGAGGTTGCAGGTAGTGTCTCAACTTCTGAACTGTAAATATTAATGCTAGGCAGCACTTCTCAATACTTGAATATCGGGTTTCTGCTTCAAGCATAGTCCGACTGAGATAGTACATGCTGTTTTCAATCCCAGCGTCATTCTTCTAAGCAAGAAAGGCACCCAATGATCGCTCTAAAGCTGTCACATAGAGGATAAGTGGTATTTATTCAATAGGTGGAATTAATACCGGTTTACTCAAGTGATATTTCTTCAGAATATCAAATGATTCTTGACATTATTTATTCCAATGGTAAGTAACTCCCTTCTTCATCAATTTGGTGAAGGGTAAACTTTTGCTGGCCAAATTGGCGATGAAACGGCAAATATAGGCTCAGTGTACTTGAAGTACTCTAAATTATTTCAAATTTTGAGGAGGTGACATACCAAGGATTGACTTTGACTTCTCATGATTGACATCGATACCACGATGGCAGACAACGAAGCCGAGAAATTTTCCTGAGGTTTCCCCAAAACCACATTTTAAGGGGTTCATCTTCAAATTATGTTGCTGAAGTTTGTGGAATATGACTTCTAAATCAGCCAAGTGATTAGAAAGTTTCCTAGATTTAACCACCAAATCGTCTACATAACATTCAAAAAACTTCCCTAAAAAGGGTTTGAAGATACGATGCATAGCACGCTGATATGTTTCTCCTGCATTCATTAGGCCAAAGGGCATTACCCGATAGCAAAACACACCCTAAGGGGATCTGAAGGCTATAGATTATTCATCTTCTGGAGCCATTCAAATTTGATTATACCCAGAATATCCATCCATGAATGAATGTGATTCATAGAGAGTTGCTGAATCAATTAAGAGTTCTGTGATTGGAACTAGAAAATCATCCTTAGGAAAACGCCGATTAAGATCACTGAAATCAATGAAAACTCTAATTTTTCCGTTCTTATTTTTCACCGGGAAAATATTATCCAAACAATTTGGATATTTAACTTCTCTGATGAAGTTAGCTTTGATAATCTTATCCACTTCTACATCAATTTTGGAAGCATAAGTTGGGTGTGTTCTTCTTGCGGCTTGTTTGAATCCTCGATGATCTTCTAGAAAACCCAAATGATGAGTAGCAACATCAGGATCATGGCCTGGAATTTCTATATAGTTCCAAACTAATATATCTTGATTTTTCTTCAAAAATTAAATATACATTTCCTTCTCTTCAAGAGTCATGGCCACACTAATTAAAGTGGGGCATGAATATTCTTTTGTACCCATATTTATTTATCTGGGTTCATCCACAGTGGTATAGATACCCTAATAAAATGCTGGAGGAGCATCCCTGAGATCTTCCTCTTCTTCTTCAATATGTTTTATTTCTTCTATTTTTACTTGCATAGTAGATGATGAAGCAAAATTTCCATGATCAGAAGAGATGATAAAATTTGAACATCTTAACAAAGAAGCCTCCATCTCTGATCCGATTAATGATGAAGGGTCTTTCTTGGGTATTAAAGAGGAGATGATGGATTGAGAATCGACATCATCGTTCACCTCTGGCATTGCTATAACTTCTTCTGGACTGGTTGGCGAAGTATAGACTTGCTGGATTTCAGCAGATGAAATGAAGACATCACCATTTGAGCTTTCATCATTTCTTGGTGAATCACCAATTTCTCCCATTCTGTCTGGCATGATTTTCTTAATTGATATTATGGAAGTTTCCATATGATTATTTTTATTGGGGTCTATCTTGTCAATTTGACTGATTGGCAACACATAATTTGTACTCACATGTGCAAATGGATTTACTAGAATCTTTTCCAAACCAAATGGAGCATTAACCTTGGTAACCTCCCTTGCTGTGGATTTATCCTTACCCTTCATTTGATAGAATTCCACCTCAATGTATTGAGATTCACATGTCGTGAATGGGGATTTATCACTATACAATGTCCCAATTTGACCATCGAAATGATATTTGAGACATTGATAGTATGATGAAGGGATAGCCACATGTTGATGTAGCCAAGATCATCCAAGAAAGATGTTGAAGGATGTATCGTGATCAACAACCATGAAATATAAATTGGATACAAGGTCTCCAAACAGAGTTCTGAGTGTAATCTCGCCCAGTGGTTCTTGTTCATTTTTATCGTACCCTTAAAACATCAAAGTAGAATGAGATAAATCATATTTCGTGAGGCCCAATGGACTATGTGTAAAAAGGGGGATGAGGTTGAATCCTGAACCATTATCAATGAAAGATATTTGGATGTCTACACCATTGACCATTCCAGATAACTATAAAGGTATAATTTGTCCATGTTCGACATCATATTCATCTTCATATATGAAAGATATCACTGCATGGAATTCTGCAGGACCATTCTCAACATGGTAGACTTCAGCCGCAATAATTTCAATTTCAAACTCTTGAGGACCTGAAAAATATTCGATGAGTGCCTCCCAAAGATCCTTTGATAGATTCAAGGCATCCAAAATTGATAACTTGGCCGGTACATGGGCCAGGTGTTTCAATAGATCATACTTTTGATCCAAAGGTCTGTGTTTCCCAACAGGAACATGTGGTTTAGAAGGTTCCTTGGAAGTTGATGCTTTGGAAGTAGATGTATCTTGCATTGGGGAAGGAGTTTTCAATACTCCTGGCTTTAGAAAATTAGACAGACTAGGTCTATTTACCTGCTGAGAGGAAGAAGGTGTAACCTCCAACCGATCTTCTAGAATAATTGTTCCATGACTGAATCAGCTATTGGCAGAAGAATTTTCTTATTCTTTTTGAGCTCGTTGAAGGGCTCTTCCATGAGTTTCTGCTACATACACAGTTCTAGAAGGGGTAGAACTGGAATAGTGTCTTCTGGGATATCCACGTCTTCCTCTGTATCCCAGAACTCTGGAACTCCCTCTGATTCCTTTTTTTGATATAGGGAACTCAGGATCATCAAAATCGAAACTACGACTATCATAAGGATCTCTTAAGTAAATCATATTAACAGAACCGAAGATCATCCCTTCATCTGATGAAGACTCTACCTGACTAGCCAATTTAGGATGTGCCGTTTGGTGGGGCGGTGCCCGTGGCTTCAAAGTAGATGGCATAAAATCAGACACAGTCAAAGACAACTTAGGCTTTGATACGACCTCATATTCTTCTGATTAAAATCTTTCTTTGAATTATGTCGTTTCTTCAAGGATTTTCCCTCTGATGAAGGGGGATTTGTTGTGGCATTCATAGAAGAATAGACAATTGGTTTATTCAATTGCATTCGTAAAATGGCATGAGTTCGGTTGATCATTTTCTGACCATCCAATCATCAAATTTATACGCATTTTTTTTGACTTCCTGCCACTCAACTTCTTCCTTTGGATATGTAGTAGTAACACATGTTACCTGAGCTGAAGAATCTTTAAATTTGACTTGTCCCGAGTCAACCATTTTTTTCAGGAGGTCCTTGAAGACAAAACACTCCGGAATGGTATGCCCCAACATCTGATGAAATGGGAAATAGTTGGGACAGTCTTCATCTCCTTCCTTGTTCGGCCTCTTTGGCCTTGACAATTGAACCAAATTATTTTCTAGAGCCTAAATGAAGTATCCAAGAACGTGTTCATTTCGGAAAGAGTAATATTTTCTCTTTAGATCCTCATATTGTTTTTGTCTTTGAACTCTTTGATCATCTTGACGAAACGGCCTCTGTTGTTGATGCTCATTAGGTGGATCCCTTCGATAAGATGAATTTTTTGAATTAGAAGTTAGTATAGGTTCTTGTTTAAGAGTAACTGTAGTAGTCTCTACTTTACCCATTCTCCTTCATGGAGCTGATGGAATTACATGAGTTTTATCCTTAGTCTTCATAAGATAATCCTCAATCTGTTGAGCGATTGAAGTAAGGTCTTGAAACCATCCTGTGTATTTCACAGGGATCAACGGTGTGCGTAACTCATCACATAGATTTTCCACACAGATTGGAAACAGTTCCTCCTAAGGGAGTGCTAAGCTTAGGGAATATGATAATCCCTTCTAGTGAGCAATGAAATCTGAAACCCTTTCATTATTCCTTTGCTTACAATTTGTAAGATCAAAAACTGTTGTCTTTGGCAAAGTTGAGCTGAATTGAAGAAGGAATCAATGACGGAGATCCTCCCACCCGGTAATTGACCAGGATTGCAAGATTGTGTACCAGACAAAAGTAGGCCCTTGTAATGACTGTACAAAACACCTGAGCATAACTACTTCCAGTTGCTGAGGGGTTCCCATCATAGGATTGCAACGAGAAACAAAATGTGTTTAGTGTTGATCTGGGTATCCCGAACCATTAAAGATTGGGAATGTGGTGCTTGGAAAATTTGATGGGGGAGGAATTTCATAAACCCATTCAGGGTAAGCTCTCTTTTCTGGTTGAATTTGAGCATGAATTTCCTCCATATCTTGCAACCGAGCTGTTAATGACTCAGTAGTAGTTATAAACATTTTAGAAACATCCGGTTGAGCTTAGACCTGAATAGGTGCACTGACTGGATCGTGGACAGATGTGGTGGCTGGTACGGCAACTGATGGTTGCACCACCAATTGTTGTTGCACCTGACCCATAGGATTAGACCTAAGAGGGATTACTGATAAAGGAAGATATTATTGATCCATTTTAGTAACCACAATAAATTCCCTTGGCTGATTGACTCCAGAACGCTTAGCTGGAAGACTACCCAGAAGTAGTTCTGTATTCAACCTCCTCAATTCCTTCATTTCTTCCTCCTGTTTTGAAAATATTTTCTCTAGTGAAAGCGATTGGCCTTCTCCAGAGGAAGGGTATGTAACCTGATTCTTTCTTTTCCCCTTGTTGGATCCCTTTCGGAGAAGTGTAAGTGGGTTACTTGAAGGAACACCCAAATTTTGGGTAAGCCTTTGATTTCATGTATGCACACCTCCTTCATTTGTATTTGTGCATACAACCTATTGAGAAAGAACCTCTTCATATGATCCCTCTAAGTGAGACTCATCTAGTGGATTAGAAACAAAGGAATTGATGACATTAATTGATGCATATTTCATTGAATCCCTTCTATTGGCATTTCTACAATATTTTCTTCTTCCATGTCTCTGATGAGACATTGCCTTTTGTTGATTTAATCCCTCAGGAATGTCTTGATGAAACATAATTTGGATGGAATCTCCTGATAATTTGGATCTTCGTTCCTCTTGGGGATTCTTCCCTAATCGAGAGAAGACTGACTTTCTCTGAGGAAGAGATTGATGATTTGAAAAAGTCCCCAGTCTGGTGGACTGGGTCTGTTCCTGTTGTTCCTTCTCAACTCCTCGAATCCTATTTTTTGATTCCGAGGGTTGGGTTAAAAGATTCCCCAGTCTGTAAAGTTGGGGTGGTTCTTGACATGCTATATATGAGACTTTCTTGAATGCTCTCTTGATCTTTCGAACATTAGTCCGGAAATTGGCTGGATGCCTCAACCTGCATCCACTTTTATCACCCGGCTCAAAAGACCATTGGATGATTTCTGACACTTCTATCACTTGATGATGTTCTTTATCCAAACAAGAGGCCTATTCAATATTCTCGTTTTCTTAATGCATGAGTAATTCAACAAATTGTTCTCTGTATGCTTGATCTTGAGATGAACTAGTTGAGGCATGTTCTTGGGCAAGACTTTGATTACAAACAAAGCCAATTGACTGTGGCCTACCATGGGAAATAACATTGCATGAGACCATTTTCGACAGGCTTTGCTGACTGGAGAGCACAATGAAATGTAGTGCTCCATGAACACCTCATCCCCTGATTTGAATACCAGATGGGGCATATTCAATTAACTGGTGAAATATTTTTAGTGCAACAAGGAATGAATTTTGTAGGGCTCTCTGATACTTTTCAGCCTTTAGATATCGAGAAACTGAGAGATATGCCAAGTCAATTTGGTGTTTAACCCTTCTATTATCTTAACATGACTTTCATATTCATCATAAGATAATATTTTTTTCAACTGACAGAGAGTTTTCAATATGTTGAGATGAATATCATGAATTCCATCTTCCGTCAACATCTATGGAATGTCATACTAAGAGTCATCTGAAGGACAAAACATGACTGTCACTTCACCTTTCACCAGTTGTTTTCTCATATTTGGTACTTCCTCTTTAGCATTTGATAAAGATTATTCTACCTGATTAGACTAGAGCTAGTGCTTCCTTGTTGCTTCATTGGATTCAACAAGATCGGTAGATAATTCACTGATCAAACTAGAATATGAATGACCTAGGGGTGGTTTGGAGAATGACCTACACCCTGGGCTATCTTATGATTGAGAAAGTATTTCACCTACAAGTGGTAAAGAATCAGACATGACTGGCATCACATTTGCAAGTTCCTTAAGATAAGAGGGCTTTCTCCTCAATACATTTTCCATTGGTTCATTTTCCAGGCAATGTAAATAACTACTGTGGAGAAGACATTCGCAGCTAAGTTCATCATCATGGGGAGGACCACCATGGTGGGTTACAACAAAAATGAAACATTTTTCTCCTTGGTCTTCTGGCCACACAGAGGGTTCATGTGGATCTCATCTAAAGAATAAACTTTGAGATTGACCAAACTGTCATGAAGCAAGCTTTCATGAGTAAGTGTCTGATGAAGTCCTTCAGAATTAATGTTCCCACTATTGGGAAATGTGGGAGAAAAATATTGAATTCCAACAGATAATTGTCCGAGGGATTCAAGAACACCAGCATCGAGCAAGGCCCTGTTACAGATTGGCTCTCGATTTCTTGACTGTGTTGGGTGGGTTTTCTTATTAGACGCCTTCTTACTAACTTTAGGAACCACTTTTTGTCGAAAGTAGTCATTATGGGAAGGTGTATGTGCCTGCTCAAGAGAAATTATCAGGTTAGGATGATTATCTCCGCTCAAATCAGGTGTATGTGCCTAACATGATTGTCCGTATGATATGTGAGAGTATTCCCCTACCCTCTTGGACTGGAACCGAGGTGTGTGTCTATTCCGGAGTGATTTATTGATGTGTCACTGCACTGGTAGGGATAGATATTTCTATCTTTCCCTGTGATGTTGTTGAAGTTGTTATAATATCCTGGCAGGCATCCAGAATATGAGCAGGGATTTTCTTATGCTCTTTCACCATTGACAGAATGTGCTTGGTGAATTCAGCTACCGGAACAGGGATATACGTCCATTACATGATTGAAGTAGCTGTATGTGCCTGCTCTTGTCCTCATTTTCCTATCAGTGAATTCTGACAGTACTCAAGTGTGGGGGAAGAGAGTTGAGTATGCCTCCTGTTTGTCACCGAAGCTTTCCAACTAACTTCTCCGAATGCTACCAAATGAGACTGTTGGTAGGCTTGATCAATACTAGCAGGTGTATGTTTCATCTAATTGAACTATGCCGAATGTTGTTGACTATCTTCCTTCAATAATGACAGACGAGGCTGCTGGCAGGATTGATGAGTGTAAGTAGGTGCATGTTCCTGTTTACCAGTTTTCAACACATTGGATTATCGGGCTTCATCGTATGTAGTCAGATGAGCCTGCTGACTAGATGATGATTTATAAACAGGTGTATGTTCTTGTATATAGTACTCCTCCAGAATTTCCTAGAAGGATTGCCGTGCTGCTTCCAGACGAGTCTGCTAGACAGTGGAATTAAAACGGATGGGTGTGTGTGGACGCTCTTTGCTTGCCTCCAAGTTAGGTTGGTGGACTTCTCCGGATATGGAAGAGATGAGAACCTGCTCACTGTTGACTGGATTTTTCCTCAGGCAGTTCATCTTCCCTACTCGAGTTCGAGGAACCTGAGCTGAATTCCTGGATACGATACCCTCATCATGTTGAGGGCACACTTCCGCACAAGTCTGGCAGCGATTATTGATGGGATCTATCAGGAAGGACTCATGTCTCTTTAAATTAAGGCCCGAAGGGACCTACTCATTCACCTCCCAAGAATATGGGAGGGAATGGTGATTGAATTCTAGGGATAAAGACCTGAAACTGTTAGATACGGTGGTCGGCACCACCTGCTTCTTGACCACTGGTCGTCGCTGTCCGGACGGCCAGGGTGAATTATTGACTTGGAGGGCTTGTCGAGTAGCCTCCAGAGTCGAAATAGTACCGTTTTGACATTATTCCTTAACCAGTGCATTTGATACCTAGTGTTGAAGATGCTGAGTAGGTGATGTCATCCTCAGGGCGGACAACGATCCATCAGGAGTAGCATCAGAGGCATTCACAGTAGAAGTATTCACAGTAGAGGTATTCACAGGTGTGAACTTAAGAGAAGCCATTTCTGTAATGCATAAGATCTTGGAAAATAGTGCATGTTTGATATAACAAATTTAATCAAGATAATTCCAGTCACTACATCTTTTGGAAAGCACGTATGTTATTGATTTTTTCGTTGGCCCTCTCATTAAGTTTAAATAGGGTCCCAACAAATAGGTAAAACATAATTTTAACTTGGTTAAAGATTCATGTCAGGTTCACCATTTTTTGTTTCCTATGGAATTGGGGATGACCTCATTGATTTAAGGTTCAAACATTCCAATCGGTTTCTAACGAGTTTGTTCTTAGAACCGGAAACATCCAATGATTCTATTTCCATTTGGACCAACTTTCCAAAGGTAGGTGCTCATTATTTGTGGACCAATGAGGCTTAAGGATTTTCATTGGTCTAGAGGATGGGAGGTCGGACTCATTACACCTTTTTGGGGGGAATTATTGTCTACTCTTGGACTCTCTATATAGATTTGTGTTATGTTCATGAATCCTTATTAAATTACCAAGTATAAGAATAATCTTTCCTTTAGAACTTGTAATCAATATCTGATATGTAGGAAATTTAGAGATTATTTTTATATTTATTCAAGGTTCTTCGTCGATAGAGAATCTTCTATATTTGTTTAGATATTCTTAGTCAATGGTATCCTTCAACACATTATATAGAAATCTCTTGGTTATCATGATAACCATTCTAGTTTTAAAGCCACTCAGCGGGGCACTTGAAGTTTATTGTCATTCAGAAGGACATATATTATTTCATAGTTGGGATCGTACCCGCAGATGCGCTACCTACGTATCCTTGTTTAGAAAAGGAATCATAACCCACGTTGTTCAAATAAGGGAGTATGATATTTATGCATGATTGATGGCCCAAAGAAAGATGTCAAAATTACTTTTACACTCTAAGCTCATGTGAGTCATGCTCAGTGTAAGAAACAAGAGGTATTGGTAAAACCAGAAAATTGTTCCATGAAAGATGCAGTCCAGAGAAATAATGTGGGGATTATATACATATGACTGCCCAGATAGATGAGGATTGGGAATTACTTCAGGGAAGAAACCCAAGAACAAGGTCCATAAAGGTATATGTGCTTTATAGAGATTTGGATACTTAACTTTGGACTTACTCCTGAGAAGCATGCCCAAATTAGAGGAGACATTATGATTGTGTTTTATTCCTAAGAAGGAAGCCCAAATCAAAAGTAAATTAAGACTGTTTAAGAGAAATTGTGACTGGGTATTATTCATGAGAAGGAGGCCCAGATTAAAGGGACACGAGAACTGGGGTTTATTCTTGAGAAGGAAGCCTTGGATAATGGGATTTGAGGACTGGGGTTATTCCTAAAAAGGAGGCCCGTGTTAAGGGGAATTATGACTGGGGATTATTCCTGAGAAGGAGGCACAGGTTAAAGGAATTTAGAATTTGGGAACATGGGGCTTACTCCTAAGGAAGATTCCCATATTTGGGAAATTAAGAATGGGGCTTACTCTTAAGGAGGATGCCCAAATTTAGAAATTTTTGATTGGGACTTACTCCTAAGGAGGAGCCCCATGAATGGGGGACTTGGGTCTTATTCTTAACGAGGATGCCCAAATTAAAAAAAAATTGGACTGGCGCTTACTCTTGAAAAGGAGGCCCAGGTTAAAGATCCTCTCATATTAAAGTATGAGGTTGAATGAATAAAATCTCTCACCTTAGTAGTATAAATATATGTAAATCACTAAGTTTTTAGAGATGTTCCGTAGAATTCCTTTTAGATAAAGAAGCCAAAAAGGGATCCATGCCAAAAGAAATGGATTTGAAGAGGGTTTTGAAGGCTGAATCTTGAATATGAGAGGTGGATAGGCATAAGAGAGGTGAAATAGGTAGGAGGGGCACCCAAAAAGAAGGAGGCGGGCAGGTCCTGCGTGGGCGCGCATGTCCTGCATGGGCGCGCAGGTACTGGTCCCGCATGTATACCTTCAAGACACATGAGTACTTGCACGAATATCAACCAATAGAATAATACTTGGGAGAGACTTGGCTCAATTGCTTAGTATTATCCCTAGAGGCTTCCATAAGAGTGGCGCGCAAGTTCTGTTGAAGGGGTAAGGCAACGCGCATGTTTCTTCATTTCCCTTAAGGGTTAGACACTTAGGCGCGTAGGTGTTGATGAATTTCAACACTTAGGCCTAGAACCCCCCCCCCCCCCCTCTCTTTAGATCTTCCGTTCTAGGAATGAAATTACCTTTGAAGTTTTCAGAAGCATTGAGAATAGACTAGGGTGTCGGGAGCTCAAATATGAGTTTCTGGAATTTTTCCTCCCGAAATGGGGGGCCTACCGGGGGTATTTATAGGCTGTTGAAGACCCCGACCAAGAATCAAAGAGGGCGTGCAAGTCACCTGCGCGACTACTAGGGGGAGCGCAAGTATACTTGTGCGACCATGCTGAAACATTCATGACCCAAGTGGGAAGAAATCCTTTTTCATGCCTCTGTCAATTTTTGATGTTTCTTCAAAGGATGAATCACCTTGGACTAATGTATTCCCTTTTTCAGTCATTTAGAATTTGTGATAGAAAGGAGCGTCAAAAAATGTTAAGGGGCATAATGTTTGTCCAACTTGTGAACAATAGACTTAATATTGTCAATTATATCATGGGTGGAAAACAGTATACATGGGTCATCAAAAGTGTTTACCTATGGATCAATCTTATAGAAGACTAAAAAAGGAAAGCATTGGCTCACAAGAATTTTATATTTCTCCAAAAACATTATCCCCTAATGTCTATTTTTAAAGGGTACAAAACCTTGATGTGTCATTGGGAAAGACACATAAATCGTGTATTTATAGACACATTTGGAAGAAAAGGTAAATGTTTTTTGAGCTGCCTTATGGAGATATGATGAAGTGAAACATAATATTGTTGTCATTCTCATGGAGAAGTATATCTATGACTGTTTGATTAGAACATTGTTAGATATTAAAGGTAAGACTAAATATGGGTTTAATTCAAGATTAGACTTACTATCAATGGGAATATGTTTGTAGTTAGCTCCCACTCTTAATCGAAGACAAACATATCTTCCCTTGGCTTGTCATACTTTATCCAAGAGAGAGAAAAATAGATTTTGTTATTGTCATCATGATATAAATGTTACTCAAGGTTATTCTTCAAATTTAAAACATTTTGTCTCATTGAAGGATTTGAAGTTGATAGGTATGAAATCTCATGATTATCACATCATGATGAAATAACTTATACCAGTTGCATTGCCAAGAATATTTCCCATCTGTGTAAGAAAGACTATAATGAAGTTGTGTTATTTTTTTAATTCAATTTGTATTAAGGGATTTGATGTGAATGCTTTGAACATTGGGAAAATAAATGCAATATATATTCCTTTTCAATAAGAAAATGTATTTTTCTCCATCTTTTTTTTGATATAATGGTTCATTTAATGGTTCATATAGTTTGAGGAATAATGCTTTATGGACCGGTATATCATCATTGGATGTATCCTTTTGAAAGGTATATGAAAATATTGAAGGGGTATGTTAATAATTCATATCAACCTGAAGCCTCCATTATTGAAAAGTATATTTTTGAGGAGTTTGTGATGTTTTTTATGAGCTACATGGCTATGGCGGAGAACAAAGGTTTTCCTCTATCTCGCCATGAATGAGTTAATAATGAGTGAAAGAGGATTCGTAGCTTGAAAGTCATATCATTTTCAGCTGAACATATGAAGAAGGTAGAATTATACATCTTGAATAACATAGATGATGTTAAACTGTATATCACATTGCATATTAATGAGTTGAAACAATGTCATCCAAAGAAGAAAGAGATTTTGATTTTGAATGAGCACAACAAAACATTTTTTCCATTGTTTAAAAAGAAATTTCTTGCTAGATCAGATGTATCAGAGACATTAAGATGTTTAGTGGGTGGTCTAATCTTAAATGTGATAACAATGTCTGGGTGTGACATTAATGGCTATACATTTCATACAAAATCTCAGGACAATAGAAGTGTTTTTTAGAATAGTAGGGTATTGGTGTTTGTAGAAGAAATGCATTTTTGGAGTTCTAAATACAAAAACCCAATTTATGCATCAATTTCATATTATAGAGTCATTGGAGAAATATCGGAGGTTTATTACGTTAAAATTAACGTTCTTATTTTTAAATAAAACTGGTTTATCTTAAACAATATTGGTAGACATAATGAATTTGGAATGAAAGTTTTTAATATTAATAGATTGGAAGACAAATCAGATTCTTTAATAATGGTAGCACATGGAAAATATATTTTTTATGTAGTTGATCAATCAGATATGAAGTGGTCTATTGTTTTATAAGGGAAATAAAAATATTTTGGTGTGTATCAACTTGTTGAAGATGCTGATTTATGTGAGATCCCTAATTCCATGGAATGATTAGCAGAAAATAATGATGAGTGTGTTGAAGACATGGTTTGTTCTATAAGGAATGATCATGATGAAGGAATTTGGGAAAACAATCCATTTGTGCATTCCTAATATTATAGGTAACATATGTTTATTTCTTGTTTACAATTATTAATTTCATAAAATTTTATATATGGTAATTTTTTTCTTTATTAAAATGCATATTGAAACAAATAAGTAGAAATTTTTGTTTATTTTAATGTTGATTAGTTAAGTTTATCATGTTTACCAATATATAACTTATATATCTACTCATTTTGATGAATGAAAATTAATTTACTATCTATACCATGTTTACCATAGTTTACCATAGTTTACCCTTATGTAACTTATATATTTATTTATTTTGTTGAATGACAATTACACAACCATGTTTAATATCATTACCATCTTTTACAGTGTTTAACAGGCTTACAAAATTTACCATGTTTAATATTACGTAACTTAGTTCACTTTTCATTTTTTTTACATTAGTATTTTAATATTTGAATTTGTATATTTGTGAACTAATATTTGATTTTTTTATTTGAAGTATAACGAAAGATCAATTAGTTGATCAAGCACATAACTATGGAGATGAGAATCATGATCATTCCTCTGGGAAGGAACATTCACATGATCCTCTTGATGTTCCCAAATCTTCCTCATGTGCTCCCATGATGAAAACGAAGAAGTCAAGAGTTGTTAAACGTGAGTTCAAACATTTACCAAAATTATAACTTGCCCGTAACCAGGACCAGAGGATACTTGATGATTTTGATGTGAATTATATTCCTAGAGGTCCAAATGCAAAATATTTTAAGAGTTTTGTATCAACTCATGGTAAAAGAAAAGTAAGCATTCTGTATGATGATTGGAGAAGTGTGGACAAAGTGATAATATCTCAGTTGTGGGATATGATTTTCATAAGATCTTTTTCTATTGTTTGACTAATAATTAAATGTTTCTAGTATAATCTATTTGTCCTCTTCTTTATCATATAACATTTGATATTCCTGAAACTGGAGGAGTTAAGAAGAAATGTTTATCGATGGATGCAAGGAGATGGAGGGATTTAAAATCAACCCTCACATCTGATTTCATTTCTGGTAATAAGAATCATGATAATCCTTGACATATATATTCTTTCATAGATGAAGACACATGGAGACAATTTTTTGAAAGTAGAAAAAAAAGATTCATTTTTGGTAAGGGAAATGTAAAATTTTATAATATTTCTTATATAAATTATCTTATTAGTGTTTTGTAAATGATTTCTTATTCTTAATTTATATCATACAAGGAAATATCATAAGGATATCCAATCTAAAAATGTATACCATCATAGTTTACCTCTGGGAGGGTATAAATTACTGGAAGAACAAATGATGGCGGGAAAATTACAAAATCTAAGAGCTGAGTCTTCAATCTCTGGAGAGGTTTCCCCTCCATCCCCTCCATCTAGACATGAAAAATTGAAGAGAGCTTAGATGAGCAAAAAGATACGATATATTTCGGAAGAATCGAGAATCATAGCTGAGAGAAGTGTAAGATATTTATTTTATTTATTTAAGTTAATTATATTATTTATATAATTTAAATCATTGTAGAAATGTTCAATTAATTAATACTAGATTCCCTTGAGGAGAAGATCTCACAGGGGGTTTTTATAGCTACTGGGAGGCAAGATATTTTATTTGCAGCATTGGGAAAGCCTGAACACCCCGGTCGTGTACGAATATATTCGACTGGTGTATCGATAAGAAAAGTGTTTCTACATTCTTCAACTTCTTCCATTGAGGGTGTTTATCAAAAAAATCCTTGGAGGCTAATGTTCATAATATTAATGCGATGAAGGAGAAAAAGATTAGAGCATCGATAAAGTCTATGATTGTAGATATGCAAAGACAATTTCATACTACATCTCCCAATACTCCACCTCCCCCTTCAAACCCCATTATTTATTTTCCACCTCCAACGATATCTCCCACTCCCCCACCTCATCCAGAGGACACCATATTTTATCCAACTACTCCACCACAACTTCTTACTTATTGTGAGTTGTATGTTGATGATCATCACCATCATATAGTTTCACATGGGATGGTATATTGTATAGGAGATAAAATTCATCATCAAAAATTATATGTTGAACATCACAGGGTCACTATACAAGATATCATAGATAGATAAACTCTATTACTATTACCTACGGATGAGGTAATGATAGTCGACCATATTATCAGCCACTTTTTGGTTTGGCCATCCAGACTTCTACGACTCATTACCAAAGAGGTATGTATGTTATATATTTTATTTTAAATTTTTTATTAATGTTTTGTTAACCTTTAAAAACTAATATATTTTCTATTTATTTTTATTGGAATACTTAAAAGGTAAAGAAATACTATATAGACCACAACAATAAAAAATGGATATGAAATCAGATACAGATTCTAGTAGTCTTGACAGATTGTCAAGATATTTAAATTTTTTGGTGGATCATTATGAGTTTCCAATTGAAGATCATGTTTGTAGACGTTAAATAAATAGAGGAATTGTGAAAAATATATAATGGAGATTTTTACAATAGATATGTTGGGCATTAACTTAGTGAAGATTTTTTCCATGAAAGTATTAAAACCTTTCCCTGTATTGTATTTATTAAAAATGTATACTTTTTTCTATTTCGTATTAGGTATCTTTATAACATGTGTGAGAATAATGAGAGGATAGATGTATATGTATTCACGGACCTACATTTTATTTCCACTGAAGCACATGCATTGGATAAGGAACAAAGAACACTTTATATTGCTGAAATATTTAAACGGAATATAATCATGCAGTATTGGATGATGCCTTTTTATGAGAGGTGTGAATCATTTATGTGGAAAAGTGTTCATTATCTTTTAACATAAAAAAACTAACCTTAAATTTTCTTTTATATCAGTGATCATTGGATGTTAGGTGTTTTTTGTCCAAGGGAGAAAACACTTTATTGTATATTCTTTTTACTTGGTGATGTAGGAGGAAGTTTTAAAAATATGTTGGAAAAGTAAGTTTCAATTTCATAATAGTTGTTTACAATATAATAAATTTTAAATTTATCAACTACTAGAAATTTAAGCTATAGCCATGGATCTATAGCCATGGTTTTATAGATCCATGGATAGAGAATGTTTATAGACACTGTTTAATTAACGAACCATGGAAACCCATTTTCCCCCCACATGCATCAGGCTCCTCCTCCCTCAATCTGCGACCCCTACTCTAGCGACCTTGGCTCTCCGCGACCTCCTCCTCACTCAGGCTCCCCGTGACCTCCTCCTCACTCAGGCTCTTCGCGACCTCCTCCCTGTCTTACGCCACCGCACCTCCCCTGATCTGTGTTTTCCTCCTCCCTTGACATCTATGCGCCGTCCTACTCCCTCGACCTCTCCGCATCGTCCTCCCCGCCGAACGCCACTACTCCTCCTCCAATCCCCGACCTTCCAAACCCTCATGGCGGTGCGACTCATATCCTACCTAGAAACCCTTCTCCCTCACCATAGAAGATGTTTGTGGTTACTCCTTCATGCTAGCTGCTTTCTCAAGAAATTCATACCTATCTCTAGTGATCATTTGGCCATACCTCTTCACTTGAGGGTGATTTTGAAGTTCCCCCTACTACAAATGTGTCAATGGTATGATCAGTATGGTTCTAGTTCATTATTCCATGTTAAGATCTTTCCTTTCATCTCTACTTATTAGTTTATATTGTTCTTCTGATGATTTTGGTGTTTTTTAGGGTATTTGAAAATGTAATTTCACAAGATAATTAATGAAATCACACTAATAATGTTTATTTTGCGTGCAATAGTTAAAGGACACTTATAGAGGAATAATGCGTATTGATACACACTCTTTCAATAGAGGAATGTCACCAGACTCATTTATTTAAGGATTTTAGAAAAATTTCATGAAATCAATGTTTTATTGGGGTTTATAAATTTGGGATTCTAATTATAGTACGTGATAGTGTGCCATTATTTTTCTACACCAAATTTCTCAGGGTTTAGGATTCGTTATTCTATATGGTGAGTATTCTATTATTTTTTCCATGTGTAGGACTTTATTTTAAATATATGACATATATATTCCTAGGAAATTTGAAGATATAATGGATCTTTGTCATAGAAACTGGTTGGTATGTCCTTTGATTTATATTGGATGTATAATTTATATTGGTTGTATTTATTCATTGATTAATTAAATCCTTTTTCTTTTATAAAATTGATACAAGTTATTTAATATTCATATTATTATTTCTATTATTTAGAAATAATTTAATGAAATTCTCTAACTCTATAATTGTGATGGGATATTATTATACAAATAGTCACCAAAGGATACATAGCTTCCTAAATATTATATTTAGTTCCACCTTAGTAGAACAGTTATCAGTGGCCCATCATATAGTTCACAAGGTCGTGTGAGGTGATGATTTTTTGTGCTATCTAAAAATATTTTTTTTAACTATAAAATGAAATTTTAAATGATAAGCGTTTTAAAAATAAAATTTCATTATTGAAATCATCTTAAAATGAGTTTTTTGGAGTAATTTTTTAAAATTGAATTTCGTGATTTTCCATAGGCTATTTTAAATATATTTGTTCATTTAGCTCATGTGTGCATAATTGGCATGATATGACACTTTAAAGTTTTCATAAAAGTGTTTCTTAACTGATTTATTGATATAAAATAATGGATTTTTTTATAAATTGTTTAGTCTTATTAACCTCATGTAGTAGATGCATTATTTATAATGGAAATAGTCTCATGAATTATCACTTTTTTGTTGACTTCCCCATGATTTTTTACTATTATTTGATTATGTATGATATACATGTCATGAATATCTACTATAATATGGGTTATTTAGGCCAGGATGAGATTCCCACTGGGTTTCATAATGATCTCACAATCTTGGGGACTTGGAAGGTTTCCATAAGGTTTTGAGATGGATTTTAGGAATCTTAGGTTTTCTGATGACAATGGGATTATTCATGGGATTCTAAAAAGTATTTGTGAGTGATAAGTCACAGCTTTGATTTGGTCATGGTATGGACATCAGATAGTGTGAGAAACATTTTGATGATTGATTGGTGAAGAAGTGTTTTAGAATCGACCTTGAGGATAATGAGTTAATTTTTGTAGGTTAGATAAGGGTTATTTTGATTTATGGATTAACCCCAAATTATTAAGATAGTCCCTATATATAATAAACTATACAGGGTAAGAAATCTTGGGAAAAGAGAAGAGTGAGTCTCCCCCATTTTAGTTATTTCATTTTATAGAATTATGTAAATTTTTTCGGTATTAAGCATTTGAGAAGGGTTTTGGTTTAGTGGTATACCATAGATATAGAGTTGATATTTATTAATACCTCACGTATCATAATTCCACCTTTATGAGAGTTTGATATTATGGATTTCTTTGGGGATCATGATGAAGATCATCAATAGTGAATCCTATTTTCCTTTTTAATCATTCGTGCAATGAATATAATATTCCATGTTAATTAATATGAATCTACCTATAGTTATCTTCCTTGTTGGAGAATAGATATATAATGATGAAAGATTTAGATCAAATATCAAAGGTTCATTCAACTAATAGACATGAGGTTATATTCTTGATAGATTCTTTTTCTCCCTTAATGATTAACAGCTGTAAGAAAATATTAGAGGAATAAAATATTAAATATGAGGATTTTTTTTATGTTTAATCTGATAGATTGATTTATAACCATAGTGACTTTAAATAATATAATGAGAGAATTCCCTTATGATGAAATTCTATATGTGGGACAATTGAGGAGATTCTCAATGGGTAGTATTGCAGATTGTTTGGGTGAAGACTTCTGAGGTGAGATGGATTATAACATGAGAGTAGGGTTTTTTAATTTAATATGATATATTTCCTTTCACATTAATCATGTTCCTCCTACTATTATTTTTAGGTTCAAGTAATGATGATTCATCAGATCACTGGCATTTTGTTGAAGTCTCCCGGGACCCGTTAATGTGTGTTGCGGCAACCATAGTCAAAAGGTGACTCACTGTGTATGCCTAGGTAAGCATATATATAATAATTTATCTCATTATATGTATATCTGCCCATGGAAACACGATTACATATAAGGTTCTAGGTGTTCTTATGTATATATATGGAAGATGTATATGTGTGTGGGTGATAATGGGCTTATGCATGTGAGCATATATATAAGGATCCTCTTGTGTGTGTTTAAGGCCATGCATACACGTACATAGGGGTTAGGGAATCCTTATGTATATGCAATGGTGCATATGCCCAGAGGATGGATGAAGCAGCATAGAGTTGTCCCTGATAAAAGTGTCCAGAGCTGAGTGTGGCTTGGCTTATCTGAGGTAGGGTCCCTATCCTAGACTCTTTAATTCAAGAATGTTTTAAATTTCATTTAGTTTTCTTTTAAATTATTCTTGTTTATATAAAATTGAAATTCTTGAATTAGTTTTAGTTAAGATAATTGTTTTATTTGATCAAAAAGTCATGGTTTTGTAATAAAATCTATCCAATGGATGTGCGCTATCAGTGAAAACTCACAATGGTATACCTTTCTTTAAATTATTGCATTGATGTTTTCTTTATACTTGATTTCGTTGTTATTCCTAAAGCACACAACTTACTTGACCCATTTTATATCTCTGTAGGGGTTTTCCCTCTTTTTATTAAAATGGTTGTTTAAACCAAAACACCCATTAAGTGCAGCTAGACTTTTAAGATGGAATTTACCATGTAGGAAAGTGTTGTAATTACCAAGTCAACACTAATATGGAATTCCCCACGGGGGATATAATATTAGAAATCCTAGTTATATTTAGATTCTAAGTCAAAGAAATATAATGTCACTAAGAAGTTAAGTAAATGTATCACCATCATAGTGTTCATTGATTCTATGGTGACATTTATTTCACTTTTCAATAGAAAAGTTTCTATAAATGAATAAGAATTGAAAAGGAGATTTTTTAGGAGGTTGTTATTATAGAAGTGGTGTTTTCACTAGAAAAACTATATTGAACCTCTATGGGTGTTAAAGATTTATATATGGATGTTAAATATAATATTATTAAAGAACTAGATAGTTATCTTATAATGGCAAATAATGTGTATGGAGATCTGATTCTGAAGTTACAAAAGGGATATGAAGAAATGATAAAATCTCTTGAATATGATATGTATTATCTAAATCTATAATGATTGGAGTAAGAGGTGAAATTGATTAATTAAGAAGTCACCCAAGTTGACTCATTATAAGTTCTTAGGAAAATAAGAGTAGCTACCACAAAAACTAATGATGATAATATTACTAATAAAAAATCATAATTCGGTCAAAATAGATTTAATTGATCCACTAATTTTTTCACTGTAAGCTAGTGGAGGAATGTAACAGAATATCCTAAAAAATCTGTTGTTACTCATGCATATTTGTTTATTACTCATGGTTTAAAAACAAATTCTGTACAAATATGGGTGTGATTAAATAATGAGAATCCATCCAGATCATCCAATTTGTCTATGATCATGAATAAAATACTTGGATCTCTAAATAAAGCTCAAGACCATAATGTTGTTGTACAAAAATATAAAGCATTAAAAACTAGATATACTACATAAAATAGAAAGGGAAGGTGATTTATTTGTCAATAATAGTGATACTAGACATTTGGACAGAAGTATAGTGAATATTGGAAAAATAACGTCATGAATGATGGAAGTGAAGTGGATGTTGAAATATAGATGAACATCCTACACTATGGAAGAATATTCCAGATCATGGAGCATTGAAAATTTTCCATTAAAGTCATCACCGATGGAAGTGAGCTAAAGTAACAAATGGATTCAATTCAGAAAAGGAATCGTAGAATTCATTTAATTAAAGATATCATAGAATAATAAGAGTAATACTGACTTCTAAATAATGGTATTCTAAATAATACCATAGATATCCTAGAAGAAGAATATTAATACTGGTGAAATACGGGGGTAGTGGGGGCTGGGGGGAAGTGGTGTAGGGGGGCTGGTGCTGGGGGCAGTGGGGATTGGGGGGGGGGGGGGTGCTGAGGGCTGGGGGAGTGGTGGAATGGGGTGGGGTGTGTAGTGGGGATGAGGGTTGGGGGAAATGGAGATGCAGGTGTGGGGTAGTGGAGGCACATGTGGGGGATGGGGGGAGGTGTAGGGGGGAGGTAAAAGGGCGATGTAGGGGGTGTGGGGTGGGGCTGTGGGGGGGTGCTGGGGGATGGTGCAGGAGGGGGGTGCTGGGGGGATTGGGGGAGTGGTGCATGAGGGATGGTGTAAGGGGGACTCGCGCTGGGGGGGATGGTGCTGGGGGTAGTGGGGGTGTAGGTGGTGGTGGGGTATACTTCATGGATGTGTTATTTCTATTGTTTTTTCATGTACTGATGTAATGATTATTGATATTATGATGAAAAATGTGTGTTTTCATAGCTAATTTGTGCTGAGATGACCACCATAAATAATCATTCCACTGGGAGTGACAAAATTATTATATTGTGGTAATAATATAAAGTAATTTTAGAATCTATATTGGTAATGGATTCATGTATCATTTATCATCACTGATCACATATATTTAATAAGTTGTTATATCTCATTTATTTTCTCACTATTTCTTTACAGGTGGTTTCTTATGATGAGGCCAGTTCTATACACCACCATCGATGACAGTGAGTTCAACATCGGATTTGGGTATGATTTATTTCGTATTTATTCTTTGCCCAAATTTTAATTAGGGATTTTGTGATATTTCAGTTCTTTATATTTTTGTAGTGCTTTCTGAGAGGAGGTGATAATGATTTCGGTGTTTATATAGGATATGATGAGGGTCATGTTGGTTCTGGTGATGTTGATATTGAGGTACATTTCAAATGTAAATTTCATTCTCGGTTTATACATTTAATTTTATCAAATAGTTCATTTTATTATGATGATATTGATATTGAAATTTTATAATGATTATATTGGAGATAGTTTGAATTATTATGATATATATTTTATTATGTTTGAGTTCAGTTTTATTTGGAAGGTGGTATTTTTTCCCAAATGTGAATTTTTTGTGCAAAAAAATCATTATTGCAACATAATCTCAAGAAAGGTAATATCAGTTGATCCACTAATGATGAATGTAATTGATCATCGGCCCATATCATCCATGGCGATTGATATATTTATTTTTATTATATTGGATAGATATTACTGGTTCTTTTGATATATTGATCATGAATACATATTTCACTCACTAAATTAACATAGACGAGAGTTATGCTCCATTAGGATGATGAATGTGAGGAACATTTTGGGGAATTGGAAGGGGGGTTGACATAGGGGGTTCATGGGGACGAAAGTGGGTAGGGTGATGGGGGAATGGGTGGGGGATAACAGGGGGTTCATGGGGAAGGCAGGGTGAGGGGGTGTCGAGGGTCTGGGGGTCTGTCCTTGGGGGGGTCTGTCCAGGGCCTGGGGGGGTTCTGTCTAGGGTCTGGTGGGGGGGGGGGGAATGGGCAGGGGGTGGCAGGGGTTCTTTCCTATATAGGGGGTGGAAGTGGGGTACTGGAGGGGGGAATGGGTCGGATGGGGGTGTCCAGGGTATGGAGGGGGGAGTGGGGGGTGTTCAGGGTCTGGATGGGGGACTGGAGAGGGGAATGGGTAGCGGAAGGGGGGGGGGGATAGGTAGGGGTGGGGTGGGGGATGGAAGGTCGAAATGAGGGGGGAATGTGAAGAGGCAGGGGCAGGGGGCATGGTTGGGGGTGTCCAGGGTTTGGGGGGTCTGTCCTGGGTGGGGGGATGACAATGGGGGACAGGAAGGGGGAATGGGCGGGGGGGCTTGCCGGGGGTGGGGGTGGGGGTGGCAGGGGGTGGGGTGGGGGCTTGCAGGGGGTGGGGGGAGGGAGGGGATGGGGAATGGGAAGGGGGGACTGACAGGGGGTACAATGTGCAAGGTGCATGTAGTGAAGTGTATTGGAGTACAGGGTGCAAGGTGTAGGGTGCAGGCAGTGGAGGGTGCAGTGTAGGAAGTGGAGTGCAGGCAGTGGACTATAGGGTGCAGTGCAGGCAGTGCAGTTCATGGTGCAGTGTACGGTGTTGTGCATGGTGTTTTGAAGGGTGTTAGACATTGCATTATTAAGTTTTAATTCATGTAGTTTTTTATGTTCATGTGTTCCGACTGTGAGGTAAATAATGACATGTACTTTGGGAATGTTTAACTTATGGGTGAGGTGTTGGTATCATAACATATGGATGAGTTTTGGTATATTGTGGGCACTCATGTATGATTAACCAGGTGCAGGGTGTCGGGGAGTACAGGGTGAAAGCTGTGCAGTTCACTATCAGATTCAGGTAAGGTTTCTTCCATTTCTATTCTTTGGATCAAATTTAATTAGGTTTTTTGTGGTTTTTGGGTTCCCTATCAATTTTTAGTGTGTTGTGGATCTTGTTGAGGATAGTGAAGCACCACATTATTGGGATATCCTATTAACCTATGGGAATGAGGCCTTCGAAAAGTTCATCATAACACCCAGCTCCTTGGTTCATTCTAGGTCAGGTTAGGTGTGCTAGGTTATTTTTTTTGGGTACATTTTTTTTGTTTAGGTCAATTGTAACAAGTTAATTTTTTCGATCAGAGGAAATTTAGTGAAATTAAATTAATTTTAGATTCAACCAGGTATTTTTTATTAGATTCATTTTTTTCTAGCTCAATTTGGCATTATTGAAGTCAGTTTTCACTGGTTTGGGTCAGTTTGGTTACATTATTTTCAGTTTGGTTCAGTTTCATCTTTTTAAAAACCATTTAGTTTGGTTCCACTCAACTCAATTTATCTTGAGGATGTTTGATTTAGTTATAATCATATTGGAATGTTTTTTGTTAGTGTAGTTCATTTGAATGGATTTTTTTGTATCATTTCCATATGATCATGTTTTTGGTTTTCACAATTCAATTGACTGGTGTTTTGGGAATGTTGGGGGGGGAGTATAGGGTGGGGGGCTGTCCGGGGGGGTCTATCGAGGAGGGGGTGCGTAAGAATGGGGGGGGGGGTTGTTTAGGGGAGGGGGGTTGTCTGGGGGGGCTATCCAGGAGAGGGGGTGTACAGTGTGGAGGGGGCAGGGGGTGTATGGTGCAGGGGGTGGGGTGTAAGGTGTAGGGGGTGGGTACAGGGGGCGGGGCAGGGGAGGTGTGCAGGAGCAGGGGTGCGGGTGCTAGAGTAGGGTGGTGAGAGGGGCAGTCTAAGGGGAGGGGGTGTGCAGTGAGGAGGGGTCAGGGGGTGCAAGGTGCAGGGGGTGGGGTGCATGGTGCAGGGGGAAGTGTGCAAGGGGGTGGGGTAGGGTAGGTGTGCTGGAGTAGGGGGTGGGGGTGCTAGTGGAGGGTGGGGGTGATGTGGGTGGGGGGAGGGGGGAGTTGGTAGTTTCCTCCCAACAGCTGACATAGTGAACTGTGATGGGTTTTTTTATGTTGTGGAAAGGCCTATAGCCACAGTTTAATTATCCAAACCTATAATTAGATTTGTATACTCTCATATAGAAAATAGGAATTTATCGAAAGATCATCTTAGAATTTTATTCTATTGATATAGACATGTTTATTTAAAGAGGGGGTGTATTTTTGTGGGAGGGGGCTATCCATGGAGTGCAAGGGGGTGTCCAGTAGGGGGGCTGCTGTCCAGTGGGGTGGGGGATACTATCTAAGGGGGTCCAGCAGGAGAGGGGGCTGTCCAGGGGGTCCAGCAGGGGGGCTATTGTCCTGGGGGTCCAGCAGGTGGGGCTGCTGTCCAGGGGGTCCAAGAGGGGGGGGGCTGCTGTCCAGGGGGTCCAGCAGGAAGGGGGGCTGCTGTCGAGTAGGGGGGATTCTCTCTAGGGGGGCCTAGTAGGGGGTTTCCTGGGGGGTCCCATAGGGGGGCTGCTATCCAGGGGGTCAAGCTGGGGGGGGGGGGGGGCTGTTATCCAGGGGGTCTAGCAGGGGGTGTAAATCAGGGGTGGTGCAAGGGGGTCCAACATGGGGGTAAGGGGGTTGTAAGGGAACCTGGGGGTGAAAGGGATGTGTAGGGGGTGCTGTCTAGGGGGTGTCCAATTAGGGGTGGTTCAAGGGGGGTTTAGCAGGGGGAAAGGGGTGTGTAAGGGGACCTAGGGGTGATAGGGATGTAGGGGGGCTAGTGTCCAGGGGGTGTAGGGGGGTGTCCAACAGGAAGAAGGGGTGTTACAAGGGGGTCCAGCAGGGGGGCTGTTGTCCAGGGGTGCGGGGGGGGGGGGGGGGGTGCTACAAGGGGGGATCTAGCAGGGTCAAGTGTTGAGAAAGTTATTCGCAAGGGGGGTCTATCTCGGGTGGGGGGGCATGGGGGGTATGTCCAGGGGTGACGGGGGGTCTGTCCGGGGGGCTGTCCAGGGGTGGAAGGGGGTCTTTCCAAGGGTGCAAGGGGGGGGGTCTATCCAGTGGTGCAAGGGGGTTCTGCAGGGGTGTAAGTGGGGGGGTCTATTCAGGGGTGAAAGGGAGTTCTGTAGAGTTGTAGGTGGGTCAATCCAGGGGTGGAGGGGGGTGTTTTTTTATGAAATGGGGAAAGATATAGCTACAGTTTCAAATCATGGCTAAATCTCTATAGCCGCAGTTCATGGAATCGGGGATGGTATTGGCATGGCTATTGGGTGAAACCTATAGCCACAGTTTCAAAACTTGGCTATAGGTTTGTCCCTATAGCCACCACAATACAATCCACGGTTCCATGAAAAGTGGTTATAACCTACAACCACTATTTTCTGGATTTTAGCCATGGTTACAAATCGTGCCTATATCCTAAATTTATATTAGTGATCCCATTTTTAATATTTTATAATTGGGGATGGGTCTACATTTGAAAAACACAAAGAAAAAGTGTTCCAAGATCAAATATATAAAATTAAAGTTAAATATCCATTTATAATTTTTAATTTTAGATGTATTACATAAAAATTATATTTTGAGTTGACTCCCATTTAAATATAATTTTCATAAACAACAAGGAATCATCGAATGATGATATTATATGTTAAGATTTATGTTTGAAATAATTAAAACTGGAACACTTATGAAGTTTGACCTGGTAAGATTTCTTTATAAAATTGTCGATAGTATTTCATTTCATTTATTAATTATACATATTAACTAGTATCCCTTTTATTTGTAGCAATTTGATGACCCCCAACCCTATATTTCTCAAGAGGTGAAACACTTACAAGTAGAATAGTCAAATTATTTTACAGGTTTGATTGGATTTTAGTTTGTTTTTAGTGTAAAATGTAATTTTGAATATTCTAATTATAATTCGGTATTTGGTAGTTTTTTTGGTTGGATTTATATTTTTTTAGTTTACATTTTATGTTTTGTATGTTTAATTTTGGATTGGTTCTTCTTATTTTGGTCTAGTTATAATGTTTTTATTATATGGATTCTGGTCTGGTTATGGTCTGCTTTTAATATGGTTTTTACTTGTTTCATACTTTGGCAGAGCATGGTAATGGTTTAATTGGGGGTGGGGGTGTCCGTGGGGGGGGGGGGGGGGTTGTTCTAGGGGTAAGGGGTTTCTAGGGTTTGGTGGGGGTGTCCATGGGGGTGGGGGGATGTCCAAGGGGTGGGGTGGTGTCTAGGGGGTGAGAGGGTTACCCAGAGGGTAGGTGTGGTCTGGTGTCTAGGGGTGGGGGGTTTTCCAGTGGGTTGGGGTGGTGTCTAGTGGGTGGGTGGGAGGGTCCAGGGGGTGGGGGTTGTCCAGGGGGTGGGGTGTCCAGGGGGGTGGGGGGATTTCTAGTGGGTGGGAGGGTGTGCACGGGGTGGGGGGATTCTAGGGTGGGGGTGGGAGGGGGTGGGAGGGGCTCTCCAAGGAGGTCCAGGGGTGTCTAGGGGTGGGGGTGTCCTGGGTTGGGGGATTTCTAGTGGGGTGGGAGGGTGTCTATTGGGTGGGAGGGTGCCCTGGGGTGGGGGTTTCTAGGGGGTGTAGGCTGTCCAACATGGTGGGAAAGTGTCCATGGGGTGGGGGGTTTCCAGTGGGGTGGGGTGGTGCCCAGTGGGTGGGAGGGTGTTCTGGGGGGAGGGGGTTATCTAGGGGTTGGAGGGTATCCAGGGGGTAGGAGTGTTCAGGGGTGGGGCTGTCCAGTGGGGTGGGGTTGTGTCTAGTGGGTGGGGGCTGTCCAGGGGGGTGGTAGGGTGTCCAGGGGTGGGGTGTCCAGGGGGTGGGGGTTGTTTAGTGGGGTGGGTGGAGTCCAGTTTGTGAGAAGGTGTCTAGGGTGGTGGGGGATGTCTAGGGTGGGGGTGTCCAGTGGTGTGGGACTATCCAAGGGGTAGGTGGTGTCCTGGGGGTGGGGTTGTATAGTGGGTGGGAGGGTGTCCAGGTGGTGGGGTTTCCATGGGTGGGGGTGTCCAGGGGGGTGGGAGGGGTTGTCTAGGTGGTGGGGTGTCCGAGGGTTGGGGGGATGTCCAGGGGTGGGAGGGTGTCTAGGATGATGTAGGGTGTCCAGGGGTAGGGGGTGTCCAGGTTGTGGGGTTTGTCCAATGGGGTAGAGGTGTCAAGGAGGGGTGGGGGCTGTTCCGGGGGGTGGGGGTTTCAGGGGGTGGGAGGGTGTCCATGGTTTTAGGGGTGTCTAGGGGTTGGGGGTGTTAAGGGGGGTGGGGGGTTTTCCAGTGGTTTTTGTCTAGTTTTGGTCTGTTTTCTGCATGTTTCAGGTCTTCTTTGGTAGTTCTTTGTAATGGTTGAACTATTTTATTCAAAAAATGGGTTTTACATCAATTATTTTTTAACCTATGAAAAAATTCATGGTAATTGTTTTTTAGGTCAGTTATTTAATAACCGACGTAGTATATATGTTTTCACGTTGGTTAAAAAATAACGGATGTCAAAAACGGCTTCGCATACTAGTTTATCACGCCAGTTTTCTAATAACCGATGTTAAAAATGCATTGGATTGGTAGTTTATTACATAGGTTATTTAATAACTAACATAATAAACAGTATATTACATCAATTATCTAAAACATTATGTAATAAATCATGACTTTGAACCGTTTTTCACGTCAAATATTTAGGAACTGACATGAAAATGGATTCAGATTTGAAACATAAATCATGTTTTCATTACCTTAAGTTTTTAATATGCTTACATATCTTCCATTTTTACCCTTACTGTGCATCTAATCTCACCCTTTCTTTTGTGTTCTTATCCCAAGGATATAAAGAAAGGTAGGTAGAAAAACTAAAGGGGAAGATCTTATTGGGGTTTTTTAAGATGTTTCACCAAATTAGAAGTTTTTGTTCCATGTTTCCAAAGGCACTAAACTAATACGATATTTGGGGGTTTATTTTTGTAATGTTATATGTATTCCAAAAAAGTGACGTAATGTACATGTACATCAAGTTTGGTTCATTAAAGGATTCATTGGTTTCATTATAATAAATTTCATTTTAATGTCATCCCATTTCAAGCCATGAATATGAAGGGGTTTCATGACTCCTCTAGGATGTTGTCTCACAAAATTAACTTATTGAAAAACCAAACATATGGTCACATAATCAAGAATTTAATACTTCATGTAATCCCATAATAAATTTTCCCTCAAATACATATACATATTTTTCCTACAATGATTTATAGAAATATTTGAGATATGAGCATCATCCAACAATATTCGTTTTTTTATCAAGTATAGATGGAACAAAAAAACTCTTTCCAAATTTTAGAACACCATCTTCAAAAATGATTTCTACTAATTTTCCATCATTAAAATAATTAATTTTATTTTAAATTTTATCATCATTAGATTGAGAACATTTTAATTTTTATAATAAATATGGTTAATAAATCATTTGAAAAATGAGAAATGTCTCCCCTTCCTTAATAATTACCATGTATATCTTTACTAGGTCAATAAACACATGATCCATATCAATCTTTAATTATGTTAGAATTCAATGATCATTCATACTCATCAAATCATCTACCTTATTTTATTTCCATGGGTGTTAATATATTGATAAAATGAAATCCAGTAGTTTCTCAAGCCATCAACTTTGCCACAGGTTGAGATCATTTTTTGGAAAAGATTTATTTCAGGATTTTATGTTCTATTTATATATATCATATATCACTATATATATAATTTCTCTATATCTTTAAAGAATGGATTATCATTTCAAAATAAAGATCATTATTTTGAAATTTATATTCAGGATTCATAAAATTCTTTGATTCATATGAAAGAACATTGTCATTTTTCATTATAAAACAACTAATTCCCTTATTTGATGCATCAATACATATAACAACAATAATTTCCAGATGGTATAGTCTAAATCGGAGAATTGAGAAATATCAACATTTGTCCATCAACAAATTCCTCATATTCCTTTGTCTAAACAAACATAACTCTTCACGCGTAATCTTTGTTAACATGTCATATTATTAGGGAAAATTTTGGATGAAATGTTAATTGTAACCAACCAAACAAATGAAACTATGAACTGTAGTTATGTTCATTTTTATAGACCATTCTCTGACAGTATTTAGCATCACATGATTGACTGAGATTCCCTCCATGTAGAAAATATTTTAATGAATTGAAAATTAAAAAATAAATAAATCAAACTTACTAATTTTCCCGTATATCTATTTACTTTTTAGAGTCTCTAGAATGATCTTCATATGATTCTCATGATCTTCCTATATTTTATATTACACCAAAATATCATCAATGAATACCTAAAAAATGAATCAAGATATTCCTTGAATAGTATGTTCATTAGGTCCATAAAATTAATTAGTGAACTTGTAAGGGATTTTTTTCTCTACAATTTTACAATGGGGAACCCCAGTTCACATCCTTAATAATAAAAATGGATCCATGAGACTGTACATTTATTATTGTAAAATTATTTCATAAACTCTACTAGTTCTATTACGATAATTCTATAGTAATTCATTGATATTTCCCTTTAATTGGGGAATAAATTAATGGAAAACTTAATATTACACATCTGGGGGTCTTAAGATAATTCCTCATGAAGTATATCAATATATTACTGTTAAAATGCTACACCATGAATTTGAAGATTTACTTCTCTTGTTCTAATAGTGAGTTCCCTAGACCCAATTGTATTGTACCTTTCGATTACTATATCATGTGTAAAGTCATATATACATGATTTATTCATTCAATTATAGTGTAGATATTTCTTCGTCCACAATTTAATAGTAATTTCCATATATTAATTATCATATAAAAATGATATTTTTGACCCCAGACTGTAATGAGAACCTCAAGATACAGGGACATTATTCTTAAACAAAGGTCATATGGTCTAGAAACATCTTACTAACTAGGAATTTTTGACATTTAACTATCAATTGTTTGGTTCTCATAATCATTCAGAATTCATCCTACCATGTTTACACATGGTGAAATCTAGTAGTGAGATCATCGGGATAGACCCACCAATAGGAACACCATATGTTTTGGGTGTCATTGGATGTTCATATCTATGGGCATGTGTAATGGTCTCCTGACTTGAGATCATTAATAATGTGTGTCATTTCATCACATTCATTGATAAAAGTCAAAAACCATGATAATGAAGTTATAGTGACAATACTTTTGATGGGAGTATAATTGCTAGTAGGACATTGGTTGAATGTTAAAGAAATGATTTTTCACTTCTAGGTTAAGGAAGTAATATATCTCAGGACTGGTAGATCCAGATGGTTGTAACATTGTAAGACCATTACCATGGAAGTTGAGGATAAATCCATCCAATTAGATCATCAACCAATTAATCAAGAAATGGAGATAACATGGGTTAGTGTCTTTCTATACAATATATTTTATTCAAAAGTATTATATTATCTAGTACATGTATGTAGGTTTGTTTTCATTTATATAACTATAATTATCTCTTTTTAGACCACGGTAGGTTGCTAGATCTAGTTCTAGGTCTATTAATATTATTCACTACTATCAAGATAAGGGCCTAGAGGGTCTCATATTATAACATATTCAAATGTCATCCCAATTCTGTTTAATATGTATGTAGGACATTATGAGACCCACCAATGCAGTCTATGTTTTTGTCCAAAGATATATGATCAAAAAACAAAAAAATAAATTCATATTATTCAAGTTAAGAAGAATTGAAATTAAAATTATTTATTAAATTTATTTTAATGTATTAATGTTAATACATGGAAGATATTATTTGAACAAATATTAGTTTAAAATATTCATGGTTCATTTAATATTTGTGGGAACTATGAGTTGAGTTAATGGCTTGGGTATTATCACATAATATATTTATTATATTTCAAGAAGTTGATAATAATATAAATAATATTTATGAGTCGATATAGTATTCATAATATTTGTTATATTGTGTGTTGATTATTTTGAGGTAGGATAGGAAATTTTGGGTATGTACATAACGCACTATTAATAGAGGAGGAGAGGATCATTTGAAAAAATATTCACAACTCAATAGTGGGAGACTATCTCTCCCTTAAACTATCTCCCACTTTCTAGAGATCGAAACTGTGGTTCAAAGAGATAGAAACTGTGGTTCAAAGAGAACAGATACAGTTCTCCATCATGCATCATAAGAGATTTGATGTGGTGATAGTCATAGCATTGAATGCGTCATCAGATCTTCATCCTAGAACCTTGAATTTGATGAATAGTGCCCCAAATTTTTTTTGAAGGGAATGTGAATGATCAAGAAGAATTTGAATTTGGATTCATTGAAAATTGATTGGCGGAAAAAAAGTAGAAGAACCAGTATCTTCAAATTGAACCTGGTTTTATTGGATTCACTTTGTGCTTAAAATAACTAATGTGAGATCCCTTAGAGGTAATCAGACAGTGTTTCGCCGATGACAACATGTTGAGGTCGATCATTGATGGAAAAGTTTAGAATCACTTTTTTTAGGACTTCCATTGAATGCATGGTATATTCAATTGGTATCAGATCCATGTTTGAATTATTTATTGGAATAGTAAATTATATTTTCATTAAATTGAAAAAATGACATTTTTTTGTCCGAAAACCTCTTACAATGGTTCAATATGAGATTGGATTTCCTAATTGCAGTCATTTGAAATTTTAAATATGAATTGAAATTAATTTTTAAAGTATTAAAATATAAATATTTTTTAATTATAATTAAACTTGTGAATATTTGGTGGTGGTGTTTTTGTTAAATCCAAACTAATTCGACTAGACTAGTGGATGGAATTGTGTTTTCCAACACAAAATAATTAGCACCACTTGATGAGCTTATTAATTTGAATAATTAATATGATTAATTTTTTAATTTTAGTAAAATCATAATTAATAGGCGTAGAAATTTGAATTTCCAGTGGAATTTTTTTTACAAACATAAATAAAGGTGGTATGAATTTTTCCAAGAAAAAAAGTTAAAATTAGGTTAATGGGATTGTCATTGTTCCCATTGAAGTTCCCACCTCAACCTATCTACTTGGTTGAGCAATCAAAGACATCTCCTACTACCTCTATCGGCTTGCGCCACCTCCAGCACTCCCCTACCAACCTTCTGCCCCACCAGGAGATGCTTCCATTGGCCAAAAACTCACCTCATTGTTGTTTTCCTTTTTCATGGACACTACTTGGGATAGAAACCCCGCTAGTTAGAAGGCTTCCATTGTGTTTCCCATAGTGAGATATCAACTTCACCTCCCTCCCTCAGCAAGAAAAGTATTCGTGAGATACTCTAGCTCTAGAGAGATTCATTGTCGGTCCTTGATCATCACATCAGGATGCCTTGTGCCCCCCCCCACTCACTCCTTCTAGTGAAGCACATGAGGTGTGTCACACCACCTTTGGCCCTTACCGATGGACCGCTCCTCCATCCTAGAATTTCCAATCCTCCATATCGTGCCCAAATCCATGCCTCGCCATAACTCTTTCCCTTATGAGACAATTGGAAGCTACCCCATCGAGATCAGACTACCACTGATGATCCACCTACTCCGGTGAGCCTCCCAAAGACCTATGGTGGCCCGCTTCAGGATAAATGATGTACTCTCATCTGGGGATTCTCCCCAAAACAGGTTCGAGCATGTTAATCTAACCCAAAACGAGTCTGGATAGACCTTCCTAGCCCATACAACCCCTGGATGGGTGACACCAGCTTGAAAGGGTTTTCTCGGGTTCACCTGGGCGTAAACAGGCTTTCCTCAGAGATTCAAGTATCACGATAAATTTTTATAACCAATAATTGATTCAATTGGGGTTTTAAATTAAATTAATTAAATATCAATTCTATGTATTAAATTAATTTAATTTTTAGGTTAAATTAAATTAATTTATTGATTAAATAATTTATTTTAAAATTAAATTAATTATTGGGGAGGAAGGACATAATTGATAAATTAAAAATAATTGATAATTTTTAATTCAATAAAAGTTCTCTTAGAATAAATTTATTACTAGTATAAAATAATTTTTAAATTTAATATTATAAGAAATATTAATAACTATAAAAATCATCATCTGCCTAATACTGAACAATACGTGTCTAATGATTGTTTAATTAATTTATTTATTTGTTGTAACGGTGGTTTGTAATAATTATTTTATTATATTGTGATCTATGAGTCATCTATGTCATTATTTGTATATGGGAATTTCTGTCCAATTCAGATTTATAATTTATACCCCTGATACCCCCACTTCTATGATCAATTGTTGTTGTAAAATGAAGAATACTATCTATGATTCACTTCACGTAGAGTTATGGAAACACACCATAATGGAGTTTGATGCATTGGATGGGTAGGTGTTGCAACTCGATTCACAAGCGACACGACTCAATGTATTACCTCCAGAGTCTAGTTTGATCCATTATTCACTAAATGTATCAACCATTAGTATCATCTCATGTCCACATCATCATTTTACTATTTTCTAGTTTATTATTTTGTTAATTTGTAGTTTATGCGTGATCAAATATAATAATGAACATGTGATGTGATGATTAAATTTCTATTTACCGCATAGTCATTTTTGAGTGTGATCACATAGAAAACATTTATCAAATAAAAATTTATTTCCATTCATCACATGAAAAAAAAAACAAAATATTAAGTCGTAACTAGCTTCCATCATTCAAATTTGAACAAAATTAGGGGTTTGGGGAGCTCATCAGCTAAAGTCAAGGGTGAATTTTACTAACCAGGAGTTATTATGATAGTGATGGTTTAAAATTACTAATGTGGTAGTAAGGATTATCTAAATATAAATAAATATAATTTTATAGGAAATAATTGAGTAAATCATTTTAGGAATTCATAAGCTGGGACATCATTCAACAGATTAGTGAACCATGACTTAATGTGGTTAGCCAACCAATCACAAGCCTCAAACCCTATGACTAGTCATGTAACCAATACTTATAGACTATGTGGGAAGGTTCAAGGATCCTTGCCACTAGAATACTCAAATAATATTGTGTTATGATTCTAGTATATAGGATTCTTCGATTTCGATAAAATTATGAGGTACATTTAATTAATGAATCAATAATTTCTAAATCAGTAAATATGATAAAATGTTTGAATCTTATAGAAATTTATTTTTATAGAAAATTCAAAGTTATACCACATGAAATAATGCAATTAATAATGGAAAAAATAAATGAACACACAGGTATGAGCATAGAAGTTTAGTTTAAGTTCTTGCGCACAGTAATATAAGAAATTGAAGGTGCTAGTGTCATGAATACCTATTAAGCTACCTCAAGAAGTGATGTTGTTGAATTGATTGCTAGAGACTCATTTATAATGAATATGATGGTTATTTCATAATGAAATCATAAATTTCCATTGCATGTTTTAGTCACTACATCAAGACGTGGGTGATATAACACATAGTCCCAACATTGAGAATGTTTGCAAGGAGAAAGTGAAGAGAGATATGAATAAGGAGATGATTACACTAGAAATGTGTAAATTGAAATATTGTTTGTGATCTTCTAATTGATACCTTTCACATATTACACAAACACGTTGACTAAAGTATCATTTTAGGTTACAAAATGAACAGTATTGAGTAAACGCGTCATTACTTATTTTTTCAACAAGTGGTTCCTTGGTCAAAAAAACCAGGACATTTTATTTAAAATAATAAAATCCTTAAAAGTATAAAATATGGTATTTTCTAAAAATATTTTACATGATGGGGAAGAAAATGTAATGGTTGTTCATCGGACTATGTGATGTAATAGTTTAATACCTTGTCTGAATACTTGTCATAAATTGTGTGCTCATCTCGAAATGAATTTGTAATAATATGGTTGATCTTTATAAGATAGTGTATGAAATCCATTAATCGAGTTGTAAGAATCCATCAAAGATACCCAACACCATTCTAGAAAGCTTGCACTTTTGTGGTTGAATCACTTTCTATCGAGATATTATTCCACCATTTCTACCTTGTGAATGTAATTCCATGCATAACAATCAACATTTCTACATCCAAAAAAGAGAAAATCCATAGGTTCCATAGAATCAACCAAACAGCTTCCCAAAGTGATCCTGGTACACAACTCCATATACTGAAGGCCCCAGGAAACATTTAGGGTCACTATAAACATTAAATTTAATCCATCACATGAGTGGGGTTTTCAAGAATTGATTTAATGTACATCGAGTATTACTATAAATTCCATCAACGCTTGGGTATTGCAAGATGCTGAAGTCACTTATAGAATTGTTTCAATTCCATTGCTGGATCAATGCAGCATCCTGGATGATAGTGAATTTCCTCACCTGACTAGCATGTATGTTGAATGATATATTTTTATTTATATAATAATTTCTATAATACCAAATCACATGAATAATCTCAGCAACAACAACCAAGAATAGGATCCAGATCTACTGAGAGATATTTATAGCAGCATAAAGAGGAATTTGAGAACTAATTGATTCCAAAAGTAACCATCTATAATCAAAGATATCAAGAATATAATTCCAAAGAGCAGTAGGTGTATCACGTGGAATAAAAATATGGTTACACTACTTTGAAAACAAACCTATACTCACGGGTTTTTAAAACCATGGCTATAGGTTTGTATACTATACCTATACCCATGGTTTTCCAAAACCGTGGGTATATGTCACCTATACCCATGGTTTCTCCCTAAACTGTGGGTATAGTTTTTTATGACCTATACTCACAGTTTTCCAAAACAGTGGGGAAAAGTCACCTATACCCGTGGCTTCTCCCAAAACTGTAGGTATAGGTATTTTTTTCAAGGCATATACCCACGGTTTCGGAAGAACCATGGGTATATAGTTTTTTTGGGAGACCTATACCCATGGTTTGGTAAAACTGTGGGTATATATTTCCCGCATTATAGTGGAAAGAAAAATCTGTGGGACTCAAAATAAAATTGGTGAGAAAACCTACACCCACAGTTTTCCTTCCTATACTCACGAGTTGAGTTAATATATTTAAGTAGTTATAAATAATAAAACACATATGTTGTGTAGATGTGTTGGTGAGTCACTGTCTATAATCCCGGTGGTTTTAGGATCTAATCTCATCAGCCATGTTTTTTCCTAATATAGTAAGAAGGAATAATATATTAAAATAGATGCATATTTAGTTAATTGATAGCGTCGTAGCTGGGTTGGTTAGTTATGTTTCAAAACATGGGACAAACGCGGGTTCGAAACCCATCCTCATTTTTTTCCATAATATGGATAAATTTTAATATATTTAGGATGAATATTAATATATTTAAAAAAATATGGGTATATGTAAATGTAATTTTCGTAGCTGAACTGGTGTGGGGTGTCGTGTTAAAAGAGAAATTCACTGTGGTCGCGGGTTCAACAACTCGAGGATTATACCCACAGTTTTAAAAGCGTGGGAGTTTCCATGGGTATAGTTTATGGACCTATCTTGACACCTAAGTTTCCCACGGTGCCCCAAACTGTGGGTATAGGCTATACCCACTATTTTGGGGGCTATACCCACGGTTTTGAACCATCGGTATAGGTCATTTTTTCGTTAGTTTAGTTTCTTCTCCAATATGATTTCCTAATCTACATTTAGAGAATACATTAACACTAAATGATTGGAGAAAAATACCATTGGACACCCGGTTGTGATAAATTCTCTAGAAAAGAGAGTGTTATTAAGGTTTTATCCATGATTTATGAAAACAAATACCCTAAGAAAACTCAATATATAAATTCAAAAAATATTTATTGTAAAAAAAATTTAGAGTCAAGAATTCCATTATGGGCATGTTAAAAAATAAAGAAATCATCATAGTTAGCAAAGGGGTAATATTCAATGACATGGTTAATTTCATCAGGAATATAAAAATAATGAAAATTTTAAAAAACCTTAATAGAAAAATTTGTCTGCTCAGGTAATTGACTGGGATCAGCCATTGAGATCATCAGAGTTTAATTCTATATATCTAATTGAAAATTCATAAAATACTCTCTATTAACCATCCACATAGATTGAGAAATAAAGTTGGAGAAAGAATGTATAATGGAAGACCAAATAGGGGATTCCATATAATCTAGGTTACCTTCCATTATCTTCTCAAGGAATCAATTATTAAGTAAAGTAAGGGTATTGGAGTTGTTATGAATGAAATTCCAAGTAAGTATAGCTTGTAATGAATCACTGAATATTTTAATATTTTTGATTCTAGGACCACCATTAGATAATGGTTTCCTATAGTTAGACCAGGGGAAGTCACTAATTTTTTTTCAAGAGTGCTTCCACTCAAAAAATATTCTTGATGAAAACATTTATTTTTTTGATAAGGAAAATAGTCCTTTTGTATACCATCAAACTATCAACCATTTTTGAAATAATTACAAATTTGAAAATTAAAATTATACCTTCCATATATAGATAATTTCCATTCCAAGTGGAGAGTTTATTTTGAATTAGATCAAAGAATTTAGAGAGGTAACTAAATTTAGTTCTGTCCCAAAATATTCAGACACCATGATAGGTGACGAGGTGGTTCCTTCTTTTATTCCAATGTCATTAATTATGTTGAATTTTCTGTTATCTATAATCTTTTTCCCCAAGAAGAAAAATTATTTACTCAGACTGATGGCTTGTTTAGAGATATCTTCATAATTATACAAGACAATGTTAAGGTTTTGTATTTTTCTTTTACTCCCACATAAGAAAATTATGATATCATCCGCATATATAAGGTGATTGGGAATTTCCAAATTCTTAGAATCAAGGATAGGAATAAGTTTTACTTGATACACAAGAAGAGTGAGTAGTCAAACTAATTAGTCTTTTACAATATAAAATAGAATATAAGAGAGGGAATCACCATATCTTACACCTTTGGTGTAGGTAAAGTATCCTTTAGGAGATCCATTAATAATAATGGAGATGTGGGGTGAGTTGAAAAGATTTTTAACAATGTTAATGAAGTTATTATTAAAACAAAAACCATGAAGGACCTTATAAATAAATCTCAAATTAGTGTTATCAATTTCTTTTCTAATGTCAAGTTTAATGGAAATATTTTATCCTGTATTAGTCCAACAGCCTAAAGGCCTTCAAATATTTTTATAATTGATAAGGCCTCCTTTAAGGTAATAATGAGGAAACCCAAGGACTTCATAGATATAGGAAAATCACACCTGAAGTACAAAAAGAGATACAACCAGATTGATAACTAGAGTATCCCCTCCCCATTATAAAAACAAGATAATGTACTCCAAAAATGCAAGAATAATCAGCGAGTAACTGTCTGGTGTCAAAGAATAGGCCTGATCTGATGGTTGACATCATACTCTCTCAAACAACTGAATCCGAAAAGAACTGCAAAGGTGAACCACCAGCTCTGAATCCTCCACTGGGAATGTTCTAAGGATCATGTCCAGCTTCACATCTCCCCACCTCAAGATCTATCCAAAAAACACAGCTTTCTACGAAACCATCAAAATCCTTATGAGATCCAAAACCCCTACAGAGTCAGGAAGAAAATCATAGGGTAGAGCCAAGACAAACTCTCCCGCAGTAAACACCGGGACAGAAACCATGAGAACCCCGTCGCAACCCCAAGGCACCATTCAAACACATATGTAGAAACCTGAAAAGGAGGAAAAACCAAGGATATAGAGGCAAATATTCATCTCCTAGGACTGGAAGATCCAACAACATATCGATAGAGAATTGCCAATGTGGGGAACCGTGCTGGTCTGAGCCGGCAAAGCCGCTCTCGGTTGGAGAAGATCGGAAGAAGCCATGGAAGAACCCACTACAGATTCCAAATCAGACCACAGAAGGTAGAAGGGATGAGTGGGGAGAACCGGGAAACCATAAATAACAACACCACCAAAAGAACACCAACATAACAGCAAAAACAAATTAAACAAATCAAAACCAAACCTCCCCCCTCCAAGCCACTTCAGAGTAGATGCCGAGATCTAATAGAACGCGCACAAATCCTATAGACCCCCCAGATCCGAACTAGAATCCATAATCTAATTCCCAACCACAAAAAATATGATTCCATGCCACCAGAAGCCATTGATTCCCATTGTCTCCATACCGATGCAAGATAGCCACTCGGAGCCGATGCCGAGACCAAACCACTAGAGTATGCCGAACACGCCATCGCCGAGATGAAAAATGACCACCAGATCATCGCTAGGTCTCGTCATCGCCATATCGAGACAGCCGGAGCCAGCTCGAGTCACACCAGGACCACGCTGAAGCTGTCGACGATTCACCGCCTCTCAGACAAGATCCTGAAGAAGCTGTTGCCGGGCCCCATGAATGGTTATACCCATGAAAAAACAAAATTTGATCCAAGAGACATTTTTTCTTATAATAGTGGAAATTCATTTATCAAATAACGTATAAATGATTGTATAAATCATCATGATAAGTATAATGGGTTTGAAGCGATGAATATTAGAGGCATTATCCACTTTGTCCATAAATGAAATAAATTTTCCATTATGAACATGAGTAAGCATACCATTGGAGAAGAATTATTTAACCAAAATACAATCATCAGGTTTAATGACATCCCCATAATCTTGAATGAAACCATTATTGAAACCATCAGGCCCATGTGCAATTTCTGGGTTTAAGATAAAAACAGTATCCTTGATCTCATGATCAAATGTAATGATAATTAGGAAGGTGTTTCCCTCATTTTTAATAATGATAGGTGTGAAATAAAGGATATGGTAAATATTAAGATATGGAAAATCCAAAATATTAAGAAATTAGAGACAATTTGTATTGTAATACCATCATCAAATCAATAAGGGTTACCCTATATTTTTGAAAAGTGAGTGGCCTAAAAGATTTTAAAATTACTTGAATATAGTTATAGAAAATTTTTGTTCATGTCCTTATATTTGTGTTGCTTTTTAAATATCTAATTTTGAAGGTTATCATTAATTTAGAGTAGAGAATTATTTTTCCTAGAGATATCAATTTTTTATTGAGAATAAATAGTAAAATTAGAGTTAGTACTGGTAGTTTGAATTTTTTTAACATTGACTTCGAATGAAACAATCTCATTGTCAATTTGAAAGGATTTGGGATTACACCATTGTTTTAGATTTGATTAAGGAATTTTACATCATGATACAAGCAAAATAATACTTACCATAGATCATAGAATTAAAATATTATTTAATAGTTTTATCACAATTAGGACCTGAAAACCCAGATTTATTGAATCTGAATAGAAGAATGCGTTTAGAGCTTCTTATAGAGATACTAACCAGGGTCGTCTGGTGATCAGTGTTATGTTTGGGGAGAGTGGCTCTAGATATGGTATCCCATATATCTAGTATTTTATCATTATAGAAATGTCAATCTAGTTTCTAGCTACCACCATATTATAGTTCCTTCTATACTAGGTGTATTTGTCCACAATGGAATGTGGAACACTATAGTAACATTTGAAAAATCATTCAATGAAAGTGGTATAGACATGATGTTATTTTCATTTTGTTCCATGAAATTAAACTATGAAAGTTTAATATTAATAAACAAAATTAATGAATAAAGTCACTGCTTCTTCTTCAGGTATATTAATCACATATAAGTAATGTTTCAATCATATATATTTGGTATTAAACTATAATATTATTATTAAATATATGTATTAATATATAGTAAACAAGTAAGTATATTAACATTACTATATGTTTGGGGTATTCTCCAAGAGGGTGAGAAAGGGTGATTCTTAATTTAGGAGTGAGAAAAAAACATCTAATTTCCATGTTAGTGATTCATGTTAAACTATTATTGGGAATAACCAGAACATTTATCTCATGTGTCTTTTGGAATCAATGAAACATTATTCCAAGTTAATGAATTGATTTTTTTTGTGGTTTATTATACTCAACCAATAGTTCAACAATACTTGAATCATGGGAAATACGTGATGAATATAAAATGTAAGACTTATTTACCATGTTGTGGAAAGAAAAATATTTTTCCTGAATTACTAAAGTGAACATCTAGGATATTATTATTTTGGTACTTAGACTCGGACAAGCTAAATACCTTTAGTATTATTGATGTATTTATATTGGATAGAGAAACCTTTAGAAATAAAGGTATGGAAAAAGGATTTCAGAATTGGTTCAGCAAGAGAGTGTGAACTATTTTAAGGGTCAGTTAGAGGTAAATATACTAAATATGGTTCATTTATGTGATTAATTAAGGGAAATAATGGTAACAATAAATGAGTAACTTTAGGTCGTCATGATGTAGAATATCTTGAACAAGCATTCATCGATTAATATAATGTTTTATGGAGTAATTCATAAATGAAAATTACTTTAACTATATTTCATAGATGATGTTAATATGTAGGATTTATTATATTGTATTAAATTTTAATATTGGTCAATAAAATGTAATGTGAATCAATTCTTAAACATAGATTTTATACATCAGAGTCATGGTGGAAGTCGTGTTAATTTTAAAACATACAAAAACATCCATCATGTTTCATGATGTTCTTGGAATATAACAGTGATATCCTATAATAATTTCCAACTCAAATGACAATTGGATATCAAATGACTAATAGTATGTTGGAATTTAATTATTTTATGAGGACATGTGTTTAGATGAAATGAAATTATTAGGATATAAACAAACATGCATCATGGAAAACACAATCTACATCAAAAGTAATTATCATAAATATTTCTTAGGATATTATAGAAATCCATGAGATGGAGTTGATAAATTAAAAGTTAATGACGATATTTCTATATAAGGTTTCACATATCTACTTGAGATTGTCAGAGCCAGATTGACTTGTGTTTTCTCAATTCTAGAGGTGCACAAATAGTTGGCGTAAGAATACGTTCCACAATTCAAATGGAATGGAATGTTATAGAGACATATATTGTATTGGATGGTTAAAAATATAGTGATGGATTTGTTTTCACCTCATCTGATCTCTCTTATTATATATCCCACTATCAAGAGAAGAAAACTCTAGATCCAAGTGAATGTATTGATCTCTCCTTCATGCATCCCAATAACGGTGATATAGTGACCATCTGGGTGATGAAGGTGTTGTCTGATCTTTGTACTAGAACATAAAATTTGATGAAAGACACTCATGTATATTTTTCAAGAAAACATGGACAATCAAGAAGAATATAACGTGATATTTTTAGTGAATTGATCACTGAAGGTGAATGGTAAATAAACACATGACTTCAGATTAAAATACGTTTTAATGGTTTCAAATTATGCTTAAAATTCCTCACATGAGATCCTTGGGACGTAATCTAGAATAATTTCACAGACGATGACATTTTCATGTAGATCATTAGTGGAAAATTTTAAAATCTAGTTTTATGGGGCTTCCACTACATGCCTAGTACCTTCATATCCAAACATATATTTTTTCCTCTTCATTACCAATAATTTCATTTTGTGGAGCTATTGGTGGTGGATCTAGATATGACTCACATGATGAATTCACTACTCTGAAGACAATGAATTATACATCTTCCGTATAATTCATTGTTTCCTTCTTATTATAGTAAATTTTTGCATCATATTTTTAAATTAAGTCCATAAAACAAATTATATCAAATTCAAACATAGGTGTCAAAATAAGGTTAGAAAATAGAGAATGATTATGTGTCATATTCTGGGATTCTAGAAACATACTTATTGAAGCGACACTTCCCCATGGATTTTTAACTGGAGACTATCTTTTTAAATTAAAAGTAAATTGTATAATTCTCTTGGAAAACCTAATAGATATATAAAAGTGTGAGGATATATAATCATTAAAATAATCCACTAAATTTTCTAATAGGAATAATGTACCTCCCACCATGTCATTCGGTACTTCCACCTCAGATATAGTGATCACAAAATCATTCAATTTTCCCCTTATCTTCTTTTGTGGTTGATTCCCTTGATGATTGGTACATTGGGGTGAATAATACTCCATCTCCTTACAAAAGAAGAACCATAAATCATTTATTTGTTTCTTACCCTTACATTCATGATCTATATTTCCTGTATCCCAACTTTTATAATTGAATCTCTTTCACTTCATGAATTTCCCAAGATGAATATTTCCACATTTCCCATAATGTGTAAATTTCATCATTCTAGTCTTCTTCTTCGACACATTCCCTTTTTCCTATTGTTTGAATAACCATAAAAACTTTTGATTTCCCTTCAATATATATGATCTATAGAATTAATTCTTTATTTTTATGGAAGACAAAACTATTTAATTATATGATGAGAAAGAATTATAGACATATTCCCCTCATTGACTGGGATTAATCCTTTTAATGAAATGGTAAATTTCACTCTATAGGGTGTGTATTTAAACCATATCATACCTATATAACATCGTAATTTTTGGTTCATTCTCAGCACCACATTATTCTTAATTTTTATTTTATCTAAGTAACTTTCAATTTATTTCATTTTTTTCTCATGAGGGGTATATTTTTCATATAATGTTTCCTTAAAAAGAATTACAGTACATGAATTAAATTTCAACTTCATCCATAGTATTTTGGATCAACAATGACCATTGGTAATAATTTACTTTGATACAATACACTACCAGTGCAACCTTTTCATTTTCACTGCATCCTAAGGTCATAAATATCTACTCTGGAGATTTAATCCATTTCATAGTTTACAAAAAAGTTTTATTCCCATAAAATTATGGTGGCATCTATTGTATAAAACTATATAAAATTGGATAATATCACAGTTGAGTAGGTTTCTCCATCTTTCCAGGTTTATTTTTTCATAGACTAATTAATCTACCCTAATAATTCCATTATTTTCTAAGTTGCAATACAAGATGTATTAGATTCTTCAATAAGTGAAATATCTACATTGGCTTTGAGGAGTTGATATCCCTCTTCCATCCAGACACCATTTAAAAATAATTGAATATGAAAACTTTTCTCCAAAATTTATGAATTTTAAATCATAATGTATTATTCCAAATATGGAGTAAAAATTAACATAAATAAAAAAAATATTTATTGTTACCCTCATAATTGTAAACCTAGTTTCTTTAGAGATATCATTATTTTCAAATCATTCATAGTGGTTTTTCATAAAAATGTGAATTTTCCTAAACATATCCATTGGTAGCATCAAACTATGTGCGTGTAAGGATTATTGTTATGCACTAGGAGATGATCGGTTCAAGCCCAATATACTCTCTCTGAAGTTAATACCCTTAAGTACCTCCATTCCTAAACCACATCAACATTTAGTATTGAGAAAGGGATGTAATACTAGAGAAAAACACATAATATCTTATATAACATAACTTTTGGATGTTCTTATATACATATCATCAATTTAAATCATAGTATTTTCCTTCAATATATAATTTCCTTAATCTAATTCCTCAGGTTTCTGCTAAACATCCTATGATATAAATTTTAAAGACCTCAATTCCAATAACCTAGATATGGTTTCATACATTACTACATTGACATAGATATATTGAATAAAATCTCAAATGACAATTAATTTAGTAGTTTTAGAGAACTAAATTCTTATATGATACCCATTTTACATTGGAATAGATTATAAAATATAATACATGAAAAAATAAAATGAAATAAATCCATGAAAACTCTTTCCAATAACACGTCTTTTAATCCTGGGTAATGGAAACAAAATAATGGTGCCCTCAAATTTTCATTTAGGATTACATATATCAAATGTATCATGAATAAATAATCATATTAATCATATAAAGTTAAATAAATTATCCAAAATTTATTTTAAATAACTTATCTATCATGATAAAATAAAGAATAATTAATATTGAATGGTTAGTAACTAAACACACAATCCATTTAATCAGTAAGCTGAGAATGAAATGCGTCTAAAAAAAATATCATTAAGATAGTATCTTGGAAAGTGAAAGCGAAATTCATAATGATGGAAATTAATAATTATTGGACATCATGTCTGTGGAAAATGATACCAATATCGTCAATTCCTTTCCCAAGAAGGCTTAAAAAGATAGGTAGAAACTTGTTTAATTTGGAAAATTGATTTGTCTCATGATACCTACCATTACATTGATGATCTATATAATTCTAGGCCCCACCCATCACTATGGGTCCAAATAATTCCTCATATATGAAATAATAGATTTAATTCATGAATTAATTTTCCTTATAATCAAATATCAATATTGAGTAAAGGATATGGATTTGCTAATATTTCCTCAGTTAATCAAGTATCTTACAATGAAAAAAATATATGTAAAAATGTTACACGCCTTAGGAAATATTCATATACATCATACAAGAATTTTTAATTTTTCGATAAATTTAATTTTCCAAAAAAGTTCCAAAGAATATGATTTTTTCAAGGGAAATTTATAAATTACAGTCAAAATGATATTGTAAAATAACTTTTATCATTTGGTACTTTTCATGTAAAATACCATCAGATCAATGAATTAAAAATGATAATTAAAAATGAAAATTAAAATATAATTAATAATTAATTTTTAATGATATTAAATCTCAATGGATAAATATATACACCATACAAAAGGAATTATGTGCATAACATTACAAAATGCCTCAATGAGGGGAAATTTAGATGAAGTTCCATACCTCATGCTTTCAATTGGTAGAACTTGTTATAAGCTTCCTTATAATTTTTTTAATCTTGTTATTAAATTAATCTAGAAATATATTAAAATTTATAATGTCGTATATGATCCTTTAATAACGTCTTATCACTAGTTCATTAATAATCTTTCATTACTTTCATTATTCCGGGTGTTAATTTCCTTGTTTCTTCATCTGTGCTTTATAATGAATGTTCTTTTTCTGGTGAATATTATACAGTTCCATCATCTCTAAAAATATAATTTCATAATTATCATATTTATAAATCAATTTTTTAATAGAAATTTTGAAAAATGGTTTTGAGAAATGTAGTATGTTACAATCATGGATACAGCGGGCCTTACATTAATATGAGTAACATTTCCATTTTTAAATTATCATTATTAAAAGGAGGTAAGTAATATTTTATCAATATATATTGATCATAATATCATAAATAAAATTTAATATCATTATATATACTTATATATATATATATATCTAAATAGAGTCACATAACTTTAGGAAGGTGGTAATCAACATGTACATCAATGATATTATTGTCTTTCAAAGAGTTAAAAGTTAAAAAAATGAGGTATTAACTTTTAAGAATGATAAATATGTATTTAATATAATTATTATATAATTTATATCACATTTATTCATTAAATGTATCCTCATCACCTCCTATGTAAAACATTTTTTAAAACTAAACCACACTACCTCATGAGGCAGTACTTTGTCGTACACATGAGCGATGTAATCATATACCCTATAAAATATAACGTAAAAAGAGTTATATATGATAAAATGACTCCATAGGTATTTTAATGTTATAAATATTATATATATTTTTCATATCTATCACCATACCCAACCGTGATATGTTTTAATAAAGAAATGAATGAAATCAGTTCACGAGGCTGTAGTCCACCAAACACACAAAATGATTTGGTGATTAATTTGATGGAATTGGAGATGGTAGTATGTAATTAACATAACCTAACAATATATTAGTATATTTTATATACTTAATTTTATATTATAATGTTTTAATAACAATTTAAGAAGGTGGAGGGACAAATAAAATAAAGACTCTCATAGAAGAATGCTACCACTTCGTCGAGTAACCTCCATATGTTTTCTTCAAATGCCTTTATATGTTGGTTTTATTACTAATATAAGTCTTATGGTTAGAGGTTATAGATGTTGGAATGTTATTTTTTCATGTAATGGATGAATCTAAGGGTTTTGAATGTGTGAATTTGAGAGAGGAGGGTGTGGCTTTTTATAAGTGAGGTGGGAAAAAAATTGTAATTTTTGAATAGAAAATGGTGTACTCACATTTTTTGACAAACCAAAAGGGTAAAAAATGTAGTATTATTGATCCATAGACATTATAAGGTCTAAATATGTCCATAAAATAGATTTTAGATGACTTTTCGTGTCATTTATACAATTATCCTTTTTTACTTTAACCAACCCCCCCTAGAAATCAATTTTTATCGGCAACGTGCTAAATACTTTTCACAATTCAGTAGGGTAAAAAAATAATTTTCAGTAATTAAAAAATATAAATTATTATGATTATAAATATGGAATTAATTTTCATAAATTCCATTCACATAAATTTTAATATTTAACTTAAAATTAAACCTGCATATGTGGCAAGATAATGACTTTTGAAAGAGATAATGTTCAAATGTTTATTAAGTTTTAATATAAAAATTCAATATTAAAATGATTATAGTGATCTAAATTGGATTGATTTATATAAAATATAAATAATTTATCTTTTTATCCAATTAAAATTAAAATTTATGAGCATAAATTATTTATATGAAAAGGTTGTTTTCAATTAAAATTTAATATTTTTCAATATTTATCAAAAAATGAAACATTTCAGAAAAATTCCAAAAAATACACCCTAACATAATTTGGATATTATGATTTTAAAATTAAAGTTTATTTTCTAAAATAATTTTTCTTAAATTTGTGATCATTATTTTCCAATTAATTTTATAATGCACTACTAAATCATCTTTTCAAAAAAATACAGTTTTTCCAAAAAAACATTTCATGTCCATTTAAATTTTTCATATTTTATTTCTATTATAAATAGAACCATTATTTTCATAAATTATTTTGTACTATTCATACACATAAATTTAATCACGAGGATATAATGGAATGCTATATTATTTTTTATTTAGACTCGGGGTTACGTGTTCTGTAAGAAATCAAAAAGAATTAATTTATTCTAATAGAAATATATGTATTATTCTTGTGGTGTTGTAATACCCTTCTTCTTTTACCTAAATTTATGATAACCAAACTGAATTTCATTCACAGAAAAGTATTTATGTCTATGTTGTTGATTAATAAATTCAAAAATACAGTGTAAATGATACTTCATCTTGATTGTGATCTTATTTAGCTCTTGGTAATCAATGAAATGTAACATCAATCCAACATTATTTTGTACAAAGAGAATGGGTAAAAAAAGATGACACGCATGAAAAAATGAAACCCTTTTCGAGAATTTAATTGAGTTACTTATTCAATTCTAATAATAGAATCGTGGCCATTATTTATGGATTCTTTAAAAAAGTTATATCACCCGGTATGAGATCTAATGAATAATAAAATTCATGATTTAGTGGATAACTAGGAAAATCTTAAATAAAAGGAATAAAATAACTTCAAAAAAATGGAATATCATTGATGTTGAGTTTCTATACATTCATCTTAGATAAACACTCATTTTGAAATGGAATCAGAACCTATACAACAGATGTGATTTTAATTTGATGTTCATGTTTTTTGTCTCACTGATAAATAGTCATAGGTTGGTTTACAATATCAAATGTGAAATCCCTTCCTTGATAATCGATGTGGGATTTATGTTTATAAATTCAATACATTCCTATATCACCAAAAGAGTTTGTTATCTTATTAAATGAAAGATGTAAGAAGAGTCAATACTAATACTCTTAATAGGGTTAGAAGTAATGTATCCCTAAAGCATCATCCCTTAAATTTTTAGCATCCTTAGAGAAAAACGATCGAAGACTAGAAAAGAAAAGGAGACAATCCTCTTGAGATGCATGAGAAAGAAGAATGTATTCCACCAGGATTCCCACATTCTAGGTATGGAGAATGAAAATTTTTTTGTTCATAAACTGCGTGCACCTTCTTATGTAGTATTCAATGGGCCAAGGGGAATGACTCTTACCTAAAATTTCATTATAAATAGTGATAGAATTGGTGTCAATCTCTGAGATAGGATTTTTACTCTGAAAACGTAGAAGAAGATCCATGATGAAAGAAAGGGCTTCGGCAGGGAGGGAGTCACCATTTCTAATAAATGATATGAATGATTCTATAATAGATCTATTGGTGTCACTATTTACTACACCTCATCACATATATCCCAAGGTGCATGATCAATCATTGTTAGGTTTATTCCCTGATATGGGGGAATCCATTTGATCAATTTTCCATAGATTGGTGAGTTACTATGAAGGGAAGGGATAATGAGATTAATGACCATGAGAAAGGGACCATTCATTGGGTCCTTACTTAACCTAAAAATATTAGAACCATGTTCTTGGTTTTAAAAGGAATACCAAAGGTAATACTAAAAAACATAATAATGCCAAGATTTTTTCCTTGATGAAAAAATCACCCAATAACCAGAAATGATAATGTAAATTCTAGCCTTTCTCTTATAGCCGTGATTGGTATCACCTTGGAACCATTGTAGAAAAAAGAAATTTCATGATGAAGGCCTTATAGACCACACTGTAAACTGGTCAAAAGATCCCAATACTTATTTTTACCAGTTCATGTTAAAGAATAGATGGATCATGGACTCATATTCATGTTCCCTATAACAAGATCATTTAGAAGTAAGACTAATCTCTCTTTGATGGATGTTCTCATCTGTTGGAAGGGAACTGTTCCGGAAACACCACATTAGGAAAAGGAAGTTTAATGGTAGTACATTACATAATAAAACATCTACCCATGGATCCTAGAAATCAGATCTAGACTATGAATTATATAAATCTCTAACTTTGAACATACATGAAGTAGATCCAGTGAACACACAACAATATTGGTCATTAGTGAGATCAATGCTATAAAAAATACTCCACTTGTTCCAATGTGGAAAAAATCAGAGTGGGGTGATTTCTTTCCTCCATAAATATTATATTGGTGGTGTGGCAGTGAGGGAAGCCAAGAGGAGACCCTGAAAAAATATGTTTCCAATATCCCACTTCAACCTTTCCAATTATCCAATGATATTGGCATTCTAGGATTGGAATATAGGGATGAATAATGTTTTTAATCTTGGAGGACCTAGGTCTATAAGAGAACCTCATAGTGCCCTAGGTATTAATCATGTGTTTACTCTATAACTTTTCCTCTCAATGGTTTCTTACACAAGTTTTTCATCGAGATAATTCATGGTATCTTAAATACTATTAAGTTTAAAACCCCTAACTTAATAGGTTGATAAACTTTGGAACAAGAAGACCAATAAATTTAACCTTCCAAATGAAAATCCCATAAAAAGGTTGTCAATGTTTTATAAATTATAGAATTCACCTTCTTCAATAACATTAGAGTATCCAGACCATGCATAGGAATGGTGGAGATAATAGAGTTAATCAAAGTGATGTGACCTTCAAAAGATAAAAACCTATCCTTCCTATTGAGAATCTGACCCAATATTTTCTCAATGAAACCATTAATTTAATTAATGATTAAGGGGTTTAGGGACATAGGGGAACCCAAGTAGATCAAAGGAAAATAACTATTCTACATACCATGGTTGGAAACCAAAACCCTTATCATCATCTCTAAAAAATTGATAAGAATAATGATGTTGCATTTATCATGACTGAAAACTTGACCACTATGAGCATAATAAACCTATAAGTCCTCATTAACCCCTTGGATAGATCTCCTACTAACATTGAAAAATAGAATGGTGTCATCCGTGAACATAAGATGAGAAATACCACCAACCTGGAACTTATTCTGGTATGGGGAGATATTTCCCAATGTAATTTAATGATTAAAGTGGAAGCTGAGATCATCTTGAGAAATGATTAATATGGATGCGGATAAAGGGTCTCCCAAAAACAATCCCCTAGAATATTTAACGAATATGAACTATTTTACCATAAAGGAGATTAAATCTAAGAGAACTAAAGTAATGAAATAGAATATCAAGGAACTAACCTACAAATCAAATGCATTCTAAGACCCTATTGATGAAACTCCAGTTGACCCAATCATATGATTTACCCATATATAGTTTAATTTCCACATATCTACCAAATCACATTAGGTTGATATCACATATCACTTCATGATCCAAGGAAATATCCCCTTATAATGACCTACCTTCTACAAATCTCTATTACACCATAACCACCCAACTATGATGGAAGGGGGAAAGTATTTTGTTGAGAACACCAATAAGGACTTTATATGGAACTTTGGAAAAACTAATAGTATTATATTAATTATGATATTCTGGATTTTAAACTTTGGGAACTAGAAAAATTTTAGTGGAACTTGTCACTTGAGGGAGATTAACACCATGAAAATAGTCAGGCACTACAGTGATCAAGCTCCAATTTACAATGTCCCATAAGATCCTATAAATGGAAGCGGGGAATTTAGTCTTACCCTAAGATAAAAAAAGATTTATTGACCAAAATTATCCTTTGATTTATGACTCTTCATAAATAGCTTTCAATCTTTCCTTCGCTTCACTAGAAACAATGTATGGAATCACATCAAACAAATCTAAATTCCCCCTCAGATAGACCCCCATAATTCATTGGTTAGGGGACTCTAGTAATGATCTAAAGAATGATTATTCAAAATTACCCATAACATCTCTGTTATTAGAGATGGATATTTCATCCAATATCATGATGGGATTCATATACCTACATCTTTCATTGTGGAACGAATGAAAAAATACGGTATTTATATCACCTTTATAAAGAAATTTAACTCTTTATTTCATACGAGCTGTATGATTCTGCTTCAGCGAAACCTCTACTAATAAATTCATCTTATATATCAAAACACCAAAGATTTTTTCATCTCATGCAGATTCAAGGCTGGATTCAAGAAATTGGATGTCCCTATTATGGTATTCCAGATATTTATCCCATGAAAGAAAACACTAGGAACATGAGTGATGATGTCCCTTGATATGCCTTAGTTTATTTTGAAAAGAGATCTAGGGTTTACCTCTAAATGAATGATCCCAAGAGTTTTTCACAAGGTCCACAAACCCTAGATTATTAGCCAAAGTGGAGGAAAATTTAATGAAATTCTCACCAACCTTCAAGGAGTTCACGAAAATGTAATGAGGGGACTGATCTGATAGGCCATGAACCATATGAGAGACTTTAAGAACATGAAATACATATAGAGCTGCTCTATTCACAAGGCAACGATCTAGGTATCTCCAAGATCGACATATCCCTTGATAGTTTTTATAATAGGTAAATTGATCTACATAAAATCCAGTATCAAATATCCATTTGTTTTCTATGAATGACATTAATTCTCAACTTTCTCTCAAAGGGAAAGGAACCCTGCCTTTTTTTATCTTCTGGACTAGGTATAATGTTGAAACCACCTCCAACCAGTAAAGGGAAGTCTCCCGGATTGAAATAGCTCATGTATTCCCAAAGGGATATTGTAGGTTGTGCCTCAAATATTTCATAAACAACAGAAATAAATAATGTATTTATTCCTGCTAAAACATTGATATTAATAAACTGATATGACACAGAGATAAAATAAACTAAAAAATAAATACAAAAAATAAAAATGTGAGAGTTATAGGGGAAACTATAAAAAAATCCTTAAACTCCTAATCAATGAAAAAAGTACTTCACTTAAAATGGGTCCATATTGGGTAATAACACCTCATCGAATGAGATATATTTATTAGAAAACCCATTATAGATAAAATATGACTTAAACCATGATCCTAAACCACAGTCATTCCATATGTGGAGATTAACATTTGAGAGAAGAGGAACCTAGAAATAGCCCAAGACTCATGGCCCTGAAACTACTTTGAAGACCTGGTATTTTACTTGGATCTCGATAGGGATCAGCTTCGAAATCTATAAGTGAAAGTGAATATTGAAATAATATTAAACATTATAATAAATATAAACCATTGTATATGTGAACTGGTTAGAATAGTTACCATGCATCTTTCATTTGAAACAATTGAGTGTTTATGGTACATTATATGGATTTCCCTCTCTATTTTCATTATTTTTTGACTTCCTCCCATCACATCACTATTAAATTTATATATGTCCAACCTTTAAAAACATAAAACATTTAAAAGCCCATTAAGTAAGTTTCATCCATGTTTCTTTCCACACATCAAATAATAATTAAATATTATATTCTTTTCTTAGTGGTTCATTGTGATTCAATTAAACTCCATCTTTCATTTCATATCAAAACTATTTGATTTCTGGGACACTCCAATATCTATTTCAACCCTAGGAGAACATTTAATGATTTATTCATAGATAATCAAGTCCTGTTATGGATAAAAGTATTTAGATATTTTTTGATGAACTAAAGAATTGATCAACCTTAATGTTGGATGATAATTCCTGAATAATACCTCACATGTTTAGAAAAAAAAATTTTGTAGGTAACAATGGATTAATCATCCTTCAACTTCATCTTAAAGAATTACTTATCATTTTTGTATTAATAATACAGTGGAATTACTTATTGAAAAATAATTTGGTAAAATCATCTCACTCCATGATGTCATTTTTATCTTACTCCCTTGTACTCTGGATGACCGTCCACTATTGATATGAATCTCCTTTCTATTGATTGATATCTTAAATGAATTTTTCATTTTTTGAGAAAAATTGAAAAGAAAATATTTTTTTAGTGGAACTGATCCATTTCTCAGAAAATATTGGATCCATTAATGTATTAATATATGGTAGATATTTCCTCATTAAGGACTCAATAAAATGCATTTCCCTCTATTTATCAATTGTATGTTCATAATGATTCATATCATGAAAAATGTTTTATGATAAAAGGGGTGATATTTTTCATTCCATCTCACATAAAATTCATTTTCCACAGAGCTCAATCATTTCATTTTCCATTTAATTCAATATAAACATTGTTCCTTTTGGTTCTAGCCATCATCTAAAAGAAAAAAATATTCTTATGATTAAAATTAATCATAGTGGGAAAACACATAGTTGAGAAAATTCATTTATATTATGTCTAAATAATGGAAACTACTTTTAAATAAATGACATTAAGGTTTTAACCTAGTTCATACATCATCATATTATATTCAAATACATCATGATGGTTCCTAAATAATATTTCAATTATACCAAGAATATCCCCTAAGAGATTAAAAAAAGGTGTATAGAAAGGCCTATTTTCATATACTAGATAATCATTGAGTCAAGAATGATACACCATTATTGATTTGTTTCACCTAGTTACATCTAATATAGAACAAATTCCACTTCTAGTATCTATACATGGATTTATTTCTTTGTAAACCATATAATATCTTCCCTGCCAAAAAATTATGATGTTACCCTATTCATAACCTTATCCTAAGGGGTTTCAATAATATTTTCTCATCCTATTTTTCAAAGGATAAATAAACAAATATTATGATACAAACTGTAATGAACCAGTCTTTTTATACATGTATATTACATATTTTTATATGAATATTCATTATGTTACAAAAACACATGCTTGGGGATATTAAAGGCATAATGCCTTTTGAAAGTTGGAAAAGTAAATAATTAGTTAAGAATATTTCTACACCATATCCTACATTTTTCCCCATAATTATAATCCATTTGAGACATATCACATGTGAAATATAAAATTATTACATTCGGAAAATAAACAAAGGAATGGATGACCTATGATTATCAGTAGGAGTAAGTGAGGGAGATAAGTGATAATAACATGAGAATAAGGTTATTTGAACATTAGAATAACATTTCAATGAATTAAAATTTATATAAAATATTATAATATATATCCATGGAGTAAATATTGGTAGTTTATAAGAGATGGATCATAATAAAATCAAAAAAAACGAGTCATGAGATAATAACAGTGGAATAAGTCATAAAATTGTAGAAAATATATAATAATATAAAATCATTTTAATAAAATCCTTGGCTCATTTAAAAGGGTATTATAATTTAATAGTTTCACTTTCAAACCCATCATAGTAGAAATGGTGTAATACCCAGACAATCTTAGTGTACAAATTACAATACTAAACTGTGTTCTCTCCCCATTTTGAGCTTGTTTATCTCATGAGAATTAAATATATCTTGAATTAATTGGGGGGTGATATTTCTCACACCATTTAAATAAATAATATAATAAATATTTGATATATATTATCATTAAATATTCATCATACAAGAATACTCATAAAAATAAATGGGTTTCAGGAGAATTACATCATTATAGACCCCCTGGAAACGAAATGGGTTTCATATAAATTTCAACATAACAAAACCCATGGAAAATAAATGGGTTTCATAAAAATATATTCTTCATAATCATAACCCATATATTTAAATAGTATGTGTATTAATTCAAGATTTTATCCCCTATATTACAAAATAAAAACTAATTTTTTGATGTTGATAAATAAAAAATGTTTAAAAAATCCTTAAAACATTCCTGAGGGGTATATCCTTTCCACTTTTAAAAAAATTAATTAAATTCATAAAATATCCAAAATATTAATGAATTATTTTATTTTAAAATAATATTGAAACTTTTAATATAATCTATAAATCATTGAGTGGTCATGACGGTGGAAAATTACATTCATTCCATACACATTAAAACTATGATTCCTTTAAAAAATTTCAGTAAATGTTTAAAGCATCTTTTTCAGAAAATGGAAAAAAAATATTACATTAATATTTTTTTTTGAAAATAAAAAAAAATGGGTGAAATTAAATTTAACAATATTATGATATTTTTTAAGTCATATTTAAAACATATTTTAAAAACATGTATATGGGAGAACAATTATTTTTGACTGAATAGGGAAATAAAATCTCAATTTTTTAAGAAACTATTTTGATCCCTTGGGTACATAAAAAGATAAAATGAAATTAAAAAATTATTTATCATGACATAAAAATATTATATTAAATTAAATGATTTTATTTAGTGGAACACCATATGGTTTTATGAAGGGAAATATAATCATAAACAATGATATTGGAATATAAAACGTTTACCACTTCAGTATATTTTGAATCATGAGAAACATTAAATATTAACATCAAATGAAACATTAAATATAATTAAAATAATTATATTAAGGTTATAATATATAAAATGTTATTATATACCCCTTTTAAAAGTAGATAGGTGAATGACGTATCTTATGTCCCAAAGAAGGCAATTTGGGAAAAAATCCCTTACCTTAAGTCGCAACATCATTCATACACATTAAAAACTCCAGAATAATAAATATAATAATATTACACATCTATTGAAGAACCATAATCATATTTATAATACCTTATATGATTTACTTATTTCTTTTTATTACATGTTTATCAATAATATTTTGTTAATACCAATGTTTAGGTAAAAACTGCTTTGTTTTTCATGTGTATTTTTGGTTTTGTATTTTTCAACCTCTTACATTTATGAAGGTTACATCATATCCTAATTGTTAATTATGATATAAATATCATATATATTCAATATATATGTATTTATAGTAATATAATGATTGATATTTAAAATGAGTTACACCATTCGTGGATATCATAAGCCATATCTACACAAAAAATTTATTTCAATTTTCCCAATGGATCGAGAGAAATGACGATAAGTAATATATAAAAATTAAAGATACATTATTATGCTATATATTTCTCATATATTAATTAAATTTATTCAAATTACAATCCTTGGTTCTTATTAGTGAAAAATGAAGAACATCGGTTCATAAGGTGGTTATCTACCGTACACACGAACGACATTATCATATTTCCATGGAACAGGAAGTAATATGATATATGTGATATTATAATTCTAAAAGTATTATTAAATAAAAAATATCATATATAAAAATTAGATACATCATTATGTTTGACTATGAGAAGTGGTTTTTGAAAAAAAAAATCATCTGTTCATGAGGTTGTAGTCCATCGTACACACAATCACGAGTTTTGTTTCCCATTTGATGGAGGATAAGATGAATTCAATTCATGAAATTAAAGTAAAATAATATTATTATATTAAATATAATGATGTTATTATATCTTCATTTATTAAAAATATTTGAAATAGGTGTAAGAAGAAATAATATAAAATTGTCGGTTAAGGACATTACCTCTTCTTCGGAACACATATTTTCGGTTGCAAAAAAAACCATTCTAGGTTGTATTTATTCCCAAAACAATACCTCTAGGATAAGTTAATGGAAATACAGATTTTATTTGAGTATTTAGTTTCCAAATAAGTTATTTTTTTAAATTTGGAATTGAGGGATGGGGGTGTCCTTTTAAAAGTGGGGGAGAGGACACACTTAGAATTTTAGAAAAGAGTGAATCCCCCCACATTTATTTCTATCCATAATTCTCCAAAATGGACCATTATTGAACCCTGGAATAGATATGTACATAATTTGAAAACAAAAAAATAAATTATACATTTTTTGGTTTATTATTTACCCTTAGTTTTTTAAACCCCCTCGTAAACCCATTTTTACCTTAACCATAGTAATTAATTTTTACATTTTTTTCTATTCATTATCAACAATAATTAATTTTAACTTGTTAAAATATATTAATTAAATATATTATTATTTTTAATTCATTTTTCGTAATTACAAGAACATAAGTTTAAATTTTTAATTAAAAATTAAACCTGCACATCCAACAAAAACGTCGTTTTTTAGAGAAACTTTTTAAAGAAGTAAAATGTTTTTATAAGAAATTCAATATAGAATTGATTCCAATGAAATTTAACGGTTTAGTTATATTATAATTGAAATAATTTTAATTTAACAACTTTTTATATAAATTATTATCCTTATAAATTCATTAAATTGAAATATGGTTTTTAATTAAACTAGTATTTTTTACTATTCATCAAAAAAAATTCTAAAAAATTCAAAAGTCACCCTAAGAAAATTTAGACATGTTGATTCCAAAAATTATGATTATAATTTAATGTAATTTATAGAAATTATTAAAAACCACTTTTATTATTTATCCAAAAAAATAACATTATATTTTGAGAAAATATTATTTTCAAAACATATAATGTCTTTACCAAAAAAATTGTCGTTTTTATCAAAAATTTCTCTTTATAAAAATATTTTATATTTAACATTTAATGTTTCTTCATTATTATTCATAAGAAAATTTTTAATGGCTAAAACATAACATCCACATCAAATAGTAATATAAATAGAAATATGGTAGGTTTTGTACATGAATTTGTTTATTCTAATTCTTAAATAAAAATGGGTTATCAGAAACAAAAGTATCAAACATGAGGATTTTCATAAGAAGATGTTAATATTAATTGATTGGAACACATATCTTATAATTTTTTTCAAATTGGAACATGATAAATATATTTTCTATTTTCTTGATCCATCACATAGGTAGTAGTCTATCATTTTACAAGAAACAAAATAGCATTTTGGTGATAAAAAACATGCTGGTGATAGTCATTAATGTGAGATACCTACATCCATGAAAATATTAACATATAATATTTATGAACATATAAAATATATGGTTTATTGATTATGGAACAATCATAAGGAATGAATATTTTAAATCAATCCTTTAGTAATTTCTTAATATAATAGGTAATATATATTTAACTCTTATTTACCTTCTTAAATTTCATAAAATCTTAGATAAATATTTTTTTTACATAAAAAATATATTATAACCTATATTGGAAATTATTATTTTTAGATTAATTTAATTTTTTTTATGTAATATTTCAATTATTCAACTTTATAAGTAACTATTTCATTTCCATTACTTCCTTATTTATCCTTTTTTCTTATGTTTATATCATTTTATGTTACATATATATTGTCATTATTTTTTCAATGTTTTTAAAACTAATAATTAATATAAATAATTTTTACTATATTATTTTTAAATTTTTTGTTAACTACTCTAATGAAATTGAAAAAGGGTGGGGTGTTTGGTATTTTTTGTTTTATTTACGACACTTTAAAATTGGTATTCAATTTCTTATGTAATAGTTTTATTTATTTTCATTCAATAATATAGTTTGACATCACATTAAAGTTGTTATATTTTTAGTAAAGTAAATTAACCAAAATGAATAAAAATGTGTTTAGTTCAATTTAATTTTTGTGGGATGTTTTTTTATTTTTTATTTAATTTTATATATAATAGTTGGATTTCTATATTATTGTAATAATTTTTTTACATTTATTTGTAAGATAATGTGAGATCAATCATCTAAGAAACCTTAAGCTTATTGGTAGGAAATTACATTTACATCATTCGAGGAGCCTCATCACCATTCTACATAAGATCCATCTACATTCATAAGAGAAGAGAATACTTTTAGGGTTGATAGACATGGAATCAAACCATTTCCAAAATTAGTAGTTGCTCATATCCAGGAGTAGTGGATAACAATTGAGTTTGATAAAAATTATATTCATAGTGGACAAAATTCAATTCAATTTAAGACCTTTATGGTGGTGAAAGCGTTGTTTAATGTTAGTACATAGATTTTTGATTGGAGAAGTGTCAATAAAGTGAAAATATAAAATTTGTGGGAGACAATAAAGGAAAGATAATTTTTTCTTATTTTTCTTATCATGAATTGTTTTTCTAATATAGGTCCCACATTTATTATATGGCATATAATATAACTAACACTATTAATGATACGAATAAGTGTTTATCTATGGATAATAGGACAAGGAGGGATTTTAAATCAAAATTCACATCGGATTTAATTTTTTGGGAAATGAAAGAAATATATATATATATATATATATATATATATATATGTTATATTATGTTAGATTGAAGTAGTTTGTTGAATGTATATGAAAAGAATCATTTTTTAAAATTTAGAGTATTTCTTTTAGATTTTTTAAACTAACGACCATATTGGTTATTTTTTTAATTAATTTATAGAGAATGAGGAGGTATCCTCAAGAGATCCAATCAAAAAAAATATACCCCCATTCTTTAGAACATAATATAACAAAATACAAATTTTATAATTGAAAAATGAATGAAATAAGAGGTATTTCTAGTAACTAAAGAACCAATACCATTGAAATAGTAACTTGACCCTTGGAATAGTTACATGACCATTAAAAATAATAATTTCACTAATAGAACAGTAACATCACCTATAAAATTATAAATAAAATTTAGGCCTCCTAAAAATGAAAATATGATATAATTATATCACAGTATAAGTAAATAAATATTTTAGAAATGATAAATTTAGTGTGGGTATTTTTGTAAGTCATAAATATTTAATTACACTTTTATACTTAATAAAATGATTTAAAATGATAATTATTTTCAAAAAATGTATCAATAAATTATTATATTTTTTTAATGATTCAAAGATAATTTTATGTGACCTTAATTAATTTTCAAAAGCATTACAAAATCTGTTATAATTTTAAATTAATATTTTCCAAATAATTGATGATTTTATTTAAAAATTAAATATACCATATTTAGAAAATTATTTTGATCAAACGGTGTTTATTTTTGGATTCTACATGTCGAGAAATGGTTATGGTTAATTTTTTGGATTTTTTGAAAATAGATGATGTTTTGGGAATAGTGAAATACAAATATTTACTGTATTTTCAAAATACATGAATTATTGGGTCATGGAAAATGTATCGATTATGTAAGAACATAATATTGAACTATCCTTCATTATTTTAATAAAAATAGTATAATGGTTCAAAATATTTAGTCTTGTTCCAAAATAAAAAAAAATAGTCATTAAAATAATAACAAACCACCCCTCTCCTCCACTATAAATACCACCCCTCACCACCTCTTCTCCTCACTCATCCAAATCATTTAGTCTTGTTAAATTTCTACACAATCCTCTTCCAATTCCTCTTACCCACTTTAAGGATCCTTTGGTTTTTAAAAAAATACAAAACCCAATTTTTGTAAGGAGGGTCTCAAGGAGAAGAAGTCCATATGTAAAATCCTATTTCTTTTATTTTAATTTATTTTCAAGTTATTACCTTTTATTTTTCTCTACTCACTTACCATCATCCAATGTATCAACCCAAACATTTATCTAATGAATTTATCCCTTTTTATAGTAATTTAATATACTATAAAAATAATATATAATTAATTATAAACTTTAATAAAAAATTATAAAACAAGAATTAATGAAATAAGAAGTGTTTCTAGAAGTTAAAGATCGAATACCGATAAAATAGTAACATGACCATAAAAAGAGTAATATGAACATTATGAACTGTAATCCAGCCAAATGAATAGTAACCTCAACCATGAATGTATAAATAAAATATACGAGTCATAAAAATGAAGGTATGATATAATAATGTCATAGTCTAAGTAAATAAATGGTTTAAAATTTATTAATCAAGTGTAGGCATTTTTGTAAGTCTTAAATATTTAATCACAATTATATAAATAATTTAATATTTTAAAGGAAAATAAATTTTCATAAAATTTATTCATAACTTAATATTTCTATTTCATATGATATTAAGGTAATCTTATGAGACGTTAAGTAATATTTCAAAGTGTTATTAAATCAGTTATAATTTTAAATTCTGTATTTTTGATGTAAATGACAATTTTAATTGAAAATTAAACAACTAATATTTAGAAAATGATTTTCATAAAATGGATTTCATTCTTTATTTCTAAAGAAAAAAATGGTTAGGGATAAATTTTTATTTTTTTCTAAATTACATGAATGTTTTATGAATAGAAAAATACGATAATTTACATTAAAAGCTAAATACTAGAATTATGGAGTCACAAATGATGTATGGATAATGTAATCCCAAAATCCCTAAATATAAATAATTATTTTAATATATTTATAGACAATTTTCAAACTATTCATATTCTTGAGAAAAAATAATAAAATAATAAATATAATAATGAGAAAACACCCATCTCCTCCACTATAAATTCCACCCCTCGCCACCTCTTTTCATCACACCTAAAATGCTTTTAGACTTTTCCACCTTCTTCAAAATAATATTCAAATTCTCCTACCACACGTTCAAGAGCTCTTGGACTCATAAAAAGTTAAAGCCGAGGGGTATTGAGGATGATCTCAAGAAGAGAATTCAGCAGGAAAATCATCATTATTTTTCATTTAATTTTTTTTCAATTTCATTTGTTTTCTTATTCTTTATTCACCTCTCTTCATCCAATTGTATTTATAACTTCATTACATTACATATATTGTAATTATATCAGGTTAATGGAAGATATTTCCTTAAATTACTCCCTCTTTATTTCTCTTTTATTCAAAAAAAGAAATTTTTTCCTGTAATGTGTCAATTTACCAACGACATGGCCACGCACCTTCATTTTCATTTAACACCTTCAAGGATGTTAATCAATAAATTATAATTTTTGAATAAATTTTAAACTATTTTTTACAACCCTATTTATGTTCTAGAACTAACATAAACACAAAATACTAAATGATAAAACAAAATGAGTAATTTTGACCGAAAAACAACCAAAATTTACCTAAAACGATCATCATTAATTTTTTTTCTAAATATTCATCCTCATACAATATAACCAAATTCATTAAAATATCATTTAAAATTATGCAATGAAATTAATAATATATAATAATAATTCATGATATTTATCCGCATTTTACTCTAACTTCCTTTCATGTATACAAGTGAACTGATCATAGAAACTAAGAAGACAAACACTCTCAAAAAATGAAATTAAACACTATAATTCATAAAACAAATCAAAAAAATGAACTCAATAAAACTATAATGGATAAAATTATAGTATAAAATGTACTTTATATTTTAATAAATCAATCTAATGTTATTATACAGTATATTAAATTGAATAAAGTATTTAGATGCAAGGTAATGTGAACCCTCAAACCCAACTATCATTCTTTGGGTTTTACCTCATTCATCCAATTTTCAGTATGGATATTCTTTAATTAATACTTATATTCTATTTTATCATAATTATCTTAAACGTTTTTGGATATATATGTTACCAATCATGTTTTATAAAAAATCCTAAAAAATCCTAAAAAATTTTCTTTCAAAAAATATATCTTTTAACTCTCATGTGATTGTTTCTTAACCAATAAAGAGTGATACCAAGAATCTTATTCAAATTTTATCTTAGGAAATCCAAATTTTACAGATTGATGATTTATGAAATGAAACCAATTCATTTCCAGGGGTTATTTTATGTTTGAGGTTGTAATACATACCATTTTACATGCATGATAAATGAAAATGTTATGTTGTGATGGATGTGCCAAAAATTATATAGTGCAATGTAAATGTTATGATGTGATGGGTGAACCAATAAATATATATCACTACAATGCAATGGGTAATGTGATGTATCTCATGATAAAAAGTTAAATATGCATGAATAAGATGTTAGCTCTGATAAAAAAATATGTGTTGTAGTTGACCATTAAGACATGATGTTTCATTTCTATGCATTTCCATATTCCAAGAATTTTCTCAATGCTTCCTCTCATTATTATGATCTTATGCCTACATTATGATGAAAATTATTATAATCACCCTATGTTACTTTGATTAAATTTTTTATCTAACCTCTTAATGTGCTTTACCTCACCCCTTTCATTGATGTATATCCTTAGGTGATTACTTGTACTAAGGAAAACATTAGGGACAATAATAATCTAGAGAATGAAGAATTAAATAAATGTTTAGGCTTTATTTTGTAAATGTTTTTTATGGTCATAGATTTCCCAAGACACTAAACCTTTTTGTCTAGGGTGTTTAATTCCTTTAAATTTTTTTTATAAAATTATGTATTATGTTATGTTTAAAAATCAGGGTCAGTATAGTTGGTGTCAGAGAGAAGTTTAGTTAATTTTGGAATTAGGATTAGAAAACCATAATGAAATCCCTTAGTATGAGACTAATTATAAGATCCCAAGATGTAATGTTTTAGAAAATTCTAAACACAAGGACCCCAAAAGATACTATTTTGACATAATTGTTGATAGTAATAAATTATTTATTCATGACTTATTGAATTTTGTTTTGATATAACATTTTCTATTTTAGAAAATGTTGGGAAATTAGAGAAACTAATAGAAACTAGGCCAACATCATATTCTAGGGACAATGAAGTGATTGCCCAAATGAAATCCCTAATTCATTGGGAGTTGAAGTTCAAAATTTCTTCAAAATTATCACCCTGCTATCACAAGTTATTAACAATTACTTGAATAATGAGTAAATTCCACACTGACTTTAGATAGAGCAATAAGCTATTGACTGTTTTTTGTGGCAACATCTTCTAAAGTTTAGTGAATCTTATGATCCAATTTTCTTGGAATAGTGGGTCAACTCAATAGAGAATATATTTTCTGTGATTCACTATTCTATGACAGATAAGGTCACTTTACCATTTATCATCTAGATGGAGAGGCAAACAAATGGTGGGATTTTATTAAGAAAAAATAAAACATGTTAAATTAAAGATATAGAGTGGGATGTATTTAAGATAATTTTTCTTAACAAGTATTTCCATATAACTCTTCATACAAAAATAGAGGGATAATTAATAGTTCTGAATAATAATGAAGGAGATTCTATCATGGAATACAAATAAAATACAACATGGCATGGAAGGTACACTTCAATATTTTTTAACAACAATGACAGAAAAATTGATAGATTCGTCAGTTGTTTAAAACCACACCTTCAAAAGGATAATACAATTTGAGACTTTGGGAGTTATAAAGATTTTTTTGTGTGCCCTCAATTTGGAGATTAATTTTTTTTAATTGACCCATGGTTATGGTGATAAGAAAGAAAAGATTTCATTTCAAGGTGGAGGTTCTATTGTGAAAGGTGAAAATAAAACTCAACCACCAACTTGTAAACAATGTCGGAAGAAGAATCATGGGAAATACCTCAATGGGATGGGTAAATGATTCATATGTGGGTGACAATTCCACCAAGATCATGAATGTATAAATGACATTAATATTCACAATATTTTGGTTTAGAAAAGGAGAGAACAACCCATGGTCCAATGCTACAATTATAGGGATAAAGGTCACTACACAACCTAATGCACTAAACCTTGAGTCCTCGGGGTTAATCAACATCATCAGCCACTAAATCCAAAGGATAAAGGGAAGGATTATTCCATAACTAAAGTGTAAGTGGATCAGGAAAAAGAATTACTAAAAGGTGCACTTCATATTCACTCAATAATGAAAAGAGACTTATTGGATTCTGGTTCTACACATTCCGTTATATCTTTCATGTTTTCTAGAACTATTGAATCAAAGCCCTAAAATATTTATGTAAAGATATCATTAAAAAAATGGAGTAATCATATCAACAAATGTGTTGGACTCTTCTCATATAGTCATATGTGGGATAATTCTTCTAGTGAATCTCATGATACTTCCCTTGGTGAAATTTTATGCTATAATGGGAATGGATTGGATCTTGTTATAGAGTACATATAAACTATCAGGAAAAATAAATATCTTTTCATATTCTAATCTATCCAATGCTCCTCTAAAAATTAATGGAAGATCATGAATCTCCTTTTGAAATTCCTTCAACAGGATGGGTGTTGATTCCCTATAAAAAAATAGCTCTCTAAAATCGTAGAGTCAAAGGAAGATATCAACCTAGGAGAAATTCCCATTGTGAGGGGATAAAGTGATGTATTTTATGAAAAGTGATTTGTAATTCCCCCAGATCATTAGGTAGAGTTATCATTAGAACACATACATGGAGCTACTTTTATCTCAAAGTGTCCCTATAAGACTGCTCCTATCAAACTGACGAAGATAAATTAACAGTTAAAAGAGCATTTGAAAAAAGGGTTCATAAACCCTAGTACTTCACCTTTGGGTTCTCTAGTTCTCTTTATCAAGAAGAAGGATAAATCAATGTGTATGTGTATTGATTATGGTGACTCAACAATATCACCATAAATAACAAGTATCATATTCCAAGTATTGATGACATGTTAGATCAGCTATGATGAGCTTAGTACTTCTCAAAGTTGGATATCCATTAATGATATCATCAGTTAAAGGTGAAGAATAAAGATATTCAGAATAATTCCTTCTGTACATGGAATGGTAACTAAAAGTTTCTAGTAATGCACTTTAGACTTACTAATTCTCCTATAATATTATTGGATTTGATGAATATAGTATTTTGAATTAATTTAAAACTTTCATGTAATATTTATCGATGATATTCTCATCTACTCGAAGATTAAGGAGGAGCATTAATGACATCTAAGGATTGTGTTGGTTATATTAATAAATGATATATTGTACATCATGCTTAGAAAGGGTGTCTTTTTGTTGTAGTAAGTCACATTCTTGGGACTTGTGATCACAAGTGAGGGAATATCTATGGACCCTTAAAAAACAAAGTTAATTTAGGAATGGCCCAAACTCTCTAGTTTCATGGAAATCCATAGTTTTTATGGATTAGTCGTGTACTATCAATGTATTTTGAATAATTTATAATGATTTTATGGCCTAGTAACTATGTTAACAAATAAAGGGGTAATGTATTTCTATATGGAATATTGTGAGTAATCTTCAAAGAGTTATAGAGAAGGTGGATCACTACACCTGTACTCACATTACCAAAAAGTGGAAAATGTTTTTTGATATAAAATGATGCTTCAAAGAATTTCTTGGGTTGTGTACTCATGAAAAAATATATTTTGATAGCCTATGCCTCATGGTAGTTGATGATCCATTATAGGAACTACCCAATTAATGATCTAGAGCTAGTAGCTATGTTTTTTCATGAAAATATGGACGCACTACCTCTATGGTGAGAAATGTGACATATATACTAATCATAAGAGCTTGAAGTATATATTCACATAAATGGATCTCAACATGTGACAAATGAGATGGTTAGAGATAATTAAGGAAAACAATCACTCTATTCACCATCATCTAGGTAAGGAAAACATGGTAGATTATGCTCTTAGTAGAAAATAATTTTCTATTCTATCCATTTTATGGATTGGGAAAGAACCTTTATTCATGCATATGCGATGTATGAGATTGGAAATCATATTAGTAGGGAAAAATTCATCCTTTTCAACATGAATACTTGACCATTTATCCTAGATAATTTTAATAAGGTAAAAAAGGATGATACAGAGTTACAAAAGAGGGTGGATCTAGTAAAGGAAATGAAGATGAATCAGTTCGGTATTGAGGATGATGGTGTGATTTGGTTTGGAATTAGGATTTGTGTGCCTTCATCACCTCAGATAAATAATTTGATTTTGGATAAATCACATAGACCAAAATACTCTATCAATCATTGGAGTACCAAGATGCACCATGTCACAAACCATCCTAGGTACCTGAGTAACTCGATAACCAAGCCAGCCCAGGCATAGCTTGAAGGGAGTTCTCAATCCCTAAGGGTTATCAACCAGCATCTGGAATTATACCAACTGAATGTGGGAATTATTTTTCCACTCAAAGTGAAGAAGTAAAGAGATAATACAGTTTTCATAATAAATGAAACTCCACCGAGAGTGTTGTACTAAAAGTAAACAAGGTATAACAAAGGAAAATTTACTATAACCCATGTACCAAAATAGAGGAAAACACCTTATGTCTCTAATAACACAACTCACTAAGTCCACTATTAAATTGATGGATTCACCTTAAGTAGATTCTTTTCCATTGCTTGAACCTTGAATAAGATATTCTACAACCATCTGAAGGAACAAGTACGATGTGAGAAATAAATATGAGTAGGGTCTCACCATATATTTTATAATAGATGATAACAATATATTAACCAAAGAAATGATTTTAGTTTTAAAGATAAACTGGTTTTGAATATTAAATCCTATTTTAAAAAATACTGATATATAGGTAAAATGATGTAAAAATATTTTAATCACATGCTTTATTTTACATGTGATGGAATATCTCTAAAATGATGACTTACATAAAATATTTACATAAAATAGATTATGTAAATAAATAAGGAATGTAGATTTTTCAAGAAATTTTGTCATATATTTATATCTAAAATATAATACAAGCAAGAAAATAAGACATCAACCAAATAGTTATGAATGTTTTGGGCTGTGGGACTCTACACTATCGAAGTGATCATGGAAATATGTGTATACACAAGTCCCTCTTACATTGACCAAAGGTGACTCATCACCATCCAATTTGGGATGTGACCTACTAGATTTATGTTTTATAACATTGTATTAAGTATAGAGTGTTTCCAAATAACTCACAATCTACATGTGGATTTTGTGTGAACTTACACAATAGATTATGGGTAATTTATTTTGATACTTCTTAATATAAAATGAAATCCCATTCCACCATTTCAAATTCCAATTTGTTCTTTTCAAAAACAAAACATGTTTTAATTAAAACAATGATACATTCCAAGATAAAAACAATGGGTTTCTATGAATAATTTTTAATCCATTCTCATATGGTTGAAAAAAATTCAATACCAATTCCACTATTTTTATAATAAAAAATTTCCATCCAACTGTCAAACACAACCCAATTAAGACTAATTTCGGTTTTTCCCAAATTCTTTCCAAAAACTTTTCAAAAACCCCAATTAATTGAAATTGAATTTTCACTAAAACCAAATGAAAGAAATTTTTATCAATTTAATTTAAAACAAAATTGAAATATATAATGTAATATAAAGTTAATCAATTTGGATAATCAAGATGGAATGACTTTCCTTTTCTCAAAACTCAATAGTCACAACAACACCCTTTATCGAGAATGATTGGGTAGAAGTACTAAAAACATAACCTAGAAACAAGATCCAACATAAAAGATCATATATCCATCAAATAAAGAATGTCCTATTGAAATACAAATAGAGTAGAAGGATATAAATACAAAGAATAAGGAAAAATTCTTACCCCAAAAACACATCATTGGTATAATGATGATCAGACATTGAATGAGAGGTTCTGGAAGGGTTGTACAACTCCAATATTTCCTTGGGAGTGATATTTGTTGAGGAAGAAGAAACCCGAGAGGAGATAGAAGGAATAGACCATCCATGTTACATATTTAAAAACCACATTTGGGATATTATATAATATTTATTACCATTTCACATCGTGAAATAGATAATATTTCAAACCGTAGAAAAATGCATTAATGTGAATTAAAAACTGAACCTTCAAATTAAAAAACCAATATTTAATTCATTCATGACATGTAATGTTTATTCACATAATGTACCCTTCATAGTAATATTCCTTTCAGATCATACATCAAAAACTATTACATGGCATGTAACCTTGTTACACTATGTGTAACTCTACTACATCCAGTGGAAAAATTCCAGTTAAAGATGAGATTCCATCAAATCTCTAACTTCACCATTATAGTTGTCTTACTAATTCAAACTAAACCCTACCTAGTCAAAAAATAGAAAAAACCATAGAAAGGTTTAATACATACCTGTTAGATTGGTAATGGGATGTTACAACCACCCCACCATAAAAATATTCTGTCCTTAGAAAGCCTTTGAATATGCTTCCATGAAAAAAAGATGAGGCCAATGCTCTCTAACCATTGCCTCATATTCCCATGACTCATGATTATCATAACCTTATGATTATAGCACATGAACAAAAGGTATTTTCCTCCCATGAAGAACATTGGTATATGAATCAACTATCTCCACTTTCCGCTCAGTCAATGATAAATCAGGTACAATCTCAAGCTCCCTCCAACTCAAAATGTGGGATGAATAATAGAGACAATTTCTCATCTACGATGAATGGAATACATTATCTATTGATGTTATATGTTGTAACATCCCAGGTAAATAAATAACATGACATTTTAAAAAAAAATTATTAATATTTGTGAGCTAAATTATACTTTAAAGGGGATGTTATGTTCGATGTGTACCTGATACACGACAATGGGTTTCTTTGAAATCTTACATTGCACACTAATAATATAATATTATTATTTTAAATGATAATAAAATACTTTCCATTTTAATGGAAGTAAGGAAAAAAACTAACTAAAAATGATTATATATGTTTGTTAAATGTTTTTACATTTATCCAATAAAAGTTAGAGGCTTAAAATGTGAATGAATCTAATTTTAAACACAATTTACTTTAAAAGGTTGATTTACCTCCTTTTAATGTAAAACCATCTTTAAATATAGTTTTGGTCACTTTTATATGTTCTATTTGACAAAATAATATTCTTATTTAGAATCGGGAAATAAAAATTTACATTGTGTAAATTTTTGGTATTTTTCTAATAAAATTCATTTTTTATGAATAGTGAAAAATACTATATATTAATTAAAAAGTGCCTTTAAATCAAATTTATTTATATGGTTAGATTATCTTATTAATTTGTTTTAAAGTTTAAATATATTATCTTTTTACCATATAATCTAATGTTGGTCATTGGAATTAATTTCATTTTGAAATTGGACATTAACAAGTATCATTATTTTGATAGTTATTGTTTCTTAAAAACACGGTATTTGTTTTGATAAAGGGAATTAATTTTAAATTAATTAATGGAACTTATATTTTTTTAATTTGGAAAAATAGACATCATTTTTTAATTCATAATATCAAATATCGCTTAGGCTGAATTTTTGGTAGTTTTCTGAAAAACATCAATTTTTAATGAATAATGAAACCACTAAGTAGTAGTTAAAATAAATTTCATTTAAATGAAATTTTAATACTTCTGTGTAGTGGATTTCAGAAATATGACATACATGGTTGTTATTAGTAAGTAAAATGTGGTTTAATAGGTTGAAAATAATTTTTGGTGAATAGTGAATTTGGACTTTTATTTATCGCGATTAAAGGTAAATAGGGTAATTCAAGGTAAAAAGAATATTATAATACAACAAAAATACCTTAACACTTGTCTTAACCTTATTGGATGAGTAATGGACGACCATGGTCACCCTTGGGTCGATTTTGGGACCCCATGGAGCCACTTCAGAATGAAAATGACACTTAATTTCAATTAACTTAAAGTAAGGGAAAAAATGACATAAACAAATATCATTTAGTAAATAAATTTTTACATGGGGTTATATAAGTCATATTTTCAACTATAAATAGTAATTGGAAATCTAAAACTATTTCCCACATTACGGTATATTTTTATAATATTTAGACATCAAATAAATTAAATTATTTATGACACAATAATGATGTAGTATTTACATCATTAATAAATGATTTAAATATATAAGATTATTAATATTAATAAAATATCCAAAACCTATACAATTATTATTTTATGATTTAATTTAGACCATGAGTCATCTTATATTCGAATTTAATTAGTTTTGGACCTTTAGAAACAGAATATCACTATATAATAAAATAATATTTTCACACTTTCCTAAAGAGCCCCCCCCTATAAAAGGACACAACTTCTAACCCATTCTACACATCTCTCAAGCTCGTTGGTTCTTCCAAACCTTACACAAATAATCTCTCAAGATCCCTACCTTACACCTAGAATCCTTACCTTAGGCATAAGTCACTTCAAAAAGTCCTTTGGGTTCCAACCAAAGGAAGTTACCCAAATTAAAGGTGACGGTTTCTCTTAAATTCTTTTGTTTTATTTTGTTTTATTTTACTTCTAGAACCCCCTAAACTCTTTTTATTCCTTTATTTTATAATAAAAAAATATCTTAAATATACTATGATGTTTTTATGAGAAGTATTATAACTACACTTACACACACCTCCATCTAATGGATGAAGAACATATTGTTTCTGTGGTTGGTAACCTAATGCCTCACGAAACGATGATTATTCGATTATCTCCTACCACCTCCTATGATGGACATTAATATGGAACATTATTTATATATGATATATATTATGTTTATATTTTCTTTGTGCTTATGTATTTTCCATTTATTTCATATCTTTATGGTTTCCATTATGTGTAAAACGTGATAATTTCATTTGAGGAAGTGCGGACGGTTGCCCCCTCAAAGTGATATGACTCATTAATGAATTGTGTGGGATGTATAAAGTATAGATTTAATGGTATTATATATGATATTATACTGGATTTATAATATACCTATGAATCATTATGTTTTAATTCTAATAAAATATAAAATATAAATGAAAGTAGCGTTTAGGTGTACGTACGACTTACCGTCACCATGAACAGTGCATTTCATTTCTTATCTCCAAATGTTATGTACTGTTTTAAATAAATATATATACTACATATATAATATATATATTATATATAAATCATGTATATCATTATGGAGATAATAAGCTTTTGAGCACATGGAAAAATTGTAAATATAAAAAGTTCATTTTTGACTCAAGTTCTGAAAATCAATAAAATATCCAATATGAACTCAAATAATTAACTAATTATTATAAAAATATAATAAGTGATATAAAAGGAATATTTATCCTTAAAAATTTTCTTAATAAATTAGAAATTAACATAATTTTATTATTCATAAAGAGCAAGGAACATACAAGACAAGTTGTACTTGAGGTAAGGTGTTTCTTATCTCACTCTTAATTTCGTTAGATTTCAATTGTTCTCTACTTCTTTATCACATGTCGTATATTGTGTACATCCATTTGATATATATTATCATGAATATATTTATATTCATGTTATTATGTGATTAATTTTTTGGTTATTAACATTTGGTCAAACGACTCGATTTATTACAATGTTGTAAGGGAATTTCAAATTTCAACTTCCACTCATTCGGTTCTACGTAAACTTCATTGATTAAATTACTCCAAGATTATGTGTGAAATCACTAATTGTTTACCAATGTATTAATTTCCACTCCCCATTGTTTGAATGTACTTTTTATGCACTTAAAAACTCTATTTATAAATTCTCAAGTCATTGATATAAACTTGATAAGAGTAATTTTAACTCAATTTACATTCATTGAGTTAAACATCCAAGTCATTGGTGTTGTTTTTACAAGAATATGTGTGAATTTCCCCAGATTAATTTACTTTTAATAACCAATAATATTGATTGTACTTTTATTTTTCACACTTAATTATGTCATTTAGTTATCCTTAACCTAAGGATACAGTCTTTACAAAGGAATTCATCTCAACTTACATTCCATTGAGACTTATTTGTTGTTATGTGCCAATTCACTTCTATTTGGTGTATATACTATACTTTGACATATTATATCATTAATACCTTTATTCTCATGATATTATAATGTTTTTATTACCTCAATAATTTTATTCAAGCGTCTCTTATTTGGTTAGTAATTCTAACTAAAATATCATTTTAAATGTTTTAAATATTTATTCTTCTAAATATTTCTCAATAATGTCCATGTTTTAAAAATGGTTTTAAGGTTTTATTTATGTGGACATTAATGTTTTAAAATTGAAATTCCTTTTAAAATTTCCAATGTGTTATTGGACACTTTGCTTCAAAAATCTATTTTAAACAGTTTCTTGATAAATATTGAGAATTTTAATTATTTTCAAGAAAAAGGGGATATTTCTCTCAAATTGTTTTAAAGACTATTTTCATATATTTCAATATCCTTTAGTGTATTTTATTCCTTATTGAGGTTGATTTAACATAATACAATAATCCAAATGGTATTGAATGAGTTATGGTTGACTGTAGATGAGCTATTTTTATGCCATTCCTGGTTTGTGGTTAGAGTATTCACATTTCATATGCTAGTTTTAATACCAATGATCAAATTATGCTTCACCCTTTCATATGAGGAATGAATTTGAATTAGTATGTGACGGTTGGAGCCCAATATATATCCATGATACATATGTAGGTCTCATGAGACAAACTAGTTTCTTATCACAAGGCCTTGAAAAAATATTTTTTCTAGTGTTGGAACGAGACATTGAATACGCGGTTATGATGTCCGAAATTATGCATTCTAACATTATGAGATTAGATATTGATATTTCATGTGGTTATTCAACTAATAGAATACCCATGATAATGTTTTATTATGAAATTATTTACTCAGCTCATATTCCTTCCATAAAGTGTTAATGTTTACTATTTGTAAAGGCATGTGTTTTTAATTATTCACCATGCCAAATATTTATGTTATATTATGTTGTATTTCTTACTCTTATTGAGCATTTGATCTCACCAATTTCTTATGTTTCATTTTCCTAGTATATGAAGAAGTTAGTTATTGGTGACTTTCAGGAATAATCTTTGAATATTATATTATTCTAATGGAATAAATTAGTGTTGTTTTTTATTTTCAAGTTGTAATGTTGAACTTATGTATATATCTTGTTTCCAAGACAACTAAACTGATAGTTCCTTTGGGACTTGATTCCTTGTAATCATGCCAATGTATTTAAATGATGCACCGAATTCCTTGATTCTAGGTTCGGGGCATTACAGATGTGGTGAATGTTAAAAATGATATGCAACATTCCCTACCTACTCAACAACCACAAAAGGTCCCACAAAATAAGGAGAAATCATCCCCTTCCTCCCAGGACATCGATGAAGAAAATGGGTTGAAACTTTCAAGAAATCCTAGTCACCAACTGAGAACTCTAAATATCTATGAATATGTTCCACATAAGACTTATATTATATATATATTCTATCAATATTATTTGATGAATTAAATTAAATTTTTATGTTTTTTCTTCCACCAAGATTGGTATAACCAAAAAACTTTCAGTAATCTCTGACAAACACAACAAGGATTTAAACGGACGACCATACAAGGAATCAAAATAATCTATTATAATTGATGAAATTTTAATATTGTTATAAGAAAATTCAACCATTACCAAGTGATTTCCACAAGCCCCACCGAAGTTGAAAACAGGAGAAAAAAACATATCCTCAAGAATATATATAGCTCCAACATTCGGGCTATTCGACTACGGATGGTAGGTCGTGATCAAATAGACCTAAGATCCCATTGAATCTTGAAGGACTCTTCAAAAGAATGAAGTGAAAATAGGATATATATTAGAGACTATAGCATATATAACTCCATGAAAATGAACAATATCTTTCTTGTATAGTTTTCCCAACTCCTAAAATTTAGTAATATTAAGAAAGGGTATGAAATGAGCTGACTTGGTCAGATTATTGACCACAAACCATATTAGATTCCTCTTCCTATGGGTGCATGTAAACCCAACCACAAATTCCCTAGATATATCTTACCACTTTCATGTAGGGATGAGAAGTGGATGAAGAAAACCATAAGGTTTATACAACTTAGCCGTAACTTTCTAGAATGAATAGAAATGGGAGTCAAACATAGAAGCTCATCATCTCATACCTGGAAACCTAAACTACCACCACATGTTGTATAAAATCTTTGTGTTCCTTGGGTTCAAAAACCACTAATAATTATGGAAATCACCCATCCCAGCCTTTAATACCATAAATAAAAAAAAGTGATTATGATAACATAGAATACCCTCTTTGGAGAATGGACACTAGGAAACTGTCTACCCACCATTCAAAGAGTCTCTAATGATACAAAATTTATCATTAATATATTGATACTAAATAATAATATTGAGAAGAGTGGATGATAAATAAATGGTGGTTAATGAATGTCTGACACTTCAATACTATACTGAAATATGAAACTGAGCAAAGAGATCCATCTTTTTCCACTCTTCTAAAGATTCTTTTACTGCCTTGGTAGGAAGAGTCCTACTCAATGAATCGGAAATTAATTTCCCTTTCCTCATGGTATAGGAAATTTCAATGTTGAAATATTATAGGTACTAAGAACAATTCCTCTAATAGATATTCAAATCTTTTGGAAAGATTATATAACTCAAACTCTTATGGTCTTAAAATATGGTAAAAAATTCTCTATAATGGTAATGCCACCAACTCATAAGTGTGTGCATCACAATAGAATGTTCAAGGTCATTGGTAGGATAATTCTTCTCATGTGGCCTAAGATGAAGATATCCATAAAAAACTACATAATCTCCATTCACAAGAAAAAAACACATTCCTAAAACTGATTCATCAAAAAAGACCACATAGCACTACCCATCTTCTTGAAGGGACAACTTTAGAGTAGTATTAACAAGACATTTCAGTTCAGGAAAATAACATTGAAAATGTTCATTATAAGAAAAAATCACACCCTTTCGAGTTAGAGAAGTCATCAGAGAATCCAACTTTGATTGGTCCTTTATAAACCAAGGATAATATTTTATATAGCCTAATAAGTTCTGAAACATGAAGACATTATGTGGTTTCTCCCAAGTCATAACATCATTCACTTTTTTAGATCAACTAATATTCCTTATTTCAACACAACATTTCTTATGAATTTCACTTCCTGAATTAGAAATGACACTTTAAAAGAATATCATAAAGTCAGTGATTTATTAGGAAACTCAGAACTATTATCAAATGATATATGTGATCCTCCTCAGATTTGGAGTGAACAAGGATGTAGTCCACAAATACTTCCAAAAAGGTATCCATATACTCAGGTAAAATCATATTCATCAAAGCCATGAAAATAGAAGGAGAATGTTTTAGGCCAAATGGCATGACAAGGTACTCATAATGGTCATACCTACTCTAAAAACTGGTTTCCTAAACGTTAGATTCCTTTAACTTCAATTGATGGTAATTAGATCGAAGTTCATTATTTGAAAACCACTTTTCCCCTTTTAAATAATCAAAAATATCATCAATAAATGGAAATGAATACTTATTATTTACTGTAAATCGATTAATATTTCAATAATAAACACATATGCGAAGAGAACCACAAAATTTCATAGCAAAGAGAATTGGTACCGCCCAAGGTGATACACTCGATCGTATAAATCCTTTCTCAAGACAATCATACAACTAAAACATTAGTTCTTTCAGTTCTTCTAGATACATGTGGTAAGAGGGAATATAAAATAGTTTATTACCATACATTAAGTAAATAAAATACTCAAACTTTGTACTGGTGTAAAGAAATAGAATTCAAAAGAAAAAAGTTTTGGGATACTTGACAAAACATTGATGGAGATTATCACTCAACAATTCCCACTCCCGATCAAATGAAAACATAGATATTACTTTCCAAAGCACTGGATATGAAGGCCCATCCCTACTCGACCATGCATCCCATTAGCCATTAGAGATGGGATACACACCATTGGGTCTTGTATGTTGGACCCACAGATGATAATAATCAATATAGACTTTATTGGAAATGAGAAAATCCATTCTGAATAATCATGTTAATATATTTCATATCAAGAGCTAGAAAACACCAAGGCATCTCGATATCTGATAGAGAAAAGATGAAAGAGGGACTACAGATACCCTTCTATCTCTTCATACAAAGGGGTGTAGTAATATCCATTTTATAGGATAAAATATCCATATAAAGATTAAGATGATTAAAAATATGGGTTGAAATTAACAAATGTGACACAACAGTATCAAATCGAGTATTCACTAATAATGAAGCTATAGTGATGGTACCTCTTAAAATTGATGGACCTGTTTCTACTTCCTCTAGATACTCTTGCACTATGTGAAGTAGCTTCAATCCATATGCCTATGTTCATAACCCTTTTATATATGAAGCATCGGATTTCCATGTTGTTTTAGTAGGAGATGCTGATAATGTTCCACTATGATAAGTAGAAAAGTTATGGAAAAATCTCTATAAGTTCCATGAATGTTTGTAGGAGGCACAATTCTTGGGTGCCTCCGTGAAAACCCTCTTATAGAGACCTAGATTTCCACACTAATAGAAAATCAATGGATATTCCCTTAGTGCTATAGGAGGTATGTAATGACCCTACGGTTGAGAACTGCTATGAGAATCAACAGGCTTATATTTTACATTAAATTAACTCATTATACCTTAAGGATAGAAAGAAACTCATGATAACCCTATCTTTCTATCGAGGTCCATCTCAACCATCAATGATCTATCAAACACATTAGTATAAGTAGAAAGTATCAGTAAGAAAACCTGAGATTAGATACTTGATCGAAGTCCCTACTTGATCCATTGAGAATTTATCCTCTCGTTAGATATAATCTCGTTTAAAAACTGCACCAGCTCTGCAAGGCAATTTGAATACTCAGTCATAATCTTGTTGGCCTACTCAATCTTGAAAAACTCTATTTCCAGGACCAAAACCGTTGACTATAGATTGAACTGGTTTTTGAAAATAACCGTAGAGTCATTCCACTCTAATCCCTCATGTTTCATTGTCATCACCGTTGTGTCCCAACATCTCATGTTCGGTCCTTCCATAATGAAGGTGGAACACTTTACCTTGATCAAATCTGGTGTCTCCAAAAACTCAAGAAAACATTTTGTCTTGGCCAACCATTTATCAGCCTGTTGAGTATTAACAAATACATTGAAAAGTGGTGTTTTTTGGAAAAGGAACTCTTGAGATATAACTTTGAGAGCTTCCCTATAATGTTCCATAAATGGATCCTAAATGAGAACTAGAGGTCTTTCATGTCCCAGATATTGGGTAGTGCACAAAATCAGCTCATCTATATTTAGGTCAACTAGAGGATTCACTCACTAAGGTTCACCAGCATCCACTTCCTTAATCCAACTTTTATGTCTTCTTGAAGGCATGATTATACACAACATTAGCAGATAACACAGAAGACCTCATATTAACACTCAAAGTGTGTAGAAAGTGAAAATATTCCCAACATAATGAAAAAATTATATTTTTATTTCACAAAATCTGAATGACAATAGAGAAATGTATATATTTAATCCACAATACGAAAATCCAAAACCACCCATGGTGACTTAATGTTCATTATAGTGAGAGATGGCTGGGAACTCAATTTAAACTACCTCCTATGTCCTGAAAAGATTCCAAAAATGCATATTGACTTCATGAAAAAATATATACCTAGCTCTGATACCACTTTGTCATGTACTAGGCCAGGTAACCTGGTAACCCAATAACTGAGTTGGCCCTGAATGATCATGAAAGCAATTCATGATCCACATAGGTTTTTCACTATCACCTATAATTATACAAACTAAGAGTGGGAATTATTTTTCCACTCACAATATGGAAGTAATGATATAAGACAATATATATAACAAAACAATATCCCCTAGGAGTAAATCACCAGAAGTCATCAAGGACTAACAAACCCAAATTACTACAACCCAAGTACCAACATAGTGGGAAACACCCCAATTAATAAAGGACACAACTCACCAAGTCCACAGTTCTATAAATGGATACAAATCCATGATATCCTTTTTCCTAGCTCGAATAAGGAAAAAGATAATATATAAACACCTAAAGGAACAAGTAGGGTGTGATCTAAAAATACCAATAGGGTCTCACGATGGATTCCATAAGAGATTCCAATAATAGATTAACCAAAGAACCATATTCAATTTTAAAGATAAACAGGTTAGGAATTTTAAATAAAATTTTAAAAAAATCATGTTATATAGTTCAAATTAGAGAAAAATACTTTAAGAAAATGATTTATATTACATGCGATTAAATATGTCTACAATGATGTCTTAAATGAAATAGTTACATGATGCAGTTTATGTAAATTCCGAAGGCATGTAAACCAGTTCAAAAAACATTGGCATATATTTATATCTCAAATATTAAACAAGAGAGTAACATGGTCATCTGACAAATAGGTATGAAATTTTCAATCTATTAGACTCTACACGCTCTAACTAATCACTGCAGTATGTGTATACACACAACCCTCTAACATCATCCTATGGTTACTCATCACAATCCCATCGAATATGTGACTTGCTATACTTATGTTATAGAATGATGTAATAAGCCAAGACTATTTTCTAATAACACACAATCTACCTATGGATTTCATTTACTATTAATCAATCAATGATGGGAAATATATTTTACAAATTCTTAAAATACAATTAAATCTAATTACCCAATTTAAAATGTCATATTTATTCCATTCAAACCAAAAATAGTTCTTAATAATAAAACATCTATCTTTCTAAGATAAAACCACTGGGTTTCTAAAAATAAATTTTAGACAATTATCAGATGTTTGAGTTCAATTAATGACTAATAACATCATTTCTATAATAAAACATTTCCATACACATTTCAAACACACCCCAATTCAAAGGAATTGGTGGTTTTTCCCAAATTCTTTCCAAAACCATTTCAAAAGCCCTAATTCACTGGAATTGGTTTTTCAATAAAACCAAATGAAATAAATTTATAGAAATTAAATTTAAATCATTAATTTAAATATATCATGAAATTTAAGGTTAATCAATTTTCCTAATCAAGATGAAACCAACAAGCTTTTCTCAAAACTCAACACTCAAAAAGACACTCCTCAATAAGAAACAAGGTATAGACGACCTCGAAACACAACCAAGAATTGAGATCAAACATCACAAAGCATAGATATATAATCTTTTGGATGATCTATTAAAATCTCATAGGAGGAGAAGGATATAAGGATGAATAATAGGGAAAAACACTTACCTTGAAAACACCCCACAAGCATAATGATGATTAAATGCTGGACAAGGGGATCTAGAGGGGTTGGAAGTCACTCTGATCGCATTAGGAATGATTTGGGTCAAGGGAGAAGAAAACTGAGAGGTGAAAAAAAGGAATTGATCAGTTGTACTTCTTTTCTAAAAACTGCCATTGGGATATTATAGGACATGTAATACTACTTCACATCATGAAATAGATAATATCTGAAACTACTAAAAAATTGTCACCATGAATTAAAAAACAACACATGGAATGAGAAACTGATCTTTAATTAATTTATGGATTTTAAAGGCTATTCACGTTATGTACCCTTAAAATCATGAAGCCTTTCATCAAATGCATCCAAAAACCATTACATGGTGTGTAGCCTTGTAACACAATCTGTAACACTCTTGTAGCCTATGGAAAAAAGGCCAGTTAAAGCTGACAGTCGAAGAATTCCATGACATCGCTATTATAAGTATCCTCAAAATTCTAGCTCAATGATACCCAGTTGACCAAAAGGATTAAACAATAGAATTTACTAAGACGTACCCATCAGATTTTTGATGGGATGTTACATATTGTGATTTTTTAGAACACTTCTAGTGGTATAACATGAAGAAGGGGATTGAAACTTATATAATAAGGTGATTCATATGTCATCAATTCAATTTAGAGTGACGTAAGTCCAAATGTATGATTCAATCATTTGTTATACCCATGTGAAAATGGGAGAATGTCACTATGGACTTTGTCAGCGATCTCCTCCTGAAGACATCCAAAGGAGAATAATGCACTATGGATTGTGGTGGAAAAACACTCCAAGCCTTCCAACTTTATCGTTATTTATAAAGATCTCTCACTTGAGAAACATGCAATGATATACGTAAATAAATTAATGGTATTGGATGTGGTTACACTCTTAATTATCTATGATCATGATCCCAAGATCACATCTAAATTCTGGAGGAGTCTTCATCTTTTTCTAAGTACTGAAGTAAATTGCCACATGGATTATAACCCCCAAAATGATGGCTAATCTAAAAGGATTATTCATATGATTGAATACATGATAAGATCCCTATAATTATATTTCAATGGTGGATAGGATTTGTATCTCCTATTGGTGGAGTTCTTATACAATAATAGCTTCTGCTCGAGTTTTCAGATGGCTCCATATGAAGCTATATATGGAAAGAGATGTAGAACTCCAACATGTTGGGATAAAGTTGGTGAAAGAAAGCTACAAGGACATGATCTTATAAAATTGACGAAAGTGAATGTTCAACACATCTAGTAACAATTCAAAGCTGCTAAGATTTGGAGAAATAGATATGCTAATAACTATCAATGGGTCTAGGAGATTGATGTTGTAGGTAATTTATTTCTTCGAATATCACTATGGAAGAGATTCATTTGGTTTGGAAATAAATGGATGTTAAGGAAAAGGTATATTGGCCCCTTTGAGATCCTTGATCATATAGGATCTATGTCCTATAATCTTCTACATCCACCAAACATGGCTAGAGTTCATGATGTTTTCCATGTATCACTACTGAGGAAGTACATACTAGATACCTTACATGTACTAAACTCTTAGGTGGTATAATTGGAAGATAATATCTATTATGACGAGAATCCAGAAAAAATTCTAGATCAGATAGATATGTTTTTACACAACAAGACAACCCATAGTCTCAACGTTTTGTGGATGAATTTTACGTATGAACAAGAAACTTGGGAACTAGAGGAGGTGATGAAGTATAATTACCCTCACCTATTAATGAAAAAAAATCAGGAAAAATTTTCACAAGGGTGAAAAAATGTAATAACCCAAACTTTTATCAATTGAATTTCTCCCTTCATATAGTAATTTCAAATAGTATAAATCACATAAAATCCCTCATATACTGTAATAAAAAGTGTGTAAATGATGAATTAATGAGATAATAAGAACTTCTAGAAGTTTGAGAACTAATACTCATGAAATAGTAACATGACTATGGGATTGGTAATATGACCCTTATGAATAGTAAACATTCCAAATAAATAGTATCCTCACCCATGAAAGTAGAAATATAGTTTATGAATCTTATAATTAAAATTATCGTATAATTATATCATAGTCTAAGTAAATAATTTTTTAAGGATTACTAATTATGTATAGCCATTTTAATTAGTCATAAATAATTTATTAAAATTTTATGATTAATTTTATAATTTAAATGAATTTTGTTTTTTGAAAATTTTTAAAAAATTATTATTTTTATTCCTTATTACTTCAAGATAGTTTTATGTGACCTTAAGTAATTTTTCAAAGTGTTATAAAATTAGTTATAATTTTAAAATCAGTATTTTCCAAGTAAATGATGATTCTAATTAAAAATTAAATTATTAATATTTAGAAAATTATTTTTAAAATAGATTTCCTTTATCAATTGTACACATTGAGAAATGTTTAGGGTGATGTTTATGGATTTCTATAAAAAAACATGTTTTTTATAAATAATAAAATAAAAAAAATTTCAATAAAAGCTAAATACATGAATTATGGAATCATGGATGATATATGGAAGATGTAACCAAAAATCATGAGCTCTAATTTATTATATTAATATATATAGATATAATTCTCAAACAATTCATAGTCGTGATCCAACATAATAAACTAAGGAGTATAACAACGTGAAAACACTCCTCTCCTCCACTATAAATACTACCCCTCACCAACTCTATTCCTCACACCTCTCAAGATTTGTACCTTTTCCAAGTCATTTAAAATATTATTACCAAGCCCCCTACACCCATCTAGGATCTCTTAGTCTTATAAAAATACCATGTCTAGGTGCCTTGGGAAGGATCTCAAGTTGAGCATTTAAGAGGTAAATCTCTTTTCTTTTTCTTTTCTTTTCCTTTTAATTTCATTTATTTTCTTATTCTCTCCTCACCTCCATTCATCAAAATGGCATAAAAACTCTAATAAATTTTATATAATATAATTATATCATTTTAATGGAAGATAAATAATTTAACTCCTCCCTCTCTCCCTTTCATTCTAAAAAAGAAATCGTCCCTCGTGAAGTGTCAATTTACCAAAAACGTGGGTGATGCACCTACATTTTTCTTTAACGAATTAAATGATGTTAATAAGAACATTATAATGGTTGAAAAATATTGTAAAATTTATTTTAAACCCCTCCTTATTTCCTGGAGCTACCATATATATATTATACTAAATGATAAAACAAAACAAGTTCATTGTGATCGAAAAACCACCAAAATTAACCTAAATGATCATTATTATGTTTTATCTATTAATAAATCCTCATTCCATACAAAAAAAATATTTGAATATTCATTTAATATTATATAAGATCATTAATAATATATAATAAAAATCTATATAATTATCCACATTTTACACAAACATTCATTCCTATATACAAGTGAACTGATCTTGAAAACAAAGAAAATGAACACTCCTGAACGATGAAATTAAACTCTATAACTCATAAAAAAGACCATAAATGAATGTAATAAATGTATAATGAATAAAATTAATATATAAATTTTTGTGGATTTGATAATTAATGGATCTAAAGTTATTATAGTTTATATTAATGTGATGAAATAATTCAGATGAAAGGTGTTGGGAATCCTCGACCCAAACAATCATTCTTTGGGTTTTCCCTCTTTCACCCCATTTTCAGTATAAAAATTCCATAATTTTTATTTGTATATAATTTCATTATAATTATCATATTTTTTATGGGATATAAATGCCCCCAATATGGTTTTATGAAAATTAATTTTTTTCAAAAGAACCCTTCTTTCAAAAAATACAACTTTTAACTCTCATGTGATTGTTTCTTCTTAAATCAAGAGTGATACAAAGAATAATATTCCATTATAATCTTTCTAACTGAAAATTTTATGAATTTATACATTTTGAAATGAATCCCTTTCCTTTCCCTAGGATATTTTATGTCCAAGTTAGGTATTTTTTTGTGGAATGAATGCTAATGTAAATGTCATGAGGTGACGGGTGCACGCAGAATTATATAGCACAATGTAAATGTTATATTGTGATGGGTGTTGCCAAAATAATATATATATCGAATTAATTGGGTAATATGACGTATCTCATGATAAAAAAATAAATATTTGTGATATGGAGGATATCTTTGTTCATAACCTTGTGGGGTAGTTGAGCTGTAAGACAGGATGTTTCATTTTTATACGTTGACACATTCTTAGAATTTTCTTAATGCTCCATCTCATGATTATGATGCTATTGATTTTTTATGAGGATAATTATAATTATCAACCCATGAAATATTTATTAATGAGCTTATCAATCATATTACTGGGCTTTTATCACACCCCATTCATTGATTTATATCCTCAGGTTCTTATTTGTACTAAGGAGAACATGAACCCCAATAAGAAGCTATATAAGAAGGAAAAAAAATAAATTTTTATCTTTTATTTTGTAAATATTATGTATTTTCATAGTTTTTCTAATTAACAAACCCTTTGGATCCTGTTTGTGTAATGAATTTATGTTGTCTGTCTATAAAATGATGTAATAAGTTTTGTAAGAAAGAGGGGTTTCTATATGAAAGTTCCATGATAACTCTAGTATCTTTCAATATTTTAATGATAATATGTTAAGATAATAATCCATAAGCAACCCTTTTATCCTCTACATTTTATTCTAAAAATTAAAATTTTTTCCATGAGGTGTTGACTTGTTGCCTTCAAGGATGAAGTGTTATCATTTTACTCTATCTTATTGATGGATGGTCATAAAACCATTAAAATGGTTTGAAAAATTAGTGAAATTTATTTTATTAACTTTTTAGGTTTTACAAAAAATATAAATAAATAATAGTAAACGTTAAAACAAAATGAGTTAATTTTTATTAAAAACTGCCAAAAATAATCTAAATTATTATAGTTAACATGTTATCTAATAAATCATCTTCATATATAGATATGAAATAATATATAATACCAATTAAAATTACAAAAGATCACTAAATACATATAATTTCAATTACAGGGAATTAATCTCAACATACATGAACTTTATTACTTGTATACAAGTGAAACGATCATGAAAACTAAGAAAACGATCACACCTGAATGATGATATCAAACTCAATAACTCATCAAAATGGCCATAAATGAGATTAGTAACATTATATTAAATCAAATAAAAGTACTCAATATTTAAGATTTATTAAATAATGAATCTTATTTTATTATACATCTTAATAATGTGAAGAAAGAACTCAAACATATGGTATGAGGATCCTCAAACCCAAATCCATTTCTTTAGGTTTTCACTCTTTCATTTCAAATTTCGGTGTGGATATTTCCTTCAATGTTCAATAAATATAATTTCATTATCCTTACCATTTATTTTCTTGTATATACATGATTCCAATATTATTTTATGATTAATAATTTCTTTCCAAAAATAGCTTTTCCTTCTAAAAACACAAGTTTTACTTCTCTTTCTATTATTTCTTATTCACTCAATATTGATGATTCTTTTACCAATTATATTACTCTATCTTTCTTTTGGTAGCCACAAGGCTTATTTATTAATGTATTATTTATCAAATTATCATGAAACCTGTTTCCTTTATATGGGTTATTTTTTACATAAGATTGATATACTTCTATGTGTCTTTCATGAGTATGTAAAATTTATGATGTGATGGGTTCACCTAGAATTATATAGTGCTGCAATGAAATGTGTAAAATTATGTATCTAATGAGATAATATGAAATATTCATGAACATGATTCTATATTTGTTCATAATGATGATGTTAATATTATGCACATATGTTGTATATGAACATAATGCCAGGTTTTTTCAAGACTATGTGTTTTATTTTACAACTATACCATGACGTTTCATTTTTATGAATTGGCACATTCGAGGATTTTTATAACAATTCCTCTCATAATTATGATGATGATCCCATTCTTATTTTATGATGATAATTATTATGTTCACCAATGATATATGGATTCATGTCCTTATCTATCATGATATTGGACATTTATCTCTCTCATTTCATTGATTTATATTCTTAGGTTATTAATTTTACTAAGGATAATTTGAAGGCCACTAATATTCTTTAAAAAAGTAATTAAAAAACATTTATGTTTTACTTTTTATAATTCATGTTTGGTCCTAATTTTCCCAAGACACTAAACCTTTGGATCCTGGTTTTGTAACAAAATTATGTTTTTTATTTTTAAAATGTTATAATAGTAACGTAAGAAAAACAAGGGTTTCTAGAGTTGGTATCAGATCATGGTTTAGTTAATTTATTAATTGGGATTAGAGAAAATTAGTTAAAACCCTGATTATGAGACTAAATATATGTATTCACCTAAGAATCATTTTTCTAGAAAAATTCTAAACAAGGGGTTAATAGAGACACTCACTTTTAATACATAGAAATCACATGACATTTTTGAAATTCATAAAATATTATACTAACAGACGCCCAAATACCATATTAGTTTACTGCCTTTGGAAACTTGGAAACATAAACACTGGTACATTAGAGAGATATATTACCTCCACTAGTTTTTTCAAGACTAAAACCCCTCTTATACATATCATACAAGAAATATATATTAATAACCTATGGATGAAAACCTAATAATGGCTGATATTAGAATCTTAGTAAGAGTAAACAAGGGAGACATGTAATAATAATCATTAGCATAATCTTATGAGAACTTGATCATGAAAAGATAAGATCATACCCTAAATATGATATTTCATAGAGATAAATCATGGAATAAATTTTCCATTTTCATAAGACATGAATCATAATGAAATAAATAACATATTCCATGAAATAATAACAAAGGAATAAAATATGGAATTATTGAAGACACATGAGCATATATAATGATTTCCATTTTTGTTAAGGAATTTCTTCTAAGGCTAGCTTAGTATAAAATATCCCTTACTGGACCAAGTTTACTACCTGTTCTAGCCCAATTGTACAAAACATAGAATACTCCTTATTTCATCCAGATATTACTGAACCCAATTCACTCCTCGTTCCAACCCTATATTACTGAACCAAGTATATTTCTAAATCCTTCTATGTATATATCATGAGATATAAATCTTTTCCTAATAATTTTGAGAGAGATATATGTCCTACCCATCTGATAATTAAATCATGAATACATGTGCCAAAAAATAATAAACAATCATATCATTACCCATGAAATGAAATATGTATAATAAACATGAAATCTTATCAAAACCTGTGGAAAAATGATATTGGTTTCATAATCATTTAATAAGAAGCATAACCCATAAATGATAAATATATTTCATAAACACATACCCCATGAAAGAGAAACGTGTCTTATAAAAACCATGTCATTAATCAAAATTAATTCAGATAAAAACTATGAAGGGACCCTTTTTATCATTTCCTATAAAGGAATGATTAACGTCAGTAGAATTCTTATTAGATGGAAAAAGAATTTCCAATATATTTAAAAAATATTTCTTAAGGAAAATATCTTTTCATCATTGAAAAATAATTTTTAACAAATAAAACGATTTGAAATTCAATTTCTTATATAATACCTTGAATTCTCATGAATAATACTTCAAATCATTTTGAAAATCTTTTTCTATAAAAACATAAAAAATAATCTTTAAAATATTTTTGAAAACCATCTCTTGGAAAACACTTTTATAACATATAAATAGATCTTGAAAATATTTCAAAAAACGTTTTACATGAAATCATATGAAGTAATATTTATTTGCTTTGAAAACATTTTTATTCGAAAACATATGAATGAATCTTAAAAATGTTTTGAAAACAGTTTTCCTTGAAAACTTAAAAAAAGATTGAAAAAATTTTGAAACCTATTATCCATGAAAATTTATTTTTAAAAAAATATTAAAAATAATGTTTCCAAAATTCAATAGAATATCCAATGTAATGATATCAGGTAAATCCATACATGTCATAAGAAGTAAAAAGAACACTCCTTTTACATGATAATAAGGGTAGAAAAATTCCTCATTCAGAAAGCGACTAGAATATTCCGTTGAAATCGTTGGTAAAAGAAAAAAGGGTAAAAATGTATTTTAATAATCAAATTTTTTTATTATAATATTATTTTAAACCATTTCTATAGATCACGGTTTTGAAGGAATACAAATTTTAGACTAAATAGAGGGTAAAGTAATGCTTTTATAAAATCACTTCCTTAACAATATTATGTACCGAAGAGTAGTAATATTCTACCAATGAATGAATATATCATAAAATAATAGATAATAAGGGAACTAATGATGGTTACAGAGAGATGGATCATAATATTTCATCAAAGGAATCATAATCAATTGAAATCTTGAAAAATGATGAGATTATTTAAATAAAATATAACTACTTGGTAACACGGTATCATACTCTCCATGTAAGAAAAGTAAATTACATGAAGCATATAATATCATGGAAATAATTATATTCTTCATATAACATTTAAAAATGAATTATATGAACCTTGAAAAAGAATTTAAGAGCATAACAAAATATGAGTCTCAAAGAAGGAAAATTGAAAAAAAAACTCTCTTACCAATTTGGTAACTTTTGAAACATAAACCACATGAATGAAATTTAATAAAATGGATATTAAATACCCATAAATATATGTATAATATACATATAATTCATTCCTGGACCGTAATACACCACACAAAAGAAGTGAGTTGTGAATAAAGAATATATCTTATGAAAAAGGTGAGATAAAATTTCCCTTAGCTTGTGTCTTGACTCTCGTCGTACTCATTAAAAACACCTATATAATAAATATAAAATTATTATAAATATTTTTAATAACCATATTATTATATCTAATACTATATATGGTTTTGTTATGACGTTATATTACCCTCTTGTTAACAATCCCATGTTAATGTTTCACTTCGGGTAATATTTGCTTTGTTTTTTGCACTGTCATAATTTATTATATCACCATTCCTTATAATTGTATCATGATTAAATAATTTAAACCATTATATAAATGTCATTAAAATTAATCATATTTTTATTATAATAATCTATTGAATATAGATTTATAAAATGGAATACACCGTTCATGGAGACCGTAAGTTGTACGTACGCATGAACAATGTTTCTAGTTTTATTGTCGCATTGAAAGAAATAATGAAAATGAAATATAAGTATATATTTATATAATATCATTAATTTATCATTATAATGTTATATATAATTTAAGTTCACTAAAACCATCATTAATTCCTTCCATGTAGTGTGTGAATGAATCAAATCGCTTTGAGGAGGTGGTAGTCCACACTTCCTCAAAAAACAATTCGTATTTGCATGATATGGAAGTTAATATATATAAATATTAAAAGGAATATAGAATAATAAAGACATAATAAATATAATTTCTTAAATTTATAAACTGATTTTCTATCATAATTTCCACCATGAGATATGGTAATGGAGAAATGAACAATCCTCATTTAGTGAGGTGGTAGTTCACCGTACATATAAGCAATATGTTCATTACCCATTAGATGGAAGTGTGTCTAAGTGTATTGAAACCATAGAATAAAAACAATAGTATATTGAGGTTAATTTTTTTCTATATGATCAATGAATAAAGAGAGTGGAGTGGGTGGATAATGAAAATAAAAGAAAGGGTCTTGAGAGAAGATCATACCTCTTAATCCGGAAACTCCATTTAGTTTGTGCCTAAAGTCTTCCTTGGATTGATTTATTCCCATGGGGAGGCATCCAATATGATGTTATGGATGTTTATAAGTGTATTTGGAATATCTTGATGAAATTTATGTGGTTTGAGAGGTGTGGAGAATGGGGAGAGGTGGTGGACTTTTATAAGTAAGGGAAATGACACATTTTTCATTTTTGAAACCAAGTTAGGTGTAGCCAAATTTTTACATTAACATTTCATAATAATCTAAAAAACCTAAATATTAGATGTTTAATATCCTATTAATGTCTAGAAAAGTGGTGTTGGAGAGTTTTATAGATCATTTTATGTCATAAATTAGGGGTTCAGTACCTAATTATCCTATTTTTTCTTTTAACTGTTATAATTAATTTTAATCACATTCAATAGTATTTTTGGTACTTTTTTTTAACTTATTGGACCCAATAATTATTTTTATTCTAAATATGTATTCCATTTTTCTAAATTCTAATCATAGTAGTGGATGAAATTAATTTAAAAGTAATCCCACTAATGGTACGACACTGCAAGTTTTTAATGTAAAAACTTATTAATATTTGCTATGTTTTTATACCCATGTTCAAAGTGAAATTGATCTTAATGACCTTCATTAGATTATTTTATAACATTATTATATAATTAATCATTTAAAGATATTTAAAAGTTAATTTAACCTTATAAATAAATTAAATTTAAAAGTTTTTTTGAACTAAAAATCAATATTTTTCACTATTTATTAGAAAAATGATTCATCATAGATAAATACAAAAAAATTACCCTATCCTAATTATAATGCTACCATTTAAAATATGAATTATATTTATAATTTTTAAATCTATAAAATTTCCCAAAAAGTGTATTTATAATGGTTTTTACATTAAAAGGCTATAAAACTACCTTTATAAATAAATATAGGGTTTTAACCATAAAAAATGAGTTTGTTCTTATCTTATGTCTATAAAATATTTTGGACGAATATAAAAAATAATTTATGGAATATATGAATTATATATTAAATTAATATCACTCATAATTAATTTAATTTATTATACTAAAACTTCTATAGGACTATGTTAATATTTTTATTTATATTCAATATGTTTTCATGTTCATTTTTTATAAATTGGTATTCTATGAATTCATTTTATATTTGCTTCAAACATATATTTTAATAAATTGTTAAATATTATTCCTAAAATATAATTTAAAGTCTTGTATTTATCTTATTATATTATATAGTAACATTTTAATATATTATTGTTCGGTAAAATTCATTATTGTGTGTTACACAAGCTATCGAGGAAAGTCACGGTTGCATGTAATGCAAGCTGACCTCAGTGTTCTGATTAGAGAGGGAAAAATTCATTTTGTATGTAGTGAATTCTTATCATGGTTTTGTGTATAATCCAATCCAAACATAGTTATTTAATATATAATAACTAATTTTTAGTGTTGAGTGAAATGAAAAATATCAAAAATGTTAAATTAATTTGAAAAAAAATAATTCACTAAATCTTGGCGTGTTATATTCTACCCCCATTAAAATGAATTTCACACGTGAAGCTCATAGGGTTACAAAAGCTTTAACACTTGAATGTTTCATTCCTAGAAACCTATATCTTATAAATGAATAGTAAAACTTTTTTTAAAATGGGAAAGTTGATACCATACCTGTTACCCAAAGTAATATAAAGTTGGGTTTCTACATAGGAGAAGACGAAAAGGGAGTGGAGATTGGGCATGGAGGAAAAGTGTAAATATTTATAGGGAACAATTGAGGTCACCAATAAAAAACATAAGAATGGTCAAGTAAATGTTCTTGGACTCAATTTCATGAATCTATAATGATTTAAAAGGTCATCAGTTCAGTAAAAACTAAGTTATTAGGCCACACAATATTTTTTTGATCATTATCCAAATTTTGAGAAATTATTTTATTAAACCTGACTATAAATAAATATACTTACAGGATTTATTTCTATCAAATAAAATATTCTTTATTTTTATTTTATCTCTTTCTAATTTATCCTTTACTTAAAGAAATGGATGTCCAAAACTTATCATTGATTTATGATGTACTAAAATACACTTTTACCAGATCATAAGGCCCATAAAAGAATAAAAAGTTCAACTATTTATACTAACTATTCTTCAAAAAAAAATTAATACATTAATATGTAAATATAAAATGTAACTCTAATGCTTCATCATTAATATTTACTCCACCAAAATAATTAGACATTAACTAGGACATCACGTAGGCTAGTGGTAGGCAAGAAACCCTTGTCATCCTTTATTCAGGGGTTCAAGACCTGTGGCCTTGTCGAACATGATTGGTTTTCACCCGACATACATGATATCCTTTTCCAAAACCATAATAATATAATTTCCAAAAATAAATTAGATGGAAATACTCTAAATAAGGTTAATCACTAAATAGCATTTTAACCTAGGTTTTCAATACAAAATTAGTACATAAATAATTCCTTCAAAGTTTAACATAAAATTTCCATGAATGGTTATCCATATAAACCTTATAAAAGATGAAAATACAAAACATTATTAATAAATTCATGAAATAATCTTAATATTGACCCCTTTAATATCACCAAGTACCATATGGCTGTCACATTCCAAAAATGAGAATACCCTCATCATATTTTCTATTGAAACATGTTAATAAACTCAATTACCCTAAATCAATTTGAAAATTATTCTTTAATATTTATTCCAATGTGTATTAGATTTATTACTTTTATCAAAAAATGGTATAAACATCATCAATGATAGAATAAACCATATTTAAACAAGTCCTTAATAATTTCTAAGGTAATCAGTACCATCCAATTTACTTATCCATATCTCACAAATCTTTATCTAAACAACATTATCTTAACATAAAGAAAATATTATGTGTTACCTTCTCTTATTCAAAATATCCCCTTTTCATCAATTCACTTCACTAGTTCATTAATAACATTTAACATAAACTTGTAAATACTGAGAAAATAACATAAGCAGAACAATGCAGGTATATTTCATCATTCATGTAAAAAAAATTGAATGGAAATATATAAAACCTAAATTACTTCATCCTTAACCCATTAACAAGGATACCTCATCCTATTATAAACTACCTATTTTCATTGACATTTAATCTGTAGTCTCTTCATTATTAACAATCCAACCATTACCTACACCACCTTTATGGTTCCTTTCAAGATATTTCATCTTAGTACATTGAGTTTCATAATGAATGTTTACTCTGTACTTAAAAAACATAACCTTTGATTATGTATTCGGGAGGAAAATAATATCATCCATTTCGTTAATTGAAGTCTTCATTTTTCTCCTGCTGTCACATTCTTTGTTTCCTTATTTTCCGTAGTAAAAAAACAATATTAATCCTATTAGCCATTCAATTAGGTGATTCTTTCCACATTCTTGACATAAAATAATATGAATATTATTTCCTCCGTGGTCTCCATTACTCGAACTCTCGGTAAAATCCTTATTTCTCGTCCTTGGTTAGTTTGAGAGTTGGTTAATGTACACACTGTTAATCATGTATAGTGAAAAATAATTAAGAATGATCACAATATATTTCAATATAGTGATCAACCCAATTAACTACTCATCAAAAAGTCATCCATCATATTCAATATTATTCCAATAACTTCTGACCCACTATGGACTAAAACTAGAAGCATAGTGTTAGCATTAGTTATCATAAAAGAAAACCACATAGTCATGAAAATAATTTCTCATAAGAAGTCTAAATCATTACACGTTGTTTAAACTATGACACCCTCGGTTCATTAAAATACAACATATATCTAAATCCATCATGATTGTTTGTAAATAGTTCGTGATTTCCCAAAGAATATCCCTAAGAATGTTAAACTATGTGTGCAACAAGAATCATTATTGTGGACAATATTTACACAAGTTAGGCCTAAAACATCTTTTAAATATTGTTACCCTCAGGTACATCTATTCCAGAGCCACATCCACTAATAGTATACTGACTAGGATTTATTTCAAGGAAACTACTTACTCTATATTTTACCAAAATTCCAGTATATTTTCCAAAATGTTAACTCATCCTTAAACATATCCTTAGGGAAATCCATAAACATATACTTAAAAATATACCTAAGGATCCCAATAATGTATTATTATCATATTTTATAATGGTTAACTAATAATTTTCTCTGATATATACTATATCAGCCCTCTCTTTTCATACATAGACATTACATGAATATTGAGGAATACATAAAATAGTTTACAAACGGAACCCCAACATCTGTATTAGTTTATTGACTTTGAAAACATATAAATGTAAACATAGTTACATGAGAAACCTACATTATCTACCAATAGCTTCTCCAGTACTGGAACCCTTCTTAGATATATCATACATGAAATATATCTCCATAACCTAGGGAAGGAAACACAAAATTAGGTGATCTTTAATGCTTAGTTATGGTTAAAAAGGGGGAAATTTAAGCAAAAACGTGATCATAAGGGTATGATAACATGATCATGAAAATAAAAGATCATACCCTATATCAAAGATCATAAAAATTAATCATAGAACAATTATTCGTAGTTCATAAGACTTGAATCATATGAAAATAAAGACCATATGCCATAAAATCATAATGTAGGAATAAAACATGGAATTATAGCAGACAAATAATCATATATAATGATTTCCATAGAGTTCAAGACATTTCTACCAATGAAATCATAGTGTATAAAGTCCTTTTATGAACTGGGTTTACTCCCCATTGTAGATCTGCATTACTGAACTGAGTTCACTCCTCATTCCAGCCCTATATTACTAAAAGGCGTTCACTCCTTGTTCTATCCCTTTATTACTGAACATATTTTATTTCTCATTCCAACCATATATATCTCATAAGATATAAATATTTACCCAATTCATTGGAGGGAGATACAGGTCCCACCCATCTCATAATGAAATCATACATATATGTTCCACAAAATCATAAACAGTCATATATTAACCAATGAAATTAAATTGGTATTATACACATGTAATCATATCACAACCCACTGAAAAAGATGTAGGTTTCAAAAACATTTCATCAAAAGAATATCCCATGAAATATAAATTGATTTAAAAAACATATATCCCATAAAAGAGAAAAAAGTTTCATAAATACCATGATATTAAAAATAACCAGTACAAATAATGAATATGAATGGACCCTTTAGATCATTTTTTATAAAGTCATGAGTAAAATCAATAGATGTTATTTTATATGGGAAATAATTTTGAAATACCATTCAAAAATGTTACTTGAGGAAAATATCATTTCTCATTTAAAAAAAGGATTTTCAAAACATAAAACCATTTGAAAATCATTTTCTTAGGAGATACCTTGATTCCTTATAATGAAGACTTGAAATAATTTTGAAAACCTTTTTTCTTCAAAAACTATAAAATAAATTGTAAAAACAATTATAAAACCTTTCTAGTTGAAAATACATTAAAACCTTATTATAAATGCTTGAAAATGTTTCAAAAAACTATTTACCTTAAAACATATGATAGAATATTGAAATTTATTTTAAAAACATTTTACTAGAAAATATATGAAAAAATATTTTTAATTTTATGAAAACCATTTCTTTGAGAATACCTTGAAAACATATAAAAAAGGATTGAAAAGGTTATAAAATCAATTTTCCTTGGAAACATATAAAAGATGATTGAAATCATTCTGAAAATAATATTCCCTAAAAATTACATTTGAAAACATTTCATTACAAATATACATTTAAAAATTGAAAGGAATATTCAAATAAATGATGGAAAATAAATCTATACATTCCATATGAGGTAAAATGTACACTTCTTTTTCTTGGTAAAAAGGTTAGAAAAACACCTCATTAGAAAACCAACAAGAAGATTCCATTGAAATTTCTAGTGTAGAAAATATGGTAAAAATGAATTTTCATAATCGTTTGATGTAATTATAATATTCATAGAAACCTTTTTTAGAGAACATGGTTTTTATAAAACATTGATTTCTGATCAAAGAGAGGGTATATTCAGGCTTTCTTAAAATTATTTATCAACTATATTATGTACCAAAGAGTATAAATATGGTAACAATACATGAATATTTCCTAAAATAATATAGTATAAGTAATATCATGATATTTATTGAGATATGGATCCCAATATTTCATCAAAGGAAGACTAATCATTAATAATTTCAAAAAATGATGAGTTTATTTCAATAAAATCTTACTACTTGGTAACGTAAAATCACACTCTAAATGTAAGAAAATGAAATTATGTGAATCAAAAAAATATAATAAAAACAAGTATATTCATGATATAAAATTAAAAATTATATTATATTAACCTCAAAAAAAATTTATATGCAAAAAAACATGAGTCTGAAATAAGTGAAATTGAGACAAAATTATCTTCCCGATTTGGTGACTTTTTAAACTCAATCACCATGAAAAAAGTTCATTAAATTGATATGTAACTACCCATAAATTTAATTACAATATAAATATAATACATTCATGTTCATTAAACACACCACATAAATTAATTGAGTGGTGAATTAGGCATGTATCTCACAGAAATAAACGTGAGATGAAATTTCCATAACCTTGTGTCTTGACTCTCATCGTACTCATTCAAACCACCTATATAAAAAATATATATTTAGTACAAATCTTTTATAGAACCATATTATTATATATTATACCATATATGTTATTATTATGACCTTATATTAACCTCTTGTTAACAATTCTATGTTTTGATTTCACTTCAGGTAATATCCACATGGTTCTTTTCATGCATCTTAATTTGTTATATCTTCAGTCATTATACATAAAAAATGACTCCATAATTTAAACCATTATATAAATACCATTTATATTTAGAATTTTTTAAATATTAGAATATATATAATATAGTAGTATGAAATGGAATACATCGTTCACAGAGATGGTAAGTCGTACGTACTCATGAACATTGTTTTGGTTTTTATTATTGTGTTGAAAGAAATAATGGAAATGAAATATACATATATATTAACAAAATATAATTAATTTATAATTATAATGTTATATATATCATATAAGTTTAGTAAAACAATCCAAAAAAATCAAATTAGTGTGTGAACGAATGAAATTACTTTGCGGGGGTAGTAGTCCACACTTCCTCAAACAAAATTAACATTTTCACACCATTTAAGTGTGAAAAGGTTATCTGTTTTAGAAGATACACAGAAGATTAAAGACATAATAAATATAATATATAAAATTTTTGAATAGTTTTTCATCATAATGTTAACCATGAGAGGAGTTAATGGAGAAATGATTAATCATCATTTAGTGAGGTGGTAGTTCACCATACATGTAAACAATATGTTTGCTACCCATTAAATGAAAGTGTGTGTAAGTGTATATAGAACCCTTAGAATAAAAAAATTATATTATATTAAAGATAATTTTGGTTTTATAAAATCATGAAATAATGATATTGGTGTGTTTGGAGAATGAAAATAAAATAAATGATCTTGAGAGAAGACGCTGCCTCTTAATCGGGTAACACCTTTTGGTTTGTGGCAAAAGGCTTCCTTGGATTGATTTATTCCTAATGGTAGGCTTCTAGAATAAAGGTATGGATGTTTTTAATTTGACTTGGGCGATATTTTTCGATCCAAAGTGGTTTCACATGTGTGAAGAAGAGGGAGATATGGTTCCCTTTTATAGGGAGGGGAAATGACACAATTGGAATCTTTGAAAAAAAGTTATGTGTAACCATGATTTTACCTAAGAAAGTCATACCAAACAAAAACTAAATTAATTAATTAAATTTAATGAACAATAAAATTCCAAAAATGGGTTTTTACATGTTTCAAGGTCATTTTGGTTCCTAAATTTAGTGTTTAGTAATTTTTTAGCTTAATTGTTCATTTAACTGTTGTAGTTATTTTTTATTACATTAACTAATATTTTTGGTTCATAAAAGTTGAAATTTTTAGAAATGATAAATTATTATGATTCCAAATATGAAATATATTTTTAAAATGTCTAACCACATCAGTGGAATAAATTAATTTAAAATTAATCCCGCTGAAGTGACGATACTACGAGTTTTTAATATAAAAACATCAAAAAATATGCTATGTCTTTATACCCAGGGTCAAAGTGAAATTGATATAAATGAAAAAAATATGAATAATTGATAAAAAATTATCTTCAAAAATAATTAATCCAATTAAAAATGTAATTTAACCATATAAATAAATTAAATAAAAAAAGTGTTGAACTAAAATTCATTATTTTCACTTTTCATTTAAAAATGAAACATCCCAAAAAATACCAATATTTTACCCTAACCAAATTATTATGATTCAATTAAAAATATGGTGTTTATTTTAACATATTAAATCTATAAAATTTCCAAAATTTTGATTTAAAATGGGTTCTCCATTAAATGATAGTAAAACTACCTTTAAAAAATATATGTTTTTGAACAAAAAATTGGTTTTGTTGTTATCTTATGTCTATAAAATATATTTGATGATTATCAAAAATATTTTATTTAACATATAACATAGATAATACATTAATATCACTCACAAATTAATATAATTTATTAGGTTAAAATATCTTTGGGACCATATTAATATTTTTCATTATATTAAATCAATTTTCATATTAATTTATAATTATATTGTATTTGATGAATTAATATAATAATTTTATAAACAATATATTTTCATAAATTAATAAATTTTAATCATAAAATCTAATTTAAATTCTAGTTTATAAATTATTATATTATATAATAACATTTTAATATATTATTGTTTTGTAAAACAAGTTTATGTGTGCTACACAAGTCATCATGGAATGTAATTATTCCCTGTAATGAATGTTAACCTCAATGTTCCTTATAGATAAAGATAAACTTTATTTCAGCGTTTAGTGAATGATGAACTTGGTGTTTCATATAATTTAAGAAAATAATAGTTCTTTAATATAAAATTAAATATTTTCAGAGTTGTGTGAAATACAACATTTGAAAAAGGTTTAATTAATTCAAAACAAAATTCAAAAAATATCAGGGTGTTATAGGGATCCCACAATATATTCCTTTAGTGTTAATTTCAAATAGGAAAAAACTATTTATTCATGACTTGTGGTCATATTTTTTCAAAGATTTTCTATTTTATAAAATGGTTGGAACCAGGAGAAATACATACAGTAATCTATGTGTGGGAAAATATTATGAATACCTAAATAACATCCCCAATGTTATGGGAGGTGGAGTAAAAAATTTCAAGGTGATGGTTACCCAGATTTATTGGGCTATAAAGAATAACTTGAATAATGTGGAACATCCTAAATCACCTAAGTGGGAGAAACTGGATATCAATTCTTTTATTTGAAAATGACCACTGATGTCTAGTGGATCATCTGATATACAAGTCACAGAATAGTGGGCCAACTAAATGTAGAAGATCTTTTTAGTGCCTCATTTTTCTGAGATTGAGATGGTGACTCTTTCTATTTATCATTTAGATGGAGAGGCTGATAAATGGTGATTTTTAATTAAGAACACCAATCCAAATGATTCAATTTAAGAGTTTCACTGTAGACACATTAGGAAAATATTTCTTAATAATTATTTCCCTTGAAAACTTCAAAAAAATATGGAGAGATAATTATTAGTGATGGAGCCAAAGGAAGGTTAATCATTGATTTTTATGAATAATATATCACATGTATTTCAAGGTATTCCTCTTGTTTTGTTATTATCTATGATAGAAAATTAGATATATTTTTTAGTGGTTTAAAACCACACTATAGAAAGGCTCTAGAAATTATATAAATTGGGAGTTATGAAGAAGTTGTTAATTGTTCTATAAAAGTGGAGATGAAGTTTGTAGAATGGTCCAAGGGATATGGAGATATGAAATGAGAGAAGAAGTATCTTGATGGAGTATCTAATGAAAAAAGGTGTAATGAAATCTCAACCAATCATATGTAAAAAATGTGGAATGAAGCATCATGTTAATTTCCTCAAAGGGATGGGGAAATGATTGAATGGTTGGAGAGACGGCCACCAAGATCATTAATATTGAAGAAACATGGGAAAGATGGACAATGTAGTGGATGAAAAGAGAGAACCTTATATGGTTTAATACATTATTTGTAGGGAGAAAGTGCATTATGCAAGCTATTGCATTAAACCTCGACTCCTTTGGGTTAATCTTCTTGAACAATCACCATAGTCAAAAGTAAAGGATAAGATTATATCATAACTACTATATAGTTGGATCTCAAAAATGATGTGGTTACAAGTACATTGTTTATTAATTCTAGAATACTGAATGTACTATTATATTTTAGTTCTATGAATTATTTTATATAATTAATGTTTAGAATAATATTTTAAATACCACCTCAAAAAATGAAGGATGAGTTATCTGTGAGAATAGAAAACCAGGAAATTATTACATCAAAAGTATATAACTCCTCCCTAGATAATGTTTGTGGGATGAACCTCCCATTAAGTCTTTTCATACATACATTGGTGGATTTTTATCCTATTTTGGGAATGGATTTTAAATATTTATCCAAAGAAAACATCTACTTTAGGGAATGAGATATCACTGTTAACATCCTAAGATATCCACCAATTTCATAAAAGTGTAAGGATAAGGATGAATCTTCTTCAGAATCATTGTATCAAGTGCGGATAATATTTATATGTGACAAGACATATCTAGCTAAAATGATTAAGAAAAATAAGAGAATCGTGCTCAAGTAAATTCCCATTGCGAGGGACTATATGGATGTGTTCCATAATGAATTGACTAGTACTCCTCTTGATCAAGAGGATTAGTTCTCATTTGAAATAATTCTTGTATCTCTAACATTATCAAAGACACCAAATATAATTTCCACCATTTTTTTGGAGTAAATGAATAAGCAGTTACAATATAATCTAGTCAATATCTTCATATGGCCGAGTTCTTCACTATGTCTTGTCCCAGCTTTATTCATTACGAAGAAGGATGGATCAATGTGCCTTTTCATTTATTATCAGGAGCTCAAAAAATCATGATAAAGAACAAGTATCACCTTTCATAGATAGATAATTTGTTACATCAACTATGTGGGGCCTTTAATTTCTCAATGGTGAACCCTCGGTATAAATATCACCAATTAAAGGGGAATAAGGAATTTATTACCCAGAACACCTTTCAAAAAAATTATAGACATTATGAGTTCATAATGATCCAAAAATATTCATGGACTTAATGAATTGAGTATTTATATATTACCTAGTCAAATTTGTGGTAATATTTATTAATGATATTATGATATTATTCATGAGAAAGTAAGAATATTAGGATACTTTGAATATAATTCTAAATACATTTCAAAGGGAGAAAATATATGGAAATTATAATAAATATGAGTTATGGATAGAGAATTATCATTCTTGGGGAATGTTATCACCAATAAAAGGAATATATGTGGATCCTTCCAAGACAAAGGAAATAAAAGAGCGGCTAAAGCGAATATCTGTAATGGAAATCTATAGTTTCCTTGGTCTATATGGGTATCGATGGGGATTTGAGAATAAATTTTAATTATTGAAAAACCCACTAACCAAGATGACTTGAAAGTGATAAAAGTTTTTTCTAACCAGCGAATGTGAGGATTGAATCAAAGAGTTGAAAAATAGGCTTATCATTACACCATTACTCACACTTAAGAAATATGAGGAACACTTTGTGGTATAGTTTGATGATTCAAGGAAGCGATTAATAAGTTCATTGATGAAAAATGAAAAATTCATAGCATATGCCTCAAGGAAGATTAAAATTCATGTGCAAAACTATCCCATGCATGATATGTAGTTGGCAGCTATGATCATTGTATTCAAAATCTAACTGAATTATCTCTGTGGGGAGATGTATGAAATATATATTGATCATAAGTTCAAAAAAAATATTCAAATATATATATGCTAATATGTTCTAGAAAATATGGTTAGAGAACATCAATGATTATGACTTCTCAATCCACTACTATCCTTGTAAGGATGATAATGTGGATGATGCACTGTGTAGAAAGGATCATGAAACATTATAAATGATGATAACTAAGAAGAATGAAATATTCCTTGATTTTAAAAGTATGGAATTTGGAATCATTAAATAAGGAACATCGCCAATCAATTCTTAAATGATTTCTCAACCATCCCTCTGGGAGAAAATCAAGAATTCTCAAAGAAAGGATTTAAAAATTTAGAAGAAGGTAGAAGCTATGAGGAAGGGGAAATTATCAGATTTCAATATTGATGAAGAATGAATATAAAATTTGGGTCATGACTATGAGTAACATCCAATCCAGGTATGAATATGGAGCTTCTAAATAACACCCATAGCTCAACATTCCCTATTCATCTAGGTCGCACATAGATGTATTGAGATCTCTGAGAGAACTATTGGTTGAAAAATATGTAGAATGGATTCAAAGAATATACATAAAAGTGCTTGGTATGTAATCAAGTGATGTATGAGATAAAAAATGTCTAATGGGATGATGAAATCATTACCCATACCAAAATAGAATTGGGAAAACATCACCATGGACTTTGTCACCAAACATCCAAAGATATCTAGAGAAAACAATGCTTTATGGGTTGTAGAGTATTTTCTTATAAATATGGCTCTCATAATAAAAACTTTAGAGGAATTATCACATGATCTACATGCACTAATTTACATCATATAATAGGAAATTTTTCATGGATTACTATTATAAATTATATCTAACTGAGATCTGAGATTCACATCTAATTTATCAAAAATTCTCCCACATGCTATAAACAATGAGTTGAAATTCAGCATGGATTATAATCCTCAAATTGATTTCAAATATGAATGGACTATTCAAACACTATAATGAAATTTTATAGAATGTTCTATGTACTTAAATGGAGGATAGGATTAACAGCTTAATCTTGTCTAGTTATATTACAACAATAGTTTCCACTCAAGCATCCAAATTGATCCTCATGAATCCCTAAATGGGAAAATATATAGAACACTAGTATTATAGGATAATGTCAGTGGAAATAATCCAATAGGAATTGAAATTTTTAAAGTAATTTTGGAAATTTTGAAAACCATTAAACAACACATTAAGGCATCCACAAGTTGACAGATGTTTTACTGTAGTAGAATTGTACAACATGCGGTACTATAGCAGGCACTGTAGCAGTTATTGTAGCAGGTACTATTTGGTATTGTAGCAGCTGGAACTATTCACCTTGGGCCACTGGTTTGGGCTTGGAGTCTTTAATTCTTTCGGTCCACCCAGGCCTTTGGGTTAGTAGAGATTTTGGGCCACATTTAAGGCCTTCGTCCCACTCATGGACTTCGGGCCACATGTAGTTTCCCCAGATAGACTCTACAAAAAAGAAGCAGGCCTAGAAGAGGATTCAGAGCGGGTGCACTCACCAGAGCAGAGCCAAATGGATTTTTCAGAATGAGAGGGTATGGCTATGCCATCAAGACCAGCCTGTGCTTGCATGGGAAGCCTTGCCAGACAGCAATGCCAAGGTGGAGAGCTACTGTCATGATGCAGATGCTGGTGAGGGGATGTTCCTTATAGATAGTCTGGCTGAATTCCCTAATACATTCAGGTCATGTAATCTCCTAAGCATATGGGGCATGCAATATCTGAGCCTAAGATCCTTGTAAGGGATCCCCCTCATCGCTTGATAGGGGGTTATGAAAAATCAATAAAAATGAAGGCCTTCGGGCCATTCGGGTTAATGATAGATACATGGTATTCCTCTACACATCTCTATGGAATAGGATCATGAGATTTAGGAAGAAGGGAATGGTGTGTCCTAGCTACTTCATCCCCTTTCAGATTCCTGATCGAGTTAGAGTTGTGGCCTATCAACTAGCACATCCACCTGCCATGTCTCATGTAAACAATGTATTCTAAATATCACTATTGAGTAAGTACAAACCATATCCATCATATATATTTAATTCATAGGTTGTATAGTCAGAAAATGATCTATCTTATAAAGAGAATCCAGTGAAGATCATTGATCGTATAGATAATGTTCTACACATCAAGACTACTAACCTAGTCAGAGTTCTATGGATAAACCATATGTATGAAGATAAAACATAAGAACTGTATGAAGAAATGAAGGATAAGTAACCCCAATTGTTTTCACCATATTATGTAAAACAAAATTCCAGGGGAGAAATTCTATAAGGGGGAAGAATGGTACAATTCAAAATTTTATCAATGGAATCTCCCTTATTATAATTATCCCATATAGTGTAAATCAAAAACATATCATATAAAACACAATATTAACTTTATAAATAATGAATAAATGAAATAAGAGGTATTTCTTGTAATTAAGGAACCAATACTGATGAAATAGTAACTTGACTTTCGGAATAGAACATGACCATTAAGAATAGTGATATATCCAATAGAATAGTAACATCAACTATGAAAGTAAAAAAAATAGGCATCTTATAAATAAAAGTATTTTATAATTATATCATATTATATGTAAATAAATTCATTAGTAATGATAAATTAAGGGTCTGAATTTTTGTTAGTCATAAATACTTAATAAAAATTTTATAATTAATATAAGAGTTTAAAATAGAATTTATTTTCATTAAATTTATTTATAAATTAGTATTTTTAGTTTTATGATTATAAGATAATTTTGTCAGACCTTAATTAATTTTTTAAATGTTCTAAAATCTGTTATAATTTAAAAATCTATATTTTCTAAGTAAATGATGATTTTTGATAAAAAAAATAAATTTATCATGTTTAGAGAATTATTTTCATAAAATTTAGTTCATTTTTTAATTTTACACATCAAAAAAATAATGAATGTGATTTTTTTTGGATTATTATAAGAAAGATGAATTTTTTATATAGTGAAATACGGTAATTTACAATATTTACCAATGACATGAATTATTTTGTCATAGATGATGTATGAAATATTTAATCACATAATCCAAAATTTTATTTTATTATTTTAATATAATTATTGATAAGGTTTGAATTATTAATATTATTGAGAAAACATAATAGAACAATGAATAAAATAATGAAAAACACCCCTCTACTTTCTTATAAACACCGCCCCTCAGTACTTCTTCTCCCCAGAAGTTCAAAACATTAAATCTTGACCAATTTCGTAGAAATAATCTTTTCAAGACCCTCCCCCACATCCTAGATCCTTTGTTCTATAAAAATACCGAAACCAAATTCCCTAGGGACGTTCTCAAGGAGAAGAAATTAATTGGTATAATCCTCATTCCTTTTCCTTTAATTTCTCTTCATGTTGCTTTATTTTAATATTTCATCCCCTCATCCCTAATAAAATTGAAATGAAAAAAAAGTATAATATAAATATTGGAATGTTATAATGTAAATGTAATAATCAACCACAAAACCTCTTATCCTCTCCCTTTTATTCAAAAAATTAAAAATGTCATTGGTGATGTGTTGATTTAGAACCTTCATGGATGAAAAGTTTAAATTTTCCTCTAACACCTTCATGGATGATCATTAAACCAATAAAATGGATGAAATAATTTATAAAATTTATTTTACAAGCTTTTTATGTTTTGTAACTGACATATATAGATAATACTAAATAAAAAACAAAATGAGTTTATTGTGATCGAAAACCACCAAAAATAATCTAAATGATTATCATTATCATGTAATATAATTAATCATCAACATTTCTATTAAAAATTATTTATATAACCAATTAAAATTATGTAATATCACTAATAACATATAATTTCAATTCTGGAAAATTATTCTCATCATACATAAAAGTTAACTCATTATGAAAACCAAAAAATGAACACTAACGAATGATGAAACTAAACTCTATACCTCATCATAATGTTATTAAATTAACCTAATAATGCTATAATAAATCAAATAAATGTGTAATAGGATATATATTTATTAAATAAGGAATTTAATTTAATTTTACTTGATATTAAAGGAAAGAATGCATTCAAAAATAAGGAAAATGGATTCTCAAAAAAAACTCTCTCTCCTTGGGTTATCACTCTTTTATTAGAAAATTAAAGGTGAATATTTCCATCAATGTTTCAAAAATATTATTTCATTATCCTTTAGTTCTATTTTATTATATATACATTCTTCCAATCTAATTTTCTGACAAATGAAAATATTTTTACAAAAGAACACTTCTTAAAAAAACACAAGTTTTACTTCTCTTTAGGATGTTTCTTCGTCACTCAAAATTAATGATCCTTATACCAAGTATGTTACTACATTTTTCATTTAATAAAGGTTTGTTTTATTCCTGAAAATATTATTCTTGGAATTCTCATGAAACGTATATTTTTCTATGAGTTTTTTTATGTTTAAGATTGATATACGATCCTTGTGGCATGTAGGATTATGTAAATGTTATGATGTGATTGGTGCACCCAGAATTATATAGTGCTCCAATGGATTAGGTAAAGTGATGTATCCCATGAGATTATGTAAAATATGTGTGAACATGATTATAGTTTTATTAAAAATGATTATGTTATGATTATTCACATATGCTATGTGTTTACATGGTGATAGCTTTGTTCACAACTATGTGTTGTATTTTACAACTATGACATGTTGTTTCATTTTTATTAATTTCAACATTACATTCCTTTTTTTGATTCTTCCTCTCATGATTATTATTGTTATGATACCATGCTTATGTTATGATGATAATGATTATTCTCACCCATTTTATATTGATCCATGTCCTTATCTATCCACTTGTTGGGATTTTAGATCACCCCTTTAATTGATATATATCCTTATGTGATTACTTGTACTAAAGAGAATCAAAATTCCACTAAGAAACTAGATAATAAGAAATTAAATATATTTTTTTCTTTATTATGTAAATTTCATGTTTAAAACTAATTTCCCCAAAACACTTAACCTTTAGTTACTAAATTTTTAATGTTATAATATTGTTTATATTTAAAATCATGTAATAGTAATGTATGAAAGGGTAGTATCACTATAAGACCTTCCTACCCCTAAACTAGAAACGAAAAATTGATGATGTCACCAAAGAAAAAAAAGGGAAAATATATTATATATGATTCAACAACTTTATATGAGTTGGTTACAATAAGTTATTTAATTTATTTATGATATTTAAGTTAATTCAAATCATTATAAATTTTGATTCACTGATGAATTTTTTAAATATTATATCCAAGAATCCCTTGAAGATAAAAACACATAGTGGGATTCATATGTGAGGGTAGTTATAATATTTTATCTACTATATTCTGTAATCCCTAATACTCGGTTGACATACAATAATATTTGGATAGTGTATCAATAAAAATGTGTTTTTTAATTCTTGAGATTCTTCAAATGAGGATTTATATATAAGGAAAATATAATAAATAAAATTTAAATCTAAAATGATGAGTTTGATGATGGAGGAATGGTTCATATAATTGGTATAGTTTTAGCTTATAGATATGAAAAAACAGTTTTTCACCGAGGATCCCACTTATCCACTACCAGCTAGAGATCTGACTCCTCCACCTCTCTATATGTATCAATCTCTTATACATCCTCCTCCACAACATCTAATATATTTTGAGTTATATATTGAGTATCTGAAACATCATATTATTTAATATAGGATTATAAATTACATTTTGGATTATTTTTATCATCAATATAATTATATGAAGTAGATTTGGGTCCTAGTGTATGAAATTATATATACATTAGCTTGAATACAATTTTTTATAGATCAAGTCCATATAGTTTTACAATGTAACATACAATTTTTTCTCTATCTATACATTAATGAAAAATTACAACTATTAAAGTTATATATTATTTCCATTATTTTTTTATTGGTGTTAAATTTTATTATCATTTTATATTCATTCTAAAAATCATTTTTTAAAGGACTAATATAATGGTGAAGAAATATTGTATAGACAATAACACATATCATATGTTATGAAATTAGATACAACTTCCTCTATACATAAAATATAATCAATATATGTATATTTCTTATTCTATTTATATTATATTTTAATGGAGGATAACACCAATGGATGTGAACTATAATTGATGATTTAAAAGATAGATATCATAGAGATTCTGGCTTGAGATTTTTTGGGAATCAACATAATGAAATTATTTTCCATGTTAGTTTATTATCATATATATTTCAGTTATTTTAATTTATATATAATAAAATATTATGTTTCCCTTTTATTAGGTATCTTTATATACATTTTATTCATTATGACATGAAATTTTTATATGGATTTTTGGACACCCAATTTATTTAACCAATAGTGAGGAAAATAAAATATTGATAAAATATTTCTTAAATTCATATTAATATTAACTAACTAACCACTAACATTATCTTTTTTTTATATTAGTGGTCAATAGATTTTTTGTGTTTTTCCCAACAGAGATGATAACATTTTGGTTATTCTCTGTACATGGTGATGTGTGAGAATATTTTAGCAATGTATTAAACATGCGTGTTTAATTATTTTATCACTTTTATATTACATAAAATTTACTTTTCTTTTATATATATCACGTGTAAACTAGGTAAGAGATGACATTAGGTATATAACTGGAAAAAGAATCACAAAGAACAAATATAAAAAATAAATAATGACTTCCCTTTTATGTTTACTAAATTTTATCTATATGTAATTAAAATGTTAATTTTGAAATGAAAAATTATTTTGAAATAGAATTTTCAACTATAAAAAGGTGTAATGTAATATGGATATTATTTTCTAAGATTTATTTTTGAAATAATTTCAACCGAGACAATTACAAAGTTCCACATTGTTATATTTAATTCTATTATTTCCTTCATCTATCTTATTATTATATTAAGAAATCATGTTAAATTAATTCTTCATAATTTTTATATTTTTAATGAATCTCAATCTTATATTTAAAAGATCCACATAAATTATAATGAGAATTTGTAGAATATTTAATAGATTTTATTGAGGTTTAGTTTATTTTTAATATATATTCTATCATTTAAATTTAAAAGTTTAAAGTGAAAATGATTTCAATTTTTGATGTTGTTTTCATGATGTTATAGTGTAATTTTTTTGTTTCTTGTTATGTTAATGAATGGTTAGTCTGATATATTATAATTAATTTTCATTCCAGTTATTGTATAACCATGAATTTTTTCAAAAAATTTATTTTCATAAAATTTTTTATATGATTGATGTGAAATACCATTACAATTAAGTAGTTTTAGGAAGGTTTATATGATGGTTTAAAAAAATATATTTGATAACGTGTCTTTAAAATCAGTTAAAAATAACAGACCAGATAATTTGTTATACCATAATTTAAAAATAACATATTTCAAAGAAAATTACAATGTTTCCTACAATAACATCACGAGGTTACAGATGTTAAAAACATAAAAACGATACATAAAAACCATTTTTTTCACAACGGTGCTTATAGAATATGATCTGGGACTATGGTTCTCAACCATCTCATTTGGTATTAGAGTATTGTTTAGTTATTTTTTGGGATTTAGTTATGAAGTATATGATAACACCATATTAAGATATTGTAGTTAAACCAGTAGTTTTATATGCTAAAACAGACATGTCATATTGTAAAACATCATTAGATGAAATTTTTAAAATTCATATATTTTAATCTAATTTTAATATGATATTATTTTTTATTTCATTGGTTATCATTTTTCATTTTAGTAAATTGCTAGAAATGGGAGGAACCATGTTAAGAATATTTGTAAAGGTCTACAGAGTGGTTGTCTAAATGAGAAGTAAAAAATGATAATAGTTTGAAGAACAAATCATTTATAAATTCTTTATTATCAATCCCAAGTAATATTTAAGAAATTTAATGCAGATGAATCTCAAAACATGAAAAATAATTTAAAATGGTGTTCTATGTAAGTTTATATGATAAATTCCATATAGGAAAGAAGATTCAACTTCTTAATTAAAAACAATATGGGAATAATCACCTAAAAATTGTCTCTAAGTAAATTTAAGTTTTGTTTGGTGTGGAATAGGAGGAAATTTAGAAAAAAAATGAAAAAATAAAAATGAAGATTTCAACTAACATGATTGGAGAAAATAAATTTCATCCTAAGGTAAAAATAACAATTAAATGTTTTAAATGTGGTGAGTTTGGAAATTATGAAAATCAATGCACCAATCATGGAATAACCAAGGATAAATTTGAATCAAGAACCTAATTTGATTCATAAAAAGACCCAATTATAATACTTTATCACCTTGGGATGGAAAACAGTCTCAATGTTTCAAAATTAACCAAGTGGGATTTACTTCACCCATGAAATCCAAATGGACACCTCATGAATTATACCAAAAAATCGAACATGCATCTATCATACATTATATTCCCATTCAAAAAATAAGTTTTTTAAATACAAAATGAAACATAAAAAGAGATCATAACATAATAGGGATAATAAAAACTACTCCTAATGAAATCACATAAAATGGGGAAATAAACAGTGTATATAAAAAATGAATCATATGAGATATTTGGGCTAAAAAGGATAATACATAAATTTCCAAATAAAATAGAAATTATATAGCTGCTAATTACCTTTTAAAAATGGATTGTCTCTCCCCACATTCCATACCACCCATAAATGAACCAACCTAAGCATAAAATAGGAAAGCAAACTTGACATGGGAATATAAATGAACACATGAGAGCTGCATTCACTAATTAGTGTATAAAGGGTGTGAGAGAGTCCAACACTAAAGCGATTCTACTAATGATTTTTTGATCAAAAATTTAAAATAAATTTTATTAATTCTTGTTTGAAATATAAATATAAAATAGGTTTTTTTTCAAGTAAACACAAGAAAAATATATAATTCAAAACTAATTTTATAAACCTCGTCCAATTACTAATAAAAATAATGAGGTACCATTATTTTAGAAATAAGTAATTTGAATACATTTAAAAATATTCGTTTATATTTTACAAGTAAATAATAAATTATAAAAAAACCACCTTTCAAATATAAATTTGTAAATTTGTTAACAAAATAAAAAAACATAGAATTTGTAACAAAATACAATAGGGAAACATATCAGTTACAAAACAAAACTAAACAAACACATACAACCAGACCATGTATCAAAAAAACAAGCCATGTTAAAGGATACAATAAACAAATAGTGGAAATACATTAGATTTTATAATAAATATGCACTATAGATCATGGGGAACTAACATGTTTTGAATATGAGGTGCACCTCAACATTACAAAAAACATTAGTTCTCACTAACTACATCATTACTTTAATAAAAATTTAGGGGAAATTTTAATTTTTTCTCTCCTGTTGTGTTCTAGGTTAAAATGGTTATTTTTACGCTCATAATATCATATATTTTTTTGATAACACTTTATTGGTCCCAAAATATTGTTTTTAACCTATGAGAGGATTTTGGTGAAATTTCAAGCTATTTGTATTTTTGATGACTATGTAACATTTAATTAGTGGAATATTATTTATTTTTTCATGTTCATTTGGGGATATATTCGATTCTAAGAGTATGATTTAAATTAGTAATTCATAATTGTGTCCATAATGGGTGGTTTTTTATATGATGCATATATCCTCATGTTGGGAATTAGGGCCAAGCCAAGCCCCCTTATCTTCTCTCTACAATTTTTATTTTCTGGTTTTCTTTTTTGTCTTTCTTTTATATTTTTCCATTATTTTATTCATTTAACCCTTTTGTATTCACTTACACACCTTCCCTTGGGGGTATTATTTTTATAGATATAAGGGAGATGCCATGGTTATAAGAGGGAGTGGTACAGGAGGGTAAGGAGGTGCCACCATAGAGCCTAGTTCATGCTTGATTGTTATGAAACTATTGTAGATCATGAATCAGATCAATCCTTAAATGGTTTCTAATCTGAGGTAGGAACCTTGTAGTTTTTTTATAAAAACAAGTGTCTTATTTATTTTTCAGTTTTACAATGTTTTCATTTATTGGGAACAACTAGAGGTCATATTTGGTAGATTTCAATAAAAAGTGTGGGTCTTCGAGAGATCTGAAGGGATTTAATTTTAGGAAATCTGGATCACATGTCATGTGGATTCATGGAAACATTAAATGTGTTCTTCCAATTTGGGATATATTTTCTTTTATAAGTAAATGTCATGTACTTTATGTACAGACCATGAAGTATGGATTGTACATCAACCTAGCCATGTAACCATGTGAAGGGAAAGTTACAGTTGGGAAAGTACACACCATGTACCTACTGTGTACCCCTTTAATTGGTTCTTGGAAATATAGAAAATTTCATGGATAGATTAATATTTTTAGACTACACATCGTCTAATAGGAGTAGACAATGTGTATTGGTACCGGGTCATCTATCTAGGTACTTTAGTAGACATGCTGTGTGAGGGGGCATGCCTAAGTAATAATTCATGTGTACATGACTTTCCCATGTACTAGTGCTTGGGAAGGCCCATGGAATTACCTAGTTTCATGTAATTACATTTTTCGGTGTACATTTGAGCATACACATTGTTTACTCAGAACTAAATGAGGTATACTTTTTCCAGTAATGGGTTCTTGGTGTCAATGTTTCCCAAAGATAGAATTGGACTAATTAGTAGTAAATTATTTTTGTTCTCCCACATTAATCATACTGGTTGAATCCTACTATCATTTAGAGTCTATCTGTACATTTCTTGTACAAGGAGAGTTTGGAAGGAGGATAACTATTAGGTAGTTATTCTAAAATAATCCTTTTTTTTTATTTGGTATTATATTTCTAGTGTGAGGGTGTATGCTAGTTGATAAACTTATCATGAGGACACCATGTGTGATGGATGGGGTTAATTGGATGGATTTTGGAAGGACGAATCATTTTTTGTGTATGGATGATACAATACGTTTTTTTGTTTTAGGTTTATGTTCAATAACTTCTAGTTAGAACCGGTATTATACATTTAGGTGGATAAACATCATGAGTTTTCGAGTGCATCTAGGTGTTATTTCATGTGTTAAAGATAGGTATGCATGACTTGTTTTTAGTAATGACCAAATGGGTAGGGTGTATCTTGTAGTTTCCCATCTGGGAGATTTTTTTGTGAGGTTTCCCTTCTAAGTAGGTGGTCATGGATAATTGAGTTGTGAGAACAGTTTTGGTTTCTTTTGGTGGGATTGCCCAAAATTGTTTTTCTCATGAATCCCCTTGTAGGGTATCGTTCCTGATTAGTGGTTTCATAGAGGATTCTGATATAGGGTTTCCTTTTCAAGATGTGTCTTTAGGGTCCATTTATGGTTCACTGTTCCTGATGTCCTGTGTGGGCATAAGTTCTGGTATCATAAGATTCAGTAGGAGGGTACATGTGTTAGCAAACCATATTACTTTATCATGGAACCATGGAGGTTTAATTTATTTCATGTTGAGGATTGGATGAAATAGGAGAGCATTGAGATATTATGGTATTTTTTTAGGCCCTAGGATTTATTTTGTATCTCTCCTTTATCAGATAGTTTGTTTCTATGTGGTGTGGAAAGGGTGGTAATATACATTCTAAAAAGATACAATCACCCTATAATAGCTTTTCTCTTTGGATAGGGTTAATGGAAAATGTGGGTAAAGTTTTCCCAATCCCATTTTATATGACATTGGGGCCATAGCAGGTAGCCCAAGGATGCACTGGTAGGTTTGTTCTTCCCATCATGTTATACAGAACTTTTGAGAATGGTAGTATATATCCAAGACCAAAAGGAAGTCCCTACCACTAGTTAAAATCATGCCTTTGGAGTTATAGTACCCGATATAGGAGATTCAGTGTTTGAACTCCCATGTTATGATGCTATGGTATTGAATTTTTTCATCTCCTTGCATTAGACTTCGGATCTCCTTCTTGATCAGGTGAACATTCTTGATGTTATGGTTTCATGAGCTACACTCATAATTCCTATGGTTTGGTCCATAGTAAGGGTAGTTTTAACCATGGGTATCAGGATGAAACGTAATGTTTTTATTTTCATTTTTATCTGTTTTGTACCATTTATAATTTGTTTATATTTTATACAGGTAAACATTTCCCTCTAGGCTAGACAAGATGGGTGTTTGATGCACATGTTATGATCGTTGATGTTATTACCATCATTGGGGGTGGCCTAATAGGATTTATTACTCACTCCAGTAGGTAATACTTGATATATGTGTAGAATTTATGTCAATATTCAGGATGATCATGGGTTTTAGTGGATCAGGTAGAGGCCTAGTGTTGCATGATCGAGCAGATCTTCTCATACAGATTAATGGTTCATGTTGGATCTATTCATTAGTTTTAGATACTATGTATGTAGTTCATCATGGTGTAGTAGTAGAGCCTTTTACATTTATTTTTATTTATTTTGACTTTGTGTGTTGTGAAAATGGTGAGAGAATAGTTTCTATATTTTTTATCATTATGTTTTTTATGCATTACATAATTCATAATTATTTTGTTTCTGTTATTTATTTATTTATTTATTTATTTATTTATGCACACTCTGATGTTTCTATAATTGGTGTGTTTAGATTCTTTTCACAGCTCTAATATAATGAAATAGTTTCCCCACATTATACTTTTAGGACTATATTGATAGTCGATAACCTCTACTGTATGGGAAAGTGGGAATGAGTCCTTATGGATCTGATCGGGTGATCAGTTTTGTCAACCTAGACTGGTTCATGAAAAAAAATTAATTGGAATGTTTTTTCTTTTTTGTTACTAATTGGAGATTTAATAGACCCTATATAATGGATTAGGTCAGATCTAAGGATGGATATCAGGATGGTTCATCATCAACACCTACTCTAGTATAATTTCCTTATTTCATGAGTTATGGGATTGTCATTCTAGATTTTTTTATATTAGTTTTCTATGATTTACACCTTTAGTGATGTGATTGTGTTTACAGGTTATCATGATTAATGAGTTTTTTTTTCAGTTTTCCTAATGAAAATAGGCCTTTATTCATGCATCTCTATTGGAACATATGTTCCTCTAGAAATTTTTCAAACAATGTCTGATTTTTCAAATGATAGAGTTTCTATTTTTTAAAGTGTCGATAGAAAACTATATTGCATTTTCCTAGATATATTCTTGGTGGAATTATATTTAACTAAACTATGGTTTCCTTTATTTTGATGAAAGGACTTGCAGAAATTTGGGTTAGGTTTTCTATGGTGGTAGAGATGCATTCAATTCATCAACGGATTAGGGTAAACCCTTTTGGGTTGGTGTTGGATTAAGGATTCTCTCTTGTTGGTGATATTTATCTAAATGAAGGTAAGGATTATTGGGAGAATATTGGACCAAGGTAGAGTTTCCCTAAGTTTGTGTTATCCCTGAGAAACTTTTTGGTGTGTTATATGTTTATTTAAGCTTATGAATTAGAGCACTAAGGTGCTATTAGTTTTTTGTTTGGATTTTTTATTTTGTGATTGGTTTGATAGGGAAGTTTTTGTTGGTCTATATCCTCGTTTGATTTCAGTTTCACATTGGGTAGTGTGGTTGGAGCTCGGGTAGATTCTTTTAGTTTTGGATAGACCCATATGTGGAGTGTGGTCTTGTACTGATTCTTTGCATGAAAAAGATGAATTGTTTTGAGGATGAGTATTGAAGATTCTCTATTTTGATAAAAATATCGATCAGGAGGAGAATAGTGATTGGGTTTATGTGTGTTAACCTAGGTTATCTAGGTCATATATCATTTGGGAGTGGGATTTTATGAGAGTTTTTTTTAGGATCATTCAACCTTGGGGAGGTGGTGATGGTTGTATTGGATTTTAGATTAAATCCTTATTGAGAGGGAATATGTATTATGGTTGGGCATAGTTCTGGTTGGTTCGTGGGGACAAAATTTATGGTACAGTATATTTGAATCCTTATTTGGGGAGTACACCATAGGTTTTTTAATGATGTGGTTATTTTTTTAAGTGGATCATTTAATGTGGGTTTTCATTCATGGGTAGTCAGAAAAGTAAATTAGTTATTGTTTTGTGTTTATGATCTAGTGTGGGATGTTTTTTCATGTCAATCCATTGTGTTCGATAGTGGATTATGCATGGTCTTTGGATATTGGTGTTTTGATGAGGGGAAATGTTAATGATACTCCTATGATGTGGCTTATCAGCTCTATCATGGTTTAATATCCCTCAAGCTGGGAGTGTAGTTAGTAAAATGAGGTCGGTCTATAGAAGGGGTGGTTGAATTGGAAGCGCTGGTGTTTCAGGTTGAGTTTGGTATCTAGTTGGAAACAGAGGCTTCTCAAGGGTGACATGTGTTTATAGTGGGGATCCTTTCATGAACCATGTTATGGCAGTTTAAAAAAATATGGTAAATTCGATTTTTTTATCTCAAGTGGTGTTCAATATAAAAAATGAAAATTTCTCCTATAATGATATCTCATAATTTTGTTTGAACACTCCTTTGGTATCAAATTGGGTGTTTTCCCTAAAAATATTAGTAGTGATATCTTGAGTCATTTGAGTTTTGGATGAATATCTAATATTTAATTAATTAAACATTATTTATCTTCACACATTCATTTGGAGATATCATTTGTTTGGAGTGTCAAATTTTAATTCTAACTAGTCTATTGAGTCCATAATGGACTCTTTTTTTAGGATAGGTATAACCTTCTATCAGAAACTGGGGTCAGGTCAGCCCCCCCTTTTCTTCTCACTCCATTTTTTCTTTTTAATTTTTCTTATTTTTACATTTTCATAAATTTTCTTATTTTCATCCTATATTATTTAGGTATGCCCCTCCCCTAAGGTATAATTATCTAATATAGAGAATTTAGAGGATAGTGGGATAAGAGTGAGAGAGATGAACATGGAGGTATTGTCGCAGGGTTTTCGTCATGCCAATCTTTCATGCAATTACTGTGGATTGAAAATTTGATCAAAGATTCAATAGTTTAATTATGGAGGAATTCCCTTTTAATTTTTTTCATAAATCTTCATAGAGTATCTATGTATACATTTTATTCTTATTTTCATGTTGTTGGGGAGTTTCTAGGTGAATTGGGATACATTGGGAGGTCCAAATGGATTTCTGTTTAGAAAATATCAATCACACGACATGTTGTGGGATGAAAATAAATCATGTTTTCATACTATTCAGAGAATATGGTCTTTTTATATTACACATAATCTAATTTATGTACATGTTTTTTAGTAGTTCTTGTATAAGTACCTAGCCAAGTAGTCATGCTCATGTGCAGTCAGAGTTGGGAAAGTGCATCACTTGTACCTAGGGTAGACAATATGTAGTGGATCTTGGAAATGTTTCCAAGTACATGGATATATTGGAGTATGGATACCATTATTCAAGTATTGTGAGTACACATCGTGTACTGGTTCCTTTCCTTATGGTCGGTTACTTGAACAGAGACCCCATATGAAGGGGAAATGTTGTGTAATAGAACACCGGTAGATGTTGTGGCCATGTACTAGTACACATGCATGCCCTCGGTGTTCCTTATCCCTATTGAAGTGCATTTCCATGTGTACATTTGAGAATATATGTTCCATACATTTTTAAAAAGGGTTTTTGGGTGTGTTTGTTGCCCATAGTCAAAATTGGATTTTTGAGTAGTCTATTAAAAATATTTTTCATTATAGGCCATGGTGGTCTAATTATTTCGACATTTAGAGTCCATATAGATGTTTATTTGGATTCATGTAATTTTATGGATAATTTTTTTGATGTTGTGATTCTTTAATCCTTGCATTGTTGGGTTTGGAGTTTTAATACCTATGTGAGGGTGTAAACTAGTTGATCACCTTGTTTTGAGGACACTATGTGATATTTCTTGAGGTTGTTAGGATATATTATAGAAGGGGGAATTGATGATTTTTTTTGATTATATCATTAGTTTGGATTTTTAATTTTTATGTCTAGTATCCTGAGGTCATTTCCGGTAGGATCCTTTCAGTTGGATCGACATCATGGGATGTTAGGTGTAACTGGGTGTTAATGTGTGAGTTGAACATAGTTCGAAGGGTCATATTCTTTATTATTACTTCATTGGAACAGTTTTGATTAAGGTTTCACTTATAGCTAAGGTGTCTCTTGAGGTTATGCATATTGGTAGGTGATCTTGGGACTGTGAGTTATGAGACATAATGTGTTTACTTTTTGGATTGATTGGCCCGCTGTTAGGTTTTGATGGAGGATCACCTTGTAGGGTGTACTAGTTGAGATATGGATTAATCGATGATCTTCTTATATGGTGTCTTGTGTTAGATGTGGATTTGGGGACCATATAGGTTTCAACATTCTTGTTGGAATGTGAGGTTGTTAGCATTGGTCTTAGAAGATCCATTCAATGTGTGTGGGTGCTAGCCGACCCAAGTGATTGACCTTATAGTCTTGGAGTTTTGAGGATTTTCTTGTTGATTAATAGATGAGAGAGGATACCACTAGTAGATTATTGGATTTAATGTAGTACATGATATTGATTTGTTTTTTATTCTCTTAAATTCAATTTTTTGTTGTGATTTTGGGCTAGGGAGCTAACAGATGATCTGGATTAGTGCAGCAGCACAAGTATAGATTATTTCTCGAGATTGGGTTCACTGATTGTGGAGGCTAAAACACTCCAAGGGACAAAGTGATAAGATTTTAGGACCTGATATGGTATCTCTAATATGCACTTTCAGGATCATTCTTTCTATTTGTTTTTAAAGTACTTTTAGCCATGGTATTATATTCTTAGTATCAAAATTGGGTCCCTACCACCATTTCAAATCATGCCACTAGAGTCCTAGTGACTGGTAGATTCACTAATTTTTTTTTTACTCTAATGATGACATCTTATGGTCTAACATTCATGCCAGTCCTTGTGTTGGTCTTCGGATCTCCTTCTTGATCAGGAAGATAGGATTGAGGTTGTGGTTGTGTGAGCCAAGTTGTCTGGTACTAGATTGAGGGTAGTTTTACCTACATGTGTCTAACTATAAAATGATTTTTAATGTTTTACTTTTTTTATACATTTTAGTTACATATTTATCATTTTATTAAAATTTATTGTAGTAATAATGTTTGGATATACAAGATATTAATGGTGTTTAATTAACATGTTATAAAATCAAAAATCAGGACCACATTTCATGGTTTCCTACTGATATTTTTTCCTCAGCCCCTATGTGTGATCCTATTGGTATTTGAATATAATATATATTCTCTTAGTTTTAGAATAATATGTAATTTATTTTATGTAAAACCAATGTTTCATGATCACATGTAGCTAAGTTTCTGGGTACTTGGATTTTGATGGAGTGGTTAAGTAGTTGTGGAGACCGGGTGTGGGGTTTGACTTGGTGTTTCAGTAGATACTTGTGTATTTATTTTAGATTATTTTTATTACTTATGTGGTTTTCCCAATGGGTAAATAGTATTTTTATTCTTTTTCTTTGTGTTTATATAAAACATATTATTTATTATTAGCTTGTTTTGGTTATTTATTTATTTATTTGAGAGCTCTCTCAGGTTCCTAGATGTGTATGTGTATTGTTTATATCAATTATTTTTTCACTCCTATATGAGGTTATAGTATCGCTATATTATCCTTTAAGGAACTTGTAATAATTTGGAAGCCTCTGGTGTATGGGGAGGTATTCTTTAGGCCTTTTGTAGGTTGGATTAGGTGACCATTTGGGTCCACCTAGGCTGGTTCATGACATTAGAAAAATTGCATGTCTAAATTTCATCTAAAAGAGCACTAGCATCTCAAATATCCCATACCAGCATGATTAGGGCTTTACTTCCCCCCTATACCTATCATATTTAAATGTGATGAGAAACTAACAGAAAATATACAAACTAATTTAGCATATATCTTGACCTATATTAGATTTCCTATGGTTTCTAATTAAAAAAATTAATTGGTGGTGAGTAAATAAAGAATTACAAGGTTATAATTAATAACCAAAATTTAAATATTTACTCACCTCCATTTCTTTCATAATAAACAACACCTTTTATTACATACACATAAAATATAAAAAACATCACTTTTGGAGTGAAATTAGAATCAAGTATAATAAGGAAGGGGTTCATGAGGGTCCCACACACAAAACAAATGATAAAACCAATTAGTAAGGTGTCAAAAATACCTTCACTAAAATTAACATGGAATATATATACATTTAACACTACCTAAAATCAATTTGTGGACAATCCTGTTTATAAAATTTAGGTAAAACATCATTTGAAATAATTTAGATTATTAATCCAATTTTTTATTTAAGAATTAAAAAATATAAAAACACCCTTTACTATTTAAAAACATAACATACTTGTTCAAAAACCAAAATGGGTTAAAAATTATTTAATAATCAATATCCTATAAAATAAAACCATTTAGTTTTTTTCATAAAACTCTTGGCCCAAAAACATCATTTTATTAATTAAATAACAATTTGAACACCCATTACTCTATATGTGGAACCTATATAAATAAAATTTAAATTAAACTATGGTTTTCACATTTATGTTTAATTTAAAAATGGATTCCGAAATCATCATCCAAATAATGACATTTAAATTAAAGTAGATTCACAGAATAAGAACCTCAATTAAGGGGAAAAATGTTTCAATGAGTCACATTGTTTCACGATTCAAAATTAATTAAGGATGTTTCCTCTATAATCCATATGGACCAAGAATAAATTTTTTTAAATGACACAAACCATATTCTCACCAAAAATATTCCATAGGGTTCATGGAAGAGAAAGTAAATATGATGATATCTATATAGGTAAGAGGGGAAAATTAAAATAGAGATATTAAGGGATTTACTAAGACAAAACAACTTTAAATCAAGGTGGAGGAGCTCCAAATCAATAGTAAGGGGTATAAGATCTCCCAAGGTTTCTCAAAGTCCATGGCTAGATTAATAATGTAGAATAGGGAGTCTAAAACCATAAAATTAACAACATGAAAAGTTTAAAACTAATTTTATGTAAAATTGGGATACATGCATGGTTAACTAACATAGCATTCCAAAACGTGTTCTTGTTGTATGAATATCACTAGATGAGAAGTATACACCATCATTTTTTCTACACATGAATTACCAAAACTTATGCCAAACTTATAGAACCAACTAATAAAAAACGAATAACTAATCATAGTTCCAGTTAATGATTTACCCTAACCATGTAATAATCAAGTGATAAAGGAAACCAAAATAACTATTCAAAATTCCATTACCAGAACATCTAAATATTTAAATTTATTCAAATGATATGAAATATATAACACCTATAGTGAAACAAGGTGTTAAAACATTCCCACCATGACATGTTTTTCCCCGTATAGTCTGTAGTAAAATTAGAATACAAAAAATGGAGGAACATGATGATACATTTTAAAATGACATGGGCGGATAGTGATTAACTCACAAATCTCCTATTAAGTTATCCAATAGACCCAAAACCACTCATATAAGAAATAGAAACTAATCCTAAAATCTAACTAGATAAGTCTTAGAGAAACACAATCATAATGTATAAGTTCTAATGATATTTGAGACCAATAATTTGTTTCCCAACGATTATGAATTCAACTAAAATTATTGAAACAATGTAGAGACATGATTCTAAGAAATGAACAACTATATGAAACATAATTTTAATAAAATATCCAAATAATTAGTGATTTCTAAAAAATATTATATGTGGAACTGAATCTAAATCGCATGAGAAGAGTACAACCCCAAAACCATATAAGTGACCATAAGATCAATTCCATCCTCTATAATATTAAAAACCTCTAATAAAAAAAACATTAAAAATAATCATCATTAAACAATATGGTATCCAACACTATATCAGAATACACATTAGAGGGTAATATATGGAAGTAATATCGGATCACCACCTCATGGTGAACGAGAACTAAAATAAAATCAATTATTAAATTATTTCTCAAATATATGAGCACAACAATTGTTCGAGTCACCAAAGCAGATACCCAAGGGTTACCAATGTTTTATCCATCATGAATCCAACCTCAATTCTATTTGCATCAAAACACACACAAACTGGGAAAATTTAACCTAAAAATCATGCAAAAATAACAATCGAATTCCAATGATAGAAAATTTGAGAAATCCAAAAATATATAACAAATAAAATCTATAAACTAATATTCATCTACAGAAATATTACACCTGATACTTAAAATTCTATTAAAAAAACATAAAACACGTATGAAGATGTTCTATGAAGCCGCATTAATGATGATATCTCAAGACTTTTGAACAAAATGGATTAAATAAAAGGGAGTTTCACACTAGAACAAATCCAATGATATATTCTTCTTCAATTTAATAACCCTCTTAATATACTAACCCCCACTAACATTAACTTCACTATCAGGCTCAACTAGACTATATTTCTTTTTAGATGGGACATAATAAATCACATCAATAAAAAAATACATCAACCACTATATTTTTTAATAATTGAAATCTTACACTAATAACGTAATAACAATGAATTTCTCAAGAGAAGTCTATCTAGTCTTAGGTACAATATGTCTTGGATCTACAGGAAGTTCTATTTTAAAGAGAAAAGATTTTATATTTTTATTGGTGATCATATCAAGATAAAAGACTAATAGATATGAAAAATTATTATCTTACACCTTCAATAAAAACTCATGCTAATGAAGGCATATAAACTCAACAAGATTTTCTACATTATCATTTCCATTACATATCCATTAGATTAACGACATCTTGAAATATTCCCATGATATTCCCTCATGCAGCTAAGAAAAAACCAATATCTCACACTACACTCGGTTGGATCCTTCAAATAATGTAATGTTCCCCTTTAATCTTGAATCATTGGGAGATTTTAAAGAATTTACGGTCACTCAACATTCCCCAACCACTCTACCACCCATGAGGACCTTGATCTCTATAGATAGAAGGAGGTCAAAAATTATGATGGACAACGATAATTCTAAGTATAAGGAATATCTGAGATCCACCACTAAGTATTGAGTCTTAGTAGAGTATATTAATGGTGGAATCACATTTATGAGGTATAAAGATTTACCTAATATATATTATAGATTATTGGATTTACCATTATTATTTGATGACTCGCTAAGAATCATTCACTAAAAAAATAAACAAGAATTCAATTAGTTGATTCCTCACAAATTAGATTACACCACACTCTTAGATACCAAAATGAAATCCTAAATATAACTCACCCATATAAAATATAAAATAAAAATCCAACAAAATAATGAACTTAACAAAGTACAATGAGAAATCCATTTATAAAAACATACACACATGGAAAATAAATCTCCCCTCTTTACTATTCAATTTAATTTCTAAATATTCTTCTTTTTAAAGAAATGACCCCCTCAAACTTCTTTAAAATATATTTTATATTTTAAAATATATTCTCATCACTATTTCAAACCTTCGACTTTTATAATATAATTCAATATTTAAAATAATTTTTTAATAGATAAAAATACCCTTTTTAGATAAAAAATAATCAATAAAAATATTCTTTCCAATCAAAAACATTTCATAAAATTCAATTTTTATAACAACAAAACACTTTGTTTTAAAAAAAATGTCATCCAATATAATATAATCATCAATCAAAATTACACTAAAATGCATAAATTCATCATGATAAACTCCCTTAACTGAAATCACACAAATGGGAAACACCATTAAAATCAATTTGGAATGCAATGTATGTGGCAAATAATCCTATGGGAATATTGAGTTGGGAACATTTTATCCACATGAGTAATAAAAGCATAAACAAACCATTTAATATATGGTAAATGTATTCTAGAACCTACCTCAGAAACAAGTAATTGTTTTCTAGACTGTGAATAATCTAAGTAGCTCTATATCTTATACTATTTCATCCTCAAAATCTCAAAAAACAAATAAATCACTGATATATGATATAGGGATAAAAATCACTAAAATATAATATCAAATTCCATAATATAAAATAAAAAATCGAACCTAAAATAAAGAATCATGTCACAAATCACCATGGTATCACCAGATTCATCATAAAAGGTGGTGGTGTGGAACATTTATATCTACCACTTCAGTTTTGATGATTATTCTATAATCATCCATTCCAAGACAAACCACATATAACAAGAGCCTAATATTATTATATATTTTCATGAACTTACCTAGTTCATCCCTAAACTGGAGACAATATGTGGAAAGACCTTAAGCATCTTCCCAATCACTATGGGATGGAAACAAATTCCTTGGAATCCAAACAATGTTGCAATTATGTTACTATTTGTATCCAAATAAAAACCTATTATTTTTCATCAAAAAATTTGGCATGGCCCATCCATACAATATCCATACATGAACAAAATAAGTAGTTTCAATTGGAAAATTTAATCATCTATATAGTGTATAAAATAGAAGGAATGATAAGAAAAAATCATAGACACATCATCACATAAACTAGACATCAAAAGGGGTATATAAAATCAAATATACAAAATTGATAAATTTAGATCTATAGGCCAACATGGAAGATAAAAAATATACAAAATAAATCTGAAATGAAAATGATACTAACTATTTCCATGTTAATAATGGTTTCCTTCCACATCCAATACTTCCCATCCTTTGACCAACCCTAGTATAAACTAAGAATTTGATCATGACCTGAGAACCTAAAAGAAAACATGATAGCTACATATACCAATTGGTGTTTTCTGGGTGTCAGTGAAATTGATATCCTTAAAATTCCCCCAATGTGTTTAAGAAATTAATACAAATAATAATTTTATTAATTAAAGTCTGAAATAAAAACAATTCACTGGTAATTGCGTGAAATAAAATTTCAGGCCAAACCCATTTTATAATTATCCATAATTTATAAAAAAAATCAAAAGTGGTACATTTCTCTTAGAAATTTATATGTTGAAGACATTTTAAAATGGGAATTTATGTCTTTAAAGGAAAAAAAGATACTTTTATTACAAACACCATTTCAAATAAACATTTGAAATTGTTGTCTCAAAAAAATAAACCATAGAAGTGGTAACATGGTAAAAAATCTCCCCGTCTTAACAATAATATGAATGTAAAAAACATACAACCATAGGGTTTTTTCATATAAATAAATTCACCAAGGGGATACAATGATGAAAAATTGGGAATCTCAAAGATAGTTCAATAAATCTGTAATAGGTATTGTGGGGAAATCTCTAGGTCATAAATTTAGACAGTCCCCAAAATTTAGAAAAAATATAGCACCAACTATCAATTGACATTATCCATAATGTAAAAAGAGCAACATAACTAGACCATGTTAGAAAACATTTAGGGGAACCTCCCCAAAATCCCAAGTGCATCACACAACATGGTTGGAAATATTAATATGTGTACTAGCTAGGGTATCAAAGATATTGACCTCACCCATTGTTTCTTGGGTTCCCATGAAAACAACGAACTGCATGGAAGAAGAAAAATAATCAATTCTAAGGTTATAACAAAAAAATTAATTCTCACCTTATCACTATTTTCCTCACATAAAGTGGCCAATATTTATGACTTCTCCATCACAATTAAACAATTAACCCTTATGGGTTAAAAGCCACATCAATCATAAAAGGAAAGGGGGTGATAAGTATCTCTCACTCACACAAAATGAGAAATCTCAATTATAAAATTCCAAACACAACATTACTAAAAGAGAATCAAAATTCCATGCCATTTTATACTACCTAAAATCCATTTCTAAAACATACTTTTAAAAAAATCATGTAAAAACATGTCTGAAAGAATTTAGTGAATCAATCCCTGTTTTTTTATCAAACAATTTCATAATATATTGACCCCCTTTTACTCAATAAAACCACAACTTACCTAATATAATACAAGAACTCATTCATAATCCATTAATCAAAAAAATTCTTTTAAAACCCCATTTAATAATTTTTACAAAACACTTGTCAAATAAATATCACTCATGAAATTAAGAAACTTTTTAAACACAATTTAAATATGCATAAAATCTATAAAAAACACATATAATTCACCTATAATATTTACATGTAAGTTTAATTTAATAGTAAATTCTATTTAAATCATAAATCACCAAATTAACTTTCAACTAAAGGAAATGAATAAAAAACCTACCTCAATTAATATAAATAAAGCCGGAGTGTAATGACATGAACTTTTATAAATAAAATTACTCACACATTTCAATTAAATGAATTATTATATATTAGGGATATATAAAAAACATGAAATTATTTTATTTTATTTTGACCTATCATTTTAAAAATACCTTTATGTATCCTTACGATTGATAATATATATGTTGAATAATGATCACACGATTATTATAAATATATGTCTTTTACAAATCCAATTGAAATAGAGAAAGGATTTGATTGCCTCAACCAATATGATCATACCTAATGAATCCAATTTATTAGATCTGATAAGGGTGATATAATCACTGAGTTTTTTCTTTGACCGAGATTATTCTTAGATCTAACAACTTAAGCATGAGAAAAACCTTTTACGGGAGAAGTTCAATGCCATCGTGATCACCTACCAAACTATGTACGCTAAACCGCCTAATGAAATTATCTTCATCTTTCACCTTACACTTAATGAGTTTCTAGTGTATTAAATAGATATGAATCAATACAATAATAATATTAATATGTATGTTGTTTTTTTCAAAATAATAATGTTCACATTTTCCTATAAAAGTTACTTTCTAAATTATTTTTATTTTTATACAATAAAACACAAATTCTATATTTAATTAGTATTAAATATCAATTTATATATTTTAATTTCATGAATTAATGTGTTTTTGAAATAAATAATATTTTAATAAAATATTATTTTTAAAATATCTTTATTAAATTTAAATTATCATATAATTTTTATAAAGTCAAAGGTAATTTTTATTGGGGTTTGAAACGTTTTACTGTGAAAATACACAAAAAAATTATCAATAAATGTAGATTAATATTTTAATAGAAAAGATTTAAATATTTATACATTCTTTTAAAAATGAATATTAATTTTGGAATCAAAATTTTGAAATTATGCAACAGTGAATTTTTTACAATTTTCTAAGATAGTCGAATTTTCTACTAAAAATTAAATACCAAATAAATGTACAATGAGTATTATGACATAATAGTGACCCAAAAGTGATGAAATAAATACTATAAATGGTACCAGTTACCAAATATATGTTTTCATATCAAAATAATGTGATTTTATATTTATTTTACTAATTTTTTAATGCCTTTATGAATCCTCCAAAACTGTTAATATATTTTAATGTTTGAAAATTATTTATTTAATAATATAACTCAATTACACATCATAAAGTATATAGTTTTATTAATTTTACCCCTTAGAATTATAATGTAATGAAAAAAAACTCCCTTTGGTAGAAACCATGGTAAAACCAATGGGACGGTTTGTGGTTTTGTTTATTTTATTATATAGAGTCTAAAACCAAAGTTTGATAAATAATAAATAATTACCAGACATTTCAAATATAATCCAATTAAGTATCCCATTTTTTATTATGTAAATAATCTATTTAACATGTACTTTCTCTTCCCTACCCTCATTAGAGTCCTTCCATAGTACCCCCAAGCTCTCAAGAATCTCCTCCCAAGGATTTAGGGGTCACACACTCAAAGGAAGGGAGCTTTTCCTTATCCTCTTTATCGATGTTTCTTCAGTATCTTATGCATTTTATTTAAAATTTCTACTATTGGGATATAATTTTCTATGTCTCTATTAATTTTCATTTTCATTCAAAATTAAGATAGATTCCTTTCTCTATCATCAGACAAATTATTAATTTTTAAGTGACGCCATTATACTAACGAAATACCACCATGATTATCCATGCAAAACAACTGTGTTGTGAATAACCATACACATTTTCTATCAAGGGTGTTCACCTTTATGCACATATAAAATTTTATTTGTGAAATACATATATTTATTACACACTCCATGATTGTGGAATACAATTTTATGATAAATGCTTCCATTTTATGGTCAATGTTTCACACTAAACAATTATAATGAAATGAAAGTAGTGGGTGCACCTAGAATTATATGGGGATCCAATGAATTGGTAAATTTTTTCACTCATGAGATGTTGTTTTTGGATAGTTTTTTAATCCGACTCCTTTAGGATAAAATTTCCCTCATAATGTTTTTCCAGTTATCCATGACCTAGTTTTATGATGATGTGTTTTAAGTTTTTCCCCATTCACTTTTTTCCTTTTTTATTATCAAGACATATCATGTCTCATTGTTCATGTTTATGATTCTAAACACTTTATTCACCATTTATATGCATATTTTACAACATTAATTACTTTCTTCATGTTAGGTCACATTTATTCTCTTACTTGAATTTATAGCTAACCCATATCTTATTATGTTCCCTAGTTATCCAATGAAAATTTAAGTATGATGCATTTATATGAGCACGTTAAAGAGTCTTTCAATAATGGTGATGTATTGCATATTTTAACTCATTTTATAATGTACCTAATCCCCAAAAAACTATACTTATCATTCTTCCTTATGGTATTTTGTGTGTTCGTATCTACTAAATTAGGAATTAATGTATAATAAAGATTAGGATTGTTTTACATAGTGAGTCACCTTCGATGGTGAATCTCAAACAACATATGAAATGTTCCCTAAAATACCTAGGCTCACAAAATCCAAAATTAAAACCCTCCAAAACACTATTCTCATCCAACAAAGCACTAGGGTTCATGAGAGATAATGGAAATAAGGAAAACTGGGTATAGGGAAACAGGAATTGAAGAAAAAGATAGAATGAGGTATTTACCATGACTAATCCACATTAAATCGAGGTGTAAGATTTCAAAATAATGGGGGGGTAGAGGATATCCATAGGTCATTCCCAAGACATTGTTGAATAAATGAAGAAAGAGAGGTGTTATAAAGAACAATATATTTGATAAAGGAAAAATAAATAAAACAATATTTATAATGAACTAAAAATATTACATGGTTAGGACAAAAAAATTTAAAAATAATTTTTCCACCATGTGAATCTCACTTGTTACACAAAAAATAGCTTCATGGCTTAGCTGCATTATTTACCAAACAATGATCTTACCATGCAGAACCCATTTTTAAAACTAAAGGTAGTTGTCTAAAATAGTTCCCCATAACTATGTGGTAACTATGTAATAGTGAACACCCCCACTTAAAATTCCTATTTTCATTCCAAAAACATTCAAAAATTTAAATTAATAGTTATCATATTAAATATACAACAACAATGGTGTCATGGGTTGGCGGAAGTGTGTAAACCCCTTAGAAAAGTTTGACTTAAAAGAGTAAATTATACTATCCATGTCAAGATGGAAGACCTCTATTTTTGGCATCCTTCTTGACTATATATCTATAGCTAAAAATTCTTGGACTAAAGAAGTGTCATGATGGGTGAAAATTAGGGAAGTTTCCTAGGTTCTGTTTCACTGAGGCAAAAGAAAAGTGAATGTACATTTTCTATACTATCAGGGCAGTAATTAGTCAAATATATAAATTTGATCTTTAATATAATCTATTGAACATGGAAGGAAAATGAGGTATTATAGGGGAAAATGGGGTTAACTAACTAGTTCAAGGACCTAAGAGTTTAGTTTATGTGAAATGGTATTAAATCAAATACTATAATGATCCTTGGAAGTTTATTCTCCACATTGAAATATTCTACGTCAACCAAAAATATATGTTTAAATGCTTCTCCACTATAAAATGGAAGTAAAATTCCCCACCATATAAGGTTTTATTAAACCTCTCCCATAGCTCAAACATAATACCTCAATAATAACACCCCACCAAGGATCATTATGAATACCATTATTTTTATATAACAATCCTCAGTAGACCATTCAAAATATCTTAATTTTCCACATAAATCACAATATGATTTCAAAATTACACTCCACTTACACATAGAATAAATTATCCCATTACATCCATTGATTTATGTTACCTCCTCTATAACTTGAACTTTGGACCTCTAACATAACAACTGACTGAGTAGAATTTGGAGTACCACTAACCCATTGACTTAGTGATACTCATTATGATCCTCAGTGGGTGGTTATCCTGAAGGTCCTAATTTGAGTTATAGGGGAGGTGGAATAAAACCCTAGATATTATATTATAGTTACAACCATATGGTAGTGAAATGGAATGTGTTTACCACTTATTATTTTGATGTTTCCAATTATAGTGTGAGTAACATCCTATCAAGGATCATATAAATTACTCATCAAGAAGTGCTATGCCACTACCTAGTTTTGATGTGTGGGATCAAAACCTGGGAAATATACTTTGAAAGTGGACTGTAACACCTTAGGAAAAATTGTATAGAAAAAACTAAATATTGCTACCCATATCAATAATGTGTAACATTATTTTTAGAATACTTAACTGATTAAATATCCACCATTAAGCATGATGGGTCTAGAGTATTTTCAGGATGGGTGAGCTCTTGGAATGTTTCCCTAGTTTTGTGGGGGGTGGGGGACAATGAACAATGAATGAACTTGTTTTGACATATGGGGATAGTTCTTAGTCTAATAAGTTTACCCTATAATAAATATCCCATGGCTAGCTGATATGGAATCAATGATATTATAAGTGACACATAGTATAAATGAGTTGGTTCCTAGCCAAATTGAGATTCAAGATAAGTGACTTCATGAGAAGTTTCCTAATTTGTGTGTGAGTGATGATTAAGCATACTGAAAAAAAAATATGTTGGATTATGGGGACTGTAGAGACCCAAATCCTGACGTACATGGACATTACATTACTTTTGCAGAATACTTGATACATAACAAAAACAGACACACAAGGACAGTAATAGTTTAGTGACTTTGGAAACTAGGAATATAATCTTCTAATATTGGTGAAAGATCTTCAATATCTTCCATAAAGATATTCCTCTTTTTTTCTTACCTAAAACCTTTCTTTATATCCTGGGGAAAAAAAAACATATAAAGGGTGATCTCAAATGCTCAGTAAGGGTAAGCATGGAGAAAATAAAACAAACCATATACATTTGAACTTCAAAACATGAACATAATATTTAAACATCAAAATCTTGAGAAATGACATAAAACATGGCAGTACGTAAGGCATAGATCATAATGGGACATCAATCATGAAAAAATAGATTGTAAATAAAACTTGTAATTGTGGAAAAACATTAAGCACATGATATGATTTCCATAGTAGCCGAGTCATTGCTTCCAAGACCATCTTAGTGAACAAAGTCCCTTAATGAACCGGGTTTACTTATCGTTCTAGCCCTGTATTACTGAACTGGATTTACTTTCCATTTCATCCATGTCTATCTCATGATATATAAATCTTTACCCAATTATTTGGAGGGAGATATAGGTCCCACCCATCTCATAATGAAATAATTCTTACTTGTGCCACAACATAAACATAAATCATAACCCAAAGAATGAAATGGGTTTTATAAACATAATTCCATCATAACATAATCCATATAAAAAATGGATATCATTTCATCATAAAAGAAGTGAAACCATGTAAATCATAGAGACATTATACTTGAAACATACACATATGAAATAATGTCATCTTAGATGGAAAATGGTTCTGATAAAACACTTGAGATAAATTCTTGAGGAAAATATCCTTTCTTATTCAAAATCATTTTCTTTTCAAAAAATTCCATGCAATTTTAAAAGAAAAGGATTTTTTTGAAACTAGTCATGAAATATTATAGAGTAAGCTTTATTAAAATAAGGTGTTATGAAGCCATAAAAATCTGTTCATGCTGTATAAGTTAAAAAAACATTCTCCTTGTACTTTTGTCAGAAAAGTCAAAAAGTACCTCGTAAAAGAAAGATTCCTTACATACCATGTAATAAAAGTAAAAAATGGGTAAAAAATACTTCATACATACATGAAACCATTTTTAGAAAATAGGTACATGGATGATAAATATAACCTCAGTAAAAACATACGAATAAACAATATCAGAAAAAAAAACCAGATTGAAAAAGTTATCCCTTACCTTTGGTCTGATATACTTCGTAATTATCTGAACCTCCTGTATAATGATTTAAATAATTTCATTGACTTATTACAGAATCTTATTCAGTGTTATGATATCATATATGGTTCACTTATGTCTTTATATTACACGTTCTTTTGTAAATTCCATGCTAAAGCAGCGTTTTGGGTAAAATCTTTTTATTTATCGTATGTGTTTGGACTTGTTGTTCTTGATATTATTATTACTTATATCATGATTTAATTACTTCCAGAATTTAAAACATGATTTATATATCATATATATTTAGTATATATATATATAATAGATAGATAAATGAAATGAAACACACCGTTCATGGAGACGGTTGGTCGTACGTACGCATGAACGCTGTTTTCCTTTCCTTATTGACTTGAATGGAAGTAAGTAGATGAAATATATATATACATAAATCCAGTAGAATTATCATGTCATATATTTTATTATTAATAATTATATATACTTTATAATCATTCTTGAGTGGTTAACATGGAGAATGAATCTCATCGCGTCGTGGAGACGGTAATCCGTACGTACGCAAGAGCGATGATATCATTCCCATAATTATTTAATTGAATTGGATTGGATGATATAATATATCAGAATCAGTATGATTTTATAATAACTACATATATTTATTCATTATAACATTATACCCATCCAAGTAAGGTGGTGGTGGAAAAACAGATTCCACCAAGGCGTGGAGATGGTATTCCGTATGTACGCATGTGCGGTGATTTTGTTTTTCGTAGGATGGATAGAAGGTGAAATGGGGTTGTTTAATATTTATAATAACATATAATTATATTATTTATACTGATGTTATTACTTTATAATAAAACATCTAAAGAAGAAGAAGTTGAAGATGAAATAAACTTGAAAGAATCAGTAGAAGAGATTACATCTTCTTTGACGCACCTCTTTTAAGCATCCTCTTAAGGGACTAGAGTTGGTATTTTGAGAAGACCAGAACCTCCAGAATGTTTCTAGGGAAGTGGAGAAGAGATATTATCAGGTTTTAGCCGATCTTTAAAGCTCAATGTTGTGTGAAGAAAAGAGGGGGGAGGTTCCCTTTTATAAGAGAGGAGAGGGGCGCCTTAGGAAAAACTTAAAATATTATTTTATAATAAAGTCACATTCGGTTTATAATGGCTCAAAAGTGACTTATTTCTAAAGTAAAGTGGGTATGGGTCGAAATCCTATCAACCAATATATTTTAGACAATTTTAGGTCACTATTCTAACCTTATCATTTAGATTTAACTCTAAGTTAAATAATTTAACTTTTACCATGTTTTCTTATTTTCTTACACTATATGGTTAATAAACATACTATAAACTGCCAATAGAACCCCAATTGGTTCATTAATGTCATATATATTACTATATAAGTATTTTTTATTAGCCTTAGATTTTTAGGAATAGAATATCAATTAATAATATAATATTGTTTTAAAAAACTATTTTTTGTCAATTTTGACACTATTTGATAAATGATTTTTGTAAAACTCATATCAGAATTTTTAGTTATAAAAAAGTTAATTAAATCAATAATAACATGTCATATTAACCTAGAAAATTATTTTAATTCATTAAAAGTCTCATATTACATTTATTTGGGTATTTACAACATCATTTATGTTAATATTTCATTAATAAGGTAATTATTGCATCATCATTGTGTCATTAATAAATTAAATTATTTAACGTCTAAAATTTTAAATAAAATACCATTATGTTGTAAATATTTTTATCTTTCTAATGAATTTTAATAGTCGAATTTATCTTATGTATAACCATATATTAAAAATGTTTTAGTTATTAGGAATTGATTTTAACTATTTTAACTCTTCTTTAAATATAATAATAATAACTGTCCCAATCTAATAAAAGTGGACATAAAGGGTATTATTTTATTCCTAAGGTTGTTTTGGGTCTAATTAAACTTATCAAATAGAATTAGGACATGTGTTAGGGTGATAATAATATCATTTTTACCCTTAATTACCCTATTTAGTTTTAATCATGGTAAGTAAAAGTAAAAGGTTACTATTAACCAAAAATTATTTTTATCTTATTGAATCACATTTTACACCTTGATATTAACCATGTTTCTTGTATTTTCGAAATTCCACTCACAGAAGTGGTAAAATTAAGTTTTATGTAAATTTTTAAATTCTCCTAAGAGGTGGGTAAAAGACGGTGAAAAGTTCAATAAATTTTTATATATCTAAAATTATTATAAAATGACTCCAATTAATTACATTAAACTTATATGGTTATTGTGTATCAATTTTTACCTATAATAAATTTAAATAAAATAAATAATTATTTAAATAAAAAGTCGGTTTTTAAATAGTAACCTAGGGTTTTCACTATCCATCAAAAATTGAAAGTTTTTAGAAAAATACCAAAAAATACACCTAGGCTAGTTTCGATATTCAAAATCCAAAAATGAAGTCCATTTTTAAAGATAAAATTTATAAAATTTCAAAAAGTGGGTATTACTATTCATAATGGCTAGTTCATAATAATATTATAATAATATCTTGTTTAGTGAAACTCGGTATTGCGTACTACACACACTATTAAGGAAGGTCTTGATGCGTGTAATGCAAGCCAAGTCAGGGCTGCATGTAGTGAAAGATCAGTTTGGTGTTGCGTATAACATAATCAAAACTGATTTCATTTATACATTTAAAAAAATCTATACTTAATGTTGCGTAGAATAATTTCCACAAAACGAACTTGAAATTGTGTGTAACATGAGCCAAGAATAGTGTTGTGTATACTTCAAGCTAATACAGTGTTGAGTATAGTACAATCTAATCGCTGTGTAGTGTACAACACAAGACATCAAAGAAATTAAAAAATAATATTTTTCTCATAAAATCTCGGGGTGTTACATTCTACCCCCCTTAAAATGAATTTCACCCTCGAAATTCGTCGGGGTTATAAATGGTTTACTACATGAAAGTTTCTTTCATAGAAACCCACAGTGTAAAAAGGAATACTAAAACTTAATTTTAAATAGTGGAGTATTAAACATAACGGTTACCCAAATGAACTCACCACTGGGTTTCCACATAGGATAACATAGGTGAAAATATGGATATGGAAGAGAAATATATCCATCAAGATCTGATGGAGAGTGGTAGAGAACATGGATATGAAAGATCCAACAATCACAAAGTCATAAATTTGTGATAATCTAAGGTACCATCTGATTCATCGTATATGAGGACACTAGGAAAAAAAATTTGGTTTTCAAGATCATATCCCTAAAGTTGAATAATTTTAATTTGAAGAAATACTTACGTTATTTCGGTATAATCTCAACGTTGTTCATGCCTTGAACAATTTCAACTTCATCTCTTAAAGAAATGAAGTTGAATTTTTCATTCATGAAGTGTTAGTAGATCATGCGATAGAATGATAGGTCATTCCATCTGTCTCAAACATAGGATTAGCAAAATTTATATACATAAGTCCATCTTATGGTGTGATTAATCTTATATGGTTCCAAAAATGGATTTATACTTCATCTATCATACCTCTTAATAAAATTAAACTAGTTTTTACTAACCAGGGACTTTTTTTAGGCTAATGGTAGGTGATAAAGGTATGTCACACTTCGGTTGTGGGTTTGATTCCCGCAACCTTGTCTGACGCGACGGGTTGTCCCCCATTCTGCAGGTTGTACCTTTTCTTAAACTACACTATTATAACATTCCATAAATAATATCGAAAAAAGTTCTAGCCTTAAAAAATACTAAATTATGTTCAACATAATCCATTCCAATCTTAAGGCTTATCCAAAATACTACTTTCTAGACTCATAGTATAAAGAGAACGATTACTAAAAAGTTCATATAACAAGAACGTGAATACCATCATTTATCCCTCATATATCACAAGAGATATCATGTTGATCACATTCCAAACACGTGAATACCTTTATCAGGTATTCTCTTGAAAAATTAATACCCATTTAACCTTAGTGAAAACATGAATGCTATCAAAAGTTAACCCTTTCCACATACCAAAATCCCAAAATTTCTATATACTTAAACCATTATATAACTTTGTCCTTATATCAGTCATGAGCTCATTTCATTTTCTCTTTATCCCTTCATTATGTGCATATCATCTACTTTACAAAAATATTTGCATAACCTTTCATGGTTACCGGTACCATTCATCATATACTTTCAAAACTAATGCAAAGGCAATAGTGTAACAATCCTTAGATTTTTATTAATTCCATATTACCATTAAACTACCTATACAAAATAACTCTTGATAATCATACAATCATTCCACTGCCTTCCTAAACCATTGACCGAGCTTCCTCATTTTATTCCTCAACACTTCTTTCATCTCATATATCATTTGTAGTATCTTCATCATCATCAACATAAATACTACCCATACGACCATGCTGATTCACTTCATGAATTTTTCCCTTAGTTCATTGGTTTGAATAATGCTCGTACATTCCACATTTAAAACATTTAACCATTTTTGATGTCTTAGAAATACCATTATCCTTTTCCATGGTGTTAACTGATCCTTTTCCTTTGCAATTACTGGCTTTGTGTCCTTCTTTTCCACACCCAAATCATCTACGAGTTCCTATGAAACATTCTCCCTGATGCCTCTTCCAACATGATTTACATGAGGGAAATTGAAATTTCTTTCCTCTATGACCATCATGAAACTTCATCTTTCTCTTATTAGCTGAGTCAGGAAACTTACCAAAGTTTAGATTATTAATAATATTATGAGATATCTGATTAGGCATAACAAAAATATGTGGACTTATGGATACAATTTCATTTGGTTTCTCATGAAGAATATCATTCCATTGTCCATCATATCCTCAATCATGAATCTTCCTATTTCCAGCCATTTTCTAAAACTCAAAAATAATAGTGTGAGAGGAAAAATTCATAATCAAGGGGGAGTACTTTCAATATCTAACATCTTAGGTTTAATTTTATGATCGTTACCTTAATCCTAGGACTATAACCTATAGTTATACTTAACCTTAGGGACATCCCCAGACATACCATAGAAATACCTCTAGGGATCTCACAAAAGATTTCACATCATAGTTTCCAAAGGTTAACAAAACCTTTCCTCTGATACCAACTGTAGAGACCCAAATCTTGACGTACATGGATATTACATTACTTTTGCGGAATATTTAATACATAACAAAAACAGATACACAAGAACCGTAATAGTTTAGTGTCTTTGGAAACTCGGAATATAATCTTCTAATCTTGGTGAAAGATCTTCAACATCTCCCATAAAGATCTTCCTCTTTTTTTCTTAACTAAAACCTTTCTTTGTATCCTGGGGAAAAGATAGCATATAAATGGAGAGCTCAAATGCTCAGTAAGGGTAAGCATGGAGAAAAAAACCATATACATTTGACTTCAAAACATGAACATAATATTTAAACATCAAAATCTTGAGCAATGACATAAAACATGGCAGTACGTAAGGCGTAGATCATAATGGGACATCAATCATGATAAAATAGCTTGGAAATAAAACTTATAATTTTGTAAAAACATTAATCACATGATATGATTTCCATAGTAGCCAAGACATTGCTGCCAAGACCATTTTAGTGGACAAAGTCCCTTACTGAACCGGGTTTACATGTCGTTCCATCCCTATATTACTAAACCGGATTTACTTTCCATTTCAGCCATGTCTATCTCACGAGATATGAATATTTACCCAATTCATTGGAGGTATATATAGGTCCCACACATCTCATAATTAAATCATTCTAACTTGTTCCACAACATAAAAATAAATCATAACCCAAATAATGAAATGCATTTCATAAAAATCATCCCATAATAACATAATCCATATAAAAAAAATGGATATCATTTCATCATAAGAGGTGTTAAAAAATGTAAATCATAGAGACGTTATACTTGAAACATACACATATGAAATAAGGTCATCTTAGATGGAAAATGGTTTTTATAAAACACTTGAGATAAATTCTTGAGGAAAATATCCAATCTTATTCAAAATCATTTTCTTTTCACAAAATGACATGAAATTTTAAAAGAAAATGATTTTGTTAAAAATAGTCATGAAATCTTGTAGAGTAATCTTCATGAAAATAAGGTGTTATGAAACCGTAAAAATCCGTTCATGCTGTATAAGTTAAAAAAACATCCTCCTCGTACTTTTTTCGGAAAAGTGAAAAAGTACCTCCTAAAAGAAAGATTCCTTACACACCATGTAGTAAAAGTCAAAAATGGGTAAAAAGGACTTCATACATACATGAAACCATTTTTATAAAATAGGGACATGGATGATAAATATAACCCCAGTAAAAATATACGAATAAACAATCTCAGATAAAAACGAGATTGAAAATTTTATCCATTACCTTAGGTATGATATGCTCCATACGTATCTGAACCTCCTGTATAATGATTTAAATAATGACATTGACTTATTATAGAATCATATTCATTGTTATGATATCATATATGATTCACTTATGACTATATATTACCCTTTCTTTTGTAAATTCCATGTTAAAGCAGCGTTTTGGGTTAAATCATTTTATTTATCATATGTGTTTGGAATTGTTGTTCTTGAAATTATTATTACTTATATCATGATTTAATTACTTCCAGAATGTAAAACATGATTTTTATATCATATATATTCAGTATATATATATATAATAGGTAGATAAATGAAATGAAACACACCATTCATGGAGATGGTAGGCCGTACGTACGCATGAACGCTGTTTTTCTTTCCTTATTGACTTGAATGGAAGTAAGTAGATGAAATATATATATATATATATATAAATAAATCCAGTAGCTTTATCCTATCATATATTTCATTATTAATCATTATATATACTTTATAATCATTCTTGAGTGGTTAACATGGAGAATGAATCTCATCACGTCGTGGAGATGATAATCCGTACGTATGCACGAGCGATGATATCGTTCCCATAATTATTTAATTGAATTTGAGTGGATGATATAATATATCAGAAAAATTATGATTTTATAATAACTTTATATAGTTATTCATTACACCATTATACCCATCCAAGTAAGGTGGTGGTGGAAAAACAGATTACACCATGACGTGGAGATGATATTTCGTACGTACGCACGCGCGGTGATTTCATTTTCCGTAGGATGGATAGAAGGTGAAATGGGGTTGATTAATATTTGTAATAACATATCAGTATATTATTGATACTGGTATTATTACTTTATAATGAAACAACAAAAGAAGAAGAAGTTGAAGAAGAAAGAAACTAGAAATAATCAGTAGAAGAGATTACCTCCTCTTTGACGCACATCTTTTAAGCTTCCTCTTAAGGGACTAGAGTTGGTCTTTTGAGAATACCAGAACTTCCATAATGTTTCTAGGGATGTTTAGAAGAGAAATGGGTAGGGTTTTTCTGATATTGAAATCTCAATGTTGTGTAAAGAGAAGAGGGAGGAGGTGGCCTTTTATAAGGGAGGAGAGGGGCACCTTAGGAAAAACTTAAAATATTATTTTATAATAAAGTAACATTCAGTTTATAATGGATCCAAAGTGACTTATTTCGAAGATAAATTGGGGATGGGTAAAAATCCTATCAACCAATAGTTTTTAGACATGTTTAGGACACCATTTTACCTTATCATTTATATTTAACTCTCTGTTAACTAATTTAACTTTTACCGTGTCATCTTGTTTTCTTACACTATATGGTTAATAAACTTACTATAAACTGCCAATAGAACACCCATTGGTTCATTAATGTCATATATATTATTATATAAGTCTTTTGGATGAACCTTAGATTTTTAGGAATCGAATATCAATTTATCATATAATATTTGTTTTAAAAACTATTTTATGTAAATTTTGACACTATTTGGTAATTTATTTTTTTAAAAATAATATCAGAATGATTAGTTCGAAAATATTTAATTAAATAAATACTAACATTTCATATTAACCTAGAAAATTATTTTAATTCATTAAAAGTCTCAGATTACATTTATTTAGATATTTACAACATCATTTATGTTAATATTTCATTAATAAGGTAATTATTGCATCATCATTGTGTCATTAATAAATTAAATTATTTAATGTCTAAAATTATAAATAAAATACCATTATGTATGAAATATACTTATATTTATAAGGAATATTTATAGTCGAATTTATCTTATTTATAACCCCATACTAAAAATGTTTTAGTTATTAACATTGGTTTTAACTATTTTAACTCTTCTTTAAATAAAATAATAATAAATGTCCCAATCTAATCCAAGTAGACCTAAAGGGTAATATTTTATTCCTAAGGTTGTTTTTTGTCGAATTACATATATACAATAGAATTAGGACATGTGTTAGGGTGATAATAATATCATTTTTACCCTTAATTACCCTATTTACTTTTAACAGTGGTAAATAAAAGTAAAAAAGATTCTATTAACAAAAAATTATTTTTATCTTATTGAACCACATTTTACTACTTGATATTGACCATGTCTCTTGGATTTTTGAAATTCCACTCATAGAACTGGTAAAATTAATTTTTATGTAAATTTTCAAATTCTCCTAGGAGATGGGTAGAAGACGGTGAAAAGTTCAATAAATTTTTATATATCTAAAATTATTATAAAATGACTCCAAATAATTACATTAAACTTATATAGGTATTTTTTATCAATTTTTACATAAAATAAGTTTAAATAAAATAAATAATTATTTAAATAAAAAGTCGGTTTTTAAATAGTAACCTAGTGTTTTCACTATTCATCAAAAATTGAAAGTTTTCAGAAAAATACCAAAAATTCACCCTATGCTAATTTCGATTTTCCGAATCCAAAAATGAAGTCCATTTTGAAAGATAAAATTTATGAAATTTCAAAAAGTGGATATTACTATTCATAACGGCTAGTTCATACTAATATTATAATAATATCTCGTTTAGTGAAACTCGGTATTGCGTACTACACATGCTATTGAGGAAGGTCTTGATGCGTGTAATGCAAACCATGTCAAGTTTACATGTAGTGAAATCTTTGTTTGGTGTTTCAAATAACATAATCAAAACTTATTTCATTTATACATTAAAAAAATCTATACTAAATGTTGCGTAGAATAATTTCCACAAAACGAACTTGAAATTGTGTGTAACACGAGACAAGAATAGTGTTGTGTATACTTCAAGCTAATACAGTGTTTCATATAGTACAATCTAACCTTGGTGTAGCATACAACACAAGACATCAAAGAAATTAAAAAATAATAATTTTTCTCATAAAATCTCCGGGTGTTACAGAGACATTCATTTGTTAGATAGGGGGACCTAGTTGGCAGTAGAATATGGTGTGGTGGAAAGGAATCCAATATATTATAGGTGACCCATGGGTTTAGATGACCATATTCCTAACATATAGAATTCAACTCATCAATAATGTATTCAAATACAATTCCCATCCAAATGTGTAGTGGCACTACTTGGGATTGAGATATAGGGTCCACAACATGGGTGATGTTCTTTAAAAGGGAATGTTTTTCACCATTATACATGTGAGTCTTCAAACACTAAATGTTACTAGACATTCCATCAACTAATAAAAAAAAAATTTTGATCCTAATAAATTATATCTCAATAATTAAGCATGATTGTCTCGCACTTTCATATCACTGGACATTAAAAGAATGCCATTTTTGATAGCATAAAGATACTCAACAATGACATTAAAATCATGAAATATTATTATATAAATTTTTCTATTATAACCTAGATATTGAGTAGGAAGATATGAATAATAATGACATCATTATGAAATATATTTAAATAAACTACTCAATATATATATGTATTGATAAATTTTTATGAAAAAAGAAATTTATTTTTATAAAAGTCATTTAATTCTTCAAAAATATGATTTCTTAAACATTGATTTTAATTAATTTTTGTGTGAATATACTATAGTTAATTATATAAATTCTATAAATTCTATTTTATATAAATAATATCACTTTATGTATGAATATAAATGTTATAATATGGTAAAAGTTTCGTATTTTCCAAAAAATATAAATTTTTTAGTGAATACTAAAAATTAAATTTTTTTAAAAAATCTCATTTATTTTAACTAAATAAATTAATTTAAAATTACAATTTTATATTAAGATAATATAATTCTCTTTTAGTAATAAATATTCTAATTAATTACATATCATTCAACATTATTTCTTATTTTTTATAAATTATTACATAGGTATCAAATTTATTTTTCAAAAATAACTTATTTATTGGGTTTTTCTTTTTTTATGTTAAATTAATATCTTCTAAATCTAGAAAATGAATCACAAAAAAATTATTCCATATTTGGAATCTGAATGTCCGATATTTTTAAGTAGGTCCATTTTATTTTTTTCATTATGAATAGTAACCATAATAATGTTTTCATCCATAGTAATGGTAAAATATGTCAATTAGTGTTAAAAATAATTTGATATAGCATAAAATTCATTCTAAAACATTCATTTTTTCATTGGATGAAACTAAATCATATACATCCAACAAAAAATAAAAAATATGACCATTTTCTATAATTTATCATTGATTTTGACCTTAATATTTTAAGTACTAAATAAAGTTAAAAATTTCCCTCTCTTATTTTAAATATTTTTAATATATTTTTACATGGATAAAAGACATATATTCATAGAAATTGTTTTATTTCAGATATAAATTAGTTTTTATCATCGAAATTTATATCAAATTTTTATTGATGATATAATTACATTAATTTCTTACGCAACGCTAACGAGGTGTTTGTGAAACTAGTAAAAAATGGCTAAATGAATTTAAAAACATTAGTTGTAATAATATTTTGGTGGTTTATAGTGTACCATGAATTATATATATCAATATAGATTGTTAGGTTTTTTTAAAAGTTTATATTTGAAAAAAAAAGTTAATAACTTATTGTTGATAAAGTCAAAATAAATCCAAAATGATTCGAGCATAAGTTGGTTACCCATCTCATACCCCAGAAATTGTTTTAAAATAAAAGGTAGAAAACAAAGTGATAACATGAGGTGTAATGTATTTGAACGAACTGGATATCTATAAATTACAAAATGTATGTATAAAATGAAAATCATCATCAAGTGTAGTGAAATATGACATCTTCCATGTTGTTGTGAATTCTGGGCCTGAAAATCCATGTTCCCTCTTTGATGTCTATGTACTTGACTAGAAAAGAAACTATTGTTGAAAATGAAAAATACCTTCAAAATCCATCAGTGAAATCTACACTTAAACTAATGATACCTAATGTCTGAAGGAAAGTCCTTCCTATATAGAGATGTGACTACAAGAAGCTTCTCAGAGATTCAAAACCATGATACCACTATTCACTGGCACTTCAAAAAAGCTTGATGCAACAATGAACCCAATATGCTTGGATGGACATTCATTGTGAATGATAAATTTGGATAAAACATTCTATGTAAATCCTAAAAAACAATAACCTATTCATTCCCAATAAAAGGCATCCAAAAGAAATTTTTTATATCCCATCATCATGTTTTATATTCCATTCAAAGTTCATTTCAATTTTAGAGAACATGTAATCCCAGATTTGCGAATATTCATGGAAAATAATATCCCCTTATTGACATATTTTAAATGTAAAGGATTCATTTTTTTCAATGCAATAGTATTTCACATTATTGAGACCCTCCTTAATAGTCCATACATGATTTTTATGTTTATGTATCACATCGATAATATATTCGTCATTAAATGGGTTTGGTTACATAACAACTACAGTTTGTGGATATCATAGTTTCATGTCATCATGTAATCCCTAGTGTGTAGTTACAATGGTTATCGCCAACATGGAATAATCCTTACTCTTATTTATTTTCTTACGACGAGGGGTAATATACCCATCTATATTGAATAAAAAGGATTAGAGTGAAAAAATTAAATAAAAATGTATAGATTTTATTATATGAGAGTATTTTGACACATCTGAATAAATTGTTCATGTTATATAAATTTACATAATTGATTCCATGAAAATTAATTTGTAAAATTTAATACATTATGATATTATATGAAATCCATTTCCCTCACTTATAAAAGAGAAATCCCGCCACCTTTCCTCTATTATCCACACTTAAAAAAAATTCAACCAATACATAGTCTAATCCCATAATAAGATCTATACCCACATTCTGGAGGTCTTATTTTTGTTATAATACCAACAGTATAGGGATTAATGTGTAAACCAAATTATGTTTCTCAAAGAATATGTATCACTTTAAACCAAATGTTTCTGTTTTATTTCTTCTTCTACCTCATTAAAATTATAGTTAATAGTGAAAAAATAAAAAAATAACTATCTTTCATACAATAAGATGTTATAATGACATGCCCTATGTCTATCTTCTCTTCTATCAAATGAGAAATGAATCCACCATTCGTCTATACACCAGCCAACTATCTCGTGAATAGATGTAATTCATTTTCCATCAATGCATATTTTGGAAATTTATAATGAAGGATTTAATAAATATAAATGAAATTTATGATATGATTACAATTATATAAGGATATTATATAATATTTTTTTACCTTTCCATCTGTTGGAAAATGATAACGTCATTCATGCGTATGTGTGGATTACCACCTTCATGAAGCGATGTGTTTTATTTTTCATCACATCATTACATGGAAGATATGTTTTAATTATTTAATTATATAATATATTACTTATAATATATCATTAAATATTTAATTATAAAATAATGGTTACATTTTTCTATCATGATCATTGATAAATGGAAATGTTTCGCATGCTTATTCATAGACTAGAACCTCTATGACTGCAATGTAATTTCTTTTCCATAAACCTATTTAATAGATAGTTTTAAAAATAATATTAATGTATAGAAATTATAATAATTTTATTATTTTCATTTTTTATATTTGTTAAAATTTACCACTTTGATCACATTCAAAAAACTAAACTCAACATCCTCAAAAAATACAACATGGATATAATTGATTATTTAATTAAATATTACATTAATATAAATGATGTAAATGGTCTTAGAATAAGGTTTTAAACTTGAGAAATATTCTTAAGAAAAAAAATAATTTATATATTTTTATTATAAATTAGTTAAATAACATAAATGGAACATATGGACTCAAAGTAAGAAATATCATCTCAATTTCCCTTCATTGTTGTGTATTTAAATACCATGAAACTAATTTAAATAAAGTTTTGTATACACTAAAAATTGTACTTTTTTATATAATTAATCAAGAATTCATCATGGTATTTTAATTTTAATTTCAAATTATTTGATCTAATGGTATTTGAGTATAAAGTTACCCACTGGTAATGGGTTTCATAACTCAATTTACTTTCATTGCATTATAACTCATCTTCAATTTAGTTTATTATGCAATGATTCTTTGTGAATTGATATCTAAATTTTTATATTTATTATTTAAACATATTTTTTATGAATTTAAAATTGTAACATCTAATATATCCCTCGATTAATTATCAACATAGGGATATGATCTTTATAACAGTTATTCATCTCAAGATCTCTTTCTTTGGGCCACATGTTTACATTATGTACTAATATTCTATAAGAGTTTCATATACTACCACTTTGATATTTTATATCATGTATTACATTTTTATGATACATTATTTTTCATTATATGTTATTCCTTCATGGGATATATAATTAAAAATTTACCAAACTAGTAAGGTATTTATGTTTAAATCCAATTTTATTTGGGATTATTTAAGATTAAATTTACATTAAGAAATTATATAACACTTATTTGATAAAATAATTATATTTTTTATTTTCCTCTTGTTATTTTTATAATTTTAATGTCTCAGTACCATCTTCCTCTATTTGGTATTCTAAATGTGTCAAAAAAATTTTAGGAAAATCTCATATTATTTCACATTTTTTTGTCAGAAAAAATTTTCTTTCTATATACATGTTTTCTAAAATGTTTTTCAAAAATATTTTAAATGATATTTTATGATTTAATAACTTCATTTTTACACATTTTTGAGTTTATAAAATAATGATTAAAAATAATCTTCTTATTATTTTCTATATATTATATTATTTAAATAAAGTGTGGAAAGAATAATTTTTTTAATTGTTATGTTGGGAATGAAAATTCTCATAGTAATGAAAACTCAATTATATTAATATTCTTTTATAAGTTTTCATAGATGTTTTCAGGGAATTTTTTTCTGAAAATTATAGTAATTTTTAGTTTAAAATTTTATTTTCAATGAGAAAAGAATAGTTTTCTCAAATATTCATTTAATGTTATTTTTATTGTATTTTTATTCAAAAATAAAAATAAACCATTAATTTACATTTGATAAAATATTCATATTCCATATTAACATTATCCACATTATTTATCATGATTTATTATGGATGATTTAAAGATATTATCATGGAACTTGTTTCTTTTCTGAGGGTAAATCATGTTATAAATGAAGACATTATATTGTTAAACTATTGATATAAAAAATAAAAGTATCCATTTTTTATAATCATGTATGATACATTAATATTTTTTATTATTAAGGGTTTGTATGATATAACTTACATGATGGGTGTGCCTGATATAACTTATATGATGGGTGAGCCTAAAACAACTTATACAACAGGTGATCCTAATATAGCTTTTGTGATTGTTGTTCTCTATACAGCTTATATGATGGGTGAGCCCAAAATAACATATATGATGGTTGATCCTGATATTACTCTCCAATGAATTAGGTAAATTTTCATTTCTTCAAAAGATATACGGAGATATTCAATCATGGAGGTTTAAACTATAAACTTAAATAGGATCCAATTATTTCTGACATAGGTTCTGAAGATAACATTCTTAGATCCCAACATGTTTTTTTTATGCTCACTATGGGTATTTTACGTTTCCTTTGGTCAATATTGACATCTAGTAGATCTAGATTACATATTCTTATAAGTATTTCTATTATTAAATATTTATTCTATTTCATGTGCTTACTGATCCATGCATTTATGGTTATGAACTCTATTATTTTACTATCATTCACTTTGATTATTATATTTAAAATAATGATCACTAATTAAATGAAATTATAAATGACTGTGTTCACCCTTAGTAATAATTTGATCTCACGATTCTTATGTTCCATTTTCAACATGTAATTATGATTTATGTTACATGATTTATCTCCAAAATGGTTTCACATGTGGAGAATTTTTAATGCAGATGTTGAATATTTTTTCAGAAATAAAAAAATCTGGGAATAGTTTTAAAATTTATTACCTAAGGACAATGTTGTTGTTATGTATGAGTTTTCCCAAATTCTCAAAAACTAAAAATCAAAAACATCCTTTGGTATGTAAGACATCCGAAATTTATAATTGATTTATTAAGTTTTGGATGGCTCATATTGATTCACTTTTAATGGTATCAATCAATGTAATTTAAATAATTTGGTTTAATAACAATATCTTAGAGCGTGGGTTCAAGGATGTTATATTTAGTAGTTTGAGGATGAGTGATTTATTTATATGTTTCCCAAGGTGTGTTTAAATGGTGAAAATTAACTTTTAATGAACATGGGATTCCATAGGGGGATATTCATAAGTATTATAGGTGATCAATGTAGGTAATTTCTTATTGTATATTTGGAAGGAAACCATGGTATTACTAAAGGATGATGGGTATAGAGATGTCAGGTCACTAAATCCATAATCCAAGGTATAAAGACGATAATAGGAATCGAAAAACTACACAACCAGGGTAATAATGAAAAGCCTATATATCACAACTATTGAGGTTGACCACAAACATTTGACATTAATTTATGAGTGAAATACTTGGTGGTGCAGCAATTTCATCCATTATATAGAACTCTTCTCCCATCTAGGATTATGGGAGGTTTAATCCAATGTATATACTACTACTTCCTATGGAATAATTAAATGTGATATTGGAAATGGAGTTCACTAAACTACAGAGAGACCTGATCAATTTTCAAGTAAGAGAAATCTCATTTTATTCCCTAAATCATCCTATTATCAAATATCAATGTAGGAATGATTATGAACTCCTTTTGGAAACTGATTCCTTAACATAGGGCTTTACTCCCAATAATGTGTAAATTTTTCCTAAAATGGTTAGCCTAGAACTAATAATTTAATACATTCCAAATGTGAGATTGGTTAAGGATCTACAAGGTTAGTTATATTTTCTTTTATTGGATATGATTAATAAAAAAAGTTATAAGTATTCAGTTTAATACACAATCATGAAAATGAATTATTGAAAGGAATGTCTCCAGAAACTTCTATGTTATAAAAACAACTAAAGAATTATATTTTGTAAAAAAAATTATTCCAAAGGAAATTATACAAGTCTTCCTATTATGATGTAAAAATGATTTTATTTGTCCTATAAAATATGGTGATCTTTATTTATAATTTGAAATTATATCATGATTTATGACTATATTAATATTATTCTGATATATTTTCATTCATAAGGGTCACCCAAAATATATGGATTGATTTTTTTCAAAGTGATAAACTGTAACACCCCATGCTTTTAAAATATATTTACATTTAAATAAATAATATGTTGAATATGTTATATTAAACCCAATACAAAACTAAAATTGAATATGTTATATATTTAAGAAATATTAAAAAAATTAAAACATTTGTTGAATACAAGGTCAATCATCAGCAAGAAAATTATAATAATAGTATTACATCAATAAAATATAAATTTAATAATTAATTATAATGATTTATTATAAAAATATGTCTTCTAACTTTGTGAGTATTTTTATAGTTCTTCATTAAGAATGATTTGATGTATTAAGGAGTTGATAAAATTTAATCTTTATAAGAAATATAATTTTATTTTTAATGCAATGTGATTAACATATTTAAATGTTAAGAAGATATATTTTTCAAATGCATGATTTTAAAAGGGTTGTGTAAGTTTATTATTAATTATATTGATCACTTTTAAAATATTTTAACATTAATATATTTTAATTTGAAAAAATACCACTCATTTAATTTTTTATTTTTATGTAATAAGATTAATAATTATTAATGTTTAAAAATTAATTGTTCAAATAAAAATATTATTTCATTAAATTTTATGTTTTCATTCAAAATTTATATTATTAATTATAATTATTTTTCAAAATTAAACATCATTATGGAATTAATCACGACAAAATTAACTTAGGGAGGATTTTATTAATTTATCTAAAACAGATGATTTTTGGTTGAAGAGTTAAAATATCATTTTTTAAATACAGTAACTTGAATGACATCATCATGATATAATCATGACTTAAAATGTAAGAAACTATTTTCTCGAACAAATGTGTATTTAAGATGTAAAATAATGGTTTTCTATGAATGGTTCCCACTTAATCCTATTAAATTAGATTCTTTAAAACATCAAAAAGTATATTTGAGGAGGATAAGTAAAATAATTCAATTGAAAATTAATATTTATAATTTTGAATAATTTGTTTGACATTTTTGGAACATATGTGATTTTTGTACAAAAGTTTTGCTGATATACTACAATTTTTGAAATTTAATCTTCCAAAAGAAAATGACCTTACTCATTCAAATTATAATCTTAATAAAATAATATTACCAATGGTATTAGTTTAAAAATTAATACATGCATGCTTGAATGACTATGTGCTTTATAGGAAAGAATATGATCCTCTATAAGAGTTTCCAAAATGTGGGACATCACAGTCTAAGTTGAAAAAAAATAACAGTCTGATTTAGAGGCTATAAAGATCCATTCAAAGGTATTTTGGTATCTTCCTATAATTACTCATTTGAAATGTTTATTTATTAATTAACATAACACAAAAAGATTAATATTTCGTGTTGATGATAGGATATGTGATGGAAAAATACATCATCCAACTAATTTCCATAGTGGAAGAAAATTGATCAACATTTTTATACACTTGGAAAAGAAGATAAAAATATAATACTTGGAATGTGCATGAATGGAATGAATCCATATCAAATCCATAGTATCACACATATTTTATGGAAAATTTTATTGGTAATTAACAATATATATCTTGAATTGTTATGAAGAATAAATATGTCATGTTGAGTCTAATTATCTCTGGAATAAAACACCTTAAAATGATACTGATGTTTTTTATCACCATTAATTTATGATTTGAAACTTTAATGGGAGGACTATATTAGGGTGTATGATTATTATAAAATTTAATATTTTCAACTAAATAAAATTATTATGTTCACTATAAATGACTTCCTAGCATATGGAAATTTATTTTGATATAGTGTTAATGGGCATAAATAGTGTCTAATTTCAGAATAGAAAACTTCATATTATCAGCTAAATAATGAGAAAAATACAATATAAATGGGTCTTCGAAAGTTTTTTTCTATGGATCACTCTTATTGAATATTAAAAAATCAGTCAATGGATTAAAAGAATTATATATTTCTCCAAAAACATTATCCATTGTTTAATAATTTGAGAGGGTGAAAAAACTTGATGTGACATTTTTAAAGACACATAAATCTGGTAATGATAGAATTATTTGGATGAAGTGGTTAATATTTTTCGAGAAACAATATTGGAGATATTATGAGGTGAAACATAAAATTTATGTCATTAATGTGGCGAAGAATATCTATGACAGCATGACTGAAACATTTTTAGATATTAAAGGAAATAACAATGATGGGTTGAATACAATATTAGACTTACTATCAATGGGAATATGTTTGGAGTTATCTCCCACTCCTTATGGAAGGAAAAAAAATTTCCCCATGACTTTACATATATTATACCAGAGAGATAAAATTATATTTTTTAGTTTCTTCATGATATCAATGTGTTGTTGGTTTATTTTTCAAATGTAAAAAAAATTTAACTTTAAAGGATTTTATGTTGATAGGTATGAAATCTCATAATTTTCATGTCATGATGTAATAAATTATACTAGTTTCATTTTGTGTACTATTTCCCATATATGACAGAAATTCGATCATTAAAGTGTTTTATTTTTTCAATTCAATTTTTAATAAGGTGATTGGTATGAATACTTTGACCATTTTGGAAAACGATTCAATTTTTATTCTTTTTCAATTGGAAATTTATTTTCCTCAATATTTTTTTTGATATAATATTTCATTTAATGGTTACTTTGGTTTGAAAAATATATCTTCAGGGACCTATATATCAACATTGTATGTATCCTTGTGAAAGTTATATAAAGATATTGAAGGGTTATGTTAATAATCCATATTGACCTGAAGCATCCATTGATGAAAAGTATATTTCCAAGGAGGTTTTAGTGTTTCTTACAAGCTACATGTCTGTTGTGGACTACATTGGTTTGCCTCCATCTCTCCATGAACAAGTTAACTATGGGGGAATGGGGACTCATGGCTTGAAAGTCAACTAATTTCCTAGTGACCAAATAAAGAATGTATATTTATACATCTTGAAAACCAATGATGTTTCTTAACCACATATAACATTTCATATTAATTCACTGAAACAATGTCATATAAAGAAGAAAGAGATGTGGACTTTGAATTATCATAACAAAATTTCTATTCCGTTGTCTAAAAAGATCATTCTTGATAAATTAGATTCATCATAAACATTAATATGGTTTGGGGGTGGTCCATGTTTAAATGTGATAACATGGTTTAAGTGTGACATTAATGGCTATACATTTCATTAAAATAATCCAGAAAACAGAAGTACGTCTCAAAATAGTAGGGTATTGGTGTTTTTTTAAGAAATTAATTTTTAAATTTCTAAAGAAAAAATCCAATTAAAGAATAAATTTCATACTATAGTGTCATTGAAAAAATATTGTAGGTTGATTACTTTAAATTTAAAGTTCAGTTTTTAACTGAAAATGGTTTATTAGTGAAAATAATTCTCGAAATAATGAATTTTTAATGACAATTCTTAATCTAAATTTATTGGAATACAAAACTGATCCATTTATAAGAAAAAATAATGATGAAGACATCATATATATGGTTTATTACATTAGAAAAAATCATGACCAAGGAATTTGGAGAAAAATCATTTAGTACATTACTAATATTAAATGTAACATATGGTTAGTTCTCATTTACTAATATAAATTTCATAAAATATCAGATATGTTAATTTTTATCTTTATTAAAATATGTATTAAAACTAATAAGTTAAAAAAATTATATTAGATTATTTTTTTTGGTTTACCTTCTTTTTCCTTTAATCAACTTGTATATTTATAATTTTATTAAAAATTAAGTTATTTTAAATATAATATGTTAAATAAGAACAAAATTATTTTATTAGATTATTTTGAAAAAATATTCTTTTTATGTAAAAAATGATTTATTAGGTTGAACCATTTTTAATATTCCTACACTATTTTTGTATTTGTTTTAATTTATTTACATGAAATTTCATATATCATTACTTTTTATTAAACTTTAATTAAATATATCAAATATTTATAATAATGTGATAAGTTTTAGTTTACTTTAGTGTTTCATAATTTTTCATTTTATTATTTATATTAGTATTATAATAGTAAAATTTTTATACTTGTTCAGTAATTATTTGTTAGATTTATTTGAAAGATAATGATATATCTATCAACTAATAAAGAACATACCTTTGGTTATGTGTGTACTCATACATCTGGGGGGAACATTCACATGCTCCCCAAGATAATCCACTTCATTCATTACAAGATCCATATACTCCCAAAGATCTAAAAAAGAGTTCAAGGGTTAGTAAATGTGGAATCACAAATTTAATAGAAATGTCAGTTTCTCATAGTTAGGACCAGATTATAGTGGTATAATTTGATGAAAGTTGGTCATAATGAAAAAAAATCAAGATTTATGTATTTTCATTCAGGTTAAAAGCAAAGTTGGTATTTTATTTAACGATTTGATAATTGTTGAAAAAATAATACTATCTAGATATTGGGAGACCATTTTTTATGATAATTTTTTACTTTCTTACAAATATTGAAATTTTTATAGTAATATATGTTTCCCTGCTTCTTATCAGATGGAATATGATATACCTGACAATAGGGGAGTCAAGAAGAAATATTTATCAATAGCTACTATGAGATAGAGGGATTTTAAATCAACCATCACATATAATTTTTTTGGCATAAGAAACATCATAATCTATGTGATATATATACATATATATATCCTTTTATTGATGTATACAGATAGAAACAATTTTTTGAATGTAGAAGACATGAATCATTTTTGGTAACTGCAATATAAACATTTAGAAGTTTTCAATTGTTAATGATCTTATTAATGATTTCTTATTCATAATTTACAACGATTGAAGAGATATCATCAGGAGATCCAATCGTTATATTTATACCAACATAAATTATCTCAAGGAGGGTATACATTACTAGAATAAAAAATGATGGCTAAATATTTTCAAAATCTAAGAGCTAAGTATTCATGCTCTAAAGAGGTTTCCCTCTACCCCCTTAAATAAACATGAAAATGGAAGAGGGATTAGATGATAAAATAAGGGAAATATCTTATAGAATAATCAATGTTTGTATCTAAGAGGATTTTAATATGTTTAATTTTATTTATTTTATTTATTTCATTTATTTAATTTATTTTTGTTAATTAAATAGTTTTTATATTTTTATTCATTACATAATTTTTTAAATAATTCCTACAGGATTATCTTTAGGATCAACGAATACAAGGTGTCTTTGTTTCTAATGGGTGGGGGTAGGATATTTTATCTATAGTGTTGGGAAATCCCAAACACATAGTTTAGGTACAAGTATACCAGAAAGGTGTATCAGTGAGAAAAGTGTTACCAATTTCTTCAGCTCATGCAATTTGTGGTATTTATAAAAAAATGAATCTTTAGAGGATGAAGTTGAAAATATTAATGTGAAGATGGGGGATAAAATTAGAGCAACATTATATTTTATGTTTTCAGACATTGAGAGACAATTTTAGATTACTTATCCCACTCCTCCACCTCTTCCATCATATCCCACTCCCCCACATCTGCCTGTGGGCCCCACTTTTTATCCTACTTTGACACCCCTCCTCCACAGATTCCTAGTTGTTGTGAGTTATATGTTGATGATCCTCAATATCATATTGTTTAATATGGGCTGATATATTATATTGGATATACCATTTATCACCAACATTTAGAGATAGTGAATCCTAGGGTCATTGTACATGATATTATAAATATATCAACAGGAGTAGTATTACCTATAGATGAGGTGAGGACAGTTTGACAAAGTATCATCAACTTTTTAGTTTTTCCATCTAGACTTATACGACATATTACCATAGATTTATTTAAATATTTTATCTTTTATTTCATTTTTATATTAGTTTTTTTAACATTTCACCATTAAATATATTTAGCTATTTAATTATAAAAATATATTGAATGTAAAAAAAATATTGTGTTTCCAACAACAAATAAAAAGGGATATGACTTCAAATATAGATTCTAGTAGTCTTGATAGATTTTCTATATATTCATATTTTTTGCCAAGTTTTTATGAGATTCCAATTAAAGATGATGTTTAATTGTGTGACATTGGGGATTATGAAAAATGATATCATGGAGCTTGTACTTGGCGATATATTAGGCATCAACACGATGTAATTTATTTGGGGTTATTATTGACATAAATCATTCCATATATTTAATTTTCTAAAAATTTATATTTTTTTGTATTAGTTATCTTTATAAAATGTGTAAGGATAATGAGAAAACAAACGTTTATAGATTTAGGGACCCCTAGTTAATTTAACCTATAAAGAGGACAATTATTGAAGTGGAAAGATAATTAATATTGATAAAATATTACAAAAGAATGGAATTATTAAGTGTTGGATGTTTCCATAACTTCAATAATAAGAAAACTTTCTGTCAACAGGTGTTATATATTTTTTAACATAATAACCACTAACTCAAAAATTTTATTTTAAATCAGTAGCCAGTGGATGTTAGGTGTTTTTTGGAAAAAGTAAGAATACACATTACTTGTTATGCTCTATCCACATCAGTTATGTAAGAACTTATGTGGAATAGGTTGTTTTACATCGGTTATTAAATAAATGATGTAAAAAATCCTTCCTGGTGAATCTTTTCGACAACATTTATGTAGGAACTAACAAGGAAGAATCTTTTTTTATGACAGTTATTAAATAACCGAAATAACAAACGAGATCCATGATACATTTACTATGTAAATTTTTTTAAACAATGTTAACTATATAGTTACACCATCTCCACTAATAATAATAACTAATAAAAAATAAAAAAGAAAAAAACCCGATATTAAAAATCATTTCTTCATAATTGAAAACCAATCTTGGTGATATTCACTATATGGTTTTAATAAACATTAATAATTTTCTAAGAAAATAAAAATATTTTTCCTTAGTCTTTATAGGTGACCAATATCTCAATATAAGGGTTTCCAAAATTGAAAAATTATAAATTGTAAAATAAAATGTAATATTTCAATAATGTTTTCTACCTCAATAATGGATTTATATGATGGAATAATTTCAAACTTTCTACTGTGGTAGACTCGATAATAGTGGTAGGGCAAATAACTACTTAATATTTTATAATGAAACTTATGTGGATCATTAAATTAATGAACAAAAATGTTTTTTTTAATATATTAAGAGTAGTGGAGCTCTACTGGGGAAATAATTGGGTTATTTCCCAGGAAAAGCATCCCTAGTCTAACCAAAGGACTAAAAAATACTTTTCTCTAATGATCATAATTGTAAATATTAAATAGTTTATATAATTTTGATATGAACTATTCCCTTGTGATGTGATGCCTTGATTTTTTCATGATTGTCTGCAACATCAATTTGATGGAATTTTTTTCATGGTAATAGTGGTTCCATAAAGTTAATATCCTGAGGAAACCATGAGATGTGTGGTGTAATTGATTTTAACATGTATATGATATGTTTTTCCCTTATGATATGATTCACATTTTTATTTATAGAGGTTGAATATTTATTTTATATAACATTATCTTACACCTCATATGGGTCAAGTCAAATGAAATTATAATATTTAATGATATTTTCTTATAGATAACATTTTTTCTATCACACGATGTTTTTGGGATCTTATATTGACCATGCGTCATTATGGCATTATGGAAGTTTTAACATAGTAGTTTTGGTCTAGATTTGGAAGAATTTCACCACAAATATTTTATTTATCCATGATAGGACTATCATATATTTTATTATAAATACTGTTCCACCCCTCTCTATCAAAAATATTTTAATTTACCCCTCAACCACTTAAAACATTGTGGTTAATTTTTGGATTCTTAGAAATATTGGGTGATCCTTTGACCAGTGACAATCATGAAATGACACCTTAATACTACTAAATTAAGAATTCATGATACATCTATGAATAATATCTAAGGTGTTACTTCTTTCTCATCTAAAACTCTATTATTTTATTATATAATTGGATTGTATCTTCATTTGGTTATTATTTTTGATATGATATTATTATTGTGATGTGAAATCAATTAATTATTTAATTCCCATTTTTTAAAAAAACATTGATCCTTTTTATCAAACCCAGCATTCTTCTCATAATTTGATTTAGTGGGGTCTTCTAGCTCATATGATGTGGGAGTGTGATGTCAGTGCATGATAGTGGAAGAAAAACATTGATGTGATAGTTTGGGAAGTAAATAAAAATAATAATAAGTATTTTTTGTGTAATTCCATGTAACATAATTATAGTACATGTCGGTCAAAAATGTAGGGTCTCATTAATTTTCCCTATCATTCAGGGTATGATCACATTGTAACACAACATTTGTTATTTCATGAACCCCCACCCACCTTAGTATGTAAGAATAAAAGGTTGTGTTGTATGAAGGTACTGAAGTTAATCTAATAGAGCGGTTGTGAGTTCTAAGATAATAATTTGAGAGGTGTAATGTGGTGTGGTGGTTTTTTTTATGATGTGAAGGTTATTACAGTAATGATAACTTTTTTTATAAATACATAGTTTATTTTTAAATTTGGATATCTTGGATCACAAAAAAGAGTAAAGTGGTAATTTTCTATTTTAATATGACTTCGTTCAAAAATTTATTATTTCATTAGACATATAATTATATGTGTACATGTAAATTAAATTTTAGTAATTAAATAATATTTGTTATTTTTATAAAACAATTGATATTTATTAAGAAATAAATATTCACTCAATGAGAATAAATTATAAAAACACATAAATAAAAGTTTTGATTATGATTTCAATCCCATGGTTGTGTCCTAAAAAAATATTTTTCCCAATAGATATATAAGCCACGTTATCAAATATCAATCCATGGGATAAATTTTTTATTGATTTATTTATAATAACTAGATTATCCAAAATAAATTTTATTTGTTTTAATATTTTTGGTTGGTGACATGAAACAACCTTTCCATGATGATTCATTTGTATTATAATAGAATAATATATAGTGGGATATTATATTAATATTATTGAATTCCCGTGATTAAGGGAAATTAAATGGAAAAGTAATAATAGATTAAATTAGTTGATATACATGGAATTAATGGTATAAGTTCTAGAAAGTCCTATTGGAGTAAATAATTCCTTCACCAAATGGATTCCTCTATTGTAGAAAATAAAATATCTCTAAACCTATATCTATTATATTTTTATAAATAAAAATCTAAGGAAATAAAAATTGGTTTCAATTTTCTCTTCACCTAAAGATCATGGCCGATAATATATAAATGAAAAATACAAAACAATAAGAGATTTATTAAAACATTATGAAATTACCAACATGGTAGGGAATGTTTTCTATTCTATATGATTCAAAAAAATTATGATTCGATCCACTTCCCCCATTTTATAAGTAACATAATTTTATTTTGTAAATTCATGATTATATTTCTGAATGTTCACATACTAAATCCAATAATGAATATTTAATTATAATTATAATTGAAATTAATTCCACTTTGAGAATTAAATTATATAATTGTTTGTATACCAAACAAGAAATTAATTCATTGAATTTAATTTATTTGGATAATTTCTTGTGTTGATACATTTTTTCATTGGATAAGTATAAATAATATCGAATATTAGTAAAGAATATTTTTATTCCATTAAATCAAATGAATAATAATATATTTTTGGACTGTAATGAAAATAGGGTTATCGGTCAATTATTTTTTATTACTATGATTCTTAGATCTTATAAGTGGATTTCATGTATAATTTAATTACATTATATGATGTTTGAATTTGATCTAAAATTTTGAGTTTAAAACTAAAAAACTGCTACATCCTAAAGATGTTGTTTTGGATCATTCATGCACTATAGAAATCAGAACAAGGAAAATGGAATGAATTGATAAAGATGATCCCTAAAATCATAATGATGATTCAATACATCTTAAAGATGTGTGTTGAATTCATAAGGATCTTTCAGAGTTCAAAATGATGGTTATGTGAGTATATAATTATCATACATCACTTTGTATGGATCATCTAAAAGATTGTAAGGATGAATCCTCACATTATTAAGATCATTTTCTATATTAGAAGGATGGTTTTCAACATCATAGTTATAATTTTAGAGGAACTTTTAATATTTATTTATTCTTTTGAATTATCCCTTGGTTTAATAAAATTTTACATAGGAATGGAGTTACTTTGAAGACTACATAAATGATTTGTGCACTTCATTGGGGTTATTTTGATGCCACCGGTTTAAAAAATTTAATGATTTGTGAAGTTTGAAATTCTAATATTTCCTAAAATAAATTATTCTATAGATAAATAATTAAAAATATTCTAAATCTAATATTCAAAGTTTAAAACATTCCATTTAAATTTTTTATTAATTTTTTTTGGAGTGATAAATTTAAAATAGGCCATCACTTCTCAAATTTTGGTAATTTTTATAAAATATTTTTTTTAGAAATTTATAATTGTGATCAAGGTTACAGAGTTTTATGAATTTAATTTGGTATAATATTTTATTATTATAAGGTTAATTATTTTTTTGCAATTAATTTTGTTAATTAAGATAAGTTTTTTATGTTTTACATTTTTAGGACTTTGGGATAACAGGTGTTTTTGTGTCATGATGATGTTTATAAAAACATTAAATGTTTTTATAATATTTAAATAAAGGGATGATTTACTTGAATGAAGAGTATATCATGGTTAGGTATTTATGGAAATCAAAAATTCATTTATTTTTAATATAACATAAATGGTGATTGAAGTTATAATTTAATAGTGTATTAATTATTAGGTGAAAGGAGAAGAAAATAATAGAAGTTTATTTCTAGTATTGTAGTAGAAATAGTGGTTAAATGAATAATATAATATTTTTCGTTCAGGAGAGCACACCCACATGAAACCTTTAGTGAAGAAACATGTTGACTTTCTTGGAGGATTAAATTTTTATGGTGGTCCTCTAGAAGGTGATATAGTGTTTCTTTATAGAATTAAATTAATTCTATAATATTATGAAATGATTGAATATGTGAGATAATTCTAAGAGGGGGTAGGGTAATCTCCAAACATTATAAACATGAGATAGAATAGATTTTGAAACCATATCTAAATAAATAATAGAATTTTTTAATGAGCCTTAGCTATCAATGATTTAATATTGAGAAGAATATTTTGAAGTAAACCATCTCATGATGTTGTATGTTCTAAGAAGGTTTGACGAGTCCATATATTTATTAAATCTTATTAGATATTCATGAATTTGAATAGGTGTCCATATTGAGATATATTTATCTTTAAGTCTCAAGAGGATTATAATATTTAGATTATAGAGAAATAAAGATTCTCAAGTGATATTTCACATTCAAGTTTATTCTTATTATATCTAGTGAGATCCAATATCAAAATACCAATGATTTTTTAGGGAGAATATATGTATAGGTTGATACCACCACAACCACTTGTGATCGGTGATGCCTCTTTTGGTGAATTTTGGTGGACCGAGATAGCAACTAGATGCAGTAATGACTTGGTTCTCACTATAGGAATGAATCACAAAAAAATTATATTGTTCCTTTTCCTTAGTTAATTATTGAATTCATATATTTAAGGATGATATGGTTATTTTTGAGTATCAAAACCAAAATTATTTTATAGGTTTATTTCTAGTGAATAAAATTATAAATGACTACCCCATAGATTCAACCCCCCCCCAACCCCCACCCATAAGTAGTGGACCATTCATAGGGTATCTTAGTGAGGAATATTTCTAATATAATAATATTATTTCAATGATCAAAATCATATCATAAGTATTTTCATTATATATTAAATAATTAAAATATATATTATTATTTTTGTTGTTGTTATTATTATTATCATTTTAACTAGCTGAATTTTGGTTTCCTATTGTATGGATTTTTCATGAAATATCTATATTGAATAATAATAATATAATTTTTGTTTTTTTCTTTTTATTATTATTATTTGATGATTTAGGTCATCACACAGGGAATTTGTTTTTTATTTACTATGATGAATGGTGAAGGTTAACATAACAATTTTACACTAAGTAGTTTTTTTGACTTCTCATATTACTATGTAATCTGATAAACCTATTTTAAAACTATTTTTTGTGATCAAACTTTTTTCTTCTAATCACTATTATTTTATTCCTCACATGTATTAATTTTTATTTCTTTCATTCGTGATTAAGTGGAACTAAAATAGTGAACAATAAATGTCTTGGGTTAGTGAGTATCAAATAGGATATTCTAAGATCTTCATGAAAACATTGATGAATAGTTAGACATCAACAGATGGATGAAAAAAGAGGACCAAAAAAAATTTTGTTGTGGTGAGATGATGATATCAAGGGTGTCTAGCATAGACAGTAGTGTATTAATGGAATAATTTATATGTTAAAATGGTGTTCATAGTGAGAAGATTAATTTTCAATGTTTTAGGTTTTTCTAGACCACATGGAGGGTAGTCTCTGAAAACACACTATGTTCATAACTGGATTTCAATTTTTGAAATAAATAAATCTCACAAAACATGTATATCTATAATTAAAATAATTTCACTCATAATTTTGTTAGGTCATGATGATAATATTTGAATGGGTAATATGTGTTGAATTGATAATTTTAAATATTTGTAACTAGTTATAAATGTTATGTTAATGTATCATAAATATAAATAGAAATAAACACAATTATTTTTATAGAATTTCATATCTATGTTATCCTACGATACTCATTACACCTATAAATCATATAAAGAGATATAGCCCACTATAATTGAATATCTATCTTTTAATGGGACTTACAACCGATTAAAAATTCTTTTTTAAAGCCTAGAGGCATAACCCAAGAATTTTTTCCCACCTAGTGGATTAACCTAATCACCCTACCATTTCATGACAAAAAGAATAACCTAGAGGATACCTTATGATATAGATGTAGAACCAACCCATGAATTATACCTATATTAAGGAACATCTAATACCCTTTACATTTCCATGTTTTTGTAAAACCTATACTATTTATATGGGGAAGTATAACCCAACTCTTACCATTTGAGTGTAGTATAACCCGACATGATTAAGGAAATATATGAATAGAAATAATTAATAACTAAATAATCTCAATTAACAAGAATACATATTATCATTGAGGTAGAATGGTCATTTATAGTAGAGAATGAATCAAAAAAATCATGTTTAAAAGAGAGTACTATTTGATCATCAAGTTGTATCTCAATGTTAATTTCAAGTATATCCTCAACCACATTTATTCCTAGTTATATCAAACTCAATATAGAGATTAATTTTATGTATAGAATAATAAAATCATGAAACACATTTAATTTTATCCTTCACAAAGGAACATGTGATCACTTTATTGAATATTCAGGTATGTTACCCCCAAATGAGTTTACCTGAACATTCTATAAAAATAAAACAACTTTTCAACACTTACTCATAGCATTATATACATCAGTAAATCAAATGAAAAAAACTAATATATATTTTCTTGTAAATTTCCTATAACACATGTGAGATAGAATTTTTATATTTAAAAAAATTGAATATAAACATTTCATCTTTCATGAAAACATTGTGAATATTAATCCCTATATATTAAAAATTAATGCAGTTTAAAAACTACATAATATACCTAAAAATATATTTCCATAGGTTCAAAACATTATTTAGGTTAATATTAATTATTTTAATAAAAAATCCATTTAAAAAACAATTAGTAATTAATATTATAAAATAATGAGTAAAATTTAAAAATATTTGGACTGAAATTTGAAAAATTCATTATATGACCATTGCTTATAATATAGAATTAATAAATTTCTGAAATTCTATAAATTCTTGGTCATAATTTATGTTCAATTATTTTCAATATTTCAACTTCATAATGTATGTTGAAAACATTACTAAATTATGAATTCATAAGGTAGGTTCATTGATTCTCCAAATATAAAATAATGGAAGGTTTATTTTTTATCTTGTGGTAGGTTCAGTGTTCTTATTGGGGTCAGTTCATTATTATTTTTTATGGCCAATTAATTTTTATTCTTGCAGTATGTTCATTTTTCTTCGAACTTTTAGTTTTTTTTATTATTGTAGTCCGTTCATTTTTATTCTTATAGCCTATTTATTTTTCCTTAAGTGTTCTATTTATTTTTCTTCATTTTGTTTGTTCATTTTCATTTTTATTATAGGTGGAGAAATTTTGAAAATATTTACCCATGGTCTCTGAGAAAACAAAATTATGAATGTTTATTTAAATATAAATCATATTTTTTATGTATTTTAGTTTATTAAATCTACCAATATTTAATTTTTTTCTATTTTATGAAAAGATATAATATATATATATATATTAACAATATAAAATATAATGAATTCCACATTTAGATGACATCCCATGATAATGGAATATTTAATTCCCAATCTAGTATCTCGAAACTAAATATCCAGGTGGAAACAGACCAAAAAATACTAAAAATGGATGATTTATGTTGTAAATGATTCAGTTATGATGTAAAAAACATTGTAGAAGTGAGGTAGGGAAATCTGGGATAAAAAAGAGGATTTTGAATCATGAACACATGGTTGACAATTTCAAATGTATGTTTCTTGTCGAGATTCTCATGTTGAAAACATTAATCAGCAATTTCAATCCATGAAACCCTTTTTGGGTGTTTCCTCAACCATAATATGACATAAAACACCTTTTTTATTGTGTAAAAGTGTCTCACGAGACTAGAGATGGCTGCCTTTAACATATTAAATTTTTAAATATCCCCCATTAGGACCCCATTATGGCCTGGGGTGCATTATTTATAGTTTATAAAGAAATTAGTGTTGACTGGGGGTAAATTGATTCCTATAAATAAGTATCCAATAGATATGAAAAGGTATCAAGGAATCAAAGGAATATGATTTTCCATTAGGTAAGAAGGTATACTACTTTTTTATTATTTATTTTCTATTTTAGATTTCAATATGTTTTTAAATGTTATGAATACACATGTTTTATTAATGTTTTAACATTTATTCTTATATCTCAATCTATCTTTCTTATTTTGATTTCATCCTTTCTCTCTTCCCTTTTTCCCCCATGATAGCCAACACATTGTGATGCTATATGACTTGACCACGATTTTTTCTTGACTTAAGTTTCATGGTGTTATGAAATTATTTTTCATCAATTATTTAAATGATTTATTTTAATTTGTGGTCAATGATTGTGAATTTCATGAATGTTGGGATGGATTTTCAAATTAAATTTAATCAATTATAATGAATAATTGAGTAACCCAAGTATCAAAACCCTAAATACCAAGACCTTTCTTTTAACTTACATCCATTTTTTTTTCATCAAATTGTTTGTTCTTAATTACATCATTGTTCCAAAATCCAAAAATTAAACTATTTTTATAAATAGTAAAATAAATAAAGAATTATTCTATGATAATTAGGTTTTTTTTGATTGACTACAAGGTTTCTCAACAAAGGTAATCCTTGTTACCAATTATTTTATAATAGGAAAATAAATTAACTTTTATATATCCCAACTATAAGCACATCCAAATCGACATAGTTTATGGGTATCTTAATAGTTTTTAAATCTATATGTCACTCAAATATTTATAATTATTTGTCCGTTTTTGGTAAATTATAAAATTATAAATTAAATTAAAAAATTTATAACTCACACTAATCTATATAGGATGGAGTTTTGTTATTTTCTAGATATAACATGGGACTCAAATCTAAATTTTTATAAAGGATGAATTCAATAAGATCATTTAGGACCTTAATGAAACCATTCATTAAAGAGTAGTTGAAGGATTTTTAAAAGAATTGATTGAATTATTGGGGTACATACCCTAATTTTGTGATGAAATAGGAAAAAAGAATGTTTTGAATTCCTTGATTCCTTTTATCTTTTCTAAAGAAATTCCTCATATTCAATAATTCTAATAGGTTGTTGAAAAAAAATATGTAATTATAGTTTTAATATATTTAAGATAAGACACAATATATTTTGGGGGAAATTTAATTTCTAACAAAATATGCCCATGGGTACTTGGATCGCAAAACTAAACCTTAAAGATATATAACCTGATACCATGGTGGAAGAAATTTCTCCACACATATTTGTTGTTGAATAACCTGATGAGGTAGAGGAGAAGGTAATTTTTTAATCATTCCACCTTACATAAATAATTCTATAGGAGATTAATTATCAATAGAATAATAATAATATTTTTATAGGAGATCAACAAGATTTGTATAACCTCTTTAATTAATATTAGGTGAAATGTTATCTTCCATACATTATAAATTATAGGAAAAAATCACTATTACACCCACCATTAGCCTTAGAAGAAGAGGAAAACACCCATGTGGTTGAATTTAAAGAAATACTAAAGGACACTTAATACCCACCTCTACCTATCAAAATCAACTAGATATGGAACATTGAATGTTAAGAATAAATTATATTCCAAGAGAAATTTGGAATTGATCTTTTCATAAAAAACATTATATAATTTTTCTAAATATTTATTGTGCGTCACTACCCACTATTAAAATTTTAATGATTTGGATTACTCTTATTTTACCCTTGTGGAAGATGACAAAAAAATATGCCCGTTGAGGAACAAATGGAGATACATAAATACATTAAACATTTATTAGATGAATCCCATGAAGATAAATAAGTGGGTATTCTAGAAGAGCACAAGACTCAAGATTACAATATAAAATTTCAGGATTTGTTTTTGATTATTCATGATTTAAGTTTTTTTCTAATTAATGTGTATTATAAGATTCCATTAGATTATTCAAATAATGTAGCATATCATGAAAAATACACTAGAAAGAGAAGAAGTTGTTTCACAAGTAGAAACTAATGAATCAAGGTTTCCATACTTTATCCTTCACTATCCAATAATTTTGTACCTCATTGTGAAGGGAGTGGGTCCATTATACTCTATATATGGATTCCTTTAGAATAAGAATATTCTGAAAGATGAAAGAAAGTTCTATAGGTTGATTAAATCCAAGAAAATCCACCCCCATCAGACATTATATGATATCTTTTACTACCCATTTAGAGGTAGTCCAAATACAAGGCCCACTAGGGGGATCAAATCAAGATTTATCATTATTTAATTTTTATTTTATTTTTAGAAATTTAGATTTCATTTATTAATATTCTAAAAATAATTTTGATTTAGCCCTATTCTGCTATATTTTTCTTTTATTGATACAGTCCTTTTAATTAAAAGAGTGGTTTTATTTTTATAGTTTAATTATAATAACGGAACTATAAAATATGAAGAAGATAAATACTTTTTTGTTTCATGAAGAAATCATTCTTTATAAAAAGATAATAAATCATAAACTGTGAATTTATGTCATTAAAGGAAAATTTATGCTATGAAAAATGGGAAACATCCCCTACAATAACTAAACCTATGAAACATTATTGAAGATTCATTTCATGGGGTCTATGAGTCTTAAAATAATATTTAGTTATAATCTCTATAATAATTTAATCTATGTTATGAGGTTTAAAAGAAATTTTCATACCCCACATCAAACTCTTGAACTCTGGTGATGTTCTGGAAGACATAAGTTCCTTGGGATAATCTTCATCCAATGTTTTAGTTTTTAATTTTGACATTATTTGATTACATAAATCATAAGATAAATTAGTTTGGTTTTCCACAAGGTGATGAATTTTACAAATCATTATTTTTTTAGAAGAGATATTTTTTTAAATGGAATTACTTTTATTTTTTTCATATTATGAATTTTAAAAGATGATATGGATTAGTTTTTTAATTCATTTTCATGATTAATTCTCCCAACCCATGTGTTCTCATCCCTAAGAAATTTTAAAACCTATATTTCACAATCATTCTATAGTAAATTTCATGAGAGGTCAGGGTAAGTTTTTTTCTATAAATTGCATTGAATATTATCAGTGCTAAGTCCTAAAAATTATTTTTACCATGACTTTGGCTATTTTATTTTTTATCCCCTAATATTGGGATCCACCATGACCTAAATAATTATTTTTCCATATGACACATGAATGATTTTTTTAGGAAATGATCCATGTTTCAGGCTTGTAATTTCTATTCCTACCCTACACAGAGTGTATTGAATTAAATTTATAAAAATAACTTCATGGGAAAGGGTTTTCCTTAGTTCAGGGGGATGTACTATATTGAAGAGATTCTATTGGGAAATTTTCATTAGATTTTTTTATAGGTGATGTCCTATTAAATTTGTTTCATTCTTTACCTCATTCTATAAAATAAAAAAACCAAAAAAATGGGTTGTGCCTTGGGATGATTAAAAACCCAAATTTTTAGATCAAAGATGTTCTTATTGAATGTAGTTAGGGGGTGAATATGAGATCTATCTAAAAACCATTTGAAAAACTTAAAAAACCTATAAAAATTTTCAAGGAAAAAAAATCAAGAGAGGATGATCATTCATTGTAATTATTATTATCATTCTCTTACTTTGATCTATGGAGGTTTGGAGAGGATATTTTTGCATGAATAATTCAATAGTTTTATCACTTAATATCATACAGTAGGATTAACTATCAAACATCATTTTTATGACTATTTTTATTCACTATCCACCAACCTTAATCCTGAAAGACGTTTAAAACTAGATATAAATCCACCATGATTATTTTTATTTTTATATTTATGTGGTGGAGGTACAATATGCGTTTAAAACCTATGGGAAGTAATATGTACTTGAGGTGTGATAACAACTCCAATATATTTATCAACATGAGAGATAATAAAATATAATTCATTGAAAATTGAATTTAATAGTTCCATGCACATTAATTTTGATTTAAGAAATTAATATTAATTGAAGGAGATGTATTTTAATTTAAAAGGAAGAAAATTAAAAAATCATGACTGATTTGGTTTCTTTGAAAATTGGGGAGTTAGATGTATTATTTGTTTTGAAATAAAAACTTTTATTTTCCATTGAAAAAATATTTTAATTTTTTTTCTTATGTAATTTAAATATTGATAAAATTAAATGATATTTTAATATTATTAAGATTATATGAGTGAGGACAAGAAAGTCCTATTTTTGGTGGAATTGATACAACCGAATTATACATGTTTATTTTAATATAATTTTTTTTGAAGTTTAAATTATTAAATCTATCAATTTTATTTTTTTAATTTCATGTAGTGTATATGAAATTTATGGAAACATGATAAAACGTGATGAATTATACATGATGTTTATGACTCACAATAATGGGAATGTGAAGTCCCATTTCCAGAGTTAAAAAATAAAGTTCCATGTGGAAACATAGCCAAAACTATTGTAAATTGACTATTTTCATATTAAATTATACATTCAAGCTGTAAAATATAATAGGGAATTGTGGAAGAGGAAAGAAAAGCTGAAAATATTGATCTTGGGTCATTAACGCATGTTTTTTTGTGAATCCCCACTCAAAAACATTATGATATAATTTCATGTTTTAAGGCCCTTTCAAAGTTTTCCCTCAAACATCTTATTCTTTAAAACAAATTTTAAAGATATAAAAGTTTTACCTGGGACCATAAATGACTACCTTTTTGTATTAAATGCCTATACCACCTTTTATGACCCCATTATGGTTTGGGATCCATTATAACCCATCTATGACGTAATTATTGGTGATTGGGGTAAATTGATTCCTATAAATGAGAGGCCAGGGGGATTAGAAAAGTAATTAGTCAATCTAGGGAATTATCTATTATGTTGATGAATAAGGGTTTCTACATTTTAGGTTATCTTTTCTATTTTATTCAATTTCTTTTTTCAATGTAATAAATATTCTTATTTTGTTTGTGTTGTTCCCCTTATTCTTACATCAAAATCACTATTTCTTCATCCAATTTCATTTAATCTCTATTCCCACTTTTTACCGCAATATCTTACACTTTGCGTTTGGAAGTGACTGACCTAAGTCTTGAACATAAGGGTTGTTTCATAGTCATAATATAAAATTATATATACATTATCATATAAATTTATTAATTATTATCCACATTTTACATCATAATTAACTATTTAGGTGTTGATTATTGTTAAAAATATATTTCCTATGTTTCAAAGAAAAATCTAGTGAAAAGAACCAAAAAATGATCATTACACGTTTGAATCTCAAATACATGATTTATAGTAATCTTTCATAGAATATGAAACATTATTGAGAAATTAATGAATGAATTAAAATTAATGAAATGATTACATTATGTGATTCACCAATATACATTGTGTAATTTTTGAATTTTGATTCTCACATTGAAGATCTAGACCAATGGAAGAAAAACATCATGAAAAATAGTTACACATTCTGAAAGGAGTCAACATCCAAATATCAAAGACCCGGGATGGTAATTTCATGAGATAATCAGAAGATTCAAAATCCATTAAGAAAATCTTGGATCATAATTACACAATGTGAGTAATAATTATAGGTTTGGTAATATGTTGATTATTTACATCTCTTAGGCATGAAATGGATAGGAGGGTCAAAACTTTTTATTTTATCTCTCGATTTTCTCTCCCATTAATTCTTCAGTGTTCAGCCTAAATTCAACTTCATCAATCTTTTTATTGTTTTACCTCTATTTCATTAATTTTTGAATAACTTTTCAGGGCATTCATAATTCTTTTACATCTCCAAGCCATGTTACATGTGTTCTTCATTTCAATCACTGATTGATGATGAATTCTTGATGTGTTTTTCCATATTCTAATTTGAAGTATGTTTTTGATTATGGATGTGATTATTTCGATTTTTAAATTGATTACGCTAGGATAAGGGATCTATAATTTCTTGATCTCAATTGTTATTGGTAAAATTAAGATGTTATCAATCCTTTATCTGCTATTAATTGAATCTCCCATGAGTTGATAAACCTCTTAAGGTAGGGGCTAATAGTAGGAGATTATGAAATCAATAAATCATTAATTCTCAACTTAGTAATCCTAAGGATAATAATCATGTTATGCAATCAATTTTTTATATAATTCGTTTAAGAAACCTTGACCATGGGGAGTTTCAAGGAATGTTCATGACATGATCGGTGTAAAATATGTTATGGCTAATATCCTATTACAAATTCTATCTTATAATATAGGCTTAGTGCCTCTATGTTGTATATATATCTAGAATATGGAATAGTTTCCTCCTAGATTGGTATAGTTAGTCTGACCATAGTAAACTAGTTTCCTTTTATTGCTTCAGAACCTAAAACTTAGGACCATACAAATTTAGTATTTAGACTATACTTTTATGTGATCCCCTAAATTTATCATGATCCTTTATCTATATCTGATCTTAATCCCCAAATTCCATAACAATAGTTTTCTCCAAAACTCAACCACTTTTTGGAGAATACTACCCATAGAGTTAAAAATATATGTTCTTATCATCCATTCCTAAATCCCATGGGATCAACCCTACACTATTACTATATGATATTTTAGTATAATGTTTAGTTTGGGAAATAACAATCTAATCTAACAATATCCTATGCGAATTAAATAAAACCTATAAAAGAATCAAATTTTCGCATCGTTTCCTCGGAGATTAATGTTTTTGCTATATATTGGAAACATACAAGATGAATCTGGTATTATGTCACCCCTTCCCCCTTTAAATTTTATTTAATTTTCCCATTTCTTTTTTAACACCAATGTGTCCTTCCCCTTTGTGGCATAGGGAATGCATCATGGAATTTTGACTTGTTCAAAGAACCTTGATAAACAAGAACAACATTCCTTCAAACTAAAAATTTAATGGAATATATTAGTATTCCACCTTTCAAAAATGGTCTACTGTAGCAATCATGTAGGTCTCCACCCACCAATCATTCAAAATATACAACTTGCACTACATGGAGAGAATCCAGTGTAATAAGATCACATCATTATGTATTTCTATCAATAAATTAAGATACACCTTGCATTATCAGACCTTTTTTTCAGGGACACACCTTTGATATTAACCCTAGACTCAGTCATATGATCCGGAATACAATACAACTTATCAGTCCTCAAAAAAGAGATCCCCATGAACATATTTTAAACTTCTTAAAATCCTGTGAAACCTTAAGCAACAAGGGAGTATCATATGTTTCTATAATACAATGAGTTTTTTCCTTATACTTTTGATTCATATCCCATTACTGGATCAAATGTCAATATCATTAGTCTATCATGACCTGTGATTATTTATCTATGAAATTCTTGGAAAAGTATTTTTTCCCTATCTATAATTGGAAACTCTAGAACGACATCCATAATTCTACTCATACTGATGAAGAGTCAGAATGGTAAGAATGGGATAATTTCAATGAAGTAACTCATAAGTTCCCACATCATGGTAATGATTTTTTGATTCCACTCAAAACATTTTATAGATTCCTACAACTAGTCTCCCTCATAATTGTTGATGTCCCCATGGATGGAGGGATATTTTTCAAAATAGTCAAGGCTATATGATAAATTTTGGATGAAGCCTCTCATAATGAATGTTTATGGTAAAGAGATCATGGAATACCATTGTGTATAATTCACCATGTTTAAGAACACACTTTACTAGATTCACAATTATAGTCTTTAACAAAGAATCTTGAATCCTATAAGATACCCTTTGTACCACCTCCCCCTCCTGCTCCCGTCATGGAGATCCAATCTTGTGAAATGTGTGGTGAGACACACCTCTATCAAGACATCACCATAGGTGCTTAGAAAAAACCAAGATATGATGGTAATTACATTTAATAAAATCAACAAAATCATTAACTTTAGAAACAGTGAAAGTATTATCAATAGAAACTCATTCAATAACCTCAAAAAAAGTAATCATACTTACTACCAAAAAATGAGTGGACATGAATCATTTTGGAACCAAATACTTCTAGGATATACACCATTGAATCATGTTCCTAGAAAACCATAAAATGTATTTCAATACCCCTTAACACCTAGATCATAACAACAATATCAACCAGCTCCACCAATACCTCCACAGCTGATAGTTCCTATTCAATAAAATTTAGAAAATATACTCCCATCCTTTGTTCAAAATAAATATAAAGGATATAAATCCAAGATAAAAAAATTAATAATCATAGGGAGTCTCTTCATAACCTTGAGCATCAAATGGGTCATATCCCAATGACCGTGTATGAAATATTATGAGGTACTCAACCTAGTAGTATGGATACATACCCAAGGGAAGAAGAAAATGTTCTCTATTTAAAAATTTGAAAGGTGTATTAAATTCAGCAACCATGTAGAAGATAAGATGAAAAATATGAGGAAACAAAAAAGAATAAAATAGTTATAGAATTAAAAAGTGATTAAAAGGAAAGAGAAACTAATAAAAATACACCTCAAAAAGCATCATCTTCTGTAGAAGATCTAATTCAATAAATATCCATATGAAATATATATATTGTGCTACCTCCTTATAAAATATTTCTCCCTTTCACTAAATTAATGATGTAAAGAACGATTAAAGGGTTGTAGAAGAAATTTTTGGATATGATCAAGAAATTTCTTGTCAATATTCCATTTGTTGATATTATCTCACAAATTCTTCCCAATGTAAAATTTCATAAGGAACTGCTATCTGAAAAAATAAAACTAGAAGACCATGGATTTATCTCACTAAATGAATATTTCTCTTCTATTATTAATAATAAAATTCCCTAACATTAGAAAAAAAAATCTATATCCACATATCAATAGCCATGGTTTTTGATCCAAGCTTATAGATTTGTTTATAGCCACAGTTTTAATAAAATCAAGGGATATATGGTTCAATCCCTTGTGTGCAAATATTTCATCTCTTTGACCCCAACACATTACCCTCAAGACCCCAACCATACCCTCATGACCTCTCATCTAAATGGACCCCACTTCGTGGTGGTGACCCTCCTCTTGGCGTCCCTCCTCCACCCTAGAGACCTCCTCTCTTAGCGGAGACCTTTACTCTCAGTGGTGACATCTCAGTGGTGTATGTCCTCCACCCTCTCGTCTCTTATCAACAATAACCTATCCTCTTAGAAACCCTCCTCTACCCTCCTAACCTCCTATCTTCTAAGAGATCTCTCCTCTCATCGGTGACCTCTCGGTGGTGGCCCTCCTCCACCCTCACGACCTCTCTGTGACCCTACTCCCTAGTTACTGCAGTTATATTACCTAGTGGGTTGAGAATCAATTATATTAATTGTTGTTCTAATTTTGAAATTATTTGTTCTTTGATTCATATGTATTCATGGATGATATATGAGATTAAAGGATCATTGGTAGTTGGTACAATCTTGAGATTGATTTATGAATTATCGGTTGAGTTAGGTGTACTTTGCATTACTAAGTCTCCTGAACGTTTGGATTATATTATGTTTTTGTAATCATTAATATTACCCATTGTAATGTGGATTGAACTTATATTAAATTTCTCATAAAATAGGTTGGTATTTTTTGACATAATAATTAATGAGGAACATATAACTTTCTAAATGGTTTTTTGGTGGCACAATGGTCGAACAAGTTCCGATTTTCCATTATATGGTTTGTTTTGGTGGTGTGAGTTACATTTTTAAAGGTAAATGTGATTTCCTTAATATATTTTCTTTAAAAAGGGAATTTTTTTAAAGTGAATTATTAAGGGAAAATTGTGTCTTAATGAAATGGTTTTTCAAAACAAATGAGGAGTTCGTTTAGAGGATATCAATGGGTTTTGGCCTAAGGGATAACATCAGTAAATCCGACATGTACTATCTTTTTCATATGAATTATAAATAGGGGTTTGAATAAGATTTAGAAAAATGAATGGGGCCTTGTTTTAGCACTCATTTTGGTCCACTTGACCTTGTGATGATTATGATCATTTTTATAATGTTTTTTTGCTTTTGAACTCCCCCTTTTATTTTTGGTTTCCTTATTTGTTAACTATTATTTAACAATGATGCATGGATGTGTAATAACTATGAGAGACACCTACCCTCGTGTTAATGGTCAATTATATTTGATTGGTATGTTCATTGGGTTTATAGGAACCTTGGGATTCCCTTGATATGGGTGAGATTTATTGTAATTGATCAGGAAATAGGTGAGATCATCTTGCTTCTATGGAAGTTCTTGGTCACTGTTCGGTTTGTTTTCATGAAATTTACACTTTGAATCCTGAAGGGGTAAACTTGATTAAAGGGGATTCCCTTGTCTTGCATCATTTTAGACCTCCTTAGGCTGCTATGTTTCTTTTATTTTCTTTATGGTTTCTCCTTCTTAATAAAAAAGTAAATTTGATTTATTGTGGTGAGATGTTCATGGTTTCCCTTTAGGAAAATATTGAAATTTTTGATGGGTTGTATTGACACCCAATTTTTATTATGAGTGAACCTCATGTTTGACCTCTATTAAGCCGACAAGGGTTGTTTTTCAGAGATACCCTAAGGGGGTGGGAGGTGGGGTTAATCAAGGAACGAGACATGTTCCAATTTCACCACTTAATCCTTAAACTCTCATTATCCAAAATGATCTTTACCTCACTATTAATAGGGTCACTATTATGTTATTATTTTAATGATTGTCTGATTGATATTTCAATTACCTTTACTTTAATCTAATTTTATAAATGATTAATTAACCTACACACACATATTTATGTATTATAGAAAGTAATTAAATCATGAATAAACAACATTAATATTTTAATTGGTTCACCCATACTAGGTTAATATAACGATCATACAACAAAACTATTCCCGTGTTTCAAATTCCACTAAACCGATTGTTTTGTAGCTGGTTTAGGATAGGGAACTCCAATCCAAGGGTCACTCCCCTTACAATGATTCATGGATAGTTCACTAACACTGCAGTTTTACTCACATCTCCATGACATAGAGCCTTATCACCCCTCATCCATAGGGATAATCCCTCCTTCCTCTCTTTTACTCACTAATAACATAGGGATAACACTTTGGTAGACATTCCCAAGTAAGAATTCACTATCTTCGCACTGCACTATGTATGGGTAGGTACTCATTGATCTTGAAAATACTCATTCACACATCACATGTGAAATCCTCCATGAAAATAGTTTCACTATACTTAATGATATCCAATGTTTCTTTAAGAACAAATTAATAAATTTTCAAGGTCTTTAAAGAGTTCACATTAAATTTCCTCATTGTTCACTTAGTGTCAATACCCAATGATAACTTTCACACAACATCTATATATTTTAGTATAAGAATATAAATTTATATACACGAACTCAATCCAGTTTCGTTTTTTTATATACTATTATTCAAAAAAATACAAGGGTCACACAAACAATATATTCATAGAACTCAGTGGTTTTCATATGTAACATTCACATCATAATAGATAATGTAACCAATTTTCATAACATTCCCTTTGATGAATTACAATTGTTAGGATCTCTCAGTATCTCCATGAAAAAATATTATCTTTATATATTTAGTTCTCTCTTCAAAGATTTTTTATTTATAAAAAAACATAACCCTTTTCATGTTGTAAAACCCTTTTTTATGTGAATCTCTTTCATGAAAATGTTATATTTCATCAGTGATTATATTTCACCAACATAAATGAATTCACTCAACTCCAAACTTATATGAGTTAAAATTCAGTGAGTGTGGCCATATAGGTTTTTAGGTGCAAGTGAGTATGATCAGTTGGAAAAAACACAAGATGGTTATTTAAGGTGGTGTATAATAAAAAAAACTGGGTTGTATGATTATTAGTATTTCTTGATCGGTAACGTTAGATGTTGAGAATCATTGAGAAATTTTAAAAAAGATAATCCTTTATCATGTACTTAGTGAGTGTGTTTTTCTAAATTATATGGTTAGTGGGTCTTTGAAACCTATGTTTAGACTTATGAAGGTAAGAATGAAATTTTATATTATGTGGTTGTCAAGTATGTTATGTGAGACATGTTGATATGTGTTTTCTTAAAATCTCTAGGACAGGGAGATTGAGTTGGGAATGTTACATGACACATGAGGGGAGGTTATGACAATAGATAAAAATTCAGGGTGGCAGAATTTGATAGTGATGGTATATGGATAAAATATTTTGGGGTGTATGTATACAGTCAATAAAGACTTGTTTGAGTTAGAAAATTAATAACAGAATCCATGTCATTGTTGGTTCTATAGATCATTAGATTTTTATTACCTTGGGAATGAGGTTGTTGATTTTTGATGAGATTAGTGGAAACTTTCTATATGAAATGTCAGTGGGAAGGTATGAGATTCATTTTTTGTAAGTGGTGCGTTATTGATCCCCCCCAAAGGTTGTTTTAGTTTTTATATGTCACATATATAAAAATAGTGGAGTTAAATATAGGATATAGAACACACCAAAGTACGTGTGTTGGATAAGGAATTTTTTGGGAGGAGTTAAAACATTAGGTTTTTATAAAACCACTATATAAGGAATAACTATTTGGTGGAATGACCAAAAATGAATATAAGGAATTAGGTTTGTAGGAAGACTATATCAATAGGACATTGATACTCAAGGTAAACTAATCAATACAGATAATATGGAGAGGACTTCTGTTATAAATACTCTTAGGAGTGAGATAATGGGTTCAGATAATATGAAATGTGACATGAAACTTAAAGGTAATTTATTGGATCTTATTGATTTCGTTAATTACAATGGATGTGGTGTATCATAGTGGGGTTGGAAAAATTATTAGTGCTTTTGTGCATAGGTCTGTGAAGTTTTAAGAAATAGAGATGGTTTATGTGTAGTGTTTGAATGACCATAAACTATGAGAGTTGTAAAATTTAGGTCTTTAATCATGCATGATTAGTAGATAGTCTGTGTAGATATTTAAAATCTCATTGGACATGTTGATATCATGCATCCTAAATTTTATTGGCCCTTTTGAGAAAAACTAGGATTTAGGGAAGTTTAATTGATGTTTGTTGGGGAATAATGATTCTGTTTCAATGATTAATAATCTAATGTAGGAGACTTAAGAGTTTTGTATTTGATTTATAAATAGAAATAGACTGCCTAGAGCAGTTCATGACATGATTCAGGGAGTGAAACCCTGTTTTATGACTTTATTTAGGGTGTAAACCAATTTTTTCACCTGACCTAGGTGGTGAAATGCCATTTTTTCGATTGAAAAAATTCTATTAATCACTAAAAATCATTCATAACCAAATGTCACATTATAAATATCATTTTCTTGCATATTTTTAATGATATTTGTATATTAGGTGTTTTCTAATCAAAATCCACTATCATGTATCTTTTTCCTTCATTTAATATTAGCTTTGAGTAAAACTTGAAAACTAAGAGATTTTTTAACATTAGATATCTATTGAGTCTTATTTCCTTTAAAAATAATTTTTTTATAACCTATAATCATGGTATTACACTCTTTTTCATGATGAAAATTCTGGTCAAATATACCATAGATCTCTTTAATCCCAATAAAAAAGTTTTAAACAGGTACCATGGGTGGTATTCCATTCAAATTATATTTCCTTATAGCCTTAGTGCTTCTGTTTTTAGGATAGATCCCATGTGTTAAAGAATTCATTGGTAGCAAGGGGGTGATATATCATACCATAATATAAATGTTCTTAAAATCCTTCCACTAGTTTTTTATATCACATACCACCACAGTGGGTTGAATACAAACTAATATTTTTTGGATGATAAATATATTTGACAATTGCTAAAACATAATTATTGATTTCTCATGGTATGAAGACACGATATTGTGACCATTCGGTATCATTGAGTGGGTACTAGTAGGGTTGGGGTGATTTATTGGTACGCTTTTACTATGATTTCATTTAGAATGAATCTCGGTGACATGGTAATGTCTCGTTCCTCTCCACTTTAATTATCTTAGCCTCACTTCTCTTATGAAAAAAAATTAAATGAGAACAACACCCAAGGATTTAAATGTTGCAGCTGCAAAATCAAACTCCTTTTACTAATTTGGTAGGACCTCAAATATTATATACTCTATTATAAATTCTAATGGATAAACTAATGTCCATTAAAGTCCTATCAACCTAGATTCCCCAACATGTCTAATATATGGTCCCTCGAGAGAATTCATCATTCCACATTCCACTAAAAATGTATGATTCAATTTTTGGAAACATCTCCTTCGACTCTTCATTGCAATAGCACAACTTGATGTTGATCACCCTCCACATACAAAATAGATCAACTAGTTTGATCATAATTAAAGGCATCATGAACATTGATAGCTAATTGTCATAATATATTCTATTAGTATTAAATAGTCACTTTAGAGTATCACTTATATGATTCTTCTCATCTTTTCAAGTACAGTGTTACAACTATGTATTAAATTATTAATATCTCAATTATCTTAATTAGTATACAAAATCACACATTATTTTAATTAAATACATTATTTAATATTAATATAATATCACCAATAATTTTTTTCAATTTAATTTCAGAATCTCCTCAATTATCTATTGGAAATAATTATCCATATTCACTTCTCAATTAGAAATCATTTTCCATATTCACTACATACCTTATTTTATACATGTATAGTTCAATAAATTAAATATCATGTATTCCATATTTTTATTGACACCACTTTAGTGGTGTATTATAAATAAAATCATTTTATAAATATAATTAAAAAAATTATAATACATATAAAATATATATTCGAATATATATACATAATGAAAGTAATTGGATAACGTACATATATGTTAGGAATTCACGTACTATTCATACAATATATTGTATGCATATGATTTATTTTTTGAATTAATCATTAATATATATTTTTTATTAATTATTTAAATTTAATTGTGCAAGGAATGTTTAGATGTGATTGAATTTGTTATTTTTTATGATTTAATTAATTTGTAACCATGTTATCATTATATGCATGTACAGTCAATGTTCTTGGTTCTTGTGAAAAAACACCATCTGTTAAGAGAGTGGTTCTTACATCTTCAAGGGATATTGGTTGGATGTTGGAGGTGGGGTGTTGGTGTCATGCTGGGGTGGCAGAGGGGTGTACAGTGTGGGTGGTTGGGGGAGCTGGTGGGGTGTTGGATTTATTTTAATAATTCATATAATATTTGGGATGTATATATCAATATGAATATTATTTGTTCCATTGTTGATTATGGATTCATGTATCATTTATCATGTACTGTTGACTCACTGATCACATATATATAAGAAGTAATTATATCACTTTTCTTTTCCCACTATTTCCTTATAGGTGGTATCTTTTGATGAGGTTGGTTCTATCCAAACCATCAAAGACAATGAGCTCAACCTCATATTTTGGTAAGTTTTATTCTGTTTTTATTCTTTAGCCCAATTTTAATTATAGATTTTGTGAGTTTTGGGTTACCTATATTTTTTTAGTGAGTTTTGGATCTCATTGAGTTGGATTCGAGTCTCCATTGATGAAGTCTTACATGTGTATGCATAGGTAGTCATATACATATATAAGTTCCCCCTTTATATATATTCACTCATGGAAGTGTAAATATATATATTGGGGCTAAGTGTGCTTATATATTGAAATTAAAAATTCATACATTTTTATGTGTAAAGAAGTATATGAATGTTTAAACATCTATCTAAGGACCCCCTAATGCATATTTGGCCATGAAAATATGTACATAGGGGCCAGGTGTCCTTATATATGTGGGAAGTTACATAAGCATTCAAGTGGAAAAAATAAATATTTGTATTATTGTAATCAAAATAAGCACACCTTGAGGTTGAGGTAGGTTCCCTCTGCCTAACTATTTAATTTAAATTCTATAATTTCTTGACTTTTTAAAAACATGTTTCCATAATTACTTTATTTTAAAAAAAACTTATTTTCAAATAACAACTAACTTTTTCATGGAAATATCTATTTAAGAGTTCCAACTGTATGGGACTAATAGTTGATGTAATTTCATCTCTTATAGTCTTAAAACTAGGAAAAACCATTATATTTTCCCCTATGTAGCCTAATGTGTAGAAAAGAGACTAATCCAAGGACACCAAATAGCATGATTCATGCTTTCATAGGATAAAAAATTATATCTAGATCCACATTCTCTAATCCCACTATGAATTCCTCATTTATTACATTCCCAATACCGTCTAATGAATTTAGTCCTAACACTTAAGGATGGGTTATACCCTGTTAGCCTAGTGCAGTGATGTCTAAAGAATTTAGTACAGGGGGTGTGTTGTGTGCAGGGGGAGGGGGTGTCTAGAGTTCTCTTTCAAGGGTAAGGGGAGGGTATAGGGGGGTGAAAGGGGTGTGAAAGGGGTGTGGGGGGGATGCAGGGGTACATGGGGTGTGTAGGGGGTAGGGGATGTGCATGGGAGGGGGAATGAAGTAGGGTGGTGTGTTGGGTTCGGTTACAAGGGGTAGGGAGAGGGTGCATGAAGGGGGTGTGCATGGGGTGCAGGGGGTGTGCAGGGGAATTAGGGGAAAAAACCGGCATTATGAAAGCATGGGGGTGTGTAGAAGGGTGAAGGCTGTGGGGGGTGCATGGGGTGGGTCGGGGTAAGGTGAAATCCTAAAATATTTAAACCTGTTATGAAAACATGTTATGGAAACATGTGATGCGTTATGCATTATGTGAAAACCAACATTATGAAAACCTATTTTTTAATGTGTAAACCCATTAGTAAAAAAGTGTATTATGTGACTATGATTTTTTATGTGTAAACTCGTTAGGCGGAGGGTGTACGGTGGTCTTCAGGGGAAGGTATGAAGGTGTATGGGGGTCTATAGGGGGAGGGTGTAGGGGGGTGTGTAAGGGCAGAGTAGAGGGGGGAGGGGGAGGGTGCAGGGGGGTCTACAGGGGAGGGGGAAGGGGAAGGGTTATTTAGGGGAAGGGTGAGGGGGTGCATGTGGGGTACAAAGGGGCCTGCAAGGGGGATGTAGGGGGGTGAAATGGTGTGCCAGTGTAGAGTGGGGGCTAGTGCAGTGTGGTGGGGGGAGGGTGTAGGGGGTTTGTAGGGGGAGGGGTAGGGGTAGTAGGTCTGAAAGGGAAAAGGGAATTGGTCTACAGGGAAGTGGGGAGGGGGGATAGTGTAGGCAGGGTTCAAGGGGGGAGGGGTGTGGGGTGTGGGGCAGGGGTGACATAGGGGTCTGTAGGGGAATGGGGTTCTTGTGTAATGGGTGATTGTGCTGGGTGAGGGATACTGTAGTGGGGCAGGGAAGTGTGCGGGGGGGGGGGGGGGGTCTATTGGGGGAGGGGGAGTGGGTCTGCAGGGGAAGAGAGAAGGGGGTGCAAGGGGGTCTGTAGGGTCAGGGGGTTTTGGTGTTGGGGTGGGGGTGGGAAGGGGGCAGGGTGAGGGGACGAAAAAGGGGTGTGCAGTGAGGATGGGGTAGGGGGAGGGGTGCATGGGGGTGCAAGGGGTAGGGTGAGCAGGTGGGATTCAAAGGGGAGGGGTGGGGTATGGGTGTGTAAGATCAGGGGGTGTAGGGTGGGAGGGGCAGGGGATGTGTAGGGGGGTAGGGGGAGGAGGTTCAAGTGGATGTGAAGTGAGTAGGGGGGTGGGGGTGTAAGGGAAGTGGGTGAAAGTGGTAGGGGTAGGGTGTGGGTGGGGTGAAAGGGGGTCGAGTTTGGGAAGGCGGAGTAAGGGGGAGGGGTGAAATGGGGAGGGTAGGGGGGAGGGGTGGAAGGGGGTGAGCAGTGAGGAGGGGGTGTGCCGAAGTAGGGGTGAAAGGGGGGAGGGTCAGGGGTTGTGTACGGGGAGGGGTGAAAGGGGAGTGTAGTGAGGAGGGGAAGGGGTGAAACAAGTAGGGGGAGGGGGTGGGGTGCAAGGGGGAGGGAAAGGGTGCAAGGGGGTGTGTAGGAGAAGGGGTAGGGGTGTTGGTGCAGGGTGGGGGGCTATGGGTGGGGGTCCTCTCAACTACCTTCAAGGTTCACCATGTTGTTTTTTATTAAATGGAATGGCATATAGCCATGGTTTCAAACTATGTATCTAAACCTTGTGTGACTTAATCTTCTGCCATAGTTTGAATCTGTGGGTATAGGCCTTTCCCTATAGCCTGACCAATACTAGACACAATTCATTAAACCATGGATATAACCTATAGCCATGGTTTTTGGTCCTATATCCATAGTTCCAAACCATGGATATAGCTTTATTTTGTTATAGTGCCCCCAAAATTGAGTGATTCTGGATGTTTCTTAATCCCATAAAAAATAGGATAATGTATCATTGGAATAGCCTTATACGATTTTGGTGTCATCATCAACCTCATGTCAATGATTGTATTCTACATGCTAGGACTCGAGGAACTCAAACCAACTAGAGCAGTACTCCAATTATCTAACTGATCAGTAAACTATACTTGGGAACTTCTCGAGGATATCATAGAAAAATTTGGTAAGTTCATTTTTTGATCATACTTATTCATTCTGGACATGGAAGAGGAATGAGATGTTCCAATCATCCTAGATCAATAATTACTAGCAACTAGAAGGGAGCTTATTGATGTTAATCAAGGTGGAATCATCTTTCAAGTAGGTGATTAACAAGTTGTGTTTGACCTAGAGAAATCACAAATACAAATAAATGAATCAATTGACTACTAAGCTATCTTTCTGACTTATAAAAGAAATAAATACTTAAAAATTGAAGATGAAAAGGATAAAATTAAACTTTTGAGGAGGGGGAATATGAATTTATGGATGTAAAGTACATAAATCCTATTACAATGGATATCATCCCACCATTCATACCCTATTCCATTTGGCCACAGAAACTAGAACTGAAACCCATCCCTAATACACTCAAGTATTCTTTCTTAGAGACTATGGTTGCACTACTAGTAAATATTAACACGGAACTGATAAAATCACAAGAGTATAAATTGATATATTTATTTAAATGATATAATCAATCCAATTTATAGGGGTGTCCGACATAAAAGGAATCTGTCATGCATTATGAACTCATAAGATTTTATTTAAATCTGGTGAAACACCCAAATGCAAGTCCCAAAGGTGACTCACATCACCAATGAGAGGAGTTGTTAATAAATAAGTACTAAAACATATGGGTGATGAAATAATATTTTCAATATCTGATAGTCAGTGGGTGATCCTTCTATAGGTTGATCCAAAGAAAGGTGGTAACACAGTTGAAAAAAATGATGAAGTCGAATTTATCTCAACTCACACTATCATAGGATGATGAGTGTGTTTGTATTATTCAAAACTAAATGCAATAACGAAGAAATATCATTTACCCATGGTCGTTATGGATAAAATTATTTGATAGACTAGTGGGAAATTAATTCTATAGTTTTCAGGATGGATATTTAGGATACATTCAGATTGTATTCACCCAATATTATTACTCTAAAACAACTTTAAAATGTTCATTTGGTACTGTTTCCTACAAACACATGTCATTTTGCATGTTTACTACATTAACAACATATCAATGGTTCCTGAAACATATATTAAATGATATGGTAGAGGAATTATAATAAATTTTCATGGATTATTTTTTAGTTTATGGAAGGAATTTCAAGGTCTATCTAAGCAATATTGAGTTAGTCTTGAAATGTTGTGAAGAGAAGTGGCTTGTTTTAAACTGAAGAAAAAAATCCAATTTTGTAGTTCATGGAGGCGTGTTCCTTGGACACAAAATTTTCAAGTATTCCACAGAAGTGGATCCAAATTTAATAAATATTATCAATGATTTACTTAATCCCTTGATCATCAAACACATAATGATCATTCTGATCCATATAGGTTTTTATTAGTGATTCATGAAAGATTTTGAGAAAACTAACCACCATTTGACATTCCTATTAGTAAAGGAAACTCTATTTGAATTCATTGAATAATATCAGTGGGAATTCAACACTTTCATGAAAATCTATGTGGCCTCTCATATATTCATTTCACTATATTGGTAGAAAGATTTTGAATTGATATATGAATCCAATGAATTTGATGTTACCTATGTTCTATGAAAGTGAGTCGGTCACTTATTATATACTATCTAATTTTCCAATAACACAATGAATGAATTACATGTCAACAATAAAACTACATCGATGGATCTCTCCGTAGTTTTCATTGATTTTGAAAAAAAATTCTCCTATCTGGTGTTCTAAAAGGTAATTGTGTACACTGACCATGCTTCCCTATGGTATTTGATGAATAAAAATAATTTGAATCTATAACTAACACAGTGGATTCTATTTTTTCTAGAATTAAACATATTCATAAATGATGATGATCTAGACATCAAGGTTGACTTCCCTGATGAAACTCTCTTTAGCCAAAAAACAGAACCTTGGTTTTTAGATATTGAAAACATTATCCCCAAGAAATTTTACAACCGGAACTCTCCTACTAGAAATGGAGAAGATTTTGTTTTAAATCATCAATATAATATTTGGATGAACTATTCATTTTATGCACTATTCTAATGGATCGATGTGATGTTGTATCCTAGAAGATGAAATTCAAAGTGTTTTAGACATGTTTCATACGTCCCCAACTAGAAGAGATAGTGTACTAGAATTCACAATAGAAAAGATAATACATAGAGTATTTTTTTGGCCGACACTCCACCAAGATGCAAGGGATTATTTTAAATGTAGTGATTGATTCTAATGAACTAGAACCATTGTGAAAAAAATGAAATTTTATAAAACCCAATCAAGGATGTGGAATATTCAATGTTGGGTGAATAGATTTCATTAGACTATTTACCAATTTACATGGAATGTATTATATCCTTGTTACCATTGAATACATTTCCAAATGGGTAGAAGCTGAATCTACAACTCCTAGAATACTCATTATTGATTAGTGGATACATTTTACTAATCATGTTATTACTAGACTGCTATAGAAATATGTCATCAGGTATAACACATGAACTCCCTTCCACCAACAAACAAGTGGGAAAGTTAAATTGTATAATAGGGAAATTAAACAAACCCATTAAAATGATTTGAAATAAATTCCTAAGGGATTGGAGTCGAATTTTAGATGATGCACTATGGGAATACCACATTGTATACAAAAAGAACATTGGAACCACAACCTTTTGATTGATATATGGAAACCCATGTAATTTTCCAATGTAACTTGATCATCCCTCATATTAGGAAATTAAGAAGTTCAATCTGGATTATAAAGAACATGGGGAATATTGGATGTTTTAGATAGATTAATTATAAGAAATTAGAAATGAATCTTATGAAAATTAAAATATATATTCACAAAACCCCAAGAAATAGCTTGATCAATGAATTGAGAAACACATTTTTTCCCAATGGAATAAGATTTTATTGTTCAACTCCAGATCGAAACTATTCATTTGGAATCTCAAATATAGATGGTCAGGACCATTCTAGGTTATTCATGTATTTATGTGAGGGATTAATGAGATTTAGAAGAAAGGTGGATCAGTATTAAATGTAAATGGTCAATGGTTGAAAATATATCAAAACCCATTCTATGAGGGGTGTGTCATCAGTTTGAAATTCATCAAAGCATTACAAAGTTGATGTATCACCATTAAATGATACACTGACTAGAAGGAAACCCATGATTGGTAATATTAGGTTAGAATAGGTTTGAATAAGATTAGGATATCTTGGGGAATTCCAGAAGCAATGTATCAAACTCTGGTTTCAAAACTAAGAAAAATAGAAATAATTCCATATCTTGTAACCATCATTCACAATGTATAATATTAACGTCCAGAAAAATTTTAAAATCCAAAAATACACATAATGTTCCAAATATACACATTGTGTAATATCCTAATATTTTTAAGTCATTATCCTAGGGTTCACGACTCATGAAGCCCTTCCCCTCTCTCACACCTCAATCCCAACCCCTTCTTCCCCTCCTTAATATCACCACTTTCACCCTATCATTGTCGCCCATCCCTATCCCTTCCTCCCTCAAACCTACACCTTCACCCCCCATCATCCTTCATCTGAACCACCATTCACATGACCCTACCGATGAAATGGTGCACATGAGGACCGTGCGAACTCCCCCTACTGATCCCATGCTAGGGCAAGATGATCCACCTCTGATGAGGTGTAGGAGAGGTGTCTCACCTCTAACACCTCATGTGTCTTAATCCTCCACCTCTTCGCCAGCCCCTATGTGCCATCTATTCTAAAGGACTCCCAATCCAACTCCAATGGGTCATATGAGGATGACCACCCATACATGCAGCCAATCCTATACTTTTCAAACCCCAAACATGATGTGTAACTAAACCTTATGTAGAAAAAACCAATGGGGTCCAAAAAAACTTTCCAAATAGACATCCTCTCTCACCTGCATGTCATCCAAGAGGTCCTCCCACTCCTTGAATGCCCATATATCTCTTGCATCATCGATGTGCTTGAAGAGATATTTTGGGAGTTGTTTCTTAAGTTCTTGTCCAGTTTTGAGGTCACTGTAGAGAGACTCCTATTTAGATTATGTGGATGACCTCAATATAATTATTTCATAGAGTTTGGAATAGTCTTTGAGAGTAATAATGATGACTTTACCACATCTAATGTATTCCTCCACCATATAAAATGATCCATAATAGCCAGATTCATTGTGGATCTGGTGGATTATTACATGGGATGGTTACACTGATCATGATCCTAGGATTACAAATTCCACATAGCTTTGAGGTTCACCACTCTGCATCCTTTATAGGACATTGAAACATACCCGGTATACTTGTGATGAATATCAAATCAATGTTATCCATATGAACATCATCATACTTAATGTTACAACGGGTAACCCAACTATCAAAATGGACTCTCATTTCATGTTATATTATTTATCACATACACATAGGATGTGTGACATGAGGATGGTGGATCTTTCATTTCCCATTTAGTCTGTCATCTCGATGTTTTGGACTTCGCCCTTCTACTCATATCCCTCAGTCATATGGAGTCCATTGACTTCATATTGCTACAAAAGATACAGCTTCTGACCAAGGATGGTGAAACATTCTAGTGTGAACTAGGATTATTTGAGGCTACTAATGAGAAATTTCATGATCATATATAAGACCCAACACCATCTCCAGCTACGACATTATAGACCAAACCCTAAAGAACCCATTCCTATACCCAACCCCACCAATATTCCTACATCTACCACCACCACCTACCCTACTGCTCCACCCACCCCATCATATCTAGAAGATTTCAGAGATATGAACCTCTACATTCAATAGAATATAAGATGGATCTCCCAACACCTGCACATACCTTTTCCATATTTCTCTCATTTCACAAATGTTTCATTACCACCACCACATTAGGAATCTTCTCAACCACCACTGACCCTTGCTAGCCCCTCATCATCCACCACCCCATCCCCATCAACCACCCAGAATGTCCTACCATCATAGCTGATAGACCTTGGAGACTAGAAAGAGTATCTGTAAGATCAGGACTTGAGAGGATAGGGCCCTACATTCACCACATCCAATGAGGTTCCTTTAATTGATCCATCTGCCAAACCCGTGACCACATTCCAAATCGGCACCACCCCACCACTCACCAAAAATATTTCATCCATACCCGTGGAACCACCTTCCACATATGATTATCCAACCCCTTCTATAATGAGTTCCATTGACCAGGCAGGGCAGCTATAGAAAACATCTTATGAGTAGAAGACTATAGAGGATCTACTACATGATGTTTATTTCTAATAGTCAACCCCAGTCTCATCCCTAGTTTCTGTATGCTACCATGTTGGTCATTTTTGAAATATATGTATTCACTTTTACCATTAAATCATTTCACTTCATTTATATATGGGATACAATTTTTTATCCATTTTACTTGGATTATTTTATATGTCATTACACTATTATATTAGCCATGTCTTGATACTTATCTTATTCTATGGTCATTAATGTACCTATGCCGCCACTATCTTCCCCTATTCTATGGATGACTCAACATCTAACTGATGTGAAGTGCTAGATTTAAGAGATATCAATATAAATTTTTGACTAACATCCCCCACTAAGATCATGGATATCTTTTATAGAACACCATATTCATTTTTTGTAATGCTTTTAAAGTGATCAATACTGCAAAAGACCATGATATCTTAAGGATACTTCCACCAGTAACTGTAGAATAACAAGGTGATTTGAGGTGATGGACAATAATGCATGATACACTACCACATCCACCAATTTTTTTGACATCATTTTTAGTGATTTATGGGATGGAACCCATATTTTATTTACATCTCATTATTTTTTCGTATAATTTTATTTTATTAGTCCTTTTAAAAATTTCCATTTTCAGTCTTCAGTCACATTGATCATTATTGTATAAACATACCTTTATTTATATAAAACATCATTCTTTAGTATTCATTGTGTACACCTGCATGTTTTACTACATACAAAGTTTTCTAACCCTATGGAATAATGTTTTATCTTGTGCAAGATTTTCCATTATGAAAATTCTTTAGGTATCCCAATCCCAAATTCAAGCCTGCTAAAAATTCACCATGGCATGCCGCCCATTATAGGAAGCTCTTTGTTCCTTAGTATAAATTTTTCAAAATTTTTATTTCATAAATATAAATAGGATATTTTCAAACCTGGCCCATGGTAATTTCCTGAATAGTGAGTAAAATATCGCATTCTAAGTGTGGGTGAGTCCTTCTCGAGTTCCAATATCAATACACTTGAATTATTTCTATGTTTCTTTTATCTAGGATACATTTTTCATATTTAAGTGTGGTTTAAAACTAAAACTCAATACATCCATTTAAATAAAAGAAAATATTATGATGAATTTTTTTTGAATTTCTCATTTTTAACCTCTTTAGATTTTTAAAATGAATACTCATTCCATTAATTTAATTCCAATTAAAAATATTTGAAATTCATTTCAATTGAATTTTAACTTGATTTTATACCTTGAGTGATTTCCAATTTTCCATATTTACTCCCATTCCCATGAGGATTATGATCAAACTATTGCATATTCTTTTATAATAATATTTCTAATGTGACACCTTTGAAATGAAAACCAATTAGAACTTGATTTGAGATATTATTGAGGCTATGACTGAACAAATTCATTTTTAATATGATTGAGGAAATATATATTGAGATACTTTTTACTAATATCCACCTTACATTTTTCCATAGTTTCCATGAATTACCATAATAGGATGCAGATATTCCAAGACAATTTATAGTAACCCTAAATTTCAAAAATTAACATTAATTAACTTTTTCAGAATACTTGAATAATTATTCAATTAGATTCCCAAAAAATCATATTATTCTAGTGAATTAGGAAACATGGAAACATAAACACTGATACATAAATGTGCTACACTATCTCCTAATATGTTGTTCATGACTAAAAACCTTCATAGACACATTAAACACAATACATATCTACATAACCTGGGGAAGGAGACATAAAAAAAGGGTGATCTCAGATTGTTAGTAAGGGTAAACAAGGGATATAGGAAAACATAATCATGAACATAAGTGTATGAGAAGATTATCATGAAAATAGAATATCATAACCTATATATCAGTGATCATATACATGAATCATGTAATAAATATTGGTAGTTCAAAAGAAATAAATCATGAGGGAGTAAATAAACTAATTCATGAAAACATAACATAGGAATAAGACACGGTATTTAAGTAAAACCTATAATTATAAAAAATTATTTTCATAGTAGTCAAGGAATCACTTCTGAGGCCATCATAGTGGTATGGGCTCACTTACTAAACCATATTGGTAGCCATGGTTTGCTCCCATATCCATTTTAGTAGAATAAGTTCACTCTTCCTACCATCTGGATTGTCATGGCTCACTTGCATGTCCATATTAGTATTTAAAGATCACTCCCAAGACTATATTAGTCTATCTCATTAGATATAAATCCATACCCATTCCATTGGAGGGAGATATAGGTCTAGCCCATGTCATAATGAAATCATACATACATGTTCCACAAAATCATAAAAACTCATATCATAACCCATGAAATGAAAGGGGTTTCATAAAAATGTAATCATATCATAACATGGGGAAAATTATACAAGTTTCATAGTAATTTCGAAATCATTTACCATTAAAAGAATCATGTTTCAAAATCACATAACCTGTGAGAGAGAAGTTGTTTTTATAAACATCATTCCATCAGAACATATACCATTCAGTGAAAGAATATGAATGGAAACATTGATTCCTTCCCTATAAATTCTTTTGAAACACCAATGTATGACATCATATATGGTTGATATCTTTTAAACACCTTCTAAAACCATTTTCATATGAAAATATCATTTTTTCATTGAAATTTAATTTTTAAAACAAAAGACGACATTGGATATATTTTTCTAAAAAACAATCTTTGAATAGTTTTAAAGGAATAATTGAAAATAATAAATCATTTTTAAAATAATTTTTATTTGAAAATTATTTTTTATAACATTTTTGAAAACATAGTTTTTTAAATTAAATTGATTTCCAACATAAGAGTGGAATAAAGTCTGTTTTTTTAAACACTCTCATAATCATAATAAGTACCAAAGAGTGAATAAATAGTTCTAGTACATGGATGTATCTTTAATAAATAGAGTATAGGAAAACACTTGATTTTTTTAGATATGGATCATTATATTTCATCAATTGAATTATATTAATAAAAATATCAATGTTTAATGAGATTATTTCAAGAAAATCCTACCACTTTGTAGCTTTTTATTACACTAACCATGAAAGAAAATGAATTAAAATGGATCCTAAAATATCATTAATCAAAGTAGATTCATATATCATGTCAATTTGATACATATAAACTTCGTTAAAGAACAAATTTTCATAACAAAACATTTGTCCCAAATAATATAAATTGAGACAAAACTACATAATTGATTTTGTAACTTTTAAAAAATTAAGCCCCATGAAAGAAATATCATAGAATTAATATTGAAAAAACCTAAAAATTTAATAATAATAATCATAGAATAAATTCTTTTGAATTATATACACCATGAAAAATAATGGAGTGGTGAACTTGACATGTATCTCACAGATATAAAAAGTGAGAGGAAATTCCCTTACCTTCTATCCTGACTCTCTTCGTACATGAAGAAACATCCTATATAAAAATATAAATTAATTATAAATACTTAATAGAAAAATATTATTATATATAATATATTATATGGTCTGATTATGACTTTATATTACCCTCTTCTTAACAATATTTTGTTAAGGATCCACTTTGGGTAAGATCCGTTATGTTCTACTCATGTGTCTTAGCTTGTTATATCTTTGGTCCTTATAATTATATCATGACTTCCAAAATGAAAGAACTGATTTAAATATCATTTATATTTAGTATATTTTATTTATAATAATCCATATAACATAAAATTATGAATTAGAATACACCGTTCTTGGTGGTGGTAGGCTTTATGTATGTGTTAATAGTGTTTCTATTTTATTGTCCTATTAAAAGAAAGTAAGTAAATAGAATATCTATATATATTTATATAATGTCATGAAATTCGAATTATTATGTTATATATATCACATAAAATTACTAAATACATCCTTAATACATTCCATTTAGTGTGTGAATGAATCACATCACTCCGAGGGGGTGGTAGTCCACACTCCCTCAAATGAAATTATCATATTTAAAAAAATGGAAAGTATAAAAGATATGTGTTGTAAAATAATTACAGAAACATAAATTATTAATATTTATAATATATATAATATTTAAACATATTTATCTTCATTATTTCCATCCATGTAAGGGGGTAATGGAAAAAATGAAAAATCATTGTTTTGTGAGGCGGTAGTTCGTCGTACACATACACAGTGTGTTCATTACCCACCAAATGTAAATGTGTGTAAGTGTAGGTAAAACCCATAGTATATTAAAATATCGGCATATTTTTGAAACTAGTTTTATTATATAATCATAGAATAATTATATTTTAGGGGTTATATAAATAAAATAAAAGAAAGGATCTTGAGGAAGGATGCTACCTCTTCGTTGGGTAACTTCTTTTGGGTTTCACCAAAGGGCATCCTTGGATTGATTTCTGACCAAATGGATGACTATAAGAGTAATTTAAGGGATGTTTTAAAGTGTGTTGGGTATATATTGGAAAAAAATAAGATGTTTGAGAGGTTTAAATAATTGGTAGATGTGATGGCCTTTTATAGGAAAGGGAAAGGACACATTCATATTTTTTAAAAGAAGTTAGTTGTAACCATGTTTATACCTTACAAGATTTATCCAAAACCTGAAAAAATAAAAAATATATGGTTTATAACCAAAATAGGTCCATAAAGTGGGTTTTGTACAAGTTTCTATGTCATTGTTTCCCATAAAGTTATGTTTTAGTCCTTTGATAAGCTTAATTTTTCCTTAATCATTGTAATTAATTTTAATTACATTCACTAATTTGATTGGTCAAGAACTAAGATGAATTTATAAGAAATTATAAATTATGATGGTTAAAAATATGGAATCTATTTTCCAAAATTTTAAATACATAAGGGTTAGGTATTAATTTAAAATTAATCCCACAAATGAGACGCCACTGAGGGTTTTTTAAGTTAAAATGATCAAAATATTGTCAGGTTTTTATATCAAATATCAATGTTAAATTTGTTCCAATGACCTAAATTAAATTAATTAATAAAAATTTATTCAAATTAAACATTTAAAACAATTAAAATATAATTTATCAATATAAATTAAATAAACGAAAAAGTAGTTTTGAATTAAAATTCATTATTTTTCACTATTCATTAAAAAATGAAGTTTCTCAGAAAAATTTGAAAAATTCACCCTAAGATAATTTTTTCATTATGAAATAAAAAATATTGAATATTTTATAAAATTAAATCATTAAATGATTCTAAAATTAATTTTACTGTTTTTCAAAGAATGACATGAAAAACAGTTCATTTAAGAAAATAACATTTTTAAACATATAAATACTTTACCAAATATTATATTTTCCATTATCAATATGTTATATCGATATAAAAACATTATATTTTTAAAAAAATTAGTTATTAAAATTCATATTAATATGTTTAATGACTATGTTATAATTATCAAATTTTAATAATTATAATAATAAAATGATGTTTCGTAAAAAAATATTATTGCATGTAACATACCCCAAGTATGTGTTGTGTGTAACATGTGACAAGTTGATTCCATGTGAAAGGAATTTTTCACATAGTGTGATGCAATAAATTAATTAAAATTTAATTTATTTGATAGAAAATGTACATAAAAAATTTGGATGTCACATATTACGCCCCTTAAAAGGGATTTCACCATAGAAATTCATCATTCATGTAAAAAAATGAGGATACTTATACTTCATTATATAATAAATTTCCTACATTGCTTCCTATAACTGGTGATTTCTCCACAAAACATTCACTAGGTGAGTGGTCTTGTTTCTTATAACTTTCTCTATACAATCAATTATTTCATTTGGTTTTTCAACATAAGAAATATCATGTTCTATTGGTATGACCTCTGAGCTGAGTACATGTGACGAGTAATCTATGTACATCCTCCAGTGAGACACATGGAACACATCATCAAATTATGTGAAATTTAGAAGAATTTCCATGTGATAGGAAAAAATCTCGATACGATCAAGAATCTGAAAGGGACCGATATACTTAGGGTTTAGTTTCCCTTTCTTTCTTAACCTCACAACCCTCCTATAAGGGGAGATTCAAAGAAATACCTTCCCACAAAATTCAAATTACAAATCAAACCATCTGTTATCAGCAAAAAGTTTCTATCAACATTGAACTTCCTTGATATGCTACTGAATTTCACTAACCTTCTCTACCATTTCTTCAACAATATCATGTCCCAATAGTATTCTTCCTCCAACCTCATCCTAGAATGTTTGAGCACTACATTTCTTCCTATAGAGATATCAATAAGGTTCTATTTGAATGCTTGACTGAAATATATTATGGTAAGAAAACTAATCTATAAATAAGTATCGATCCCAAACACATTTTAAATATAGAGAGAAAGACATAAAAATATCTTCTGGGGTTTGAATTTTTCTTTCATACTTACCATATATATGAGGATGATATGCAGCACTAAAACAAAATTCCATATTATGTTCTTGATAAAAACATGACCAGAACATTGTGGAAAACCTCATTTCCCATTCTGGTAAAATATAATGTGGTACTCCATCTAAAATTACCACATCTTTAATGTATATCTATGATAGTTGATCTAGAGAGTAGTCTTCTCAGATAGTGATTAAGTGTGATGAATTTTTATGGTGATCGACTACCACCCATATAAAATTAAACCCTTTAGAGGTTTTGGGTAGTCCACTGAAAAAAACCAAAGTGAGTTCTCGAATTACAATTTGGGTATGGGTAATGGATTCAAAATCCCTTTAGACTTATGTCTTCTAGACGTAACTTCCTGGCATACCATGATTTAAGTTACAAACTATTTGATAACTCTCTTCATTACATCCCATCAGAATTATTCTTTAAATTCCAAATACATATTCTTTACTTCCAAGATTAATAGTGAATGAAGAACTCTGATCTTACTCTAACAAATCCTTAAAATATGGTATGGGAGGACCACATACACGGTTCTAGAACCTTATCATTCCATCCTGATCAAGGTTAAACTCAATAACATTTCTAACGTTCTTTTTCATATCTACATCTTTTTCATTCACCTCCACAATCTTTACTTGGATGTAGGGTTTACCATTCATTTGAGAAAGATATGATTTTACCCTTCCTTATGGATTTCCATCTTCATCCTTTGAAAATATAGAAATATTGGATCTTCTGTTATCCTCACCTTAGATATGATAGCACGATCCTTTAGACTCAAAGCATCAGCCATGTGGTTTGATTTCCCAAGGTGGTAATGTATTGAAGACTCATAATCCTGTATCAACTCTAACCACCAACTTTGGTGCTTTTTCAACTCCTATGTGAATATATTTTTTAGAATTTTATTATTATTAAATATATCATACTTTTATCCATAATGATATTGCCTCTATATCTTTAATGTATAAATTACCCCAACTAACTCTATATAACGAGTTGGGTAATTTTTCCCATGAGTCTTCAACTACTGTAAGGAATATGCGATAATTATGTTATTTTTCATAAGAATATATCCCAATAACTTTTTTGATGAATCAGTATAGATTAGATACCCTTCTCCACTACATAGAAATTTAAGATTAGGTGAACTAAACAACCTTCTCTTTAGTTCCTTATAATTTTCCTCACATTTATCTTTCTAGAGGAACATGATAGCCTTTAGAGTTAACTTGGTTAGAGGATTAGTTAGTCATGATATGTTCTCCCCAAATGGATGATATTATCTAGCTAAACTAAGAATACTGCAGATATCAATCATGGGTTTTCGTCTAGTCTAGCATTCAATTCCCTCCATCATTAATGGATCTACTGATATACCATCTATTGAGATTATGTGACCCAAAAATGACACCTTTTGAATCCAAATTTTACAATTTGTAAATTTTTTAATATAGTTTTTCTTTCTTTATATTCTTTAGTACAATTATCAAGACATTATAATTATCTTCCTAAATCTTTGAATATAAAAGAATATCATCAATAAAGACTACCACAAATAGAACAAGGTGTTCTCTAAAGACTATATTCATCAAATATTTGGAGAAATCTGGGGAATTTATAACAACAAAAGGAATCACTATATATTCATAGTGTCCATAACTTGTTTGGAATGTCGTCTTGGTTATATCATAATTTTTGACCCTCAATTGAGGATATCTAGATTGAAGTTGAATCATGGAAACATATTGAGCTCTGTGTAGTTGACCAAACATGTCATCAATATGGGGTAGAGGATAATTATTCTTTATCATGATCATGTTCAACTCCCGATAATCAATATTGAGTTGTGTCAAACCATTGTTCTGTTTTACAAAAAGAATAGGTGAACCCCAAGGAGACAATCTTGGTTGAATGAATCCCTTATCTAGTATTTCTTGGTGTTTCTTCTTCAATTCCTTCAACACAATGAGGACCATTTTATAGGGAGTCTATAAAAATTGTGTAAAACATAGTAAGAGTACTATTAAGAACTCAACATCATATTTCGTTGTAATTCCTGGAAACTCCTCTAGCAATAAATAAATAAATTAACTAATAATAGGAATATCATCAATGTCAATTTTCTCCCTGACCATTTTTGATAAAAATAACATATGCATATGAATTAAGACCCATACAAAAGATTTAATCTCCATGGCATGTTTATCCTTATCATCACAATGAAGAAAAATAAAAGGATATTTTTTAAATATCAAACATAACATCTCTTTTTTGACAATTGATGCTGAATTTATGCAGAGAAATCCAATCCATTTCTAAGATGAAATAAAATTTTACAAAAGGAGGAATTAAAATATTTTCAAGAATCACCTTCCCACAAATGTCAACCAGAGTGAAATCATAGACTTGGGGTGAAATCATCAATCAATTAGGGGATTTCAATTCATATTCTACATATAATAATTTTGTGGAATCTTAACACCCTTAGAAATTTATTAAGATACTAAATAGTGGGTAGATCAAGAATCAATTAAAACATTAGAAGTTCTAGAGTGGATGGTAATTAAACCATTCACAACATCATTATCACACCCCTCTTTATAATTACCAATTGTATAATATTATCCATTGTTACTCATTTTATGAGGTTTCTGATGTCGATATTTATAACCACCCTCTTTTTTGGGTAGTTGTTATCATAATGCACATTATCCTTGCACTTGGATTACAAAATCATGGGAGGTGAATTATTTGCCTCTTTTTCTCCGTTCACATCATTTTCTAACTTCCTCCCATGACATTGGTAATAAAATTTCTATTGGCCTTCCCTAACGAACATAAAACATTTATTAGACCCCATAAAAAATTCCCTCCATGATTCTTCCCACACATAGAGCATAATAGAGAACTCATCATCTTCTCTTCATGGTTTTTAGATTTTCTTTTAAACTCAATCTTCCATTTCATGTCAGAAACATGGGATTGATATGTGACTAAAAACTTCATTTAATCATTGATTTTACATTGCATAATCTCTTCATATTTACAAAAGGTTCTTATGTACAACACTGTTATGATACATGTATATAAGAGACTAAATAACCTAGAAACTAATGTTTTGGATTTGGATTATAATTCCAAAAGGATACCTCACAAATCTTGGGAAATTAGCCTCATACGTACCTATAGATTCATCATCCCTTTTCTTTGGTTCAGGAAACTCTTTCCCCATATTCGTATGATGAATCTGAGGAAATTACATATTGAAAAATATGTTCTTGAAATTTTCCTAATCCATGTATTCAATCACATCCTGCTACCTCATATTATTAAGTAGAGTCCACCATTGGTTCGATTTTCCTTCTAACTGATAAACATAAAATATGACTTTCAAATGCTATGATTATCATAGAATGGAGAATATAATTTTAGTAGTATTGATCCATTGTTCAGAAACAAGTCGATTAGAGGACCCTCTGGTAGAAGGTGGAGATTTCTACATGATGGACTCAATAGAATTTTGTTCCCTCTTTTTCTCATTTTTAAGTCCCCATGATTCATTTCTAGAGAAAGTTGTTTGAGTATAGTAATAAGATTTTTCATTAAAGATACCATAGAATTAGGGTTTCCAGGAGGAAAATAATTTCATTTTCCATTAAAAATTACCATTAACGTGGTTCCTTCAGGTTCCATCCATTACTTAAACTGAAAGAATAAATTATAAAATGATACTCAAAATGTGGAACCAGATAATCATTAAAACCCACATAATGTATTTCTAAATTATAACACCTTCCTTAATCTTGGAAACCTTTGTTTTATCCTATTTTATTCATATCCAACTTCTATTTAGTTCATTCATGATGTATCGTGATTAGTTTGTGAATTCATAAACAATTTCCATGAGGAGTGCCAAACCAGGTGTGCAGTAAGGCCTATTGTCATGTACCAGGTTACATAGAGTTAGTCCTAACACACATTGTAAGAGTTGTTACTCCTAGGTACATTTGTGCTAGACCCACATGCACATTAAGTATCTATAAAGTTATGTATTTCTAGAAACCACTTATTCTATCCTTTATCAAAATTCTATAATATTTTGTAATAATTTTCCTTCTCATTTGACTTATCATTAGACTTTTCCTAAGGTTTCTCACTAAGATTTTCTCATCCTAGATTCCATATTTTAACCAAATTTTTTTCTGATACCAAATATAAAGACCCTCTCTTTCATACACTAACTTGACATAAGTTTTTTTTAATACTTAGAACATCATACAAAGAGACTCCCTAAGACTGTACTAGTCTAGGGCCTTTGGAAACATAGAAATGTAAACATTGGTACAAAAATGAGCTGCATTATATCCCATAAGGTTCTTCTAGATTATCTCACTTCATAGGAAGATAAAAAATAATACATATCTTCAGAACCTAGGGATAGAAACATAAAAAATGGGTGAGGTCATATGATCAGTAAGGGTAAACAAGGGAGATATGAAACTATTATCATGAATATAAGGGTATGAGAACATTATCATGAAAATATAATATAATACTTTACATATCGAAGATCACATACATTAATCATGGAATAAATATTAGTAGATCATAATACATGAATAATATAGAATTAAAGAACATAATCCATAAAGACATACCAAAGTAATAAGACATGGGATTTTTGGAAAACACAAAAACCAAAAAAAATTATTTCCATTAAAGTCAAGGCATCACCACCAAGGCCATTTTGGAAGTATGGGTTCACTTACTCTTCCATCATGGTAGTTATGGTTTAATTTCATGGAAATCATAGTAGTATTAATTCCCTAATTATACCATCTTGGTAGTCATAGTTCACTCGTGTGTCCATGTTATTAGTCACAGTTCACTCCCAAGACTATGTTAGTCTATCTCAAGAGATATAAATCTTTACCCAATACATTGGAGGGAGACATAGGTCCCACCAATATCATAATAAAATAATATATACATGTGACATAAAATCATAAATAATCATATAAAAACTTATGAATTTAATATGGTTAGCATAAATATGTAATCTTATAATAACCTATGAAAAAATATACATGTTTTTCATAATCATTTCAAAATCATAACTTCTGAAAAGAAAAGGGTTTCAAAAAAAATAGAAACAGTGAAATAGAATCTAGTTTCATAATGATGATTCCATTGAAACATAAACCATTTAGATAAAGAATATGAATTAAAACAATGAATAATTCCTTATAAATTAATGAGTAACACCAATGGATTTAATATTATAGGGGAGGTAATTTTAAAATATCTTTTAAAAACATTTCTTGAGAAAAATATCCTTTCTATCTTGAAAAATGATTTTTATAACAAAATACATTTTTTAATATCTTTTTATTCAAAAAATACATTGAAAATTATTAAAGGAAGGTTTGAAAAGCATAAAAATTTTAAAATAATATTTTGCTGAAAAAGTTTTTTGAAAACATTTTTCAAAACATGGATTTTGAAATAAAAATTATTCCCAACTGAAGAGAGAAATATGGTCAAATTTTCCATAAAAACATTTTATTAATCCTAATAAGTACTAAATAGTGGAAAAATGTTACTAGTACATAGATATATCATTAATAAATATATGATAGTAAACTCACAATTGTTCTTGTGGGGTGTATCATAATATTTGAAAAATGGAATCATAATTATTAACAATCTCATTAAATGGTGATATTGTTTCAATAAACTCTTTCCACTTGATAGCTTTGATAATACTCCCCATGTAAGAAAATATAATTACATAGAGCCTAAAATATCATAAAAGAGATGGAAATTAATGATATAACTTGTAAATTGGAAGCATATACACCTTGTTAAATAATATAGGTGTATAAAAAATATGTGTCTCAAAGAAGGTAAATTGAGAAAAAATTACATTATCAATTTGGTAACTTTTGAAACATTAACACAGATTAAATTAATATAATATAATGGATGTGTAAATACACATAAATTTAATATTAATAATTATATTATACAATCATGGGAATTATATACACCACGCAAAATAAAATAGTGGTTAACATGACATGTATCTCACAGATATAAAAAGTGAGATGAAATTCACTTACATTATGTCTGGGATGTCTTAATATTCATAAAAAATTATTATATTATAAATATTAATTTATTATAATTCTATAAAAGAATAATATTCCCACATGTAATACCATATATGGTGTAGCGATCCACATTTCAAACCAGACTAGAAAGTGATTTTTTTTGAACTTTTTCAATTACTAAATGGGTCATTTTTCAAATCGAGCCTCAGAATAGAATTATGAGAGTTGGTTCACATCAAAGTGATATTTATTGACTTGAGATAATACCTTTTAATTTTCTCAAGTGGCTCGAATAGTTTTAAGATCATGAGACCCAGAAAATAGGGTTTTTGGAAAATAGCAGAGGGTGCATGATTTGTCTGAAACTGTGTAGACCAATGAAGGTAACCATGTGGTCATATTTAAGGGAAAATAGACATTTATCATGGTATGTTCACATTTTCCTAAATTTTTCACGTATACCATGCAAGGGAATTCCCTTATAAAAGTTCTCCCTAACAGTTTGCGCACGGTTTGGATAATTGTGTGGGTCAAACCATGTTGTTGGGTCTATATAAGTTATTAAATAAAATTAAAATTAAAATAAAATTAAAATTAAAATTAAAACATAAACAATATTTCTCACTCATCTAATATGAAACACACCCAAGGGGAGGGATCCCCTCTAACCGCAGGCTCAAACCCTTTCCAATGCCTCCTCCCAACTCTTTGATTCGTCTTTCTTTCTACTAATTCTTCACTCAATCCATTATGGTAAGCACTCTTTTATCCTCTCATTGCATCATTGGATGATTTTCGTCATTTTAATTTACCTATTTTGGATCATCCAAACCCTAGGTCAATAGTTATCTAGATTTTTATTACTCATTTTGTTGTTTGGGTATGTAATGGATTATTTAGGTATCGTTCTTTCTTATTCCAGCAACTGCTACCAAAGGCAGAGCAGTTCGCCACATTTTGGTTCGCCGCCGCCATCTGAGGTGATTATTTTAACCTTACCTAATGTATTTTTATTGTCTAAATTAATATCTTTAATTTTTAAGGTTCATATTAATTATCTTATAGTGTGTTGGTCACTACTTTGTGATTTAGAGTCGCCGAGTCTAAGGAGACTCACCTACATGAGCATTGGTAAATAAATATATAGATGTGGGTTCCTTAATATGTGTATAATCATAAATGGATGTTATTATACATGTATGGGGCATGGTGTTCCCATGTATATATATGAAAATCCACATGTATGTGAGTGGAGACTAGTATATTCATATAAGAATATGTGTAAGAATCCCCTTTTACGTGATCATGGCCATGAAAGTGTGTTCATAGGGTCTAGGTTTCTTTATATATATGTTAAAGTGCATATACTCATTGGGGGAGTGGAAGATTTTAGTTAGAAACCATCAAGAGTTGAACTGGACAACTTGTTTCCACTGTGAAGTAGGGTCCCTCTACTAGCCTATTTAAATAAATAATGATTTAAGTTGCTTTCAGTTTCCTTATTAATTCATCTTATTTATACTGAATTTCATTTTTGGAATAATTTCTTAGTTCTGATAAATGAATTAATTGATAAACAATTCATGATTTTCTAAAAACCCCCTTTAATAGTGGTGCAATGTCTTTGATACCCCATAGTGGCAGCTATGCTCATTTAGATTTCTTGTCATTATTGCATCGATGTTTACTTTATGTAGTTTCCTTGGTTGGTAATGAAAAGTCCAGTGATTTGGCCTATTTTATAAACTGAATGGCTTAGAAAGTGGCTAATGACATACAAGAGTTGTTCGTGTCTCATGGTATGTTCTAAATTTTGCTAAACCCTTTTTGATTTTTAATTAATATACTTAAGATTTTTTTCCTTAAGTATAAATGTGAATGTGATTTCTTCTATTACGAATATGGTATGAATATTTGAAATTCATAGGAGGTACTGCCTTATTCATTACATTATGATTGTGAAAGTGATTTTAATTGATTATCGATGGGAGGATTTCATACCCCATTACATTTATTTAATTGATTATGTATGGGAGGCATTCATGGCCCATTTAATTTATGTAATTGATTATGGATTAAACGCATTCATACCTAATGCCATTTATTTATTTGATTATATATGGGAGGTAATTGTACCTCATGTCATCTATGTAAATGAATATGGATGGGAGGGGTTCTTACCCCATTCCATCTATTGTATTCAATTATGGATGAGAGGCATTCTTACCTCGTTAAATTTATGTAATCCCCTATGGATGAGAGGCGTAATTACCTCATTCCACTTATATAATATCCTATGGATGATAGGAATTCTTACCTGGTTCCATTTATATAATCTCGAATAGATGAGATGAATTCTTACATTGTTCCAGTTATATAATCCCCTATGGATGGGAGACATTATTAATTTATTCCATTTATATAGTCTCGTATAGATGAGAGGAATTATTACCTCATGCCACTTGTATAATATCCCTTGTAGGATAGGCATACTTACCTTACGCCAAGGATTACCCCTATATATATATACATATAAGAAGGGATGAGAGGCATTATTACCTCATCCCAATGATAACCTATATATATATATACACATGATGACTTGATTAGAATTGAATCCCAGAAACGAGATGAAGTTGTCATAGCCGTCAGGTGTCCCTCAAGTACCTGGATAGGTGTTTACATACACATACAATTGTGTTATTTAAATTTTACTATACCTACACACTGCTTAATTTATATTATATTTCATTGGATTGGGCTAGAGCGTAGGGGTGATGATCTACTAAGGCTTCATTTCAAACCCTTCTCATGTACCCATGGTACCAGAGTACATCTTATAATTACATGTCCTATGTTGATTTTTGTTTGATTGTACCTGAAGAGTTAGGAATGAAGGACCAAACTGGAGCTCAGGATGCTCATGGAGATCGCTTGTAGGGATTTGTTGTCTTTTTTCTTTATTTTTAACTGTTGTAAATCTTGTTATAATTTTACTTCATTCATTCCTGTATTATTATCATGCCATGCATTCATCTATTACATTAACTGGTGTTGGCCTCTTTTATAAAATGATTATTATATGTTTACCGCTATTTTTTCAACTATTTTTATATTGTTCTACTATTCCTATTGTTTGCTCTCTCATACTACCATTGTGTAACTTTGATATGAGGGTATAGTCTCCCTACTATCACCTCCAAAGACCCTCGTTTCTAGTCATCAGCCTCTAGCATATGGAGAGAGTGCTTGAGGTCATGTTACACCACCAGTCCAGCTATTGGGTTGATGGTAAGGTGGGTCAGGATGTTACAATGTGGTATAAGAGGATGATTCATTTTCTTTGTCTTACTATTTTGGGTTGGTAGATCAGATATTAGAAATGTTTCAACACTTGGTTAATATCCATGCTTAGCACTAATCACCCCATGTATGGGAAATGACCAAGTGGATAGGGATGGGTTATTTGTTTATGTTTCTCGTAGTAACATTTGATATGATTTCACATAGAGTGAATTTTATACTTTCTGCTTCTTATGATTTATATAGTTTCTATTATTTATACCCTTGGCCTATGATGTAAATGAAGTTTCATTCCTTACATCATAGTAGGCACATAGAAATTAAAATTCCATGCATAGTTCCATATCATGTAGTTTCATATCTAAGAAGCTTGTAAATTTGATTATGTATTATTACATGCCTTGTAATCTTTAGCATGTCTATTTTTATAACATTCTCCTGTGTCAGTGATTTTTGATATCATGATATTACTATTATTTATATGTAAACTAGTTGTGATTACATCTAGAGACATTTTTCATTTGTAAGGTGTATGGATGTATTATAACTGGAAAAGGGTAACCAGTATATTCAAACCTTTGTAAAAGGTTGTTAAATTAAGATTCTTAAGGGAATTGTTTTTAATTAAAGGAATCCAAAGGCCAAAATGTAAAGTATATGGGTGATTTATAGGTTTTTAGGTTACCAACCATATGATTTAACCATTGCATTTTAGCATGTTAAAATTCGGAATGTATTTTGGTTTCAATTAATGGGAAACAATACTCAATCCATGAAGTGTATGGGAACTTCATGAATAGGTAAATGGAAACCCATGTTAGATTAAATGAAATGTTGTCTTGTGTGATGTTTATAAATGAGAAATATGTTTACTTTTAAATTGGAATTAAATGGTTAACTGTAAAATGTGGAACATATCAATGTAGGTCATTTGGAGAATTTTTATTGTGAAAAAGAACTATTGGGATGTTTAAAATATTGATTTATGAGAAACTGCTATTGAATTTCTTTTTGGAGTACCCGAGTTTACTCAGTGGGAACTTCATAGGTTTCTATTACTATTAAAAGGAATCTATTATGATAAAAATCTAGTTTATGAAGGAATTTTATTAAATGGATAAATGTTTAAAAAGAAGTTTTGTGAAGTTTTAATGTTTTCCCCATAGGTGTGTTTGTTAAATCATGTTTCATGTGCGTTTTATTTGAAAAATGGTACATGGAATTGGATTTTACCATTTAATGTTTAAATATTAAATGTGAATAAAGATAAATGGCATCAAAATGGAACCATAAGTGGTGACCTTGGTAAAACCCTCGTGTATTGGTATCTTAATATTTTCCTTTTAATTTTCTTGGAATGGAAACGTTAGAATTATCCATAGGCATGTTTCTTTATAAAATGGATTAATGATTGTTTTTTATCCTAGTAAATTTTCTTTGGAATGACCAAATTCTTCAGTCGACTCTTGTTCTTTATAAGGGGATATCCCATGGTAGGTATCTCCCTTTTAATTTGATTTCATTTCTAGTTCCATTTTTTTTCAGATATTTGGTGTTGTTCAGGTGTCATTGTCTTAAGTAGGACATCCATTTTTTAAATGACACCCTTGTTCAGATGGGTGGTAATGTATTTAATTGACCTTGTAATGGGATTGATTATTGGATAATTCTTGTTATAAGCAGGTGAGACCTATGTTGGACATGGTTTGTTGCTTCGTGGGTTGTTTGAACCTTTTTATTTCCTTGGTAGTAGATGATGTTCATGTAAGGCAATGCGATGTTGAGCTAAATCACTTGTTTTATTGATTATGGTCTTAGGTTATCTCCATTGTAGACTCACTTGTGAGTTATGGATTTCATTTCATGCCAATGTTTCGGATCACTATAAGAGGACTCAGTTGTTTTGAAACTCTAGTTTATTTTTTTTGATCTTTTTAGGTTTTTGTGATGTGATAGTGGCTCATAGGGGAATCACTCATTCATTTAGAGTTTTTTCTAGATCTCTTCTGAGTGGGTAGTTGATCTTCTTTTCCTTCAATGACTAGAACACTCCTAATATGAATAGTTTCATGTTTGTTCTGGTAATTACGTGTCCTTACAGGTAAAATCACTGTTGGAAAAGGAGGCTATACCCACGGTTCAAAACCGTGGGAATAGCCCCCAAAACCGTGGGTATAGCCTATACCCACAGTTTTGGGAACCGTGGGACGGAACGGCGTCCGTATAGGGGTCTTAACCTATACCCACGGTTTGGTAGAACCGTGGGTATAGGTGTGTCACACAGTAGCACCACGTGGTACAGCGTGGCAGGCACTTACACCACAGTTTGAACCGTGAGGAATTTATTCGATTCATTTTAAAAAAATGATCACCAGTAATGTTTGAACTCTGCACCTGACACTCTAAAGAAATTCCCTGGACCAACCAAGCTAAAACTATTATATGTTATATATATACATATCTGCAAATATATATTAATAAATCCTACATCGCGTATTCAAAAAGTGAGGCTTCGGTGATTCTAACCTGCGTCTCCTGCTACACCTCACGCCAGCGCCCGACGACGGACCAAATGACCTATTGTTTTAATCTGTTATACAATCATTTATCTACTTATATATTTTAATATAAAACGTATTTAAATTCAAAAAACTTGTCTGCGGGGAATCAAACTGTTGTCTCGCGAAAATACCCTACGCCACTTACCAGCTGAGCTAACAATATTATTCAACATATAGCGACTTATCTGCTTATATATATTAATATAATCCGTGAAAAAACTTCTTCCTGCCAAATTTTTTTGTGTCCCGCCTAATATTTTTTCCCCGCCATAACACGGGAAAGATATACCCATGGTTCTGGAGAACCGTAGGTATAGGTCTTCAAAAAAACCTGCAATACCTACGGTTTTGAAGAACCGTTGGTATAGGTCTTCGGAAAATACCCTATACCCACGTTTTTGGAGACAATCGTGGGTATAGGTCTTAAAAGAAAACAATACCCATGGTTTTTGGCACAACCATGGGTATAGGTTCACATATTATCCCTATACCCACGGTTTGAGAAAACCGTGGGCATAGGGGTACCCTATACCCATAGTTTTTTGAAAAACCGTGGGTATAGACCTATTTTCCAGTAGTGAATGAAACCACCCAAAGAGGGCCATTGGAGGATGTTCGAGTTATATATGGGTTCCTTCGAGTCATTTTGGTATTTTTTGTGTCGGTGTTTTCCCAACAACACAAATTTTATACGATTTTCCATGTATGAAACCTTTGAAAGCACTCTTGGCATGGGATGAGCATCGGTGGTAACATTTGAATTATAGAGGAATGTACTCTTATGGTAAAGTATTTTGATTGGTTTTTAGGTTCGTCTACTGGTGAAGGAGAATCTATTCTTTGTAGTCAACCTATGGTGGTTCAACCATTATTCCTTCTGATAATCAGGTAGGTTTTACTATGAACCGTTACAATTATTTTTAGAGTAATCTTTTAAGAAATGATCATGTCCCATATCTTGTCTTCATCCTAGATTAACTAATAGAGCATCAGTCTTATGCAGCGCTAAATAATTTAAGCTAGTGGGCTTGTTCATGTGGTTCTGTTAAGTAGCTGTATGTGGGATGCATGGTTTCATTTGTGGTTTGATCTTAGAAGTTTCATCTAGGTCACGGATGGAATTCAGTGTGTGTTGGTGTTTTAAATGTGAGATTCCTTTGGAGAAGGCACCACAGTTCATCCTATAAAATTTTTACCATCCTTTAATTAGTCGATTATAGTGGCTTCACTCAGTTCCTCTCTTGATAAATTGATATAGTTGGTGAAGAACCTTTTCAAGTCACATCATCACGTGAAGAAAAGTGTGGTTAGTGTTGTTCAGGGCCTTCCATGAAAATACTATTTGACATGGACTTTTAGGTCGATGTGAAATAAACTATTCGATCATTTTAAAATCACACTAGGAGTGTCATGGAACACATGGAGTATGCTTTCAAAGGAAATTTAAATGGAAGAGGAGTTGTAGTTTGAATTTGGTTATTTAATGTTAAATCCTAATATTGGAAATTTCTTTGGATGAATGGTCAGCGTGGTGATAATGGAATCATGTCTCTAGTTAAACGGTCTCAGGTAAGAGTTTTCTTGGGGTTTTGGATGAAAATTGAGTGTTGAATCGGGGTTTTAAAGGGATTAAGTACTGATTGTTTATTATGTAATTCATGGTGTGTTGGTTGTTTGGGAATGCAACATGACCATTTGAGTGAAGCACCACAACACTAATAGGTCGGGTGATGTGTTACGTTGTTCCCAATGGATTCTCGAGGATGATAAGTTCAAAGGTGGGAAGGATGTGACAATGTGTGGTTGGAACCGAACTAAAAAGAAAATATTTTTGATCTTTTTCAATTATTGAGTGGGTGGTTTCTAAAACTAAGCCTCAGAATGGAATTCCCAGAGTTTGGTTACTTCAATGTGATATTTTTGGACTTGGGTAAATCCCTGTTATATTTTCTATAAGGAATGAAGGGTTTCAGGAGCACCAAACCCAGACAACAGGGTATTTGTAAATTGTTTCCTCTTGAATTGGGGATGACCTCGTTGGTTTAAGGTTCAAACATTCCAATCGGTTTCTAATGGTTTTGTTCATAGAACTGTAAACATCTAATAATTCTATATCTATTTGGACCTACTTTCCAAAGGGAGGTGCTCATTAGTTGGGGACTGATAAGGCTTAAGAATTTGCATTGGTTGAGAGGATGGGAGGTCAGACTCATCACACCTTTTTGGGGGGAATTATTGTCTACTCCGTGACTCTTGTTATAGATTTAAGTTATGTTTGTGAATCATTATTAAATTACCAAGTATTAAAAATGATCTTTCCTTTAGATCTGACAATCAATGATTAGTAATTAGGAGATTTAGAGAATCTTTTATATGTATTTGAGGTTCTTCATCGATAGAGAATCATCTATATTTGTTTATAGATTCTTAGACAATGGTATCCTTCGACACATTATATAGAAGTATCTTGGTCATTATGATAACCATACTGGTTTTAAATCCACTCAGTGGGGCACTTGAAGTTTATTATCATTCAGAAGGACATGGATTATTTCAGATTTGGGATCGTACCCACAGATGGGCTACCTATGTATCCTTGTTTAAAAAAGTAATCAGAAGCCGCGTAGTTCGAGTAAAGATGTATGTGGTTTATGAATGGTTGATGGATCACAGAAAGATTTCATAATTACTTTTACACTCTAAGATCATGTGATTCGTGCTCAGTGTGAGAAATATAAGGTATTGGTAAAACCTGACAATTGTTCCATTAAAGATGAAATCATAAGAAGTAATGTGGGTCTTATGTATGTATGACTGCCCAGATAGATGAGGATTGGGTTTTACTTCCGGGAAGAAGCCCGGGAACAAGGTCCATAAAGGTATATGTGATTTATGGAGATTTTTATACTTAACTTAGGGCTTACTCCTGAGAAGGATACCCAAATTAGAGGGGATTATGATTGGGTTTTACTCATGACAAGGAAGCCCAGATCAAAAAAAATTAAGACTGGTTAAGAGAAATTATGACTGTGGATTATTCCTGAGATGGAGGCCCAGATTAAAGGGACTTGAGAACTGGGGCTTATTCCTGAGAAGGAGTCCCAGGTTAAGGAGAATTATGACTGGAGATTTCTCCTAAGGAGGATGCCCAGATTAAGGGAATTTGGCACTTGGGGCTTATTCCTGAGGAGGATGCCCATATTTGGGAACTTGGTGCTTACTCCTAAGGAGGATGCCCATGAATTAAGGGAATTTGAAGACTGGAGATTTCTCCTAAGGAGGATGCCCAGGTTAGGGGATTTTGGAACTTGGGGATTACTCCTGAGAAGGATGCCCAGATTAAATATCTTGGACTCGGGCTTATGCCTGAAAAGGAAGCCTAGGTTAAGAGAACTTTGACTAGGGATTATTCCTGAGAAGGAGGCCTAGGTCAGGGTAATTAGGGCATACTCCTGAGAAAGAGGCCCAATGAATAGGGAACATGGGGCTTACTCCTAAAGAGGATTCCCATATATAGAGAAATTATGACTGGGGATTATTCCTGAAAAGGAGGCCCAGGTTAGAAGATACTCTCATCTTAAAGGATGAGGTTGAGTGAATGAAATCTCTAACCTCGGTGACATAAAGATATGTTAATCACTAGGTTTTAAGGGATGTTCCACAGAATTCTTTTCAGATAAAGAAGCCAACAAGGGAACCATGCCAAAAATGGCTTTGAAGAGGGTTCTGAAGGCCGAATCATGAATAGGAGAGGCAGATTTGAAGAAAACAATTGAATAGGAAGGAGGGGCACCCAAAAAGAGAGACGCGCACAAGTCCTGTGTGGGCGTGCAGGTCCGGGTCGTGCAGGTATACCTGCGCGACACATAGGTACATGTGTGATGGTCAACCCATAGGGTAATAATTGGGCGAGGCTTGGCTGAAGCCCTTAGTATTATCCCTAGGTGCTTCCAGAAGGGTGGCGCATAGGTTCTGTTGAAGGAATAAGGTGGAGCGCAGGTTTCTTCATTTATATTAAGGGTTAGACACCTAGGCGCGCAGGTTTTGGTGAATTTCAACACTTAGGGCTTGTTCCCCCTATTTAGATCTTCTGTACTAGGTAAGAAATTACCTTAGAAGTGTTCTGAAGGCTTCAAGAAGAGACTAGGGCACCGAGAGTTCATATTTGAGATTCTGGATATTTCCATTCCCGAAATGGGGGGCCCACAAGGGGTATTTATAGGCTGCTGAAGACCCCAGGAGAAAATCAAATAGGGCGCGTAGGTCATCTACATGCCAAATATGTGGCGTGTAGGTACCCTGTGCGACTATGATGAAACTTTCATGACCCAAGTGAAAACAAATCCTCTTTCATGCCTTTTTCAATTTTTGACGTCTCTTCAAAGGATGAATCAAATTGTGGTAAGGTATTTTCCCTTTTTATTCGTTAGACCCTGTGATGGAAAGAAGCATAAAAAAAGTCCCCCCTCAGAGTTTGATCCTAAAGGAAGGAGGGTTTGAATCTGAGGTAAAGAAGAAAACCAAGGAAGGTTGGCGCGCATGTTCTGAGTGCGTAGATAGCGGTACGTAGGTTAAAGGAGAGTAGGCTTCGGCGCGTAGGGGTGCGGCCTGGCCTATAAATATACAGTCATTCTTCGACAAATCACCCGAGTTTGAACAGTTCAATCTCTCACCGTGCAGGTTGATTTCATCACGCAGGTGGCTGATTTCGGCGGTTCATTGATTTTTTCCGTGTCGCGCTGCTTCAGAGGTATTTTGACCTGCACGGTGATACCGACGCACCAAAAACCTGTGTGACACAGTTATACCTGTGCACCAAAATTGGACTTGCGCGCCTTAATGCCTTAGCCATTTATTCTAATTTCTTCCCAAATTTTATGAAAAATCAACCCACTTAAGAGTTAATTATTTGACCTTTGTGTAGACTCAATGGCTTCTAGAAGAATTGGAACGGCTGATGAACTATCTAGCAAGCGGATTGATGACATGATGAATGTTTTTGGCCATGATTACTATAATATTTGTGACAACACTCTCCCGAATTTGGCCAAGTACCTGATAAAATATCATGTTAATTTCCCATAGATCATCTACTTGGCTCTGTATGGGCATTGTCATCTGCATAGAGTCAACATTCCAGATGCAAAGAACTATTTTCCTGAGATACAGTTGCACTCCTACTCCTCTATTTCGGTTATGCTGGGCATTAAGAGCAACAAAAATGGTGTGAACATTCAAACTTTTCCTCCATGTCATTTCCTTGCAGATATGAAGATGGAAAACCCATGGGCTGAAATGTTTCCCGCTGCCAGTTGGTGGAGAGAAGACAATCATGGCATTAGAAAAATATCTGAAAAGATTACTCTCTCCAAATGGTTGTTTACTTCCAATGCTTCATTCTAAAATCCAAGTATCCATCTTCCAAGTCTCTTGGATAGAAACAGAGTAACTGTTTGATCAGCAGAAAATTTTCTCAAACCGCACTCAATAACATTCTTTTACAATTGTTCCAAGAAGAGCTGGTATCACTGCATCTCTTATTGTATCCAGTTGAATGAATGAATTCTAGGAGGCTTCTGAGGAAGCTTGGTATGTCGTAAATAAAATGAAGAGTTATGTTGAAAGTCTTTTTTAGTTCTTGGAAAAGAGAAGAGACTCCAATCTGTGGATGTCCTTCTAACTCTTGTGCATCAATGAAGAACATTTTCATCTTCAATCATTTGTGCCTGAATTTTCTTGTTACCTACTTTAAAGTTTTACCTAAGCCAATGGTCCTAGTAATAATGGTTTTATTTTTCTAGGATTATTATAAATAAACCTACAAACTTTGAATCTTTTCATTGCTCAATATTACGTAAAATCATACAAAATGTGTGTTTAGTGAGCTGGGACTTGACTTTTGTTCAGAGTTCCCTTGCCTTTTGTGGGTAGTTTAAAGTCATGCACATCATACATAAAAAGGCTAATGTTTAAGGTCAAAATATATTTGACCGAATGGATTAAAATTGACTCAATTCCTTGACAATTTATTTGAAAACTTATTACCACACTAAAGTATGAGGGAAAAAATGTAATCTATGACTTAAGAAATTTTGAATCTGAGGAATGATATGAAAAATGACTAAGAGGCATTAGAAGAAGTATTTGCCAAGAATGAAGTTACCACAATTTAACAAACCCGTTAGGGGGTTGAATTATGCAGGGTCGCTTAAGGGAATTGGCTGCATAGTCAAATAATATCATCTTTTGAATGGCAGGTCTGTTATGTAGACTACTTATGCAAGGCTGCCTAAGAGCGCAGTCTACATAGTCAGGAAAATTAACTCTCAAATATTTTCTTTTCTACTGCTAAAAAGCCAGTGAATGTTTATGGAGAATCAAATTTTTCAAAGCATAATGTTCGTTGTATGGAGAGAGGTACTTGAATATGGAGAAGACATCTCCAAACAAGATTGTCTAAGAACTTGATGAATTTCACTTCTACGAAGGTCTGACCCAAATGTAGGGAATGGAAATATAAACCATAGACTTGAATACATTCAGATCATGAAAAAGATAATGTGACAAATTTGTTAAGGATGGCTATTTTTTTGGATCCCTACATATTTTCATTAAGAAAACTAAGGAAAAAAGAGGTTTTCTTCCCAAGAATGAAGTTACCACTATTTGAAAAACCCGTTAGGGGGTTGAATTATGCAAGGGAACCTAAGGGCATTAGATCCATAGTCAAATAATAGCATCTTTTGGCTGACAGATCTATTATGTAGACTGTTTATGCAAGGCCACCTAAGGGCACGTGCTGCATAGTCAGGAAAGAGAATTCTTAGAAATTGGACATTTTGTGACCAGAAGTCAAGTAAAGGGTTATGGGGATCTGGAATTATTTAAGGTTAGGAGTATAACACATGAAAATGGGTATTGGCCAATGCATGAAAGTGATACATATACCAATGCTAACCATAATCATGTTTTGGCTGGGTTCTGAATTGAAATGTTGGACTTCACTGCGTATCCCATAAGGATGGGAATCGAGCCCAATGTAGTTATTGAAATACAGTTTAACGTCATATGGGACGAGAGTATGGGAGATCTTAGATTAGGGTCATAGAGCTCAGATCATAATAATGAATACACGGTGTGTGTTTTATGAACCTGATGTGAATGAGGACCAAGGTTTTCATACAACATTCATGTTTTCACAGGGGGACTTTTCAGCCAAGGGACTAAAAGTGAATTTTTTGGTTAGGCCCAAAGACATGGGGTTGGATTCAAGGGATGCTTAAATTTAACTATGTATCCCATAAGGATGGGAATCAATCCACGCTTAGTTCCTGAAACACCCTCTATACAGATTTGGTTCATACATATGAAGGGTGAAAGGGGACTTTAGTACAATGATGGTTGACCCAAGATAAAAGGTTCGGTCATTGCCATGTATGCACATATTTTTTTGAATATAACATGATTGGAAATCAATGTAAATAATGATTCCCTCTCAGACGAGGGTGTCAAAGAATGTAATAGTTTATTGTTGTACAAGACAAAAGTGATGTATAGTTTAACGTCGTATAGCAAGGAAAAGGGTGAAACAATGTGAAGATATTGATTCTGGGGGCGGCATCATGAATCAAAATCTTATGAGATGGAGGTGAACCGATGTGAAGAAATTGGTTTTGGGCTTGAACCTCGAGAGGTTTCCTACGTACCCAGCCTAGAAGGCAAGGATCAAAGTCTGGGTAGTTCAATTGAAGAATGAATTGGTGATCAAGTTGTTTTTGAGAACAACGACCTAAAAAATGGTTTTAGGACTTATGCATGGTTAGCGGCCCAGAGTGGGTGTTATGGTTGAAGTTTACTCTAAGATCATGTGAGTCATACTCGGTGTGAGAAACAAGAGGTAGCAACAACCATAACTAGGCATAGTTTAATGTCATGTTGGATATATAAGGGACTATACAGTTTAATTTCATGTAGCAAGGACTTAGGGAAGGACTATGCAGTTTAATGTCTTGCAGTGAGGACAATGAGGGCACATTTTAATGTCATTTGGACGTATTAGGGACTTTTTCACTGTTTAACGTCATGTTGGACATTGGGGTTCTATACAGTTTAACATTATGTAGCTAGGACGTAAGAGAATATTATGAAGTTTAAAGTCTTGCAGTAAGGACTTTGGGGACTATGCAATTTAATTTCATGCAGTAAGGATAACACATTTTAACATCTTACCTGACGTAAGGGACTTATATACAGTTTAGAGTCATGTAGCTAGGACATCCCAGTTTAACATCATGTTGGATGATGGTGCGAATAGTTTAAGGTCATATGGATAGACCGTTTAAGGGGACAAATTTTAACATCATGTTGGACGATGAAACAGTTTAACGTCATGTTGGATGAAAGTGCAAATAATTTAAGTTCATATGCATGGACCATTGAAGGGGACAAAGTTTAACGTCATGTTGGATGATGACACAGTTTAACGTCATGTTGGAAAAAAGTTCAAATAGTTTAAGGTCTTATGCATGGACTGTTGATATGTTGCGCCTCCATTCTTCATGCTAAAGGGCATTGCCCGATATAAAAACACACCCTGAGGGGCTCTGAAGGCTGTAGATTCTTTATCTTCTGGAGCCATTTGGATTTTATTATACCCTGAATATCCATCCATGAAGGAAAGTGATTCATAGCCAGCTGTTGCATCAATTAAGAGTTATGTGATCAAAAATGGAAAATCATCCTTGGGACAATGCCGATTAAGATCTCTGAAATCAATAAAAACTCTAACTTGTCCATTCTTATTTTTTACAGGGATAATATTATCCATCCACTTGGGATATTGAACTTCTCTGATGAAGTTAGATTTGATAATCTTATCCACCTCAGCTTCAATTTTGGAAGCATAAGTTGGGTGTGTTCTTCTTGCGGCTTGCTTGAATCCTCGATGTTCTTCTGGAAAACCCAAATGATGATTAGTAACATCTGGATCATGGCCTGGAATTTTGGTATAGTTCCAAGAAAATATATCTATATTTTTCTTCAAAAATACAATATACATTTCCTTCTCTTCAAGAGTCATGACCACACTAATTAAAATGGGGTGTGGGTCTTCTTTTGTACCCAGATGTATTTCTCTGAGTTCATCCACAGTGGTAGAGATACCCTCTTCAAATGCTGGAGGAGTATCCCTATGATCTTCCTCTTCTTCTTCAACATGTGTAATTTATTCTGTTTCTACTTTCATAGTAGGTGATGAAGCATACTTTCCATGATCAGGAGAGATGTTAAAATTTGAACATCTTAAATAAGAGGCTTCCATTTATGACCCTATTGATGATGAAGGGTCTTCCTTTGGTAATAAAGAGGAGATGATGGATTGAGAATCGACATCATCGTTCATCTATAACATTACTATAGATTCTTCTGGCCTAGTTGGAAATGTATAGAATTAATGGACTTCAGCGGATGAAATGAAGACATCTCCATTTGGGCTTTCATCATTGCTTGGTGAATCACCAATTTCACCCATGTTTTCTGGCTTGATTGACGTAATTGACATTATGGAAGTTTCCATAAGAGTATTTGGATTTGGGTCTATCCTGTCAATTTGACTGATAGGAAAAACATAATTTGTACTCACATGTATGAATGGGTTTACTATAATCTTTTCCAAACCATATGGAGCATTAACTTTGGTAACCTCTCTTGCAATAGATTTCTCATTACCCTCCATGTGATAGAATTCCGCCTCAATGTATTGAGATTCACATGTTTTGAATGGGGCCTTATCACCATACAATGTACCAATTTGACCATTGAATCAATATTTGAGACATTGATGGTATGATGAAGGAATAGATGCATGTGGATGTAGCCAAGGTCTTCCAAGAAAAATGTTGAAAGCTATGTCATGACGAACAACAATGAATTCTGAATTGGATACAAGATCTCCAAACTGAGTTTTGAGTGTGATCTCACCCAGAGTTTCTTGTTCATTTTTATCATATCCTTGCAACATCAAAGTAGACGGAGATAAATCAGCTTCAGTGAGGCCCAATCGACGAATTGTATGAATGGGGATGAGGTTGACTCCTGAACCATTATCAATAAAAGCTCTTAGGATGTCTACATCATTGACCTTGACGGATAAATACAAAGGTCTAATATGTCCATGCACAACATCATATTCATCTTCATCTATGAAAGATATCACTGCATGGAATTCTGTAGGATTATTCTCTACATGGTAGACTTCAGCTGCAGTAATTTCAGTTTCAAAATCCTCAGGACTTGAAAAAGCCTCGATGAGTGCCTCCCGAAGATCCTTTGATAGGTTCAAGGCATCCAGAATTGATAACTTAGCCAGTACTTGGTCCAAATGTTTCAATACATCATATTTTTGATCCAAAGGTTTTTGTTTCCCAATAGGAACATGTGGTTTAGCATGTGCCTTGGAAGTTGATTCTTTGGAAGTAGATGCATCTTGTATCAGGTTAGGAGTTGGAAATACTCCTAGCATTGTAAGATTAGACTGAATAGGTCTATTTAACTACAGAGAAGAATAAGGTGTAACCTCCAACCGATCCTCCAGAATGATTGTGCTGGGACTGAATCTTTCATGTGTGTAAGAACTTTATTTTTCTTGTTGAGCTCGCTGAAGGGCTCTGCCATGAGTTTCTACACACTACTGGAAATAAATGATATACCAACGGTTTAGAACCGTTGGTATAGGCTGGAGAACCGTTGGTATATTCTATACCAACGGTTGTCCAAACCGTAGGAAAGTAAGTCGTGGGGAAAGATATATACCAACGGTTTGAAGTAAACCGTTGGGGTAGCCCACTGTAGGTGTGGATTTGCCAACGGTTCTTGCTGAACCGTTAGTATAGGTTTACCCAACGGTTTGGGAATACTATATTCTCATCTTATACCAACGGTTCACAACCGTTGGTATAGTATTTTTCCCAACGGTTTTCATGAAACCGTTGGGAATTCAATGGTTTTTATTTTATACCAACGGTTGTAAACCGTTGGTATAGAGTTTTTCCCAACGGTTTCATGGAAACCGTTGGCATATGTTTAAGTATGGAAAAGTATACCAACGGTTTACAACCGTTGGTATTTAGTATTTTCAGAATTGTCAGCAGCTCCTCCAGTGGCCCCTCCAGTGCACCTGCATAAAAAAAAACACTGAAAAAAACACCACCTCTTTGAATAGAGTCATGCTGAATAATTCCCCATTTGAATCTTCATATGACAAAAACACTGAAACACTTAAAACAACAAAAAATAACACCACCTCTTTGAATAGAGTCATGGTGAATAATTCTCCATTTGAATCTTCATATGACAAAAATAATCCAGTATAGTTGAATCAGAGTTTCAATAAGTCAAATATTATTTACACCCATTTCAATCTTCATACGACAACCACTTTTATAATATATAGTGAAAAGGTATTTTCATAGGAGTCTCATCACTTGTAACTCAGTAAGTGCCACACCATGCCTCAAATTGAGGCTGGGTTGACTAGTACACATCAAATATGATCCATGGATCATTGTCCTTAAGTTTCAACACAATCAAAATCCGTTTGATCGGTTTGGCATATGTACGTAAAATATTAATCCATTTTGAACAAATGAGAGGTAGTTTGGGTGGTCCCCGCCCCACGGTGACTCATATTGAGGTGGGATTGACTCTTACATGTCACATATGACCCATGGATTGTTTTACTAAAGTGTCAAAAGAATTAGAAGGTATTTGGTCTGTTTCTCGTATGTCAGTTGTTGATATCACTTACAATTTAGTCCCTTTTCAAGAAAAGAGAGACAATTTGAGTGGTCCTGGACACACCGTGGCTTGGATTGAGGTAGGTTTGATTCGTAAAAGTCAAATATGACCCATGTATCGTTTTTCTAAAGTTTCAATAGAATCCTAATGCGTTTGGTTGGTTTGGCGTTTGTCAACAGTTGTTTTCACTTAAAGTTATGTCCATTTTAAACAAAAGAGAGACACTTGGAGTGGTGTCGGCCCCAACGGACCTCGTATTGAGGCGGCGTTGACTCGTACATGTCACATATGAGCCATGGATTGTTATCCTAATGTTTTAACACAATCAGAATTTGTTTGATCATTTTGGCGTATGTATGTAAAATGTTGTCCATTTTTAACATATGAGAGATGGTTTGGGTGGTGTCGGCCTCACCATGCCTCGGATTGAGGTGGTATTAACTCTTACACATCAAATATGACCCATGTATTGTTTTCCTAAAGTGTAAATAGATTACGAAGGCGTTTGGTCGGTTTCCCGTATGACAGTTGTTGATTTCACTTACAATTTAGTCCATTTTCCACAAAAGAGAGAAAGTTTTAGTGGTCCCTGCCACACCGTGGCTCGGATTGAGGCGGGGTTGACTCGTAAACATCACATATGACCCATGAATTGTTTTCCTAAAGTTTATACAGAATCCGTAGCCATTTGGTCAGTTTTCCGTATGTCAATTTTTGTTTTCACTTAAAATTAAGTACATTTTTAAAAAAAGAGCCACTTTCAGTGGTGTCGGCCACACCGGGCCTCGGATTGAGGCGAGGTTGACTCATACACGTCACATATGAGGCATGAATCATTGTCCTAAAGTTTAAACACAATCACAATCTGTTTGATCGGTTTGGCGTATGTACATAAAATATTGTCCCTTTGGAACAAAAGAGAGGCAGTTTGGGTGGTCCCGGCCCCACGGTGCCTCGGATTGAGTTGGGGTTGACTCGTACACATCACATATGACCCATGGATCGTTTTCCTAAAATATAAATAGAATCCGAAGGTGTTTGGTCAGTTTCCCGTATGTCAGTTGTTGATTTCACTTACAATTTAGTCCATTTTGAACAAAAGAGAGACATTTTGAGTGGTCCCGGTCACACCGCGGCTCAGATTGTGGCAGAGTTGACTCGTACACGTCAAATTTGATCTATGGATCATTTTAGTAACATTTTAATAGAATTAGAAGTCGTTTGGTTGGTTTGGCGTATGTCAGTTGTTGTTTTCACTTAAAATTATGTCCATTTTAAACAAAAGAGAGATAGTTTGAGTAGTTCCGGCCACACCGCAGCTCGGATTGAGGCGATATTGACTTTTAAACATCACATATGACCCATGGATCTTTGTCCTAAAGTTTCGATAGAATCTGAAGGAGTTTGGTCCGTTTCCCGTATGTTAGTTGTTGATTTCACTTACAATTTAGTCCATTTTTAACAAAAGAGATACATTTTGAGTAGTCCTGGCCACACCGTGGCTCATTTTTTGGCAGGGTTGACTTGTACACGTCACATATGACACATGGATTGTTGTCCTAAAGTTTAGACATAATTAATAGGCGTTTGGTCGGTTTCTCGTATGTCAGTTGTTGTTTTCACTTAAAATTAAATACATTTAAAAAAAAGAGAGGCACTTTGAGTTGTGTCGGCCACACCGGGCCTCGGATTGAGACGGGGTTTACTCGTACACATCACATATGATCCAGGTATCATTTTCATAAAGTTAAAACACAATCAGAATCCGTTTGATCGGTTTGGCGTATGTACGTAAACTATTGTCCATTTTTAACAAAAGAGAGGCAGTTTGGATGGTCCCGGCCCCACGGTGCCTCATATTGAGGTAGAGTTGACTCATACATGTCACATATGACCAATGTATTGTTTTACTAATGTTTCAATATAATCCTAAGGCGTTTGGTCCGTTTCCCGTATGTCAGTTGTTGATTTCACTTACAATTTAGTCCATTTTGAACAAAAGAGAGAGAGTTTGAGTGGTATCGGCCACATCATGGCTCGGTTTGTGGAGGGGTTGACCCGTACACGTCACATATGACCCATGGATCATTTTACTAAAGTTTTAACAGAACTCGTAGGTGTTTGATCAGTTTGGCGTATGTCAGTTGATGCTTTTCACTTAAAATGATGTCCTTTTGAAACAAAAGACGGACACTTTGAGTGGTGTCAGCCGCACCGCATGTCGGATTGAGGCGGGGATGATTCTTACATGTCACATAGGACCCATGGATCGTTCTCCTAGAGTTTCAATGGAAACCGAATGCGTTTGGTTGGTTTTCCGTATGTACTTAAAATGATGTCCATTTTAAACAAAAGAGAGCCACTTAGACTGATCTCGGCCACACCGCAACTCGGATTGAGCCCGGGTTCACTCGTACAGGTCACATATGACCGATGGATCATTGTGATAAATTATCAACAGATTCGGAATGCGTTTGGTCAGTTTTGCATATGTCAGTTGTTCTTTTCACTTATAATCTTGTCCATTTTAAACAAAAGAGACACAGTTAGAACGGTGTCGGCCACACCGCTCCTCGGATTGAGGCGGGATTGACTCGTACACGTCACATACGACCCATGGATCCTTGTGCTAAAGTATCGACACAGTCCGAATGCCTTTGGTCGGTTTTTCGTATGTCACTTGATGCTTTTCACTTAAAATGACGTCTTTTTGAAACAAAAGACCGACACTTTGAGTGGTGTCAGCCACACCGCGTCTCCGATTGTGGCGGGGTTTATTCATACACGTCACATATTACCCATGGATCGTTCTCATAAATTTTCAATGGAAACCGAATCCGTTTGGTCATTTTTCAGTATGTACTTAAAATGGTGTCCATTTTAAACAAAAGAGAGCCACTTAGACTTATCCCGGCCACACCGCGACTTGGATTCTTCCCAGGTTGGCTCGTACACGTCACATATGACTCATGGATTGTTGGGATAAATTATCAACAGATTCAGAATGCGTTTGGTCGGTTTTCCGTATGCCAGTTGATGCTTTTCACTTAAAATGACGTCCTTTTGAAACAAAAGACGGACACTTTGAGTGGTGTCGGCCACACTGCGTCTCCGGATTGAGCTGAAACCACCGTGAGACATTCTAATTATTATTCGTGACGTGTACGCGCATAGGTCACGTCAATCGGACGTGCGGTTTGCGCGGTACGGCTCAATATTCGTGTATTAAGTGATGAGTGTGCTTCGTAAACGCGCGCGAGGGGGTCCAAACAGGCCGAACGAAGTCAGAATGGCCTGAAATCAGACAACAAATACGGGTGAGTGATTTATGAAGTGGTCGAGCAAACGGCACGTCAATCGGACGTGTCGTGTGCCCGCGGTGACCGACAACGTAGTTCTGGTGTCAAAAACGGCCAAAACGGGCGTCCAATGGTCAAATTCATAGGAGACGACCTCGGATTGAGCTGAAACCACCGTGCAACATTATAATTATTATTAGTGACGTGTACGCGTAGACGGAACGTCAATCGGACGTGCGGTTTGCACGGTACGACTCAATATTCATGTTTTAAGTGATGTGCGCGCTTCGTAAACGCGCGTGAGGGGGGTCCAAACGGGCCAAACGATTTCGGAATGGCCTGAAATCAGATGAAAAATATGGGTGATTGATTTCTGAAGTGGTCGAGCAGACGTCACGTCAATCGGACGTGCCCTGTGCCCGCGGTGACTGAGAACGCAGTTTGGGTGTCATAAACGGCCAAAACGGGCGTCAAACGGTCAAATTCATAGCAGACGACTTTAAATTCACCTGAAACCACCGTGCAATATTCTAATTATTATTCGTGACATGTACGCGCAGACCTCACCTCAATCGTACGTGTGGTTTGCGCGGTACGGCTCAATATTCGTGTTTTAAGTGATGTGCGCGCTTCGTAAACGCGCGTGAGGGGGGTCCAGACGGGCCTAACGATGTCGGAATGACCTGAAATCAGACGATAAATACGGGTGAGTGATTTATGAAGTGGTCGAGCAGACGGAACGTCAGTCGGACGTGTCGTGTGCCCGCGGTGACCGACAACGCAGTTCTGGTGTTATAAACGGCCAAAACGGGCGTCCAACGGGCAAATTCATAGCAGACAACCTCGGATTGTGCTAAAACCACCGTGAAACATTCTAATTATTATTAGTGACGTGTACGCGTAGACGGCACGTCAATCGGATGTGCGGTCTGTGCGGTAGGGCTCATTATGCGTTCTTTAAGCGTTGCGCGCGCTTGATAAACGCGCGTGGGGGGGTCCAAACTGGCCGAACGATGTCCGAATGACCTGAAATCCGACGACATCAAAGGGTGAGTAAATTGTGATGTGGTCGAGCAGAGGGAATGTCAATCGGACGTGCCGTGTGCCCGCGGTGACCGGGAACGCCGTTCTGGTGTCATAAACGGCCAAAACAGGCGTCTAACGGTCAAACTCATAGCGGACGACAACAGATTGACCTGAAATCACAGGACAACAATCCCATTATTATTCTCGACATGCACGCACAGACAGAACATCAATCGGACGTGCGGTCTGCACGGGAGGGCTCATTATGCGTTCTTTAAGCGTTGCGCGCGCTTGATAAACGGGCGTGGGGGGGTCCAAACTGGCCGAACGAAGTCCGAATGGCCTGAAATCGGACGACATCAAAGGGTGAATGAATTGTGATGTGGTCGAGCAGACGGCACGTCAATCGGACGTGCCGTGTTCCCGCGGTGACCGGGAACGCCGTTCTGGTGTCATAAAGGGCCAAAACGGGCGTCTAACGGTCAAAATCATAGCGGACGACATCGGATTGACCTGATATCACAGTACAACAATACAATTATTATTCGTGACGTGCACGCGCAGACGACATGTCAATCGGATGTGCGGTCTGTGCGGTAGGGCTCATTATGCGTTCTTTAAGCGTTGCGCGTGCTTGATAAACGCGCGTGGGGGGTCCAAACTGGCCGAACGATGTCCGAATGGCCTGAAATCGGACGACATCAAAGGGTGAGTAAATTGTGATGTGGTCGAGCAGAGGGCATGTCAATCGGACGTGCCGTGTGCCCGCGGTGACCGGGAACGCCGTTCTGGTGTCATAAACGGCCAAAACAGGCGTCTAACGGTCAAACTCATAGCGAACGACAACAGATTGACCTGAAATCACAGGGCAACAATCCCATTATTATTCTCGACGTGCACGCACAGACGACACATCAATCGGACGTGTGTTCTGCATGGGAGGGCTCATTATGCGTTCTTTAAGCGTTGCGCGCGCTTGATAAACGCGCGTGGGGGTGGGGGGGGGTCCAAACTGGACGAACGATGTCCGAATGGCCTGAAATCGGACGACATCAAAGGGTTCGTTAATTGTGATGTGGTCGAGTAGACGGCACGTCAATCGGACGTGCCGTGTGCCCGCGGTGACCGGGAACGCCGTTCTGGTGTCAAAAACGGCCAAAACGGGCATCTAACGGTCAAACTCATAGCGGACGACATCGGATTGACCTGAAATCACAGGACAAAAATCCCATTATTATTTACGACGTGCACGCGTAGACGGCACGTCAATCAGACGTGCGGTCTGCGCGGGAGGACTCATTATGAGTTCTTTTAGCGTTGCGCGCGCTTGATAAAAGCGCGTGGGGGGTCCAAACTGGCCGAAAGAAGTCTGAATGGCCTGAAATCGGACGACATCAATGGGTGAGTGAATTGTGATGTGGTCGAGCAGACGACACATCAATCGGATGTGTCGTGTGCCCGCGGTGACCGGGAACACCGTTCTGGTGTCATAAACGGCCAAAACGGGCGTCTAACGGTAAAACTCATAGAGGACGACATCGGATTGCCCTGAAATTACAGGACAACAATACCATTATTATTCGCGACGTGCACGCGCAGAAGGAACATCAATCAGACGTGCGGTCTGCGCGGGAGGGCTCATTATGCGTTCTTTAAGCGTTGCGCGCGCTTGAGAAACGCGCGTGGGGGGGTCCAAACTGGCCGAATGAATTCCGAATGGCGTGAAATCGGACGACATCAAAGGTTGAGTGAATTGTGATGTGGGCGAGCAGAAGGCACGTCAATCGGACGTGCCGTGTGCCCGCGGTGACCGGGAACTCCGTTCTGGTGTCATAAACGGCCAAAATGGGCGTCTAACGTTCAAACTCATAGCGGACGACATCAGATTGACCTGAAATCACAGGACAACAATCCCATTATTATTCGCGACGTGCACACACAGACGGAACGTCAATCAGACGTGCGGTCTGCGCGGGAGGTCTCATTATGCGTTCTTTAAGCGTTGTGCGCGCTTGATAAACGTGCGTGGGGGGGTCCAAACTGACCGAATGAAAAAACCAAATAGGAACACACCCTCATGTTATCATATTAATAACTCTTCTTGAATCATTGAGAGTCACATCCCAATGATCATAGGATCATTATCCTAATTGATCACTAACCATGAAACACATGTATGTTGGTCATGTCACCACATGCATCATCACTCATGCCACCATATCAATATATCACAAGGAATTCTCCAGGATAAGACAATATTTGATCACACATCATTCACATTTAGTTATCATAATACAAATTATATTTACATGCTTATGATATAGAATGAATCCACATTAGTAAGACCCACCCCTCTCATAATTTACCATCACATCACTATAACCCATCCTAGAAAGCACCCTACCGCATACAAATTCACCCAATCTAGGGTCTAATACCCAACAGGATCTTACATACTAGGATACACATCATGGATCACTATCAAAACCATAAAAACATTGAAAGATCTCAAAAAATTAGTGCATGCCATCATTAGCTCATAGAATTGAAAAAGGTAAGTAACAAGCAATATATATCACTACTCCATACTCACCCAACAACATAAGGGTCTCACATTACTAGGGAATAATTCTATCCAATACTAAATGATCTTGATCTATTTTTCATATACATATATGATTCACCTCACCAATTACTAAATATTAATAACATAAAAAATTATGATTCCATTTAACTAGAATTAAACCATCAGGTTTTACAAGGAAATTCTATATAAGTATTTGTTTACACTTTAAATAATCTTACCCCATACCATAAATAAGGTGTTCAACAAAAATCAAGAACATGAATTTCATGTTAACACCCAACATTGATTCATTAATAAATTGTATTCGAATTTTATGGAAAAACCAAAATAAATTAGTGAATCAATGTACCTATAGTGGTGCACATGACCACCATGAAACAATCATAAATTTTTACAAAAACCCTAATAATTGGGAATAACAAAATCAAGAATAGAAGTATATGATTTATAAGAGGTGGAACTATATCGTTGATAAAATATAGGAGTCTAACCTGGTAGGTGCTGATCTGATGGACGATGTGGGGATTGGGAGGTCCTTCCGCAAGAAATCGCTCCAGGAGGACACGAGGTGAATGCTTCTGTAATGTGGGGAGGCCGCTGGCTCGATTTGGTATTTGGGGCTTTTTTTTTTCAACGGTTTTTAATAACCGTTGGGAAAGACCAACCTTTCCCAATTTCTTCACCACTTTTCCCAACGGTTCTAAGAACCGTTGGGAAAACAAGGGTCCTTCACCACTTTTCCCAGCGGTTCTAAAGAACCGTTGGGAAAAACCTATCTTTCCCAACGGTTTCATACAACCGTTGGGAAAACTATGAATTGAGGGGTTTTTCCCAACGGTTTATAGAAACCGTTGGGAAAGATATGATATGCGAACGGTTCTTTGAACCATTGGTACACAACTGTTGGGAAAGATCCCTTTTCCAGTAGTGACAGTATATACAGTTCTAGCAAGGGTAGAATTGGAATAGTGGCTTCTGGGATATCCACGTCTTCCTCTATATCCTAGTCCTCTAGAACTCCCTCTAATTCCTCTGTTTGATATAGGGAACTCAAGCTCATAGAGATCAAAAATGTGACTGGCATAAAGGTATGTTAAGTGAATCATGTTAACAGAACCAAAGATCAACTCTTCATCCGATTAAGAATCTTCCTGACTAGACAATTTAGGTTGTGTCGTTTGGTGGGGCGGTGCCCATGGCTTCAAAGTAGATGGAATAAAATCTGCTAGAGTCAAAGACAACTTGGGCTTTGACACAAACTCATCTTCTTCTGATTTCTCTTCTTTCTTTGTATTATGTCGTTTCTTTGAGGATTTTCCCACTGATGAAGCGATCTTTGCTATAGCATTCATCGTAGAAGACACAATTGGTTTCTTTAATTGCGTTCGCAAAATGTCATGAGTTCAGTTGATTTTTTTTTGACCATCCAATCATCATATTTCTACACATTTTTTCTTTTGACTTCCTTCCACTCGCCTTCTTCCTCTAGATCTGTAGTAGTAACACATGCTACCTGAGCTGAAGAACCTTTCAATTTGACTTGTCTGGAGTCGACCATCTTTTCTAGGAGGTCCTTGAATACAAAACACTCTTTAATGGGATGCCCAACATCTAATGAAATGGGAAATAGTTGGGATGGTCTTCATCTCCTTCTTTGTTTAGCCTTTTGGGCCTTGGAAATTGAACCAAATTATTTTCTAGAGCCGAAATGAAGTAACCATGAACTTGTTCATTTTGGAAAGAATAAAATTTGCTCTTCAGATCCTCAAATTGTTTACATCTTTGATCTCTTTGATCATCTTGACGAAAGGGCCTCTGTTGTTGACGCTATGGAGCTGAAGCCCTTCGGAATGATGAAGGTTTTGAAGTAGAAGCAGGTACAGGTGCTTGTTTAATCATAATTGTAATAGTCTCTACTCTACCCATTCTCCTTCCTGGAGCTGATGGAATTACATGAGTTTTATCCTTAGTCTTTATAAGAGAGTCTTAGATATGCTTAGTGATCGAAGTAAGATCTCAAAACCCTCCTGTGTATTTCACCAGGATCAACGGTGTGCGCAACTCATCACACAAATTTTCCATACTGATTGTAAAAAATTACTCTTAAGGGAGTGCTAAGATTAGGGAATATGTTAATACCTTCTAGTGAGAAATGAAATTTGAAACCCTTTCATTCTCCATTTTCTTACAATTTGTAAGATAAAAAACTATTGTCTTCGGCAACGTTGAGCTGAATTGAAGAAGGAATTTTTGGCGGAGATCCTCTCATCTGGTAATTAACCGGGATTGCAATCTTGTATACCAAACAAAAGAAGGCCCTTGTAATGACTGTACAAAACACCTGAGCTTAACTGCTTCCTGTTTCTAAGGGTTTCCCATCATAGGATCACAAAAAGAAAAAAATGTGTTAAGTTTTGCTCTCGGTCTCCCGAACCATTAAAGATTGGGAATGTGGTACTTGTAAAATTTGATGGGGGAGGAATTGCATCAACCCATTTAGGGTAAGATCTCTTTTCTGGTTGAATTAGAGAATGTTTTCCCTCCATATATTCCAACCAAGATGTTAATGACTCAATAGTAGTAATTAACTTTTGAGAAACATACGGTTGAGCTTGGACCTGAGCAGGTGCAATAACTAGATCTTGGATAGGTGTGGTGGCGGGTACTACAACTGATGATAACACTACTGGTTGTTGTTTCACCTGACCCATAGGATTAGACCTGTGAGGGAGTACTAGTAGAGGAGGATATTCTTGATCCATCTTAGTAGCTGCAACAAATTCCATTGGCTGACTGACTCTAGAACGCTTAGGAGGAAGACTACCTTGAAGTAGTTCTGCATTCAACCTCATCAATTCCTTCATTTCTTCCTCTTGTTGCACGAATCTTTACTCTAGTGAGAGAGATTGGCCTTCTCTAGAGAAAGGGTACGTAACCTGATTCTTTCCTTTCCCCTTGTTGGATCCCTTTCAGAGAGGGGGAAGTTGGTTACTTGAAAGAACACCCAGATTCTGGGTAAGCCTTTGATTTTGTGTACGCACACCTTCTTCATTTTTGTATGTGTGTACAACTTCTTGACCAGGAACCTTTTCATCTGATCCCTCTGAGTGAGCCTCATGTTTTGGAGAATCAGCAACAACGGCATTGAGGACATTAATTGATGCATAACTCATTGCATCCCTTCTATCGGCATTTCTGCGATATTGTCTGTTTCCATGTTCTTGATGAGACATTGCCTTTTGTTGATTTGATCCCTCAGGAAATTCTTGACGAATCGTAATTTGGAGGGAATATCTTGATAATTCGTCTCTTCATTCCTCTTGTGGCTTCTTCCCTAATTGAGAGAAAACTAACTTTCTCTGAGGAAGAGATTGATGATTTGAGAAAGTCCCCAGTCTGGTGGACTGGGGCTATTCCTATTGTTTCTGATCAACTCCTCGAATCCTATTTGTTGATTCTAAGGGTTGGGTTAAAAGAGTCCCCAGTCTGGAAAGCTGGGGTGGTTCTTGAGCTGCTATATCTAAGAATTTATTGAAATCTCTCCTGATCTTGCGGACTTTAGTCCAAAAATTAGCTGGATGCATTAACCTGCATCCACTTTTATCACCTATCTCAAATGAACGCTGGATGATTTCTGACACTTCTGTGACATGATGCTACACTTGATCTAAACGAGAAGCCTGTTCAATATTCTTGTTTTCTTGATTCAGGTGTAATTCAACAACTTGTTCTTTGTATACTTGACTTTGAGAAAAACTATTTCAGGCCTATTCTTGAGCAAGCCTTTGATTACAAACAAAGCCAATTCGTTGTGTCCGGCCATGGGATATAACATTGCATGAGACCATTTTTGGCGGCCTTTGTTGATTGGAGAGTACAGTGAAATGTAGTGCTCCATGAACACCCCATCCCCTGATATGAATACCAGATGGGGCATTGGCAATTAACTGGCGCAATCTTCTTAGTGCGCCATGGTATGAATGATGAAGGGCTCTCTATTGCTTTCCAGAATTCGGATATCGAGAAACTGAGAGAGATGCCAAGTCAATTTGATGTTGTAACCCTTCTATTATCTTGAAATTATTTTCATATTCATCATAAGATAATATTTTTTTTTCTTCAATTGACAAAGAGTTTTCCACATGTTGAGATGAATGTCATGAATGCAATATTCCGTCAACATTTCTGGAATGTCATAATGAGAGTCAGCCAAAGGCCAAAACATAACTGGCACTTCACCTTTTTCCAGTTGTTTTCTCATATTCAGCACTTCCTCTTTATCATTTGATGAAGATTCTTCTACCTAATTAGACTAGAGCTGGTGCTTCCTTGTTGCTTCATCAGATTCAACAAGATTGGTAGATAATTCATTGATCAAACTATAATATGAACGACCTAGGGGTGGTTCGGAGAATGTCCTACACCCCGGGTTATCTTCTGATTGAGAAAGTATTTCACCTGCTAGCGGTAAAGCATCAGACATATCTGGCTTTACATTTGCAAGTGCATCAAGATAAGAGGGCTTTCTCGTCACTGTATTGTCCTCCGAAGAATTTTCCAGACAATGCGCATTACTACTGTGGATAGGACTTTCGCAGATAAATTCATCATCATGGGGAGGACCACCATGGTGGGTTATAGCAAAAGATGAAACATTTTGATCCTTGGTCTTCTGGCCACACAGAGGTTTCTTGTGGATCTCATCTAAAGATGAAACTTTGAGATTGACCAAATTGTCATGAAGAAAGCCTTCACGAGGAAGTGTCTGATGAAGACCTTCAGAATTAACATTCCCACTATTGGGAAATGAGGGAGTAGAATCTTGAATTTCAACAGATAATTGTCTGAGGGATTTAAGAACACCAGCATCAAGCAAGGCCTTATTACAAATTGGCTCTTGATTTCTTGACTATGCTGGGAGGGTCTTCTTCTTAGATAACTTATTACTCACTTTAAGAACCACTTTTTGACAAAAGTGGTTATTATGGGAAGGTGTATGTGCGTGCTCAGGAGAAATAGTCAGGTTAGGATTATTATCTCCACTCAAATCAGGTGTATGTGCCTGACTCGATTATTCGTATGATATGGGGGAGTACGCCCCACAACCCTCTGGGACTGGAACAGAGTTGTGTGTCTGTTCCAGAGTGATATGCTGATTTTTCACTCCACTAGTATGGATAGATTTTCATTTCTTTCCCTATGATGCTGTTGAAGCTGTTATAATATTCTGACAGGCATCTAGAATATGAGCAGGGATTTGCTTCTGGTCTTTCACCATTGACAGAATGTGCTTGGTGACTTCATCTGCCAGAATGGGGATATACATCCATTCCGTGCTTGGAGTAGGTGTATGTGCCTGATCCTTTCCTCCTTTTCCTGTCAGTGAATTCTGACAGTACTCAAGTGTTGGGGAAAAGAGTTGAGTCTGCCTCCTGTTTGTCGCTGAGCTTTCCAACTAACTTCTCCGGGTACAACTAAACAAGACTGTTGGTAGGCTTGATCAATACTTGCAGGTGTATGTTTCTGCTGATTTCACTCCGTCGAACGTTGTTGATGAAGTTCCTTCAATACTAGAAGATGAGGCTGTTGGTAGAATTGATGAATGTAAGAAGGTGTATGTGCTTGATTGCCGGTTGTCAACACATTGGGTTGGCGGTCTTCATCGTATGTATTCAGACGAGCCTGCTGACTATCTGATGATTTATAAACCGGTGTATGTTCATGTCTATAGTACTCCGCCAGAATTTCCTGGTGGGATTGGCGTGTTGCTTCCAGACGAGTCTGCTGGACAGCGGAATTAAAATGGACGGGTGTGTGTGCTCATTGCTTTCCACCAAGTTAGGTTGGTGGACTTCTCCGGAAATGGCAGAGATGAGAACCTGCTCACGGTTGACCAGTCGTCGCCTCTGGTGGTTCGTCTTTCCTTCTCAGGTTTGAGGAACCGGAGCCGAATGCCTAGAGACAACACCCTCATCATGTTTAGGGCGCACTGTCGCACGAGTCTGGCGGTGATAGTTGATGGTAACCCTCGGGAAGGACTCATGTCTCTTTGAATTAAGGCCTTCAGTGACCTTCTCATTCACCACCCCAGAATATGGGAGGGTCTGGTGATTGTGTTTCGGGGATAACGACCCGAAACATTTGGAGATGGTGGTTGGCACCACCTGCTTCTTGATCGCTGGTCGTCACTGTCTGGGCAACCAGGGTGAATTATTGACTTGGAGGGCTTGTCGAGCGGCCTCCAAAGTCAGAATAGTAACGTTTTGATGGTATTCCTTAACCAGTGCATTTGATACCCAGTGTTGAAGATGTTGAGTAGGTGATGTCGTCCTCAAAGAAGATGCCGATATAGCAGGAGTAGTAGCAGAGGTATTCACAGGTGTGAACTTAAGAGAATCCATTTATGTAATGCAGAAGATCTTGGAAAAGAGTGTTTGTTTGATATAACAGATATAATCAAGATAAGTTCAGCCAGTACATCTTTTGGATGAGCACATATGTTATTGATTGTTTTATTGGCCCTCTCATTGAGTATAAATAGGGGCCTAACAAATAAGTAAAACATCACTTTAACATGGTTAAGGATTCACGTCGGGTTCACCATTTTTTGTTTCCTCTAGAATTGGGGATGACCTCATTGGTTTAAGGTTTAAATATTCCAATCGGTTTCTAACGGGTTTGTTCATAGAACCAGAAACATCCAATGAGTCTATATCCATTTGGACCTATTTTCCAAAGGTACATGCTCATTAGTTGTGGACTGATAAGGCGTAAAAATTTGACTTGGTCAAGAGGATGGGAGGTCGGACTCATCACACCTTTTGGGGGGAATTATTGTCTACTCTGAGACTCTCTTTATAGATTTAAGTTCTGTTCGTGAATCCTTATTAAATTACCAAGTATAAAAAATAAGCTTTCCTTTAGATCTGAAAATCAATTATTAGTATGTAGGATATTTTGAGAATCTTTTATATATATTTGAGGTTCTTCATCAATAAAGAATCATATGTATTTTTTTTAAGATTCTTAGTCAATGGTATCCTTCGAAACATTATATAGAAGTCTCTTGGTCATTATGATAACCATACTGGTTTTAAAGCAACTCATTGGGGAACTTGAAGTTTATTGTCATTTAGAAGGACATGGATTATTTCAGAGTTGGGATCGTACCTGAATATGGGCAACCTAATTATCCATGTTTAGAAAAGGAATCAGAACCCACATAGTTTGAGTAATGAAGTATGAGGATTATGCATGGTTGATGGCTCAAATAAAGATGACATAATTACTTTTATGCTCTAATCTCTTGTGATTCATGCTTGGTGTGAGAAACATAAGGTATTTGTAAAACCTGACAATTGTACCACAAAATATGCAATCATGAGAAATAATGTGGGGCTTATGTATGTATGACTGCCCAGATAGATGAGTATTGGGTTTTACTTCAGGGATGAAACCATGGAACAGGGTCTATAAAGGTATATGTTCTTTATGGATATTTGGATACTTAACTTAGGGCTTACTCCTGAGAAGGATGCCAAAATTAGAGGAGATTATGATTGGGTTTTACCCCTGATAAGGAAGACCAGATCAAAAGAAATTAAAACTGGTTAAGAAAAATTATGACTAGGGATTATTCCTGAGAAGGAGGCCCAGATTAAAGGGACTTGATAACTGGGACGTATACCTGAGAAGGAGGCCCCGGTTAAGGGGAATTATGATCGGGGATTTCTCCTAAAGAGGATGTCCAGGTTAAAGGAATTTGGAACCTGGGGCTTACTCCTAAATAGGATTCCTAGGTTAGGGGATTTGGGAACTTGGGGCTTACTCCTGAGAAGGATGCCCAGATTAAATATCTTGGACTGGGGCTTATTCCTAAAAATGAAGCCTAGGTTAAGAGAACTTTGAAAGGGGCTTATTCCTGAGAAGGAGTCCTACGTTAGGGAAATTGGGGCTTACTCCTGATAAGGAGGCCCAATAAATAGGGAACTTGGGGCTTACTCATAAAGAGGATGCCCAAATTTAGAGAAATTATGACTAGGACTTATTCTTGAAAAGGAGGCCCATGTTAGAATATCCTATCATCTTAAAGGATGAGGTTGAATGAATGAAATCTCTAAACTCAATGACATAAAGATATGTAAATCACTAGGTTTTAAGATATGTTCCACATAATTCCTTTCAGATAAGGAATCCAACAAGGAAACAATGCCAAAAATGGCTTTGAAGAGGGTTCTGAAGGCTGAATCTTGAATAGGAGAGGTGGATTTGAAGAAAACAACTGAATATACAGGAGGGTCACCTAAAAAGAGAGAGGCATGCAATTCCTGCGTGGGCGCGCAGGTCCTGGTCGCGCAATTATACCTGCGCGAGAAATAGGTACCTACACGACGGGAAACCCATAGGGCAATACTTAGGCGAGGCTTGGCTCAAGCCCTTATTATTATCCCCAGGGGCTTCCAGAAGAGTGGTGTGCAGGTTCTACTGAAGGGATAAATATGCGTGCATGTGTCTTCATTTCTCTTAAGGGTTAGACACCTAGGCGCGCATGTGTTGGTGAATTTCAACACTTAGGCATTTTTTCCACCTCTTTAGATCTTTCGTTCTAGGTAAGAAATTACCTTATAAGTGTTCGTAAGGCTTCGAGAAGAGACTAGGGCACCAGGAGCTCAAATCTAAGTTTCTGGATTTTTCTGTCACTAAAATGGGGGGCCCACAAGGGATATTTATAGGCTTCTGAAGACCCTGGGCAAAAAACAAATAGGGTGTACAGGTCATCTACGCGCCCAATATGTGGCGCGCAGGTACCCTGCGCGACTATGATGATACTTGCGTGACCCAAGTGAAAACAAATCCTCTTTCATGCCTTTGTCAATTTTTGATGTTTCTTCAAAGGATGAATCAATTTGTGTTAAGGTATTTTCCCTTTTCGTTCGTTAGACCCTGTGATGGAAAGGAGCATCAACGAAAATCTGAAGAGGGTGAATAGTTTGTTTGAAACTGTGTGTCCCACTGCAGGTAACCACAATGCCTTATTTAAGGGGTCATAGGTGTTTTTCATGGGATTCACATGGTTTCCTAAACCATGTGCCTAGCCCATGTGAGGGGAGTCTTTTAAAATGGGGGTGTCACACAGTTTTCACACGGTTTGGAAAACTGTACGGGTCAAACCATGTGGTTGGATCTGTTTCAGTAAATAAATTAAATTAAAATTAATATAAAATTAAAATTTACACTTAAAGAAACTTTCTAACCACTGTAAAATTTGATGGACCTAAGGGGAGGGCTCTCCTATATCCTCATGCTCAAACCCTCTCCAAGGCCTCTTCATCTCTCCTCGATCCCCTAGTTTTTCTTATGATTATTCACTCAATCCATAATGGTAACCACTCTACTCTTTTTTTTCTCCCTTCATTGGATGATTTTTTCCTTCTTGTTTTCCTATTTTCATTCACCTGAACCCTTGGTCAAGGGTTATATAGATTTATATTTCTCATTTTGTTTTTGGGGTATGCAATGACTTTCTCAGGTCTCGTTCTGGCATGTTCTAGCAATTTCCTCCAAAGAAGGAGTGGTTCACCTCGTTTTAATTCATCACTTCCATCTGAGGTGAGTATTTTCTCATTTCATATTGGATTCACAACATCTAAATTAAGATCTTTAATTGTTTTATGGTTCATATTAATTTTCTTATAGAGTTTTGGTCACTGCTTTGTGGTTTTGATTTGTTGGGTCTAAGGTGACTCACCTACATATGAATAGGTAAGTTAATATTTATATTTGGGTTCCTCTGTTATGTTTATAATCATCCATGGTAGTGATTATACATGTCTGGGGAGAGGTGTTCCCATGTATATATATGAAAATGCATATTTAGGTGAGTGGAGACTAGTATATGAATATAAGAGTATTTGTAAGTATCCCCTTGCACATGCTCATGGCCATTAGGGAGTATGCATAGGGGTTAGGTGTCCATATATGTATGTGAAAGTTTATATACTCAGTGGGGGAGTAGAAGCTTTTAGTTAGAAATCGTCAAGAGCCAAAGTGGATGGTTAGGTTCCACTTTGAGGTACCATCCCTCTCCCAGCCTATTTAAATCAATAATGCGTTAAGTTTCATTCAACTACCTCTTTAATTCTGATTATTTATACTGAATTACATCTATTGAAAAATTGCATATTTCTAAAAAAATCTTTGATTAATAAATAATTCATGGATTTATAATAAAACCCCTCCAACAAAGGTGCATTGTATATGAAAACCCATAGTGGTAGCTATTCTCATTTATCTTTCTTGGTATTATTACATTGATGTTTACGTTTTTTACTTTCCTTGGTTGGTAATCACATGTTTAGGGCTTCGGCCTATTTTATAAACTAGATGGATTTGTCATATATAATTTATTTCATTCTGTTAAAGGGTCTAAATTATTTTTTTCCATGAAATGGATTAGAAAGTAGATAATGAAATACATGAGAAGTTCATCTCTCAGGGTATGTTTTGAATGTCACTTCGCCCTTTTTGATGTTTAATTGATGTACTTAAGATGTTTTTCCTTGAGAATAAATGTGAACGTGATTTCTTATATTATAAATATGGTATGACAATTTTGAAATTCATAAGAGGTACTCCCTTAAAAATTACATTATAATTATGAAAATTATTGTAATTAGTTATGGATTGGAGGTATTCATACCCCCATTCAATTTATGTAATTGATTATGTATGGGATCCATTCATACCCCATTCCATATATGTAATTGATTAGGGATGCGAGACACTCATACCCCATGCCATCTATGTAAATGACTATAGATGGTAGATATTCTTACCCCATGACATATGATGTATTTGATTATTGACGGGAGTCATTCTTACATAGTGCAATATATATAATCCCCTATGGACAAGAGGCATTCTTACATCATGCCACTTATATAATATATTATAGATGAGAGTAATTCTTACCTCGTGACAATTATATAATCTCGAATAGAGGAGAGGCATTCTTACCTTGCACCACATATATAATATTCTATGTAAGATAGGATTTCTTACATCGTTCCTTTTATATAATCTTGTATGGAAGTGAGGAATTCTTACCTCATTCCACCTGTATAATCTCCCTTGGACGATAGGAATGCTTACCTTGTGCGAAGGATTTCCCCTTTATATATATATATATATGAAGGGGCTAGAGTAATTCTTAATGCATCCTAGTGATAAACTATATATATATATATATATGATGATGAATTGATCAAATTCAAATCACAATAATGAGATGAAGTTGGTATAGCTATCTGGTGTCCCTCAGAAACAAGGAGCGGTGTTTAATTACACATGAATTTATGTTATTTATATTCTTCTATAACTACACACTACTTAATTTATATTATTTTTCACTCGATTGGGTCAGACACTGGTGGGTGTCGGCCAAATGAGATTTCATCTCACACCCTTCTTGTGTATCGGTGGTACATGAGTAGACATTATAATTGTCAGTCCTTGGCTGATTTTTGTATTCTTGTACATGAGGGGTTAGGATAAACTTAGGATGATGGAACTTGGGATGCTCATGGAGATCGCCTATAGGGATTTTCTATCTTTTTCATTATTTTGTACTCTTCTAATTCATGTTGTAAGGTTACTTCCTTCTTTCATGTATCATTGTAATGACTTCCATTCATCTGTTATATGAACTGGTGTTGGATATTTTGTAAAATGATTATTATCTTCATTCCACTATTTGGTCAACTATTTTTACACTATTATTCTAGTAATGTTGTTTATTCTATGATAATTCCTCTGTGCAACTTTTATATGAGGGTATAGTCTCCCCACTACCACTTCTTGAGACCCTCAATACTATTTAGAAGCCTTTGCTGTATAAGGAGATGGACATGGGGTCATGTGACCCACACTATTCAATATACTAGTTTATAGTAAGTTGATTCAGGATGTTACATATGTTTTAATTATGACTTTATATTACCCTCTATTTAACAATCTATATTAAGGTTTCACACCAGGTAATATGCACTTTGTTCTTAGAATGTTCTTTAATTTGTTATACCTTTGGTTATTATACATATCATGATTTCCAGAATGAAAACCATGATATAAATACCAATTATATTCAGAATATGTGTATTATACTAATCAATATAATATAAATATTAAATTTAATATACAATTCAAGGAGATGGTAGTTTGTGGTTATGCATAAACATTGTTTCCATTTAATTGGCGTATTGAAAGAATGTAAGTAAATGAATTATAAGAATATATGTGTATACTATCATTACAATAGAATTATTATGTCATATATATCATATAATTTCATTAAACATGTCCTTAATACATTCTATGTAGTGTGTAAATGAATCACATCACCTTGAGGGGGTGGTAGTCCACACTTCATCAAACAAAATATCATATTTAGACAAAATAGAATTTAAAGAGATATATGATGTAAAAGAATTACCAAATATTAAATTAATAATATATATCATATATATCAAATATATATATATACATATACTGGCCATCATAATTCCCAACAATGATATGGGGTAAAGGAAAACGGGGCAATCATCATTTGGTGAGGCGGTAGTTCTCCGTACACGTAAATAGTGTGTTCATTACCCATTTGATGGAAAGTTGTGTAAGTGTTGGATCAAAACATAGTATAATAACATATCATTATATGGAGGATATATGTGTTAGTATATATTTAATGAATTTATATATTTTATGGGTTATTGAAATAAAATAAAAGTATGCATCTTTAGAAAGGGCGTTACCACTTCATTGGGTAAATCATTTTGGTTTTCCCTAAAGGGATTACATGGTTATCCTTATTCCTAAAGGGAATACTAATGTAGTGTGGGAGGTATTTTGGAAAGTATATTGGGAAGATCTTGGCCCTACCTAAGAGGTTTGAGTGGTGTGAATAATGGGGATAGGTGGTGAAATTATATAGTGAAGGGAGAGGACACACTTGGAATTTTTGAAAACAAGTTAGGTGTACAAAAATTTTTACATTAAAAAATTCATCCCAAACTAACCAAACTCAATAAATAAATGTTTATGGAAACAATATTTAAATAAAATGGGTTTTTAAAATTATTCTTGGTTATTTGGGTCCTTATGTTTATGGTTTAGTCCTTTGTTAAACATAATTTTTTCTTAATCATTATAATTAATTTTAATTATATTCACTAATATTTTTTGCCATAATATATGTTGAACATATTAGAACATATAAATTATTCTTATTAAAAATATGGAAAACATTTTTCCTAATTCTCAATATATAAGTGGTAAAAATTAATTTAAAATAATTCTCGTAGAAGGGACACCACTATGGGGTTTTAAAGTAAAAATTATCAAAAGTTTTCCAAGTTTTTATAGCCTATTTAAATGTGAAATTAGTTCTAATGACCTAATTTGGTTTAATTGAATAAAATTAAATCTAATTAAAATTTAAAACAATTTAAAAATATAATTTAACCATATAAATAAATTAGATGAAAAATCTATTTTTAATAAAAATTATTTATTATGCATTATTCGTTACAAAAATGATGTTTTTATAACAATCACATAAATTATCCCAAATAAAATTCAACATTATAAATTTAAAAAAAAAAATCATTCAAATTAAATTCATAAATGTGTCTAAAATTAATTGTATACATTTTCATATATGTATATGAAAAAAAGTTCAATTGAGAAAATAATATTTCTAAAAATATAAAGGTATTATCAAAAATTATATTTTCCATTATTAATATATTACAATTATATAATAACATTATAAAAAATATATTTAAAATTAGTTATTAATATTTGTACTACTATGTTTAATTGGTAGGTTCTAATTATCTGATTTGAATAATTATAAAAATAAAATGATCTTTTATAGAAACTATTTGTTCTGTGTAACATATGTCATGTCAGTGTTTCTTATAATGTATGCTAATTTGGAGTTGTGTGAAAAGGAATCTATACTGGGTGAAATGAAATAAATCATTGAAAATTTAATTTATTTGAGTAAAAAAGGTCCATAAAAAATCGGGGTGTTATATGGTTACCCTTTATACCCTTCTCTTTGTATTTTTCATGACTTTATATTGAACAAGTATGGGAGATTTTTTTAGCAAATAGAAATGGGGTGATTTTATTGAGGACATGCATCATGGTGATTACCAGACTATTTTATTATTATCCATGTATAATATTTTTCATTTCACACATATCATATTCCTTTTAAAAAAATAAAAATATGACTGGGTTGTGAATTATGAAGGTCAAAAATTAGAATTGCTAGACTAATGAATCCCCTGAAATATCATATTTGGTTAGGGGATGGATGTGAGATCTGGACTAGACATGAATTTGAAAAAATAAAATAACAAGAAAAGAAAACTAAAGTAATATGATACCTTTTAGACTCACTTGATATATTCATGGATCCAACCTTAGATGCTGGGAGAATGGCCTTTATATGTAATGGGAGGAGTTATTTTATTAAACTATTCAAGACATTCATGCATTATACTTTAAAATGATGATTCCAAAGATTGAAATTTTATACTTAAACTTAGTTTTATTTACTTGGTTTTAATGACTGTTTCTTGTTTTAAAAATTGATTATTTTGAAATCCCTATTGATGTATTTTTGATTGAGGATAATCAATTATTCAAGTGTAGGGAAATTTGATATGATAAAATTATATATACATTTTTCTATAATTTTACTAATTATTATCCTTGATTTACTCCATAATATATCAGGTATGTATTTCTTATTATAAGAAATATGTTTCCAACGTTTCGAAGGAATTAATGGAGAAAAGAACAAAAAATGATCATTACATGTCATGAAACTCACTTACACGATGTGTTGTAATATTTCACCGCATACAACAAATCATGAAGAAAATGGTGAATTAATTAAAAGGCCTAAAATTATTACATGATTTTCTTCAACAATACACATTGGGAAATGTTTGAATGACAATTACCTCTTTGAATGTCTAGGATAAAGGAAGAAACACATTGTGAAGACGAGTTACACATCATGAAAGGATCCAACTTCCAAATCTCAAAATCCATGATGAGATTCATGAGAGATTCTCATAGGATTGAAAATACATGGAGAAAATATTGTATCTAAATTACACAACATATATTCAAATTACATATCATGTAATACCCTAATTATTTCCTTCCAGTAGGTGTGAAACTGATCATTGGATCAACACTTTTTGGATTATATCTTGATTTTCTATCGAGTTATTTCTTCTCCCATATCTCTAAAGTCAATTGAATCAATACCTTTATTGTTTTACATCTATTTCAAAATCAGTGATTACATTTTCAAATGATTTATCATACTTTTACAACACCATGCTTAATTACAGGTGTTCTCCATTTCAATCTTTGATTGATAGGAAACCCTTATTGTTTTCTTCACTGTTCTTTTTTAAAGTAACGGATTGTTTGAAGTTTTGGTTTATTTTAGTTTTAAATTGATTACTCATGGATGTATGATCTTAAATTCGCTGATCAAATTTCTAATTGGAAAATTTAATATTTTTTTAATCCATTACATGCTGTTAAGGGATTCTACCATGAGGGGTTAAATCACTTAGGGTAGTGGTCAAGAGTAAGGGTATCTAAACTCAATAAATCATTAATTCTCAACTTGGTAACCATAAGGATAGTATTCGGGTTATGAAATCAATTTTTTATCTAATATGTTTCAAAATATTTGGCCATAGGGGAGTTTTAATGAACGACCCAGAACTGATAGGAGTAGAAAATGTTATGAAAAATTGCCTATAATACATTCATCCATAGAAGCTAGGAATAATGGATGTAGATTGTATCTATATCCAAAATAAGTAATAGTTTCCTCTTAGAAAGATCTAGTTGGATTTACCATAGTCAACTAGTGTCTTTTTCCTGTTTGTAGCCTAAACCTTAGGACGACACCATGTTAGGATGCAGATTGTCCTTTTACTTAAACCTCGAAATTGATCTTGACCCTGTCTCACTATATGATCTTAATACCCAAATTACATAGTGATATTTTTCTCCCAAACACAAATACTTTTTGTGAAATTGAACACATAGGTTTAACAAGTATAGTACCTATCATCCAGTTATAATCCCCATCGGAACAACCCCTACTAGTGGAAAAAACGTTTAACACATCGACATTTTTCACGTCAGTTCTATATAACTGATGTGCAAAGCTTTAATGATCGATATATCACATCGGTTATTTTATAAGCAACGTCATATATCGATAAGGATCTATATTTTACATCAGTTATAAAATAAATGATGTAAAATATACAGAGATTAGATTTTTTTAGGTCAGTTATTGTATAACGGACGTGAAAATCAAATTTGGCATGCTTTATCATGTTAGTTATTTTATAACCGACATGATAAAGGAAAGCTCGGGGCTTTACCATGTCGGTTATAAAAAATAGATGTGATAAATCCAATCTCATCAATTTATCATGCCGGTATAAAGTGACATATATCACGTCGGTTACTTTATAAAAGACGTGATAAATTGTTTTCTATGTCAGTTATTAAATAACTGATGTTATAAAAATTAAAAAAAATAGTTTACCATGTCTGTTATAAAATAAATGATGTGATAAATCTTTTAAATGATTTATCACACCCCATATTCAGTCACTCTGTTTTCGTGGATCGGGTGACCTATGACTCATCTCTCTCACGCAGAAAACCTAGAAACAATTCGTTGAATTCGTGCCATTTAGCCTCGTTTTTAGAACATCATTCTTCATATTTATTATTATCAGATCTATCAGGTTGACTCACAACACTCAAGTAAGCCTCACACGACTCCTTTTCAGTTTTTATTTTCCGTGATGCCCTAAACTAATTTTTTGAGATGTCATTTTTATTTGTTCTTGCTATCATGGTAAGTTTAATAGTGGTCATCTATACCAAGCTAATTTATTTTCTGGTAAAATAAACCTATGGAAGTGATACCATGAAAGTTTACGATTTTTGTGTGCTCTATCATGTGTGTGTGCCCATACAGGGGGGTTTACAAGGCGGTGGGGGGTTGTGCAAGTGGGTGGGGGTGTCCAGGGTGGTTGGGTTGGCTATCTAGTGGGGTAGGGGTGTCCAGGGGACGTCAAAGGGGGTAGGGGTGGTGTCCAGAAGGTTAGGGGGCTATCCAAGGGGGTTGGGTGTCCAAGGGGGTGTGGGGTATGTCAAAGGGGGTGGGGGTGGTGTCTAGGAGGTGTGGGGGCCATCCAAGGGGGTGTGGGTTATCCAGAGGGTTCGAAGGCTATCTAGAGGGTTGGGGATTGTCTGGGTGTCCATGGGGGCAGTCCAGGGGTGTGGGGGTCCAAGAGGGTGGGGGTGTCGAAGGGGGTGGGGGTCGTCCAAGGGGTGGGTGGGTGGGGGTTGTCCAAGGGGGTGGGGTCCTATAAAGAGGGTTTGGGGGTTGTCTGGGGGGATGTCTAGAGGTTGGGGTGTCTAGGAGGCATCCAAGTGGGTAGGGGTGGGGGTGGTGTCCCGGAGGGGTGGGGGTGTCCAAGGTGTGGGTGCTGTCTAGAGGGGTGGGGCTGTCCAGAGGGGTGGGAGTTGTCCAAGGGGTGGTGGTGTCTAGGGGTGTCCAAGGGGTGGGGTGGTGTCCAGAGGGTTCGGGGGCTGTCCAGAGGGTTTTTGGGTGTCCAGGGTGTCCATGGAGGTGTGGGGGAGGTCTAGGGGTGGGGGTCCAAGGGGGTGGGGGTGTCGAAGGGGGTGAGGTGGCTGTCCAAGGTGGTGGGTGGGTGGGGGGCTATCCAAGGGGGTGGGGCCTGTCCTGAGGGTTTGGGGGGGGTTTTGGGGGGGGGGGTTGTCCAGAGGGTTGGGGTATCTAGGGGGTGTCTGAGGGGGTAGGAGGTGGGGGTGGTGTCCAGGAGGGGTGGGGGTGTCCACGGGGGTGGGGGCTGTCTAGAGGGGTGGGGGCTATCCAGGGGGTTGGGGGCTGTCCAGAGGGGTGGGGGTTGTCCAAGGGGGTGGTGGTGTATAGTGGGTGTCCAAGGGGGTGGGGGTGGTTTCCTGGAGGTGGGGACGGTCCAAGGGGGTGGTGGTGTCCAGGGGGTGTCCAAGTGGGTGGGGGTGGTGTCCAAGGGGTTGCGGGATAAGTGCTAGTTGGGATTGACTATTTCATCATGGTTTGTGAGATTATGACATGATGATTGTATTTTTTCATGTATATTAGGCTATAATTTATTAGTGTTGTTTAAGGGGGTGGGTTGGTGTCCAAGGGGGTGGGGGTGGTGTCCAAGGGGGTCGATACAGTCTATGTTTGAGTTTTACACTATGATTTTTAGGGATTAAAGCATTATGAAAAGATGAGGGGTGTTGAAATATGATTCTATTTGGTTATATATATTTTGACCAGTCATTGACTATGAGAAAATTATGGTTTATGGGGGGGAAATGTTGTGGTTTTCAAATATGTGCAGTTATCCTGGCCCCATTGTGCTGTGATGATAGGATTTACACTGAGACTTTCTCAATCTGAGTTTTTATTTTAAATTTTATTTGATTCTAAGGTTTACTCCATTTTCTCCCATTTTCTATCAACCATTAGAGGCCCCATGGTTTTCTTGGATTCCATGGAATTTCCTTATATAAGTTACTTATTCTATCTTCTTCTTCTTCCTTTCTTCTTTGTTTCTTTTTTTCTTTATCCACTTCTTCTTGTCCTTCATTCATTCTATTATTAGGGATGTTTGGTCATTTTTTAAATTGAATTTTTAATAGTAATAAATGTGTTCTATTGTTATCAGAAGGGGTGGGGTGTCCAAGGGGGTGGGGGCTATCAGAGGGGTGGGGGCTGTCCAGGGGGTGGGGGGATGTCCAGAGGGGTGGGGGCTATCCAAGGGGGTGGTGGTGTCCAGGGGGTGCCCAAGGGGTGGGGGTATCCAAGGGGGTGGGGTGTCCAGGGGGTTGGGGGTGTCCAGGGGGTGTCCAAGGGGGTAGGAGTGGGGGTGGCATCCAGGAGGGGTGGGGGCTTTCTAGAGGTGTGGGGGTTATCTAGGGGTGGGGGATGTCCAGTTGGGTGGGGGCTGTCCAAGGGGGCGGTGGTGTCCAGAGGGTGTCCAAGAGGGTGGGGGTGGTGTCCAGGGGGAGGTGGGTTTTCCATGGGGGTGGTGGTGTCTATGGGGTGTCCAAGGGGGTGTGGGTGGTGTCCAAGGGGGTGATGGAGGTGTCCAAGGGGGTGGGGGTGGTGTCCAAGGGGGTGGGGTGTTGTACAAGGGGGTAGGGGTGTCCAGGGGGTTGGGGTGGTGTCCAAGGGGGTGGGGGTGATTTCCAAGGGGTGGGGTGGTGTCCAGGTGTGGGGGATGTCTAGAGGGGCGGGGTTGTCTAGAGGTTTCAAATCGATAGGATCTTTGTAATTTTCAGTAGTGAATATTTACATATTTTAATATTTATACTTCATATTTCTTTTTTACGGAAGGGTGAATTTGGTATCTCGTTGCACCAGGATGCATTCTTTGTGAACATTAAGAAGAAAAAATCCAAGATGAATTTAAAACTACTATATCAAACTATATTTTCTTTTTAAAATCATATTCAAGCATATTTTTTTAAATATGCATAGATTTATTTTATATTTCAAAATTGTTTTACATTCAAATTATGATTTTTTTTCATATAAAAATATATTTTTCCTATCTTAAAAAGATGTATAATTTTGATATTTATTATAGGTAATAATTATTCAAAGTTGGATTATGGCACATTGAATGAGCAATGAATATGAGGATGGTGTTGATTCCTTTTTGGAATCTGCTAAATGAAATGTTCCAAGTAGTGACATTTTTTTCTGTCCATGACTAAAATGTTTGAATATGAAGAAGTTAAAAAGTATAGAGATAAAAGATCATCTGATTTGTCATGGTTTTAATCTGAGTTACAGCCCTTAGATTTGGCATGGTTAAACTGGACAGAATGTCACTTATGATGATGATTTGAAAGATGGTAACTCCAACGGAATTGAAGAAATGATTCGAAATATTGTAGCAGAACAAATTGAGATAGAAATGAAAGTTTCACATGTATATGGTGATACTGAAAAACCATTTTATCCTAGTTGTATAGATTTTACATTTTTTCAGCGGTGCTAAGATTGATTAACCTGAAGGTGAAACATGGATATAGTGAAAGAAGTTTTACAGAACTGCTACATTTGATGAAATACATTCTTCCAAAAGATAACGATCTTCTAGATTCACATTATAAGGAAAGGAAAATATTATGCCCGGTGGGATTGGGATATAATAAAATACATGTCTATCTGAATGAATGTATGATATATAGGAAGGAATATGAATTTCTCTTAGAGTGTCCTAAATATGGGAAATCACAGTATAAGGTGAAAGAAAAATCACTGGCTGATGTAGAGATTACAAAGATCCCTTCAATGGTATTTTGGTATCTTCCTATAATTCATCATTTTGAACGTTTATTTTCTAATTCACCTGATGAAAAAAGTTTAAGATGGCATGCTGATGAGTGGTTATGAGATGGAAAAATACATCATCCAGCTGATTGTCCACAATAGAAGAAAATTGATGAGAAATATCCTACATTTGGAAATGAAATTAGAAATATTAGACTAGGGTTGTGCACAGATGGAATGAATCCATACCGAACCCTCAGTAGCACACATAGTTCATGGCCTGTTTTATTGGTAATTTAAAACCTCGCTTCTGAAGTTTTTATGAAGCGCAAATATTTCAGGTTGAGTATAATGATCCCTGGTCCAAAGCAACCCGGCAATGATATTGATGTTTTCTTATCACCATTGATTGATGATTTGAAATTTTTATGGGAGGATGGTATTAGGGTGTATGATTCTTATAAAATAGAATATTTTCAACTGCATGCAATGCTTATGTTCACTATAAATGACTTCCTAGCATATGGAAATTTTTCTGGATACAGTTTTAAAGGGAATAAAGCATGTCCGATTTTTGAACAACAGAGTTCATATTTTCAATTGCATCATGGGAGTAAAATAGTTTACAAGGGTCATCAAAAGTTTTTCCCTACGGATTACTCTTATAGAAGACTAAAAAAGGCATTCAATGGATTACAAGAATTTTATATTACTCTAAAACCTTTATCTCGTTATCTGTATTTTGAGAGGGTGGAAAACCATGATGTGACATTGGTAAAGACACAAAAATCTGGTAATGATAGACATATTTGGAAGAAAATGTCAATATTTTTTGAGCTACCATATTGTAGATATCATGAAGTTAAACATAATATTGATGTCATGCACATGGAGAAGAATATATGTGATAGTTTTATTGGAACATTTTTAGATATTAATGGAAATAAAAAATATGGGTTGAATGCAAGATTAGACTTACTATAAATGGGAATACATTTGGAGTTAGGTCCCACTTCTAATGGAAGATGAACATTTCTTCCCCCAGCATGTCATACATTATCCAAGAGGGAGAAAATTAGCTTTTGTCAGTGTCTTAATGATATCAAAGTGCCTCAAGGTTATTCTTCAAATGTAAATAATTTTGTCTCATTGAAGGACTTGAAGTTGATATATATGAAATCTCATTATTGTCACGTCATGATGCAACAACTTCTACCAGTTGCATTGCATGGAATATTTATCATCTGTGACAGAAAGACTATAATGAAGTGGTGTTATTTTTTCAATTCAATTTATAATAAGGTGATTGATGTGAATACTTTGAACATTTTGGAAAAGGATGAAATTTGTATACTTTGTCAATTGGAAATGTATTTTCCTCCAACTTTTTTTTGATATAATGGTGCATTTAATGATTCATCTTATTCTAGAAATAAATATTGATAGACCTGTATATCATTGTTGGATATATACTTTTGAAAGGTATATGAAAATGTTGAAGGGGTATTTTAAGAATCCATATCGACCTGAAGCCTCCATTATTGAGAAGTATATTTCTGAGGAGGTTGCAGATTTTTTTATGAGCTACATGGATGCGGCATAGCACATAGGTTTTCCTCCATCTCTCCATGAACGATTTAATAATGAGGGAAAGTGGATTCGTGTCTTGAAAGTCAAATCGTTGTCAGCTGAATAGATGAATAAGTTATAATCATACATCTTGAATAATATAGATAATGCTCAACCGTATATAACTTTTCATATTAATGAGTTGAAATAATGTCATCCAAAGAAGAAAGAAATGTGGATTTTAATGAGCACAACAACAAAAAAAGTTCATGGTTTAAAAATACCTTTCTTGGTAGATCAGATGTATCAGAGTCATTAAAATGGATAGTGGGTGTTCCATGTTTAAATGTGATAACATGGTCAGGTTATGACATTAATGGCTATACATTTCATACGAAAGCTCAGGACAATAGAAGTGCAGTTCAGAATAGTGGTGTATTGGTGTTTGCAGAAGCAATGCATTTTTCAAGTGCTAAAGACAGAAACCCAATTTCTGCATCAAGTGAATATTATGGAGTGATTGAAGAAATATGGGAGGTTTATTACTTTAAAATTAATGTTCCTGTTTTTAACTGTAAATGGTTTATCAATAACAATAGTGTCAGGCATGATGAATTTGGAATGACAGTTGTTAATCTGAATAGATTGGAAGACACAACTGATTCTTTTATAATGGAAACACATGAAAAACAAATTTTCTACGTAGTAGATCAATTAGATATGCAGTGGGATGTTGTTTTACAAGGAAAAAAACATTATGTCAGTGAGGATGAACTTGATGAAGATGTTGATTTATGTGAGATCCCTACTTCCATGAAAAGATTAACAGAACATAATAATGAGCATTTTGAAGACATGGTTTGTGCCATAAGGAACGATCACGACGAAGTAATTTGGGAAAACAATCCATTTGAACATTCCTAAAATTACAAGTAACATTTTTTTATTTCTTGTTTACATTTATTATTTTCATAAAATGTTAGATATTATAAGTTTTTTCTTTATTAAAACATGTATTAAAACAAATAAGTATAAGTTTTTGTTTGTTTTAATTTTGTTTAGTTTACTTTATCATGTTTACCATTACATAAATTATATATCTATTATTTTTGTTCAGTGAAAATTACTTTAAAATGTTTACCATGTTTACCAGGTTTACCATGTTTACCATATTTACCATGTTTACCATGTTTACCATGTTTACCATCTTTACCACTGTTTAACATGCTTACCATACTAACCATGTTTACTATTATGTAACTTAGTACAATTTTCTATTTTCTGTTTACATTAGTATTGTAGTATTTGAATTTGTATATTTGTGAACTAATGTTTGTTTTTTTATTTGAAAGATAATGACAGATCAATCAGTTAATCAACCACATGATTCTAGAGATGTTCATATTGGTCATACCTCTGGGGAGGATCATTCACACGCTCCTATTGATGTTCCCCAATTTTCTTCATGTGGTCCCATTACGACAAAGAGTTCAAGAGTTGGTAAACGTGGGTGCACACATTTACCAAAATTATCACTTGCCCTTACGCAGGATCAGAGGATACTCGTTGACTTTGATGAGGATGATATTCCTAGAGGTCTAAATGCAAAATATTTTAAGATTTTTCTATTAACTCGGGGTAAGAGAAAAGTAAGCATTTTCTATGAAGATTGTAGAAGTTTGGACAAAGCGATAATCTCTTAGTTGTGGGAGACAATTTTGGTAAGATCTTTTTCTATTGTTTTCCTATTCTATAAATGTTTCTAGTATATATAATATGTTTAACCTCTTCTTTATCAGATGAAATTGGATATTCCTGACACTAGAGGAGTCAGGAAGAAATTCTTATCGATGGATGCCAGGAGATGGAGGGATTTCAAATCAACCCTCTCATCTGATTTCATTTTTGGTCATAGGAGTCATGAAAATCCATGTCGTATATATCCTTTCATAGATGAAGACACATGGAGATAGTTTGTTGAAATTAGAAGAATAGATTCATTTTAGTGAGGGCAATGTAAACATTTATAAGCTCTCTTATATAAATGATCTTATTAATGTTATGATAATATTTCTTATTCTCAATTTACAGCAAATAATGAAATCTCAACAGGAGATCCAATCTAAAAATGTATACCCTCATAGTTTATCTCGAGGAGGGTTTACATTATTGGAAGAACAAATGATGGAAAAAAATTACAAAAACAAAGAGCTAAGTTTTCAATATATGGAGAGGTGTCCCCTCCGTCCCCTCCATCTAGACATGAAAAATGGAAGAGAGCACAGATAGAAAAAAAAGGCAATATCTTTCGGAAGATTCAAGAATCGTAGCTGAGAGGATTGTAAGATATCTATTTTATTTATTTAAGTTAACTATTTTCTTCATATAATTTCAATCATTATAGAAATGTTCAATTAATTAATACAGGATTCTCTTGAGGAGAAGAGCTCACAGGGGGTATTTACAGCTACTGGTACTGGTATGCAAGATATTTTATCTTCAGCATTGGGAAAGCCCGAAAATCCTAGTCGTGTACGAGGATATCCGGCAGGTGTATCAGTAAGAAAAGTGTTTCCACATTCTTCAAATTATTACATTGAGGGTGTTTATAAAAAAAATAGAATCCATGGAGGCTGAAGTTCATAATATTAATGCGATGATGGAGGAAAATATTAGAGAATAGGTAGAGTCTATGTTTGCAGACATGCAAAGACAATTTCAAACTACAGCTCCCACTCCTCCACCTTCCCCTACAGACCCCACTATTTATCCTCCACCTCCACCAGTAGCTCCCACTCCCCCACCTCAGCCTGTGGACCCCATTTTTTATCCTACATCTCTGCCGTAGCTTTCTACTTATTGCGAGTTGTATGTTGATGATCCTCAACATCATATAGTTGCATATGGGTTGGTATATTTTATAGGAGATATAGTTCATCATCAACAATTAGAGGTAGATAATCAGAGGGTTATTGTATAGGATATTATAGATAGATCATCTTGATTACCATTTCCTACAGATGAGGTGACGACAGTTGGACATAGTATCAGCCATTTTTTAATTTGTCCATCCAAACTTCTTTGACTCATTACCATAGAGGTATGTATGTTATATCTTCTATTTTTTTTTATTAAAGTTGTTTTATCATTTGAAAACTAAAATATTTTTCTATTTATTTTTACAGGAATACTTCAATGTTAAAGAAATATTATACAGACAACAAAAAAGGAAAATGTCTATGACATCAGATACAGATTCTAGTAGTCTTGAATGATTGTCAAGATAATCAAATTTGTTGGTGGATCATTATGAGTTTCCAATGGAAGCTCATGTTTTTAGACGTGCAATAACTATGGGGATTGTGAAAACTGATATCATGGAGCTTGTTACTAGAGATAAGTTGGGCATCAATGTGGTGCAAATTTTTTCCATGTAAGTCTTAACACCTTTTCATTGTGTTATATTTATTAAAAATGTATACTTATGTATGTTTTGTATTAGGTATCTTTATATCATTTGTGATAAGAGTTAGCGGACAGATGTATATAGATTCATGGACCCGCATTTTATTTCCCATTAAGCATGTGCATTGGATGAGGAATAAAGAATTATTTATATTGCTGAAAGACTTTAACAGAATATAGTCACACAATGTTGGATGATGCCTTTTGTTAGAGGTATGAAATACATCTCTCTCAAAGAGTTCATTATATTTTAGTATAAAAACCCACTAACCTTAAATTTTATTTTATCAGTGATCATTGAATGTTAGGGGTTTTTTCCGAAGGGAGAAAACACTTTATTGGATATGTTCTGTCCATGGTGATGTGCGGGAATGTTTTAAGAAAATGTTGGAAAAGTAAGATTTAATTTCTAAATGGTTTTATATATTACAATGAATTTTAAATTTATCTCATTCGTATTATTTACTAATAGTGGATGGGCCTACTTTCGAAAAAAACACAAAGAAAAAGAGTGTGAAGATCAAATATGTAAATGTAAAGGTAAATATCCATTTATAATTTGTACTTTTTGATTTATTACATAAAAATAATATATTTAATTTACACTCATTCAAACATAATTGTCATGAACAACAAGGCGTCATTGAGTGTGGATATTATATATTAAGATTTATGTATGAAATAATAACAACTGGAAAAGTTGTGAACTTTGACCTAGTAAGATTTCCTTTTAAACATTGCCATTATATTTTATTTGATTTATTCATTATACACATTAACTAATATCCTTTTAATTTGTATCTATTTAATGACCCTCAACCCTATAGTTCTCAAGACGTCAAACACATACAAGTGAAATGGTCAAATTATTTTATAGGTTTGATTAAATTTTAGTTCTTTGTAGTGTAAATGTAATTTTGAATATTGTCATTGTAATTGTGTATTTGGTAGTCATTTAGGTTGGTTATAGTTTTTTATAAGTTGATATTGTATGTTTTGAATGTTATATATTTGAATGTTTAATTTTTCTCAACTTCTTGTTTTGGTCTACTTATGATGGTTTTTTTCGTGTGGATTCTGGTCTGGGGGGAAGGGTTCTAACGGTGTGGGGGGGTGTCTAGTGGGGTGGGGGTATCCATGGGTGTGGGATGGATGTCTGGTGGGTTGGGGGTTTTTAGGGTGTCCATGAGAATGGGGGGTAGTCCAGGGGGTGGGAGCGTTTTCAGGAGGGTGGGAGGGATGTGCAGGGGAGTGGGGGGCTATCTAGGGGGTGTCTAGGGGTGTGGGGGTGTCCAGTGGGGTGAGGGGGTTTCCAGGGGTGTGGGAGGGTTGTCCAGTGGGGTGGAGGGTGTCCAGTGTGTCCATTGAGATGGAGGGGGGGGGGGAAGTCCAAGGGGGTGGGAGAGGAGGCACCCACATCCCTTGGGGGGATGAACGCCATTGGAAGGTACTCATCACAAGCACATGCAAAGCTTTGGCTCTCAAAATGTTTCACCAATGCTTTCTACCCCTGTACACATCATTCTTTCTATCACTTTGACACTAGTATAAACAGGGGAAATGTCGTCGTGTGTGACAGTGTTTTCCCCTAGTTATACTGGCATCAAAGTGATATAATGAATGATGTTTACAGGGGAAGAAAGAATTGGTGAAATATTTTGAGAGCTCAATCTTCGCATGTTGGGGTGATGAGTACCTTCCAGTGGTGTTCATCCCCCCAAGGGATGGAAATGCATCGTATCCCAACACCAGCTGTCCAGGGGCTGTCCAGGGAGTGGGGGAAGTCCAGGGGTGTGGGGGGGGGTGTCCAGTGGTGTGGTGGGGGATATCTAGTGGGGTGGGGGGGGGGTCTGGTCTGGTTTTGGTCGGGTTTTTGTTTGTTTTTGGTCTGGGGTGTCTAGTTAGGTGGGGGTGTCTAGGGGTGTGGTGGGGATTGTCTAGTGGGTTGGGAGGGTGTCCAAGAGGGTGGCAGGGATGTACAGGCAAGTGGGGGGATGTCAATGGGGTGTCCAAGGGTGTTGGGGCAGTCCAATGGGGTGGGGGGGGGGGGGTTCTAGGGGTGTGGGAGGGCTGTCCAGGGGAGTGATGTCCAGTGGGGTGGGGGTGTCCTCGAGGGTGGGGGTTTCTAGGGGTGTGAGAGGGTTTTCCTGGGGTGTGGGAGTCTTGTCCAAGGGGTGGGGGTGTCCAGGAGGGTGGGGGTTTCTAGGGTGTGGGGGGTTGTCCCGGGGTGGGGGCTGTCTAGGGGTGTGGAGGGTGTCCAGGATGGTGGGGGTTTTCCAAATGTGTGGTAGTTATCCAAGGGGTGGGGGAAATATAGGGGTGTGGGGGTGTCTAGGGGTGTGGTGGGGGATGTCTAGTGGGGTGAGAGGGGGGGTACTGATCTGTTTTGGCCTTTTTTTGGTTACTTTTTGGTCTGTTTTAGGGGTATGGGAGGGTTGTCCAGGGGTGTGGGAGTGTTGTCCAAGGGGTGGGGGTATACATTAGGGTGGGGGATTTTCTAGGGGTGTGGGGGTTGTCCAGGTGGTGGGGGCAGTACAGGGGTGTGGGGGTGTCCAGGAGGGTGGGGGTTTTCCAGGGGTGTGGGGGGCTGTCCAGGGGGTGGGGGCAGTCCAGGGGTGTGGGGGGTGTCCAGGAGGGTGGGGGTTGTCCATGGCTTTGGGGGGATGTCCAGGGGTGGGGGAAGTCAAGGGGTGTGGTGGCGTCCATGGGTGTGGTGGGGCTGTCCAGTGGGGTGGGGGTCTATTTTGGTCTATTTTTTGTAACTTTTTGGGCTGTTTCAGGGGTGTGGGACGGTTTTCCAGGGGTGTGGGAGTGTTGTCCCGAAGGGGGGGTATACAGGAGGGTGGGGGTTGTCCAGGGGTGTGGGGGCTATCCAGGGGGTGGTGGGGCAGTCCAGGAGTGTGGAGGTGTCCGGGACGGTGGGGGTTGTCCAGGGGTGTGGGGGTTGTCCAGGGGTTGGGGGCCTTCTAGGGGTGTGGGGGTGTCCAGGGGTGTGGTGGGGGTTGTCCAGTGGGGTGGGGGTCTGTTTTGGTCTGTTTTTGGTAACCTTTTGGTCTTTTTAAGGTATTTTGGTTGGCCATAGCAGTGGTTTAGTTTTATTTAAAAAAATTGTTTTTTAGTCAGTTTTTTCATAACCAACATAAAAAATTCATTGGGATTACTTTTAACATCGGTTATTTGTAAACTAACATAATAAATTCCTGGGAAATGGTTTTTTACATCGGTAATTTCATAACCGACGTAATAAATGGAAATGGATATTTTTTTACGTCGGTTATAAAATAACCGACGTCATAGATATGTTTTCACGCTGGTTATTATATAACTGACATTGAAAACCGCTTGGCAGATAGGTTTATCACGTCGGTTATAAAAATAACCGATGTGATAAATGCTTCAGAGGAGTGCTTTATGACATCGGTAATTATATAACCGATATGAAAGGGTATATACCACGTCGGTTGTTAAATAACTTACGTAATTAACCACGAATCTGAAGCATTTTCCACGTCAGGTTTTTATCAACCGACGTGAAAAACACTTCATATTTTTGTTTTTTATGTCGGTTGTAAACTAACCAATGTAAAAAACTGTGTTTATAACATCTCCTATAATATCTTCGGCCAAAATCTGACATTAAAAATAAAAAAACCACCGTAAAAAATGTTTTCTGCACTAGTTCCCTCACTATCATTGTACCACGTTTTAATAACAGGTGTAGTTTTAGAAACTATAATCTAATCTGACCACAACCTGCACAAAATAAATGATACATGTGGGAATGTAACATGGTTTTCTAAAATTATTGAAATTTAATTCTTTAAATGTGTTATTTTAATATGTGGTGATTGAGAAGGATTTTTAGAGGTGTGGTGACCACCCTCTATGGATTGAATCTCACATTCATTCCTATTTTCTAATAAGAGGATGTGGAATAGGGGTTCCAAAGAGGTTTCCCATGCATGTTTAAAATCCCACTCATGTTAGGGTGTAACAATCCATATATTGTGGGATGGGAAGTGAAATAAAATTTTATCAGAAAGAATTAATAATAACGGAACCCACATAATATAATCATAAGCATCAATAATTTTATTTTAACAAACATGCATTATATTTTACATCTTCATTTTAGATTTCCATTAATTCATTTTAGAAAATTTTTAAAAATTGAACAATTTTGAAAAATAATTAAATAAAAAAAAGAAGAATTTATATCAATTAAGAATAGAATTTGATATAATTCAAGGTTCCTCAATTAAGACTACCCGATTTATCCATTGTACATCACTAGGAAAGTAAATTATATAAATTATATTCCTTTGATAGGTGTATCACTGTTTTTCAAAAATAACATAAAAAAATTAAATACATACTCACTATAAATAATGTTTAAATGAATAAATGAATGAAATAAATGTTATAATAATGAATAATTATTCAATAAAAAATATTTTAATTATCATTACAAAAAAAATAGATTGATGACCAACTTCCAGATTCTCCACTTTTTCTATAATTACAATAAAATGTCCAATTTTCTCCCCTTTTGTGAAATTGATCAAAAATATTTACCAAATATCTCCTTATTAAATGTTGAAATATTGTTATAAATTTTACTAGGAATTAAACTAACCCTTATAATGGTAACATCAAACATGCAAGGGTCCCTCTTAATGATTAATGGGAAATATGCTAACTTTAAAAATTACATCAAACAAATAACTAGGCTTCCCATTAATTTATGAATTCTAATATAGTACACAAAAATAGAAAATTATACCAGTTTCTAATATTATAAATTATTTTAGAAAAATATTTTATAGGGTTCATAGTTCCATGAAAACATTTCAATATTTTAAAAGAATGATTTTCAGTGAATTAAATGGTATCCAACTTTTATGGCATAACTAAGTGATAAATTTAACAGTTTATCATGTGTAAAAACCGAATTAATATCATCACCAAAGCATAGTTTAAATACACTTAAAATTTTTCTTAAATTTCAATTTCTATCATACCCATATAAAATTTTATATCATCAAACTTAACTATATCAAGGGGTTTAATAATAAACATATCATATTGATCTTTTATTGTAAATATTCTCAAATAATATCTTGTTTTTTATGTGATCTCTAATAATGTAATTTCTAACATTAATGTGTTTAGTCTTAGAGTGTTGTAATTAATTCTTTGATATAAATTTTTTTTAATAATTATAAAAACCTTGATCTTTTAAAAATTAAAACCAAAAAAAATATTTATTAATCCAAAATCACTATGAACAACAAGATAAAACATCAACATAATCACTCTCGGTAGTTGATAAATCAAAAAAAAATTATTTCTAATAACTTTATAAAATTGAACATTTATCATGAATTTGACACATAGTTTTTGTGATTTTTCTATCTATTTTTCAACCACTAAAATCAAAATTAGAAAAAACTATTTATTTCAAATGTAGTATATGAAGGGTAAAATAATTTGACATTCACATATCCTTTAACATTCTAAATTACTCATTTAGCTACCTTTTAATTAATTTCAATGGTATTATACTAGAATCATGAATATTTACACATGGAAAAAACATAATCCTCTCAATGTGTTTTTAAATAATGTAAGATAACAATCATTTCTCTAAATTATTTTTTGTTAATAGGTCTTCCATGTCCATCATTTTTTATCTTACAAATAATATTTAATGGAATAATTTATATTTTAAAACCATCTATTCCAAACCATTTATATAATTATTAATAATATTTTTATTGATTAATAAAGATTACATATTCCTTTGAACTATTTTAAATCCTAAAAAGAACATAATTTCACCCAGAAGACTCATGTCCAACTCTGAAGACAGCATAATTTAAGCTTCAATAGAAAATAAATATATTAAGTATAAAACAATAATATCATAAAAAATATTTTAATAATAAAAATATCTTGTTAAAACCTTTGAATAGATAAATTTGGATCAATATTTCCATTTTCAAAACCAATATTCAAATTAAATAATAGAAACTTCTCATTATAAAATTGGGGAGCATGTTTCAAAACATGTAGAGCTTTGAAAAGATTCAAAATAGGGTGAGATTTAAATTCATTCTCAAAACCAAGGGGATGTTTTAAAAAATCATTTTAAAAAAATATCCATTCTAATAATTACTTTCCACATCCATTTGAAAAATATTATTTCCACAATGTGATGAACATTGTAAATTATTTTTTTATAAATTCTAAATGGGAACCTGAGGAAAATGATTACTCAAAATCAATTCCTTCTTCTTGATTGTAACCTTAATCCCCTGACCTGGATTTAATTCTAATTATTTTCACATACTCTTTTTATATATATCATTCACTTCCAAAATAAAAGAAAATTAAATACAATGAGATTCCAAAAATTTATATTGACAATAATTATTTATAATATTTTTAATATTAACACATTCTAGATCAACACATAATTTATCATTTGACCTAGAAGGAGTATTTTTTTAATTTTTCATTTTCATCAAGATATTCCTTATTCTTACTCTTAATATTATTTAATAAACACATAATATTGTTTGAATTTTGGTTGATTCTATAAATCTCATCAAACAAATAAGCTTCAGAGGTACGATAATCAGATTTAGAATAATAATAAGTGTACACATATTCATAAACCTATATTGATGAATCCTTTATACATTGGATTCTTGATTCTCCTCTAGAACTTTATTCAACACCTGAAATAAAATATGATGTGTGACTCCTAACATATTCCATTTTCTTCCTTTCCTTTTTTGTACAATTATATTTTATTCATATCATTCTTAACTCTTTCTTAGTTAGGCATGATGTTCCATATTTCATTGCCTTTATTTAAAATAAATTCATTATCATCATTACAATTCAAACTCAGTTTAATTAATATGTAATTCCTTTTTCTTTTCCTCAAGTATTATTTATTTATTATAACTTTGGTAATCTATATAACTTTGTCTCCATCACTAATTTGTAATTCATAATCGAAAGAGTTAATGGTAACATTTATTTTTATTTAAAATCAATAACTCTCATTCTTGAATTATTTTCATTAATAATATTTTTAAATTATAATTCCAATTTATATAATGATATGATAAGAACTTGTAATGTATATTACTTGAAATATTTAATTTCATTAATAATTTTTTTTAGAATTTCATTTATTCAGTAAAGCTCTTATATCACTTTGACTAAAAATTGAATTATATAAACTATAATCCAAATCACTCATTTCATTTACAACAGTTTAAGTATATGAAACATTAGATTAATTGAGTCCTATTATAACATTTTTAATTTAGTATACTCATCTAATAACATTACTAATTTATTTTAAATAAATTTATCTGAACCTAGATGAGTAACTTGTACTATTTTCCTAATTTCATTATTGTTTTACATGTAGATACATTACTACACACATTCATATTAACTATAGAATATAAAATATTCATCCCTTCATAATTTTCAAAAACATTTACCATATCAATACCAATGAATGAATCGTGATCATATTTAGTCAGTTTAGACAGTTTTATCATGATTATAAAAAATTCATGGAAAACTGCTAATAAAATGATTTTATAGGAGACTTTCAGTAGCCATAATCAGTCTCATCAATGAGTGGAGATATTGTAGTTTTATAGTGATCATTTAGATTCATTTATACCATCTCCAAATAGATATTTTCAAATTGAATATTTAATTAAGGAATTATTCCAAACAAATAAAATAAATATATATATAAAATCTAGGGAACTTACTTTGATACAAACTGTTAGGTCCTAATGGGAATAGTAAAATAGTCAAGAGAGGATGAGTTGAAAATTTTAAATATTTTTAAAAACATCTCAACGATAAGATAATATGTAACAAATATAAAGAAAAATGAACACTATTATTTTTATAGTTTATCATTTCTAAATGATGCTACCCTACTCTTATCCCAACACAAAGACAATAAGCATTAAAAACCAGTATAATTGAATATGAATTTTAAAGGGATTCACTACACTTTTCAACAACTATTTTAAATAATGTAGGAATAATCCGAGAAAATATTTTTAGCACCTACTTGATTTAATAAATCACCCATCCTTTTTCATACCTAGTGGCATAACCCAAAATCTACCTTTTGAATTAGAGGTCTAACCAAACCATACATTTTACCAAGAGAAAATAATAATGTATCCCATTTACTTTTACTAGTTATAGAACATGTACCTTTTATATATGGTAGTATAACCCAATTCCTAACTTTTATTGTTAGTATAACCTGATACGATTAAGTATAAATAAGAATAAAAAGATTTAATAACTACATAAACAATATAAAAAAGAATGGATCTGATCATGGAGGTATAAAGTTTCTCACCAATAAAAATTGGATCAAATTATTGTAGTTTAGTAGTGAGAAAAATTTTATTGTTAAGGTATATAGAATAGTATAGTTCAAAAATATCCTCAACCACGTTTTTTTCTAGTTCGATCAAATTTTATATATTACTTTTTTATACACACTATGATAAAATCCTAAAGACTAGATCATTTCATCTTACCAAAATAATTTTTGACTTATTCAATGAATTCACATTAAAATTATTCCCATGTGGGATTACTCTGATAATATGTATAACATAAAAATGATATAAAAACAACATGTTATTATATTTAATACATTATAAATTGAACTCATAAAAACCAATATAAATGTTCTTGAAAACATTCAGTTAAATATGTGATACATACATTTATTTATCAATTAAAAATAATTTAAACAATTCAAATTCATGAAAATAGTGTTTAAATTAATACATATATGATAACATTTAATGTATTAATTATAAGACCTAAAATAACTCAAAATAAATTTACTTAGGTTACAAATAATTATTGACTATTTAAATAATAATTAAATTAATATAAACAATTGAAAAAATCATTTTGAAATTTATAATATAAAATAATGAGTAAAATAAATCATGGTTTGAACTAAAATATTAAAAATACATTATGTAACTATGGTTCATAATGGAGGGTCAAGAAATTTAAAACATTTCACTCATTTTAGATTATAAGGTTGGTTCAAGACATTTCCAAATTCCAACATAATATGGTAGGTTTATGAATTTGCTAATTATTTAATACATATGGTAAGTTCTATACATTACCAAATTCACATTTATGGTAGATTTATTTTTTCCTCTACCTTGGGTTAAGTTTTATTCTTTCAGTAAATACTTTTTCTTCTTTCAGTCGATCCATTTTTATTCTTGTTGTTAATTCATATTTATTCGACAGGTTAGTTCATTTTTATTTTAGTAGTCAGTTCCTTTTTCATCATATTTTCATTCCATTTTTCTTCTTATGTTATGTTGATGAATTTTCCAAATTCTCACTCACAATCAGTTTCAATATCTTTCAAATTATAAACAATAAACTAAAAATGGACTAAAAGCAAACTCAATATAACTCATGTTATAGGAATTAATTTATTAAAATACATGTTGTGATAAATTATATTTATGAAATAAAAAAAATTATAATTATAAAAACATAAATAATAAATTTTTATCATGGATCCACTTCCACACATTTGACACAAAATTAGTGGACATTATATTTTGAAAATCATACATCATGTGACTCTATGTTACACATTATGTACCATAATATCTAGTGTCTCAATGTGTTTCTCATGTATATATCTGGAAAACATCGAATTTACCACACACTTTGTACATCAAATATACAGATCATTTATTTTATTCATTGTAAGAATATTTTGATCTTACATATATTTACATAATAGTAAATAAAATGTAGTTACTTTTCATGTGACCTACACATTTTGTACTTATATAACATATCATTTACGTCATACATGACATAAATACTACTGAAAGTGTAATCACCAGTCTTATAGGAATACACAAAAGATTTTTAACCATCAATAAAAACTATGAAACCTTTTATCACATGGGCTGGGAAAAGTTATCGCATAACTAGGATAGACAAGTGTATATATATGTCACACATACTACTATACATTTCATGCACTAGGAAGTAAGAAGTATTTTTCATATCATTACACATTAAATATAGTTATAGATATATTATTTTTCCTTTATAAATATTATTTCCATGTTGAACATGGTGGTACATATTTTTGTGTAAAAAAAAATTAATTTATGTACCTTTTATCTTATGTTTTGAAAATCAAAAACCACTTTCATAAAAATGATAGTTTTCAAACTTTACATATCCTATGATTTTAAATTATATCTATTGAAAAATATTTACTTTAATTGACATATAATAGTTATAAATTGATAATTAAAAAATTTTGAAAAAAGTTTTAGTTAGTTGAAATGAAAAAAATTTAGTCCATGGGATAAATGAAGACTAGTCCATTAGATTAAAAAAGTTTATTCCATTAGTCTGACCATGTGAGATCTATAGAATTGATATTTTTTATTGAAAGAAATTAAATTTATTCCATTATAATAAGGTTTATAATCGAATGGTCGAATCATTTATATCCGATGAAATAGATTTCAACAAAACAGTAATGCTAATACTGAAATGGCATCGAATGGAGAAATACAAGTTGATTTGTCAAGATAATGATTATTTGAGACCATTTAAACTAACTACAAAAAACATGGAAATATAACCATTGGATTTGGTCCTATAAATAGAGGAGAATTCAAGGTGTAATGATATAATTCTTTCATAAACTTATCCCTTCCGAAGATTTCACAATTTTAACAATTCAATACTTTTACATGGTAAAATTTCAATGTATTTTTATTCTACTAAATTTTTGTGAGAAATGTAAATTCCTTTTAAAAAATTCCTTTAGTACTCTAAGTCAAATAATAGTTTCTATTGAGGGCTTCCCAATATAGGAAGAGTGGTGATTATGATTTGGATGATCAAGGGCTTCGGGTGATATGAATATTGAGCTCATTCTAGTCATTTTGATTGAGGTATTTCTTCTTTAAGAATTAAAGACCTTACATTTTGTTTAAAATTTTGGATACCTTAAGTAAAGTTTATTGAATTAATTTATGGTGAGGGTTAAATTTTTCTTATTTATTTAATAATATTTATTTTATTTTTACCATAGAACATTGTAAACATTCATTTTATATGTTTTTAAAAGTTATATTTTTTGAATTTGTATTTATAAAGAATGTTTATTTTGGGAAAATGTTCAAGAATCTGATTTAATGAGTGAAATCTGAGTTCTATATAAGTACTTTGATAATTGGATGATAACTGAGTTTAATAAACATAATTTTTTTTTCATATTTTAACTAGTATTATATAGTAAACTATAATTTACCCCCCCCCCCAACTCAGGTATCCATTATAAAATCATATAATTAAAAAACGGGTATCAAATAATGTTGTACTAGTTGATTTTTTGGTTTTTAAATTTTTTATTTTTTAAAGTTTTAATATTTTTAATTTTTTAATATAAACTATTTTTTACATACTATTATTACACTAACATGTATATTGTAGAAACTATTTATTTTCTATAACATGTCAGTTTTCAATATTGGTACACTTGAAAATTAAATCATAACAATCCACTAATTTTTTATGGTTTTAACTATGAATATGGGAGTGAAATAATGAAATGTTTTTTTGGTAAAAGTAGTGTTGATAACTTTTTTATATTGAATATAAATTAAAATATTTCTAAAAAAGAAGTTTCAATATTTAAAAATCAAGAAAACATTTAATATCATTTAAACTATCGAGTAAATGATAAATTTTTATTTTCTATGATAAGGAATATATACAGTAAAATATCTTCATGTGAAGTAGATAATAATATTTAGAAGAAATTTGAAATTTCTTATTTTAGAACATCTAATGTAACTGATACTAGAAGAGTAATGCTAAGAGTATACGATCAAACATTTTATTTTTTTACATTGTGAATTTGAATTGAGGATGCATTATATATTTATGAAAATATTTAACTATCTATAATAATTTATTGAGAGGTATCTTACTGATGAAATTTTAGTAGTAAATATTATCAAAATTATTCTTGTAGAGTGGTAATCCAAGAGAACAACATTAAGTAACACGAGTGTTAGGTCGGATAGAGTAATGGAAGATGGTCTAGAGGGGGGGTGAATAGACCATATTAAAAATCAAATAAATTAATTATCAAAGTTAATTATTAAAATTAATTAGCAGCAGAAAAAATAAATAACGCAAGGTTGTTTTTTATAGTAGTTTAGTCCAAAGTGGACATACTCTACTCTTATACCTCTCTACTCGGCGATAGATACGTGTGCACTAAAAATGATTTTTAAAGGGGAATCATAACCCAATTACAAAATCCTTTTCTAGTGGAGGGATAACCACGACACTGACTTTTGTGTGGGGAGTCACAACCCTTATAACCTGACTTTAGATACTGGGAGTCACAACCCAAATAGTATTGACATTAGATACAGGGAGTCACAACCCTAAGATCCTGACTTTAGAATCCGGGAGTCACAACCCGAAGAAAATGAATAACAAATAATGATTTTGTGTGAAAAAGCATAAACAGAAAAATAAGAGTGCGTGTGAGAGATGGGAAGTAGTGTTACAGACTCAGAACCAAATGAAAGAGAAGATAAAAATTTAAGCACAGGTACCAGTTCTTGAGGTTTAGTTCAACATGTCTCGTCAATGAAATTTTAGTCAAATAAGAATTAATTCAGCTCTTGAGAGACTGAGCAGGTGGTGAAGTAGAGTGTCACAGGACGTTGCAAATGCACAGCATATTCAAAGTTCACAGCACTTTCTCTTTGTATTGTGTTTTAGTTCATCCTGCAAGAGAGAACTATATATATATAAAGAATAAAAAAATATCTAGCAGGTGCAGCAACTCTGCTTCCTTAGGATATTCAAAATTAATTAAGTTAAGAGATCCCATAAATATCTCCCTGAAAATAGCAGAACTATTGCTTCTTTATTCCCGTAGAATAAAATATCTAATAGAGGAATTCAAAATATTTTGAATAAGTCTTCCAATAAAATATCCAGAATAATAAAATCATTGAATGATTCAAAACAGAATTTTAAATCCATTTAAAATGATTTAAACGAAGTCAAAACAGTTCCTGAAAACAAGCAGCAGATTCTAGAATTAAATTCAAACATTTAAATTTAAACAATCTTAAAACGTCCAAATTTATTTGTAAAATACGGTGAATAACTTTATTAGATTTTCTCTCTAAATGTAGCACCATAAACATTAAAAACTCTTTCATTATGATCTTTATATTTAATGAGGATTTTACAAAAAAAATCGTTAAAAAAATAATCTATATATTTGCAGAAAATCAATTTTTAAAAAAAATTCACGGAATGAACAGTAACTTCAGAATGAACAGTGTCTTCGAAGTGAATAGTAACTTCGGATTGAATAGTAACTTCTGAGCAAACAATAACTTTGGAGCGAACAATAACTTCGGAGCGAACAATAAAGTAACGTAGGGTATGAATAGTAAAGTAACATAGGGTATGAACAGTAACGTAGGGTATGAATAGTAACGTATGGTATGAACAGTAACTTAGGGTATGAACATTAACCATACTTTTGATAAAAAATGAACCTTACTTTTGATAACAAATGAACCTTACTTTTGATAAAAATAAACCATACTTTTGATAACAAATGAACCTTACTTTTGATAAAAATGAACCTTACTTTTGATAACAAAGGAACCTTACTTTTGATAAAAATAAACCTTACTTTTGATAGAAATTAACCTTAATTTTGATAAAAATTAACCATACTTTTGATAAAAATGAACCTTACTTTTGAAACAAAAATGAACCTTACTTTTAAAACAAAAATGAACCTTACTTTTGAAACAAAAATGAACCTTACTTTTGAAATAAAATGAACCTTAATTTTGAAACAAAAATGAACCTTACTTTTGAAACAAAAATGAACCTTACTTTTGAAACAAAAATTAACCTTAATTTTGATAACAAATGAACCTTACTTTTGATAAAAATGAACCTTACTTTTGATAAAAATGAACCTTACTTTTGAAACAAAAATCTGGACATAATGTTGTGACATACTTCAACGAATTTTTAAGGGCTCTTAATAGCAGATTCAGACTTCGGTCAAAACTAATAATTTGTAGAAAAACTTATTATCTTTCCAAAAAAAGAATCAATTAAAACAGACATCTACAGTTCCTAAAATGATTAAAAAATAGAAGAAAATCAATTCTGGAAAAACTACTACTTAAAAACAGAATATCAGAACATCAAGTAATTAATAGTCCATTCAAACGATATTTTTATACTTTGATGTAAACTAATTAAATCAAGATAAAAATATTATCTTTCCATAGAATCAATTTTCATGAAAATCGGAAAAATATATAAGTTTTAGTAAAATAAATACATAAAAGTTTTAAAAACAATGAAATAGATAAGCATTTTCAAACTAAAAACATATTAGCAACTTCATTAAAAACATATTAGAAACTTCATTAAATTTTTGAGAAATAGATAAGCATTTTCAAACTTCCTCATTAACTAATATAGATAAATTTCTTATATTTACAACGTGATAAGAATCAAAGAAAAAATCAAAATAACATAAATTAATATATCATCAAAATACATAATAAAAGTAATCAAAAAAAATCATATGAAATCAAATTAAAGGAAATATGCACATGCACAAACAATCTCCCCCTTTTTGTTTGATTACAAAACCAAAACACTTAAACCATTAATGAATTTTTAAAATGATTAAATCCAAATTATTTCTCACCAACAAAACATCTCTCCAAAACTTCTCCCCCTTTTTTTAAATAAAAAAAAAGTGAAAACATGCTCCCCCTAAATAAATGCAGCAAATAAAATTTAAAATCCCAACATACCAAGAGAAAATTTAATTTTCTCAAACTGAGCAGAGTCTAAAGGCTTTTTCAAAATATCTGCAAGCTGATTTTTAGAAGGGATAAATTCTAAAACAATATCACCCTTATTCACATGATCTCGAATGAAATGAAATCTAAGATCAATATGGTTTGTTCTATAATGTTGTAAGGGTTTTTTAGAAATAGAAATTGTAGATGTATTATCATAATAAATAGGTAGTTTATCAAGATAAACACCAAAATAACATAGATTTTTCTTAATCCATAAACTTTGAGCACAACTACTAGCAGTAGAGATATACTCGGCTTCTGCAGTAGATAAAGCAACAGATAATTGTTTCTTAGATGACCAAGATATTAAACATTTTCCCATAAAATGACACATACCTGATGTGCTTTTTCAGGCAATTCTACAACCTCCAAAATCAGAATCAGAATAAGATGTTAAATCAAAACAGTTATATTTTGGATAAAATAAACCAGAATCAACAGTTCCTTTAACATATCTAATTATTCTTTTAACAGCTTTAATATGAATTTCTTTAGAATCATCTTGAAATCTAGCACATAAACAAACACTAAAAATGATATCGGGTCTCTATGATGTTAAATATAGAAAGCTACCTATCATACCTCTATAAACTGTTAAATCAACTAATTTACCAGATACATCACTATCTAATTTACAATTAGTACCCATAGGGGTTTTCATGGATTTATAGGAATCAAGACCAAATCGTTTAACTAAATCTTTAGCATACTTAGATTGATTAAGAAAACTACCATCTTTCCTTTGAGAAATTTGAAGTTCAATAAAAAACTTTAATTCTCCCATTAAACTCATGTCAAATTCAAAAGACATCAATAAAGAAAAATCATTACAAAGTATGTCACTAGATGATCCAAAAACTATATCATAAACATAAATTTGAACAATTAAAATATCATTAGAAGATCTTTTAATAAAAAAAGTGGGATCAACATTTCCTTTCTTGAAACCATTTTTTAATAAAAATAAAGAAATTCTTTCATACCAAGCACGAGGTGCTTGTTTGAGACCATATAAATCTTTGGATAATTTAAAAACATGGTTGGGAAATTTTTCATTTTCGAAACCAGGGGGTTGTGAAACATAAACTTCTTCAGTAATAAAACCATTTAAGAAAGCTATTTTCACATCCATTTGATATAATTTAAAACCTTGAAAACACACAAAGGCTAAGAAAATTATAATTGACTCTAACCTGTAAACAGGTGAAAATGAATCTTCAAAGTCTATACCTTCTTCTTGAGAGTATCCTTGAGCAACAAGTCTGGCTTTGTTTTTGATATTCTGTCCATATTCATCCAGCTTGTTTCTAAAGATCCACTTAGTTCCAATTACATGCTTATCTTCAGGCAATTATACTAAATTCCATAAATTATTTCTAACAAACTGATTTAATTCATATTGCATTGCAATAATCCAGTTTGCATCTTTTAAAGCATCATGAATATCAACAGCAACAAAATCAGAAATAAAATCAGAATTGGCACAATAATTTAAATTAGAATTTCTGGTTTTGACACCAGAATTAACATTTCCAATTACATTTTCAACAGTATGATCTTTGTGAATCTTCCATGATCTTGGATCAGGTTGAGAAGGAGTATGCTCCCCCTCAATTAATTCACTCTTATCTTGAGGAAAATCTTCACCAAAATTAAAATCTCTAAACTCATCATCAATAACATTAGAATCAAAATTTATTTTAACATTATTTTCATCAAACATAACATGAATAGACTCTTCAATAACCATCGTTCTTTTATTATAAACTCTATAATATTTACTGTTATTAGAATAACCAAGAAAAATACCTTCATCACTTTTAGCATCAAATTTATCTAAATTATCCTTTGCATTTAAAATAAAAACTTTACATCCAAAAACTCTAAAATAACCAACTTTAGGCTTTTTATTTTTGAATAATTCATAAGAAGTTTTCTTTATCAAAGGTCTAATAAGAATTCTATTTGAAATTTAACATGCAGCAAAAATAGCCTCAGCCCAAAAATATCTAGGAAGATTATATTCACTTAACATAGTTCGATCCATTTCAATAAGAGTTCTATTTTTCCGTTATACAACAACATTTTGTTGTGGTGTTCTAGAAGCATAGAAATTATGAAAATATCCATTATTTTCACAGAATTTTTCAAAATCTAAATTATGAAATTCACCTCCTTTATCACTACGAATAGAAATAATCATACAACCTTTTTAATTTTGAATTAATTTAGATAAAGCAGTGAATTTAGATAAAGTATCATTTTTATGAGCTAGAAAATATACCCAAGTAAATCTACTATAATCACCAACAATAACTAAAGTATATTTCTTTCCACCAAGGCTAGAAATTTGAGTTGGACCAAATAAATCAAGATGTACTAACTGTAAAGGCTTATTAGTACTTATCTTATTGATAGGTCTAAAAGAAATTTTGTGTTGCTTCCATTTCATGTAGGTGTCACAAACATGATGTTGTTCTTTATTTAAAGAAGGAAGTTGTAAAACATTCTCAAGCTTCGAGAGCTTATGAAACAATCTAAAAATAACATGTCCTAAATGTCGGTGCCAAAGGATGTTGTCATTCTGTAAAGCATTCAAACACTTTACATGTTGAACAGTTAGTTCAACAAAATCAATATTATAAATATTATCTTTTCAATTAGCATAAAATAAAAAAGAATCATCTTTAAAAACTAAACATTTATCATTTTGAAATTTAACTTCCATTCCATCATCACATAATTGTGATATACTAATTAAATTATGTTTTAAACCTTCAACATATAAAACTTTTGAAATAAATGTAGAATTTGAAATACCAAATTTACCAAAACCTCTTACTTTTCCTTTGGAATTGTCTCCAAAAAGTAAGAGTTCCTCCATCACATGTGTTGAATGTGGTAAATTTTGATGGGTCTCTAGTCATATTCCTAGAGCATCCACTATCCATGTACCATATGTCGTTCTTAAGACATACAAGGTATTTTTCCTACAAAAATCAATTAATTGACAATTTTGGTACCCAAGCTACTTTGGGTCCAATAGGATTAGTAATATAATTTTTAGGTACCCATAAATAATTTAAACATGTATTGTAAGGTAATCTCGATAATAACGATTTAGAAATATTAGTTTTTGTAAATCCCAAAGATTGTTTAAATCTAAGTGAACAATTATTGGCATAGTGACCATTCATGCCACAATTCAAACAAGTAACAGTTGAAGTACAACCATTTTTACTTTTAACAAAACAAGTTTTATACATTTGAGGTAATATTTTATCTTAACCAAAAACATATTTATTTTTATCATTTTTAGTCAAAGACATCATTGCATGATATTTTTCACGACCTTGAATAAAAGAAGCTAAATTGTTTTTAAGACATTCAACTTCCTTTTTCAATTTCTCATTCAAATCTTGAGCAGTTTTCAAATTATCATAAACTGTTGAATGAGAAGAAGAGGCAGTGTTTATTAACCTTTTATTTTCTTGAAAAATTACTTTATTTTCAAAAATAAGTTTTTTATTTTCTCTTTTAAGTTTATTATATAAATCAGCAGCTTTGAAAATATCTTTTCCTAATCTTTCAATTTCTTTATTTAATTCAAAAACATTGGGGTTTTCAAATTCATATTCAGAATCAGAACATTCAGAATAATAATTAAAATTACAAACCTTATCTAGTGATGCCATGAAACACAAGTTGGCATATTCTTTTTCATTTCCAGATTGCTCACTAGAATCAGATTCTTCAGTACAACTCCAGCTGGTTGCCAATGCCTTTCCATCCTTCTTTTTTTATTTGTCATTATTCTTTAGTTTAGGGAAATCGGGTTTGATATGGCCTTTCTTCCTACACTCATAACAAGTTACATATGAAGCATTATAATTTATATCACCTTTATTATCTCCCTTATATTTTTCTTTTTCAGGATTTCTACTAAACTGGTTTTTGAAACCTTTCTTTTTCATTATTTTGTAGACTCCAGTTACAATCTGAGCCATGTCTTCCTTTTCAATATCATGTAGATCAAAATCAGAAGAATTATTAGAAATAACATTTATAGACTTAAAAGCTATACCTTTTCTTTTTGTTGACTCTTCATCAGCTATGTTCTTCAGTTCCAGTTCATATTGTAGTAGTGATCCAATCAATTCATCAAGTGTGTACTCTTTGAAGTTCTTGCTTTCATCAATGGAAACCTTCTTTGCATTCCATTTCTTTGGTAATGCTCGTAGGACTCTTTCAAAAAGTATAGGATTTTCCAGATATTCTCCAAGTGAATTCATTCCATTTACAATGCTTTTGAATCTATGGAACATTTGATTTATAGATTCATCTTCACCCATCTTGAAGTCTTGATACTTATCACAAAGCATTCCAAGTTTGGTTCAGATCAATTTGTCAGAGACAAGGTGAGTAACTTAAAAAATCTTCCAAATCTCATGAGATGTCTTGCATGCAGAAACATGACTAAAAACACTTCTGTTAATATCACAATATAAAATATTAACGAATTTGTAATTTAAGACATATCTAGTAGCATCAATTCCTGTAAGAGTATCTGGATCAGCTTCAGGCAGTGTGTATTGTTTTGACATGACAGACCAGTGCTCAATGCTCAACTGTTTGAGGTATGCCTCCATTCGGGATCTCCAGTATCCATAATTATTTCCATCAAAATACGGTGGCTTCTAAGGAATCCAGGCATTATTCGGGTTCAATCCTGCCATCTTATAAGATCTTTATCCTTAGACTGTGATGTCTAGGAATAGGTTAGCACAATAAAATATAAAAGCAGATAAAAGAAATTATTAGATAAATTCCGGAAGGAACAACCAAGTATAATGAAATATAAATATAGAGAAAAACTATTCTTAAGAAGGTTATTCTCTGATACCAATTGTTAGGTCGGACAGGGTAATGGCAGATGGTCTAGAGGGGGGTGAATAGACCAGGTTAAAATTTTAATCAAATAAATTAATTATCAAAGTTAATTATTAAAATTAATTAGCAGCAGAAAAAATAAATAACACAGGGATGTTTTTTATAGAAGTTCGGTCCAAAGTGGGCCTACTCTACTCTTATACCTCTATACTCGGTGAGAGATACGTGTGCACTAAAAATGATTTTTAAAGGGGAATCATAACCCAATTACAAAATCCTTTTCTAGTGGAGGTATAACCACGACACTGAATGTTTTGTTCGGAGTCACAACCCTTACAACCTAACTTTAGAAACTGGGAGTCACAACCCAAGCAGTCGTGAATTTAGATACAGGGAGTCACAACCCTAATATCCTGACATTAGAATCCGGGAGTCACAACCCGAAGAAAAAGAATAACAAATAATGCTTTTGTGTGCAAAATCATAAATAGAAAAATAAGAGTGCGTGTGAGAGATGGGAAGTAGTGTTACAGATTTAGAACCAGATGAAAGAGAAGATAAAAATTAAAGAATAGGTACTGGTTCTTGAGGTTCAGTTCAGCACGTCTCGTCAATGAAATTGTAGTCAAAGCAGAATTAATTCAGCGCTTGAGAGACCAAGCAGGTGGTGAAGCAGAGTGTCACAGGATGTTGCAAATGCACAGAAGATTCAAAGTTCACAGCACTTTCTCTTTGTATTGTGTTGTAGTGTTTCCTACAAGAGAGAACTATATATATAGAGAGAATAAAAAATATCTAGCAGTTGCAGCAACTCAACTTCCTTAGGATATTCAAAATTAATTAAGTTAAGAGATCCCATAAATATCTCCCTGAAAATAGCAGAACGGTTGCTTCTTTATTCCCGTAGAATAAAATATCTAATAGAGGAATTGAAAATATTTTGAATAACTCTTCCAATAAAATCTCTAGAATAATAAAATCATTGAATGATTCAAAATAGAATTTTAAATCCATTTAAAATGATTTAAACGAAGTCAAAACAGTTTCGGAAAACAAGCAGCAGATTCTGAAATTAAATTCAAACATTTAAATTTAAACAATCTTAAAACATCCAAATTTATTTGTAAAATACGTTGAAGAATGTTATTAAATTTTCTCTCTAAATATAGCACCAAAAACATTAAAAACTCTTTCATTATGATCCTTATATTTAATGAGGATTTTACAAAAAAAATTGTTAAAAAAATAATCTATATATTTGCAGAAAATAAATTTTAAAAAAAATTGCATGGAATGAACAGTAACTTCGGAATGAACAGTAACTTCGAAGTGAATAGTAACTTCCGAGTGAATAGTAACTTCCGAGTGAATAGTATCTTTGGAGTGAATAGTAACTTCCGAGCGAACAATAACTTTGGAACGAACAATAATTTTGGAGCAAACAATAAAGTAACATAGGGTATGAATAGTAATGTAACGTAGGGTATGAACAGTAACGTAGGGTATGAACAATAACGTAGGGTATGAACAGTAACGTAGGGTATGTACAATAACCATACTTTTGATAACAAATGAACCTTACTTTTGATAACAAATGAACCTTACTTTTGATAAAAATGAACCTTACTTTTGATAACAAATGAACCTTACTTTTGATAAAAATGAACCTTACTTTTGATAACAAATGAACCTTACTTTTGATAAAAATGAACCTTACTTTTGATAAAAATGAACCTTACTTTTGATAAAAATTAACCTTACTTTTGATAAAAATGAACCTTACTTTTGAAACAAAAATGAACGTTACTTTTGAAACAAAAATGAACCTTACTTTTGAAACAAAAATGAACCTTACTTTTGAAACAAAATGAACCTTACTTTTGAAACAAAAATGAACCTTAATTTTGAAACAAAAATGAACCTTACTTTTGAAACAAAAATGAAACTTACTTTTGATAACAAATGAACCTTAATTTTGATAAAAATGAACCTTACTTTTGATAAAAATGAACCTTACTTTTGAAAAAAAAATCTGGACAGAATGTTGTGACAAACTTCAACGAATTTTTAAGGGATCTTAACAGCAGATTCAGACTTCGGTCAAAAACAATGATTTTTATAAAAACGTATTATCTTTCCAACAAAAAAATAATCAATTAAAAAATACATCTACAGTTCCTAAAATCATTAAAAAACAGAAGAGAAACAATTCTGGAAAAACTGCTACTTCAAAATAGAATATCAGAACTTCAAGTAATTAAATTTCCATTCAAATGATATTTTTAGACTTTTATGTAAACTAATGAAATCAATATAAACATTTTATATTTCCATAGAATCAAGTTTCATTCAAATCGGACAAATTTTGAAGTTTTAGTAAAATAAAGACATAAAAGTTTTAAAACAGTGAAATGTAGAGTTTCTAAAAACATAGTAGCAACTTCATTAAATATTTGAGAAATAGATAAGCATTTTCAAACATCCTCATTAACTAATATAGATAAATATCTTATATTTTCAACGTGATAAGAATCAAAGAAAAAATCCAAATAACATAAATTAATATATCATCAAAATACATAATAAAAGTAATCAAACAAAATCATATGAAATCAAATTAAAGGAAATATGCACATGCACAAACAACAAGATGGATATAAAATCTATGCTTTAATGATATAATTGTTACTATATCCTATATAATTAGGTTAAATTAAAAATAGATTCTGAAAAAATTTAGAAAAATAATTGAGGGGTTTCCTTTCCTACTACATGAAATTTTTCTAAGATAATTCATTCAACATAGAAGGTTTTGAATGTATTTGAAATAAAAGAAATTTATAGTTTAAATACAGTGTAGTTATTCGTACCATTCTATGAATGAATTAGCCAATCATGCTAAAATGATGAACAAGATTATTTGGAAAATAGAATTTTTGTAATAAGTATTATAAGAATCACAGGAAAATTAGTTATAAGAAATGTTATTCTGAAGAAAGTTTCTATGAATATATAAATCTAGTCATATATGGACAAAATTTTCCCAGAATAAAATAAAATACAAAAAGGATAAAAATTTAAAAATGGATTATTTGAAAATAGACATTAAAAAGAATAATAAAAGTATAAAATATTTATACACAAGGAGTGCATGTGGTGGTAATAGTTTATTTGAAAGTTCATCTAATTATGAATGTTTAAAAGAGATGAATAGAAGTTTTTATACTGATATTCCAAAGAATAATAATTTATTTATGGCTAAGAAAACTGATGAATCCTTAACCAATCTTACTATAAATTTTAATTATAATGAAGGTGATAATGGTAATAATTCTTAATCTTATTACAAGGAATCATCATCCTCATATGGAAAAAAATTGTTTACCTAGTTTTTAAGAAGTATCATGATTTTAAAAACATTTAGAAATCCAATTTTGAAAAATTACTTAAAAACATCATACTTCTGGGAAAAAAGTAGTTAATGCTAATTCATGTATACCTACACTCCCTACTGATATTTTTATCCTTCCAAATTAATTTAAAAAATATAATTTTTAAAAAACAAGTATTTCAAAGTAATCGGAATAATTTAATATAAAAAATACTATTTTTTCAAAATAATTTTAAAAACTTAATTTGAGTACATCATATAGTAAGAAATTTTTTTTTGAGAAACTAAACTCTAAAGAATCTAGTATAAAAAATATACAATATAAGATTAATTATACTAATGAAATTTTTGATAAGTTGTGTAAACATATAATACCTAATATTCATGTATCTAGATTATGGTTTTATAAGAGGAAACCAATTTTTTAAAATATATAATTTATTACAAAAACATTTCCATTTTCTAGAAATTGTAAAAGTGTAGAACATTGGAAAAGTACATATTATCTAAATAGATTACAATTATTTTGTTTTCATAAGGATTAATCATCTAAATAAAAGAAAACTATACAACATAGAAGTTTTGGATATATATGGATTCCAAAAATATTTAAATCTAATTGTAATAGTCTCAAGAAGGATTGGATTTTGAAATACTAAGATTTTTGTTCTCAGGGAAATAAGAAGTGAACAAAAAAACTATATTGTACATAAATAGTTTTTTATTTTTAAATATTAAAAGAAATAATTATTTCTTCATGAATATTATAAAAATGAAAGGTGGAAGTTTTACTTATGTTGAAAATGATCAAGGATAAATTATCATAAAAGGATGTATTGTTCTTCTTAGTAAATCCATAATTTCAAATGATTTATTTTTTATTGGTTTAAAAAAACATGTTATTATAATTAATATAATGTATGAGGTATTTATTTTGAACATTAAGAATGATAAATGTAGTTTTCATAGTTTAAAAGATAAATTTATTCCTTCATCTAATTTGAGTGACATTTAATATGCAGTCAAAATAGAAGACCATATGATCCATGATCTAAATTATGTTATTGTAACAGAATAACACTATTCATTATTTCATAAAAAATTAGCACATTGTAATTTTATAACATTAGATAATGTATCTAAGAAATAACTACATAATTATATAGTAGAATTGAAATTTGATTCTTTAAAATTTTATGATCCTTTTCAATTTGAGAATAAAAATAAGCCATTTTTAAATATATTAGTTAAGACACACAATCTTATGGTTTACCATTATATAATTTTGTTTTTTTCCTACAAAAACTAGATATACTGGTGGAAAATAATATGTATATGTTTTATATGATGATTACTCTAGATATACATGGGTTTATTTTTTTAAAAATAGTTCTGAAGAATATATCTATTTTAAAAAAAATTAGCGGGATTTTAAAATGAGAAAAATATATCCTTGATTATTATTCTTAGAGATAATGGTGGAGAAATTATAAATTTTTATTTCGAAACATTTTTTTGTGAAAATGGTAAAATGCACAACTTCTCTTCACATAGAACACTACATCAAAATGGTGTAGTTGATATAAGAATTATAATTATTTACGATATTACAAGAACATTTCTAAGTGAACTCTAATTATAAAATAATAATTGTATAAACAAGTTATTACTGACATCAATGCTATAAATTGAGTTTTAGTAAGACCTTTTATTAATAAAACACCTTTTCAGTTGTGGATGGGAATAAAACGAACACATTCTTACATTAATTTTTTTTTATAAAAACTGTTCGTTTGGAATAATAATGATAATTTACATTTATTTTCACCAAAATTTAATGATGGATTATTTTTAGATTTTTATATAACTAGTGATTCCTTATAGTTTTTTATAAAAATTAAATTATAATTGAACAAATAGTGCATGTTAAATTTGATGAAACCGCTAGTTTTGTTTTTAAACCACTTCAATCTACATCTTTGGATGTTATTTCAAAAAAAATAATTTTCAATCAATATTTTAAATTTCTTATCATGAGGGAAAAATGGAAGAATATATTTTTTAAGTTCATCCTTAGGAATAATTTCCACAAGTTTCCAAAGAATATATTTTTTTAAACCCAGAGAATAAGTTGATTCTTTGGTATCACCCTAGTGACAATATAATTGGAGACGATGGTCATCCGATTAAAATTAGAATCTTATTATGAAATAAAGTTGGACATTTTGAATTTTTTTAAAATTCGAACAAAAAATCTAATGATGATTTATGTGATGGATATTTGATAAAATCTATACGAGTTTAACTTAATGAAATTGAGAGGAATCATTTTTGGAATTTGTTTTTGTACAAAAGATCCATCTGTAATTGGTGTGAAATGGTTTTTCTGGAATAAGTGTGATGAAAATGTAATTAGAATTATTAACAATATTAGACTTTTTGAAAATGTTTATAATCAACATGAGGGAATAGAATATGAAGAAATATATTCTTGAGTCACAAATCATGAATCTATTCTTAAAATTTTATCTTGTATAACATTTCTTAATTTAAATCATCTCCAAATAGATGTGATGTGTTCCTTTATTATTTGATATGTATAGAAAGAATTTTTTGTAGAACAGTCCCATTGTTTTTAAAATAAAATTTTTTTAAAAACATATATTTAAACAATCTAAGGAACTTTATAGATATAAATTGGCCCCTAGATCCTGGTTTGACAGACTAACTAGATTTCTGTTATAAAAAATAATACTAAGGGTATTGCAGATCAACACGTTTTTGTAAAATATGTTTATGAAAACATCATTAATATTAAAAACATTTCTAATGAAATTATATATCATTCAACTCAAAAGAATATTGTAGATTCATTAATGGATATTGTGAAATTTGAGTTTAAAATGAGTTTGATAGGAAAACTTATTAATTTTCTTGGTTTTCAAATTTCACAGAAATGCGAAGGCACTTTTATATCTCAACATAAGTATATAAAATATCCTACTATGAAATTTTAATATTAAAATACTAAAAGTATTATTACTCCTTTTAAAACTTCAAATACATTAGATATTGATGAATCGGGGAGGGAGTTGGAAACAAATTTTAAATAAATGAATGGAATTTTAATATAAATAATAGGTAGTCATCTATATTTAATGCTTTTTTATTATTGTTTTTAATATATCAAGCTAATACAAAAGTGTATCATCTAAAATATGTAAAAATAATTTTTCATTATCTTAAGGGATCTATTTAACTTGTCATATTTTACTTTTCGAGAAATTATTTGAAACATTAATGTTTTTTAGATGATAAATTTTGTGGATGTAAAATAGATTGAGAAAGTACTTCCAAAACTTTTCATTTTCTAGGCAATGTTTTAGTTTATTAGGGTTTAATAAAAAACACTCAATATCACATTAAAGTATAAAATCCTACTATGAGGAAACAAGAATTTTTTTGTGCTCAATTATTTTTAATGCAACACATACTCACTAACTTTGGCATGACTGTTATTAAAATAAAAAAATCTGAAAAAACAAGTGCCATGAATTAATTAAAAACCTAGAACATCACTCCTAAGAAAAAACATATATATAATACACTATTTCTTTTGGGATCCCAAACAAAATAAATATCTTATTTTATAATTAATAGGGACACGATAAAAACTTGTTTATATTTTAATTAAACCCCTTAATTCTGATATATTTGAATATATTACATATATGTTGGGAATGATCAATAATAGGAGATTATTCATATATACTTAAAATTTACCAATCTACTTAAAATAATGAAATCTTTTTCAAGGGGGTATATATGTATTGATATTTCTAATTTTTTAAATTATTTGTATTTCTAAAAACTTTTGATTTCTAAAATCATTCATATTTCTAAAAATAGTAATTTTTAAAAAAATAGTCAGTTTTTCTAAAAACATTAGTTTCTCTAAAATTATTTGGATTAAAATAACATTTTATTTTTATAAATCATTTATAATTTATAAAACATTAATATTACTAAAATTATTATTTTTTCTAAAAAATAAGAAGAACTGTTACAAGGCAGAATTACTTATTGAAAGATATTTGTATACTATAATAAGGAAATTTATCATCATTAGTTTTTACTATACTTTTTCTTAGTTGTTTCATTGTTTTTTACAATTTATAAACATCCAAAAAAATACAGATATCAAAGTTTTATTTTCTTGAATAACATTTCTTCGAATTAAAATATCTTAAAAACCCCCGTAAGAGTTTATAATAAATATTAAAATATTTGGATGATTATTTTAATTCATAATATTATTTTTGATATATAATCTGAGTCATCAGATCTATGGAATTATAATTTATACCCCGATACTATAAATATGCAAGTGGGTTAACAAAACCCGCATCATTTTCCGTATAGATAATGACTCTTGACCCTCAAAATCCTTGTCATTCTGGACATTTAGCATTCATCTTATCTGAATTTTCTTCATCTGATCAGATCTTCTCATTCAGTTTATTTTTATAAAATATATCATTCTAAACAAATTGTAAATAGATAAGTTATGAAGGAATGGTTGATTTATATAAATTAGAACGATAACACTACACATTTCATGAATCAAACTACCCTATTTTAGGTTTTGAAAATATATTCATAGAAAATGATGATTTTGATCTTCATTATCTAATAATTATAAAAGGAATTATACTAATCTGTTGAGTTTATTTTTGAAAACGATCTGGATTATATAAATTGTAATCTTTTTTATGAATCTTATGATCTGAATATTCAATAGGTTTCATATAAAAGTACCGTAGGATAGAGAATCATATTTAGTAATAGAAAAACATTTGAACAATCTAGGAAGAATTAAAAATTATATTACTGAAACATCTTTTTCTTATTATTATGATAATGTTATAAAATTTTATCATTTTAAACATGATTACATAGTTGTTTCCTTATCGATACAAGGTTACCTAAATCCCGAGGAAAGTTGATTTAGAAACCGTGAATTTATGGGCCCCCTTTGTATTTGACCACTTAATTAATATGTAGAAAATAAATTTTGAGAACTGTATTTCATTTTCAATTGAAGATTTAATAAGAGTTTTTTAAAATTTAGAATATTTCAATTTCATTATTTTATCAATAAGATGTTTATAAAATTTTGTAGTATAATGATGATAAAAAAAATAAGGATTTTGAAATGAGAAAGAAGGTTTATTTGACTGGTGAAGAGAAAATTTTATGAATGATGTTAGTATTCCTGACAGAAATAATGATGTTTTAACATAAATCAGATAAAGGATCATATGATGTCGTATTTTGATATTTAAAAGACCAAGTTCAAGAAAAGAAGAAATATAGATTATCACTACCCAATATGAATAAGAAAGTTAATTATGTCTCCAATGAGAAAAATCAAGAATTTAAGAATATAAAGTTAGAAAATAAGGTTCGGGATCCAGATGTAAGACTTAATAAGGATGACGCATTGGCACAAATATATAAAACTGAATTTGTTTTGAAAAGATAAGAGAAAACAAGGGAATAAAAGTTTTAATGAGTAAAATTTAAATTAATGTTTAATTAAGGTAGTTGAAAGGTCACATGGAAGTATTACTTATAATAGATATGAAATACGTTGTGTACTTTTGGTTTCACATTTATTATTTTTCTAAACAATTTATCCAATTATTTTTATTTCCCATCAAAATATTCTAGAACTATAAATAGTTGGAACTTCCAATGTTCCTATGATTTCTGAGAAGGAAAAAGGAAAATATTTTGAGGTTGAAAACATTTTTTTTAACAATCTCAATTTCATGTTCATGATGTTTTGAAAAAGGGTAGAAAGTAAAATTGAAGAAGTAAAAAAATTTATTATAAAATTTTAAAAAATTTGAAGAAAAATATATAGAAACTTCATAAGAGGAAGAGGAAGAAGAAGAATAGAAAAAATAATGTTATTAAAAAACATAATCTTTTAGTACTCAGTTAAAGAAATATGTGTATTTAGTAATTTCTAATAATGATTATAGTTCTGGAAAAAAACTAATATTTAGCAATCATATATTAATGTTTTGGAAAAAAGAAATCAATAGAAATGTTGATGTATTTAATGATTCAGATACATTTAAAGAAAGAGAACAAAAAGGGAAAGAAAAAGTGGGTGTTGGTCCTTCAAGAATATGTGTTTCTTATGGCTCATCATATTCAACTAATTCTCAAGAAACTTAATAAGACCACATTATGGAGTCATGATTAACCTATTTCAATGAATCTTTGAAGATACTTGTAAATTCTATTCAACACTTTCCTAGTATAGAAAATAAAAACCCAAGATTTTATCAATGTGATTTCTACCTTCATATAGTAATTTTATATATTATAAATTACATTAAGTCACTTATAGACTATAATAAAAACATTATAACTAAAGAATTAATAAAATAAGAAGTATTTCTATAATTTAAGGAACCAATACTGATAAAATAGTAACTCAACCTTAGGAATAGTAATATATCCATTATCTATACTAAATTGGCTAAATAAATATTGACCACACCCAATAAATTATAAATAAAATTTATTCTTATTATAAATTAAATTATGGTATAATTATATCATAGTCTTTGTAAGTAAATGTTTTAAAAATTATTAATTAAGTATTGGCATTTTTTGTAAGTTTTAAATATTTAAATACAATTTAATGATAACTTAAAAGAAAATATATTTTCATAAAATTTATTCATAAATTAATATTTGGATTTCTTATAATCTTTAAGATAATTTTATGAAACTGTAAGTAATATGTCAAATGTTATAAAAGTATTTATAATTTTAAAATACATTGTATCCAAGTAGATGATGAATTTAATTAAATATTAAATTAGTTATATTTATATAATTATTTTAATAAAATGGAGTTAATATTTGAATTCTACTAATTTAAAACTGGTTAGGGGGAATTTTTTTTATTTTTATAAAATACATGATTTTTATGAATAGTAAAATATCATAATTTACAATAAAGGCTAAATACTTGAATTATGGATTAATAGATGATTTAAGGATTATTTAAGCCATATATATCAAACTATCCTTCATTAGTGTAATATATTTAGAGTTAATTCTCAATCTATTAATATTCTTGGGAAATAATAATAAACATAATTTTTAAAATAATGAGAAAACACCCCTCTCCTTCACTATAAATACCACCCCTAGCCACCTATTTTCCCCGCAACTATTTAACTTTGATCCTTATCCATTTTCTATATAATACTATTCTAAATCTTCTCTCTGATTTTTAGGACCTCTTGGTCTCATCAAAATACCAAGCATAGGTTCCTTTAGGAGGATATCAATAAGAGAATTCAAGAGGTGATTCCTCTTTCTTTTTCTTTTAATTCCATTTCTTTTACATTTATTTTTTTATTCCCTCCGTATATCCCTTCATAAAAATTTCATGATAACTCTAGTACCTTACATATACTATAATTATATCATTTTACTGTAATATCAATCATTAAACTCCTCTATCCCTATATTTTATTATTAAAATGAAATCATCGCCTGTGATTTGTCAATTTACTGACATCATGGGAAATTCGCCTACATTTCCATTTAACACAATTAAGGATGTTAATAAAACCATTATAATGGTTGAAACATATTTCAAAATCTATTTTTTCAACCCTCTTTATTTTTTATAACTAACATATATACCTAATACTAAATGATAAAACAAAACCAGTTCATTGTGATCAAAATACTACCCAAATAATCTTTAAATAATCATCCTTAATTTTTATCTAATGATACATCTTCATAACATATAACCAAATTATTTAAAATATCAATTAAACTTTTGGATGAACATTAATAACAAATAATGAAATTTTTTGATATTTATCCTCAATTAATATGAACATCCATTCATGTATTCAAGTGAACTGATCATGAAAACTAAAAATTGAACACTCCCAAATGATGAAATTAAACTCTATAACTCATCCAAAAACCCATTAAAGAAATTAATAAAACCATAATATATCAAAATCATGTATAAAAGTTTCAAAAAAATTATTTAATGAATCTCATCTAATTATATAGTATATTAAAGTAAAGAAATCTTTAAGACACAAGGTAGTGGTAATTCTCAAACCCAACCCTCTTTCTTTGGGCTTTCTATATTTCACCCCGTTTTCAGTATGGATATTCCTTTAATTATTATTATTATATATAATTTCTCCATAATTATCTTAACTTTCATGGGATATACATGTTACCAACATGGTTTTATGAAAAATACAATGACTTTTGAAAAATAACACTTCTTTCAAAAAATATATATTTTTCTTCCCATGTGAATGTTTCTTTATAAATAAAGATTGATACAAATCATATCATTACATTTTTAGATTTCACTACTACAAAAACAGGAATTAACAGCGCTAAAAACGGGCTTTAACGGCGCTAAAAAAGCACTGTAAATCTCAGCGCTGATAAAGGGTTACTTTATCAGTGCTCAAAAAGTACTGATAAAACCACCCTTTATCAGCACTCAACAAGCGCTTCTTTAGCGCTGATAAATGATTGTTTTATCAGCGCTCCTTTGGCACTGATAAACTTATCTTTTATATGCTCTTCTTTAGCGCTTATAAAGGTGTAGTTTATCAGTGCTTTTTTAGTGCTGATAAAAGCATGATTTATCAGTGCTAAAAGAGCGCTGATAAATGCCCTCTCTACTGCTACGATAAATCTGCAGCAGCACACCTGAACACCTGCAAACAAAATAGCATCTCAATAAGCCAATTAAAGTAAGTATACCCATACAAAATTAACTCATAAATCATAAGAAAATTAGACCAAGTATACCTATACAACAATTATACACGTACACCATTAACACATAATTTATAAGTTAATCAAGTACTTAGAGAAATCAATTCAGAATTAAGGGGGTTTGGGGGCTGTTCGAGGGTTTGGGGTGGCTGTCCAAGGGGGGGAAGGGGGTGTCTGGGGGGCTTTCCAGTGTAATCCTAAGTCTCAACATGGGTGTGTTTTATCAATACATAAATATTTGGACTTTTATCAATCCACTATGCATCATGTTCTGAACCTCAAAGAAGTTATAAGGTTTGTACACACACTGAGGTGCACATACTTGGGGGGGGGATGAATCTCATTAATAAACCCCCAATATTAAACCTGCAATAGGCTATTGTATGTGCATGATCAGGAAATATGCACAACCTAGTTGAGAAAGAACTGGAATAAAACTAATAAAAAATCATCATTGATCCTCAAATCCATGACCATGATTAAACCCAAATTAATTTTCCATGTTCTGAAATTTTACCAAGAATTTCACAAGGATCATGTCAAAATTATAAAAATATATTTTGACCAAGTCCTAACCCATCTACATCAAGACACATTGATTCTCAAGTATTAAAGCTTGATCAACCATACCTACTTCATCCAATGTTAGGGTTTCTCTGAGTACATCATAGGAAGCACACAAAACATATAATATACCATGGTCTCCCCACTATATACATAATTATCATTAACCTCCAATATGTGATTTTTATTTATACTCCATCATGGAAATCCACTTATGGGAGTTTTCTAATCCAGGGAATACCCTCAACAGTATCTCAGACCACCCATATGTGTTCTTCCAATTCTGAGGCATAAGACCTACAAGGATCTCATCCCTATACTATGGGAGTACCCTTATTTAGGGAATAATACTAAGAAGCATATATTATTTACCATTTGGGAGTATTATCATCCAAATAATAATCCTCAGAAGCATATCAACCCTCCAATATGGGTGTATTCTCCTTTGAGGCATAATCTATATAATCATCTCAGCCCTCCCCTATGGGATTATTTTCATTTAGTGAATATTCCCGATATGAATCTCATCCCACTCCTATGGTTGTATTCTCATTTGTGTAATAATAACTTTATACACTTCATCCCTCCCCTATGAGAGTATTCTCATTTAAGGAATAAGACCCATAAGCATATCCACCCTCCCAAATGGGAGTATTTTCATCCAGATATAAGCCCATAAGTATCATAGACCCAAACACATGATCACCCTAGTATACCAGGCCAACCATGACTTGATATATATGAGTTACCTGATAGATAACATTCCATGACCCCCCATTTAAAGATCAATGCAATCTGAATGTGTTTGGTTGGATTTCTGTAGGTCAGTTGTTGTTTTCACTTAAAATCTTGTCCATTTTAAAGAAAATAGATACCCTTTGAGTGATAGCGGCCAGACCGTGTCTTGGACTGAGGCGGGGTTGACTCGTACACGTCACCAAGGACCCTTGGATCGTTCTTATAAAATATCAATGCAATCAGAATGATTTTGGTCGGATTTCCGTAGGTCAGTTGTTGTTTTCAATTAAAATCATGTCCACTTTAAACAAAATAGAGACTCTTTGAGTGATAGAGGAAACACCATGACTCATATTGAGCTGAGGTTGACTTTTACACGTCACCAAGGACCCTTGGATCATTCTTATAAAAGATCAATGCAATCGAAATGTATTTGGTCAGATTTTCGTAGGCTAGTTGTTGTTTTCACTTAAAATCATGTCCATTTTAAACAAAATAGAGAACCTTTGAGTGATAGCAGCCACACCATGCCTCGGATTGAGTCAGGGTTTACTCGTACACATCACCAAGGACCCTTTGATCGCTCTTATAAATGATCAATGCAATCCTAATGTGTTTGGTCATATTTCCGTAGGTCAGTTGTTGTTTTCAATTAAAATTGTGTCCACTTTAAACAAAATAGAGACCCTTTGAGTGATAGCGGCCACACCGTGCCTCATATTGAGGTGGGGTTGACTCATACACGTCACCATGGACCCTTGTATCGTTCTTATAAATGATCAATAAAATCCAAATGCGTTTGGTTGGATTTCTGTAGGCCAGTTGTTGTTTTCACTTAAAATCTTGTCCATTTTAAACAAAATAGAGACCCTTTGAGTGCTATCGGCCACACCGTGCCTCAGATTGTGGTGGGGTTGACTCATACACATCACCAAGGACTCTTGTATCGTTCTTATAAAATATCAATGCAATATTAATGCATTTGATCAGATTTCCATAGGTCATTTGTTGTTTTCACTTAAAATCTTGTCCATTTTAAACAAAATAGAGACCCTTTGAGTGTTAGCAGCCACACCGTGCCTCAGATTGAGGAGATGTTGACTCGTACACGTCACCAAGTACCCTTATATCGTTCTTATTAAATATCAATTCAATCCAAATGTGTTTGGTCGGATTTCCGTAGGTCAGTTGTTGTTTTCAATTAAAATCGTGTCCACTTTAAACAAAATAGAGACCCTTTGAGTGATAGTGGCCACACCGTGCCTCATATTGATGTGGGGTTGACTATTACACATCCCCAAGGACCCTTGGATCGTTCTTATAAAATATCAATGCAATCTGAATGCGTTTAGTTGGATTTCCGAAGGTCAGTTGTTGTTTTCACTTAAAATCTTGTCCATTTTAAACAAAATAGAGACCCTTTGAGTGCTAGCAGCCACACCGTGCCTTAGATTGAGGCAAGGTTGACTCATACACATCACCAAGGACCCTTGTATCATTCTTATAAAATATCAATGCAATCCGAATGCGTTTGGTTGGATTTTCGTAGGTCAGTTGTTGTTTTCACTTAAAATCTTGTCCATTTTAAACAAAATAGAGACCCTTTGAGTGCTAGCGGTCACACCGTGCCTCGGATTGAGGCGGGGTTGAATTGTACGCATCCCCAAGTACCCTTGGATCGTTCTTCAAAAATTTAAATGAAATCTAAATGCGTTTGGTCAGATTTCCGTAGGTCATTTGTTGTTTTCAATTAAAATCGTGTCCAGTTTAAACAAAATAGAGACCCTTTGAGTGATAGTGGCCACACTGTGCCTCGGATTGAGGAGGGGTTGACTCGTACACATCACCAAGGACCCTTGGAACGTTATTATAAAAGATCAATCCAATCCGAATGAGTTTAGTCGGATTTCCATAGGTCAGTTGTTGTTTTCACTTAAAATCTTGTCCATTTTAAACAAAAAAGAGACCCTTTGAGTGCTAGCGGTCACACCGTGCCTCGGATTGAGGTGGGGTTGACTCATACATGTCACCAAATCTCTTCATTGTGGTCTCCTATAACATAAAAAACATCATCTACATTTGTACTGATCCAAAATGATTGCTACGTACCACTAAAAGGACCAACCTCAACTGAATTTTCATCGGAACCTTCAGTAGTTTTGGACGATAACAGAACAATCGACCACTTTCGGTTTGCGGGATCTGGAACATAATAAACATGTTCTGCTTGTGATTCAATTATAAACTGTTCGTCTTTTTACCCTTCTTTACTAAAATCAACTTTCACAATTCCCCATTCATCTATTTTAACACCACTGTTGTTATCAATCCATTTGCATTGAAAAATCGGCAATTGGAATGTCGTATAATCCAACTCCCATATTAGTTTGACAATGCCAAATCATGAAATATTTTCATAAATTAGATTTCTATCCTTACTACCATAAACATGCATCACTTCAGCCACTAGTGTAACTCCACTATTTTGAATGGCACTATCTTCATGATGTTCATCTGTTTAGAATGTATAACCATTAATTACATAACCACTGTAAGATAATACATACACACTTGGTCCAGTGACTATCCATCGAAGACGTTCTAAAATTGAATTCGTATTTTCATCCAACTACTTCAAAATATATTCCTAAAACCATCTTGTAAACTAGTGATTAAGTGTATCTGATAACCATTTTTCAGCCCTCGATGGATTCAACTGCATAAGATTTTCTTTGTGAGTTTCAATATATGGATCAACCTTCCAACTGTTATGCAAAACATAAAGATAAGCCTGCTCCCAAGCTGAAATACTGATTTTCACAACTTCTCTTCCAGAAATTCCCTCACCCTTAATGCATCTAGTGTGACGAGATTTCGGTAGACCAATGCATTCCACATCAGATAGGTATTCAGTACAAAATTCAATGGCTTCCTCAACAATATATCACTCCACTATACAACCCTCTGGCCGACTTCGATTTTTGACATACCCTTTCAAAATATTCATATACCGTTCAACAGTATACATCCATCTATAGTGCACAGGACCACAAAGTCGAATCTCTCTCACCAAGTGAATCATCAAATGAACCATCATCTCACAGAATATTGGCATGAAGAACATTTCTAATTCACATAATATGATGAAAATTTCTTTTTCCATAGCTATAAATTTTTCTGGGTCTAAAAATTTGCTACATATAGCATAGAAATAGAAACAAAGTTTGGTTAACGTATGACGAACATTCTTGGGAAAAATGCAACATAAATCTATAAGAGTTATATCTTGCATCAAAACATGGCAATCTTGTGATTTCAAACCTTTTAACTTCAAATCATTCATTGACACAATGTTGTTGATATTTTATGAGTACCCCTCTGGAACCTTTACATCATTGAAGAAGTTGAAAAACTGATATCTCTCCGCCCTAGAAAGAGTATAAGAAGTTGGAGGAAGAAATATTCAATTTTTACCCTTCATGGGAGCCAACTCTTCACATATTCTCATGTCAACCATGTCCAACCTTGCCTTAATTCCATCTTTTGTTTTTCCAGGGACATTTAGAAACATTTCGATAACACTGTCACATACATTTTTTTCCACATGCATCACATCAAGAAAATGTCTGAGGTACAAAAAATTCCATTATGGTTATTCAAAAAAAACTAATCCCTTTTTCTGACCGATTTTCGTAAGGTTTTTTGAAAATGGTTTACCTAAAATAGTATTCAGATCTTTTACTTTCTCAAATAGCTGATCACCTGTTGGTGGAGATGGTTTTGCACGTTTTTCTGAACTTCCATTGAATGATGTCATCCAAGATCGGTACTTATGCTAATGAGGTAGAGATCTACGATGTCCTAGAAACACAGATTTTGATGAATGTTTCTACCTAATTGATTTTGTATCTTCTTCGCACATGGGACACCCTTGAGTTCCTTTAATGCTATAGCCTGACAAATTTCCATAAGCAAGGAAATCATTTATTGTCCCATACAACATCGCTCTCAACGTGAAGTATTCACTTTTATAAGCATCATACAACATTACACATGAGTCCCACAATAACTTCAAATCCTTGATCAAAGGAGCTAGATAGACATAAATATCGTTACCTGGTTGTTTTGGTCCTGATATAAGAATAGATAAATGATGAATTTCTGCTTTATGCATAACTAGGGTGGGAAGTTATAATTTACCAACATAACAGGACATGTACTATGAGTGCTGTTTTGAAAACCAAAAGGATTCACTCTATCTGTAGATAACCCAAGATGAAGGTTTCTCAGATCTTTTCCAAATTTAGGATACTCATGATCAATTTTATTCCATTGAAGAGAGTCGTCCGAATGACGTAATAAACCATCTTTATTTCTTTTATCTGCGTTCCACGAAAATTGTCTTGTAGTTTCTTCACTTCCATATAAACGCCTAAACCTTGTAATGATTGGAAAGTACTATACAACTTTCATAGTATTGGATTTATCTTTCTTGTATCAAGAAGCACCACACTTTGGGAATTCTGTAAGTGATTTGTTCTCTTTACGAAACAATATACAGTCTTTCAGGAAGGCATGTATTCTTTCAGAAATCATTCCCATCAAGCGTAGCATTCGTCTAGCTTTATATGTCCGGATTGGGAGCTCATTATCTTCTGGGAGCATGTCATTAAAGAGAGCAAGTAGTTCCGTAAAACTGACATCACTCCATCCATTGCCTTCTTTCAATTTATACAACTTCAGTACAACTGACAATGTTGTATACCTTGTGCAAGCAGCATACAATGGCGTCTTTGCACAAATCATTAACTTCTCAAACAATTTTGGGCAATCACGGAGTTCATCTTGAATTGTCTTTATCATTTCCTCAATACAATCTTCATCATCATTGACATCTGTAATCACATACTCCATACGGTCTTCTTCATTATCCATATTTATATTCATATCTGACGATCCATAAAATGCAGTTTTATCCCAGCCAGTAGCTACATTAGCTTTTTCTCCGTGTTTATTCCAACATTTATAACTCCGATCTATTCCGTGACATATCAAATGTTCTTCTAACTCCTCTTGAGTAAGTATTCTAGAATAAAAACAACGTAAAAATGGACAAAGGATTTGAGAAGGATCCTTTGCGTGATTATTTGCAAACTTGATGAACTCTTTCACTCCGTTCTCGTAATCTATTGTTAAATGATTAGAATCCATCCAATCTTTATTCCTATCCATCCTATTTGAATCTCAAATATTACTATTTATAGTTCAAGTACACAAAACAAGAATTCCAAACATAGTAGAAGAGAACCACTTCTTTATAAAAATGGAGATTAATAGAGCCTAACCATTAGTATTTATTCATCATGCCTAAATACTCACTACTGGTGGAAGTGAAACCATTCCTGATGATCATGCCAAGAAAAAATAGAAACCAAAAGGGGGGAGTGAATCAAAATACCCCAAAAAAGATGGAAAAACATGGTATTTAAGAATAGGTTAGTGGATTTCATGTTGTCTAGACACCTATTCAATAGACTCCACAAGCAGTGATGGTGCCTACAATTGTTTCACTAGGTGAAACTGTCACCTTAGAAGCTGAGATCAATGATTCCCTTCCCAGCCATGAACTGAAAAAACTCCATGATGGCCTTCCTCTGGATTGGGATTCTACCTTTCCTTTCATTTGGGTTGGAAATTACATTAAAGTCACCCCCAACAAACAATGGAAGGTGGTCGGGATCGAAGTTATTTTGTTTAAAAGGACAATAAATCCCCCCCAATTTTTTAAAATACCAATACCATAAACCATTTAAAAACAAGACATTTTAATTTATTTTGGAAATCATTCCCAAAAAAATTCAATAAACAAACACATGCCAAACCATTTGGAATTTTATTTAAAGAATAAACTTATCTTTATTTTAATCCATGATTTTCTTTTATAATATCAAATCCACCAACGGTAGATGGAATCCTAATTTATTTCAATGAAAAAGGTTAATTCAGAACAAGATACCATCCATTCCATATATTATTTTCATTAATAGGTTTATTTTGTACTTCAAAATGATCAAAAAATGTCTAACCAACTTCAAATGGCTAAAATATGAATTCATGAAACACATGAATCCCAAAAAGAAGATATAGTATAGAAACGCCCACTTGGAATCTGAATGAGTCTGCTCAAATGAAGAACATCATACATCTCCAACTACATCGATGCTTTCTCATATAAAATGACACCACTAGCTAGATAGTGGACCTCACCAAGAACGTCATACATCTCCAAATAACAGACTACAACCACTAACCATGAAGAACATCATAAGATGGAAATATACTAAGAACACATCCCTTCACCCAAATAAGAGACTACAACCACTAACCATGAAGAACCACTAAGATCATAATTTGAATAAGGATTCTTATGATCATCACTTAGGGGTCTCTTAGGCATATCCCCTAATGAATATATTTATAATATCATGAGGTATAATCAAGGGAACATTATTTGGGAGATAAAGAAGATCTCATATTCCCATAACATAGGGACTTCATATTCCCGTCACCTAAGGAAACCTAGGATTATCACATAGATTTGGATGTTTCCTGAATTAAGAGTGGTCATAGGTTTATATCTCAGTAAAGGAAGTCACATATTTGAATTTTAGAAGAGGGAACCACCTAATACACTCATCGCGTAGGGGGTGATCATAGTTTTATAGCCACCATTTCATTTTTATCCATGAAGTTTTTTAAATTCCCACCAAACCCTTTTCAATTTCATCATTAAAAACTAAATTCTATGTTACTGGGAAACTAAAAGGAACACCCATATCAACTAACGATGTCATCTCCCACAATAACCCACTCATTACATCTTTTTAACAATGGAAAGGTTGATGCTTCCCCACTACACGATTTACCACCTCAACCATCTCACATTTTCCCCCAATGGAATCTATCACAACCAAACTAATAAAAAAATTCTCAAACAACCCCACCAAAAAACAGTGATGATTTTAAACAATAAAAGTAAACAAGTACTATGTTCTTGAGAAATATATTGAAAATTAATAAACACATGTGAATCATCACCTTTACATCATTTTCCATCAATTATGGTCCATTTTCTTCAATCGTTCAATCCATAATACTCACCCATAGAATAAAAAAGCATGTTAAAAAATGATATAAAAATGGGAGAGGAGAACAATATTAAAAAAAGATTTGGAAAACATGCCTTAAAGGAGGTCCGGCAAACTGAATCTTGAAAGTGTTACGGGCGGTGGAGGTCCGGCAAACTGAAGCTTGAGGGCGGCGGAGGTCCGAAAATGAAAACTCAGCAGGCGGCGGAGGTCCGGAAACGAGAAGTGAGGGCGGAGGAGGTCCGGAAACATGATCTCAGTGGGCGGAAGAGGGGATTCGCAGGGTTCTAGTACCATGATAGCTTTAGGTCGCGATAAAATGAGGGCACTGTGTGACCGACATTATAAAAAATTGCACTAAGGTTTTATCAGCGCTTTTTTATCACTTATACAGGGAGTCTTTATCAGCGCTTTTCTAGCGCTGATAAAGGGTCTTTTTATCAGTTCTATTTTAGCGCTGATAAATGATACCATGTATCAGCGCTAGAAAATCACTGCTAAAGACTCCATGTATCAGCACTAAAATTATAGCACTGATACAGGGTTTCTTTATGAGCGCTTTTCTAGCGCTCATAAAGAGGCCCTATATCAGTTCTAGAAAAGAGATGATAAAGATCTCCTTTATCAGCACTAAAATTCTTATCACTGATACAGGGTAACCTTTATCAGCGGTTTTTCTTAGTGCTGATATAATGGGGTGCTTCCCTTACCTGTTTTTGTAGTAGTGTTGGTAACCCCATAGTTTATAAATTTATTCTTTATGAAAATAATCTCATTCCTTTTCATGGGTTTTTCAATGTCCATGGTTGATATATGTTCTATGAGGCGTGCATGATAATGTAAATGTTTTGATGTGACAGGTGATCCCTTAATTACATAATAATCTAATGCATTGGATAATGTGATGTTTATCATGAGAAAAGTGAAATATGAATTAACATGATACTATATTTTTTCACAACTATTTGTGTTAGTTGGCCACTAAGACATGACGTTTCATTTTTATGCATTTCCACATTATAATTATTTTATTAATTCTTCCTCTCATGATTATGATCCTATGCCTATTTTATGATGATAATGATTAAGTTGACCCCATGTTATATTGATTTATTTTCTTATTTTTCCTTGTACTAACAGTTTATCTCACCCCTTTCCATCATGAATTTTCTTAGTTGATTACTTTTACTAAAGAAAACATGAGGTCCATTAAGAAGCTGAAGAAGAAGGAATTTGATAAATAATTTTGTTTTTTTTTTGTAAATTTTGTGTATTTCCATAGTTTTCCTAAGACACTAAACATTTGGATCCTAGTTTTGTAATTATTTTATGTAGTTTTTCTATACAATTTTGTAGTAGGTTATATAAGAAAAATCATGGTTGTTATAGTTGGTATTATAGCACTGTTTAGTTAATTTGGGAATCTAGATTTGATAACCTTAGTGAAAACCCTTAGTATAATACTAACAAAAAGTGAGTACCTAAGAATATTAGTTTTTGAAAATTAATAACATTTGTATCCCATAAGATATACCTTTAGACTTAATTTCACAAAGAATTAAATTATTTATTCACGACTTTTTGACTGATATTTTGTTCTAGCCTTTTCTATTTTAGAAAATGTTGGGAATCAGGATAAATGAGGCCAACAACCTATGAGAGGGGAAACACCGAAATTACCTGAATAACAACCCAAATTCCTTAGGAGGTGGAGTTCAAAATTTCATGGTGATTCTTAACAAAATATCAAAGTTTATGAATAATATCCTGAATAATTTTGAACATGAAATTTCACTTAAGAAGGATAAATTAGATAAATTGGGTATTTAGTGTTTTATGTGTTAATGACCATTGATGTTTTGTGGATATTTTTATCCACTATTCGTAGAAAAGAGGATCAAGTCAATAGAGAATATATTCTCTTTTCTTCAATATTTTGAGATGGTGAAGGTGAATCTGGCCATTTATCATCTAGATGGAGAGGCCAACTATTGCTTGGTTTTGATTGATAACACCAAGAAGAAGTATGAAATTGAATAGATAGAGTGAGAATACGTCAAGTTAATGTTTCATAATAAGTATTTCCCTAGAACTATTTATACAAATATAGAGTGAGAATTTAAAGAGATAAAGAAAAAGGAATGAGAATCTATCATGGGATATGAAGAAAATTTCAAAAGTCTTGCATGATACGATTCAGGGTTTGTTATCCACCATGATAGAAAAGTTTATAGATTCTTTATTTGCTTAAAACCACACCTTTAAAAGATTCATGAACTTCATGACACTGGGAGTTATGAAGATTTTTGTCAATGTTCCCTCAAAGTAGAGGTGGTGCTAATATAATGGTCCTATGGATATGGTGATAAGAAATGAAAGATGGAGTTTCAAGAATAAAGATATAATGAGAAAGGATAAATGAAAACACAAGCACCCACATGAAAAAATGTGGGAAGAAGCATCATCGTAACTTCATAAAAGGGATGGGGGAATAATTTGAGTTTGGGAGATAAGTCCATCAAGAAAATGGATGCCGAAAATACATGAGGAATAAGGACAATGTGGTGGAGGAAAAGAGAGAACCACACATGGTCTAGTGCCACAACTATATGGAACAGATGAACTATTCAAGCCAAGGAAGAAAACCTCGAGTCCTAGAGGATAATCAGTGTCATCAGGAACCACATCCAAAGGACCAAGGGATGTCTTATACAATTAACACTATGGAAGTGGGGAAATAAAATGAATTCATACAATTTAAACTCCCAATACACTCAATAATGGAAAAATTATTATTTGATTTTGGTTTTATGCATTTCTTTATATCCTGAATGCTTTCTAGAACTATTGAATTGATTCCTCAAATCCTTGAATTCGAGATACCTATAAAAACACCAAATGGTGAAATCATTTCAACCCATGTTTCGGACTCTTCTCCTATTCGCATATGTGGGAAGATTCTTCTCGAAAATCTCGTGATAATTACCTTTCAGGAATCTGATTCCATAATGGGAATCGATTAGCTTCATTATATAGGGCACATATAAACTATCTAGAAAAGTAATTATCTTTTCAATTTTCTTACCATCCCATTATCCTCTACAAATAAAAGGATGATCGGGAATCTCTTTTAGAAATTCATTCAAGGGTGTGGGTGTTGATTCCCTTTGAAGAATCGCACCTCACTCAAATGGTTGAGTCAAAGGAAGGTACCAGTATAAGGGAAATTCCCATTATGAGGGAATATAGTAATTTATTTCCTAAAGAGTTACTGGGAATTCCCTCAAATTTTGAGGTAGAGTTCTCAATAGAACTCATACCAGGAGATACTCTTATCTTATAGTATCCCTATATGATAAACCTATCGAACTTGATGAGTTAAAGAAGCATCTACTATAGAAATTTGAAAAAGGGTTCATACACTCTAGTGAATCCCCTTGGGGAGCACTGATGCTCTTTTTTATGAATAAGGGTGGATCAATGCGGCTGTGTGTCAATTATTAGGAACTCAACAATATAACTATAAAGAAAAAGAATCCCCTTGCAAGGACTGATGACTTGTTTGATCAGTTATGAGGAGTTGAGTAAATCTCAAAGGTGTAACTCTATTATGGATATCATCAGATAAAGGTGTAGAAGGATGATATTTATAAGACTTTCATCATTTTAAGGTATGCACAATATGAGTTTCTAGTCACGCCTTTCAGAATTACTGATTCCCCTATAATATTCATGGATTTGATCAATAAGGTATTTAGACATTACCTAGACAAATTTTTGGTTGTTTTTATAGATGATATTTTAATATAATTTAAGAGCAGTGATGAAGATGAAAAATATCAAAATCCTGTGTTGGTAACATTAAGCAAGGAGATGTTGTACACCATGTTTAGAAAGTGTGACTTTTTTATTCATCAAGTCATAATTTTGGGATATATCATTGCAAGTGAGGGAATTTTGGTGGACCCTAAAATGGTAATTTATGAATTACAAAGATCATGTATTGTCATAGAAATCCATTGCTTTCATGGATTAGCTGTGTTGTGTGAAATTTCCCATGATTTTCTTGCATGCTAACAAAGTTAACAATGAAGAGGGTATAATATGTCTAGATGGAATAATGTGAGGAAATAATTAAATACTTAAAGAGAAATATGGTAATGTAACAACCCAAGGATTTACCGAATAAATTAAATATATAATAAAATGCTTGAAACACTGAGTCACTATGAAACAACACTTTGTTTTAATGAGATAGTTATAACTTAGTTGTTATACATAATTATTTCGCTTATCTGACTTGAATTTTGAAAAACAGACATACACAATTGTGTTCAATAATATATTTAGAGTCTGATAGGATCAACATAATATTTGGGGAATAGTAACATACCCTTATATTTAGTAATATTACCCTTGTGTATAGTAATACAACCCTTATAAATAGTAAATCTTCTAAATGAATTGTAACCTCACCCATGAATATATAAATAGAATTTAGGAATCTTATAAGTGAAAATATGATCATAGTATATGTGTTGCTATTTTTGTAAGTCATAATTACAATTTTATGATTAATTTAATAATTTGAATGAAAATATATTTTCATAAAATGTAATCATAAATTAATATTTTTTATGGTTATAATATAATTTTATGAGACCATGATTATTTTTTAAGGTGTTATAATATCAGTTATATTTTTAAATTTGTTATTTTTCAAATAAATTATGATTTTATTTAAAAATTAAATTTCTCATATTTAGTAAATTTCTTTTAAAATTTTGAATTAATTTTTAAATTATATGTGTCAAAAAATATTTTGGGTGAATTTTTGGGGTTTTTTTTGAAATACATGAATTTTTATGAATTGTAAAATACGGTAATTTACCATATACATACATTATATGTTAAATACCCTATTCCTAACAACTGGAATGGTGTAGGAACCCTATGTTTGAACTCATAGTAACTATTTACTATTTTTATTCACACGAATCATGACTATTAATATTCTTGAGCAAAAATATTAAACTAAGGATTAAAATAATGGAAACCCCCTGCTCTCCTCCTATATAAATACCACCCCCACCACCGCCCCCATCTTCCTCTCACACCTCTGAAGATTTATTCATTGTATATATTCAACCAAATACAATTACCAAGGATCTTACCAACTTCAAAGACTTTATAGTTTCACCAAAAGTCTAAAACCAAAGGCCTTAAGGTGGATCTCAAGGAGAAGATATCAAGAGGTAAAAATTCTCTTTCATTTTCTTGAATTTTCATTTCAATTATTTACATTTATTATAAAATATTAATATCCCATTATCAAAGATGAATGATAATTATATTATAGTATATATACATGAATTTCATCATGTTTTTGGAATAATTCATCCTCATTCTTCTTCTCCTCCCCCTCTTATTCTACAAATAAAAACGTCATCTATGATGTGTCGATTTTCGGACATCATGGACGATGTGTTTTAAATATTCATTAATTCCAAAAAATATGGTTATAAAACCATTTTAATGGTTTAAAAAGATATTATATTTTATGATATAACCAATTTTATTTTATATAATTAACTTATATGAATGATATTATATTATATTACGAAACTAGTTCGTGATTATCGAAGAACTGCCAAAATGATTTAAACAAATATCATTTATGTTTAATCTAATGATTCATCATCATATATGAAAACAAATGTATTTTTAGTATCATTCAATATTATTGGAACATATTAAAACAATTTCATTCAACTTATGTAGTTTTTCTTCTATTTGAAAAGGAAATCATTTATGATCCGACCATAGAAATCAGGTAATGAACTCCCCCAAAACCATGTAAAAAACAAAATAATATTAATTAATGGGTGGAATGATATTATAAAATGATAATATAATGTGTTATAAATATTAATATGATTTTTTAAAATATTAATAAAACTTTTTTAACCATTATACAAGAGGATTAATCACATTTTAATTAATACAAACATGAGGTATGGGAATTCTTAACCTAATTTCCATTATTTGGGTTAACATTATAATTCATTGATTATGCGGTACTGAGATTATTTGTGTGATATATTTTGTTAATATTTTTTTTATTATGTTTATTTACAATGTATACACATATTCCCTCTATTATATTAATTCTCACTTCATCTATATTATATTTGTAATGGAATTTCCTTTTAAAATCATTTGACAAGTTTCTTTTATGATATTCAAAAACATTATTTTAATGGTTTGTGCGGTTTATAATAATTTATTGATTCTTTATTACTATGATGATTCCATTATATTTTTTTAATACTTATTTCAAATTAATATGTTTATTATTATTATGGGCAAGTTTATTATATTTTAAAAGTGGATTGTATTACTAAAAAATAGTATTTTGAAAATATGAATGTGTTTTGATCAATGGTTTAAATGAGTTATCATGTTTTTTATTCATGATATGTTACTTGAACATTATTTATATTGGATTTATACCATTATAGATAAATATATGTTGGTTTAATCTCATTATATATCAAGATATTTTGGGTTGATCCCATTATAACTCAAGATATGACGGGTGATCCCCATTATATCTCTACAATGCATTGGGTACTCTAGAGATAGAAGTTGGCCAAATGATTGTTCCACATGAAAGGGTGAATGTAAGAGTTATATAGTAAATTATTTCCTAAGTATACTACATGATTTTTCTAAGAATGTTAATAAATATTTATGAAATGGATTTTATTGTTTTTTATATTATAACTTGACTAATGATTTATTTTTTTATATCCCTTACTATGATTTTTGTTCGCATCCTATGTTTTTAAAAAAAATACATAGGTTATAAGGATGGGTAAGATAAAATAGTAATTTAATATTAATTTTATGATGATTTTCATCAAGAAAAATAATTCATGTTTTATTTTAAAGATTTTTATTTTGTGAAAAAATGGATAGTGAGTAACAGTGTCTATTTTTTAATTATTTGAGTTTTTATATTTATGGCCTCATTGTTTAAAAAAATTAACCTCAAAATATCCTCACTATTTAAGAATTTTTATTTTTGAATAAAACTAAGGGTTATGTAGCATTTTAAGGATGAGTCTTTATTGTTGGTATCAAAGGATGGTTTAGATAACATTAGGGGTTAAGATGGTGTTAATATAATACCATAAATGATTTTTATATTATTTTTATGTTTAAATGATATAGAATTTATAGATTAACATGTTTATTCATCTAAAAAATGTCTATTCATAATGGTTTTCTATGGAAGAAATTGGGAATTTGAAGCTAAAAATCCCCGATAGAATGATATCCTTCTGAATATGCAACATGGAGTTATGGGAAATAGAACTAAGATGCTTATGATGGTAACGGCTCAGTTAACTCTGGCAATAAATGTTGGTTTTATATATGCTAGAGAGGAACCTAATCTACTATAAAGAAGCATGTCTTTTTTAAAGAATTTTATGAGGCTACATCCACCATCATTTAGTGGAATCATAGATCCTAAGATAGTTGAAGGATGGATCAATTCGCTAAAAAATATATTTAATGTCATGGTATTTTATGAAAAAAAAAATGGTAATACTATCCATTAATCATTTTTTAGGTGAATTCAATCAATGGTGTTTTATGGTCATGAATGTGAGAGAAATAGATGATCTTAAAAATTTGGCATGGGATGATTTTAAGATTCATTTTCGGAAAACATATTTTTCTATAAATGTTCGACTCATGATGGAGAAAAATTATTGGAACTAAAGTAGATAGATGATGATTATATGGCAAAATATGAATCCAATTTTACAATACTATCTAGGTATGTACTAGATTTTACTTGGTAAATTGATAGTAAAATCAATATATACTTATTCTTGTTTGAAACCATTTTTATGAAGAATATTGTCTTTAAAAGAGTTTAAAAGAAATGAGACAATTTTTTAGTGTTCTAAAAAAGTTGAGATGGAGTTTGTCAATATGTATTTCCCTTATAATGATAATAATAATAATCAATCGGGGTGGAAGGAATTGGAAAATAATTCATCAAATAAATATGTAGGTAAGGTAACCAGTTCCCCTTCCTGTGATAGGTGTTGTAAAAAGCATCCTTCAGAATGTCTTGTAAATTCAGGGAAATGATACAAATGAGGAATGTTTTGGAACATGTCTCATGTTTGTAAGGAAAATTATTCAAATATTAATGATACTTTGATAGTGAGATGAATTAACTATAAGTAATTTGGACATTTTGTTAATTTTTCTATTAAGCCACTCACTCGGGCAAGAAATCAACAAGATTGGAAGCCTATGGCTGTGGAAAATTCTTTTGAAACCACTTAAATAGATATTGAGCCATAAAATGAAGTTGTATCAGCTAGATTTCTTATTTTTAAATATTTTTGAAATGTCCTTTTTAATTCAGGGTCTACACATTTCTTCTTTTCGGAGAAATTTTTGGCTCAATTGGAAATTACACCTCAAGAAAAGAAGGAAACAATCATGGTAAAAACACTTAGAATAAATACTATGGAAAATATAATTATAATAAATTTCCTATCATTTTCGGTAGAAAGACTTTACCTATAAGCCTTGTTTTTTTCCTAAGTAGAGTTTGATGTCATTCTAAGTTTGGATTGGCTTTCCATTTATCATGATAATATTGATTTTAGAGTTGATGAATTTATTTTTTAGAAATAGTTTCAGTCTGTTTACAAGAATGAACCCAAACAATTTATAGTATATTAGGATGCTAAGAAATTATTAAAAAATGGAAATTAATGTTATCTTGTACACATTTTTTAAAACAAGGGAACCATTCAGATTAATCTTTTTCCAATGGTAAATTAGTGTCTTGATGTATTTATTGATGATTTCCCTAGTGTTATTCTAGATCAAGAGGTCAAGTTTACTATTGACTAAATTTCAGATGCGATGACAATTTCTAAACCCCCTTATCCAATGGATCAAATATAACTTTTAGAGTTGAAAAATAAGATGTGTGAATTATTAGATAAGGATTAATCTGACCCATAACATTAGTGTGGGGTCCCCTTATCTTGTTTTTTAGAAATAAATATGGTTCAATGAGACATTTAATTGATTATAGAACCATGAATAACATGTATTTTAAAAAAAATTAACATTTTCATCATATTAATGACTTGATTCACTATCTCCAAAAAGAATAATGTTTTTCAAAGTTTAACCTATGGTTGGGGTACCATCAGTTGAAAGTAAAGAAAGCAGACACCAACAAGACTATATTTAGTAGTAGATATGGGAAATATAAATTTTTTTATGCCATTTGGGTTAACCAATGCCCCTATAGAATTCATGTATCTTTTGAATAGAATATTTCAGGAATTCTTGATAAGTGTGTGGTTGTGTTTATTGATTAAATTATGGTATATACCAAAAGTAAATAGGAGCATGAAAACATCTAAAGGATGTTTTGAAAACCATAAAAGAAAAGAAACTATATAGAAAATTTAGGAACTGTGAATTATAGTTGCAAATTTGATTCCCTTTGTCACATTGTTTATAAAGAAGGCATAACTATTGATCCTTATAAAAAAATTGTTGGACAATGTCCAAGGACAAAAAATATAACTGAGATTCATTGTTTTCTTGGTTTTATGGGCTATTACTGAATGTCTGTTGAAAAAATTGCATAGTTTTCTAGCCCACTAACATAGTTAACTTGAAAATGGGTTAAATTCATCTTAATAAAAAAATTGATGATTTTTTCAGGAATTAAAAAGAAGATTTTTGAATGCTCCAGTTCAGACCCAACTTTTAAAAAGTGGCATATTTTTCATCTACAATGATGGTTCTTTTAAGTGACTTGGTTAAGTTCTGATGCAGAATGATCAGGTAATTGCTTATTCTTTAAGAAAACTAAAACCTTTTGAGTTAAATTACCCTACACATGATTTGGAATTAGCTGCTTTTTTATTCATTAAAAATTTAGAGGCATGATTTTTATAGAGATAAATGTGTAATATATATTGATCATAAAACTTTGAAGTATATATTTATGTTGACGAAGTTTAATATGAGACAGAGATGATGGCTGTAACTAATCAAATATTATGATTTCATGATCCGTTTCCATCCTAGAAAAATATAGAGTAGCTGATCCATTGAGCTGGAAAAATAATGCAAAATTGACCATGGTATGTTTGGAACATAACCCCTTGGTGAATTAGTTGATAAATTTTAGCTAGAATGTTTCTGGTATAGGAAATACCTCTGGTTTGTTTCATATATTAGTGTAGTTATCTCTATCAGGAAAAATAATTCATGCTCATAAGGAAGACCGTGAGATGTAGAAAAAGGTATAATAGGATAAAAGGGTATGTTCCCATAGTTTAACATTGATAGTTATTTTTTTATGTTTGGGAAGAAATTTTGTGTTCCTTGTGATTCACATTTGAAGAAATAGTTTTTAGGTGAAGCTCATAGTTATCCGTTTCCATTTTATCCTAGCATCATAAAGAAGTACAGATACCTTCGAGAGTATTATTAGTGGTATGGAATGAATAGAGATATTTCTGATTTTACTATGAAATGATTGACATGTCAATAGGTTAAATCAAAGCGATAAGTAAAAAAGGATACGCTTCAAACTTTTCTAGTTCCATATTGGAAATGTGAAAATATATCCATGGAATTCATGGTGGGAACTACCAAATACTTCTCTTGGTAATAATGTCATTTGGGTTATTATTGATCGATTGACTAAATCTGAACATTTACTTCCTATTCGAGATAATATGTCTTTGGATCATCTTTTTTGACTATACCACAAGGATATTATTAGGTTTCCTGGAGTATCTCTTTCCGTTGTATCTGGCTGTGATCCCAAGATCACTTAAAACTTTTAAAAAGGCCTTCCGAAGTATATGGGAGTAGGATTAAATTTCAATAAAACTTAACCATATGGTTAGTCATAAAAAACAATTCATACATTGGAGGATATGCTTAGAGATTTTACAACGGACTACTATGGAAGTTGGGATCAACATATTTATTTACTTGACTTTTCTTATTATAACAGATCTCATTTCAGTACATAGATGGCCCATTTTGAGGTAATTAATGGGAAGCGATGTCGAACACTATCATTTTAAGATTAATTTGGGGAAAGGAATTTTATGGAACTAGAATTAGTAGAGGAAGTGTCTGAGAAAGTGAACATAATTCACCAACACATGAGGATAGATTAGAGAAGTACAAAGTGATATAAAGATAATAGGAAGAAATACCATTCATTTGAGTTATGTGATCATATTTTTCTCAAAATATCTTATTGGAAATTTTTTATGCATTTTGGTAAAAAAAGGAAGGTTAAGTCCACAGTTCATTGGACCTTATGAAATCTTGAAGAATTTTGGACTAGTTTCTTATCGAGTAGATCCACCTTAGATTTTATCTTAGATACACAATGTTTTTCATGTTTCCATATTGAGAAATTACACGCAAGATTCATCTCATGTTTTGAGCCTAGAAGCAGTTCAGTTGGAAGAGAACCTCTCTTATGAAGAAAATCCAATTCATATTTTTTATCATAGAGAGCATGTACTGTAGAATAAGGTAATTCACTGGGTAAAAGATTTTTTGGATAAACCACATAGTTTAAGAAGAAATATGGGAATCTAAAAATGCAATGAGGGGAATTTACCCTCACTTGTTTGATAACTAAATAAAAATTACAAGGATGCTATTTTTAGAAGATGGGGAGAATGTAACACCCCAAGGATTTACAAAATAAATTTAATATAGAATGAAATGCTTGGAACAATGAGTCCTTATAGAACAACACTTTTCTTAATGGAGATAGTTATAACATTGTCGTTAAATATAATTTTTCCTCTTTCATGTTTTGAATTTCGAAAAACAGACATACACTATTGCATTCAGTAAGATATTTAGAGTCTAATTGGATCTACTTAATTTTTGGTGAATACTAATATGACCTTTATGAATATTAAATTTTACATATGAATAGTAACATCCCCCGTGAATGTACAAATAAAATTTAGGAATCTTAAAAGTAAAAATATGGTCATAGTATAAGTGTTAGTATTTTTGTAATACGTAATAAAAAATTCATGATTAATTTAATAATTTAAATGAAATTATATTTTCATAAAATGCAATAATAAATTATTATTATATTTTATTATAGTTATAAGATAATATTATTAGACCTTGATTATATTTTTATGGTGTTATAAAATCAGTTATAGTTATCAAATTGTTTTTTTACAAATAAATTAGGATTTTTATAAAAATTAAATTTCTAATATTTAGAAAATTAATTTCAAAAAATTGAGTTCACTTTTTAATTATAAATATCTAAAAATGGTTTGGTTTAATTTTTGGGAATTTTATAAAACACTTGAATTTTTATGAATAGTAAAATACAGTAATTTACTGTATATACAAATTATATGTTAAATAAAATATTCCTAACATCATTAATGATGTAAGAACCCTTATTTTGAACTCAAATTATCTCTTTACTATTTATTCATAAGAATCAAGACTATTTAGTCTTGAGCAGAAATATTAAACTAATGATCAAAATAATTGGAAAACCCTCCTCTCATCCATTATAAATACCACCCACACCCCCCCCCCCATTTTCCTCTCACACCTATCAAGCTATGAGAATTGAATAAATTATTCCCAATCCATTTTCCAAATCTCTTCCACATGTACAATATTGGATGGTCTTACCAAAAGGCCAAAACCAAAGGCCTTAAAGAGGCTCTTTAGGAGAAGAGATGAAGAGGTAAAAATCCTCTTACATTTTCTTGTATTTTCTTTTCAATTATTTTATTTTCTTATACTCTATTCACCTCCCCTTACTCAAGAGGAATGAAAGAAATTTTTTCTTATATATACTGTAATATTATCATGTTTATGGAAAAATTCATCATCATACTTTATCTCCTCCACCTCTAATTCTATAAATTAAAACACCTTTTGTGATGTGTCAAATTTTCAACATCATAGACTGTGGGTTTTCAATTTTATTTACGTCTATAAAATACAGTTTTAAAACAATTTTAATTATATAAAAGGATTTAATTTTTTTAAATAACCTTTTTATGTTTTTTTATAAACATATATTCCTGATATTAAATTATATAATGAAACTAGTTCATGATTATCTAAGAACCGCCAAAATGATCTAAACGGATATCATTAATGTTTTATCTTACGATTCATCCTCGTATCTTAAAAGAAAAATATTCTTGGTATCATTAAATATTATGGAAACATATTAATACAATTTAATTCCACTTTTTTTTTGTTGCACTTCCATTCAAAAATAAAACACTTTATGAACCGACCATGGAAATCATGTAAAGAACACACCTAAAACCATAAAAAGATCAAAATATTATCATTTAATTGGTGGAATGATGTTATAAAATGATCATATAAGGTGTTATAAATATGAATATGTTTCTACCAAATATTAATATCACACTTTTAACCATTATATATGAGTTTTAAACACGATTTACGTAAAACCAACCCGATATAGGGGAATTCGTAACCCAATTTTCATTCTTTGGGTTAACCTTTCACTTCATTGATTATGTGGTACAAAGATTATTTGTAAGATGAATTTACATTATGTTTTTTTATTATGTTCATTTAAAATTTATAAATATATTCCTTCCATTCTATTAAATATCCCGTCAGCTATATTATATTTTTTATATATTTTCCTTTTAAATCCTTTTCAAAGTCTCTTTTATGAAATTCAAAAAGATTGCTTTTTTAGGACGTAAGCAGTTTCTATTGATTTCATGATTATTTATTACTATGATGTTTCCAATATATGTTTTAATAGTTATTTCTGATTATGATATTTTCACTATTATGTGTAGGTTTTTTATAATTTAAAAGTGGTTTGTTTGATAAAAAAGGCTATTTTTAAAATCTAAAGGTGTTTTGGTTGAGGATTTAAATCAGTTATCAAGTGTTTTATATTTGATATGTGTCATGGAAATTATTTATGTTTTTTTGAACTCATTATAGATGATGATACATTGTGTTGTGCATATTATAGATTATGATATGTTGGGTTGGTCCCATAATAGCTCAGGATATGATGGATGAACCCCATTATAGCTCTCCAATGAATTGAGTACTCCAAAGATAGAAGTAGAAAAAATGGTTATTCTATGTGTAATGATGAATTTAAGGGTTATATGTTAAATTATGTCCAAATAAAACTGAATTATGCTTATATACATGTTAATGTGTTTTTATGAAATGGGTTTTATTGGTTGTTATGTTGTCACTAGACTAATGTTTTCTTTCTTTTTATACCTTACTGAACTTTTTGGGCTCAAATCAAGTTTTTTAAAAATGTTTTTCACAGGTTATAAGTATGGGTAAGAGAAAGGATGAATTCATGATGAATGTTTTGAATATTTTTTGCAAGAAAAAGAAATATTGTCTTATTTTAAATAGTTTTATTTTTAAAAAAATTGATATTGAGTAGAAGTGTCTACATTGTAATTTTTTGAGTAGTTATAGTTATAGTATAAATATCTAAAACTCTATACCTAAAAATTTCCCCAATGTGTAAGAATTTATCTTTTTGACTAAAACTCATGGTCATGTTACATCTTAAGGTTGTGTCCTTATAAATCATAACACATGTACTCACATTAGTAAAAAGCGGAGAATATGTTATGATATACAATGACTTTTCAAAGAAAGGATTGGGTTGTGTACTCATGAAAAATGATTTTGTGATAGGATATGCCTCATGGTAGATGAAGCTCCATGAATAGACTACCTAGTTTATGATTTAAATCTAGTAGTAGATATTGTTTCCTTGAAAATTGTGTGGCATTACCTCTATGGTGAGAAGTGTGACATATATTCTGATCACAACATCCTAAAGTATATATTTACACAAAAAGAGCTCAACATGTATCATAGGAGATGGTTGGAGCAAATCAAGGACTATGATTGATATATTCACTATCATCCTGAAAAAGAAAATAAGGTAGATGATGCTCTTATAAGAAAAGAACCTATTACTCAATACATGTTGTGGATTGAGAAAGACCATATATTCATTGATATGCAAAGGATGAGTTTGGAAGTAAAAACAACAGCCAATAGATCCTACATTTCCCAAATGATTTACCTCTCATATATCCATGAGAATATTAAGGATGAACAAAGGGATGATCCAAAGTCACTAGGTCAATAAAGGAAATGAAGGGAAGCTACAAGTGTTCCATATCAATGATGGTGATGTGATTCGTTTTGGAATGAGACTTTGTGTGCCTTCATCACTATGGGTAAAGGTGGAGATATTGGATAATGAACATATATCAACATTCTTTATCCATCCTAGGAGTACCATGATGTACAGTGATCATTGAGAACACTTCTATTGGGATAAAATGAACAAGGATATTATAGAGAATATATCAAGATTAATGATATCTCATCAAGTTAAAGTATAATGACATAAGTCTAAAGGTGTGATGCAACCATTTATTATACCAATGTTGAAATGGTAGAATGTCACAATGGGAATTTTCATAGGTCTCCTAAAGACATCCAACAGAAATAATGATATATGGATTTTAGTGGACTGACTCACCAGGACCACCAACTTTATCGCTATTTGGGAAGATCTCTCACTTTAACAACATGAAAAGATATATGTGAAGGGAGTGGTGAGACTATATGGGGTTATAGTCACAATTATCACTAATCATGATCCTAGGTTCACATATAAATTTTAGGGGAGTCTTCAACAAGCTTTAATTTCTGAAATAACATTTAGCACGCCCTATCACCCACAAACTAATAGCCAATTTGAATGGACTACTCAGATTCTCAAAGATATTCTTAGAGGCTTCTCATTATAATTTTTAGGTGGATGAGATTAGCATCTCACATTGGTTGAATTTTCATACAACAATATCTCCCACTTGAGTATTTATATGGCTTCATATGATGCTCTACATGGAAAGCAATGTAGAACTCCAACCTGTTGGGTTGAAGTTGGTGAAAGAACTATACTTAGACTAGATATTGAAAAATATATGACAAATATGGTTCAATCCATCAAAAAAAATATCAAAGAGGCTCAGATTAGGAAAAAGAGCTATGCTGACAACTGTTGTAGAGACTTGGAGTTTGATGGCGGAGATAATGTCTTCCTTTGAATATCACCACGGAAAAGATTCCTGTGGTTTTTAAAGAAAGGGAAACTAAGCCCAATGTACATTATTCCATTTGAGATCATTGATATCATAGGATCAGTGGCCTATCATTTTTCACTTCCACAAAATATAGATCGAGTTCATGATGTATTCCAGGTATCACTCTTGATGTTGTATATACCAGATCCCTCACATGTATGAAAATCAGAGGTGGTACAACTGGAAGGTGATCTCTCTTATGAGGAGGGGCCAATAAAAAATTTTAACTATAGAGATAAGGTTCTATGAATTAAGATAACCCACCTCATCAAATTTTTATGGAGTAACCATAAGTAAGAAGAAGAAACATGGGAATTGGAGGAGGCGATGAAGGATAAGTACCCTCAATTGTTTATGAAAAATGAAATTTTGAGGGAGACATTTAAAAATGGTGGTAGAATGTAACAACCCAAAATTTTATCAATGTAATTACTCCATCCATATAGTAATTTAATATACTGTAAATCATATAAAATCACTTATATACCAAAATAAAAAATTTATAATGATGTTTTTATAAAATAATAAATATTTCTTGAAGTTATGGAAACAATATCAATGAAATAGTAACCTGGCCTTAGGAATAGTAATATGACCCTTATGAATAGTAAACTTTCCACATTATTTATAACCTCACCAATGAATGTATAAAAAAAATTAGTATTCTTATAAATTTAAGTATGGTATAATTATATCATAGTCCATGTAAATAAGTGTTTTAAAAATTATTAATTAAGTGTGGGCATTTTTATAAGACCTAAATACATTATTTAATTTTATGATAGTTTAAGAGAAAATTTATTTTCACAAAATGTATTCAAAAATTCATATTTTCATTTCTTATGATTTTTACGATAATTTTAGGAGAACTTGACTAATTTTTTAATGTGTTATAAAATCAGTTGTAATTTTAAAATCTATATTTTCCATGTAAATGATTATTTTAATTAAAAATTTAGTTACTCGTATTTATAAAATTATTTTAATAAAATCTAGTTTATTTTTTACTTATACAAGTTAAAAAATGGTTATGGTTATGTTTTTTATTTCTTCTAAAATACATGAATTTTTGATGAATAGTAAAATACGATAATTAACAATGAAAGCTAAATACATGAATTATAGAATGATAGATGATGTTAGACTATAGTAAACCCAAAATATCAAAATCATACTCCATAATTTAATTTATTTAGTGATAATTTTCAATCTATTCATTGTTTTGGGAGAAAATAATTGTCTAATGAACATAATAACAAGAAGACACCCATCTCCTCCACTATAAATACAACCCATCATCACCTATTTTCCACACAACTTTCAAGAATTGATCCTTGTCCAAGTTATTTCCAATAATCTTACCAAGACGTTCCCCAACTTCCTATACCTCTTGGTCTCATCATGATTCCACACCTAGGTTCTTAGAGGAGATTCTCAGGAGGATAATTCAATAGGAAAATCCTCTTCTTTTTCTAATAATTTCCTTTCAATTTCATATCTTTTTTTATTCTCTCCTTGCATCACATAATAAAAATGGAATGATAACTGTAGTAAATTACATATACATTAATTATATTATATTAAGGTAAGATCCATCCTTAAACTCCTCCCATCACCTCTCTTTTATTCTAAAAATGAAATCGTTGTCTGTGATGTGTCAATTTTCCGACATCATGGGTGATGCACCATCATTTTACATTAATTCTTTCAATTATGTTAATAAAATCATCATAATTGTGGGAAAATATTTTAAAATGTATTTTTAACCCTCTTTATGTTCTGGAACTATCACATATACATAATACTAAATGATAAAAAAACTAGTTTATTGTGATCGAAAAACCACCAAATTAACCAAAAACAATAGTCATTAAATTTTATTTAATGATTAATCCTCATAAAATATAAAAAAATTATTCATAAGATAATTTAAAATTCTATAAGATCATTAATATCATATAATAAAAATTATGTATATTTATCATCATTTTACATGAACATCCATTCATGTATACAAGTGAATCGATCATGAAAACTAAGAAAACAAACACTCATGAATAATGAAATTAAATTATATAACTCATCCAAAATCCCATAAAATAACTTAATAAAACAAAAATGAATCAAATTCATGTATTTATGCTTATTTATTTGTTAATTAATTAATATAATCTGATTATATAGGATATTAAAGTGAAGAAATCATTCAGACCCAAGGTAAGGGGGATTCTCAAACCCAAATCTCTTTCATTAGGTTTTCCCAATTTCACCCCATTTTCTGTATGGATATTCCATTAATATTACATATAAATTATTTATTCTTCATTATCTTATATTTTCTGGGATATACCTTTTACCAATATGGTTTAATGAAAAATTCAATGATTTTTTCAAAAGAACTTTTCTTTCAAAAAATATATCTTTTACTTATCATGTGTATGTTTTTTCTTCAATCAATATTGATACCATGATTCTTATACCCTTTTTATCTTGTGAATCCCAATTTTTTTTAATTTATTCTTTATGAAATTAAAATCATTCCTTTCCATGGGTTATTTTATGTCCATGGTTGATATATGTTATATGTGGTATGCATAATAATGTAATTGTTATAATGTGATGGGTGCACCTAGAATTATATAGTGCTCCAATGTATTAGGTAATGTGAATTATCTAATTAGAAAAGTGAAATATGAAATAAAATCATTCTATATTTTCTCAAAACTATGTATGGTAGTTGGACACTAAGATATTACCATTCCTTTTTATACATTTCCATATACCAAGCCTTTTCTTAATACATCATCTAATTATTTTGATCATATGACTGTTATAATGATAATTATTTTTCTCACCCCATTTTATATTTATTCATTTTATTATCTATCCTCTTATTGGGATTTTAAATCACCCTTTATTGATTTATATCCTCAGGCGATTACTTGCACTACGGAGAACACAAGGGCTAATAAGAAGCTATAGATGAATGGATTAAATAAATATTTATATTTTATTTTGTAATTGATATGTAAGGAAATAGTTTTTCCAAGACACTAAAACATTACATCTTGTTTGTGTAATGATTTTATTCATTTTTTTCTATAAAATTATGTAACAAGTTATGTAAGAAAAAGGAGGGTCGCTATATTGAATACCAGTGCAAGAACATTCAGATGTGGTTAAATGTGTTAGAAAAGTTAGGCACTCTAAATTAGTTACCTGATACTATTATTTATAATGATTCCAATTTTAAATATTTTAAAGATGAATCCATGTTCTAAAGGAGATGATTCAATGAAGTAATTATATGCCTTAAAGATACAGAGAGGCATGGGAAGTTTCATGAGGAATAGATAGAAGTTATTAAGAACACATCATTGGAGACTACAGATTCTTGTCTAAATTTGTTGTTTCCGATGCTTTCACTGGGGCGCGCACATCCGTCATGTAGAGGATGCGCTACTGGTACCCCGCATTCTCCCTTTACAAAGGCGGGCGGCATTCACTCCTTATTCATGGGTGTCTACTCCTTGATCAAAACGGGATGATGGGATGTCGGTTCTTCCTTCTATGGATTCCTCCGCGGAGATTTTCACCTAGTCTGGGTCTCCCTTATAGATATAAAACGTGGTTCGTGAAGCTCTTCCCAGTGCCATATCTTCATGGACACCAGTTAATTATGTCGCTTCTATCAGGACCTTCCAAGGGGTCCGGTCAGGGCAGCTACCTTCGGTTAAGAGATCAGTCACGTTGGGGCATCACTGGCATGTCTTGACGTTGGGGGTTGGAATGTCTGTCTTCTATCCCTTATTATAGGGCTTCTCGAGGGCGCGGAAGCCCGAGGCATCCCACATCGAACGTGGGGAATTGTATTCCATGGGCATGTATCTGAGGTTTTCCCCATCTTCCCATGTTTAACACAGGGTATGGTAAAAGTTTAACATCCAGTGGAGACGGATCAGACTGATCAGAACACTAGCTATAGTGGATCAGATTAAAAAATCCCCTGGAGGGAACACCGATGTTGGGGCCAGCATGTGGGTGGATTCTAGAATGTTGTAGAGGGGAAGGAAGTGGCATGATCCCAACGGGATGTGGTGGCCTGGGTAAAAATCTGGATGAATGATGGATTTGGGCTTGAGCCTCGAGGCGACTTCCTACATATCCCCATGATAGGGAATCAAAGTCTGCATAGTTCGATGATACGGTGGAACACCTGAAGAGGCGACCCATGAGAATAGATGCACGGATGGGAGGCAGAGGAAGTGGAACCTTCGGGTTAGGGTATGAGCTTCCCAAGACACGTGGGCTTGAGGGAGAGATCAGGATGAGACATGGGTGTTGGTCTTGAACCTCGTGATGGTTTCCTACATATCTCCTTGGTGGGGAATCAAAGACCACGTAGTTCATATAGTGAATATAGTTTAACATCATTTGGGATGGGTATGGGGATTATACTCTAAGGCGGCCCATGGTGTTGGCAAACTGGCATGAATGGGGTCGGAACAACCAGGTGGTGGGGCTTGAACCTTGTGGAGGATTACTACATACCATTCCTTACCAAGGATCAAATTCCTCGTAGTTTGGGATGGATGGGGCTTATGCTCTGAGACGGCCCATGGTGGTAGGGCTTGAACCTTGTGGAGGTTTCCTACGTACCATGCCTTAGCACGGATCAAAGTCCCCATAGTTCGGGTGGATTGGGGATTATGCTCTGAGACGGCCCAAGGTGGTGGGGCTTGAACCTCATGGAGGCTTCCTACATACCATGCCTTATCACAGATCAAAGTCCCCGTAGTTCGTGATGGATGGGGATTACGCTCTGAGACAACCCAAGGTGGTGGGGCTTTAACCTCGTCGAGGCTTCTTACGTACCATGCCTTAGCACAGATCAAATTCTTCATAGTTTGGGATGGATGAGGCTTACACTCTGAGACGGCCCAGGGTGGTGGGGCTTGAACCTAGTAGAGGCTTCCTACGTGCCATGCCTTAGCAGGAATGAAAGTCCCCATAGTTCGGGTGGATTGGGGCTTAGGCTTTGAGACGCCACAAGGTGGTGGGGCTTGAACCTCGTGGAGGATTCCTACATACCATGCCTTAGCACAGATCAAAGTCCTTGTAGTTCGGGATGGATGGGGATTACGCTCTGAGACGACCCATGGTGGTGGGGGTTGAACCTCATGGAGGCTTCCTACGTACCATGCCTTAGCACGGATCAAAGTCCCCGTAGTTTGGTTGTACAGTTTAATGTCATGCTGGATGGAAGCATTTGGGGCTTATGCTCTGAGGTGGCCCATGGTGTGTCATGGTCGGTGCTCACTCTAAGCTCACGGGAGTCATTCTTAGTGTGAGAAATAAGAGGTTACATGGACCTAACGATCACGTCGCAAAGGGTGCGTCCGTGGGGAGCTAAGAGGGTCTTACGCGTTGAGTGGCCCATGGTGTCCGGGCTTACTCCAGGATGGAGGCCCGAGGAAGTAAGGAGGAGCAGGGGTGCTGCCTCCGTGAAGGAAGGATAGGGGATTACACCAAGGTGGCTTCCCTTCCCCATAGAAAAAAGCCACTCTGATAAGCAGGATATCATCCCATGTGAGGGGTGATCCCATCACCATAGAGACGAGCGGGCATAGAGAATATTCGAGGCAGGGGGACCCTGCGCGCGAGGCACGGGGCTAGGTCACAGTTTAACATCATGTGTTGAGTATGAGGTGCTTAGCAGTTTAACGTCCTACAGCTCGGAATAGGTGGGTTGGCTCTGCACCCCTAGGACATACATAAATGGTGTCCTCTGCCCCTTGGGGAAGAGAAGGCATCAGCACGGCCGTACTGAGGGGGTGTCACGGAGCGAACCATCGAGGGGTCCATGTTAGCATGGATATGTGAAGAAGCAATAGCCGTTAGCGTGCCTATGCGAAGAAGCATGAGGCAGAGCAACGTAACGGGTAGGATTGTCCAAGGGGCCTTGAAGTTACTTCGTACGAGCCGAGAAGGCCGCACGGTAAAACCACATATGATAAGAATACCTGGGCTACACAATACACCTACGAATGGAACCCGGAAGGAGGGCATCGGATGCTCGCTCAAAGGGGGTGCCCGGGGAGCACCGAGGTGAAGGGCACCGAAGGATTCCACACAGCCCTTGGGGCTATGCGAAATGAAGGGAGCCTGGCACGGAAACCCCTGGGTTGGCGCGAAATCAGTGTTTCTTGCACAAAACGGGGGGGATGAGGCTTTGCACGTGACAAGAAGGGATTGCGCACAAGGGGAAGAATTACGCACAGGCTGCAAGGGTCGCACGTAAAGGTAAGGGGGCACCCAAATATAGGTAATGTGTGTAACTAACCAGACTGCTCACAATGGAATGAATTGCGCGCAGGGGGCGAACCCCGAGGGGGTTGGAGTTTAGTCTAATCCAGGGGGATCTTGCGCGAAGGCGAATCCTGGGGCGACTTGGCGTGAAAAAGGACCCTACCTGAAGGCCATATTGCGCACGCGCAGAATGGAAATTACGCGCATGAGAGGTAGTTCGAAGTCCTCAGCCCAGAAAAGGAAGGGGGTCGCCTTTTATTTATAGGCACTTGGCGGCGCAGAATTCAAGGTTGCGCGAAATATTTGCACGCTGGAGGCAGCAGCGAGAAAAAATCAACCGTGCGGGGCACGGGCGTGAAATTATTTCACGCCGGCGTCGGGACTTTTCACGAATCCTAGTACCTTTCATGCGTGACAACCTTTTTCACGCACTTCACCCTTTTTCGTGCAACACTTCCAGGCCCACCTAACCAGGCTTCCGGGTCCAAATATGACTTCTCTTTTTCACTTCAGAACCTTCTCTAGCACTTAAGCACTTTTTGGCATCTAAAATCCCCCCCCCCCCTTGGAATTGGATCGGTGAGGGGTCACAATGATTGGATTCCGAGGGAAATGCTGAAATATCAGGCTTTGCGGGCCCCCTGCGCGCAATAAATTTGAGGGGTGCGAAAAACCCCAGTCAGGCGCGGAATCTTCTTTAAGCCTGGGTGCAGAACCAAGGCTGAGCCTATAAAAGATGTCGTAGGCCCCATGCTCCATACAGCATTTCTCGCATGATAAGCTTAGAGCTCTCGTGCGCGAAATTGCTTCCTCTCCTGCATGAAAGCCGCTTGGCTGTGCATAATATCGTCGAGATTTAGCGGTATTTTACGTGCAAACTTGGTATTTTCTGCGTAACACTCTGATATTTCACGCAATCCACTGATTTTACTCGCTCGACTCCCAGATTCCGCACCAAATTTCTAGACTACGCGCCAAACTTCCGAACACTTAGTTTGAAGAAGATGGATGAAAACCTGGTCAATGAGGGGGAGGCTGCTGCTCGCAGAGCTGAGATGGCTGTGAACCCGGAGGTTTACGGTGCAAAGAGGGTAGTCTCCAATAACCAAACCCTTTTCAGCATGCTAACTCCCACCCAGAAAGAGTATGCCTTATTTGATAATATACGGTTGTGGGACTTCGGCATTCTGGAGGAGGTCCCCCTACCAGGCTTCAAGGTTGATACCCTGCGGTCATGGGTGACCCGCGAAGACGACCTTCCTCAATACAACATCACCAAAAACGTTCATCCTGCCAGAGAAACCAGGAACATGGATGTATATGTCCTGAATCCCAGGACCATGACCATTTCCGGGGGTGATCCCATTGCGGAGACTTCACCGGCCCTCTACGCGAGCACTTTCCATCAGAGCATCACTGATGAGACCAAAGGCTAGATGTCAGACTGGTATCTACAGTCAAGAGGCAACTTCACAAGCGAGTAGACCTCGGCATATTGGGTTTTCCACACATGAGATCAATTTGGGGCTGAGCTGCGGCACATTATTCTGTTCGAGGCGGTGCTGACATCACAGTTCCACTTCTACCGGCAGCCTGAGCTTGGATTGGAGCTATTCATGCGGTGGTCCCCCAACACCAACACATTCCATATTCACCATGGGGAAGTTGGAATCAGTCTCTGGGACATCCACTGCATTGGAGGCATCCCTTTGGAGGTCCATCAATACGATGAGTTCCTCCCCATGATGAATATCTGGGGTGAGAGGTCTCGAAACCCCATACTGATGTGGCACCTGCTAGAGTTGTCCAAGGAGAGGCTGAAGGTCAAGGAATTATTAAAGTAAATTTCCTACAATGATTGGTTCAGCCTGGTCTTAGAGAAGTACCCGGAGGTCAAGATGCAAGGGCGGGGAAAGTGGTTCCCAACCGCAGTTCAGAGAGGTAAGAGCGGATCCTACTGGAGGATCCTGGAGGCATGGAAATTCTAATCATGGGGATAAAGCATTAACAAAGCCCGGGACCCGAATGTCCGGTACGCCGGATTCCTTTCCACATTCTTGAGTGGGTGGCTCTTGCTGATGCGGGATGCAAGGATGGGTGTCCGCCCAGTGACTCTGGTTATGGCGGGCATCATGGCTGCCAACAAGAGGTTCAACCCGGGGGTCCCTATGTTGGCCCAGATGTACACCATCTTGGGATGCATCTCGAGAGGGGGATCACCTAGGAGATTATGCAGCCCCTTCCAGATCTTCCATGGATGGATTGCGGCTCACTGCGGTGGCTAAACCTTCAAAAATGCCATCCGTCCTCTAGGCAATGGCCTGCGACCCTCTCTGCTAAACATTGTCGGGGTCATGCCAATGATGCTCAATGAGAAGGGGGTACGGATCAGGATTGTTAACCATGAAAACTTATCCTTCATCCCATTATCTACCCCAACTTGTTTTCTAGTATACGATGGGTGAGGCTCCCTGGAGCAGAAGGAGTACTTCTAGAGCATCATAGGCGGGGTGCTCGTGGCCCGGATTGATGAGAATATTTTCTGCGAGCCTTATATTCCATCCTGGTTCGCTAGGGAGTTTGGATGCATTCAGTGAATGTCGAAGAGAGTATAAATAGATGTCTGAGAGGAGAGGCATCCCTATGTTCTTCATCAGTTGTGGTTGATGTTCACAACCTACAGCTCTAGTGACATCATCACTTTTCCACCCACTGGAGTCGACGTGGGCCTCTCAACAGAGTATGTTGAAAATTGGACCATAGCATACCCTGAGGGGATTCTACAGAAGAAAGTATGGAAACTCAAGGTTTCCAGTGCGGAACCTCGGTGGCGAGAGAGCAGGAGGGGTGCCTCTTGGAGAGGAGGTCCAGAAGCGCCTTAGGAAACGAGGCTTGCGCAGGCCGGGACCTCAACGGTGGGGGCATCGCATGGTGCGGCTGCGCCCTTATTGCCTGAGGGAGGAGGGCCCCACAGAGAAGCCAGAGAACCTCCTGGGAAGAAAATAAAATACTTTCTTAAACCTTCCCTAGATTTCTTCTTCCCTGCATTGTGGTCGTCTTGGATAACCCTGCGATAGTCAATGAGTATTGAATCCCTCTGGAAGAAGATAGTGCGAGATGAGATCTAGCTGCCAGAAGTTGGGCTTGTCCAGGTCGCTGATAGAGTGGACTTCCACCGGCGGCATGAATACCTAACGTCCATGGAAACATACACATGCCAACGAGGTTGGCGTGTGGAGCCACCTCTCTTGGTAATGGTGCTACTCGGCCAGGAGCATGATCCGGAGAGAATGTCACTGGGGGAAGATGACGGTGATGAATCAGAGGGAGAAGAAATAGGAGAGTGGGCCGAAGGATAAGGGTAAAGTGAAGGAGAGGGAGAAGGGGAGTCCTAAGGAGAAGGGTCGCAAGGGGAGTCCCACCAAGGGAGTCTCCAAGAAAGCGGCGTGATCGTCGGCTCCGACATGGATGTGACCGAACTGCTCAAGGTAGGATCTGTCTCTTATCTTCTCTTATGTTCTCTTTCCTTTTAAATCCAATAATCCACTTTTTCTCTCTTGCGTAGGATCATATCGGTGCTGACCAAGCTTCTCTGGTCGAAGGAGGGGAGGAATCGTCAATAGGGAAAGGCAGGGTGCTGATGCTCGTTATCGAGCTGACAAGTGCTGAGGGATCCCCTGCCATGACAGCTCCTGTAGCGGCCAGGGAAATAGAGGTTGATGCCTTGGGTTCCTGTAAGTCCTTTATTCTACATCGATACTCACTATCAGAGAACTCAACTGATCAGGGTGCTCCTTGTCTGTACAGTGATCGGGTGCTGAAGACTCTTCGGGCTACTGAGCCCGGGCCATCTGTTAGCATGCTGATGGAAAATGCGTCGCCCCATCAAGGACATGCCTCCCAAATAGATTTGGCTCCGGAAATTGGTGAGAAGGGAGCGGTGGACATCGGTGGTGTTGTTGTCGGGGTAGGTCCGGAAGTTGATGCGGGTGCCACCGGAACCGAGGGGAGAGAGGAAGGTCACCCAGATGCTGAGGAACCTTTTCCCCTAGGAGGAATCTTTGAGGAAGACCATGTTGCTACCCTGTTGGTTGTTTTCCCTATCTACCAGCCCGCTGATCCCAAATAATTTGATGATTCAGATTCAAAAGTGGCCGAGAAGAGTCGGATGACGTGACACAAGGGATGGAACTGCATCCAATGTTTCCTCAATCAGCCCCAAGCAGAATGGCTGAAGCAGATGGGGTCACTCCACACATGGTTGTGCATCTTGTGTGATGGAGGGATAGATGATAAACATCTTAATCTGACGGTCTGTGATCAGATGTCTGAGAGAATGCGGGAGAGCAGCCGGCACGCCAACATCACTCGGTGCCAGGAGGAGTCGGGGAGTACCTGAGTATTTCTAAGGGCGAAGCAAGAGGTCTGACGCCTCGAGGAACATTAGAAGGAGCATGAGGTGTTCATTGCAACCTGTTCTAAGATTATAGAGAAGTTGAGGGCCCAACTAGTGGATGCTCAAGATCAACTCATATAAGTGAGGTGTCAGGTGACCGAGCTCCAAGCTGAACAGGAACGGGCACAGACCAGGTCCAACGAACTGCGCTTTGTAGCCGCTGATGAAGAAAGAGTTCTCAAGGGACTGGAGGCAGTTCTGGAGGCCACCAGCCAAAAGGTGGTGGCATTGGAGAGGTCTATCCTGGAAGCCGACCCTTAGGGGCCCTATTTTGGCCACACCCATACACTTGTCCCACCTTACTGCATTATTTTCTTTTGAACTGTATGTATAGACAAATTTAGTTACTTTCCCCTTTTCTTAACATACATTTCCATATGGCTTAACATGCTCAACCATAATACCGAAATAAATATCAATCCATCCCTAAACTCACACAGGTCGTGATAAACAAATGAGGCTCGTATTATCACTTCCTTCGATTAGGGAGCATCAACCAGGATTCGGGCATTCGAAATTAGAACCTGGATTCTCAAGGAGACGAAGGAGGCCCAACCAAAGGTAGAGGAACTCATACCAATCGATGTATCATCTTCCCAATGTGTTCTAGTGCACAAGGGAGGAAATGCTAGAGGCATTGGAATCAATCCGAACATATGGAGATGAAAAAGGTGAATCATGTTACCCAAATTCAGAACACTATGGGACAGGGCATGATTATGGAGGATAGTTTTTGACCATGGAAGAAACATAGAAACCATATCACATTAGCCTGAAATGGGGACAACAAATGAGGGATTACCGCTAACCATTTTCGCAACACGGGGCATAACTCAAATATCGTCGATCAGTATTCTGGAACATTGGCCCAGGACAGCAGGAGAACCATAGGTTAGGAATCCATACAGTTAGGGGGTCCCTCCAAACATGATCAGTCTTCCAGAACATTGGCCCAGGACAGCAGTCAGACCATAGGTCAGGCATCCATATTATTAGGGTGTCCCTCCAAACGTGATCAGTCTTCTGGAACGTTGGATCAGGACAGCAGTAGTACCCTATGTTAGGCATACATACTATTAGGGGGTCCCTTAAAACGTGATCATTCTTCCGGAACGTTGGTCGAGGACAGCAGGCAGACCATAAGTCAGGTATCCACACTGTTAGGGGGTCCCTTCAAACATGAAAGAGGATGAAGATCCGAATAAAGGGGAACATGAAGTGTGGAAAGCTAAGTAATGGTCAGTTCACATAGAATCCAACACTCCCAAGATTATGCCACTGTGGTGGAGGCACTTAGGCAGACGTATTAATCTGTTCATGGATCATCCCTACTTTTAGACAGGACCTCTCTGGTGAGGGAACTGTCGCTTCCCAACATCATCATGGGGCATCCCGAACTTATTTGGGGTAAATTCTACAGTTACACAACTCCCTGAGAAGTCAGGCCAAAGGGCCGATAGTGAGGGGGGGATAGACTTGTGATTCTCGTGGCTAGACCCGAGATGAAATTTCATGGCGTTCCTACGTATCCCATAAGGATGTGAATCAATCCGCACATATTTCTGGAAAGGATATCAGTTTAAAGTCTTAGAACTCAGACCAAAGATGAGTAAGGATAGAAGGAGATACACGATATGGTGGCTAAGAAACCCGACGTGAATGAGGTCATGAGCCCTACTTACCATGTGTTCCCTAGGGAAGTGTTTCGATCAAGGGACCAAACACAAAAGTTAGGTTGGGCTTATGGGGAAGTTCCTGAGAGCTCCTACGTATCTCATGGGAATGAGAATCAAGCCATATGTAGTTCTTAGAGGGTTTCATGATATGGTATGGTACTTGTGCAAAGGATGAAAGGGGCGTGCGGGTCTAGCCCTCGCACCAAAAGAAGTGGCATTTGATGTATCTTTTTTATCCTTTAAGGTGAATGGTTTTTCTTTTATGGAGTGATCGGCCTAGGGTAAAAATTCTAGGCATTGCCACAATAATCAAGCATATACGGGCGTTGAAAAATGGTATGGTAAATGACTAATACCCAACATGATTTCCTCTATGGAGAGGTCATCACAATGCAGTGTCATTTTTCGTCATGCGGCCAGGACGATATCATCATAGTTTATGGTCATGTGGTGGGACCAACCAACACAGTTTAAGGTTATATGGCTGGGTCCTGGGGGAATGTTCACGACATGATAAATCATACCTAAAATGAATGAGGACATAATTCCGCACCATCACCATGCGTGATTCCGGGAGAGGAGCCTCAGGCCAAGGAGACGGTGAGGGTCAGAGGATAAGGGGAAGGAGACACTATCCTCTAGCTGAGTTGGGCCCAAAATGCAATGTCTAGGTGACCCCACATATCCCATGGGGATGAGGGTCAAGCTGCGTGTGGCTCTTAGAGAAGATCCCAGCCTATAGTCTTAGCACTCGGATTGAAGGAGCCCCAAGAGATGTCATATTGTAGCACTGTCTGCATGACATGTGGAGGTGCACTGAGGATTAGTGCAAAGAGTGTCAAGATTCCACCTGGACACGATGGGGTGGAACGTAATGTGAATCATGAAACAAACATTCAGGGCCTGAATGGGTTGGCGTGATGACGGAGGATTACTGCGGATTATATTCGCAACACAGCATCTTGTCGTGTTGTCATGAAATGGGGACAAATAAATGAGCATCCTATCATGTTCACAACGCGGGATTTGTATCAATTTGTCGTCTAAAACCCTTGGGGGCATTGGATCGTAATGGTAGAAGAGCCCTTGGTCATTGTATCCAAGCCGTTTTTTGGGGGTCCCTCAGGGTGTGAAAGATAACGGGGGCCCGAATAAAGGGGAAAACAAAGCTTGACAAGTGGACGGAACTTGCCTGAGTCAAATCTAACACTCCAGGTCCTAGACCAGAGTACTCTGAACATAATAGTGTACCACTGAAAAGGGCCGAGGGGCTCAATTTAAGAGTGGCCAAAAGATATCGGACTCCCAGGATAATGGGGGCATGCTGCCTAAAATCCTGGACCACACCAATATATCCCCATCGTGGAGAGGGACATGCCAAGAGGCTGAGGTGACTAGGAGATCGTGGGAACTCTTAAGAGATGGGTCTGGACCTGAAATCTAGGTATTCAGGTGGTCTTATGTATCCCATAAGGATGGGAATCAAGCCACACATAGTTATAGAAGCATAGTTTAAAGTCATGTAGGATGATAAGAGGCATCTCATCCGGGGATGTGTATGGAACGATGAGAAATATGACATGAATGAGCACATAATCCCACACCATACCATACAATATAGAGAGGACTGGGTATAGAGCCCAAGAAGGCCAAAGGGACTGAGTCTGGGCCTCAGTTAGGAGGGCTTGACTAGCTTGCAGTTTAATGTCTTACGGGATGAGCATGGAGTTTATGGTCCAGCGGGACCGTAGGGGCCTGAATGTAGGACCAAACACAGTTTGAGGTCCTGCAGGACCAAATGTAGTTTAAATTCATACATTACCCGATGCAGTTTAGGGTCATGCGGGACCAAATGCTTAGGCAAAGTACTTCTTAAGGAACTTTTCATTGGTGGGAGGAGTTATACGCTCACCATCCATGGTCACCAGGGAGTATGCTTCGTTGGGATAAACCTTATGAACAATGAAAGGACCTTCCCATTTGGGCTTCAACTTGGGTGGTTTCCTACCAGGGATCATTAGCGCTCTGAGGGCCAATACCAATTCACCTTGCAAGAAAGAGAGGATGAGAACCTTCTTGTTAAAAGCTCAAGCCATCCTGCTCTGATGCCTCTCTAGGTTGTGCAAGGCACGAAGCCTATTCTCTACAATGCTTCCAATTATGCTAGACGGATTTCAGCCACCCTATTCGATGCTTTCTGGTCATAGACCGCTGTGCGCAATGAGGAAAATTGAATCTCAATGGGCAGGATAGCCTCTATTCCGTACACTAGGGAATATTGGGTCACCTGGGTGGAATTACGGGTTGTCATCCGATAAGACCAAAGGGCATTGGGGAGCTTATCCGGAAAGCTTTTCTTGTTCTGAACAACCATTTTCTGCAGAATGTTAGAGAGGGTTTTATTGAATGCCTCAATCTAGCCATTTTCTTGTGCGTGATAGCGGTAGGTATGGTTGGAGCGAATTTTGTACGTGGCGTACAATTTTTCAGGTCATCTACTCGGAAGTTGGTGTCGTTATCGATGAGGATAGAATGAGGTACTCCAAATCGATAGATTATATTGGAACTCGCGAAGTCAAAGATAGAATGGTCCTTGACTTCCTTGAGTGGAACTACCTCCACCCACTTGGAAAAGAAATCTGTAGTGGTTAGAATGAATCTGCGTTGGTGAGCCGTTGCCGGTGGGTATGGTCCCATGACATCTAACCCCCAGACCGCAAAGTTCCAAGAGTACTTGGTAGTACGGATAGGATCTGGTGGTTGATGCCTAAAGTTATCATGAACATGCCGCACATGGCACCTCTTGGATAACTTGATGCAGTCGTGGATCATGGAGAGCCAAAAATACCCTAGTCTCCAAATCTGGTCGGACAGTTTTGGACCTGCCTAATGGGAACCACAGAAACCGGCATGAACCTCTTGCATGACATGTGGAATCTCGACTCCTAGAAGGCAACGGAGGAGAAAACCATCAAATATACATTTATAGAGGATCATATCAAGGCTGGGACCACTCTGGAGAGTAAACTACAGCGCACGACATTGGATTCACTCGCGCTCGGCCCGGTCTGACAGGAGATTACCGTGTTGGAGGTATTCATCCAAGGGTTTCCTCCAATCAAGAATTACTTCTATCACCGCATCTGGACTAACCGGGGGCCGTGTTGTAGAGGCACTGGAGGTAAGATGGTTTACCTGTGGGCTTTCATCATCTTCTGGGGTAACAGGAGCAATGAATCTCCGGTGCGCCACATGGAAAATCAGATCACCCAACTTAGGCTCTGCAAGCGATGCAGCTAGGATGGCCAAAGCATCTTCTCGACTGTTCTATGACCAAGGGACATGGATAACCTCTGTCCAAGAATGGAACTGGGCCATTATCTAGAGAGTGTGTTCTAATAATGGTACGATCTCTGGATTGCTAACAACATAGTCGTCATTGACCTACTTGATGAACAACTCGGAATCCCCTTTCACATGAAAATGGGGAATTTTGATCTCAAGGGCTATCTCGGGACCAGTAATGAGGGCCTGATACTCCGCCTCGTTGTTGGAGCAGCCTTATGACAACAAGAATGAGTATGGTAGAATGGATCGCACTGGGGTGATGAAGACAACACCCAGGCCCACTCTATTGAGCCTAGGATCGTTAAGTCTCCTACTGGTGGGGCTCTGGGAGGCACCATCAAAGTAAATCTTCCAACATGGGGAGGCTTGATCGATAGAGAGGATTGCCTCGTCCGGAAAATCCAGGTCAAGGGACTAGTTCGTAGAGGATGGATGGGAAGCTAGAAATTCTGCCAATGCCTACCCCTTGATTGCCTTCTGGGGCACGAACCTAATGTCAAACCTCTGGAGGATCACTACCCAGCGTGCTAGTCAGCCAGTCCACATGGGGAAATTCATAATATACTTCAGCGGGTCTACTCGAGAGACCAACTATACCTCATGGTGTTGCAGGTAATGTCGCAGCTTCTGCACATCAAATATGAGCACAAGGAAACTCTTCTCGATGGGCGAGTATCTGGTCTCTGTATCGAGGATCATGCGGCTGAGGTAGTAGAGGATGTTCTCCATCCCTTCATTATTCTTCTAGGCGATAAGGGCACCAAGGGATCGTTCTAGGGTGGTGACATAGAGAATTAGCGGATTCCCAGAGATGGGTGGCATCAAGACCGGAGGCTGGAGAAAATATTTCTTTATTTCCTCAAAGGCAGTCTGGAAATCCTCATCCCACTCATAAGCAGTGCCCTTCTTCATGAGCTGAGAAAAGGGCTTACACATTCCGGAAATATTTTCAATGAATCGGCGTATGTAGGCTAAGTGGCCTTGAAGACCTCGAAGCTCCTGAGTATTTCTCGAGGGAGGCATCTGGCTGATTTATTTGATCTTCTCTGGGTCGATCTCGATGCCCTGGTATTGGACAATAAAGACAAGGAATTTTCTGGAGGTGACCCTGATGTCACACTTCAATGGGTTCATCTTCAGGTGGTGGGAATGAAGGAAACCGAATACTTTCTCTAGGTCCATGAGATGGTCCTAGCGCTGGCAAGACTTGACCACAAGGTCGTCCACATAGAATTCCACCAATGTCTGAAGGATTGTATTGAATATGCGATGCATGGCCCACTGATAGGTGGAACCTTAATTCTCTAGGACGAATGGCATGACCTGGTAACAGAAAGTACCTTGGGGCACCCTGAAAGTAGTAGATTCTTCATCCTTGGGGGCCATCCGGATCTGATTATATCCAGAGTAACCATCCATGAAGAAGAGGGCCTGGAACCCGGCTATAGCATCAATCAACAATTATTTCACTGGAAGGGGAAACTCATCCTTCAGACAGCGACGGTTGAGATCGTGGAAGTCGATACAGACTCTGATCTTCCTGTTCTTCTTCCTAACTAGTACGATGTTGGATAACCACTTGGGGTTCTGAACCTCCTTGACGAAGTTGGATTTGACAATCTTGTCAACATCAGCCTCGACCATGGCACCATGAGATAGATGCATCATTCTGGGAGGCTTCTTGAACCGGTGATGGTTTGTAGGGAGACCGAGGCGGTGGACAGCTACCTGAGGATATAGTCCTGGCATCTCATCATAACTCCAGGAAAACACATCACAGTGTTGTTTGAGGAATTCCACGTACCACTGCTGCTCTTCGAGGGACATAGTGGCATTTATCAATGTGGATCTCGGATCAGCCTCGCTTCTGACGTTTACCTCTACTAACATGTCGACCGTGGAAGAGACGCCTTCCTCAAAGGCAGGGGGAGAATCCTCTATATCTTCTTCCCCACTTGTGGAGGGACCATACATAGGGGGAGCTGCTTCTAGGCTATCAAACCCTGATGGGTGGCTTCTACCTGCTTGTGTGGTCGTGGTCATTGCATCAGGGAACTCTGGAACCATTGAGACCATGGATATGAAGGCTGTCGACCCAATCCCATCTGGTCTTCAGCCCAAGGGGCTACACTTGATAATATCAAACTAGCAGTGGTGCATCGGTCGGAGCAGACTTATCCCAGCCCAACGAAACAGAAAAGTATAACGGACTGTCATTGCCAGGATCCAGATGTCTCGATACCTGATGGGAGTGGGAGGCTCCGGGATCACTGGAGCCTAGTTCATAAAAGAATACGAAGTGATCCTCTGATGCTACCTAGATTTGGGAGAATGATTCCCCCTTGTCCCAGAAATGACAATACACTGCCCCATATCGGGGGTTGTGGCCTCCAACCGATGGATCGAGAAGGTGTAGGCATCATTAAGGCCTGTCCAAAGGTCGGTCGTAGCAGGGACGGGCTCAACTTCGCTTTCCTGGACTTGTTTATTCTTTCTCTTGTAATAATCAGCATCCAAGTAGCGGGATTCGCAAGAGGCGAAAGGAGATGTGTCACCTTGGAGTATGCCTACTCGACCATTAAGGGAGTACTTGAGGCATTGGTAATACGACGAGGGGATGACCGTTTGCAGGTGGAGCCATGGCCTACCCATCAATGCATTGTACGCGGTGTCCTGGGAGACAACAATGAACTCAGTGCTGGCAATTAGGCCACTGAATTGGGTCTTCACATGGATCTTTCTGATCGGGGTCTATTCTGTCCTGTCATATCCCTGGATCCTTAAATCATAGGCAGTCAGCTCATCCTCAGATAACCCTAGCTTCTGCAGTGTCTGTATCGGGATAAGGTTGATACCGGAGCCAGTGTCAATGAGACAGTGGAGAACCTCCATGCCATTGAATTGGAAAGTGATATACAGTGGGAGGATGTGCCCCTGTATGGGGGATCATTCATCCTCTCCCGAGAATGAGATGATGTCCTGGAATTCGGTATTCTCAACTGCTTCAGCATGGAAGGCTTCTGCAGCCGCTACCTCCGTCTCAAACTGGAGGGGGCTTCTTAACACATCAGCGAGTGCCTCACACATATCTGGTGACAAGAGAAGGGAATCATGGATGGGAATCCTTGTTGGGATGTTGTAGAGGTGCTTGAGAACATCATACTTCTGTGCTAGGTGCAAACCTATGCCTATAGGAGGCCTCTCTACGGTTGGAGGCCTGGCGGACCCTACCGGCTGGACTGGCGGTTGACTGGTACTGGGGACATCCCACTGACCGCTAGTCAAAGCTCCGAGGGTAGCTACCGGATGAGGACCGGGAGACTGATATCGGTCTAGGGCTGGGAAAAGCTAATCGTGATATGGCCAAAGTGGCTCTGCCTGATCCAGTAACAAAAACGGTGGCGTAGGCGGGCCTGTCGACACCAGATGAAGAGGCTGCACGTGCTGAGTTCTACGCTGGACCTACTGTTTTGTCTCAGCGGCATGCACGGCCTGGCTGGAGGTGCCAACTAACGTGCCCCAGTGACCCATATGGTCACGGTTCCGCCGATGTTGGCATCGGCTGGGGATATTGGGGAGGTTATTCTAGCGCTCCCCCTCGTCAGGAGTCATATAGGGATTTACCAACTCGACGGTGTTAACCGAAGCGTACCCCTGACTGTCTCTTGACGAATCATCCACCACTAGGCATATTCTGGGAGGGATTCCCATCTCCGGGGGCATGAAATCACCGAGAGTACGGGATGATGATGACATTAGTGGGGTGTGTTTCTTCTTTTTTCTCCGCCGATTCATGCTCTTATGGGAAGAGGCCAGCTGTGATGATGATACAAAAGTGGTGGTTGTAACTTCTGAAGGCTCCGGATGATTCAGGCATGCATGGATAATTCCATGGGAACAAGTGACCGTCCTGTGAGCCATCTAGTCATTATAATTTTGGGACCCACGGTCAGGAACCTGCTACCACTCACCTCCGTTGTCTCTACTGTAATCTGATCTCACAAAGACACCTGCCACTTATGTCGGGGTTGGGCCCAACCTTACTATGTTGTTGTCATGTTGGTCTTGGATCCAGTCCTTGAACACATAGCATAGCTTGATGGTGTGCCCCATGATATGGTGATAAGGGCAGTAGTTGGGGTGATTAGTGAGATGCGCCTCTTTCGGATTCCGACACCCGGGAAGTCGTACGATTCTCGGCTCTACGGTGCTACGGAAGTAGCCGGGGACCTGAGCCTCATAGAACGAGTAGGTCTGATTCCTTCTGTTAGTAAAGGGGGCTCTAAGAGCCTAACCCTGACGGGGGGCCGGAGGAGCCTACCAAGGGGGCGGAATTTGATTATCTCACCTAGGTGGCGGTGGTGCGTTATGCGGAGGTGACTACCGATTCTAGGGTGGGCGCTGTTGGGATGGAAACGGTGCCCGCAGTGGAGGGCCTCTATGAGGCTACAGATTTGGCTCCACTGGTAGCAACTCTAGCTGCATGGGGGCCTCTATATAGGCCATGGCGTTAGTCTTGGATCTGGTAGCTATCCTCGCTAGAATTGCAAGGGCAGCATGCGTGCCTGACCAGCCTGTTTTAGGGATTCTTCAAGGCACTGGGCCTTATCCAAGATGTCTCGAAACCCTCTAGTATAATTCTGAGTGATCAGGGAGGGAACCAGTTCCATATTGACATTCCTCGTGCACATATTCAATAATTTCTCCTGTTTCAGTGGCATGTCAAGGGAATATGTGAGCTCCTTACACTGGGCGATAAAGTCTGTGACTCGCTCTTCGGGCCTTTTCTTGCACCTGAAGAGGTCTGTGATGTTCGTCTTCCGGGTGGTAGAGATAAACTAGTAAAGGAACTGCCTGCGAAGGTCCTCCCATCTTGTCATGGATCCCACGGGGAGCTGGCTGTACCAAACAAAAGTTATCCCCTCCAGCGTCTGAACAAAGCAACAGAGCTTGGCGGCCTCCTATTGCGCTGGAGTCCCTAACGTAGTCCCACACCTCGAGTTGAAGTGGGACAGGTGTTGCGGTGGGTCCCCCATCCCGTTAAAGGGGGAGAAAGTGGGATTTCTGAATCCTGGGGGTGTCGGTATGTCATCTACCCATGCAGGGTATGGCTTTCCATTGGGTGGGATGGCCACCTACCACATTTCCAAAGCGTCCATGTGGGCAATGAGCGCCGCCATCGGATCTTCTAGGCACGGGTCCCTGTCCTGACGAGGATCCCTAACCACGATCACATTTTAGGGCTCTTAAATGTGGTAGCTAAGATCAGCAGCTCGTGGAGCGGCTGGTGGGGCGACCCTTGGGGCGGCTGGAGGAGCTCGGGAGGGGTTCCCTGGGTGGTCGCGTCGTTCAGGAGGGTTCAGCGAAACATATCGCACCTTCTGTCCATGGGATCTGGCTTCCGCCTTGTCAGCGACACGGCATGATCAGAGTTGTCTAGGAGAATCACGCCGAGGGGAAGTTGTTCCTGCCCCTGCTGCCCCGGCCTAGAATCATCATAGTCGGGTCACTACTCTGCAATGCGTTCAGCCATAAGTTCATCAACTAACTTCCTCTGCTCGACAATCTGCTGACGCAGCACAGCCCTCTCGAGGTCCTCTTCCGACCTATGCAATGAGGCAGACGGGTCAGAGTTCTTGACAGCTCCATCATGCTCTTTTCCATTACTGACATTCCGGCTCAGTACCAGCGACTCCGTGGGCGCAGGGAGACCTAGGAGGTACCTCTACTGGCAGGTAATCCTTCTTGATGGGTCTAGTGGCAGCACGTCCTCAGAGGGAACGTTCCCATCGAGAATTCCCAGCTCATTCGACTCTCTTGTCAGATCAGTGATGTGGACTACCACTCTTCTTGGGGGAATTCCCTCACTACTGCTAAGTGAGTCAGGCTGCCGGCAAATCGCACTGAAGAAGAGGGCAGCGTATTGCCCCCAGCCATGGACTTGCACGTGGGGGTAGCCTCCTCGACAACTCTACGGAGTACTTGAAAACTCTCACTACAACAAAAATTTAGTCTAGTGTCAGTTGTTTACCGGCGGTTCTAGGAACCACCGATAAACCTTTTTTAAAAATGGTTTCCCAGTGGTTTATAATAAACCTCTGCGAAACATGTTTTTTTACAACGCCGACCCTTCCCCCCCCCCCCAACCCGACCGCACCCCGCTTCCCCCATGACCCCGGCCCCCCATGACCCCGGCGACCTGGCGACCCTGGCGACCCCACTTCCCCCGGTGACCCCATCCCCCCGCGACCCCGAGACCCTGGCGACCCTACTTCCCCCGGCCCCCCGCAACCCCGGCGACCTATACAAACCCTAAGGTTTGAAATAAGTTTTTTTGAATCTTTTTTAAACTCAATTTCATTGCCAACTCATGTTGGGTTCTTGAATAATCGAGTCATGATAGAGGTATTAGTGTTAATTATTAATGATATTTCAGTTTTTTTATTAAAACTAGGGTAGTGGTGTTAGAGGTATTAGAGTTTAGCCTTATAGGATAGATAATTCGTTATATGTTATGATAGTTGATTCCTTCCTACGTACGGAAACTAATTATATATTGTCTAATATTAGTTCTTATATCATTAATTATAGAATACTATTGGATCATTGAAAGCATTATATAGTGATCGGGATTTGATTCATGTGCTTGTTTTCATGTGATAAATGAACTACCACGGGATGGATAGTCTTGGAATTCCAATGATATATTCTAAATGATTTCCTTTATTCTATTTTGAACCTACTGAGATTTTTTTTATTCTTTTATATTTGATATTTTATCTTGTAGAAAACTTATATGTGAATTTATGACATGAACACGACTAGGTTTGCACCTATATAAGTGCCACTCTAGATTCGTCATGAAGATGATGATAAATCGTTCTAGGTAAATGAGTATGAGGGGCCTCTACTTATTTCCAAGTTAGGAATTTATCTCTATGTTGATTCAATTTCCAATACATAGATGATAATTTAAGTTTATTTTTTTCCACATCATCATAATAAATTCATGTATTCTAAAACATTTCCTTATATAAGTGCTGGTTTGTTAAATCACACTACCTACTTTACTATCGATCTATATTCATCAATTTTACTATAAGGATATTTATTTTCTTAACCATTATAGGATAACTATTTTAAGTGATGCCTTAATGATAAATAAATGTGATATTGAAAAAGTGTTTCAATATTATATTAGAATGTTGTGACTTTTCGGTGATCACATGGAGATGTTTTGAGTTGTGAATATGGTCGTGACTTTTTTTGGGAAATTTTATTGTGAGATAGTTCAACTAGGTTTATTTTTTATTTAAATTTTATTTGTATTTTCTTTCTCTATATGTTATCCAAACTAGATGATTTTTCATTAACATGTATAGTCTTGGATGAAAGTAATCACTTTCATTGAATATGTATCTTTGTATTTTTCAATATTTTTTGAAATGGATAACCTATTTATTTATAAGGCCTACTTGACTATAATTAATTATGACACATAGGTATGGAGCTTCTTATACTTTTGATACTTGATCATGGAGTCCATCAAACATGTGTTACTCAAGCATAGCATCCCTTTACTTTGCATAAATTTCTTTTGGTTGTTTAAGTGAATGGTATTTAATTAATTATAACTTATTGTAGTGGTTTGGATGAATATAATTCTTCAAAGTTCCCAAATATAATGTTTAGAGAGAATTCCTTTTGGGATCTATTTCCACCTATGTGATTCTGATTATCTTATTATGTTGTCCTGAATGATAGTACCAACACCCCACATTTCATCTCCTAATTCCCAACATGATTATACTATGAAACTCCAAACACCAAGCTCAAACACATAAACTATTCTTCAAATACCCAAGTTTTATCTGCAAACAACATCAGCTGCATCTTAAATTCCATTTCTAATGGGGTCTCTACCTTACCAGATCAATTTTTATGCAACAAAACTAGTAAGTCCATCCCTGGATGAAATATAACAAAGGTTCTCAATCCCACACACCAATGCGCTATCATATCCCAACCACAATGCCTTAAAACTCAAAGAATAACAAAAATGTTCAATGCCCACACCGAAGTCTGAATCTGACTCTTAGTTCAACTCCATGGTCAGATCCTCGATCGTCCTATTTAACCATAATTATCCACTCATGAGCACTAACACATATATGATCCAAATCACTGTCAAGTCACACCACCACTTTTTTCTATGTGAATACACCAAAGAGAGGTCTAGGAATTCAATCCACACAAGGTTCGTAGAACCTCAAAACCTAATCTCACAAGTTATTTCATCATGCATTTCCATGAACACTCCCATTTATCATGCCTGAAGACTACCATCCCTCACGTGGTTCTTTTCACTCAAAATTAACAATGTGTTGAGTTTTGTAAGCATCATAAGGTTTTCCCTAAACATTATTTATAATAGATTTATTCGATATTAGGGTTTTATATGAAGAATCTATAGAGAACTTAGGTTGAGGTTATTCCAAATTAACAATGTGCTTTGGTTTTCATGGTAAAGTAGCTACCATGTTGTTAGAACATTGTTTCTCTTAACCAAAGAAACTTCCCCTATCCCAAAAACTAGAGGGTTCATATCTAACTCAGGGGCTCAACTTTATTATATTATGTTTCTGTAATATTATATTATCGTATATATGAATCTCTTTCTCTATTTAGTAGTAACTATGTGTTTTATTTTTTTTATTATTATGTAGGAACATTGTGATATACATGGATAAAATCTTGATCACATTACTGAGGAACACACCTTAGTATGTTATGGGATTGAATGAGTTTTTAGATTTTTCAATTTCTAATCGATCTGTTGAAGAGAGAATAAAATGTTCATGTCCTAAATGTAAATTTAGAACATGGTTGAAGAGAGATGAAGTTTATGAACATTTAATACTGAAGCAATTCCTAGGTCAATATTTGTGTTGGATTTGTAATGGAGAATCGAACATTACCAAAAGATTGAGCACTGATGTTAATCCACAGAATGGGGTCCCAAGTTCGTCAACAATGGAAAATGAAATGAAAAACCTCATAAATGATGCATTCGGAACTGCAAGGCACCACTATCAGCATTAAAACATATCAGAACAACGAGAAGAGGGTGCTACAAATTACAACGTGACAAGTGATGTTTTTGAGACTGTAACACAGGCAGATCAAGATTGTAACATATCATTGGATCCTACTATTGATTCTGTGGAGCCAAATTTAAGATAAAACTTCACTAAGGAAAATGTGTTTCATTATTTAGTTGATGATGGAAATCAAGAGTTGTATAGTGGGTGTTTGAAATATTCAAAGCTTTCATTTTTGATAAAGTTATACCATATCAAATGTCTATGTGGAATTAAAAATAAGGCAATGTACATGATATTGGAATTGATTCATGATGCATTTCCTAAAGAAAAAATCCCAGAATACTTTTATGATATGAAAAAAGTTGTTAACAAGCTTGGTCTGAATTATACAAAAATACATGTGTGTCCCAATGATTATATGCTTTATTGGGGAGATGATTCAAGTATAATTAATTGTAAGAAATTTTCTTCTTCTAGATGGAAGGAAAAGGGTGATTTTGGAAGTCTGAATGAACATAATTTCATGGAGAAGAAGAAAAGGAACACACCTACAAAGGTTTTGCGTTACTTTCCTTTGAAGCCTCGATTGCAAAGATTATTCATGTCATCGAAAGCCGTTGAATACATGAAGTGTCATTCTATAGATAATAACAATGATGGGTTAATGACACATCCACGATATTCCCAATCATAGAATACATTTGATTCATTACATCTAGATTTCTCAGTTGATCCTAGGAATGTTCTATCGGGATTGGTTGCCGATGGATTCAACCCATTTGTGACTTTGAGTACCAGTTATAGCATTTGGCCAGCTGTTTTGATCCCTTATAATCTTCCTCCATGGATGTGTATGAAACAAACATCTTTTATCCTTTCAATGATTATTCCTAGAAAACAAATTCTTGGAAATGATATGGATATATACTTGCAGCCTTTGATTGAAGAATTGCAAGAGTTATAGAGCAACGATGTTGATATATTTGATGCTTCTTCTAAAACAATGTTCAAAATGCATACTGCTTTAATGTGGACAATTAGTGACTTCCCTAGGCTTGGGAATTTATCTAGTTGGAACACTTACACAGGTTTGTCTTGCACATTTGTAACTTTGATTTTGAGCCCAAATTGCTACCTCACATAATAAAATGGTGCTTCTTGTGTCATCGAATATTTCTCGATGCATCTCATAGATTTCGGCTGAACAGATCAAAATTTAATGGTTCCATTGATCGAAGACAACCTCAAAAGTTGTTAACTGGTTCGTAAATATTGACACAGCTTGAAAATGTTGAAACAGAATTTGGGAAGGTTCATCATTTGAATGATAGTGGAAAATGGTTCTGAAGTGCATCGTCAAGCGAAATCGGAACGCAACAATGGAAAAAAAAGTATATTATTTAAACATTCGTATTGGGAATTTTATTTGTTGCGGCGTAATCTTGATTTGATGCATATTGAGAATAATTTCTGTGATAATTTTATTTCCACATTTCTTAATTAGCATGGAAAGTCGAAGGATCATCTCAATTCTCATAAAGACTTATAAGAAATGAACATAAAATGTGATCTCTGGCTAGATGAGAATGAAAAGTATCCTCCAGAAATTTTTTCAATGAAAAATAGGGATAAAGATGCATTCCTTCAAATTTTAAAGAATGTTAAGGTATCTGATGGGTATTCAAGTAACATCTCGAGGTGTGTTGACTTGAAAAATCATAAGTTACATGGATTGAAAATTCATGATTCGCATATTTTGTTACAACAGTTACTACCATTGGCATTGCGTACATTATTACCTGAAAAAATTACTATTGTTGTACTCCAATTCTGCACATTTTTCAGACAACTATGTGAGAAATCTATACATCCATTTCAGCTTGACAACCTCTAGGAGAGGTTTGTATTGACCCTTTGTGCAATGGATATGATCTTTCCTCCATCATTTTTTACTGTAATGATGCATTTAACTGTGCATTTGGTTGAGGAAGCTAAATTAGGAGGCCTCGTTCATTATCGATGGATGTATCTAATTGAGAGGTACTTTATTTATATGTTTTTCAGTTAAGTAAACAATTTTTGGTACTTAATTAAATGCATAATTATTTTTATTTTATTTCATAGATATCTTGGGAATTTGAAATCATACGTGAGAAATAAAGCTCAACCAGAAGGCTCTATTGTTAAAGGCTTTTTGGCTGAGGAGTGTCTTGCCTTTTGTTCTCAATACTTGGATGATATTGAGACAAGATTTAATCAAGTTGGACATGTTGATGACACATCGAATCAATATCAAATAAATCAAAAATCCAAAATATTTCCTTCTATTGACCAATCAGTTGAGAGGACCTAAAATGTGAAACTGAATGAATTGGAATTGATACAAGAACATAGATATGTGATTCTGAATAGTGAAATAGAAGATCCATTTATTGAAGAGTTGAGGATATAAACAAAGAGATGAATGAGAGGTCGAACACGAAATGAAAAAGATATAACGAAAGCTGTTAATAAAGATCTTGTAGAATGGTTTGCACGATGTGTAAGTTCATAAATATTGCAATAAATACGAATATTAGTTTTACACATATATTTTGTAAATATAATAAATTATATTTCTTTTTTAAGATCATGAATACAGATACTCGAGCAGCGGTGTCAAAAGATTTGAAGTTTCTTTCTAGAGGTCCTCTAAAACAAGTTAGAAAGTTTGACACTTATAATGTGAATGGATTTAAATTTTATACAGTCGTAGTATATTTACATTTTCTGAAGTGGAATACTATATAAATCTGCATGATATTATTGAATTAAACTACCATGAACATTTTTCTATTTTTTTATTAAAATGCAAATAGGTCGATATTATCAGAGGTGTTAAAAGAGATTTTATCCAATTTACTTCTGTGAACTTCTCTCGCTTGATAGATGTTGGTGGTCGTGAACTGCATGATCCATATATCTTAGCATCGTAAGAAAAAATGGTATATTATGTGAATGATGTTTTCAATGAAGGGTGGAGTGTAGTTTCTCACATAATATAGAGATATTTGTATGATATGGGTGATGAAGTGGAAAATTTGACCTTTGAAATTTAATTTAATCAACAAAAGGAAGCGGAATTATTTTTCCATCATGATATTGAAAATATTAGTCTGGAAAGGATGAATGAAGTGAATGAAACAATGGAGTAGGAAACCGACACGATTTAAGGGGAAAATGATTTTATGTACAATTATTTATTTTTTCAGCAACCACTTGTTTCATTTCTGCAGTCATTCATTATCATTGTTATATTTTTTTCTATTAGTACTGGGCATCTATTATCATTTTTAATTTTTTTTCTGCATAATTTTTTTGAAATATATATTTTGAACTTAATTTTATTTGATTAAATGATAGGAATTCCAAGGAGGAAGCAGTGCACTATTTCATCTAGTTCTATGACAGATGACGATCCATCTGGCTCCCTCTCCACGACATCTGAGGCACCAGATACTTACACCCTTTCACCATCTCCCCCTGCACCATCTCTCACACCATCTGTGGATGTCCCATTAGAGGCTGAGTCGTCGACTCCCGCTTCAGAAGCCTCAGTAGTGGGGTAGTGACATACCCCTTCTAGTTCATCACGGGCATACTGGAGTGTCACTATCATAGGTACAAATTTTAATTAAATAAATTTCTTTCATTTTGTTTATACTAATTATTTTATCATTGAAGATGAAAAAAATGAAACTGTGGAGAAAAAAATAAAAAATTTAGATGTTTGTAATATAACTGGAAAAAATATAGTCGTGTCATTTGATTCTTATGGGGTCCCTACGGATGACACCGCGGGGTTACTTGGCCAGATTATAAGCCAGCTGGCAGTGGATCCCATTTCCCTTCCTATTTCATATGATGATTGGATACATATTCTTCCAATCTGGAAAATGAAGTTTTTGATTCTCAATTAATGGTAAATTTATTACATTGTGGTTTAATTCAATGTCATGTTACTAATATGTTCAAAATGAATTTATGTATACAGATGTTCTTCCACTTTACAGTTGCTGATGTGATAGCATGGAAGTGGACGTTGAAAAATCTAGGAAAGAAATGGAAAGATTTAAAATGGAGATTGTGGTGTGATGTCAACGATACTTCATTGACTATGCAACAAATGTATGAGAAGCTACCCAGTGGGGTACCGAAATAACAGTGGAAAGTTTTTGTTGACATACATCAAGATGAGAAGTATATGGTATTGAAATATATATTATTATATTATCCTCATTTTACATTTATACATGTATTTGAAGAGGACATGACATTGAATACATTACTATTAAATTTCATTTTATTTATTTTAGGATCTCTCAAGACAGAATTCATCAAGCCGGGCTAAGCAAGTCATCCCTCACACTACGGGCTCAAAAAGATTTTCTAAAAGCTGAACGAGATTAGTAATATTTTAATCAGTTTAAATATTTATAAGAAAATATTATTTGTTTAATATATCAAATTGTTGATTTATCTTTTCTTAATGCAGTCACAGAGTTTATCGCAGGAAGCATCCCAAACTGAACTGTGGTTGGATGTTCACAAGATATCAGATGGAAGTTTTGTTAATGATCCTGCTAAAGAAGTTGGGGTATGAAGTCAATTTTTTATTATAATAACTTATTATAAATTTTTACTATGTTAATATATATTGATATTTTATTTATAGGTAAAAATTAAAGAATTATGGATTCCAATACTGTGTAGTCCTACTCAGTCTCCCAGGATGTCCCGGATGCCAAAGTCCTTGGGAAGGAGCATCCTGGTAGAGTGCGCGGGATGGGTTTGGGACTCGTACCATCTGAGCTTTTTAGCAGGCCACCAGGGATGGCAGCTTCATATACTCCTAGATTTAGTCAGCCCATACCCAGAGATGCTCTGAAAGAGATTGTTTTTCTACGAAACACAGTTCACCAGCAGGGGGACTAGATATCTGCTTTACAGAAAGAGTTGACCGAAATATGTCATCATATGAGCAGATATTCCTCTGGTGGTAGTGCATCGACTGGTGTTATACAGTTAAATCACAAAAAATAAAAATCATGTAGTTTTATAACATTCATTGTTTTTAAGTTTTAATATAAATATGCAACCGTATTTAATTTTCAATATAATGTTCTTACAGGTGACAGCAGAAAGTGGAGATGAATGTGGAGAGGGTGACGATGCATCATCGGACCGTGAGTAGTTGTATTGTTGATGTGTTGAACAGATATGGGAATATTTGGTTTGTATATGTAACATTTGTGGCACATAGTTTCCACCAAACATTTCCATGTCCTAAAATTTCCTTGATTTCTCATGTTTCATTTTATGCATTTTATTGATTTCTGATGTTTCTTTTTATGTCTTGATTTCTGATGTTTCTTTTTATGTCTTGATTTCTCGAGTGTGGTATACATCATTCCAATTTGTCCTGTGTTTGAATTAGTAGTCTAGATTTTGGTTGACTAGGAGTTAAACCCATTGTTGATGTGTTGAACAAATTGGGTCATTTCATAGTGATCAAGGGGATAGTGTTGTGGACACTTTGGTGAGGCCCTTGTAATTTGTATTACTAGGTGGCTCTTGTGACTGGTAATTTCCTTATATTGATTGAGATATACACCCCATGAAGGTAACTATAGATAAAACATTAATGTTGTGGTAATTTTCATCAATTTATTTGATCCTAATCAAGTTGGACATCACAGATCGACCTTTATTGATTGATTAATCTACTATTATTATATAATATTAGATAAATGAGGTATGATAACATCAACCAAATCACCACACATAATGGGTTTTTTCCCTATAGAAATTTAATATTGATTTTCACATGTTATACTATTTTGAATTTGAACTAAGTAATATTATCTTATGTTGAGATGGTTTTACTATTTTTTAGTAGTGAGGGGGTAGTGGATTCATCCACACCTATTTCATACTCTATAGAATCATCTTTCCCAACTTCAATTGGGTTAACATTGAAGAAATATACTAATGTGTTACCACCAATAGGAAACACATATTTACATTGTAAGAGGGATATCATTAATTTGGGTGTGATCCCACAGGATGAATGATACTGGAGATGACCATGAGGAAAAAATGATAAAAAAATCCCCCCACCCATGTGGGTTATGTTTTCCATTGTAATTTTATAGTCACAAAGGCCTCTTAGGATAGATTATTATGCTTTTAGATATTAGAGCATTGTAACCATCCCTAGTATATTATCTAGATATTCTAATGGGCCTCAAGGGTGTTTAAACTAGTAGGGGTATAAATATACTCTTGAGTGTCAGTGGTTGGATATCCCAAGTGGGATCAACTTTTAGATGCTTGAGTATAGACAATAGGGAAAAACACCCTATATATCTTCTTGAGTACTCAAGGTCACATGTTAATAGAAATGACTATAGTGAACATGATACTCATAATGAAGTTCTAAAGAGATTGTTAATTTATGGTGGACATGTTTATCCAAATCAGTATGATAAGAGAAGAACGTGTTCTCATGATCTATTGAAAGGATACAAAAAGGTTAGATGTGAAATTATGGACCAATGGTTTTTCCATAGAATATTTTTAGTTGGAAAACCTAGGGGGAATTATTCCCTATATATTACCATGAGTGTCATATAATGTTAAGATAGATCCATTTAGATGGTATTCCAGAAATAAGGTGTGAACCATCATGCACCCATTTTACAAGGGTAGGAGACAATGTATGTCAGGGTATGGGGAACATATATTCATAGAAATTGAGTCCTATGTATGACATAACAATTGTTTTTATGCCTCACCATTGTGTTCCTTATGGGTACTATCAGCTTGTTCTTGGTCTTGAACATAGTTGGTGCATTTGGTGATTCAATTTTAATTGAAGGATGTGATAAAGGTATTGAAAAGGAAACACAATGAAGAAACCCATCAATACATCATCAAATTTAATAGTTCATAGTTTATCTATCCAATTCCATGTTAATGGATTCACATTAGGTTATCTATTTTTTTATTAGAACCACCAATGGGCTTCCATGTATATGAATATTTGGTATGGATGTCCTTTTAGAAATAAATTACAATGAAAGGATTTCACTAGAAATTCATACTATAGATTATTCAAAATAGGTATTGGTAAAAGGTGTGAGATTTTGGGATCATAAAATATTCTTTGGGTGGAATCATTTGAATTATTGTGTTCCCTTATAGATTTATGATTTTTTAATGAATAATATCAAAATACTAGTGTTTAACGAGTTACCCCTATTCCTATGATCTCTCTGAATCTATGTAGATATGAAAATATTTGATTTTTAGGTTAATAATACATATAATACATGTTTATGATTCATTTGTTTAAGGCCACATAGTTAGGAAATTATTCATTTTTCTCCATACAAAGAGGTCGTAGGTGTTTACATTGTTGGGATCAGGCCCATGCGATGAGCATCATATGAATCTCTATAAATAAAATCATAACACACATAGTTTATTAATGATTAGTGGGATACATCATACCATTTATGTTCAATTTAAATAGAAATATTTCAAGAGTCTGTGAAGGGGAACACTTTGTGAAAGGTACCTAGAAATAGATAGATTTTGAATTTATCATGAGTTCCCATTTCAGTTTCATCTTGGTCTTCAATGACTAATTTGGAGAAGTTGTGGTTGTGGATTAAACCTATTAGAGGGCCCATATATTTTTTTCAATATCATATTTGTTGGTATGATGATAATGGAAGAATGATTAAGAGGCTAGGGAATACAACTTGAAGGCGGATATGATATTGTGATACTAGGAGGGTATCTAAAATTAAGGACTATAGAAAGAATCTAATACTAGAGTCTTTAACTATGGTATTTTGTAAAAGTGATTCATATTATTCTTATCGTATAAGAATTATAGAAGGTTTCTTGATGTTGGGATTGAACCTCATAGGGAAATATATTGTATCCTAGTTAAGAGGAATAAAATACAATATAATTGAAGGCATGTATTTTAAGGTAATGTGACATGATTCATCGTAGATTAAAATTGTGTTGAAAGGACATGTGTAATTAATTTTAGAGTAGTCCTACCAGGTTTAGAAGGTGATTACTATAATGTATCTCAATAATTATTTTAAATTATGATCAAATAGAACATAATTTTTTTATGTATCATGATATTTTTAGAAATAAGTTATAGAAGATTAGTTTTGTTACATAAGAGTGCACAATAAGTTATTGAGTGAGGCTAACACATGAGATTTTCTAAGACACCTAGTATATTAGATGTGTGTGGTGATGTTATATTTGGGTTATTAAACCAAGTAGGAGGCCCACACATGGTAAATCTAACTATGTTTTATGCTCACTCACTATATGGGAACACCGAAACACATGTAGATCTAATGTTTCATTTTCAAGTGATATATATTATGGGGTATCAAGAAGGATTAGTAAGATGTATGTTTGGAGAGTAATCAAATAATGGACCTATGTTTTATAGTTGATTCTATCATATATATATTTTCAATTTATTCTATACTGATTTCCTAGGTTGATGTTTCTTGTTGTATGTTGGTATGTAAAATATGGTTCATTCTTATATAGCATGTCAATGTTTACTTATTTTTTTCAATTTATTATATATTGATTTCCTAGGTTAATGTTTCTTGGTGTATGTTATTATGTACAGTATGGTATTTATGGTTTGATTTGTTTTTCAGGTCAGTGGTGCAGCAGAAGCAAAATTTTTTTTTTTTTTTTCTGGCCAGCTTTTAGCGACGGTTTTAACCGCCGTGAAATGTACATTGGTGGAAGTTTAAACCGCCGCTAAACGGTGAAAACCATCACGAAACGTAAAAAAATATGTTTCGCGATGGTTTTACAGCCGTTGGATTTGAGTTTATTTGTGGCGGTTATAACTGTCGTGAATAAATTGATATCAAGGGCTCGTAAAAAACCGCCGCTAAACTCAATAAAACCGCCGCGAAATGAAGCAGCTACGACGCTATCCTTAAACCGCCACGAAATGGAAATAACCGCCGCTAATATATTTGAAACATTGTATTAGACAGATGTTTACAAAAACCGCCACCAAACCATGTAGTGGAAGTTTAAAGTGCCACGACACGCAAAAATAACCACCGCTAAATAGTGTTTCTCTTGTAGTGTCTGAACGCACTGTTGTTGGGGGGAACTGTGGTGTCCAGGTGACTCGAAGTGTCAGACCACAGGGAGTGTGGCTAGGTCAAATAGGCGAAATTGTTCGCTGATGTCTTTGAGGTGCTCTTGGCTCCCGAGATAAGTCACCCACCGGTGGCGAAGATAGAGGTGAGTCGCCCAGCGGGTCTGGCGGAAACATTCAAACTTCTCTGGGATGAGCGATTCTGGTGTATCAAAATTCGATCCTATGACCGGCCAAAACTTCTCAAGGAAGTTGCATGCCGCAAGGATACTCGAGAAGCTCCCTGACTTAGATCCAGGGTCTGTCCTTTGATTTCCCCACTCGTCAACTGAGGGTGGCTGAGTAACTGGCAGTGGCGCTGAGGTCGGCCGCTGGGGTGGCGAACTAACCGGTGGAGAATACGGTGAACGAGCTGATTGGCCACTGAATCTTGGGTTGTCCCCTGAGGATTGTTGCGACCTTGCCACCATGTCACGGTAGGATGGACCGGAGACCAGATCTCCTGACCCATCAGTAGTGTCTACTGGAGGTGGGTTACACCCCAACTCTTCCATCTTTGACCCCCAAAATAGCTCCGAGGTAGAGGGTGATTTCGGAGACGACGGTGGAGACTGCGTGGTCGGCCCCTGGAAGCAAGATAGGGTCTTTTCCTTCTGGATATACCTTCGGAGGGATGCAGGGATCTTGCAGTCTTTGCATTCCGGGAGAACGAGTCTGATGTGCCTCGTTCCTGCCCCAGCCCTTGACTCAGAGGACTGAGGGGAGGGCTCCTGCGCTGAATCGTACTCCGCCTCAGAGTCTGAGAAACGTACTATCCTGATTCCTACACGGCCTTACCCAAAATTCCTCTTTCGGTGGAAGCAACCTTCTCTCCTGCCTCTAGATGTTCCTTTAGGGTAGGGCTTATTTCTGACATGGGGTCCTCCGGCAGTACTAGTTTCGAGGCGGAGAACGTTTCCACCCGAGGAAGCCGGGGTGCGAGGAGCATCAGGACAAATGTCGAAAGGGACACGGGGAGGACCTCCGTGTTGGGAGTTGGTGAAGTGGGGTTGGCTTCCACCTCTCCCATTGTTGGGGAGAGGAGGACCTTCACCGATCGGCACGAGAACATGGGGAGGAACTCCATGATAGTGAGTGGCCAGATATTCAATGTCTCCATGCTCGCGGTCCACGATAGGGGGAGTGACCTCGTACCCAGTGTAGTGGGCGCAAGAGAGACCCCCCCCCTATGGAGGGTTTCTGTAACGGGGATGACCCTCACCCAAGTTTTCGGTGGAATGGGGAAGACCTCCAAGCCAAGGTTGGAAGCAAGGAGGTCCCACACCTTCTATAGTGGTGGTGCGGAGTGAGCCCCTGTGATGGGTGGCACTGCCGTGAATTGGTCTGCAGTGGCCATCGCCTATGCCGACGATTGGGAGAGTCGACCAAACCTGACCATGGGGCGGTTGGGGCCTCAATCTGGGTCTAACGTATAGCTACCCTTTCTCAGCATATACAGGGATTTGGGGATATGAATCAGCAGTGGCTCGGGCCACACTAGTTGCTGATGTTGATGCCCCACAGCGAGCGTCTTCTTCTGCTCGTGCCCAACGCTGGCATCAGATCAAGCGGATTGGATCTAGTGGTGCAAGCGCATGGACTACCTGCTCCTCGGCTTGGGGAACTGTGTGGCGGCACTAACATTGCCTGGTGGGGGCCCTCACCGGGAGTCCTTATAACGGGACTCCGATCGGGTCGGCCCGGATACCTCCTACTTCATCGGCGTAGGGGAGGGAGTTGTCGAGGTGCTCTGGGGAAAAGGTACTGAAGTGATTGAACATTGGTGTGGGGAGCAGCGGCTCCCTGTGCGGCCCTCGGGGGCGGCGTGGACGGTGAGGCGCAGCTGCCTCAAGATCTAGGTGGTCCATATCCCTGGTGGGGATAAACCCTTCTTCCTCGTACCTGCGTACACGGTCATTGATTACCCTTCACTGGATAATCTCTAATGGGGAAAGGGGGAATGGGCACCAAGTAGTCGTGGTGGTCGCGGCCATCGTGGAAGAGGCAGAACCGCACGGGGAAGCCGCGTTGATATTGCCCATGCCCCTGCATCGGTGGGCAGGTGATCAAGCTCTGGAGGCAACGACTTGATTCCTGAATCAGGGAGAGGAAATCATTAATACTTATAGGAAAAGGAATCAAAACCCAGTTCCCCAGCGTCGTTCCATCTTCCATGGTTAGCAAGAGGGATCCACACTGACAACGTCATAGAACAGAATGCTCAACGTCCTGACTGTCCCATCTTCTGGTGAGTTTCACGTCAGGCTTACTCGGTGGGACCTAGTACCGGATGAAGAGGTCACACGACATGCATATCCACTGATGTCTCGAATTCTACTAGCCTCCAAGTTGATGAGAGTATCCTCATGTCAGGTTCACCATTTTCTGTTTCTGACGCTTTCACCAGGGAGCGTGAATCCGTCATGTAGAGGACACACTGTTGTTACCCCGCATTCCCGCTTTCCAAAGGCGGGCAGCATCCACTCCTTATTCAGGGACGTCTGCTCCTTGATCGAAACGGGATAAGGGGATGTCGTTGATTCCTTCTGTGGATTCATCCTTGGATATTATCACCCAGTCCGGGTTTCCCTCATAGATTTAAAACATGGTTCATGAAGCTCTTCTTGGTGCCATATCTTCATGGACACCAGTTAATTATGCCGCTTTTGTCAGGACCTTCCAAGGGATCTGGTCAGGGAAGCAACCTTCGATTAAGAGAGTAGTCACGTTGGTGCATCACTGGCATGTCTTGAAGCTAGGGATTGGCATGTCTGTCTTCTTTCCCTTATTATAGGTCTTCTCGAGGGCGTGAAAGCTAGAGTCATCCCACATAGAACGTCGGGAATTGTATGCCATTGGAATGTATCTGAGGTTTTCCTCAACTTTCGATTTTTAACACAAAGTATGCCATAAGTTTAATGTCTAGTGGAGATAGATCGGACTGATCGGAACACTAGCTAGAGTGGATCATATTGAAGAATCCCCTCGAGGGAACACCGATGTTGGGGCCAGCATGTGGGTGGATTTTCGAATGCTGTAGAGGGGAATGAAGTGGCATGATCCCACTAGGATGTGGTAGCCCGGGTAAGAATCGGGATGAATGATGTCTTTGGGCTTGAGCCTCGATGATACTTCCTACGTATCTCAGTGATAGGGAATCAAAGTCCATGTAGTTCGATGATACAGTGGAACACCTAAAGAGGCAACACGTGAGAATGGAATCATGGATGGGACCCAGAGGAAGTGGAACCTATGGGTTATGTCATGAGCTTCCCGAGACACGTGGGCTCGAGGGAGAGATTATGATGAGACATGGGTATTGGGATTGAACCTCGTGAAGGTTTCCTACGTATCCCCATGGCGGAGAATCAAAGACCACGTATTTCAGATGGCGAATACAGATTAACGTCATGTGGGATAGGTATGGGGATTATACTCTGAGGCGGCCCATGGTGTTGGCGAACTGACATGAATGGGCTCGGAACGACCAGGTGGTGGGGCTTGAACCTCGTAGAGGCTTCCTACATACCATGATATAGCAAGGATAAAAGTCCTCGTAGTTCGGGATGGATGGGGATTACGCTCTGAGACGGCCCATGGTGGTGGGGCTTGAACCTCGTGGAGGCTTCCTACATACCATGCCTTAGCACAGATCAAAGTCCCTGTAGTTAGGGTGGATTGGGGATTACTCTCTGAGATGGCCCAAGGTGGTGGGGCTTGATCCTCGTGGAGGCTTCCTACGTGCCATGCCTTAGCACAGATCAAAGTCCACGTAGTTTGGGGTGGATGGGGCTTACACTCTAAGATGGCCCAAGGTAGTGGGGGTTGAACCTCGTGGAGGCTTCCTACGTACTATTCCTTATCATGGATCAAAGTCCCCGTAGTTCGGGATTGATTGGGCTTATGCTATGAGATGGCCCAAGGTGGTGGGGCTTGAACCTCATGGATGCTTCCTACATACAATTCTTTAGCACAGATCAAAGTCCTCGTAGTTCTAGTGGATTGGGCCTTATGCTCTGAGACGACCCAAGGTGGTGGGGATTGAACCTTGTGGAGGATTCCTATGTACCATTCCTTAGCACAGATCAAATTCCTCGTAGTTTGGGATGGATGGGTATTACGCTCTGAGACGTCCCATGGTGGTGGGGCTTGAACGTCTTGGAGGCTTTCTACGTACCATGCCTTATCACGGATCAAAGCCCATGTAGTTCGGGTGTACAGTTTAACATCATACAGGACGGGGGCATTTGGGGCTTATGCTCTGAGGCATCCCATGGTGTGTCATGGTTAGTTTTCACTCTAAGATCACAGGAGTCATGCTTAGTGTGAGAAACAAGAGGTTGCAGGGACCTGACGATCACGTCGTGAAGGGTGCGTCAGTGGGGAGCGAAGAGGGGCTTACGCACTGAGCGGCCCATGGTGTCGGGGATTACTCTAGGATAGAGGCCCGAGGAAGTAAGGCGGAGTAGGGGTGATACCTCTTGTAAGGAAGGATAAAGGCTTACACAATGGTGGCTTCCTTCCCCGTGGGAAAATTCCACTCCGATAAGGAAGATATCATTCCATGTGAGGGGTGATCACATCCCCATGGAGACGAGTGGGCATGGAGAATGTCCAAGTAGGGGGGAACCTACGTGCAAGGCATGGGGCCAGGTCACAGTTTAATGTCATGTGTTGAGGATGAGGTGCTTGGCATTTTAACGTCCTATAGCTCGGATGAGGTGGGTTGGCTTCGCACCCCTAGGACTTACATAACTAGTTCCCTCTGTCCCTTGTGTAAGGGAAGGCATTGGCAAGGCTGTACTGAGGGGGTGTCGTGGAGCAAACCATCATGGGGTCTACGTTAGTGTGTCTACGCGAAGAATCAATAGCTATTAGTGTGCCTATGAGAAGAATCATGAGGTGGAGCAACGCAGCGGGAAGGATTTTCCAAGGGACCTTGAAGTTACTTCGTACGAGCCGAGAAGGCCACATGGGAAAACCACGTATGATATGAATACTCGGGGTGCACAGGACACCTGAGAATGGAACTTGGAAGGAGGGCATCAGACGCTCACTCAAAGGGGGTGCCCAGGGAGCGTCGAAGGATTGCACACAGCCTTTGGGGCTGCGCGAAATGAAGGGAGCCTGGCGTGGAAATCCTCAGGATAGTGCAAAATCAGTATTCCTTGCATGAAACAGGGGGTATGAGGATTTACATGTGACAATAAGGGATTGCGCGTAAGGGGAAGAATTACGCGCAGGCAGAAAGGGTCATGTGTAAAGGCAGGGGGTTGCGCAAATGCATGGATTGTGCGTAACTGACCGGCATGCACACAATGGAATGAATTGCGCGCAGGGGGCGGACCCCGAGGGGGTTGGAGTTTAGTCTAATCATGGGGATCTCGCGTGAAAGTGGATCCTGGGGCGACTTGGCGTGAAAAAAAAACCTACCTGAATGCCATATTGCGCATGCGCGGAATGGAAATTATGCGCACGATAGGCGGTTTGAATTCATCATCCCCTAAAAGGAAGGGGATCGCCTTTTATTTATAGGAACCCGGTTGTGCCTAATTCAGGGTTGTGTGCAATATTTGCGTGCTGGATGTGGCAGCCCGAAATATCAACCGCATGGGGCGCGGGCGCGAAATTATTTCACTCAGGCGCCGGGACTTTTTGTGAATCCTGGAACCTTCTGCGTGGGACAAATGTTTTCACACACTTCACCCTTTTTTCGTGAAACACCTTCCAGACCTCCTAAGTGGGCCACCAGGTCCGAATATGACTATGCTTTTTTGTTTTGGAACATTCTCCAACACTTAATCACTTTTCGGCGTCTAAAGTTGTCTATAGATGTTAATGAAATGTTCAAACTAGTTGACCATTTCAAATGTTTATATAAGTATCATGATGAAGAAATATTGCAACTCAATAAAAAAATATGTTTCTTATAGAAGAAATTTGGAAGTTAATTGTAGCTAAGAATACCAAGATTTAGTCTCGTGAAGAAGAAGTTGATAGACTAAAGTAGGAGGATCAGTTATTCCACATTTTTTAAGAAATGCCATCAAATGTGGAGTAAAATACAGCAGAGACTAAAAATTACCAAGAATAATTTTAGAAGATGAAATTCATTGATAAGTATATTTGAAATAATGAATGATTTCTTCCTCTGACTCTTGATGTAAAAATAAAACTTTTGTTTGAACTAATGATTTAATGATTTTTTTAATACACATTATGTTAGAATGTTTTTACAATTTTTTTGGTTTAATGTTTTTTCTATTCCCATAGATGAATATACATTTTTTAATAACATTTCGTGTACTTTTTACCTCACATATTATTTTTAAAAATTAAAAAGGTTGAGAGAATATAGGTTTGGGGAGATTTTTTTGGAAACTTATTTGAATGATATTATTTGAAGATATTATTTCTCTAGAGATGGTATTGAGAATTAATACAATCATTTTCATATGGATAATTTTTATATAAAAAATATTTATAAAGGGATGTGGAGATATGAAAGTTAAATGGGGGAGCTATCTTAAATTATAGATGGGTTTGTATTTTTTTCAAAGTTATTTTTCTATATTTAAGAAAATGTTTTTTTCATTTCAAAAAGGAGGATATTTTTATGTCACAATTTTTAAATTTTATACTTTCAATCCATAGTTTTGAAAATTATAACAAAGATTTTTAAAAAAGATATTATAATAGAATTATATTTTCTAATTTTTGAAAATATTTTTTTATAAAAATATTTATTCTACTATATGTGGTAACATTTCATAATAGATAATTATAAACATTCGATAAAAATTTTATTCAATCATAATGACCAAAGTTTATTCCTATAAATTGACAATATATAGTGCATTAGAATGAGAAAAATAGTCTAATGGACTGGCCAAGAGATATCTATCAGACTATCATATTTTTATTCATTAGACTAAACAAAATTTTTTCCTTTAGGATATTATTTATAATTTAATAGATAAAATCATTTCTATCTAACAGAATATATTTTAACATTACTATAATGGTGCTATCAAAATTTCATCATATGATGCTATATTAGTTGAGTTGTCACGATGGAAATCATCCAAGGCCATTGAAACCAACTCTAATAATCATAAAAATATGACTATTGGAAGTGTTCCTATAAATAAATGTGCTTTTGATGAGCTTTTAGATGATTTTTTTAACTCAAAATCTATGAATATTTCCATGCTATAACCTCTTATTACCCTTACATTGTGAACTTGTAGATAGTATTTTTATAATTAACTCATGTGAGGATTTTAAATTACATAGAAATTTTTGGCAACTATATTTTGTGCCTGATCTGGGTTATGATCAAGGGATTTCAGGATTGTAAGATGGGTGATTCTGATCAGGATGAACTAGGGGTTCTATGGATACAAATATAGAGCTAGTTACAATATTTTGGATCAAGGTATTTCCTATTAATTAATAATATACCATATAATTTTTTTAAAATTTTGGTTTCCATTTGTCAAGGTTATTTAATACCTTTATGATGAGGATTAAATTTTATTTATTTCTATCATAATTTTATTTTAATTTTACTATAAATTTTTTTAAAGTTTCATTTTACATTTTTTAAAAGTAATATTTTTATGGTGTGAATTTAGAGATAATTTTTTTTTAGTAATATTTTCTATACTCTGATTTAAATTTTGCACACTAAGTCTGATATAAGTACCCTGATCATTTAATGATAACTGATTATGATAAACATAATAAAAAGGTTTTGAATTTTAACTAGTTTTATTTTTTAAACTATAATTCACCTCCCACCCTCTATAGCCTTCATAAACTATATATTCCTCATCTATGTTTTATATTTCAAGAAGTTGGGATTTTGTAGTTTATAGAGATGATAATGTTTGGGAATGGATGACTAGAGAAACGAAATGGTTATTAACCATCTAAAAGCATAAATATCATCAAGCTATGGATCATACATGTATATAGTATATTTGGTACCTATATCATAGGGAGTGTGTATTGTTCCTCTATTAATGGAGTTTGTAACCCAATTTAATGATGTACACTATACACAATGAGGTACGAGTCCTCTATAAGGTTTAGCTTCCCTCTCAGCTCTGGTGTCCCTAGTGGAGCATGGGTCCCTTAATATGAGAGATATTGAGGGATATTTTTGAGGAAACAAGTAATATATATTTCATATACCATGATTTATACAGTACTATTAGCCTTTTCAAATTATTTTAGAGAGATAGTTTTATGGAGTAAAGATGAGATTATTGGATTACATTGCTCTAAGAAGATACAGTCACATTTCTTAATTCCTTAGTGGTGATGTGATAATTATTAATAAGTGGATTATTTGGGTGATATTATTTCATTTATGTTTTTCAAATATATTATCAATCGATCTATGATGATTTTAGCTATAGAATATATTAATATTCTTCTTATTACCCATAAGAACCACTGACGTGTGACTTATTGTTCAGTTGTGGACTTCAAACACATGATATCTTTCAATGAACAATCTGACATTGGATACATTTATAATGGTTTTTCTTCAAGAAAATGAGTTGAGATTTTGTGATAAGAAAAAAATTTATATTCCTAGGTTTTTTTCTTGTAAATCATATCTTGTTTTTTATATTCTTTTTTATTACTCATTTATGATATTGGTTTCAAGATGACTTGTTTCTCTATATTTCATTATTAACTCATGATATCTTTATGGGTATATATAAACTCACCCTTACATAGTATTTTTTTCCCTAAACATTTTTTTATCTATAATCATCGCGCAATTCTAAGATCAATATGGTGATCAAAGATATAGATCCATTCATACAGAGTATAGGAATGGGTGTTATTGGTGGTACTTAGTAGTCATAGTATTTATTAGAGGACCCTATCTATGTGAAATTTGGGTAAGGTGATACATGTTGTGTCATCTATGGAGTTCTTGAAGCATGGTGATGACATTCCCTCTGTATATGTTTATTGTGTGATATGGTCTTGTCGTGTTCTTTGATTATATGTTCGGTTTACACATTGGGTATAGCATTGTAGAGTTATTATAAATGAAATATTTATTAAATAGATCATTTTTTTATTTTTGTTGTTATTAGTTTTTCATTATATTTTTCATGTTATATTTAGTATTTTTTATAGGTTGTTACATGCTAAGGACTCCCCTGTTAGATTTATTCTTCTTGGTTCTAGTCACTGACCCTTGTCCTGTTAGAGTTGCACTTCGTGTTGCAAACTCATCTTGTAATCACCCTAGGAATGGTCATATTGGTAGGGTCATGAAAATTATTTTTTTATGAACATACAGATTTTAACACAAATATAATGGCATTAAAAACTAGATATGGTGTGTATAGTTTTCACTATGGTGTGAAACTCCTAGTTTAGTCACATTACTATGGTGGTATGTTTTAGGTTGTAACTATGCTGATCCCTAGAGATAAATAACCCTTAATGATTCCTTTCAATTCATTTACATTTAATTTCATCCATATGTCATATTAGGTAAGTGGGATAGCCTATCATGAGTTTTCTTCTATAATGAGTGTGATGACGTATCCCTATTTGTAATCATAGGGAAGAAATATGATGATCTATGTAGTTTAGTGTTGTTAGATACTTTGGGTTGATGAATGGTCATAGGTGTGATAGTAAGAGCACGCATCATGGTTTATTACTCAACTGATTTCATGTTGTTGACAGGGTGTGGTCCCCCAAATAGTTAGAGAGTTAGGAACTTCCCAACATTCACTGGGTGTGGGTTCTTTATTTTCTAGTATTTAATTCAGCACTCACTTTCACAACATAATTAATAGGTCCACCATATGGTCAATAGATTTTGGTAATCTAATCATTGATGTTCAAGGGATTATCAGGTTGTGGATCTTATATTTATGGATCAATTACTCTATCATTCTAGAAATGTATTTATTGAAGAGTGGGTCCTCTATAAGGGGTACATTTTTTCATCAACCAACACTTATCCTTGAGAGGATTGGTTCCCCCACCATGTTTGATGAGATGATGTGGCTTAAGTTAATTCGGGTAACTTGGATTCTTGGGTTGGTTAGGGTGATTGATTCCTGTAATTAGTTAGGTAAGCTGGTATGTGGGACTTGGTGTCTTAAATCATATATGGTTTTGTGTTTTGATGTTCTTCATCCCAAAGTGGGTTTCCTACTACCTTAATGGTTGTGATCTAACTAGGCCTCTGTTTTTTCCTTCGTGGGTTTTAATTTTTTCAAATAGGTATGTATATAATCAACCTTGAATGAGAATTTTTCCCACAAATTTCATGTCTTGTGAAAATGATTGATAGTTTTGTGGTGAGATTTTTGGAATCAATGTTGTTGGAGAGTAGTATATTTGTTCTTATAGGTGTTAGAAGAGGATGGTTCTCGTGTTTTAATTGTGTCCATTATAGAGATCCATTAACCTCAATTACTTTAGGTTGGTATTCTACTGGGTTAATTATGTAAGCTTTTTTTCCATTTTAAATTATGGATTATACACTTATTCCTTAATTTGTATCTTATTATGTCATACATTCATTATATTTTGAAATTTTTTATATAGTTAGTATTATTCCATCATATATAAAGATGTGTGTTTTTATGGGTGTATTATGATAAGGCCTCCCAAAATGTGGGATATGTTGACTCAATGCTTATCACAGACCCCTGAACGATTAGAGATGGTATTGGGGGTGAAACACTCAACTTAATACCGATCTAGGTGGGGTCCAAGTGGGTTAGGTATTTTTAGATTGATATCAAAGAAGCTCTATCTTAGAGATGATATTATAGTTACTAATCTATGAGGATTTCTTTTGGAACATATAGAAAAGGTTTCATGGGTTATTGATTTCTACTCTCAAACCAGGGAATGTGGTTTTTTCTAATAGATAAGATATTTATTCATTATGACCGTGATAACCTCACTGTTTACTCGAATATCTAGGACATTTATTGTGGGGAATAAGAAAATTATGTATGACTAATGAAATATATATTCATTGTAGTTCATTTTCTTGTTAATTAAAATACTTGGAAATATTTTAATAATTATGGTTCATCTTTTCTTTTGAAAGATGTTACCAAATGAACAACCAACTATGATATTAAGATAGGGTCATGACCTACTAATTCTAGTTATTGATCCTCCAATCATTAAATAATAGAGAAAAATGGCTTCTATTCAATAAAAAATTTGAGATTCCTCCTTCAATCAAGTTGGGATCATTTCCTTTACTCATACAATAGTATGATAACCCACAACCCACAGCCTGAGAAAACATCCCACAACCTATTTTGTAGTGGATGACTCGAGTGGGGTGGCATGAGAATGTCCATAGGATAAGTGTGATTTATGATTTTCAATTAGAGTAACCTCTTAGGTTTCTATGATATCATGGACCTCAGATAATGGAATATTGGTTTGATATATTGATTTAGATGTTCATCCTTATTCAGAAACTCTCAAATAATAAGGTAGTACTAGATTTCACCGTTCTACATGTCACATAAATTATTTATAAGATTTTGATAATCTAATCACATGATGATGAAAATATCCCATGGGTATAGATTGAAAAACTTTTTTGTGAGAAGTATTACCTATCTATCTTCTTGTTTGTATGAATCCATGTGCACTTAGAGCTGCAGTAGTATATCATTTCAATATTGGATTATGCATGAAGCTTCACTGACCACACTAGGTACTCCCTTGAAATTATTCAAGGTGTATTCTGTATAGCATGGAATTTTAATCATAGTCATCATCAATATATCGAATTCAATTTTGTTCTCCTCTGCATCCCACCATATTTTAGTCATATTGATAGATCCCTAGTTATCAAGATATTTTTAATAAAGGGCATGCATGTAGCTGTAGATGGATGTAGTTATATAGAATAGGATTCATCCACTATAGTTATCCATCAGTATGTTTTAGGATAACATCATATGTGGCATACACATTGATGGTTTAGGACATAATGATTAGGATTGTAGAAAATCTGTTAGAAATCTATCTATCTAAGATATAGTAATTTTTATTCCAACATAGGAAGAGGTCATAGGGATCATGAAAACATTAACTAATGTACATTATAGGGTAGTCAATAAGTAGATAAACCTCCACATCCAATGAAACAATGAAATCGGGGACTTCCTCAAGGAGGATAGGGTGTTTCATGAGGAGGTAGCTATGATTGAGAAGTTAGTGATTCCCCAAGAATAATAGATAGATATTAATATTATTATTATTCTCTTCCATCAATGCCATCCATTGGAAATCTACAGTTGTCCTAAGGATCTACAATATAAGAATGCATCCATATGAAGGTGATGGAGGTTTATGACCAAGAAACACATGATTTAAATTATGGTGTGATATGTTTATACACTACACTAACACTCGTACTCATAGATTCTAGTATGATCCATTCCTCTGGTTTTTAATTCCTGATTTTAGGGTTGGAGATTCTATTATGTCATTTATCCAAGACTATCTGGCTACATACTCTTATTATAAATTATGTCATTCTCACCTACATCTACTAATGATTTTATCTGGATATTAGTTGAGAGAGGTTATTATGGGACTTTATAGTTTCTAAGATAAATCCCAAAAACATAATCCTAATTAAGGATTTTATATGCTTAGTCTATGTTAGGAGGAAAAAAATATCATATAATGGTCTATTTCAGTTCGATATAACAAGGTTTTCTTTCTTGATAGTGTCTTTCATTCAGTCAAGATAAGAATGGCATGTATATATTTATTTTTAGTTGATCAACCATTATATTATGAGTTTCTATCTATGAGTGGTAGATTATTAAAATGATCATATTTAGGGTAATATTTATAATTATATAGACATCTTCCTAAATAATTTACCATGATTACCCAATTATTTGGTGATCGAAATATTTGTTGATCTGCACACCGATACTACTATCATATCTTCCACAATATATTATATAAACCTCATTAACATTAGTATGTCGATGATATATTGTGAGAACCTTATAGAGAAAGGTTTCATTATACCCATTATATTCCCCCTATATAGCTCATGTATTATTAAATAAGAAGGATGAAGGGATATTGAGTCATTGTATTAATTATCATCGACTAAACTAATGATATTAAAGAACAAATAACTTTTATAAAGAATCGAAAACCTCTTCAATTAGATAAAAAAATATAAGATTTTTTTGATGATCAAGTTTATATTTTTTTCATCATCATTAGGTTCATGAGGTGGATATCCCAAAGATGAATTCTAGGTTTCAATATAGAAATTATGTGTTTTTGGTGATTCCCTTCTCCTTGTTCAATTACCAAAATATGTTCATGGTCTTTATGAACTAAATCGGCCAACCCTAATTGGATAGTTTTATAGTGTTATTAATTTATGGAAAACTTATCTATCCATCCTAAGAGGATAAAAACATCAATAATATAAGGATATTCTTAGGCATGTTTCAAGAGAACCACATCGATAGTAATCTCTACATGTTTTAGTTATTTATTTTAGAATTACAATACTTGGAAAACTTCATCTAAAATGGAAGAGTAGATATAAAATAATTTAATATGAAGTTAGTTCATTCTTAGGAGGCACCCAAGAACTTGTTTAATGTGTTTATATTTCATCAGTTCAAAGGATACTGTTGGAGAGTTCTAGAAGACTTCTCCATTATTACAACTCCTTTGAAAACCCTTACCTTAATGGAAAATCACTTTATTTGATTCGATCTATGCAGTAGAAATTTCAAAGAAGGGTTTGATTACGTAGTTTTATATGATCCCTTTAGATACAAGCTTGGATATGTGTTGATGTAGAGGTAGTCAATGATTTATTATGGGTCTTTATTGTCGATACCTCATGTGTAGACCTGCATGAAGTGTTATTTAGAGTTGGTAGGGGTGGTTTCTTCTTTAATTTCATGAATTCATTAACTTTTAGGCACACATTTGTTAGTCTAGAAAAACAAAAAGAACAGCATATAAATCTACTATCCAGAAGATATAAACCTCAAGTAGTGGTTTTAGTTGGATTTACTGTGATATTATGTCTATGAAGTTTTATACACTCCAGAAAATAGAAATCTACTAGTTCATTCGCTTAATAGAAAATCCTAAGCTCAGTTGATTGGGGATGTTTTTGAGAAAATGGTGATGATGAAGCTATAATTGGTGGATGAGAAAGAAGTTGATTATTAATTAATAATTTTGGTAATCCCTTCAATTCTATAGTATGTGAATAAGGAATAGTTAAAAAATATTGAAAAATATATCTTACATTACCATATATCATTAGGTGATCCACTAAAGGAATATTCAAATGGTTGGGAGAATTTCATTGCATTTAGATTACTGATAGTGGTACCAGTTTCACTAGATGATGTGGTATTGTGATGGATACATAATTCTAATTTAGTGGTATATCAAATTTTGATGAAGATATACCAATATCTGAAGCATCAATTTTTGTGCCCTAGTATAAATTAGAGTGTTGGTTCTTTTTTTAAATGATTAAAATATTCAAAATTAATTGTTAAATACTAGGTTCCAATAGTGTTGGGTAAGACCATTGTGATACCATAATAGTAGTGGGATGTTATACTGACATAATATTGGTTAGGAAATCCATGATCGGTAGAGGTTCACGATGCAATTTTTATGATCATGGATTGACTAAACATGTTGACCCACTTTTACTTATTCATAAGTGTATTTTAGTGAAAAGATTTTGATTCTTGTATGTCGATGAGATCAAAAATCTATATGGGGTAGATTTTATGATTATTAATAAATATCATTCCCCTTTAATATCTTTGTTATAGAGGAGATTATAGGATGTTTTTGTGATGCAATTGTGGTTGATTATGGGACTCCAATGTCAAAAAAATGAGAAACCCAAGATTAACATCTAGTTATCAAAGAATATATTGTGGGATTATGTGTTAGCTTTTTCCTAGATCGAGGAGGAACACTTAACATTATTATAATTCATATAAAACAATATCTACCACTTCCAAATTGGTATGAAACCTTTTATGGCCCTGTATGGGGGACCCAGTCGATCACCCATATGTTAGATGTAGATTAGAGAGTTATCATCGATTATTATAGAGATAGTTTTGTCAATAAAATATAAGGTGTAAGTGATCTATAAATTGATTAGCATAGATCAACTGCATTGAAATTCATATAAATACCAATATTGGAAGCCTTTGGAGTTAAAGAAGGGAGATATCATGTTTTCCCAATAGAATCCCCATGATATAGGTTGTAGAGATTTATAATGGGATGGGAGATATACTCTTAGTTATTTGGGATATTATAGATTATTTGGAAGCTATTAAAGGGTTCTAACTTCCTGGATCTACCCCAATAGTCAGATCAGGTGTAAAAATTCTTAAACATTTTGCAGTTATAGAGATACATTCATGATCTATCACACATAATCGAATGGGGTGATTTGCATACCAAGCATCATATTAATTTCTCAATTTACTAGGTGGTGATAATGGATCGTAAATAGAGTACCATTCATTCTCAATTGACTCCTTTTTTGAAATTACTATAGATGTAAGTGAACCTTCAAGATACATCGTTAGAACGTGATGGTCAGATTTCAGCTCCATATCCTCACATTTTTTAGAAGTATTGGTTTTTTATATGAAAATCCATGAATTGGAATTGATATAAAGACCTAGATTTTCTCTCTCAAATCCTTTATAATTTTTTTAGTTAAATATTTTCCTTGTAGTGTTTTAATTTAGTATTTGTAATGCTTGTTCCATCCATTGTAGTGATTTGAGTAATAGCATGATGAGTATGGTTCCCACGATTTAATCTTAGATAGGGGGAACAAAATGTTTTGCTCCATTTTATTATCATATATAGGACCAATTATGCTACAATTAAAGGATAAACATTTTAGAGGTTTATCATTTTTTCTTTTTCACATTGTATTTCACCACAAAAAGGTAGAGTCATGTGAATTTATTAATGTTTTCCATGATTCATGGTTAGTTATGAGTGGTTTTTACCCCATCATTATTATAGGATCATGAATTATTTGAGGGTTTTTGTTGGGGGATAAAATCTATCACATCATGATTTTTTTCTAGATTTAGGAGAATTGTGTTGAAACCTTTTCATTACATCATGATTAGGATAGACCATGTTTCATTATAAAGAGTTGATAACCTATTTTCCCTCTAATATTACATAATATACAACTAAACAACCTAAGATAGGGTGAATTGGGGTGACATAAAATTTATTCTTTTTTAAAATATAATAGGATTTGGTATCCGTATTAGAAAAGGAACCATGAATATATCTTTTTTATCACACTCAAGAACACAAAATGAATTAAATAAAAAAACCATGAATAAAAATATTTACATGGATCACCAATACTGGTAAACATCGAAGGATGTCATATTAATAATATATAGATATTACAATTAATTAATAGACCACTATATATTGAAAAATCACACTACTCATTCAAGGAATATGGATAATTTATATATTTTGATTATAAAAATTTCAAATAGTCACAAAATATAAGATCATCACACAAGTCATACTCACAAGATATGATTAAAAAGTATAACACAATACTCCAATGGGTTTTCTCTATATTGATCAGCTATTTAGTTCTAGATCATTAGTGGTATGATTAGTAGCATGTTCATTTTCTTCTAATATTCATTGGAATGCAGTCTAACCTACCTCACTTTTCAATTATATATATTCAATTAAGTCCACAATAGTTAACTCTAAATCCCTTCTTTCCTAATATTCATTGTCCCTCTCTACTCAATGCTTTTTTATCTTTTACGCAAAAAAAATTACAATATATCAATAGAGTATTTGAATTTAAAATTAAAAATTCAAACATTAATCCATTAATAACTTATTTTAAGTCAAATACATCCATTGAATTATTACCATGTGAATATCAATTATATAAATTTCAAAATTTATTTAATATATGAGCTAGTAACTGCCAAACCATCATATTATTTTCAGGTTATCCAATATAATTGAATATTCAAATTTCCTTAAGTCATTGAATGGAATATATTTTGAAACATGATATATTGGTTTCTTATTTAACTATATTCAACTACTAGTTGTGTTATTTTGTGATATAAGGATTTATGTAATGATCCTAATTTATGTTAAAAAAATCCTGATTTTTCATATTCATAGCTTCTACTCATTTTTTTACACAATGTTGTCACAGATCGGTCCCCTCATGAATTATTTTATCCTAAAATAGGTCATGCATTTGTTTAATGATTCATGTTGTGATCCTTTTGTGTGTTGAAAATTATACAAAATCATAAAAATCGGGTCCCTATATCTTTTTTAAGGTAGCAAGTCATTGAACAACCCATTCAATTATAATTTACCATTGATCATGTTATAGTGTGATAGTTATTTAATTGTGAAACTAAATTTGTGGATTTATTATTGGTAGAATTATTGATTTGTTGTTGTGTTCCATGAGTTCTTAAACTATATGAAAATGATGAAACATCACATGTCATCTTGATTACCCTTACATAAAATTTTCTTCACTCTTTTGAATGTGTATGGGAATTTTTAATTTTTTCATTTCAACTCTATTAAAAGTGTAATGGATTATCTCATCACATGATCTATTCCTACAAAATCAATTTATTCAACAAATATTTTTCTTTACTAACCAAATATCACTCATCCTTCTTCACTCCTCTCAAGAAACAAAAAATGAATTTTAAAAAATACTTCTAGTTGACAATAAATCCAATTTATCAACTTGTGGTTTCAATAATATCTCTCTTTGGATAATATTATCAAACCACAATTTATAAATCCTCAATATATATCCTTTAAATATTTCATTCTACCCATAAATATGAACATGAATTATAACTTCACAATCATTCATAGGCATTATGCAATCATCTCCCATCTTTTAGGTGCTCACTTTTTCTCCCTTCGGTAAATGTTTTGGAAGATTCCAACTGTGACATGTCTCAGCATGTCTGAGCATGTAAATATTCATTGATACGAAAACCTTAACAAAGAGATATTAATAGATTTTATAATCCTTACTCATTAAAATGTAATTAAATAATAAGAGAAAGAGATAATCATTGCAATACTTTTTATATTTACTTGCGTAGCATATATGTTTCTTCCAAGTCTACATGGATAGTGTCTCCCATTTTCTTCTTATACCTAAGTGAAGGTAAATTCCATTAAGTAATAAAAATAACTGATTAAATAATTATATATATCATATAGTTTCCTCAGAACCCATTTATTTTGATGGTATTAATTGAACTTTGAGTTTTAACTAGTGCTTCTTGAACACATGTTCCATGAATAGTTTAGTAATGAAATTTTACATTTATTATTGAGTTATAAAAAATTACATTTTTATAAAATTTTGTTCCACATTCTAATTTATAATAAGTTAATTAATCACAATTTTAATTTTGTGAGAGTGTTTAACTAAATTATCTTTTAAATCAAGGGAACTCATGGTTTATCCATTCATTTTCATTGGTTTTAATACTAATACTCCATGATCATTCTATTTTTTTCTTCAACCAAAATAACTATATACTAGTCTTAGTAACAAAAAAATATTTTACCTCTACTATACTCAATCAAACACAATCTTGTTTCTTATTATTCCAGACTAAAAAATTTCTTCCTATAATAAAAGCTCTAACACATTTGGTTTTTCAATCATTGATATCTCTACCTTGGCCTATAATAGAATATGACAAAAAATTGCGGTCTAATCTATCCTTGTAATAAAAATAATAATTCAATGATTCTTTAACATATCACATTATTATTTTCAAAATTTAAAGATTATCTTTAATTGGAGAACTCTTAAAATGTTCATCTGAGAATGCTTCATGGTAGATATCAAGTATTTTTTACATAATATGATGTAAACATGAAATAATTCTTATATGCATTAGTTTTTTACAACCTTTTTTTCTTCATGTTTTCCAGTTTCTATTCTCACTACTTTATAATTGAAATTATTTTTCATTCTTACAATATGAATTTCTCTAATAGATGAATTTCATATTTAACCAATGAAATGAATGTATCCCATTAATCTTTAATGAATATAAAACCAATGAAATTAGGTATTCCCTCTAATAATAGAATTCATGAATTCCAACAATGAAAATTGAGGAAACAAATCAACTAAATTTTTTATTCTAACTCCAAAATTTAATGTTATCAAAATACACTATCATCATGAAGTTCTCCTCACATGGTATTTTTACATAGAGGTTGTGATCAACCCTTCCTTTATTGAACTCCATATTTATCAGATAAGTATACAGTTATGCATACTAACTATGTGGTGCTCTCTTATTCTCATATAAATCATTCTTCAATAAGTAAATCTTTGTATAAACATTTTTTATAAGAATTTACATTTGTTTATAGATATATATTTTATTATTAAACATTACATTCAGAAAGAATACATTCACATACATTTGAATGACTCTAAAATTCCTTTTAAATACCACTAATATAAATATTTAGTTATATTATGTTCCATAAAATGGTGTGAATGTTTCTTGAAAATAAACTCTCTCAAACTTTCTAAAATACTTGAGGCACTAGAGATACTTTATTCTACATCAATATTTCATGTAATCAATATTTTTATGAATCATTAGGTACCAATAACATAATTATGTCTATGTATTACCAAAATATCTAAAATTTGGTTCTTATTAAATTAAATGAAATATTTATTCACAACTTTTGCCCATGAATCATAATTTTTTCTTCATAAAATGGTGTAGGTTTTACTTTCTTGATATATAATTTGTCTCTATTATTCTCATCATACAAGTATGAAAGGTATCATATTTATCTCTAATAATATTTCTCATATCTACTTTACTTTGAAATCTTCTAGTTTGGTTCATTAACTGACCAAAACATCATTCTTTATTACATGATTCTCATCATAATTTTCAATGTTAATAGAAGTGTATTCATATATAATGTTTGGTTTTTGAAATTGTATTGTTATTATTGTTCAGTTTTTTGATCTCATTTAGAATAATTTTATGTATTCCATCACTTTTTTACATGACTGAATAAAAATTGGAAATCTCATCCTTCTATAGTTCTAAATAAATTTAAAGATTTATTTTTATTCATAAGTTCCATCCATACAAATAAGACCATATACATTGGTGTTGAACAAATTCAGTAAACCTGATACAAACATCTTTTTTAATGAATAATAATTCCCCACTATATTACCAATTAGACATGAATCATAATAATTTCCTCAATATCTCTTTATCTTAGGAATTATTATATCTAGGTTTAATCATGAAAAATTATCTATAATAATCTCATTGATTGGACAAGGAATCTAATTCCATAAAATTTTATCCTCTTCTATATTAAGGAGAGAAATGTACTCATTTACATCTACCAAATATAAATTTACATTAATCTTACATACTTACATGGGATAATTTATATCTTTTCCTTTGATATTATATCTTGTCTAGTTGAATGTCACTTCCAAACTTGAGTCACATTACTAACATATATTAAAAAAAAATTTTAATCCATCAACCTAGATAACCAATGTTATTTAATTAATAATTTTCTATAAGAGTCCTACCACTCCATTTCTCCTTTGGATCTCCTTCATTTACCAAATGAACAATTCCACAGAGTCTCACTTTCACATTCTCGAGAAAATTCATATTACCCATCAAGTAGGATGAGAACCCACTATCAAGAACCTAAACATTATAATTATTTGTGACCATTAATGATATATCATGACTAATTGCTTTATTTTTCATCTTTAACTTCTTCTATCTATATGATATTTTTTAATGATTTGTTTTGTATGTTTGTGGCTTCAAATTTTCTTTTTTACAAGAAAATAGATCAAATTATTCTTCCTCGAGTGGGTAAAAAGTTTTCCCCAAGGGTATTGAATTAGATTGTTTTAAATCCACTTTTTTTATCTTATATAGGAAAACCCTCTACTCCTTTTCAAATAATTGATAGATTTATGACCAAAATTAGAAAAATTAACACAATACAAATAGAATGAGTTTTTATTTTGATATAAAGGATATGTTTTTGTTCTTATTTTTTAGATTATAATTTCTTCTCATATTAAGCAACATTCAAATTCACGACAACATTATATTATGTGAACCAAATAGAAATAGAATTTTCACTACATAAGAAGAAAAATTCAGAAACTATCATATTTCCAAATATTGATAGATTTAGAATAACTCCTTGATTTTATATTGGTTCTAGAAACATGTGAACTTTATTATTTCATTTATTTTTTCTTTTCTCATTAATTGTATTAAATTTTAATTAATTGTTATAGAACCATACTCAAAACTAATTTTTTCTATGTAGTATGGTCATTGAGAACTCAACACTTTATTATATGTTCTTTTGCCTTATACAACCCTTTATATTAGAAATTAATCTAAATTCATTATACACTATAGAATTTTGTTTGATCCATCTATTTTAATTTAAAAAACAACCATATTTCTCAAATATTTGACTTATTTTTTGGGTGATTTAATCATATTAATATTCTCTATGATATAAATATTAATATCATTAATTACTAATTTATGTTCCTCAATCTTAAACATGTACTTCACCATATCTTTATGTTTCACTTGACCTTTATTATACACATTCAAACCTTTCTCAGGATAATAAACATATAATTCATGAACATAAACATAAATAGATGATTTTTTATATCCTCCATTATTTTTGTACTTAATTATCTAGAGATCTTACTCCTCAACAACTCCTTGTAATTCTAGTAGAATATCAATAACTCCCTCTGGATCTCAACCTCTTCTTTAGCTTCATATTTATCTAATAACTACATCATGGGATCATAGTTTTTAAGATAAAATCCATTTAAACACATTTTATTGAATCTTACACAATATCTTCTTTCTCTTTTCAAATAAAGGAATTTTAGTGAAATTTTATTCCAAATGAATATATTGAATATTTGTTCCTTATATAAGGAAACATGTTTATTTAGTTTTGAGAAAATTCAATCTCACCATCCTCTCTATAAAATATTTTTGGTAACCTAGTGGTGATGTGTAAAATAGTTAAATAATGAAAGAAAGATAGGGGTAGATTACTATTAAATATTCATTTTACACTCTTAAAATTCCTTTCCAAAAGAGATAAGAAAATATGAATTATATGTTATTCAATTTAAGCCTCCTTAACCACTTTCTTCTCCACTGGTCTAAATTTAATTTAATTATATGAATGTTTGAATGATCATTACATGTTAACTTATATTCTATATGAGAACCATTTACAACATAAATAATCAAGAAATAATTCTGAAAGATTTACTTCTCCCTCTGAGGACACTTTAGGATTCAAAAATAGTGGTAACATGTTTATTATATTCTTCATATTATCATTATTGTTCATCTCCATACCATTTCCACAAATATATCCAACCACATTACTAATAAATTTGAAGAATATATCAATATTTTCACTTGAAATCATCTTCATATTATCTAATATATTTTAAACAACTTTTATCAGTTCTTCTTTAACCTTAATATAAACATCATATATATTAGAAAGTTTTCCCCAAATTCTATTGGTTCTTGTTAAATACCAAAATTTTAGGTATATAATATTATAAAATTATATTAAATAAGTATTTAGATAAATTTAATCCTTATCACAAATCTCATTGTAAAATTTAATCATAGAAATTTTGTGGAATCATATTCTTGAATTCTACGAACTGTTGAAAATTAAACATCAATCCTAAGAGATTGTAGATCTGATACAATTTTCTTATTCCATATATAATAATGAAAATATAAAATAGAGTTACACCAATTTAATTTATAGTATTCTCTATGACACATACTTCCTTTGATTGATTCACATCGAAATAACCATTGGATCTGATACCATTTGTTAAAAATTGAGTTCCTACAAAAAATCAAAAGAGGCGAGTGAATTAGAGTGAATTAAATTTATTCTTATATTTATTTTAATTGGATTTTGTTCATGTTGTAAATTTCACCTTTAATATTGCTTTCTAATCACACATAAGATAAAAAATAAAAGCCATTAATGAATCGTAGACATTATAATTTAAGATTTTACCATAGACAAGGCTACATCCATGGGAAACATATCAAGACCTTTTTGAAATTCCAATTAATCCCTACTCAAATAGTTTTGATTATGAAATTTAGAATAATATCACTACTATTTCATAGTCTCCTACCTCTTAATATCTTTTGGTCACTATGTTTCAAGGGGTTTACCAATGATAACATCCACACAATGTCTATGCTCACATGATATGAATTCAAATTATAACACAAAAATACAATGGGTGTTTTACTTGATTCATTGTTCATTAGTTACAGGTCATTAGTATTTTGTATAGAAACTCTTTTGTTCCATTTTGATCATATAACAATTCAATCCAATAAACCTTACTTATAATGTTGTGATATTCAATGAATTTTACATAGGTTCACACAATTTCTCTTCTTTCCTTACAATAAATATACCAATATACTCTGATATTTTCTCTTTAATACATCAAATTTTAATATATCTAAAGAATATTTGAATTTCATATTCAAAATTTTATATATTATCAACATAAAACTTCATTTAGGTCAAATCCAACCAATTTATTGTTACATAGTGAATCTCCGCCATAGAAATTAAAAAATGTGGTTAATGGAAACTCCAATAACATACAAATATTCCAAATATAGAAATATCCTCAAATAAATTCAAATTATATAGTTTATTTTAATCATATCATAAAATTGACTTAACGATGTATTTTTTTGGTTTCATCTCTAACAATCTACATATTGCATGTTTTTCTTGGTGTTACATAAGGCCTCATAGCTTAATCCTGATTTTTTGTAGAAAAACCAGTCTGAAGTAGAATATTTATGGATACTTCCCTTTTTTTACACAACATTTTCATGATGTACTCCCATTAAGATCTCGCCAATCTAGAAATAGGTTATGAAAAGGTATAAAAATTATTGGTGAAAACATATTATGTGTTTCAACATAGCCTAAATTTTATGAATCATGTGAGTATATCTTTTCCATGGTAGGGATTTGTTTCAGGACCCCTTCCATTAAATTATAAAATTGATCTATTTGTACCATCACACATCCTCTTCAATGTGTCTTAATTGTTTTGTGAATTATTCATAATGAGAACAATATATCATGTTATGGAAAAGGTTTTTCAAATGGATTAAAAAGAATAAAACATAAATTTTCTATTTCAAAACATTTATCTATTTTGAAATAAATCATTTTATGGTTATGTGAGAACAATATAAGAAAAAAGGTAGAGACCCACCATGAAAAACATTTTCAAATTATTCCAGCCTAGGTGCCTAGACTAATACCAGCCCTACCCAAATAAGAAACCAAGGGATCACATCAGTCCCTAAGAACCCATACCTTCATGGCCCTGTACATTCCCTTTTCACTCATCCCATCATCCCTCAAACAGAATCACCTACATATGAATCCAACACCATCCAGAAGCTTCGAATAGAACACCAGAGATGAAAACTAAAACCAAAAACATCACCAAATAACTTTCTATTTAAACTACCAACATACCAGAAGAAACACCAATACATCTCGTGCATCATTGCGTGACAAACCAAGGCACCAAGAGTTGGACCACCATCATTAGAGCCACCATCACCACCCCAAATCATTAAATATAGATTCGATCTAGACCATAGGTTCAATGAAAAGAGATCATAAGAGGAGAATTAGTATGTGAAACCCCACCCGGGAAAGAAAAATAGAACCACACTATGCCAGAGAATGCCAAATCAGGGGAGTGGGCTAACCAGAAATCAGAAACCCACCCAATAGAACTATTGAATGATGTGAATGAAGTAAAGGTAATCATTGTTAGGGCTCTAAATTAGGAACAACGGGACCAAGAAGTGAGATGATTAGCTAAACATGCACCCTCATCTGGACACAAATAAGGTGAAAAGCATCACAGTGTGATGCCTGATCTTATAGTGTGTTCTATTCTAGAAATGTAAATATATTTAAGTTATTTAAACATTATCATACTTATCCAACTCAAATATTTTTACACATCTCAAATAACATAAAAAAATCAAAAATTATTATCTACATGAAATAATATAAATTGTCAATATATGATTACAATAATATGTTGATTGACCATTATATCCCTTTATAAAAGATATTTTCTTCTCTATCTCACTTCCTTGTGGTTTTATTTCCCCAATTAATCACTAATCATGACAAATAATGTTTTAGGGGTCATTTTTTTGTATGGTATATATAAGAATGTAGGGGACACACCATTTCATGGTGTGGTACTCAAGACCAAGCATCATGGACTGACACATGAGATTCATAATATAATCCATGATAATTAGAAATTAGGGCTATTAAATCCATGTCACAATCCATTGGAAATATCAGCATCCTATATCCAACAACTATCTCTTATTATTACATGAGTTGTTCAAATGTACCCCTTTATTTTAATAAAAATTTGTAGCTAATTTCATACTTATAAACATGTTGTTTTCCCCTCTAGATAATTGCCTCCTAGTTTTTCTTCCTTTGGGGATCACTTCCCTTTATTCAAAAAGGCCTCTTGTAGGTAGAGAGTTTTTATATGGTATATATATTAAGACATTAAACTCATCCTTACCTAATTTTAGAATCATGATCTAGTGTAACGATGTGACACGTGTGGTTCATGAAAATATTCCTAGAATCCATAAAAAATGACTGTTAAACCCATGTCATAAGCCTTAATGAGATCACGCATCCTATATCCAACACAATAATTATTTTACATGAATCTCTCAACATGTCATATTTTGGTTGAGATTTCAGGATCCCTACTCATATTAGATCATCCTTTCACTATTAATGATGACATAGTGATCCCTTCATGCTCTCATTGTATAGGATCTTCCTGCTTCGATGAATGAGATATGACGTAGTCTTTCTATCACATATCATGATATGTTATCTAATTATTAATACATGAATATATCTAAAATTATTTTTTATTTTATTTATTAAATTACAACTATTAATCCCGATCAAATTTTCTAATAATTCCCCTTTTTGAAAATAAATTCTTGTTAAATATTTTTAATATATTTGATATTAGATTGAAAAACATTTCTGTAATATCTATTCGTATCATAGTTTTATTGAGTGGAGAACACTAACACTAATAATGGTGGATTTAATTATTAGTGAATGGTAATGGAGTTAGGGGAAATGTGGTCGTTTTTTATTCAAGTGATGAGATAATTAAGTATTTGTTATATATGGTCTCATTTTTTCATTTCAAAGAATTTCACACTATAGTATAGGGCCTCATGAATTTTTCCTAAATATCATGGTAGGTAAATACCTAAACACTACATGTTTGATTTTGAATCCCCCACCCCTCAAGCGGTATATAATATTAAAATGGGATGCACTATAGAGGTATTGAATTTAATAATACAGATAGGTTGTGATTTCTAATCAGATACTACATGAGGTATAATGCATCATGGGGGTTCTAGATTTGACATAAAGGTGATGGTTGCAGCATGAACATGTCTATTACACCAAATAGAGGTTGAAAAAAACCACCATTTATGTAATGTGACATTTTTATTTCAATGTAAAACAAATAGGTTCAACATTGTAGTGCGGTAGTATGTCTCATACAATGATTTTATTATTCCCAAGAGAAAGAAGACCAAACATGGACCATTATTGATCATTTACATATATTTTAATCTATATGTTGTATTAGGGAAATAATAATCCATAGAAAGCGTGATTTTTATAATGAACACAATAATTTATCCAAATTTCAAATTTAATTTGATATATAAGGTCATCTATAATGTTTATTATCATTATCTCAATAAGTTTGATGACTGATTTTGGTTGTGATGTATGGAAACCCATATCTTTTATATATATTGTTTTTGGATTTATTGTATAAATATTGTCATAAAAAATACCAAAGGATTTATATTACTAGTGTCTTAAGGTAAATAAATATATCAATCAACTACTTGAAATATGGATGTAACAAAAAATTTTAAAAACTCCACAATATGTCCTTAAATTACATTGATCATCTAAAACTGCATGGGATAACCTAGGGATGTATATAATAAAGGGATGATCTTTAAATCCAATTAAGGTAATAATCATTAAATAACATTATGAAATAAATAAACTCAAGTAAATAGGTCTATCAAGATTACATAAATGAGTGAGTAACATTAACATAAATATCAGATCATGATATATGACGACAACATGAAGGCAATATAAAAATATGGAAATAACATGATATATTTCATCATAAAACATAATTAAAGGCTAACTTCTTAGAAAACATAAAATTTCATTCATAGTATAATGTCCCATGAACCATATATGGTATCTGATCAGATAAAAATATTACCTAATTTATTTGAGGTCAATATAATTTTGGGCCCACCCATCACATTCATATCATGTACATGCATTTGTGTGTCACATAGATTATACAAAATAAGAATATATACCATCATATTTAACATAAATATTAATGACTGTGGGTTACATACATAAATTTTCAAAATAAGTGAAGGATTATTATATACAGGTGAATATCTTTCAGTGGAAATGGATATGGATATTCACGATGAAAACAATTGGCATGAAAATCATAGGATAATTTTGGCACCATAATTGGCATACAAAAATGTTTATAAAATGCATTAATGAGAGTGAATGGTGGTCTATAATTATATAAGAAACATTATAATATAAAATTTATGTGTAAAAAATATGATATCATGAACAATTATAAGTAAAACGGCATTAAAAAATAAAGTAATTGAATAAATGGGAGGATCAAAATAGTTTCACTCCTTTAGAGGGCACATCTAAAATATTGGGAGGATATTATTAAGAGCATAAAAAATCCATTTTATATTATTCATATTGGGATAGGGAGAGTAACTTCATGAAAAAGTGGTTTTGGGTGAAAAATATTGGGAGGTATGTCAGGTATTTATAGTGAAATATAAAATATTTTTTATTAACTTATAAACATAGGTTTTCGACTCTATGTTATAAAATAATTAAAACCACAAAAATTATGATGGATTCATCCAATTTTTTATTCCAAAGAATATTTTTATTAAATATTTCATTATTATAAGAAATAATATCCTTAAAAAAATAGCATTCATGATGTTTAAGTGAGTCATGTTCATAAAGAATTGTTTTAAATAACTTAAAATATAGTATAGGTTTTGTAGGACTGATTAATAGATTGTATAGCTAATATAATAACAAAATAAATAAATTATTTTAAATTTTAAATATATTTTTATTCATGTATTACCTTTATTGTATTCATTAAAACACTTTTGGACTATTATGATTTCATAGTACATATTATATATTTATACCATATTGAATTATTAACCAAATATTTCATTATCTTATAAAATAATGAAAATTTCTCCATTTGATAATTCTAACATGATGATTTGAAAAATAATATTTATTTTACCAAAATAATTATTTTAATATTATAATTTACAATTTAAGATAATAAAACTTTGTAATAGAAGAAGATAGTTTTTATGACCCAAGCATCATTATAATCCTTAAAATATTATATTGAAGTTCATTAAATTATTATAACATATATATTTAAATAAATATTATTTTACATGACTATTTCCTAAAAATAAAATTCATTTTAAATTTTCTAGAATTTATCAAAAATACAGTTTTAATTGAAACTATATATTTCCTCGAAATATATTTTTTATTTTTTATTATCAAGATAAATTTTTTTGAAACTCATTATATAATCATGGGAATATATGAAGTAATAATGAAAAGGGATAAATATAACCCTCATTATATAAAAAACGTAACTATATAAATTCATATTACTTAGGTATTGATACATAACCCTTATTACACTAGTGTCCACCTTAAGGGTAAGGTGTGTGATGGTGATACATTTTTGGGGAGGTTTGCTGAACATGGTTTGGGTCATGTTCTCGATATTCTTGAACATCCCCTATAATTTTTTTCTCGAGTTTCATTTATTGGACATCAGTTTGGACTTAGTCAAGGAAAAATCCCAATGATACCATCACCCTCATAAGATCAAATAAATGGGATTCATATTGTATGATCCAACTGGTCGAGGTCATAACTTATTCATTATATGTTAATGACATTATCACAAACCTTGATACATAATAAGCATAAAGGTAACTATAGAATGGCATAATTATTAATGGATAATATGATTAATGGTATTTAGGATAGATAGAATAATTTTTTACAAATTTTATAATGGTCCAAAATAATAAAATTTAGTGAATGTGCTTTCTATAACACTATTTATTTTTAATGTATTAATTCTTCTAAATTGGAACTTTATTTATAAAATATTTGGTCGTTACATTCTGCACACATTCAAAAATTTCATTATCAAAATTTCATTGTGTAAACTGAAACACATAAGGTTACTTATTTTTCATCATCTCTTCTGGCTTCCATATAGCCTCTTCATACTTGTGGGTCTACAAAAATAATTTTACTAAATGAATTATATTGGTTCCTATATCATTGTATCTAGGTTCTATGATCTTCCATATATACTTCTCATATGAATAGTAATTCTCCAAATTGAAAACTTTAGTATTTAGTACATGAGAGGGGTTTCCTATGTAACTCTTTAAGAGGGATACATGGAACACATATTGTATATGAGTTACATTATGTAACACCCTGACGTTTTATGAAATTTATTTTTTAGAATAAATTTAATTTGGTTGATATCTTGAGCTACACACAACACTGAAATCTAATGAAGCACAATATACTATTTATATTGATATTTAACAAGGTCATTATGGACTATCCATTAAACCTTGATGTATGAATAGGAAGACACAATTTTTCATATTAATTTTAATGTTTTTATATAATGAAAACATACTGATAAAAATGTACAATTTTTTTGGTAAAGTCTTTATCAGTTTTGAAATTAATATTTTCCAAAAATAATTCTTTTATTAGTTTTTGGGAAATAAATAATAAATTTATTTTTTCAAAAAATTATAAAATTTATTTCAAAAAATTAAACTCATTTTTTATTCATCACGTCCAATTTATCTTAGTTATAATTTGTTGTATTTTTTTTCAAATATTAATTTTTCCATGAATGGTGAAGAATTATGGTTCTTATAGAAATTGGCTTGTAATATAAATGATTTCTACTCATAAATTTCTGTATTAAATGGTTTTTGATGAATAATTAGTTTCATTATATTATTATTATAGAAATATTAGTTTTCTTAATCAATTTCATATTTAATTTTGATACACAAAATATGAATTGTTTTAAAATTTTCTCTTTGGAAACCCTCTTTTCAATCACATCTGCTAGTTTAATATTATATAAAATTATTCCAATTCTAGGACATTAATTTGTAAAAAATTGATTTCTTATTTGAATAAGATAAATTTATAATATCTAATAAGGAAAAACTAAATTTTTACAATATTGAATAGTGAAAGTTATAAGGCCCCAGCCTTAAACCTTACTTAATCTTGAGTTATTAGAAGATTACACATTGAGGATCTTTTCAGGTTTAGAGTTTTAGAGAATTAGATCATGAAACTTGCATTACATTCCACATTTAAACAAAGTGGTTACATAAAAGACAGTATGCATTCTTCCCATCAACAGAAGCATATTTAAAATAAAGCATGGATTTTTTCTTGACACATCCTTGACACTATCATCACATCATGTATCTTTCCATTGACCTATGAAAAACATTTCAAAAAACTTGGGATGAGCATAAAAAGCTCAGTAAGGGTTATAAAAATATGGAAAGGAAATATGAGTTCATATATACATAAGAATGAAATCATACATTACCCATAAAACATAGGCACTTTAACATACCTCATCAAATCATGAATAAATCATAGAAATCATAAGACATAAAAGGTAACTTGAGGCATTCATAACATTCTTATGTAGGGAGTAACCCTCTTGTTTATGTTTGGAATACCAACCACAGTATATTCCCTAAATATCTTCAGAGAAACCTTAATGTTTCACACCTTCGCGTTACCCAATGCATTGGAGAGCTATACCGGGCTCACTCGCCCTTAGTTTATCACCTAACCACCCATCTTTATAATAATGCCCAAGAACCATAACATAATCGTATCACATAAAACATGCATAAAGGAAACATAACATTTCCACATTTCAATCACAAGATATCAATACAACACATTGATATAATAAAAACATTATGAAAACCATTTTCAATACCAAAATAAAAGAAAAGTAAAACATGGTATTTATTTTCTTTTAAAAAGAAGGTATGGCTTGTAGAGGAATCCGAAACTCAAATAATGGTCACGACGGCGGAGAAGTCATTATCGCCGCATACGTATGACAAAAACATTCCCTTTTGTCATTTAATAAACACTTCATATAAAAATATTCCTTTTGAATAAACATAAAAGTCAAAGGGGTTTATACACCGTATAAAAGAAGGTTGTGTATAAAATAGAATATGTCTCAATGAAAGGAGATTGAGACGAAGTCCCTTACAAAGACGGTATCCTTGGTTTAAGGATAAATCAATTACATAATTATGTGTGAAAAACGAATACACCAAATATAAGTGGATATTAAGTGTAAAATACTCAAAGGTCATTCACACATATTCAAAGGATGACATATTCAATAACTACATGTTGAACCCAAAGAAATCAAAATTGGGTTAAGAAGTTCCCTTGACAGCCTAACAGCGTCACATCAAAATGAGTTGATGAGAGATAAAAAAAGGGTATCTCATCACTTGGACATAAAATTTACATCAATAAGGATATATGAGAACATATCCCAACATAACAATATGTAAATTTAAAATACCCAAAAAAAAGAAGTCTTTTAAAAAGAGGATGGTGAAAGGTTCCCTTACCGACATGGGTATCATTCGAAACATACACCTCGTGAAATAAGGAAAATAAAACATTGATGTAAATACTCATAAAAGAAACTATATTACACAATGAGTAAAATAATTGTAAGTACATACACCACTCAAAGGAAATTGTGGCAAATGTAGCATAAATCTCACGGGAATAAAAGTGAGATGAAAAATCCCTTATGAAAACTCAGCAGCCTAACGGCGCCATATAAAACTTACAAAAATGGATTGATGAGATAAAATAGGGTATCTCATCATATTAACATAAAGTTTATATAAATATTAATGTAAAATAACATCCACCAACATAACAAAGATGAGTTTAAAATAAGTGACATAAAGGAGAGTACTTAAAAAGAAAGAGAGGTTAGATCTCTTACGAAAATTTGGCAGCCTAACGGCGCCACTCAAAACTTCCAAAATGGATTGATGAGAGAGAATAGGGTCTCTCATCACATGAAAATAAAAATTACATTAAGATTAATATAAAATAACATCCCAATAACAAGAAATATGAGCTTTAAAATGAATGACATAAAAGAGTGTACTTAAAAAGAAAGAGTAGGATCCCTTACCTAAAGTCCAACTTGTCTTGTTCGTTTCTTTATATTCCTGAATAATAAACTTTGGTCAATTAATAATTGACTAAGTACCTCCTTTAGAGATTATTATTCAGTTCATATCACATATTATAATTTTATAATAATTGTTTAATAATGCTAGTTCATATCAGACGTTTTTGCCGATGTTTGGTACATGAGTCAAAAATGAACATGTTTGAAAAAAGATTGCCCATGTAGTTATAAGTAAATAATCTCCAGAATAGTATTAATGATTAAAATATCATATATATCCATTAAATATTCATTTTATACTATTCCATATAATTTGGAGATAAAAAACGAAAAGCACCGTTCATGGAGACGGTAGGCCGTACATACGCATGAATGCTACTTTCATTTTTTGTCATATTAATGGAATTAAAACAAAATGAGAGAGATATATATATGTTATAATTCCATAATTATATCCATAATTTATATGTAATATATTACATATATATCCATTATATATATGTACTTATAATATTACATAACATTTTGAGATAAGAAGTGAAATGTACCGTTCATGGAGACAGTTAGTCGTACGTACGCATGAACGCTACTTCCATTTCTATTTCATATTTAATGGAATTAAAACATAATGATACATAATAGTATTTTAATTCCAGTATGGTATCATATATAATATCATTAAATATATCCTTTATACGTACCACATATGGTATTAACGAATCAAATCACTTTGAGGGGGCGGTAGTCCGCACTTCCTTAAATGAAGATATCGCGTATACCCATAATGGAAGCCATAAAGGTATGCCATAAATGAAAAATAAAGAATATTAAGGAAAACATAAACATATTATATATCATATATAAATATAGTGACATCTTAATGGCCACCTTTGAAGGTGTTAAAATAATGTTGAACAATTATCGTTTCGGGAGGCAGAAATTCGCCATCCACGGAAACAGTATGTTCTTTAACCATTAGATGTAGGTGCGTGTAAGTGTAGCTCGAATACTTATTATAAAAACATACTAGTATGTTGAAGATACTGGATTTGTTACAAAATAAATTAATAAAAATAGTTTAGGGGGTTGGAGAAGCAAAATAAAACAAAAGGACACAATTGAAGACATTACCTTAAAATCGGGTAACTCCCTTTGGTTTGAGCTCAAAGGCTTCCTTGGGAAGACTTCTGCCCAAAGTGATGATTCAAGGAGTAAGAGAGGGAATTGGAGAGACAAAATGGGTAGGGGTTGGCCGAGCCAAATCCTTTGGGATTGTGGGTAAGGAGGTAGAGGTGGGGGCCTCTTATAAGAGGAGTGGAGGGGCACTCTTGTAAAGTTACAAAATGTTACTTTATTTTCAAAAGAGTTTCGGATTTTAAAGGTCCCAAATTGATGTATTTCTAGGATAAGGTGATAAGGGTTCTAAATCCACTCGTCCAATAGGTTTTGGACATGTTTAGGTCTTAGATATTATATTATCTTTCCATTTTATTTAAATCGTTAAATAATGAGGTCATTGATGCATCATCATGATGTCATAAATAATTTAATTTATTTAATGTCTAAAAATTATAAAAAACTACTATGATGTAGGAAATATTTTTATCTTTCCAATTACTATTTATAGTCAAAAATATGACTTGTATAACCCCATGTAAAAATTGTTTTAGTAAAACATCTCATGTTTGTGTCATTTTTACTTTATCATTAAATAAAACGGTATTTATGTCATTTCCCAACCAAAGTGGCTCCATGGGATCCCCAAGTTGACCCATGGATTGTATTGGTCGTCCATGACACATCCAATGAGGGTAGGACATGTGTCTAGGTCATTTCATTTTATTAAAACATTATTCTTACCATAAACTTCACTAATTACCTCTAACCGCGATTAAAAACATAATAAGTTACTATTCACCAAAAAATTATTTTTATCCCATTGAACCACATTTTACTTCTTAATGACAACCATGTATGTCGGATTTTTGAAATTCAAAACACAAAGATGGAAAAATTTCATTTAAACGGAAAAATTAGTTTTTATAAGTACTACTTAGTGGTTTCACTATTCATCAAAAATTGAAGTTTTTCAGAAAAATCCCAAAAATTCACCCTAAGCTTTATTTGATATTAAGAATTCAAAAATGAAGTCTATTTTACAAAATTCAAAACATATAATCCACATTAATTAATTTAATAATTAATTCCCGTTGTCAGAGCAAATAGCGTGTTTTTATGAAACAATAGTATCAAAAGATTGACACTAGTTTAAGTTTGATTTCAATGTGAAATTAATTCCAACGACCACTATTGGATTTAATGGTAAAAATATATTCTAATTTCACTTTAAAATCAATTCAAAAGATAATCTAATAATATAAATAAATTATATTAAAAAGAGGTTTTGAATTAAAATACAACATTTTACACTATTCATTAAAAAAATGAACTTTATCGGAAAGATACCAAAAATTTACACAAAGTAAATTTTGATGTCCCAATTCTTAAGAAGAGTTTTATTTGGTCCAATAGAATGTATAAGAGTGAAAAAAACTATATTTAATGACGGTTCTCCATCAAAAGGTGATAAGTGAACCTTTAGTGAAAACTAGGGCATATACGCCTAAAATTGAATTATTTCCCTATTTTAAGCCTTTATCTTTTATTGGATAAATGTAAAAACATTTAAAAACATATATAATCATATTTTAGTTATTTCTATCCATTACCACTAATACAACGGCTACATGTTAACTACCATTTAAAATAATATTATTTTATTATTAGAGTGCAACGTAAGATTCCCAAGAAACTCGTTGTTGCGTGTTGGGTACGCCATCGAGCATAGCATCCCCTTTAAAGTCATATTAATATTTTATTAAAAAATATGGATAAATATGAAAATGTCATATTCTCTATTTACCTGGGGTGTTACATCCTTCCCCCCGTTTGGGAATTGTGTTATCGTAATTTTTAAAATTGAGCTTGGAAACATCCTTGAAAATCCCACATCGGAACAAGAGTCAATAAAACAATCACTTTAAAATAAAGAAAGATAAGTATAGAGGTCACCCGAGTTAACCCATACTAGGATTCCATGTAGGAAAACATGGACATGGAGGAGAAAACATTGGGTCATGTTCTGAGGGAGAGTTATAGAAAACATCTTTGGGAGAAAGTTAACCACAAGAAAATCACGAACTTGTGATGGGTTAAACGGTATTCGATTCCCCAGTAGGAAAAGTTAATAGATAACATTTTTATTTTAAGTTACTCTTTATTGAGGAATTTTATTCATAAGGAAACATAATTACTTATCATGTTGACTTTCAACTTTTATTAGATTTATTACACAAACTCATACTTTCCCCAAAAGACGAGTATTTAGGAAGACTTGTTCACATTAAGAGTACTATAATCAACTTCTAGAGAATAACCTAATTTAAAAAAGAGAACTATATACTTCCCATGTATTTAGACTTTAACAAAAACCAAAACCAAAAAGGTTAGTACAAGATTAGATAATCCAGAAAAGGATAACCCTTTATAAAAAGAAAATCTATTCTTAATCTCCAAAATTTGTCCAACAAAACCCAAAGTTCAACGAGGACCATTCGATAAACAATTTTTCCATAAAATCCTTCAATGTAAACAAAACTAATATTGAAACCCAAATATTTGAAGGTTTTAGTCACATATTCTTCCAAGTTAAATCATAACATTTATCTCCAAACAACATCAGTTGCTCTTAAAGTCTCGTATTGAAAAGTAATTAACCTAATCACATATCCTCCATGATAGGTTAATATATTTCCATAGATAACCCAAAATCAAATTACTCTTAATTCATAAAATCATGTAACTAAAAAAGAATCAGTCAATCTAACCAAGGACTTCATGTAGTCCAGTGGTAGGCGATAAATACCAGTTGTGCTTTGGTTGTGGGTTCGATTCCCGCAGCTTTGTCCAACGTGACGGGTTGTCACACGGTCTGCATGTTGTCCTTTTACAAAACTATATAATTCTCAAATCATTCCCCGAAAAGAGATAAAATCATCAAAAATAACCCTAACATAATTTAACCTCAAGTTTATCTCATGCCTTTCATTTTCCATCATAACATATAATTACCCATAATTACCTCAAAAGTAAGGATCATATAAACCCTAATGGTTACCTTTATAATTATTACCTAAATATCCACATCGATTGGTCATCTCATACATGATGCATTATAGAACATACCAAGGTTCAAGTGGTTGATCATGACTCCTTGATAGTTGGTTTATAACAACCACGAGTTTCCTCATTGAATACCCCATTTTATCTAGTCTCTTAATCAGAGAACCACCACAGTTTCCTTCAAACCAATTGTCACTTTGGTGCCTGCTAGATCCAGCCATTTACTAAAACCAAAAAGGTCAGTGTGAGTATATCAACATAACCATCATGTACTAATGAGTAAGATAAACACTAAGATATACTTACTCATTCACTTTATCTAAAAACTATGACACTTTCTAAAATTCTAGCCAATATGGTAATGTCACTTATTCTTAAAGAATACCCTAACCTATAAAGTTATCTAAACCGACCTTTTATACCAACTATAAGGCCCCAGCCTTAAACCTTACTTAATCTTGAGTTATTACAAGATTACACATTGAGGATCTTTTCAGGTTTAGAGTTTTAGAGAATTAGATCATGAAACTTGCATTACATTCCATATTTAAACAAAGTGGTTACATAAAAGACAGTATTCATTCTTCCCATCAACGGAAACATATTTAAAATAAAGCATGGATTCTTTCTTGACACATCCTTGACACTATCATCACATCATGTACCTTTCCATTGACCTGTGAAAAACATTTCAAAAAACTTGGGATGAGCATAAAAAGATCAGTAAGGGTTATAAAAATATGGAAAGGAAACATGAGTTCATATATACATAAGAATGAAATCATACTTTACCCATAAAACATAGGCACTTTAACATACCTCATCAAATCATGAATAAATCATAGAAATCATAAGACATAAAAGGTAACTTGATGCATTCATAACATTCTTACGTAGGGAGTAACCCTCTTGGTTACGTTTGGAATACCCACCACAGTATATTCCCTAAATATCTTCGGAGAAACCTTGACATTTCACTCCTTCGCATTACCCAATACATTGGAGATCTATATCGGACTCACCCGCCCTTAGTTTATCATGGAACCACCCATCTTCATAATAATTTCCAAGAACCATAACATAATCGTATCACATAAAACATGCATAAAGGAAACATAACATTTCCACATTTCAATCACAAGATATCAATACAACACATTGATATAATAAAAACATTATGAAATCCATTTTCAATACCAAAATAAAAGAAAAGTAAAACATGGTATTTATTTTCTTTTAAAAAGAAGGTATGGCTTGTAGAGGAAGCCGAAACTCAAATAATGGTCACGACGGCGGAGAAGTCGTTGTTGCCGCATACGTATGAAAAAAACATTCCCTTTTGTTGTTTAATAAAAAATTCGTATAAAAATATTCCTTTTGAATAAACGTAAAAGTCAAAGGGTTTTATACACCGTATAAAAAAAAGGTTGTGTATAAAATAGAATATGCCTCAATGAAAGGATATTGAGACGAAGTCCCTTACAAAGACGGTATCCTTGGTTTAAGGATAAATCAATTACATAATTATGTGGGACAAACGAATACACCAAATATAAGTGGATATTAAGTGTAAAATAATCAAATTTCATTCACACATATTCAAAGGATGACATATTCAATAACTACAAGTTGAACCCAAAGAAATCGAAATTGGGTTAAGAAGTTCCCTTGACAGCCTAACGGCGTCACATCAAAATGAGTTGATGAGAGATAAAAAAAGGGTATGTCATCACTTGGACATGAAATTTACATCAATAAGGATATATGAGAACATATCCCATCATAAAAATATGTAAATTTAAAAGACCGAACAAAAGAAGTCTTTTAAAAAGAGGAGGGTGAAAGGTTCCCTTACCGACGTGGGTATCTTTCGAAACATACACCTCGTGAAAGAAGAACAATACAACATTGATGTAAATACTCATAAAAGAAGTATATTACACAATGAGTAAAATAATGGGAAGTACATAAACCACTCCAAGGAAATTGTGGCAAATGTAGCATAAATCTCACAGGAATAAAAGTGAGATGAAAAATCCCTTACGAAAACTCGGCAGCCTAATGGCGCCACATAAACCTTACAAAAATGGATTGATGAGATCAAATAGGGTATCTCATCATATTAACATAAAGTTTATATAAATAGTAATGTAAAATAACATCCCCCAACATAACAAAGAGGAGCTTAAAAGAAGTGACATAAAGGAGAGTACTTAAAAAGAAAGAGAGAGGTTAGATCTCTTACGAAAATTCGGCAGCCTAACGGCGCCACTCAAAACTTCCAAAATGGATTGATGAGAGAGAATAGGGTCTCTCATCACATGAAAATAAAAATTACAGTAATATTAATATAAAAGAACATCCCAATAACAAGAAATATGAGCTTTAAAAGGAATGACATAAAAGAGTGTACTTAAAAAGAAAGAGTAGGGTCCCTTACCTCAAGTCCAACTTGTCTTTTTCGTTTCTTTATATTCCTGAATAATAAAATTTGGTCAATTAATAATTGCCTAAGTACCTACTTTAGAGATTATTATTCAGTTCCTATCACATATTATAATTTTATAATAATTGTTCAATAATGTTAGTTCATATCACACGTTTTTGCCGATGTTTGGTACATGAGTCAAAAATGAACTTGTTTGAAAAACGATTGCCCATGTAGTTATAAGTAAATAATTTACAGAATAGTATTAATGATTAAAATATCATATATATCCAGTAAATATTCATTTTATACTATTCCATATCATTTGGATATAAAAAACGAAAAGCATCGTTCATGGAGATGGTAGGCCGTACGTACGCATGAACGCTACTTTCATTTTTTGTCTTATTAATGGAATTAAAACAAAATGTGAGAGATATATATATGTTATAATTCCAGAATGATATCCATAATTTAGATTTAATATATTACATATATATCCATTATATATATGTACTTATAATATTACATAACATTTTGAGATAAGAAATGAAATGTACCGTTCATGGAGACGGTAAGTCGTACGTACGCATGACCGCTACTTCCATTTCTATTTCATATTTAATGGAATTAAAACATAATGATAAATAATAGTATTTTAATTCCAGTATGTTATTATATATAATATCATTAAATATAACCTTTATTCATACCACATATGGTATTAACGAATCAAATCACTTTGAGGGGGTGGTGGTCCGCACTTTCTTAAATGAAGGTATCGCGTATACCCATAATGGAAGCCATAAAGGTATGCCATAAATGAAAAATACAAAAGCTTAAGGAAAACATAAACATATTATATATCATATATAAATATAGTGACATATTTATGGCCACCTTTGAAGGTGTTAAAAGAATGTTGAACAATTATCGTTTCGGGAGGCAGAAATTTGCCATCCACAGAAAGAGTATGTTCTTTAACCATTAGATGTAGGTGCGTGTAAGTGTATCTCGAATCCTTATTATAAAAACATCCTAGTATGCTGAAGATACTGTATTTGTTATAAAATAAATGAATAAAAAGAGTTTATGTGGTTGGAGAAGAAAAATAAAACAAAAGGACACAAGTGAAGACATTACCTTAAAATCGGGTAACTCCCTTTGGTTTGAGCTCAAAGGCTTCCTTGGGAAGACTTCTGCCCAAAGTGAGGCTTAAAGGAGTAAGAGAGGGAAGTGTAGGGACAAAATGGGCAGGGGTTGGCCGAGACAAAGGCTTTGGGAGTGTGGGTAAGGAGGTAGAGTTGGGGGCCTTTTATAAGAGGAGAGGAGGGGCACTCTTGTAAAGTTACAAAATGTTACTTTATTTTCAAAAGAGTTTCGGATTTTAAAGGTCCCACATTGATGTATTTCTAGGATAAGGTGATACGGGTTCGAAATACACTCATCCAATAGGTTTTGGACATGTGTAGGTCTTAGATATTACATTATCTTTCCATTTTATTTAAATCATTAAATAATGAGGTTATTGCTGCATCATCATGATGTCATAAATAATTTAATTTATTTAATGTCTAAAAAATATAAAAAAAATACTATGATGTAGGAAATATCTTTAGCTATCCAATGACTATTTATAGTCAAAAATATTACTTTTATAACCCCATGTAGAATTTTTTTTAGTAAAACATCTCATGTTTGTGTCATTTTTACTTTATCATTAAATAAAAAGGTATTTATGTCATTTTCCAACCAAAGTGGCTCCATGGGGTCCCCAAGTTGACCAATGGATTTTCTTGGTCGGCCATGACACATCCAATTAGGGTAGGACATGTGTCTAGGTCATTTCATTTTATTAAAACATTATTCTTACCATAAACTACACTAATTACCTCTAATCGCGATTAAAAACTTAATAAGTTACTATTCACCAAAAAATTATTTTTATCCCATTGAACCACATTTTACTTCTTAATGACAACCATGTATGTCTGATTTTTTAAATTCAAAACACAAAGATGGAAAAATTTCATTTAAACGGAAAAATCAGTTTTTATAAGTACCACTTAGTGGTTTCACTATTCATCAAAAATTGAAGTTTTTCAGAAAAATCCCAAAAATTCACCCTAAGCTTTATTTGATATTCCGAATTCAAAAATGAAGTCTATTTTAAAAAAATCAAAACATATAAGCCACATTAATTAATTTAATAATTAATTCCTGTTGTCAGAGCAAATAGCGTGTTTTTATGAAACAATAAGTATCAAAAGATTGACACTAGTTTAAGTCTTATTTCAAAGTGAAATTAATTCCAACGACCACTATTGGATTTAATGGTAAAAATATATTCTAATTTAACTTTAAAACCAATTCAAAAGTTAATCTAATAATATAAATAAATTAGATTAAAAAGAGGTTTTGAATTAAAATACAACATTTTACACTATTCATTAAAAAAATGAACTTTATCGGAAAGATACCAAAAATTTACAAAAAGTAAATTTTGATGTCCCAATTCTTAAGAAGAGTTTTATTTGGTACAATAGAATTTATAAAGGTGAACAAAACTATATTTAATGACGGTTTTCCATAAAAAGGCGATAAGTGAACCTTTAATGAAAACTAGGACATATACGCCTAAAATTGAATTCTTTCCGTATATTAAGCCTTTATCTTTTATTTGATAAATGTAAAAAACATTTAAAAACATATATAATAATATTTTAGTTATTTCTATCCATTACCTTTAATACAACGGCTACATGTTAACTACCATTTAAAATAATATTATTTTATTATTAGAGTGCAACGTAAGATTCCCAAGAAACTCATTGTTGCGTGTTGGGTACGCCATCGAGCATAGCGTCCCCTTTAAAGTCATATTAATATTTTATTAAAAAATATGGATAAATATGAAAATGTCATATTCTTTATTTACCTGGGGGGTTACAAAAGTAATAGGAATTAATTACTAATATTAATGATAAAATAGGTTTACTCGTGTTTAAATGAAAACAATAATGGGTAAATAGCCAATAAACTCTTAAAAACCATGGGATGGATATATTTCTTCCATGTAACATCTAAGGTTATAAAAAACCTATTTTGGATCCTTTTTGGCCTATGAAAAATGCGGGTAAACATTATTATTTTATAAAATTCCATGTGTTTCCTCTCCCCTACTTATAAAATGCCACGCCTCTCCTCTCCTCTTCACAATAAAAAACACATTTGTTTAAGACAATATCCTAGAAATTTCATTAATTAATTAAATCCTCCAAAACTATAAGACCAATTTTTACTGGTTTTCCCTCTTAGAATTCTTTAGGTGTAAACCTGTAGAGGCCCTTTGAAGAAGTGGTAAAATTATTAAGCTTCAGTTTTGGTTTTATTTCTCCCTCCATATCAGTCAAATATTATTAAAACAAGAAAATATAATGATATAATTATATTAGTTTTATAATTATAATTTAATATATTAATTTTATGACCTTTATAATTCCCCTCTTCCCTCAAATGGGAAACGAGATGGTTGACTATGTGTGTGGAGGACAACTGCCTTATAAATAGTTGTTATTCATTTTTCATCACTACAAATCAAGGATTGATATTATATTTGATTTATTTTTTTATTATATTTATGATATTATTATTTTTATTTAATATTTAAATTACAAATTCTTTATTATATTCCATTCTTCATGGTATATGATAATTTCACTCGTGTTTACGATAGACTACCACCTCACAAAGAAATTTGATTTTTGTTTCACTATTGTTATTCATTGAAGGTAACATGGGTAAATTTAATTATTATATGTGTTATATATGAAATCATAATGTTTATTTGGAGTTAATTTATGATTTTCATTTCTTTTATTCCATCCATTTAAAAATCAAAACTGTGTTCATGTGTATGTATACCATATTTTAACCACAATCAGTGGATTTTATTTTATATATTTATCTTTTATAGATTACTATAAATAAAAATATAACTAAAATATATGATATTTATATCATTTTTATCATTATGGAGATAATTTAACCATGATCAAAATAAAAGGAACAATAATAAAAAACCAAAGAATACATGAAAAATGAAGTAGTTTTTACCCAAAAAGTTATTTGAACACAAAATTGTTAATAAACAAGCAAATAAATTCCTAAGTAAATATTATAAAATATTATAAATATTGTCATAGTAGATTAATATATTTATAATATAAATATAATTGTTATAAATTAGTTTTAATTATGTATGAAGTAAGTGGATACTTAAGGTAATGTATTTTTCTATCAATTTTCCTTTTTCATCCAAACATTATGCTATACACCTATATTATTTCATAATGTGTATATACATCCCTATTTAAATGAAAAATCATGAATTTATTTACTCTTATTATATTAAATTTCTCATTTAATGTTATTCTTTCTTGGAGATTACCATTCAGAGTTACTAATGTGGTAAGGTTGTTATGCTATAATCTCAATGTTTATCAGGATTGCTTATAATTATGCATAAAGTGATTAAATGTTATGATATATAACTCAAGAAACTCAATTATTTTATTATACACTACTTATTTATAGATAATACCTATATTCCTTCCATTTTCCCATCTTATAATATTAAAGATCCGAAAATATTATTTTTAATAAAAATTGATTTTTATTTATCTCTTTGGTCAAAAATGGTTTTTCTTTAATATCCATGTTTAAAAAATGGTTTAAATATGATTTTACAAATATCCTATACATTTTTAAGTTCATTTATAACCTTCTATGACTTTCAAAAAAAATCACACAGAATTTTATTTTAGTTTTCTAAAGTAGGTTCTTTTCACTTTTAATAAAAATGTTAAAGGAATATTTATCTTATTGTGTACGAAAAAAAATGGAATTTTCCATCATCATGACCCACCAATATTTTTTTAAATATTCATTTATATTTTTAAAATTTTGTTTTCATGTAAAAAAGGATGAAAATGTTTTATATTTTTAAAAATTATTTACAAATTGTAAATGATATTTTACCCACAAAATGTTTAAATTGATTTTTAAATCTTCCATTATAATATTACAAGGTTATTTTAATAAACGTAAATTTGAAAATACATTATTTTTTTAGAATTTATTTCTATGATGTAAAGGATATTTTATTCAAGAAACAATCCATTGGTTCTTTTAAAATAAATTTCTATCAAATATTACATCATTTAATGTTAATTATGCTTTATTAGTGATATGATCTATGGATTCTATTATTATTATTTATCTAAATGGTTTATTTTTATAATAAAAATATGTTTATCAAATATATTTTTCTACCTCAGGTTATACCATGATAAAATTCATACTAAACCCAATTATTTTTCAACATTTTTTTATGAAGAAATTATAAAATGATTGTCAACCTTATTTTATTTTCATAGGATATTCTAGATTGATTTTTTTGAAACCCATTTCTTTTTTGGGGGTTTTATATAGTGAATTATGATATTTTTGCACATTTATGTATGACTATCATTATGTGATGAGTGGTACCTATGTCCCCCAGCGTTATATTAGGAATATATTTAAAATTTAAGAGATTAATAGGATTTAAATGTGGAGTGAACCCAATTCTATGAGATAATTTTTCCACTATGATAGTATTTTGAGTGATGTTTTAGTACTATGAGAGTATGGGGAATGAACCAATTCCACTGTGATAGCATTAAAAATGATCCTTGAAAACTATGGAAATGATTTTCTTTTCTTATATATATGCTGCAATTACATGTATAATGTAAATTTTTTTCTCTCATAGATCATGTTATTTGATTTAATTATGATTCATGGATTGTGAACTTACAATATATATGTCATGACTGATGATTTTTATATTTTATATGATGTTTATGGTTTTAATATATTATTCTCATATTCTCTACCATTTTTAACATTTTGTATTTACGTATTTCCCTTGTTTAACCATATTGAGCATCTGAACTCACTCTTTATTTATATTCCCCTTTTTATGAAGATCGGTATTATTTTTTATATGTATAAGAGGGGTTATATTTATGAGGAACTATATGGGAGATTTTATATAAATCTTATTAACCAGTTTCTTGTGTTTCCATGTTTCCAAATATAGCTTACCTATACGATTATTTGGTGTGTGGTTGTGTAATGAAATGAATATTAATTTAAAAATATTCAATATCTCTGTATAAAATTACCAGATCATTATAGTTGGTATCATTAGATATTTTTAGATAAAATTTGTAAACTCGAATGAGAAAACATTAGTTATAACCCTTAGGATAATAGTAAGTATAGGAACACACCCTTATGTTTGGGATCGGAAGAGATTATGTGGTTTAACTAGAAATACATCACTATATGTATACTATAAGTGGATGTGGTTTTGGAATAGATGTACCTAGGGCTAATAACTCTGATAATGGTGCATCATCCTTGACTTGAGCGTTACCTAGTATAAAAAAACCAGCATTACTATGCACCTGTTTTGACACTCCTTTGGTATATGATCTGATTAATTTACATTTTATTTTGGGATCATCTTGAAGGATTTGAATTAATTATTACCATTAATTACCTAGGTTATAAAATATGATTCTTGGATATAAAATAAGTTTTATTCATTTAGACACCATTCAAATGACTTTTCAGGACTATGTTTTTTCCCATAATGATTATTATCACCCACAATGCTATTTTGATTTAGCTGATGGATGGAACCTCAAAGAAACATATTATTGCTGAATTCAATGGAAAATTGAATTTTTTTCCACCATAGAAACTTCATTTTATAGGATCTAGAATGAAAAATCTCATTTTTATGATCGCACGTCATTATAAATATATAAACCATATATAACTTCTAAATGAGAAAAGGATGGACCAACATTATATTATGTCCTTCATGAGGAAACACCCCAATATTTTTTATTTTTCAGTTATCCTATAGTTAATGAGTAATATATTAGTACCACTAAAAATATATTTTCTATTCTGCAGTGTTCAGAGCATAAAAAATCAATTTTATTGTCTATAATTTAGAAGTAGAAGGAGATCAATGGTGTATTCTCATCAATAAATAAAGAAACAAGATGAAATTAACTCCATAGAGTGGGATTATTCTAAGGAGATTATTTTTCTATAATTATTTCCATTATATTATTTTAAAAAAAGATAATGAATTCCTCAATCTAAAGTATAAAGATGATTAATATGTTGGTAGTTATGAGGAAAATGTTACAAGACATACGAGTTATGCTTCTATAATTATCATTGAACCTAAAAGTAAGGTTAATTGATTTAATCCTGGATTAAAACTGTGTCTTTAAATGTTTTTACCCACTAGAGTATTTAGTAATTATAAAGAGATAATTTTATGTTCTCTCTAGGTGAAAATGAATATTGAATTTACCCATCAATAACATGGTTTTGATAAGTAGAGAAAGTTTGAGTTTAAGGGAACACTAAGAACCATGAAGAGAAGAAAAATAAATTTTCTTCATGCTCAATGGGTGGATGGAAACATGGAGGAAATCATCTTAAAGGTACTATTAAATGTTTCATGTGTGTATGGGAAAGTCATCGGGTAATCAAATGACAATGTGATTGGAAGAACCTTACTAATCATGTGAATTTGGAAAATCTCCAAAAAATGAACCATCTACACTCTAGTGTTTCAAATACATTGTCATTGGGGACTATGCTATATAGTTCCAAAATATGATAGTTAATAATGATAATCAATGTCAAAAACCTCTTAATATGTGGGACAAGGGGAATATAATGAATTATTTAATTTTAATGAGGGGTGTGAAAAATAAGTGGTGAAAGTAACACTTACCATCTACTCAATAAATCCTAATTTATTATTTGACTCTTTATCTACCTATTTTTTTATATTAGAAAACATTTCTATGGATTTCAAGATGAAAACCACATGATTAGATGTATAATTAAAATTGAAACACCAAATGGTTTGTTAATAGCATATCAGTTATATGATTCCTCTCTTATAAAAGTTTGTAGGAATGTGTTTCCCACTAGAATTTTCTTTATTCCTATGGTATAATTAAATGTTTTCATAAAAATGGATTTTCTTTCTCAGAATAAATCCCTCATAAATTTTCAAGGAAGGTATGTCATGTTTTATATTCCACTCTAACATATAATCTGTTATCAATGAGAGGATAAATATAAAACTCTTATGGAAATCACATCTATTGTATATGTTTTGATTCCTACTCACAATGGGAGTTTATCTCATATGGTTGGGGAGATACTCAGAAGTGATAATATTCTAATTCTGTGGGAGTTTTTTGAAAAAATTTTGGAATAATTTCCTATTCTTACACTAAATTTTGAATTTGAGTTTTGAATAGAACTCATACCTGGAACCTAACCCTTTTCAATGACTCCTTATAAAATATGGCTGATTGTGTTTTTGGAGTTGTAGAAGCAACTCCAGGAGAATCTTATTAAGGTATTCATCCATCCATGTGTGTCACATTAGGGTGAACCCATTCGCTTTTTCAAATAGAAATATTGATTGATGCTCCATTGAATTTATTATATAGTGTTGAATAAGATCACGATTAAGAAAAATTATCTTCTACCATGTATTGATGACTTGTTTGATCAAATATTGTAGTTATTAGTAGTTTTCATTAATTTACATCTGTTATGGATATCATCAATTGAAGATCAAGAAAGAGGATATAACAAAGATTTTGTTACTTACAATTTATAGACACTCAGAGTATATAGTGATACCATTTGGTCTTACCAATGCCCAAACTATCTTCTCAAATTTAAGGAATTAAGTCTTTATATATTACCTTGATTGGATTTTGTTAGTCTTTATATATGATACTCATATCTGCTCAAAGGGAATGGAATAGAATTATGATCAAATTAGAAATGTACTAGAGGCCCATAGAAAGGATATTTTATGTGAAAAAATAAAAATTATGAATTTTGGCTATATATGATTTCATTTTTTGTGTCATATAATATTGTACAAGGCTGTATCAGTGGAACCATTAATGACAGAGGCTATTTAATGTCGGATGAGACCAACCACAGTGACTTAGATCTAAAATTTTCTTGGTTTAGATTGATATTATCAATTTTTTGTGGTGATTTTTACATGAATATCTAATACACATAGACATTTATCTTAATATAGATCCATGTTCCTTTGGAAAGAGGAATATGATGAAAATTTAAAGAAACTAAAGAGAAGATTAGTTAGTGAACATGTGATTACATTACCTGATAGTATAGAAGAGTTTGTCATAATTATTGATATATATATTAAGATATTTTGATGTTTTCTTATTTAGAATGAAGGGGATATAGCTTATGCCTCTCCAAAAGAGAAGGTTCATGAGAAAAATTACCCAACTCAGGATTTGGGGTTAGGTACAATAATTTTACATTAAAGATATAAAGGCATTATATTTATGACCAATAGTGTGATATATATATTAAAAACTAATGTTTAATATATATTTTCACATGGAAGGAGTTGAACATTCTCTATAGGATATGGTTAGAGAATATTATAGACTATGCATGCTTAATACATTACCCACCTGGGAAATTGAAAAATGTGATCAATTCTTTGAGTTGAATTTATCATGAAATCCTATCAATGATAATGATAAAAAAATATCTAATATTATTTGGATTTTCAAACAATAATCCATTAAATCCTATAGGAAGGGTATAAACCTTATATTTTTTAGAAATGCGTAAAACAATCTATTTATGTGAAGATTTTAGAGGTGTGGAAGTAATATATCAACCTACAGAAAAGGGTGAGAATTATTACATAGATTAACATTGACTGTGATGGAACGATAGGCTTCTGGAACTATGTATATGTTCTGTCTATACCATATTTAAAGAAGTATTTGTTAAATTTTGTTGATATTTCTTCTTTCTTTATTCAACATGTGAGTATAAATATGTATGTTGATTTTAAATAGGATTCATAGTTAGATGGAATTAAGAGATATATTACATATTTTTTATCACAATTAATGGTATATTCGAAAGATATGTTTGAGAGAAAAAATTCAATGGGAATATTATATCCATTACCCATACCAGAATAGAAATGTGAAAACATCGCCATGTATTTTTTTCATCGGACTCCCCAAAAAACTTAAAGGGAATAATGCAATATGGGTTGCAGTCAATCCCCTTACAAAGTCAACACACATAATTAATATCAGAGAAGATGTCTCTTTAGATCATATTTCTAGGATATACATTAAGTAAGTGTTAAGGGTTAATGGATTAACACATTTCATTGTGTAATATCAGGATCTATGTTTTCCCTTGATTATCTAGAGAATACTTTAGTAATCTATTGATATAATGTTGAGTTTCAAAAATATTTATTATCCTCTGATAGATATTCAATATGTGTGAAAAATTCATTCCAAATAGGATATTTTTAAATCTCGATCTCTATATTTCAAAGCTATTTATGATCAACACATTTCTCTAGTTGTGTTTTAGTACAAAATAGCTTTCAAAATGAGTATTCAGATGGGTACGTACAAATACCTCTAATGAAAGAAGTGTGGAACTCCAATTTTATGAAATTCATTTGTATAGAGAACTATATTGGTTCATGATATATTTTATAAAATTACAAAGAACATAAGATCCATTAAGTAACACATAACGGTGGAAAAAAGTAAACAAAAAAATTATGTTGATAATTTCTAATGTGATCTGGTATTTAATGTTGTTGAGAAGGTTTTTCCATGAACTTATCTATGTAAAAATCTAATGATATTTGGAAGGAATGGAAAAATAATACCTAGGTATATCAATCCCATTGAAATTTCTGATCATATGGGAAGGGTATCTTATTAGTCTGTGCTTCCACCAAACCTCTCTTAAGTAAATGATGTGTTCTTTGTATCTCTCCTTAGAAAGTTCATAACTAAACCATCACATGTACTGAACATAGATTTCATACTACAAAAGTACAATAATTTTTATGATTATCAACTAGTGATGATTCTAGATCATATAGATAATGTTCAATGAAACAAGACCACTGACCTGCTCAATGTTTTGTGGTAAAACCACCATCTTGAGGAAGCGATAAGGGAATCTGTGAATTTAATGATCCATAATAATCATTATTTATTTTTATCATAATAAATAATTTAATTGGAAAAATTAATCAAAATGGGGTTATAATATTAAACCCAAATATTTTATAAAAACCTTTCGAACAAATTTAATTTATTTGTTATCTTGGGATAAATGAAACACAAAGTTTTAATGAAACACAATATTCTATTTATAATACTAAATAACAAGGATATTATGGAATATCCATTAAACAAGGAAGTATGAGTAGGGCTAATAAAATTTCATATATTTAGAAATTATTTATATAATTAAATCAGGTTGATAAAAAGGTATATAAGTTTTGGTAAAGTCATTATATGTTTTGAAAATACTATTTTCTAAAACAATGTTGTTATTATACTTTGTGAAAAAATAATAATTTTTTAAAAAAATTTATAAAATATATTTGACAAAATTAATTTCACTTTTTCTTGAAAATATTTTATTATCTTAGTGTGAGTCTTTTTAATTTTTCAAAAAAAAAGATTAATTTTTTACTTAATAGTGAAAAATACATCTTTTTATTAAAAACATCCTTTTTGTTTTGAGAATCCAAAAAGTTTAATTTTTTGATTAAATGGTTATATAATTAAAATTAGTTCAATTAAATTAAAATTAAACCTAGGTCATTATAATCAATATACTATTTCCATTACATATAACAACATTTCAAACATTTGAAAACTCTATGTTTCAAAAATACATTTATGTTGTGTCTACAGGCTTAATTTTAAATTAAAATTTTCCTCTTATATGGATTGAATTTTGAAAAAATGTATTATTTATTTGGAATAAACTTAATTAATATTTTTTTAATAAGTCTATCTTAATTTTTACACCATAATTTATGGGGAGAAAATAAAACATAATTATTGTGATTAAGGTTACAACATGTTTACTAAGGGTTAATCTAAAACAATTGGGGTTAAAATGACATTGAATTTTCAACAACACTTTTATGGAATTATATAGACCTTATAACCTATAAGGTTCTATAATGACCATTTTTTTATCAATTGGGATGTTAAAATTTGGTTACACTTTATTCTTTTATAATATTTCTTATCTATCCTCTACCCCACTTATGAAAGGCCACCCCATATCCTCTCTTATATATAGTTCCATAACCTTTTATATTATCCAATACCTTCCTAATTCCATTCCATAATTCCCTCCTATAATTATAGAGGCCTCTTTTATTATTAAACCCTCTTAATAAGTCTTTAGGTATAAACCTAAATAGTCTCCCTAAAGAAGGGGTTAAATTCTTAAACATTTTTTTCTTATTTATTTCTTCCTCCACCACCTCAAAATATAATTAATACCTAATAATATAATAATTTTATTATATTCCATATATTTAAATGTTATTATATTAGTTTCATGACCTTCGTCATTCTCATATTACCTAAAATGGGAGATGAAACCATATGTCGTGTATACGGAGGATTAATGCCCTATTCATTATCCATCACCACATATCACATATTGATATAATTATAGATATATTGTATAAATATGATATTTATTGTATTATTATTCTTCTTGAATCATTATATCCCATATTAAATTTTAATTTCCATTCTGTTGTAGATACGATAACATTGCTCTTGTCATTATAAGAAAAGCACCTCATAGCAGTGGTTTAAACCACCACCATATGATTTTATAATAGTTTCATAAATCCATCTATAATATGGGAGTCAGAATACAATACACCTTGGTTTATTTAATTTAGTGGTGGATTTTTGGAAGTGTCATAGTAATCATATTTATCAGTGGTTTTGGTGCTTTTATAAGTGGTTTCATGTGAAAAAAGGGTGTATGTAGCAGTGGTTTAAACCGCCACTAAAGTTTTGTCATTTTTTCATTAAAACCACTGGTAAACCACCATAATTTCCACTAACCAGTAATTTATATTTAATTAGTGGTGGTTTAAACCCCCAAAGATAAAATAATATCAAACTATAGTGGTGGTTTAAACCACCACAAAATGTATATTTACAAATAAAAAATGCAGCAGATTCTGTAGCCCCGGTACCAGTATGTTGGAATGAAACCATATGCATTGAAAATATAGAATAATAATCTAAAAAATCTATTAATGTTAAGTAGTCAAAAATTTAATTATTTTCCAAAAGAAAAAAATATTCATAGAATATATAACTGAATAATCTAAACCATAACATCTCAACCATGTAACAATGTTTCGTAGATCTAAATCTAAACCTTTAAACTGTATAGAACCAATTTATGAGGTTTAAGTATTCAAACTAAATAACATGAAATTATAATATATATATATATATATACTTAATCCATCCTAATAAGTAATATTTATTCCAGTGCTCAGGATAACATTTTAAGAAGAATTGGTTCTGACAAAACTACTGAAAATTTTTAGTTTGGAATTTATGTTTGATACAGATAAAGTTATAAAACAAGAATTGGTTAGAGAAAAAAACATTCATCTATGAGAGAACCTATACTATAACACTTTTAAGAGGATGGTGTTTTTTCAATTCAAGTTGATGATTAATATAAGAATGTTATCTTAGTTATGTAACCACATTTAGTAGTGGATGAAGCATGTTCTATTGAAAGTTTTTTATTTCAATAAAATGTTTCCCAAGAAATTTCTAAAATTGTTAGAATGATGAGTTTTATGGAAATTATTTCCTTTCATGTAGAGGTATAAATTTTTAATTTCCCAATTGAAAATTTTGATAATGACCTCTTGAAGCTGATGAGTTGGTATATTCAATATTTTTAATCTCATACATGAATATGACTTTTAAAATATAGGTTTGAGTTTAAACTAATTTTGTATTTTAGATTCATTCTCAAGATAAATAAGTGATATATGAGTTTTACTAGTCAGTATTGTGTCTATGAATTCATGGCAACATGATTTAAAGGTTTTTGGTTGATAACCCAACCATTGATGAATGATGAGATTCATTGTTGGAATTTTTTGGTTATAAATGAAATAACATGGTATCATTGGGATCTAAGGCTGTATGATCAATACCTTAATTAAAACAACAACTATTAAGATGGTAATCTCTTAAACAAGTATGTCCGGAGTAGATTTATTGATGCTTCAGTGATCAAATCTTGAAGGGGAGTTGATCCTTCCATCTATGCATCATTTTAAATATGATGTGAAATTTTTGGGGTGTAACACTTTAAAGATATACCATAAAAGTACAATGATGGTTTTAGGGTGCGTTGAGGTGGTTAAACCATTGTTGGACCTAGTCAAATATTATAGAGAGACATGGAATCAAGGATTGGTTCAAGGTATGTATAACATATTTTGATGGAGCATATATAGAAATATCTAAAAAGTCCTATCAATATAATTTTTCAAAAATATCAATATGTTTTTATTTGCAGACCAGAAATGGGTAATGTTTAGAAACATGATTTACTCCTTTTCTAGATTCTGTCATTCCCAGTATATTGAAACTATCCTAAGTATGTTGGGAGAGTATCTATATTCCAAGATAAATAATTTAAACCAATGAATTTTTGTTTGGATTGAAGGAAGACATGGTATTTTTACACAAGGATTTATTTATAGAAATCCTTGAGATATAGATTATAAATTTCAAATATTGGAGGTTTACACTCATGTGAGTGTTAGACTGGTCATTGAATGGTTTCTTTAGTTTTTGAGTGTCTTGATAACTGGAACTGGGTACTTTTGTATTCCATGAAGAATGTTTGGTACTGGTTCAAATACATACTTGGGAGAAGCTCAAGTCTAGGCATTAGTCTTGGGATACCCTTTGGATATCTTGGTCTGTTGGATCAGGAATGCACTAGAATTTGTTTTTGGAATGGTGACACAAACTAGTAAGATTTGGTAAGATCAAGAGATGTAATAGAAAGTTTGTTACAACCAGTGGTGACCATTCTCAAAGTGATATCTTGGTTCCCTGGATAAAAGGTATTAGAATATGGTTTTAGAGATTTTGACTTTTAAAGTTGAGTATTCTCGAAAAATATTCAACAAAAAGTAGTTCAATATGAGTAATTTCTAAAAGTATTATGTGGTCAGTGAGGAACCACTTCAGGCACATGATGGTTTAATATGGGTGTATTTTAATGGTTTTAGAGATCTTTTAAAGGAAAATATAGTGTGAAAGGTATGACCTTAGTCAATTGGATTTCAACCATTTCATAAAAATTAAGGAACATGGGTAATACCTTTCTAAGTAACATATTAAATGTGTTGGGAGCACCGTTAGGACATTGAGGTCTTTCATAAATAGGAAATTGTGATAGTGGGAGTACCATAACTCAGAATTGACCATTAAAAATTAAAATTTATTGTGGATATATCTATATTAAAGTTAATAGTAGGATTATTACATGATCATATCTCTTATATATAGGTTCACTCAATGTTCTCAAGCACATAGTGGTGTAGCTCCCAATTTGGATCTTTATCATCCTCCAAAGTATTATTCTCCCATATAGTGATAGCACATGGCCAAAATATACTCGCATACTATTTAGGGCTGACACCTCTAAGGATATCTTATGAGAAGTGATCATTCTCATGTTTTGAATGTGGTTAATGGTCAACCCAACATTTGTGGGACCCATTCTAGAATGACATGGTTGTAGGGCTTATGTCTCCAACATGAAAAAATTGAATCAAATAAACATCATAGTAGTTAGTCCAAAATACTAATATACACAACCTAGAATAAATAAAATGAAAATATTAAATATCTCTATATTCTATATGAAACATAGATTACTTCATTTTCCACCAACTTCATACTTCACCAGTTTTAGGCTCATTGCCTTACAAAATCATCAAGCCATATCAAATTCCACTACCTTTATCAAACATGGTGAATCATGAAAATGTTTTTTCATGAAAATGTTAGGTGACTACTCTTTTACACACATGTTACATGACACATGATGCATGACCAAACCCTTTGTTTTCATATTTTTCCAATGTATCAACAATAATATTAATCACTATTCGATTATGAACACTACTTATCACCCTCTCCACCTCCATCATTACTTCCTGCTACTGGAATAGGAAAGACAATTATATTAAAAATTAAATATTTTTTAATATTTATATTTAAACATAAAACTAATAAATTTTTTAAAACTAATTGATTTTGAGGTTGTTTGATTTACCTTTTCAACACCCGTCATTGATGAAATATCACCATGGACAGATTTGATCATATTCTGATATAAATCGATGAACGATTTCTGCAAAGTGGATATCTGAGTCCCCTATTCCTGAATTTTATTTTTCATAGAAATATAATATCACTCAGAATCTTGACTAGAACCAAGAGTGGAAGTATATTCAATCCCCAATGTCCTCCTAAAGACCTCTGATGGTAAGGGTCCCAAACCCATGTTGTACACTTGACCAGGATGATCCTTCCCAAACACTTTACCAACTAGGTCATCCTGGGAGACTGAGTTAGACTGCCTAGGATTGGAATCCCATATCTATTTAATTTTTACCTATAAATAAAATATCATTAATATTGGAAGAAATATATATTAATATAATTACAACTGATAATAATTTTTTATAATGAAAAATAAATTCATACCACAACTTCTTTCACAGGCTCATTATGAAAACACCCATCATAATTTTTATGAACATCCAACCACACTTCTGTTCATAATGCTTGGTTCCATAAAATTTGTTACTACATTAAATGAATATAAATCAACTATTTAATATAAAAACAGATAATATTGTCTTATACATATTTAAACTAATGAAAAGATTACCAGAGTCGATCAGCTTTAAGAAAAACTCTTTGACCCCACAGTTTGAGGGTTGATTTTCTTAGCCCAACTCGATGCATTCTTCCTTGAAAGATCTAAAAAAAATTTAATACTAATGTATGAAATGTAATATCTTTCTCATATAAATTTATAAATGTAAAATGAGATTAATATAATAATATATATTTAAATACCTTGTTCTTCTCATCACGATGTCCATCAATAAAAAACATTTCATTACTCCCTAAGTACCCCATTGGGTACCTGGTTAGACATCTATTGGGTTCTCAATGAAGTATCATTGACAACGCCCCATAATCTTCATTTAAAGTCTTTCCATTTCTTGCCTAGATTTTTTAATGTTCACATTCGTGCTAGCACATCAGAAACCATAATGTGGAAAAACAACTGCATACAAAAATTCATTTTGGAAATATTAGAATTTACTAATATATTGACATTATATTACACCATAATGTATTAAAATTAATTTTATGTGTGAATAAAAAACATATTTCTTCTAAGTTGAAGGCATATGCCTCTAATCATCCCACATAATCAAAAGGGAAACTGGAAGCACAACCACCTGACCTAGAATCTGGCGAGGTAATCCTATGGTGTCATCCATAAGGACCCCATAAAAATAAAATGGGACAACTATATATATTCCAGTAAGATTCCATAAATCTGAACTTTTTATATTTTTCTCCCTAGTCGCATTGTTTCCATATTTTATGATCAAACAGTTAGTATAAAAAAGTGCAATAAATTTATTCATATTAAAAGTTGTACATATAATTGTAACTATCTAGTATCCCCATGAATAACTATGAGTGGCACCCTGATCCCTCACTGCTGAGGCTACTGAATGGGATGGAATCAACTTATCTATTGATGGGATGCTCACAAAGGGTGTGTGAGATGGTTCAGGGTGGAAAATAGATTGTGTCTCAGATGCTGTAGGGAGGGAGATAGATGGATCATCATTTTTTGGTGAGTTCGATGGAGAATAACAATGATTCATCCTTGGAATTCCTATCATTTAAACAAATAAAATTAAATTCAGATAATATAATTCAAAAAAATCAACTTGTGAGAGAGTTTGAATATTAAGATTAAATCCTTAAATATCTTGTTATATGTGATGGATTTTCTATATGATTAGAACTGGATATTGTGATGAATGTCCCTTATGATTTTTATTATTGTTAGTACTAGATATTAAAATTATATTCTCTGATGGAACTCTAATGACTTATGGCTACAATAGATGTATTGTTGGAATTGATCGAAATAGGTGAGGTTATGTGTTGGGGTAATCTAGTTTGAACCTGATGATCGAACATGGATTCTAGTAGACATGTTTTAAGATGAAACCTATAAGATAATTCTGAAATGTTTCATATGATATTCATAACAAAATCTTGGCTATACATGTGAAATTTAGAATAAGTAAACCTAAGGTAATCACAATGAAATCAATTAGTGATATAGAAACATAATTTTTTCCATATTTACACACCAAATATTCTCTACATCATAACCACATACATGCTTTATATTAAATCAATAAACATGCCCAATATTAAATTATTTTACATGTACAATATCAAAACATTATATTATTATGATTTATACATATAAAAAAACATGCTCCAGAGGAAAACATAATGCACCTTCAGTATGCACAATATAATTTATTCTATCATCCATTTATTTCCATCCTCAATAAACATAATACATGTGAAGTTCATTTAATTTGAGAATGATACTTTTCAATAAATCTATAACTACTAGGAAAAAACCAAGCCAATATGAAACCCCATACAAGATTCCCATAACAACTCTATGCTCCATCATCACACATCATCACCATAAACATGACAATCACACAACTATATCACACATCATCTATTGTCACATCTCATTTGAACTAATTATTTTTTTCATTGAACAACACTCTCTAACTCTAACCCAATTACCACTACTAATGGTAAAATCCTCATAGGGAAAACATGAAACATAGAAAATTCATCAATCACAAAAACATATAAATGATATTTCAGCATGTACAATAGAACATTTTAAAGGGGGTCCTATGTGGATAGATAAGAGTGGGATTAAGGAAGAAAAGGGGAAAATGATCAAGATGGGGTCCTTGGATTCACTCAAAGGATACATGGGACTCTAACAAGTCCAATGCTAACTATTTAACTCCCATAAGGTACCCAGTGTCACCAGTAATTGTAAAATATATATGGAAACCTATTGTTAGTACCCTAAATCCTCAATTCACAAACCAAACCACAAACCTCATTAAAAAATAACTTAGAATGTAAACTCAATAACCTAATTCAATTTTGAATCCATTATCAAAAAAATACCCCTCAATCATAAACAAAAAATGAAACTATTAGTTTTTTCATTCAAATTTCCAAAATAAGACCTCAATGACACCATAATCAAGGTAATAAGGTAAAAAATATATATCCTCCCAAAAATATCAATTTTCAATACAGATGATTATCAAGAAAGATCTATCTAAATACTCAATTCCTCTATATTAAAAATAAATGAAATCATGGATCTATTATATTAATAATAATAATCTTTGAAACTCACCTCAAACCCCTTAAACTAACCAGATATAGAACCCAAATAACTAAAACAATATCATATAACTTATACACAATTATAAACACACCCTGACCCATATCCCAATTCTTTCATCCCATGTCTATGTCATAACTCCCAAATCTAACATAAATAATTAAAAACACCAACACAACAACCACCAAATCTATAAAACTAATAAATATCCCTAATCTTACAATAAACTTATAATTAATGACTCCAAAATATAAAAAATACCAAAACATCAAGAAACATCAATACTATACTAGCGGTGAGGCTTGGGAAAGGAGATAAGGTGCGACAAGGTGTGGTGAGGGATGGTGAGGCTTGGGATGGTCGACGAGACGTAGTGACGGTAGGGCTTTGGGGGTCATGGGGGTCTGGGGAGTGGGGGTTCAGGGGAGAAGTGTCAATATTTTGAAAAACAAATTTATTGTTGGTTTAGTAAACTGCCACTAAACACTGATATTAGTCTACTGTGTGTACAAAGGACTACCACCTCGCGAAGTGATGTGATTCAGTTTTAAATAAATCTTTGAATATAAGGTAATAATGATAAATTTATTAATTATATGTGATAGATATTACATAATAATTATTCTATAGAGATGAATTATTTTTTACCTTTCTTTATTTATTCTATTAAAAAATGGAAGAAACATCCATGTGTTGGTAAGACCTACCGTCTCCATAAACAGTATATTTAATTTTTTATCATTAAAATTTATGGATAAATATAAATAAATATATAATAAATTTTTAAGATATTAATATAATGGTTATAATTATGAATTTTTTTATCCATGATCAATGTAAAATAATTAAACATACTATATGAAAACAGACATGGGATGTGAATAAAATTTTTCCCGAAACTTAGTTTTAATAATGAATTTTTAATAATATGGAAACAGAAAGTCATAAATAAATCATATATGGCCTGAAATATCTGATTATGGTTATATAATTTATTTAAAATAAATATATATTTATATATAGGTTGTTCAAACATTAATGAAGGAAGTCATGACATAAGGTAAGGTATTTTGTCTCAATTTGAATTCTTTGGGACAAACATTATGTTAGGAACCAATTTTATTTTATGAGGTTTATGTATATCACCTTTTTAATATAATATAATTAATATATTTATACTTAAGATATTATATTTTTCATTTAATTTTATTCTTTCATGGGTATTACTATTCAAAGTTACCAAAGTTGTGATGGTTTTTTGTTATAATCTCATCGTTTATTAGGGTAGTTTATGGTTATGCTTCCAGTGATGAAATATTATATTCTATATCTCAATAAACAGATGAATTTTGATCTCTTGTGGTTATTTATATAGAATGTATGTTTTCAATTCATTCTACTCTCTAATATTATTCAATATGCAAAAATATCATTTTTAAGGATAATATTTTTTACTTCTCTCTTCAGTAAAAAAAATTTCTCCTATATCCATGATTTAAAAAAATGGTTTAATGTTGTTTTTAAAATTATAAAAACATAATAAAACACATTTATTCCCTATTTTTAATTTTCAAATAAAAATTAAATGGTATCTTGTTGTTGTTTTTAAAATTTGGGCCATTTGACTTTTACTGAAAATGTGGAGGGGACATTTGTTTTGAATTTTTTGATATGAAGATAACATCCCTCATCATAAAAAATCAATTTTTGGATTCTTAAATTATATTTTTACAAGTTTATATTCAAATAAAAAAATTTTGAAAATATTTAATGTTTTAAAAAGTGTTTTTCAAATAGGACTGTATATTTTCTTTATTTTTTTTAAATGATCATTAATGTTTCCTTTATAAGTTCTTATGGTTATTTTAAAAGAAACTTATTTTTAAAATGTTTTATGTTTTTAAATGTTTCAATTAATTTTTATTTTCTACAAGAAACATTCCAAGGGGTCTTTCAAAATCATTTTCCAACTAAGATAACATCCTTTGATGTCACTTATGATTTATTGGGGATGTGATCCATGGATACCATTCATATTCTTTCTCTAAATAATTTATTTTTAGGATAAAAATATGGTTGTGAAGCCTATATATATTCCTTGAGATATACCATGATAAAATAAATAAAAATATTCTTCTTTTTTCATGAGTCCTGTTATGATTAAATGATGAAATGATAATGAAACCTATTTATTTTCCATAGAATATTCTATATTGAAATGTTTATGAAACCAATTTATTTTCATTTATTTTGATTTTATAAGGTTTTTATGATCTTATGTCACATGTATGTATGATTTTCATTTTTTGATGGGGGTAACACAAATATCCCTCCAATGTATTGTGTAATGTTTTAAAAGCATGAGTTAAAAATTATTGGAATGGGGAAGGAACCCATTTCTTTAATGGACATTGTCTACTATGATAGTCTTCTATAGGTGAACCCTAAATACTATAATGTTTTGGAGATCTAACTCATTCCATGATGATATCTATGGAAATGATCCTTGAATAATATGGACATTATTTTCTATGACAATGTTTATGCAAAAAATCAATGATTTATATCAATTTTATGCTCTTAGGAACTTTTTATTTTGATTTCCTTTTGATTCATTTTATATGAACTACCAATATCTATACTATGTCTCATTATTTTGATATTTTATATTCAGTTTATGGTTTTCATATTCTATGATCACATTATCATACTTTTTTTCTCACTGTATGTTTGCATATTTTTCTTGTTTAACCTTACTGAGCATATGGGGTCACCCTTTATTATTTTTCCTTTCACAAGATTATGATGATTGAAATTTAAAGTGACATGCCTAAGAAGGGTAATTTTTATGAGTAACTTTGTGGGACATTATGTATAGCTCATATAAACTAGTATTTTATGTTTACAAGTTTCTAATGGAACTATTCTTTTATCACCCTTGGGTGTGTGTTTGTTTACTGTAATAAATATTCACTTGAAAATATTTAATATCTAGGTTTGAAAAATACGAGTTTTTATAGGTTAGGTCAGAGTTCTGGTTAATATGTCACATTTTTTATGCAATCCAAGGTCTCAAATGGGATGATGTATCTTGAACTAATATTCTCCTTCTTACCAACCCCCGTGAATTTATTCCATGATGTTATTAAAATGAGAACTTTATATCTAACCTAAAAACTACATCTTAATGATGACTATATGTATTGATTTTTTTTCATCTTTTCATATATTTCATATAATATTGACTGTGTTGGGCAAAAATCCCTCAAGGTATCATTGAAGCATTTTTTGAGGTGATTGTGTTTGTTGACAAAGAAAAACAATGCCATACAATTTTGTTGACAAAGAGGATTCCATGGTGAAATGTTGAGTTCAATAGATGTGGTTAATGATCCATGTTTGATTAAAGAACGTCAAAAAGGGAATGGATGATCTGGAGGGGGCATAAAAAGAACAGATACAAGGTGGCGCCGTTTTCCAGTGTTTGCCAAATTTTTGGGCCTGAAAATCGACAAATACAGAAAAGTGTTTTTGGCAAAGGGACTTGCACACCGTATACTTGGATGAGAGGAAACTTTCACACCATATGTTTTTGAAGATCATAACATCAAAATATGGAAAAGGGATAAGGGTCACGCAAGTATTGAGTTGGTCGCGCAAGTGACTTGCGCACCGTGAAGAGACTTGTGCACCAGTGCTTAGGAGGATTGGGAACTTGCACGCATGTTGTTTTTCAAGATCAGAACTTCAAAATATGGCAAAGGAAGGTGGGTCACGTAAGTATTGGTTTGGTTACTCAAGTGAGTAGTGTGACAGAGGCCAGGGCAGTCGAGCTGCGCACCGAGACTTGCGCGCTGGAGGGGGACCTGCGCACCGTTGTGCAGGTAGTTCAAATGCCTATAAATAATAGACCACCCCTCCTCATTTCTCATGGAGTTCAATACTTAGAAAAATCAGAGATCCCATCGTCCAAGTGTGGAATTCATGCAAGTGGTGTGTGGTCACGCAAGTAGGGACTTGCGCGCCAGTGTTGAAGTTGCACACCATCTATTTGTTGTGCTCTTAAGGTGGTTTGGGCAGCAAAGGAAGTGTGTCACGCATGTTTGGAGAAGTTTAAGCTTGATTCATGAAAGTGTTAAGAAATACTTGCATTCCAGTGTTGACTTGTGCACCGAGACTTGCACGCCGCCTTAGAGAAGGGCATTAAGTAAGGTTGGTTTTCCGACAGTGTTTCTGAGGTGCGTGGAAGCTGGAAGTTTGCCCGATACCTTCGGTGCAAAGAGATATTCATCTACGTGTGAAAGTTGGACTTCAACAGAGCATCTACATACAAAGGAAGATGCATTCCTTCATGCAAATGAGGAGACCTATAGGTCTATAAACTGTGAGTGGATCCTTTCCAGAGCAGTGAGCGAAGGAAGAGGAAGAAGGTGATCCTCTCCACTGGTAGTGATCCAGAGAGAGAGAAATAGGGAGTGACCCTTGGGAAAGTAGTGAGCTGGCCCTAAACATTGTAAAGGTAGTGAGCCTGGGATAGAGTGACTATGCCCAAACCTTGTAATCCACATCTAGTGAAGTTTAGTGGAATTTGGTACGACTGACAACCTATCGGCGTATGCTCCTTGGATGTAGCCCTTAGCAGTGAACCAAGTAAAATTGTTGTGTCCTGTGCTTTCTTTACTTTATGTTTATATCATGAAATAGGAGAGAGAGATAGAGAAGAGTGTTTTTCTTAACAGCAAAACAAGATCATAACGGGATTTAATTTTAAATTAGTCATACCTTGATTCACCCCCCCTCTCAGGGTATTCAGCCTTGTGGACCTAACAGATTGGTCTAGACCTTATCTTTCATCTCTCAGATAAAGAAGATACCCCCATCATCTTCCATTCTCTAACTTCATATCATTATGTAGGTGTCTGACATCACTTCAAATATAGATCTTCATAAGGTACCATTTGAATTCTATAGTGGAAACTTTTGTTATATGAGAACTCCTCTAGAAGAATTTGTTGATCCCAATATCCTTATATATCCATTAAATAAGATCTCATCAAACCTTGGAGAGTTTTAATAATTATCTCAATAAACAATACAAAAACCCATATATTTCACCAATTATTATAGAAGGATTTACCAGAGCCACAAGGTAATCCCTTAATCTCGATCAGATATGACAGAGAGTGGTACTCTATGTAGTTTTACCACTTCTATTGTGTACATCATAGAGAGTTATTCCAGAGATAAATCTTCCTTGATATCAATGAAATGCGTAGACATAGTAAAGTGGTATACTAACACCCATATGAAATTATTATCGTTAGATATTCAGGGTATTTCTATGAAAAAATCCATGGTTATATTATCCCAATTCCAAAACCATTTCATCATACCCATAGTCTTCTATCATTAACCGATGAAATTTTGGAATACCAAGCTTTGAGATATAAATTATTCAATATCCATATTCATTTTATCCCATGAGAAGTGTTTATTAAGATCATTGTACATATAAGTGCTTCTTGGATGAATAGAGAAGTATGAGATATGAATATCATCAAAATTTTACTTCTTCATTTATAGTTTTGACGGGACAAAAATTAGGGATAGAAATTTTATAACTCTATATTTAGACATTTATAACTATATAAAATTTGGTAAATTTTTCTATAGTATGAAATTATTTTTTTCATCCTCCTTGACCCTATCAATAATGTATGATTGAGTAGTTATTTAAGAATGGGATGAAACATTTTTTTTATGATTTCTATGTCCATATTTTTTTTGAAGAATATTTTATCCCTTTGAATCTATATCTAGGATTGAGATATACGATCCTTCATACTGATAGAATATTCCACTATGTTCTCCTTCATATGATTATAAAGGATTAGATAGTTATAATCATTGATCAGCTCTGACCACATTTACTATCACCTATCTAGATAATTTTTGTGAATATATACTTGAGGATTTTATAATCTATATATATGTTAAACTATGCCCGATAAATATAATGTTTCTAAATATTAAATGAAATTATCATTGAAGGAAATTCTAGATCATGTGTTTGTTAATTCTACTCATGGATCTTGAATTTTTGGGAGCAATAGGATATCAATTTTTCATTTTTCATGAGTACCCAAACCATGACCTTTTTGGATGAATTACTATAAAGAAAAAAACTTTCCCCAATAGTGGGTAATGTTAGCATAGGTGAAGTTATTATCCTCTTCTTTAAATACTTAAATATCTCCTCTTATTCATTGGTCTAGAAAAAAATCACTCAGTTCTGAGTGAGCATAGTCAGTGGGTTTTACGATCATGATATGATTCTCACAAATTGATGATTTTAGATAGAAAATACTAGGAAACTTTTAATATCCATCACAGAAGTTAGTCTGGGTAATCTTTTAGTTTTCTTTTTCTTTGAAGAATACACAGATATCCATTTATTGGTGTTAACATGAACCAATAATGTTAATTTTTTCATCTAAAACTGGTATCTTATAAATATTTATTGTTTTTTTTTCTTTAATATTTTTCTTTGTATAGAATTCAAATGTTTATCATATTCCTCCATCATATTAGAGTAGATAATAATATCTTATATAAGTAGTACCATATATTAATCAAGGTAATCCATAATGACTCTATTCGTTATCTCCATAAGGATTACTACAGTATTAATGACCCCAAATGGAATCACCATGAACATGTAGTTCTCATACCATATATGAAAATAAGTCATAGGGATATACTCCTTCATCATCATTACTTGATAATATCATAACCAAAGATCAAAATTAGTGAAATATTGGGCTCCATGAATCTGATAGAATAATCCATCAATCTATGGAGGATGATTGTTTTTATTTATCTTGATATTTTTGAGATCATGAAAATCAATGCAGGGGTGCAATAACCCATCATTCTTCTTGGTGAAAATGACCAGTTCAGCCCACAATGAAACACTTGGGTATATAAACCCTTTATCCAAATTATCATGTCATTACCACTTCAACACATCTAGTATAAATATTTTTATTATATATAGAGTCTTGGATATTATAAAAGATCTAGGTATCATTTTTATTGAGAACTCAACCTCTTGGTTAGGAAGAACAATAGGAAATTCATCAGTGAACACATCATCATATTATCGTAAAATGGTCATGTTATTAAGGAGGATATTTTCCTTAGTATAAATAATTTGATCTAGATACACATTCTTAGAAGTTGATAATTTCATTTCATTAGATATTATTCCAAAGGAGTTTCATCCTCATTGTTACACTTTTATATAATCATATGATGATTCATGATATGAAGGGAAATATACTTCTCTGATAAATTTATATTCTCTCTATACAAGGTAATCAAACCCATTCCCTAAATTTTAAATAATTCATCTAAAATTTGCACCATGTTGTCCAATTAGATATTCAACCCAAAAATATTGACAGGGGATAAGTTATATGATTGAGATACAATTGTTTACACATTTTCTATTTTCATAGCTAACTAGATGTCCATTATTTTATGTGGTGTTTGGATAGTTCTTATAAACATACCTGATATCAAAGACTGTGTAAAACTAGAATCAAATAGAATGTTCAAAATCCATTAATTAATAACTAGTTTACATGTCACCGCATATTTTTCAGGATCCACCTCAAAAATTATGATGGAATATGACTTCCCTATTTCTCTCTACCATTGTTTCTTTTTTCTTGGTTTAAAATCAACATCTCATGGGTTATTTCATTGGTTTTCATAGTCTCATTGCTCATTTTATTTGAAAAATTGTAAGATGGTTTACAAGAGCATAATTGTTTTCCCAGTGCATTAGCGGATCTCTCCCATCAACATTTTCTTTCCATGTTCCCACACATCCAACACATAAATCATTTACTTTTCCCCTTCGATTAAAATTTGGGATTATTCTTCCCATACATTTAATAAGTGGGATGTTGGAATTTATTACCACCATGATACTTCCCCATCAGTCAACTGGAAATAAAATTCATTATTTTATCCATGTCTCTAGACCCATGAATCTCTAAAGACTCACTAATCACTATTTTTACTATAAGGGAAGGTAAAATTATTTCTAAATATATATAAAAGTATCAAATGGATAACATTTTTAATAGATTCAGATTTATCAGAAAAATGAACTGTTTAACATTAATTTTCAGGTCAATGATGAGGTAGGATGCATATCATGCATGTTTTGTAAATAATTCATCATATGCCTCGATGGATTATACATCATTTTTCAGGAGGAAAAGTAACTCCCTATACATTTTTATTTAAATATTGAGTAAAATATTTTTCAGAAAACATATTCATAAATTCTTTTCAATCCATTAATTTAATCTCCTCCTCAGGATTCATATCCTTGAAAAAAATCCACTACTGATCATCTTTACCCTACACATGTTCAATATCCATTAAGACATTATATTTCATAGATCATTTAATGATAGATAATATATATCCAATGGATTTGATTAATTATTCCATGATTAAGGGATCTTAAGATCCATAGAAATTTATAGGCCATCCTCAAAAAAAAGTTGTCAATTGTATCTTTTACTTTTTTATGAGGTATGGTTCCAGTAATTATTATTTATTTTCAAAACCAAATTAAATTGAGTTAGTATTTTTAGGATGACCTTCATTATTTCTCAAATCAGGTTCATAATCTCATTAGTTTAGTAATCACATTTCCCATTATGTTGGATGTTGACTTGGTTCCTCCTATTTCTAGGAATAGACTAATATAAAGGGAAATTTGGGATGATAATTTTCAAACAATTAAACATATAAATGAAAAAGTATGAATATTTAAGGGATAAATGAAATATATTCCTTCACCTATGAATGTTTATGTTTCAATATATGTTATCTATGTTATATTTCCAAATTTAATATTTCATAAGATTTTTTCTTCCCTTCATCATGTTTTGTAAAGAGTTTGTGAATCTACCAAAACACAACCCTTGGGGTATCAAACTATGTTTTTAGTATGGCCTATTTTTCATATACCATGTGAAAATTGAGATAATAGTCAATTCACATTTTTTTAGTGTTATTACCCCTAGGTAGAACATTGATAGATCCACATATTCTTCTTGTATCCAGACATGGGATTTAATTTCATAGAAATCACTCAAGGTAAACTTTACCAAAATTTAAGGATATTTATTTTTATGTTTAATCTTATCCCTAAGACCTTAACTCAGGATTTCTAATTTTAATACCCGAGTATAACTACACCTTCATCTGATACCAACTATTAAAATGCATATCTTTTATACAACTTTATTTTATGTTTTATTATATAAAGGTAATTATAATAAAATCCCAAAGGATTGAGAGTCCTAGTTTATTTGGTTAATTAGATACATAATACCACTACATGAAATAGGGATATAACAAAAAAAATAAAACTCCACAATATGGCCTTAAATTAAATTGTTCTTTTAAAAGTACATAAGATAACCTGGGGACATACATAGTAAATGGATAATCTATAAATATTAGTGAAGTAATAATAAAATAAAAACATGATGAAAGTAAAAAATTTGTTTAAAGAGGTATATCAAGGTGACATAAATGGGTGAGAATAATAAACATGAACATTAAATTAGGATATTGGATGATAACATCATGGAAACATATGAAGGACACAACAATATAAAATATGACATCAAAAAACATAAGTTAGGAATAATTGTTGAGACATCATAGCATACTATCCTATGCTAATTAATCGTTCACTATGAATGGTATCTCATGAGATAAAAAAATTTATCCAATGCATTTGAGGGATACATAATTCTATGTCCAACTTTTAAATTCATATAATGTGCATGCATTTGTGTTCTTTATATATCACAGAACATAAGAATAACATTCATCAAATTTAATCCCATTTTTAAAAAGTGCAGGTTACAAAAATTAATGTAATTATTTACTGAGGAATAGTTATAAATATGTGAAAACCCTTGTGTGGAAATGGGGATAGGTGTTAACAATAGAAAAATTTGTCCTAGGAAATCATGGGATACTTTCGGTGGCATAGTGGTGGTATATAAAGGATCATGGACGGTAATAATGGGATAAAATGTGGTATCTCATAACATGGTAACATAATTACATTAAACGTATTTGTAAAAACATATGTAAATATTAAAAATTAGAAATGTGAAGTATTAATAGAAAGAGAATATTTAATAAAGGGGAGGATGAAGTGAATCTCTTAAATTGATAGGGTGCTTCTAAATTCATGGTATGAGCTTTATAAGATCTTGGGAATACTTTGGGAGGACTTTAGAGTGGTATAAATAGAGTAAATTCATATTCAATGGATTTTGAATGAATATGAATAGGAGTTTGGGTGGGTATTTATAGAAAAAGAGAGTAAAATTAATTATTAATTTATAAAGTTAGGTTTTGGACTCTAACTGATAAAATAATGTAAGAAAAAAACTTTCCCATGGTTTTCCCATGTATTCTAGACAATAGGATTGGTTATCATTATTTTATTATCCAAGGATCAAGACTCCTCAAAATAATACCATTGATAATGTGGAATTGATTCATGTTCACAAAGAATTGTTGTTAAAATCTTAAAATATAACATAGGGATTTTTCTGATTCAATAAAGGTATAATGGTTTATAAAATTAATAAAATAACTTCAAAATTACATTATTTTCATGGGCAAATATATTTTTTATCATGTATTTCCATTATAAAATTATTACATCAATTTTAATCTATTATGATTTCATAATACATGGAGTATTTTTATATTGTATTTAATTATTTCTAGAAAAATTCTAGTCTCTCTAAAAATTATGAAAACTTCAATAGTGGATAATTTGAATAATTTTACTTCAATAATAATATTTATTTTTAAAATTATATTTTAAAAAAATTGGTAATTTAAAATTATAATTAAAAATCATTATTAACTAGAAAATACTATTTTTTTGTGATTCTATCATCTTTTTGACAACTTAAAAACTAAAATGGAAATCATATAATTATATTATCATATATATATATAATAATATCATTTAATAAAAATATTTCATGAAAATGTATGTTTTTAAAAATAATATATAATTGATCAAAAATCATTTTTTAATTGAAACCATATATTTCCCATAAATAAAATTTTGATTCATTCATATCAAACTCTTATTTTTATACAAACAATTATATAATGAAGTTTATATTAAAAGTGATAATAAAATGGGATAAACATAATCATTATTTTATTAAAAAGAGGGTATAAAAATTCATACTACTAGGATATAAATACATAAACCCTTATTACACCAGAATCCACCATATGTGTATGGTTTTTAATGGTGGTACAAACTTGGGTGGTTTTGTAATTCCCCAGACATCCCTGGTCCATTACTGTTCCAAATTTGGTGTTTGGGTTGTTTTTGGAGGCAACAGTGTCTCATTTCAAGAGTTTTCCAAATTTCTAGTTTATCAATCTGCAAGTCTTGCATCGTTGAGTTGTGTTGGAAGCTTTTAATTAGTATGTTGGTGTTGGAAGCTCACTGTCGGTGAGTTAGGGAATCAGTATGTTCAGGCGTCTGTAACTCAGGGCATCAGTGACTCAAGGCATTGGTAGGTCGATACATTGGTGACTCAGGTCGTCGGTAGATTGAGGCTTTGGTGACTTCGAGTGTCGATAGGTTGAGGTGTTGATTTTTTGGGCATCAGTGAGTCACGTTGGTGACTCACTATTGGTGAGTCACTTTAGTGGCTCTATGTCGGTGGCTCATCTGTCGGTGAGTCAGGCGTTAGTGACTCGAATTTGTGACTCACCCATCGGTGATTCATTTCCATTTTTCCATTTTCATACCTTTGAAGTTTCATTTAATGATAATTGAATTAAATTCGGTTTTTAATGAGTTTTTGGACCGTTTCAAATGGTATTTATATTCAAAAAACATAAATCTTCCTTTGACTACTAAACCGTGTGATCTTAACCATGATCCAACTTTAATGGCCTTTGAAATTGTTTTCCCCGTAGATTTAGGATTTTTCCTCTCTAAAGCCAAAATACTTTCTTCCTTTAAACCCTTCTGCTTTATCTTGTTATGTCAAGAACCTTTCTTCCTCAAGGAGGCACGTGCCTACGATTTAGTAGTCTATCCAGTTTTCCCCTAGAGTCTTTCCAACTTCTCGTGAGACCCTCTATTTTGGTGCAAGGAGGAACTATTGATCATATGTTGTTCCATGTATGGATTTCCTTCTACTCTCTATTAATTATTCATCATGTGGGGTGGTTGTACTGATATATTTCTGTGGTTATACTTGAAACCTATTTAATGAAGTTAAAAAGAAGTAATAAATAATGGGTTGGCTATTTGATGATTATGATATCTTTATTTTATATGTTATCCCTGATCTATATTTTGAATTGTATGGGTTGTATTCTTATGAAAATCATGGTCGTTGGTGGTCTCTATTTTCACACCTATATGATTTGGGAAGTAGTACTGTAAGAATTGTAATATGGTTAGTCATGTTTACCCAGTTAAATAAATGGATTACCTAGGATTTAACTTGTTATTTTATCACCCCCAAATAATGAAAGTAGAATTAAATAATGAGGGTTGATAAATATGAATACTCCTTTTTTGGTGTTGTGTACTATGTGTGGTTCTGTTTATCTTTGTGTTTGTATAGATCATGTTGTTCTTTGGGTGAGAGTGTGGTTGTGTATCTGGGGTGGTATGGATGGGGTAATAGATTCTTAGGTTAAGATATTGTTTTATTGTGGAATGGATGAACTTTTTATGTAGTTGGACTGTATTTAGGTAGCAGTTGGGGAGTAGGGTTGCAGGACTTGGTTGTGTCATGTTCATGTTTATGGGTGTGCTGGGTGTGGTGTTTTTATGCATCAGGGCTACTGGGTGGGGTTGTGATGAGGTTTTTTGGGGGTTTTACTTGTTGATATAATGAAAAAGGAGAGGTTACATTGAATAATGATGGTGGAAGTGGTTGAATGAGTGTTCATGAAAGGGCAGTGTCCAGTAGGACTGCAAGCTGGTTGAGTTTTTTTGTTTTGTTGGATATGGTGATTTTGTTATAGCGGGGATGCCGAAGATGATTTAGGAGGTACAATTCTTGAAGAAGGATGGTTTTAACTTACGTGGGTTTTTCACCCAAATTTTTCAGGGACTCTGTGAAGTGTGTGTAGGTTGTAATGCTACATGTGGTGTGCTTTTTTTGGTATTTTCCTAGGTTGGGATGGAATAAATAAATAAATAAATAGGTAATTCTGAATAAAATTGTTAAATGTATTGGATGGGGTCTGTTTCGAGTTGTGGAAATAGTGAAGTGGCATTCATTTGTCGACTTATGGAAGTGACCGTCATTCATGGTGTTATGTGCGTGTAGGGTTGGCGGAAAGGCCTTTTTTTTATGGGATGGTTGTTTGTCTTGAAAAATCATAGATTGGACTAAGTGTTTGGTACCAATAAATATTTACATGTAGTTCCTTGTGATTTATATATGTGCCCCACTCTTGTTGAGCACTATGTTTCAAACACCCCCATTGTTATGGGGGATGGAGTCCTTTCCATATATCTCGGTGGGAGGATGGAAGAATGGTTATTGGATATTCTTTGCACTCTCTTCTAGGCATTGGTATACCTAGACTCTTTGAGATGATTGTGGTGTGGTTGTGAGGCCCAGGTTTCTGTGGGTGAGGTGTGCTTCCTAGGTGTCTTCAGGATGAGATATTTTGCGCTTTCCCAGGTGTCTTCAGGATGGGGTCATGGTTTGTGGACCACGTATTTGTGGGTGATATATTATGTGTTACGTGTCCCTAGTGTGTGGGGGGGGGGGGGGTTTGACAGCGGGGCTTGTGGAAGAGCGTGGTAGAATCAGGATGTTTTCCATTATATATGAGCAGTTAACTAGTGTAAAATGGTGTAGGGTACCCAAATATTGATGTGCTTACTAATTTACATTACATGACTTATGTTATTTTGTGATCATTCCTTGTTGAGGTTGGGTGGATAGTATACCTTTATAGAATCTTTTGAGTTTCTATTATTTTCTCACAGGGCCATTAATATGTTTCTCCTAGTTTTGCAAGAGTGGATTTGGTATTCCCTAGTGAGTATACTTGTATGCTCACCCTACGCATATAAAACTATTTTCAGGGCTTCTAGGTATATCACACAGACTGTGCTGGATCTTACTAGCTCAAAAGTTGGGGATGGTTGTTGTGTCACTTATTAGTTTTATTTTGGTACTTACATTGGAGTTTTCTTTTTTTTTCAAGTAGTTTTACTTTTAACATGAATATGGGATGGATTTTGGTATCTTTATATATCTCTATATTTGAGTTTTTTTAGGTTCATACATATTATATCCCAATCATAGTTTCTATAAGAAGGGTAATCCCTCCCATTTTTGGAGATTTTTATACCATTAGTGATGGTTGCCACCGCAGGGCCTATTGCAGGCAGGAATTGGGGGTCATTATCTCTCCTTAATCTTAAGGAAGGAAGGTTTCAACATCTTTTTTTCCCTTATCTCATCATGAAGAAGGAGGGTCATGATATAATTTTATCAAAGGATATGGTTGAGAGATATGATGGATTTTGGAGTTAGGCATGGTGACGATTGAATGGGTTGGTAGGGAGACAATGTTAGGTGCTCTTGGTGTGAGGCATAGGATAGGTATGACCAACTAGGACACAGGACTTTAGCCCCCCCCCCCAGTAATCTGATTCAAGTACTCTGATCTTACCGAACAACCAAGAGAGGCTACACAGATTTCTTTTTGAGACCCTAGGAAACAGACATGCATCATGATGGCTTGTGTTCTTGTTTTTTTTTTGGGAAATTAAAATAAACAATGACTTAAAATAAATACTTAATAAATTATATACTACATGGGCTTAGAAATTCTTTTTTTACCTTCCATATATGGATCCCAATCATCTTCTATGAGTGGCTTAGGCCATGGAGTCTTAGTAAGCCAATCTTGTTGATTGGTGGAGAGTTGATCTAGGGGAGGAGAAAAATCAGTGGATAAAATGTTCTTTGTTCTTTCCAACAATGGAAATTAGGAATGTATGAGGGAAGTGGATCAGAAACTGAGATGAATAGTTGTCTGGAGGAGCTGGTGATCAGCTTCAGCTTAATCCGAGCTCCCATGGAGTATCGGGTTCCCCTGTTAGTGATCTAGATGAGGGGAGTAGTGCATCACTGGTGGACTCTTTACCTCTAAAAGAGGAAGGAGGCTGATGTTCTGTGGGTCGACTTTGAGAAGGAGTTCCGAACAAAATTCCTTTCTTCGATGATGAAGGATAAGAAGTTACATGAGCTAATCTCCCTCCATTAGGGGAATATGTTGGTACAAAAGTTGGGGATCAAGTTCAAGGATCTCATTCTCTTTTCTCCAGATTACTTTCTAGATGCTAAGTATTGGGTGAGATGTTTAGAGGATAAACTTCTTCCATCCCTCCAGTATGCAGTTACTCCCTTCACCCTACTATCATACATAGAGGTTCAAAAGAATAATGAGGTAGTGGAAAGGATGAAATTGTGATGAGTTTTTCTATGAGAGGGGATCTATAAGAGTTCTTAAATGGGAAATGATTTCATTAGTAGGTCTTCGATGCCAGGACCTTCTAGGTTTCGACTAGTGGGGAGTCGATCTCAACAATTTCAGTTCCAAACTTTTGTTCATCATCCTTTTCCTATAGGCCTATTACTGAGGTGCTTCTCTTGTGGAATCCACAAAAAACTTTAGAGTCATCCCCCAATTCTAACTTAGTACGATAGAGGTGGGAAGGTACAATGCATACATTAGTAGAAGTTTCTGGCTAGGTCGTTTCCGCAGTAGGGAGAATAGGCTCCTACTCCACCGAGGAGAGATAGAGCAGGCATGGGCCGAATATAGGTCATTCCATAGGGACATCGACCCATGTATGATTGGGGAGCCATTTGATAATAGAGGGGATAGAGAATCTAGGCATGGTCTGTTTCACACTATAGAGGCAGTAGTTCTAGCAAGGCTGGAGATTGTTTGAGGTACGATCAGTTCATTAAGTACACTTTTTTGTACCTTGTTTGATTCAGAAGCTTCACAATACTTTGTTTCACCCAGTCTTTCCCATGATATGGGGCTGGACATAGATATACTTTATATTCCACTAGTGTTGAGAAAAATAGTCTCAGGTCAGACCAACTTGTTTGATTTTTTCTGGGGATATCGACTAATTTGGGGGCCACATCAGTCTAATTGGTATCTATTTCTGATATAGATGCATCCATATGGTTTTATCCAAGGAATTGAATTTTTTAATCTATGTGTGTTTTTATCGAATGCTTTCGGAGAATATTTGTGTTTTCAAACATCGGTGGAAAACAAGTAGTTTTCATCGGCAACCAAAGTTGTCAGGTGGGAAGTTGGAACGTGGATCCTTTTCCTTCCTTGTTGGTCAAGTTGTCAGTATATTTAGTGGATGATGGTGTGGTGGAGATTTTGAGAGTTTTTAGATAATTATAGGATGTTTTCTCCAAAGATGATGTGACTCTACCCCCTTGACGTGATATTGAGTTCGGGATAGACTTGCAACCTGGAGATAGTCTGATTTTGATGGATCCTTATTGGATGACGCCCTTTGAGATGTGGGAGTTGTGGATCCAAATTGACAATCTGACAAAGAAAGACTTTATCTATCCTAGTGTGTCACCATGGGGTTCTCCGGTCCTATTTTCAAATAATAAATATGGTGGTCTGCGGATTTGTATAGACTACCGGACGATTAATCAGGTAGCGGTCAAGATCCATTACCCTCTCCTGAAAACAGATGATCTTTTCAACCAGATGAGGGTATAATGTTGGTTTTATAAGATTTATATGTGGTATGGTTATCAAAAATTGAGTTTTTATGAGGGTGACATCCGGAAGACTACTTTCAGGTGTAGGTATGGGAACTTCGAGTTCGCGGTTATGTCGTTTGGAGTTAGGAAAGCTCCAGCCATGTTCATGAGAATTATAAACTATGTGTATCACGAGTTCCTTGATCTAATCATAATTTTGTTCATAGATGGCATCCTAATCTAATCTACATCATAGGAGGAGCATACCAAGCATCTAAGGACTGTCCTAGAGGTCCTTCCGCACCACCATCTCTACATAAATAAGTCCAAGTGAATGTTTTGGACATAGTAGTTCCACTTCCTTATACATGTGTTGTCTCATAAGGGTGTAGTAGTAGACCCATCAGGGGTAAAGGTATTTGTTTCTTGGGAACCACCCAAGAACATGGTAGAGGTCCACAATTTTCTTTTTTGGGTAGGATACTATCATAGATTTGTACCTAATTTCTCTTGAATAGCCACTTCATTGACAGGTCTGACCAGAAAAGGACAAGATTTTGTCTGGTTTGAGTAGTTCCAAGCAGTGTTCGAATATCTAAAGTGGATTTTGGTTAGTTCCCCAGTGCTCAGGTTTCAAAAGGATAGGGTTATTTTCAAGGTGTTTTACGATGCTTCCCTTCTGGGATTAAGGTGTGTGTTGATGCAGTAACAAGGAGTGATCTCCTATGGTTCTAGGAAATTATGTTCTCACAAATGTAACTATGATACCCATGATCTAGATTATGTAGAAGTCATGTTATCACTAAAGGTGTGGTGACATTACCTCTTTGGGGAGCACTTTCTGGTCTTCCCAGATCACAAGATCTTGAGGTATATCTTTTCCCATCAATATCTGAACTTTCGTTAGTGGCGGTGGATGGAGTTTCACCATGATTACGATTTTGAGATATCCAACACCTCATGAAATAGAAAATGCGTGGCTGATTCTTTGAGTAGAATTTTATATAAGGATGTGTTATGGTAATCTTTGGATTCTTAGAGAGAAATGGATGAGTTCACTACCATGAAATTAGATGCAGGAATGGATAGAGGTAGAGGATGTTTGTTTCAAATTGTGGTGTGGTAATCTATGAGGAAACAGGTAGAGTATTCTCAATGGGTAGACTCAAAGTTATAAGTAATTCATGATTGCTTTGTCTAGGGCAATGCTTTGGGGGTCGGAGGATGTTCATAATTGGATGTTCTTCTGTGAAAATCAGTTGGTTCCATTTTCCATGCATGAGGGAGTTCTTTGTGAGCTTCATAGCCCACCCCTAGCAGTACACCCTGAAGTTAACAAGATGTACCATTGATTTAGGGAATAGTTCTGGTGTCCCAATATTATGTGGAAAGTGGCCGAGTTTGTGTCAAGGTGCCTAGTGTACAAGTACGTGAAATCTGAGCACAAAGTCCCTAGTGGTTTTTTGCAGCCCTTAGATGTCTAGAGTGTAAGTGGGATGAAATCTCAATTGATTTTTTCATAGGTTTTCCTAGGTCTCAAGAAGAGTGTGATGAAATATTGCTAATATTGGATCATTTGAGAAAATAAGTTAACTTTTTAGCGATCAAGGAGTCGAATGCAGTGGATACTTAGGAACATAGGTGTGTGGATGATGTGGTGCAACTTTGTTGAGTTCCAAGATCTATTTTCTCTGATCAGGATACTTATTTTACCTATGGATTCTAGATGGTATTACAACATTCTTTTGGCACACACTTATGCATATACGCTATTTTCCACCCTCAGACAGATGGGAAAACTGAGAGGACCAACCAGAAATTAGAGGACATTATACGAGCATGGATATTGGATTTTGGTGGGTCTTTGGTGCCAAAAATTCCATTAGTAGAGTTTTCTTACAATAACATCTATCATTATACCCTTTTCATGGATCCATTTTATGGTTTGTATGGAAGAATGTGTCATTCACCCTTGTGCTGGATAGAGGTTGGGGAAAAGTTGTTCTTATACTAGACATGGTGCAGAGTATAATGGAGAAGGCACAACTTGTCCGTGAGAGGATGAGGGTAGCACAGGACTGGAAGAAGACATATTCTGATCGTAGGAGGAGGCCATTGGATTTTGAGGTTGGGTACCACATATTTAGGAAGGTTTCCCCTCAGCGTGGGTAGTGTTGGTTTGGTAGGGAGAGTAAGATCACTCATAGGTTCATCGGACACTTCAAGGTGTTAATATGAGTTGGCGAAGTGGCATAATAGTTGGAGTTTCAATCGTAGTTAAGGATGAACGATGGTGTATTTCATGTCTACCAGCTTCACCTATATCTTCATGATGACTCCCATGTCATTGACTAAGGAGATTTTGATATCGAGGATGAAAAAAGTTCATAGAGAGTCCATTCAAGGTCTAGGATCATCAGGAGAAGGAGCTTCAAAGATATACCATTCCTTTTTCTTGTGTTTTTTGGAGGCATGGTGTCTTAGAAGAGAGTAATTAGGATTGGGAGATGCATATGTGTGCCCAATACCCAGAGTTTTTTTGAGTTTTTCCTATTTGTTTTGATTTGTGATGTATTGCTTGAAACTTGTTTGTTATAAGATGGTTTTCTTCCTTGTTTCATAGCATGTGATGGAGTCTAAACGTGTGAAAAGGGGGAGACCTAATTCTAAATTGAGACGCATTAATTGATATGTGATTAAACCCATGTGTGTGATTCAATGCCACCCCGAGTGGATAGTATCTTGACATGGAAGAAGGAATTACCTAATTGATATGTATGGATAGTTGGTGCTATTGTGGGGTATCTTTTGGATGTTGTTTTAGAAGATGTAGGAGGAGGTGTTCTTGGATGTTGAGGTTTTACTCTAGCTTTCAAAAAACAAAAGGTGGTGTATCCTTGAGAGGTATCTGATGGGGTGGTTGTTTGGACTCCTCTTCTTTCTGGGTTTGGTTTTGAAATCATGAGGGCATGAATTGATTGAGAGGTATTTGATTTAATGTAATGGACATCCCTACTCCATTACTTTGTCAAAATTTGGTGTTTGGGGTGTTCTAAGAGGAAATAATGGTTCATTTTAATAGTTTACCAAACATTTAGTTTTTTCAGCAGTGAGTCTGGTGGAAGTGAGTCACATTATTATCTTAGTGTCAGTATGTTGGCATTGTTCACTCATCATCAGTGACTTAGGGAATCAGTAGGTCAAGGCGTCGGTGAATTAGGGCATCGGTAGGTCAAGGCATCAGTGACTCAAGTTGTGGGATGGTTGAGGCATCTGTGACTGAGGGCGTCAGAAGGTTTAGGTGTCGGTAGGTTGGGAATTGGTGAGTCACGTCAGTGACTCACTATCGACAAGTCACATCGGTTGACTAATGTTGGTGGCTCATCGTTCAGTGATTCATACATCAGTGACTCGTGTCATTGACTCACCCATTAGTGAATCATTTCCAGTTTTTCCCAATTTTTCCAGTTTCACCCCTTTGACCTTTTCTTTGATGATAAATGAGTTAAATTATGTTTTAATGAGTTTTTGGACAGTTTCAAAAGGTATTTATCTTCTAAAAACATGAATCTTCCTTTGACACCAAAAGTGTGTGGTCTTGACCATGATCGGACTTTAATGGCCTTTGAAACTGTTTCCCCCGTAGATTTATGATCTAGCTTTCTGAAGCTGAAATCCTTTCTTCCTTTGAACCCTTCCTCTTTATCTTGGTGTTTTGATAACCTTTCATCCCCAAGGAGTCATTCACCTATACTATAGTAGTTTTTTCAGTTTTCCCCTGGAGTCTTTCTCACTACACATGCAACCCCCTGTTTTGGCACAAGGAGGAACCGTTGATCGTTTTTTGTTCTAAGTAGGGATTTCCACATCTCTATTTTAATTGTACAATGTGTGGGGTGGGTGTACTGATATTTTCTTATGGTTATGGTAGAAACCAATTTAATGAAGATAATAAGAAGTAATAAATAAGGGTATGGGAGTACGATGATGATGACAACTTTGTTTTATATGTTATCCTTGATCTATCTTGTGAATTGTATGGGTTTTATTTTTCTGAAAATCATGGTTGTTGGTGTTCTCTATTTGCGCACCTGTATGATTTTTGATGCACTAATAAAATAATTGGAATCTGTTTAATCATGTTTACCCAATTAAATAAACAGATTCCCTAGGATTTAAATCATTTTGTGATCACCCCTGAATAATGAAAGCCATATTAAAGAATGAGGGCTGATAAATCTGAACACACCTTTCTGTTTGTTGTAGCTGGTTGTTTTGTGTGGTTCTATTCAGATTTGTGTTTGTGTTTGTTGTGTATTTTTTTGGGTGAGAGTGTGGATATGTGTATGGGGTGGTATGGGTGGTGTAATGGAATCTCTAGTAGATAGATTGGTTGATTGTTGAATGTATTAACTTATTATAGAGTGAGACATCAACTAGGAAGTAGTTGTGCAGTGGGACTGCAGGACTAGGTTGTGTCATGTTCAATTTTATGGGTGTGTTGGGCGTGGTGTTGTTATGGAGTGGGGCTACCAATTGGGGTTGGGATGAGGTATGTTGGGTTGGTTACTTGTTGAGAGGAAAGACACGACAGCATGAATTTGAAGAATGATGGTGGTAGTGGTTGAATGAGTGTTTAAGAAATGGGAGTGTATTTTGGGACTACAATATGGTTGAGTTTTTGTTTTGTTGGATATGGTGCTTTTGGTGCAGTGGGGTTGCAGATGATGGTTTAGGAGGGATAAATTTTGAAGAAGGATTTTGTTACCTTGTGTGGGATTTTCGTCTGAAGTTTTCAGGGACTCTGTAAAGTGTGTGTGGGTAGTAATGATACTTGTGGTGTAATGTGTTTGTTAGTTTCCTAGGTAGGGATGGAATAAATAAATGAATGAATTGGTAATGCAGAATAAAAATTGTTAAATTAATTGGGTGGGGGTATGTTTCATGTTGAGGCTGCAGTAAAGTGGCATTCATTTATTTACCTATGGAAGTGACCATTGTTTGTGGTAGTATATGCATGTAGGGTTGGAATAAAGGTAAGTTTTGTGTGGTATGGTTTCTTTTTTTGAAAACCCATAGGTTAGGCTAAGTGTTTGGTACCGATATATATATATAGACACATGTAGTTCCTTGTGATTTCTATATGCTCCCCACTCATGTTGAGCACTATGTGCTGAACACCCCCATTATTATGGGGGAAGGTTTTCATACCCAACATCTTGGTGGGATGATGGATGGATGGTTATTCACTCTTCTCTTCTCCCTATTCTAATCATTTGTAGCCCTAGACTCTTCAGGTATATTGTGGTGTGGTTTTGAGGCCCGGGTTTTTGCAGGTGAGGTGTGCTTCCTAGGTGTCTCCAATATGAGATAAATTATACTTTCCTAGGTGTCTTTATGATGGGGTTGTGTTTTGTGGATTAGGTTTTTGTGGGTGAGATGTGATGTGGTATGTATCCCAGGTGTGTATGGGCATGTTGATAGAGTGGGGCTTATAGAAGAGTGTGGTAACGTCAAGACATTTTCTGTTAGAGATGAGCAGTTAACCAGTGGGAATTGGTGTGGGGTACCCAAATATTGATGTGATTACTAATTTACATTACATTAATTTCATTATTCGGTGAGAATTATTTAGCGAGGATGGGGTGGATAGTAGACCTTGATAGGGGCTTTTGAGTTTCTGCTATTTTCTCGTAGGGGTATTAGTATGATTCTCCCACTTCTTCATGGGTGACTTTGGTTTTCCCTACTAAGTATAATTTTATGTTCACCCTACATATATAAAACTGTTTTCAGGTTTCTGGGGATATTACACAGACCATGCTCGAGCTTACTAGCTCATATGTTGGGGACGGTTTCTATGTTTCTTCTTAGTTTTAGTTTGGTTCTTACTTTGGATTTTTCTTTTTTTTTGGATGTTATACTTTAAACATGCATATGGGATGGATTTTGGTTTCTTTATATATGTGTGTGTCTATGTGTGTGTGTCTTGTAGTTTTTTGACATTGATATATGTTATCTTCAAATCATAGTTACTATAAATAGAGTAATACCTCCCATTTTTGTGAGATTTATTTACCCTTGGTGCTAGTCTCCACCCTAGGGACTATTAGAGGCAGTACTCAGGGGTCATTATCTCTCCTTCATATTTAGGAAGGATGGTCTCAACATCTTTTAATTCATTCCCTCATCTTGAGGAATGTGGTTTGTGATAGGTTCAGTGAACATGGTTTGGGTCGTGACCTCGATAAGCTTGAAAATACCATATAAATTTTCTTATCTTATTTTAGATGTTAAATAACAACTTGGGATTTTTCAAGTCCAATGCCCAATTATCCAATCTCCCTTAGAAGATTTGCTAAATGTGATTCATGAGGTATGGTCCTACTAGTCGATTCCGTCGATTCATCCATCTATTCCAGTTAGACTTTATCATAACTATTAACATATAATAATTTTAATGGTCACTGTAGAACATATATATCATTAATGTTTACGATTCTTAATGGTATTTGAGGACCAAATAAAAAATTATGGAAACCTTTTATAATCGTCTAATATAAAAAAATGTTTTGAATGTGTTTTCTCTAACTACATTTTATAATAAAGAATTTATTCATTCAAAAGTGGAATTTCATTTATTAATCTTTGGTTTATTTTGTGATGATTAGAGTATGACTAAAGTTTTGGTACACCCTTATTTTTGTTTTTTTGGTAGGATTTAGGCCCCATTTGAAGTCATAGAGTTTGAAACTCCAATATATTAATGGGGTATAGGTGCTTTATAATTTGATTATCGATTCATTACACTTCTACACTCGACATAGTGTGGTTCCTCGACATAGTCAATATATTTTTGAAGACCCTAAAATTGTTTTTTGTGGTTCATCATAGTGTAGTTAATATATTTTTGGATTTAGGTACTCTATCATTTGATATCTTTGTTCATCAAGGATTGGGTCTTCCATAATGAGTCTAGTACAACCTTGACAGTTAATTATATTTTCATGGTATGGGTCCAACATGAGAATATATGAGATAATGTGGGTTTTTATTAGTTTTTATGATCATATTTTTGGGTTTCCTTGGGTGGTCGATTACCTTAATTAGGTGGGATGTTGATAAGTTAGACATAGTGTCAAAAATTTCATTTATATGCTCTAAAATATTTTTAAATTGTATTTTATGATATACTCATGTTGTATACTATGATATAAATATAATTCATATAATAGTCTATGAGATTCATATATCATAATGAGATATAGGATGTCTATATTAACCATTTTCATATTATTTTATTGGCATGATATATAAGGGTTAAAGTTCATTGGATAATTCCATGTAATCAATTTAGTTTACATTGATTATTAATCATACATTGAAACATTTATCATCATAGATATTTATTTTATATTTTAGTTGATATTAAATACCAATTGGAAGTAATTACATGAGATAGATTCAATTCAATGACTCAATCATTAAATGAATCTCATAAAGTGTTCCTATTAAAGGGATTTGATCCATCTATTGGTAGTGTGTGTGGTATATTAGTCAAATACAAAATTCTCTCTTTGTCCATGACCATCATTTAACACCATGGAGAAGGTATTATAACTTCTTCAATGATAAATAATATCTCAAAAATATCAAGGATCCACTTACTAGTGTACACCTATAGAGGTGGGATATATTAGGCTTCTGTTTTGGTGATCTCTATCAATCACAAACTAGAGAGTAAAATATGTATTACTTAATACTAAATGTATACTTTCATTACATTATTCATGATCATGTTGATATAATTGATGATATATTAGATATATTATTTATTTATTTCCACTGCCAAGTTCATTTGATAAACATGTTCTTCAAGAGATCAATATGTTATTCTTATTATTTTTTGAAGAACATATTTATCATAATACATTTAAAAAATATCATTAAATAATTTTTTTTTAAATAATCTATTTTACATAATCATAAACTATGATATACATATATTGTAATGTATAATATTATTTAAACCCATATATTTTAAGAATTCTATAGGATCTGATATCAGATATTGTAAAAAATGATTAAATCCTAAATTTCATGAAAATAGATAATTATATAATATTTATGATATCATTAATATAGTTAAATATGGATGGAAACTTATGATAATTCCATTCATAAATGGGGACATGAATAATAGAATGTGATTGATTAAATGTCCTAAAATAGGATTAATAAATGTTATTACACTTATATATCAATTATAATTTATCACTAATAAGCCCTATTATTAGTCATAAAATATGATATATGGAAAAAATATTATATTTATAATATTTTAATTAATGGGATAATGTATTATAAAATTCTTATAAATAAATAGTGTAATACCATGTAAATTATAGAGTCATAATTTTTAGTGGGGGAAATTTCATTAAAAAAATTTGATTAAAAGATATAATACTTTATAATCACCCACATATATGACTTTGTCATAGATTATAGATTATATCCTGATATTAATTTTGAGAACACTTATAGTTATGACCTATAAAATAGTCATATATTTTTATATATACATCAGAAGTGTTCACAGTGATATTCATTCTAAGAAATTGAGTATGAATTTCATAGATATCAATTTCTCCAACTCTGATTCATGTTTATCATATTAAAGGTGTGCATAAAAATTTTGTGTCAATAGAAAAACTCAAAAACGAAATTTAATAGATGAATGAAAAAATATATCTTCAATTAAAATATATTGCTACAGTTTCTATGTCGGATTTCCACACTTATAATCTAATCCTTCCAAGTTGATTATTTCAAGAATTAGAAAACTATTAATATGATCACACCATTAATAGGAATTTTATTTTTATATCATGATTTGAAAGAGAGGTAAATTTCATTCATTTTTTAGAATATGATTTGTTTTATATATAAGAATATATTTTTTTATAATTGGTAATATATTAATTCGTTTTCAATTTATATATATGCATAATAAAATTTTTAACACTCAAAATAAAAAGGTCGTGGTTTATTCTTATCCGAACAACCTTTAGCATTTTCACAATGGATATATAAATGAGAAAAACAGATAAAGAATCCAGAAAAATTGATTATTAGACTCATTAATTTATGAATTATAAGAAATATGAGAATATTTTTTATTATTCAAGATGAATTAACTAAAATTGTGTGGAAATGGTGAAAGTTGTAGTGGTTGGTTGTATCTTATACATTGTAATATATGTGGACCAATGCATACACAAAGAATTTGTATTTTTGGGAACATAGTTACTTTTATTTATGAATTATGATGGAATGGTTATGTTTTAATAATGATAAAAAAGTACAAAACCTTTTAAAAGTTAATAGAGATTTTGAACAGGGTATATAATCAACTGGTAAAATGTGTTATGATTCTCTGATCGAAATAAGGTGGTGAATAATTGATATAATAATTCACTGATCATCTGAGATATTGGGTAATTATTCCACAAATAAACCATATTAAAATAATATATTGTAATGGAACTATGTTAGATATGGTCCAATCTAGGATGATCCAATTTTACATTCCTATTCTATTACAGGTTTATGCTTTGAAGAATATTAAATTACTACTGAACAGTATTCCATGTAAAGAAATCATAAATACACCATATTATACATGGAATGGTAAACATAAAAATATTTTTTTTATAGATATTTGAGGTTGTAAATAACATGTATGAAAGTTTTCTTCTAAAAAACTTATCCTGGAATCAAAAACAATTAATATTACTTGGTTATCCTAAAGTGACTATAGAATATTATTTCTTTAACTATGTTGAACAAAACGTGTTAATAGGCTGACATGCTATTTTCCTAGATAAATTGAACATGAGTCAAGCTGATAGTTGAAGGAAGTTTTATCTTGGAGGAAGTGAAAGAACACTAAACATGAAATTTTCCAGAGATGGAAGTTACACTGGTTCCGCAAAGAACTGTGGGAGAAAAATCAACTCAAATTTCCTAAAAACCTCAAATGACAAATAAATTTCATCAGGAGAATGAGAGATATGAATTTATTATAAAAATGATAATAAAGTAACATTCATATGTGATGAAAAAACAACCAAATCGGAGTCCATTGATAATATTATTTTGAGAAACTATTGAAATCCTTGGAATTTGAAATTACTTCCAACTATAGAAACAAGTTTGGAATGTTACTTATGAACCAAAATTGGTGAGACCCATAAAGTGAAATTAGGTTTTCCATATGAAAATAGGAATATATGATATACTGAATTATTATAATTCCTTTCCCATGGAAAATGGATATAATAATATTCATTATTTTAAATATAAAGAAACCTTTTCAATTATTTTGATGATAAATACCATTCAGATATTTCTTACCATAATAAACTATAATGATGATGAGATGTGTTAATTGGAATATGAAACTTATTTCCTTATTTGGAATTTGTTCAAGTATATATATATGGTACAACCAAAAGTATTTAATGTCCCAAATTAATGAAAAATATCTGCAATTCGTAATGATCTATATATAGAATGAAGAAATATTTTCAATGTTGTTATATCAAGTTTAATGATGTTATTGATTTTTTTGGTTTCCTCAAGAAAATTATTTATTCATATATATATAATAGGATTAGGTTGAGTGTTGTAGTATTTGTGATATTTCATTGGGTCATATACTTATTATAGGAAATATATTTTGACTTTACACTCTAAAAAGATGTGGATGAGAAAATATTCCACTATAACAATTACGAGTAAATTATTACATATGTTGGGTATAAAGATATATAGATAAAGATATAAGAGTATATTTGGACTTAGTTAATAAAAATAAATTGGTAAAGTGATCATATATTTTAGAATGTATAACTCCAAAAGGGGGGAATTTTGAATAATATATGTTAAGAATCTCATAATGATTTAGGAACCACTTAATGAGTAAAAAATATAATTCTATATGCATTCACTATAGGATATGATTCTACATAGATCATTACTCTCAGATTTCATAATAAAAAACATTCATTAAACACTATATTTAAAACAAAGTGAGATGAACCTATCTTTATATTACATAAAATAAAAGATTTCTATAAAACATCTCAAAAATAATCAAAATATACCTAGAACAAAAGGATCATTGTCTTTGATAATATTTTACATAATTTACTTATTTTATGATACTTATAAATGATACTGCATAATAGAACCACATTATACCCCCTTATATACTTCTTATAATTTATATTTATCTTCATAACCTAGTGGATTTAATCATAATAAATTGGTGATCTCAAACTCTTAGTTTTGGAAAAAATTATCAACACATCATCAAGGGTTAGATCATAACCATATGAGAGAACATGATCAAGGGAGAAATATTCATTAAAAATATTATAGAAAAATAATAGTTGTTTATAAGTCAATATATAAGGATATGTAATCTCAAATGAAAAAAATATATATCATGGAAAAAAATTTGATATAATTAACATGAACCATGGATCATAATCATAGACATATAACAAATAAATGTGGCACAATAATAAGAATAGAAATCATAACATAGACGATCAGAAATCACATCATATTTCCCTTAGTGGAATAAGTAATAGAACCTATTTACTATAGATGATCAATAATTACTTCTTCTTTTTTACCATATTTTCTTAGTAATTACCTATTATTTCTCAATTACTCCCAAATATTTTAAAAATAAGAATATGTTTGAAAGTGTATTCAACACAGAACACAGAGTTTAAATAATCTGTAGTATAATATTATGATATTATTATAAAACTTGGTCAATTTAACCTAGTAGTTAAATTAATGGTTTTGAATAATATTATTGTATTTTTGAAATAATCGTGAAATTTATATATAAATTTATTAGAAAATTCATAATAATCTCTAAATTTTTAATTATCATATTTTATTCAACAAAAAATGGTTTCCTTCAAATATGATTTTTATTTATTTCTGTTAGAAAATATTATAATTAATTAATTTAATATTAAGAAATGTTATTTTATAAAATTAAAATGATATTTTAAATTAGAAAATCATTATTTTTTAGGGTAAAATTTTGGGGTTTTTTTAAAATATTTGTTTTTTGAATTTTAAAATATATCAGTTTTTGTAAAACTAACATTAATTTTTAAAAAACTATGTTAAAAGTACCATTATTATTTTAATTTTATTTAAAATTGTGATAATTATTATTTTTATATATTTCATTAAATTAATTACATTTGAATCATCATTATACTTTGTCTTTGTATACATTTATTCTTAGTCATATTAATGCATTTTTCTAAAAACTAATTTAAAGTTCATAATGCTAACCATTATAATTAATAAAAATAAACCATAAAAATGAATTATTTAATTTATATTTATACATTATAAAACCAAAATTATATATATAAATTCATATAGAGAATAATAATGGTCATATAGTTAATGTGAAATTATATATTACTTAATAAATGCATTTTTTAGAAAACACATTTTTCGTCGTGCTTGTCTATTTTATTTAAACTTAAATTCTTACAATTTTATAAATTTAATTTTATAAAATGGATTACATATTTCTAATTAGGTGAATTTATATTATATAATATGGTAAACTTAATTTTCATTAATAATTAATAGTAAAAATAGTAAAAAAATAGTTACTATGGAAAAATATTTATAATTGTAAAGGTGAGTAACCAGAGAGTTATAAGGGATAACATATTTAAAAAATGTTTATTTTCTGATGATTATCTCAGAATTATCAATCCTAAACTCTTTTATTTTTCAATATTGTAATCACTTGGCTTCAAAGTGTCTTTCCAATATTGAATAGTTTTGGATATTTAAAAAATGTCTCTACTCATTATTTATAAAAGGGTAGATCATACCCACACTTATTCACGCCTATAAATAAATTTGGATTGAATAAAACATACCAAAATTACTCTAATACAAACATATTAACATTATAGATCTTTTTTTCATCCCAAGAGACCAACCATACAGTCCTTAATAAGAGATCTGAAAGAGGTTCTATTAAGTAAAGTTAATCATTTTCACTGAGCTCCTTCTTTTAATGTCCTCTTTTTCCACCATATGTTATGTATTAAATGATATAATATAATAACACAAGTAACTATTATTTTATGATATTTCATTATGTTTTATGGAATAATATTTATCCATATTCTATTACATTCAATGGTAAATAAATCCATCGTTCCTGTTTACAACGAACTACCGCCTCGCAAACCAATGTATTTATTTTTACATCATCACCTATAATAGATTTTAATTATGATAGAATTAATTTTTATTTATGATATTTTTTAAATTTTTAATCATTTTTTAAAATTAAAATATCATATAACATCTTACCTTATATTCCATTGAAAAATTATAACATCATTCTTGTGTATAATGGACTGTCGCCTCATGAAATGATGTGATTTTTTTTTATTTCCATATAACATAGATGGTATATTTAAGTTAATTTAAAGAATTAATATTATATTTATGACATATTAGTATTTCTATAAAGATAAATCAATACTTACTATAATGTCTCGGTTCTGGGTACCGCCCAAAGGTGCCACGAACCCAGTTGGTCACATGACCTCAAGCGCATTTTCCCAAATGCCAGAGGCTACTGACTAGTAGCGATGGATAGAGTGTGATAATGGGGAAACAATTCCCACATTTGTAGATTGTACACAACATAAAGAAAAAAAAATTAGTTTCGAAAGTAGTAATACCATACAATAATAGTAAATAGCAGAAGACTGATAGTAATATAACAAGTGGAGTATATATAAATGATGCATATCACATGTGTCTAGTTTAGAAGCTATACAAGTATAAATTATGGAAATACAACACTAAAAACAATTTACTGAAAATTAGTAAACTCCAGTAGCATCACAAGCCTCAGCTTGGTCTCGTGCTCTCTAGCTCTAGCAGTAATCAAGTACCTGATGAATAAGGGAATTTTCCTTTATCTATACATGCTACCATATAACCTTCTTAGGTCCAAAAACATGACCCAAATAGGGTGTGAGATTAATCCTAGTTGGAAACCACAAAAATATACGTGACATACTATTAGTGAATATATATATAGTAGGTAATATTAAAAAAATGAAGGACTAAACTTGGAATTACTCAATAGTAAACAATCCTACAGCTTTAAATTGCATTCATTTTCATTTATTATTCAATTCATTGAATCATGTAAACCTTAGGATCTAACCTAAACTATGTATCCCATGTGTAATAGTAAAATAAATATGTCTCAGTAGGCCATATAAACAATCATGTATAACTGAGTCCAAGCTTGTTCTTTGGCTTGGCAGGCTCATCACAATCATTCAATCATTCATAAAAACACCCTCAGGGAATAATCTCACAATCTAACACCTAAGGTTTAACATAGTACTAAACATTAAAGATTGAAACTCTAGGAAATCTCTCACAGTCTCACCCCTTTGGTCCCACATAGTAGTAAATAAAATTATAAACAACCTCTTGGGTAGCTCTCACGGTGAAAACCCCTGGGTCAATATCTACACTAAGGATCTCATGGTCCTGTGTAAATAAACATGGAAACCCCCATAGTTTTTCTAGTCCAAGGATCTCATGGTCTATTTGAAAAATAGTGCACATGTCATATCAATTAGAACATGTATTCTATAACTAGTAATCGGATAAATATTCACAATGAATATCACATGCATTTCATATAATCAGACAAACTCCATCCTAATCATGTAATGCAAGGAAAAAAAGGTACTTAACCTCACACATCAGCAAAAACCCCTTTAAAACAATCAAACCATAGCAGGTATTAAATAGGGTTAAATTACAAATCAAGCAATACCCCAAATGTGGTTATGTGTTAGTTTTATCATATATATTACAAAGACAAAAATCTAAAGGCACAAAAAACCTACCTTGATGTCGTATGATCAATATCTTTGAACGTAGGCCCTTGAATCGACCTTTATCAGTATAGATCTATAAAAAGATGAAAAACATTCAACCTTGAATAACCCATGTGAGAGGATGAATTAGGAATAAAGTCTCTATGGGAATTGAGAACTCACTATTGGGATTCCAATGCACCCGACGACATCTCAATCGGAGGTCGAACAGAGAATTGGGAGGGGTTTAAAGTTCTTTGATTGTTCGTCACTCTTCTATACAATCCAAGGGAAGAAGATGGTGTTTCCAAAGATGAGATGCGACCCCACTCTGATCTATTAAATAAAAATAAAACTACACATAATGTTCATTAAATGTGCACACTGTGTACTCACCTTAATCGGCCCCCGTCTTAAGTGGTCTACCAGGTCGCCTACACAGCCTTGTACTTGGCCATTACATGGATAGTACTCTGATGTATACGTTACTTGGGTACACAGTGTGTACTCATAAGTACTTTACGTGTTCTTAAAAAATTACCATTTCATCCTTTTTTCTAAAAAACAATCGGAATTAAGGATCTATACCTGAATTTAAGATCCAATTTCTAACAAACTTCTCCCTTAAAAAAATTCATCCCTATATTTCCATTAAAAGGGTGGTGAAGAAGAAGATTCAAAAAACTCTGACCACTATGATTGTACGTCGACCTCCCTCTCCCAAGTCTCATCCTACACTCACTCGTACTTCCATAGCACCCATACAAGAGGAACAGATTGACCATGGAGAACCTTGTGCTACAATCCACAATCTGAATAGGGTTCTCCTCGAAGGATGCATCCACCTCCAACTCAACCTCCTCATATTGGAAAAATGATATGGGTATGAAAAGTAATGTTGTAGCTGGTAAATATAGAAAAAATTGTGCATAGCCCAGTACCTCTGAGGTAACTGCAACACAAAGGTTACCGACCCAACTCTCTGCAAAACCTAAAATGGTCTGACATATCTTAGTGAAATCTTCCCATGTCTCCTAATACTCCTTTGTACTAACCTCGGTGTGACCTGGAGGAAAACCTGATCTCCAACCTCGTACTTCAGAAGTCTTCTCCATAGATCAGTATAATATTTCTGCCAATACTATGTTGTATCCATTCTCTTCTAAATCTACTCCACCTGCTCAGTGGTATCCTAGAAAAGATGAGGTCCCAATATAGCTTCCTCTTATACCTCCATTGAACATAGGGGTGATCAGCATGGCATGTCGTACAAAGCCCCATAAGGTTCCATCTGAATCATTTCCTAAAAACTATTATTGTAGGAAAACTCTACTAGGGTTATGTGTTTCTCCTAAGAGCCCCCAAAATCATGGACACATGCTGAAAGAATATCCTCCAAAACCTAAATCGCGTGCTCAGACTGGCCATTTGTGTGAGGATGGTAATCTATACTCAGAAGTACCTGGGTACCCAAAGCCCTCTGTAGTCCCTTCCTGACACAAAACGTAAACTGAGAATCCCTGTCAAAAATGATAGAGTGTTGAACCCCATTAAAATGTAAAATCTCATGTATGTACAATTTTCCATGCTCATCAACACTAAAGGTTTCTTTGGTCAGTAAGAAATGTAAAAACTTCCCTTATATGTCAATAAAAACCCATACAACATCATTTATTCTAGGATAACTTGGTAAACCCATCACGAAGTCCTTCGTGACATCATTCTACTTCCACTTAGGAATGGGTAACTACTGTAAAAGTTTTTTTGATCGTTGATGCTTCACCTTCACATGCTGAAAGGTGGAACATATCATAACAAAACCAGTTAAATCCCTCTTCATACCTGGCCATCATTATTAACATTGTAAATCTGAATAGATCTTGGTTACATTATGATGAACTTACCAAAACAAGGAATGAAATTATCTCATTAACTCCTCACGTATGTCTATTGACACCAAATGCGCCCATGAAAACCCAAAAACTCATTAATACCTATTTTCCACACAAGAGTAGGGTCCTCATCGGACACACTCTACTGTAAGAATAGTCCTTCCAAATCTGATAGATGCCTCATTTTCTCTCGATCTAGAAGAGTAGAGGTAATAACTATAGAAGAAATAAACATCTTCCCCTATCTTTCATGAACCTCCAAATACATCTCAGAGAACAAATCCATAAGTTCCCACTCACTACTGGCCTCCTGAACTGCCTTTATATGATTCCTCTTGCTCAATTTCATCAGCCACTACATTGCATTTCTATGGCGTATAGGAATGTTCAAATTCAAAGGACAGAAGGTTTTCAACCCACCTTCACCATCTCAAATTCAAATTTCGCTGAGTAATGATATATTTGAGACTTTTTTGGTCAGTGTACATGACAAAATGATCTCCCAAAATATAATATATTCAACATCATAAAGCATGCACAACTGTACATAACTTGAGGTCGTGCATTGGGTAATTCCTATCATCTGGCCTCAACTGTCGAGACTCGTACACAATGACTCCTTCCCCCTACATACGCACTGCTCCCGGCCTAATTCATGATGCATCACAGTAAATGGTGTAACTCTTGTTTGGTTTCTGAAAAATTAGTATTGGTGCAGATGTCAACCTCCCCTTCAACTCCTACAATGCTGAATCGCAAGAATTTATCCACCAGTACTTCACACCCTTTTTAGTCAGGCTCATCAGTAGCGCTGATAAGCGTGAAAAGTCCGTAATAAAGTGCTTGTAGTATCCATCCATCCCCAAGAAACTTTGTACCTCAAATATGTTCTTCGGATTCTCCTAAGAAACTAATTATCTCTCTTTATCCAGGTCTACTGATACTCTTATCTCTAATATAACATGTCCCAAAAAGTGAATCTAGTCCCCCCAAAAGTGGCACCTTGAGATCCAATCATATAAATGATTATCTCTCAGTGTACTCAGTATGATCTCAAGATGGTTGGAATAGTCATGTTGAGTGTGAGAGTACAAAAATATATCATCCATGAAGACTACCAAAAAAAGAATCCATGTATGTATGGAACACTCGGTTCATCAGTGACATGAAAACTACTGGTGTGTTCAAGAGACCAAACAACATATCCAAATACTCATAAAGACCATACCTGCTCCAAAAGACTGTAACAGGTATATTTGATAGCCTAATTCACAACTGATGATAACCAAATCTCAATTCAATCTTTGAGAACACTTGGGATCCTCGAAGCTGATGAAGGAGATTACCAATCCTCATTAAGGGATATTGGTTCTTGACTATCAACTGGTTCAACATTGGATAATCCACACAGTCATAGGGTACCATCTACCTTATTTGCAAAAAGGAAAGAATAACCCCAAGGAGAAGTACTGGGTTGGACAAAATCCTTTTCCAACAACCCCTCCAACTAATTATTGAGCTCATGTAACTCTAGTGTATCCATCCTATATGGAGGAATGGACACTGATTCCACTCATGGAATATGCTCAATAGAGAAATATACCTCTCTCACTAGAGGTGAACCTAAAAATTCCTAGGGAAAGAAATCTTTCAAATGATCCACCACTAGAAAAAATTACATCTGTGAAGTCCCTTGGTCCTCCAAATATAAACTAGAAATATGGGTTGTAATACCTCTAAACCCATGATACTCGGGTACATCTATGCTCACCTGGACATCCCATTCATCCTTGTGTAGAAACGATCCACCCAATGGTGATGCCAAACTCACCCTGCAGTGTTAGCAGTCAAAAAGGCCTGAAAATAGACCAACCAGTCCATTTCAAGAATGACATCGAAGATTTTCATCTCTAAGATATATAGGAACCCAAAAAAGTTACACCCACCAACTTCATGGAGGAACTCCTTTCACTAACGTACACTAGTCGTCCTAATCCCCAACAGAGTGTCTAGTATCATAACATCATCATAAGTAAAGACACAGAGCCCGAGTCTCTCCACAACAACAAATATAAAACTATGGGAAGCCCCTGTATCAAAAATAGCATAAGATAAAACTGACGCAACTAGAATCATACCTCTAACCATAGTGGTTTTGGGATTCATCTCTTGCTGGGTTTTCTCCACTAAAAAAATTATGACCTGTACCATGGCCCTTCGACAAATCCTGACTACCTAGAGCTGATCCAGCCTACTATAGCTGAAAACATGTTTCCTAGATACCATGTCCATCACCAAATCCCCGACCTAAATGGATTTACGGAATCCACTTCCTTAACTGATGAGAAACTGGTGGTCCTACTAATGAATGTGGTGTCATAGAAGATTCCCTCTCACTAGATGATGTTGAGAAAAACTGGAAAAAAACACTGAAGATGATCCATCTTGCCGAAAGATCGATACTCAACTAGTCCTCTCAGGAATTAGGGTCTTTTGTGCCTACTCTACCCATACTGGTACACCTCACCTAGCTAACTAAATATATATCCATACTACTTAAACCACTTCGTGAAGGCTCTCTTTGGTGCTTCCTGCTATCAAATAAAGGAGTACCAGACCGGGATGATGAACCGCCCAGTATCGTAGCTCATAACTCCCTCATATTGTGCTTGGTAATCAGTGTCTGGTTCACTATATCTCTCACTAAAGTCTTCCTGAAAACATTCACTTGTGATCAGATGTCGTACCTAAGACCATTCTCAAATCTCCTAGTCAAATATAACTCTTCAGCCCTCAGAACACGTGTTAAGAACTGAAGCTTTGTAAAGAAAGAAGAATAATCCATCACTGAAATAGCACCCTTCTCCAAATGCATAAACTATCGGGCTTGATCATCCCTTAATGTGTTAGGGTTGTAGTAATCATATAAGGTTATCTAAACCTCTTCGCAATCAATATCCTGATGGTGTCCCACCTGTGAGACAACATCCCACCATATCTTGGAGAAATCATGTAGCATGTAATTTTTGAGCTTCACCCTACTCCTTAGAGGCATCTCTAGATGCTCAAAGAAGGAAATCACAGCCTCCAACCATGACTATGCAGCTTGGGGTCCTCCATCCCCTGAAAATGTGGGAGGATGTTGCTATTGGAACACTATCATCAACTCTGCCATAGTGGGGGAAGGATGTGGTGATCTTTGAAAAGATTTCATCATCCTCATGAATCCTTCACAAAACATTGCCTCAACTCCTTCATTCAGTATAATAGATGGTGTGAAGATGGTCGCGATAAGAGGATTTGCGGGTAGTCCTTGATCTACCATTTCTTATGTCTATTCATTTCCTTATATCTAGCGTACGACTAGAGGACGTCTTGGTGGAATGACTCTAAAAGTTCAATCTCACACCTCAGTTTAATATTATCAAGGACTAAAACTTAGAACATCATGAACGTAATATGAGAAATAAAGAATTCACATTTCACAAAATAGGGTTACACGGCGTGTCGAACCACTACATGGCGTGTTCCCTTAATTTTTTTACATGGGTGTGTACTTCAGAAAACCTAGTCATGTAACACCCCATACAAATGGCGTGTGACTTATGAGACATAGCATGTACTTGAATATCCCCTCCTATCCAGGTACTTCTACACGTCTCAAACCACATGGTTCTCTTTAATTGTAACACTACATTGTGTGGTCACCCTAGAAACAACGTGTTTTACAAAGGTTCCATACACTTGTGTCATTAGTCCCACGGTCGGATAGACAGTTGATTTATACATGAATTTTAAAAGCTAGACATAGCATGTAAAACCTAAGTTTCATCCACCCATTTTGTTAGTCACACAACTGGACACATGGTCTCTACAGCATGGCGTTTACTTCCAATACATGATGTGTTCTACCAAACATTTATCAACCATGTATCTCTTATCACACAGTCAGTCATATGGTCAAATACCACATGGCATGTACATATCGTACACAGTGTGTACTTAAGGAAATTTGTTTCCTTCAAAACTGAAGAACACACGGAATGTGTTTATAATAACACACACCATCTTGTCTGGGTTTCTAGACAGAAGGCCTCTAAAACTTCATTGAAACCCTTCAAAACTTAAAATTTGTCCAAGTAATGCCATGTTATGATCCCTAAGAGCCCATACTCCCCTAAAATTAATGTTTGGCATCCTTATTCATGCCATATCATAACAGAATTCAATTAAAGTTCAAGAATTATCCACGAAATTCTAATCCAAGAGGGTCCATAACACCTTAGGGACCAATGATTGGAATCCATCCAAATGAAAATTTACAAATACCAATACCTTATCAAAATCTAAAGGTATCTTTATTACAACATCTATCACAACAACATGCATATCTAGCATAGCATCTATCACAACAACATGCAATTAGTAATGCATCTTAAATGGCATAACAAGAGTGCATGACATGTGATCTCAATGAAGTGACTATATGATTCATGAGGTGGAATACACTCATCTCATAGGGTTTCAACATAAAGATAACTACAATGATATAAATAATAACAGCAAAAAATAGGTGAATCACCAAACAGTGAAATCAAATCAACTATAACAGTTGAAAACCCGGAAAAAATTCAATATATGAAGTAACTTGGCTTTTCCCTATACATGGGTTAGCTACTCCCAAGAGCAGATTATTACCAATTACCTATTCCATTCTATCCCAGTCTATTAGATCTGAATGGTATAGAAAAGCAGAAATAAAGACCCCTCTAATACCACTTTGTAATGTCCCAAGTCTTAGAACTACCCAAAGGTGCCCCAAACCCAGTTGGTCACATGACCTTAATCACATTTTCCCAAACACCATAGGTTGTCGACTAGAATTGACGGCCATAGTGTGATAATAGGGAAACTATTCCCTCATTGTAAGAGTTTACGCAACAGAAAGAAAATAATAAATAGAAGTGGAAGCAGTAATAACATAAAAAAAAGTAAACAATGGAATGCTAGTAGTAATATAACTACTGGAGCATATATAAATGATTCATGTCACATGTGTCTAGGAAAGCTGACAAATAAGTCACAATGTGGAAATACAATATTGAAACCAAATTATAGAAAATAAGTAAAGTCCAACATCATCACAAGCCTCATCTTGGTCTCATTCTCTCCAGCTCCAACAGTAATCATGTACCTGATGAAGAAGGTCACTTTCCCTTATCAATACCTACAACCATATAATCTTTTTGGGTTAAAAAACATGACCCAAATATGGTGTGAGATGAATCACAGTAGGCAACCACCAAAAGATATGTGCCTTACTATCAATGAATATATATATATATATGTATATATATATATATTAGGTAATATGAAGAAATGAAGCAATAAACTTGGATGTACTCAAAAGTAAACAATCCTATAAATTTCAATTATCTTCATTTTCATTTATTATTCAATTCATTGAATCATGAAAATCATATGATATAACCTAAGATCTGTTTCCCCAATGTAATAGTAATAGAAATATGTCCCAGAAGACCATCTAAACAATCAAGTAAGACTGATTCCAATCTTGTGCATCGTCTTGGAAGACTCATCACATTCATTTAATCATTCTTAAACAACCCTCTCATAAATCTCTCATAGTCTAATCTCAATGGTTTAACATAGCACCAAACATTAAGGAACAAACTGATGGGAAATATATCATGGTATGACCCCTTTGGTCCCACATTGTAGTAAATAAACTTATAAATGACCTACTAGGTAGCTCACACGGTCAATACCCCTAGGCCAAAATCTATACCAAGTCTCTCAAAGTCCAGTGTAAAAAAACATGGAAACCCCCACAGTTTTCCTAGTCCATGGACCTCACGGTCCATTGGAAAAATATCCCTCATGTCATATCAAGCAACACATGTAATCTATAACAACTATATTACTAAACCTTCACAAATAATATAAAATGAATTTCATATAATGAAACAAACTCCATCCTAATCAACTAAGGTGTGGAAAACAAGGTACTTAACCTCACGCATAGGCAACAACCCCCTTTTAATCAATCAAACCATAACTGGTATTAAATAGGGTTAAATTCCCAATCAATAAATACCCCCAACATGTGTATGTGGCACATTAATCCCATATAATCCAAATACAAATAACTAAAGGCACAAACCACCAACCTTGATGTTGTGTCATCAATATCCATGTATATTTTCCCTTGAGTTGGCCTTGATTAGTGTAGATATACAAAAAGGTGAAAACATTTCAACCCTGAATAAACCACAAGAGATGAGGTATTGGGGAAAAGGATATAGGGGAATTGAGAAATAATTGATAGAATTCCAATGCACCTAAATACATCTCAATTGGAGTTTATACAGAGAATTGGGAGGGGTTTAAAGTTCTTTATTCATTTTTTGCTCTCCTGTACGAACCAAGGGGTGAAGAAGGTGTTTCTGAAGATGATACATGACCCTTCTCTGATTTATCAAATAAAAAAACTATATGGAGTGTTTTTTAAATGTACATGCTTGGTAGTGACCTTAACCATCCCTTGCCATAAGTGGTATTCCAGGTCACCTACGTGGCCATGTAGTCGGCCGTTACTCGGCCAGTACGCGGCTAAATGTGGTACCAAGGTACATGATGTGTACTTATAAGTACCCAGCATATACATAGAAAATTTTCATTTATTCATTTTTTTTCCTAAAAAACAACCCAAATTAATAAACCATACTTGAAATGAAGATCTAGGTTCTTACACTTACCTTCTTTCTATTTTTATCATTGTAAGATAGAAACATTCAACAAGTGTACATATGCCCTACTATCATGATGATTGTAATATAGTTCATTTTTATACCCATATTTAATGTGTTTTTAATAAGTATAATTGATTAAAAATGATAATAATTTCATGATTATTTTTATGGGGATGATAGACCAATGACCCCTTTGTCCACAGTAAACACACCAATGTTGTTTTTGAAATTACGAACCAAGTGTCCTCAAAACACAAGACATCGACATAACTAAATAAGTAAATAAATATATAATTATAATAGATAATGAAAATGGTTTTATTATAATGAATTAAACCTATAAAAGTTTCATAATAAAATAAATAAATTTTATAATTTTATTATATAATAGATAAAATATATACAAGATATTTTCTAGACGAGAGGTAAGGCATTCATCTCAAAACATCCTTCTTTGAGACAAATGTTTATTTATAAAAAATTACTATCAATAGTATATATTCATCTAATTTATATATTATATTATTATTCCTTATTACATTTTGATATTTTTTTTGTTAAATTTCGTTTACTTCATTTATAGTTATCATTAATCCAAAGTTATCAATTCGGTAGTGGTTTATATTTCAATCTTATATTAATCGAGACTATTTATGTATAAATTTATATTATAGGAAATTATTTTATAATTTTATAATTGAACCATTTAATTTTATTATACTATTATTATTCAATAAATTTTTTAGTAATAGAACCATTTTACTCTCTTTGGTACTTAAAATGATTGATATAATGTTTTTATAAAAAGATTTCATCTTTTCTTACTTCAGTCAAAAATATTTTTCTTCCATATCCATATTTTCTAAAAATATTATCATGAGTATTTATAAAATTCTAAAAATAAATTTTTAAAGTAATTTTTTCCCATTTTTTACTTTCTACAATACTTTTTAAAAGAAATCATCTTTTCATGTTGTGAACAAGGGACTTTTTAACATTATTAAAACATTGTGAAATGAGTGTTTTTTAACTTATACATCATGTAATAAATTAACCTCCATCATAACCATTAAATTAATTGAAGGTACCTTTTTAATTTTCAATGTAAATTTTTAGATAAAAAATTGTATATATAATTCTTTATTTTTTATAGTCATAAGAAGTTTTTTCAACAGAAAATGCTATTTTCAATAATAAATGTTCCCATTAATAGTTTCATGAAATTTTCATCAATGATGAAAACCTTTGATGTTATTGATAGATTTTAAATTATATAGGTATGTTTATCACATATATATCAAGATTATAATCCATTAATATTATGGGGTAATAATTTCCTTATCTTCATCTCTCAAATGACTTCATGATGAAATATCCTTTGATTATTATATTATAAAAGATTATAAAACCCACTTCATTTTATTGGTAGTTATTATGTTTATGCCTTATTATTGATTTCATTTTGTGGAAAACATAATCCTGGACATTTTATGAGGTTCCACCCATATTTTTCTCTAATTCATTATGTAATAGTTTTAGTCTCATGGGATTTCATGTATTGTATTATGGAGTTAACCTAATTAAACATGGGTTTTTCCACCATGTGATGTTGTCTCGGTAGTTAACATTGACTCATGATTATGTCATGTTATAGTTTTGTTTTGTATTTCCTATGATTTCATTATATTTTTATTTAATTTTGTTTATGTTATACTCACATGTGATTACCCATGACCCTTCTATTTAATGATTTCATTTTATAATTTTGACTCAGAATTTACATTTCCTTGTCATGTTTATTCCCTTATTGGGATTTTTAGCTCACCCATTTGTTCTATGTATTACCGATTTTATGTCATATGGATTTAGGATATCAAAAGGATTTTGAATACCATTATTCATAATGAAATAAATATATATTATTTTAGCCTCACTATTATATATTATGAAACTAGTCTTCAAAGAACACTTGGCCTCATGATATTTGGGTTTTAATTAATAGATGTTTATGTTACAAATAATGTAATAAAATATTTAAAAGTATTGGGTTTCTATAGTTGGAATCATATGAGTGTATAGTTGTAATTGGTGATTATGACAAGAAGATATTAGTGATAACCCTGTAAAAAAGAATATGGATAAGTCTATTTATAATAAAACATCCTAGGATATTGGTGAAGTTAAGAACAAGTGACTTAAAAGAAATTGAATCCATTTATGAATACTAAAAGTTTATATGGCTCTAGAACATTTTTACCTAGTGGTATAAACTCTTAAAATAGAACATTGGGAATTGTCAATATCATCTCTCAGTACATAAAAATAGGCATTGCTTCACACCTAGTTTGAAACTCTCCTGGGATATATTTTAGAAATTCTCATACTCTTTACAAACCATTATAAAGGACTTCAATAAATGATAATCATGGATGACTGAGGTTAAACCTAATGTGTATTGGGTTAATAAGTATACAACTGATCATGAGATTAGAAGGCATAAGTACCCCTTTAGAGGTTTTAATTTATAGATGTATAATAAAATTAAGAATATTTTTTGGATATATTATAGTAATATGCCACATGTTTTTAGTATTTATTTCAATAATAATAAAAAGATATTTTAAAAAGAATGACTTTATATTTTGGGGATATAAGTTTAATGGCATTGATAACCTTTAGATTTTATCCTATCTTTTATATTAAGGTTATAAAATTCAATAAATATAATTTTATTTAGTGGGAAGGACACATTGTATACTAAACTATTGTGGTTAAAACTAATTTGATGTTTCAGGTCATTTTGAGGATGATAATAATATTTTTGGGAATGTTATATGAATTATATTAATATTTTTTTAGAAAAAGGAAAATTGCATTTTGGATGACAAAACATCATATCCAGCAAGTCTTTAGGGCCAGAACACACAACCGAAGGGAAAATGGTGCAATTACTACCACTAGAATATGTGATGTGTTGTTTAGTGTGACATTTTTTTAATTAAATAAATTGATGGATAAATATTAAGTTGAAATTGGGAAACATGTTATAAGATAAAATGTTTTCGAACTTTTATTATTTTGAATTTATTAATGTTATTTTGTGAAATATTACATTGGGTTGATGTATATGTATCCCTTGGGTCTAGAATATTATTTTATATATGAAATTATATTAGAGGAATGAAATTAAATACTTAAATATTGAGGTAACTTTTCATGTAGGGTTATGGGATGACTTATATTAAAATATATATTTGTATATTAAAATATATATTAATTTTGGGAATTATATTACATTATGATAACCATTTATAGTTTTGGAAAATATTTAAAGACAAAAATAATATCTTGATATCATTTTATAAAATTATATTATCTGTTAAATCTTAATTTTAGTCCCTTAGGCATAAAATATTAATCTTGAATAATCATACTTTGGAGAGACAGATGATATTTTTGTGAAAATTTATTAAGGGATGAAATTATACATGTCAAATTAATATATTTTCTTATTTTGTTAGTCTAGATGGTAAAAGGATCCCTCAACTTTAGGAAAAGTTTCTTGAAATAATAATTTTATTCATTTTTTATAAATAGATGATCACTTCACTCTAAAAAAATGTAAAAAAGTATCTCTAAAATTGATCATCTTTTCAAATCTAAGTTTTCACTTCCAACCAATGTTCTCTTATGTGTAAACCTATCTATGTGATATCCTCAATATCTCCCTTTAACTCTTTTTAAGATTATTTTTTATTTACCCTTTTTTACAATCATGGTCTTCAAAAAAAAATTAGATATCAACCCATTGATTAATAATATATATTTAAAATAGAAATATTTAGATTTATTTAAAGGGGTATAATTTAACACCATATTATTTTAATAGAACACTATATTTGATAGGATTTTCAAAAATCAACACTGAGTTTTAATGAACTGAAACAGATGTAATAATCTGAACTTTTATAGATAATATTCCCATTTTAATTTAATTAAATGTATTATTTTGTGTTATGGTTATAGAAAACATAGGAACATATTTGGTTTTATTTACCCTATTTAATTTAAGAGACCATTAATAATCATAAACTTTTATGATATATATTTTTAATAGTGATCATATGATTAGTATAAATATAGGTTTTTGACAAATCTAACAGACACAAACAAAGGAAGTGATGGCCTCAACCAATAGTATCATACCCTATGAAGACTATTTATCAGAGCATCTACGGGAGATAAAATCACTAGGGTTTTCCCATGACCATAAAAATGGTATATCCCATAACTAAAGTATTAGATAAACCTTATATAGGATATGTCCATGTTCATCGACATCCCATCCAAAAACATGTATGTCAAACCACCCCTTCAAAATGCCAACATCACACACCATACCCTTAATGAGCTTTCAATTGTAATAAAGGGATACATATCAAGAACCTAATAATATTAATATATATTTTTTATGTAATAATTAATATATTTTCTTTTTATTATTACTTTATAAACGACTTTGTTTTTCATACAAGAAAATAAAAATTATATTTTTGGATAATATATAATTTTAATTAACACATTAATTTTAATGAATTAATATATTTTGAAATAAATAATATTTTAATAAATCAATATTATTGAATAATTTTTATTAAATATAAACGATCTTATAGTTTTTATGAACTCAAAAACAATTTTTATAAGGGTTCGAAAATTGTTATTGTCAAAAACCCAACATTTCTTAATAAATGATGATTGTATTTTAAAATTAGAAAATTTAATTTCTTTGAAAATTTATTTTCAGAAAATGAATATTATTTTGGGAATCATGACATTAAAATTATCCAATGGTCAATTTTTCAAAATTTTCAAAGACAGTCAAATTTTTGGGTAAAAATTTAAATACTATATAAATATATGTTTTTTATTATGAGATAAAAATGACCCAAATGTGAGGTAATAAATAAAATAAAAGGTATGAAAACAAAAAATATTTTCCCCTTTAAATTAATTTGATTTTTAGGTTATTTTAGTAATATTATAATTCTTTTATAAATTCCCCAACACATATAATATATTTTAAAGTTTTAAATCATTTTTATAAGAGCATGACTCACTTCCATATCCCGAAGGTAATATCTTAATTATTATAGACCTTTTAATGAAAAAATAATTTAACCCACTCATATTTTATTGAAACAATTGGAAAAGTATGGGAATATTTGTAGTTTTGATAAATTTATTATATAGAGTCCAAGACATGATTTTATTAAATAATAAAGAACTACCCTCTCTTTTCATATTTTTACCCACCCAAACTCACAATACACTTAACTAAAAATCAATTAATAACATAATTACTCTTCCCTATAATATCTATATTCCTAAAAATGTTACCCCAAGCTCTCAAGAAGCTCCTCTCAAGCATTTTTAATCCCCCTATCAATGTAAGGGATAATTTATTTCTCTAGTTTATTCAACCATATTCTTCATTTAATGTTATGTATTTTGATTTCCTAATGTTGGATTTTTTTAAACATCCCTATTACTATCCATTTTATTTAAAAATAATTATAAACCCCTTAATCACTCATTAAAAAATTTATGACTCTATATACCATCGTTATGCTACCGAAATTTCAATGTGATTTCTCAATACCAAACCATTTAATTGTGATTACCATCTCTATTTTCACTCAAGGAAATTCATCTAGACATACCTATAATCTTTTAATTTATTAATTTTTTGTTTTTATTTCTAACTAATTTATCTTGTAATTATATTTTTTGAAATATCATCCAATGATGAATGTTCTATGTGGTACACTTATGCTTGTACATGACATGAAAGTGACGGGTTCACATGAAATTATATATCTCTAAAATGGATTGAAAAATGTTTTTATCTCGTGAGACATCATGAAAGGGATTATGGGGTTATCCTAATCCATCAAAATTCTCTTTCCACCATGTTATGATGTCTTTTAGGTTGTCCTTAACCTATGTTTATAATGTCAATTTTAAAGGTGTTTCCACATTTCCCATGTTTCATTTATGTTATCATGCTATATCAGGCATCATTATTCATTCTTATGATTCACACACCTTTAATGTCTCATTAAAATGAATGTTCTCTAAAAAGTAATATTTTCTTTATATTTTTCCATTTTTATTCACTTATAGGGCTTTATAGCTCACCTCTTTATTATGTATGTCCTAGGTTATCCCCTGTGGTTTTAAGTTAGCTGAAATATTATGACTATGATAAGGATGTTTTTAATAATGGTGATATACCCCTTGAATTTAGTTATATTATAGTGTACCTAATTACCCAATTATATAATGATTCTCAAACATATTATTTATATTGTTTGTACCATTATGTAATAAATCATGAATTAATGTGTAACAAAGATATGGGTGGTCATAGTTGGAATCAAAGGAAAGTTAAGTTATTTTGGGATTAGGATTAGAGAGCTATTGAGAAATATTTAGGGATAAGACTAAATATAAGAATACATTCATAAATTTTTTATATATAGATTAAGTGTTTTGATATAAAATAAATCAATGTCCGGATACAACAAGTGGATGTGGATCTGGTACAGACGTACTGAAGGGTAAAATTTGAAAATACCTCATTGATCTAGACTCAAACAGGAACTAATGACTAATAATGATCCTTGAAAAATGTCTACTTTGACACTAAAGAAGGATATTATATGGTAAATTGACAAGATAATTATGATCTATTATTATGGGAACAATAATTCCCATAAATTTCCATGTTATAAAATAGATCATGGATAAAATATATTGCAGTGTAGAATTTCATATGTTAAGGAAGTAAATTTCATTTATAAGTTATTAATTTAATGTTATTAGTTTCATGTTTATATTTTTATCTATTTAAAAATAATTTTCTATAATGTTCCAAATATTTAATCCAATTGATGAAAATATAATGAACTAAGTAAACAACAAATGTGAAGGGAAATGTGATGACATCCCAAAAAAGATGCACAACTTGATGTGAGCAGGAAAAGAGAACATTGTGATGACACTCTCTCAGTTGATTCATGCTCTGAATAGAAGCCTAAATCATAAGGAATTCTTATATCCTCCTAATAATGGATAAGAATAAATGTAGGCCTCTTTGTGGAAAGGGCCTCCAACATTCAATGAATCATCTAATCCCCTAATTGGAGAACAATGGATCAACTCCACTGACAAGATCTTCACCATACTTCAATGTTATGAGTAAGATATTGATATATAGGTTGTTTATCATATATAGGGAGAAGATTATTAGTGTAGTTCATTAATCACGAATATGATGCTTCAGGAATAGATTTAAGTGATTGCATGGAAGGATTTTTAGGAAAAAATTTCTAAAACTAATTTTCTCACACTCTATGATTTAAAACAGAAAGGGATTTCATTACCCTCATAAAAAATACAAAACATTCATAGGGTAATATGAGGAAAACATCAAAAGACTTTCATGATACACCTTTGGATTTGTTTTTACCTTTTGATTAAATGATTACTACTACTTTGGTGTGCTATAATAGAGTCAAAGAAAATCTCTGGAAATCTAAGACTCTGATAGTTAAGATAAACTTTTTTGGTGTGACCTCAATGTCAAAATGGAGATTTATGAATCTCAAGGTTCTCATAAAAAAGATATAGAAATTAGGGTTTAATTCTGGAAGTTTTATGGATAAATCTAACAATTGTATGAAATTTCAACATCCCACTTATCAAAAGTGTTAAAATAAGAACCTCAAAAATTGCCTTTTAGTGGTAAATAACTTCTTTAGGTGCGGAAAGGACATGCAGCTAGCTAGTGATTTCTGATGATAGAAACCCATCAATGTAATGGAATAGAGGATTTATCCAATAAACCCACATGTTTAGTCTAATTATTCACCTTTAAGAGACAAGGGCACATTTAAAACCAATTCACTAAGACAATGGTGGTCGGAGATAACCAGTACCAACAACCTCTAAGGAAGCAAGAGAGAAATTAGGACATTACAACCACTAAGTTTAATCCTAATAATTATGTAGTGATAGGTACTATGACTATTCATTAATGTATATATAAAAAACATTTTTATTCTAGTTCAATGAATTTGTTGATATAATGAGTGTTTAGTAGAACAATTCAAAAACTACCAAAAATCATTGAAGTAGAACTATCGGTGAAAACAACAAATGGGGAAATTATTGCATCCAAAGTATATAACTTATACCCTATCAAAATTTTTAGGACCAAAATTCCAGTGAACCTTTTGATACTCCCATTATTGAAATTTGATCCAATTATGGGAATATTTTTTCTTTCCCTATATAGAGCCAATATAAATTTTCATGAGTAGGAAATCACTCTCTGTATCATGAATCATCCTCATATTCTATAAAAATTCAAGGAGGAGGATGAATATTCTTTAGAACCAACATATCAAGAATGTATATTACTTTCATATGATCAATAATATCTAGAATAAATGATTGATTGTAAGGAAATGATCATCCATGGATTTATTCCCATTTTAAGTGAATGCACTGATGTGTTTTCTAAATAATTACTTGGTCTTCCACATATCAAAGATGTTGAATTTTCAAACAAGCTTCCATTATCTAAAACACTATATTGAATTATTATTTTGTAACTTGAAATGATGAAAAATAACTACTAGATAATCAATATAAAGGCTTTATATTCCCAAGTTCTTAACTATGGGGTTCGCCATTCCTCTTTTTTAAGAATAAGGGCTCTTCAATGTGACTTGGCCTTGATTATTGTGAGCTAAAAAATCACAATAAAGTAAAAGTATCCTCTATCAAAAATTGATGACTTTTTTTATAATATATTTGTATCCTAATACTTATCCATGTTGGATCGTAAGTCTAGGTGTTATCTATTAACATTAAACAAGGAGTATATCCTCATGAGTGCTTTCCATACAAGGTACATGCATTATGAGTTGATTGTAATCCCATTCAGACTCACTAATTCTCATTAAATCTTCATGGAATTGATGAATAGAGTATTATTGATATTACCTTGAATAATATGTGGTATCCTTTTTAGATAATATTCTAATATAATCAAAAATCATGGAAGATAATGGGAAGAATCTAAGCATTGTGTTAAAAACATTAAGAAATGAGAAGGCTTATGAAAACTATTGAAAATGCATGTTCTGGTAAAAGGGAGTCTCATTATTACGGAATATTATCACTTGTAATCAGATATATTTAGCTCCTTTAAATAAAAAACACATTCTATGATGGATAAATCCAAAATCTATGATAGAAATCCATATTTTTAGCGATTAAATGGTATTATCATCGATTTGTGTAAATATTTCTCAATTGTCAAACCCCCTAACCAAGATAACTCATAAGGGAGTCATGGTTGTTTTTGGAAAAAATTAATGTGAACAAATCTTCAAGAATTTTAAAAATAGTCTTGAAACTACACATGTACTAACACAACCCAAAAGTGGGGAACGTTTCTGGGTATTCAACCTTGATTCAATGAAGGTATTAAATTGTGTGTTAATATAGAATGGAATAGTGATAGCCTATGTCTCAAGGGAATTTATGTTTCATGAATAGAACTACAAAATGCATGATGTGGAGTTAGATACAATGAAATTTTTATTAAAAATATAGTGGCTTTGTCTCTATGGGGAGAATTGTGAAACATATACGGGTCATAAGAGCGTCAAGTATAAAATCACACCGAAAGAGTTGAATGTGCACCATTATAGATTTTTAGTGATTATTAATGTCTATGAATTCTCAATACACTACCATCCAAGGAACGAAAACAACAATTTTATCATTAATGATAATTGGGAAGGATCCAATCATCTCATTCTTGAAAATTAGGGATATGTGAATCATAATAGAAGAAACATCATCAATCCTTTCAAAAATTATTTCTCAACCAACCATTCTAGATAAGATAATGTATTCTCAAATAAATGACGTGGGAATTCGATACAAGGTGAAAACTATAAGAAAATGGAAATCCTCGGACTTCAATATTAATGAAGAACCAATTGTATGATTTGGGTTAAGACTATTTATATCATATAATTTTAAATTATAGATGATCATTTTGAATGACGTGCATATATCGACATTCTCTGCCCATAAAGAGAGATCAAATATGTATCAAGATCCCCAAGAGAACTATTAGTGGGAAAATATAAAGAAGGAGATCACAGAATATATATCAAGGTGTATTTTTTATCAACAAGTGAAGGTAGAAAGGAAACAATCTAAGGGGATTATGCAACCATTACAAATACCAACATGGAAATTGTAAAAAAACCATAGAATATTACAATAATCATTCAAATAAATCCATAGTAATTAATTATATAAGTGGTTTTTTTGGATAGTCTTACAAATACTCCTCACTTCATTGAAATTCAAGAGGACTTTTAACATGATCAACATGCAAGTATATACATTAGAGAAGTGGTGAGGTTGTATGAAACAACACTATCGATTGTACCTGATTGAGTTTCTAGATTTACCTCCATGTTCTAGAAGAGTCTTAAATGTAATCTAAATAATTTGTTGAAATTTATAATAGCTTATCACCCACAAACTGATGTCCACTCTGAGCATACTATCAAAACACTCGGGGACATGTTTAGAGCATGCCCAATTATCTTCAAAGGAGTATGGGACCAACATTTTACGTTGCTCCATAATTAATACAATAATAGTTTCCACTCGAGTATCAAAATGGATCCCTATGAATACCTCTATGGGAATATGTGATGAACATATGTATGTTGTGATGATGTTGGGGAACACAAACAACTAAGTTCTGAAATGGTCGATGAAATGGTGGAAAAGGTCAAGACTATCCATCATGACATCAATGTAAATCAAAATTGAATAATATCTATATTGAAAATAATCAATGAGTCCTAGAGTTTGAGTTTAGAGATATTATAATCCTCCTTATATCTCTAGGGAATAATGTCATGAGATTTTGGGAAAAGAGAAATAAAAGTTCAAGATACATTGATCCCTTTGAGATCTTTGACCACATTAGAGTGGTTTCTTATTGACTAGAACTAAAACTTAACCTATCTCAATTATATGATATGTTAAATGTATAACTATAAATAAATTACATAACATACCCCTCATATGTTTTGAATCTATAGGTGGTACTGTTGGATAATGATCTATCTTGTGAGGAGAATCCAGTGAGGATTTTATTTTATTGAGAGAAATTTCTATGATATAAGACAATTCACCCAGTGAAGGGAATATAGATAAATGAAATGTTTTTGGATGAGATATGGAAAATGAAGGAGGTAATGAAATAGAATTTCCCTGATCTATTTTAATGTATGAAATCAAATTTTTGAGGGAAAAAATCTTAAGGGTGAAGATTTTAATGACCTAATCTTTTTAAATAAAATACCTTTGGTCATTTAATTAATTTTCTTATTATGTATTATGGTTATAGAAAACACATGAACTTATTTAGTTTTGTTATATCCTATAGGATTTCAAAGACCATTAATCATTATAACCATTGATAATACAGTCATTAAATAGTGATCATACTATTTGTATAAACATATTGGTTAGACAAATATAGTTGACATCGATAAATAATGTGATGGCCTCAACTAGTGGGATAGTCCCAAAGAAATCCCATTTATCAGATATTTTTTGGAATATATAATCAAGTGGAATTTACCTTGACCAATCCCAAGACAATATCCAAAAAATAAAGTATGAGTGAAATTATTTTTGGGGTAAGTTCAAGCTCATCGAGATCATGACCCAAACCATTTACGCCGAACCACCCCATTAAAATATCATTGTTGCACACCTAACCCTTAAGTTGTTTAATTTTGTATAAAAGGGATATGTATCAAGAACCTAATAGTATTAACCTTTATATTTTATATACTAATGAATATATTTTCTATATATTGTTACATTATAAATGATTTTAATTTTAATAAAATAAAACAAAAAATTAATTTTTCAAAACTATTCAATTTCAATTAAGAAATTTATTTTGATGAATTAATGGATTTATAAAATAAATAAATATTTAATAAAATCATTTTATTAAATAATTTTTATTAAATATGAATTATCATATAATCATTATGATGTGAATTTTAATTTTTATAAGGGTTTTAAAACTGATATTGTGAAAAACCCATCATTTCTCAATAAATGTTGATTCTATTTTAAAAGTGAAAATTAATATATTTATAAAATTATATTTATAAAATGAATATTTCTGTTGGAATCATAATGAAATAAGTTTCCATTGATTAATTTTATATAATTATCTGAGAGAGATGAATTTTTGGGAAAAACAATAAAATACAGTATAAATATATAGTGCATATTATGACATAATAATGACCCACAAGTGATATAATAAATATAATAAAATATATACATAACCAAATATATGTTTCCAATTTATATAAATGTGTTTTGAGTGAATTTTAATAATATTATAAAGACTTTATGAATCCTCCAAAACAAATAATTTATTTCAAAAGAATTAAAATCATTTCTTTAAGTTCATAACACACTTCCACTTCCCTAAGGATAATATTTTAATGATTTCAGGACATGAAATTATTAAAAAATTAAATACACTCCATGTTTTTAGAAACTATGGGATAAATTCATTGGATGGTTTCTGGTTTTGATTACTTTATTATATAGAGTCCAAAACCTATGTTTGAGAAATAATAAATAACTCCCCTCTATTTTCCTATATAAACCTTCAAAAAATCCCATTACTCTTTAATAAAAAACACTGGGGAAAGTATTTACTCTAATCTCCCCTATCTAGTATCCTTATAATCATTTTTAATCACCCTATCATAGTACGGGATCATTTACATCCCCCCTTTATTAAAGCATGTTCTTCATTTTATGTTGTTTATTTCTAATTCCTAATGTTGTGATATTCTTTTCTAGATAACTCATACATTCCGTTTGATTTCAAATTATGAGATACCCATTTTGATCTCATTAAACCTGTTTTTTGAATCTTTATATATTTTCATCATGTTTCTAAAATTTCACTATGATATTTCTATGCCAGACTTTTTTATTGTGAATACAATCACTATTTCCACACAAGGGTATTCACCTAGACAAACCTATACTCCTTTAATTAGGCAATTCTATGTATTTATTCTAGAATCTATGATCCTAGAATTAAATTTTATGTAATATTATTCTATAATGAATGTTATATGAAGAACACTTATCCATGTACCTGATATGAAAGTGATTGTTATGCCCAGAATTATATAGAACACCAATGAAATGGGTAATGTTTAGTTTCTTGAGTCATCATTAAGGGGATTATATAGTGAAAATAATCTATCAGGAGACTTTTCTACTATTTTATTATGTTATGTGGATAGATATGACCAATATTTATACTGTTATGTTTAAATTGGTTTCTATATTTCCCATGTTTCCTTTATGTTGTAATGTTATATCATGCCTCATTGTTCTTAATTATTATTATCACATCTTTTATGTCTCATTTTTATTCCTATTTTCTAATGCATAATACTTTTTTTATTATTCTATATTTTTTCCCTTACTAGGATTTATAGCTCAACTCTTTCTTATGTATATCTCCAGGTTATCTTATGCAATTTTATGTATGATGTAATATTATGAGCATGTTAAGAAATTTATCTATAATAGAAATGTACCCTCTATTATATTTTATTATGTAATGTACCTAATTATCAAAATACACTATAATTATTGATCTGTTGGGATGTATTGTGTGTATCTTAATTTAGTAAATCGGGAATTAATGTTTAATAAATATATGGGTTGTCATAATAGAATATTAAACAATTATTATGTAAACATAAACAATTTTACCTAGTCATAAAATTAGTGGATGTTAATAGTATTAACTTATTTAGTAAATATTCATTAAATTATCATATAAATTTATAGAACAATTCTTAATAACCACTCATCTTTAATAATAATATCTTAAACTATAAAAAATATGTTTCCCTCAAAAATGATTTTTATTACTTTTTTTGAGAAAATATTATAATTAATTTATTATAATTTTTGAACTTCTATATTATAAAATGAAAATAATTTTTTTAATCATCATATAAAAATTTACTTAGGGTAAAATTTTGGAATTTTTTGGAAAATAGAGATTTTTCATTGCATAATGAAAAACTGAATTATTTTAAAAAACGTTAATTTATTTTTATTAAATAATGTAATTTAAATTTACCATTATTATTTAAATTTTATATAAAAGTTATATAAGTTTTATGTAGTTATATTTGATCAAATTAATTAAATTTATGTCATATCAAAAATGAATTTTAGTAAAAGTTTGATCTTAGGGTTTGAAACGCATTTTTCTGAAAACTATATAACAATGCAAGATGTTTGTCAAATATAATTAATTTCAATAAAAACTGAAAATTAATATTTTAAATGAAATATAAATATAATAAATATACCTTTACTAAATTAAATTAATATAAATAATATTATTATTCATACAATTAATGTAAAATCATCTTTTCTTTGAACAATTCATTTTTTGGAAAACCACTTTTTCATCCTGCTTTTGGTATTTATTTTAAGTTAAATTATAAAGCCTATATGAATTGAATTTGATAAAATGTATTTTACATTCTGAATCAGAATAATTTTTATTATATAATAATTTCAAATTAATTTTTGGTCATAATGAATTGTAAAAATATTAAAAAACTAGTTGTCTTGGTAAAATAAATCAAATGGTAAATGTGAGTAACCTTAGTGGTAATGGAGATAACATGTTTAAAATTGGTTTACTTTTACTTTTTTAGATTATTAAAAACCTTATAACTCCTTAAATAATTTATTTGTAAATCTTGGAAGCACATTCCTTTTTAGTGACTTCCAATTATTGAATAGTATTGGGTATTTACAAATGTAACACTCCTCCTGAATTATATAAGGGCATACCCTCCCCTCACTTATTCAATCCTCTAAATAAATTTGGCTAAAAAACTAGAAAACATATCTAGAAAAAATTGTATCTGCATCCTAGAAATTTTATTTGTCCCAAAATACCAACCTCAGGTTCCTTAATAAGTGATCCAAATGAGTTTCTTATAAACAAATGTAATCATCTTCACCATGATCCATCTTTTTATTTATTCTTTCTTCCACCATAAATTATATCATAAAAATTACAATATAATAACACCTATATATTATATTTTTGAAGATGTTACTTTTTTGTATAATAACATTTATCCATCTCTTCCCCCGTTAAATGGGAATCAAACCCAATGTCTCGTTGTACGGTGGACTACCACCTCAAGAACCGGTGTAATTTGTTTTCCATCATAACCTCTCATGGTTGATAGTGGTGATGGATTTAATTTTTTTATATGATTTTATTGAATAATTACCCATTACAAAAAATTAAAATATCATATACCTTCTCACCTTATCATCCATTAAAAACTAATAACATCATTTTTTTGTATGGTGGACTACCACCTCGTGAAGAGTTGTGACTCATTGTTTTTACCGTATGACATAAATGATATATATAAGAGTGTTTAAATAAAAACTATGACATTAATAATTAATTAATAACTTTATAAAGAAAAAATAATAGTTACCTTTATTCCATTATGATCGTTAATAAATGGAAATGTTACACATGTGAACCTACGACCAACAATATTTATGATTATAAAGTAGTTCATTTTTTAAAACTATATTCAAGGTTAGTTATAAATTTAAATTTTTTGTATAAAAATAATAATTATTTAATTATTATTATCTTTTATATGGCAGAAAAATAAACCCTTTTACCATGTTCAACACAACAATTCTGTTTCGGATTTATGAATCAAGCATCCACAAACAAACTAATTTGAACATAACTGAATATGTACTGAAATTGTTATTAAAATAAATTGATTAAACTATTTAAGTATAAAATATTAAAACTACAATAGGTTCATAAGAAAATAAATTATTTATATAAGTTTATCATCTTGTAGATAAAATACATACATGACAAAGTCTGAACTCGAGGTAAGGGTTTCATCTCAAAACATCCTTCTCTGAGACACATGTCCTTTTATGAACCTAATTAATTTTAATAGATTATATAAATACCAATTAATTATTATAATATGAATCCCTAATTATTCATGTTATTTTATGTTACAATTCATTTACATCATTCAGGAGAGTTATGATTAAAAATTTAGCAATGTGGTAAGGAATTTTTCATCAATCCCATTTTAATCAGGATTTCTTATGCTTAAATTTATATTATAGGAAATAATTTTATCATTTTCTCATAAAACCCTTTAATTTTTTTTCTCGAGTGGTCATAAATTAAATTTTTATAGTAAAATAACCATTTTCCTCACTTTTTCTTAAAATTATTGAGATAATGTTTTCAAGAAATACTAACTTCATTTCTCTCTTTGGATGAAAATACGATTTCATTCATATACATGTTTTATAATAATTGTTTTGAAGGATATTTTTATCATTCTCAAAATGATTTATTAATGAAATTTTTATCCATGTTTGAAATTTTCAATAATGATTTCAAAGGAAAATTATGTCCTTTTTCGAAATGAGGGAATTTTTAACCTTTTACAACTATGTGAAAGGAATGTTTTTTTAATCTTATATAGAATGTATAGAATTACCCTACCTCATGTCCACTCAATTATTTGAATATTAATTTATAATTTTACATGGTTATTTCTTTATTAATTTTTTTCTATAATATTTTTGAAATATTTCGAATTTTAAGAAGTATTTTCATGTGAAAAGACTTTTTTTACAATAAATATTCTATTTAGTATTTCAAATACATTTTTATCAATGAAAAAAACCTTTTATGATATGGATTAATTATATATTATGTATATATATCTCTCACATAAATAATTATCTTATTATCCCTTTATTTTATGGTGTAATGTATTTCTTATATTCATCTTTACAATTACTTAATTATGAAATTTCTTTTTCTTATGATATGAGACAGAATTATACGACCCATTTTTTCCATGGTTAATAATTATATTTATCCATTATGATTGATTTATTTTTTTTCACACATAATAATTAACTTGTTTTTATGGGTTCACACATATCTATCCCCAATTAATTAGGTAATGTTTTTAGTCTAATGAGACGTCGTGTATGGGATTAGGGAGTATAAAAAATCCATTATAGGACTTTATCCACCATGTTATATTATCTAGGTTATTTTCTTTGACTCATGTTTATATCTTTTTATATATTATTTCCACATTTTCTATAATTCTATATTCTGATGATACCATGTTTTATATTTTATGATCCTATGTGATTATTCATGAGCCTTATAATTTTTATATCATTTCATAACTTTGAGTCACATGTTATGTTTTCTTATCATGTTTATCCAATTACTATGCTTTTAATCTCACCCATTTTCTTTATGTATTACTTGGGTTAAACCATAATGTTTTTGGAGGTCTAAAATATTTAATAACTTATTATAGAGAATAAAATGATGATTTTTTATTTTAGCCTGACTTTGATGTATTATGATCTTATTCTTATAAATACACTACTCTTCATGATATTTATGTTTTAGTTAATATATTTTTGTGTTAAAAATTATGTAATAGTATGTGTAAAAGTCTAGGGTCATTATATTCCCATATATAAAAGGCATAACCTCAAGTTTACCATACTGTATTGGGTATTACATCTAGTTTCCCATAGTGAATCAAAAATCATTATTAATTTCCCATTAATATCAGAAGAGATATAAATCCACAATTAATGAATTGGAGGGATATATAGGACTTGAAACTTCTTAACAATAATTATTCATACATATTTTTTCCATTTGTATATGAAACAATTTATACCTTAAAAACCACTCAATCAACCCCTGGAAAATAGATGGGATTCATGAAAAAAATCTGTAGAACGATTTATAATCCACCTACAGAAATAAGATAAGTTCTAGTTTAAAGATATTCCTAGTGTAAAATAAGAACCATTAAGGATGTTAAGCTAGATAAAAATTTACTTTTTAATATCATTGGAAAAATTAAATGGGAAATAAGAAGAAATATCCCCTTTTTTAAAAGTATCAAACAATAAAAAATGTTTTCTTTAAAATGAAGTACTATTAAAAAAATAAAAATTACCCATTGAAAGAAAAAAAATATTTCAAAAGACAAATTTATTATCAAGATATTATTTTAATGACATCGTATGACAATACATAGACACTAAAGAATTCCTTCATAAATAGATACAACCTAAAATTCTCTTCTTAAATCAATAATTCATTTTTAAAAATAGACATTTATTTTTTAAAATATAAGAACATTTCCTTTTCATTTAAAGATCAACAAGAGTTAAATTATTTCGAAAATTCATTTTAAAAAAATAAAATAAGATTATTAAATAGTAATGCTCATATTATTGAATCCCAAGATAAATAAACACATTTATATCATTATTTAAAAGGAATAATCATATCATCTCGCCAATTTTTACCTATAGCGATGTATTGCACAATTAGTGTCTTGGAGGATCACCTACATAAGTAAATTATTTTATAATAATCGACAAAATTTCTTCATAAGTTCACCATACTAGACCATCTTATCAATTTATTATTATTTAAACTCATCCTCATAACCTAGGTCATAGACACATAAGAAAGGGGTAACCTCTAATACTAAGTATAGGTTGATTAAGTATTTATCAATAATGATTTTATAAAAAATTATAAAAAACAATGATCATGAGAACAATATCACATATTCAATAGTGTTAATCATAAAACATAAGTGATATTTAATGAAAATGGAATAAAAACATGAATCCACAATAGATAAACGTAGAAACTTAATAGCCATAGCATGGCCTGAAAATATTTAATATAAATCATCAATCATGTAATAATAACATAATAATGAATAATATATTTCAAGTATGGAACAAACATTATTATAAGTAATTATAATGTTTAGAAGGTACACCATTGGTTCACACAAATATGAGAAACTAAAACCTACTCATGTATATTATTTTAATGAGATATAAAATATTAACCAATAAATTATAGTTAGATATAAAACCCCATCTATAATTAATTAATACTTATGTGTTCTACCTTAAAACCATTCACATTTGACATTATAAAGAACCCAAAGAAATAAAATTGGGTTCATAAATCATTTAAATAAAAGAAATTTGGTTTTTATAATGAACACATGGAAATAAAAATGGGTTTAATAAAATATAAAAATGAAAATCATGGACCATTAATAGCATAAATAACCCTTGGATATAATAATGTGATTTATAGAATTTAAAAATTATATAAAATTAAACATAGAATTAAAAATATAGACACCAAAAACTTGATCACCTAAAATAGTAACATAATAAAATAAAAATATAGGGTTAAACCTGAAACAAAAATCCATTAAAGATATTTATTTTTTAATATATATAATTAAATGGAAACCAAATAACAAATATATTTTGTGAAAAACATTTTTTTAATAATAGATGTAAAATTCCTAGTTATAACTCTTTCAAAAAAGATATTTTTTTGTCACAAAAAAAAGAAAAGAAAAAGATAATTAATGTGGATTAAAATTAACAATATTTTTTCCAATGTATATTTGTGTTAAAATAATTGAAATGGTATATGAAGTGAATATAGAGGAAATAAATTCCATAATAAATAATATAACTAAAAGGAAGAAGTTTTATTTTTCAAATCTTATACCTTTATTATCAAAATCCATCAATCTTATTTAAATATGTTTTAAAACAATATTTATATTAATCTCTTATTTTACAAAGTTATTCATAGTTATAGAAATTTATAAATATAATTTACAATTATTCTCAATATTTATATTAGTTAGTCCTCATCCATTTTGAATATCAGGCGTGAGCAATCATCATTTTTTTGAGCTAGTTTTATAATTATAGTGTCGTTATTTTTTCTTATCCAAAATTTAATCATTAAAATATAATAAATAATATTTTAATTTATTATTTTTAATTATTTATAGTGTAATAATTTCATTCTATATGAGTTTTGGTTATGATACTTTAATATTAAATTAGTTATGAGCATGTTTCAAGGATTTTTTATAAAGAGACATTGGAAGCCTAATTAATGACTTTAATGTTAAATTTACCACTCTAGAAAAAAATAATTATTTAATTATTTATTTAATATATAATCTGTAACTGATTTCTCATAATCATATATTATATTATTTTATAAAAATATTCAGGTATATGGTTAGACTGACCCAAACATGAACATAGCATATTTAATAGATTATTAATATTATGAAAGTGGTTTGTTTTGGATCAGTATCATTATTATATAAAAATATTGGTATTATTTAGATAATATTAAGGTTTTGAGTTATATTTTTAGATATTATAATAAATAATAATGAAACTATACCTAAAACTAGATATGTTACTTCATGAATGTGGTGGTCCACACAGTGTGCAGTTAATGTTTTTATTTCTCAATGAATGGGGGGAAAGAAGGTGGATTATAATTTTCAAATTAAAATCACAGTAATATTATATATGAACCATTGTTTCTTAAATTTAACCACTATAATAACTGAATAGTGGTAGTGGTGAAAAAAATGGAAGTCATTTCTTCATGGATGATGTAATCCTCACAGCACACGAAATATAATTTTAGTTTTCTTAATAGAAATTATAATTGGTGGTTAGTAGATTTTATATTTTGATAATAACACTCAATATAAAAACAACAATTATTTCACTAAATTAGAATTATAATATAATATTTTGAATATTTGACATATAGGAAATGATGATACAGGAAAGAAAGTACAAACATTGGAATCATTGCATTTTCCTTGGAGGAATCCTTTAAAATTGAGGTCTCAGTCCAATACCTTATGACAATAGGATCAATAAAAATAAATAGGATAATTATGGAATTAAAATGTTTATATCATCAGTTATAAATATAATTCTTTGATTCATCTTCAAGTGCTCATGATAGGCTACTTTTATTATTTTTTTAGAATGGTGTTTTTGTTATAAAACCACTTAATATAAAGGGAGCATGTGATAAACAAGTCAAGTGAAAAAAATGGAAACTAATTTTTATGGGATATTTTACATTAGATAAACACCAAAAAACTCAATTAGATGCACGATTTTAACATGTTAGTCCTTTTACACATTTTGTTACCCCTTTATACTATTTTGGTTTTTAGTACGTTTACTGGTATTTTTTACAAAATTAATTTATTCTTTATTCAAAGAAAATATGGTTCATAGTAAATAATTAAGACTTTATAATTCAATATATACAATCTATTTTATTATATTATTTTTTAATTTGTGATGAAAATAAATTTTGAATTACTTAGTATAAAATTTATTAAACCATTTTTTTGAAAAAATATTACGTATGGTCAATAATATCAATATAATATTGAAAATTAAAAATAAATATCATTATATTATAAATTTACTTATAAAATATATATTTTTTATTGAAAATATTTTCATAAATTTCTAATTCATGATTATTTGTTAATAACGTTGTAAAAGTATCATTTTTAGATGGTATTTCAGACTATTCACCTAAAATTAAGTATCTATGGATAAATCCAAAAAATTATTCTTAATCAAATATTGACATAATAATTAAAAAATGATTTCTATTTTTTAAAATTCAAATTCTATAATTCATAAATTAAATCATAAATTATGGATAAAATTATTTTTTATAAGAAATAATCCTTTAGGTATATTAAATAATCTACTAAAAATACTTCAAATAAAAAATATACCATATTCAAAAAATATACACTTTTGAAAGTAAGTTATAAATATATAATGTTTTTATTACCTATATAGACACACTAGTTGAAATTGTATTAAAAGGGACCCTTATTTCATTCTATGGTTACAATTGTTTGTGCATTCTTATTTAATAACTGCCTTATAGTGGTCAATATCAATTTTATTAATATGTTTTGTGGTCAATAAAGGTCTAGTGTTGTGTGTGAAGTAAGATATCAAGAATAATATTTATTTAATGAGTAACATTTCACTAAAGTCTTATAACACCACATTCAACCCAGTTAAAATAATATCATCCTTGAAATTTTATTACCCATATGAAAATAGTAGAGGGAATTTTGGACTCATTACAACCTTCAGCTCCCACATAGCTTCCTTAAACTTATGATTCCTCTATAAAGTTGTGACCATATCAGTAGTATTATTCAAAAACACCTTATCTCTTTGATCCATAACTTCCAAATATTGTTTCTCATATTAGAGATCATGTTCCATTTGCATTGATTTAGATTTTAGTACGTGATATGGCTTTGGTATATACTTAGAAGAGATACAAGGAACACATTATTCATTTGAAATAGGTCTTTAGGGAGTGGTAAGTGATAAGTTATTGAACTAAAAATATCAAGGATTCTGAATGGACTGGTGTACCTGGGGATTATCTTTATTTTCTTCCCAAATCTCATAACCTGATTTCATAGAGATATCTAGAGGAACACTTTGTCAACAATAATACAATCTATATCACCTCAATGATTGTCCATATAATTATTTTTTTTCCACTTTCACATGTCATGGAAGTTTTTGAACATTCACTATAATTTCTTGTAAAAGGATAATACGTACCATATTCTACTCTCTTACTTCATCCTAGTATGCTAGAGTCATGCATCTCATCCCATACAGAGCCTTATATTGAACCATTTTAATGCTATAATGGAAACTATTATTATATGATAACTCTACTCAGAGTTGGTGATTATCCCAAAATACTTAATAATAAATTTAAAATAACTTTATCATATCCTATAGTTTTTGAATTCTCTTATCAGACTAACCATCTATCTAAGGATGATAAAAAGTGCTAAAAATAAACTTTGACATAAAGGATTTATAAATACTTCTCTAGAACCTTGAGGTATAACATAGATCCTGATAAGATACAATAAATACTGGTACTCTATAACGGCTTACCACAGACCTTATATAAATCCTGGTAGGTTTGTCAAGAGAGAAATTTTATTTGATTTCACTAAATGTGTTGATATATTAATTTGATAAACTACAACCCAAATATAATAGTATCCCTTAAATTTTTTGGGAATTCCTATGATGAAATCTATGGTAATGTTTTCCCATTTCAATATAGATTTGGGTAGTTGTTATAACATTAGACTTCTATCAATTATAATAAACTTATTTACATACCAAGAATCAATATATGTTTTTTTATCTCCTTATCATTTTATCCCATCATAAGTTTCTATTTATATCTCTATACATATTCACACTTCTGGGATTAATATAGAATGATAAACTATGATAATAATAATAAAATATACATCTTAATTATGGTTTGACTAAAAACATATCCAGGTTAAAAACATTATAAATCCATCTTGATCAATGTTGAACTCTTTAATACTCACTAAATTTTTTTATATCCACACATCATCTTTCTATTATTTTTTATCTTCACATTAACTGAAGGATCCACTCCAAAGAATTCAAGATTCAGCTTATGTAAATCCATGTGTATTGGGTCTTTTTCAATCCCCATTATGGATAGAGTATAAAGATATTTCCTTCCCAGAGCATAATATACCTTTTTTTTCTTCATTGTGTTGTAATTTTTTGATGACACATAATCTTTTATCACCTTTAACCACATTCTTAAGTTCATGTTTAATCCTTTTATGTTAATATATATTTTAAACTCTTATGATCAGTGTATATATCACACCATTCACAATATAGATAATTCCACTACATATTTAATGTATATATGTAACCGACTGATTTTGTAAAAGATATTTCTATATAAATAAATTTAATTTCAAGGATAGATATCATTATATGATATAGTGAGATTTAATGAATCATGATACACTATAAAAATATTATTATTTAAATGTGATTGTAATAACCAAGCTATTAAAATTTACATTATGAACATGAATAACCACATTATGAAAAATATTCTTAATATAATTAAATAATTAAAATACATTAATTAATTTATAAATAAATGTGTACCTTATGTTTTTAGAAAAGTCATTGTATGTTTCAAAAAAAAGTTAATTCAAGAAACATTTTTTTGGGGTTTTGCGTGTGAATATTATAAATAGTTTATACAAATTTTATAAATATTATTTTAAAAATGGATATAATATTTAAATTATTAATATAAAAATTAACCAAGGAAATTTTATTCATTTTTTTTTGAAAAGATTAATTTTTACAAGAATTGTAAAAAATACAGGTTGTTATTGAAAATTTTTTTTTTATTCTAACAAATTACAAAGTTCCATTTTGTAATAAAATGGAAAAAAATTAGTTTTATTTTATTATTATTCATATTATTCATATTAGGGTGATTTTGATCAATTTCTTACTTGATTATGGTATATAAAAATTTTCACTAAAAAAACATTTTTTCCTGGAAAACCCCTTTTCATAGAATTTTATCAGATTAATTTTGAATTAAATTATAGAAATTATGTGAATTAAATTTAGTAAAATATATTCCATTTTTGAAACCAATATAATTAATATTAGGTTATATAGACAATTTAATTTTTTTTATTATGAACTGTAACCATGGTAAATATTAATTACATCGGTAAGGGTAAATGAGGTACAACTAGGTTAGAAAATGGGATAATGTTTTGTAATATATCTAACACATAAATTAATACTATTGGATGAGTGTTGAACATAAAAATTTCTATTTAATGATTCATATAATGTATATTAAATGAATATTTTGAATTTTGGATCACCATCTTGGATTTTGGGAAAGATGAGTAATATTTTATTCTATTAAAAACTAGTTTTGAGTATTTTTATTTAATGGAATACTAGAAAGATTCCTTTCCATTTTTTCATGATCCAAAATTATCAAAAACCTTAATTTGATTATTATTTGACCGAAAAAATTAAATAAAACCACTTTTTAAATTTATTTAAAGGTAAAATTATTTTTCTTTTAAATTGTGTATTATCCTAAAAACTATTTTTCATTGGTTTTTTATTTTTAGATTAAAAGTAATCTCTACAACCTAGAAAATTTAAAGAAGATAAAATTGATTCCAGATTTTTAATCAACAATTCTATATTTTTTAGAAGGTCCCATTTATTTTTGGTCACATATTTAATTCAACATAGTAAAAATTTAAATTATCCTGATTAAAGTTAAAAAAAATTAAATTGGTTTAACTAAAAGATAAGGCATAAGATGTATCAAAATTTTACCAAATGTGATTGGTTGAGATTGTAACATCCAGGGTAAATAAATAAATAATACATTCTCTTTTTTATTTATATTTTGTGAATTAAAATTTAATTTTACTTTAAAGGCGTTGATATGTTTGATGGTGTACCTGATACGTAACAATGGGTTTCTTTGAAATATTAGGTTGCACACTAATAATATAATATTATTATTTTAAATGGTAGTTAACTCCTAACCTTTTTATTGGAATTAATGTAGAAAATTAGCTAAAATATTATTATACATGTTAGTTAATTTATTTACATTTATCCAATAAAACTTAGAGGCTTAAAATGTGAATGAATCTAATTTTTAGCATAATTTACGTTAAAAGGTCAATTTACTGCCTTTTAATGGAGAACCCTCTTTAAATATAGTTTTGGTCACTTTTATATGTTTAATTTTACCAAATAAAATTCTTCTTTAGAATCGGGACATCAAAATTAACTTTGGATAAATTTTTTGTATTTTTCTGATAAAATTCATTTTTTTAATAGTGAAAAATACTGTATTTTAATTCAAATGTGCCTTTTTATATAATTTATTTAAATGTTTAGATTATATTTTTAATTGGTTATAAAGTTTAATTATATTTTTTTTACCATTTAATCCAATGTTGTTCATTGGAATTAATTTCACTTTGAAATTGGACATAAACAAGTATCAATCTTTTGATAGTTATTGTTTCTTAAAAACACGCTATTTGTTCTGATAATGGGAATTAATTTTAAATTAAGTAATCCAACTTATTTGTTTTAAATTTGGTAAAATAGACATCATTTTTTAATTCATAATATCAAATATATCTGAGGCTAAATTTTTTTTATTTTTCTGAAAAAAATCAATTTTTGATTAATAGTGAAACCACAAAATCGTAGTTAAAAAACTGACTTTTTCATTTAAATGAAATTCTACCGCTTCTCTAAATTTAATTTATAAAATCCAACATACATGGTTGTTATTAGTAAGTAAAATTTGGTTCAATAAGATGAAAAAAAATTTAGTGAATAGTAACGTTTGACTTTTATTTACCGCGGTTAAAGGTAAATAGGGTAATTCAAGGTAAAAAGAATATTATAATAATACAACATTTACCTTCAAACTTGTCATAAACTTATTTTATTTGTCATGGACGACCATGTTCATCCTTGGGTAGAATTTGGGACCCCATGGATCCACTTAAGAGTGATAATGACACTTTGTTTTAATTAATTTAATGTAAAGACAAAAATGACAAAAAAAATATCTTTTAGTAAATTAATTTTTACATGTTTTTATATAAGTTATATTTATGACTATAAACTTTAATTGGAAAGATAAAAATATTCCCTACATCATATTATTTTTTTATAATTTTTAGACATCGAATAAAGTAAATTATTTATGACACAATAATGATGCAATATTTACCTCATTAAAAAATGAATTAAATAAATAAGATTATAAATATTAAAATAATATAAAAAACATGTCCAATTCTTATTGGATGATTTTATTTCTACCAAGAGTCATCTTATCATCTACTTTAATGATTTTGGACCTTTTGAAACCGAAGAAAAGTTTATAATAAAATAATTGTTTCTAACTTTCCTAAAGAGCCCATCCTCCCCCTTATAAAAGGACACCACTTCTAACCCATTACTCACACCTTTCAAGTCCCTTGGATCATCCAAACTTTGCCCAATTAATCTCCCTACATCACTCTCCCTCTTCTATAAGCCTTACCTTAGGTAGAAGGCACTTCAAGAAGTCATTTTTGGTTAAAACCAATGGAAATTACCCAAATTAAAGGTAACGGTTTCTCTTAAATTCTTTTCTTTTATTTTACATCTCCAACCCCTAAACTATTTTTATTACTTTATTTTATAAAAAAACCATTATACTCAATATACTAGGATGTTTTTATGAGAATTATTCCAACTACACATACACACACCTCCATCTCATGGGTGAAGAACATGTTGTTTCTATGGATGGAAAACTAACGCCTCACGAAATGACGACAGTTCAATTATCTCCTAACACCTCTCATGGTGGCCATTAAGATGGAAATTTATTTATATATGATATATATTATGTTTATTTTTTCTTTATGATTCTTTATTTTCCATTTATATCATACCTTTATGGTTTCCATTATGGGTAAACGTGATAATTTCATTTGAGGATGTGCGGACAATCGCCCCCTCAAAGTGATATGACTCGTTCATACCATACGTGGTATGTATAAAGGATGGAGTTAATGATATTATATATGATACTATACTCTAATTATAATATACCTATGTATAATTATTTTTTCATTCCATTAAATAAGAAATAGAAATGAAAGTAGCGTCCATTTGAAAACGGTTTTTAAGCAATTATAAATTAACTTTAGTTTATTATTCAGGAATATAAAGAAAGTACGGGTCAAGTTGGACACGAGGTAAGGGAATTCGTCTCAATCTCCTTTCATTGAGGCATATTTTGATAATATATACCTTCTTCTTTTACATGGTGTATAATAAAACCCATTTAATTTTACTTTCATTCAAAGGGAATTTTTTCTATGAAGAATTTTACTAAATGAAAAATGGAATGTTTTTAATATTTGCGGTGACAATGACCTCTCCGCTGCCATAATCATTATTTGGCTTGCTCTATAAGCCTGAATGTTTTCTAAAATGAAAAGAAAATTCCTTATTCTGTTTTTGGGTGTTTTGGAATTGAAAATGGTTTTTTAAATGGATTTATTATTTCATTATCTTTAAATTATTTCTTGTGGTTGAAAATTAAATGTTATTAGTAAAATATTTATATTTTCAATATTTTATGTGTTATGATTTTATAATGGTATTGGACATTTGACGGGTTGTTGCGTGATAAACCAAATGATGGGTGGTGCCGTGATAAACTAGGACGGGCAGTTACATTATAACCTCCAATGCATTGGGTATGGAAGTTGTCTATATGGATATTCCATTTAGTGATATATGTGGAATTCGAACGTATGGTTATTCCATTTAAGTATGTTTATGTCCCAAGTTACCTTTACATGTTATGTGTTCTTTATATGGGTTTTATGGTAATATTTTGGTTACAAAATGGTAAGTATTGATCTTTTATTCAATGAAGGGTATTTACTACTTCATAAAGGTTAAAATTATTACTTATGATAAATATTCATGGTTTACTTATTGTTTTGAAAATCTAACAGTTTTCCTTCTTTGTGTATCCCTTACTGAGCTTTATATGCTCATCCCAAGTTTTTGAAATGTTTTTCACAGTATATAAAGTGGAATAGGGTCAAGGATGGGATCAAAGAAATTCCATGGAGTCTAAAACATGGAACTAGACTTGACTCTCTCTTTTTCAAAAGTTTTTATTTTGTGAAAAAAATAGAAACTGAGAAGATGAGTCTACATGTATTATTCAAGTCGTCATGTATATGTTATGGCCTAATTCTCTAAAACTCGAAACCTGAAAATATCCTCAATTTGAATTATTTTTTTAATTCAAGATTATTTAATGTTTTTAGGTCAGGACCTTATAGTCAGTATCAAAGGTTGGTTTAGACAACTTTAGGAGTTTGGGTTTTGTTAAATTAATATCCATAAATTAATTTATGGTAATATTGAAATGATATAGCATTTATATATTATCGTGTTTCTTCACCTAAGATATTTCTGTGTTCATAATGGTTTTCCACACAGGAAATAGGGAAGCTATATTGGGATGGCATCAAGAGGAATACAACCTTCCAAATTAGCAACCTGATATGGTCGGAATTAGAAATGAACAGTTTTTTCAGTGATGGCATAGTTGACTCAGGCTATAAATGGTGGTGGTATCCATGAATGAGATCAGCCAGATCAACCACAGAGGAACATGTTAGTAGTAGAGAATTTCATGAGGCACCATCCCACATCATTCAGAGGATCATCTGACCCTGTGCTAGAAGAAGGGTGGATTAAAGCACTGGAGAAAATTTTTTATGTCATGGGTTGTTTAGAACATCCAAAGGTTTCTCTTTTTGTTTACCATTTTTAAGGTGAAGCTGGTCAGTGGTGGTCAATGGTGAAAAATATTAGGGATAGTGAGGATATTTATGCTCTTGTTTGGGATGAATTCAAAGGTATGTTCCTTGAGAAATATTTTCCTAAAGTGGTTCAAATTAGGATGGAAAAACAATTCTTGGAATTGAGGCAGGAGGATGACTCAGGGGCTATTTATAAAAGAAAGTTCACTCAACGGGTAAGGTATGCTCCAAATTTTATCATAGATCTAGATAGTAAGATAAATATATTTTACTTAGGACTGAAGCCATGATATAAAATAGAATTAGCCTCTCGTGAGTTCAAAAGTTATGAAAAACTTGTTTGATGGGCGGAGAAGGTAGAAATGGAGTTTTCCATTGATCAGGTGTTCTTTGACAAACAACAGAATAAGAGGTCTAGTTGGTAGGCAAAGGAAAATAATTCATCAATGAATCCTGGAGGTAAGAAAACTAAATATCCATCTTGTGAGAAGTGTGGTAAAAATCATTCAGGATAATGTTTATCACAGTCTGGTAAGTGCTTATAGTGTGGTAAGTCTTCTCATATTTCTCGTAATTGTAAGGAAGATGATCAAGAAGGCAATGAAATGTCAGCGTCAAGTTTTATTAAGTGGAATGAAATGGGTCATTATGAAAATAAATGTACAGTGAAGAACTCAACTGAGGGAAAGTGAAAGAGAGATGTCGTGGGTGCCCTCAAATGATTAGTGGTTTTTGGGTACTTAGGTGCAGCAGAGTGGCTGACCAAGGTCATCTCTCAAAGGAGGAAGTAAATTAAAACAACTTCTTAAAGGTATTATAAAAGTAAAATAGAATAGAATTAAAACACTACTTGAAATTATGGGGGTGGTTTTTTATCTTTCATAAAACTTGAAGAATTTTTCTGGAAGAAGATTTCGTTTTTTTGTTTTTAATTTTGAAATGAGGTTTGATTAAAAAGACACAACAAGAAGATGTTTTTTAGAAAATATTTTAAAAGGAGTAATCGATATAACTCTACCTCTTCATTCACTTATTAGTCATTATCATTTATTTCAATATCCACTTAATTATTATCCCCTAATTTGTTAACCCTCGAACCCTACGAGAGTTAATTTAACCACAAATATTAAATTACTTAAACCCTAGGCTAGCTTCAGAACACACAATCGCAGCAGCCTTCTTTGATTGTTGTTCTAATGTTAGATTATGTTAATTGGTTAATTATAGAACATATCCATTCTGTAAATGAGTATGAATTGTGTTTAGGGATTATATTTTAACTCTACAAATTTATCCCGTGTGTTCTTGTATTACCGATTAAGATCGTGCTCTCACAATTTACACAAAATCTCAACATCATGTGTTTTTGTGTTAATTGTTCAATTTCATGTTTAGTTTATTATAATTTAAAAACACAATTCATGGATCATATTAAGTTAATTACAGTATCTCAATGATTCAAAATAATTAAATGAAGAGGGTAGAAGATAGATCGATCACTAAAAAACTACTCTTCCATGGGCGGTGTGGTCATCGTGGAGACGTTTTGCATGAGCAAATGATTGAAAGGGTAGAACCCAATATCGTCTCCACTCATGGTTCAAACCCAATTAGGAATATTAATAGAATAATAAAAGGGAAGAACACATAAGATTATTTGATGAAAATTTCAAGATACAAACATGAAAGAAAATAAATACAAAGAAGTGGTGGGAGAGGAGAGCCTTTTTAAAAGAGAGTTTTTCACAAAGATTTACTTCATACAAGAGTTTTGAGGGGATCAAAAGAGACACCCTTTCAGACACACCTTCCTAGAGCCTATACCAACCCTCCCAAAGAGTGAAAACCCCCTTTAAATAGAGTTTGTGAGGGCTAGGGTTACATAACTTTTTAAGTGTTAAATGAAAACTCGGCCAAATATTTTATTCCAAGTTGAACTTCATATTTGAACTCCAAAACGAGTGAATTGGATGGCCTTATACAATGATTATTTTTTTCAAATCATGTCCCCGATTAGTCATCAAAATTTGGGCTCAATCCAAGCTCGGATGAAGACGATACGGCTCAAATGGTGAAGTGATGTCCAATTTGGATAGTTCAGTCTAGCTTTGTCTTCATGACCCATTTAATCCACTCATATGCACAATCCAACTCCCATGTTTTGAATAGAATTAGTAGAACATTAAGTTATAAACACATTTATAAAATTTTAATTCAAAATAATTTATTAAAAAATATTTATGCCTCAAATACTATAGTGAATTTTAAAAGGGTAAAACTATAATTTTCATCAAATTTGCAAATGAATGATCTAATCCCAAATATTCCATAATTGTTCATATATATCATAATGGGAGGAAATTATATCATTTATTATCAATAAAATATTCAACAAAATAGTGTTTTATCAACTACCCCACACTTACCCTTTTTCACTCCTGGGAAAAACCACATATCAAGTAAACATCAATATCAAATCAAAACAAATTTTAAAACACATATCATTGAGATCCATTAATTCCACACCAAGAATAAAAAGATATCATGCCTCATAAAAAACCTTATTTCTAGTTCTCCATTTATATCATTCAATATATTTCCACTTCATTTATCCCCCCATGTACAAAACACTTACCTCGCTTTAATTTTCTCTTATCACACAAATATCAAAAAAAAATTGCAATGTCTTTCTCATCCAAACTCATACAAGGGTCATCATAGGCTTGATAAATTCCTACATCACCACCTGATGTGAGTCAAGTACATATGTTTATCATGAGGAATTTTCAGGTTTGTTCTCTGGATTTTGGTTGGTAGGATTTAGATGTGAAAAACTCTGAGGCTGAATAAGGAGGGCTTGACTCTTTTTGAAGAAAAATTACATTAATCTAATTTTCACTTAAATATGGTCTCGTCATTAATCCCCATAGTATCAATTCAGCTCCATCATCATAAAAATTCATGGAAAGTTTGCACCATTCATCATTCAGCAACTAAAATGTAAATCTTCTCAAACATGATTTTCTTGAAAGCTCCAGATAGCCACAGCTTTCTACCTCAATTGGAAGATCTGGAAAAGGCACAACTTCACTTATCTTGAAAGATCCAAAAAAGGCACAGATTTCAATATAATGATTTTATTCAGCAGAAAACACATCTCTTCATAATTTAATTTTCCACCCAAAGTATCACAGAACGTGGTATCACAATACAAGATAGCTTCCCACACACTTATGTTCAACTAGATTATGCAATTTAACTTCAAGAGTTGGTTGGATAGGGAAAATTGGATTGTAATGTGTCTAACCTAAAATGATGTTCATGGCTTATAGGAGCTACAAGGATTAAATGTTCAAGTTAGTCCAATATAAAAAAGGATTCTTTGAAATAGGGGCTTTAATACCAAACAAATGCCTCAATCATTTAAACATATATACCTCAAACCCTCAATTTTTGATAGAAATAAATCAAATTCTGGTTAAATCAAGCATGGTATGGTTCTCTCAAGAAGTGAGTTGAATGTAAAGAATATTAAAATAATGGTTCAGAAGCCTCATAGGAAAGTGATTTCAAATATAAAGACAGTGAGATGTGACATGGGATTCAAAATTCAGTGTACTTTTTATGAAATTACTAAATATTTGAACTTGAAACAAAGTCATTTCATCATTCATTTATGCTTAGTTTCGAGGGATAAATTGTTTCACTTATTGATATGGTTTCAAAATGGTTATTGAGAATCATTTCAGCTCAAATGTTTCAAAAACACATAGAAAATTGAAAAATAAACACACAAAATTTGAATATCACACAAAGTTTTTTTTAAATTAGAAAACAATTGAAATTACTAAACTAAAAGGTTCCCTCCCCCAAACTTAAAATATTACATTGTCCTCAATGTGAACCCATGAGATGATATATGCACATGAAATGTATAATTTTAAATAGGACAAAGAATAACAAAGTTAAAGTTTTAGGAACAGCCTGATGTTCTCAAGTGATGATGGGGTCATGTAGTGTGATAAAATCCACTACATTAGTAGGAAGTCCCTCAATGCATCTCTTAAAACATTGCTCATTGACTGTAAATCTCCTTCATGTTTCCTCTTGTGTGATCTCCACTACACCATAATGAAAAACATTAGTCACAACATAAGTACCTAACCACCTAGAATGAAACTTACCAGGCATAATCTTCAGTCGTGAACTATAGAGAAGGACATTCTCTCCAACATGAAACTCCTTTTTTTGGATCATTATATCATGAGATGCTTTTTATGTTTCTTTTTAGAGCCTTGAGTTCTCATATGAAGACAATCTAATCTCCTCAAGCTCTTGAATTTGCAGCTTCCTTTGGATTCTAGCTTGGGCCAAATCCATGTTGCATTTCTTTATAGCCCAATAATCCCAATGCTCAACCTCCGTGGGGAGATGACATGCTTTCCCAAAAACAATCTGAAATGGGTACATACCAATGGGTGTCTTGTATGTTTTCCTATAATCCCACAATGCATCATCCAAGCGCTTCCTCCAATCTTTCATATTTAGATGCACAGTTTTCTCCAAAATTTGTTTCAATTCCCTATTTGAAACCTCAGCATGGCCATTTGTTTGAGGGTGGTATGGTTTTGTTGTTTTGTGTGTCACCCCATACTTTCGGAGAAGGGAAGAAAAATTCTGATTGTAGAAGTGTGTCCCTTGATCACTGATGATGGCCTTCGGTATTCCAACCCTGCAAAAAATCTGTGCTTTGACAAAGTCCACAACTACATGAGAATCATCAGTCCTAGTGGCCTTAGCCTCCACCCATTTACTCATAGAATCAACAGCAACCAAAATATATAAAAAACCAAATAAAGTAGAAAAAGGACCCATAAAATCAATGCCCCATACATCAAAAATCTCATAGAATAGTATGGGTTTTTGGGGCATATCATGTCTCCTAGAAATGTTCCCAGTGTGTTGGAAATGAGAACATGACTTAAAAAACACATGGGCATCATGGAATAATCTAGTCCAATATAATACAGAGTCCAAAACTTTCTTAGCTGTCTGTTGGGGTCCAAAGTGTCCACCACAAGCAAGTGTATGACAAAAATGTAAAACAGACTACAACTCATGATCAGTAACACACCTCCTAATAACCTGATAACTACAAATGTGCTAGAGGTATGGATCATCCCAAACATAATACCGAGACTCACTTTTAAATTTTTGGACTAGATGTTTCTTTAAATTTGCAGGGATTTCAAAGGCAACAAGGTAGTTAACTAAATCTATATACCAAGGATGCTTACCTGAGATGGAATAAAGATTCTCATTGGGGAAAGTGTCCCAAAGTGGTACATGTTCCAATGTGTCATCCACTAGTGTGTGAGTAATCCTACTCATGTGGTCCGCCACCAATTTTTCTAACCCATTTTTGTCCTTTATCTCAATATAAACTTCCTGAAGAAGGAGCATCCATCAGATCAACCTGGGCTTTGCATCTGGCTTCTTCAAGAGGTACGTCAGAGCTGCATGGTCAGAAAAAACAACTACTTTAGAGCCCAATAAATATGAACGGAATTTATCTAAAGAAGATATGACAGCAAGAAACTCCTTTTCCATGGTTGTGTAGTTTGATTGGGCTGAATCTGGTGTCCTCGATTCATAGGCGACCACATGTGAACGTCCCTCCACTCTCTGAGATAAGACATCTCCAACCGTGAAGTTGGAGGCATCACACATAAGCTCAAAAGGAATCTCCCACAGTGGGGGCTGTATGATAGGTGGAGTGGTTAGACACTTCTTTAGCTCATCAAAGGAAGTCCTACAAGAATCGTCAAACACAAAATCAAAATCCTTTTGAATTAATCGTGACATAGAAAGAGCAATCTTACTAAAATCTTTGATGAAGTTCTGATAAAATCCTGCATGCCCTAGGAAATATCTAACATCACGCACCCATGAAGGATGGGGTAAGGTTGAAATAATGTCTATATTAGATCTATCAACCTCTATGAAATGTTTTTACACTACATTCCCTAAGACAATGCCATGTTCTACCATGAAATGACACTTTTCAAAGTTCAGGACTAGATTCTTGTCAATGAAAAGATTCAACACCTTTCCCAAACTACTTATACATTCATCAAATGAACACCCATACACTGTAAAATCACCCATGAATACCTCCATTAAGGTCTCAATAAAATCAGAAAAAATACTCACCATGCATTCCTGGAAGGTACCTGGGGTGTTGCAAAGTCCAAATGGCATCCTTCGGTAGGCAAACATACTGAAAGGACAAGTGAATGTTGTCTTCTCCTGATCCTCCAGGGCAATATGAACCTAAAAATATCTAGAAAATCCATCCAAGAAACAATAATGTTTTTTTCCAGCAATTCTCTCAAGCATATGATCAATAAATGGGAGGGGGAAATGGTCCTTACGAGTATATTGATTTAGTTTCCTATAATCAATACACACGCGCCAACTTTTTTTCACCCTCATTGGAACTAACTCATCTTTCTTGTTTTTAACAACATTAACACCATTTTTATTAGGCACAACCTAAATAGGACTTACCCACTGATAATCTGAAATGGGATAGATTATACCTGCCTCGAGCAATTTTTCAACCTCTTTTTTAACAACCTCCAAAAGTGTTGGATTGAGTCTCCTTTGTGGCTGCCTAACCGGTTTAGCCCCATCATCCAAAATAATCTTATGCATGCAAATGGAGGGGATAATACCTGATATATCATCCAAGGCCAACCAATTTCCCTGAAATTGTCCCTCAAAAGATTCAAAAGTTTTTCTTAATGTTTATAAGAGATATTGTTATCAATGATAACAGGTAATTTCTCACCACTCAACAAGTATGAGTATTTCAGATTTGGTGGAAATGGATTGAGTTCTAGTGTAAGGGGGTGGTGTATGGATGGATACATAGAAGGAACTAAAATATGTACACAAAGAGCATCAGTATCAGAATATACATCATTAAAATCAGATAATAAAGCATCAAATCCATCAGTATACTCATTAGCCATGTCATAATTAGATTTCACATGATCAAAATCATAATATGATTCCATTTCTAAATCAATTATAAGAGAGTATTTTTCATTAGAAATAGGTGTGGAAGTACTCTTATACATAAAACTAAAACCAAAACTCATAATCTCCCTAAGCATAGAAAAATCAAATTCCATGGGGTTTTTATTTGGTGGTTCAAAATGGGAGATAAAAAATCCAGAATGATCCTCTGATGGGTACTTCATGGAATCCATAACATTAAATATCACAACTTCATCACCAAACTCCATGGAAAGAGTAACCTAATTGAAATTTATGATAGTTTTTTCAGTTTTGAGGAAGGTTCTACCTAAGATAATGGGGGCATGAGAACTTACCTGATCATCCTCCATGTTAAGCACGTAGAAATCTGCTGGAAAGATCATGTCTCTTACCCAGAAAAGTACATCCTCAAGGACTCCTACTGGATATTCCGTAGCTCTATTTGCCAACTTCACCACTACTCTCATCAGTTTTAGCTCACCAACCTGCAAAGAATATAATACAGAGTGAGGCATCACATTTATGGAAGCTCCCAAATCACAAAGTGCATTAGAAAACTGTAACTCCCCTATGGTGCATGGGATGGTAAATGCCCCTGGATCCTTGCACTTTGTCGGCATTTCTAGAGTTGGTGTAATGAGTGCTGACAAATTCCTTCCAAGATTGATCCTCTCATCTCCCTTTATCCCTCTTCGATTGGTAAAAAGTTTTTTTAATAATTTTGCATACCTTGGAATTTGCTTAATGGCTTCAAGTAGAGGAATGATGATCTCCACACGCTTGAATGTGTCCAAAACCTCCTTTTTCATTGCTTCTTTATCCATATTCTTGGTCTGAAAAACCCTATTTGGAAAAGGAAGGGGTTTAGGAGGAACATCATTAATCTTTTTCTTACCTTTATCTTTCGCCTTGGGTTTCTCATCAATTGATGTGGAATTGGGATTTTTTGGAGTTGAGGTGAATCCCAATGGAATGGTAGGTTGAGAAGCATCATTTATTTGCTTCCCACTTCTCAATGTGATGGCACTGACATTCCCCTTTGGATTTGGCATGGGTTGGGAAGGTATATTTCCAAAATTCTTACTTACAAGTTCATGGAGGGAGGTGGCAGTCTGGCTCATTTGAGTCTTCAACTCCCTCAGCTCCAAACCCTGACTCTTCAAGTCATTCTGTTGATTAAGAACAATTTTCTTCAAAATTTCATTAGTGTTAGAATCTACCTTGGGTGGGGGATTCCCTTGTTGTTGGATTTTTGATGTTTGGGATTCAAATCTCCTTTGGGGTTGTTGGAAACCCTACTGGTAAGGTGGAGGATGCTGGAAGTTTTGTTGAAACGGTGGCCTTTGATATTGTCTAGAGCCATACCTCATGTCCGATTGATCCTTCCACCCTTGGTTGTATATTGGTGAAAATTAATCAAGCTTCTTTTGGGGATATGGTTGTTTCTACTGATAAGGTTTCCCAGGAAACATTGCTGCACAATCTTCTATTTCTTGTAGTTGGGGGCAACAGTCAGTTGGGTGGCTTGTCTCAGTGAAAATGCCACAAGGCCTTGAAGGAAGGGGTTGGGATATCTTTTATGCCAAAGCAATCTGCCTCAACATAGTTTTCAATTCTTCTAACTTGGTATCAATCAAATTAATTTCAAGAGAATATGGACTTACCTGATGAACTCCCATGACATGTGGTGTACCTCGATCACCAAATTGTTGGGTGTTTTGAGCCATTTTGTCAATCAAATCACGTGCAGCTACTGATTTCTTGTCCACCAATGCTCCTCCAATCGCGGCATCCACCATTATTCTCTCCATAGGTGTGATTCCTTCATATAAGTATTGTAGGATGAGTTGCTCACTAATTTGGTGATGTGGTCATCTTACACACAACTTCTTGAATTGTTCCCAGTACTCATACATTGACTCTCATTGGGTTTACTTGATCCCTGATATCTCCTTATGAATGGAATTGGTCCTTGATGCTGGAAAAAATCTATGCAAGAAAAGATGTTTCAAATCGTTCCAACATGTTACATCTTCATGTTGTAAATAATACATCCAGTCTTTTGCAGCTCCATTAAGTGAGAATGGGAATGATCTTAATTTGATTTGGTCTTCAGAAACATTTCTGGGTTTAAGGGTTGATAAAACCACATTAAATTCTTTCAAATGTTTTTTTTTATCCTCACCAGATAATCCATGAAACTTTGGAAGAAGATAAATTAACCCAGATTTCAGTTCAAAGTCTGATTCAAGATTCAGGTATGCAATACAATTTGGTTCATAGTTAATATCTGGTGCAGATAATTATCGAATAGTTATATTAATTTTATTTCTATTATTTTCATCCATTGGTTCTTGTTTTATGGTTGAATTTGAATTGCTTCCAATTTCAATGTTCTGAAAGTGGAAGACTTCTCCAACTGGTTGAATATTGAAACTTCCTATAGACTGAGAATGTCTGATTCGAGCCCTAAGGTTGTGTTCAATCTCAGGGTCAAGATCTAAGAGATCTTCGTGATTATTTCATGTCATAAATCAATAAATATGAAAAGTAAATACAGAAAAGTGTACCATAATAAAAATAAAATAAGTTTGAGTTGGTCTGATAAAAATAAAAGAAGAGAGTAAGAGAAAAAAAACTTGAGAAAGGGGAAAGAAGAAAGAAAGAGGAGAAGAAAATAATTAAATGAAATATAAAATAAATACCTATAACTGGTTGAATAAATTACTTGCCTCCCTGGAAATGTTTACAATTTGAAAGATCTCTATCGTGGGTTCCCTCAAATGATTAGTGGTTTTTGGGTACTTAGGTGCAGCAGAGTGGCTGACCAAGGTCGTCCCTCAAAGGAGGAAGTAAATTTAAAAAACTTCTTAAAGGTATTCTAAAAGTAAAATAGAATAGAATTAAACCACTAATTGAAAGGATGGGGGGGTTTATCATTTATAAATCTTTAAAAATTTTTCTCGAATAAGATTGCATTTTTTTTTTAATTTTAAAATGAAGTTTGATTAAAAAGACACAACAAGAAGATGTTTTTTTAGAAAATATTTTAAAAGGCGTAATCGATCTAACTCTACCTCTTAATTTACTTATTAATCATTATCATTTAAATAAATATACACTTAATTATGATCCCCTAATTTTTTAACCCTCAAACCTAGCAAGAGTTAACTTAAACACAAAGATGAAATTACTTAAACCCTAGGCTAGCTTCAGAACACACAATCGTAGCACTCTGCTTTGATTGTTGTTCTAAGGTTATCTTATGGTCAGTGGTTAATTAGAGCACATATCCATTATGAAAATTATGATGAATTGTGTTTAGGTATTATATTTTAACTCTACAAATTTATCACACGTCGTCTTGTATTACCGATTAAGATTGCGCTCTCACAATTTACACAAAATCTTGACCTTGTGTTTTTTTGTGTTAATTGTTCAATTGATTTTTTAGTTTATTATAATTTAAAAACCCAATTCATGGATCATATTAAGTTAATTACATTATCTCAATGATTCAAAATAATTAAATTAATAGGGTAGAATATAGATCGATCACTAAAAAACTACTCTTACACGGGCGGTGTGGTCATCTTAGAGACATTTTGCATGAGCAAAGGATTGAAGGGGTAGAACCCAATATCATATCCACTCTTGATTCCAACCCAATTATGAAGATTAATAGAAGAATAAAATTGAAGAACATAGAAAATTATTTGAAGAAAAATTCAATATACAAACGTGAAAAAAAAGAAATACAAAGAGGTGGTGGGAGAGGAGAGCCTTCTTAGAAGAGAGGATTTCACAAAGTCTTACTTCTTACAAGAGTTTTTAAGGGCTCCCAAGAGAAAACCTTTCTTCCACACCTTCAAAAATCCTATACTTGCCCTCCCAAAGAGTGAAAAAACCCCTTTAAATAGAGTTTGTGAGCACTTGGGTTACATAACTTTTTAAGTGTGAAATGAAAACTCGGCCAAATATTTTATTCCAAGTTTAACTGCATAGTTGACCACAAAAACGTGTGCATTGGCCAGCCTTCTAGAATTATTATTTGTGAAAACTCGTTTCCCCGAGATTTCCTCAAAATTTGGGCTCAATCCAGGATCATATGAAGAGGATACGGCCAAAATGGTGAAGTGATGTCCAATCTGGATAGTTCAGTCCAGCTTTGTCTTCATAGCCCATTTAATCCATGCATATGCATGATCCAGCTCCCATGTCCTGAATAGAATTTGTATCCCATTAAGTCATGAACATAGTTACAAAGTTTTAAGTCAAAATAATTTATTGAAAAATATTTATGCCCAAAATACTAAAGTGAATTTTAAAAGTTTAAAACTGGAATTTTCATCAAATTTGCAAATGAATGATCTATTCCCAAATATTCCATAATTGAACATTTCTAGCATAATGGGAGGAAATTATATGATTTATTATCAATTAAATATTCAAAATAATAGTTTTTTATCAGAAAGCAACAAGAATACAAGCATAAATGGTTGGTGAAACCCTTTGCATCTACTTCAGCAGATGTTGGGTCATCGAATGAAGTATTATCAAGTACACTGTTTGTTTGTTCGTATTATGAAAATGTGTTGTTTGATTCAGGGTCTACACACTCTTTCATTTCTGAGAAATTTTCTAGTAAATTGGGAATTCCATCTCAATATATTAATACTGAACTTATGGTAAAAACACCTGGAGGAAACTTTGATACAAAAAGAATTTATAAGAACCTTCCTATCCTTGTGTGTGGGAAGAATCTACCAGAAAAACTTATTGTTTTGCCTCTAGTAGAGTTTTATGTTATTTTGGGTATAGATTTTATTTTTTTTATCATGATAAGATTTAGTGAATATCTAAATAGGTTTATTTTCAGAAATATTTATAGTTTGTATACAATAATGAACACTTACTTTTGATAACATATCAAGAAGCTGAGAAATGAGTGAAAGATGGAAATGAATGTTACCATGAACATATTGTTGAAAATAAAGGAATTGTTTATATTAATGATGTGATAATGTTAAATGATTATCTTTGTGTTTTTTCTGATGAGTTTCCTCGTATTATACCTGGTCGGGAAGTTGAATTTACTATTGACTTAGTTCCTGATGTTAAACTAATTTCAAAACCCCCTTATCGAATGGCTCAAATTGAACTTTTAGAGTTAAAGAAGTAATTTCAAGAGTTATTAGATAAATGTTTCATTTGACCTAGCACATCAGCATGGGGTTCTCTTGTCTTGTTTATTAAAAAGAAATATGGTTCAATTAGACTTTTCATTGATTATAGAGCATTGAATAACATCACTGTTAAGAACAAATAACATTTGACTCATATTGATGTTTTGGTTTGATCAGCTCCAAGGAGATTAGTATTTTTCGAAGATTGACTTGAGGTCAGGGTACCATCAGTTGAAAGTAAAGGAAGAAGACATTCTTAAGACCTCATATCATACTAGATATGGCCATTATGAATTTTTAGTTATTCCTTTTGGTTTAACCAATGCACCTGATGTGTTCATGGATATTATAAATAGAATTTTCTGTGAGTTCTTGGATAAGTTTTTGGTTGTGTTCATTGATGATATTTTGGTTTATTCCAAAATTAAATAGGAACATGAAATTCATTTAAGGATTGTCTTTCAAACCTTAAAAGAAAATGAATTGTTTGGTAAATTCAGTAAGTGTGAATTTGGGTTACAACAAATTTCTTTCCTTGGTCACATTGTTTCAAAAAATGGCATAACTATTGATCCTTCTAAAAAAGGTTGTTGACGAATGGACAAGACCCAAAAATATAACCAAGATTCATAGTTTTCTTAGTTTATCAGGTTATTACCAGAGGTTTCTTAAAAAAATCACAGTTATCTAGTCCACTAACTAAGTTAACTCGAAAAGGTGTTAAGTTTATCTGGAAAAAAGAATGTGATGATTGTTTTCAGGAATTGAAAAGAAGATTGTTGAACACTCTAGTTTTGGCATTGCCTTATAGAAATGGTGAGTTTGTTATTTAAATTGATGTTTTGTTGAAAGGACTTGGTTGTGTCTTTATGCAGAATGATCAGGTAATTGCTTATGCTTCACGTCAGTTGAAACATCATGAGTTAAATTAACCTCCACTTTATTTGGAATTAGCTGTTGTTGTTTTTGATTTAAAAATTTGGAGGCATCATTTTTATGGAGTAAAGTATGAAATATATACTGATCAAAAAAGTTTAAAGTATATATTCACTCAAAAATAATTGAACATGAGACATAGGAGATGGTTGGAATTAATCAAGGATTATGATTTCACAATCCATTACCATTCGGGAAAGGAAAATAAAGTGGTTGATACTTTGAGTCGAAAAGTAATGCTTCATTAACCATGATACATTTGGAACGAGATCCTTTGGTTTTTGATTTGATGAAATTTTTCATAGAATTTTTTAATGTAGGAAATTATTTTGTTTTGTTTAAATTGTCTGTGAGATCATCTCTATCAGACAGAATTAAGAAAGAATAGAAAGAAGACAGTGAGTTATAGAAAAAGGTAGAGTTGATTCAGAAGGGAAAGTTTCCTGAATTTAACATTGATAATGATTGTGTTTTAAAGTTTGGGAAAAGATTATGTGTGCCTTATGATTCACAGTTGAATAATGAGTTGTTATGTGAAGCTCATAGTTCTCCATTTTCAGTTCATCCTAGCAGTACTAAGATGTACAGACATCATCGTGAGTATTACTGGTGGGATGGAATGAAAAGAGATATTGCCAACTTTATTGTTAAGTGTTTGACTTGTCAGTAGGTTAAAGAAGAGTGGCAGTTACTGAAAGGAATGCCTCAGTCTTTACCGGTGCCAGAGTGGAAATGGGAAAATATATCCATGGAATTCGTTATGGGATTACCAAAGACATCTCGAGGTAATAATGAAATATGTGTTATTGTTGATCGGTTGACTAAATCTGCTCATTTTTTTCTATTCGAGATACTTTGTCTCTAGATAAACTTTCTCAGTTGTATGTTAAAGAGATAGTCAGGTTTCATGGTGTTCCCCTCTCCATTGTATCTTATCGTGATCCTAGGTCTACTTCTAACTTTTGTAAAGGCCTTCAGAATTCATTGGGTACTAAATTAAATTTTAGTATAGCTTTCCATTTGTAATCAGATGGGCAGTCAGATTGAACGATTCGGACCATGGAGAATATGAAACTTGTGTGTTCACTGGATTACTAGGGAAGTTGGGACCAACATCTTTCTTTGGTTGAATTTTCATATAATATCAGTTTTCATTCCAGTATACAGATGGCTCTGTTCGAGGAATTATATGGAAAGTGATGTCGAACTCTAGCTTTTGGGGATGAAGTAGGTGAAAGGAAGATGATGGCACAAGAATTGGTAGAAGAGATGGCAGAAAAAGTTCATTTGATTCAGAATAACATGAGAACAGCTCAGAGTAGGAAAAAACATTATGTGGATAATTAGATAAAGGATCTTTCTTTCAAGTTAGGTGATCATGTCTTTCTCCAAGTTTCTCTATGGAAAAGTGTGATGCATTTTGGAAAGAAGGGAAAGTTAAGTTCAAGGTTTATTGGACCTTATGAAATCCAAGAGAAAGTTGGATCAGTTGTGTACATAGTGGCTTTACCTCCAAGTTTATCCCAGGCACACACTGTTTTCCATGTTTCAAAGTTGAGAAAGTAAATGCTAGATCCATCTCATGTTTTGAGCCCAGAGGTAGTTCAGTTGGAAGAGAATCTCCCATATGAGGAATAACCAGTCCAGATTCTTAACCAAAGATAGCAAGTGTTGCGAAATAAGTTAATTCAACATGTAATGGTACTGTGGAAAAACCATATGGTTGATGAGGCAATGTGGAATATGAAAATGCTATGAGGTATAAATACCCCTGCTTATTTGATAAGTGAATAAAATTGTGAGGACGCAATTTCCAAAAGGGGGGAAGGATGTAACATCCCGAGTAAATAAAGAAATAATACACTATATTTTTTATTAATATTTTGTGAATTAAATATTAATTTTACTTTAATGGGGTTTCTATGTTCGATGGCGTACCTGATACGCAGCAACGGGTTTCTTTGAAATCTTATGTTGTATACTAATAATATAATATTATTATTTTAAATGGTTGTTAAATCCTATCCATTGTATTGAAGGGAATGAACAAAACTAACTACAATATTATTATACATGTTTGATAAAATATTTATATTTATCCAATAAAAGTTAGAGGCTTAAAATGTGAATGAATCTAATTTTAAGCATAATTTACTTTAAAATGTTGATTTACCGCCTTTTAATGGAGAACCCTCTTTAAATCTAGTTTTTGTCACTTTTTTATGTTCTATTTGACCAAATAAAATTCTTATTTAGAATCGGGACATCCAAATTCACTTTGGGTGAATTTTTGGTATTTTTCTGATAAAAATAATTTTTTTATGAATAGTGAAAAATACTGTATTTTAATTCAAAAATGCATTTTTATCTAATTTATTTATATGGTTATATTATTGTTTTAATTGGTTTTAAAGTTTAATTATATTATTTTTTTACCATTTAATCCAATTTTGGTCATTGGAATTAATTTCACTTTGAAATTAAACATAAAAAAGTATCAATCTTTTGATAGTTATTGTTTCTTAAAAACACGCTATTTGTTCTTATAATGGGAATTAATTTTAAATTAATTAATCCAGCTTCTATGTTTTAAATTTGGTAAAATAGACATCATTTTTGAATTTGGAATATCAAATACAGCTTAGGCTGATTTTTTGGTATTTTTCTGAAAAACATCAATTTTTGATTAATAGTGAAACCACTAAGTCGTAGTTAAAAAATAGAATTTTTCATTTAAATGAAATTTTACTACTTCTGTGAATTGAATTTAGAAAATCTGACATATGTTGTTGTTATTAGTAAGTAAAATTTGGTTCAATAAGATGCAAATATTTTTTGGTGAATAGTAACTTTTGACTTTTATTTACCGCGTTTAAAGGTAAATAGGATAATGCAAGGTAAAAATAATATTATAATAATACAAAATTTACCTTAAAACTTGTCCTAACCTTATTGGATTAGTCATGGCTGACCATGGGCATCCTTGGTTCGATTTTGGGATTCCATGGAGCCATTTAAGAGTGATAATGACACTTTATTTTAATTAATTTAAAGTAAAGACAAAAATAACATAAACAAAAATATTTTTGTAAATTAATTTTTACATGGTGTTATATAAGTTATCTTTTAAACTATAAATATTCATTTAAAATCTAAAACGATTTCTTACATCATAGTATTTTGTTTATAATTTTTAGACATCGAATAAATTAAATTATTTATGACACAATAATGATGCAGTATTTACCTCATTAATAAATGACTTAAATAAATAAGATTATAAATATTAAAATAATATCCAGAACCTGTCCAATTCTTATTGGATGATTTTATTTCGACAATGAATCATCTTATCTTCAACTTTAATGATTTTGGACCTTTTTAAATTGAAGATAAGTTTATAATAAAACAATTGTTTCAAACTTTTCTAAAGAGCCCCTCCTCCCTCTTATAAAAGGAAATCACTTATAACTCATTCGTCACACATATAAAGCCCCTTTTCTCCTCCAAAATCTACCCAATTATGCTTTCTACATCCCTCTCCTACTTCTAGAAGCCTTACCGTAGGCAGAAGGAACTTCAAGAAGTCCTTTTGGTTCAAACCAAAGGAAGTTACCCAAATTAAAGGTAACAGTTTCTCTTAAATTCTTTTCTTTTATTTTAATTCTCCAACCCCTAAACTCTTTGTATTACATTATTTTATAACAACACCAGTATACTAAATATAATATTATGTTGTTATGTGAATTATTTTAACTACTCTTATACACACCTCTATCTAATGGGTGAAGAACAAACCGTTTTTGTGGATGGAAAAATAACACCCTACGAAATGATGATTATTCAGTTATCTCATACTGCCTCTCATGGTGGACATTAAGATGGAACTGTATTTATATATGATATATATTATGTTTATTTTTTCTTTATGCTTCTGTATTTTCCATTTATATCATAACTTTATGGTTTCCATTATGGGTAAACGTGATAATTTCATTTGAGGAAGTGCGGACTACCGCCCCCTCAAAGTGATATGACTCATTCATACCATATGTGGTACGTATAAAGGATGGAGTTAATGATATTATATATAATACTATGCTATAATTATAATATACCTATGTATCATTATGTTTTCATTCCATTAAATACGAAATAGAAATGAAAGTATTGTTCATGTGTACGTACGACTTACCGTTTCCATGAATTGTGCATTTCATTTCTTATCTCCAAATGTTATATACTATTATAAGTACATATATATACTGAATATATATTATATATATGATATCTAAATCATTAATATCACTCTGGATATAATTAACTTTTGACCACTTGAAAAACTTGTAAATATAAGAAGTTCATTCTTGACTCAAGTACCAAATATCGATAAAACGACCGTTATTAACTTAAATGATTAAATAATGTTTATAACATGGTAATTAGTTATATAAAAGAAATAATTAACTTGAAAATGTTTCTTAAGAAATTAGAAATTAACTTTAGTTTATTATTCAATAAATTAAAGAACGAACAGGTCAATTCGGACACAAGGTAAGGGACTACGTCTCAATCTCCTTTCATTAAGGCACATTTCGATAATATATACCTTCTTCTTTTACACAGTGTATAATAAAACCCTTTGACTTTTACTTTCATTAAAAGGCAATCTTTTTTCTATAAAGCATTTTACTAAATAGAAAACAGAATTTTTTTAACGTTTGCAGTGACAATGACCTCTCTGCTGCCGTAATCAATATTTGGCTTCCTCTATAAGCCATAATGTTTTCTAAAATGAAAAAGAAATCCCTTATTCTATTTTTTGGGTGTTTTGGTATTGAAAATGGTTTTTTAAATGGATTGATTATTTCAATATCTTGAAATTATTTATTGTGATTGAAAATTAAATTTTATTTGTGAAATGTTAATATTTGCAATATTGTATGGGTTATGATTTTATAATGGTACTTAGACATTTGACGGGTTGTTACATGATAAACCAAATGACGAGTGGTGCTGTGATAAACCAGGATGGGTTGTTACATTATAACCTCCAATACATTGGGTATGGAAGTCGGCCGTATGGCTATTCTATTTAGTAATATGTGTGGAAGTCGACCGTATGGTTATTCAATTTAGGTATGTTTATGTCCCAAGTTACCTTTATATGTTATGTGTTCTTTATATGGGTTTTATTGTAATATTTTGGTTACAAAATGGTAAGTATTTATCTTTCATTCAATGAAGAGTATTTATTACTTTATAAAGGGGAAAAGTATTACTTATTATAAAGTATTCATGGTTTACTATTTGTTTTGAAAAACTAACAGTTTTCATTCTTTGTGTATCCCTTATTGAGATTTTTATGCTCATCCCATGTTTTGGAAATGTTTTTCACTGGACATAAAGTGGAATAGGGTCAAGGATGGGATCAAGGAAATGTCATGCTGTCCAAAACATGGTACTAGACATGACTCTTTTTTTCAAGAGTTTTTATTTTGTGAAAAAAAATGGAAACTGAGTAGATCCATCTGCATGTATTATTCAAGTCATCATGTATATGTTATGGCCTAATTCTCTAAAACTATAAACCTAAAAAGATCCTCAATGTGAATTATTCGTTTAATTGAAGATTATGTAATGTTTTAAGACTGGGTCCTTATAGATATTATTTAGACCCTATTAAATATTATCATTTAATTTTTAGTTCCTTCATTCTACTAAACTTCATTTTGATATATATGTGTGTGTGTGTGTGTGATATTTTAACTAATTCCAAGTGTGTCATTTCCCACCCCTATAGAAGGATACAACAACTCCTCTATTATACACACTTCCAGAACCATTTACATTATCCTATATTGATTTTTGAAATTTAATATATCAATTACTTCCTTACCCTTTCACCTATTAAGAAATGATAATGTTGGTTACCCTTATATACAACCTATCATCTAGAAAAAGTGATGTGATTTATTTTCCATGTCCAACATTAAAAAAAGAATAAAAATATTTATATTCGGAAAAAATATTATATTTATAACATTAATATAATTGTTTATATTATGGAACTATATCCTATTCACACTAAATGGTACATTCATTAAAAAATTCCTAGAAAAATGAAGTATATAACACCTAAAAAATTGTAATATTGAATGAAAATTAACGAGTGGGTGATAAGATGTTTTAATATGATGATATAGGATTAATATTATTCTGATATAAATTAATATCATATTTAAAACCATTATACTAGATGTTAAATCATGCTCTCCTAAGGGGAAGCAAGTGGTAAGAGGTTTCTAAAAATCTATTTCTATTCATAGAGTTATTCTTCTAATTTAATGAATATGTAATTCCATGATTATGTATGAAATTAATTTTTAGAGTATTATGTTGTATTTCAAATTATTATTATTTTGAATTTAAATTAGTTACACATAATCACCTCATTGATTAAGTCTCACTTTAATGATGCAATCTTTGTATGGTATTTCCTCACAATTTACACTCCATAGAGTAATATTTGGAATTATAAACCTATTTAATTTTTACGGTTTATATATTTCCCATATTATTTAATTAACAAGATTATATTTTTATTTATGATGATTAAATATTCAATCCATGTTTATTATATCAATGGGTTACAATTTGAAAGCCTCTAAGGAGGTATGAATTCCTTTTACAATATTGTTTTTTGGTATTTCACTTGTTTCATTAAAGTAATCATATAATCTATAAAAAATATATATGTTTTATTATCCTCTGTATATCTAAAAAGTTATCATGTTTTCTTCAAACTATTCCACTCTTATCACTTGAATCAAGAAAATACATGTTTAAATGATAATGTAATCTTATATCTATTTTGATCAGGTAAAGTTTTATTCAATTTAAATATATTTCAAAATTGTTTTAAATGATATGCATTTATTTACATAAATTATTTGTTAAGGAAATTTTATATTATCTGGGAAGTTTTACAAAGTTTGAAAAAATCTTTTTTTTTTAGTGTAATTTTAAAATTTCATTGTAAATAATCAAAATGTATGTTTCTTTTAAAAGTATATAGTGTTATTAGAATTTCTCTCTATTATAACCATTTTATGATATTTATATTCTTATATATGTTTTCAATGGTTTGAAAAAGAAAACTCATTGGTGAAAATAAATATTTTAAATTTCTCATTCAATTTTATTTTATTCTACACATGAAATTCTTTTAGTAAAAAACTTATATTTTTGTGAATTCATGGTTATGTTTTATCCCATATAATTTTTGTGTCCATTAAATTTCTCTTGAAATATTCACTTTCATGTTATCATATTTCACTAGACATTACATTTCTCTAATATATATATATATATATATTTATATATATATATTATCATGGATATGCAAATTGGATAAACTGTATACCATTTCTATATATAGTTTTATAATATGAATAATTTTTAATTAATTGTGAAAATATTTATATTATATATTATTTACTCAATGCGTATATTTATTTATGAGGAATATTCTTTATGTATTTAAATTTATCATTAAATATATTAAGAATGAATGGATGTGAAGTGATAGGTGAGCCAAGAAATGTATAGCCCCTTAATTCATCGATAGGTATTAGGAGACAAAATAGTTCAATAGCTTTATTAAATGAGTTTTTGTGTATACTTACCTACCAATTAAAATATCTTAGCACAGGTACATGATGGTAACATTATCATGATTTCTAAGATCATGGAATCCAACATTAATCATTTCCTTCATTGAGAATTTAGTTATTATTATCCATGAGAGGACTAAAATTATATTATCCATGCATGCATTTTCTTGTCAAGTTATTTATTTAATATATTCTGTTTTCAATTATTTACCTTTACATATTGATTATGACTTATTTAGTAATGATAGACTCTACTATATATTACTCATACTAAGAATGCAATCTCACTGTTTATTTTTTTCTGTTCCCTGGGATATAAAGAATGATATTATAAATAATATGAGGGATACTATAATATTTCTTATAATATGTTTTATTATATTTATAATAAAATATGGGAATCATGTAAGGATATGCTTCATCAAGATGATTAAACAATTTGTTCCTCTAAGATGATATCAGTTGTATTTATGTCCAATGTAATAAATAAGACATTGACCATGGCTTACTAGTGTTGGGGTTATTACAGGTGGAATTAGAGGAAGTTTAGTAGAAGGATTTGGAAAGTATTTAGTAAAACATAGATTTTGGAACATAACCATTTGATATATTTATAGGATATATCTAACTGTTTGATCAAATCATAATAGTTTTTGAGTGTTATATATTATGTTGTTTTTTCTAGAAACACTTATTTGTATGGATATTACAAGTGGATGTGTTTTTAAAATAAATGAATCTATGGGCAATAACCCTAAAAAAGTTACATAAAAATATCTAGACCATTATTCTAGTGTTGGGTGAGTGTTTTATTAATGCTCACTTAGTTTGAGACTCCTAGGGGTATATTTGGGTTATTTCATATTATTCACTATGAACCATTATGATCATTTAGATAATAGAACCTATGGACACCTATGATATGATTTAGTGATATGGGAAGAACCTAAAGTGTATTTGGTTGATAATTATATAGTTAATCAATAGATTAAAGGCATATATAATGCTTTTGAGGTTTTATATTATTGGACTTTAACTTGATTAAGGTTATTTTGGGAAATATTTATATGAATAAAACCCTTTAGTTTAGTAAATGTTTTAGTGAAATGTTTTTTTTGAGGAATAATGAATTTATATTTTATTGACATAGGATTAATTTTATTTACAAACTTAGGGGTTGATATGATCATTTATATTAAGGAAATAAAATTTAATTATTATTTTGTGGAAAAAAATAAGTTGTATAGAAAACTGTTCAGGTTAAAAATAGAATTGATGATTAATGTTATTTTTAAGTATATTAATCATATTTTTGGTAACTTTATAATAATTATAATAATATAGTTTAATAAAAAGGGCAACTCACATGATGGGTGATAACCCATCTAATCCAACAGTTCTACAAGTCCTGAACACCCAACCGAAGGGTGACAAGGGTTCAATTCCAACCACTGACCCACGTCATGTCCTAATGATTGTGACTTTTTTATTTAAAGGATTAAATTAATAGGTTATATATGTTTTGGGAATCTTATTATAGGATCGAATCATTTCAAAAAATAATAATTTTGAAGTGATTAATGATATTTCAAGAAATGTTTTTTTTTTGATGTTTGTATAACATTTTTTTTAACCTAAAGGATTATTATAGAAGAATGATATTACATTTTTAGAGATGTAAACTAAAGGTTATGAGAATACCTTTAAGTTTAGAACATTCGATAATATTGAGGTTATTTGGGATATATAGTATTTTATTTATAGAATGAAATTTTTTTAATTAGTTTGTTTTATTATTTAATTTTTTAGAATAATGTATGATTTCATCATATAATTATTTAGGTATATTTTATAACCTCTATTAATCTTTTTGGTTTTCGTAAATATCTATTATAACGACCCCAACTTGAGTAAACTAAAGTTGGTGCCTACATTATTACATTGGAGTAGATACAAGGGGGTCAAATCAGAAATGAATGATTAGTTTAGTATTTCTAGAGAATGAGATAAATACTTAATACACATTTTAAATTGAGAATATAAAAAAAACATAATACATAACAATATCAAATGAATGTAATCCTTAAAAAATCATTAAATTATATATTATTCATTTCCTGGGAAAGAAAACAAAATATTGGTGATCTCTAATGATCCAAAATATTTATGTATAAATGAAGCTATAATTAATAAATAAATAATAATCAATATGAAAATTAAATAACTAAAAAATAATTCCTCTTAATTAATAACATGGATAGAATAATTAGATAAGGAATAATAGATATTAAACGGTAAATAACTAGACACACATGACATTTAATCAATAAATTGATAAAGAAGTTCATATACATTTAATATCAATGTAAAAATATCATAGAAATAATAATAACTGAATTCACAATGAAGGAAGTTTTTTTCACAACAACAAAATTTGTCTCAAGGAAGGGAAATTGAGATGAAGTCTCTTACCTCATAGTTTCCATTAGATGATCATTCTAACAACCTATATACTATTTTTAATCATTTTATTAATTTTTAAATGAACTATACTCATAATTATATGGTTATATATGATCCTTGAAGTATTATTTTAATTTTTTTAATTTTTCTTCAAATTAAGTTAATCTTCTTGATATTTTTGATCTCACACAACACTGAATATAGATTTTGTTATATGAAAGCACTATGTTTTGTATAAATTATCTGGAACACCAATTTAATATTGAGCTAAAAAGAACACATTGATTAAATTTTGGTACACACAAAACTATGATTGTATTGTTTTATACATAATGATGAGTTCCTTCGATATCTTGTGTTACATGCAAGAACATTATTTTAAGAACAACAATATAATATTAATATTATTAGAATATAATTCTACTTACCACTTAGCCATTGGAATGGAGTTTATGAAAAATATTTACCAAACTATAAAAATATGATCTACAAATGTATATAAAATAAATCATTTTGTTATCAATTAGATAGAAATGAAAGTAATAACAATTCGAGAATGAAGAAATTCTTTTTCTAAGAGAAATATTTTTCTATGTACAAACACATTTTATCTCAATAGATTATAAAAACCACTTTTTAATATTTTTTAATAAAATTTATATATTATATATTAAATAAAATTTTTCTTACACTCATACAATATATTAGATAGGCATAAGATAAGAATAAATTTATATTTATTAATGAAAAGATGTATTTTTTAAAAAGGTAATTTTATCACCTTTTAATTGAGAAACCATTTTATGTATAATTTTTGAAACTTTTGAAAATTTTATTTGAATAAATAAATGTTATTTTTGAAATCATAGTATCAAAATTTTATTAGGGTGAATTTTTCATATTTTTCTAAGAAGTTTCATTCTTTGATTAATAGTGAAAACACTTAATTTTAATTGAAAATGTAATTTTCATATAATTTATTTACATAGTTGAATCATATTTTAATTTGATATAAAAGTATAATTAGTTAAATTTTATATAAAAAATCCAATTTAGTTCATTTGAACCAATTTCACATTGAAATTGGATATAACTACAATATTAACCTTTTAACGTTTTCACTTTAAAATCTCATATTCTCATCCTATCTTAGGTATTAATTTCTAATTATTTAATAAAAATTCAATGAATTTAATTAGAAAAAAATTTATTCCATATTTTTAAATTATATTAGTTTTTTATTTATAATAATTTCGACTTAATTTTTTACCAAAAATATAAATGAAATAAATTAAAATTAATTACAACGATTAAGGTAAAAACGAGTTTACTTAGTGGTTAAACTTTAACTTATGGGGACAAATACCCTATACAACTATCAAAAATCAAATTTCATGGTAATATTTCGATCACAACCTCACTTGTATCTAAAATGGACAATTATTTGAGGTTAATTTTGTAAGGGAGACCTCTTAATAATGTTTAACATATTATATTTACAAGAATGTCACTCCTCCTACACTATAAAAAGGGAACTCACCACCCCACCACATATTTACACCTCTAATGTCATTTGAATCAGAAAAATCCTAAATAATTATAATCTTAACATACCTCCCTATATCCTAGATGCCAAAATTTGGGATGAACTTCAATCAAGGAATCCCATTGGTGAAAACCAAATGGAGTTACCCAAAGAAGAGGTAACATCCTTCCACAAACACTTTTGTTTTATTTCTTTATCAACTCCCTAAATTATTCTTAAACCATGATAATATAATAACCTCAGAATCCTAAATATAATTATATGTTTTTATTTTAGTTTTTTTACATAAACTCACACACACTTCCATAAAATGAGATATGCAATCATTGTTTGTGTGTACGGTGGACTACCGCCTCATAAACTGATGTCGTTCGTTCTTCAATTGAAAATGATCATTGTTGGGAATAATAATATAAATTATTTTTTACATTATATATATGATATTTATATTGAATTTATTCTTCATTAATTATTATATAACACATACCTTCATGCTTTTCGTTTTTTGGAAATACGATAACTTTTTTTTTGGTTGTGAGGACTACCACCTCATCAAAGCGATGTGATTCCTTCACAATTTGCACGGAATATAATAAGGATGGGTTTAGTGAATGTATATGATATATATGAAATAATAATTCCACTTTAAATATTATATATATAATTAACTTTTCTTTCTTTTATAATATGACCAGAGAATAGAAATAGCGTTCACACGTACGTACAACCTTCAATCTCTATGAATGTTGTATTTCATTTCTTATTTATATCATTCATAGATTAATATAAATACATATATACTGAATATATATTATAATTATTCAAAGTTTATATTATTCAAATAAGTAAATAATTATCTAAGTATGGGGACCAAGATTAACTTTTCAAATCATGTACGAAAAACAATTAGGTTATTACCTGAAACAAAATCGAAAGATGGAACTGTTAATAAATAGACAATATAAGTTCATAATAAAATTATATGTGGTATTATAAATACTAATATTTTTATTCAGTGGATTTATGAGAAACATATATTTATTATATATGAGGTTTTATCATTTACGAAAAAGTCAGGACTTAAGGTCGGGGTTTTCTAGTCTCACTTTTTTTAAGAGACTTATGCCTTATTCATCACTCATTTCTTATGTTTGGTGTATATAATGAACATTATTGTATTATATGTATAAAATAAAAAAATTTATGTGTATTTAAATCTCCATTTTATGATCTTTATTCCACAGGGTTTGTGGCTCAAAAATTACTAAATTGGAAAAGTAATCTTTGTCTCAATTTGCCACTTTGGAGATATATATCATCTTATACCCCAATATTTTTATATGGGGTGTATATAATTCCATTTTAATTGTTATATCATGAATATAATTATTTTAATGACATTTTAAGATTCATTTAATGTTATTATTTCATGAGAATTACGATTCAATGTTACCAAAGTGTAATAGTTTATTACTAAAATAACGTCGTTTATCAAGATTGTTTATGATTGTTCTTACATTAATGAAATACTATAATCCATATATCAAAAATCCTAATTTTATTTATTCTCCTATGGTTATTCATGACATATTAATGTAATGGTACCATTATTTAACTCTTTGTTACTTAAGATAATCAAGAAGACATTTTAAGGAAAATTTTGCTTTCTTTCATTATTTGGTTGGAAATCTATGTTCATCCAAAACCATGTTCTCTAAATATGTTTTCAAAAATACACTATTATTATTTTATGTTTTTTATAATAAATTTTTACCCATTTTAACCTTTTTACTTTTGTTTAAAAAAATGAATCTTATTTTTGTTTTCTGATCAAGGAACTTTTCTAATATTTTAATGGTGCAAAAGGAATGTTTTCCATGTATAGATTTATCCACTGTCATGACCTTTCTTACATTAAGGATATATTTGAATGATTAAAATATATTTTTTTAATAAAAAAAATTATAATATTTTATTGATTCATTTTTGTTAAAGTGATTTAAAAAGAAATAAAATTCAAAAAAAAATTTGTTCAAGAAGTATTTTAAATGATTCTCAAAGATTATATTATATGTCTTCAAATATATTTTAAAATAAATGGTTTTCAATACATTTTCATGATTTCATTATAAAAATAAAAATTAATATTCAAATAAATTTTTTTTGAAATTTGTTTAATATTTCTTTTTAAATTTTGAAGGAAAAATATTTTCAAAATTTTTTCAAGTTTCTTTTATAAGTTTTCAAGAAAAATTATTTTAAATTTTTTTTCAATATTCCATTATAGGTTTTCATGGTTATTTTAAAATAAAATGGTTTTGTAAATGATTTATATTTTAAAAATTATTTGTTCAGTGAAGAAAGGATATTTCCCCATGAAATTGTTTTTAAAATATTTCCCAAAAATTATGTTCCATATAAGATGAAATCTGTTTTTGTTACTCATGATTTACTTTGGATGTGATATAAGGGTTAAATTTATATTATTTACCTAAATGGTTAATGTTTTTATGGAATTATGTTTATGAAACATGTTTCCCATTTATGTGTTTTATTTTTATGAAACTCGTTTCCATTTCATGGATTATATGGTTATGAATCCTACTTTTTTTACATGTTATGCTTTGATGAAATGGTTAGGAAACATATCACTTTTACATAGGTTATAATATGATGACATGTTCTTAATACCCATTTTAGTTCTTGAGTTGTGATATGATAGATTATGAATATGTGGAACACATATGTATGATTTCATTTTGAGATGGTTGGGAGCTATATCACCCTTTAATTCATTGGTTAAATATTTATATTTCATGAGATAGAAATGATTGGAATGGAGAGTGGACTCAATTTATTAACTGAATTTTTATGTTATGGTTATATTTGGATTGAACCTTGACTAATAATCTGGTTACAAGAGTGAACCATGAAAACCAATATAGTTTGTAGAGTGAACCCATTCCACTAATATAGTATTGTTATCAATCATTTAATACTATCGAACTAATTTTTATATACTTATATATATGCCAAAAAATATAGTCTTCTTCCTATGTTATTATCTCATAGTTTATGCTCTAGATTCCCTTATGATTTGGGTCTTATGACATACCAATAATTATTCCATGAATCATGTTTATGATCTCTAATATATAGGTTATGATCTTAAAATGATATTCTCATATTATCAAACCCATATGTTGATTTATGCTTATATATATCCTCTATTTACACTTATTGAGCATTTGATCTCTCCCTTCGTTATTCTTACATTCCCCATGACATGAAGAATGATTGTATGTATAAGTACTAAATGGGAATATCTATGTTGTAAACATTGAAAATCATTCACCATGTTAGAATATTTTATTCTATATTTCTGAATTCATAAAACTAATATGGTCTCAGAGATATATTGTTGTAATGTGATGTATATTCATCTAAATTAATGTAATATCCATGTATGTTAATCTTGGGTACCTATAGTTGGTTTTAAAGGAATGATTTGGTAAACTATTAGAAACTAGGTTGATAAAACTTTAGTGAAATTACTAGATATTTATAAAGAAATTTCTAGGGATGTATCTAAGGATAAGACTAAGGTGTTGCAAATTTAAAAGAGGGTGTCATAATTTAGATATACTATAATTTATTTTTCATGATTATTTGATTTTCTGCTATGATAATTACTACTCAGATACTTCATTCAATTTTTATTCAATCAAATGAATGAGAAGGAAGTGGGTTAACTTTGAATGTGATAGAAATTTTTCTCATGATCAGTCAAATGGAATGATCACAGAAGTAAAGGATATTGTGATCATACCTAATCAGTTTTCATGGAACATTATTACAAATGTGTACCTTAACCCACATTATAACTCACAAAATAAGAGAAGGAAACTATGGGCTAGGATTTTGGGTAATTAAGACCATCGAATAAATAATATTTATTTTTCTTTGTGTCAAGAATATGGAAAGAAGAACCCAAGTGAATGACTTAGAGGAATAGGAAGATGTTTTGACTTTGGAAAATAAGGGAACAAATAATTTACCTAGAAAGGACAACTGAAGAGTTCAATTAGTTCAATGGATGGGAATATTGGTCATTCTAAACATCATCAATTATTAAATTTTGTAAGTTTAGAATGAATGATCATTATTCAAATTGATGTCCCAAGTGGAAATATTATGAAGATAATAATCAAGGTGGTATGAGTAATGGTTATATTACTGATAATGATAAGACTATAGGTGAAATATTAATTGAAATGGGTATTAAGTAATAGGATGAGGTAGCTATATTAATGAATTGAGGATGAAGTGTAATAATTGAAGTTTTTATGTTTTTTGATTCAATAATTATGTTATAGGAATGGTGAATATATATAAGGATTATTTAGTTTTTTGTTTTGCACTAAATATTTAAAAGAATATGTTGAATGGTTCTAATAAAATAGAAAAGTGATTTAATAGAAAGGTAATATTCATGTGAAAAAAAAGATTATGGTAAATATAACCCTTAAAATTTTCTATGTGTTAAGATAATGATATTTGGATAAAGTAAATTTAGATGATACCGATTACCATGGAACTAATTAAGGATTTTTTAAAAATGTGGTTTATTCTATCACAGATGGATTTTACAACATTTTTTGAATTGAAAAATATATCCAAAAAACATTATAATAAGGAAACATGCAAGTTTTCAATATGAATTTATGGTATTTATAGTTATTACCTTATTTAAAGAGAATACATGATGAAGGTATTCACATGTTTATTATTTTACAAATAAGATATATATTATGATATATTTGGGATCAATTCTAAGTTGTTTTGGAGAATTTTAGTGACCTTATGTTTTGTAAGGGTTAAAAGGTCATTAATTTATGAAATGGTTTATGTTGAAATTCATATGATGTTTCAGAGATTAAATAGTTATCTTTCCATATGAGAAATTATGTATATTGGATAACATGTAATAACTATTTTTGTAATAATGATAGATGTAATGAAAAATCATTATATTTATGTATATCATGATCTGCATAATGATTCATGAATAAAGGATTCACCTTCAGTTCTTGGACTAAGATATGTAATGGAAATTAACCAAGGAATAACAAAGGATGATTTTTTCCTGAAATCATGTAAGTATTTCCTCTCATGAAAATTTTACATCATTAGAAAAATGGATCATGAAATAAATATTTTTAATTTAATCATTGTTTTTTTATGATACCAATTACCATTTTCAGGCCTCTTTGGATTACGGATTTATGATTTTTACTTTTCTCTAAACTATATTCTCTATCACTCTCCATATAAACTTGATAGTTATAGTTATATTCCACGTCCATTTAACTTACAACCTATGTTATCTATGTGGAAACCTAGTTATGACTTACTTTAGGTAACTGTTATGTTTCTAACATTACCTTTTCAAATCATGTTGTAGTATTGATTTTTATGATGTGGGTTTCCCTGAATTTAACATTAATGAATTAAAAAATTTCTAAATTAGAAGAATTTTGAGGGATAAATTCAATTTATGGGGGGAAGAATGTAACACCCATATATTTTTTGAAATATATATTTTTGGAATTAATTTAATATTTTTAAAATTTCCCATTTCACACAACATTGAATATATCTTTTGTTATATTAATGAAATGTGTTTGGATTGAATAATATGCAACAAAAAGTTAATATTGATCTATATGAAACACCTTGATTAACTTTTGGTACACACAACACTATTTTTTGGATTGTGTTGCACATAATTTTGAATTCTATTAATAGATTTTGTATGATATAAGGTTGAGCTTTAGAGAACTACAATATACTATTGATATTTTTATTTTATTACTATTATAGTTACCACATAACTGTTGGAATGGAAGTTATAAATAATATTAACTAAATTATGAAAATATAATATACACCTGTATATTAAATGAATAACTTGGTTATCAATTATTTATAAATGAAATTATGAACTATATGAGAATGGAGAAATTATTTTTTTAAGAAAATGATTTTAATACGTACAAACATAATTTTATCTCAATAAATTTAAAAAAGAAAATCTTGATGAATTTTTTTTATAAAATTTATATATTATATATTCAAACTATTTTTTACATCATTCAATAGAATTGATATGAATAAGACACGAATAAATCCAATTTTATGAATCAAAATATGTATTTTGTAAAAATTTAATTTTACCTCCTTTTAATAGATAATCCATTTTAAATATAATTTTGAAAAATTTATAAATTTATTTGAAAAATATATTTTTTTTAAATTGGAATATCAAAATTTAATTTGGGTGGATTTTTTGTATTTTCCTATAAAGCTTCATTTTTTGGATTAATAGTGGAAAACCCTGAATTTTAATTAAAATCTGTTGTTTCATCTATTAATTTAAATATTTTAATTATATTTTAATATATTTTTAAATTTTAATTATTTCTATTTTATATAAAATATTGTAATTTATTTCATTGGAACCAATTTCATAATAAAATTTGATATAAAAATAGGTAAAACTTTTGAATGTTTCACATTAATAACTCGTTGTCTCATCCCATATGTGGGATTAATATTAAATTAATTTCTTCCATTTAATTTGTCACGACCCATCTGCGGGGTCCGTGTCGTGACTACCCCAAGCCTGCCTTCCATGGGCCAGGGGTTGGCGACTAGCACCAAAGGCGTAAATCCTGATAAAAAGGGAAGGCATTACCTTTAAGAAACGTAAACACACACAACCAAAATACAAGCGGAAGAAAACACTAAGTAAGAAGTATAACAAGTGTGCTGATACAAAGGGGCTGGAAATGAAAGCCCAACAGAAAGGTACAGCTACAACTGAAAGAAAGTACAACTGAAAAGAAAAACATCTGAAAGGTGAAGCAACTCCTGGATCGTCCTCCGGGTTCCTACCTGAAGGGTAGGTACAGATTTCCTCCTCAGAACCCCACATCCTTCCGTCTCCTTCGGGTACAGACTCATCGTGAGATCCACCTCCGAGTACCATCCAGCTCTACAATCCTCAACCACAATCAGTGATATCCTTCGTCTGCAACTAACACAACGAGGTGCGGGCATAGGCCGTGCAGGGGTGAGTATAACGATACTCAATAGAGACCCAGAGACCCTTAAGGTCTCACTAAAACCAACAAGGATAAACCACAAAGAAATATCTCAACAGATAACATTTACTTAGGTATATTCCCATACATATACCTATGTTATCAAGTAACCCATCTCAATCATGAGGTAAACACAAAGGTCATTGACTCAGCTCAAACCAAGATTTTCATTATCGAAACCACAACTACTAGAGAGATCCTCCTCTGTCGAGTACAGTGATCCTTTCGTGACTCCGAGGCGCTGCTCACTAACCTTAGACTGCTGAGGTACTCCTCCTGTCGAGTATCGTGGGTCTACTGCCAAATACCGGGAGCTTCGTCCGCTAAGGGTTTGCCGCCAAATACCAGGCGCTCTCCCTAATAGCCTACAGAGGTACTCCTCCTGTCGAGTACCGCAGGTCTTCTTCCAACTACCAGGCACTCCGTCCGCCATGGGTCTACCGCCAAATACCAGGAGCTCCGTCCGCTGGGCTAATCAAATCACTCTAAGTCGAATCGGTCAAGCAGTCGTCAAGTCTACAGCTACTAAGTCTCCGTACTCCATACGCTCGTCTCCGGGACGGCCCGCTCCACAAGCTACTGGTCATTACTTCCAAGTGTCATTAAGTCTCACGTAGAAGTATCACAAAGGACCGCCTCGTCATAGGGGTCTCAACACAACAGATGGCGCGTCAATCGGACACCCGGTCTGTGAGTTATTAGCTTTTCCGTTCCTGGGGCCCGGTTGGTTTTTAGGATAAAACCAACCCGACCGTACTCCAATATCATATGAAACCCACATGGAGTATTCCGAAAGAACATTATCATCAAGAAGAATCCAACATAGTCGACGAAACGTCAATCAGACGTTCGGTCCTCAAGTTATAAGTGTTTCTGCTCCGAGGGCCTGGTTGGTTTTGGGTTCGAACCAACCTGGTCATACACAAACTTCACCTAAATATTAAGTGTAATATACGGAAACGACCGTCTCGATCCAAGGAATCATACTCAACTGACGATATGTCGATCAGAGGTCCGTAACTCAAGATATTTCTATTTAACCGAATTCGGTCCAAAAATAGGGGGTCTGGGTTGGGTCTGACCCGGCCCAACACCCCCTAGGTAGGCCTGAACCGGGTCGACCCAACCCGAGTCTGGGTCTAACCCGGTTGGGCGCGGCCTGGCACTGGAGTCCCAGTTTCGGCTCGACCAGCGCGGCTGAGCATTGCACGGAGCGGGGGGTTACACCCCCCCACCCCCCACCCCCCCCCCGGTTTTACGAAACGGCCAGCCATGATGGCCGACCCTTGGGTAACCACCAGACCCCCTCGAGTCCCTCCTTCTTCAACGGGCGCAGCGCGACGGCACCGCGCCCCTCCGTTGCGGCCCGCCCTGACCGCGGCCCGGCTCTACTCCACGCGGCACGATGGTGTCGCACCTTTGCGGTGACCCGACAATAATGCGCTAATGATCCGCTCATGGTCGGCTCGACGTCGGCCGGTTCTTTGCAGTCCGCCTCCATTGTCCACAAACAACAAACGATAGGGGAAGGGTCGGACCGTGTTTGTGTGATCCGAGCCCTTCCTCTTCAAGATGGTATCAAGCGGCCAAATGAAACTCAATAATTGAAGAGCGATGTAGAACGGTATTAAAACTTGAACATAATAACCCCTACCTAAAGGTTCGTCGTTCGTTGACGATATCGCGAAAGGGTGAACGTCGGCTCATTGACATCGTCTCAAGGGGGGAGATGAAGGTGACGACGATCGTTGTCATTCATCGCTTCCTCAAGGGCCTTCGATCCCGGATCGAGCGTCGTTCGTTGGAGATCCGTCAGAAGGAGAACCGTTCTTTATGGAGGGATGGAGATTTTCTATTTCTCCATAGGTTCCCCCACAAAATTATTTTCCCAAGAAAATATTATCAAGGATTTCCCCCATTTTAAAGAATTCCAACCATTTCAAATTAATTCAAGAATCAATTCATTAATTGTATGTGTAGGCAAGCTTTAATGGAGGAGTGGAAGGTAGAGAGGCTACATAATTATAGAGGAGTAAACATATTAAATGTGGGGATTTTGGGAAAGATGGAAGGTTGGGGCTCGTGTGGGCCCCACCTCTCATAAAACCACACATGGTAAGTTTAACTTCCATGGTTACAAAATAAAATTGTTCAACAATTTTATTTATTTTTAACTAATTTCCCAAATAATAAAACTCAACCCGCTTAAAATGAAACTACGGTAAAGGTCCCATTAAGCAATTATTGGCACTGCGAGTTCATCGGTGCCCTCAGATTTCAATTCCGAGCACTGGTTCAAAAGATAGAAAAACTCGCTTGTTCGTTCAGTGAACGTACCTGAACTAAAATTTGGAAATTGATTCCGGGCACACCGGGCCTCGGAATCAAGCTCCGTTAGAAGATACAAACTCATAAAATTCCAAAGAAATTAAGAAAAAAAAAATCCTTGAAATTTGAGGGTCTTTACATTACTCCCACCTCATGGATTTACGTCCTCGTAAAGCTATAACACAAACTAGGGAAACTAACAAAGGTATCAAGCATGCATCTAAGCCTCCCGCTCCCATGTGCTCTCCAAGAGGTTTCTCGTGCTGCCAGCGAAAGCGCACAAGAGGAATCGACCATCCACGTAGGACCCACTCCTGTCGATCCTCAACCTCGATTAGAACCTCGTGAAATTCGCCCTGTCATCGATGTCCAGCTATCAGTGGTCGATCATGACGGTTAGGTCGTGCACACATCTCCTCAGCTGAGATATGTGGATGATTTCGTGCACCCAGTGCAACTGAGGTGGAAAGTCCAGATGAAACGTGGAGATAACTTGCCGCCCTGGCCAAAACTCTGTAGACCCTGTCGAGGTGAGACCCATAAGAATACGTGGTCATAACCATCGAACTCCAGTGGTCTCATCTCCTATCAACATAGAACTTTTGTCTGCTCTGTGCAGTCTTCATCCGCTCCTGGATGATCTCCACCTTTTCCGCCGTAGCCTGAACCATCTCTGGTTTTACACATGCTGACTCCATCACTATCCACAAAGGATATCTGAAACACGGCCAGCTGTTGTCTCGCCACTCTTAACACCTGAATTCCCGATCTCCTACTAAGAGCATCTACTACAACATTCCCCTTCCCAGGAGTATAATCTATCTCGAAGTCATAGTCCTGGAGGAATTCAAGCCATCACCAGTGTCTCAGGTTCATGTCCTTCTGAGAGAAGATACACCTGAGACTATTGAGTTGGAGATAACTGTAAACCGTTTTCTCAAAGAACAATGGGTGAGACTACCCAATTGTAAGAACTCATCTCCACCCATCTTCATCTACATCCTACCAAAGAGATGTTGAGATTTCTCCTCTACCGAAAAGAGAAATATGGTCTCATCCCCTGGATGAACCACGTTCCTTGCCTAATACAGTCAATCCTGAAATGAACAGTACAATTCATGTATTGAATGATGTCGTAAGGCCTTGAAGCTACTACTAAGAGATCCAACTGTTACACTCGCCTCCAAGGGTTGAGTCACACTGTCAGCATCAGTGCATGGTTACTGGGTCTCCTCCAGTAGGAATCTCACCAATGAGGGTCAAGTCAATAGTTTTAACGGAACCTCTTAGTATCAACTATTCAAAATGGACATGACAGTAAACATCACAAAGATAAGTGTCTTTTATTACTGCATCTTGTAGTACAAAGACACAAAGAAAACACAACAACGACAACATGGAAACTAGAAGCACCAAGAACAAAGGCCTCCATGCCTCGAACTAGTCCCGCTCTTGTCCACCTGCTTCCGAAGCTTCATAGTCGTATGCTTCAGCTTCCTGAAGCTGTTCTCTCCCATGTCCACCAGTTCCCTACGGTTGGGGTGGTCCTCCTGGTGGTGGTGGTGGCAACACCTCGAAGCGTCGTCCACCTCCATCTACACGGCCAGCTCCTATGCCTCCATCTCCTTCTCCTTACGGTCTGCCTCGATCGAACCTCTGCCTCTTCCTGGGAGGTTCTTCATCTATCTTTTGATCATCTGTATGGCGGGTCGGACAGTCACATGCCATGTGACCAAGCCCACTGCAGGAGTAACAATGCCTGATCTTGGCACGACTGGCTCTGAATCTACTCTGGTTGCCCCGCACAACTGAACCAGAGTCATGCAGTCAGCCACCGATGGGTCTGGTCCTCTTGGACCCCTGTGTCGTCTGTCTACTTCTAGCTGTAAAAGACTCCACTATAAGTCGACTAGTGGTGTTTCCCGCTACTGGAGACTGCTCATTAAGGAAACTCTCAACTATAAGGGCTCGCTCCAACACTCCTGTCTGTGTCGGAATGTTGTGAGAAACAACTAAATCTCTTATCTCCCGCCTGAGCCTCTGCTCGATGGTCTGGGCCCTGAAGCACGGGTCCCATACCATATTTGTAGAGTAGCGCGAGAGGTCTGTGAACCTCACTGAGTATTGAGCTACACTCATGTTGCCCTGCTGCAGATAAATTAGCTCCTTTATCTGCACCGCTTGAAGGGTGGCTAGTGAAAACTCTGCCCGGAACAGGCTCTCGAAGTCTTCCCATAGATGTGACGCCTCATCATACATCTGCAGCAACAGGCTCCACCATCTGCCTGCTGCTTCCTGAAGGAGTTTTGAAGCAAGGATCACCATGAATTCCACTAGTGTACCTACTAGCCGAAAGACTCTCACCACAGCCTCCAGCCAATCCTCAGTCACTTGTGGGTCAGTCTCTCCCCGGAACCGGGGTGGCCTCTGGTGCTGGAACTCGTGCAGCGCACTCAAGTGGCATGCATCGCCTGCTGCTAGGGTTGGTGGCATCGATGGCCCAATGGGTGGTAGTACCACTGGTGCCTCCGCTGGTGCCTCAACTGAAAGAGGGCCCTGTACTGAGGCCTCGTCGATCGGTGGGCTATCAGTACGTACAACTCTCGGGGCTCTAGATGGTCGTCCTTAGGGAGGCATCCTAAAAGAAACAGATGTGACACGATCAAAAGACTATACCTGGTTTGAGCTGACTTAAAAGAAACTTTTGAAAATACACACGCAATTAGTGTTTTGTGCACTGAGTTGGAAATCAGAAGTCAGGGTCATGGTGTATGGATATGTTGGCCGCCCGCACAAACACTGGACTACCTGAACTGAGAACCACACTTAGTACCCTTAACACAATTTCTTCACAGAAAGAAAATATCAGATTACTAAGTTCTGCGGTAGAAACGACTCCTATGATACCAATTTTTCACGAGCCATCCTCAGGTTCCATGTCGTGACTACCCCAAGCCCTCCTTCCATAGGCCAGGGGCTGGCGACTACCACCAAAGGCGTAAATCCTAATAAAAAGGGAAGGCATTGCATTTAAGAAACATAAACACACAAAACCAGAGTACAAGTGGAAGAAAACACTAAGTAAGTAGTATAACAGGTGTGCTGAAAGTACAAAGGGACTGGAAATACAAGCCAAACAGAAAGGTACAGCTACAACTGAAATAAAGTACAACTGAAAAGACAAATAGCTGAAAGGTGAAGCAACTCCTGGATCTCCCTACGGGTTCTTACCTGAAGGGTAGGTACAGATGTCCTCCTCAGCACTCCACGTTCGTCCGTCTCTTCCGATTACTGACTCATCGTGATATCCACCTCTAGGTACCGTCCAGGTCTACAAGACTCAACCACGATCAGTGATGTCCATCGTCTGCAACCAACACAACGAGGTGCGGGCATAGCCCGTGCAGGGGTGAGTATAACGATACTCAGTAGGTACCCCGATACCCTTAAGGTATCACTAAAACCAACAAGGATAAACCACAAAGAAAGATCTCAACATATAACCTTTACTTAGGTGTATTCCCATACATATACCTAATTTATCAAGTAACCCATCTCAATCATGAGGTAAACACAAAGGTCATTGAATCAACTCAAAACAGGATTTTCATTATCGAAATCACAACTGCTGGAGAGCTCCTCCTCTGTCGAGTACAATGATCATGTCGCGACTCTGAGGTGCTGCTCACTAACCTTAGACTGCTGAGGTACTCCTCCTGTCGATTACCGTGGGTCTGCTTACAAATATCGGGTGCTCCATCCGCTGAGAGTCTGCCGCCAAATACCGGTTGCTCTCCCTAATAGCCTACAGATGTACTCCTCCTGTCGAGTACCATGGGTTTTCTTCCAACTACCAGGAGCTCCATCCTCCGTGGTTCTGCCGCCAAATATCAGGCGCTCCGTCAACTGGGCTAATCGAATCACTCTGAGTTGAATCGGTCAAGCAGTCGTCAGGTCTACAGGTACTAAGTCTTCATACTCCATACCCTCGTCTCCGGGAGGGCCCGCTCCACGAGCTACTGGTCATTACTTACAAGTTTCATGAATTCTCATGTAGAAGTATCACAAAGGACCGCCTCGTCATAGGGGTCTCAACACAAAAGACGGCACGTCAATCGGAGGCCCGGTCTGTGAGTTATTAGTATTTATGTTCTAGGGGCCCGGTTGGATTTTAAGCTAAAACCAACCCAACCATACTCCAATATCATCCGAACCCCACATGGAGTATACAAAAAGAACCGTCTCATCAAGAGGAATCCAACATAGTCAACATCACATCAATTGGACGTCTGGTCCTCAAGTTATAAGCGCTTTCGCTCCGAGGGCCCGGTTGGTTTCAGGTTCGAACCAACCCGGACATACCCAAACTTCGGCTAAATCATGATTTTAATATACCGAAATGAACATCTCGATCCAAGTAATCCTACGCAACTGATGGTGTGTCGATCGGAGGTCTCTTGCTCAAGATATGTCTGTTTAACCGAAAATGGTCTGAAAATAGGGGGTCTGGACCCAGTCTGACCCGGCCCAACACCCCCTGGGTTGGCCAGGACCGGGTCGACCCGACCAGAGTCTGGGTCCGGCCCGATTGGGCGCGGCCTAGCACGGCCGGCGCAGCCTGGCCTAGTGCTGGCGGCCCGGTTGCGGCTCGGCCAGCGCGGCCGAGCGTTGCGTGGAGCGGGGGGTTACACCCCCTCCCCCCCCCCCCCACCCGGTTTTACAAAACGGTGGGCCATGATGGTCGGACCTTGGGTAACTGTTGGACCCCCTTGGGTCCCGCCTCTTGAAGGCAGCAGTGGCCGGCACAGCCAGCCGCCCTTCCAGATCCGCCGCGGCCTTAGTTTGCGGCTTTGTTCAACCAGCGCGGTGCGATGGCGTCGCGCCCCACCGTCGCGGCCCGCCCCGGTCATGGCCCCTTGAAGCTCTAGCATGGTGAGATGGCACTGCGCCCCTCCACCGCAGCCCGGCTCTACTCCGCACGGCACGACGGTGTCGCACATTTGCGGCGACCTGACAATCATGCGCTAACGATCCGCTCGTGGTCGGCCCGACGTCAGCCGGTTCTTCGTAGTCCGCCTTCATTGTCCACAAACAACAAATGAGAGGGGAAGGGTCGGGCCGTGATCGTGCGATCTGAGCCCTTCCTCGTCAAGATGGTATCAAGCGGCCAAACGAAACTCAAGAATTGAAGAACGATGTAGAACAGTATTAAAACTGGAACATAACAACCCCTACCTCAAGGTTCATCGTTCATTGATGATATCGCGAAAGGGTGGACATCGGCTCGTTGATGTCGTCGCAAGGGAGGAGATGAAGATAACGACGATAATTGGCATTCTTTGCTTCCACAAGGGACTATGATCCCAGCTTGAGCATAATTCATTGGAGATCCATCAGAAGGAGAACCTCTCTTCATAGAGGGAGGGAGCTCTTCTATTTCTCCAGAGGTTCCCCCACAAAATTATTTTCCCAAGAAAATATTATAAAGGCTTTCACCCATTTTAAAGAATGCCAACCATTTCAAATTAATCCAAGAATCAATTCATTAATTGTGTGTGTAGGAAAGATTTAATGGAGGAGTGGAAGGTAGAGAGGCTATATAATTATAGAGGAGTCAACATATTAAATATGGGGGTTTTAGGGAAGATAGAAGGTTGGGGCTCGTGTGGGCCCGACCTATCATAAAACCACACATGGGAAGTTTAACTTCCAAGGTTACAAAATAAAATTGTTCAAAAAAATTATTTATTTTTAACTAATTTCCCAAATAATAAAACTCAACCCACTTAAAACACAACTACGGTAAAGGTCCCCTTAAGCAATTACCAGCACTGCGAGTTCATCGGTGCCCTTGGGTTTCAATTCTGAGCACCGGTTCAAAAGATAGAAAAACCTACTCGTTCGTTCACTGAACGTACCCGAGCTAAACTTCTGAAATTGATTCCGAGCACACTGGGCCTCAGAATCAAGTGCTATCAGAAGCTACAGACTCGTAAAATTCCAAAGAAATTGAGAAAAAAATTCCTTTAAATTTTTGGGTCTTTACATAATTAATTAAAATTTGGAAAGTTGTATTAAATATTTAGAATCAGAATAATTTATAATTTATAATAACATAAAATTTATTTTTTAAAAACATAATAGTGAAAGTAATCAAAATTATTTATAGCGATTAAGGTAAAAATGAGTTTTCTTGGTGGTTCAACTTTATCTTAAGGGGCCAAGTACCCTATACACATTTCCAAAATCCATTTTTTGGACATATCTATACCATATTATCCATTTTATATAATATTTAAATTTATTGGATCAGAAATACACTTACAAAATATCCTTAAAAAATCCCTCACTTCATCCTATTGGCCTCAATTTTGGCAGGAATCTAATCAAGGAATCCCTATGGTGTAAACCAAAAGGAGTTACCCAAACAAGTGGTAACATCCTTCCACAAGCACTTTTGTTTTTTTATCCATACCATCAATTTTTATTATTCCATGAAGTTATAATAACTATAGTATAATAAAAATTTTAATATTTTTTTATGTTAAGGTTCTGACCTATACTTACACACACATCAACCAAATGGGATAGACAATCATCGTTCGTGTTCGTGGTGGACTACCACCTCGCGAACCAATATTGTGCATTCTTCCATTAGCACATTTAAAGGTTGGAAATAATTATGGAATTTATTTTTTTTATAATATATATATATATAATATTTATGATGTATTTATTCTCCTGTAATTATTATATAAAAAAATACCTTCATGCTTTCCATTTTTGTGAAAAATAGGATAACATCATTTGTGGACATGTGGACTACTGCCTCCTTAAAGTGATGTGATTCATTAAAACATTACATGGAATGTTTTATGGGTGGTTTTAGTTATATTATGTGATATAAAATACAATTTAATTTATATATACATATATACATCATTTAATTTTCATTCTTGAAAAATACGACAAGAAAATGGAAACAGTGTTCTTGCATACGTACGACCTACCATCTCCATGAGTGGTGTATTATATTTTTATTTATATCATTTATATATAATTATAAATACATGAATAATGAATCTATATGATATTTTTACAATGTTTTTCATTATTCAAATAATGAAATCATGATCTATTTAATTGGACAAAGAATTACATGTCAAATCTTGTATGAAAAACAAAGTCGTTATATCTGAAACATAACCTAAACATGGAATTATTAATAAAAGTGAAATATAAAGTAATAATAAAATCATATATGGTATTATATATTAGAATATGTCTCTTTAGTATATTTATATTCAATATATATTTGTTACAAATAATTTTTGAACATGTACGAAGAAAGTCAATAAATAAGGTAATGGTTTTATCGTCTCACTTTAATTTCTAGGAGACTTATTCTTTATTAAACAGTAATTTATTTTTTGGGGGTGTACATAAAAATAATGAATTTATTCTAAGTTTAATATAATTAAATTTATGGGTATTTACATATCCATACTATTATCTTTTATTCATGGGGTTTATGTCTCAAAAGATACCAAATCAGTAAAGTAATTTTTGTCCTATTTTTCTTACTTTGAAATACATGCCATGTTATGCCCCTATATTTTACTATGGTATGTATATATTATACTTTGAAATTTTATATCATGAATATAATTATTTTAATTATATTTTATGATTAATTTAATGTTATTCTTTCATGGGGATTATGATTCAAAGTTACCAATGTGGTAACAGTTTTCTACTACAATCTCAATGTTTATCGAGATTTTTTATGATTATTTTTCCATTAATGAAATCTTATGGTCTATATATGAATATTTATCATGAATTTTGTTATAATCTGGTCATTCGTGACATCTTCAATTATTGTTACCATTTTTCTCTCTATGGTACTTAAGATAATTAAAAAAACATTTTTATGAAAATATGACTTTATTTCTCTTTTCGGTAAAAAATTTGTGTTCTTCCAAAATAAAGTATTATAAAAATATTTTCAAAATTTATCTACTATTATTTTATTTTATTTAAAATTTATTTTCCCCCATGTTTTACCTTGTTAACAAAACCATTTTTAAAAATGGAATCATCATGTCATTTTCAGATCAAGACACTTTTATAGATTGTTTATGATGCCAATAGAATGTTTGAAATGTATGGATTTATCTGCCTTCATGATTTAAATTCTTTGAAATATTACATTAAAAGTTATCATTATTTGTTTGAATAAATATTTTCCCTAATAATATGTTAATTCATTATTTTTAATTTTTTTCAATGAAAATTGATTTCCAAATTTTTTATGATTAAGAAGTGTTTTAAATGATTTTCAAAGCTTCCATTATTTTTATTCAAAGTTATTTTCAATTAAATGGTTTTGAAAAAAAGTTTCAATATTACTTTATAAGTTTTAAAAGTTATTTTCAAAGAAAGTTTTTTTAAAAAAAAAATCCAGACCATTAATAAATTTTCAAAGAAAATGGTTTTAAAAATGTATTCAAGCTTCTTTTATATGTTTTCAAGGAAAAAAAATTTCAATATGTGTTTAATATTCTATTATAAAATTTAAATTTTATTTTAAATAAAAATTGTTTTAAAATTTTTTATGTCTAAAAAATAATTTTTTTTCAAATTGTAATGTATATTTTAATCAAGAAGTTATTTTTAATGGGTTTTAAAAAAATGTTCCCTTTAAATGGAATCTTTTATTGTTAATCATGACTTACTTTGGATATGATTCCTGAGTTCCATCCACAGTCTTTCACTGAATTCTTTATGATTTGATGGAATGATGTTTATTAATCCCATTTTTATTTCATGGGTGATATGTTTATTAAACCTGTTTCTATTTCATGGATTATATTCTTATGAAACCCGCTTCTTTTCAAAAGTTGTGCTTTGATGAAATGTTTATGAAACCTATCTCTTTTCCATAGGTTATGATATATTAACTTGTTTATGACACCCTTTTAATTTCATGGGTTATGATATGATCATTTATGATCTTGTAGAATAGGTTTTTATGATTTCATTATGAGATGGGTGGGACCTATATTCCCTCTAATGCATTGGGTAATGATTTATATCTTATGAGATAGACATGGCTAGAATGGGGAGTGAACTAAGTTCGGTAAAGGACTTTATTCACTATAATGGTATACGAAAAAAACTTGACTAATATGATGGTATGTGAGTGATTCATGACTGCCATGATTTTTTGGGGAGTGAACCCATTCCTCCAAGATGGACTTGGAATTAATAATTGACTAATATAGAAATAATTTTTATATTCTTATATGTATAACAAAAATTCTATGTCATATTTTTATGTTATGCTCTCATGGATTGTGCTCTTGATTACATTTTGATTCATGTCATATGAACTTCCAACATATATTCAATGACTCATGTATATGATCTTTCATAGGTAGGGTATGGGATTCAAATTTTATTCTCAGGTTCTCATACCCTTATGCTCATGTTTTGGTTTCATATCTCTTTTATTTACCCTTAATAAGAATATACAATCACCCTTTATTATTTTTCATTTCCCCAGGTTATGAAGAACGGTTTTATATAAAATTAATAATGGGGAAGATCATTGTGGAAAACATAGAAGATCATTCACCAAGTTAGAAGATTTTGTTTCATGTTTCTAAAGACAATAAACTATTATAGTCCTCAGGAATGTACTATTTTAATGTACTAAATATTCATCTAAATTGATGTAATATAAACACATGATAAGCATGGGTCTCTATAATCCTCTTTTTATTTTTTACAACCTATTTGTTATAAATAATTCAATATTTTCACTTTTTCTGTTGTTAATTTCCTTGTTTCCTCATGTATGTTTTGTCCTAAAAGTCGTATCTCCTATGCATAGAAACAATATCCATCATATCCAAAATGATATTAATGTTATACATATTTCATTTACTCATTAGATACATTTTTAGAATTATTTATAAATATTGGAAATCTAAAATGAATCACATGGATTTTTTGAGATGGTAAGCCCTGTGTATGCATGTGTGATGATATCATTCCCTCAATGATTGAATGAGTAAGTAACTAGGTGATATATTAATTTTAAATAAAAAAAATTAATCTCTTATATATTAAATATATTCATTAATTTTATCCTTATTACATTCTATTTATAGCGTATGTAAAATTTGAAAAAAATATCTTCGCGATGTGGTAGTTTGTTGTACACATGTGTGACGTTATTGTATTTTAAAAAGAATGAAAAATAACAAGGTTTATGTGAAAATAAAATTAGATAGTTATAATAATATCATAAATTACATATTCACGTGTTAATTAAATTAATATATCTATATTTTAAAGGTGGCAATGGAAAATGAATTAAATATGTTTGTGAGGTGGTAGTCTTTCATAAACACGATCGATAGTTTATTTCACATTTGATTGAAGAGGAGGTAAATATAGGTCATTAAATTAACATAATAACAAATAAATGTATATTTTATATATTTTTAATAATATGATTATTTAATAAGATTTTAATGATGTGGAATATGAAATAATATAAAAATTCTAGTTTAAAAACGTTACATGTTCTTAGGATGACCTCATTCGGTTTACAACAAAATCCTTCCTATGATATATTTCTGATCAAAATGATGCTTATAGTATTTTGGGAGGTAATTAGGCATTTTATTTTGTAATTTATTGTCTAAAACAATTCTTTGGATGGTTGAAGAAATGAGGAGAGGGTTTATAGCGAACATTACTTATCTTAAATTACTATTACATCATTATAAATATAAACAACATAATATTATTACAACATAAGGATCTAAATGTTTAGTTTCTTGGGAAAACTATGACCAAATATAACATTTACAACATCAAGAACAATCATTTATTTAACTCTTTATTCTATTGCTTCTTATTAGAACTTGACCTATTCTTAGTACATGTAGTCACCTGAGGATGTACATCAAAAATGGGTGAGCTAAAATCCGAGTAAAAGGATAGATATGAAAAATATAACATGGGGTGAGAATAATCATAACATCATCATCAAAATCATGAGAGGAAACATTAATAAAAGACTTAAAATGTGGAAATGCATAAAAAATAAAACATCATGTCTTAGTGGTCATCTACCACACATAGTTGTGAAAAAATATAGAATCATGTCCACACATCATTTCACTTTAAATCATTAGGTTCATCATATTACCTGATGAATTATAGTGCTATATAATTCTAGGCGCACTCATCACATTCAGACATTCATATTGTGTTATATAATTCTGGGTGCACCCGTCACATCATAACATTTTCATTAACATGATTTACAAATAGAACATATATAAATAATAACAATGTAAAGTATTGTTTTTAACTCATAAGAACACATTCATAAACTTTGGGTTCCCAAAAGAAATAGGGAATAACATGCATGATACAAGAACCATCAACTTTGAGTGAGAAGTAAAATGTGTGTTCTTGAAAGAATATTTCTTTTGGAAAAAAATTTGTTTCACATAAGATCAATTAGATAATATTTATATACCATAATAGGTAATATAATTATTAAAAAATTATTTTTAAAGAGTAACCATACCAAAAATGGAGTGAAAGAGGAAGAACCCGAAGAAAGAAAGTTAGGTTTGACAATTCCCCCTTACCTTGTATCTGAATGCTCTCTTTGCATTAATGTCCTATATAACCACATTAGAATCATTAATTAACAATTAAAGAACCTTGTGTAAATTAATATGGTTCATTTTTGATTCATTAAGTTATTTTATGGGCCTTTGGATGATTTAAAGAGGTTAAATCCATTGTTTGGGAATGTTCGTTTTTATGGGTTTCTTGAACGGTTCACTTGTATTCATAAATGGAAGTTTGTGTAGAACATGGATAAACATAAAGAACTGATATCACATTTTATTAATGATATTCTAGGATTTTAAATGATCTTATAATGAATTATTTTATATGCCATGTGGATGAATCATTAGATAAGAATTTAATGATGATCATTTGGGTTAATTCGGGCAGGATTTCGACCACAATAAACTTTTTTTGTTTAATAATTTAGTAATATGTACATAAGTTTGTTCCAGAACATTAAATAGGAAATAATACATATAATATAATCTTTTTCAACCATAAAAATGGTTTCATGACCAGATCTGAATGTGGTAAAGGAAAAAAAAGAAAACATGTCGTTCTTGAAGGTGATAAATTAACACCTCATGAACAAAGTTTTCTTTTCTAAAATAAAAAGAAGAGGAGAAAGGTGTTGGATGATATATTACCCCATTAGTATCATAACATTACATTATATTTGATATACTATAGTTACCATACCATATGGGGAGAGATTATGAAAATAACTTGAAATTGAAAAGGAAATTAAAGGAAAAGAGAGAGAGGTAAATTACCTCTTGAATCCTCCTCTTAAGATCCTCCTTAAAGAACTTAGGCTTGGTCTTTTGATGAGACCAGAAGCTCTTTAACATGGGGTAGGGGATACTAAAGATGCTTGGTCAGAGTTTACATGGCTTTAATCTTGATATTTGTGAAGAAATTAGGGTGTGAAGGGAGGTATTTATAGTGGAGGGGAGAGGGGATTTCTCAATATTCAATTCATTAATTTATTATTTTTCCACAAGACAAGTAATAGTAAAGATTCCATGACCAAGAATAGTAATTTTTTCATGTGATATCGAGATAATGTCCTTACGTCAGCCATACATCATCTTATGACATAATAATTTATGTATTTAGCATTTATCGTGAATTATCGTATTTCACTATTCACCAAAAAATCACGTTTTTCAGAAAAATCCCAAAACTTTTCCCTAACCATTTTTTGATGTGTAGAATCAAAAAATTAATTCCAATTTTAAAATATAATTTTATAAATATGATTAATTTAATTTTAATTAAAATCATAATTTATTGGAAAAATATAGTTTTTAAAACATTTGTTTACTTATTCCAAAACTGAGGTACATCATGCTTTCACTTAAATCCTACACATATACTATCATAGGTGAGGATACTATTCATAAGGGTATATCACTATTCATAAGGGTAATATTACTATTCATAATGGTATGTTACTATTTATCAAAAAATTAAGTTTGTTTGATTAGACTCCAAAAATCACCCAGAACACAACCGTGTATGTCAGATTTCTGAAATTCAAAATATAGAAGTGGAAACATTATGTTTAATGGTCACATAGTATTTAGTATCATGATATGTCATTGTAATTCCTAATGTGATTATATTATAAGGCAGAATTATAAGAATGGATTTCCATTGAAAAAACGTTGGGTCATTACATTCTTCCCCCTTATGAAACTTCACCCTCAAAATTTTGTTTTACATAAACAGGTGAGGGTGCTTCTCCTTCATCACCTCTTCTGGTTCCTAAGTTGCTTCTTCAAACTTATGGTTCCTCCACAACACTTTGATAAGGGAGGTTGTCTTCTTTCATAGAACTTTATCCCTCCAGTCCAGAATCTCTATTGGCAGCTTCTCATAGGAGAGATCATCTTTAAGCTTCATCACCTCTAAGTTCAGTAAATGTGAGAGATCAGCCATGTACTTCCTCATGAGTGATATGTGAAACACATCATGAACTTGATCCATATTCGGTGGACATTCAAGACAATTGGACATGGATCCTATTCGTTCAAGGATCTCAAATGGGCCAATGTACCTTGGGCTTAGCTTCCCTTTCTTTCCAAACTGCATGACTATCTTCCATGGTGATATTTGAAGGAAGACTTTATCCCCAACATCGAACTCCAAGTCCCTTCAATGGTTGTCAGCATAGCTCCTTTGCTGACTTTGAGCAGCTTTGATGTGTTTCTGGATGACTTGAACCTTCTATGTCATCTCTTTCATAAGATCAGGTCCGAGTAGCTCTCTTTCTCCATCTTCATCCCCACAGGTTTGAGTTCTACATCAATTTATATACATATCTTTATATGGATCCATCTGTATACTTTAGTGTAAGTTATTGTTTTATGAGAACTCAACCAATGGGATATGATGATCTTATCCACCTTTGAATTCTAGAGAGTAGGCTCTTAGCATATATTCAAGCGTCTGAATAGTCCTTTCAAATTGGCCATTAGTTTGGGGGTGATAGGTCATGCTGAAATTTAATTCAGTACTCAAAGCATATTGAAGGCTCTTTAGAAATTTAGATGTTAACCATGTATCACAATCAGAGGAAATCAAGATTGGAACACCATGAAGTCTCACCACTTCCTTCACATATATCCTTGAAAGTTTTTCAAGAAATATTTTTTCCTGAATAGAGATAAAATGGGCAGTCTTGGTGAGTCAGTCAACCACAACCCATATCACAATATTTCTCTTTGATGTCTTCGGGAGACCCGTGACAAAGTCCATAGTGACATTCTACCATTTCCACATGGTTATAGAAAATGGTTGCATCATCCCTTTGGACTTTTGTCACTCTACTTTAACTTTCCAACATACCAACCACCTTAAGATATATTTCGCAATCTCCTTCTTCATGTTATCCCACAATAAGTGTTCTCAAAGATCACGGTACATCTTGGTACTCCCCGTATGGATAGGGAATATTGAGCTATGTGCATTATCCAATAGCGCCTTATTAATCCTAGGTGATGAAGGCACTCAAAGCCACATTCCAAACTGAATCACACTATCATCATCGATATGGAACTCTTGTAGCTTCCCTTCCTTTACTGCATTCACCTTCTTTTGTAACTCCAAATCATCCCTTTGTGCCTTCTTAATATTTTCTTGTATTGATGGTTGTGAAATCATTTAGTCAAGGTAGGATGTATCCCCTACCCTTATAATTTCCAAATCCATCCTTTGCATATCCAAGAATATAGGGTCTTTCTCAATCTGCAACATGTATAGAGTATTAGGTTCTTTTCTGGTTAGAGCAACAGCTACCTTGTTCTCCTTTCCAGAATGACAGTGAATAGATAAATCTTAATCATTTATTAGATCCAACAATCTCCTTTAAGTCATTTTGAGCTCCTTTTGTGTGAATATATACTTTAGGCTTTTTTGGTTGGTTTATATGTCACACTTCTCCCCATAAAGGTAGTTCTACCATATTTTTAAGGCAAAAATCATGGCTTCTCACTCTAGATCATGTGTCGGGTAGTTCTTCTCATGGATCTTTAAATTTCTTGATTTGTAGTCTATAACATTATCATTTTTCATGAGTAAATAACCCAAGCCTTTCTTTTATGAATTACTATATATCACAAAACTTTCTCCACTTTTTAGTAGTGTGAGTATAGGTGTAGTGATTAGACTTCTCTTTAGCTCCATGAATCTTCCCTCACATTCTTCCATCCAGACATACTTTTACCCTTTCCTTGTTAACTTAGTTATAGGGATTGACAATCATGATAAATTTCTCACAAAATGTCATTAGTATCCAACTAATCCATAAAAACTATAGATTTCTGTGACAATAGAGGGCATGGGACATTCCTCAATCGCCTTTGTTTTTGAAGGGTCTATAGAAATTCCTTCACTTGTGATCACATGTCCCAAGAATGTGACTTGATTCATCCAAAATACACACTTTATAAACATTTTGTACAACTTCTCCTTTCATAATATCTTTAACACAAGTCTTATATTTTCTTCATGTTCCTCATTTCTCTTAGAGTATATGAGAATATCATTAATAAATACTACCAAAAAAAATTTGAGGTAATGTCTAAAGACTCTATTAATAAAATACATAAATATTTTAGGGGCATTAGTAAGTTCTAAGGGAATCACCATAGATTCATAGTTCCCATACCTTGTATGGAAGGTAGTCTTCTAAATATATTCCTTTTTTACCTTTACCTGATGATATCCAAAATGGAGATCCACCTTTGAGAAGTATTGATTTCCTCTTAACTGATCTAAAAAATCATCAATATTTGGAAGAGGATACTTTTTCTTTATGGTGATATTGTTGAGTTCCCGATAATTGATACACAACAACATTGTTCCATCCTTCTTCTTCACAAAGAGCACTAGCGCACCCCAAGGTGATGCACTAGGGAATATGAACCCTTTGTCCAAATTCTCTTAAAGCTACTTCTCAAAACTCCTCCAGTTTGATATTAGTCATCCTATAGGGACACTTTTATATAGGAGTAGCTCCAGGTATGAGTTCTATTTAGAACTCTACCTCACAATCCAGGGGAATTCTGGGTAACTCTTCTAGAAATACATCACTGTATTCTCTCATGATGGAAATTTCCACAAGGTTGGAACTTTCCTTTGACTCAACCATTTGTAAAAGGTATTATTCTTCATAGGTAATCAACACCCACACCATTGAAGTATTTTTTTAAATAATATTCATGATATTACTTGAATTTTTAGAGAAACATGGTATGGTTCATAATATGAAATGATATTTTCTTTTCCTGACAGTTGATATGTTCTCTATATAACGAGAGCCAATCCATTCCCATAATAGTGTCGAATTCCACCAAGGGATGTATTATGAGATTTAATGGGAGAATTTTTCACATATTCCAATGGGAGAAGAGTCAAATATTTTGGTTGAAATGATTTCACCACTTTGTTTTTTTACATATATATCCACTTCAATGTTTTGGGGCTTCAATTATATAGTTCTAGAAAACTTGTAAGATATAAAGGAAAGCGTAGAACCAGAATCAATATGACTTTTTCCATTATTGAGTGAATAGGAATTATACCTTTTACGACTTCATTATCTTTCTCTACTTCCATAGTAGTGATTGAATAATCATTCCCTTGTTCCTTTGGCTTTGGTGGCTGGTGAGGCTGATTACCCTCAAGGACTCTAGGTTTAGTGCACTGGCTTGCATAGTGACCTTTCCCCCAACAGTTCAAGCATTGAACCATGGGTGGTTCTCTCCTTTATTCCACCACATTCTCCTTAATTATCATGTATTTTCAAAACTCTTGATCATGGTTTCCTTCCTTCCCACACATGAAGCATTTCCCCATCCCTTTGAGGCAGTTCCCATGGTGCAACTTCCCATATTTTTTGCATGTGTGTTGTTGAGTTTTCTTCCCACCTTTTTCATTAGATCCTCTAGGTTGGGACTCCATCTTTCATTTATTATAAAAATTGCCATGGGACCATTCTCCATACTCCATATTCACTTTGATACCACATCTAAAAACTTCTTTGTAACTCCCAAAGTCTTGAATTCTAAGATCCTTTTGAATGTGTGGTTTTAATCCATTAAAGAATCTGTCAATTTTTTTATCATTATTGATAACAAAACCCAAAGTGTACATTGAAATCCTTGTGAAATTATATTTATAGGCTGTGAAAGATTCTCCTTATTTTTTCTTGATCTCTATGAATTCTATCTCCATATTAATATGAAGAGTTATTTGGAAATACTTATTAAGAAACATGAACTTAAAGTCTTCCCATTCCATCTCCTCAATTTTCTCCCTTGGCTTGTTGTTCTTAATCAAATCCCACCATTGACCGACCTATCCATCTAGATGAAAAATTAATAGATTCACCTTTTCTGTTTCATAACATTGGATCATAGAAAATATATTTTCCATTGTGTTGAACCATTGTTCCGTAACTAGTGGATCAGAAGATCCACTAAATGTCGGCGGTTGGTGCTACATAAAACACTCAATAGACAGTTTGTCCCTATTTAGGGAAGGAGGACATTCCCCATTATTCTAATAATTGTTCATAACCTAAGATATTTGGGTAAGAATCTCCATGAAGTTTTTACCTCTGCCTCCCAAATCATTGGGGATGTAGTTCAGGAAATTGTTGCATTGGCCCTTCCACGAGTTGTTGGCCTGGTTTCAACTGATTCCTACCATTTTCTAAAATATAAAAGGTTAGAACAAAACATAAGTAAACAAGTCATGAATAACTTATTTATTTTTACAATTTAATCTAAAATAATAACTTATGGGATCCCTATTTAAATCTTCTTGTGTGCATATTTGTACTAAGTTTCATACTAAAGGTTTTCTCTAAGGTTCACTAATCCTAATTCCCAAATTAACTAAACCTTTCTTATGACACCAACTATAGAGAACCTTCCTTATCTTAAATTAATCTTAAATAATTATAAATATAAAAAACATAATAGTATTACACCATTAGGATTCTAAGGTTTAGTTTATTGGGCAAACTAGGACCAAACATAACATTTACAACATCAAGCATATCGTTTATTTAACTCATTCTCTAGCTTCTTATTGGAACTTGACCTCTCCTTAGTATATGTAATCACCTGAGGATATACATAAAAATGGGTGATCTAAAAGCCTAGTAAGAGGATATATAAGAAAAATATATCATGGGGTGAGCATAATCAAAACATCATCATCAAAATCATGAGAGGAAACATTAATAAAAGACTTGAAATGTGGCAATGCATAAAAAATGAAACATCATTTCTTAGTGTCCATATACCAAAAATAGTTGTGAAAAAGATAGAATCATGTTCAAACATAATTTAAATTTAACTCATGAGCTTTATCACTTTACCCAATTCATTGGAGTGATGTATAATTCTAGGCGCACCTGTCACATTCAAACATTCATATTGCGCTATATAATTCTGGGCGCACGTGTTGCATAATAACATTTTCATTATAATGATTTCCACATAGAACATATATCAATAATAACCATGGAAAGTAATGTGTTTCAACTCATAATATAACATTCATAAACTTTGGGTTCCCCAAGGAAAGAGTTAATAACATACTTTATACAAGAACCATCAACTTTGAGTGAGAAGTAAAATGTGTGTTCTTGAAAGAAGAGTTCTTTTCGAAAACATTGTGTTTCACATAATATCTAGTGTAAAACATTAATATCATATAATAGGAAATATAATAATGAAAAAAATATTTTTAAATAGTAACCATACCAAAAATGGAGTTATTGAGGGAGAACCCAAAGAAAGAAAGTTGGGTTCGAGAATTGCCTCTTACATTGTATCTGAATGCTATATTCACTTTAATGTCTTGTATAAACACATTAGATTCATTAATTAACAATTAAAAAACCTTTTTTAAATTAATATAGTTCATTTTAGATTCATTAAGTTATTTTATGGTCCTTTGGATGTGTTATAGAGTTTAAATCCATTGTTCGGGAATGTTTGTTTTTATGTGTTTCTTGAACAATTCACTTGTATTCATAAATGGAAGTTCCTGTAGAACATGGATAAACATAAAAAACAAATATTACATTTTATTAATGATATTAACTTATGTTAAATGATATTATGATGAATTAGGTTATATATCATGTGGATGAATCATTAGATAAGAATTTAATTATGATCATTTGGGTTAATTCGGGCGATTTTTCGACTACAACGAAATTATTTTGTTTAATCATTTAGTAATATGTACATAAGTTAGTTAAATAACATTAAATATGAAATAATACATATAATATAATCTTTTTAAACCATAAAAATATTTTCATGTCCATATCTGAATGTGGTAAAGGAAAAAATAAAACATGTCGTTCTTGAAGGTGATAAATTAACACCTCACAAACAACGTTTTCTTTTCTAAAATAAAAATAAGAGAAAGGGGTTGGATGATATATTAACCCATTAGTATCATAAAATTAAGTTATATTTGAGATAATTGAGTTACCAAGCTATGTGATTAGATATTAAGAAAATAACTTGAAATTGAAATGAAATTAAAGGAAAAGAGAGAGAGGGAAATTACCTTTTGAATCCTCCTCTTGAGATTCTCCTTAAGAAACCGGGCTTGGTATTTTGATGAGGCCGGAAGACCTTTGAAATGGGGTAGGTGACTGTAAATATTATTGGGAAAAGTTTTTACATGGCTTTAATCTTTATAGTTTTTAGGAAATGAGGGTGTGAAGGGTGCTATTTATAGTGGAGGGTAGAGGGGATTTCTCAATATTAAATTCATTAATTTATTATTTATCTGCAAGACAAGTAATAGTGATGATTAAATGACCAATAATATTAATGTGGGAATTTAAGTTCTAGATAATGGCCTTAAATCATCCATAAATCAGCTTATGAAATCATAATTTATGTATTTAGCATTTATTGTGAATTATTGTATTTTATTATTCACCAAAAAATCAAGTATTTCAGAAAAAAAATCACCCTAACCATTTTTAAATGTGTAAAATCAAAAAATAAATTCCATTTTTTAAAAATGATTTTCAAAATATGATTAATTCAATTTTTAATTAAAATCATAATTTACTTGAAAAATGCAGTTTTTAAAACATTTGTTCACTTATTCCAAAACAGAGGTACATCATGCTTTCACTTAAATCCTACATATATACTATCATAGGTGAGGTTAATATTCATAAGGTTATATCACTATTCATAAGGGTAAAATTAATATTCATAAGTTAGGTTACTATTCAAAAAAAATTAAGTTTGTTTTATTAGACTCAAAAAATCACCCTGAACACAACTGTTTATGTCATATTTTCGAAATTCACAACATAAAAGTGGCAACATTATGTTTAATGGTCATATAGTATTTCATATCATGATATGTAATTGTGATTCATAATTTGATTATACTATAAGGAATAATTATAATAAGGGATTTACATTGACAAAACATTGGGTCATTATAGGGATGACCATGTATAAGTGGGGTAGAGGATACACATGATTGTTTTGAAAAGAATCAATTACACAAACACAATTATCAAGTCAAGAGCCTAAAAATGGATCATTATTGACCCTTAGAGGTTATGAAGTCTATATATGTCCATAAAATGTGTGTTTGACAATATGGTAGGTCATTTTGACCCTTATCATTATAGTATACCCCATGGTAAATTAGTTATTACCCTAACCACAATAATTAATTATTACAGGTTTTACTATTCATAATGGTAAAAAATTAAGTTAAACTTGTTAGATAATAAATTTTTTATTATTACAAATTTGGAAACAATTTTCCCAATATAAATTCACATAATAGGTAGAATCCAACTTAATATTACACACACAAACATGATGAAAATGTAGGTTTTGAAACAGAAAATTGTCCTATGTTTGGAAACATTTTATATTGAAATTGAACATAAAATTGAACCTAATGAAATATATTATTTAAATATTATTATAATTTATCAAATATTACTTTAAACCCAATTTAAGATATAATTTAACTCTATAAATAATTTAAACAACTAGATAGTCTTAAATAAATCAATAGTTTTCACTATTCATCTAGAAATTTAGTTTTTCAGAAAAAAACCCAAAATTAAACCTAAAATAATATGGATATATTGATTTAAAAATTGAAGTTAATTTTATAAAATAATTTTTATATAATATTTAAAAATTTATTTTACCTTAAGTTCCCAATAATTGATGAAATTGTTTTCTTTCAAAAAAATATACTTTTTCAAAAAACAATTATTTTACTTTCCAATGATTCATTTTTTTATTTCTAATAAATTTTTAACTAATTAATTCAAATAAAAAATAAATATTTTTCATAATTTAGTTTTTTCCATTAATATCCTATAATTTAATGGCTAGTTTATAATGGTTACTTTTAAATATTAATATTTTAATAGATTATTATCTTTCATTCAAACATGGTGTTGTAGGAATCAGAAACTATAGAAGAAAATGATATTATGTAAATTGAAATATATCATAAATTATTAAGGTTTTACATTATTTCCACCTAAAAAATAAAGTCCAAAATAAATTCATGTATATTACCTTTTAAACATATGATGTTGGTTCTTCTTCAAAACATCCTTCGGTTCCCAGGTTGCTTCCACCATTTAATGATTTCTATGAAGTACCTTCATTAATCAAGTCATTCGAATACTCAATACATGTTATTGATTATCATAAATATTGATGGTTTCTTCAAATTAAGAAATATTTAGTTCCAATTCTATTTCATCATAGGTGAGTAACATTGTTGGGTCTGAATTTTACTTCCTTAACAATGATATATAGAACACATCATGTATTATTGAGAGACTTGGTGGAATTATGTAAAGTTTAAGAAACAGTTTCAATCCATTCATGGAAGTAAATGGTTTTGATTTACTTAGGTCATAATTCCCCTTTCTCATAGAACATTATAACACCCTTTTATGGATATACATTCAAGAAAACATGATCACCCTCTTATAATTCAAAATCCTTCTTCCAATTATCAATATAAATATTTTGCATACATTGATCATGTTTAATATAATCCCTAATAGTATTTATCTTTGTTGTTATTTCACCACCTTGTTCTATCCCTACATGTTTCCTTTCAATAACTTCTTCCCAAAAAGTTATAGTATGACATCACTTTACACATAATACTTTATATAGCTCCATATGAATACTTTAATAGAAAAAAAATTGAAAAAAATATAAAAATGGTAAATTATAATCACACATACCATGAAAATAAAGTAAGAAAGATCTCATCATATCATCAATTTTTTATATAGTTCATTTAGACTATCCATTAGTTTGATTATTATAGGAAGTGCTCAAATGAATCTCTGTATCAAGAGACTTCTGAAGACTCTCACTGAATTTTAATGAAAATGGGGATCATGATTAGACATGATCATAAGAGGTTTTCTATGAAGTATTATAAATTCGTTAATATATATCCTTATGATCTATTCAATAGGTAAATATTCTCTTATAGAAAGTAAATGTACATATTTGTTCATCATGTCGATAATAAATCATATTTAATCATTATTTATAGTAGTATTTGGTAGTTCTATAATAAAATCCATAGTAATGTCTTCCCAAATCCACACAGGAATAGGAATTGGTTGTATGACTCCTCTAAGAAGTTTTCCATTAGCCTTAACCTATTTAAAAATCAAGTATCTTGATACATAGTCTTCAATTTCTAGCTTCATGTTTTCCCACAAATAATGTTCCCCCAAATCCCTTTACATCATAGTGCTACCATGATGAATAGAGAAATTTGAGTTACAATCATCATCCAAAACTTCCCTTTTTAGCTCAGGTGTAGATGGAAAACATATTTTTTCCAAAACTTTTGGATTGTATTATCACACCAAAATTCTTCCAACATCCCATAATTCATTATCCAAATTTTCATATAAATATTTATACCATCTAATTGAGATCTTTTTATCTTTTTCAATGAAATGTTTTTGTAATCATTTGAAAAATCATTGATTTCTCCTATTTTTTAATAATTCCTATATACATATTTCATAAATCCATGAACATATGATCCCCCTCAATTCTCATTTTCATTATAACTCCATGATAATTACTACTCAATGCATCCACTACCATGTTTTATTTCCCTGGTTGGAACTATTTTGAGAAATTATAATCATTGACCATCTCGAGTCATCTCCATTTTCTCATATTGATCTCTTTTTTGTGAAAATAAGTATTTTAGGCCTTTATGGTCTTTTTATATCTCATGTATTTCTAAATATACATAATTTCTCCATATCTTCACATAATAGATTAAAGATTCCAATTAAAGATCATGGGTTAGATAGTTCTATTCATCAGTCTTCAACTACCTGATACATATGTAATGACATTATCATTTTTTATAAGGGCACAACCCATTCCTTTATTTGATGCATCTTTATATATATAAAAACCAATCATTTAAATATAGAAAAATCAAAATTAGATCATTGAAAATTTTCATCTTCAATTCATCAAAATATTGTTTGCATTCCTTTATCCAAATAAAATTAACCACTTTACATGTTTTCCCAGTTAATGAGTCTTACAATAGGAAAAAATCACAATGAATCACTAATAAAAATAATCCAAACCAATGAAACTGCATACCTCATTTAAGTTCATTAGTGTGTGATATTATTGGGATGCCTTTTTCTTTGAAAGGATTAATTAATATTCCATCATTCGAGATAATATGTCCAATAAAAGGAGAATATTGGAGACAAAAATTACACTTTCTGAATATCCCATATAACACTTTTATTCCAAGAGTACAAATTATGATCTATAAGTGATTTTTATGGTCTTCATATGTTTTATAATACACCAATATATCATTAATAAACACCATAAAAATCATCAATATATTCCTTGAATACTCTGTTCATTTGATCTATAAATATAGAGGGATAATTATTCAATTCAAATGTAATTACTATAAACTAATAATGTTCATAATGGGTTCAAGTAGTTGGGGTCCTATACTAGTGGTTTTGGCTGCCCCATAATCTTGAACTGACCTAGGATCAAACCCTGAGAGCCCCTAATTTTATGATTTAAAGATTGTGTGGCGGTTTATGGTAGCAAGTAGATGTTTTGGTGGCAGTAGGGAAGACGCATCACAACATCACGTGGTGGTAGAAGGTGGTGGTTAGAATAAACAACAAGGGTGGTTCGGTGGATCATCGAGATGCGGTGCCTACATGGGGGTGGTCATGATGGGGTGGGGAGCGGTCACGATGGGTAGTCCGAAGGTGGAACATATTTAAGGCGGGGCTTTGTACTGGGGGTTGGATGATTGTCGATGTGGTATATCTAGATTTGGGTCTTGTAGTGGATGCATAGTAAGTAAAATGCCAGTCTTTAGTGAGGGTTAATATGTGAGGCAGTGGGTGTCGGGATGCACTACGGAGAGGTAGTGTGGGCTTCTTCAAAGGATTAATTCCATCACAAAAAATCCTGGGTCAAATCCCTATATAAAATTTTAGAAGAGGTGGGAGGAAATAGAAACCACCTATAAGGCCCCCATATTAGTTGTTTGATAGGGTATGGATTTTCCATCAATACCAGACCCATAAAGTCATGTATTGGGATTTTTTGTTGAGTGACCTTGCAGATGGTCGATATGAACCACAAAATGTAGCAACTGGGTGGGTAATGTAAGTGGGTTTTTGTTCTTTGGCCTAATATGGTCATGCATTTATGATGTGTTTCCTTGGGTCAATAAGACTATGTAATGGCTACCCATAAACCTCTAAAACGTGATTATCTGAAAATTAATATAAAATTTAAATCCTTTGAGCATTAAAGCATAACTAATTAGTAATGTTGTCTTCAAAATATCTTCCATATTTAATCATAATTAATAATACCTAGATTGAAGGTAAATCTTTGAAAAATATTTAGAACTATTAAATTGATAGAATAATTCATCAATGAAAGGTAGAGGTTACTTGTTCTTTAAAGTAATGGCATTGATTTCCCTATAATCAATGCACAAACTTATGGATCCATCGTTCATCTAGATGAAGATAACTAGGGAACCCCAAGGTGAAACAATAGAGTGAGTAAATCATTTATCACAAAAAAACCATTTTTTCTTTCCTTAACTATAAAAACACCATATTGGTCATTCTATAGGGGGTCTTTGATAATGGTCTTAAATCAAGGACCAGATTAATGGAAAGCTCGACATCACACTCTAGTGGATGTCAGGGTAATTACCCAAGAAATATATTAGTGTATTTATATACAATGGGTAAATCCTCATTTTTAAAATTATATTCTCCATCCATAAATTTTTATTCTCTCATTCTCCAAGAATCTAATTTAGTAGAGATACTGGGGGTTGATATAGAAATGACTCAGATGATAAAGAATCTCCACTAAAGAGAAGTAATTCTACATCTTAATCATGAATCATAATTTCCTTTTTATAACAAACATTTTTCATCATCTAATAGAAGAGAATCCATGAAATGGGTTATATCATATAAATCCATTGGTATAATAAAATTTTTAGAAAATAAATAAGGTTTATGTTTCATAATGGGTGATTCTTGAAACATCTTTATCGTAGTGATATTTATAATATGATTTTTGACTAAAAATCCCTTCTTAAATTAAAAGGAAAATTTCTACATTTCACAAAAAAACTGTGTAAATATATAAATTATTTTGATAATACATAATCAAATAAGGAATTAGATAAATTTTAATACAAAAATAATGTACCTACAACCAAATCATTGGGTATATCCACCTCCTCTATATTGATTTCATAATATTGGCATTCTCCCTTTGGACTCTTCTCTTATATATTCTTGTAACACTTAGGGAATTTGTTTTCATAGTGACCCATCTCCCTATAATTGAAACACTAAATATAAGTGTTTCTTTATTCCCTTTTTATTATTTAGAATGGTGACCCTTATCTCTACACTTTTAACAAACTCACAATACCTTTAAGCATTTACTAAGGTGATTCTTTTCATTGTTTTCACCATGTGAAAATTATGGAATTTTCTTCTTATTATAATTTGATACCTTCTCTTTTTCATGGTGTTGGGATGAAATCGTTTTACCTTGATTTCCCTTGAATATTTAAGGTATTGAGAATTCCTTATTTTTTTATGGCACATAAAAAATTTCATCATACGATGAAAAATATCGAGAGACCAAGGACCTTCAGAGACTTTTTTTAATCCCACCAAACAAATTATTAATATTTCACTTTGTGTTGTGTATATAATCCATATAATAACTAGATATACTTGAAAAGGTATCCTCAAACTATGAAACACTTTATTCATCTTTTTTATTTAATCTAAGAAACATTCTCTTCATGTCAGTTTGTTTCTCATGAGGGAAATATTTATCGATTAATGTGTCATTAAAGTCTTTTCATTCAATGATTTTTATTTATTCTTTTTCTAGTATTCTCAATAAAATACCATGATTAAAAAACATATTATTTAAGAAAATACACTGCTAGTTTAACTATATGTCTCTTATCTCATCCCAAGACCATAAATATCTTCTCAAAATACATAATCCAGTACTCAGCTACTATTAGATTAGGAGTCCCCCAAAATGATAGGGGCTTCAGTCCTAGAAGTTATCCCACATAAGATAATCACATTGTATAATATGTTTCTCCATTCATCTAAGGTAATTTTTCATAAAATGATTAAGAAACCATAATATATCAATAGTTTTATTAGTTACAATACTATATGTATTAGCTTCCTCATTCGGTAAGTCTCTACATTGGTCATGAGTATTAGTACCCTTATCCCTTCCAGGTCCAATTTATAAACAATGAAATATAATATATTAGCTCATAAAATTATGAATTTAAACTAATAAAGTATAATTCCAAATATTTTTTAACACTAAACATAAATTAAAAATTTGTTCATTGTTAATCTCAAAACTGTAAACTTGGTTTCATTGTAGATATATTTATTTTCAAATACTTAATAATGGGTTCTAAAGAAAATTTGAATTATCCTAAGAATATACACCTGGAGTGTCAAACCAATTGCATAGAAAGGCCTATTTTCAAGCCTCAAGTGATGATTGGGGAAATCCCAATTCCATATTTTCATAGTTAAAACCCCTTGGTACATCTATTCTTGAACAACATCTACATATAGTATCCAGAAAGGGATGTATTTTCTAGAAAAACCCATATAAACTCTTCCTTGTAAAAACATTATGATGTTATTTTATAATTATACTAAAAATATGTCATAGGTTTATATTCCCTAATCTATGTTTTCCTTAATACTATTCCTAAGGTTTCTACATAAATTTTTCTAATACCCACTACAATGACCCTGAATCGAGTAACCTGAGTTGGTTCCTACTTTACTACATTTTCCTTGACACAAGGGGTAAAATACCAAATGAATGATCATTTTAGTAGTTTTAGAGAACCATATACATACATGATACCCATTATGCATTGGGAATAGAAAATATAACATAATACATAACAAAGGTAATTGAAATACATCCTTGAAATCACATTCAATGATTTTTTCTTCATAAACTGTGGAAAGGAAACAAACTAATAGTGAGATCAAATGTTAAGTAAGGGTTATGTACAATAAAATCTATCATGAATAAATAAAATATAATCCATTTATAATGGTAAATAACTGAAAACATGTCCCATTTAATAAATAACATAGCTATCATAATTAGATAATGCATAATAAATATGGAAATTCCAAAAAATAAACACAAATTCCTTTTTATCAATAAATTGAGAATAAAATGCATCCAATGAATATTTTATTGTGAAAATCTCATGGATAATAAAAATAAAAAAATTATAAATGATGTAAATTATTAATTATTAAACTTTATGATCATAAAAATAGTTTTACCTTTACCATCAATACTTTTCAAAAGATAGTTTAAAACTATAGGTAGAAACCCAATTAATTTGGGAAAGTGATTAATCTCATGAGACATGCGGATGTAACGAGGGGATATATTATTTTGTTCCCCACCCATCACATCTTATCTAAAGAATTATTTTTATATCAAATAATCAATCTAATTCATGATTAATATTCTTTATCAAAAAATATCTACATTGAATGAAGAACACAGATTTATCAACTTTTTCCCAGTTAATCAAATAATTTTCAAAGTAAACATTGTATTAGAATGGTATAAAGTTTATAAAATATTCATATTCATGATAAAAATAATATGGATAAAAATGAATTGAAACATTAATCATCGTGAGTAAATATTTATTAATTTTAAATATATCGAAGAATTATTATATAGATAACATAAAAATAAATAGGTGCATGTTAACAAATATGTCTTAATAAAAAGGAAATTGGCATGAAATTCCTTAAAATGATCAAAAAATTAAAGTAATAATTAATAAATGAATTGAATATGTGAATCAAATGTAAATCCACATAAAATAAGCAGCAATACAATAAAATATATCCAAACTCATGATAAACATAATCATAAAATATCAAATATAATGAATAACTAATATAACCCAATGAAAAGAAATTGAGTTCTGAATTTCATTACTACTTCATAATTTTAAATTCAAAACCCCTTAGATGAATTAATTCAACATAAAAAATAAAATACTATGATTATTTAAGTATTCTTTAAATTACATGTAATAGGGGCACTATGTTATTAATGACCTGCATCGTCACATCTTGTGAAAATCTAGGGAAATTTGAACCTTTTTGTTCCAAGGTGTGTTTAGGTAAAAATGGTAATTTATCCTATAAAATGATCTTAGATAGTTTTATAACCACTCCATTGGTCCCATATTAGGTTTTCTATCCTTGGATAAGAGTTTAGTTAAAATTTGACTCATTTGAATTTTCACAAAATATTTAATATTTGATTAATTTACAATTAATTTATTCATGCATGCTTGTTAGGTTATATATCTAAAAAGGATCATCGAATTTATTTTTATCTCTTTTTTTAGTCCAAAGTGAGGGGTTTTTCTAAGAGGTTCATAAACTTAATTTGGGATAGGGGCTAGGGTCAAGCCCCCTTTTTATTTTCATTTCTTTTTTATCATTCTTTTATTATTTTTTCATTCATTTGTCTTTTCCCTTATATTTCCTTGTATTTCCGATGGGGTCTCTCAAATAGGGTCTTTTTCTATTATATAACTATTTAGATAATATATGTAGATTAAAATGAAGAGGCGTCGTAGTAAATCTATAGTTTCCTCGGATCATCGTGTGATAGTTACTGATCGAAAATTGGACAAAACCGTTAGTGGTTTTCGCAAAATGGTAGGATTGTTTTATGGTTTTTTTGGATAAATCCTTAATATTTAATCATTTATAATATTTTATGCCTTTAATTGGTTTTATGGAACCCTAAAGGGTCAATCTATGGGTTTTTTAGGGAAATTCTGAATTTAGGGCTATTTAGAGGTGGTTTTGTTTGGGAAAACCAATTTAAACTATGTATTGTTTAGAGAAACTGTGTTTTGTTTTCTTCCTATTCAATTATGTGTAGATTTTAGGAATTATGCACCATGCACCAAGGATACATGTTGGGTATTAGTATTCTAATATGTGTCAATGCACTCGGCCAGAAACCCTATTCTAGTGAACTTGGTCATATAGGGTACACAACCACTTACCATGTGGGGTGGATGTCCTATAAGAGTACATTCCCAAGAGGGGTTCATTGAGAGGTAAACATTATACTTCCAATTGGGGTTACACTCAATGTAATGGTGGTGGATATTTTTTACTTAGGCATTTTACATGTTGAGTAGGGATGAGGTATATGGGTAGCTACCCATGTTGCGGTATATTTCATGAACAAGTCTGACAGATCCTATAATTTGGAAAAGTAAATATTAAGTGTCATGAGTCACATGTAAAGATGGGACCTTTGGTGTTACATGTCATTTACCACCATTCCATGCTAATTACTTTTCCTTCCTTAGTCTATTTTGCCTTTTTTTACCCTAAGGTCAGAATTGGACTTCTGGGAATTATATTCATTTATTTTATCCACATAGTTCATAATATTTTTATAAATTAAGTATTTAGAGGAATTTTGGATGGTGTTTTCAAATTTTATAGTTCATTAGGAGTTTTCCCTTAAGGTTTCATTCTTGAATCCTCCTGGATTTTGGGCTGTGAGATGTGAGGTCTGGGAGAGGGTTGTGTGGTCGTTAGTTAGACTAGACTTTGGATATCTCCCATTGAATATAGAGTTTCATTTTAAAATATCTCATAAAGTGGTGTTGAGTTGTAAATTTTAGCAGATATTGGGTTTTCCATTGTTTTGAGGACTAGTTGTTCCTGACTAGAGATATTGAGGATTAGTGTTTTAGTTCGGATACTAGATTTGTTGGAGCCTTTGAGCTGGTTTAAGGCCTTTGGATGGTGGTTATAGTTTTGTGTCATTGTGGTGTTGAGGAATATTTGAGGGACACTTGAGGTTTCCCTTGTGGGTTATTTTCTAATCAAGTGATAAGTGGTTACCATAGTTAGCTGTTGGGAAATCTCAAGTGGCATGTTTTGTTTGGATTGTTCCTAATAGCCTTTATGTAGGGTATCCATATTATTTAGTGGTTATGATGATCATTGTGAGTTCCCCTATTGATGGGATTTTTCTTTTGGATTCCCTATTGGGTTTGTTGTTGATTTAGGATTAGTTGGAGGATACTGATGACTGTTTTGTATGTTTTGGCATTGGGTGTGTCCCTTTCTTTTGGTATGTGCTAGAGGAACCCCTCAAAGAATTTTCTTCTCTTTCTAGGGACTTTGGACCATTTTAAATTGTTTCTGTAGGTATGGTATGAGAGCCTATGTGGAGTAAGGGAGTCCTATTAATTGACATCACATTATGTTGTGTCCCTAATGACTGTGAGAGCAATGAGTTTGGTTTGACCCTAAGTCTAGTCATAGATAGCCCATAGTGAAAAAAAATTTGGATATTGATATCCATGGGACCCTGAGAGCCTCATAATTATTTGTTGAGATAATATCATTTATGATAGTTCAAAAAAATTCATGGTGGGTTCGTGGTTGGATTTTCCCACATTTGTTTTTCCATTGGACATTATTTTTTGTGAGGTTTTTTCTCAAGATTGAAAATTGAGGACACTCTTAGGATACCTTGGATCGGGTGATGGCAATCAGATTTATATGGTTCTCTCATTTTATGGTTGATAATTTCTATTCAGTAGTAGGTAGATAATGGATGATATGGAGGAGTAAAACCACCATGAAATATATTGTTAGCCCTGACTAGTGTGGATTCAGGATCATCAGGTGTATAGCCACTCGCATTGTGGGTTTTGATTATCATGGATATCTTTGTACTCCCAGATCCTTGTATGTTGTGCACTTCTATCTTTTTTTGGATACCATGGGACATTAAGTTTGGTTCCACATATGGTGACTGATTTCTTACATAGGACCATTAGTACTGATAATTTCCTTAGTTGGGTCAACCAAGATGTTTTTGTCACCAATTCATATCATTATATTTGATTCTTAGTGATCAGTGTATCATCTTATTCATGGGGACACCTATGGTTACACCCTAGGGTCGGGAACTCCTGTATGTTGCATTTGGATGTCTTTTAAATTGGGTGTATATTTATACGATGTTCCGTTTGTTATGTGGTTAGGTTAGCCACATTCTATAAATCCTCTAATAGGGGCCAAAGTAGGGGTATATTTACCATGAGTGTTAGGAAAGAAAATTCTAGTTAGATACTTTCTTGTGTTTGTTTTCTAACTTTTGTAGTTGTTTTTGTAATTCCAACTTCTATTAGTTTTTTTCTATGGTAGTAATATCATGTGTGCATCACCATTTTATGAAATAATATTTCTAGTTTCACCATTAGGGTGTCCTAAAAATAATTATCCCCCCCTTCGACATGTTCCTCTATGTGTGTTTATATTAGTTTTCTACTTTTGGGTGGGAGCATAAGTTACATGATGGATAGGGTTGAGGTCCACTATTATTGGATGAACAAATGCCACTTGTGTGGAGTATAAGTATTGGGATAGTTTTTCTTGAGAATTGTGGACACTATGTACATGGTTTGGATTGAAATTTGAAGTAGATTCTATTGTTTTTAATTTTGGTTTGTTAATTTTGTATGTGTGATCAGACTAATAGGGAACAATATTTTGTATGTTTTTAATTATTGAGAATATATATGAAAGTATGACACATTACTGTAATTATGGAATCATTTTATTTTAGATATTTATTATTCATACTCTAATGTTGATCTCTTTTTATGAGTTTGTCTATTTTCCATTGTTATTGCACTCAGACTAGAGGTTATAGTGTATCAAATGTAACTTATAAAACCTCATCATTGGTCGATGACCTATATAATTCTCAGAGGTGTGCTTGAGGCCTTATAGAGAAACAAATCAGGTGACATGTTAGGTCCATCCAGGATGGTTTGTTACAATTTACACCATATAAAATATATTATTCACACAACAGTAGAATATGCCTCAATGATATAAAATTGAGAGGAAATCCCTTACATCACACATTCCTTTTTTGAACATGATTCAACCTATTTTTTAATGGTTTTATGAATGTTATTAATTTATACCATAACTATATTCATTCTTATAATATCATATATGATCCTCTTATTACATATTCCACTTTTTGTTTTTAATATTTAATTATTTTTATTGATTCAGTTGTTAATTACATTGTTTTCGCATGCATTTTTTTTATTAATGTTCACATTATTGTAATTAGGATATATATATATATATATATATATATATATAATTTAAATAATTATATTAATGTTAAAAATAAAATATTTACCCACTGTATATATTTTTAAAACCATTTATGATAGTTGGAGATGGAAAATGAATCTCATTAATTCGTGGAGAAGGTAGAACATACATATGCACGAGCGATGATATAATTACCATAAGAATGAATGGGAAATTAAGTGGGTTGTATATTAATTTTACATAATTAATATCATCTCATATATATCAAATATATTCAATAAATCATAAGTGAAAAATGAATCACGTGGCTTTATGACGTAGTAGTATGTCGTACACATGAGAGACGATATCATATTTTAAATAAATGGAACATAAGAAGGTATATTTGAAATTAAAATTATAGAGAAATAATAATATCATAAATACCATATAAATTTTTTAAATCAATTATTATATAAATCCATGAAAATTTGTAATGAAAAAATAATTAAATCGGTTTGCAAGGCAGTAGTCCTCCATACACACGATCGACAAATTCCTTTCCCATTTGATGAAAGAGGAGGTGGATATAGGTCATCCCATTAAAATAATAAAATCTCAATTGAAGTTATATACTATTTTTATTATACTATCATGATTGACTAATATATTAAGGAGTTTTAAAATGAAATAAAATAAAAACACTCATTTAGAAATTTTTCTTATTCTTCAGACGTCCACCTTAGGTTTACACAAAAATCCTCCTAAGATGGATTTCTTATCAACTAATAATTCTATTATGATACGAGGTATATAGATAAGTAATTTGGGTAATTATTGGATGAAGCAAATGTATTTTTAAGTGTGAATAAAGTGGAATTAATTTTATTAGAAGTGTGAAAAAAGCAGTGAAACGGTTTTCATTGAAAAAATTCTTTTTTTCAAAAATCATTTCCTTTAATTTAAAATTATTCCTATTTTTATTTATAATCAGTGGGTAACCAATGAACATGTTTAAAAAATAAATATTTTTTATTATTTACTTAGACTTCCTCATACCCTCAAATTTAACAACTAGTTTATAACATTCACTATTAAATAATAATATTTTAATTCAGTATTGTGTTTCATTTAAAACACGTGTTGTGAGAATCACAAGATATCAAAGAGATTGAAATTATTTAAAAGTAAATAAATATTAATTTCTTTGGGTGTTATATATATAGATAGTATGAATTAATTTAATTTATTATATAGATCTTATGTTCCATTAAAAGTTAATTTTAGTACTTCGGGCATGAAATATTCATTTTGAATTTCCATTTCTTGGAGTAAGAAATTAAATGGAAAGTGATGGAAGAACAACTGAAGGTTCAAATGAATTAGAAAGAAACTGTGAAACTATAATTTATTATGCTCTATAACTTGATAATAATATAATACCTCAATATTAAAAAAATGATCATGAAATAATAATGTTGTTCATTTCCATTCATTTTTTATGAATGGATTGTCTTCTCACCCCTCACATATTTTTATTTGGTCATTAAAATTATCCTGACCATGTTCTATGGCACTCCATATTAGTCTGTGGATGATATTTTTATCCTGACTATCCATAATTTTCTTTCTACCCAATTTTTACCTTACTTAAGAATCTGATTATGTGTTATTTTCTGGTAACATTTTCTTTCCCACGTTCCCATTTCATATGAGGATTATTATCCCTATATACAATGTGGGTTTTTTATAAAAGTTGAACCTTTTATGGTTGATATAAAATTGTGATTTTTTAATTTATATAAGGGTTTATAATGTAATTACCTATGATTTTATAGAATATTTCTCTTTAAATAAATTCAATTTATTTGACATATTTTATTAAACAAAACACTAAGTTTAAAAGAACCACAATTTCTATTAAAATATTATTATTTAAATTTTCTTCTTATAAAAAAGCCGTTAAATTTGGTGGTATGAATATGAAAACAAATTTATCTAAAATAATTATAAATTTTTTATATAATGAAAATATATTGATTAATATATAATAATTAATTTTTAATTTTTTAGCAATGTCGTTTTATGTTTCAAAATTAGTTTTTTCTTTAAGAACCATTTATACGGAATTTTCTATATAAATAATATAATTAATTTCTACCAAATTTTAAAAAATTCATATAATTTTGGGATTCATCATATCAAAATTATCATAGTATGGAATACCTTTTTTAATTATTATTCTATAGTGAATAGTAGAAAAATTAAATTTTATTTAAAACTTTTATTCATTTCAAGAATTATAGAGTAACTTTTTTTCCAAAAATGAATTGAATGAAAATTTATTTAATATTTTCTATAAAAAATCCTATTGGTATCCTTAGAATAAATTTCTCATTTTATTTTCATTTAAAAACTTTTTACACATAAGAATTCATTTTCTATGAGGAAAACACTTTCATCACATTCTGTGGATTTAATTTTAAATTAAATTATATCACTTATATGAATTGGATTTAATAAAATATTTCCCATATTTGGAATGAGATTAATTAATATTAGGATATAATTTCAAATAAATTGTATTCCTTTATGAGTAGTAACTGTGGTAGTTATTTTTCACCTCGGTAAGGTAAATCAGGAAGAACTAGGTTAACACTATGGGTTAAAACATACAAATAAATCAAATACATGCCTTTATTTTATTGTATGAGTGGTTTATAAAACAATATATACTAATTGATTGGAATAAGTTTTTTATTCAATATTTTTAATTTTAGAACCCACTCATTACTTTTTTGGAAGATAAGTTATGTTTTATTCAATAAAAAACTATTTTTGAGTCTTTGCATTTAATGGCATGTTTGGAAGATTCCATTCGATTTTGGATTGATCCAAATGTTTAAATACAAAAATTGTTTTATCATTTGACCATAATAATTCAGATAAACTAATTTATTACTTTATATTATGGTAAAAAAATTACTCTTAAATCAAGTATTTTTATAAAACTTATTTTTAATGAGTTTTCTGTTCTTATATTATAAGTATTTTATACCACCTATATAAATGAAACATAATAAAATGGATTAAAAATTTAGAGTTATATTCTCTAAAAAATTATAAGACCCATTTTATTTTTGTTCTTTTAATTATATGATATCATGGTATAGAGTTAAACTATCACAGTTTAGGTTAAAATTAGTTTAAAGAGGTTTAATAAAGAAGATAAGGCTTGACATTAATCCAAAACATTACCAAATGTGTTTTTTTAGTTTATTTACACCCTATAGCATCTTATATTTTAATTTTTGTGCCTTGGATCCACATTACATGATTATGATATATAAATAATATAACCTTTTAAGTAATTCCATTTGTGACATTTCCCTCCCCTATAAAATGATACCACCTCTCTTCTCTTATCCACACTTCATGAGCTTTCTACATTAGAACATTTATTCCATACTACCTTTTTATTTCATTACCCACATCCTAAAACTTATTTTCTCCCCAATGGACATACTTTTAAGGATTATGGATTATGATAGTAGAGGTATCTCTAGGGGAATGTAATTATCATCACGAAGCTCTTTCTTTTTACATATTTCTTATACCACATTAAATTATATCCTAAATATTTAAATATAATAAAACAACTATTTACAATATATTAATATGTTATTATATTAATCGAATAATATTTATCTATCTCTTTCTCCGTTAAATGGGAAACAAAACCATCACTCCTCTGTAAGGATGACTATCGCCTCATGAACCAATATAGTTTGTTTTTCATCACTGACTCACATGAGAGTAGTATTTTTTTAAACAATTTAATATATATGATAATTATTTCAAAATATTGATTCATTAAATTTAATATATCATCTATTTCATTTAACTTTCAACCATTATTAAATTATATCATTGCTTACGCTTATGTACAAATTATTGTGTCAAAAAAGTAATGTGATTCATTTTACATGTAAAAATTTCAAGAATAATTATAAAAATTTATATAATGAAAATATATAAGATTTATAAAATTAATATAATTATAGATATTATGGAACTCTATATTATTCATAATAATTGTAACTTCTTCTGAAAAAAATGCATTATAAAACGGAGCAGTTAACACCCAGATGAATGGTACTAATTAATGACTATTAACAAACGAGTGATAAGATGATATAAGAGGGTCATATATGATGAATAAAGTTCTATTATAAATTTATAATTCATTTAAAACTATTATACATGATTTTAATACATTTTCAACTAAGTCGAAGCTGGAGGTAAGGCGTTTCTAAACTCAATTTCAATTCATTAGGTTATACATATACTTCATTGACTATGTTATGTCATGATTATAAATGAAACGAACTTTAATTATATTATGTTTAATATCCAGTTGACTTGTGTGGATTAAAATATGTTATACATATTAACTTTGTTGATTAATTCTCACTTCAATGATACAATCTTTGTAGGATATTTTATTTCAATTTTCACCCCCTTGAAACAATTTTGGTATTATACAACAATTATATTTTATCTGGTGTATAGTTTTAACATATTGGGTATTTAACATGAATATTAATTTTTCATGATGATTAGAGTTTCATTTTATGTTTATTATTTCAGGGGGGTAAGAATTTTAATGTTACTAAATAGATAAAAATTTATTCTACATTCTCAATTTTGGGATTTCTATTATTTTCATTAATGAAATCTTATAATATACTATAAAATTTATATATTTTCATATATTATGGATATTTAGTATTTTTAATGATTTATTCTAAATTATTTAGATTTTTAACATTAATCAAGTACAAAATGTTTAAATTTAAATCTAATCTTATTTCTATTTTGATTGGATATATCTTTCTTATATGTCTATATTTTTCAAAAAAAATTAAATGGTTATTTTTATTTACTAAAATTATTTACTGAGGTAATTATAAGTTATATTTTTCATTTTACATATTTTGAACATAATATTTAAATAGTTTCTTTTAAATGTTCATTTTTGAATTTCTATATAAAAATTGAAAATAGATGTTTCTTTTTAATGTATATAATTCTAACATACTTTATATATACCATAACTTTTTTATGATATTTAGATTATTCTAAAGGTTTTCTATGGTTTTAAAATAAAAATATATTGTGAAAACATATTTTATATGTCATCTTCCAATTTATTTTATTCTCCAAAATACAAGTATTTATCACAAAACCTATACTTTTGATGTATTGATGGTTATATTTTACCTATTGTTAATTTTTTCTCATTAAAATTATATTAAGACATTCACTTTCTTGTGATCATCATTCATTAGACCTTACATTTCTCTTCAATACCCATATTATGCATACACTACTACACTAATGGCCATTAGCGACTGCCAAAAGCGGTCGCTAAAGGCCTATTGAGACCGCCTAGCGACCGCTTTTGGCGGTCGCTTTTGCTTAGTCGGTAAAGAGCAATAGCGACCACCAATGGCGGTTGCTAAAGCCTCTATCGAAATACAGCATTTTTTTTGCGCTGTATGGAACTAGTGGAGATGGTATTGGCGACGAGGGATGGTGAAGCTTCACCTGCCGGTCATGGTGGATCTACGGCGGCCGGAGGTATGTGAGGTATGTTGATGGGGCATGTGAACGGTGGTCCGTTGATGTGGGGGGTGACGGGGGTCACCTACGACGGGGAAGGGGGAAGAGGGGGCCGGCAAAGGTATTGGAAGGGGTGACCGACTGTGGCGGCGCGCGGCGGCGAGGTGGCCTGAAATTGCAGCGGCGGGAATGGAAGTGGCCGGGAATGACAGGGCGGGAAAAATCCCGCGTTTTTTAGATGGGATTAGCGACCGCCATTGGCGGTCGCTAATGGTCTTAATAGCGACCGCCAATGGCGGTCGCCCGTGTGCAGGGGCGCAGATACTCAAATTTCTAGTAGTGATACCAATGATATGATTATTATCTTGACCATGTACCTTTTCTATATAATGTGTTTTACTAGGAAATTTATTTGATTGATAGGGGAAATGATATTTTTTATCCTTTACTCAATCTAGTTAATAATTTTTAAGGGTTATTTTTTATGAATTCAAATTGATAATTTAATATATGAAGAAATCATTGTATATGTAGTGACTAGTGGGGCCTGAAATTATATTGTCCCTCGATGCATCAAAAGGTCTCATTAGATAACCTAGTTAGCTAGTCTTATAAAATTGGTTTAGTGTATACTAACCCATTTATTAAACTATCTAAAAATAAAGGATTGATGTTAAATATAACATTATGTCTAAGATCGTGACTTCCAACATTAATTATTTCCTTTATTAAGAATTTAGTTATTATTATCCAAGTGATTAGTGCATTAATATTTTCAAGGGATGAATTTCTCTCTCGTGTTACTGATTAAAGTGCTCTTTTCAGTTATTTAGCTTTCGAAATTTATTTTTCCTTATTTAATCTTGATAGATTTCACTATATCCAACACTAACTGGGAATATGAACTCACCCTTTATGTGTTTTATCTTCTTCATGATATGAAGAAAGATATTATAATTGGTATCAAATATGTTAGAATATTTCTTATACTTTATTTTTTTTTTTATTAATATGTGAATCGACTATGTATCTAGTTCTTAAGTAATAACAACTTATTCATACATTTCAGATGTTATTTCTTATATCTAATTCCAATAAAATAAAGAAAACAATTTCTCTAGGCTATTGTAGTTGGGGTTGTTATAGTTAGTGTTAGAAAAATTTTAATTGAATATTTGGAAACCTGGTTTTCTAAAATATTTTTTTTGGGAACGTAATCCTATGATAGAGATTTAGGGTATATATTCTTTTATAATCATATAAAAATTGTTTTTTCAAGGTAGATATTATGTGGTTTTCCTATAAATGCATCCATGTATAGATATAATAAGTGGATATTGTTTTATACTAGATTAAATTAGGGGTAATTTCCCTAATAAAATATTATTTGAGTATGTCATGACCATCATCTTAGTTCACAATGAGTGTTCCCTTATTACGCACCTCCTATGACACTCCCAGAGTATATGTATAGATTAATTCAAATTTTATCTTTAAACCATTATAACGAATTATAGAATATAACCTATGGAAACCTATAATATTCCTTTGTGATATGGGATAAAACTAAATGTCCTTGGTAGATAATTATAATGTTGATAAAAAATATTTAAGGTATAGATACCCCATCTAAGGTTTTATGTGATTGTATTTTAACTTGATTATGTATATATTTTGAAGCATTTATGGGAATACAACCATTTGGTTTAGAATATATTTTATTAAAATGATTATTTGTGGAATAATGAATTTATGTTTTGTCAACATAATTTTAAACATATTAATAATCATTAGGGTAAATATGATCATTATTGTTAAGGTGGTATTAGTGAATTAAGATTATGATATTTTTTGAAAAAACATGTTGCTTAGAAAATATTAGTGTTAAAAAGTGAATTGATAAATAATGATATTTTTTTAGGATTTTCATCATATTTTTTGGAATATTATAGTAATTATTTTATTATTATTTTATAAAAAGGAAAACATGTAGTTTGGGTGATAACTCATTGCATCTGGCAAGTCCATATGGATTATATCCACAATTGAAGGGAGACAAGGGTGCAATTCCTACCACTTGATATGTCTCATTTTATATGAATGTTTTTGTTTATATTATTTCCATCCAATCCATTTTTATTTTAGAATCACTTTTGAGGACAAATTAGGAAACCCAAACATGTCCACAACATGGGTGTTAACCAAAAATGGAACCCACAAAGTTGTTGAAAACAAGATTAAGAATATTAAGACCATACACCATATACTTCCCCCAATAAGGATTGGTTACCTTCATGTTCATGTCATTCCTTATAAGGTATTAAAAATGATCCACCATCTTGTCCCATGCCAGGATATATTCTTCATCATTGATCTTTCCTTCATTAATACCATGTGCTAAGTTGTGGTTATGTTTGTTAATCCACTCAAATTTATCATCATTAGTTCCAACTATACAATACCTATCATAAATTCTATTCTCAACCTCCTATAAAGCATTAATCTTAATTTCTTATTCTTGAATCTATTACATAGAGTGTGGAACAAGCTACAAATGATCTTGACTATCTAAATCCATCTTTTCTACCATTATACTTAAGGTTACATCTGGTATTGGTTCCATATTCAACACCATGACTTCGCTGTCAGAGGCCTTGATTACCTTTCCTATAAATTTCTCACCCAACTCACCAGTCAACTATTTATCACATTGAACACTTTTTGGGTTTTCTGGTTTCTTATTTGTCCCATTTTTATTTCTCTTCCCTAAATATCTTATAAGAATTTTGTTTGGGATATTTGAGTAATCTTTTCAGGTACTACCCTTTTTCCTTTCCTTCTTAACTGGTGAATTCCTAGTGGCAAGGTTACCTTGCTTGCCCATTCTCAAGACATCCCCATCCTCAATGTCCCATTGTGAATCTTTCTCATATTCCATCATTTATATGGAGTCTACTTATTTATCACTTAGTTTAGTATCCACTAAAGGCCTCAAAATTCACTAATAGCGTTTCCATCTTGGTATGTATGTTTTATATAATTTTGGATCAAAATTCTCCTTCCCATTATAATGTAATGTTGTTAAATGATTTTGGAGATGAATAGACCTGTAAGGTTCATGTTGGATGAGCGGGATCAGACAAAACACTCGTGAATATGCATGGGAATCATCACTAGAGGCATCGGAGAGCATGACCTCATGTCCCTTAACCTTCCCTCGAGAATTGACAATATCAACATAAGATGGTATATCATACGAGTCCTTATCAACCTTCTTAACACCTACCAACTCAATCCTCATCCTTACAAAAATATCCAAAACTCATGTATCATGAATCCAATATGAGGGGGTATTTATTGAGTCCTCACACACCCTCTCACCCACATCAGGCTTGATCAGATCCTTCATGGATAATGGGCTAACACCCAAGATGAACTGTTCCCCTACCTTTATATGAGTTTCATCCTTCTGGATGACTTCAAGATTCCCCAACATAAAATCTGATGTAGGTGATGGTCGTACTAAATGGTTTGAGATAAAATATGAGGTTAAAACATTCATTAATATTGGGTTTATTTGGGATATACTATTATTTATTTATTGAATTATATATGTTAACCCAATAGTTTTATTGTTTAATTTTGGATATTAATGTATTATTTCATCATAAAAATATTATTCCATATTGGGTGAACTGTGCCAATAATCTTGGTTTTTTGTAAATATCTGGAGACAGAATCAATTACATGTATTTATTTTATGGATTATATGACCCATTAAATGATAATTTTAGTGCTTCAGTCATAGAAAATTCATTTTTAATATTGATTATTCATAGTAATCAGTGATATAGAAAATGATCAAATCACAACCAAAGGAAAAAACTTTACTTATGAATTGAAATGAATTCAAGTAAGTACAATTTCTTATGTTCTCTATGTAATGACCATGAACCCAGTATCTCTTATCTGGTTTAATACATTATTAAATTGCTATTGTGGGGAAATGTTCTCATCAAAAAGTACCTAATACTTTAGTATCTTTAGAGAACCAAATACAAACATAATTGTTACATTACAACTTTAAAGAAAAAAAATAGCAACTCTATTGGAAACACACATATACTCCTAGATTATCTCCACATGTCATTCATAATATTTAAATTCTCGTCCCAGTGAAAAAAACATAAGAATGTGTTGAGATCAGATTATCAGTAAGGGTAACCAATAAATATGAATCTATTAGAAATATAAAAAATAAGGAAAGGTGAATAACTAAAAACGCATGCCATTAAATCATAAACTTGAGCATAATATAGCAGAAATAAAAGATGAATAAATAACCCCATATAAATAATTACATGAGAATGAAATGTAACCATGGATATTATACTATTTGAATGGTAAAATGGATTATTAGTTACTAATATCATAATAAGGGAATTCATAATTCTGTATTTCATAAACATACTTTCAAGAAATCGTCTGAGAAACTATACATAATCGGGTAAAACCCCAACCAACTTTGTCTCATGAGACCTACTAATGCATCAAGGGGCTATAGTGGTACCCTATAGTAAATTACTAAGTTTAATAAATTCCTAATATTAAATTTGTAGAACATAATAAACATATAAATTCAAATTGAAACTGGAATATTAAGTATTAATAACTTTTCCAAAACAATAAACAAAATCATAAACGATCCCCAATAATATAGAGAATGGTATAAAGATTGTAAATCCCCAGTAAAAATAATAATAAACCATTAAATAAAATATTTTATATGGTATCATAAGAGAAAAATTCCAATAAGTCATTAGATTCAATAGAGGGTGTTGAAACATATGAAAATGCATTAATAAAAACATTGAGGAATTCTGAAGGGAAATACCCTTTTACTTTTGGAAAGAATATTTATTTTTAAAAATTACTATTATTTGAAATTAAGTAATAATATAAAAATTTATATCCTAGGAAAAAAGTTATGTACAATTAAATTATGTTTTAGGCATACATGATGTCAAACTAAAATTAAAACTTGTAAAACAAGTTTTTAAGAGACTTTAGAAATTGGCTACTTCAATGTGGTTTAAGGGAAAATGTAAATGAGTATTTAAGGAAAAAAGGCATAATTGTTTTTATAAAATAAGAAATGAACTAAGAAAGTTTTTTATGATAAAAAATTATGATTTTAGAACAATATTTTTGGCTTAAAATAGATTATAGAGTGTACTTGAAAATTGTTAAGAAATTGGGATGTTCCCTTTAATCGGGCTTGGTTATCAGGAATAATCGAAAAGGGGGCCTTATAAAACATGCATTTACCCATCATAGAAAGATGAAATGATCTAGATACATAATCTTGGAATATATAATCAGATTATACAATAATTATAAAAAAATAATGAGGAATTACATTAAGGTAAGAGAGAGAAAGCGTAACCTGAATGAAAAATGGAGGTTTGAGAAGAAACTCTTACCTTATGTCTGAAATTGTTCTACACATTTACATAAATCCTTGGATAATAAAATTAGATTAATTAATAATTTAATTCATATTATATTAAAAATATTTGATTTATTATAATATTATTAAATTAATTTATGGATATTGTTATGAGTTATAAGATTCAATTTTATCGTTCAGGAGTGTTTGTTTTTGTGGTTTTCATGATTGGTTCACCAGTATTCATTTATGAAAGATCATGAAAAATGGGAATAGTTATCCAAAATTGTAATTATATATTAATAATTAAATTATAAACTATTTAATCATCATATAATTCATTTTTTCCCATGAATGAGTATTATTCAATAAATTATATGTTAATTGATACTGTTTAAATTATTTTGATGTTTTTTCGATCATCACAATCTTGTTTTGTCTTATTAATATTATTTATATATATACTAGTTCCAGAATACTAAATATGTTTTAATATACATAATAAAATAATATTTAACCATTATAATGTTTTTATTACCATCATTGAAGGAGTTATTATAAAATAAAAAATTATTTTCCACGAAGGTGGTGAATTGACACCTCATGGATGGCGTTTTTAGTTTTAGAACAAAAGGGGAAGAGAAGATAATTGATGGTGCATATACAATTAAAATAATAAAATTATAAAATATATAAGATACTGGAGTTATCATGATTTTTTGGAAATATGAGGTAAGTAAATGAAAATAAAATATGAGAAAATGAAATAAAATTAAAAGAATGAAGCATGATTTTACCTCTTGAATTCCTCTCCTTGAAACCTCCTTAATGAATTTTGATATGGTCTTTTTTATGAGACCAGTAAGACCAAAATGTAAGGTAGAGTTTTGGGATAGTAATTGGGAATAAATTTAAAAGGCTTTATTTCTTTTGAGGTGTGAGGAGAATAGGTGGTGAGGGGTGGTATTTAGAGTGGAGAAGAGTGGTGTTTTATGATTATTTAATTCATTTTTATTATTTTTCCTCAAGATAAGAAATAATGTTTATTCAAGTTACTAAATATAGTAAATAGAGAATGTCAGTTCAAAATAATTTTTTATTACCACATCCAAACATCATACATGACTGAATAAATAGTGTATTTAACATATAATATTATATAATGGAAATTACAATATTTCACTATTAACCAAAAATTCTACTATTTTTGGAAAATCCCAAAAAATCACCCAAAACATGTTTAGATGTATTTAATTCAAAAATGGACTCTATTTTATGAAAACAGTTTTCTAAATTTGAGAAATTTAACTATTAAATAAAATTATCATTTACTAGAAAAATAGCAATTTTAATATTATAACATATTTTATGAAACTTTCAAACATTAATTAAGGTAAATAGAATTATCTTATAATCATAAGACAAGAAAATATTAATTTATTAATCAATTTCATTAAAATAAATTTTATTTTAATTAATTATTTAAATTATAAAATTTTGAATTAAAATTTATGTTTCACAAGAAATACCAATACATAATTTATCATTTTTAAACATTTATTTACATATTTCATGATATAAATATATAATATTTTCATTTATAAGTTACCCATGTTTTATTTATACTTTTATAGCTAATGTTACTATTATATTGGACATATTACTATTCATAATGGTCATATTACTATTCAAATAGTCATATTTAATAGTATATTACGGTTTCAAACTTGATGTTGCATGAAGCATAAACTATTGAAGTTGTTAAATTTTAAAAGAGACTTACTATAAAATCTTGGTATGTTACATTCAATTCTCCTAGAAAACTTTTATCCTCTATAATTCCATAAAATCACATTATAAAAAGATTTAGGTAGTTCTTCATCATAATTTCCTCTGGTTCCCACATTACCTCTTCAATTTTATGATTTTTCAAAATTACCTTTACAAGATGAGTCATCATATTCCTTAGAAACTATTCTCCAGTGTCCAAAATCCAGATAGTCACTTCACAGTAATCTAAATCAGGTTCCAATTATATTCCTTCATATGTGAGAACAAGTGTTGGGGATGGAATGTACTTCCTTAAAAAATTCATGTGGAACATGTCATGTACTTAAGAAATGATTGGTGGAATTTAAAAATGATAAGACATAGCTCCAATTCTCTCTAGAATTTCAAAAGGTATTATATAGTTGGTTATTAGTTTGCCTTTATTACTAAACATTATGAAACCCTTCCAAGGAGACACATTCAAAAAACATGATCTCCCACTTGAAACTACAAATCCTTTCTATGATTGTTAGCGTAACTATTTTTCCTATATTAAGCTGCTTTGATATGGTATTGAAGAGTCTATACCTTTTATATTGTTTCCTCCACAAGCTCTCGGTGTACATGATTTATTTCTCCAATATCATCCAAACAAGTTAGTGTACTACATCTCTTTATATATAATGCTTCATACGGTGTCATTTGAATACATGAATAAAATTATTATTGTAGGAAAAATCCACCAATGTTAAATACATATCATATAAAACTTGAAAGAATAGAGAGAATGATCCCAACATGTATTCTAATGTTTGATTCATCATTTCTGATTGACAATAAGTTTAAGGTTGATAAGTAGTTATCAAATGATGATCGGTATCAAGATCCTTCTAAATACTTTTCAACAATTTCGATGTAAATCATGGATCATAATCAGACACAATCAATAGAGTCCCACTGTGATGTCGTAAAAAATCATTAATATAGAGTTGTTCAAGGTGCTTCAGTATAAAATCCTCCATTATAGAAAGGAAATGTGTAGATTTAATAAATCGAACAATAAATACCCATATTTCATCATTCATTCACAGAGTAATTGGTAATACAATGACAAAATCCATAGTAATTTCATCCCATTTATATATAGGAATAGGTAGAGGATGCATGAATCTAATAAGATGTTGTCTTTCTGCTTTAACCTATTGAAAAACTAAACACCTTTATACATAATTGGAACTTTCCCACTTCATATTATCCCACTAAAAATGTTACTTAAAATATCTATGCATCTTAGTTCTACCATGGTGTATAGATAAATTTTATCTATGAACATCATCCAATAATTATCTTTTTATAGGAGGTATATAGGGAACACAAATCCTCTTCCCAAATTTCAAATTCTATCTTAATATTTTAAGTCTAACAATTACCCATCATTCATAGGCAAAAATTTGCATTGAAAATTTTCATTATTAGACTGATAAATTTTTTTATTTTCAAATAATGATATACTAGGGAGAATTTGAAAACTAAGTGATATTTAAGATTCCTTTATAATTACCAAATCTATCCTCACTAGATCCATGTACACAGAATCACTTTAATCCTCATATTTTTCAAAACTCCATGATCCTTCCTACTCAATACATTTGATACCTTATTTTCCTTCCATGGGTGGTAATGTATAGAACAATAATTATCCTTGAGTATCTTGAATCATCACCATTTCCTCAAGTTGAGTTATTTAAGTGAAAAGATATATTACAAAATCTTGTGCTCTGTATATATCTCAAACCATTTACTATAGAGATAGTGTCTCTATATCTTCATAGAAAATATTACAAATTTCAACTCAAGATCTTGAGTCAGATAGTTCTGTTCATGAGTTTTTTACTATATTGATGTATATGAAATTACTCTATCATTCTACATTAGGACAAAACCAATACCTTTCATCGATGAATCTCTATAAATCCCAAATCCACCATTTCTAAATAGTAGATTCATGATCTAAACATTCAATAATCTTACCTTAATTTATTCAATACCTTATTCGCATTATTTTGTCCATACCAACTTATCCCTTTTATGAGTAACCTTCTAAATAAATGAAACTACATACCTTGGTTATGTTCTTTGGTAAAGAACATTCCTGAACTACCTTTTTCTTCACAAGATAAACTGAAATTCCATCCTTAGAGACAATATAGATAGGAAAATAAACTATTTGAATCCATAATTCACACATGATAAAAATCAAATATAACTCTTTTCTTCTAAGAGTATATAGAGAAATTCACAAGTTGTTCCCATGGACCATATAGCTTTTGTAACATATCATGATATTATAAATAAATACCACAAAAAAATCAAGATATTCCTTGAACACTCTACTCATTATATCCATAAAAATATAGGGTTCATTGGTTATTCCAATTTGAATTATTATAAACTCATAATTTCATTACATGGTTCTAATTGTTGTCTGTTTGAATATCATAATTATTCACATGGAATTTATGATATTAAAATCAATTTTCGCTATTTGATAAATATTTATCTCTGTGATGTGGATCAAAAAATTCATCAATGAGAGGCAGAGGATACTTGTTTTTATTATAATAACATTGATTTCTCTATAGTCAATCCCCAACCTCAAAGATCCATCTTTGTTCTTTAAAAAGTGAATATGGGATCCCTATACAGAAACCCTAGGGAGAATAAAGACCTTATTACTCAACTAATCTAGTTGTTTCCTTAGTTACACTAATTTCATAGTGTACATTCTATAAAAAATCTTTGATAATTACCTTACGTCAGGGATTAAATAAATTGTAAACTCAACTTCATGCTCTGGTGGGTATCTTGGTAATTCCTTAGAAAATAAATCAATTTATTCATGTACAATAGATACATTCTCAAATTTAATATTTCTTTCCTCATCCATATATGGTTTTTTCTCATCCTCCACAAGAATTTCATTATGAAGAGCTACTAGAGGTGGATCCATATATGACTCAGATGATGAAGTCTCCCCTATAATGATTATAAATTTTATATCTTCATCAAGAATTATAATTTCCTTATCTTTTGTAATAAAGTTTCCCTTATATTTTAAAATCCATTCCATACCAAGGATTATAAAAAAATCAACCATAAGTATGATGTTAAAATTAGAAATTATAGCTTGTTTATGGGTCATAATAGGAACTATTCAACACATCTTTATTTTAATAAGGTTTCAAATAAGAGTCTTTATTAACAACTCCCTTGTTAAGGTAAATTGGAAATATCTAAATTTTAAAAGCTAAATGGGAATATATAAAAGAATTTGATGATCCAGGATCCAATAAATCATTAGCTAAATTTGAGGATATGATTAAAGTAATTTCTCCCATATAATTAGGAACTTCAAATTACCTCTATAATCATGGGAATATTAGCATATTTAAAGTTTAAGCATTGAACATTGTCGGCCGCTTTCTTTCCACTGTAATCACGGGCATAGTGGCCTTTTTCTCCACATTTTTTAAAATGTCTCATTACTGAAAGAAATATACCATGATGTTTCTTTCCACATTTATTTCAAGTTATAAATTCTAAAATTCCACTATTCCATTTTTCATTATTTCATTTTCCAAAGTACTAAATACCAATCTACTTAACTTTCTTCCCTTTAAATATATATGGCTTGGATAATTCTTTCTCTTTTTTGGTGGAACATGGCACTCTATCCTTGTATAATGAGAATTTATAGGAGGCTAATTACCTTCAAATAATTGTGTTAATACCATCAAATAAACAATCAATATTTCTCCTTGGATTAAATATGTAGTCTTCAATATGTCTTTATATCCTTGTAATGTTGGATTCATAATTGGAAAAAATTTCATCCACTTTTTATCTAAGACTCAAAAATTCCCACTCCATATCTTCTCATTATTCGTGAGGGAAATATCATTCCATGAAAATTTCCCTAAAATACATCAATTACATATTTTTTATTTTTTCAACCTATTTTTTTAATTAATGACCACCCCTAATCTGAATCTACCAAGAGATGATAAACATATATCACAACCTTCTCCCAGTTGTTACTTCCCAAATTGAGAAATATCTTATCTAGGGAACTTATCAATTTCTCATCTATAAATGAGTTTTTAGATCCATTTAATAATGGATATTGTTGTATCATAAACTATTCCAACATTGTTAACCAAAATTGGGGATTGGATTTCTCCATGTGTGTAAGGTTATTGTTCAAAACCTGAGTCAGTTGTCTTGATATTATTATAAGTTGTTAAGCTCGAGTTGCATCTTCAGCTCCAAAATCATTATCTTGTATATGAGGGAAATACCTACTTTGAATGTGTGCATTGATATAGTTTCCATTACATTTACTAGGAACCATTTTTTAAAAATGGAATAAACTACATTTGATCATAAAATTATGAAAGATAATGTATAATCTAAAACAAGTAAAACAATTAATGTAAATTGAAAATTTAGGTGTAAATAATCACTAAAAAATAAGCTTGGTTTATTTGTAAATGTTTCAAAATTATTTAATAAGATTTTATTCTATATCTTATGTTTTCCTAAATCTAGTTACAAATGTTTCTTCTAAACTTTCTCTAATACCAACAGTAATGACCTCGACCCCAGTAGCCCGGATCTAGGGAATTACTTTATTACATTGGTAACCTAAATAAGTGCTCGCATCCCAAAGGAAAAAAAAGTTTATTATCTTTAGAAAACCACATACAAACATAATTGTAACATAAAAACATGAAATGAAATGCAATATAGAAACTCCATTTGAAACACCCAAAAACTATTAGATTATCCCTATAAGTCATTCATAATATAAATCTTCGCATACTGGGAAAAAATAAAACCTAAGAATGGGGTGAGGTCAGATTATCAATAGGGGTAATAAATATAGTGGAATATATCGTAAACATAAATAATAAATAATGCTGAATAAAAAATACATTCCTTTAAAACATAAACTTATGCCTAATGTAGGGGGAATAAAAGATAATTAAATAATGTCATATAAATAATCACATGAAAATGAAAATTAAACATTGATATTCTACTATATGAATAATCACATTGATTATAAATTACTAATATCATAATGAGTGATTTAAAATTTAAATACATCATAAAAGACCATCATGTATTTATCCAAGGTACACACATAAATGGGTAAAAACCTGGTCTAGTTTCTCTCATGAGACCTACCGATACATTGAGGGGCTATAGTAGTCACTACCCATCACTTAATAAGTCCAATGAATTATTTATATAAAAGGGTTGGAACATAATCAACACATAAATTCATATTGAAACAATCATATTAAATATTAAATATGTTCCCCAAAACAATAAATATAATCATAACCCATCCTAAATAATATGTCAAATGTTATGAAGATAGCACATCCCTAAACAAGATATTCATAAACCAATCACAAAAATATGGTAGATGGTAAAATAAGAGAAAATTTTAAATAAAACATATGATTCTAAATAGTGTTGAAATATATTAAAATACTCTAATAAAATCATTGAGTAATGCTTGAGAAAAAATTCTCTTTTTACTTTTTTAAGGTAGTGTTCTTTTGGAAAATTATTTTTTATTTTTCATAAAATAATATTATAAACATTTATTGTTACATACCAAGTAATTAATGAATAATATATATTCTTATCTATGTCTATTTATGAATTCTATAGTGTTTTAGAGGCTTAAAATGAGAATAAATTTAATCTTAAGCATAGAATTCTCTAATATTTTTAAAAGATTTTTTTACAACCTTTTGATGGAGAACCATTTTTAAATCTATATTTTGAAAATTTTATAAGCTATATTTGTCAAAATAAACTTATGCATTGTTATTGGGACATTTAAATTTACTTTGGATTAATTTTTGGTATTTTTCTGACAATGTTCATTTTTTAATGAATAGTGAAAAATACTGCATTTTACATCAAAACTGCTTTTTCATCTAATTTAATTATATGGTTAGATTATATTTTTTAATAGGTTTTAAAGTTTAAATAGAATATATTTTTACCATTTAATCCAATGGTGGTCATTGGGATTAATTTTACTTTGAAATTGGACATAAACAATTGTCAAACTTTTGATAGAAATTGTTTCTAAAAACCCCGCTATTTATTTTGACAACGGGAATCATTTTTAAATTAATTACTGTAATTTTTGTGTTCGGAATATGGTAAAATGGATTCCATATTTGGAATCATAAGGTATAAATTATTTAATTAAGACTCTTTTGTTTTTGGACATTATGAATAGTAACGACAGTGATTATCTTTAATTATCTTGATTAATTAGTAATCGGGTAGTTAAGGATAATAAAATAATATCATAATAATAACAAATAACCCCAAAATGTTTCCTAATGCTACTGGTTGTTTCATGGACGACCATGGGATGCCTTTTTACATACTTAGGGACCCCATGGAATCACTTTTGGGTGAAAGTGACACTTTATCATTTTATTTTTAAAGAAAGGATAATATCACAAAAGAATGTATCACCCGAGTAAAAAAAATTTAATTTTGTCTGTGTAAATGATCTCTTAGACTATAAATATTCATTGGAAATATAAAATTATTTCCTACATCATATTATTTTTTTAAAATTTTAGAAATTAAATAAATTAATTTATTTATGACACCATTATGATGCAGTGATTATCTCATTAATGAATGATTTAAATAAAAATAAAAGATAATGTAAAATCTAAGACTTAAACTTGTCAAAAACCTATTGGATGAGTATATTTCGAACCCTTATCACCTTATCCTCAAACTATATCAATTTGGGACCTTTTAAATCTGAAACTCATTTTAAAATAAAGTAACATTTCTTGACTTTCCAAGAGTGCCCCTCCTCCCTCTTATAAAAGGCCCCCACCTCTACCTCCTTACCCACATTTCTCAAGCCATTGGATCGGCCAAAATCTGATCATTTTTTATTTCCAAATCCCTCTATTAATCCTATAAGCCTTACCTTAGGCATAAATATCTTCAAGAAACCCTTTTGGTTCAAACCAAGAGGAGTTATCCGATTTAAAGGTAAAGTCTTCTCTAATGTTCTTTTGTTTTATTTTGCTACTCCAACCACCTAAACTCTTTTTATTCATTTATTTTGTAACAAAACCAGTATCTTAAATATACTAAGATGTTTTTATAAGAAGTATTCTAGCTACACTTACACACACATACATCTAATGGTTAAAGAACATATTGTTTCCGTAGATGGTGAATTTCGGGCTCACGAAACGATGATTGTTCAATATTTTTATAACACCTTCAAAGGAGGTCATTAAGATGTCAATATATTTATATATGATATATAATATGTTTATGTTTTCCTTAAGATTATTTATTTTTCATTTATGGCATACCTTTATGGTTTCCATTATGGGTAAACGCGATATCTTCATTTTAGGAAGTGCGGACTACCGCCCCCTCAAAGTGATTTGATTCGTTAATGCCATATGTGGGATGTGTAAAGGATGGAGTTAATAATATTACATATGATATTATAATTTAATTATAATGTACCATTATATAATTATGATTTCATTCCATAAAATACAAAATAGAAATGAACGTAGCGTTCATGCGTACGTACGGCTTACCGTCTCCATGAACGGTGCATTTCATTTCTTACCTATAAATGTTATATAATATTATAAATGCATGTATATACTGGATATATATTATATATATGATATCTAAATCATGAATATAATTCTGGATATAATGGATATTTTACCACATGAACAACTTGTAATTATAAAGAGTTTATTTTTGACTAAAGTACCAATGATTGACAAAATGACCATTATTAACTTAAAAAATTACATAGTGTTCATAACATGGTAATAAGTGATATAAAAGGAATAATGAACTTTAAAAAGGTTCTTAAGCAATTATAAATTAACTCAAGTTTATTATTCAGGAGATTCAAGAACGATCGATTCAAGTCGGACCCGAGGTATGGGACTTCGTCTCAATCTCCTTTCATTGAGGCATATTTTGTTTTATACACAACTTTATTTAATAAGGTGTATAAACTCCTTTGACTTTTACATATATTCAAAAGGAATCTTTTTTATATGAATCATTTTACTAAATGACAAAAGGAATGTTTTTTTGTCGTATGTATGCGGCGACAACGACTTCTCCTCCCTCGTGACCATTATTTGAGTTTCGGCTTCCTCTACAAGCCATAACTTTTTTAAAATGAAAAGTAAATACCATGTTTTAATTTTCTTTTATTTTGGTATTGGAAATGGTTTTAATAATGTTTTTATTATATCAATGTGTTTTATTGATATCTTGTTATTGAAATATATAAATGTTATGTTTCCTTTATGCATGTTTTACGTGATACGATTATGGTTCTTGGGCATTGTTATGAAGACGGGTGGTTCTATAATAAACTAAGGGCAGGTGATCCCGATATAGCTCTACAATGCATTGGGTAATGAAAATGAGTTAAACGTTAAGGTTTCTCTGAAGATATTTAGGGAATATACTGTGATGGGTATTCCAAACGTAACTATGAGGGTTACTCCCTACGTAAGAATGTTATGAATGCCTCAAGTTACCTTTATGTCTTATGATTTATATGAGTTATTCATAAATCTTATGATGAGGTATATTAAATTGCTTATGTTTTATGAGTAAATTATGATTTCATTGATTCTTATGTATACATGTACTAATGTTTCCTTTCCGTATTTTTATATCCCTTACTGAGATTTTTATGCTCATCCCAAGTTTTTGAAATGTTTTTCACAGGTCAAGGGAAAGGTATATGATGTGATGATAGTGTCAAGTAAATTTCAAGAAAAAATACATGTTTTATTTTAAATATGTTTCTGTTGATGGGAAAAATTAGTACTATCTTTTATGTAACCACTTTGTTTAAATGTAGAATGTAATGCATGATTTATGATCTAATTCTCTAAAACTCTAAACCTGAAAAGATCATCAACGTGTATTCTTGAAATAACTTAAGATTAAGTAATGTTTAAGGCTGGGGCCTTATAGTTTGTATTAGAGGTCGTTTTAGATAACTTTAGGAATTAGAATTCTATAAAATTATTATCCAAAAATATTTTTTTATGGTCAAATTGAAATGATATAGCATTTAAAGATTACCATGTTGCTTCATCTAAGACATGTTTGTTCAGAATGGGTTTCCGCAGAGGAAATAGGGAAGTAGTGCTGGGAAGGCATACAGAAGGAAATGACCTTCCAAATCAGCATCCTGAGATGGTCGGAATTAGAACTGAACAGTTTGTTGCAGTAATGACATAGTTGACTCAAGCGATAAATGGTGGTGGTATCCATGCATGAGATCAGCCATATCAACCGCAGAGGAACATGTCAGTGGTGGAACATTTCATGAGGCAACATCCCCCATCATTCAGAGGATCATCTGACCTTGTGCTAGATGAATGGTGGATTAAAGAACTGGAGAAGATTTTCAATGTCATGGGGTGTTCAGAAAATCAAAATGTTAGTCTTGCAATTTTCCGTTTGGAGGGTGAAGCATATCAGTGGTGGTCGATGGTTAAAATATCATGGACGCTGATGAGATTGATTCTCTCGACTAGGATGAATTCAAAGGTATGTTTTTGGAGAAGTATTTTCCTAAGGCTGTTCGACTTAGGATGGAAAAAATAATTCTTGGAATTGAGGCAAGATGATGACTCAGTGGCTGCTTATGAAGAAAGGTTCACTCGATTGGCAAGGTATGCTCCAAATTTTATCTGAGACCTTGATTGTAAAATCAATCGTCTTTACTCAGGATTAAAGCCAAAATATCGAAGGTCATTAGCTTCTCGTGAGTTCAAGAGTTATGAAAAGCTTGTTCGATGTGCTGAGAAGGTAGAAATGGAGTTTTCCGATGATCAAGTGTTCTATAACAACCAACAAAAGAAGAGACTGAGATGGCAGGAGAAAGGGAAGAATTCTTCAAAATGGTCTGATGGTAAGAAAACTAAGTTTCCAGTTTGTGATAAATGTGGTAAAAGGCATGCTAGGGAATTTCTTTTGAATTATGGAAAGTGATACCAATGTGGTAATATGGTACATAAGGCTCATGATTGCACTGACAAAGATCAAGGTTATGGTAAGACCAAATTTGATTTATAGTTAGTGAAATGTTAAGTTAAATGAGATGGGTCACTATGAAAACGAGTGTCCGACAAAGAGCTCGAGTGAGGGGAAGCAGTTAGACTACAAGAAGAAAGGGGTGGTGAAATCCTTTGCAACTACTTCAGCAGATATCGGGTCATCAAATGAAGTGGTATCAGGTACTTTGTTTGTTTTTTCAGATTATGCCAGTGTGTTGTTTGATTCAGGATCTACACATTCCTTCATCTCTGAAAACTTTTCTAGTAAAATGGGAATACCATCTCAAGAAATGACTCCTAAACTTGTGGTAAAAACACCTGGGGAAAATGTTGAGGCAAAAATAATTTATAATAATCTTCCTATCCTTATACCTGGAAAGAACCTACTTGAAAACATCATTGTTTTACCTCTAGTAGAGTTTGATGTTATCCTGGGTATGGATTGGATCTCTGTTTACCATGCTAATATTGACTGTAGAGCTAAAGAAGTTTCTTTTCAGAAAGACTTTCAGTTTGTGTACAAGAATGAACCCTTACTGTTGATAACATATCAAGAAGATGAGAAACTTGTAAAAGATGGAAATGAATGTTACCTTGCACATATTGTTGAAAATAAAGGAATTGTTCAGATTAATGATGTGCTAGTGTTAAATGAGTATCCTGATGTTTTTCCTGATGAGTTTCTTGGAATAATACCAGATCAGGAAGTTAAATTTACTGTTGACTTAGTTCCTGATACTAAGCCAATTTCAAAACCCCCTTATCGAATGGCTCAAATTGAACTTTTAGAGTTGAAGGAGAAATTGCAAGATTTATTGGAGAAAGGCTTCATTTGACCTAGCACATCACCATGGGGTGCTCCTGTTTTATTTGTTAAAAATAAATATGGTTCAATGAGACTTTTCATTGATTATAGAGCCTTGAATAACATCACTGTTAAGAACAAATATCCTTTTCCTCATATCGATTATTTGTTTGATCAGCTCCTGGGAACTTAGTTTTTTTCAAAGATTTACCTGAGATCAGGGTACCATCAGTTGAAGGTAAAGTAAACAGATGTTCTGAAGACCATGTTTTGTACAAGATATGGCCATTATGACTTTTTAGTTATGAATTTTTGGCTAACCAATGCACCTGTTGTATTCATGGAACTTATAAATAGAATTTTCCATGAGTTCTTGGATAAGTTTGTGATTGTTTTCATTGATGATATTTTGGTGTTTTCTAAAAGTAAAGAGGAGCATGAAAGACATTTAAGGTTCATTTTTCAAACCTTAAAAGAAAAGAAATTGTATGGGAAATTCAGCAAGTGTGAGTTTTGGTTGCAACAAATTTTCTTCCTTTGTCACATTGTTTCTAAAGATGGAATAACTTTTGACCCTTCAAAAACAAAGGTAGTAGAATAATGGCCAAGACCCACAAATGTAACTGAGATTCATATATTCCTTGGTTTGGAAGGCTATTACCGAAGTTTTGTTAGAAATTTTTCCTAGTTATCTAGTCCAATGACTAAGCTAACTCGTAAGGGTGTTAAGTTTATCTGGATAAAAGAATGTGATGATTGTTTTCAAGAATTGAAAAGAAGATTGGTGAATGCTCCAGTTTTGGAACTACCTTCCAGGAATGGGGATTTTGTTATCTACATTAATGCTTCATTGAAAGGACTTGGTTGCGTCCTAATACAGAATTATCAGGTAATTGATTATGCTTCACGTCAGTTGAAAACTCATGAGGTAAATTACCCTACACATGATTTGGAATTAGATGTTGTTGTTTTCACTTTAAAAATTTGGAGGCATCATTTGTATGGAGTAAAGTGTGAAATATATACCGATCACAAAAGTTTAAAGAATATATTCACTCAGAAATAATTGAACATGAGATAGAGGATATGGCTAGGATTAATCAAGGATTATGATTGTACAATTCATTACCATATGGAAAAATTAAATAAAGGGGCTGATGCTTTGAGTCGAAAAAGTAATGCCTCATTAACCATGTTACGTTTGGAACGTGATCCTTTGGTTAAGGATTTGATGAAATTTGGAATAGACTTAGTTGGTGTAGGATGTTATTCTGTTTTGTTTCAGGTATCAGTGAAATCTTCTCTATCAGAGAGAATTAAGAAAGCACAGAAGCAAGACAGTGAGTTGTAGAAAAAGGTAGAGTTGGTTGAGAAAGGTAAGTTTTCTGAATTCAACATTGATAATGATTGTGTTTTGAGATTTGGGAAGATATTGTGTGTGCCTTGTGATTCCCAGTTGAAGAGAGAGTTGTTATGTGAAGCTCATAGTTCTCCATTTTCAGTTTATCTCGGCAATACTAAGATGTATAGAGATCTTCGGGAGTATTACTGGTGGGACGGAATGAAAAGAGATATTGCTGATTTTATTGTGAAGTGTTTGACTTGTCAATAGGTTAAAGCAGAGCGACAATTATCGAAAGGGATGCTTCAGCCTTTACCAGTGCCAGAGTGGAAGTGGGAAAATATATCCATGGACTTCATTGTGGGATTGTCGAAGACACCTCGAGGTAATAATGAAATTTGGGTTATTGTTGATCGCTTGACTAAATATGCTCATTTCCTTGCTATACGATATACTTTTTATCTAGATCAACTTTATCATTTGTATCTTAAATAGATAGTTAGGTTACATGGAGTTCCCCTCTCTATTGTATCTGATCATGATACCAGGTTTACTTCTAACTTTTAGAAAGGCCTTCAGAAGTCATTGGGTACTAAATTAAATTTTAGTACAGCTTTTCATCCTCAATCATATGGGCAGTCAGAACGAACGATTCAGAATTTGGAGAATATGCTACGTGCTTGTTCAATGGATTATCAGGGATTTTGGGACCAACATCTTTCTTTGGTTTAGTTTTCTTATAATAATAGTTTTCATTCCAGTATACATATGGAACCATTTGAGGCATTATATGGGAAGCAGTGTCAAACTCCAACTTTCTAGGATAAAGTAGGTGAAAGGAAGTTGATGGGACCGGAATTGGTAGAAGAGTTGGCAGAAAAAGTTCATCTAATACAGAAACACATGAGAATAGCTCATAGCAGGAAGAAGAGTTATGCAAACAACAGGAGGAAGGATCTCTCTTTTGAGGTAGGTGATCATGTTTTTCGCAAAGTTTCACCATGGAAAAGTGTGATGCGATTTGGTAAGAAAGGAAAGTTGAGTCCAAGGTTCATTGGACCATATGAAATTCTGGAGAGAGTTGGATCAGTTGAATACCGAGTGGATTTACCTCTGAGTTTATCTCAGGTACACAATGTTTTTCATGTTTCAATTTTAAGGAAGTACATGCCAGATCTATCTCATGTTTTGAGTCCATAGGTAGTTCAGCTGGAAGAGAATCTATCTTATAAGGAACAACCGGTCCAGATTCTTGACCACAGGGAGCAAGTGTTGCGGAATAAGGTGATTCATCAAGTAAAGGTTTTGTGCAAAATCCACATGAGTGAAGAGGCAACATGGGAATCTGAAAATGCAATGAGGGATAAATACCCTCACTTATTCGATAAGTAAATAAATTACAGGGACGCAATTATCTAAAGGGGGAAAGGATGTAACATCCCAAGTAAGTAATGAATAATATATATTATTATCTATGTTTACTGATGAATTATATAGTGTTTTAGAGGCTTACAATGAGAATAAATCCAATCTTAAGCATAGAATTCTCTAATATTTTTAAAAGATTGTTTTACAGCCTTTTGATGGCAAACCATTTTTAAATATATATTTTGACAATTTTATAAGATCTATTTGTCAAAATAAACTTATTCTTTATGATTGGGACATTTAAATTTACTTTGGATTAATTTTTGTTATTTTTCTGACAATGTTCATTTTTTAATGAATAGTGAAAAATACTGCATTTTACATCAAAACTTCATTTTCATATAATTTAATTATATGGTTATATTATATTTTTAATTGGTTTTAAAGTTTAAATAGAATATATTTTTACCATTTAATCCAATGGTGGTCATTGGGATTAATTTCACTTTGAAATTGTACATAAACAATTGTCAAACTTTTGATAGAAATTGTTTCTAAAAAACCCGTTATTTGTTTTGACAACGGGAATCATTTTTAAATTAATTACTGTAATTTTTGTGTTCGTAATTTGGTAAAATATATTCCATATTTGGAATCAGAAGGTCCAAATTATTTAATTGATACTCTTTTGTTTTTAGACATTATGAATAGTAACAACGGTAATTATCTTTAATTATCTTGATTAATTAGTAATCGGGTAGTTAAGGATAATAAAATAAAATCATAATAAAAAAAAAGACCCCAACATGTGTCCTAATTCTACTGGTTGTGTCATGGCCAACAATGGGATGCCTTGTGCCAAACTTAGGGACCCCATGGAATCACTTTTGGGTGAAAGTGACACTTTGTCATTTTATTTTTTAAAAAAGGAGAATATCACTAAAGAATGTATCACCCGAGTAAAAAAAATTTAATTTTGTATGTGTAAATGATATCTTAGAATATAAATATTAATTGAAAATATAAAATTGTTTCCTACATAATAGTATTTTTTTATAATTTTTAGACATTAAATAAATTAATTTATTTATGACACCATGATGATGCAGCGATTATCTCATTAATGAACGATTTAAATAAAATGAAAATATAATGTAAAATATAAGACTTAAACTTGTCAAAAACCTATTGTATGAGTATATTTCTAACCCTTATCACCTTATCCTCTAAATATATAAATGTGGTACCTTTTAAATCCAAAACTCATTTTAAAATAAAGTAACATTTCTTGACTTTCCAAGAGTGCCCCTCCTCCCTATTATAAAAGGCCCCCACCTCTACCTCCTTACCCACACTTCTCAAGCCATTGGCTCATCCAAACTCTAATCATTTTATCTCTACACATCCCTATATTCATCCTAGAAGCCATACCTTAGGCAGAAAGATCTTCAAGAAACCCTTTTGGTTCAAACCAAGAGGATTTATCTGATCTAAAGGTAAAGTCTTCTCTAATGTTCTTTTGTTTTATTTTGCTTCTCCAACCCCCTAAAATATTTTTATTCACTTCTTTTGTAACGACACCAGTATATTCTATATACTAGGATGTTTTTATAACAATTATTCGAGCTAAACTTACACACACATACATCTAATGGTTAAAGAACATACTGTTTCCGTGGATGGCGAATTTCTACCTCACAAAACGATGATTGTTCAATATTCTTATAACACCTTAAAAGGTGGCCATTAAGATGTCACTATATTTACATATGATATATAATATTTTTATTTTTTCCTTAATCTTCTGTATTTTTTATTTATGGCATACCTTTATGGTTTCCATTATGGGTAAACGCAATATCTTCATTTTAGGAAGTGCGGACTACCGCCCCCTCAAAGTGATTTGATTCGTTAATGCCATATGTGGGACATTTAAAAGATGGAGTTAATAATATTATATATGATATTATACTGTAATTATAATTTACCATTATATCATTATGATTCCATTCCATAAAATACGAAATAGAAATGAAACTAGCATTCATGCGTATGTACGGTTTACCGTCTCCATGAACGGTGCATTTCATTTCTTACCTCTAAATGTTATGTAATAATATAAATGCATGTATATACTGTATATATATTATATATATGATATCTACATCATGAATATAATTTTTTATATAATAAATATTTTACCACATGAACAACTTGTAATTATAAAGAGTTTATTTTTGACTCTCAAGTACCAATGATCGACAAAATGACCATTATTAACTTAAATAATTAAATAGTGTTCATAACATGGTAATAAGTGATATAAAAGGAATAATGAACTTTAAAAAGGTTCTTAAGCAAGTAGAAATTAACTCAATTTTATTATTCAGGAGATTAAAGAATGATCGAGTCAAGCCGGACCCGAGGTATGGGACTTCGTCTCAATATCCTTTCATTGAGGCATATTTTGTTTTATACACAACATTCTTTTATACGGTGTATAAACCCCTTTAACTTTTACATAAATTCAAAAGGAATATTTTTTATACGAATCGTTTTACTAAACGACAAAAGGAATGTTTTTTTGTCATACGTATGCGGCGACAACGACTTCTCTGCCGCCGTGACCATTATTTGAGTTTCGGCTTCCTCTACAAGCCATAACGTTTTTAAACTGAAAAATAAATACCATGTTTTACTTTTCTTTTATTTTGGTATTGTAAATGGTTTTCATAATGTTTTTATTATATCAATCTATTGTATTTATATCTTGTGATTGAAATGTGGAAATGTTATGTTTCCTTTATACATGTTTTATGTGATACGATTATGGTTCTTGGTCATTGTTATGAAGATGGGTGGTTCCGTGATAAACTAAGGGTGGGTGATCCCGATATATCTCTTCAATGCATTGGGTAACGTGAAGGAGTTAAATGTTAAGGTTTCTCTAAAGAGATTTAGGGAATATACTTTGATGGGTATTCCAAACGTAACCATGAGGGTTACTCCCTACGTAAGAATGTTATGAATTCCTCAAGTTACCATTATGTCTTATGATTTCTATGAGTTATTCATAAATCTTATTATTTCATGAGGTATGTTAAAGTGCTTATGTTTTATGAGTAAAGTATGATTTCATTGATTCTTATGTATACATGTACTAATGTTTCCTTTCTGTATTTTTATATCCCTTACTGAGCTTTTTATGCTCATCCCAAGTTTTTGAAATGTTTTTCACAGGTCAAGGTAAAGGTACATGATGTGATGATAGTGTCAAGGAATTGTCAAGAAAAAATCCATGTTTTATTTTAAATATGTTTCCGTTGATGGGAAAAATGAGTACTATATTTTATGTAACCACTTTGTTTAAATGTATAATGTAATGCATGATTTATGATCTAATTCTCTAAAACTCTAAACCTGAAAAGATCATCAATGTGTATTCTTGAAATAACTCAAGATTAAGTAATGTTTAAGGTTGGGGCCTTATATTTATATCCTTGAAAATAAATTGTAAGCATAGTGAAATTATGTATGAGTCATAAATGATGTCCAACAAAAGTGAACACATTTTAAAATAGTTTTTACAATTGTTTATAAATGGTCATATTCAATGCGGTTTAAGAGAAAATTTAAATGAGTCTTTAATATTGATAAAGGAATAATTGTTTTCATAAAAAAATAAATGAAATAGAAGATTTTTTTTATGATAAAAATAGTAATTATAGAAAAATATTTGTGTCTTAAAATTTATTATGGAGTGTACTTGAATGTTGGTAAGAAATCTTGCTTATCTGGAATAATTTAAAAGAGACCTTATAAAACATGTATTTCCCCATAAAAAAAAGATGGAATGATTAGGATACATGAGTTTGGAACCTATACATATAATTTATAATAATTATATAAAATTATTAAGAGTTAAATTGTGCTAAAGACAGATAAAGCAAACTCAAATGAAAAATGGAGGTTCTTGAAGAAACCCTTACCTTATATCTGAAAGTGTTCTGAACTTATACATAATGTCTTCAATAATGAAATTAGATTCATTAATAATTTAATTGATAACCAATTAAACATGTATTTTATTTATTATAATTTTATTAGTTTTATTTATGGTCTTTTTGATGAGTTATAACATTCAAAAAAAATTGAGTCTTTATTTCCTTGGTTTTCATGAGTAGTTCACTTCTATACGTGAATGAAGTATCATGTAAATTCAAAATAGTTATCCAAAAATGGAAATTTATGTTATTAATGAAAATACAAAAGAATTAATAGTCTTATATATAATTTTTTTCTATACATGAGGATGATTCATTAAATGAAATGTTAATGAATACCGTTTAGATTATTTTGACATTTGTTTGATCATCATAAACTAGTTTTGTCTTATTAATATTATGTGTATACATAATGGTTACAGAATAATAAATATGTTGTAATATAAATATTACAATCTTATTTAACCATTCTTATGTATTTATTACCATTATTGAAGGATTTATTAGAAAACGAAATATTACCTTCCATGAAGGTTGTGAATTAACACCTCATGGACGACATTTTCATTTTTAGAACAAAAAGGAAAATAAGATAATTGATGGTAGATATCCCATTTAAATAATAATATTCGAGTACATATATGATACAAGAGTTATAATGGATTTTTTAATAGAGTAGGTATGGAATGGATAATAAATGAACGGAAAATGAAAGAAAATAAAAAGAGCGAAAGGGGATTTTACATCTTGAATTCCTCTCTTTAAGAAGATTTTAAAATAACTTTGAAATTGTCATTTTGGTGAGACCAGTACGACCTGAACGTGGAGGATAGGTTTGGGATAGGTATTTTATAGAAATTGTGAAATCATAAATTATTTGGAGGTGTGATTAGAAGAGGTTGTGACGGGTTGTATTTATAGTCAAGGAGAGGGGTGTTTTTTGATTATTTTATTCATTTGTTTATTATTTTGGCTCAAGTCAAGCAATGGTGTTGATTATTATGACTAAATAATGTAAATAGGTCATTTTAATTTTTACTAATTAGTGATTACATCATCTATACATCATAAATGAATCAATAAATAGTGTGTTTAACTTATAATATTATATTACATAAATTGCCATATTTCACTATTCACTAAAAATTCAACGATTTTAGAAAAATCACCAAAAAATAACTCATACCATTTTTCTATGCATAGAGTTACAAAATAGTCTCCATTTATGAAAATAGTTTTCTAAATAAGTGAAATTTAATTTTTAAATAAAAACATCATTTTCTTTAAAAATATAGATTTTAATGTTATAACTGATTTTATGACACGTTAAAAAAATAATTATTGTCTCATAAAATTATCTTATTATCATAAGTCAACAAAATATTAATTTACAAATAGATTTCATCAAAATAAATTATATTTTCAATATTTCTTTAATTTCAATATTGTGAATTAATATTTTTGTTTCACAAAAATACCAATACTTAATTTATCATTTTTAAATTGTTTATTTACTTGTTCAATGAAATAAATATTTAATATTTTCATTTATAAGGAACCAAAATTTTATTTATACTTTTAGAGATTAACTTAATATTCTATTGGTCATATTACTATTCCTAATGGTCACATTACTATTCCAATGGTAATATTTAATAGTATATTATAGTTTTAAACATAGTTTTGTGTGAAGAATATAATATTGAAGATGTTAAATTTTAAAAGATACATACCATAATATCATAGATTGTTATAATCTATATTTATAGTAAATTAATTCCTATATATTAGGAATAATAACTTCAAATAAAATTATTATTCTATTACCTTAATTTTTTACAAATCAATGATATTTTCACCCAAATATATTTATGGTCTTGTGTCCATTAACTTTCTTATGAACATATTCTATGACACTCTATATTAGTCCTTGGATGGTATTTTTATCCCCCCATGTCCATAATGTAAATTCCAACAATGTTCTTATCTAGAAATCTGGTTGTGTGTTATTTTTATTAAATATTGTTTTCACCACATTTCATTTTCAAATGAAGTTCTACTATCCCTTTGTATGATGTGCATTATAAAAAAATATAGAACCTTTTTTCAATGAGACAAAATTGTTAGGGAACAATTTATTTTAGGTGGTATAATGTTACACCCTAAGAAATAAGAATTTATTTTTTTCTAAAAAAATTAATTTCTTTTATATCTTTCATTATATGAAACATCTAGTTAAAAAGAACTATGATATACTAATAAAATATTATTATTTTAATGTTCCATTTAAAACATATCCATATTAATTAATGGTATGAATATGAATAACTAGATTGTTAAACATATGTATAAATTTTTTATATAATTCAAATACATTTATTAATATATTTTAACATTGTTTTTTTTAGTAAATTATATTTATGTATCAAAAATAATTTTTCTTAAAAATAGTTTTTATAGAGTTTTTTGGGTGAATATTATGATAAATTTCTAATTCATATAAAAAATAGTTGAAAAAATATATCTAATTTTTTGATTCATCATGTCAAAATTATCTTAGGATTGAATTTTGATATTTTTCTAAAAATATTATTTTCCAATGAATAGTATAAAATATTGATTTTTATTAAAAAAAGTATTTTTGTTTTAAGCATTTAAAAATATACATTTTTTTCTAAAATAGATTTAATTAAAAATTAATTAATTTATATTATTAATAATCCTATTATGATCATTTTAATAAATTTCATTCTGGATTTTGTATAATTTTTTTTACATTAAACGAGGCATTTTTTTGGAAAACAACTTTTTATTGAGTTTTACTAGTTTAATTTTAAATAAAATTATTCCAAATATATAAATTGAATTTGATATAATATATTGAATATTTGGAATCATCATAATTAATATGAGTTTATATGTTTAACTTAATTTATGTTCATTATGAAAAGTAACTGTGGAAAATATATGTCACCTCTATAAGGGTAAACCATAAAAAATATGGGATAAACTATGGGTTAAAGATTTAAAATATCTCTAACACGTGACTTTATCCTATTTTAAGATTTTTTTTACCAAATATCTATTTATGGAGTTAAATATTATATTTAAATCTGTTATTTTAAATTTTTATTAAGTTAAAAACTATTCTAGAGTTTTTTCATTTAATGGCATGGTTGGAAGATTCCATTCAGTTTTATATTGATCCAATAGTCTAAAAACCATAATTTTTTATTATTTTATGAAAAAATAATTGAAACCAATTTATTAATTTATTTCATGTTAATAATAATTTTACTCTTAAATCAGGCATTTTCCAAAAAAAAATGTTTTTCAAGCATTTTGTGTCATTATATTAAATGTAATTTCTACAACCTATATAAATTAAATATGATAAAATTTATTTCAAATTTATAATAAAAATTTCTAAATTTAGTTATATGGACCTTTTATATTTGGTCATATAATTAATTTATCATTTTAAAATTGTTAAATTATCACTAATAGGGTTATTATTGGTTTAAGGTAGTTTAATAAAAATATTAGGCTTAAAATGTATCCAAAACATACTAATGTATTGTTAGTTGGGTTTATTTAAACACTATAAAATCTTATCTTTGAATTATGGGTTCATTTGATCCACATTAGATGATTATTAGATATATATATATATATATATTATTTAATATTTTAAGTAATTCCATGTGTATCCTTTCCCTCTCCAATAAATGGATTCCACATCTCCTACATTTAAAACACTTCAATAGGATTATATCATATAAAATACCTAAAATAAAACATTCCTAGGTTCCTTCCCCATGGCATAGAGGTTTTATTCTTTCCAAAAGACCATCTTTTCAAGGATTATAGTGTAATATAAAAGTGGATTATCTAAGAGAATGTAATCTTCCTCACTGAGATCTTTTATTTTTTACTTCACTCTTTTAACACCTTAAACTATATACTAATAATTCAGATATAGTAACACCAGTATCTCTCATATACTAACATTTTCTTTTTATAATTTCATAATATTTAGCCGTATTTTTCACTATTAAATGGGAAACAAAAGTCGCACATGTGTATAGAAGACAACCGCCTCGTGAACTGATGTGATTTTTTTTCATCACTGAATCAAATGATAGTTATAATTGTGGAACTAATGATGATATATGATACTTATGAAACAATATTTATTTTTAAAAATTAATATATAATATATTTCTTTACCCTTTCACCTATTAATAATTGATAACATCTTTCACATGTACATATGGCCTACCATCTCCACAAAGAGATGAAATTCATTTTCCTTATCCAACATTCAATAATGATTATAAAAATGTATATAAAAAATAAAAAATATCTTTATAATGTTAATATAATTATAGTGATGATGGAACTATATACTATGGATATGAACTGAATCTTCTGTGACAAAACATGCATGGGAAAATAAAGCTGCTAACACTCGAAACATTGGTAATAATGAATTAATGTTATCCAACATGTGATAAGATGATATAGAAGGGTTTTATATGATTAGTATGGTTCTTTTATAAATTAATAACATGTTTAAAACCATTATATAGAATGTTAAATATTTTTCAACTAGTGGGACGATTTATGTAATGGGTTTATTAAGTAAATTTCTATTCAATCGGTTATATTTCTACATTATTGACTATGTTGTGACATGATTATGTGTGAAATGAAATTTTATTGTATTATATTTTATTTTTACATTTATTTTTTGGATTTACATTTTTTACACATGAACACTTCATTGATTAAGTATAACTTCAATGATACGATCTTTTTAAGGGATTTTTTCTGAATTTCAACTACCTTGAGACATGTTTGGTACTATAAACCTATTTAATTCTATATGGTAAATATATTTACCCTTTAATGTATTAAAAATTAATATATATTTAGTAATTATGATTAATATTTCAATTCATGTTAATTATTTTATGGAGTTTCAATTTGAATGTTACAAAAGAGGAAAGAATTTATTTTACAACATCATTTTTTGGGATTTCCTATATTTTCATTGATGGAATCTTATAATCTTTCATAAACATCAATTACTTTCTTATCCTTTGGAAATTTAAGGAGTTTTCAAGTTTTCATAAAATTTAACCTCTCTTAAAAACTTTAATTAACCAAAGATATATTTAAAATAAAATCTGATCATATTTCTATTTTGATTAGGAAAATGTTTCTTCTATTTCAAATATTTTTTATAAAAGTTAAATATTTTAATTTTATTTAATCAAATCATTCATTTAGAAAATATTATGTTATCATTTTATTTTTACAATATTTTACAGGAATATTTCCAAAAAAAATAAATGGTATTTTTTTTAATTTCTTTAGAAATTGTTAAAAATAATGTTTCTTTTTAATGTATATATTGTTTTCATACTTTCTCACATCCATAACCATTTAATGATATTTATATTCTTCTATAATATTTATATTTTGTTAAAAATAAAACTCCCTGGTGAATTTTTTTTTAAATTTTTCTTCAATTTTATTTTATTCTCCAAAAGACATGATCTTTTTATAAAACCTATATGTCTAATGAATTCATGGTAATATTTTATCTCTAATTAATTCTTTCTTCATCGGATTTCTCTTGAAATGTTTGATTTATTATGATCGTATTTCATTAGAAATTAAATATATCATAAATATACATATTAATTGTATCATGGATATTCTTATTGGATAAACCATATACCATTTATACATATTGTGGTTTACTATGAAATTTTATTGATTGACAAGGTAAATATTGATATTTTTTATCATTTACTCAACACCGATATTTATTGATAATATATATATTTTTAATATAAAGTTATCATTAAATATATGAATAATGTATTGGAAATATAGTGATAGGTTGGGCCCAAAATTATATAGAACCTCTATGAATTTACATGCCTCATGATACGAACCAGTTGGGTACCTATATTCATTAGGTTTTTGGCATATATCTACCCATTTATTAAAGTATCCAGGCATTAGGAAAGGATGGTAAAGATTTCATGAAGTATGAGATCATAAAATCCAATATTAATTATTTTATTAATTAGTAATATAGTTATTATTATCCATGAAATTCCTACATTGATATTATCTATAGATAGATTTTGTACTCAAGTTATTAATTATATAGAATTTTTTTAGTTATTTTCCTTGAAATATTGATTAAAACTTATTTTATCATGATAGATTTCATTGTATGTAAACATTACCAAGTATCTAAACCCACCCATTATAGTTTTTCATCCTAGAGAAATGAAGAAGGTTATTATTAATAATATCAAGGATGTGAGAATGTTTCTAATAAAATGTTTTTTATATTTTCAAGATAATATCAAAATCAAGTAAGTATCTTATTCAACAATATTACTAAAATATTTGGTCAATTGGGATTTTATTTTTTATATCTCATGCCAATTTAATAAAGAATATATATTTTATTTGATATTAGACATGGGTTTTTTATAAAGGATCATCATTTCCTACTTTGAATCATGTTTTGATTAATTGTTTTTATGAGTCTTTAATTTTTGAGTGGCTTAAGAAATTATCTTATAATTATGTATGTGGATGCATCATATTCCCTTCATTGAAGTAACATTGTATATTTAAAAACATTTCCCACTACAGGTTAATGTAGGTATAGGTGTGATGGAAAACCTCTTTTTAATTTCCATGAAACCTTCTTTGCATTCGCATTAGCTTGCTTAGTGGATTCGATTATTATGGGAAATTATCCACAACATGTATAGTATCCAAATAAACTGATAAAATTAAAAAAACTTGATTACTATGGTTGGATAGGGAAATTTATTGATTACATACATATTTTATGGATCTAGAAATATACCCCTTTCGGTGATTACAAGATTCTAGAATGATACTGTCTATATCCAAAATTCACACATACCAAACCTGGAATATATTTTCATCATTTTTACCATTTTCAACACAATCTAAAAATAGTGTTCTTTTTCCTCAATTCTCTTATAATATATGATAATATCATCAAAAAAATACTACCATTAAATTTTCTAGGTATTCCCTAAAAACTAAATTCATCAAATCCATAATAATAGTAGGATATTTCATTTCAGATACAATCACTATAAATTCATAGTATACATACCTTATATGGAATTTTATTTTACAAATATCCTTTATTTTACCGTTTACAGATGATATCTAATATTTGAGAAATATTGAGATCCTTGGAGTTGATCAAATATATCATCAATAGGGGGTATATAATATTGGTATCATCATTCTATTAATCTCAATATTGTTATTTAAAATACTCGTTGATCTGTACTTTTTGGGTAAAGAGAACTGGTGAACCCCATGCCAAATCACTCAGGAATTTTATGCCCTTATACATATTCTCTTTTTTTAAATCAATTCCTCTAATTTAATGGGGGTTTGTTCTATATAGACTATTTGAGATAGGCATGGTTCTAGGTATGAGTTAAATTGAGAAATCTACAACCTGATTAGAGAGAATACCATCTAGTTCATATGGAAATACATTATTATATTCCTATATAATATTCAATTAAAAAATGATAAATTCCTCCCCAATAATTTTACCTACAAATCTTTCATTATTGGGTATCATGGCTGATATTATAGAATTTTCTTCCCAGGGGAGTTCATGATTAATCATATTCTTATATTTGAATATAAAATTATTCAAAATATGAATTGAGATATCCTTTCCCATAAAATTGATTTGTAATTTAAGAAGGGAAAGACAATCCATACCAAATATTATGTTAAACTCAACCAGAGGAAGAAGAAATAATTATTCTGGAATTATAATCCCACAAATTTCAATTATAGTTTATTTTTATATCTTAGATGTGATCAATTTTTCATTAGTTATTTTCAAAAATAATTAAATATTTTAAGGAATCTTATTTTGACATGTAACCCATTAGAACATTTGAATTAATATTTTTGGTGTTGGTTATAGAGATGTAATAGAGTTATGGGGCTTTTGGAGCCTCGTTCTTGATATTATAAAAATAATAAAATTTATTATATCACATATGTGTATTTTTTTAGAAAAAATGTAATGTATCCTGAATTATTCTCCTATGAGAAAAATAATACATCCATTATCTCTAGAATATATGTTTTACCCCAGGCGATATGTAACTTTTATGTGAATTGGGTGTTTCTGTAGAATGTGGTTACTAGCACGAACTAGAAAATATAAATGAATTAAAAAATAAAAAATTATTTATTTTCTAATTAAATTTTTATTGTATAAAATAACTATATTTATAACTATATGATGAAAAATTCAAGGGTTATTTCATAACCCTTGGATGTTTTAGGAGAAACCCTACATGGAGAATCTATTGGTGTGATTGGGGAGATTAATGGATATTATGATGAACATGATGAATTCATCAACCATATCACATGTAAGAATGTATTCATCAATATAGTTGTTGTATATTACAAATGAAAATGAAGTAGTTCTTCATAAATGATCAAAATGATATTGAGGTTGAAGAGTTGTTTTTTTGGATCAAACCTCATTCATTATTTCACCATGATGAGAGATAATTATTTCTTTTTAGAAAATTAATCCTCACATTCTTGATTATTTGTAGTTAAATATTATTAGCTTTTGAACCATGATTTTCCATCACTTCACCAATTTATTCATCAAGAAATTAAGTAAAATGCAAACAATAGTCAAAATTCATTCCTTTCTCTTTTATTTAGTGCCTTTCTCCCCTCATTCATTGAACATTAATCATCAGTATTTTTTTACCAACAGTTCTCATATAACTAGAAAAAATCCATTTTGTAACTGATTGATGGTGAAATGGATCATTACTATAGGTTTATATTTTCGATAGATCTTTTGTTGGAGGTTTTACAATGCTGATAGAAGATCTGTGTTGGTTCAACAAATTTCAATTCATGGTTTCTGTTATTTGGCCCACAAAATGCGATGGGAGGTGATTTCCAATCAATGGGATGATAAATTCCATCCACCAGAAATAAATAAGGCTCATTCAACTATGATCCAATATGTTTGTTGGAATCCATGGAAAAAACTAAATCTGCCGCAATATGGGTGGAGATATGAGATAGATTTATGATTTCTGAAAAATCCTGATATAAAAATGTGTAGTTTGGAAGAACACATGTTGTGTGAACCCTATTCTATGGTGGATAATATTTATGTGTGAACTTAAATATCATATATCCATTTGAGTTGCACATATTTCCTATAAAACTTAATCTGGAGACTCATTTTTCAGACATGGGTACATAAACACATACATGGTCAGTGTCCAGGGGCAAGGACAGAATACACAGGCACGAGATGGATTACATGGTCTCATACAAGTGTAGAAATGAATATATAAAGTAATTCAAAAAATACTCTATACACAACATATAAACTTCCCTATGTAGGTTTTTTCCCTCGATCACCTCTGTATTATTTCAGCTTTATCTTTGGTTTTTTCCCCTTCTTTCTTTTCATATTGGGTGAGCTCCCTTATTTTAGGTTGAGTTTTCTCATTCTACCCTCACAAGGGTTACGCATAGAATCTAGTCCTAAGTGTTACAAGTAATATTAACACTATGAATTAGATAAGGTACCCCACTAAAATTCGTAGGGTTGGATCCGCATTTACATCATCCTCCCTATATAGATTCACCTATCATGTATCAAACATACTAAGTGTTTTATACCCTTCCTATTGATTTAATACTATAAGGGTAAAGTGTCCCTCATCAAACATGGGTGTGATCCCATATCTATGTATTGAAATCCATTTTCTTCTAATGAGGCTTGGTCGGATTGAGTTAGTGTCTTGGATGCACATTCTCATTTTCTTCGGACTTCAGCATAGCAAGAACCAATGAGTACGACCTCTCAAATTAGTGCCATCAGTATAGAGAGACTCGATGAGTGATTTCTTTCTGACTAATATTACTTTGGTGCATCAAGTATAATCCCTAGGATGGAAATAAATATAGTAATCACCATAAGACTAGGAATTTTCCATTTGTATATCTTGGTTACCATGTTTATCTTCCTTATTTTTTTGATTTACATCAAACTCTCCCTCATTGATTATTTGTATTATAAGATTTCATGTTTTCCTACTAGGTATGTTTTTACTCACCCATTCATGCGGTCTTTCCACACATTTCATGTTTTATGTTGACAAAAATCATTTCAGAAGAGTCCTAGGAGGACCAAGAGCTGGTGAAATTAGTTTTTCTAGAAGGACCATGAATGGTTTGAGTGTTTTCCATCTTTATAGTAGTCTCCTTTTGTTGGAAATTTCGACACTTTTCTAGTTTTGGTAGACTTTTATTTTTACGTTTTTCTTTTTTTCATACCCTTTGGGATACTCTAAAGTGGTATTTGTTATTATGCATAAAATTTTTATATCAATTATTATATTTTCTTCATTATAATTTTTTATGGAAATGTGTGAATGTGTACATGTACTTTAGGATAAGTGTAATGTACCGACTTGGGGACCACATAACTCATACGCTAATTCAGTTGGTAACATGGCCTCAAGAGAACCTCCTTATATGCTTAAGGCTGCCTACTAGTAGTGAGGGTGTGAATTTGGTACAATGGGGAGACAATACCCTCTTATCTGAGTTGCATAGTGGATAACAACAATAAATATACAACAGTAGAATAAAATATGAATAGAGATAATAAATAAGTGAGGGAAGAATAAATAACCAAAAAACTAAAAAATAATATCAAAATCTACTAGGATGTTTCACATACATGGATACATGGAATGATAATATAAGAAAGGTGAATAAGGGACAAGCATATATAGTCATTCTATACAAAAAGTATAAGAAGGGAAAAAACATTTTCCACTATCATCTCAAACTTATGATCTGTCCTCTACTCCTATTCTCTTCTTATAACTAATGCATATCAGATATCCACAGTAGGGAGCTTTCCATTATCTATGCCTATAGAGATCTAATATATTTGGGTGCCAAGGGCGTCCTGAGTAGGGTGTGAGATAAAATATCATAATTTCACCACAAACTATGTCTATAAGTAATCCAAGAAGTGGTTAAAGATAAACAACCTGAAGATATAAATAATTAAGAAACAGTGTTGAAAAAATAAACACCAACATGATCATGTTCTTAAAGGACACCTAGGGGCTCGACCAGCTTCAACTCATGACTGGAATGTGCATATGTTTAGTAATTATACATATAGTAATAATATATATAGTATAGTGAAATTTTTCATCCACTTATATGGACCATGTATGTGAAGACATAAGTAGACATATACCTTGAATACTAGGTGATGGATAGGGGTGTAACTCAAACATCCATAACTAGTCTAAACAATCCTATAATCTCAAGAAAAAGGGTACATACCCTATATCTCAAATTGAGTGGGATATGTCATTCCTATCACTCGATATGGTGGGTGTGTCTTCATTCCAACACTACAAACAAAGGAGGTGTTCTGTCATTCCCACCATCAAAATATTGTTAGTGGTGTTAAACATCATTCTCAACACCCAATGAAACATAGTGTGAATCACCATTCCCACCCTTTATAAGTCATTTCATTTAAACCATTTTTTGTTTAAAAAAGGAAAACCATCATGAACAATCTGTTATATTTAATACATTCCTTTGAATCTATATAAACATGGGGATTTTTTTATAATTATCATAGAGTCATTTGGAAGGGATCATGGTCTATAAAGCAATAACCTATATGGAAAATTCCAATTATGACATGGGGAAAGAACTTTTATGGTGCCTTTGGTTCAATAATAATCTATTTAAAAGAGGGAAAATAAATTTAAAACCCAATACAAACACATTATAAGTGGTTCAAGTATTTAATCAATTAGTTATAAAGGAAAAATTCACATCAACGCACCCAAGGGGTTTTTTCCATTAGGGTCATAATCCTAAATTTACTAAACAAGAATCAATGTTTGTATATCAAGGTGTGTAAAATAATTTAATATGAAGAACTAAATAAAGAAGTGATGCATGAAAAAGGTATGCATGTATCATAATAGAAAAGTTAGGGAAATACCAAAACTCTTGGGGAAAATGATAAGACCACCTACATTAGGGTCTTTGATGACTCCCCATCCAATGGAGGTCTCATATTCGAATTAGGTTGGTATATATTGAATAAACAATCCAATTCCCTGAAAAAAGTGAAAAAGAGCTTCCAAATAAATAGCGCAACGGATCACAATTTCAACTAAAATAGGGAGGGATCGGAAGGAAAGCATACTTATAGTTATCTGATTAATTTGATGGATCTTGATTTAGACTTTGGACGTGTGAGATGCCAGGGAACCAAGATTGGAGAAGATGGAGTTCACTGGAGGAGGAACCATCTTTCAGACATTTTAAATGGGATGCGAAAGAAGAAAAGGGTTTAAAATCTTAATTAGGGAAAATGAAATTTCACCCATAAAATAGGGGGTTCATGGTTTGTCCCCATGGTTTGGCCAAACTATGCACAAACTATACTCCCCATACTATCCAAGGGAAGAACTCCACAATTAAGTCACTTGGTTTCCCTAACCATGAACCGACCATGAAAAATGCCTCTATAAAAAATATGTAATATTCACACTGTCATTCACCTTGGGTCACATGATTACAAATAAACCATTCTTCACAAGCTTCTCCTCTGCCTCTCCCTGCACGGTTAGTAGAATTCATGCGGGCTGGGCCGCATTGTTTCAACTAACCATCTATCCCAAATTATTTTCCAAAAAAAACTGGGGTTCCAGGCTCCGAACAAGCCTCAAACACCCTCATGACATATGTGACACCATTGTATATCATTATAATGTTTGGATAAAGGAATTTAAACAAAAAACAAATGATTCTTACCTTTATTAAAATACTAATTATTATAACCTTCCCTCCTTAAATCAACTCATCAATGAGTTAGACTTCTGAGGGTAAAGAGGTATCTCTAGAAAGGTGTTCTAGTCACTGTTCTCATATGTCAACTTCATGTTCTCAGTTATCATCTTATATTGATCATGCTTCCATAACACTCATACTAAAGAAATAGGCATGCATTAGAGTCTATACATAAACCAATCAACAATACAAATGGGATACTCCTCAAAGGAAGAATCTATATCCTACTCAACATCATTAGGTGGAAAGACATACAATGTGTTAGGATAATACTAGTGAAGCTATGATATGCGAAATAAATCATACATAGACTAATATCTCTATGGATGTTATATCTCATAATACACTGGTCTGATCTATTTCATAACTTTGAAGGGTCTAATGAACCTATGTGAGAGCTTATATTGCTTCCAAATACATCTATGACCCAACCTAAACTTGGTCTCAGCCTGGAACTCAAAAGGTCACCAATGTCAGTTGACATACAACTGTTGTCTGAAATGAGAAAGCATTGAGATCTTTCATATCATCTGGACCTACTCTATAGTCTCCTATAAGATATGTGGCCCAAGCATAGTCACCTCCCTAGCCTCTAGACATCACAAATGTGAAGGGAAACTCCTACTATATAAGGGTTCATAAGGATCTATCTTTATGTTATCATAAAATATGCTATTATAAGAAAATTCAATATAGGGTTTGTCTTTCTCTAATTTACCCCCAAGGTCAAGGACACATGCATGGATCATTTACTCTATCACTTGAATCAAACACTCTATCTACCCATCAGTATGATGGTGATAGACAATGCTCAGAAGCACCTGTACATCCATGGACTTCTGTAACCCTTGCTAGAATTGTGATATAAAGTGAGTGTCTCTGTCATAAACTATAGAATGAGGACCTCCATAAAGAAGAAAAACCTACCTGATGTAAAACATCCCTTTCACATCTACTAATAAGGTCACTCACATAGGAAATTTTTTTGTGACATTTGTCAAATGATCAATGACAACCCGCACTATATCATTTCCATGACGTGATGTGGGAAAAAATATCATGAAATACAATGAAACATCGTAATTTTTCCACTATGGAATGGAAATAGATATTAATGTTCTTTCAAACTTGGATGTTCCACTTTAACCTACAAAATGGTGGAACAGTGAGTGATAAATCCATAAATCGCATGTTTCATACCAGGCCACCAATATTGGAGATGTAGATCCCGATACATATTAGTGACACTGGGATGTACTGCACGTGTTTAGGCATGAAATCCTCTCATAGGATCTTCTCTAATGTCTATTGGGACCCATAAAATCCCATGGAATATTATATTATCATAACCACCCATAGTCCAAAATGAAGATTTATCATCATCTCTGATGCTCTCCTTTAGGACAAGGCCCTCAGGATAAGATAGTTATCCCATCCTTACCTCTTCCAAAAGAGTATAAGCCACTGTTAAATTTGTGAGGATAGTCTAACCTTGATCCTCCAAAACCTCAATGTTTATATATTAGAATAAGGCCCTGAGATTCCATTCTCCACTGGCCACCTAAACCACCTATGTATGAGTCTTCTAACTCAGAGCATCGACTACAACATTTCCTTTACCAGGAATGTATGAAAGCTCGAAATCAAATGATTGTAGGTACTCTACCCATATCAACTACTTGAGATTCATATCCCACTATGTAAATATGTACTTGAGGATTTTTTGATTAGTTAATACCACAAAATTCTATCCAAGTAAATAGTGTCTTTAATAATACATGGTATGAACAACAACAGCTAGACTAAGGTCAAGCGTCTGATAATTCTGTTCGTGAGGCCTCAACTAACGAGACATGTACGTGAGGGCTTACTCATCCTACATCAGATCAAATACAAGACCTATAAAAGTAGCATTATAGTATACTATATAGATCCTTACTATATATTGAAGAATCAGTATTGGTGCTGAAGTCAAACGATACTTCAACTACTGAAATTCTTCTTCAGAAGCATCTCACCGTACAAATTTCACACTCTTATTTTTCAAGATCATAAGTGGTTCTAGAGGCTGTGATAAATCCTTGATGAAGATTTTTTAATACCCAAATATCATAATAAACTCTATATATAAAATTCATTCTTGGGATTCTCCTAAGAAACTAAATCTATCACATTCTCTATATGTACTGACACTATTGACTCCAAGATTATTTGACCCAGAAAGTGGACTTTGTTGATTAAAAAGTGGAATTTATTAATCTGAGCATTGAGATAAAGATCTATCATTGTATTCAACATGATATTAGGATGGTTGAAATTTTCATGTCTGGAGTGTGAATACACTAAGATTTCATCAATAAAGACTAACATGAATGATTCCAAATACATGTGGACAACCAAATTCATATGATCAATAAAAATAGTAGGTTTGTTTGTGAGACTGAATGACATGACCAGGTTCTCGTATAGACCATACCTACTCCTGAAATATGTGAAAGGTAAGTATAAATTATTGACATGCACTTGGTGATATCCCAGTATCGAATCAATCATTAAAAACACCCTCTCTTCTCAGATATGATCAAAGAGGTGGTCAATTCGAGGAAGTGGATATCGATTCATTACCGTGAGATGGTATACTCGATGGTAATCCATGAAAATATTAAGGGTAACATCCTCCTTCATGGATAAATGAATTGGTGAACCCCAAGGATAATTACTAGGGAATATAAATCCTTTAACCTCAAGATCCTCTAACATTTTCTTCATCTTGATAAGGTCCTTAAGTTCTATCATATAAAGAGAAATCGTTAATGGTGCTCCTCCTGGAATAAACTCAATGATAAATTATACCTATCGCACTAGAGGTAGACCAGAGAAGTAATTGGGGACAATATCCCTAAAACACTCCACTATAGGAGGTAAAATAGTAGTTCATTACCCCTAGTCATATAGTAAATGAATGGCGATCTAAACCGTTACACTACCCAATCTTTACTACTCGGGTTGTAAGATCTCTGATTTTATTAAGGTATTTCCTTGTTTATGTTTCAATTTTAATCCATTATTTTGGATAAATAAGTGTTTCACAGGTTCTTGAGGAGGAATGGATGTGTTTTGTGGGTTCCGGACACAAAACAGATGGGAAAATGAGATTTTTGGGCTTGCTTCACGGTTTGTGCACGGTTAGTGCAAACGATACGAGGAGAAGAACAAACCATATGGCTTGAGGTAGTGTCATATCACATAGTTGGCATATGGTTAGTCAAACTAGGTGGATATCCATGGGTAACCATGGGACCCAATCATATTTTTATAGTAGGTTTCATATGGTTTGTGTACGGTTTGTCAAACCGTGCGGGTAAACCACGCGCTGCTTAAAAGTTGTGAAATTTGAAATTTTTCCATTCTATGATTTTAAGTATCCCACTCAATTTTTCTTCCATTTATTATACCTCTAGACATATTGGTTCCCCAAAAACCTCAATATCTCCCAGGGATCAATCCTACTCATCTGTAGGCTATCTGGAGCGCCATCGGTTGTAGATTGAAGATTTGGGTATGTCTAATCTTCTTCTTGTTTCTCTTTTCGGAGTTAGGGATTATAGCTTCCCTCATAAATTTAATAAATCTATAAAATCCTATTTTCTAGTGGAACCTAGGTTATAACTTCATGGGTGGTTTGGATTGGGAACTATGGGTATGTTTAGAGGTGTGTTCATCGTCAGATTCGAGGTAACTGGTCTACAAGTTATATCACATAGTTTTATTTTATATTTTTGCATGTGTGTTGAGATATCACTTCCCTATTATTGTGTATTTTTTAATGTGAGTTGTAATCGTCAATATGGTTGGATAAATAATTATTTATTCCCATCATTATTCTCATGGTAATCATCGAGGATGAATATAATGATTTAGGTCCACCCATGGGGTGCGTCGGCATTTCCGAAACTAGAAATTAGTAAAGTTATGTGTAGAGTTGAGTTATGATAACATAGAGACCTTATTGAACACGTTGAATATGATAAGTGGAGATGAAAATGGAATATTTATATTTGTTCCTTGGTTTTGATAATGTCTTAAAGGTTTTTTTGTCATGGATTGAAAAAAGGGTGAATTGAGTGAATTGAGATTTTTTCAAATGGCCTATGAATTATGTTGAAATGATTAAATGATTAGTATGTAAGAAATTATGAGCATGTTAAATTGGAAGTTACTTGTTAATTTAATAACACATAAATGGGATTTCATATGAGAATTGATGAATATATTTAATGGGTTAATATATGGTAATTATGGGGTAAACCTCATGGGTTGAATGTAATTATGAGGTTGTGTTATGTGAAATTAGAATTGTACTTGAAATGCATAAGTATGAAATGATTTTGAAATGATAAATGATATAAATAGTGTAAATGGGATAATGTGTGGAAATTGGTGCACCTTTTCTAATGGGTTAAGGCACACAAATGGGAATTGGGTGAACAGTAATGTAACGTAAATGGAAATTGTTAATGGGTTTTGGCATAGTGTTAATTTCTGTATTGATTGTTATGAATTTTTATGGTATCACATTTTGGTTCTGTTGTATTTGATATGTTTTATGTATGGTAAATGGATGAATACGCATGTGTATATGGCTTGGTGGTGGGATCAAGGACTAAGGATCCTCCCACGGGTCAGGTTGGACTGATGCTCTAGCCCCACCTATAAATGCACAAGATGGGGAGTCGGACTGATGCTCTATTCCCCAAATGGTTACAGTTGATGAATCTACCTAGACTGGGTTCCCAAGGTAAGTTTGATTTAATGATTGTAAAATATTGTCCCCTTTTGATATTGGGAATGTGACTTCTTCCCTTATGCAAAGGGATTGATTGTCTTATACCCATGTGTAGATGATGGTTGTGCCTAACCCATGGATCAAATGATAGAAAGAGATTAATTAATTAAAAGGGTATGAATGATGAAAATTGTAATAAATATAGAAATTGTTTAAGAATACATAGTTATCTAATAAAACTTGAGTTGTCATTTTTTTATCTTACCATTTACTTCATGCATGCATGAATTTTCTATTAGACTGAATATTTTATAGACACCATTGGTGGTGGTCTACTATGTTTTGTACTCACACACTTCTTGGGACATCATTGGGTACATGAGAAAATTTCTTGGTTGCAGCTCAGGATGAGAGAAAATGCCCTATGATAGGATGTTGAGTAGGTATTGCGATATACATGGATGATGATCCAGACTAGGATTTGGGACCCATTTTGGGGATTTCTACTTTTTTCTTTATTTTTTGTTTTATTCACTTTGACACTAATAGAGTTTCATTACATTATTAATGTTGAATTGTGGTTTTACCTAGTTTTGGGAGATATTTGGCTATGCATGTTAATCTTTTTTCCCTATTATTTAAACTATTTATATTTTATCTTATTATTTCTTACTTTGGTAACAAGGAATAGTCTTCCCTCATTGATTTTTATACCCTCACTTCTATTCAAAAACCTCCAGAATATGGGGATATGTGCTTGAGTTCATGCGGAAAATCATCTTGGAGCACCGATTTAGTGGCTTTCGGGTTAGGGGAGTTACAAAGTGGTATCAGAGGAGTTTTTTCTGTGGTGTTGTTATTTTTAGTGGTATAAAAGAGATTGGTATGTGTCAGGTATTGGTAATGAGCTTGTTCTTTGGAGTATCTAACCCATGTACATGGGGAAACCCAGGTCACCCATGGTGGTAATTTTTTTCTTAATGTGTGTTGTTACGGTTGAATGATATTTCACCATTGGGTGATGATGATGATGTTTCTATGTGACCATTTTATGATATTTTTCTCATGTATGGAATGGAATGAGGTTGTGTGTTCGTGCATCATTTTAGGCACCTTAATATATAGGTTACATGAATTATGATAGGCATACACAGGATGGGTGTGTGAGGCATAAAAGGTAGAATGCATTTTATCTACTTGGGAAAATGGTGTCTAATAAGAATTGTGAAAATGGATAAAATAGAAGGAATATAAATAAATGGATAATAAAATATTCTTAATGAATGGTTTAAATGAGTTAAAATTTGGGTTGTAACAAGATGTGAAATGGGAAAATGTTCTTAAGAGGAAGGATTTTTATTGCGAGTATGTAGATAGTTATACTAGGGTGTTTAGTGAATTATCTTGACAATGTGGATTAGTTTACCTGCGTTGACCATGACATGTGGTAGGTATGGTAGGGGGTAGTGATTCAAGTGTGATGATGTCCATCGGGTTAGTTTACATGGAGTGGGTTGTTTAAGGTTGATAGTTTAAGATCTTTTCCATCAGTGGTTTCATCTTATTGGTAAATCTTTAGAGTGTATGTTGGGGAGAATTTTTTTAATTATGGTCTTGGATAAGGTATAGGATTTTAAAACATTGGGTGAATGGGAGATTTAAAATGTTAATTCTTGAGTTAAAAATGGTTGATTCAGTTATAAAAGGATGTGTGATGATGTAACTTTTGGGAGAATCGGGTAGTGGGTATTCCTTCTGTTGTCAATTTGACCATTTGTGTGGTAGATTTGGGGAAGTGAGAGTGCCATATTTTGAGATATTGTATTTGAATTGTGAGGCCCTATTACTTTTGATATGGCATATGAGATGTTCTTAGGGAACCCTTGGAAGGGTTATAGCCCTTGGTTCATGAGGTGTTGTTTGGTAATCCGAGTACAAAAACCATCATGGGTCATTACCATATAGAGTGTATGTTAGACCTAAAGTATGGTTCTTGGGTTTCAATGACATTGTGAGTGGGTACCTTGCATGTTGTGTTTTAGTTTACATAGAGGTTTAAGTGGAAAGGTTGATGGTTTGGTGATGTGAATTGAGTTATGGTTAAGATTTGATAGTTTTGAGGAAAACAAGAGTGACCTAATGGGAGCCTAGTCGTGTGATATAGGTTCCTTGGAATACGAAGCATGGGAGATGATTCAGAGGTAAAATAAATGCACAATGAGTTCCATCAGATTTCTATAAACGGTATAGTTGTGTCTTTGTTCTTTCATAAGGGAACCTGAATGCTTCTATTTGGTTGTATGGTTAGTTTCTAGTGGTTGTATCACATGGAATCTGACCTATTTTTTTAGATGACAATTAGTGGTGGTCTCAATGTTTTTTTTAGAAGAAGAGATAGGGGTGACTGAAGTGCAGTTAGATGATTTTGTTTTGAAGTTCAAACCCAAGGTGAGGGTGGACACGTGGATTAGCTTGTTTGTATGAATGTTTTGGGTGTTGGGTGATATGTTGAGAATTATTTATGGCCGATGAGTATGAAAACCCATAAGTCATGGTTAGGTGAGTAAGTGGTGTTATGATAAAATATGGTGATGGTTGTCTTGTAGGAACTAATATTGGTTTAAGTGTGGTCGTAAGAAGGTGCGAAACTTTCTATCTCTAATGAGTTCTAGACGTGGGTATGAATTGGTGAGGAACCATTTCAATTGGGATAATCATACTTTTTTCTATGAAACCAAGGTGATAATCATAGTTATGTGAGAGACCATTAGTTTTATTGTTGTGGTATACCATTGTGTTTGGTTCATACTTCTTAGGGTCATTTCAGAAGATCTCGAGTGGTGTGGTGGTAGTAGTGTTAGAGTAATGATGGTTCATAGATAGTTGGAGGATGTTCACAGAGCGGTGGAGAGTCATGGTTGGAAATCATGCATGTGTAGTGGTGGTTAAGAGATGATGATATGTATTTAGTATGGAAACCTATGATATTTGGTGGGTCATGGTGTTCCATAGTGGGAGGTGACATCAGCAATGGATAAGTTGTTGGTAGTGTTCATCGACAACTTCTTCACATGCCACACCTAGTGACCATCGTGTCAAACATCATGACATTGTCTTAGGTATGTTAAGAAGCTATGGATTTATGCCAAGATATGTTAAGGTGTTTGGTTAGATGAAGGACGTCATGGAGTTTACACTCATGGGAATGGTATATGTGGAGATGGATGAAGGTATGTACACCCTCGATGGTTTTGGGTGAAGTCTTCAAGATAGTCCCGGTGTCGAATAATGCAGTGGGTGACATTCATAGTATCTAGGAATGGGCATTGGGTGACATTTGTTTTCTTGTTATGGGAAAATCTAGACATCCATGTCTAAATTTTGGGGTTTTTCTTGTGATCCAGTGTAAACTATGGTGGTAGGAATCCCTCAAGGATTGAAATAGTAAGGACACTCCTAAGGTGGGGAATGATATGTTAGTCTTGGATGTGGAGTGGAGAATAATGATTTGATTTTGTGACCCTGGAATACTAAGGAAGAACCTATGTGGTTCACGGAGGGTCTCTCAGAGAGGCCAAGTGGACCTTGATTATGGTGGTTGATTGATCCAAGAATTGTCTTTAGGCAAAGGGTAGTTCCAAATGAAATTTTAGATTCTCATTTCATGTCATTAGAGGGTGTGGTGATACATAAAAACAGTTTTTGGCAAGATAGGTTGAGTTAAATAACTCAGTTGAGTGTCTTTGGGTGGTTTTGGAATGTCTTAAAGATGAATTCATGTTTTCCATGTGATGTACTATCATGTCAATGGTGAAGTTAAGTGTTTTAGGATGAGTCAAATGGGTATAGCTTGACACGTCTTAGAGAAAGGGGCGAATGTGGAGAGTGGTAAATCACCTTTGGTTGATGTTTTGGGATGACACGTGCATTTTAAATTATGGAAGGGGTTTGAGTGTGAACCTAGACTTATTTAGTTAGTGTATGAAAGTTAAGAGTTCTTGGGTTGTGAATCTTGATTGGGGTGGGGAAGGTTGATGATGGTTTGAAGGGAAGAAATGTCATGATGTTGGAATTCTACTGGAATTCATGGAAGGACCTTAGTTTGTGCATTAGATTATAATGATATTCCTTAAGTTAGAAATCATTTTAGGAATGTGGAAAAAGGGTAGAATCCCATCTATGGAAGATGGGTGTTCTGGGAAAAGTCGTTCGTGGGCGGTCCAACCAGAGATAGTAAACATGAATGGGTGTAGTGGGAGTGAGCTACCTTTAGGTTGATGTTATAGCAGAAAGTGCATTTTGGAATATAAGTTGTAGATAGGTGAGGTCAAGTTAATCTTATTCCTCGAATGGATAGATAGGAATTTCATCCTCGGTGGTTTCAACAGAAAGTTTTGGGGACAGTGCAGGGATAAGTCTATATAGATGTTTGGGTGTAATGAGCAGGGAACACATCAGGTATTATGTAAAGTCAAGTTGAGATTTTGGTTTCCTTTCATCGATAGTGGGGTACCAAATAATGAATGAAGTTTTATAGAACCATAAAGGTTAAGTGGTTGGTTGATATTATGATTAAAGAATTGGGTTGGAGGGACTTGATTGATCACCATTTGTGTGATTTAGACCTGATAGTGGGTGATGGAACAGGTTTAATTGGTTGAGTTCCCAAGAGTTTTGGTTTCATTTGGATGTGCAGTTATTGAATAAGATATTCAATATATGGGTTATGTATCTATGTGAGATAGGAAAATTGGCTGGAAATATCATGTTTTTTCCTTTGTATATATCGGTTTTTTCTCACTGTTGGAGTTTTGAAAATATATTAAAATGATTCCAAGTTATTCAGGTCCTGAGTTCCAAAAAGGATCAAACCGATTGAATTTCAATTGGTACCTCTATGAGGGTATTATGTTATGTGTGATGTTTCCATGGTTTGGTAACTAGGTGCTACTACCAAGTTTTTCCCTATGGAGTTATTGTGCTTGATGTATGGTTATAGTTGATATGTTCCTTGAGGAATATCCAACTCATGTTGTGTCTTTTAGTGAGAAATTATTTTATAGGAAAGACTAAGACTTTGGTTTGAATTATATGGTAGAAATTTAATTTCAAATTATAAATTGTAAAATGGGAAAGGATAGGTGTCCTAGTGACATGATATCTTTATATTGGAATCTCAGTGATTTTAGGGAATACAGCTTGAGGAATAGCCATTATAAGGTGGGGAGGTTGTATGGTCCCAAGTTTTCTTAAGGTATATCCTTGTTTATGTTTCATTTTTGTCCATTTTTTTAGCTTCCCAAGTTCATGAGGATACACGGGGGTGTTTTGGGGGTTTAGGACATGAAATAGAGGGGGTAATTGGTTTTATAGTCTTGTTGCACGGTTTGCGCATGGTTATTACTAACCGTGGGAGGAGAAGGTCAAATTGTGCAACTTGAGGAAGTGGCATATCACATGATTGTTGCATGGTTAGTCAAACCATGTGGATCAACCCAGATAACCATACAACCCAATCATCTTTGGACAGTGGATTGCACATGGTTTGTGCATCATTTTTCAAATTGTGTGGGTAAACCATGTTCCACTTAAATGTTTAGAGATTTACAATTTTTCTATTCTGGGATTTTAAATATCCCACCTGATTTTTCTTCCCATTCTTCTACCTCCAGCCATAGTGATGCACTAAAAACCTCAAGATCTCACATGGATCAATCTCTCTCATTTTTATATGACGCATTCCTGTTGTAGGGTGTGGAAAAATAGTTTTTATATTCCCTAAGTATAGTCTAGTGATTAACCCTAGGAAGTATCCTAAAGAGGAGTTCACACAAATCACTTTTTCACTTTTAAATTAGGGTAAAAATGGTGTGTTTTTAGAATAAATTTATAAGAAAATAATTTAAAGGAAATTTTAAATTCAAAGGATTAAAAAGATATGATATTAAAAGGGTTATTAGTTCGGGGTTGGTTTCACAATTATAATTCTATCCTTGTTCAATTTTATTAAAACCTCTTCTTCTTAGTTGATTAAAGTGAGTTTATACAGTCTTTTCCTCTCACTTCATTGGTGAAATTATGATGGTGATAGAAAACCTTATAAAGATATCATCTTGGTCAACTCTCCTTCCATGTGAAAAATATTTGTATTGAATATACTCAATTAACATGGGAAATACCCAATCAGGTCTTGTTTATCCCAAACAATCAAGAACATTCACTACCCCTTTTACATGTACTGATGATCGTCTAGTACTTCGCCACTAATCCCTGGTTTATTCCATTGTATATAAACCAGAAATTAATAGAGGGAGATATTGATTATTTTACCAAGGAAAAAATCAATAACAGAATTAAAATTCAAGAACAATCTCACTTGATAATAAAATCCTCTATATGAAATTGAAAACAGCTTTGAAAAGGAAATAAATTTCATTCTATTACATCTAAGAACTCAAGCATTACAAAATAGAAAACCAACCCTTCCCCAATCACTCAAAATGTTTACCCCACCATGGTAAGGGTAATCGAGATGAATGGGGAAGAAAAATGAATTACAAATATATGTAAAAGAAAAAAAGAATTAAAATATAGAATGCGTAAAAGTTATCCTCTTTTGTGTCCTCGAGGGAATGGGATGGAATGATATGCTTTAAGATGGAGGATCTCCCCTCCTTTTATATCCAAAATCTATCCCCGAACGTTGATGTGATGTATCTCTATTAAATTACATCTTCATGCGTTTTATACTTCTTTAATGGTGTGCATAATTATCTTGGTCCTATCTCCTAAAACTTTCGACGTATTTGGATAAGTATTCTGATTGTTATGCCTATTTTACTCTGACAATTTATTCGGTCCAGTCAGACTCTCCGAATCACAAACCTCTGGATTATGATGCTTTAATTTCAACTAAAACAGAGAATTTAAAAATCCTATCCTTCTGGAAAGATGTTCCAAAACGTCTTGTGAGTCCACCCACCTAATTTCACATCCATTTTCCCTACCATGAACATGTTATAGACCCCACAACAAAAATCGATAGATCTGTAAACAGTTTTCATGGTCTAACTTTTGAGCTTCTTTTGAGCTTCCATATATCCTATTCAGCTTTTGGTAAAGAGGGATGAAATTAATCCCATGATGTGTATAATCTGTAAAAGAAATAATTTTTAAATTTTTATTAATTTAGAAAATATTTCTGCCAAAATACAGAACTAATTTGGAACAGTTAAAAATATGAAATGGGCCATTTTTACTATTAAACTCAAAATATCACCGATATCATAAAATGTGGCAATTTATCTTAAATTGACACTTTTTTTAGTTTAAAAAAATTAAATTCAATGTAAATTTTATTGAAAATATTTTCTCTATCAATTCCCCCACACTTATCACTTGGACTCCTGTAAAAGTAAACATAAAATCAAATCAAATCAAATCCAAAACACATACCCATGAGATCTACCAAATACACACTAAGAAACAAAAAGATATCATGCCTCATCAAAAACAATTATTTCAAGTTCTATATTTTAGATTATTTAATATATTTCCACTTAATTTCTTATCTCATTCACAAAAAACACCTACCTCGCATGAATTTTCCCACATGTCCCAATTGTAAATGTTCAACAAGGATTTTCTCGTCCAAACTCATGCAATAGTCACCATAGGGTTGATAAATTCCTACATCTACACCTGATGTGAGTCAAGGACACATGTTTCTCATTGTGAATTTTCAGGGTTGGTATGTGGCTTTCAGTTGGTAGGATTTAGATGTTAAAAATTTTGAGGCCGAAAAAGGAGGGCTTGGCTCTTTTTGAAGAAAAATTGCAAGATTCAAATTTTCACTCAAGTACAGTCTCTTTCTCTTCCCCTTTATTTAAAATTGGCTTCATCATCATGATAACTCAAGGAAATTTCATTCCATTTAGCATTTTACCAACAAAAAATTCTTCTCAGACATTGTTTTTTCTTGAAAGCATTAAATAGGCATAGATTTATTTTTACATTGGAAGCTCAAGAAAGGCACAACTTCTTTTATCATGGAATCTCTAGAAAAGGAACATCTTTTGACAAAATAAAATCTTCAATAGAAACATCATCTATTCAACATTTAATTTTCCATCCAAATTAACACAAAATGAGGTATTACACCACAAGACATCTTCCCCCACCCTTAATTTTAACTAGATCACGCAATTTCACTTCAAGATCAGGTTGGATGGGGAAAATTGGCTTGTAATGTAGCTAACCTAACATGATGTTCATGGCTTCTAATGGATACAAGGATTAATGTATAAGGTAGGACATAATAAAAAGGATTATTTTAAAAATTGGGTTTAGAACCAAATAAATGCCTCAATCATTTAAAACACAAGTACCTCAAACCCTCAATTTTTGATAGGAATAAATCAAATTCTAGTTAAAGCGATAATGGTCCGGTTTTCTCAAGAAATGAGTTGAATTTAAAGAATATGAAAATAATAATGAATCCTCGTAGAAATTTGATTTAAAAAATAAAGACAATGATATGTGGCATGGGATTTAAAAATCAGAGTACTTTTCATGAAATTCTAAAAGATTTGAACTTGAAAAAAGTCATTTAAGCATTCATTTAAGCTCAGTTTCATAGAATAGATTGCTTCACTCATTGATATGGGTTTCAAAAATATAAATGATAATATTTTCAGCTCAAAATTTCTGACAACACGCTAAATTTTAAAACAAATGAACACACAAATCTCTAAACATTTTTTATAAAAGAAGTAAAAAAACAAGAAATAATAATCCTAAACTACAAAGGTTCCCTCCCCCACATGTAATTTATGTAGTGTCATCATGGAATTCAAATGGATTTAACATGTAATAATATTTTAAAATGAATCACAGAAAGAAAGAAAATATAAAGGATATGTACGACCTAACTTATTGGCAATGAAACGTTGAGTTAGGCTCCAAAGTGTTGCTCTTTGAAAACATAAAAAGGTAAAAATATAACATAAGAAATTTATTAAATGAAAAAAAAAATTGAATGAGAAAAGAAGTATAAATTTTGGTTTAAACCCCTAAGTGGGCCTTGGGTTTTGACTGCCTCTAGAGGGTAAGTTCTAATTGGTTATCCCCAATCTGATGGTGGGTGAAGTTTATTTCTAATTAATTGATAAAAATTCTTCTTTCCAGCATGCACCTCTTTCTTTTTTGTTGTAGACTCCAAGTATATAGCACAAAAAAATTCACCCCCATGAGAATTATATAATACTTGAAAGGTGGGGGTAGTATAATGAATGAGTCCTCTTCTTTCTTGGTTTCTACTTTCACAACATCTTTTTTATGATTCAGTGGTTGTTGAAGGTATGTTACATTAACAGAAAAATAAAAGGGAATGTTATAATGTAATTCTATTTGAACAAAATTAAAGCATGAAGTGTCAATATCAAATTATTCTCTTTAAATTACTATGTATTGTGTCTCTATTTCCTTAGACATATCCAATTTGATATCCTCTTGAACACCCTCCAATAAATGTTCAAGAATTTCATGGTGCTCCAAATGATCTTCATCAGGTGCATCTTTTTTTTCTTCCTCAACCACCAAGGTAATAGATGTGTTGACTGAATCTAAAAATTTCAAGCAAGGGGAGGTGATACACAATTCATTTCTAATAAAAGTATAAGATAATGAGTACAAGAAAATATCAACTCCCTAATTTTTTCGACTTAAATAACTTCTTCATTTGAAATCACCTCTCGGAGTTGAGTAAAATAAGATAGAGGTAGGTTGTCAGGATCCTCTATTTTTTCATCAAATTCTACCACATTAGTAGTTTCTCCCTTTAATGGTTCTATATCTTCACCATTTGGGAGACCATGATGTTCCTTACACTCATTCCAGAATTCATTCAAATCATGTTGATCCCCATCATATAGCTTAGGCTTTGATTTATCTTGGGTAGAAAGGACATATTCTGTTAGTCTTCCTATTTGACCATTTATTCCTTCCATGGCCTCTTTGAGTTCCTTCACATGAGATTTTTTATACTCTAAAACAGCTTTTTCTTGTTGTTGATACACCTATGAAATATCGTTTTTTACCTCAACTATTTCTTGATAATATTCTGGAAAATACTCCTGGAGTTCAATTAATTCTCTAGATAAACCCTCCAACATTGGGTATTCGAGGTTCCATTTAAGGTTTTGAATGAGATCCTTGAATTCATCCTCTTCGATGATTTGGATTCAATCTCCCTAAATATTCTTATCCAATAAGGAAATACTATAATCTGTAGACCAACATGAGTTAGAAAATTGTTCTTGCACTTGTGGGTATGTGTTCCACGAATTAAAGAAACAATCATTTGAAAACAACATGAATTTTTTTTGTTTTTTTAAATTTAAAAGGATTCAAATATTTACAATTATATTGTGGCACTGCCTCCCTCGAAACGGTTCCATGTTTGATGCACACCTGTCGTAGGGCATGGAAAAACAATTTTTATATTACCTAAGTGTAGTCTAGTGATTAACCAAAGGAAGTCTCTCAAAGAGGAGTGCTCACAAAAAAGTTTGTCACTTTTAAATGAGGGTAAAAATGGTGTGTTTTTTGAATAAATATATAAGAAAGTGATTGAAATGAAATTTAAAATTCAAATGATTAAAAAGATATGATATTAAATGGGTGATTAGGTCAGGTTCCATTTCCCAATTTTAATGCTATCCTAGTTCAATTTAATTCAATCCCCTTCTTATTAGTGTATTAAAGTGAGTTTCCACAATCGTTTCCTCTCACTTAGTGAAATTATGGTGGTGAGGGAAAACCATACCAAGATATCAGTTTGGTCAACTCTCCTTCCATGTGAAAAATAGTTGTATTTAATATCCTCAATTGACATGGGAAATACCTGATCGGGTCTTGTTTATCCCAAAAAATCAAGAACATTCACTGCCCCTTTTATACGTACTGATGATCATCGAGTACTTCTCCACTAATACATGGTCTATTCCATCGTATATAAACCAGAAATTAATGGAGGGAGATAATGATTATTTTACCAAGGAAAAAAATCAATAACATAATTAAAATTCAAGAACGGTCTCACTTGATAATGAAATATTCTATATGAAATTGAAAACAACTTTTAAGAAGAAATAAATTTCATCCAATTACGTCCAAGAACTCAAGAATTACAAAATAGAAGACCAACCCTTCCCCAATCACTCAAAATGTTTACCCCACCATAGTAAGGGTAATCGAGATGATTGGGGAAGAAAGAGTAATTACAAATCTATATAAAAGATAAAAATAATTAAAATATAGAATGCAGAAAAGTTCTCCTATTTGGTGTCCTCGAGGGAATGGGATGGAATGAGATGATTTAAGAGGGAGGAGCTCCCCTCCTTTTATATCCAGAATATGTCTCCCAAACGTTGACGTGGTGTATCTCTATTAAATTACATCTTCATGTGTTTCATCCTTCTTTAATGGTTTACATAATTATCTTGGTTGTATCTCCTCAAAATTTCAACGTATTTGGACAAGTATTTCGATTGTTATGCTCGTTTTACTCTGACAATTTATTTAGTCCAGTCAGATTCACCGAATTGCAAACCTATGAAATTATGATGCTTTAATTGCCACTAAAATAGACAATTCAAAAATCCTATCCTTCCTGAAAGATGTTCCAAAACGTCTTGTGAGTCCACCCACCTAATTTCACATCCATTGGCCCTACCATGAACATTTTATGGACCCTACACCAAAAATCGATAGATCTGTAAACAGTTTTCATGGTCTAACTTTTGAGCTTCTTTTGAGATTCCATATGGTCATTCAGCTTTTGGTAAAGAAGGATGAAATTAATCCCTTGATATTTATAATCTGTAAATGAAAGAATTTTTAAATATTGATTAATTTAGAAAATGTAACTTCCAAAATATAGAACTAATTTGAAATAGTTAAAAATACAAAATGGTCTATTTTTAGTATTAAGCTCAAAATATCACCAATATCATAAAATGTGGAAATTTATCTTAAATTAACACTTTGGTGTGTTTAAAAAAATTAAATTCAATGTAAATTTAATTGAAAATATTTTCTCTATCAATTCCCCCACACTTCTCACTTGGACACCTGGACAAGTAAATATAAAATCAAATCAAATCAAATCCAAAAAACATACCCATGAGATCTACCAAATCCACACTAAGAAACAAAAATATATCATGCCTCATCCAAAAAAATTATTTAAAGTTCTACATTTTATATTATTTAATATATTTCCACTTAATTTCTTATCCCATTCACACAAAACACCTACCTCGCATGAATTTTCCCTCATGTCCCAATTGTAAATGTTCAACAAGGATTTTCTCATCCAAACTCATGCAATAGTCATCATAGTCTTGATAAATTCCTACATATCCACCCAATGTAAGTCAAGGACATGTGTTTCTCATTAGGACTTTTCAGGGTTGGTATGTGGATTTCATTTGGTAGGATTTAGGTGTTAAAAATTCTGAGGCTAAAAAAGGAGGGCTTGGCTCTTTTTGAAGAAAATTGCATGATTCTAATTTTCACTCAAGTACAGTCTCCTTCTCATCCCCTTTATATAAAATAGGCTTCATCATTATGAGAACTCAATGAATTTTAATTCCATTTATCATTTTACCAACAAAAAATTTCTTCTCAAACATTTTTTTTTTCTTGAAAGCTCCAGATAGTCACAACTTTCTTTTTACATTGGAAGATCTAAAAAGGCACTAGATCTTTTATCATGGAATCTCTAGAAAAGGAACATCTTTTGAAAAAATGAAATCTTCAATATAACCATCATCCCTTCAACATTTAATTTTCCATCCAAAGTAACACCAAATGAGGTATTACACCATAAGACATCTTCCCCCACCCTTAAGTTCAACTAGATCACACAATTTCACTTCAAGAGCAGGTTGGATATGGAAAATTGGATTGTAATGTATCTAACCTAATAGGATGTTCATGGATTATAAGGGATACAAATATTAATGTGTAAAGTAGGCCATAATAAAAAGTATTATTTTGAAAATGGGGCTTAAAACTAAATAAATTCCTCAATCATTTAAAACACAAGTACCTCAAACCCTCAATTTTTGATAGGAATAAATAAAATTCTAGTTAAATAAAGCATGGTCTGGTTCTCTCAAGAAATGAGTTGAATGTAAATAATATGAAAACAATTAATTAAGCGTCATAGAAAAGTGATTTAAGAAATAAAGACAGTGATATGTGGCATGGGATTTAAAAATAAGAGTAATTTTCATGAAATTATAAAAGATTTTAACTTGAAACAAAGTCATTTAAGCATTAATTTAAGCTCAATTTCATGGAATATATTTCTTCACTCATTTACATGGGTTTAAAAAATATAAATTATAATCTTTTCAACTCAAAATTTCTGACAACACACTAAATTTTAAAACAAATGAACACACAAATCTCTGAATTTTTTTTATAAAAGTAGTAAATAAAACAAGAAATAAAAATCCTAAAGTAAAAAGGTTATCTCCCCCACACATAATTAATATAGTGTCCTCAGTGCATTCAAATGGATTTAACATGTAAGAATATTTGAAAATGAATCACAACAAGTAAGAAAATATAAAGGATATGTACGACCTAACTTATTGGAAATGAAACGTTGAGTTAGGCTCCTAAGTGTTGCTCTTTGAAAAACTAAAAAGGTAAAAATATAACATAAGAAATTTATTAAATGAAAATATAATTTTAATGAGAAAAGAAGTATAAATTTTGGTTTAAACCCCTAAGTGGGCCCTGGGTTTTGACTGCCTCTAGAGGGGAACTTCTAATTGGTTATCCCCAATCTGATAGTGGGTGAAGTTTCTTTCTCATGAATCGATAAAAATTCTTCTTTCCAGCATGCACCTCTTTATTTTTTGTTGTATACTCCAAGTAGATAGCATAAAAAATTCACCTCCATGATAATTACATAATACTTGAAAGGTGGGGTAGGATAATGAATGATTACTATTCATTATTGGTTTCTACTTGCACAACATCTTTTTTATGATTCAGTGGTTGTTGAAGGTATGTTACATCAACAGAAAAATCAAAGTGAATGTCATAATGTAATTCTATTTGAACAAAATTAAAGCATGAAGTGTCAATATCAAATTATTCACTTTCAATGACTACGTATTGTGTCTCTATTTCCTTAGAAAAATCCAATTTGATATCTTCTTGAACACCCACCAATAAATGTTCACGAATTTCATGGAGCTCCAAATGATCTTTATCATGTGCATCTTTTTTTCTTCCTCAACCATCAAGGCAATAGATGTGTGGACTGAATCTGAAAATTTTAAGCAAGGGGAGGTGATACACAATTCATTTTTAATAAAATTATAAGACAATGAGTTCAAGAAAATATCATCTCCCTAATTATTTCAACTTAAATATCTTATTTATTTGAAATCACCTCTAGTAGTTGACTAGTAGAAGATAAAGGTAAGTAGTTAGGATACTTTATTTTTTCTTCAAATTCTACCACATTAGTAGTTTCTCCCTTTAATGGTTCTAGATCTTCATCATTTGGGAGGCCATGTTGTTCCTCACACTCGTTCCAGAATTCATTCAAATCATATTGATCCCCCCACCATATAGATCAGGCTTTGATTTATCTTGGGTAGAAAGGACATATTTTGTTAGCCTTCCTATTTGACCCTTTATTCCTTCCATGGCCTCTTTGAGTTCCTTCACTTGTGATTTGTTATACTCTAAAACATTTTTTCTTGTTGTTGATACACCTATGAAATATCATTTTGTACCTCAACTATTTCTTGATAATATTCTGGAAAATACTCCTGGAGTTCAATTAATTCTCTAGCTAAACCCTCCAACACTGAGTATTTGAGGTTCCCTTTAAGGTTTTTAATTAGATCCTTTAATTCATCCTCTATGATGATTTGGATTCGATCTCCCCGAATCTTCTTATCCAAGAAGGAAATACTATACACTGTAGACCAACATGAGTTAGAAAATTGTTCTTGCACTTCTGGCTATGTGTTCCACGAATTAAATAAATAATCATTTGAAAACAACATGAATTTTTTTGTTTTTTTTTAATTTAAAAGGATTCAAATATTTACAATTATATTGTGGCACTGCCTCCCCAGAAATGGATCCATGTTTTATGCACGCCTATCGTAGGGCGAGGAAAAACAATTTTTATATTCCCTAAGTGTATTCTAGTGATTAACACTAGGAAGTCTCCTGAAGAGGAGTGCACACAAAAATGTTTGTCGCTTTTAAATGAGCGTAAAAATGGTGTGTTTTTAGAATAAATCTATAATAAAGTGATTGAAAGGAAATTTGAAATTTAAACAATTAAAAAGATATGATATTAAAAGGGTGATTAGGTCAGGTTTGGTTTCCCAATTGTAATGTTATCCTTATTCAATTTAATTCAGAACTCTTCTTCTTAGTGTCTTAAAGTGAGTTTCCACAATTATTTCCACTCACTTCCTTAGTGAAATTATGATGGTGAGGGAAAACCTTACCAATATATCAGTTTGGTCAACTCTCCTTCCATGTGAGAAATAGTTGTATTTAATATCCTCAATTGACATAGGAAATATCTGATCGGGTCTTTTTTATCCCAAACAATCAAGAACATTCACTGTTCTTTTTATATGTACTGGCGATCATTGAGTACTTCTCCACTAATCCCTGGTCTATTCCATCGTATATAAACCAAAAATTAATGGAGGGAGATAATGATTATTTTACCAAGGAAAAAAATCAATAAAAAAATTAAAATTCAAGAATGATCAGACTTGATAATAAAATATTCTATATGAAATTGAAAAAAACTTTGAAGAGGAAATAAATTTCATCAAATTACGTTCAAGAACTCAAGCATTACAAAATAAAAAACCAACCCTTCCCCAATCACTCAAAATGTTTACCCCACCATGGTAAGGGTAATCGAGATGAATGGGGAAGAAGAATGCATTACAAATCTATGTAAAAGAAAAAAGAAATAAAATAGATAAAGCCGAAAAGTTCTCCTCTTTGGTGTCCTTAGGGGAATGGGATGGAACGAGATGCTTTGAGAGGGAGAAGCTCCCTCCTTTTATAACCAGAATATGTCCCCTGAAAGTTGATGTGGTGTATCCCCATTAAATGAAATTTTCACATGTTTCACCATTCTTGAATGTTGTTCATAATTATATTGGTCATCTCTCCTCAATCTTTCATTATATGTGGACAAGTATTCCGAGAGTTATGCCCATTTTACTCTAACAATTTATTATGTCCATTCAGACTCTCCAAATTGCGAACCACCAGATTATGATGCTTTAATGACCACTAAAACAGAAAAATCATGCATCCTTTCCTTCATTAAAGATGTTCCAAAACGTCTTTAGCATCCAACCACCTATTTCCTATCCATTGGCCCCACCATGAATGAGTTATGGACCCCACACCAAAAATTGACAGATCTATAAACGTTTTTCATGGTCCAAATTTTGAGCTTCTTTTGATCTTCCATATGAATGATTTAGCTTTTGGTCAAGAAGGATGAAATGAATCCCTGGATATGTAGAATCTGTAAAAGAAATAATTTTCCAATTTTTATTAATTTAGAAAATTTTATGCCCAAAATAAAGAACTAATTTGAAATTGTTGAAAATATGAAATGGGCCATTTTTATTATTAAGCTGAAAATATCACCAATATCATAAAATGTGGAAATTTATATTAAAGAAATAATTTGGTGGGTTTAAAAATGAAATTCAATGTAAATTTAATCAAAAATATTTTCTCTATCAGTATTCTATCTGGAGTTCCATCAGTTGTGGATTGAAGCTCCGGGTAACTCTAATCTTCCTCATCTTTCTATTTTCTGGGTTAGGAATTGTAGTTTCTTTCATCTATTTACGAAGCTATAAAACCCTATTTTATGGTATACCCTAGTTTTTAACATCAAGGTGGTTTGTATCAGGATCTATGGCTACATTTAAGGGTGATTTCATCATCATATTTGACTTATGTGGTCTACAAGTTATATCACATAGTGTTGTTTTAGATTTGTGTATGTGTGTTGAGATATTGCCTCCCTATTATTGTGCATTTTTTCACCTTGAGTATTATTTGGTTAAATTTTTGGATAAATAATTATTTATACCCCTAAAAATTCCTTTAGTATGTATCGAGGATGAATAGAATGATTTAAGGCCGCCCATGGGGTGCGCTGGCATTTCTGAACCTAGAAATTGGTAAGTGTCGAGTTGACTTAAAATAATGTAGATACCTTATTAACATGTTGAATTTGATTAGTGTATTTGAAAAAATAATATTTATAATGTTCTTAGGTTTTGATAATGGAATAATGGGTTGTTTTGCATGGCTTGAAAAATGGTTAATTGGGTTAATTGCAATTTTGTCTAATGTCCTATGAATTGTGTTAAAATACCTAAAAGGATTAGTATATATGAAATAATGAGCATGTTAAATTTTTAAATACTTATTAATCGGATAAAATGTAAATGGTTTTTCATAAGGGGTTGATGAATATGTTTAATTGATTTATATATTGGAATAATGTTGTATGCCTCAAGGGTTGAAGGTAATTAAGTGGTTGTGTTATGTGAAATAAGAATTGTACTCAAAATGCATATGTGGGAAATTCTTGTGAAATGATAAATGAGTTAAATGGGATAAATGGTCTAATTTATGGTAATTATTTCACTTTGTATAATGGGTTAAGGCAAAATAATGGGAATTGGGAGAATAGTAATGTAATGTAAATGGAAAGTGTTAATGGGTTTTGGTATAGTGTTAATTCCCTTGTTGATTGTTTTGAATTATTGTGGTTGAACATTTTGGTTGTGATGGATCTGGTATGATTTATGTATGGTGAATGGATTAGTAATCATGTGCACATGGCTTGGTGGTGGGATCAAGTAATGAGGCTCCTCCCATGGGTTGGGTTGGACTGATGCTCTAACCCCACCCATGAATGCACGGGTTGGGGAGTCGGACTAAAGTTCTATACCCCCAATGGTTTCAATTGATGAAACTACCTAGACTAAGGCTACAAGGTATGTTTGATTTATTGATTTTTAAATTTTATCCCCTATTGAGATATGGAACTTGACTTATTTTATTATACATAGTGACCGATTGCCTTATAACCATGTATAGATGATGTTTATGCCTAACCCATGGATCAGGTGATAATAAGGGATTAATTAATGGAAATTGTATGAATGGTGAAAAAGGTAATAAATATAGAAATAGTTTAAGTATAATTAGTTATCTAATGACACTCATGTTGTCCTTTTTTTATCTTATCATTTATTTCATGCCTTCATGCACTGCCTATTTGATTGGATATTTTGTAGTCACTGTTGGTGGGGGCCTACTGATTTTTGCACTCAAACCCTACTTAGGAAACTGTTGGATACCTGAGTAGATTTTATAGTTTCATGTTAGGATGAGAGAAAATTCCATGTTCTAGGATGTTGAATTGGGCTTGGTATATGCATGGATGATTATCTGGCCTTGTTGTTAGGACCTATTTTGAAGATTTTTTCATTTGTCATTATTTTTGGTTTTTTTCACATTGACCCTAATACCATGTCATGACAGGGTTAATGGTGAATTGTGGTTTTACCCAGTATTGGGAGATGTTTTACTATGAATGTTTATTAGTTTTTTCATATAGATCTATTATTTATGTTGCAAAATGTTTTGTCTTCCTCTCGTAAGAGGGAGTAGTCTACCCTAATGGATTATTAGAACCTCTCTGATATTCAGTAACCTATAGCATATGGGGAGGCACGCTTGAGGTCATACGGAGACTCGGCTAGGGGAACCAGTTTAGTGGATTCCTCGGTAGGGATATTACATGGGTCCTAATCACATAGATTGCACATCCCATTCCCCCTTATGCACGGGCCTACAGCCCTCGGGTGATGTAAATGTCACCCTCCAATGATAATAGTCTTTATGGGATTAATAGAAAACTATGAATTTCATCTCGTTGATTACATCAAAGACTGACTTGTTCAGGATGAAAAGATTCCACAAGAAAATTTATCATTCTATATAAAGGGTACAATCCTTACAATGTTGAAAATCATCTGATTAGATACTCAATGAGGCACCAAGAATCATAACACCATAGAAGTGTTTTAACTTGAGGCCTTGAATCTCCATAATAGTCTTATATGAAAAAGAGTGTGATTTTCCGGTGTCGAATAAAGAAAATACTAATGTGAAGGCCACTATAATAGTACCTCATATTTTCAAAAGTCTGGTGCTTTTCTCCTCTGACATAGGCTGGACTTCATGTAACTAGCATCGACCATGACCATGTGTAACTACATTAATTTCCTAAGAAAGACCATTCTTATGGTGTGTAGAATCATGTTTATAACTTCTACTACCTCAATTGCTACATTTGCCTCATCAGCTAGTTGTATTCCAGCTTCTTTCCAGACTTGATACTATTGTCCCCAGTAATGATTGTGGAGTAGGAGTAGATCCCCACTTGCTAGGTACTGATGGGAAAGTCCTACAAAAGTGCTAGATATGGATCATCATTCCATATAGTGACACTGATTTTTCTTACATTACTATTACATCATTTTAATTATAAACAACATAAAAACATTACACAATGAGGATCCAAAGGTCAAGTTTCTTTGAAAAAATAGGACCATACATAACTTTTACAACATAAAACATAAATAGTTATTTAATTCCTTTTTCCCTTGCATATGATTATCCCTTGTATTTTCCGTAGTACATATAGTATCTTGAGGATATACATCAAATAGAGGTGAGATAAAATCCCAATAATAGGATAGATAATTAAATTAAATATTATAACATGGGGGGATCAAAGTCATAACATCATCATCATTATCATGAGAGGAATCATGGAATGTGTCAATGCATAAAAATGAAACATCGTGTCTTAGTGGTCTACCACCACACATAGTTGTGGAAAAGATAGCATCATGTTCACACATATTTCACTTTAATCATGTGGTTAGTCAAATTACCAAATGCATTGTAGTTCTATATAATTCTATTTTCACCCATCACATCTTAACATTTTCATTGTCCTGTATAATTTTGGGCACACCCATCACATCATAACATTTATATTATCATGCATTCCACATTGAAAATATATCAATATTTGAAAAAAAATAAAATGGAAAGGAATGGGATTCATCTAATAAGAATAAATTCATAAACATTGGGTTCCCAAATGAAATAGGTAATAACATGCTTGATATAAGATTCATCAACCTTGAGTTAGAAGTAAAAGGTGTGTTTTGAAAGAATAGTTCTTTTGGAAAACATTGTACTTATCATAAACTCTAGTGGAAAACTTTTATATCCTATAAAAGATAATATAATAGTTAATAAATTATTTTTAAGGAATAACCATATTTAAAATAAGGTGAAAGATGGAAAACTCAAAGAAAGAGAGTTGGGTTTGAGAAATCCCCTTACCTTGCGTCTGAACACTTCCTTTACTTTAGTTTTGTATATAATTACATTATATTCCTTAATTAACAATTCCATAACTTTTTATACATGAATATGATTTATTTTGGTTTTATTTAGTTTTTTACAATCCTTTGGATGAGTTTTAGAGTTTAATTTCATCATTTGTGAGTGTTTGTTTTCTTAGTTTTCATGACCAGTTCACTTGTATACATGGATGGAAGTTTATGTAAAATTCAAATAAATTTACAGAATTGTTATTATATGTTATTAATGATAAAAAAGTATTTTAAATTATCTCATAATGAATATGGTTATATACCATTAGTATACCATGATGATGAATCATTAGATGAAGTTTGTTGATGATCGTTTTAGGTTAATTTTACTCGTATTTCGAACACAATAAACTCATTTTGTTTTATCATTTAGTATTATGTGTATAAATTATTTCTAGAACATAAAAATGGATAAAAAAATAAAATTTAAAATATTTTTTCAACCATTTAATTGTTTTATTAATATCCTTTAAGTCTTTCATGGAAAATTATAGTTCATCACCCACGATGTTGGTAAATTGACACTTCACGAGCAACGATTTCATTTTTAAGATAAAGGGGAGAGAAGAAAAGTTTAATTTTAGATATTCCATTAACATGATATGTTTCCAGTATATGTATGGTACTATAGTTATCATTCCATTTGGATGAAGGGAGGTGTGTAAATAATAATAAAATAAATTGAAATTGAAAGGCAATTAAAAAAGAGAGAGGGGATTTACCTCTTGAATTCTCCTCTTGAGATCCTCCTCAATGAACCTTGGATTGGTTATTTGATGAGAAAAAGATAACCAAAATGTGGGGGTGGTAATATGGAAGAGTATTGGGAATAATATAGTCAAAACTCAAATATTGATAGGTGTGAGGAGAAGAAGGTGTGAGAGGAGGTATTTATAGTTGAGAAGAGGGGTGTTTTCTCAATATTTAATTAATTAGTTTATTAATTTCCCTCAAGGTAAGAAATAGTGATGACTCAATGACTTAATATAGTAAATAGGAAATTTGATTTTTATTCTTGGGTGCTTACATCACTCATGATGTTAGGAATAGTGGATTCAACTTATAATTTATTTATACATTAAATTACTGTATTTTACTATTCACCAAAAATTCAACTATTTCAGAAAAATCCTTAAAATTAATCCTAACCATTTTATAATATTAGAATTAAAAAATGAAGTCCATTTTATAAAAATAATTTTATAAATATGATTAATTTAATTTTAAATTAAAATCCACATTTACTTAGAAAATTCATATTTTAAAATTTAAATTGATTTTATAACACTTTGAAAAATATCATTAGTTCTGATATAATTATCTTAAAACTATAAGACATCAAAATATTAATTTATGAATATATTTTTGTGAAAATAATTTTTATTTTAAATTAATCATAAAATATTTATGACTTATAAATATACCAACACTAAATTAACAATTTTTAATATATTTGTTTACCTATACTATGATATAATTATATCATATTGTCACTTGTGATATGGATAAACTTTATTTATACTATCACTGGTATGATTACTATCCACTTGGCTAATTTACTATTCATAATTTTCATATTACTATTCATGAGGGTAACATTTCTCTTAATAATTGTAAGTTACTATTCACCAAAAAAATTAAGTTTCCCTATCAGACTCCAAATATCTTACTGATCGAAATTGTGTATTTCATATTTTTGAAATTCAAAACACAAAAGTGGAAAGTTTATGGTTAACAGCTTGGCTATAAAGGTCCCATAGTATTTAATAGTTCATTTAAACATGATGTGGTATTGTGTTTCTTAATATGATTTTATGTGATGTAATTATAATAAGAATATTTCCATTCATAAAACATTAGGTCGTTATATTCTTCCCCCATTTTGATATTTTTCCCTCAAAATTTCATTTTACAAACACAGGTGAAATTACTTCTCCTTCATCGCCTCCTTTGGTTCCCAAGTTTCTTCTTCATACTTATTATTCCTCCGCAACATTTTGAAAAGGTGTGTTTTCTTGATGTGTAGATCCTTATATCTCTGGTACAGAATCTTTACTGGCTACTCCTCGTAAGAGAGATAATCTTCCATAAGTACCACTTATGAGTTCAGTACATGTGAGGGATCTTGTATGTAATTCCTCGGGAGTGATATGTAGAACACATCATTAACATGAGCCATATTTGGTGGAATTGTGAGTTGCTGGGCCACAGTTCCTATGCAATCAAGGTTCTCAAAGGGGCCAATGTACCTTGGGATTTGCTTCCCTTTCTTTCCAAACTACATGACTCCCTTCCCTGGTGATATTCAAAGGAATAATTTATCTCCAAAATCTAACTCCATGTCCCTTAGTCAGTTTTCAATGTAGCACTTTTTCAGACTCTAAGCATATTTGATATGTTTTTGGATGGCTTAAACCTTTTCTATCATATCTTTTACACAATCAGGTCCAAGTATCTTTCTTTCTCAAACTGTTTCTCAATAGGATTGAGTTCTACATTGATTTCCATACAGAGATTCATATAAAGCCATATGAATATTCAAGTGGAAGCTATTGTTTTATGAGAACACAACCAATGATAGATATTAATCCCATCCACCTTTGAATTCTAATGAGCAGGATCGTAGCATATCATAGAGTGTATGAATTGTCCTTTCAGATTGTCCATATGTTTGGGTGATAGGTCATGATGAAATTCAATTCAGTACTCATGTCATGTTGAAGACTCCTCCATAATTTAGATGTGAACCTGAGATCATGACAGAAAAAACAGAAAGTGTAACCCCATGTAGTCTCACCAATTCCTTCACATATATCTTAGCAAGTTTTTCAACTGATAGATCTTCCCAAATTGTGATAAAGTGAGTAGTCTTGGGGAGTCGGTCCATTACAACCCATATTGCATTATTTACTTTGGATTTCTTTGGGAGACCTATGAAAAATTCCATGGAGATATTCTCTTATTTACATATGGGTATAGGAAATGGTTGCATCATCCCTTTGGAATTTTCTCACTCTTCTTTAACTTGTTGACATATCAAGCACCTTGAGATATATTCTACAATCATATTTTTCATGTTATCCCACCAGAAGTGTTATTTGAGATCACGGTACATCTTGGTGCTACCAGTATTGATAGATAATTTTGAGTTACATGCATTTTCCAATAGATCCCTCTTTTTTCTGGGTGATGAAGGCACACAGATCCTTGTTCCAAATCGAATTACACCATCATAATCGATATGTAACTCTTGCATCTTTCCTTACATTACTGCAATCAGACTCATTTTCAACTATGGATCATCCATTTGGTCCTCCTTAATATTCTCCTAGATAGATGGTTGGGAAGTCATTTGGGAAAGGTAGGATGTATTCCTTACTGTTATGATTTCTGAGTCTATCCTTTGCATGTCCAAGAAGAAAGAGTCTTTATCAGTCCACAATATGGATAGAGTAGAAGTTTCTTTTCTTCTTAGATCATCATCTACCTTGTTCACATTTCCTAGATGATAGTGAATAGAGTAATCATAGTCTTTGATTATATCTATCCATCTTTTTTGATGTATGTTGAGATCCTTTTGTGTGAATATATACATTAGGATCTTTTGATTGGTATATATGTCACACTTCTCAACATAGAGGTAATTCCCCCATACTTTTAACGCACAAATCATAGATGCTAGCTCTAGATCATGTATAGGGTATTTTTGCTCATGGATCTTAAACTTTCATGATGTGTGGGATATCACGTTATCATTTTTCATGAGTACACAACCCAAGACTTTCTTTGAAGAATCAATTTATATAACATAACATTATCTAATTTTTGATAGTGTGGGTATAGGTGTAGTGATCTGCCTTCTCTTTCTCTCCTTGAATATTTCCTCACATTCTTCCTTCCAAACATACTTTACCCATTTCCTTGTTAACATAGTTAGTGGGCTTGAAAATCATGATAAATGTCCATAAAACGTTGATAGTACCCTGCTAAGATAAGAAAACTATGGATTTCTGTGACACTATAGGGTCTGGTCCATCCCTCAATTGTCTTGGTTTTTGAAGTGTCCATAGAAATTCTCTCACATGGGATCACATGTCCCAGGAATGTGACTTGATGCATCCAAGAGTCACACTTGATGAACTTGGAATACAACTTCTCCATCCTCAATGTTGTCAACACAAGTATTATATGTTCTTTATGTTCCTACTTTCCATTGGATTAGATGATAATTTCATCAATGAACACTACCAAATATTTTTCAAGGTAATGTCTAAATACTCTATTTATCAAATCTATGAAGATTTTAGGGCCATTAGTGAGTCCAAAGGGCATCACCAAAAACTCATAGTGGCCATACCTTATAATGATGGAAGCATTATGAATATCATACTTCTTCACCGTTAGATGATGTTATCCAGAACATAGATCCACCTTTGAGAAGTACTGAGCTCTACTCAACTGATTAAACAATTCGTCAATCCTTGGAAAAGGATACTTGTTCATTATGATGATCTTATTGAGTTCCTGATAATCGATACACAATAGTATTGATCCATCCTTCTTCTTAACAAAGAGCACTGGTGAACCCCCAAGGTGATGCACTAGGGCATATGAACCCTTTTTCCAAATGATATTGTAACAGCTTCTTTAACTCCTCTAGTTTGATAGGATCCATCCTATAGGGACACTTTGATATAGGAGTATATCTGGGTATGATTTCTATTAATAACTCTACCTCAAGATATGGGGATAGTTTGGGTAACTCTTTAGGAAATATATCACTAGATTCCCTCATGATGGGAATTTCCCCTAAGTGGATAAATTCCTTTTTCTAAACCATTTGAGCAAGGTATGCCACTTCATAGTGAATCAAAACCCACACTGTTGAAGGATTTTTTAAAAAAGGTTCATGCTCTTCCCTTTATTTATAGAGGAGCATGGGATGGTTCAGAATATGAAAAGATATTTCCTTTTATTGATAGTTTAATGTGAAATATATAAAGAGAGACAATCTATCCCCATTATATAATCAAATTCCACCAAGGTAAGTATCATGAGATTTACTGGAATAATATTCACATATATGCCAACAGGTGAAAATTCCAACACTTGGGTTGAAATTAGTACACCACTAGGTGTTTTTATGGATATCTCTACTTCAAGGTTTCAAGGATACGGTTCCATAGTTCTAGAAAACTTTCGAGATATAATGGAATGTGTAGAACTATAATCAAATAATACTTTTTCCATTGTTGAGTGAATATGAGGTGTACCTTGTACAAATTCATTTTCTTATTCAACTTCCACAATAATGATGGAATAATACTTCCCTTTAACCTTTTTATTTGGGGGTATAATGACATGGATTACCCTCGAGAACTTGAGGTTTAGTGCACTGGATTTTATAGTGCCCTTCTCCCTATGGTTGCAGCATTGGACCATGGGTGGTGCTCTCCTTTCCTACAACACATTTTTCGGTATTTTCATTTCATTTTGACATTCATGAGATTGGTGGAATTCTCTCCCAAATTTGAATCATTTCCTTATCCCTTTTAGGTTTTTCACATAATGCTTCTTCCCAGATTTTTGACATGTGGGTGGTTGATTTTTCTTTCCACCTTTTTTAGCAGATCCACTAGCTTTAAATTCAAACATTAGTTTCATATCACCATAGCCATGGGGCCATTCTCAAAACTCCATATCCACTTTAAGAGCACATCTAACAACTACTTCATAACTCCCAATGTCTTGAATTTCAAGATCCTTTTGAAGGTTTGGTTTTAAACCAATAAAGGATCTATCAATTTTTCAATCATTATTGATAATATAACCTGAATCGTACCTTGTAAGCCTTGTGAAATTTTATTCTTAGGTCGTGCCATATTCTCCTTCCTTTTTCTTCAGATCCATTAATTATCTATCCATATTAGTTTGAATATTTCGATAGAAATACTTATTAAGAAACATTATCTAAAAGTCTTACCATTCCATCTCTTCAATTTCGCCCCTCGGCTTGGTGTTCTTAATCAATGCCCACCATTGATCGACCTCTCCATATAGGTGATAAACAACAAGATTAACCTTCTCCAACTTAGAACATTGAATCATAGAAATGATCTTATCCATAAAGTTGACCCAAAATTCCACAACTAGTGGATCATAAGATCAACTAAACATTGGAGGTCATTGCTGCATAAAACAGTCGATAGCCAATTTCTCCCTCTTTGGTGAAGGAAGAAGTTACAACTTATTTATGTTATTTTTCATAAACTAAGATAGATAGGTAAAAATCTACATGAAATTTTGAACTCCACCTCCCAAATCATTGGGTATGTATTTCGATAAATCACTTAATTATCCCTCACACAGGTTTTTGTCTTGGTTTCTCCTAGTTCCCACCATTTTATAAAATAGAAAAGGTTAGAAGAAAACATAATTCCCCAAGTCATGAATAAATAATTTATTCCTTTATTAAATTAATTCTAAAGGAATTTTTTGTGGGATCCCTATGTATAGAAATGAATCTTGGGTTCTTACTTATAATTAGTCTCATACTAAATGTTTTCCAAAAGGCTCTCTAATCCTAATTCCATAATTAACTAAACTGTACTCTGATACCATCTATAGCAACCCTAATTTTTATTACATTCCTATTACATAATTTTACTAAAAACAACATAAAACATATCACAAAGAAGATCAAAAGGTTTATTATATTTTGAAACCTAGTACCATACATAACTTTTACCACATATAACATAAACATTTATTTAATTCCTTCTTCTATAGCTTATGATTGTCCCTTATGTTCTCCTTAGTACATGTAGTCTCCTAAGGATATAAATCAAAATGGGGTAAGCTAAAATCACAACAAGATTATAGATAAGTACATGAAACAACATAACATGGGGTGATCAAATTCATAACATCATTATAATTATCATGTGATGAAGCATATAATATGGAAATGCATAAAAATGATACATCATGTATTATTGGTCCACAACCACAGATAGTTGTGAAAAAATCTAGAATCATGCTCACACATATTTTACTATACTCATGAGGTTATTCACATTACCCAATTCATTGGAGTGATATATAATTCTGGTCACACCTATCACATCATGACATTTTCATTGAGCTATATAATTCTGGGTGCACTCGTCAAATCATAACATTTACATTATCATGCATGCTACATGGAACATCTATTAATCGTGGACATAAATCAACCCATGTGAAGGAATTTGTTTCATATCATAAGAATAAATTTATAAACATTAGTATCCAAAATGAAATGGGTAATAACATACTTGATATAAGAATCATCAACCTTGAGTTTGAAGTAAAATGTGTGTTTTGAAAGAAGAGTTATTTTGGAAAATATTATGTTTTCGAAAAATTCAAGTGGAAAACATGTATTTCCCAAAAAAAATAGATAATGATGAATAAATTATTTTTAATAAATAACCATACTAAAAATGGGGTGAATGAGGAAAAACCCAAAGAAATAGATTTGGGTTTTAGAAATCCCCTTGCCTTGCGTCTGAACGCTTCCTTTACTTTAATGTCTAATATAATGACATTAGATTCATTAATTAACAATTAAATAAACTTTTATACAAAAAATGTTTCATTATGATTTTTTAAAAAAATAATATGCCTTATTATGATTTATAGTGTTTAATTTCATCATTTGGGAGTGTTTTTTTCTTAGTTTTCTTGACCGGTTCACTTGTATACATGGATAGAAGTTCCTTTAAAATGAAGGTAAATGACCAGAATTGTTATTATATGTTATTTATGATCATAAATGAGGTTAAATGATCTCATAATTAATTTTTTTATATACCATGAGGATGAATAATTATATTAAAGTTAATGATGATCATTTTGTGTTAATTTTGGTCATATTTCGATCACAACGAACTTGTTTTGTTTTATCATATAGTATTATGAGTATAAGTTATTTAAAAAACATAAAATGGGTTAAAAAATAAAATTTAAAAAAAAATTAAACCATTTTTTGGTTTTATTGACATCCTTGAAGGCATTTATTTAAAATTAAAGGCTATCCCTCACGATGTCAGTAAATTGACACTTTAGGGGTGATAATTTCATTTTTTTAGAAAAGAGAGGGAAAGGGAGGAGTTTAATATTGAATCATAAATTAACATGATATAATTATAGTATATGTAAGGTATTGGAGTTATCATTCCATTTTTATGAAGGGGGTGAGTTAATAATAAAAAAAGAAATTAAAATTGAAAGGAAATTAATAGAAAAGAGAGAGGATTTACCTCTTGAATTCTCTTCTTGAGATCCTCCTCAAGGCCCCTAGGCTTGTTATTTTGATGAGACCAAGATCTAATAGACATGGGGGACGTAATAGGGATGATTATTTGGTATAATATAGATAATTATCAAATATTGGGAGGTGTGAGGATAAGAGGGTGTGAGGGGTGGTATTTATAGTGGAGGAGAGGGGTGTTTCCCAATATTTAATTCATTATGTTAGTAATTTCCATCAAGACAAGAAATAGTGATGATTTCATGACTAAATATAGTAAATAGGTAATTTTAGTATGATATTTTTTTTCTTACATCATTCATGATGTCATTAATAGAGTATTTAACTTATAATATATTCATATAGTAAATTGTCATATTTTACTATTCACAAAAAATTCTAGTATTTTAGGAAAATCCTAAAAATTCACCCAAACCATTTTTATATGTGTAGAATTATAAAATTAAATCCATATTAGGAAAATAATTTTCTATATATGAGTAATTTTATTTTTTATTAAAATAATCATTTACATAGAAAATTCAGATTTTAAAATTAAAACTGATTTTATAACACTTTGAAAAATCACATATGGTCTCATAGTATTATCTTAAAACCATAAGACATAAAAATATTAATTTATGAATGAATTTTTTTTTAAACATATTTTCTTTTAAATTAATCATAAAATATTTTTGACTTATAAAAATACAAATACTTAATTAATAATTTATAAAATATTTATTTACTTATGCTATGATATAATTATATCATATTGCCACTTATAAGATGGAAAATATTTATTTATAATATCATTGGTATTCTTACTATCCACTTGTCCAATTTACTATTCATAAGGGTCATACTACTATTCATAAGGGTAACATTACTATTCATAACGATAGATTACGATTCACCAAAAATTAAGTTTGTCCTATCAGACTCTAAATATCTTATTGATCACAACCGTGTATGTCAGATTTTCATAATTCAAAACATAGAAGTTGAGAAATTATTTTTAATGGCTTGTCTATAAAGGTTGCATAGTATTTAGTAGTTCATTTAATCATGAGGTAGAATTGTGATTTCTAATGTGATTTTATGTGACATAATTATAAGAATGGAATTTCCATTGATAAAACATTGGGTCTTTACATGCCACAACCACTATATTCCACTAGATCCCTCAATCACTATGGTTTTCTGTATCTTGGCTTCCCGCACTGGTGAAATATCAGAATATTGTCAGTACGAGGAGCCTGACTCCTGCTACCTCTATGAGAAGCCTCAAAATTCATCTCTTTCCCAAAATAATAAATGCTCATATATCTAGGTGTCAAACTGCCTTAACTTTCACCATCAAGTTCTATCAAATTTTTCTCTATAATATGGAATTTTTTTACTATCTATGATATGGTCATCAACTGAAACGCATTGACCTACAATTGGATGGTGTATACCATCCCATCCATGACTCTACTAGTGGTCATATGATCATCACCTGCTAGAGTTGGAGAAAAACATTACAACTCTATCAAACAAATAATGTACACCATGATAGATATTCCTCCCTGGTGTGGGTTTATGAATTATCTAGCTCTGTAAACCTTGAGATTCTAGGGAAATAAATATCCATATAAGATATTTTGTAAATCTATCCAAATCATATCTCTATAATGATCTACATGGGTAATAATATTCCACCACCTCTTGGTAGAATCACGCATCATATATGCAGTAATTTTGACCATCTTCTTTGGAGGTGTCTCCATATGCTCGAATATAGAAATAATAGCTTTGAGCTAAGACACAGGCCTATAAGGTCCACCATCCCCCAAAAAAGAAGGAGGATGCTGCTGTTGGAATTCCTAACACAACTCTTCCATACTCGAGACTGTTCAAAAAAATCCATTCAAATTCTTAAACAAACATAGAAATCTATCTCAAAACTAGGCATCAGTGTCCATATTATGAATAGGAAGAGGTGTCATAGGTGGTACTGTAGGAGGAATAACTAGTGGATCAGAGGCTACAACCTATGTTTCATGTTCATCAACACCTTCAAGGAATATTACTAGAGTACATTTTTGAAATATGATACTATAATGGAAAATTCACACCATAGGACCGATTTTAACAATTGAGAATATTACAGGTAGAAAGATGGGATATGTGCATAGCCTTCCTATGGACAGATAATACCCCTCTTCCTACTCCTAATGTTAGGAATGGGTAATAGATAAATTCCATATCTGACCATATGATTGTAAGAGACTCGCAACTACACACTATTATGGTCGGGTTTGGGCCTAGGTCTCTACTCTATATGTATAAGATGTCATTTTTGAATTTAAAATTCATTCTACTTTTATATTTGTACTTATTCAAATATTTAAATTTCATTAAATGGTTTAAGTAGAAGGAACACCATTTCCAATATATAAGGGACCATATTCTTTATGAACCAAAAAATATCATCAACATAACCCATACCATAAAATGTTCCATGCCATGCGAAAAATGGTTTGTAGATCAACGATCCATAATTGACTGATTAAGGGGTATTCTTTAACCTATATAGAAAAACAATGTTAGGTTATGGTGGGAACATTATGATTCAATTAGGTTTTCCAACCCCTACAAGAATTCCAGCACATTTCAATAAATAATCAACGAACTATAAATATGAAACAATAAAATGCACAATGAAAATAGACATTACCTGGAAAAATGCAAGGCATATTAGTTCTATTGAACCTATAATGATGCATGTAATGAAATTCCATCAATTAATTGGGCCAAGATTAAAGAATTCAACTATTCAATAATACCATTATCAATAACACCATAAAATTAGTGTTTCGTCCAATGGTGAAGTCATATCAACCATAACAGGCATAATCAATAATAGCAATTTCTCTTCCATTGTAATTTGGTTTTCCCCTAAACATGGGCTAGCTATATCTAGGCACAAGGAAATTTCTAAATTCCATTAACTCTTAGTATCCTATATAACACCCAAAAAATAACACAATGTATAAAATGAATTTTAATTCCACATTATAACTCCCTGACATGTGGTCAACTTAACCTGTACCACAAGCCCATTGGTCATATTTCTTCAATCATGCCTCCCAGTACACCATAGACTGATAACTGGAAGTAAAGGTGTGAAGGTGGTATGATGGGAAGATTATACCCTCTTATAAGAGTGGCACATTAGTTAACAATAATTAAAATAAAACAAAGGAATCATATATGAACAGAGAGAATAAATATGCGCCATGAGATTAAATAATGGAAGAAGTAAATAATAATATCAAATTCCACTATGTGGTGTATTATACATGGGTGCATGGTATGCTGATATAAAAAAGGGGAATAATGAAAAGGAATACATAATCATGTTATAAAAAAGATAGAAAAGGATAAAGTTTCTCCACTAGCATCTCGAGCATATGCTCGACCCTCTCATTTTATGCTCCATCTATAAGTAACGCATATCAGATATTTGTATCAGGATGCTTTCCAATATCCAAACCTCCAAAAAAGTAATCTACTATGGTAACATGGGAGGCCCAAGTAGGTTTTGAGATAAAATCCCAATAGGAATCCATAAACTATGACAAAAATTAATACAATCTATGCTCATAGCTAAACAATGTGCTGGTGTAAATAATTATGAAATAGTGTTGAACAAATAAACATGAAAATGCTCAGGTTCCTAAAGGACACCTGGAGGCTCTACCTGCTTTGGTTTAGGGTCAAAATGAGCGTCTAATAAGTAACTATATATCATAATAATATAAATATAGTGTAGTTATATATTTAATCAGCCCATAAAAACATGTATGTGCACATGTAAGTGGCCAAATACTTGTAATACTAGGTGCTGGTTGGATTGGGATATAACTCATACATCTATCGCTAGTCTAAAATAGCTTATAAGATCACACAAAAGGTTACATTCCCTACATATAATATAGAGTAGGATACTTCAATCTAATCAATCAGGATGGTGGTGTTTTCATCAGGACAACACCTAAAACAAGGGGCGTGGTGTGTCATGACCAATGTCCCAATATTGTCAGTAGTGTGAGACATCATGCTTAAAACATGATGTAAGGGAGCATGAATTTCCATACCCAACTAAACCATTTCCATAATTCCATATCCTATATCAATGGAATGATTGTGTTTATATTAATATCCATTAGGCTTTTCCTCTCATTCATTTTATTATTAAAGCCCAAATACAATAAGGCACTACCATTCATAATAAGAATTCGATAAAGGATGCAACAATTGATGTGACCTTTACACCCTATATATGTCATATCATTGAAACTGTTTAAATGATTTATGGAATGAAAACCATCATGAACAAACCATTCTATTTAATATAGGCCATTGAATCTATCTAAACATGGAAATTATTTTTACAGTGCTCAAAATGCCATTTAGAAGGTTTAATGGTCAATAAGGCAATCACCTATATGGGAAATTAGAATTATGAGTGGATCCAATCCCTTAGATGTAGCATTGGGTTCAATAAACATCTATCTAAAAAGGGGGAAATCAATTTGCAACCCAATTTGAACACTTAGAATATGTTTTGGGTATTTAATCAGTTGGTTATAAAGGGAAACTTCTTGAGGGCACACCCATGGGGTGTCTATGATCGAGGTCGGTATCCTCTATTTACCTAACAATAATCAATGGGTATATATCAAGGTGGGTAAACCCAATTTAATATGAAGAACATAACTAAATAGTTCCATGAAAAAATGGCGGGATTTGATACAATGGAAATTATATCAAAATACCAAAACTCTTAGGTAAAATTACAAGACCACCCATCATAGGGTCGTTGATGAATCCTCATCTTATTGTTTCCTTTGATTCAATGTAGGTTGGGATAAATTTAATAAATGGTCTAATACCATGAAAATAGGAGTAAAGAGCTTAAACCTAAATAGAAAAATGGATCTAAAGATAAACTGAAATAGGATGGTATAGGAAGGTACATCATGCCTATGGGTATCCATTTCCTTCAACGGATCTTGATTCATACATTGGGTGTGTGATATGCAAATGAACCTAGATTGGAGAAGATATAAGCTCACAGAAGGAGGAACCACATATCTACTACTAGAAATAAGAGGAGAAATAAGAAAAGTTTTTAAAAATATAATGAGGTAAAAAATGAAATTTTACCCTCAAAATAAGGGGTGCACTATTTTCCCAAACCTTGGGAAAACTGTACTCCCCTTACTGCCCAATAGAAGACCCTGCTTGGTTAAGGCGCATGGTTTCCCAAACCGTGTGGCAACTGTAAAAAATGAATCTTTCAAAATTCTTTAGTTTTCACATGGTCATGTACCTTGGGTTAAATAGTTGTAGACAAATCATGTAGCCCCAACTTTACCTCTACCTCACCCAACATGGTTAGTAGAAACCATGTAGGCTCGGATCCACAGTATCTACTAACCATGTTATCGAGTTTATTTTCCAAAAAAAACATGTTTTTGGGATAAGAACAAGCCTCAAAAACACTCTTGAAATTCATAAATCAACTGGATAAAATTATAAGGGATGGTTAAAGGAATAAAAATAAATACCAAATGATTTTTACCTTATTGAAGAGAATGGTCATTAAAATAAGGCCTCAAATGTGGGTGATATGGCTACTAATCACCAGTTTCTAGCCCCTTCCCTATTGGTGGTGGGTTGGAATTTCATTTTCAAATTACCTCTATCTAGTAGGTCCTCAGTTGGATGAGTAATGATATAGTGGTATCAGAGTAAAGGATATATTAAGACCAAATTTTTGGGATAGTCTAGTTTTTAGGATTGGTTTGGGAACTATTTAAATAGTTCTATAGTGTCTCTGGTTTGGATCTCAGGCTAGGGTGCCTAGTTATGGAGTGGTGGATGATGTATCCATTCACAAATACACTAATAACCTACATTTTGACTTGGTACATATAGGCACTAGTTGTAAGGAAAACATCAGTATGTGCATCATGTAATAATGGTTATGATTTCCATGTCCTTAATAAGTTAGCACCCAGATATTTTATATTGATCGTGGAACATCATAACCACTACAAGATGATTCTGTGATACAATCTAGTAACGATTCCATCATGGGGTCAAGGTTATGACCTGATGTGTCTTCATGATTCCATAAAGCGGAATGGAAATGAGGAGGTTTCCCCTCAATGTGGATAGTGGATAGTACTTCCACCACTTGAGTAGTGCATAGACACACCTCTAGTTATTTAGGTGGATGAATCATGTCATAATGAACCATGGATAGCCCTAAAAGTACTGAATGATGATGTGTAGTGGTTGAGATTCCATCGTGAGTTTTAGAGGTTGGGATCACTAGGGGTCTAGGGTGACCAGGACTAGCTGATAGCTGATGGGTGGTGTAGGATTAGAATGTTATAGTATGTGATGTTATGACCTACATAGATACCTCAACAAAAACTAAATGAACTAAGGAATAGGAATTGTTATAACTATGATGGATGTGTTCATGTAACATGATTATGCCTAACCTGGTGGACAAAAACTATTAAAGAGGGTATTGAATTGAAACTAAGGTAGAGGCAATGCCATGTGTTGGGAGGTCTTTTAGGAGGAAGATATATCATAGGAGCATATAGTGTTACAGGTAGTTGTTGATGGTATGATTACCTGCCACCTCTAGGATTTACACTCCAATATTAGGGAATGGGTAGTTAGGTAAATGGATAGTTACTGATAGTAGTGACTTATGACCCTCAAGTTACAAGCACCATGCATGGTAAGATCTATGTTTTATATTCCTTATCCATAGTGTTTATAGACACAGGCATGTGATTTCATTATGTGTTACACTCCAATTGAGAGATCTTGATATTCCAGTAGATCATATATTTTTACACATGATATTAGAGACACCAAATAAGAATGTTTGAATGGTCACACTCTTCTAAGGGTTGTGTGACCTATGGAAAGGAATATAGAGATTGATTTGGGATTTTATCAAAGATATGATGAGGCCTTATGATGTCATTAAAGTTATGGAATGGATATCTATGGTTTATTCACATATTAACTGTTTGAAGTGGATTATATGATGTTTTCAAGAAAATGGGATGATATTTTCCATTATTTGTGTGAATAAATCCAATGAAGAGCATGATGGGATCATGTGTAAGAGGATAGAATGGATTTCACATTATTTGGATAGTATGACCCTTTGAGAGGCAGATGCTTCCATCATTCAGTGGCAGAGGAGTACAAGGATTACTTCTCTAAGGATGTGCCAAGAATACCTACCCATCGAATGATCATCTTTTGTATAATACCTATACTTATGGATGACCTTGATAATAGTTCCATCTTATCTGATAACGCACAGAGATCTATGAGATCTAAATGTGCAGTTGGAGGATCTATAGAGGAAGGGATTATTCAAACCAAGTGTGTTTCCCTAGTAAACCATAGTTTTTTTTTAAGGATTAATTTGAGATTGTTAGGTTATCTATAGATTAATCTCACCTAAAAAGTGTTTATTTGAATAATGAGTATCCACTTTTGAGAATCAATGACCTCTTGAATGGTTTAAAGGGGTTTTTGTGGTTCTTAAAGATTGACCTTAGGATAGTTTATCTACAACTATAGGTTCTTGGTGATTATATTTAATGTGGAAAACTCCACAATATTTTTCATGGGACTCATGAACTATATCTTCCATCCTTTCATAGAATATTTAATGGTGGTCTTCATAGATGAAATCATCATGTGCTTATCATCAATAGAGAAGCACACTAGATATTTGAGGATGGTTCAAGGCATACTCTTAGAAAATAGTATTTATAGGAATCAATCAAAGTTTTATTTCTAAATTTGATATTTCCACATCATGGATCATGTCATATTTGAATAGGAAGTGGTAGTGGACCCCTCCATGATCAAGGTAGTGCTATCTTAGGATCCTCCTAATGGAATGACTAAAATATGTAGCTTCATTTGTCTAGAAATCTATTATCCATGATTCATGAATGATTTCACAAGGAACACAACACTTATGACTGACTTATCCAAAAAGAGGAAGCCTATTGTGTGGAAATATAGGTGTTAGATAGATTTTAGGAATTCAATAAAAATTTGATGAGTACCTCCATATTTAAACTACCAGATGAGGTTGTTGAGTGTGTTATATTATCTAATAACATTAGAGATGGGAATAGATTCATTATTATGTAGAGGGATATAGTGATTTCTTATGGGTTTTGGAAACTAATTCCCCATGAGTATAATTATGTGTCCCATGATTCTTAGCTGGTAGTAGTGGTCTTCACCATGAATACATGATGAAATCATCTTATGGGAGGAAAAGTCATCGTTTATTCTTACTATAAGTTTTTAAGTTATATATTATCTTATACAAATATTAACCTAAGAAAGAGGCATTGGATAGAGTTACTATAGGAATATTTTATTTTATTGATAATATATACTCCTATGAAAAATAGAGTGGTAGAATATTTTTTATAAACGAATACTATTAAAAGTTGTTGAGTGAGGTGACATAGAATTTTGACACTTTTCATTTTCCCATTGTGGATGAGGATGGTGTAACTTACCTCTAGTTAATGTTTTCCTCCCCTTGATTCATTATCATGTTAAGGGATAACAACATGGGATATAGATTATGAAGTCTTATGTGACTAGTTATCCAATGAACATGCACCTGGTTGATGTTTTAGAAGGTGGGAAACACGTCAACATTTGTAAGGGAAGATGCTGATATGAGTCTCACAGTGAGAGGAGGTTTTGAGGGAGTTTCATTCATCCCACTTAGTGGTATATCTAGGATTGGTGGAGTTGTTATAGGACCTTCAACACTTGTTTTGATGGTTTAAGGTGAAGAAAATTATTACAAAGTTTATATCAAATTTCTTCACCTACTAATAGGTGATTTCTATAATACGGGTGAAGAGGGGAGATTGAGATTGTATCTTCATTGATTTCATAATCGAAATTCCATGATAAATGAGAGTTCACAACACAATCTTAGTTTTCATAAACTTACTCACCAAATCCACCCACTCCCTAGAAATATAAGAATGTATTTTATTGATTGTTTGGGATTAAAATTCCAATAGTTTATAGTATGACTACATGGAGTTACATTAATTATGTTTGAGCATGACCTTCCGTCCCCAGACACATAGGCATATAGAGAGACCATTTAGGTTATATAATACATTCATTGGGGTGTATTGATGTTTTTTATCCATTTTTTGGAGAAACATCTACCTTTGGTGGAGTTTATATATAGTAATAGTTACCAATCCACAATCAGTGTGGCACCATGTACTTTTGTGAGAGACTTTGTATGATTTCATTATGCTGGAAGAAGCAAGTAAAGGAAACTCTTATTGACCCAAAGCTTGTGTAATAGATGATAGAGAAGGTGTAGATCATCTAGGATCAAATGAGGACATTTCATAGCTATCGAAAGCCCTATAAATAATGATTATGGATTACTTTAGAGTTTGATGGGGGATACCATATATTCTTAAAGGTCTCATATTAGAAATTATTGCAGATATTTGGCCAGGATGGATTTTTATCTTTGAGGTTTAGTGGACCTTTCCATGATATTATACTAGGATGGGAAAGTGGAATTCCTCTTATATATACAAACATAGTTAAAATAAGGGAATTGTTTCTTCCACATGCCACAACTGATGATATATGTGCATGACCTATCACGCATAATCAACAAGGGTGATTATAGAAATTGATGATGGAGATACCATCTTAGAGTACCTGGTGACCATTGACAATCACCAAGAGAAGATCCTTCATGGGGGAGTGATTCCCTTGTTTTGTACATGTTAGTAGCATGATAATCTTTAAGAAATTACTTGAGAACTTATTGTGTTCTCATTTTCAACTCAGTACCCCATCTATTTTTGTAGGCTTTTATTTCCTAGGGTGAAAATCCTTGATGTGGGGAGAATTTAATGACTCTATTTTTACCATGTTATAGATTAAACTATATAAAATAATATTTTCATAGTTATCCATAGAGATATAATGGAGTTCTTGGTCCCATAAAACCTTAGTGTTGATATATTAAAAATATTAAAATTTATTATAACACATGTGTTCATTTTTTTTGAATTAATGGAATATCTCCCAAATAGTGTCTTTGAGGGGAAATTGAGAAAATATTAAATCTAAAATGTGTATTTTACTCCTATTGTTATATAACTTTTAAATTCATTAAGTACATATATAAAGTGCAGTTGGTTGCGGGAATTATAGAATATAAATAAATTAAAAATTGATTTATTTTTTTATTGTCTAATTAAATGTTTAAAAAAACATAGCTCTATTTATAAACATAATATAGAAGACTCTAGGGTTATCCCTATTTCTCTAGGAGTTCAGAGATGAGAAACCATAGGGAGAATCTCCAAGTGTTTTCATGGAGATTGGTGGAGATGATGATGAACATAATGAATTTATCAAATGTTCCTTGTGAAAGAAAAAACTCATCAATAGAGTTCTTGTATCTCTATAACAAAAAAGATAAATAATTGTTCCTCCTTAGTTATCAATACAATATTTAGATATGAAGATTTCTTCGTTGTATTAATCCTTGTTCTTGATTTCTCCATGATAAATATCATCTATTTTTTTTAGAAAATTATTTTTTGGATTTTTTGCTGAATTATTGTTGAATATTATTAATTATTGAATCTCTATTCTCATTTCATTCATTGAATTCTCCATAAAAAATTATTTCCTAACAAAATAATGGCCAATTTTTGTTCCTCACTCATGTTTTTCATGCTTTTATCCCCTTGTTCTTGAAATGTTCATCATCAGTATTACATTTAATTGATGATTCTACTATACCTAGAAATCCATCATTGTATAACTGATTTTTTGTAAAATGGATAATTACCATGGGTTTATATTTAGGATTGAAGGCATGATGTAGTTTTTATGATGATGATTTAAGATCAATGTTTGTTCAAGGAAGATCTATTCATGGGTTTTTTTGTGGGATACGGTGCGATAAGAGGCGATTTCTAATAATTTCATGCTAGAATATAGCCACCAAAAATAAGGTAGGATAAATCAACTCATATATTACCATTTTAGTAGAATATTTATCATAAATAGAGTTGGTGGTGGTGTTGGTGGAGACACATGAGAGATCTAGTATTTTGGAAAAATCCAAATAAACACGACATGGAGTTTGAAAAAAAAACATGCCATGTAAACCCGCTGCTATGAAGGATAGGGTTTACATATGAACATAATTATTACTTGGTTATGTGACTTGGAAACATTTTGTGTGACACTTAAGCTGGTGAACTGGCATGTACCCATGTGTACAAAGACATGGACATAATTGGTGTACACAATCATGGCCATAATACATATGCATGGGATATAATTAATAGGCTCAGGTTAGAGTATACGGACTCATAAAAGGTAAGAATCAAACATAGAATGACACAACTTTTATTAATTATACACATAATTTAACCCTTCATAGAAATTTTGGATCCCTCAATCCTTTCAGTGTAGTTTTTTGTTTATCTTTTGTGTTTTTCCTCTTTATGTTTTAAGTTTTTGTGAGTTCCCTTATCCTTGGGTGGGTTTTCTCTATCCACCCAGATAATTGTTTAGTGCGAGTTATATTCATGATAATTAGACGTAAGATCCCCTCGACACACATCAGTAGTTATCCCTCAACGACCCTTAGGGTTGGATCCTCATTCCCATCGTCCACCTTATTTAGGTTTAAGTATTACGCAACCTATATACCAAGCATTTGATTGCATTCCAAGTGGGATAGAGTACTTGTGTTAAGTGTCCCCCATTGATCCTGAGTGTGATCACCTATTTATGTATCAAAAAATTTCATCTTTTGATTAGGTGTGATCAAATCATGTAATCATATCAGATGATCCCTCTTTTTTCCTTAATTCTTCAGCTTAGAAAGACCCAATGAGTACAACCTCTTGGATTAGTTCCATCAGCATAGCGATATCCAATGAGTAAGTTCTCTAGGATGAATGTTACCATTGATCCTTGAGAATAATAACTAGGATGGAAATGAGAAAACACCTCACCATGAGACTTGCAGTCTTCCTTTTATATATCTAGGTTACCTTGTTTAGCATCATTTTTTTAAATTAGTTCTAATTCTCCCTCTTTGATACTTTGTGTTTTGTGATTTTGGGTTGTCCTACTAGTTATGTTTATACTCAACCCTATATGGAATCTTCAGACACATGGAATTTATTATTTAAAAGATATCTCATTCAATGTATTCCTAGGAGGACTAGGAGAATGTTCACCATGGTTGTTCTAGATAGACCACAAACAATTTCAAGAGTTTTCATCATGATAGTAGTCCATTTTTTATTAGGATTGACTCTTTCATTTTTGGAGGGCTTGTATTTAGACCTTTTTATTTATCATAACCATTGGAATACTTTGATGTAGGATTAGTTATTATTCATTCATTTCAATATCATTTGTTATCATTTATGCGTTATACTTTTGTGTGGAGATGTTTGTGTTTGTAAAAGTACATTAGTCTAAGGCCTCCCAATTTTTTGATATGATAATAGGGAATTAGACCCTGAACTATTGTAGGTGGGGTTTGGGTTCCATTCTTGGCTTACCTCCAGCTAGGCAGATACTTATGGGTTAGACCATTACAAATATTTGTTTCTTGAGGAAGTGATTCCATATTCATGGAAAATTTTTGTTGTAAATGAATGAAATGAATAATGATCAAATAAGGTATTAAAAAATATAGAAAATAGAGTATATTTACCTCAATTCACATCATTATCATGATCTACCATAGTGGTAGTGATCGTGAATTTCCTTTATTTCCCCTTGGTTTAGCAGGTTTTTGGGGAATTTTTTCTTTATTATCCTAGTGGTTGGGAAATTCATTCTGAGGGAATCAATTAGGAATATGAGCCACACTATGATGGGGTGAATCATTGTCAGTAAGTCATGATCCAATTAAAAAAATAACATTTATCCCTTTCTAATTTATCTCTATAATTTGTTAAGGTGATCACATCACTCTTTCTTTCTCTCTCTCTCTTATTCTTTCTTTCTTACAATAAAACAGATCACACACACAAAAACAAGGAACATCAAGATTTATGTGTTTCATTAATTAATGTGAGATATCAAGTACTTAGTGTTAACTAGATTCCTCCATGATCACATAACCCACTATATTCCTCCCATGAGCTACAATGATCAGGGTATGACCACGAGAATCATGTTTTCATATCACTCAACTATTCTTTGGTACATATCATACACATGTACATCTCACACATTACCATGTCATAAGAGTTAGGGTAAAAATGAGAAATTCTATAAAAAATGTACAATTTTTTAATGTTATAGTTTTTTTTCTTCTTTTGACTTATTCTTTAACATTCCCAACATCATGAAACACCAACCTATTCTTTTTTATGAAAATCATGATGCATAGACTTTCTTCTTATTCTCTTCACTACAGCAGAACTAAATTCTATTTCTTATTTTTCTTTTTTTCTTAAACTATTTTCAAGACAGGACTTATGTCCATGTAATTTCTAAATCCATATCCACTTATTCCCTTTCCACTCCATCTTATTATCTTTTTACCTTAGATCATAATAAGGATACATTGGATATATTCCTTCTTCATTCATCTACCATAGTGTACAAACATGGATACAGTGACTTTTATTTATCTTATTTGATACTAAATAATTTATTTGATAGAATATAACATTAGATATTCTCACTCATGGAACACATAAATTCTCTTTATAATAATAGAGTCAAACACCACTTCTCACACACATTTTTTTCCTATCTACTTGGCTATGTATATAAAAATTTCACAATAACCTTATTCATGTTTTAATTTTATATATAAATTAAAATTCAAACCAAGAACATCCTTAAACATTGATTTAAATCTCATACCATTGATCGTATTTTACTTAATATTTAATATACATAATATTTTAATTGGTCGTTATAATATACTAGAATAACCTCCAAACTACATAGATGGATCCATAGTCTTCAATTCTATTGAATGGTCTAGATTTTCTTAGGAAAACAATTTTTACAGTTCAATATACCATTATACTGAGTAGAAATGTTATTTAAAACTTTTTTTAACTATCATAACATTATGTGACATGATATATCTCAATGGAAATGAGGTATCAAGTTTTCTAGGACCACAAAAAAAACTATGTATCCTCCTTTGAGGAATAGTATCTTCTTATGGTGTGGATATTTTAAATGTTATAGGAACACCAAATTTCTGTAAATTGAGTATTATATCACGGAAACCTATTATGTGACATAGGAAAACTTCATATCAACTGGTTATGATATATAATACCTTTATGGTGGAGGAACCATAAGATTTAGAAATATACAAAGAATAGTTTTTTCCTATCCTTTGCAACATGGTCTAATTTTATGGCATGAGTGTAACATCCCAAGTAAGTGATGAATAATAGATATTTTTATCTATGTCTATTTATGAATTAGATGGTATTTTACAGGCTTAAAATGAGAATAAATCCAATCTTAAGCATGGAATACACTAATATTTTTAAAAGATTATTTTACTGCCTTTTGATCGAAAACCATTTTTAAATAAAACTTTTGACAATTTTATAATCCCTATTTGTCCAAATAATCATATTATTTATGATTGGGACATTGAAATTTACATTGGATAAATTTTTGGTATTTTTCTGACAATGTTCATTTTTTTATGAATAGTGAAGAATATTGCATTTTACATCAAAACTGCTTTTTCATCTAATTTAATTATATGGTTAGATTATCTTTTTAATTGGTATTAAAGTGTAATTAGAATATATTTTTACCATTTAATACAATTGTGGTCATTAGTATTAATTTCACTTTTGAATTGGGCATAAACTAATGTCAAACCTTTCATAGATATTGTTTCAAAAAACCCGCTATTTGTTTTGACAACGGGAATTATTTTTAAATTAATTATTACAATTTCTGTGTTTGGAATTTGGTAAAATGGATTACATATTTGGAATCAGAAGGTCCAAATTATGTAATCAAGACTCTTTTGTTTTTGGACATTATGAATAGTAACGACGGTAATTATCTTTAATTATCTTGATTAATTAGTAATTGGGTAGTTAAGGATAATAAAATAATATAATAATAATAATAAATGACCCCAAAATGTGTCCTAATACTACTAGTTGTTTCATGGCCGACTATTTTATGCCTTGTTCCAAACTTGGGGACCCCATGGTATCACTTTTGTGTGATAATGACTTTTTATCTTTTTATTTTTAAAGAAAGTTAAATATAACAAAGAATGTATCACCTGAGTAAAAAAAAATTAATTTTGTCTACATAAATGATATATTGGAATATAAATATTCATTGGAAAGATAAAAATATTTCATACATCATAGTAGTTTTTACATAATTTTTAGACATTAGATAAATTAAATTATTTATGACATCATGATGATGCAGCGATTACCTCATTATTTAACGATTTAAATAAAATAAAAAGATAATGTAAATTCTAAGACCTACACTTGTCAAAGACCTATTGGATGAGTATATGTAGAACCCTTATCACCTTATACTCTAAATACATCAATGTGAGACCTTTAAAATCCGAAACTCATTTGAAAATAAAGTAACATTTTGTAACTTTCCAAGAGTGCCCCTCCTCTCCTCTTATAAAAGGCCCCCACCTCTACCTCCTTACCCACACCTCTCAAGCCTTTGGCTCGGACAACCCCTACTCATTTTGTCTCTCCACATCCCTCTATTACTCCTAGAAGCCTCACTTTGGGCAGAAGTCTTCCCAAGGAAGCCTTTGAGCTCAAATCAAAGATAGTTACCCGATTTTAAGGTAATGTCTTCACTTGTGTTCTTTTGTTTTATTTTACTTCTCCAACCCCCTAAACTCTTTTTATTCATTTCTTTTGTAACAACGCCAGTATCTTAAATATACTATGATGTTGTTATAATAATCATTCGAGCTACACTTACACAAACCTACATATAATGGTTAAAGAACATATTGTTTCTGTGAATGGCGAATTTATGCCTCACGAAACGATGATTGTTCAATATTCTTCTAACACCTTAAAAGGTGGACATTAAGATGTCACTATATTTATAAATGATATATAATATGTTTATGTTTTTTTTAATCTTCTGTATTTTTCATTTATGTCATAACTTTATGGCTTCCATTATAGGTATATGTGATCTCTTCATTTTAGGAAGTGCGGACTACAGCCCACTCAAAGTGATTTGATTCGTTAATACCATATGTGGTACGTATAAAGGATAGATTTAATGATATTATATATAATATTAGACTGTAATTATAATATACCTTTGTATAATTATTATTTCTTTCCATTAAAGTATGATATATAAATGAAAGTAGCGTTCATGCGTACGTACGGCTTACCGTCTCTATGAACGGTGAATTTCATTTCTTATCCCCAAATGTAATGTACTATTATAAGTACATATATATAATGGATATATATGATGTATGTTACATCTAAATGATGAATATAATTCTGGAATTAAAATATACATATCTCTCATTTATTTTTAATTCCATTAATATGACATAGAAATGAAAGTAGCGTTCATGTGTGCGTATGGCTTACCGTCTCTATGAATGGTGCATTTCATTTATTACCTCTAAATGATTATGTAATATTATAAATGCATGTATATACTGGATATATATGATATATATGGCATATAAATCATGAATATCATTCTTTAGATAATATATATTTGACTACATGAACAACTTGTAAATATAAGAAGTTCACTTTTGACTCAAGTACCAAATATCGACAAAACAACCGTTATTAACTTAAATGATTACATAATGTTCATAACATGGTAATAAATGATATAAAAGGAATAATTAACTTGAAAAAGGTTCTTAATCAAGTATAAATTAACTCAAGTTTATTATTCAGGACATTAAAGAACGATCGAGTCAAGTCGGACCCGAGGTAAGGGACTTTGTCCCAATCTCCATTCATTGAGGCATATTTTGTTTTACAAAACTTTCTTTTATATGGTGTATAAACCCCTTTTACTTTTACGCTTATTCAAAAAGAATATTTTTTTATACGAATCATTTTACTAAATGACAAAAGGAATTTTGTTTTGTCGTATGTATGCGGCGACAACGACTTCTCCGCCACCGTGACCATTATTTGAGTTTCATCTTCCTCTACAAGCCATAACTTTTTTTGAATGAAAAATAAATAGAATGTTTAACTTTTCTTTTATTTTTGTGTTGAAAATGGTTTTCATAATTTTTTTATATCAATGTGTTGTATTGATATCTTGTGATTGAAAAGTGGAAATGTTATGTTTCCTTTATTCATGTTTTATGTGATACGATTATGTTATGGTTTTTGGGCATTGTTATGAAGACGGGTGGTTCCATGATAAACTAAGACAAGTGAGCCTGATATAGCTCTCAAATTCATTGGGTAAAGTGAAGGGGTTAGACGTTAAGGTTTCTCCTAAGAGATTTAGGGAATATACTGTGATGGGTATTCCAAACGTAACCAAGAGGGTTACTCCCTACGTAAGAATGTTATGAATGCCTCAAGTTACCTTTATGTCTTATGATTTCTATGATTTATTCATGATTTTATGAGGTATGTTAAAGTGCTTATGTTTTATGAGTAAAGTATGATTTCATTGATTCTTATGTATACATGTACTCATGTTTCCTTTCCATATTTTCATATCCCTTACTGAGATTTTTATGCTCATCCCAAGTTTTTGAAATGATTTTCACAGGTCAAGGGAAAGGTACATGATGTGATGATAGTGTCAAGAAAGAATCCATGTTTTATTTTTAAATATGTTTCCATTGATGGGAAAAATGAATACTATATTTTATGTAACCACTTTGTTTAAATGTGGAATGTAATGAAAGTTTTATGATCTAATTCTCTAAAAATCTAAACCTGAAAACATCCTCAATGTGTAATCTTGTAATAACTCAAGATTAAGTAAGGTTTAAGTCTAGGTCCTTATACTTAGAACCTCATTATTCCTCCCATTACAACATAGAATGACATGACGATGTAGGGATCTTGGATTTTATAGGGAAACAAAAAATTTAACATATCCTCCTCTATGGTATAAAAAAATAGTGCATCATAGAGGTCCTCAAATTTATATAGCCACTCAAAATAAACTAACCCTCCTTTATGTAATAGTAAATACTTATGATGAAATTCGTATTCCTTCAAAAACTTCTATAGTTCAAACCTAGCATTGTAGTGTAAACCTCCTTCTACTACTCCCTTTAATATGCTAGAATCTTGAACTCTTCCCATTATATATAATAACATTGAACCAGCTTACAAATCATTGGAATAAACATCAAAATTTATTCACCTCACAAGAAATGTGAGTTTGAATATAATTTATGCATTAAAAATGTAATCCAACAAAATTAATCACATCTACTTCTTCATCCAAATTATCCAATATTTTCATATTAAAATATATGGAAAACATTTCCATTGTGATGAACTTATAGACATTATTAATAATATAAAAACATGTTGATTTCCTTTGTTGAAGTATGAATCTTATGATCAACATCCATATTTGGTTGGATTCTAAATTCATCCAACTCATGTTTATGGAGAATTTAATTACCATTCATTATAGAGAAGTATATGGAAAAATATTAAAGCCTTTATGGAACTTAAAATATCAAAACTCTTTTTCCATTATAATAATATAATCTCCCAATTATTTCAATGGAATTAATTCAACCAAAATTTAATACAATATATTAATATATATCATCCAATATTGAAACACATAGAGATAAGTAGAAACTTTCTTGTGAAATTATTATCTTTTATAAAAATCTTGGATTCTGCATTATTCATAATTGATACTTCACCATTACCGTCTCCATCAACATCGAAGATCATCTTCTTCACTCCAATTATTCAATATATTAACATCAATGATAAAATCATATCATTAATTATTATTGACAAAAAATAAAACCTACAAAAATTGGATATAATAATATCTACCTTTGTCGTTTTTTGAAATACCCATATTAAATTATGTGTAAGTATGTAAAAATAACTTCTCATCCACTTTTCAATCAAGCCTAGGAACATTTTCTTAGCCTAAAACTTTTCAACTTTAATTTCATTCTCTCTATAGATTCTAATTAAATAAGTCATTTTATATTATCTCCCACTTATTAAAAATTAATACAAATTACTAGGGAAAGGGTATCAAAATACACATTTAAAAGATTCATTATCCATTTTATTCTTATTCTATATAATACATGCCCTATTTAAAACATAAGATAGTTTGATTTGGAAAAATAAGTTTTCCCTTTTTAAGTGAAATGATACAAAATGAAATTATAACACTCATGAAGTTATTTTTAATGATAGTTTAATATGAATTAGGATCACATAAGTGATAGATAAAAATTGAGATATGAATTTTTCATGAATATCAACTAGAGTTTCCTACACTCACTTCAACACAAACAAAAAAAATATTCAAAAATTGAAAAGATACAATAACCTTGGTACATCATCGATTTTCCTTTTTAATATCATTCCAAAAAAACAATTTATCCCTTTTATGTTATAATTTTATTTTTATTATCTTGGATGATAGATAAATAATAAATACCTCCTAAATGACATTTTCAATATTCAACTTCTAGAATAATCATATTTTCATGATATAATAATCCTATAATCTTCTTTAGCATTTTTCATTTGTCTCTCCTGAATAGAAACACACCTCATGTTAATTATTATAATGAATATATTTAATATGAATGCTTCATGATTTCTATGATGAGAATACATCAAAATGGAATTCTTTATGTCTATTTCTAAAATTGAAAGAATCTAAATATTCACCAAGGGTGGTCACTTTATTTTATGCCAATTGGAATACCAACTTGTGAGATTAATCCATGATAGGATCATCATATTTTTTATTATATTTCAATAAAACCTTCTCCAAATTCATGAAATATTATCCTTCAGTATATTTTTAGTTGAATACAAATAGATAGTTCACACTAGGAAGGAATATTCTTCATATTTATTGTCTTTAATTGACATCATAATGTTTTGATTCATCAAGGGTTATTTTATATAATATTTTTTATTATTTAAATTTAGTAATCCTTATAGAATTTTATTTAGATTATGTTTGTTATCCAGAATTGATAGAATATCCACTTTCATAGGTTCTCCTACTGATAAAATACTTCACCTCTAATTCACTACATTATAATTAGAAATATAATACTTAGAGATATTATAATATAGTTCCTCTTCTTTCATCTCAATGTGAATAGAAAGGTTGAGATTTTTTATTAAAAAATGTGATCCACTCTTCTTGCTTCCATGTATATTCTTTAGAACTGACTTTGTTTGACGGGGTTTGGTTCTCTTCAATTCATCATCTTATTTTTGTGTATAACTTTTCTTTTCAATAGACTCTGTGCCTACAACATTATTAATCCTTTTTAATGCATCTTCTTGTGATAGAATATTGGTTAGAAAACTTATAGTAATATTTCCATCCACATTACACATCCCAGACAATTATGTATTAAAAATGGATTATATTTTAATTAAAACCAATCATGAAATATATAATCTTCATATTAAATCCCCACTTTTCCATTTTCATTATACCTTTACTATGATTTTTCTAAATTCATTTTATTCTTAAAATTTATTGGTGAGACTAAAAAAATCATAAGTAACATTTTTATCCTTCATGGATTATCCTCATTGAAACATGTGAGTATTCTAATTTACATCAAGACTTTTCTATGTGACACTCCTCCTAGTCTTATTGGATTTTTTACCTAGGATTGATCCATCATCTTTACTTAAGATTTTCTTATATATATTATAATTTGAAGAAATATAGCAATTATTTATCCTATATAGTAATTATATATTAAAATACACATGTATTCTTATATATTAATTTCACATATGGTGAGATTAGTATGTACCACTCAAATGACCACTACTACTATAAACATTACATATATTAGTAAGAATTAAATTATTTTAAGTGAACATATTTTTAATATAATAATATTATTTTTTCTTCATATATTTTATCCCTTTAAAAATGGTATTCCTTTATGATTATGGTATGAGTTTATTTTAGTAATAAAATCAATTTTACCACTAGTATTTCAAGAAAATCTTATGCTACTCTTTTTTAAACATGCTTTCCATTTGGAATTTTTGGATTTGTTACTACAATATTTTTTCCCATTTTCAACATTGATTATACTATTCTTAGGGAAAAAACTTCTTTACATAATCTTCTAACCACAAAATACATGTTGGTAGGACCCTCATCACTTATTCTCATCCATACATGAATAGATTTCATAATATATCCTAAAATTTTATGAAAAAAGATTTTGTATAATCAAGAAATTTAGATATAAATTTATCATACTAATTTCATAATTCTTGATAAATATCATCAAATTATTCTAGGATATTTTTATAAAACAATAGATTTATTTTTAAATATAATTCCTTCTTAGATATTTTGGTGACTACAGACCCTTCTTTAATCAATTTGGAAGACTAAATGTGTGTTATTTGAAGGTTTTCTAGTATAATATAAAATTCAAGACACTTAATATTGGGTTAATTATTATCATCTAAAATGAATTGAACCTTATTTTAATAATACTTCCTAATTATTACACCATATTAATCTTTAATTCTAGTCTTTTCTTAAAACAATGTGTTAATAAACTTGATCATCTTAGATTTAATATCCAATTTTTTATTATGGACATCAATATTGTTTTTTTAGATATCCATTTGATGAAAGAATATTTTTCTCAAACCCATTAATGAATTCATGTTTCTATTTGATGTAATTGATCTAATCCTATTCAAATTTTGAGTATCTATATTCAATATCCTCATTCATATCTTATTTTATATTAACTTTTTTTGAGGGATTTATACAATTTAGAACTTTTTATTTCAAATATTTCATTATTTATTTATCTCACCTTTATGATGTGTGAAATATTCATGAAAACATTAAAAGATCCAAAAAATTAAATAAATAATTTATTTTGGAATGTAATTCATCATATAATTTAATTCTTTAATAGATAAATCTATTGATATATAATCAAAACCGCTCAAATATTTTTCTTATGGATAGAAAAAACAAGAATCCCCACCTGACTTGTGATTATTTTTATCCCTTTGAGGTTGAAATATTATCCATATATGTTGTGGTATATTCAACCACTATTTATTATACATATAAGATAGATTTAATCTCCTTTTATTCCTCTTTTGAAAATGGATACATGTTTTTCATCTTCTCCTTCCCTTTATTTTTCATATTCATCAAAGTCTTGACAGAAACTAAGTTATGATCTAACAATGAAATAATTTATCCCAAACATAACTTTATAAAAATTTTAAGGAATAAACTTTAAATAATCCCAGAGATTTGTTTTTACTAAGAATACAGAATAGTTGAAAATTCCCCTCGATGCCAGTTGAGTTGACCTATTGGGAATACAAAACCTATAGAGAGTGGGGGGTAAATATTTATTGAAATGTCTTGATCTAATTAAAATCATAATTTTTATCCCTTTTAAATTTTCATTTATCACTTGTTAATGTGAGAAACCCACTTTATTTCTATCTTTATTCTTCTTTATTTCTCATAGAAAAACAAACTAATGCACACAATGATGATAGAAATTTGAAATGTTCAATATCCAATGTGATATGTAAATTCCTTGGTATGAATTGTATTCCTATAAGATCACACAACCCCTAGATTCCTCTTTCGAGATACAACAATAAGGGTATAACCTTAAGAATAATGTTTTAAATCACTTAATTATACATTAGTACATCCAATAAATAGGTACACCCCACACTATAAAATGATGTAACGGTTTGGAAAAAAACATAAATGTATCATATCAATGTATAAACCTTTATTATTAAAGATTTTATGCTTTTTTATTATTCATTTTCTCTTGAACAGTATAATACAAGGACACCATCTTATTTTTTATAAAATTTATGAGGTGAATACTTTGTTATTATTATCTTCACTATAAGAAGAATTAAATTATACTTTCCCTTATTCTTAAACTCTTACACTGGTTGTAAGAAACTTATTATATCTATTTAATTCTATAATTAAAATCCACATATAATTCTTTCCAAATCTTCTTATTCTATTTATTCTTTAGTGAAAAAAAAGTTTGCACTCAATATCTTCATTATTAAATCTTCTAATTTAGTGTAAAATAAAGGATTTAGTAATTCTTATTCATCTTCTGAGATACCATAGAATTTCTATAATATAATCTAGTATCAGATCTTCTCATTCTTGGCACACAAAATTTATCTATATGATAATGTTTTTGAAATCCTATTCTAATAATCATTTTATTTTTATCTATTCTACTATATATAGTAATTTCATATAATCCTTCCTCTTTATTGATTTTAATTTCAAATTCAAATTAAAATCATTAACTTACATCAAAATTTATGTTAAACATGGCCATTTAATCGTAATTTAATTAATCATGGTCATCCATAAAAATTAAATAAGTAGTTATAATAGAACTAAATAAATTCCAAACCTCTTTTATTGGAAAAAGTATTAATATCTATTGAAATTCCTAGATTTTACCTGAAAACCATTTTTTTGACATGGTATTCTTTTCTATATATATCATAATAGTTTACAATAATTGTTTTTTTTTCTACAAGAACATCTTGTGGTATGATACATATATATGACATGGAGGTCAAAAAAATGTAGGGCCAATATAAATCTATCATAACATACTCTATATTATAGAATATTTTTATGGCATGGAGATCCTGAAATTTATAGGAGAAAAAAAATTAATAATGTATCATTACAATGTGGAAACCTATACTTCACTATATAAAAACTTCTTATCAGTTTGATATGGCATAGACAACCTTTATAGTGAAAGTGCATAAAAAATTCTATTGATTACAACAACATTATGATCTTATCCTTTCCAATTTTTCCTCTTTATACATCCAAATAACCTCACCAAAACACACAAAATGTCATGGAATAAAATTAGAATGTAGGGGTCTTCGATTTTCCAGGGAAAAAATGACACATTTTCCTCTATGACCTATCAACATGATATAGTGTGTAGGTCCTCAAATTTGAAGCTCCACTCAAAATCAACCCAAAATACTATATAGTATAGTAACTCTTTACATATAATGTTTTATTCCTTAAAAATATATACAATGTGAACACTATTTTATATTGTGAATGTCCTTTTACTACTCCATTTAATATTCTAGCATGATGAACTCTTTTCCTGATATTTAATCACTTTGAACAAGATTAATCATAATTTTAATTAATATCCAAAATTATTCAACTCAAAATAAATGTGGGTTTGAATATATTGATTCATTGAAAATAATTAACAACATGATAAATAACATCTACTTCTTTATCTAAATCCTCTAATATTTTATTTTCAATAATATGGAAAACACTGGAAAAAATTACAATTGTGATCAACTTTTAGACTTCAAGAATAATTCCAAAACCTATTGATTTCATTTTTTCATACATGGATCTTATGATTAACTTATAGATTTACCTGGATTCAAACTTCATCCAATATATATTGATGGTTACATCAATTATAATTCATTGTAGAGATATAAAATGATCAATATTAAAGGATTTTTTGAACATCAAACATCATATCACTTTTATCTAAAATAATAGTGGAATATACCATTTATTTTAAGGCAAGGACTTAAACCAACTTCACAAACAATCATCTAAGATATGTAATACAATCTTGAATCATATAGAGATAATTAGAAATATTCCTAAGAACGTATTCTCTGCTCTAATAGGCTTTCATACCTCATTATTCATAATAAATACTTTTTCATTACCATATATATCAACATCCCAACACAAATTATTCACTAAAATTATTTAATATATTAACATCAATGAAAAATTAATATCATTAATTATTATTGAAAAAAAATACAATATACAAAAATTGGACTTAACAAATTTTCTTAAGGGCCAGTCTCTTTGCATTTGAAGTATTGTAATAGAGATGGTGTATTATATGGGAATTTTATACCTTCCAATTTATTGTACAACCGCTTTATCTCTGATTAGAAATCATGTGATCAATTTACAATCCTTCAACACTTTAATTTCTTTCTTATTCCATCGATATATTCCCTTGGGTGTTTTCCCAACATTTTTGACATGTTGGAAGTTCAATCTTTTCACCTTCATTATCTTTTTCACATGAACCTCCATGAGGCTCTATCCTTATCTTATTTCATGTATTTGTGGACTTGACTATGTTATAATTGTAAATTATAATTATTGATAGTTCATTTTTCATAATTAGAATATTTATCACTCTATATCTTATCCCATTAGGCTCCTCCTTTGGACAAACTCCACAATTCCTATCACATCCATTTTTATCATGGTTTATTCTTTCTCTATTTATTTCTTAAATTAAGAAAATTTAATGATAAAAATACTTAATATGATAATAAATATATTAATTAAAATGGGATGTATCTTAACTTCTAAATTTCTAGACATTAATATGTGTTATTAATTTTCTATTTCCTAATAATTTATCTATATATACAATAAAAATATTCCAAAATTATTTTTCATGTTCCATAAATGGAATTATAAATAAAAAAACAATATCCTCTAGGAGTCTCTTTCAAAGTGTGAAGTCTTAAAAACACTCATTATGAACCAGAGTGAAGATTGATTTGATAATCGACCACCCCTTTTAGGGTGATTATCCCTGTTTGAATTATTTCCAAAACCAAATATAGTTTACCATATATATAAAGGAATATAACTTCTAGGAAATCCACACAATCAATAATTTACAAAAACTATGAAATATTATCATATACTTATACTTATCCCTTACACTAATCTCTTATGTTTACACTAAAGTTCTCTAAATTAATATTGAAAATAACTAAACTTCCTCTAATGAAAGCTATGTAGATCCAAGTTAAATAAAATAATTTATATAATTATTTTACATGAATAAAAATTACACCTCACAAGAAGTTTTAAAAACTAGAGGACCATAGTTTTAGTGTCTTGTGGGATTAGCTACATAAGTAAATTATTTTACAATATTTTTTAAAATTTATTCACAAGTTCACTACACTAGACCATCATTTAAACATCTCATTAGTGAAATTCATCCTCATAACATGATGAATTAAAATATAAGAAATTTATGATCTCAAAAAATTAGTAATTATTGAAGCAAAATTTCATCAAATATGAGTTCAAAAGATTATGGAAAATTATTATCATAATAGAATGGTTATACCATCAAAATTGAAAATCATATGTTAACATAAAAGTACATTAAAAAAGAAATTAAGGCAAAAATAGATCAAAATTAAAACACAATAGCCATACATTGGATTAGAAACAATTAATATAAATCTTGATTCAAGATATAATAATATCATAATTCACAAAATCTTTCAACTATAACACAAAAAATAGCATAGGGAAACATTAATTTGATAAAAAAACAAAAGTTCCCATGAATATGAGTAATGAAAATATACTTATAAATACTTATATCAAGATATATAAACTTTCAAAAAATGAATTTTATGGAGATATAGGACCCCATCCATCATTAATCCATATTTATCTATTCCACTTAAAAATAATTCACATATCACATCATAAAGAACCTATGGAAATAAATTGGGTTTCAAAAAACATTTGAATAAATATATTTCACATAATATAAAGAACCAATGAAAATGAAAATAGATTTATTAAAACATATAATTAAAATTAATTAACCTTTAATAGAATAAAAAACCCAAGAATATAAAAAATTAATAACATTTCTAAATTGTATAAAATAACACCATGAATTAAATCGATTGACACTAAAAACATGATCACTTAAGATAATCACATAATAGAAGAATAACGAAGGGAGAAACCTGAATCATAAAACCAATATAGATAGATATTTTATAATATAGAGAGAAAAATTAAAACCAAATCATAAAATATCTTTGTTGAAAAACATTTTGTAACCATTGATTTAAAATTCATAGTTTCAAGTTTTTTTTTCAGAAAGCCTATTTTTAATATTAAAAAAAGTAAAAAAATATTGTTAGTCAAATTGTATTTGAATTAGAAACTTATTTTAACAATATTTAGAAGATGTAACATTATTTTATGTGGAATAGTTCATGAATATAGGGTAAATAAACTCATGAATAAAAAATATAACTCAATGGAAGAAGCTTGAATTGTCAAATATATTTCCTTTATTCTCTCCTTGCATGGAAGTGTCTCAAACATATGTATAGAAAAAATAAATATATTAATATTTAAAAATATTATTTATTTATAAAAAAAAATTATAAACATAATTTTTAATTATTCTCTATATTTATAATAGATAGTTCTTATCCATTTTCAATATATAGTGTGAGTAATGTTGATCATTTTGAACTAGTTTCATTTTCTAAATGTGGTTGTTCATTATTATATAGAATTTTAGAATTAATAAATCATTAAAGGTAATATAATTAAATATTTTTAAATATTTATATTGTTCTAATTTCATTTTATGGGTTTTTTTGTTATGATCCTTAAAGATGAAATCAACAGCTTATTATTTCAGTTATTTTTAAAAGTTACATTGGTATCATAATTAATGAGATTAATATTAGATTAACCTATTCACAACCAAAATAAAATCATTATTTTATTATTTATACAACATGTTATTAAAGTTCTCATAGTCATTAAATATTTTATTTTATATTATTTTTCATGTAGGTGGTTAGACTGACCCAAACATGGGTATACAATAATTAATGGATGATTATGATTATGAATGTTGTTTTATTTGGAATAATCTGATTACTATACAAGATAAATAATATAATTTAGATAATTTTAGGGATTTGAAACAAATTTTATTATATTTTATTAAATAACAAAACTTGATGTAAAATTAGATTCGTTACTTCGTGAAGGTGATAGTCCACACAACTCATGGTTAACATTTTCATTTCTCAAAAAATTAAATGGAAAGAAGTTGGATTATAATTTTATTATTAATAAATCATAATTATACTATAAATTTAAATTTTATTCTTAAATATCAACCTTATAATCAAAAAAACAGTGTCTATAGTGAAAAATATTATTCATTACTACATGGAAATGGGTGTCCACAAAATACAAGAATAATAGTTTTGTTTTTTCTAATATAAAAGGAAAAATATTGTCAATATTTTTTGACAAGAAATAATAAAATTAATTATAAAATAAAAAAATCATTAATTATGTAGGAATTATAAAATTATTATTTAGGAATGTAATATAGAAAGGAAAATAAGTTAGGAAAAAACATGTATTCAAGTTGAAATATTTTCATTTTCTTAAGAGTATTCCACATAAATATAGGTATTAATCCAATATATTGTGGAAAAAGTCTCAAGAAAATGGAATAAGATTATAAAGGATATAAAATATGAATATTTTAAGGTGTAAAAAAATTTATTGATTAGTATTGAATGTGTTGTGAGAGGCCCCTATTGTAAATGGTGAGAATGAAGTTTTTGTAATTATCACCAATTAATATAAAGGGATAACATGTTAAACGTGTTATGAGGCTTCAGGAAATGATAATAATTGTGTATAGATAAGGTTTTTTTGATCCACACATCAAAAACTCAATTAGAAACATGTTTCAACATGTTATACCTTTTATACCATAGGTTACACCTTATATCTATTTTTTCTACTACAATAAATATTTTTTTACAATGTATATTATGCTTTAATCCATTAAATAAAATTTCCCATATTAAATAATTTTGACTTTCTATTTCCAATTATTAAATAAATTTTATTATATTCTTTTTCAAAAAGTGATAGAAATAAATTTTAAAATATTAATTTTATAATTTATTAAATAAATTTACTAAAAATATAACATGAGCTAAAAAATGATAAATATAAGTTATCTAATTAAAAATTAATGTATTTAAATTATAAAATCATTTATAAAATACATTTTTTTTCTATAATGTAGTGTAATAAATTTTAAATCCATAATTATAAACTAATAATGTTGTAAAAATCATGCTTTTCAAAACATTATTTCTAATTATCCACCTAAAAATTAATTTCTTTAAGAAAATATAAAAAATAAACCTTCAAATAATATAATATTCATAGGTTAAAAAATTGTATATAATTTTTTATAATTATGTTTATAAAATAAATAAATTAAATCAGAATGTATGGAAAAACTAGTTTTTATAAGAAGTATTCCTTTAGATATATTTATTATTCTTCAAAATTAGTGTTAATCAAAAATATATCATACATAAAAAATATCCATTATAGAAAATACATTTTAAGTACAAAATGATATAATTATTTACATATCTAAACTTTTTGAAATAGTATTAAAATGGATCCTTTATATCATTATTTTTTTATAAATGTTTGACCTCAATTATTTGATAGCTCACTTATACTGAAAAATATCTATTTTATTAAAATGTGTTATGATTTAATGTGGTTTGGTGTTATATATAGAGTGTGATTAAGAATATAATATTTATTTATGTATTAATATTTAAAAATATTAATGGTTTGTTATACTTACAGTGAGAGAATCCACAAAAAATTCCAAAAAATGTTTTTACCATACTTATAAAAGATGAAGTTATGGGCCACACCTCGAATCCATTTTGAAATATGTAGAGTGAAAAAAATAACTTTTATAAAGGATCCTTTATAATCATTTAATGTTTTTAGGGGAATTTTGGACTAGAATATAAATCATATGATCATGAGAGGAACCCCTTCTGAACATTTTAAAATACCTTCATTGAAAACAAATATCATAAAAATTATTAATAAAAATAAATTTGGAAAAGAGGATAAGTGAATCATGGAGGTAACTTAAGATAAAAAAAATTATGTTTCTAAATATAAATGATAACATTGGGTGAAATAGAAAATATATACAAGGAAAAGAAACCGTTGTAAATGGTATATGGATTAATATTATGAAATATATACTTTTGAGAAATATATTCATCAAGATAACATATTTGATTTAAAATTATCACTTTAACTCAGGAGAGAGGGAATTATGGTATAATAATAAAATAATTGAAACAATATTATAAAAATATGATCAAATATAAATAATTATTACTTAATAAAAGAAGTTAAGTCAAGAAAAAACCCTTCCTTTAAATCTTGTATATCCAAAAATTGATATAACCTCTAGTATAACAAAAACAACCATCTTAATAGACTATTTATAAATATTTTCAATAAAAAATTATTTATAATAATTTAATACAAATATATTAGTTTTATATATTTTATTTTCATCATTTGATGTTATTTTCATAAATTTCATGTTTATTATTGGGTTCATAATGGAGGAGTTGATTCTCATTTACAAATTCAATGTTAATCATTAAGATATAATTATATGTGTAGTAATAGATTTATTTTAATGATTTATAATATAATAATTTAATTCTTAAGTATATTAGTTATGATTTATAATGATGGAGTTGGTGTAAATCTTATTTTATTAAATTGTAACGAGAAGAAGCAGTGGTACAATAATAATAAGTTTAAAATTAATATAACCTTTATGGAGATGTAAACCAATAATTTTTTTCACATTAATATCTAATAAAACCAGTATTCATGTCTTCATAGTCATAAAAGATAGAAATATATTAGATTGTTCAAGCAGGTTGTTAAACCAACCCGAAAAATAATTGGCTATAATCAATTGGTTAGTATGGTTAAGAAAGTGGTTCTTTAAGAATAAAATATTAATTTGTAAATTGGATGAAATAATTTAAATTTTTTTTATTTTTTTCAAAAATATTTTATGATATTTTGATATAGTATAATGGTATTAATGAAAAAATAAATATGTTACTTTGTGGAGGTTATAGTCTACACATAAAAACGGGCATCATTATCATTTTACACAAATTGTAAAGATTTTAGGAATTAGATCATTTTCTTAGAATCACTATAATGTTGTAAATATAATATTTATTTAATAAATATCCCCTTTTAACCATACATGTATAGTGGTTATGAAAAATGGATCATGTCGTTTATCGAGGTAGTAGTCTGCACATAACACGTGAGGAATTTCCATTTTTCTAATGGTTGGTAGGAAGGTAAAAAATCATTATACTCTAAAAATAATAACATTTTATTATAATTATTATAATAATTTATTTTTATCAATAAGGTTAAATTATATTTTGCGGAAGTAGAATTCGAAAGAAAGTAAAGGAAATGAAAAAAGGAGTAATTCAGGGTTTTACCATCCTCAATGGAAGAGATTCTTTGAAAATTGGATTAAGGCTTTGAGAGGTAGTTTTTGAGAAGACCATAACCTAAAGGAATCACAAAGTAATGTTGGAGAGTTATTTTGGTATAGTTTTGTGGAATCCAAGAGGCATGGTGTATTAATAGACGTTGGGTGGTGATGGATCAATTATAAAAGAGAGGATTCATATTTTTGTAATAATATAAAATTTAAATTCACCATTCAAAGAAAAAGTGGATACAATAATGTAAACTAATTGATAGGGTAAGATATAAGGTTTTTAAATCCTTAACCATACATTTTCATAGATGTTTTTAAATATTTTAATCTTATATTTTTTAACTTTTACATTTTTTTTACCTTGGTAACTATTTTTTACCAAATTAATTTAATTTTAATTCCTAAAAATGAAATGGGCCTTATTAAATAATTTTTACCTAATTATTAAAAAAAGTAAACACATTTTCCATATAAAATTTTAATGGGTGATAAATACTAAATTTCATAGTGCACATTTTTTATGGTTAAATTTTTTGACTAAGATAAAAATATTAATGTTTTAAATTTATATGAAATTTATTGGCTTATTATTAACCAAAATAATATTTATGTTTCTTTAAAAAAATTGAATTACACCTTTTGGACATTTATTTAAAAAAATTGACCAAAAATAAGTTTTATTAGAGTAAAAAATTACTAATGTATACAAAATGTTAAACATGGGTTTTAAAATATCAACATTTAATTTATTAAATAAATTATTTAAATTTATAAATGTGTAATTTTTATAGAAAAAATGTTTTCATAAACATCAAAATCATTATTGTATTTTTATAATGTCATAAAAGTGATAGTACTTTGAAAATTTGGTATGTTTCATTATTCACCCAAAAATTCAACCTTTTAGAAGAATCTAAAAAAATCATCCAAAGATAATTTTGACAAGATTTGTTGTAAAATGAAGTTAATATTGTAAAATTAAAATTCTAAAATAGATGAGTTTATTTTTCAAAATTAAAATAAAAAATAAAAATAAAAATGTTTTTAAAAGAAATATGGGTTTTTAGATATTAACTATTCTTATTCTTATTTTTTATAAATTAAAAATTAAATTAGTTTTAATAAATTATTCACATAAAAAATATATTTCATGATAACAAACCCATAATATATTTATTTCCTTAAATTTTAAATTCACAATTTTTGGAAAATAAATTTTTAGAAAGATACGTTTTTAATTATAAAATATTATTATTAGTTATTTTGTAACATTAACTGGGTTTTATCAATGAATTGGTTTCAAAAATTAACTTTTATTTTCATCAAAATAAATAATGTGAAGTGTATAAAATAAATGAAATATAAAAATAATTTTTTACATTAATAGTTACATATTTATATCATTTTAATTTCTTCTTACATGGACCCCTATGATCTCCATGTAAGATCTAAGAATATGATATTCTCTAGTGGTAGTTGGTGGTAGTGGTTCAGCGTCTTGGATCTAAGGGAAATTTTCATAAACATGATCTTATCTTGTATAATATTTCACTCAAACTATTATTTTTTTATTTTAGATTAGTATTGGTCAGAAGAAATCCCAAGTTATGCCACCTCTTTTCTAATCCCAGATTGGTGATCTATTCATGATGTTATTTATTTTCCTTTCTATATAGTTTTAATATAGTGGTTACTATTAGTTGTAACACTTAATTCAATTACTATATTTTAAAAATAAAATATAATTAATTTATATTAAATTATCATGATTTCATTTTTTGGGGTTTCTTTATGAAGAAATATATTCCACATATTTTTTATCTAAAGGGAAATTGAAACTAAAATTTTGTGGTGTCTCATTCTACCTCCCATAAATAATTTTTTCCTCATAATTTTAACCAATGCTCACTAATAAAATAATCTAATGGATTAATAATAAAATCAAGATATATTTTTTATTTAGATATCATCCTTGTAATCTTTGAAACTAGGAGAATCGGGACTTCCCAAATAATAAAAATGTATTTAGATTTTTCTATTATCTCAATAAATTTCACAAAATATAATTCTTTAATTGGTTATATGAGATTCTTGAGATATCAAATTCACAAATTTTGTTTCATGATAATATATAAAACTAAATACTAATAACATGGTTATGATAGTTTTTAATAAAATCAGAGTAAATGACCATGTAAATATAAAAAAACTCAATTAGGGGTTGTCTTCTCTAGTGAAACCATTATTTAATCCTTTGATATTTTCATTTCAAGTTTTATATAATTGGATCAACCCATCACTCCTTCGGTTTAACCAAGGTTTTCCATGGTCATTTTATTATTATTTTTCCAATGTATATAGTTATAGTTTATATCCACAAATTTCATTTAAATCATTCAAAATGGTTCATAAAGATTATGTAAATCTCTAAATAAAATCCTATATGAGTTTTTATCTGGTTTTTGAGTCTTATGCTCACTAGTCATGTGATGCGTGTTGATCAATTTGACACTCAAAATATTTTTTGGGTTAATTTACCCATGGTGAATATATTCCATAGCTACATCCACATTCCATTATCCATATAAGGGATGTAATTTAAAGGAAACCCAAAAACTAATAACTTTACCAAAATTTCAAGATGGTGTCCTATAATTATACTCATACCTATAGTTTTCACTAATATTAAATCATCCTAAAAACTAAAAAATAACTAAAATTATTCTATATAATATGAAAACATTAATTTAGTACCAATTATAGTGTCATGGACCCAAACTACAGGATCTAGTGATAAAAACACTTTCTCCAAACTCTGGTTTTTTTATAAATAAGGGTGAATATTTCTTTATTTTACATAATTTATTTAATTTACACGTTACATATCACAAAAAATCACTCAATACCAAAACATAAGGTTTAGTTTCATTGAGTATTAACTATTTATGAAACATATTTTAAAATACTCATGACTATATTTCTATAATTGAACTGTACTAGACCCCATTCTAGACTTTTCATAAGTTATACTCATCTTCATAACTAACGAAATATAAAAATAATAAAGGGGTAAACTAAAATTCTCTGTAAGTGAAAATCTCATCAATATTTTATCAAGGTTTAGATCATCAGAATATATGAAAACATGATATGGTGTGAAACTTCTCATTAAAAATTTCATGGAATAATATAGTTTTCCATATGTCATGAGAGAGGTAAATGTAATCACAAATGAATCATCATATACCATGGTAATAGAGTGAGTTTATAAACATGATATTGGAATAAAAATCATAGTTATATATAATATAAATTTAGTATAATAATTAGTATAGGAATCATAAAATAGGGGATCAAGAATCGCATTTTTTTCCCTTAGTTTATTAGGCATCACAACCTATTTCCTACATTGGATCAAGAACTACTTCATGTTTCCCACTGTGGATCAGGCATTACTTCATGTTTCTCATAGTGTATTATTTATTACCTCATGTTTCCCATATTTGACCAAGTAATAATTCTTATTATCCATAGTGGATCAAGAGTTACATCATATTAATGTATAATGCTAGAGGTTTTTAAGAAGCATGTTCTTTCTATAAATTACAGGTTTCTAATTCTAAATTATTTTTTACATTTTTTTCAAATAATTGTAATAGATTGGGAAATAACTCATAAAAGATCTTAATTTAACTAATAAAAGTTTATTCATTCATAATAAAACATTATAACAAAATTTAATGGAACAAAGTATTACATCCCATTGACTATTACTCATTATAGAGTATTACATTCATTAAAATTTCATAAATTTAAAGGGGATAGTAACTAGAAAAAAATAAAATCCTCAGCACTAAGATATCTCATGGATCATCTTCACCCTTGAGGGTCACCAATATCCAATAAAACCCTATAATAAGGAAGAACAACATGAAATGACAAAGCATGTTGTGATGTCAAAATGAAAACATTAAAAATTTGGAATTTGACCAATGAAGTGAGAATGGGATACATGACTATAGAATATTTATATATTGGAATGAAATATGTGTGTTATAAATATTTTATTTAAAAATATGGTTGTTGGAAATATAGTCATTGAGAATATGTTCTTTGGATATACATGTATCCAATAGGTATACAGAAGTTGTTTATCTTTAGAAGTAGATTTATTATAATATAACTCATATTGAAATTCAAATACAATAATAACACACACATATATATATATATGATTTATGTATAAATATTAACATTCTCATTAAAACATGATATTATGTATTTATAAAATTCAAAAAAATATTTCAATACCAATATATCAGTAAAATTAAAATTTAGAATAATAATAATCAATTTTAATGGTATTGTGTCAAAGTTTATTTAGGGTAAAAGTAATATTGTTTAAATAACTATATTATTAATTTTTTATATTTTATTCTAATAGCTTAAATTTAATATATTTAATATATAATTATATGTAAACTAAAATATTAATATTTTTAGATATTAATATGAAATAATTTTACAATCAAAATGTTTAAAAACATTACTTTTTAATAAAATATGTATTTCAATATATTTTATATTTACATTTAAATGATGAAATTTGAAATTTTATAATTTAAGTTTGAAAAAATGAACCTAGTTTTTCTAATTAGAATAAAACATTATCTTAGGATAAATTTGTATGATTTTTCAAAAATAATTGATTTTTAGGTGAATTATGAAAATATCATTTATAGGAAAAATGTTACTTTATAATCATATAAACAATACCTAGAAGTTTATAAAAATTAAGTTTGGGAAAATATTTTTTAAATAAGTAAAAATAAATTATTTTTAAATACTATGTTAAATTTAGAAAACAATTGATTAACATTTTAAGGACATAAGTAATATTTTCTAATAATAACTCTTTTTAGTATTTTCTTTTTAATTTAATATTTTTTTTCATAAAATTTTCTTTTTAGTTCCAATAAAATCCAACTAAATATTATTTTTTATAATAAATCAATTTATATCATGAAATTTAAATACATTGGAAATTTTATAATTCCCATAGATTTAATCTTAAAAATACCCCTTTTTCTAAAAATAGGCTTTTACATGTTACAAGTGCTACTGTTAAAATTTAGATTTATTAAACATATAAATTTTATATGATAAGATGGATTTCAAATTTTAATGTTTTATTTATAAATTATTCAATATTCTCTATCTTATTTTTACACATTAAAATTAAATTACTTAGGTAAAAAGTAGTTACTATGGTAAAATTAAAAATGGTAAAAGTGAGAATTTTAAGAGTAAATGACTTAAAAGAATGATTAATAACCATTTTCAAATGAATGTTTCAAATATTATAGAACATATCTTATCCCCTACTACATTAATATCAAATTTTATGTCTTCTTGACATGTGAAACATGTAATCTCTTAATAAACATGATTTGAGTTGACATTATTGCAATCATTCAGGTGGATCACAAGGTCATCCATACATACAAGGATATTATATCCCTGGACCACCCATAATTCCCCTGGATAATCAAGTTCCTACCTACACATGGATAGGAAATCCCCTTAACCCTCTTCTAAAGTAGACTATGGATATGGGATTATTAGAAAACAACCCTCCTACTATTTCTAGGGAGGTACATTTGGCGTTAAATTCTTAAAGGGATAAACCAAATAGAAGATTATATAGAACAAGGAATATTGGAGTTGATAAAAAGGGGGATTACTCCTTATTAACGCCTACCAGATAAGCATATTTATATTCAAAAAGCAAGAAATACATGAATATGGTTATTATTTTCCCCGAAAAAGAAAATGAAGAAAAAGGTGGGTGAGACCTATGGATTGAGAAAGCCTCTAAAAGACTCATGATTTCAAGAACATTATATGTTCACATGAAGGATACATGCACAAAGCATATCCTATAACGTATCTCAAAGATCTCCTTTAAACAATTCCTCCTTGTCTTGTGAAGTCTCTCCATAAAACCAGTGGCCATGTGGTGGTAGGTGTACAAGTTCTCCTAGGCCACGCAGTTTTTCATTGGAATATTCCTAAAAACCCAGCCAAAAATCCTTAGATAATAGGATGATATTGGCCAAATGTATAATGAATCTTGAAATCACAAGGATCATGTGATGCATCACTGATGAGAATGATAATTATCTTTGGAAACATCCAAACAAACTTGCATGACCTCAAAGACCTTATGAAATAAATCATAGAAAATAAAAGTATGAGGAGGCAGAAGGACACGTTGTCATGAAACTCATACGACATGTTATGGATACCTACAACATAATCTCACAAGACTCCTAGACAAGATGATCAGGTCTGGATAAGTCCCCTTGATAAACCATCTTTTACTTATGGATTGTCCCATATAAGTCACTCAAGATCTCGCAAAGGCCATTAAACAAACACTTTGATCTCCCAAAAGCCCTTATACATTTCAATATGACAATGTGAAAGTCCATTGGTGTACTTTCATGAGACAATGATTCCCCATTAAATTGAAATATTCCAATAATGGAAATGTTTATGAGAGGGACTCACGGTGGCTAAAAATCAGTAAATGCCCTCTAATGCAGTCTACGAAAGAGACTCATAAAGATGCATGGTGCCAGAATCCTTCACCTAATCCAACCTAGATTTGTGCCAGATAAAACTTAAAAATTGGTGGAAAATTGGGTTGGTCGGGCCTAAAAATCTACACCCTAGCCTCGTAGAAAAGGGTTCGCCTTTTTCATCAAGGCACATCAACACACCCAAGCACCAGAGAGGATTTATTGAAGTAGTTGATCTCATAACTGTAAATCCTTCTACCAGGTAATACACCGGTGAATAGCTGGGGTAATCATGGACCGTTCATAAAGGAACTTCAAGTGATCATTCATAGATCATGAAAAGGACCTATAGAAGGACACGTGAAGAATATCTCATATGGATACTTGATCACATGAGACTTAAAATAAACTGGAATTGAATAAATCTAAGGAATTCACAATATAAGAGTTATAATAAAGACAAAAGTTTTAATAATTAAACCAAAAAACATGTTCATTGGCCCTTATTCACTTTTCCTGAACCATATAATATAAGTGAAATCACAAGGACATGTCAACCAGATTACACAACACTCCTTCCACATTAATCTCCCAAATCCCTCTTAGATAATCTCCCAATCCTTTTTATGTCCTTTATATACATATCTTAACTCATATAATGACATCCACTCATGTTAATCAAGTCTCATGATTCTATATAGACATGTCAATGAGGACATGCGACACCCTTTGAGCCATATCCCATTGACTTTTGTAACTCCCTCTCTATGTTTTATCTATCTCCTATGATGACATTTGAGAAAGTCAGTTGGATCATGAGACACCCACTAAGATAAGATACCCAATTCATTCAACAGCTTATATGACATGTCTTATGAGTCCCTTCATGTCCTTCAAACATGTTTTCCTTCATCATGGAAAAACCCTTATACATGACGTATATTACATGTGAATTTATCAAGATAATTCAACTGAATCATATTATTACCTTTTGAAATAACATGAAAACATTCTCTAACATATCATCTAAGAAACTAAGGCATGTCTAGTGTTTAATCAATGCATGTCTAGTAATCAAGTAGACCAAATATAAATGGCATCCCAAGAATTGATGATACTCTATGTTCTTGGTGTGTAAGTCCTGATAAATAGGAACACCTCATTGTGTATGCCCTGATAAATGGAACTACAATGACTCTAATTCCTTCCATATTCTGGATATTTAGTCAAACTTCCCAAGGTTTGGGGTTTATACTGATCAATTAGGGAAATCCCATCATATGGGTCCCACATCCTCAAGAAATAACTTTGACTACTTGACACCCCTTGTTTCTCACAATGACTATAGCTCATGTGGGTTTAGGGAGTTTCAATTCTCATATCAGCTTCATCAATACTGGGGAAGACCTAATATGTAAGCCTCAAATAATTGAACTATGAGGACTAAGATTCCTTCCATAACTAGGATATGTATGACAGCTTCCTAAGGCTCAAGACCAAACTCAAAACAAGCATTAACCTCAATGTGATTCCTATAGTGTCTTAGATACTTCAACCATTGGGATCCAATCACTCCCAAAGGTTGATCATCCTACCTAATTCATCAGTGGATTGAGAAATAAATTGATCTATGAGGACTCTGATTCCTTCTATGAATAAGATATGTAGGATACTACCCTGAGGTCTGTGCTCTGTATTAAACATCCCAAGGGGTTCCCCCAAGAAAGATCCTCATAGAAATATTCAATGATATTGATTAATTATTATCCCTTGTTTTCCACATCGAGCATAGCTCATGTGGCCTCAGGGATTTGCAATAGCCATATCATTTTCATCACTTATATCCACTTACAAGGGAAATGTTAATATATAAGCCTTGATGGGTGTCATGATATATTTTCATATACATAAAGAATCTACCTTGGGTTTAATAACCAGGTCATGAGTGAACTATGAAAACTTTGATTCATGCCACAACTAAGATATGTAGAATGCCTTTCTAAGGTCCGAGCTAAAAAAACACCCCTTTTGGTGCAAGTTATTTTATGCCTCTGATATCTCAACCATCAATACCTAATCATTCCCTTTGGTTTATCACTTTACCTCATCATTCAGTGGACTGATAAAACATTTTATTTTTGTAAAATATAATTATCTCTATACTCTAGACTCATAGGATGTATCTCAGGGACTCAATATTGAATACCTAGTGTCTCAAAATGCCAATATTTTTCCTCTTCACATGAAATCAAACTGCACTGGTTCAAATAACTATGTGGGTTTTCATTCCTATAATAAATAGGATACATAGGATTTCTCATAATGGCTTGATTCCTTCCTCAGAATATTAACCATCTCCTTGCATGGAATCACATTTCGAAACTCATGGCTATTTGACTTTATCACAAAAGTAACTTTCCATTACTTGAAACCAATAGGGAATCTTGGATACATGTAGATGGATTCACTAAAGAGACCCTAGTCCTTTTAACATTAAATAAAATTAACCAATCGTCATTTTTTAAGGTAATTGGTCTCATATCTGGATTAGAAATATATTTAAGAACACATCTCAAATCTATAAGAGAGTCTCAGAGTATGCAATAATTCCCCCCAAAAGGGTTTGATGAGCCCATCCCCCCATCCTCTCCACCAATGTGAGTCCCCAATAGTCTTTGGTCCTAAAACCCCAGATGACATTCTGCCTTTGGAAAGAAGTTCTATACCCAGCTATAGATGAAGGAACTATTGGGTGTTTCTAGGGAAGACGAAGCAAATGGAATACTGGATGTAAGCAATTGGTCAAGGCCTTAAACCCCCTACAATCAAGTCATCGGGCACAAACCCATTCCATGTACCAAACCTTGATGAAACTGACATAGTGAACCAGATGTGAATATTTGAGATAAAAAATGATTGGGTTATAATCCATTGGACCCCACACACAAATAGGAATGGAAATCCCTATGTGAATCTCTCGAATGACTGAATAATCATGTGTTAGGAAACTTTGTTTTGTTGTACTATGAAAAAAATCAATAAAAGTTGAATGAATCTTACACTTGATCCTTGGTGAATATGGATCCTATAATTCTATCCTTGGGTTGATATGTCTATGTTAGTGGAATGGTATGATCAGGGATATCAGGACAATTTTGTTAACCAATCATATTGGATTGAGCACAGTATTACTCTGATATTGAACTAATTAGTAAACTTATTTCTTGTTGTCCAAATGACTATATATATTGATAACATCCTGATTCAAGAAAAAGTCTTCATCATCTAGAATTCACTCTAGTAAGTCATATGTGGATGAAACCCCCATGGATCATAAGAAAATATTTCCTTCTCTAAAACTCCATCGATTGGTGGAAAACATGATGGTTCGAGAGTAACACTGACATGATACAATATTGACCATGGAAGTTACCATGAGGTTCTCTAAGAATGGCTACTGGTGATTATATATTTCCCAAGGAAAGATAATATTAATATAGTATCCCTTATCTCTACAACCAATCACTTTGAGGTCATATCCCTAGAGCGCAACAACATCCACCTTCCAAATCTGATGAAGGTGGATCAGGAAGTCAAATATGAATACCTTCCTATTTCGGGGATTCTTATGAGGGATCTTGTCAACCACCATTTCCAAAACCATCCCTTTGGTACCCACAATTCTCTTGTTGGTGGTAGATCGGATTATACCAAATATACACAAGAGGGGGGTGAATTGTGTCTTTTCATAAATCTTTGCGAGATTGTGTTCTGCCCTTTTACTTTAATCAGATAAATTAATGCAGTAGAAATATGAAGTGCAGAGACACATGATGTATAGTGGTTTGGGGAATAAAAAGTCCCTAGTCCACTCCACCAATGCTACACTTCATGAGCTTGGTGATTTTCACTATCTGGTCCTCATTTCTACAGACCTTTCAACAACTGACTACAGGCAGTTGACACCTTTATAATCTAAGGAAAAAAAATCCTTCTGGTTCACTAACAGAACCTACACAGCTTAGTATGATAATTAATTCACTCAAGAATAGAAAATAAAGATTTGTGTATTCTGAAAATACTTTCCATAGTTTATTCACAATTGCAACAGCATGCAATTGACAGTAGATAGATCGTCACCTTCAGAAATAATGATCTTCATAAAAGAGTTGTTCTGAGTCGATCTCGTTGTATTAGATATAGAAATATAATTCACAAATTCAGAAGTAGTAGATTCACAAATATATTTTTGATGTAGAACGAATGAATCTTCTATCATGATTTTTCTTCTTCAATAAACAGAGCTCTATCGTTCTCTTGAATCAGTAGATCTTTATGTTTTGATAGTCTCTGATTTTCTTCCTCTTTTCTCAGAATGATCGAGAGATCATATATCGTTGTTTGAAAAAACTCATATAACAACAAGCACTTCTTCTACAAAAAATATATCCACAAAAGTCACATTTTTACTTGCAATATTCAAATATTTGAATTTGCAGAGTAGTCATAACTTCCCTGAAGACTCGGCATAAAAAACTCATTTTAATTCGATATTTAAACCATTGATAAAACAGCTTTGAATCAGTCAAAGTCGCACTTTAAAATCGGCTTTAAATAATCCTAACAATCAGCTTGCTGACCGTTGCATAATAATATCAACTTTAAATTCTCCGACGCCAAACGTAAGGTTGAGTTGTACAGTATGCATCCTCTGAACGTAATGTAGATCATAAACGTAAGGTTGATAATGTGGCCTTCAAACGTAGGGTTGACAATGTATGGTTGATCAAAAACGTAGGGTTGACAATGTATGGTTGATCACAAACGTAGGGTTGGTCATCTATACTTTTCTCTTCAACTTTCAAACGTATGATAAAAGATCCATACTTTTACTTGATCTGTACTTTTCTAAGAACGTATGGTTTTTTACAAAAGTAAGGTTGATGAACCATACTTTTGAGAAACAAACGTAACGTTTAACAATTACGTATGGTTCTCCTTCCATACTTTTCTAATAACCCAAACGTAGGGTTCCTTCCTAACGTAGGGTTCCTCTTCCATACTTTGTTGATAACGTATGGTTGATTAACCATACTTTTCTCTTATCTTATAAATTATACACTTCTTTTCATCCTTATGCTACGTTTCTCCACGTAGGGTATGAACAGTGTTTCCAGAACACGCTAAAGCAGATCCTGAATATGTAGAGCAAGAACAATGTTTCCAGAATGCACTAAATACGAATACCTTAGAAATTAATTATCGTTGTTCAAGAATTTAAATATTTCGTCCAGAAATAAAATAAAATATAATGAATAATAAATTCCTGCAATATTCTTAAAAATAAAATCATTAGAAAATAACTAAGGGTATTTTTGAGCATCAAAATTGTTATAAAGAGATAGAGTATTGTTCTCAAAAAAACTCCCCCTTTAAATAAAAACATTATATATTGTTGAAAACAACACTTTCTCAATAGTTGGGTGTACCATTTGACATATTGTCGCCTCTAATTCCCATGCATGAGAAATAAGGAAGGATCATCGGGGGAATAAGGCACCGGATATCTAGAAGAGGGCTCATATTCCAACTCTTACTAATGATGTATTCTTATATATCCCATTAGGAACCAGAAATTATGCTCATATCCTTGATAACATGGAACAATTCTATGGACATATTACTATATCATGTATGGTGAGGCGTATATCTCTACCCCATGCAAGAATCTCATTAGAATATTCTGATGTCAGAATAAGGACAAAAGTGGGTGCATATCCCTACTTCAATCAAACCCATCTACTAGTGTATAATGGAGATAGAGAATTTCATAATTATATCCCTACACACACATTACTAAAATTCCAATATTGTTGAGTAACAACTGAAGAAAACCACTGAAATATTCATAGACTATTATAGATAAAGGGACAGGTGTATACTCATATACCTACAGTCAGGGAAACTTAACACTCGGATAATGTGGTCAAGTTTTTTTACTGGGGAAAGAACACATTCTTGATCCCATTCAATAGAATTACCATCATATTCTTATAAATGGAGAGGCATCAGACTAGGATCATACTCTTGTTTCAACTCGGGATCACCAGCTGAGAGTGATACATGACTCGGGATAGGGGCACATACCAATCGAAAAAGTCTGGTGGAATATTCCAAAGGCCTATTATTGGGATTATTCCCCATTCTGGCTGGGGTAACCAAGTGATAATTCTACAAGCCTCATGATATTATTCTATTCCTATTAGTGAATCATCGTAGCATATTCTAGTAGATCTATAATGTCATGCGCATATTCCTACATTCATCGATGAATGACTGGGCCAACATCATTCAAAGGAAATACATAAGGAGGCTCATACTCCACCTATTACAGAGTTCCATCATCATATTCCAGTAAGGGTTTCTTATTCAAACCATGCACATATTCCTTCTCTAACTGGGGATCACCAGGTGAGAGTGAGACATTTCTTAGGGCATTATCATACTCCTGCTAAGAAAGACTAACAACATATACCAAAGACTTATGATTGGGCTCATACTCCCATCTTAATAAGGTTCACAAATTGAAAATTGAACATGCATCATGATGGTATCATATTCCTATCAATAATGAGATAAATCAATGGAAGATTCTGATATCATCTTAGCTATGAGATCATACTTCTGCAACATCATTCATTTTTATACAATTTTTTGTAACTGTTATACTACACACTCATACCTCAGCACAATTTCAGAAGGTAGGTCAGAATATTTCAACAACAATGTAGGACATGGACCATATTTATAATTTTCTCAACACCAGTGTCCTTTAGGTTGTTCAAGACACATTCTAAACACCACAACAGTCTAGTTACTCTTCTATCGAAGTAGATGCAAAAGATGTTTATTAATTTCATAGTCCTCCTCATGTTAGTGTGGAGATGGATTGTAGGGACTCTACTCCTGACATCCGATGTGGTAAACCTCCCCACAATTATATTTCTCTTGGATTAGAAAATCCTCCCTTTTCCCAAACACCTCTGTATATAGAGGTGTAACAAAATATGATACCTTTTTATAGATAGGTTCTCAAAAAACCCGGGTCAATGGTATATAGTTCCCCATCAAATTCCTGCAACACTCCACTGTCATTAGCATGCAAACATCAAATCCATCTTCTATGTTCTAACCAGATGGAGGAATGAAATTATGATGAGGAGGAGGCCAACATTGACATATAGAGAGAGTTATCCACAAACAACCTCTCCATCATGGTTTGGTCCCTCACCACTTATAATTATCAGATCCTATATGATATATAAAAGGATTTCATGCCTTATCTATGTGAAAATATATGGGCAAATCTTTAGTGATTGAAGGCGCAATATCTCCCTTATCTGGGATACAAGTGTCACCTTCAGACAATCAAGATACAATATTTTCATTTGTATCTAACTTCTTTCTCCATGACCCAGGATCCAGAGTTGGAAAAGCACAATGAAAATCTGCAACATGCTTTCCCCCACTACATCAAAACTCTTCAGCAGTTGATCTCTAAAGACACATCATGCATCATTATTCATGGATGGGTACTGTATGGAGCATTAAAATTTTCCATTACCCGTGAACAATATAAACCCTAAGATACAATGACCTCAAATGCTATAGATTCTAGAAAAATTAGGGGACTTTTTAATGCTTGGGCTTGTTGGTCACTACAACAAAATTCTCCCACATCAATGGTGCCCATATGTCACAAACAGATAGAGAGGATAGCTGAACGAATTCAAAACACTGCCCCTCAAACCAATAAGAACACATTTCAAACATAGAGAACGATGTATTGATCATTCAAACAACATCCTGTAAAGAATGGTTATCATCATGGGTCACCACCACACTTATCTCTCACATGAGAACAATTTTTTCATATCAAACAGGCTACAGTGGTAACTGTAATAGTAATCTCCCAAGATCAGACCTAGTCTTCTTGGCCAGGAGAATATCTACCACTATCTCCACCTCTCAGATCATCAATTCCTAATAGGATTCAGGACATATCCTTAGTATCTATGAGTGAACCCTAGCCTGCTAGGCTGGGAGAATTTATATCTCAAACACTATCTCTAGGTTCATCGTCCCCTGAGGGGACCCTAAGGACATCAGGGGTGATTCCAGATCAACCCCACCCCATTGTACTGAGGGATAATTATATCATCATGTTTGTCAAGGGAATCATCAAATCCCTAACTAGATATATTATATCCTCAAAAAATGACCAATAAATTCTAATGACAGCCTCAGATGACCCCCACCCCATAGTACTGAAGTAATTTTCATCATTATCACCACCAAATATAGAATTAGTCTTCTTTGGGTTAGGAGAAAAATGGTTAGCAACCTATTTATCCCTCACATAGTGAGACAATCCTCTCATAGTCAGGGCTCTTACGCCACCCACAACTGGAAACTCCCTCAAGGTCACAATTAATAGACCAAGATGGGAGGATAAAATTAAAAATTTGATCAAACCTAATTGGGGACACAAGACAAAGTGTCACAATATTTCCAAGGGTTCTAATAATGATCCTAATGAAAGAACTTTAGAATCATCATGTTCCATTGAAAGTAATGGAATAACAACCATTGCCCAATATACCTATGTGAAAGTCATCAATGTCAATATGGAAGAAATTTTGGATCAAGACACAAATGAAAAGGGATACAAAATGAAAAATGTGACCTAATAGGTGGTTGATTTGGATGCATTAGCTGAGGATACACACACTTGGAACCAGAGAGGACTCCAAATTCTAGGTCCTTCGAATACTGATATTCCACCACTCCAGTGGAACACTACTAAAGAAATTGGGAAATACATGACTATATACCCCATTTTAGTCCATAGAAGAACATTTTTCATAATAAGAGATTGGACTAGATGATCTTAGATAGCTCAATGAGGTATCTTCCTCATAGGGGGAATATTCCTACTAGGTATATTCTTCAGGTAGAGATGAATATTCTCCCTCCCATAGTCGATCCACCATCAAGAGTAGTATATGAGCATTAGATTAGATCTAGATCTTCATAAACAATCTATATAGATGAGGAAGTAAAAAATACTTGTGAATTCCATCAGTTTTAGTGAAAACTTCTCCATTTTCAGGGTAATCATTCATCCATAATATGAATCAAGAATCATTATGAGATAAAAGAGGGGTCACCTCATTAACCCCAATTTACTCCCAGTGGATGTGATATGGATCTGACAACGGTTCCCTTAGAGTTTCTTAATTTCACTAAGTCCCTAGAAACTTGAATGGAATCCATGGAAGGATAGTGTACGCTTATTCATCCTTAGATGAATCCATATCCAAAATGGTTGGATGATACTCCCTCTCCATCCAACTTTTTAAATCATTCCTTCCCTACTTTTGTTGGTGCAGGAAACCCTGAACAATATTGCACACATTTTTTATGTTGATTTGGGCCAATGATGGGCCCTCAAGATCAGCATGAGGCCAAAAAACATCAGGTCATTCATATCATCTCTGGCAGGGATGACCTTTATTTGGTACAACAGCCTACTAGAAGGATCAATTGGAGGATGGGAAGACCTTCTTCATCGGTTCCTTTATCAGTTTAGCTCAATAATGAGGAAAAAAATTATTATTGACATGGATAATGACAAACAACATTAGAACAAGATGGTTTTTAACTTCATAGTAAGATTGGAAGGTGTAAGATATTCACTCAGAATCCCTCTCTCTAGGGGAAACTGCTAGAGATATTTGTTGAACATCTCAAGGATGAGTTGCAAAAACCTTTGATCCCAATGAAGTATCCATTTGGATTCTAATACTTCACATAAAAGGCCCAATGTCTTTAGGAAGTCATTAATAGAACCTAATATATGTCTCGATTCATACCATTAGCACAAGTGAAAAAGCCACGCAGATAATAAGTTTCAGTCATCACTCTCATGCCAGCAGCAGTGCCCATCCATGCACCAAGGTAGGTTATAAACCTCCCAGCACCCCCTGTCGAATGATGACCACCACAGAATCGCCCCCAACCAAAAGCATGGAGAAATTATAGTTTCCTGGGACTTATGGAAAGGATGAAAAAATTGTAATCCTTTCAAAATAAACAAGTCATGGGCCCTTTCTTTAATACCATTGATAATAACATTCTTAATCTTCCACAGCCTAGGAAGCCTGATGAGGTCAACCTCACTGATTTTACTGACTACTACCCCTACCATAGAAACTGGGTCATAATATCTGTAAATTTTCATCTACAATTATATCCTTCAAGGATTGGTTGATTTTGGATAGGCGGCATTAGAAAACACCCCAGAGCAGGTGGCATGCATAATTTTTGTTCCATCATAAGAAGAAAATGGTTGGAAGAACACTCCATCTAGGCATGCGCAAAAAATTGACATTTAGTTGACACAAAGAAACCGTTGATCAATCCTATGCCTTTTTAAGAGAACAGCTTCACAGACCCACATTAGATCCACCAACAAAGTGGAAAACATCAAATATACCTCCCACATTTAGGCATGATCACTAGAAGTAGGAAGATATAGAAGAGGAAGATTCATATTATGCTCCAAAGAAATCCTGAATTCTTACAGATTGCTTCCCTACAACATTCACTGCATGGGAACCACCCAACCAAATACAATCCTCATCAAATGAAGTGATCACATTTGGTTCAATAAATGTGATACATTAGGAAGACCCATTCTCTAATGATGAATATTCCCTTGAATAAAATTTACCTACATATAACTATGGAATGTGAGGCCTCATGCATCGAAGTCGATGATACAGGGGATAGTGTGGACGTGGTCAAACACAATATTCATGCCATATCACCATGGAGAACATATATTCCATTGAGTCGCCTGGTCAAGAACTCCATGAGGCATAAAAGATGTAGGTAAGTGCCTCAGATACCTCTAGCAATCACCTGTATGCAATTGTCTTGAATGACCACCTATCCGGATTTTAATATGATCAACTATGAAACAGGGAAGGTTGGCATGACCTGCACTACTAGAATTCAATATTCCTTCAACCTCGACATAAGAATTAGGCCCATCTACCTCAAATGCCTCGTCTCTTAAACCACATACCCCAAAGCATCCCTGTATCAAGAATATTTGAACTTTGGTGTAGATGTATGATGTTTTGAAATAGATAGATATTCTCCCAACCAAGATCTCAATCTATGATGCACTCTTTCTTTAAAAAGAAATCTGGGAACACTTGTTGAAGCCCCCCAAATCCCACATGAGTTAGAGACTGAAGTCACTGTAGATGTGGTCTATCGAGAGGAGACCATGTCCTTATAATGTCATGTAAACATCTTATTCACTAATAAAGATCAGGATGATGAAATTCAATGGAATATCAGAACCCTATATGTATCAAGAAGACTAAATAATGTCAATTTCCAAAGATCTCTTATTGATAATGGTTCTGAGATCAATATCACCCTATTTCAAACCCTTTGATGTTTAGGATATAGTGAGTGATACCTATATCCCAAAAGAATATCCATTAAAGGGTAAGACAAATGTGAGAAAAGGCCTTTCAGGAAGATCATGCTCAAAGCTTCATTTTGGGATCTTACATCAGTCGTTGAGTTAATGGTTATCTTTCAAGTTACTTCAAATAATTTCTTACTTTCAATTCCCTTGATCCATAGACACATGACAGTGCCTTCAACATTCCATCAGTGTTTGAAGTACCCATCAATGTAAAGTTTAGCATACTACATGGTAAAAATTCCCCCTTCAAGACTTGTAGAGCTACATATGCTGAAGCAGATTTCTAAAAGAAAGGATAAAAGAATCCAATAACAGATGATGATATAAAGTTTGCAGATCCAAATGATTTTGGGACCGCCCCAGTGATTCCCTAGAGTATTATGGATAGTGACTTTGTGCTCCGCATAAATCTTCTCGAGATCACATATCTAATCCCAGTGGTCCAAGCCCCTCCTTTCTTTAGTTGCAACATAAAATATAATCAGATAGAAACCTCTCTGTAATTACATAGATAGCAGGGGATGATAATGTCCCTTATAATGGCTTCACTCACCCTGATAGTTATACATAATCCTTCATATTATCTTCATCTGGAAATACCTCCACAAACTCATAAATGAAATAAAATAAGGATTACCTCTCGAATTCCTCTCCTATGTTCGAGGAAGGTGTCTCCACCAATATAGATGAGATCGGGAAAAAAAATTCTGGAACATAATAATACCTAAAACCTACTATGATTAGTGAAACCATGCCACTCTAAGAGAAATATATGTACGTTTCATTCCTGAATCAGCACAAATATTTTTTTCACATGGAACTGTGTAGAAATGACTAGAATGAATTTAGATGTGGATACTCACCATCTTGGACTTCCCAATTTTCATTGAGGCTTTAAAGTATTTATAAGATAATACATCCCTCTCATTCCACCAATATAGAGGCATAAGATGACATGTTGATCAAAGCTAACTTTTTTCGAGAATTACAATACCTGAGATGGCTCACCAAATCATACCCATCAAAAGAAGAATGGTAAGATTAGGGTCTTCAAAAAAATTTAGAGATCCTAATCATCATTTCCCAAAGGTTTATTTCCCATTGTAGATTGAAAATCACTTGATCAATGCAACTACTGGATTCCAAGACCTTTTCTTCATGGATGGGTACTTGAGAGACAATCAAATAAGGATGGACCCCTAGAGATGAAGAAGTCACCACCTTAAGAGAAACTTAGGGGATCTTTTTATACCAGGTTATGCCTTTTGGGTTAAATAGAACTAGAGCCACATATTAATGTTCCATGAATCATATCATTAAACCATTACTTTGAAAGATAGATGAATGTTATGTCGATGAACTGGTTGTTAAATCCTGACAATGATGTGCTCACTTCACAGTTCTCTAGACTGTATTCAAAAAGCTGTGACAGAAAAATCGGAAGATGAATCTACAAAAATGCACTTTTAGGGTAACATTAGGGATGTTTCTTGGATTTTTGGTGCACCACTATACCATCATGGTTTACCTAGAAACGACTAGTTCTATTCTAGAATTTTTGTCCCTAGAAATATCAAGGAACTGAGGTAACTCCAAGGACACCTCACCAACATTTGGAAATTCATAACCACCCTAGCCAGCAAAGCTCTCCCCTTCACCAGGTTGATGAGGAAAGAAATTGCTTACCAATGGGATTAAGACTATCAAAAGTCTTTTAAAAGTACAATGTTATACATACTACATCCATCGGTCCTGATGCCTCTAGTGGATGGAATGCCACTCATCCTATATGTAGACACCATGGGATGCTCACTAGAAAACCTACTTGGAAAAAAATGGAGTGGGGAGATAGAATATTATATAATACCTCAATCGGACAATTCTAGGTACCGATACCAGATATTTTGATGTCAGGATGAATTTCATTGCACTCATATTTACAGTGAAAAAGGTGCAGCGTTACTTAGATCACCGCAATGTCTATATTATTTCTCGTATTGATCTGCTAAATTATATCATTGGTTGTCCTATTTTTTACTGGGCATGTCACTCTATGGGTTGTTATTCTTCAACAATATGACATTCTATTCATATCAAATAAGTTAATGAAATGGTAATACTTAGCTAATTTCCTCACAGCACATCCTACCATGTAAAATACATAGTTGGACACCGATTTTCTAGATGAGGAGGTTTTCTATGCCTATGAAACTCCTCCAACATGGGAGATGTATTTTGAAGGTGACTCCAGATGTCCTACTAGGAAAAGAATGGAAAACCTAAATCTCAATCGGGTTGGTTTAGGGATTGTTTTTGTCTCTCTAGACAATGATGTTTTTTACTACTCTTTCTCACTATCTGAAGGCTGTAAAAATAATGAGGATAAATATCAAGACCTCATCACTGGATTGGAACTAGACCTATAGTTGCACCACTAAAGAACTCTCTCATTGAGCATCATATGAGATATAGAAGAAATCGATCAGGTAAACACTACCCCAGAGCATGATGAACCAATGACCAATCTTAAATGGATGGACCCATAATCGGTTATCTCCAAAATGGGGTTCTCCCAATAGACCTTTCCAAAAGGGAATAGATTCGGTGCAGTTCAGAATACTTCATCTATATAATGGTCCAAATGATCAAAAACCCATTTATAATTGTGGAATTAATGGAATCAGATGAATAGAATAAGGTGATAATCTCTCCATCATTAAATTTCATGCATGATCTTACAACATTAATCAATTTGGGACCGGTCTCTCCGATTAATTAAAGAGGATGGGATATTACTTGCATCCCATGATAGCAGAATGGGTGGAATTCAATAAAACAAATTATGCATGCCAGATCTATGCAAACATAATCCATCAAACCCAAAAATTACAATATATAGCTAAATATTATTGGTCATTTTCCATTTCTGTTATGGATGTTTTGGGGTCATATCCCTCAGATGTAGCTCAATAGTTCAAGTACATCCTTACTACTACTTACTTCTTTTCCAAATTGTTTTAGATGATACCCATCAAGGAAGTCAGGATGAATAATATCATCAACTTCATAAAGTCTCATATCATCACTAGGATAGATGTCCCTCACTAAATATTGACAGACAAAAACACCAATTTCTATTTCAAGTTGTTGGAGAAGCTATACCAAGAGTACAATATCGAGTCCAATAACTCTTCTCACTATCATGCATCGAAAAATGGACAGATATAAGCCTTCAATAAGACTATCAAATATACTCCATAATATGGTGAACAAATATAATAATTATTTTTCAGAAAAACTCCTCCATGCTTTATGGGCCAACCGTACCACCACATGTATTGCCAAAAAGGAAATACAATACTCATTGGTGTAAAAGACTATGTCAGTGTTACCCAAATAGGTCCAGCTAACTTCACTCCAAATATACATTTTTGGACAACTCTAAGATGATGAAAAATCAGAGAAGTGACTGGATGAATTGGAACAACTAGATGAGAACTGGTTGCACACACTGCACAACATAGAGATCCATCAGAATCGAATCTCATGAGCCTTTAATAATAAGTTTTTCATTCATTCATTTTTCCAAGGAGAAATGTTACTGGCTCTTAGAACCCCAATACTACTAGGAATGAATCCCTTGAAACTAGAACCCAAGTGTGAAGGGACTTATTTCATACATAAGGTTTACAATAATGGAGCCTATTTACTAGCCACCATGGGTGGGGAGTATGTCACACCACAAACCAATGAGATATTTCTCAAGAAATATTTTTCATAACTATCATCAAATTGGCATCCACATCAGAGTAAGCCACAACATTCATCCATACTAGATTATGATAAAATGTATATAGATCATCCTAGTCACATGCTTTTAAACTACATAGTTTCTTTAGAAATATGTGTAGCTTGATTCTCATTTCCAATTAGAAATGTAGTATCACCCAAACCTCTATTTATGGGATTATCCATAGGATTACACTCCTTTCACATCGGGCGATCCAATGATCTTACCTTGTGAGAATATATTGGAAGAAAAATATCCTTACCACATGATGTGAAACTGTATAGATCCAAAACATATTCTTCAAATTGGGAGATCCATATCCTTACCGCATTACATAAAATTGCAATGATCCTTAACATCCATCTTTATTCACATTGAGTCACCCACGTCCTTGCCTCATGATTTTAAACTTCATGGTTCTTTAAGAAATATGTGCATCTTGATTCTCATTTCTAATGGGATATGTAGGGATTCCATGATATTATATTTTGGTCCAATGACAATATGATACAAGATTCCCCTATCCTGCTCTTCAATACCTCTGCATGGTGAGGGGTACATTTTTCATTCCTTGTTTCTCACACTGAGCATACATCACATGGGATTTGGAGTATCAATGAGTTCTTACTCTCACAAAAAATATATAATAGCTTTCAATAGGCCCATATCCATCTTTAATGCAAGAACATAAAAGAAACATCATTATTAAATTCCAAATGATGTTAAATTGAATTGTCAGCATCCTTGTCACATGAAATTAAATTTCATGGTTCTTCAGGAACTACATGTGGCTTGATTCTTATTTTTATGACATATGTAGAAATTCCCAGACTCCTATCCATAAACCCAATTGTAGCATTACAACTTTTCCATGTCATTCAATCTATGTCCTTTCCATATGATGGTAAACTTCAATGTTTTTAAGAACTATTTTTGTCTTGATTATTGTCATCATTAGATATATAGTAATACCAAGGTATTCAATCCTGGTCTCATCTACAACAATTAACGGAAATAATTCCCACCTCTACATATGGTTTATACTTGTGTAGAGTATTTCCCTTTCAAGAACTATGTGTGACTTGATTCCTATCTTCATAGGATATGTAGTGATGCCTGAACTTCAAAAACCAGGCCCATTCGTGAGAAATAAAATATAAATATGACCCACTATTTACATATGGGTCATTACTATGTAGGGAACATCATTATGAACTATGTGTGGCTTGATTCCCATTGACATAGGATACATAGTGACATCCATAATTACATCCAAGAGCCCAGATACAATACTATAATTTCCCAAAAGGGTATACAAATCCACATCAAATGACGTTAAACATCATGGACTTTCAGAAAAATGTTTGATTTTATTTTTATTATTAGGAGATACGTAGTGATGCCTAGACTTCTACCCTTTGACCCAACTGTAACATTTCCATCTACTCACATAGGTTCCCATGTCCTTAATATATGAGGTTAAACTACATTATAATACGTCCACACCATAAGATGATAATCTACACAGAAGTACATCCTTATCGCAAAACATTAAACTGCAATGGAAACATCTTTGTCACATGACATTAAAACTGCACAAAAAAAATATCCTTAACACATGAAAAAAAACTGCATGGAAATTTCATTATATCTTGAAATTAAACTGCATGGATAAATTTCCCCATTATTAGGACTAATCTGATAATAAAGAGTATCATTTTCAGGTACTGTCTTTTGTTGTCAAGTAAGTTTGAGAAGAAAGTAAATCACTTCACTTTGTATAAATGGATGATCAGAATGATCTTCATACTCAGGATATCAGATTCACAGTTCTTATGAAATTCCATTTGATTTGGAATGAAATATATTGTTGGAAGATAGGGAACATATAATACTTTCCATGGTAAATTTGATAATGCTTTGGTGGTCTATATTTCACAAAGATCATAAGTTGTTTTGAAAACTTGTGATGCATGATTTATTAAGGAAAGGGGGATAAATGGTGTTTCCAATAATTTTACAATTTGATTGGAGGGAAATATGTTGATGGATGATTACAAAGTAGCATGGTTAGTTTTTCTGAAGCAAATTTTATGGTGGCACAGTTTCCCAATGTTTTCTATATTTTTGGGTTCAAAAATTTAGAGTTTTTCCAGCATCGCAAAACAAAGATTTTCATGAAGATCTTATCAAAATAAGGAAAATTAATGATTTCCATGAAAATAGGCTTCATGAGTTTTTTTCATGAAGGATTAATGAAATATGATAGTGATCTTCAAGATAGTGATGAGCATCGCAATTATGAGAAATAGAGCATCACGATCGGTGATAAAAATCTTCACAATTAAAAATAATCAGAGGAAGTTACAAGAAGGTTTTGGATGGAATGCTATGAGATTACAATGAGAATTACGAATCGGAAATTTACATGGTGCTTTGTGAAAAAGGGAGTATAGTGGTTTAAAAGAAAGAGCCTCGCAAAATGGGTATGACATGGCTGAAATTTTCTAGAATTGTGGAAATTCCTATAAATAAGCCTCTACCCCCTTTAGATTGTGTACCAAGACTTAAATGAAAATATTAAGTCTTCATATTTGTGAAGGTGGTTGGAATATGTAGTATGATAAGAATTTTGTGAAGTATATAAGCCAATCGAATATTCTGAGCATCAAAAAAAGTAGTAAAATTCTCAAAGTCTAAGTGATATTCATGAAGGAAGTAAGTTACGTGAAGGAAATTTTATTTTCAAAGGGTGTGAGCTTTGTGAAGGGAGATTCACAAAGGAGCTTCATGAAAATATTTTTTGAATGCCCAGTTTAAGTGAACAGAACATTTATTGAGCATCAAAAGCAGACTGAGGTATCAGACTAAGTATCATTACAAAGTCTAGGAGGTTCTTACCTGCTTTTAGGTAAGAAAGAGAAAAATTGTTTTGAAAGATCAAATTTGTAAAAGTGGATCAAGAAGAAACATAAAATTTAATTACATCATTTTTTTCTAGAATAATCACACACACTATTAGATTATTTTCAAAGTTCTACATGAGTGTAAGAGAACATCCTACTCATTATATTTCACATCAAAGGATTGTTTTCTATTGGATTTTTTGGTATTGGATTATTTATAAACCATTACAAGGGAATATATACTCTTGTTGAGTAGTAAAAATTGTAAATTATTATGTTCCTATGGATGTTTATTTTATTTTTTATCAGTAGGTAAAGAAATATTTAACCTAAGTTGAAGGTTATTTAAAATGTAAAGAAACATTAAAAAGAAAATAAATCACTAATTCACCTCTCCCCTTCTAAGTGATACTTAAATACTCAGTGGGAAACTACACCCACTATATGATGATAAAAATTTTAGACCATCCCTCGTTTTTTCACTTCATATTAGAGTACCTCAAGAGAATTACCTCAGTCAACCATAGTATAAGGCGATTCTTCCATATTTTAAAATCACATCAATCCATAATCTAAATTTCATTCCTTGGGTGCCTCGGATCACTAAAAACCTTCCATGGCCCTTGGAAAGGATACCCAAATTTAAGAGACACTTTTTTGGACTATGTATGCATGCATATGGCTATTTCATATATCTATATGGTCGTCAACAAAATGTGTCAATTTGAGAAAAGGACATTTCAATCCTTGTATGTCATGACATCATCTTGATAGAACTAAACACCTCAGTATATCTGAACAACTCTCAATATGAATGTCCCATATCATTACCCATGACCTGAAAACCTCAATCCATGATTTAAAATTTTTCTATCTCTCACTCAGAAGGTTGTTGGAGTATTCTTGACCATGGGTATCCTAATTAGGCTATTGTGTATCATCCCCCATATTTAGTCCATGTGTTTCCTTGTATTAAACTGCACTGAATTCGGTCTATGTTGTATGACCTTAAACACTATCTTATGATGGTAAAAAATGGAAGACCTTAAACTACTACCGAAAGAGAGACAAAACATGTCAGTTTGAAAACCCGTGAAGGGTGGACTGTGCAAAAGTCAAGTATTCAATCACTAAACTCTTCATCTCCATAGTTGAGGAAAAATTTGGGGTGAAAATAAATGAGGCATGAAGATCGTACGGACAAATTCATATCCCTAGAAAAATCCAAGCTATTCTTGCTGGACCTCCTGGCCCAAGAAAAAGTTAAAAGAATGTTTTTTCACATCTCTTCGCAGTAAGAATATTTTCTCTAACCGGTGACACAAATTTTAGGGTTCTCATACCATTCTTGTATATTACACTTTCCAAAAATCACACATCATGACTTGGGTTCCTTAGTTCATCATAAACCTTTCTTGGCCCCTGGAAAGGATATTCGGCTTCAAGGGACCCTTTAATTACTATGCATACATCTATATGGCTCATGCATATGCACCAACAGCCATTAACTAAATGTGCCACTATAAAAAGGGCACTCCAATCCTTAGGATCCCTAAAATCATAACGGTATCACTCAACACCTTAGTGTGTCTAAAATACTCTCAGTATAACTGTCCCATACCAGCCTCTTGACCTGAGTACTTTGGAAGATGATTTTCAATATTCATACTAAACTATCTGAGTATATTCAACATCCTCATTGTTATGTTACCATATTTTATACTCTTTCGCAAGGACAGAATGTGACACTCCATTCCATAACCTTTTATGGATCACACCTCATGATTTGAGAGCATAGGGCATAAGGCTTGATCTTTTCAATTAGATATAAAACTTCCCTAGGGTTCCAGAAACCTTCCTATATAACTTTCATTCAAAGCCCAACCTCGTAATCTAGATGTTTGGGTATTCATAAACCACTCAAGGACCTTGGAAATAAATGGTGATAATATTTTTCTAATAAATACTACTGAAATATAAGGGCCCTGATCCCCCAACTAAAGACATTCCCTTCTTATTATAAAGGAGCTTCAATCCTTGTGAGCCCTGGAAACACTGCGGTGGAACCTAGAATCTCTAAATGTCATAAGACATACCAAGAATTTCTTCCCCATATCATATTCACAACTCAAAATTTTTTATTATTACTTGAAACTCCCATACTCCAACTATCTAGGTAGATTTAACATCCACGGTATTTCTCCCTTGACCATATTACCTCCATAAATCTTCCATAGCCCTTGGAAAAGAAACCTCACTTCAACGGACCTTTTTTTAACTATGTATGCATGCCTATGGAATCAATTTACATTCCTACAATCGTCAACAAAATGAGTCACTTTGAAAAAATGGATTTTTGATCCTTTTGATCCCTTGAAACACCACTATATAACCCAATACCTTAGTTTTTTTTGTTATTCCTGGAATGTCTACACTATATTCCCTAAATGCGATATCAGGTCCAAGCTAAAAGACCATAAACTAAAGTGATATCATGTTTAAGCTAAAATAACATAAACTAAGGTGATATATTGTGTGAGATAAAAGACCATAAACTAAATAAATATCAGTTTCAGGCTTAAATACCATAAACTAAAGTGATATCAGGTCAATGGTAAAAGACTATAAACTAAATAGATATCTGGTCCACGCTAAAATACCATACACAAAAGTGATATCAGCTCTGAGCTAAAATACCATAAAATAAAATGATACTAGGTCTGAGCTAAAAGACAATAATATAAGGTGATATCTGGTCTGATTTAAAAGACCATAAACTAAAGCGATATCAGGTCCAAGCTAAAAGACCATAAACTAAAGTGATATTAGGTCTGATATAAAAGACCATAAAATAAAATGATATCAGGCCTGAGCAATAAGAACTTAAACTAAAGTGATATCAAGTCTGAGAAAAAATACAATTAACTAAATAAATATCAAGTCTAATATAAAATGAACATAAACTAAAGAGATATCTGGTCCAATCTAAAATACTAGAAACTAAAACAATATCATGTCCATGATAAAAGACCTTAAACTAAAGAGATGTCAGGTTTGAGATAAAAGGCCATAAAATATAGCGATATCATGTCTGAGCTGAAATATCACTAACTAAAGACATATTTGGTCTCAGATAAAAGACCCTAAAAAATAGTACAATAACAACTTAGTATGAAAAAAACCTTCAAGAACCATCATATATTCTTAGCAAAACCTTGATACACTATCCAAGCCTATCATATTTCAAAAAAGAAAAGTGTTATTCCTCTCAAAGAATTATTCTACCCAAATATACTTCTAAAAATCATATTATCTCAACATAATGATAATTATAAAAAATACATCAGTATGGAATATCATGTTTGTAGTTAATCATGACCACTTCTTGAAGAAGGATCTATTATGATTTCAAATATTCAGGTCCAAAAAATCAGTTTTTCTTGATGATATTCAAAGGATGGGTATCATTGACAATTCATAGGATATTAGATCAACGAGATGATACACATATTAAAAAAATTGAAATTGGATGACACATACAATGTTCAATGAACCTGTTCATTTATAAAATTCAAAAAAAATGGAGGAATATCCACATCTTAGAGTCTCTCTGAAGTATCATAAAAAATGGGGTACATTATAAAGATCGAACTATGATAATAGTCAATTAGCAGTGATGAAAAGGTCAGTCAGAGTCTGGTAGGAAGTGTCAATGGAACTTTGTAATGTCACTCTCCCTGCATCTTCTCCTTCAACCTCTAGATGGTGAGTTTTAACTAGATTAGTCCACTCTTAAACCCTCTTCTGAGTGGTGGATAATGAGGATGATGATGTTGAATGATCAGACCATAGATAGACATTGACCGACTAACATCTTCATATCTACATAGTCTAGAAATCAATCTAATCATACAATTTAGATATCAACTAACGAACTTGATCTAATTCTTCTAACGTATCCCTCATATCTCTAAAAAGGAAATCCTTGGTTATATGATCATGAAAATCCCTTTCATGGGTTCCAAAGTTCGGTGAGTCAAAATGATTTGCTTCATTATTTCATATAGAGGCTTTTAGTCAAAACCACCTACCCCCAAGTCATGAAATAAAATGTGAAGGCATTCCCCTTGGTCATGAAATATTTCCAAGGGAGTCTCAGTAATCAAGTCATGTATATGTTCCCAAATTAGTATATGTTGTTCCTGAGTCACTATGAACAATGGAGTAGGAATTACTAGATGAGGGATAACCAAATGAACTAATGAAAAAACTAGAGAAGAATCCCTATATTACCTTCTCACAGCATGGGAATCATCTATATCCTGTGTTAAATGATTAATTCCCTCAATAGGGTTTGTTTCATCATCAGAATAGTCATCACTGAATTAAGGTCTATTTATTAATGTCTCTCTCAAATCTTTGATCAACTCTACTATCGTCACTAACAATGGGGTTGGGGAGGAAAATGATCAGTTCACCTAACAAACCAGTAGGTTTATCAGAAAACCTAGGTAAGTTTCTACCTAAGTTTGGGAATAATATTGGGTAAGGAATATGGAATCATTAGTAGGAGGATATATGAACTCATCCTCAGTATCTTCACGTACAAGCATCTTCCAAAAAAATTTAATGACTCCAGTATGATGTTCCCATTGAACATTGGCCAAAGGAAGGGAGGGGACCCATTGAATATCAGGAAATTGATTAGAGAATCGATAACATACATAAGTTTTTTTGATAACTATCTCTTCCACTCTGGTTGTGTGAATCCCATCTCAAAGATAGAAAATATATGACCTTTCATTAAGAGAACGGTTGTCATTATCAATAATTGGTCCAGCCAGTGAAAAAAATGGAGTAAAATTGAAGTTGACAGATTGGATCATCTCATATTTAACCTCAGTAGGGCTTAGTGACAAGGCCCCAACCCTTGATATATTAAATAGGCTAGGGAAGGATTAAGTATTAGGGATCTAGGTGGAATTGTAATATTCATTATAATATAAGTTCTCTCTTATCCAGCCAAACAAAAACTAGAGAGAACTACATATCCTATAAGTGGTGATACCTTGTTTAATATGTCCTAGGAATTGGTAAAGGCTTGTGAATAATGCTACTATGAAATTTTGATGATATCCTTATGTAATTCATGCCACCATCACCAATGTGCTAACTCGGATCCCTGAGTGTGCATCCCCAGCCGAGAAAATCCATCCATTCAAGAACATATCCATAAATATTTCTTGTCTCTGGCTCAGATATATCATCTAGTGTGTGAAATACCTCCATGAGTTATAGTATCCAACCTCTAAAATGGCCCAATATAATCCATAACTATCGTGGACATGCTGGGAAGGGCACCGATGAGGGTGAATAATATTTAGTCTACCTCTACGTCTACAATGGAAAATTTTGATGCAACCCTTGAAAGAGATAAGAGAGTGCATATTCAGCTCCATTATCAACCTATCATTAATGATAAAAATCATGTCTCTAACTAATAATGGAGTATGCAAGGTATCTTCCCAAACATATATAGTAATAAGGAACTCATTGTACATTTATCCAAGGTGAGGAATCCCACCCAACTAATATATGTCCCATAAGAAGATGCCTACTTGTCCATTAGACAAGTGTAATGTAATGGTATTATGACACCAATAGATTATAAACTCATGAAGAAGATCATACTGACGATATATGATAAATTGAAAGATCCACACAACTTCATAAAGATGAACCCTATATAAGTCATTATCAAACTCAAAATAACTTTGTATGACCTAGAACGGTCATGCCCATTTGTGATAAAAAATTATTCTTGTATAGAGATCCCATTTTGGGTATCATCCACCACTCAGACTATTCAGAGAAGAAGTGAATATTTTCAAATATCACTGAGTTATAGGTTGTTGAGAGAAATCAAAGACATAGATAATAAGGGGATTTCTTTTCAATATATAAGGTAGTTCCTAAGACTGATCTATGATCATGTGACCATTCGTAGAAATTTTCTTCTTAATACAATTGGTAGAAGATGAAAACCAATGAGACGGAAGACTAAAATATGATGAAGTAATTATGGAATCATCTAAAAAACTAAACATGTATAGAGGCAGTCAATGCGATAGGGGATAATCCTAGAGCTCATATGAGAGGAACTTCTTAAAAACATCATTATCTGAATCCATGTGATATCTTGGGTTGGTATTATGATTCCTTGCAATCATGGACCTTTGGTTGGCCATATATGGTTAAGATATGAAAAAATCATAAGTTTTTTAAAAATAATAATTGGCATATTTTAGAAAAATAGAATAAAATCTTTTCAAAAACAAAGACATAAAATCTCATCAGCATCATGTGTGTCACATTAATCAGCAAGGGTTTCATGATTCTCATAATGGGTTTGTGAATTGCCTAAACCCCAAAATTCTCAAGCATCATATAACCCCATGGGGAATTGAGGAATCACATGAACCCTATGGAGACTCTCAATTGCTAGACCTGGATATGGTCACTTGAATTGCATGATACTCGATCAATTTTATAATTGATTTAGTAGATCCCATGATGTCATTAACACAATTTATGTCCTCATAGATGAATTTAAAAATAATACTGAAATATAGTTCATATTTGAGTCGAATAGGAACTTCAATAGAAGAGGTCTTACGGAAAAATATCATGGTTAAGGCTCAGGAATAAGTCTCATGGAACGATCTTGCAATAGAGGCACACAACCGAATAAAATTAGGAATAATCTAGATAAGTTGTAACTGGAGAAATGAATGGATATACCCCATATATATAGGGAATTTTGTCGAATACCTAGTGTCACCCAGTAGACCAAACATCACCTAGGATAACCATTCATGATACCACCAAAGTCTTTGGCGGGATTTTACATTCATCAGAACAGATCCCTTGTCACTGAAAATATTGCTCATGAGGGGGGCCATTTGTTGATGCCCAACAAATAAGAATAGATAATTTAAAAAGGGAATAAATAATTTAATATGTGTATTATTTTCCCCATAAATAAAAAGGAATAAGAAGGTGTTCAAGACCCATAGATCACAAAATCCTCTAAGACACTAATGATTGCATAACCATTATAAGGTTAGGTGAAGTATCCATGCTTCATGAATAGCCTACATCAAATCCCATAGATCCCCTTTTTAAAAGTATTCCTATTCTTTCAAAGTCACTCTAGACAACCATTGGCCATGTGGTGGCAGCCGAACGAGTTTTCCCAATCCACGTGGTTCTTCATTCGCAATTTATTAACAACCCATCCATAAATCCTTAGAAAATAAGAGTAAAATGTAAAAAAGGTAGATGATTATTTTATTCTTTAGGAATACATTATGAATCACCAATGAAAAGGATAATTATCCTTAGAAACAACCAAAAAACTCACAAGACCTCAAATCCCATGTGGAATAAATAAATAAATAAAAGATGAGGGAGGTGAAAGAACTCACATTCATAAAAACACCTATGATGTGCTATAGATGTTTGTGACATGGTCTCACAAGACTCTTAGACAAGATGGTATGATCTCATGAAGGCCCATTGACAAACCATTATTGTCTCGTAGAATGTATCAAATAGGTCACTTGAGATCTCAAGAATTTTTTTCAACAGACACTTTGATCATGTGAAGGCCCTTGGACATGTCAATATGAAAATTTGAAAGTCCCTTGTTGCATCTTCATGAGTCAAAAAGTCCTAGTTAATTGTAAATAATACAATAAATGAAACATTGACTAGAGGGACTCATGGAAACTCAAAATTAGGCGATGCCCTCAGAAGAGGTCGATGTTAGAGACTTGCAAAGATGCATGGCACCAGACTCCTTGACCTAATCCATCCTGGATTCATTCCAGATACTTTGCATAGCCCATTGAAAAATCATGGTGGTGTGGCCTATAAATCCCCACTCTAGCCTTAGATAAAGAGTTGAACTTGTTCACATCCAGGTGAATCCACACACCCAAGCACCAGAGCAGATTTCTCAGAGTGCTTAATATCATGACTAGAAAGTCTTCTGTTAGGTAATACAGAGAAGAATAGTCGATGTAATCATGCAACATGCATAAATCCACCATGCATAATCATTTATAGATTATGCAAAGGTCATATGGAAGGACATGTGAAGAATATCCCACATGTATACTAGTTCACAAGGGACGTAAAATAAACTAGAATTGAATAAATCTAAGGCTTTATATATATAAGAGTTGGAACAAAGACTAATGGTCAAAGAAATAAACCAAAAACATGTTCACTATCCCTCATGCACATTGCGTGAACCATCCAAGACATGGGACCGCACCAAGACATCTCACCTATATCTCGTGACACTCCTTCTGCATGAAATTTGGTTTATATGAAGTCCTTTGGACATGTCAGTACGGGTCATAATGTTCCAATTGGATTTCCAGTTTAATCTCATGAAGCCCTGTGAGCTCATCTCCCAAGCCTTGTGATTACCTTCAGATATGTCACCTAAATCATATAACAACATCCACTCAGGTCATCCATGTCTTGTGATTCCCCCTAGACATGTCATCCTGGACTTACGACACCCTTTGAGCCACATCGCATTGAATCTTACAAAACCCTCCATATGTGTCAGACAGCTCTCATAATGACACCTAGGAAAGTCAACTAGATCATGAGACACTCTCTAAAACAAGTCGTCCAGGTCCTGTGATGGCTTCCATGACAAGACATCTCAGTCATGCGATGTCCTCCAAACAAGTTATCCTTGATCACACGATAACACTTAGATATGTCATCCAGCACATGTGAATTCCTACGGACATGTCAACTAAATCATATGATTTCCTTTCAACATACCAAGAAAACTTTATCCAGCATATCATCCAAACAACTAAGGAATTTCAAGTGGACAATCAATTCATGTTTGGTAATTATGTAGGACAATGGGAAAAGTCATCCCAGGACATGATGATATTGTCTGTCCATGGTGTGTAAGCCCCGATTAATAGGGAATCCTTAGTGTGTAACCCTTGATAAAGGGAACTGTGATGACTCTGATTCTTGTTATATTTAGAATATGTAGTCCACCTTTCCAAGCTTCAAACTTCATTATAATCATTCAGGGCAATCCCATCATATATGTCTCACATCCTCAAGAAATAACAATGACTACTTGACACCCCTTGTTTCTCACAATGATCATAGCTCACATGGGCTTAGGTATTTGCAATCATCATATGATCTACATAAAAACTAGGGTAGACCTTGTGTGTATGCCATAAATAATTGAACTATGAGTACATTGATTCCTTTCATAACTAGGATATGTAGGACACATTCCTAAGGATCATGACTGAACTCAAAATATGCATTAGCCTCAATGTGGGTCCTATAATGTCTCTTATACTTTATATATTGGGATCCAATCACTCCCATGGGTTGATAATCCTACCTTATCCCTCAAAAGATTGAGAAATAAATTGAACTATGAGGACTCTGATTCCAACCATGACATGGATATGTAGGATGTCTCCCTGAGGCCCGAGCTCCAAAATAAACATCCCAAGGGGTGCCACACATCTTGATGTCAGTATACATATGAAATGAGACAGATAACTTATTATCCCTTATTTCCCACATTGAGCACAAATCACATGGGATTAGGGAGTTGTAATAGCCATATCATTCACATCACGTATATCCACATACCGTGTATATATTAATATATAGGCCTCAATGAGTTCCATGATATATTCTCCTCTACAAAAAGGAATTTACCTTGCGGCCAGTCCCATTGGAAAGAGTGAACTATAGGAACTCTAATTCCTATTATAACATGGATATGTAGGATGCCTTCATAAGGCTCAAGCTCAAATAAGCACCCCTTTTAGTGAAAGTCCTTTTATGAATTTGATATCTCAACCATCGGGACCCAATCATCCCCCTAGGATGATTACTATATCTCATCCTCTAGTGGAATGAGAAAACATATAAACTATGAAAACTCAGAATCTCTTAATAATTGGTACACGTAAGAAATCTCCCAGGGACTCGATTTTAAATACCTAGTGTCTCAGAACTCCAATATATGTCATCTTCGCATGCTGTTAAACTACATGTTTTCAATGAACTATGTGGGTTTTTATTCCTTAAATAATCAGGATACATGGGACACCTCATAATAAATAAATACCCTCAGAATATTTACCATCTTCTTGTGTGGTATCACATTTTGTAACTCATGGATATATGGATGCAGCACATAAGAAATTGTCCATTATTGGAAAAAAAATGGATAACATCAGATACATGCAGATGGATTCCCTAAAGAGTCCTCAGCCTTTTGAATGTGAAAGATAATTAACCCATGGTCATTATGTTAGGGAAACCTTTCTTGTATTATAATTAGGAATATATTCGTGAACATGTCTTGAATCTATAATAGAGTCCCAGAGTAGGAAATAATTCTTCCCAAAGGGGTGTGATGAACCCAACCTCTCATTCAATTGACCAATGCAAGTCCCCAAGAGTAGTTGGGCCAAAAAACCTAGATGACTGCCTAGATTTGGAAAGCAGTTTTGTAACCATATATGGATGAAGGAACTATTGGGTGTTTCTAGGGACGATGAAGAAAATGGAAAACCCAATGCGAGCAATTGAGAAAGGCCTTAAACCCCCCATCAGCAATCAAGATTCCTGGAACAAACCTATTCTATGCCTCGCACCATGATGAAACACACCCCCATAACCAGATGTAAATAAATATTCCTTTATTGAATAGTCGGGGCTTATCCAACACTGTAACCATATGTTCCCTAAGGCTACTTGTAAAAAAGAATAAACCTGGTTTTTTTGGGCTATCTAAACCAATGATAGGTTTCTGTAATAAAATTTCCTCACTTAAAAATAGGGGTAACAACTACTTGGGATTAACCATACCCCTTCTAACATCAATAGGATCTAAATCCTATATCATGTTAATATTGATGATCCAATGATTATCAGTGCAAGTAATCAATGTATTGAAAACAATTTTATTAGGTTAGGTAAGAAGCATTTTTGTTTAGTAGTCTATGACTTTAATAGTTTCCTTGAAAAAAGTTCTATTTGGATGGAAATTAACACACTCTATATTATGATCATTGATCCTTGGATTGTCACTATAGACTTCAATTCAATTCATCATCCTTGTGAAAAACTTTGTCCAGTTTCTCACTCTATTTCAAGAAAGGATTTCAGAGCTTATACTGAAGAATGGAATATGTTTGAGATTAATATTGTTAGTGATAAATTCACCGAGTATTAAAAACATCTTAATAGAATTGAGGAATTTAAAATGGATAGATATTTTATTAATTAATCCTCAATAGATACATGGGAATCCATTTAATGTATTTTCTTGGTATGATCTAATTCTGATCGCTACACTAATCATATGAGTTTCTTGTCTAATGAAAATAATCCACCACTTCCTATTAGGTTTAATAATGCCTAGACCTCCCATCCTGAATGTTCAAAACTTTTTCATGATACCCATACCTCAATTGATTACAATTACAATCCATTTTCTTTCTTTCTTAAGCTTAATTTTCTTAAAACATGGATGAATGATTGGAGTAGAAATTGTTTCAACTCTTTCAATAAGGAAATTGGATATCTTGAGAAATCTCTTCACCTCATTTAAGAGGACATAACAATGATTAAAATAATTGGATGTCTTGAATAATAATTTTTTATGTCTTCAAAGCTCAAGAACCTTTTCAAGATCAAGTATAAACTTCAAATGGACATTTGTAATACCATTTGGCTTACTTATGGGGGTAGAACCATTAAATTTTTTAATTATTTTTATAGTGATAGTAGGGTTAGTAAGAAACTTTCCCATATTAAGCATAGTGACTAGATCTTGGATGATATAAAAGCTCTTTCTAATCATGTTTTTTCATTCTACTTGAATCTTTTCAATGGTTCCCACACTGGTTTATATATGACGGAAGATAGTATCCCTATACTATAAAATGATGAAGATAATATCAGGGTCACCTCAATTAATTTAGAAATTAAACTTAAGGATAAAATATTTGGCCTTAATTAAGGGATTTCTCCTAGATCATATGGTTTCACTGACCATTTTTTCCAAACCTAATTGTATGTTATAAAACATGATTTTTGTAAAGCGGTTAGTCAATTTTACAAGGTTTTCTCTCTCTCTCATAGGGTATTATTGACCAATTACTTTCCCCTATTCCAAATTTGAATAATTAATGTGATATTAATAATTTTCAAATAGTTTATCTTGTTAATACCTTCTAAAAATTAATTAAGTAAATTCATTCATATAGGATTTCCATAGTCTCAGATAAAATTATTTCTTGGAATATTTTTAGATTCCTTAAATAGTGAAGTATCCAAGACTGTCTTATAAATTCTTCTAAGTGTGGTATCCTTCTCTAGAAATATAAAATGATAGGTAATATTTCATTGAATATTGATATTAAAAAAGCTTCAACACAACAGACTGGGGTTTTATTGTTAAGGTCTTCATCAGCTTTGGATTTGATATCAAATTTTTTCATTCGATTAATGATCCTATGTGATCTTATCACATATAAATTCTTATTAATGGATATATGGAAGGTTATTTCAATTATTCAAGATGTTAAAGGAGAGGTGAACACTTCTATTCCATTGTTATCTCTATTATAGTGAAGTATATTAGCAGGTTTCTCCATCATATGGTGGATAAGGGAGATTTTAAGACCATTAGGGATTCTGTAGGTTTATCTACTTCATCACATTTATTTTATGCTGATAATATTATTCTTTTTATTGAAGATGATAATTGAATCATTAGAAACATCAAAAAGTAACTCTTGTATTATGAAAAAGGGTCAGTTTAGGAGTTATGTTGGAACAAATATTTCCATTATTTTGGAAAGAACAGTGTTTCTACCAGGAAATTAAATATGATGAGGGAATTGGGAATCATAGAAGTAGCTTGTCTATTAACCAACTTATGGTTTCTCATGTTTTAGTTAATACCCTATGAGGTTTACTTCATTCATAATTTTGAGCCAAATTTGAATATTCTTGGCCTCCTAGAAAGGTAAGTCTCCCTTAATGCTATGATGAATTTTCCATGTGAATCACATCCTTATTTCTATGTTTTTTTATTATTTTAGGGTCTATATATGTTTCACTTCATTGATAAAGAGAATCATCAACTCCTTGATGATTTTTTTTTGGAGGGATGTAATCTTGAATGATAGATTATTATGGTTTCATGTAAGAAATGTTGTAAAACTCAAGTACTCAAAGGATTGGGAATAAAAAAATATCTTCCTTCTAAATCAATCACTTCAAGATAAATATATTTAGGGACATGTCAATGAAACATAATATTATTTGGCATTTATCAAATCTATATTATTGGGTATACTAGAATCTGAAAACTTAAATTATCACAAATCCTCTATTTTTTCCATTTTCAAATCTATATTTTCTATAATTTATTCATAATCACACTGGTTAAATAATTTTAATTCCTATATTATAATTTATTTTGATAATTAGAGATATATTTCATTGGTTGATATTTTCTACTACACTTCTCCAGTGAGGGATAATAATACCAGCATTATGGTCCAAATGGATTGTCTTAACTTACTCCCTGATGATATTAGATCACCGGTTTTACATTATATTTTTATAAAAAAGGATTATTTACTAATTTGGGAACCATATTCAGATGGAATTATTAACTATAAACTATTTTACAGTAATGACATACAGGGTTTTCCTAGCTAGATCGATTCATTGAATAATAAATGGAGTTCTACGTTCATGTTTACTCTATTAAATAGGTTGTCCTTCACAAAGATCCATATAGATTCTAGCCTTCAAAATATGGGTATCTTTATATAATCTAGATGAATTTTTTATAATCATCATAGGGAGGATATGGATTAACTCTTTATAATTTTCCACATGGCATCAAGGCAATGTAATGTAATCTTGGATTTATTTGATATTTTCCCTCTACACATCAGCTCTATCATCGATCATCACAAGGTGTGCTTAAAAATCCTAATGTATCATAATATAATGAATCTATTGAAGGTGGAATTTGTGGAGATTTTCCATGAAATCTGACATGGAAGTAACTTGATTATTCATTAACATGCCTCTTTCAGTTCATACTCATCCATTATTTCAAACATGCTGGCTATTTAAAATGAAAATTTACTTCAGATATTCCATTTCAACAATTCAGTTCATGATTTTTGAGTGATGAGATGTCTGATGATTATAGATAACTTTTCCCCTCCCTTGGGTACTTTTGTGGTTATATGGATCTCACTGTTTTTTGGATGGTTTGAATGAAATTTTGATGGATCCTCTAAAGGAAATCTTGACTCTATGGGCTATGGATCTATTTATAGTTATCATAGTGATGATAATATAGGCTTCCTTTATGTACTATGTTTTGTTCCCCCTTCTTTGGAAGCTAAAATTCATGGTTTGATCAATGTATTGGACATGTAAAATAAATAGATCTAGAACAATTTATTTTTTTAGTATGACTCCACCACGATTGTGCAAGCTAATATAATAGGAAATATTCACCTTTCCTGGAAGATGATTGATCGACGGATCTAATGATTAAACATGATCTACTCAATGAATTACATCATTAAACATGAGTTTAATGAAGCTAACTCTCTTGATAATGGTTTTGTGAACAATGGGATGATTTGTGTTGATTTCTTCTTTTCCAATACCCTCATGGTTGAGCTGATTCCAGAATTTCTAAGAGATAAATGTAATATACCATCCTTTAGACTATTATAATTGTTTTATTTTAATTAGGAGGCCTATCCTTTTAACATGGTGTAATATTTTCAAAAAAAATGGTGAAATTGAATAATAAATGTGATATATATTATGATTATGAATGAAAAAAATATAATCTACCTTCTTTCCCTCTCATTCATTGAGAAATGAAAACCTTAACTATGTGTTGTGTATACTACCACCTCTATAATTTAATGTATTAAATGTTCCTTCTAGTTTATTTATAATTTATTAAACTCTATTTATGTATGAATCACTGACATAAAATAGTCCATATAGTATCATTATTATTCTATAATAATGGTATTATTTCAAAATATAAAAAAAAATCATAATCATAATCGTCTATCAATTGTGGTATGTTTATGGTTGGGTTGATCTAAAAACCTACAAAAAAGAGGATATAAAAAATATCATGGATGAATTTGAGAACTTAATTACAAATAATATATGATTTAAATTAGAAAATAAATATTTTATCATGGATATATATTGGAAAAATTAATATTAAAATCACTAATTATGATACCACCATTCATTTTTTAAAAATCATCAAGACGTGCTTGTCACTAATTTCATCTACAAGATCTGAAACAAAAAAATATATTAAATTAAATTAGGAAATTATAAAAAATTATAAAAAATAAATTCCAATATCTTTTATTAGCAGATAATTATGAAATTTTTTATTATAATAAATAGCAGTACTTCTATAATGAATTTAATTCAAGACAATCATGATTAATCACGCCTGATATTGAAAAAAAAATATAATAACTGACTAATATAAATGTAGAGAATAATCATAAATCATTCTTATAAAATTATATATATATATATATATGATTTTTTTTGGAAATAAATGATTAAGTTACTAATTTTTCTATACAGGATATACAACTGCTTTAGCAGAAGTAAGAAATTAAGGTAAGGGTTTCTTATCTCAAATTATCACTCCTTAAGACATATTTCATATCATATACCATATATTCCTTACAATAGTGTATCTATTTCCCCTTAAATATTTATATCATGAACCTTTCATTATTTATGGTATTTTATTTCTCATTTGGAATCATATCCTTCAATGTGTTTTGACTCGAAAGTTTCTAAGGTTGTATGGGGATATTTATCTCAAATTTAATTTCATGAGACATATTTCTTAATGTGAACCATCATACCATTAATATGGTGTGATAACTATATAATGAATTATTTTTACCATATTCATGTGGATTTAAGAGACTGGATTCCCATCTCCCCAGCTGATCTCTCAGGAACAACACAGGTTCATGAGGGGGGGTCCATTCAAGGTGACATTGCCTTGGCCCAAGAGTTTCTTGGATATATCAACATGAAGTTTCATGGTTCTAACATGGTCTTAAAACATTAAATTTATAATTTGTATGATTTCATGGATTTAATTTTATCAAAAAATCTCTTGCATGCATGGGGTTTTCTTTCCATGTCACTGACTTGATCTTCAGGTGTTTTAGCTATTCATGGATCTTTTCCCACTTCATGGGGAAAAAACATGGTTTCATTAATATGGTTTGTGTCCCAAGGCAAGGGGACACCATATTCCCCAATATCTTCATCATGTCCTAGGATATTTTCAGTTGGTATATCAAGAGGAGTCTTAGAAGGGGTGATATCTCTCATTTTCAATGCAGAGAGAGTGTGAATTGCATTTCCCATATTATGTTTTCTGATGATACATTAGTATTCCTCAATGTGAACAAGACATTTGTTCATGGTATTAACAGGATCATGGAAGATTATTACCATTGGATTGGTAGACCATCAATAGGGGTAAGTGAAATTTTTACATTACTAGTCATTGTTTGAATAGAAGAAGTAAGTCTCTTTATAGCCATTTGAACATGAAACACAGCTACCTTCCCATGGATTATCTGCAGAACCCCATCCCATATATAAGTTTTCACATCCACCACTTCAATTACATCATTTCTAGAATCATAGGTCGATTCACAAACTGGAAGAGTTGGTTCCTCTCATTCGGTGGCTAGATTATGCTTGTTAATAACGTCATTTCCTCTATTTTGGTGTATGCACTCTCTACTATAAAAGTCCCAACGGGTGTGATGGATAGTATTGATAAAATCATGGTCTCATTTGTCATGGATGTTCATTCTAATAGGAAGAGGCATTAGGAATCTTGGATCTGTCTTTCCTGACCTATCAAGGAGGGTAGTATCATCATGGGGAGAATTTTTGACACTCTTCATGGCATTCATGCAAAGAAAGCCTAGGACATAATTGAATCTCCCACAATGTGGTGTATCTTCATGGAGTCAAAATATCAAGAGAGGGATAGACTTCTCGTTGGCCATTACTCCTCACTTTGGCCTAAAATTTCTCCCCTGATCATGACCCTACATCCTTTCTCTAGGTGGACCATGGGGAAGGGGGAGATCTCTTTCTGGAATCATAATTGGGCCAGTTCCAATGTTGGATTCCTAGGATACCCTTCCACTAATATTTCATTCTGTTAGGATAGCTTGTATCTAGAGTTTATTGTGTCCATTCTGAATCGAAGCTAGCGGGATACCTTTGATCTTATTAATCTCAATGATTCTCCAGGATTGTGTGTTTTCACAATGTCAAACTCAGGAGCCTTTTCTACCAAGTATTTCCATAGGATCATGAGGAGCGTGATCCATTCTAAAATTTGGGGAGGATTCCTCTGGGGGAAATAAATTATAGGGAAATTTAATTTTCTTATGTGGAGGATACCGAACCGTTCTTTACCCACTAATGATATGGTTAAAGGATTGTCATGCATTTGGAGTCATGATGCTCTTACTATAGGGAGAGTAAAGAGGAGTCCTTTGATCACCTATTCTACATGGATAAATGGGGAAAATCTATGTGGTATTTTTTCAGGGATTTCATGGGCGTTGGTGTCTCGAACCAGTTGAACTCTCACTTACTCAATAAATGGTTCCATCGTAAGGATGGTAATAGCCTATGAAGGATGGCCCATTCCCTTGTGTTTTTTGTTGGTTTCTGGTGTAATTGGACCTCCCAGAAAAAAGATACATTTGAGGGGGTTAGCAGTACTACTAGAGATGTGGTTACTAGGGTCAGTTACACTTTTATTGACTTGGTCTGGTTGTATAAGTATTAGAAGGAGGAACCTACTTTGATGTTGTTTATGGTCAGTATTCGTCCTCAACTTTCTAGTCCTGCTCTCCTAGGATGATGTGTGAGATGGAACCCTCATTCCACGGGGGACAAGTTAAACACTAATGGCTCATGTGTTATGGGTTACATCAGGGGAGGTGGTTTTATTCAGGATTTAGAGGGCTTGTTCATGGCCTCCTTCACTACCTCTTATGGTATTAGACACTCATTGCAGGATTAAAGCTCTAGCCATGCTCTCTGGCCTCCGGCATTCCAGGTAGAGAAACATCACTATTGGCTTTATGGAGACCAACTCTATCATAATTTACCATTAACTAATAGTTAAGGGCTCCGCTCCTTGGTAAATCTCCTATATCATCCGCAAATTCTTCAACCACCTGAGTTCTCAAATGGAAATTCTACATACTTGGTGAGAGGGGAAAAATCTATTTGATCACTTGGACTCCCTATCAATTCACATGACAATATTTATTAGCTCTTAGAACATTATTTCTCTATATTTTTAGGGAGAGGTTCTTGTTAGAGTGGATTCCCTAGGGTTTCATTATTTTGGGCCTCTGTGATTTTTTTTTCTTTTTTCCTTATTTCACCCACTGTGCTATTTAGGAAATTAAAAATAATTTATGTAAATGATTAAAAAAATAAAAAATAATAATATAATCCATCTAGGGATTTTTTATTATTTTAAAAAACCCTCATCATTTTCATTGGATATTTTTTGTGTATTACATGTCCTATCAAAATTTCACTTCCATTTGACTCATATTTTAACTGAAAGGCTTCTTGTAAGAGAATGCAACCTTGTCTTTATTTATTAATTATGAATCTCCAATTTACCATTTTCATATTCATTATATGATTTTGAATATTTCATTATATATGGATAAATAATTTATTATGGTCATTTTATACTAATTGAACATCATTGAAATGTTTTTTTTTTGTTTTTTTTCATTTTATTTATGGGTCATTTTCATTAAAGCATAAAAAGAAATTATTTTTTTATTTTTTCTATGTAAACATATATTTTCACCAACTTTTTCATTTTATATGAAAAATTATAAATAAATATTAATAGTTTCTAGAAAAATTTATTTTCTTCCTCATATTATAATTTTTTTTTAAAAAAAATAATTCAAAAGATCATGAATATTTCTATTTTACAAAGTAATTTATTTAAGACTAATAAAAAAATGTATGCATCTAAGTCATTTTTATATTATATATTTTATACTTGATTGAGGGAATTCCTAAAATGATACCATCAAATATCTTTCTATATATGTATTATATAATTTCTTTATCATTTATTAGAATGATCCATCATTATTATTTTCCTTCCTAATAATCCACTGTGTATAAATATGAGTGATCTTCCAATGTTTTTCCTATATTACCACTCTATAGTTCCTTCCTCTAATTAATTTTTTTTCACATAGATGTCATATATTGATTGATTAACTTAATCATATACCCTTTATCTATATGGTATAGATATCATATGCTTTATTAATTATATTGGATTGTATATACCAAGAGTGATGCTGAATATCTTTTGAAACCTATTTGTTTTCCATGGGTTTATCTTTTTGTGATTATAATTAATTTCATCATGTTTTTAAATTTTAAAATTATATGAAACCCATTTTCATTCCATGAGTTATTTATGCTATAAAAAGTGAGTTATATTCATTTTAATTCTTTATAAAATCCATTTTAATTCCATTTTTTCATTATTATGTGGTAAGTGAATTATTTTTAAGTGGAACTCATATGTATGGATGATAATATATGGGGTCCTAAATTTCTATTAAATGTATTAGTTAAAATTTTATATCTCAGGAGATATGTATTCATGAATACATTTTGGATTCTCATAAGCATGGGAACTTATAGTGTGTCTTGTGAGAGTAACATTTCCATATACTGATTTTTTTCATATTTAAAAGATGGCATAGTTTTATACTCATTCTCATGACTATGTTATACTCTCATGGATCATGATTATTTACTCACGTTTCCATACTCTTTTGAAACATAACTTATGATATTCCAATAATTATTCCATGATTTATGACTGATTCTATATTGGGTATGAATTTTCTTATGTATATTGATCATATATTCATATCTTATTCTCACTTTTGATATCCAATTTTTATCACATATATTTACCCTTACTGAGAATCTCACCTCAACCCTTTATTTTATTTCCATTTCCTCGGGTTATGAACATGACTATACCTTGTGAGAAGTCTATAATGAATTTTGTGTGGATAAATTATGAAGAAATGTGCACAAGTATTGTAAATTCAATTGCCTATATTATTTGTCCTTAAGGATACTAAATCATCCTTACTTGGTATTTTGATAATATTTAGTGATCCGTAACATTTAAATTCTAGAAATGATGTAAAATAATTGTATGTTTAGATTGGGCCACCTTAGTTGGTATCATAGAAGAGTTTGGTTATTTTTTATATTATTTTAATTATTTTGGGGGATAATAATGTGATAATTTTTACAAAAACCCTATAGATAAGTCTAAAGGATAACTCTATATATAGGACTACATCCTGAAATTTTTGTAAAGAATAAATTTTGTAGCTTTCCTGGAAATAATGTCCCTATCTAGATAATATAAGTCGATTCAGGATCTTGATTAGATGTACCAAGGTATAATAACCCTAAAGGGGGTATTGGGTAATAAATCAATCTTCTCCTAGTGCATGATAATGAATCCAAACTTCACACCTATTTTAACACTCTTAAGGGATGTTCATTGGTAAATCACATTCTCTTCATAAAACATTATGAGGATTTACTATTAAAATTAATTAGATTAATAAGTAAAATAAAACAAAACTAAAGTAACTTAGGATGAATAAAGAGAGTTATAGTATCAACCATGTGTTACATAATTGAAATAGAAATATCATAGGTTGAAATGAATGCATTATTGGGTATAAAATCTAAAGATTGAGATTTAATATTCATATGGTCATTTACTATGATTCTTTTGGATATTAACAAAATCATTTTGGTTCTAATATTTGGTTGGAAAGAGGATCTGGAAAATTAATATGTGGAGTGTTTTCTCACAAAACTCTTAAGATTCTTCTATATAGGAATATTTTGAATAAATGGTTGAGAATGTCAATATATTCCTATTATAAGGGTAGATATATGTCACCTTATCTTCCCTATGATAGAAAGGTTTTTATCTCATATATTGTATATATTGAGTTAATATTATCTTTACATACACTTATGTATTTTTATTTTTAAGTGATAAATAAAATTATGATTATTCAAATTATTTATGGTGGAGAATGAACCCCCCCCCCCCCCAATGCTTTTAGGAATAATATTATTCCCATAAATAATCTGTTTATAATTATACACCACTTTTTTCTATTTTTTCAAATTCAATGAATTATATTATGAAATAATTAATAATATATAAGAATTCACCCAACAAAAAATTATTCACTCATAATAGAACATTACAAAAAAAATCACATTGAACTAAGTATTACACTATAGATTAGTAATCTCCATGAAATATTACATCTGTTAAAAGTGTATAAATTAAAAATGGGATAATAAATAGAATGAAATAAAATCAACAGTAATAGGATATCTATTTTATAATTTCACCTTTTAGGATCACCAATAGCCAAAGAAAAACTATAATGTGGAATAAAGTCGTGAAAGGAGAAATAATGTTGTGAGATATAAAAGAAAAATGTAAAAATGTGAAGTGTTACTTAATAAGTGAGAATGGAAAGAATGATTCTAAAAAATCTATATATAGGGAGGAAATCATTCCATTCTAAATATGTTCATTGGAAATATAATGATTGGAAATATGGTCATTGAGAATATAGTCATTGGATATACATTTTGTAGCAACCCGACCCCAGAAAGCCTAGAGTTGGTGTCATGATACCATTACATTAGCATATGATACAAGTAAATAAAATCCCAAAGGACCAGACTATTTAGTAGTGTTTGTAAACCAGAGACAAACATAATCCCTTTATTATGAATGAATACTCTAATTACAACATTATTTTTTTCAAGGATAATAAAATTATTCCATCTAGAGTATCCTTCAATATCTTTCTTAAAAAACTTCTTTAAATCCTTTGGAAATGAAACATAATAAGGGTGAGATCAAATTATCAATAAGGGTAATGTATAGTGGAATAAAAAATGAATCAATTATATTAGTCAATATGGAAAGGTAATAACTAAAAACACATGCCATTAAATAAATAAACTAAGAATGAAAGTACATCCAAAGATAATTTCAAAGAAATAATCCCATATATAATAATAATAAATGAATTATCAATAAAGGTTATTCTTAAATAATTGAAATCATGTTTCCTAGGTGCATAATACCTTTACCGTAAAGACGATTTAAAACATAATGGGTAAAATTCCATTAGCATAGGCTAGAAAACTTATTTCATCCCATGAGAATACGGATGCATCATGGGGCTTGCATAAACTAGTCCCTAACCCATATGGCTGGTATTAAATGGTCCCCAACCTGTGTTTTTCATGTCCAAAGAATTCCTCATATATCAAATAATCGATTTAATTCAAAAACAATGTGGCATATCAAAAAAAATATTTATATTGTGAAAAAGATGATTTATAAATATATCTCCATTTAATAAAATAAATTTCAAATTAAACATTATAGGTAAAAAAGATATATGGTTTAGGAAATAAACATATCCATAATAAATGATATGGATAATAAGTGGAAATTAAATGTTCAATGATCATATGAAATTGAACATTTCAAGGGGATACAAAATGAATCAAGGAAGTGAATTTCAATATTATCCTTGAAAAAATCAATCAAAAACCATCCAATGGAATAATAAGGATGGTATCAATACATGATATCCCAATTAGAGTAAAAAAGTAAGGGTTTTTTTCATTGATGAATAGAAATACTATCAAAATATCTTTTAAAAATATTCATGAGGAAAATATACTTTTAATTTTGAAAAATAATCTAAAAAACATTTCTTTGAAAATCACTTTCAAATAAATTTTATTTAAAAATTATCCTTTTAATCTTCAAAAGTAAGATTCAAATAAATGATATCGAGTAAATATTTACAGGATGTATAAGGTAAAAGAGAATTTTTTTTTCCAAGATAAAGAGGTTAGAAAAGTGCCTTATTCAGAAAGAAATAGGAAGATTATTTTGAAAACATTCGTTAAATCCAAAAAGGGTAAAAATGAATTTATTAAATGATTTTTGAAAGGTTAAAAACATTTTTTAAAACCTTTTTAGAAAATTTGTTTTTTTAGAAAAAAATAGGTTCTCTGACTAAAGGTATAAATGAATTTGGGTTTTATTAAAAACATTTTATAAAACATTTTATGTACCATGGAGTGGAAAATGGTACAATTACATGAAAATATTCATTAATAAATAGAGGAGATGAAAATGAAATGACTTATTGGACAATGATAAAATAATTCCCTCTGATAGAAGTTCAAGTGTAAACAATCCCGAAAAATGATATTGTGAAGTAAACCCTTGAATAGAACATAACATTGATGTGATAATATTTCAATGAATAGATTATGTGTGTCAGATTTAAATCCATATAGTCTAATTAGAAATAAAAATATATATAGTAGAAAATTTACTTCTTACATAATCTTAGAATATTAATGATAATGAAGGGGTAATATAAGCCAATGAAAAGGAATCGGGTTATGAAATTCTTTACCACTTGGTAACTTTTAACTGAAATCCCCATAGAAGAAATAATTCAAATTGAGAGTAAAAATACCATGATGATAAAAAAATCATAATATAATATAATATATAAAAATGTCCAGTAGATCCACCACATAATATAAATATGTGGTAAATAAGATAATTATCTCATAAATGTGAAACGTGAGATGAAGATACCTTACTTTGTGTTTCCTCTCAGGTGAACATCATTTAACCTCATGTGTAATGGATTGAAGCATGTTAATAAATTATTCAATAACCATATTAATATTTATTATATCATATATGTTCTTATGATAATATCTTATTACTTGTTTTTTAGTAATATTTCATTATTTTCACTATTTCGAGTGTTAATTTCCTAGTTTCTCAAGTATGTTTTTAATTGTTACTTATTGTTACTATCATAGTTTCATCATCTCTAGAATTTAAACCAAGATGTAAATATCATATATATTCATCATATTTTTATGTAGAATAAATCCAAAAATTTGGAGATAGGAAATGAAATGCACTATTCATGGAGACGGTAGGTCATACGTATGTATGAACCCCACTATAATTTCTTTATAGTATAGAAAATAATGAAAAATAGATGATATATATGTATTTTTATATTATAATTAAAATATAATATTTATTTCATATATGTATCATGAGTTTAACAAAATTATTATTTATACGTTCCATGTATAGTGTGAATGAATCACATCGTTTTGAGGAGGTGATAGTCCACACTTTCACAAACGATGTTATGATATTCCCACAAAATGGAAAGCATGGAGTTATGTTTTATATAAAAATTATAGAAGCATAAAAAATATCCTATATAAACAGTTTTTCTATCATAATTCTCAACCATGAGAGGTGGTCAAGGAAAAAATGAACAATCATCATTTCACAGGGTGACTGTTTTTCGTACACAAACAGTATGTTTGTTACCCATTATATGGAAGTGTGTGTAATTTGAGGTAAAACAATTAAAATAAAAAAAGTAGTATATTAACTATACAATTTTTATTATGTAATTGTGGAATAATAAGAGTTGAGGTGTTGTAGAATGAAAAATAAAACAAAAGATCTTGAGGAAGGATGTTACCTCTTCATTGGGTAACTCCTTTTGGTTTTCACCAAAGGTATTCCTTGGATGGATTTCTACCTAATTTTATTGTAACACCCTGAGATTTTTTGAGATAGATTCATTTTAATTTCTTTGATATCTTGTGTTGTATACTACATTAAGATTAGCTTGCATTATACGCAACATCGTATTAGCTTGCAGTATACCCAACACTATTCTTGGCTTGTGTTCCACAAAATTTCAAAGTTCTTTTTATAGAATTAATTTCACACAATACCAATTATAATTGATAACTAAATATTATAACGTAGTCATTATAATGGCGGGTATGAATAATATTAGTTTCCTTCAAAAATACTATTTAAATGAAAATAAGTGAGTCTATAAAATAATAAAATCACTCTTTATAGATTTTATTAGTCAAATATATATTTAATATATTCAATTTAATGTTTAAAATTCATCTTATATTTCTTTTATAAATGACATAAGAACATATTCAATTTTACAGATAAAATGTGTGTTTTTAAAAAAATGCATTTTTACCACCTTTTGATGGAGAACCCATTTCAAATCTAGTTTTTTACACTTTTATAAGTTTTTATGAAAATATAAACTTCATATTTGAAATAAGGATATAAAAATTTACTTTGGTTGATTTTTTGGTATTTTTTGGATAATATTCATTTTTTAATGAATAGTAAAAAATACTTCATTTTAATTTAGATTTACTTTTTCATATGATTTATTTATATAGAATAGTAATCTTATTAATTAGTTTTAAAGTATAATTATATTATGTTTTTATAATTTAATCCAATTTTTTTGTTGGAAGTAATTTCATGTTGAAATTAGATATAAAATCACATAAATCTTTTGATGGTTTTTACTTTAAAAAACTTGTTTTCTCACTATGACAATGAGAGTTAATTTTAAATTAATTAATGAAACTTATGTGTTTTAAATTTTAAAAAATTGATTCAATATTTTTAATCAGTTGTTCCAAATTATATTAATAGGTTACTTTTATTTTTTTGGATGTTAGGAATAGTAACTACAGTAATTTTTATTTACCATTGTTAAAGGTAAATCAGGTAAATTAGTGTAACCAACAATATGATAAAGACAATAAAATTACCCTAACAATTGAAAAAATCCTATTGGAATAATTAAAGTCTACCAACATCACCTAATTCTTGTAATTTATTCATTTAATGTAATTTTTTCCATAGAAGTGATGCAATTATAATTAAAACAAAACAAAGTGACAACATGTCACTCTCTTATCTCTTATTAGTATAATAATGTTAATGTAGTGAATAAATTGATAACAATTAAAAAATAAATAGTCTCTAGAAAGCTAATGAAATTATCTATATCATGTGAATTTTTTTAGAATATTTATATATTAAATAGTTACCATAAATATTGACACAAGAGTGATCTAATAATTATTTTATTAAGAGAAATATCACATAAATGATATTATAAATTGTAAAATAAATAATATGTGAAATAATTTATATCATCCACAATTTTTATAGGTTAATATGATATGTTATAAGACTATTAAATTAATTGGTTCTAAGTTATATCACTTTTTTGTATTTTATTTAAATTCAATGAAATGGATAGTGTAATAATTGACACTATCGATATTTTATTAAAATAATATTTTATTAAATTATTTAAAAATAAAAAAAATATTTAAAATTACAAAGTCGCTTTAATAAGGTCTAAAAGTTTATTAATTTTCCAATTATTGGAAATTGACCCCATATAAGTAAAAGTAATATCCTCTTAATAATTAAAATTTTGTTACCTCAATTAAAATTAAAAGAGAGTAATTAAGGGTAAACTGAAAAGAAAAGATTTAAAATAAAATAAATACATGTATAAAAATTATTGTATGAGATTATTTCGAAAAATCCTCATCTTACCCTATAAATATATCACTTTGGAGCTATTATAATTTGAAAATAAATTTATAATAAAATAATATTTCAAGACTTTTCTAAAGTGCCCCTCCTCCCTCTTATAAAAGGACACCACATCTACCCACTTACTCGCACCTCTAAAGCTCCATGGATCATCCCACTTATGCTCAAATAAGCTTAAACCATATCTCCCTTATTCTTATAGTCCATACTTTGGGCATAAATCCATCCTAAGGAGACCTTTTGTGCAAATCAAAAAAAGATACTTGAAAAAGAGGTAATTGGTTAATCTCATCTTTCAAAATTATTTTCTTCCTCTACTTCATCTTCTTAGGTTGTTTCCAAAATAAAGTAATAAATATAGTATATTATACATGATTATATGTTATTTTAATTATGTTATAACCTTATACCTCCTTTTATTCATCCTGTGAATAATAATATCACCATGTGTGCGTATGTACAGCTTACCGTCTTCACGACATGATGTAATTTTTTATTCAATAATAATAAATTTTGATGGGTATAATGATGAGTATAATAGATTTAAATAATAAATATAACATTATAATTGTTTTTAATAATTAATATACCATCCAATTTCATACCATTTAACCATTAAGTGAATGGTATTGTTTCTTGTGTGTACGTATGACGTACCGTCTCCATGATGTGATGTGATTCATTCAACATGGTCTTCATTAAACCCTTATTATTTACATTGTTGTAATGAATAAATATGATATATATTATATTAATATGATTTTTTAAATTATATAACTATAACCTATGAAGTGGAACATGGACTTATCCAAAAAAACATGAATAAGAACAAAAAGTCGTTAATATCCGAATAATGAGTGACACTAAAATGTTACAAACAAATGGATGATAATATAATAATATATGATATCATAAAAATTATTACAATTCTAGAATAAGTAAATAACATTATTTATATCATTATACAGGAGGTTCATATACATACGAAGGATATTGGACCTAAGGTAAGGGTTAATTTTGTAATCTCATTATTATCCAAGATTATTTATACGTAATTATTTACTGGGGTATATTTATCATCCAAATCCATGTTCCCTAAATATGTAATACTATTTCTATTATTCTACAATTGTTTAATGAATATTTTACCCATTGTTCAATTTTTACTAAATGGTATGAAAGTAATATATTTTCGTTATTCAATATGAGATACTTTTTGACTTCTCTAGAAAAAGTACAAGAATGCTTTTTTAAATTATACAGAATGAATGGATTCTTACACTTTAATAACACTTTATTTACATGAATAATGCTTTATAATATTTCAAGTTTATTTTAAATTAAATTATTTTCTTTTAAAATTGAGTGGCATTTTGAGAAAAGGAAATGTTCTTGAAGAAGAAAGGATATTTTCCTCAAGAATTAATTTCAAGTATTTTATTAAAATTATTTTCCATCTAATATGACATAGGGTTTTGTTTATGTTCCTATTATTACATTTATTTGATTGTGTTTATGATGGAATTATTTTTATAAAATTCATTTATTTTACATGGATTATGATGGAATGATGTTTAAGAATCCCATTTTTTCCTTGGGTTATTCTATGATGAATGGTTTTTGTTTTTGTGGAAAATGTAAGAATGATTTCATTATGAGATGGGTGGGACCTATATCACTCTCCAATGAATTGATTAAATATTTATATCTCATTATATAGAAATTAATAGAATAAAAAGTAAATATGGTGCAGTAATATAGGGCTGTAATGACAAGTAAACCTGGTTCAGTAATGGACTTTGTCCGCTATGATGGTCTTGGATCTGAGCCTTGGATAATATGGAAATGATTTTATATGCTTATTTTTTGTTCAAAAGTTAATTTTTTATGCCAATTCCATGTTATTATGGTAGATGTTCCTTTATGATTTATGCCTTATGAACAAATAAGATTTATTTCATGACTCAAGATTTTGATATTAAAAAGTTATGTTCATGTTTTTTGAATTCATATGTTCATATATTTTTTGCTTACCCTTACTGAGCATCTAAGATCACTCTATATTATGTTTCCATTTCCTAGGTTATACATAAATAATTTATGTAGGAGTATTAAAGTGGAAGATCTTTATGAGAGATGTTGAAGATCTTTCACAAGTTAGAAGAATGTATTCCATGTTTCTAAAGTCACTAAACTATTGCGGTCCTCAGGCGTGCATTTTTAAAATGTAAAAAATATTCATATAAAAATATTTAATATTAATATACATCATTCTTGGTTCATTATAGTTGGTATCACAAGAAAGGTTTAGCTATCCTTTAAAAACTATTATGTGAATACTTTAGTGAGATCCCTGGAGATATTTCTAAGGAATTTCATAAGGATATGTATAATTATAGGTTACAATCCAGTAATTATGGTAACAATAATGAATAAAATAGGATTAAACCTAAGATTTTAGAGATTTAAAATACACCCCCTTGATTATGTTGTTCTCCTAGTATGTTTTATGCCTCTCACACTATTCTTTTGGGTTTTAGACAATGGCTGGAACCTAACGGAACTATGTTAATGATCAATGTAATGGGAAATGCAACGATTGTCCTCATGAACAAAAAAATGTTATGGGATATAGAATGAAAAATATTATCACTATAATTACACATGTTATTAATCATTCTGTACTTCCAAATGAGAAGAGAAGGGAACAACATTCTGTTGAGTCCCTCATGAGGCAATGTTCACCTTATTTCAATGGGTCTTCTGATCCACTTGTTACTGAATAATGGATCAGTACCATTGAAAATATATTTTTCATAATTTTCTATTGAAAACATTAAAAATTAATTTTGGATGTTTATTGTTTAGAAGGTGAAGAGGACCAGTGGTGGACTCTAATCAAGAATACATGACAACAAAATGAAATTGAATCCATGGAATGGGATGAGGTCAAGAACTTATTTTTCAATAAGTACTTTCCTCCTATTTTTAAAATTAAAATGGAAAATGAGTTCCATGAGCCTAATCAAAAGTATGATGAATATGTTGGTACATAAGAGGAAAATATTACAATACTTTCAAGTTATGCTTCTAGATTTATCATCTAATGCGAAAGGAAAGTTGGTCGATTCTTTAGTAGATTAAAAGCAAGTCTTACAAGTGAATTAGCTATAAGAGACATTATTTTCTATGAAGAGATTGTATGTTGTTCTATCAAGGTAGAAATGGATGTTGGTGTTAGATATCAATCTCATGGTTTTGACAAGAAACGAAAGATGGAGTTCAATGAAAAATCTCAAAACAATGATGAAAAGAAGATGAGTGGTTCCTTATGCTCAAAGTTTGGAAAGATGCATGATGGATATAGTCTTAAAGGGAAAATAAAATGTTTTATGTGTGTAAAAGAAGGTCATCAGGTAGTTGAGTGCCGAACTAATGAGAAAAATGTGGCTAATGATGTGAATAGATAAAAGGCTACAGAAAATTCACCACCCACACTTCAATGCTACAGATGCATGGAAATGGGTTATTATACTAACCAATGCCCTAATACAAGGGTGATCAATGATGATTGATTTAAACAACATATTACTTCCAAATAAAATAGTAAATCACATGAGATCACTATTTATGATGTTGAACATGAAAATGAAGTGGTGGAATGGTTGAGTGTTTCTATAATGGGATTCCAGAATAATGTGTAGAATCACTTTTATGGTATTATGAAATAATGAAATATCTATGTAGTGGTCCAATGTGGTTTTCTACATATATTTTAAAGTATATTTTGAGTGGTACTAGTAACCATGAAAAGTGATTGAGTTAATAAGGTGATGTTTTTGGAAAACACGCGATTTAGGGAAGGATGGCCCTTAATATGACCATGACATTGAGATAATTATATTTGGATAAAGGTATGTTGGATAGGAATAAGTAAATTAGAAGATATTAGTAACCTTGGAACTAGTTAAGGATTTATTTACATTTGGGTTATCCTTTCTCATATGAAGATTATAGCTTTTTGGACTTAATAATAAGAAAGCATGCATGTTTTCAATAAGGATATCTGGTAGTTCGGGTTGTTACCATGACTCAAGAGAATAAATTATTAAGGTATTCATATGTTTGGAATGTGACAACCAAGAATTACCTTATGAGATATGGTAGATAAATGTTAAACCGATTTAGTTCACCTCTTTCTAAAGTTATAGATTCTCAGTTTTTGAAAGGATTGTATGGTTTTCTAATTATGGATAGTATATGTTATACTTCGATTGAAGTTTGTTAGATTAATGTATTATCTCACTATAGGCGGACTTACACATATTTGATAATATTTGTTAATATTTTTGTTGATATTGACATAATGACCTATCATTCTATTTATGGATCACATGATCTTCCAACACTCCAGGAATGACATATTCAACATTATTTCATTGAATAAGAGATGAAGTAGAAATTTTTCAAAGCATGAAAAATGGTGAGATTGTACTGAAATAAAGTAAGAATTTATTCTCATGTTATTCAAATTTAGGGAAAGTATATTTAAAACCAAAAATGTTCTCTTAGTACCTTCTTGTCTGATGAATCAGATAGTCCCTTAAATCATCACAGATTTATGGGTTTCTGGTTGTTAATTTTCTCCAAACCTTGTTCTCTATCACTATCCATCAGAACATGATGATTAGATTTTTCTTCCATATACATGTTTTCACTACCCACCTATTTTATCCTATGTGGAAACCCAATGATGAGTTACTTTGGGTAGCTGTTATGATTTTAACTATCCTTTTTAAAATAACATTTTAGTATTTCTTTTTACGATGTGGATTTCTATGAAAGAAACTTTCAAGTAGTAAACCTTTTATAACCCAGAAAATTTTTGAGGGTGTAATTAATTTTATGGGGTGTATAATGTAACACCTCAAGATTTTATGAGATATATTCTTTTTAATTTCATTGATGTCTTGTGTTGTATGCTACACCTAGATTAACTTGCGCTATACGCAACACCGTATTAGATTGTAGTATACGCAACACTATTCTTGGCCTGTGTTACACACAATTTCAAGTTATTTTTATAGAATTAATTTCACACAAGACCTAGTATAAGTGATAACAAAATATTATAACCTAGTCATTATAATGGCGGGTATGAATAGTATTAACTTCTTTCTAAAAAACTATTTAAATGAAAATAAGTGAGTCTATAAAATAATAAAATTACTCTTTATGTATTTTATTAGTGAAATATATATGTAATATATTCGATTTGATGTTTAAAATTCATCTTATATGTCTTATATACATGATATAAGAACAAATTCAATTTTACAGATAAAATGAGCGTTTTTCAAAAAATGCAGTTCTACAGCCTTTTGGTGATGAACCCATTTTAAATCTAGTTTTTTACAATTTTATAAGTTATTTTTGACCAAATAAACTTCTTGTTAGGACTAAGGACATAAAATTTTACTTTGGTTTAATTTTTGGTATTTTTCTGATAATGTTCATTTTTAATGAATAGTGATAAATACTGCAATTTAATTTAAAACTTCTTTTTCATATGATTTATTTATACAAAAATGTTATCATTTCAATTAGTTTTAAATTATAATTAAATTGTGTTTCTATAATTTAATCTAATTTTGTTTATTGGAATTAATTTCACATTGAAATTAGATATAAACAAATATCAATCTTTTGATGGTTTTTACATAAAAAACACGTGTTCTCGCTTTGACAACGAGAATTAATTTTAAATTAATTACTGAAACTTTTGTGTTTTGAATTTTGAAAAATTGATTCCCTATTTTGAATCAGTAGGTACAAATTATTTTAATAGGATACTTTTATTTTTTTGGACATTAGGAATAGTAACTACAGTAATTTTTATTTATTACAGTTAAAGGTAAATCGGGTAAATTCGGGTAATAAATAATATGATAAAGATAATATAATTACCCTAAAACCTACCAAAATTATATTGGTTGAATTAAAGTCAAACAATATCACATAAGGGTCAGAAATGATTCATTTAATGGACTTTTTTCCATGAAAGTATTGTAATTATAATTAAAACAAAAGAAAGTGACAACATATCACTCTCTTACCTATTATAAGTATAATAATTTTAATGTAGTGATAAACTTGATAAAACATAGAACACAAATAGTCTCTAGATATCTAATGAAATAATATACATCATGTTAATTTATTTAGAGTTTTTATATCTGAAATGACTACCATAAATATTTACACAATAGTGATATAATAATTATTTTATTAAGAGAAATATCAAATAAATGATATTATAAATAGTAAAATAAATAGTATATGAAATAATTTATGTCATACATGATTTTTATAGTTTAATATAACATGTTATAATACTATTAATGTTTTTTTAGAATTTATATCACTTTTTTATTTTATTAAAATTTAAAGAAATGAGTAGTGTTAAAATTCACACTATTGATATTTTATTAAAATAATATTTTATTAAATTATTTAAAAATCATAAAAAGATTTTAAAATTAAAAGTGAATATGATGAGGTCTAAAAAGTTAATTAATGTTCCAATTATGGGAAATTGACCCCATATATATAACCTTAATAGCCCCATAATATTTAAAATGTTGTTACCTCAATTAAAATTAAAAGAGAGTAATTAAGGGTAAACTGAAAAGACAAGGTTTAAAATAAAATAAATACATGTCTAAAAATTATTAGATGAGATTTTTTCAAACAATAATCATATTATTCTATAAATATATCATTTTGGAGATATTATAATTCAAAAATAAATTTATAATAAAATGACATTTCAAGACTTTCATAAAGTGTCTCGCCTCCCTCTTATAGAAGGCCACCACATCTACCCAATTACTCACACCTCTCAAGCCAATTTTCACATCCAAATTCTTCTCAAATAAGCTCCCAACATCCCTATATTCCTCTTATATTCTACATATTGGCTAAAAAACCATCCTAAGGATACCTTTTGTGCAAATCAAAAGGAGATACTCGAAAAGGAGGTAATTGTTTTATCACCTCTTTCAAAATTCTTGTCTTCTTATACTTCATATTATTATGTAGTTTCCATAATAAAGTAATAAATTAATAATCTTATACAATATTATGTGTTATTATAATAATTTGATAACCTTATATCTCCTTTTATTCATCCCATAAATAACAATATCACCATGTGTGCGTGTACACGGCTTACCATCTCCACACCGTGGTGTAATTTGTTATTCAAAAATACATAATTTGAATTGTTATAATAATGAGTATAATGGATTTAAATAATTAATATAACATGATAATTATTCTTTATAATTAATATACCATCCAATTCCATACCATTTTACCATTAAGTGAATGATATTGTCGCTCGTACGTGCATATGACCTACCTTATCCAATAAGCGATGCGATTCATTCTACATGATATTCATTAAAAGAAGATTATATACATGAATTTAATGAATAAATATTATATATATATATTATTATAATATCATTGTAAAAATGATATAATTATGACCTAATAAGTAGAACCTGAACTTATCCGACAAAACTTTTATAAAAACATAAAGCATTTAATATCCGAATAACGAGTGACAGTGAAATGTTACTAATAAACAGATGAAAATATAATAAAATAAGACAAAAAAAGAATTATTATTATTCTAGGATATGTCAATGAAATTATTTAAATTATTATATAGTAGGTTTAGATACATACAAAGGATATCAAACCTAAGGTAAGGGTTAACTTTGCAATCTCATTATTATCTGAAATTGTTTATACATAATTATTTACTGGGGCATATTTATCATCCACATATATGTTCCCTAAATATGTAATACTATTTATATTATTATACAATTTTTTAATTTAAATTTTACCCATTGCGGAATTTTTACTGAACGGTACAAAAAGAATTTTTTTAATTCGATACGAGGTAATTTTTGACTTCTCTAGAAAAAGTACGGGGGGGTGTTTTTTAACTTATACATCATAAATGGATTATTATAATTTTATAATGACTTATTTACATGAAACTTAATTTAAAATATTTCAAATTTATTTTAAATTAAATTATTTTCTTTTAAAACTATGTGGCATTTTTAGGAAATAAAATGTTTTTGAAGAAGAATGGATATTCTCTTCAAGAGTTAATTTAAAGTATTTTATCAAAATTATTTTCCATATAAGATGAAATTGGGTTATGTTTTTATCCCTATTATTATATTGATGTTATTATTTTTATGATCGAATTATTTTTATGAAATCCATTTATTTATATGTATTATGATGGAATGATGTTTGAGAAACCCATTTTTTATTCCTTGGTTTATGCATTGATGAATGATTTATGTTATTGTGACACATGTAAGAAAGATTTCATTATGAGATGGGTGGGACCTATATCTCCCTCCAATGCACTGGTTAAAGATTTATATCTCATGAGATAGACATAACTATAAGGGAAAGTAAATCTGGTTCAGTAATACAGGGATGAAATAGAAAGTAAACCCAGTTCACTAATAGACTTTGTCCGCTATGATGGTCCTGGCTATGAGCCTTTCCTAACATGGAAATGATTTTATATGATTATGTGTTTTCCACAAGTTCATATTTTATGCCAATTATATGTTATCATGGTTAATTTTCTTTTATTTTTAATGCTTTAAACTCTACTTTGATTTATTTCATGACTCAAGATTTTGATATTCAAAAGTTATTTTCATTTTTTTTACATTCATACGTTCATTTATTGTTTTCTTACCCTTATTGGGCATTTAAGCTCATCCTTTATTATGTTTATGTTCCCCATATTATAAATAAATCATTTAAGTTGGAGTATTAAAGGGGAGATATTTATGGGAGATGTTGAAACTCTTTCACAAGTTATAAGAATGTATTCCAAGTTTCCAAAGGCACTAAACTATTATGGTCCTTAAGGCTTGAATTTGTAAAATGTAATGAATATTCATCTAAAAAGATGTATTATTCCTATATGTCATGATTGGTTTATTATATTTAGGATTCTAGGATGAGATTAATAATGTTTATGAGCTATTTGTACAGATATTGGTTGATCCAGAGTGGGTTTACTGGTGTAAGAAACTATGTTGGGTGAGTGACTTTTTATAGTTGTAAGAACCTGGTTCTTATTCTTGAGGTATGAGTTTCTTATTATCCTTTTTCCTTAAGTGTTTTTGTGAAAATAAGGAAAATGGGTAAAATCCCAAATTTTGTGGGTACACGCCATGTACTTTTCTACATGTCGTGTACTTTGGCCGTGTGGGATGAGTACACAGAGCATGTAGCCCTGTCGGCGATGAAAGGTGTAAAAACTGACTACACACCGTGTAGTGGGTATTTACACGTTGTGTAGTCAGTCGGCAGGTGAATAGTAAGGTGGTGGTAGTAGCCGTCAGTTGAGTGACAGTACATGCCATGTACTTGGGAATACACGTCGTGTACTCATGTCAACGGATGAACAGTTCGGCGATGGAAAAAGTAGCCGCCAGAGGAACAGTTAAATGAGAAAAATACACGTCATGTACTTTAGAGTACATGTCGTGTAGTTTGTTTTTTTTTCACTTAAAACGGGCATTAGCCTCCTCTATTCACAGAGGAAGCTTAGAACGTCGTTGGAGCTCGGGACGACGACTGGAGCTTTGGAGATCAGCTGGCCGCACACCGGAAATTTGTTTCCGCTTCTTCCGATCACGTTGGAACCGCATGGGTGAGTTCTCCCTTATCCTTGCATTGTTCTTAACAATTCTTCCTCTAAGGGAAGTTATTTAGGTTTGAACGTGTGGTTTTTATTCCCAGATCTACATTGTTTTTGGGTGTTTCTGGAAGTGTCGTTCACATATACCGATTATTGATGATCGCGTTAGGTGTTCTGATGTTTATTTCCAAATGTGGTGTTGAAATTATATACTGTTGGGCTAAAAACCCATTTTGAGGTGTCGTTTGGCTCAGGCCTTGGCTATTTTGAATACCTAAAATTGTATAGGTAATTAAATGTAATAATAAACTACTGTTTGGGATCACTGCTTGGATCCAGGACCACCCCGGGGGTGTGTTCCTCTGTTTATCCATTTGGCCAGGATACCCGAGGGTATTCCATGATTATATTGTACATTGCATTTTCTTGAGTGAAAGTTATATAATTTTTTTTTTATGCTTGGGCTCGGCCCGGTTCCTTTAGCCTGAGGGCAGTGGTTATTTTAGCCTAAGGGTAATATTTTTTATGCCTGTGGGCAGTAGATTTTATGCCTGAGGGAGACACTTCGTACGCCTGAGGGCAATACCTATTATGCCTATGGGAAATCACCTGTGGGTTTCGATTCTGGTTACCTAAGGGTAAGGATAGTATGTCTGAGGACAATGTTATTAAAAATATTCACCATGGTGATTTTTATATGTTATACCTGCCAAGTTAAAGCATAGTCTTGGTATGGTTATATGAATATTAAAATGGCAATATGAATGATAAAGTTAGTTACTTTTGAGTGCAACTTAGTTTATTGCATTTACTAATGCACACTGTTGTTGCACATTTTCACTAACAGTTGGGCACGGGCCTTTGGTGGGTGCCTACTGGGATTTATTTCTCACACCCTGTTTGGGTCATATCTTTGGCTCAAACAAATTATATTGTTGCAGCTGTCGACAGGGGCAAGGGTCCCTATACATGTACATGATTGTAGCAGAGGAGTAGGAGAGCATGAAATCGAGCTTTGGATTGCGATGCTGCTGCATTTTGTCAACTCTGCTTGTTTTGTTTGGATGTAATTTGTATTTTGTGTTGTATTGTGTTGTGTTGTAGTGTACCTTGTTCTGTCTGTTTTTAGAGAATTAGTGACATGCTACATCTTTATATATATGACGGCTAGTTCTTTTTACTTCAATTGTCCACCTCAGTTGTATATTGTTTACTGCTTCTGTTGTTGCATGTTTATATATTTTATTCTGTTGAGCTATACTTTGAAAAATGAGGACATAGTTTCCCCACTATTATTCCTTGGCCCTCACTGCTAGTCGGAAGCCTCTGGCATTTGGGGAAATGCGTTTGAGTTCATGTGACCAACCGGGTTTGGGGCACCCGTTGAGTGGCACCCGGATCCGGGACGTTACAAAGTGGTATCAAAGGGGTTCTTTTCTTGAATTACTATTTGGATCCTTATTTAGGGATAGGACAAAAATGGTAGTTGGTAATAAGTTGTGTCTGGGAGTATCTAACCTGTGTATAGGGAAAATCCAGTCTACCTCAGCTATTGCAATTTTTTCTGATTTTTCAATTTTACGGTTGATTTGATTTTCACTGTTGGGTGACGCACTTGTTGTGTGCTGTTAATATTTTTACACTGGGTTCTATTTAGTCACAACCCGATGAGATGAGGGTATGCCATCTCATGAATCATTTAGGCACATGCTAGAAATCACATGTTGTGCATTCTTCCATGCCATGTAGGTGTATTAGAAATTGCATGTTATTGTGATAATTGTTGTGCTAGAAAAGCATACTATTGTGATAGATGATTTGATAAATAACTACTATTTTATAGGGTATTTTTGTGTGAGGTTTTGATAGAATGAACGCCAAACTTTGGTTTTTGGGGAGTATGGGCCCTCAATTACCAGAATTTGGTGGATCATTAACATGTTTACCTTGTTATAACATGTGTAAGATACCAAGTTTTGATTCATGGGGAGTATGGGCCCTCACGGATTGGAATTTGGCACTTAGATGTTTGTTCAGTGTTTTTTCTGGGTTTCGGAGTATATTATGAGGCTTACTATCTGGAAAACCCAGCATACACACCGTGTAGTGCCTTGGACACACGCCGTGTGTTCTTCTGTTCAGGAAGAAATGAAAACTTTTTAAGTTCATGTCGTGTAGTCTCCTCCTGTGTCATAGACCATGCAGGCGGGGACACGGGGTAGGGAATGCCTTGGGAAAACATGTCGTGTACCAGTTTTACACGCCGTGTAGTGTTGACCCGGTGTCCTCCCATGTAACTAACAACACAGACGGTGGAACCTTGAGACATACACGTCGTGTCGACCTTGAACATGCCATTTAGTCTGACCCAGGTACCCGGCCATGTCACGAACAACACGGGTCGGTGTTATCTTTCCTAGTACACATCATGTCTACCTGAAACACGTCATGTAGTGTCATCCATGTAGTCGACCGTGTAGCGAGCAACACGGGTCGGTCTGGGGATCCTTTGAAACGCACCGTGTCCTTTTGAAACACGTCGTGTAGTGTGACCTGGGTACACAGGTCATGTCACTAACAACACGGGCAGTTGCAATTTAAGTTGTACACGCCGTGTATATCTTATACACACCATGTAGTCTCGTTTAAAGGAGAGTTGTGTGGCTAAGCAGTGTAGAAGGACTCGGGTAGTGAAGGGGGATTCAAGTACACGCCATGTAGTTAGGAGACACGTCGTGTGTTTAGGGTGTGACACAACCAGTTTAAACTGGAGTACACGCCCATGCGAATGGCTTGTGAGAACACACCGGGTAGTATTTATACACGCCATGTAGTCAAGTTTTGTAAATCTTGAATGTTTTCTTTCTTTTGTTCCCTTCTTGGCCTCCTATTTTTTGGTCTTTGATACTCTTGATCTAAGGTGTGTGTTTGACCTTGTAGAGTCATGCCACTGAGACAACCTCAAGTTGTTCTCCAGGAGAGCAACAATGATTATACTCCGGAGATGGTGGGATATAGGCTACCAATGGAACCTTCAGCAGAGCCAAATGCGGTGCCAACCGTTATACCAGACACAGACACTGATGCGTAGTTCCGTGAAGGATTCATGTGGTTTATGCAGACCTTCCAGGGAGAACCACAGGCTGCCACATCTATGGAAGAGATGACTCGTGTCTTCTAGCAGCAGCATCCGCCTACGTTTTCAGGGGATGGAGGACCACAGGCTGTGAAGTCTTGGTTGGGTTTGATGCAGACGATATTCGAGCATCTGGAGACGCCTCCAGGGCGGAGGGTCAAGCTCGCTATATACATGCTTCGTGATTCCTCCAAGAGATGGTGGGATGTTACCACCCAATCTGAGCATCACCGTGACATGGCGTGGGAAGATTTTCAGGCAGCCTTCTATGAATTCTTCTTCCTGGAGATTCTTAGGGCAGATCGAGCTTGAGAGTTCATGAATCTGCAGCAAGGCTCTATGTCAGTGATGGATTATTCTTCTCGCTTCACCGAGCTTCAGTGTTTCTCACCCGTTCTAGTGGGTGATGAGGCGTTGAGGGCTCGACGCTTTGAGGATGGTCTTCGGTATGACATCTGAGTGCTAGTGAATGTTTTCAGGTTACCTACAGTACATGTTATTGTGAACCAGGCACTGGTTACTGAGCGGAACCTGCGGGAAGCTAGTGGTGTGGTCCAGGGCGGTTCGACACTAGTTTCTGGTACTATTTCTACCAGTAAGTGTAAGAGGAATATGGATTTCTCTCATGGCAGTGGTACTAGTCAGAATAATACTTTAGGTGTCCAGGTATTTTTCTACCAATGTGGTAGAGAGGGGAACAAGAGACCTCGGTTTCCTCGAGACCCAGTGGAGTGTCGAGCTTGCGGCAATATGGGTCATCTGTAGTGATTTTTCAGGGCGTTTCCACCAGTGTCTAGTGAGAGAGGTTCTGTGTAGACTCAGCGTGTGGGAGCAGGATCAACTGCTTCTTACCAGTCAGGCAATTGGAATACGTCAGGGCGTGCGGGCAGAGATGGTGGTCGTGGGCATGGTAGCCAGACACTAGGATCTCAAAGGCATTAGGGTGGGAAGGAATATGCAATGCAATAAACCCAGTAGGAGCAGGATCTCGGACCTTCTACTGTCATAGGTACTATTCTAGTAGCTTCTGTTTTATCTTCATTACTTTTCGATACGGGTGTTACGCATAACTTTATATTTGTTCCCGTTATGGAGAGCCTTGGGATTTTTGTTTTTTCTTCTCCTGCTATTATGAAGCTAGACACTCCGTTGGGAACTAGAACGGCTAGTGTGCATCAGTGCAGGGAGTTCCACCTAGAGGTTGGGGATGTCACTTTCTATGGGACCTCTATATCTTAGAGATGACGAGCTATGATGTCATTCTTGGGATGGACTGGTTGGTTCCCTTTTGAGACTTTGTAGATTACTATCGTTGTAGGGTGAGTTTCACGTCACCAGCAGGCAGAGAATTTCTATACAAAGGTGAATGGGATGTCCAGGAAAATTGTGTTGGACCTAATCATCGTGGGCAAGGTGGAGTGACAGCCCAGATTGCGAGTTTATATCTAGATGATCAGGGGACTTGTCAGCAGGATTTCCCTCTTGTAGTTGATCGTTTCAGGGATGTCTTCCTGGACGACATTTCGGGTCTACCTATAGAGTGAGAGGTGTATTTATCTATTGAGATTTTTCCAGGGGCAGCACCGGTGTCCATTCCTCCTTATAGGATGGCCACACCTGAGTTACAAGAGCTCAAGAGATAGTTATAGGAGTTACGGGCAAAGGGTTTCATCCGACCCAGTACTTCTCCTTGGGGTTCGCCTGTCCTGTTTGCTAAGAAGGTGGATGGTACCCTCAGACTCTATTTGGATTATCGGAAACTGACCCATTTGACGGTCAAGAACCGATATCCCTTGCCTAGTATTGATGATCTTTTTGATCAACTTCATGAAGCACGAGTGTTCTCGAAGATTGACTTGAGATCCGGATATCATCAGTTACGCGTTAGACCATCAGATATACCGCTTACAACTTTTCGGAGTAGATATGGTCTATATGAGTACTTGGTTATGCTGTTTGGACTCATGAATGCGCCAGTAGTTTTCATGGCTCTGATGAATTGTGTTTTCCACCCTTATCTGGACTCTTTTGTGGTAGTCTTCATGGACGATATCTTGGTGTACTCTCACACTCGACATGACCATGCTACCCATCTTGAGATCGTTTCGAGTACACTGAGAGAGCATCAGCTATATGTTAATCTCTTAAAGTTCCACTTTTGGATGGATCAGATACACTTCCTGGGTCATATCATCTCAGATGCAGGAGTTGCGGTAGACCCATGGAAAGTGAGAGCAGTAGTTTCCTGGGAGAAGCCTAAGAATGTGTTTGAGATACGAAGTTTTCTGGGGTTGGCTGGTTATTACAGCCATTTTATACAGGACTTATCCCGCTTAGCAGCGCCATTGACGGGTTTGACTAAGAAGGGTGTGAAGTTCGTTTGGTCGGAAGCTTGCGAGACAACCTTTCAGGAGATGAAAGGATGGTTGACATCAACACCAGTCAGGATACTTCCAGAGCAAGGGAAGAGCTATACAGTTTATTGTGATGCATCAGGTATTGGTCTGGGAGCAGTGTTGATGCAGGGCGATCGAGTAGTTGCATACGAGTCTCGGTAGTTGAGGCCACATGAGAAGAATTACCCAACGCATGATGTTGGATACATTATCTCTTGGGAGAGCATTTTGTGGTTTTCACCAACCACAAAAGTCTCAAATAAATCTTTACTCAGGATGACTTGGACTTGAGACAACGAAGGTGGGTCGAATACCTTTAGTCCTTCGACTTTGAGCTTGCATATACACCTGATAAAGGTAATGTAGTAGCTGATGCATTGAGTATGAGGACTCAGATACAGGCAGTGCAGGAGGCCAGTGGTGAGTGGCAGCTTATGGCCTTGTTCTCTGAGATGCATTTGGAAGTGCAAGATAGTTAGTGGCAGACCTATCTTTATTCCTTAGCTATGACTTCTACCCTCCTGGATAGAGTGAGGATGAGACAGCTATTTGATTCAGAAGGCCTAGTTCTACGGGAGTCGGTGGCCAGTGAGGACCCTCCTCCTGGATGGACGATAGGCGATGATGAGGTACTGCGTTTCCAGGGATGGGTGTGGGTTCCAGGGGATATACGCAAGGAGCTGATGCGGGATTTTCATACTTCATCTTGGGCAGTTCATCCTGGAGTCACCAAGATGTACTGTGACTTGAGATGTCAGAACTGATGGTCAGGTATGAAGAGAGATGTAGATGGTTTTGTTACGAGATGTTCCACCTGTCAGCAGGTGAAGGCGGAGCATCAGAAGCCAGTCGGACTGTTACAACAGTTACCCATTTCAGAGTGTAAATGGGATGACGTCGTGATGGACTTCGTGACTGGGTTGTCGAGGTCACCTCGAGGCAATGATGTCGTATGGGTTGTTGTAGACAGACTCACGAAGGTAGCTCACTTTTTTCCGATCAAGGAGACCTTTGGTGTTGATGAGCTCGGGAAGTTGTATATCTGAGAGATAGTGAGTCTTCATGGGGTCCCTCGTTCTATTGTTTCTAATAGGGACACCCGCTTTACGTCTCGTTTCTGGCAGAGTTTTTAGAGGGCACTAGGTACACAAGTGCTTCTGAGCACAGCTTTCCACCCTCATACTGATGGCCAGTCAGAGCGTACGATACAGGTTCTTGAGGACATGTTGTGTGCATGCATCCTAGACTTTGGGGGCTCATGGGAGAAGCACATGACCCTGGTTGAGTTTGCCTATAATAAAAATTTTCAGGAAACTATTGAGATGGAACCTTACGAGGATTTATATGGTAGGCCATGTCGATCACCCTTGTGATGGTTAGAAGCAGGTGAGGTAGTTTTATTGGGACCATGTCTTGTGCAGGAGACTTCAGAGCAGGTCCAATTGATTCAGAAGCGGATGGATACTGCACAGTCTTGTCAGAAATATTATTTTGATCACCGCAGATGACCCTTAGAGTTTGTGGTCGGGGATTAGGTTTTCTTGCATGTTTCAACGAGTTTGGGACATAGGCTGATCAAGAGCTAGGGTAAACTTTCACCGAGGTATGTGGGGCCGTTTGAGATTCTGGAGAGAGTCGGGCCGGTTGCCTATCGTTTTTAGTTACCACAGAGGTACCGGGCCATGCACGACGCCTTCCATGTATCTCAGTTGCGCCGTTATCATTTAGACCCATCTCACGTCTTTCAGTCTGAGGAGGTTGAGCTTCAGATCGATGCGTCCTTTGAGGAGAATCTGATTCGTATCGTTGAAAGGAGCACGTAGGTTCTCTGAGGCTAGTCAGTTCCTCTCGTAAGGGTGTTATGGCAGCATGGCCGAGTGTAGGATGAAACCTGGGAGTGGGAGACCAACATATGTGCTCAGTGGCTAGAGTTGTTCTGAGTTTATCTTCACCACCCGTGGAAGGGCAATTCGGGGACAAATTTCTTTAAGGGGGGAAGTTTGTAAGAACCCAGTTCTTATTCTTGAGGTATGAGTTTCTTCTTTTCCTTTTCCCTTAAGTGTTTTTGAGAAAATAAGGAAAATGGGGGAAAATCCCAAATTTTGTGGTTACACGTCGTGTACTTTTCCACACGCCGTGTACTTTGGCCGTGTGGGATGAGTACACAGAGCGTGTAGCCCTGTTGGTGATGAAAGGTGTAAAAATCGACTACACACCATGTAGTGGGTATTTACACGCCGTGTAATCAGTCGGCAAGTGAATAGTAAGGCAGTGGGAGTAGCCTCCAGCTGAGCGACAGTACACGCCGTGTACTCGGGAATACACGTCGTGTACTCATGTCGACGGATGAACAGTTTGACGGTGGAAAAAGTAGCCGCCAGAGGAACAGTTTAATGATAAAAGTACACACCGTGTACTTGAGAGTACACTCCATGTAGTTTTTTTTTTTTTGCTTAAAATGAGCAGTAGCCTCCTCTGTTCACAGAGGAAGCTTAGAACGTCGTTGGAGCTCAGGAGGACGGTTGGAGCTTCGGAGATCAGCTGACCGCGCACCGGGAATCCGTTTCCGCTTCTGCCGATCATGTTGAAACTGCACGGGTGAGTTCTCCCTTCTCCTTGCGCTGTTCTTACCAATTCTTCCTCTAAGGGAAGTTATTTAGGTTTGAACGTGTGGTTGTTATTCCCAGATCTACGTTGTTTTTGGGCGTTTCGAGAAGAGTCGTTCACATATACCGATCAGTGATGATCGAGGTAGGTGGTCTGATGTTTATTTCCAACTGTGGTGTTGAAATTGTGTATCGTTGGGCTACGAACCCATTTTGAGGTGTTTTTTGGATGAGGCCTTGGCTGTTTTGAATACCTAGAATTGTATAGGTAATTAAATGTAATAATAAACTACTGTTTGGGATCACTTCTTGGATTCAGGACCACCCCGGGGGTGTGTTCCTCTGTTTAGCCGTTTGGCCAGGATACCTGAGGGTATGCCATGATTATATTGTGCATTTCATTTTCTTGAGAGAAAGTTATATAATTTGCTTGTTTATGCTTGGGATCAGCCCGGTTCCTTTAGTCTGAGGGCACTGGTTATTTTATCCTGAGGGCAGTGGTTATTTTAGCCTAAGGGAAATATTCGTTATGCCTATGGGTAGTAGATTTTGTGCCTGAGGGCGACACTTCGTACGCCTGAGGGCAATATCTGTTATGTTTGTGGTCAATCACCTGCAGGTTTCGATTCTGGTTACCTGAGGGTAAGGATAGTATGTCTGAGGACAGTGTTATTAAAAATATTCACCGTGGTGATTTTTATATGTTATACCTGCCAAGTTAAAGCACAGGTTTGGTATGGTTAGATGAATATTATAATAGCAATATGAATGATAAAGTTAGTTACTTTTGAGTACTACTTGGTTTATTGCATTTACTACTGCACACTGCTGTTGCACATTTTCACTGACAGTTGGGCACGGGCCTTTGGTGGGTGCCTACTGGGATTTATTTCTCACACCCTATTTGGTTCATGTCTTCGGCTCAAATAGATTCTATTGCTGCAAGTGTCGACAGGGGTAAGGGTCCCTATACAGGTATATGATTTTAGCAGAGGAGTATGAGAGCATGGGACCGAGCTTTAGCTTGAGATGCTGCTGCATTTTGTCTACTATGCTTGTTTTGTTTGGTTGTACTTTGTACTCTGTGTTGTATTGTGTTGTATGGTAGTGTATCTTGTTCTGGTTGTTTTCATAGAATTAGTGACATGCTACATCTTTATATATATGACTGCTGGTTCTTTTTTACTTCAATTGTCCACCTCTGTTGTATATTGTTTACTGTTTCCGTTGTTGTATGTTTATATATTTTATTCTGCTGCGCTACACTTTGACAAATGAGGGCATAGTTTCCCCACTATCAGTCTTTGGCCCTCGCTGCTAGTCGGCAGCCTCTGGCATTTGGAGAAATGTGCTTGAGGTCATGTGACCAACCGGGTTCGGGGCACCCGTTGAGTGGCACCCGGATCCGAGATGTTACAATAGTGGAGGAGTGGCATTCATGTAAATTTTTTTAAAGGGAATTCCACCCATGTTTTTCTGAATAAAAGTGACTCTAATATTCGTTATCATTATTTAATATTTAATATATGGTCTAAATATGTCCATAAAATGGATTTTGGACAAGTTTCAATGTTATTTTGGCCCTTAAGTTTAATGTTTAGTCCCTTGTTATGCTAATTTTTCTCTTAACTGCTGTAATTAATTATAATTACATTCACTAATATTTTTTGGGAAAAACTATTTTAACCATATTATAAATTATAATTAATTATGATTACAAATATGGAATTCATTTTAAAAAATTACAATTACTACAGTGGTAGAAACCAATTTAAAATTAATCTCACGGACTGGACGACAAAGCGAGTTTTTAAAGTAAAATGTTCAAATGTTTGGTATGTTTTTATATTCAATTTCAAAGTAATAATTATTAAAATTAACTGAATTGGGTTAATATATTTATAATTGATCTAATTTTACTTTAAAAACAATTGAAAATATAATTTAACACTAAATAAATTAGATGAAAAATCATTTTAGAATTAAAATGTAGTATTTTTTACTATTCATCAAAAAAATAAAAATTTACAGAAAATACCAAAAAATAGCCGTAACCTATTTTTTTTGTTTTAAATTAAAAAATGAAGT